>OY728138.1:564785481-569785481 GCA_963277665.1 Viscum album | reverse complement strand
CACCTTGAAACAAAACCATGAAACACCCAGTACTAGATAGAACAAAAATACAGGTGGGAAACTCTAGATCTTGTGAGTCATTGGGTCACATTGGCCAACAAATTACAACCAATTATTAATTTATTCTCATAAAATGGTTAGTAATATTCTTCTATTAAACAAACACAACCACTAAAGCAATATACATCAATAAAATCCATACAGATTAATCCTTCTCCTATGAACTTAAATAGGAATTTGGGTTTGATCAATATTTATTCATCCCAAATAGGGATTTTCAATTTGATGTATATAAACCATAGAAAAATATTATAAGGTTTTGGTACATTTTGTTTCATTATCATAGTGTTGGCTACACTAGATGAACCCAACCATTTTTAAAGAGGATATGATCTTGATGGAAGTAACAATATCCCAATACCATCTCTTAGATCTCAAGATGAAAATCTATCTTACACTCCAAATAGAAGTGATTTGGAAGAAGAAGGTATCATGAAAGCTCTTTTAAAATTGAAAGAGACTATATCAAACATTGACTATGGGCTCTGAAAGGCGAATTAATGTATAGAGAAAAGTCTTCAACCCATATCAATCAGTGCAACCATGACCCCTAAATAACATGAATAACTATTCAATTTTTGAATTTAGTAACAAGATATATTTGCATAGAATTTTTCAGATATACCCGAGTTAGATCCGCAGGTGGGTAACATTTATTTGTGTTTACTAGATTACCATTATGGCTATAAATAGGTAGTAATAAAAATTAATATAACCCATATTTCCAATGTGGAAGTTGAATTTGATTATATGATCAATGAAAATATCATTCTGGAAGTGCGATACCCAGATTAGAACAACAAAATTATTTTCATAAATAAAATTAATTGAAAAATAGATGTTTTTATTAACTTCTTGGATATCAAATTTTAATATCGAATAAATTATTTTTTAGTCCCAACCGTTGAACAATTGATTCGAGAAATTACTTGCCTCTAACCCCCCTCCTTCATGGACGCATACTATAGATGAAACCAAATTCAAATGACCCCAAATATAAAGAGTCCACTCTTTTTTTGGAAACCCAAGTTTCATATTGTTACCAAGTAATACACTTTGTCTTGAATAATACTAGTTCTTCTTACCTTTGGGCCATGCACCATATTTTAAATTCCATTATATAGAAGGACATAAAATTCAATGTGGATGATATTGTTTCCAAATATAAAAAATGTTATGATTATATTAATGATTTTCAAGAATTATAATGAAATATTATCCACACATCATGATAATCAATCCCTTAAAATGTGCTTTTGGGGTGATATTGTTAAAATTAATTTACTCTATGGTGTGTTATCATTCCATTGATGTCATACTTGATAATATTGAAGAAATATTCTATATGACTAATCCTTGATACTATTAAGAGTTAGGAGGATTGTTGGTATTCATTTATTATACTAGACACGTCATTTTCAACCTCATCGCAATTTTATTTCCCTTAAAAAATTTACAAATAAAGGGGAAACCTACCACTAGGGTAAAGATTTTTTAGAAAACATTTATGATATCAAATAGTACCTTCAATACTAACCCATCTTGATTCTATCTGTAGAAGAAAAACCCAACATCATTTATATTTTAAGAAAAGATTTGTCACATGATAACATTTTTTCTCATAAGAATAATATTTTCCAGGATAATAGTCTCTATTATCTCATTAATAATTTTTTTAATGCAGATAATTGATATTACAATATTGATATAAACATCCTTGTATTTTTTTATAGTAAAATAATTGAGGCACTATTTATATCACCATGAGACCCACCTAGTCCCTCATGTAAATCCACTAAAATATATCAATAGTGTTATAAATCTCACTATACATACAGTGTGATGGGAAGTCATTTTTTTGAAATTTGAAATCAATTTTATGTCTCAAAAGGTGTTCAAGGGAAAAAGTTTATAGATTTCCAAAAAAACACCCCATCCTTGGGAGTTTTTTTGGACAAGGATATCCATGATAAATATGTATTCTCTATCCATGATATTTTCTAAACATGGTAAACGTACATTAACAGTGCTTCTATACATTAAATATATAAAAGGATGGAAAATTTAATGGTCAACATTGTAAGTTTTGGGTATCTATTCATCTCACCAGAAAAAGTGTTTCCACATTAATTATTTATGTTATTAAAGGGGAATATAAATTATGATGTATAATATCAAACCCACATTTTATTCTTCAAACTATCCTTATATATACCTATTACTTGGTTAAGTATTGAGGGTTATTCAATGTTAGTTTTCAAAAAATTAATATCAATTATGCTCTCAAGAAGGAGGATAAAAATCCCCCTCTTGATTAGATGAAAGGATAAATGGATGAAGTCCCCTTATAACAAAAAATATATAATATAACACATCTATAGAATTACAATGTGGATTCAATGTCTTGGGATGTTATTTCCTTGGTAGATCTAGATCTAGATGAGATAACTATTCACTTCACACATCATAGGGTGGAATCTACATTGATCAATAATGATATGGAAAATGATCAATGAAATTAACACCACTCTTGACCTATGCATTCAATTTTCCTCTCTTATTAATTTAATATTTGAATATATGTCTCCCTTAATAGACTAACTCCAAAGAAATATCCCTACAATGGATCAATACAAGAAGGAACATATCCATCACTAAGTATTAAATTTAAACCCTTATGATGGACCAAACTACTATAAAGTAATATATTTGTGAGACATTGATAGAGTTCTCCTTAGGTGTACTAAAAGTAAAAAGATCCTAAATATTATACATGAATTCAATTTTGGATCCTCTAGTTCCCACCATCCAGGAAACAAGCTCTGCCTTCAAATTTGGAGTGTTGGACATTTTTGGACAATGATAATAATATAATTCATAAAGCTCACAAAGAAATTACATGCCTATCAGATAATTTAAAAATTTATTCATCAAACCCTATCTTTTTGTACACCACTAAATAAAGTTGTCCATTTTTCATATTAAGGATAAATTTCTTGGTTCAATACCACTAAAAATAACCAGGTAATTTATGTTTATTCTTACTGTGATTGTTATCTCCTCCTAATGGTCCAAATCAATACACTTTAATGAAGTTAGAATGAAATATATCAAAAATTTAATAAAATATAATAATATTAAATGATTTACCATCCCTTAAAACAATTACCAATATTGGAACAAATTTATATGCTTTTGATTCAAAGAGGTTGTATTAGGAGCAGGACATTAAGTCTAGCCACTCATCCTACTATAATGTAGTGTAAATCAATAACATATATTCATTTTTAAAATTTATACCTATCATCCATTAGAATATAGTGGGTAAAGATAATAAGTCTGAATAGGATAAACTTTTTCATACATTGTGGGATTATGACACCACAACCCGTATTGTTATATTAAAGATCTCATAACTGTGTGAATATAAAATAGAGGTAGTCCTACCTATTGAAGCTTGGATACCATTACTTTACATTTCCATTTATGATTTAACAATCAAATATGTGAAGTATCATATCTATTTGTATGAATTAAATCAACTTTATGTGAAAATTTCATGTGCATTTCATAACCTAGAGCTTCATTAAAATCACGTCACATGGGCGTTCAATAAAAAGGCCCACCTCTTCTCATTCATCCATGGAGAACTATTGTTGGAGCTAATAATTCATTTGATATTGGGTTATAATCCCTTGAATGTTTAGTATAAATGAGAAGGATATTATTCCGTATAAACGGTCTAATAAAATTGATCTTACTCCCTATTTATAATGCATAGATCGTATATCACACCTGCAACCAACACCAAGATTATCAAGAAATAATTTTAATAACTTCATGTTTGGACTATGAAATTCTAATATGCATGAATCTAAACTACTTAGTGATGGTCATAATTATACAATCTTAAAAATTAAAACAAGTTGGTCTTAGTCATATGATAATAAACAACATAGACCACAATTCAAGGTCACAAGACATTAAACTACATGATATATTATATATATCATATGAACATACATACATAATATCTTGACTTATATGATAGTTATGGATACATATTCAAACCCTAATGTAATTTTTAACCTTACCTGTGAAATAAATACACCTATAATATAAAAATGCATGTCTGGATTTCTACTATGATGTGATATATAGTGATTTATAATCCTCTATTCTTAGGTCCAAGAATGATTCCATTTCAATTCCTGATCTATCCTAGTGATGAAACCTTTACCCGCTCACTTAATATCTTACCATGGAAATTAATTTGATCAGAATGATTTTTTTTATCTTGGTTTGGATAAATCATTTGCGCCAAGTTTCCTACCTTCATATAAAAATATAACCATCCATTTCATAACCATGTATCCCATTCTAGATCCATATATGTAAAAAGAATCTTTTAAAAACTACATGTGTCTCAATACCTATTATGTCAGGATATATATTGAGGAAATATTGTGGGATGAGCTCGTAAGGGGCACAACTCATGGTAGGGCTTCAACCATCACCGCCATTCTCTTCCTCCATCTCAGTACTGGTTTGGCTATTGATTATTTCCTCAACATTTCTACTTGGGGGGACAGTGGTGAGTGGTGGCTTTCTTTTTCGCATGATGACTCCCTTTTCTCATCTCAGATGGGTCTTCGTACATCGACGTCACTCAACGATGGTAGGTTGGTATTGGCTTAGCTTTGTATTTCAATAGTGGAAATGTGGAGATGAAGTTGTCACATATGTGGATGAACATTACTGCTTCCATATCCTACATCGACATCCCCATAGAGGATAGACAAAACCAAATCTAAGATTTGTCCAAATTTATTGTGGTATGTGTAGGGTTGCTGCTTCATTGATCTATGTTGACAGATCATTCTTTGGGTGGATCTCTGTGGACTCTCCATTTGGTCTTGATAGCGATGAAGGTTTTTTAGGATCTGGTTCTGTGAGGATTACCCTATGTTATTCTATTTTAGTAGGAGGAATGATAATGGATTCAGGTCATCAAGGTCACTGGTGTGGCTCTTCCACTGTTTTTCGTGGGTTTCCCACTTTTCCACTACATGTGAGGTTTCTCATTTAGCCCTCTGGTGTGGTTTCATCCTTAGATTTATCTTCTTGGATTCATGCCAGAGTGGTGGTTTTGGTCCAGATCATCATGTTCCCCTTCATCAGTGATGTTCCTTTGGTGTCGTTGTTAGGTCATCTAGCCATAGGTGGTGGCGACTTAGCCTCTCATATCATGGAGTGTCTGGTTTCTTCAGGTTGCTCATGTGTGGTTGTGGTATCAGTGGTAGCCTAGTGGGTTCGTTGTGGTGGGGTTGTATTCTGGCGATGGTTCTTGTGTCTGGGATGCAATCAATATTGGAATTGGTTTTCTAATTTATGAATTTTTTGACTTTTTGAATGTATGTTTTGGTGGTTTTTATACTGTGATTTATGGTGCTATGATATGTGGTTTATGATTCAAGGGCCATTCCATCTAGGCCTTTAAGGGGATTCTCTAGTTTAGGTTCTGAGGAGGGAGTTTTCACCATACAATTTTTACCCAAATTTAGATGTTTGATAGGGTATGGAGATTTCCATAGGTACCAAGCCCATGTAGCTCTACACAGGATAGCTAGTCCAGTAGTGATGAGAAGGTGGAAGCTGGTCATCATGTTTTTGATGCTTTGGAGGAGATTTTACTTGTTTTCGTAATCTTGGTTCTTGATTGATTTTGGACTAGTGGGGCACAATTATTTTCTTTAAGTCCTTGATGTCTTACTAGGTTCCCCCTCTACTCTTAAAATGGAGTTTATTCTAAAAATAATAATTTTTAGAGAGTTAGGATATATGGTGATTCCTATGTTTTTTTGTTTCTATATGTGAATATCACATTTTTTAATTCTATTTTTTGTCAATTACTTATTCACATTCAGTCTACCACCACAAACTAGTACTAGAATAAATCCACCCCATTTTCTTCTATATACAAGCTAGATCCTTTTTGGTCATAGTGGATACTCAAGAGGGGGGTGAATTGAGTTCCAATTAAAATTTCTGTTTAAAAACTCTGAGTTAAAAATCCCCCAAAAATAATACAGAATTAAACTGTAGTGAATTTGTATCAAAGTAAATGTTCTGTTAGGTTCTCAGGGGATTGATTAGTTCCCAGTTAATCAAATCAATATACTTGATTAACTTTTGAAACTAACTTACTGGTTTACAACTAATATAAACACTTGCGAGTTTAATTATCAAAGTAGCTTTAAAACAATTTTGGTTTTAAAGTATTAGCAGCGGAATAAAATAATAACTTTGAAAGATATAGCACAGAAAATATAACCAAGAGGTTTAGTCTCAACCTGAGATTTAGTCCTATCAAAAGATTTTATAAAAAGATGATCCACACCCTAGATCGGGGATAACAACAGCAACTAGCTATCCATGTCCAAGACCTCTACCATAGTTATTCGTGGGAACAAACACAACAGCAACCAGATGGTCAGGTCATACGACCTCTACCACTATCCCATTGGGAAAAACAAAATGCAAGTGAGTTTAGTAAAGATTTAAAAATCCTCCAGTTAGATTATAGGAGACAGTGTGTGTGTAAAATACAGCATATAACACACACTGCTCGAAAGTTAAAAAGATAAATCACAGAGCAAATATATTGAGTTTAGAAATGGCTCTTGTGATTAGCATGCAGTTCTGGACTCCTTTGATTGATCAGAATTCGCTCTGAGTCCTCTTCTGGTTTTTGTCTAGAAATCAGAGTATCGTCTGTTTCCTTGACTTCCAGGTGTAGAGACAGTCGATGAAGCTCTTGTGTTATGTTCTCGTTCTCAGCTCTTCACTGGTATGCAGTAATGAGTTTGTCATGTAGGTTCCGTCGTCTCTTTGCATTCACACTCTGTGTTATTCCAGCACACCTTGTATTTTGTATGTCTCGTGTATTCGTCTATATGACTCTCGCATAGCCCGTGTTCCCCTTTTTTTGTATTCGTCTATTCATGCTCTTTTGTAGGAGCATCCTTCCTTTAGTTACACCATGTGCTCCGGAAAAAGATGATTTACTTTTTGCAGGTATGAGGTACGATTCCCTGACATCCAACAACACACATTAAATAAATGTCAGTATATTAAATATACCTGATATGACCATTGGTTAGATTAAACAATGATTAAGAAATTAAAGCAGTGTCGAGTTCTGTCTCTAGAACGGTAGCTCTTGATATCGGTAGATTTGTCTTACGCTAGGTCTGAGTATCGGTAGGCATTTGTAACGGTAGACTTGTCTCGGTAGCTGCAACTGTAGACTTGATCACATCAGTAGCAGTGGACTGGTAATGGTAGATGTGGCTCTGCCTTGTATTGGTAGCGGTAGCTCTCTATCTGTAGTTGTGGCTCTGCCTTGTATCGGTAGCGGTAGCTCTCTATCGGTAGTTGTGGCTCTGCCTTGTATCGGTAGCGGTAGCTCTCTATCGGTAGACTTTGCATAATGGTGGACTTCAGCATATCGGTAGCTGTAAACATTGCTGTAGCGGTAACTGTTGAGTTCATTTTATCGGTAGCTGTGAGCTGTAACGGTTGCTTAGCTTGTAACGGTAGCTGAGAATTGTTTGAGCATTCACTTGGCAGAATGAGTTAAGTCATAGTAAACATATATCTGATAATTCCAAAGACTTAATTTAAGCATAATGAAAGCAACAAAGTATATTTGCAATGTATTAAGCATAATCAAGATATAAATAAATAATGGTTGGGATTATCAAAACACAATAAAGCCACTTAATTCCCAGAGGGTTCAATAATCTCCCCCTTTTTGATAATCACATCTTATGCAAAAAAAAGTAATATCAGAGGAAAAAAAGATATCAAAGTATGATATCAACAGTATAGGATCAGAGAAATAAAAAAACAAAGAAAAAGCTCAGCAATTGATATCAAACAATAAAATAGTATCAGACGAGAAAGAAAAACACAATCAAGATTATTCAGTTTGAGAAGATTCACATATTCCTCCCCCTATCAATTTAACTACAGGATTCTCCTCCAAAGTAGTGATTTTCTCCCCCTTTTTCCCCTTAGGTGAACAACATTCTCTCTCTCTCCATGGGTACATCTCTCAATAATTTCTCCCCCTTTGTGATTAACAAAAAGGATGGTATCAGAGAGAAAAGATAAGGACTAGGAAAGAAAATAGACAGAGAAAAATAGACTGTGAAGAGAGGAATGAAGTATTTGATTGATAAGCCAAAAGATACAGTGGGAAAATCAGAAAAGTACAAAAATAAAATGAATCCCATCAAAAATGAAGATAGAAGCACTCAATCATCCTATTGAATAGGTGTCTTTCCCTTAGGATTAGCAGAGGTTATAGAGGTAGAGTCAGCAGACTTGAAAATTCCCGAAAGAACCACTGGTGGATCAGCAACTGATACAGTACCAGATCTGTAATCTTTCTCTCTCTGAGGGATCAAGGGGGTCAAGCTCATGATGGCTTGAACTGGAGTCAGGTGAGGAGCACTCCCAGAGGCAGATGGTGGAAGGGCAGGTGGTACAATAACTGGCCGATCATCCACATGTAGGAAAGGCAGCAAGAGATTCCTGAAATCTATGATGATGCTTCCACCTCTCTCCATAGCAGAGACAAAATCATCTCTATTCTCAATAAATTTGTTTAAGGCCGGAGTAATATCCCTGAGCTTACTAACCTGCTCTCTGAAGGCTTGGGTAACTGGAGGTAATTTCATATTCTACATCAAAATCTTGAAATGGTTTGTCATTTGGTGCTTGGTATAAACCTTTTCAAAGTAAGCACCCACCTTATTTTTTATTGCCTCTTGAGAAGCAGTAGCTGCCCGCAGGTGATCACGAACAAAACTACTAACTTCTCTAGTGGTAGCAAGAATCTGAGTATCTAATGCACCACTGGGACTGGCCTTAGCCAATTCTTCCTGAATAATAGTCCAGATCTGGTCAAGGTTCACACTAGAGCTATTTGAGGGAAGAGGTTTCATTGAGAAGGCCACTGTCTCCTTGAAAGATTGAGTCAGACTACTAACTACCTTATGAACAAGTTCATCCTGACTATTCAGATGTTCTTTGACAGACTTCTTAAAGGCTTCAAACACTTTCACAAATTGTTTGACCACTTCTTTGATATATCGAATGTCAGTGTGCACTTGGGTTTGAGAACTGTTCAAAGCAGTCAATGAAGCAATGGATTGTCTAAGAGAAACTACAACTCCTGTCCAACTCTCAATCTGAGTGTGGCACACCTTAAGTTCATCCACCATTTCTTTTATAGGACTGGACACACTACATCCAATGGATAACTCAAGGGATTTTTCCACGCTTTTCATCTCTTCAACCATACTTTTCTTCATATCTGCTACTGATTCTCTTATTGCTTCTATCAATTTGGCTTTTAAAGACTTAAGTTCATCCTTGGTTGCCACATGTTCAGCTACAGTGGGTAAGGTAACTGATTCCTTTTGGGGTTGGTCTTCCTCGTCAGAATCTCTATAGGAAAGTCCAAGAATCATATATCCGGGATCTGATGTCCAACCTTCAATGTCATATAACACTGATACTGAGCCAAGATTATCCTCCTCACTTGGAACATTCTTTTGAGGTATCTCTTCCAACTGTTCTTCCTGAGATAAATCTGCAATTTCCTCTACAACCACAGAATATTCAATAGCCACTTGTTCTGAGTCATTAATGACTCTCTCATTAACAGGTGATGCTGCTATGTCTTCCTGATCAGCCAATTTCCTGACTGTACTGACTATTAGAGGACTCAAACTGATCTCTTTTTCAATCTTTTCTTCATCATCAGCTTCAACATCAGCCTCTTTTTCTCCATTAACATTTTGATCAGATTCTGTTGTCTCATCCTCCTCATAGGTGTCCTTGACAACATACTGGCATGCTTCTTCTTCTTCTTCTGTAGTCTCTGTATCATTGTCCTTCAAGACAGTTTCTCTCTTTGGTAGTTCTTTTGGAGGGCTAGATGCTCCATAAGAAATAACTTGATGCACAGGACTAGGGGGAAAGTCTGGATCTCCTCCTTCCTCTACTGATGTCTCTTCCTCCTCAGCGTCATCATCACTATAGACCGGTTCTGGCTCATCTGGTCCAAGACCAGGATCCCTCACATCCTTTGGTCTAGAAGGATGATCCATAAGAGTATACTTGTCATAAATTTTTCCTTCATCATTCACCCATGATTTCTTCCAAGTATTCCAGCTGACCTTCATGTATTTACAGATAGTTCTTGTAATACAGAAGTTATCCTTGACCACTACCAGCTCATCCTGAGGTCCAGCTATCTCCTTCACTTTCAGCATCACAGAAATTAGTTTTGAGAAAAACAAGGCATTTGATTTTGACTTTGGTCTAGTCATCTCTTCCACCTGAACCATAATCAATCTACATAGATTGATTCTCACACTGTGATTCAGCAAATGTATCAGATATATGTCTTGGAATCTCAAAGTGGAAAAGTCTCCTCTTCTCGGACTAACAACATGCTGAATAAACTTAAACAACAGTTTGTCTTCTCCTACCATCTCTGCAGCAATCACCTTTCTAGGGGTCCCATTCCCTGTGATTTCTAGTAGAGCATCTTCATATTGAAACACATCACTGGTCGACGGTACAGACTTGGAATAATAAGAAAAATCGCCCTCATGAGGAACTCTCAGGTTCTCAGCCCATTCTCCTGAAGTAAACGATACTTCCTGACCATTCACATATGGAAAATTTTTTCATTCTTCTTTAGACTTTTCAAAACGAACAAAATCATAAAATTGTTTTACCAATCCAGGATAGTAAGGTCCATTGTTTTTCGTGAAGCATTCTAGCCAACCTTGTTCTTGTAAAACCTTAATAACTAACGATTTGCTTTCCATCATCCATTCTGCACACACTTCTTTTTCAACAACAATCTCACGCTTCGATAGGTGCGGGTTTACTGGTCTTCTCTGAGCTACACTTCTACTGCCACTTCCACTGGAATCAGTACTATCTACTTTTTGCCTTTTCGTTGCCGGCGCATCACTCCCATCAGTCATCTATGGTCTCTTAACTCGGGCCATTGCGGATTTGAGGCTAGGGTTTTGAAGGTTGAGAGGTTTAGGTTTAGGAGAATTCGAGTAGACAGGTTCGTGGTGAGATTGAGTGAGTCTAGTTCGATTTTTAATATCATTTTGGATTCATAAATCACATAAATCATAAATAAAATAAATAACGGTTTGATGACTCGTCTTTACAGAATTTTAAAACAGTGCGAGATGTACCGGTAAAGTCTCTTATCGGTGAGGTCTTCTATCAGTGAGGTTTTTCTTAACGGCGAGGTTTCACTAACGGTGAGGTTTCTCTAACAGTGAGGTTTCTCTAATGGTGATGTTTCTCTAATGGTGAGGTTTCTCTAAGGGTGAGGTTTCTCTAACGGTGAGGTTTCTCTAACGGTGAGGTTTCTCTAATGGTGAGGTCTTCTCTAACGGTGAGGTTTCTCTAACAGTGAGGTTTCTATCGGTGAGGTTTCTCTTAACTGTTTAAGGATAAGTTATCATTCCTAATTCGTGTCTAATGAAACTTACTCTTTCTAAACTTAAAGGATTAGTGAAAATATCAGCTAATTGATGTTCAGTGCCTATAAACTCAAGTGTTATATCACCTCTTTGATAGTGATCTCTTAAAAAGTGATGTATAACATCAATATGTTTAGTTCTAGAGTGAGACACAGGGTTCTTAGAGATATTAATCTCACTAGTGTTGTCACAGTTGATTGAAACATGTTTAAAGTCAAATCCATAGTCCAGTAGTGTGTGTTTCATCCACAGAATCTGTGCACAACAACTACCAGCAGCGATGTATTCTGCTTCAGCAGTAGACAATGCAACTGAGTTCTGTTTTTTACTACACCATGATAGTAGGGATTTTCCAAGTAAGTGACATGTTCCAGATGTGCTCTTCCTATCTAACTTACAGCCAGCAAAATCAGCATCTGAATAACTTGTTAAGTCAAATGATTGTCCTTTTGGATAAAACAAACCTAAATTTTCAGTATACGTAAGATATTTAAAAATCCTTTTAACAGCAAGCAAGTGTGATTCTTTAGGATTAGCTTGAAATCTAGCACACATACATACACTGAACATAATATCTGGTCGACTAGCAATGACATAAAGTAAACTCCCAATCATACCTCTGTAATTAGTTTGATCAACTAGTTTACCAGTTTCATCAATATCCAATTTATAGGTGGTACTCATAGGTATATCACTTTCCTTAATACTATCTAAACCAAAAAGTTTTAACAAATCCTTAGTATATTTAATTTTATTTAAAATAATTCCATCTTTAGTTTGAAATATTTGAAATCCAAGAAAATACTTAAGCTCTCCCATTAAGCTCATTTCAAATTCATTTTTCATAACCTTTGAAAAATCAGTACATAAAGAATTTTTCGAAGATCCAAAAATAATATCATCAATATAGATTTGTACTATTAATACATCTTTTGAAATCCTTTTTATAAAAAGAGTGGGATCACCAATTCATTTCGAAAATCCTTGTGAGATAAGAAAGTTTGAGAGTCTTTCATACCAAGCTCTTGGAGATTGTTTTAAACCATATAAAGCTTTAGAAAGTTTATAAACATGATTTTGAAAATGAGGATTTGAAAAACCAGGTGGTTGTTCTACAAAAACATCTTCAACAATAAAACGATTTAGAAAAGCACTTTTCACATCCATTTGATATAACTTGAAATTTAGATGTGATGCATAAGCAAGTAAGATCTTAATAGCCTCTAATATAGCTATAGGTGCAAAGGTTTCTTCATAGTAAATCCCTTCTTCTTGATTGTAACCTTGTGCAACTATCCTAGCTTTGTTTCTAATGATGTTTCCAGATTCATCAACTTTGTTTCTAAACACCCATTTTGTGTCTATGGTAATAGTGTCCTTAGGTCTTTCTACTAATTTCCGGACTTTGTTTCATTCAAATTGATTTAGTTCCTCTTACAAAGCTGTTACCCAAAATTCATCATTGATAGCATCATTGATATTTTTAGGTTCTAGTTGTGACAAGAAGGCTTGATGTTCAACCTGATTTCTAAGTGAAGCTCTAGTCTGTGTCCCTCTATCAAGATTTCCTACAACAGTATTTAAAGGATGGTTCTTTAGAGTCCTAGTTGGTCTTGAAAAGGTAGGGCTAGAGATTTAAGGTTCATCTACAGGTTGAGGTTCAACAGAAGAAGGGTCTGTAAAATTTCCCGAACTAGACGTTTTAACTATAGTTCCACTATCTTTATCATTAAGGTTCAAAACAGAGAGATCATCTTCAAGATTTTAAAGAGAGGTCTTAGGTTCATGTGGATCAGTTTCATCAAATTTGATGTGAACAGATTCTTCCACACATTTGGTTCTCTTATTAAAAACTCTATAGGCTTTACTAGAAGTAGAGTAACCTAGGAAAATTCCTTCATCACTCTTGGATGCAAATTTGTCAAGATTGTCTTTAGTATTAATAATAAAGACTTTGCAGCCAAAAACTTTGAAGTAGTTAACCTTAGGTTTCCTATGGTTCCACAAATCATAAGGGGTCCTCTTAAGAATGGGTCTAATCAAGACTCTATTGATAACATAACAAGCTGTATTTACAACTTCAACCCAAAAATAAATGGGTAGGTCATACTCATTAATCATAGTCCTAGAAATTTCTTGCAGGGTTCTATTCCTTCTGTCTACTACACCAGTCTGCTGAGGTGTCCTAGGGGCAGAGAAATTGTGACTATAGCCATTGTGTGTGCAGTAGGATTCGAACTCATGATTTTCAAACTCACGGCCATGATCACTTCTCAGAGTTTTAATCTTAAGTCCACTATGGTTCTATACAGACTTGGAGTATTTTATAAAGCAAGAACAAGCTTTACTTTTATGAGCTAGAAAATATACCCAAGTATATCTAGAAAAGTCATCTACAAGAACATAGACATAATGCTTCCCATTTAAACTAGAAACTCTAGAAGGTCCAAATAAATCCATGTGAACCAACTCAAGAGGTTGAGAAGTTGACACTTCTTTCTTTGATTTAAAAGAAACTTTATGTTGCTTTCCCTTTTGACAGGGATTACAAACTTTGTCTGCTGGAAATTCAAGTTTGGGTAGGTCTCTAACTAAGTTCTTCCTAGCCAGTTTTCTAAGTGAATGCACATTGCAGTGTCCTAATCTTCTGTGCCAAAGCCAAGACTCTTTATGAAAAGCATTTAAATAGGTAATATTTTTCTTAGCTAAAGAATTTAAATAAACAGAATAAAAATTTTCATTTCTCAAAGGAGAAAACACTAAAACATTTTTAGAATTAAAAACATTGCAAGAATAATTTTCAAATTTAACGTAAAAACCATTATCACATAACTGAGAAATACTTCACAGATTGTATTTAAGTCCATCAACAAATAAAACTTTAGAAATTAATACTGAGTCAGTGTTACCAATCTGGCCTAAGCCGATGATTTTTCCTTTTGAGTTATCACCAAAGGTGACAAAACCTCCATCAACTCTGACTATGCTTTTAAAGGATGATAAGTCTCCTGAAATATGTCTTGAACATCCGCTATCCAAGTACCAGGTCTTTTTACAGGAGCTCTTTAAGTAGGTTTCCTACAAAACAGATTTAAACAGGAAATGATTTTGGTACCCAGATTTTCTTGGGTCCAGACATGTTAGCCAATAATACTTTAGGTACCCATATTTGTCTAATGAGTCTCATATAATTTTTAGAATCAACATTCTTTGAAAGATAAACCTTATTAGATCCGTAACTATGAATATAACTCGTTGAAGCATATGAAGTTCCAGAGTTAGCTACATTCTGTTCAGATTTAGGAATAAATCTATTCTTAGTAAACTGTCTCTGTCCAGGTTTGTAGCCTATTCCAGTAGTGTATTTTGGTGCAAATTTCTTTCCTAGCATTTGAGTTAGAGTTTCTTTACCATTGGTAAATTTCTCTAAATCCATTCTGATTTGCTCATTAGACAATTTCAATTCAGTATTCTCCTTTAACAGTTGAGCATTTTTCTCTTTTTCAATAGTGAGTCCAGTTTTAACTGTAGTGGTGAGATCATGCTGTTTCTTTAACTATTTGTATTTATCCTTAAGTTCATTGCATGTCTCTTCTAACATATCAAAATATTCAAATAATTCAGATTTTGACATGTTATCACATTCAGAATTATCTCCAGAATAGTATGAATTAGAAGCAGGAGTTTCTAAAGTTACCTCATAAGTGTTTGTCATAAAACACATGTTTGCTTTGTTTCTGTGTTCAATTTCAGAAACTTCAGATTCACTAGAGCTATCCTCAGAAGCACTCCAGGTAGCCTTCATGGCTTTCTTATACTTGTTATCCCTGTATTCATACTTCTTCTTGTATTTCAGCTTTGGACAGTCTTCTTTTATGTGTCCCTTCCTTTTACACTCATAGCAGACAACCTCATCTGATTTATCAGGTTTCTTCCAATCCTTTTTCCAATATCCTTTGTTGTCATACTTACCTTTATAATTCGATTTTCTGAAAAATTTATTCTTCCTATAGAATTTTTTAAATCTTTTGGCAATGTGAGCCATCTCAACATCACTGTCAGAATCACTCTCACTGTCTTCACAGCTTGAACTTTCATTGATAGCTTCCAGCTGTTCCTTATCCTTATTCTTTGAGGTTATAGTTTTGAAGGCAACATACTTCCTTCTAGGTTCATCATCTTCTTTTTTGTTCACTTTGAGTTCCTCTTCAAACATCATCAGTTTTCCAATTAGTTCTTTGACTGGCAGTTCTCCAATTTCACATGATTCTCTAATGGAGACAGAGGTTCCTCTCCATCTTTCAGGTAGACATCTCAAAATTCTCATGATTTGTTCCTTTGATGGAACATCCTTTCCCAGAGAAGTCATTGTGTTGAAAATTTCATTGAACCTGAGATACATATCAGAAATGGGTTCATCAGGCTTCATCTTAAAATTATCATACTTAATAGTATAGGTATTCAACCGCATCTCCTTAACATTAGTTGTTCCTTTATGAGAGACAACTAAGGTATCCCAAATTTCATAAGCAGTTTTACAGGAAGATATTCTATTAAATTCTTCATCTCCTAAAGCACAATACAGAGCATTCATAGCTTTACAATTATTATTGTAGGCTGTCTTAGTAGCTTCATTCCAAGTAGTTCTAACAGTAGTTGGTATTTTGTATTCAGATTCTATAGCAGTCCAAATATCAAAACCCATGATCTCTAAATGAATTTTCATCTTGATTTTCCACTGAGCATAGTTAGTGCCATTGAAAAATGGTGGTCTATTGGTAGCAACACCTTCAAGTCTATTATCAATGATAGATAACTATAAGAAAATATTTTAAAAAGATAAGAATTTAGAAATAACATAAATTTTAAGAACTTTAAAATACAACTAAAATCACAGTTGAAAAACAGAGTACAAAATATTTTAAAAATCCTCTGATACCAAATGTTGGTCAGAGTGGATACTCAAGAGGGGGGTGAATTGAGTTCCAATTAAAATTTCTGTTTAAAAACTCTGAGTTAAAAATCCCCCAAAAATAATACAGAATTAAACTATAGTGAATTTGTATCAAAGTAAATGTTCTGTTAGGTTCTCAAGGGATTGATTAGTTCCCAGTTAATCAAATCAGTAGAATTGATTAGCTTTTGAAACTAACTTACTGGTTTACAACTAATTTAAACACTTGCGAGTTTAATTATCAATGTACCTTTAAAAAAAATTTGGTTTTAAAGTATTAGCAGCGGAATAAAAGAATAACATTGAAAGATATAGCACAGAAAATATAACCAAGAGGTTCAGTCTCAAGCTGAGACTTAGTCCTCTCAAAAGCTTTTATAAAAAGATGATCCACACCCTGGATCGGGGATAACAACATCAACCAGTTGTCCAGGTCCATGACCTCTACCATAGTTATTCGTGGGAACACACACAACAGCAACCATCTATTCAGGTCACACGAACTCTACCACTATCCCAATGGGAAAAACAAAATGCAAGTGAGTTTAGTGAGGATTTAAAAATCCTCCAGTTAGAGTACAGGAGATAGTGTGTGTGTAAAATACAGCATATAACACACACTACTCGAAACTAAAAAAGATAAATCACTAAGAAAATATATTGAATTTAGAAATGGCTCTTGTGATTAGCATGCAGTTCTGGACTCCTTTGATTGATCGGAATTAGCTCTAAGTACTCTTCTGGTTTTTTGTCTGGAAAATAGAGTATCGTCTGCTTCCTTGACTTCCAGGTGTAGAGACAGTCGATGAAGCTCTTGTGTTATGTTCTCGTTCTCATCTCTTCACTGGTATGCAGTAATGAGTTCGTTGTGTAGGTTCCGTTGTCTCTTTACATTCACACTCTATGTTATTCTAGCACACCTTGTATTTTGTATGTCTCGTGTATTCGTCTTTATGCCTCTAGAACAGCCTGTGTTCCCCTTTTTTTTATTCGTTTATTCATGCTCTTTTGTAGGAACATCCTTCCTTTAGTTAAACCACGTGCTCCGGCAAAAGATGATTTACTTTTTGTAGGTACGAGGTACGGTTCCCTGACATCCAACAACACACATTAAATAAATGTCAGTATATTAAATATACCTGATATGACCGTTGGTTAGATTAAACAATGATTAAGAAATCAAAGCAGCGTCGGGTTCTGTCTCTGGAATGGTAGCTCTTGATATCGGTAGATTTGTGTTACGTCAAGTCTGAGTATCGGTAGGCATTTGTAACGATAGACTTGTCTCGGTAGCTGCAACTGTAGACTTGATCACATCAGTAGCAGTGGACTTGTAATGGTAGCTGTGGCTCTGCCTTGTATCGGTAGCGGTAGCTCTCTATCGGTAGGTGTGGCTCTGCCTTGTATCGGTAGCGGTAGCTCTCTATCGGTAGACTTTTCATAATGGTGGACTTCAACATATCGGTAGCTATCAACTTTGCTGTAGCGGTAACTGTCGAATTCATTGTATCGGTAGCTGTGAGCTGTAACGGTTTCTTAGCTTATAATGGTAGCTGAGAACTGTTTGAGCATTCACTTGGCAGAATAAGTTAAGTCATAGTAAACATATATCTGATAATTCCAAAGACTTAATTTAAGCATAATGAAAGCAACAAAGTATATTTGGAATGTATTAAGCATAATCAAGATATAAATAAAGAATGGTTGGGATTATCAAAACACAATAAAGCCACTTAATTCCCAGAGGGTTCAACAATCCTTATAGGATTTACCCAAAAACACTTTCCATATTATTTATATTATCCCATGATATATATTAACATTTAGATCAAATATATCCAACTCATTCATATATTTCATTCCTATCAAAATCCTACCTCATCTCAACATCTTATACTTCATTAATTCAGGTCATATTTTCTCCACTAATATAGTATAATGATAAAACCATATCAAATTTCAAATGACCTATATATACACAAATCCCTCAATATAAGTGTCCTCACCCTATGACCTTAAACTATATGAGATATGAGTACTTTTCACATTATGTTAAACTGAATGACATTGGATACAACCTTTATGACCATTAAATTTTTTAGAAGGTTTGTTGTATACATCCTAATTTCCCTATATGAGGGCAATATCTATGTTTAAATCCCTAATGTATGGTTCCTTACCTTTAGCGACCTGACCACATATAGCCTAGACCTAATGTCTATCATCAATTACATTATCATGATTACAAATAAAAAAATCATGAAGGACTAATAACTTAGTATTTTTGGTGAACCAGATACATAAGTGATACTTTTGTTACAAATTAAAACCTTCTTACAACATAATTTTTTTTATTATTTCTAAATAATGAAATTTCACGATAACTCTAGTTCATCTTGTAAATCACTACATATTTTTCATAGTATTCTCCTTAGACTCTTGGGGAAAGAAACATAATAAGGGTGAGCTCAAATTCTTAGTAAGGGAAAAATATCTTGTAAGAAATAAGGAATAAATGATAATAGTAAATATGGAAAGGTAAATAACTAAACACAACTACCATGTAATAAATAAACTGAATGGAAGTACATAAAAATTATAGAAAGATAATAACTAAAAACACATGCTATCAAAATAACTAGATAAGTCAAAAAAAATGTGGAAAGGTAAGACTCTGAAAAATATGCCTTCTAAATTACTGAAAATGAAATGCACCCATATATATGTTGATAGAAAATCACATGGTTGAATAATAACTAGAACTAATATGAGTGAAATACTTGATTATTGGATGAAATATTTCATAGGTACATTGTACTTTTACCATCAAGACCTTTCATAATACGGTTTAAAAAATATCAAGTAAAAATCCATCTAAGGGGGTTATCCAAATGACTCATCCCATGAGACTACTCGTGTATCAAGGGGTTATCTTTAATCATACCTACCATTTTTTATCATTCAAAATCATTCCTCACATTGAATAATGGAAATATATGATATTCTATATCAAATAATCGTATTGAATAAAGAATGAAAAATTATCAATATCTCCCCAAATAATCAAATAAATTCTAAAGTAGAAACTATATGTAAAACGGTATACAATTTAGGCTATAATAATATCCATGATTAAATATATTAATAATTAGGGGAAATTCAATTATTATATTATATTGAATATTTCAAGGGGATTTCAAAAATGGATCATGGATGTGAATATAAATAGTATCCTTAACCAAATCAATCAGAAACCATCTATAGGAAGGAAAATTATGGTATCAATACAACATACCCCAATTGCAGTAAAATAAATGGGTTTTTTATTATTTATGAATGAAAATATTATAAAAATAATTTTTAAAAACAATATTGAGGAAAATATTGTTTTATTTTGAAAAAAAAAATTGAAAAACCTTTTCTGTGAAAATAAATTATAAAAACATTTTTGTTAAAAATTAACCCTTTAAACATGCAAAAAAATATTTTAAGGAATGATGGTGGTTAAATTTTTACATTTCATACAAGGTATAAAACATTCCTTTCACACCGTATAAAGGTTAGAAAAATGAGTTGTTTGGAAAGCGAGAAGAATATTTCATTGAAAACATTTGGTAAAAGAAAAAAAGGGAAAATTTTATTTGAAAAATCATTTTAAAAATATTTTTGATTTTTTTTAATAAAACATGGTTTTATAAGAAAATGGGTTCTCTAACTAAAGAGAGAAATGAAATATGATTTTCTTAAAAACATTTTACAAACCACCTTGAGTACCAAAGAGTGGGAAAATGGTACTAATACTTGAAAAAGGGCATGAAGTTTCAATGGAGAGGAAAATTAAAGGGTTCATTGAAAATTTTTAATGTAATTTACTCAAATTGAAATACCATTAAAATATCATTTAAGTTATTATTGAGGAAAATAATCTTTAAACATTCCAAAGTGTCCCATTCAACATTGAAACATTTTATATCCTAATCCTTATAATGGAATAATATTAAAATAAAGTGTTAAATATCCTAAAGATAAATAAATTCATTATATAATATATATCAATGGGATGTATTTACATCACACAAAATATATAAGTGGTGAGCATGAAATTTATCTCACAGATGTAAAATGTGAGATGATAATCCCTTAAGTTGACTTTTCTTTAGGGTGAACATCCATTAACTTCATGTATAATAAACTTATGTTAATTTTATAATTTCTTGAGAACTATTTTCATGTCTATCATTAATTTTATTTCACTTATTAATATATTTTATAGAACCACTTAAACAGTTATGTTTATAGCGAGTGTTTTGACCAAATTCATTTTATGTGTCAAAAACAGCTTTGGTATGTCAACAATGGTCAACAAGTTCATTATATAACATATCCATAATAAAAATAATGAAATAATTTTCATATATATACATATGTTATACTTTCAAAAATAATCTTTAAATATGGTTATGAATAATAAATCAACATTACAATCATGGAGATGGTAGGTCATACAAACGCATGAGTAGCATTTTCATTTTTCAATGATCATTATGGAAAGAAGGTAAGTAATGCAATATCTTTTCATAATGATAATTATATAATAAATATAATTTTTATTAATCATATATTCTTATATATATAATTATTGTGATTTAAAAGGAGTTACACTGTGTTGCGGAGGTAGTAGTCCACACGTTCATGAATGATGTTATCACTTTTTAAGTGTGTCAAAGGGACATAAAGAAAATGATATATATATACATATATTATATTTAAAAAATTAATTATGTCATTAATATCATAAATATGTTATTTATGTCTCATATATTTTAATATAATCATCTTTTTTACATTCCATGTATCGTGTGAACAAATCACATCACTTTGAGGGGGTGATAGTCCACACTTCCTCAAACGATGTTATCATTATTACATAAAATAGAATTCATAAAGATATGTCTTGTAAAATATTTAAATAAGTATAAATACAAAAATAAATATCATATATATATCATATATAAATATAGTTCACGTCATAATGTCCAACCATTAAAGGTGGTAAAGGGAATAAGGAACAATTATCGTTTCGTGAGGTAGTAGTTCATCATACACAGAAACAGTAGATTCCTTACCCATTAGATTGATGTGCATATTAGTGTAGTTAGAAACCTTAATAAAACAACATAAAATTATATTTATGATACAATTTTTATAATCATATAATAATGATATTTTAGGGTGTGGAGAATGGAAATGAAACTAGAGATCATGAGGGAAGTCTTTGCCTCTGAATCGGGTAAGGTCTTTTAGTTTACACCAAAAGGATTAATTAGAAGAATTTCTTAAAAAATGTAGGATTCAAGGTAGAGGGGAGGGATTTTTTGTAATATATATGGGTATATATTTACTTAACCTAAGTGTTATTAGTGGTTTTATTAATGGAGATATGTGGCGACCTTTTGTAATGAAGGAAAATGACTCACTTGGTATTTTTGAAAAGAAGTTAGGTGTACAAATTTTCATACCTAAAAAAGTCATAAAAAACCAAATAAAACTCATTAATATAAGTTTAATAGATGAATTATATCCACAGAATTGTTTTTGGACAATATCATAGGTTATTTGGGCCCTTAAGATGAAGGTTTAGTACTTTATTAAGCTTAATTTTACATTAATAATCGTAATTAATTTTAATTACATTCACTATTTTTTTGGTAAAAAATTGGATTTATTATATATTATAAATTTTGGTGACTAAAAATATAGAATATATTTTTCAAAATTCCAATCACATAAGTGGAATAAACTAATTTAAAATTCATCTCGCTGGCCTGATGAAAATGTGTGCTTCTAAAGTAAAAATGTCCAAAAGTTCGATATGTTTTGGCATTCAATTTCAATGTGAAATTGATCCAATGACATAAATTGTATTAATTGATAAAAATATTATCTAATTAAAATTTAAAAACAATTAAAAGTTTAATTTAACATTATAATTAAATTAGATGAAAAATAAGTTTTGAACTAAAATTCAGTATTTTTTACTATACATTAAAAAAGTAAATGTTTCAAAAAAATATAAAAACAATTCACCCTATACTAATGTTTACATTTTGATTTCAAATATTATGTATATTTTGATATATTAAATCAATTAATGTTTCAAAATTCATATTTAAAATGGGTTCTCTCTTAAAAGGCATAAAACTTTCCTTTATAGAAATATAGGTTTTTATGTGTAAAGTAAGGTTCGTTCTCATATTATTCATATCAAACCTAATGGATGAAAAAAAATATTTGATTGAATATATAACACATATATTTCATTTAAATAATTCACTAATTGTAATTAACTATATTTATTAAGACAATAATCTTTTAGAAACTTATAAAAAAGAATATTTCTTTGTATATCAAATTGTTTCTTATTTTTGATTCACATTAGTCGATAACCAATGAATTTATTTTATATGTATATAAACCATAAAATTTTATAAGATATTTAATACTATTAATAAATTCTAACATAACTGTTAGGTTATATCATATTATATTAAATAAAAATATTTTAATAATACATTACTCTGGTGAAATTCGATCTTGCGTGTAATACAAGCTACCGAGGAAGGTCGTTCTTGCGTATAACACAAGATATCAAAGAAGTTTTCTCTTGTATATAACATAAGATAACTTATTGTTTAATTAATTACAAGATATATCATGTATTAAATATATTTTAAATAGTTAATATATAGTAGAGTATTGGGATATTATGTTCCCTTATGCGTTTGGTGATGCATTCCACACATGATATCGAATTCAAATTTGTACTTTTGAATTTCTGGGTGTCACATTCTCCCCACCGTAATTAAATTGCATCCATTAAATTTAAACTCATTCTTGGTAATATATTATTTTATATTTCCTATATTTAAATCTCACATCATGAGAAAGGTTCATAAAACATCCTCTAGAAAATAGAGAATGAGATGTATACAAGTAACATGGGTTACCATGCTACTAGGTCACTATGTTGGGGAAAATTGTTGTAAAGTAAGGATACGTACTTGGAGGAAATTTGTAAATATTTATAGGGACGGATTGAGTTCATCAATGGAAAACATGTTAATGATTAATGGAATGTGGAGGGCCTTAAATATATAAATATGTGATGATTAAAAATACCACTGATTCAACAAAAATTAACGGATTAGGACAAAATTTTATTTCTAAGTAATTTTCCTAATGTTGGGAATTTCTTTTACAGACCAAGAATATAAAGAAATGTTTTTATTTGATAGGTTTAAATTTCATGTGAACAATCCTAACTTTTGGTTTTTCTTCAATCAAATTATAATTTACCCCATTACTAAAAGAAATTAATTACCAATAATGAATTTTTATATTCCTAAGAAATAAAATATATTTTTTTAAAGGATTGTAAGGCTACCTATAAAAGAGTTACAAGTTTAAATATATTTCTTTAACTATTTTACAAAACCAATATAGTCAATAAATTAATATCTAATCCTCAAAATTTATACTACTGGTTCATCATTAAAATTTATTCATCAAATTATTTAACTAAAAACATTGAAAAATTAACCAAGACATTACATAAGTTAGTGGTTTGCGTCAAACCCTTATCATCCTTTGATCATTTTTTCAAGATCCATAGCCTTACCAGATTTTATTAGTTGTCTACAAGATTAAAATTTGTCATTTTCTAAACCATATTAATATAAATCCAAAAAATAAAATGATGTACATCCATGAAATAATTTTAATTAAAAAATATCATTTAAAAAAATTCTATACAACCCCAATACATAAATAATTCGTCAATTTATTTCCACAAAGGTCCTTCTTCGGTCGAAGGTTTATTCATTATATCATTTTTTGGATTTCTAAATCAAGTCACCTTATCTTCAATCTAGAAAACATTATGTCTATCCTAGGTAATTCATTGTAATTGTCTATTAAAATTCATTATAATGGTTTTTATAGAAAATGTGGATTATCCTATGCATATACCCTAGGAGTGTCAAACCATGTGCACTGTAAAACCCATTTTCACATACCCGGTTACTTAAAAATAGGCCAGGATCACCTTGTTGGAGTTATTACTCCATGTACATCTATGCTAAAACCACGTATAGTTATATTATCCGGACAGAGATGTATTTCTAGGAAGACCCACATAATCTCTACCTTAACAAAATTCTAGGATATTATTATATACTTATCCTAAAATTTAAAATTAGGGTTATTTTATCTATCATATTTCTTCAAAAATATAGTTCCCAAGGTTACTACTAAACTTCATTTGATACCAACTGTAGTGACCCGACCCCAGATAGCTTAGAGCTCTTATTTGGTACCAATTACATTTGCATGATTATAAGGAATCAAATCCGGAAGGACTGATAGTTTAGTAATCTTGGTAAACTAGATTCCTAAATGAGACTTGTATTAAAAAATTAATACACAATTAAAATATAATTTGTTTATTTTCTCTAAATAAATAACTTCGCTGATAACTTTGATCCATCTAGTTAATCCTTGCATATCTTTCATAGTACGCTTCTTTGATTCCTAGGGAAAGAAACATAATAAGGGTGAGATCAAATGCTCAGTAAGGGAAAAATATAGGATAATCAATAGATAATCAATGATAGTAGTAAATGTGGAAATGTAAATAACTGAACACACATGCCATGTAATCAATAAACAAAATGTATGTGTATAAAAAATATGGAAATATAATAACTAGAAACACATACCATCTAAATAACTAGATAAGGAAAATCAAATATACCACAGTAATAAATTGAAACTCATTTCATCTAAATAACTAAAAATGAAATGTATCTGTAGGTATGTCAATGCAATATTTCATGGATGAAAAATAACTAAAAATAATAATACGGAAAGGCTTGATTATTGGAAACCATGTTTCCTAAGTACATGGTACCTTTACTATCAAGACCTCTCACAAGATAGTTTAAAAAAATTTACTAAGAACACATGTAATGAATCTATAAAAATGAATCATGATCCAATACTACCAATTCATTGATTTGATATCTATAACCCCCCCCCCCCGTGTCGTACCAGTCCAAAACATTCCTCGTATTGAATAAACACAATAAATAATATGCATTATCAAATAACTATATTGAATAAAGAATACATAATTATCAATATTTACCTAAATAATTAAATAAATATTAATGTATAAACTGAAAATAAAATGGTATTTATTTTGGGCAATAATAATATCCATCATGAATGATATGGATAATTAATAGAAATTCATTGGTCATAAAAGATTAAATATTTCTTGGGGATTTTAAAAATGAATCATGGATGTGAATATAAATACTATACTTGATAAAATCAGTCAAAACTATTCATAAGAAGTATAAGGATGGTATCAATTCAACATACCCAAAGTGGGGTAAATCCGTACATGTCGTATAATGTAAAAAGAACATTTATTTTTCACAGTAAAAAATATAGAAAATTGTCTTGTTCAGAGAGCGATAAAAATATTCCGTTGAAAACATTTCGTAAAGGAAAAAAAGGGTAAAAATTTATTTAAAAAATAATTTAAAAAATTTTAAGCATTTTAATAAAGCATGGTTTAAAAATAAAATTGGTTCTCGGACTAAAGAGGGAAATGAAGTCAGGTTTTCATAAAAACATTTTCTAAAACTTCTAGAGTACCAAAGAGTTAAAAAATGGTACTAATATTTGAAAAAGGTCATGAATTACGAGTTTATAAAGAAGTTAAAGGGTTCATTTAATAATGGTAACATAATTTCCTTGAATGGAAATACCATTAAAATTTTATCAATGTTATTGTAAAGGAAAATAATCTTTAAACATTCCAAAGTGCCTCACACCAATTTGAATCATTTTAAATTATAATCCTCGTGAAGGAATAATATTAAATTAAAGAGTTAAGTTCCATTAATATAATTTAATTTATGATATAATATATAAAAATGGAGAGTATATACACCACAAAAAATATGTAAGCAGTGAAAAGGGCATTTATTTCACATATATAAAAAGTGAGATGAGATTCCCTTACATTGAGTTTTTTTCAGGTGAATGTCCTTTAACTTTCTATATCATATAATTATGTTAATATTATACTTTCTTAATAAAATTTTTCCTTTTTATCATTTATTTTATTTCAATTTTTACTATATTGTATACAACTCTTTAAACATTTATGTTTACATCGGGTGTTTTGGCCAAATTTAGTTTTTGTGTCAAAAAAACTTTTTTAGGTCAACTATCGTCAAAGAGGTCATTATATAACATCTTTAGAATAATAATCAGGAAATAATTTTTATATATTCACATCAATTATACTTTTAAAAATAATCTTAAAATATGTTTATTAAAAATTTATCTACATTACAATCATCGAGATAGTAGGTCGTACGTATGCATGAGTAAAGTTCCCATTTTTCAATGATAATTATGGAAAAAATATAAGCACTAAAATATCATTAAATAATGATCATTATATCATAAATACCATGTTAAATAATCATATATACTTATATATATAGTTATTATTATGTAAAAGAAATTGCATTGTGTTGAGGTGGCGGTAGTCAACACATCTATAAATAACGTTATCACTTTTTTATGTTCATGAAAGGGTGATAAAGAAAATTATATATATATATATATAATATTTCCATAAAGTTAATTATTTCATGAATATAATATATATTTTTAGGTCTCATATTTTAAATTCTAATAATATTTTATACATTCCATGTATCATGTGAACGAATCATGTCACTTTGAGGGGGTGACTATCAACACCTCCTCAAACGATGTTATCAATTTTACATAAAATGGAATGTATAAAGATATGTTTTGAAAAATAATTAAAGAATTATATATAATAAATAAATATCATATATAACATATATAATCATAATGTCTATAGTAATTTCTAACCTTGAAAGTTGGTAATGAAAAAATGAATAATCATCGTTTTGTGTGGCAGTAGTTCGCCGTACACAGAAACAGTAAGTTCATTACCCATTAGATTGATGTGTGTGTTTGTTTATGTTGAATCCTTAATAAGACAAATAAAATTATATTTTTGATACTGGTATTTTTTATAAGCCTATAATAAAGAGATTTTAGGGGGTGGATAATGGAAGTGAAAATAAAGAGCTTGAGAGAAGACATTACCACTTAACCGGGTGACAACTTTTGGTTTGTACCAAAAGGATTTCGTCACAAATAGGGGATTAAAGGTATAGGTGAGGGATTTGGGAAGATATATGGGTTTATATTTTTTTTTTAAAAGTGTTTTGAGAGGTGTTAGGAATGGGGATAGGTGGTGGCCTTTTATAAGGCATGAAAAAGACTCACTTGGTATTTTTTTAAAGAACTAAGGCGTACACATTTTTTAACTAAAAAAAGTCATAACAAACAAAAAAATCATTAATGTAAAGTTAATGGCTGAATTATGTCCCGAAAATGGGTTTTGTAGAAGTGGAAAGGTCATTTGGGCCCTTAAGTTAAAGGTTTAGTCCTTTATTTAACTTAATTTTACCATAAAAATCGTAATTAATATTAACTACATTAAATAATATTTTTGGTAAAAAGTTGGTACTATTGAACATTATAAATTATTCTTATTCAAAATATGGAATATATTTTTCCAAATTGAAATCACATAAGTGACATAAATTAATTTAAAATTCATCATGCAGATGGGACGACAATGTGGGTTTTTGACGTAAAAAACATCTAAAAGTTTGATAAGTTTTTTACAATCAATTTCATTGTGAAATTAATCTAATGAAATAAATTGTATTAATTGATAAAAATATTATATAATTAAACTTTATAAAAAAATTTAATTATAATTTATCCTTATAAATAAATTAGAAGAAAAAGATTTTTTGAACTCAAATTCAGTATTTTTAACTATTCATCGAAAAATGAAATGTTTCAGAAAAATATTTAAAATTAACACTAACCTAATTATTATGTTTTAATTTATAATATGAATATTATTTTGAGATATTAAATCAATTAAAGTGTTAAAATTCATATTTAAAATGGGTTCTCCATTAAAAGGTGGTAAAACAACCTTTATAGAAATATAGGTTTTTTTGTACAGTAGGGTTTGTACTTATATTATGCATGTCAAACATAATAAATGAATATAAAAAACATATTATTGAATATATAACTTAAATATTTAATTAAAATAATTCACTAATTTAAATTAACTATGTTTATTAAGATAAAACTCATTTGGAAGCATATAAATAATAATATTTCATTGAATATCCAATTGGTTCTTATTTTTGTTTCACATTAGTTGGTAAACAATGAATTTACTTTATATTTATATAAACCATAAATTTTTATAAGTTAATTAATAATTTTCAAAACTGATGACATAATGGATAGGTTATATCTTATTATATAAAATAATAATATTTCAAAAGACATTGTTATTTGGTGAAACTCGATATTGTGTGTAACACAAGCTATCAGGGAATGTTTCTCTTACATGTAACAAAAGAAATCGAGGAACGTCACTCTTGTGTGTAACATTAGATAACTCAGTTTGGGGTTCATTACAAGCTATATCATTTATTAAATATATTTAAAATTGTGAATATATAGTAGAGTCTTAGGATATTGTATTCCCTTACATGCTTGGTGATGCATGTCATGCACGATATCTAATAAAAAGTTGTACATTAGAATTTTAGGGTTTAAAATTACCCATAAACCTATACAAGAATGAAATTACCAGATTTCTAATGATTATGTACAATTTTTTGGTATTCCATGATTCATTTTGTGATTTCTATTCTACATATCTATATTATGATAGAGCACATTAGATATATCTTTATAAATATTTTATAATAACTACATATGGATTGGTTCTCAGTATAATAAGATGTGAAGTGATTTTTGGGTCTACTATTTCAGGTATATTAATGAATTATATTTCCTTTAATAATAGATATAATGATCATATAGTTTCATTATTATTTTACCAAAACAACCAGACATAAGGACAATGAAACCAAATATCCTCCCCACACATAAACAAGGTTTCTATAGAGACCTTACAATAACTACATGTATCTTGATTCCCAGAATCCTTGGATACATACAGATTTTTGTATTTCCAACCATGGGTCTATAAATAAATTTAATCACCACAGAAATCCTCTTAGAATATGGTCTAATTATTCATATTGGGTCTTTTAATTTCTGACTCTACACTAGGATGGTGTATTTAATTCCTATAAGTACATGTGGCTTGATTCCAGTTACAATAAGATACAGAGAGATATATAAACCATATTTATTAGACTAATTTATGAATCCTTATCAAGTTACACTCCCCCTAAAGGTTTATTAATAACACAACCTTGGTTGGTTTTGGACTAGTGTGTTCTAATCACTTTTTGAATATCCACATCCTATTATCCACACTTCCTACCTTAAGTGTTTATATCACCATAAGACATGTGTAACTACTGGTAATCAATGTATCTAATTATAGAAAGGCCCTATATTATATGTAATGAAATTCATGTCATATATTTTCCCAATTAACCAGTGGAATGTTTCTATAATGAGGATTAGATCCTCTAACCCCATATTCCCATAAAAATATTTTTATAGATTCCATTGTTCGAATGTGGTTAGAAATTATCCTATGGATGATTGTCAAATTTTATTGACATCATATTCAAATAACACAAGAAATTATTCACATAGTTCCTAGGACGTGTTTATGGTATGGAAGAACAAATATATCTTGATGACCATTGTGGTTATTACACCCCGTGATACACTAGGCCAAGAACAATGACCTTAAGTAGTAAGAAATATTTTTTAACCAAGGATTCTCATATTAGTGTTGAGACTCCATCATTCACATTGTTTCAATTCCACAATTTCCACCAGATGTTAAACCACAATTTTATCAATGGATTTGGATATTTTTCTTTTAGTGCTCCAAGAATAATGAAATTCATCTAAACTATTATTTTCTACCCAGGTTATTTTATATTAGTGTTGAGACCTCATAATTCACATCGGTTCAATTACAACATTTCCACTAGACATGAAACATAATTATGAGACATGGATTTTGGAAATGGAAATAATTGACCTAAGTGATACATTCTTAAATTACAAACATAATTTTCTACGAAAGAGTTATCATATTAGATTTTAGACTTTATCCTTCATGTTAGGTAAATTCCACCATTACCAAAAAGAGTTGTAACGTCATTATTATCCATGAAATTAGGCATGTACATTTTTATTCAAAGAACTATGATGATATATTACATGGTCTTTCCCTTAATACATTCTGTACAAATATGGGTTATTTACTCATCTGTATGAGGTTATAACCTTTTAATTTTTGATAAATAGAATACCTCATATTTTTTCCAATTATTATGATGTTAAACTATGTGAATATTTCCTTAATATTGTCTATATCAGCATTTGGATCTCATTCACATTTGGTTTTCCATGCCCATTTCCCTATACATCATTTGTTATCTTTTGGTTGAAGATGTAGGACCTCTAACTTCAGTGAATTTTAGTCAATGTTTTCTGACCTTAAACATAAACTTCATTTATTTATATTACAATTCCATAAAATGATAAAGGAAATGTACATATAACTCACCTGAATAAAAAACTATAAATGGAATACATGAAAAATATTAAAGTATCCACTAACTTGTTATTCTCTTAACATATCTTAGTAAAATTAGTGTATTAAAAAAAAGGAAAAAGTCACAAATCATATCAGGTCAAAAAACAAAAAATAGCTACCACATGAAAAATATAAGTTTATTCCAACTAATACGCCCTTCATTAGCATGGTAGGTAAAAATTAGGGTTCAAATAAAATGAAAAGAAAAAAATATTGTTTGTACCACAATTATAATTTAGAAAGTTTTAATATATGATTTTGAGTTCCATCAACCTAGGTAAATGTTATATAACCTTTATTAAGTACATGGATTCATGTGATTTTTTTAGAATGCATAAATGTGTAATTATAGGTAACTTTAGCAATTATGAGTTCTAAAATCCTCATGAATAACCCAACATCATGGTTTTTATTATGATGATTAATTCAACTAAATTATATATAAATACAATATTTTTAGCTTATTTTTATTATAAATTTGTTACATATCTGGCATACATATATTTTAGTAAGAGTTTGAGTTTAGGAGAAATTCAATAAAATGAACTAACCTTGGATTATGGTGATGGTAAATGTTTGGAATAATCATCCCACCAATATTTATTTAATAGTAAAAATATTTAATAAAACCAAAATTTTCAATCCTTTATCCAATGTACTTGTCCTATCTTATGGTCAATGTATATATGTTGCATATCCAAATATCTTGTATCTGTCTAATAGAATGAGTATAAATGTTAATGGATTGATATAGGCATTTCATCATTTAATTAGTCATTTGGAAGTTTCAATTTACATAATCCATGACCATAGAGATTTTAAATCGATTTAATTGTTATGATATTACTCTTTGTGAGTTTTATATATTATCAAGAATTGCTTTTTGAGATAATAAATAATTCAATATTCTAAATGTGATTTGAGGGAAAAAAATTAATCATTCGTTAAACAAAATGAATAGGGTCATGAAAAGGTCATAATCTCTCATCACCTTTCTAAAAAAAGAGCTAAAAATGGAAGTGAATTATAAGTTACACTATACTGGGGATTATATTTGGTTAATTTATCACCTAAATTTATTAATTTTGTGTTCAATTTTATCCAAATTTGTAATAAAATATTTAAAAATTTGTGTCATTACCTGTTTCTTAGAAGAAACATCTTCTTCTCCACTCTTGGAAACTTATAGAAATCTTAGGTATTTCTCTAGTATTCATTCTACTATACTAAGTTATTGATATAGATATATTACTAGAGATGATTGTTCATTATCTAATAATTGTTTCTGAAACTCAATATTTTAATTAAAATATATTTCTTGAAAGATATTAGCTCTAATAATCTCTGAATTTTCCACTAATTCTACATGATAAATGTAAAAATATAAATGTTTCTCATTATATCATTCATAGATGATTTAATTTAAAAAAGATTGGATGAACCAGTAGTAAAACCCAAAAAATTCTAGGGTAATGAACATGTGGTGATGTTTTTGTGATTTCTAGCACAGACCCTTTGTGAGTTTTTTTGTACCAGCTTTTAGATTTAATTTCACACATTCTGTTATAAAGTACATTCAATATGGATAGACTTCGAGTCTAACTTAGTGTCAGTCCAAAAGACCAAAATATATTATGGGTAAATTCACTAAAAGGTATTATATGTTCATCACCCCTTGATCTTGTTGGAACCATAATAAAATAATTTTATATGTGATTTTGTAGTTAATGTGTTGAGATGGTATCCTCTAAACTTGTTCCTCCAGTCATGATGGAATTATTATAGGTGGAATAGAGTGTTCCTGAATCAACTATTTATAATCATTGTTAATCAAATAAATTATTCATACTCGTCAACTCATACAAGGTTATTATTTTTATCAACTATCACCACCTCCCCTGGCGGTGATTCCTAGTTGTCCTCTCCAATGGATGCTTCTTTATCTATTGTGGCTAAGAATTTATTTATCATTACCATATAATCATATAGAACTATTATAACATCCTCACCTACTAGTGTGTATTGATCAGCTAATCCATCCTAAACCATTCTATTGATAGTTTACTTATTTATTTTTAATGTGGGGATATACTGATGTGGTTAACCCTCTGTGGGGATTTCTTATTCCATTTGATAAATGAACGATTGACTATTATTAGAAGTTTTTGGAGTAGTAATTTTTATTCTAGAATAGTTGAGATAGATTTAATCATTATTTAGTGGATCAATCTAGAAATATTTAATACAAAAAATTATATGTGACGTTTTTATATTTTATTACATATTTACCACATCATTTCTTTTATGATATCTTTTTTGGGTGATAAAATGTGCTTTATCTCAAAATATATTATATCTGATCAATTTTGGAAGAAAATTTTAATTATTTTAATGATTTTAAGTGTTTTATTTGACATCTGGTTCTTTTTATTAATTTTTTATTTTTTATAAGCATTGTTTTAAAATTTTCTTGAAACATTACTTGAAATTTCAATCTCACATGTTTTTTAGACTTTTTGAGATTTTATTGAATTAATAATTTCAGGATTTCAGTATTTTATTTTGAAATTTTTTTTTGGAATTTATTTTGAAATGACATATGAATTTTTTTCTTGATGTTTTACTTGAAATTTAATTGATAAAATTTCACAATATTATATCTCTGTTTGAGAGTCAACTATCAAGAAATTTTTATAGGTTCAGGACCTACCACAATTGAAGAGTGAATTTACTATTTTTGTATGGTGCATCCACCATAAAGTAGTTAGAAAATATGAAATCAGACAATAGGGTGAATGATTTATGATCCACCCAATGAGAAAATACTTATTTTCTCAACTGATAGTGAATAATATTTCCATCCATATATGGGAAGTTAATCAACCATTCCCCTCATTTTTTAAGAGAATACTCCATTCACTAATCTTCTACACAGTCGATATCCTAATATACCATGCCAATTTAGTGAACCAAAAAAATAAACAAAATCCTAATGTCCATGATGGGAACTAACCACAATCCATGAAACTAGATTGACTACAAATCAGATAATGATTAAAGATCTTGAATCGAGATCTGAAGGGATTGATTTGATTCACTATTACCCATGATGCTGAGAAGACAAGAATAAAAATGGGTAAAAAATGTGTTTGAAGGGGTGCCTGATTTGGGATTGAATTATCTATTGAGACTAAGGTCTAAGAGATCCATTGATGCACCAACGTAGGAGATTAATTATAAATGACTTAAGAGATTTTATAAATTAATGATATTAACCTATGTAAATATATAAAGAAGAAGAATACTTTTGTCATGATGCTTTAGTGGGGATTATTTTCCTAGAATATTGATCTACCAATGGGAGACTTGCTCAAGATTTAGGATAAATATCCTAAACTAATCTATTCTAGACATGTTTCTATTTGTTTTGATTTTTCTGTAGGAATAATTTTAGTATATAAAGGGTAATCATTACTTATGGTGGTTTATGTAGTTTGTTCATTGAGGTTTGAACACCAAATGCTTGTTCTATTGATTTTTACACTTGATTGGATTCAATTAAGTAGACCCATGATGAAAATTCAATTCCTTACTAAGAACGTAATACATGGTTGTAACGAGTCTTGAAATATTGAAGAATATTGAGCCGATCCAAGCTTGATAAACCCAATAAAGGAATAAAAATAAGATATAAATTGGAAATGAAACTTTATTGGGGAAAAAATATGTGATTTATGAGAAATAAGTTGACCAAAATAAGATGAGTTTTTCATGTACTATTCTCAAATTCCAATTCTATAATATTAAAATAATTCAAAGTGAGTGATGTGTATGAGTGTTGTGTGTGTCATTTTCGAAAAATGACTTTTTGAATAAGTATGGTAACCATTTTTTGACAATGATTTAGTTTAATCATCCTGAATTTGAAGTTATACCATCCATGTCTAATCAGGTGTATGGTATTTTATAATTATTCATCATTGAGGTTGCATGATATTATGTTTTTAATGATGTTTTTATGGAGCTAAGAATAATTTTCTATATCTCGAAAACTTATAGTTTATCACAAGTTAAGTGTGGCATACTTGAAATTGTGGATTACACCAAATTAGGAACACGTACATATACATTTGAAACATAGTGAACATGATCCATTTAATTCTATTTTATGTGTTCTACTTAATTCATTTGAAGGGGTAATCTATTATTATAAGTTCTACTTGTTTGGTGTTTTGGAAAAGAGTAAGCTAATTCAGTGTAGTTCATCTATGACCTAATAGTAAAAAATGAAATGAATTTAACAAAATTGGGGAAAAGGGGGATTATAGTATACTTTCGAGAGGATATTTCTGAGGGAAATATTTTCAACCATCAACTAATTCTTAGAGTAGTGGGGGTATAAATGATAAGGATCTTGAAAATGGATAATGATGAGGATAAAGTGGCAATAAAGAGACTTCAACTCGAAAGAGAATATTTTGTATTCCTTCTCACCTTTATATTCCTTTATTTTTCATGTATTTATGCTCATGTCTTCTTTTTTAATTCATAACATTCACTATGCTTAATTTAATATATGAAATTTAATTGTTACAACTTAAATATTTTTCATGTTTTTAATATTCCTTCTAAAATTCAATATTTAATTAAACATTATTCTGGAGGAAGAGTCTGTTAACTCATAGGAGAGATTATAATTATCGAGGGAGATTATAAAAAATCTAACAAACTAGGTTTGCATTAGGTTTAATCCCATTTGTTGAATGGATCATACTGTGTTTCCTTTATTTGGTTTTATCCTATATAGTCATAAATAAATTCCATTATTCCATAACATAGTTAAATTTAACACTTTAATAGTACATTTCATATATTCTTCCTTATAGTCTATGTCCTCAGTTTCTCGTTATTTTAGTTTTATATAGATTAGATCCATATTAATCACATTGATGACTCACCAACCTTTATTTGGGTTTAACACTTCACTACTATACTAGTGTAGTTTTATACACGATATGTTTATGTCCATAGTGACCTTTTACCCATTAGAAAATTATTTTTTTTACAAGGGAGGATGTGTGGTGAGGTTTTAAAGGTATTAAAATATAAAATCTAAAAAAATTATAAAAATTTAGAAAAACTGTTTTTATCTAGGATTGTTACTGATGCGCTATGGATCTGTGATTTCAAAATTTGGAATGGTTCATTTTGTGACTCTGTTGGTTGGTTATTCACCCAGACTAGACAATGTGGATTAGGCCCCAGAGGAGGTTCTAGAGCTACTATTCATCATTGTATTGTTTTTCAGATTCGAATGTTTGAGAGGGTATGGAATCAGCCATCGGATCGGGCCTGTTTTTGACACAAGAAACATGTTAGTCATTCAGCTTTGTAATGATGAAGTGATTTTTCATGTTCAATTACTAGGGAGGGGAGCTCCATGTATTCAGTATTTTTTGTTGTGCTTGACCTTCAGGTAGTGATTTTTCCTTAGTCGATGATGTCTGTTAGGGTTACCCTTCTTAAGTTAAAAGGGAGTTTTGTTTAAAATAAAAAAAATTGAAGGCCTTCAGGTCGTTGGATAGTTACTCCATCATATGGAACTATGAACTCAATATTTCATGAAATTGTTTCTGAAGAAATGTGTTTCGACCCATCCACGGGGCCCATGCCGTGACTACCCCAAGCCCACCTTCCATAGGCTAGGGGCTGGAGACTAGTACCAAAGGCGTAAATCCGGTAATCTGGGAAGCCATTGCCTTTATAAAACATAAACACATTCAACCAGAGTACGAGAGGAAGTAATACACAAAGTACAAAAGAAAGTGATGAAAATTAAATGGGCCAGAATACAAACCCAAGTGAGAAGTATAGCTACAACTGAACGAAAGTACAACATGAAAGAGAAACTGCTAGAAGATACAAGCAGTCTACCTCAGATCCTACCGGAAGGGTAGGTACAGATAGCCTCCTCAACGATCTCATCCTCCAACCTCCTCTGTGTACCATATCGTCATGAAGTCTACATCTGGTTACTGACTCATCGTGTGGTCCACCTCCGGGTACTGTCCAATTCTCAAACACTCGGCCTCCGTCAGCATTGTCTGTCGTCTGCATCCAACACAACGAGGTTCGGGCATAGCCCATGTAGGGGTGAGTATAACGATACTCAGTTGGGACCCCGAGACCCTCAAGTTCTCACTATATTTGACAAGGATAACCACAAATATGTATCTAAATAGATAACCCTTACTTAGGTATAATACCATACTTATACCTAAGTTATCAAGTAGCCCATCTCAATCATGTGATGTCACACAGTTATGAAAATCGACGAATAACCACTACTTAGGAAAATTCCCATACATGTACCTATGTTATCAAGTAAACCATCTCAATCATGAGGAAAACACAAAGGTCATTGACTCAGCTCAAACCTAGATTTTTATTCACGTTGATGAAAACACGGCTGCTAGATAACTCCCCCTCTGTCGAGTGCAGTGGTCCTGTCACGACTCTGAGGTTCCACTCACTAACCTTATACTGCTGAGGTACCCCTCCTATCGAGTACCACGGGTCAGCCACCTCACAAAGTAGTGCTCCCCCACAATGGTTTTGCCACCTCACACAGTAGTTCTCCCCCTCATAGCCTACAGAGGTACTCCTCTTTTCGAGTACCGTAGGTCTGCCACCTCACAAAGTAGTGTTCCTCTGCCATGGGTCTGCCACCCCAACATAGTAGTGCTCCCCACTAGGCTATTCAAGTCACACTAAAATGTATCGGACAAGCAGTCATCAGGTTTCAGACAACTACTAGGTCTCCGCACTCCGAATGCTCGTCTCCGGGAGGATCCTCTCCATGAGCCACTGGTTGATACTTCCAAGTGTTACGTAATTTCACAGGGGAGTATCTCAAAGTACCGCCTCATCATAGGGGTCTCAACGCAATAGACGGCGCGTCAATCGGACGCCCGGTCTGTGAGTTATTAGCATTTCTGTTCGAGGGGCCTGATTGGAATTCGGGTACAATCCAACTCAGCCATACTCTAACTGCGTCTAAACCTTATATGAAGTATGCCAAAAGAACCGTCTCATCAAGAGGAATTAAACATTGTCGATGGCATGTCAATCGGACGTCCGGTCCTTAAGTTAAAAGTGTTACTACTCCGAGGGCCCGGTTGAAATTACGTTCGTTCCAAACCCGACCATTTTCCAAAGACATCCAAAACTCACTTAGATTATCACAAAAGGACCACCTCATCGCAAGGGTCCCAGTGCCATAGACAGCATGTCGATCGGATGCACGGTCTTCATGTTATTCACTTTTAAGTGAAAAAGAGTTCGGTCTGTTAGACCCGATGGGCTGACGGGTCGGGTCGACTCGGTTTTGGCGGGTTCGACCTGAAAAAGGGTTCGGACCAGCCTAGTGAGTCATGCAGACTGGCCCGAGAGGCCCGGCCGGGCCCGGCGCGGCGTGGCTGGGTGCGGCCAGCCGGCTGAGCTATCCGCGGGGCGCGACCCCTCGGCTGTCCGAACCGGCGGCGCCGCCCTTCCAAAATCGGTCAGCCGACTAGCCTTCTAGCACAAGCAGTCTGCATGGCGTGTCGTGGCTCTTCCAGAGCGGCACCCTCTTGGTGCTGTGGATCTGCTCCGCCCAGCTGGCCGATGGGCCGGCTGGTTTTCCGGCGCGGCGCCCTCCTGGCGTCGCGGCTCCCCTTCGCCCGGCTGGCCGATGGGTCGGCCGGTCCTTCCGCCAAAGCAGCCCGCAAAGCGGGCCGCGGTTCCCGCTGCACAGCTGGCACGACAACACCGTGCTTCCTCTTCCGCAGCCTACTTGGTCGTGGCTTTTCCTAGCTTATGCGACGGTGGCCCTTGCGCCGCCGGTCTCTTCTGTGTTCCGCCTCCAATCGTCGGTTCCAAAAATATCAAGTTCTAGCAGAGGGTCGTCGGACCATGTTTGTTCGGCCCACGCCCTCCATGTTAAGTGATAACAATAGGCCGAGGCAATCAAAGATATACAACGACGAATCGAGGCACAATTTTAATCCATTAAAATTGAACATAACCCCTACCTTGAATATGGTTCGTTCATCATAGACACGGAAAGCGTTGTCACTCCGTCAATGTCAGGAAAGAACCGTCGTCATTGGCGAGTTCCCAGTGATTATATTTCCTCCCTTGATGCGGAGGAAGAAAAGGAAGCACGTCGTCGATCTTCGTGGAACCGACGTTCTTCATTGAAGAGGCATCGTTCTTCAACAAAAGTGGAATTCTATTCTTCTTCTTCTTCACAATATCTCTCTCAAAATCCCCCTACCCAAAAAGTGCCAAAGTAAAATAATAGGCCAATCCTATTATTTTATTAACACTAGCAATTTAAATTTCAAAATTTAAATCACTTAATTAATTATTTAAATATGTTTAAATTTTTAATTAAGATGTGTTAGAAAGAGTTAAAGAGGGAGAGAGAGGAAAGGAAGAGTTACACAATTAATAAGGATTTAACAAATTAATGAAGGGGCTTTAATGGAGTTTGGGGGAAATAAAAGGTTGGGGATCATGTGGGCCCCACCTCTCATATAACAACACATGGGAAGTTGGGTGGTTGTGGGCTCCACCAACAACTTCCCATGGGAGGGTTTAACTTCCAAGGTTACAAAATAAAATTGTTCAACAATTTTATTTATTTTAAACTAATTACCCAAATAATAATTATCAACCCGCTTAAAACGCAACTGTGGTAATGGTCCCTTACGCAATTACCGGTGTTGCGAGTTCATCAGTGCCCTCAGATTTCAATTCTGAGCACCATTTCAAAAGATAGAAAACCCCACTCATTCGTTTACTAAACGTACCCGAGAAAAATTTTAAAAATTGATTCCGAACACACCGGGCCTCGGAATCAAGTGCCGTCAGAAGCCACAGACTCGTAAAATTCCGAAGTAATTAAGAAAAAATTTCCCTTGAAATTTCCTGTTCTTTATATTACTCCCACCTGAGGGTTTTAGGTCCCTGTAAAGCTATAACACAAACTAGGGACACTAAAGAAGGTACCGAGCATGCATCTGAGCCTCCCACTCCCATGTGCTATCCTAGAGGTTTCCCATGCTGCGAGTGAAAGCGAACAATAGGAATCGATCGTCCACGTAGGACCCACTCCTATCGATCCTCAACCTCTACTGGAACCCCTTGAAAGTCGCCCTGTCATCGATGTCTAGCTCTTAGTGGTCGATGATGATGGTTAGGTTATGCACACATCTCCTCAGCTAAGATACGTGGATGACGTCATGCACCTGGTGCGACTGAGGTGGAAAGGCCAGGCGGTAAGCCACCTCGCCTACCCTGCTAATGACTTGGAAAGGTCTGATGAAACGCGGAGATAACATGTCGCCCCGGCCAAAACTCCGTAGACCCCATCGAGGTGAGACCCGTAAGAAGACATGGTCGTCACCCTCAAACTCTAGTGGTCTCATCTCCTATCATCATAGGACTTGTGTCTCCCCTGTGCAGTCTTCATCTGCTTCTGGATGGACTGAACCTTCTCTGTCGTAGCATGAACTATCTCTGGTTTTACATGTGCTGACTTCACCACTATCCACATAGGATATCTGAAATGCTTCCAGCTCCTATCTCACCACTCCTAACAGCTGAATTCCCAATCTACAACTAAGAGCATCTACTACAATGTTACCCTCCATAGGAGTATAAACTATCTCGATGTCATAGTCCTGGAGGAATTCAATCCATCACTGATGTCTCATGTTCATGTTCTTATGAGAGAAGATACACCTGAGACTATTGAGTTGGAGAGAACCGTAAACTGTTCGCTCAACGAACAATGGGTGAGACTAGCCAATTATAAGAACTTATCTCCACCCTTCTTCATCTACATTCTACCAAAGAGCTACTGAGATTTATCCTCTGCCGAAAAGAGAAATCTGGTCTCATCCCCTGGATGAACCACGTTCCTTGCCTAATACAGTAAATCCTGACATGAACGGTACAATTCATGCCTTGAATGACGTCGTAAGGCCTTGATGCTACTACTACGAGATCCAACTGTTATCTCGCCTCTAAGTGTTGAGTCACACTGTTGGTATCAGTGCATGGTTACTGGGTCTCCTCCAGTAGGAATCTCACAAGTGAGGGCCAAGTTAACAGTTTTAACGATAACCTCCTAGTATCAACCACACAAATAGAAGGAAAGAAATTGTCACAAATGAAAGTGTCTTTTATTACTGCAGCTCAAGTATAAAGACACACAAAAACCACAAACAACATCAACATGGAACTAGAAGCACCAAGAACAAAGGCCTCCATGCCTGGAACTAGTCCCGCTCATGTCCACCTACTTCCGGAACTCCATAGTCATATGCTTCAGCTGCCTGAAGCTATGCTCTCCCATATCCACCTGTTCCCTGCAGTCGGGGTGGACCTCCTGGTGGTGGTGGTGGAAACACCTCGAAGCGTTGTCCACCTCCAACTACATGGACAGATCCCCTGCCTCGGTCTCATGCTCCTTGCGGTTTTCCTCGATCGAACCTATGCCTCTGCCTGGGACATTCTTTCATCTATCTGCTGATCATCCGAGCGGTGGGTCGGATAGTCATGAGCCATGTGACCCTATCCGCTGCATGTGTAACACATCATGGAAGGTCTGGCTCTGTCTCTACCCGTGGCGCCTTGCACTACCGATCCTGAGTCATACGGTCAACCACCTGTAGGTCTGGTCCTCTTAGACCACTGCGTCATCTATCTACTGCCAGCTGTAGAAGACTCCACTGCATACCGGCTAGTAGTGGGTCTCACTGCTGGAGACTGCTCATCAAGAAAACAATCCACTAAGAGGGATCTCTCCAACACCCCCGTCTGCATCGGGATACTGTGGGAGATAACTGAAGCTCTAATCTCTCACCTGAGCCCTTCCTCGAAGGTCTAGGCCCTGAAGAACGGGTCTCATACCATGTATGTGGAGTAGCGCGAGAGGTCTGTGAACCTCTATGAGTACTGTGCTACTATCATGTTTCCCTGCTGCAGATACAGTAGCTCCTGTATCCGCACCGCTAGAAGGGTGGATGGAACAAACTCCGCTTGGAACAGGCTCTCGAAGTCTACCCATAGGAGTGTCGCCTCATCGTGTATTTGGAGCATCAGGCTCCGCCATCTACCTACTGCTGTCTGTATGAGGCTGGAAGCAAGGATCACCATGAAGTCCACTGGTGTACCTACTAGCCTGAAGACTCTCACTACAGCCTCCAGCCAATCCTCAGCCTCCTGTGGGTCTATCTCTCCCCAGAACCTGGCTGGCCTTTGGCACTGGAACTCATGCAGTGCGCTCAAGCGGCATCCATCACCTTCTTCTAGGGCTGGTGGCATCGGTTTCCCAACGGGTGGTTGTACCATTGGTGACTCCACTGGTGCCTCAACTGGATGAGGGCCCTGTACTAAGGCCTCATCGCTCGGAGGCCTGTCAGTACGTACAACTCTCAGGGCTCTAGCTGGTCGTCTGCGGGGAGGAATCTGGAAAGAAAAGATGCGACATGGTCAAAAACATTCTACCTCGTGAGCTGACCTGGTTTGAGCTGTTCTAAAAGAAACTTTTTGAAAACTCACACGCAATCAGTGTTTTCATGCACTGAGTCAAAAATCAGAAGTTAGGGTTCTGGTGTACGGATACATCGGCCTCCCGCACCAACACTGGACACCCTGAACTGAAAACCACACTTAGTACCCTTAACACTATTTCTTCACAGAAAGAAAATATCAGAGTCATAAGTTTTGCAGCAGAACCGACTCCTCTGATACCAATTTGTCATGACCCATCCTCGGGGCCCATGTCGTGACTACCCCAAGCCCGTCTTCCATAGGCCAGGGGCTGGAGACTAGCACCAAAGGCGTAAATCCGGTTATCTGGGAAGGCATTTACTTTATAAAACATAATCACATTCAACCAGAGTACAAGCAGAAGTAATACACAAAGTACAAAAGAATGTGCTGAAAATTAAATGGGCCAGAATACAAACCCAACTGATAAGTACAACTAAAACTAAATGAAAGTACAACAGGAAAGACAAACAACTGGAGGATAGATGCAGCTTCTAGGTCGTCTACTTTGGATCCTACCTGAAGGGTAGGTACAGATATCCTCCTCAACGCTCTCATCCGCCAACCTCCTCTGGGTACCGTCTCGTCATGAAGTCTACCTCCAGGTACTGACTCATCGTGAGGTCCACCTCTGGGTACCATCCAGTCCTCGAACACTCGGCCTCCGTCAGCGTTGTCCGTCGTCTGCATCCAACACAATGAGGTGCGGGCATAGCCCATGTAGGGGTGAGTATAATGATACTCAGTTGGGACCCTGAGACTCTCAAGGTATTTCTATATCCAACAAGGATAACTACAAAGAAAGATCTAAAAAGATAACCCTTACTTATGTATAAATCCATACTTATACCTAAGTTATCAAGTATCCCATCTCAATCATGAGGTATCACACTGTTATGAAAATCGACGGATAGCCACTACTTAGGTAAATTCCCATACATATACCTAGGTTATGAAGTAACCCATCTCAATCATGAGGGAAACACAAAGGCCATTGACTCATCTCAAACCAAGATTTTTATTCACGGTGATGAAAACACTGCTGCTGGATAACTCCTCCTCTTTCGAGCGCAGTAGTCCTGTCATGACTCCGAGGTGCCACTCACTAACCTTAGACTGCGGAGGTACTCTTCCTGTCGAGTACCGCAGGTCGGCTACCTCACAAAGTAGCGCTCCCCCTCCATGGGTCTACCACCTCACACAATAGTGTTCCCCCTCATAGCCTACAGAGGAAATCCTCTTGTCGAGTACCGCGGGTTTGACACCTCAAAAAGTAGTGCTCCTCGGCCATGGGTCTACCACCCCAACAAAGTAGTGGTCCCCACTGGGCTATTCAAGTAACTCCGAAATGTATCGGACAAGCAGTCATTAGGTTTCAGACAGCTAGAAGGTCTTTGAACTCTTAATGCTCATCTCTGGGAGGATCCGCTCCAGGAGCCACTGGTCGATACTTCCAAGTGTTGCGTAACCTCACGTGGGAGTATCTCAAAGGACCACCTCGTCATATGGGTCTCAACGCATTAGATGACGCGTTAATCAGACGCCTGTTATCTGAGTTATTAGCATTTCTGTTCCATGGGCCTGATTGAATTTTGGGTACAATCCAACCTGGCCATACTCCAACTGTGTCCAAACCTCAGGTGAAGTATACCAAAAGAACCTTCTCATCAATAGTAATCCAACATAGTCGATTGTATTTCAATCGGACGTCTGGTCCTTAAGTTATAAGTGTTACTACTCCGAGGGCCCGGTTGAAATTATGTTCGTTCCAAACCCGACCATTTTCCAAAGTCATCCAAAACTCACTTAGAGTATTGCCAAAGGACCACCTCATCGCGAGGGTCCTAGTTCCACAGATAGCATGTCGATTGGACACGCGGTCTTCATGTTATTTAGGTTTAAGTGAAAACTAGCCCGGTCTGTTAGACCCGATGGGCTGACGGGTTGGGTCGACTCTGTTTTGGATGGTCCGACCCGGCAAAGGGGTCGGACCGGCCCAGTGAGTCACGCGGCCTAGACCGAGTGGCATAGCATGGCACGAAGGGGCGCAGCCCGGCTTGGCCCAGCGGGGCGCGTCCCAGCCCGGCCCGGCTCCGCCCGGCCCGGCGTTGCTCGGTTGGGCGCGACCTCTCGGCTGTCCGAACCGGTGGCGCCGCCCTTCCCCAACCGGCTGGCTAGGACGGATGGCCTTCTGGCGTAAGCAGCCCGCACGGTGAGCCGCGGCTCTTATGACACAGCGCCGCTGATCTGCTCCGCCCGGCCGACCAACGGGAAGGCCAGTTTTCCGGCGCCGCGCCCTCCGGGCGCCGCGGCTCTCATTCGCTCGGCCAGCTGACCGGTACTTCCGCCGAAGCGGGCCACAAAGCGGGTTGCGGTTCTCGCTGCATAGCCGGCGCGACGGAGACGGCTTCCTCCATCGCGGCCTATGCTGGCCGCGGTTCCGCAACCTCGGCACGGCGCGACAAATTCGTGCTTCCTCCGCCGCGGCCCGCTTGGCCGCGGCTTTTCCTAGCTTATGTGATAGCAGCCCTTGCGTCTCCGGTCTCTTCCGTGTTCCGCCTCCGATCGTCAGTTCCAAAAACATCAAGTTCTAGCGGAGGGTCGTCGTACCGTGTTCGTTCGGCCCGAGCCCTCCGTGTTAAGCGAAACAATAGGTCGAGACAATCAAATATATACAACCACGAATCGAGGCACAATCTTAATCCATTAAAATTTAACAAAACCCCTACCTTGAATATGGTTCATTCATCGTAGACGCGGAAAGAGTTTTCAATCCGTCAACGTCAGGAAATAACCGTCGTCGTTGGTGAGTTCTCCACAATTATATTTCCTCCCTTGATGCAGAGGAAGAAAAGGAAGCACGTCGTCGATCTTCGTGGAACCGGCGTTCTTCGTTGAAGAGGCGTCGTTCTTCAACGAAAGTGGAATTCGCTTCTTCTTCTTCTTCAAAAGAGCTCTCTCAAAATCCCCCTACCCAACATGTGCCAAAGTACAATAATAGGCCAATCCTATTATTTTATTAACACTAGCAATTTAAATTTCAAAATTTAAACAACTTAATTATTTATTTGAATAGGTTCAAGTTATTAATTAAGGTGTGTCGGCAGGAGTTAAAGAGGGAGAGAGAGAGGAAAGGATGAGTTACACAATTAAAGAGGAGTTAACAAATTAATGAAGGGGGTTTAAGGGAGTTCGGGGAAAATGAAAGGTTGGGGCTCATGTGGGCCCCACCTCTCATATAACCACACATGGGAAGTTGGGTGGTTGTGGGCTCCACCAACAACTTCCCATGGGAGGGTTTAACTTCAATGGTTACAAAATAAAATTTTTCTACAATTTTATTTATTTTTAACTAATTCCCCAAAAAATAATTCTCAACCCTCTTAAAACGCAACTGCGGAAAAGGTCCCCTTAAAAAATTACAGGCGCTGCGAGTTCATCGGTGCCCTCGAATTTCAATTCCGAGCACCGGTTCAAAAGATAGAAAAACCCGCTCGTTCGTTTACTGAATGTACCCAAGATAATATTCGGAAATTGAATCTGGGCACATCGGGCCTCGGAATCAAGTGTCGTCAGAAGCCACAGACTCGTAAAATTTCAAAGTAATTAAGAAAAAAATTTCCTTGAAATTTCTGGGTCTTTACAAAATGGGAGAAAGAATTTTATTTGAGCAAGAACTAAATATTGAATCTTTTCTCCCTAATACTCTCATGAATATTTCCACTGAGGTTTTGTTCAAAAAAATTTAAAACAATGTTGGCCAATTACGATAAAATTTATTACTTTTGAAATCACTTGAATCTATTTCTCATGAAGATGAACTGAATAATTTCTCACATGAATTAGAATTGAAACACTTTAATGGTTTTATTTTGGAGGAATAAATTTAATAAATTTAACTTAAAGTAATGTTTTATCACATGCTAAATAGTTTAAATAAAAAATTAATCATCAAAATCAATGATTGATGAGTTTTTTAGTTGATAAATTTGTGATTTAATGATTTAATTTGGTGGAACATGAATTTTTAGAAGAATAGAAAATAAAACATCACTATTTTTCACACCATTATATAATTGGGTTAGGTATTTATTTTCATTTTGAATATGAGGGTAATTTGGAAAACAAAATTATTTTTAAGACCAATGTTTCTAAAACTACTCCGAATAATTTTAAAAACCCTCTTATAAAATATATTTAAAAAAACATATCTCCTTTTATTTCGATTTTGTAAAGAATTTATATTGAAATGGTTTAGGAATCTATGAGAATAATATTAAACCCTTAGGATCACCCATTATATCTCTACCTCTTCATGAAGGTTCCAAATTTTTAAAATTTAATTTAAAACTAGAATTTGGTGGCACACATTCTAAGAGTGGTTTTAATGATATATTCTTAGTTTAAGTACTTGAAAGTTTATTAGCATAGTTTTAGGGAGTCTCAACTTTTACATTGAGTTTTAAGACTTGAAATCCCTAAGAATGTAGGATTAAGTGATGAATATTCTATTATACAATGATACTTATTTGTGTTTTCCTTTGATGATAAGGGGTGTTTCTATATCATTTTTTGTAGCTATTATGAGTGTTGAATGTGTTTTTAAAAGTCTTGGTGCTCAAAAAAGTCAATTATTTGTTAAAAAAAATTGGGGAAAACACATATGAAAATACTTATAAAAGAAAACCTCACCCTCCTAATGAATATGATTACTTTTCAAGTAATATATGGCTAAAGAATTTATATTTAGTGCTACTTGGGAGGAAAAACAAGGTTTTAATTTTCAATCATTTTTTTCTTTTACATTTATAAATTAATATCCCTCACCATCCTTACTATTTAATTCACACATGAACCCCTACTCACATTTTATTGAAGTTATATTTAGTAAGTATTTTTTATTTTTAAATAAATTTACAAAATTATACACACTCACAATTCTCTTATTTTCATATTTCTTATTTTCAAAGTATGGGTTTATCATTTTTTTTCTTTACCCATGAACATACTTTCATAGAGATACCAAATATAGCTTTAAATAATAAAGTAGGGTGATCAATGAATAAGATTAATTAAACATGTAAATAATTTTTAGGGGATTATAATTCTTAATTATGCATGAATATTTTATTTTTAAAAACATTTCCTTCTTACCAGGAATTTGAATTTGATTTGTAGTTTTTTTAAAATATTTTATATATTTATAATTAATTTTGGGGCCCTCCATGTATGTTTAAAACATTATATGAATTGTTATTCATTTATTAGGTTTTACTCTTTATTATATATACTCTATTTTAAATCTTTTTAAAATAACTAAAACATTTCTTAATCAACTTCAACTATAAAATTGTTACTTCCTATAATATTTTTTGAACATGGTGATTTCTTGTGATATATTTTATATCATTCTATTTTGATATTTTTGAATGCATTTTTAGTTTAAAATTTTCAACAATCATGATGTTGGAAATATTATTTGACTCTATATATGAAAATGAACTTCAATATTGAAAATATTTTGGAGCTTGAATGTCTAAATGTTTTCTTCGACCATTAAGATATAACATTTGGGAAAATGTTGGGTTTTCAGTGTGGGGAAGAGGGGTCATAATTTTTGCTAAACTATACTCCAATATAGTAGGCAGAAAAGCCCCTAATTTTGTATTTCAAAACCGATTGATTTCAATATTTACCTCTCTAATTCAGTGGATCAAATTTTTTCTAATGTTTGTGATTTTATTTTCCAATTTTAAGAGGTTAACTTTTTCAAGTTTATCTGGGATTACATTGGTTTGAAAATTTTCTATTCTCTATTTTTTTCAAACATTGGGTGTTTTGAGATGCTCCAAAAAACCTAAGAATGAACCTCATATTCAATAGAATGTATGACACGTGACACCAAGTGCATAAGGTAATATCCTGATACTTTATAATATATCTACTGTTTAAAATTGATTATATATATATATATATATCAAGTAATGAAACACCATGTTTTCTTGCATTACACACAGGAGATACCTACCCCTATAGTTTGTGATACATGCAAGAGTGGCCTTCCTTGAGAGTATGTGTTGCATGCAAGACCGAGTTCCACCAAATAATAATGTATCATTAAAATATTATTATTTAATATAATATGATATAACCTAGATGATATATTTAATTCTATGAATAGAATTTATGAAATTATGAAATTATATAGCTTATATAAATATAAAATTATTTCATGGGTTTCTAATTAGTGAGAAATGAAAATAATAACCAATTGGATATAAAAAGAAATATTTTTATTTTTATTCCTTCAATGGAGTTTTAACATAATAAAAGTAATTAATTAAAATTATTGAATGATTTTAATGAAATATATATTTTATATATTCAATAAAATATTTTTGATATTCATCCATTGGATTTTATATATATAAGATAAAAAACCCTTATTTTAAACAAAAAACCTATATATTTATAAAGGTCGATTTATCACCTTTTAATGGAAAACCTATATTAAATCTGGATTTTGACACTTTAATTGATTTCATATGTAAAAAAAATTATTATTTGAAATAAAAACATAATAATTATTTTAGGGTGAATTTTTTTTATTTTCCTGATACATTTCACTTTATTAAAGAATAGTTAAAAATATAATATTTTTGATCAAAACTAATTTTTAATCTAATTAATTTATAATATTAAGTTGTGTATTGGATTAATTTTAAATTTTAATTAGATAATATTTTTATAAATTAATAAAATTTATGATATTGATATCAATTTAACTTTTAAGTTCATTTTAAAAACATAACAAACTTTCAGATATTTTTACCTTAAGAACCCTGCATCATCGTCCCGTCTGAGGGATTATTTTTAATTTAATTTTGGAAAATTTTATTATTGGAACATGAAAAAATGGGTTAAATATTTTTAATAATTAAAATTTATAATATATAACAAGACCATATTTGTTTTTGACCAAAAATATTAGGGAAAGTGATTAAAATTAATTACAATTAATAAGGTTAAATTGAGATTAATAAAGGACTAAACCTTTTTCTTAAGGGACCAAATGAACTATAAACTTTTCCAACACCAATTTTATGTAAATAATTCATAAATTAACCTTACATTATATATTTTTGTTGGTTTGTTTTTAATTTTTTTTGGTAATAACATGTTGACACCCAAATTGTTTCCAAAATTTCTATGTGAGCCATTTTCCTTCCCTATAAATGGCCACCATGTCTCCCACTTATTCAAACATATAAAAAATATTAGGAACGTCTATTACCTGACCAAATAGTCTCCCAAAATACCTCCCGTTGACATATAAGCCTCCCTTTTTTCATAAAGTAATATAAGGTTGCTTTTTATTCCAACCAAAAGTAGTTACCTGATTAAGAGGTAACATCCTCTCTCAAGATTTTTAGTTTCATTTCCACTCTCCACCCCATTAAAATATATTTTTTATACTAATATACAAAAAAACAATATATTCAAGATAATAAAATGTTTTTATACTATGTTTTATACCTACACTTACACACACATTAATATAATGCAATCGAACTGATTATTTCTGTGTATGGCGAAATACTGCCTCGCAAAATGATGATTGTTAAATTTTCCCTTACCGGCTCTCTTGGTGGTCATTATGATGAAACATTTATTTATATATGTTATATATGATATTTATTATGTATTTATACTTATTTAAAACTTTTATAAAACATAAATTTAATACTTTCCATTTTACGTTAATACGATAACATCGTTTGAGGAACTGTGGACTACTACCCCAAAAAGCGATGTGATTCGTTCACACAATACCTTGAATGTATAAATGAATGGTTATAATTAAACATAAGTGAAATTAAATAAAATAAATAATATATTGATGACATAATGATATTATTGAAAATATAATATATATTTATATATATCATCTTCTTTATTACCCTTTCAAACACTTTGAAAGAGATAATGTCGTTCGTAGACGTGTGGACTACCACCTCCTCAAAATGATGTGATTCCTTTTACATTATAGAATTATATATTGAATTATATATGATTAAATAATATAGTATTTATTATATAATGTTCACTATTGAAATATTTTAGTTACTTATCATCTTTCCACAAGGATTATTTAAAAATGGGAATGTTACTCATGTGTGCATACGACCTACTGTCTCCATGATTGTAACGTTGTCTCATTTTGATAATTATATTCAATGATTGATTTTAAAAGTATAATTGATGTATAAATATGATAATTATTTCATGGTTATTATTTTGTATATTTTATATGATGAAACCTGTAACTATAGTTGACCAACAATAGTTGTTTTGACACATACACTGAATTTAGTGAAAAACACATGATGTAAACTTAGTTATTGAATTAGTTTTACACAACATGGTAATAAGTGAAATAAAAGTAATTATAAGCATGAAATATGTTATGATGAAATTATAAAATTAACATAAGATTTTATATACTAATTTAATGGATGTTCACATGAAAGGAAACACAATGTAAGGATTTCCATCTCACTTTTTACATCCGTGAGATAAATGTCATATTCACCACTTACTTATTTTCTGTGGTTTACCTACTACCCATTTTGATATATTATATCATGAAAAAAAAAATTTCTTGTTATTTATATGTTTCATTTTATGATTATCACTTTTTATTTTTTGGATTCATATGTAAGGGATTTTTGTCTCAATTTAATTTCCACTGAGACTTAATTGTTGTTATGAACCTAGTATATTTTATCTGGTGTATATACTTCCCTTTATATGATATATCATGAATATCTTTACTATAATGATATTATTACTTTTATCTAATTTTATACCTTCATGAGGTTATGATTTAGGATATTTCGGAGTGGTATGGGACACTTTTGAATGTTTAAATATTATTAACCTCAGCAATAACATTATCGATCTTTCATTGGAATTTCAATTTGAGGATATTATATAACCATTGTTGAAGAAATAAATTCACTCTCATCTTGTTATTCATTAACATCTTCAAGTATTATTACCAATCTTCATTTATTTGGTACTCAAAATGTTCTAGAAAATGTTTTTAGATAGAAACGAACTTTATTTACATCTTTAGTCAGAGAACTAATTTTCTTCTAAAAAAATTATTGATTAATATTTTTTCAAAATGTTTATAAAATTATTTATTAAATATATTTTACCCTTTTTTTCAAATTAATCTTCTTATCTCTTTCCAAATAAGGAATTTTCTAACTCATTCTTATACAAAAGGAAAATTATTTTTTTAACCTCGTCCAACAGGAACTAATTCATCCACCATCATTTATTTGAAGTGTCCTTTTCAAGTTTAAAATGATTATTTTTAAATAAAATTTTTTCAAAATGTTTTTAAAAAGAAATGGTTATTTTCTTCAAGAATATTTTTAAAATTTAATATTTTATTCCATCATAAACAATAAGCCTATATTTTACTCCACATGGGTTTATTGTATTAATATCATCCTTTATTATTGATTTGTCTAGGGCTAGTATTCAAATTCACTTCCTAGAATCATTATTGAAGTTCCTTTGAAATATTCAACTTCATATGATAATTGTTCATTGAATTTGTCTTAATTATCCATAACATTTATCATGGATATTACTATTGCATAAATCGTATACCATTGTACATATAGTGCCTACATTGACAGTGATTTGATTAATATGGGAATTATTTATAGATCTATATTCCTTATTAAATATGTTTTTTTGATAAGGCCAATTAGTTAATTTTATTATTCAATATCAGTAATTCTTTGGACTAGAAATGATGGGTGGATCCTAGACTTTATATACTTCTTTGATGCATCGACATGTTCTCATGAGATGAGTAATTGTAAAAATAGGGTTATATCCTTAGTTTTAAACCATATTTTTAAAGGTCTTGACAATAATTGGACCCTTGTGCCTTATACAGGTCTTCTATTAATAAATCATTTTCATCATAGTAGTTTCAACTATTATTCAACCATGAGATTTTGCGTTAACTTATCTATAGATACATTTCATTTTAATTTATTGAATAATGGCATGTGTTTTAGTTTCATACCATTCCATATTTATTTTTCCTTATATATTTATTTTAATTTCATGTATTTTCAGTTATTTACTATTCCATATTGACTATTATCATTGATTCATTATTTCTTCTGGTATATTTTTCCCTTACTGAGAATTTAAGCTCACCCATATTATGTTTCTTTCCCCAGGAATACAAGAAGTGTACTATGGAAGATATGTAGGAATATACTAGATGGATTAGAGTTATCCTTGATGTTTTTTATTTGTTTAGAAGAAAATAGTATGTTGTAATCAGTGTGTCCATTTGTAATATAATTATCATTTATGTATATAGTTTCCCAAGACTAATAAACTGGTCAGTCCTTTGGGGATTGATTCCATATAATCGTGCTAAATGTAATTTATAGAAAATTCCTTCTCTAGGATATCTGGGGTTGGGATCTATGAGTAGTATTTACAATAATTATTGGTTTAGATCCTTTTCACTAGGTTTTAAACTTTTAAGTTATGTATTTAAATGATCTATGTAAATAAAATCATAATTTAGTTTAAACTCATTATTCATTTTTTTTATTGAATGTTTTATTTATTATATTATTTTAATTATTCTATCTTTCCCATTTATTAGTGAGTATATTTATTATGGCCTAAAAATTATGTGTGTCAGTTCTACAGGTGTTAAAGAGAAGTTTAGTGTTCTCAGTTAATTGAAAAGTGGTGATTATTTAAAATCTTTCAAAATTTTCAATATCAATCATTTTTCTATAACCGAAACCAAATTTTGAACAATAAAACAATTTTTAAGAGAGTTATTTCATTTTATTTTTGAATTAGTCCACAAGGAAGAGTCTTTTTTAAATCCCACTCTTAGTGGAATTACACTTTTTCACCCATGAGAATTATTTTCTTACATTAAATTTGTTAATGTTTATTGCATGTGGATACTAAATATGCTAAGTATGGGGTAATTTTATCTCTATATATTTCATTACATATTTTCTACATAATTTATATTAAGATATATTTTTTGGAGTCTACAATATTTTTTATTACACAATATTTTCTATCTAGACCATTTGGAATTAAATTTTAATTCATTCAATTATTGAATGAAATTTATGATTTCAATTAATTTAATTGACAATTTGATATTTTTATTAAATTAATATTATTTTTATAAATAATTATTTTAAATTTAGGAAGTATATTTAATTTAAATTCTAATATTAGTTATTTTAGGGGTTTTGGGTTTTTTCTAAATTAATTATTTCATAATTCTATGATTTTATTTTGAACACCATTTTTTGGAATCTTTTTGATAATTATGCGTGAAATAATTTCTTGATGTTTTATTATAAATTTAATTAATAAATTCTCACAATAATAAATTATTATTTTAATTAACTATTTTTTGACATACTGAGGATAAGAATCCATGTAACACCCCAAGATTTCATAGTGTGTTATTTCTTCAAAATAATTCAATAACTTTCACTACACGCAACACCGAGTTCAATTGCACCATGACTTACCAAAAAAAATCCATAGTATTAACTAAATTATAAACTTTATATAATCCTTATAATTTTAGAATCCATATTATGAGTTTCTTAGTCATAATGTAAGAACAGATTCATTTTCAGTATTGCACTTTTATCAACTTTTGATAGTGAAACCTTTTTAAATAAAATATTTTAAACTTTTTGACTAAATGGAGACATCAAAAAATATAAAATGAAACATCCCAAGCTTCCACGGTACGCTTTCCTTTGAATAAAACAGTAGCGTGCGTTGTACGCAACTTCGAGTTTTAACACACACCACAACCGATCAAACTAGCCGTTATGAATAGTAATACCTAAATTTTGAAATTATATATATTTTATATTTTGAAATGGACTTCATTTTTGGATTTGGAATATCAAATTTAGCCTAAGGTGAAATTTTGGTACTTTTCGGATAACTTTCATATTTTGATGAATAGTGAAAATTACAAAATTTTAATTAAAAACAACTTTTTTAATCAAAATAATTAATAGTGATAAATTATGAATTTGAGTGGTTTTAAAGGTATTTATAATATATTTTTACAATTTAATATAATGTTGGTCATTAGACATAATTTTACAATTAAACCGAACATAAACAAGTGTCAATCTTTTGATAGTTATTATCTCTTAAAAACACGCTTTTTGTTTTGACAGCGGGAATTAATTTTAAATTAATTTCTGCCACTACTGTGTTTTGAATTTAGAAAAATGGATTCAATATTTGGAATCAGGATGTTCAAATTGTGTAAATAGGTAACTTTTATTTTTAGACATTTTGAATAATTACTGCGGTAAATATTTTATTTACCATGGTTAAGGGTAAATCCGGTAAATAAGGGTTAAAAAAATAATATCATAATAATACTAAATTACCCTAAAACGTGTCTTAACCCTATTGGTTGATACATGGTCGACCATGGGCATCTTTGGGTCTATTTTGGGACCCCATGGATCCACTTGTAAGTGATAATGACACTTTATTTTAATTAAGTTAAAATGAATACAAAAATGACACAAGCATATATCTTTTAGAAAAACAATTGTTACATAGGGTTATATATGTTGGATTTTATATTATAAATATTCATTAGAAAGATAAAACGATTTCCTACATAATGATAGTTTATTTATAATTTTTAGACATTAAATAATTTATTTTATTTATGACATAATGATGATGCAGTAATTACTATAATAGTGAAAAATTAAAATAATTGATATTATAAATACCCAAATAAATATAATATGAAACTTTTAATGCATTAAAATAATTTTCTAGGATAATATGATATATTAGGATTGATTTAATTGACTTTGTTCGAAGTAATCAATCTGTTATGAGTTTCACAAAAATCAACTATTGAATAGTGTCAAAATTGACATAAAAGAGTTCTTAAAACAAATATTATATTATTAATTGATATTAAATTCCTCAAAATCTAAGGTTCGGCCAAGAGACTTATATCATGATAGGTTCATCATTAATGGACCACTTGGGGGTCGCTTGGATGTATATAGTAAGTTTATTAACCATATTATATAAAAATACAAAGAGACATTGTAAAAGTGAAACTAATTAACTTAGAGTTAATACTTAAAGATAAGGTTAATATAAGTACCCAAACCTGTCTAAATTATATTGGTTGAGTGGTTTTCGACCTATCCCCACCTTAACCTTTGAATAATCAACTTTGGAGCCATTAGAAACCGAATATGAATTTATTATAAATTAATATTTCTAGCTTTTCCAAAGGTGCCCCTCACCCCTCTTATAAAAGGGCACTCCTCCTTCCCATTTCTTCACACCTTCAAAGCCTTTTGGTTCGGCCAAACTCTGCCCAAATACTCTCCCAACATCCCTCACTACAACCTAGAGGCCTTAGTTTGATCAGAAAGCCAACCTAAGGAGCCCTTTTGATCAAATCAAAAGGAAGAACCCGAAGAAGAGGTAATGATTTCACCACCCTTCTCCAAGTTCATTTCTTCTTCCACTTATTCTTCCTTTGTTCTTACCATTCTAAAATAATAACTCCAGTATCTCACATATACTGTGATGTTATTATAAATATGGTACAACCATATTCAGTATTCTATCCACCCTTTGAATAACATGTCACCATACGTGCGTACATACGGCTTACCGTCTCCACGTCGTGGTGTAATTGTTATTCAATATATTATTATTTGGATGGGTATAATAATGATGTGTAACTCATGTAAATAATAAATATAACATGTTAATGATTCTTTATATATGATATACCATCCATTTATATATTATTTTTATATCAAAAGAATGATATTGTCGCTCGTGCGTACGTACGGACTACCGTCTCCACGAACGCGATGAGATTCATTCTCCATCGTATCCATTCAAGTATAATTATCATTTGATGATTTAAAAATGATGTTTAAGTACTTTATATCATTCTGGATATGAATAAGATACAACAAACATGGCTTATGTAACAAAACATATAAAAGAAAATGAGTAAGTTAACACCCGAAACGACGATAATTCTAAGATATTATTAACAAATAAATGTTAAAAGATCATATATGATATCATATTAATATATATGATTCTTGTATAATTTAATAACAATTATTTCACCATTATACAGGAGGTTAACCTACCCCAACCAAGGAAAAGTACAAGGTAAGGGTTTATTTCACAATCTCTTCATTATTCGAGGTTGTTTATACGTAATAATCTACTGGGATTTCTTTATCATCCACATCCATGTTTCTTCGAAATGTATTTCAAAACATATTTATTATTTACAAGAATATGGGTTAAAGTCATTTATACCCTTGTTTGACTTTTTATAAGAGGTTTATAAAGGAATCTTTCCGTCGTTTTCAAAACAAGGTCATTTTTAACCTTTTCGACAGAATTAAGGTAAGAATGTTTTTTTAACTTATACGACGGGTGCGGCTAATTTCCGCCATTATAAAATCTTCAAAACATCCCTTACAAGGTTATAAGAATATTTTCAAAGAAAATGTTTTATTTTATATGGATCTTAAATGATTTCAAAATAAAAAGAGATATTTCTTTAAAAAGAATTTTGATTTCATCTATGTCAACATCCTTTGATGGATTTTACGCTTATTTGAATTTGATCTATTGTGATACAAAACTTCTATATTGTATTGAAGGTTTTGTGATATGTTTGACTGTGGATGTGCTATTTTTATACCATTCATAGTTTATGGTGAAAGTATTGACATTTCGTATGCTAGTTTTTATACGAATGTTTATGTTATATTTAAACATTTTCATATGGGAATGCATTGGACTTAATATGTGACGGGTGGAGCCCGCTATAGCTCCTCGATGCATCAGTAGGTCTCATGAGACAAACTAGTGTCTTGGAACAAGGCCTTGACAAAATATTATTTGTAGTCTTGGCACGAGGCCTTGACTATGTGGTTATGATAGTCTGGCATTATGCATTCCAACATTATGAAAGTGGTTATTGATTTTTTCATGTGATTATTCGATTAGTATAATATCCATGTGAGTAAGTAAATGGCATTATTTCATTTTATTTATGCCATACCATGTTGAAAGTTCATGTTTGAAAGGCTTTTGTTTTAGTTATACATTGCCTTAAAAGTTTATTCTTATTTATGAAAGTTTTCGCTATATTGTTATCCTTACTGGGCATTTGAGCTCACCCCTTTTCTATGTTTTATTTTTCCCAGGAAGTGAAGAAGTAAGTTATGAATGACCTTCAGGGATTTTATGTGGGGATATGAGTGTGGATTATGGAGACAATATGTTGTTGTAGTAGTTTTTCGTTTAATGATGTAATGTAAAACTTATGAATATATCTAGTGTTTCCAAGGATACTAAACCAATCGGTCTTTCGAGATTTGATCTTTCTTGTGATCATGCCAATATTATGTAATAATGCACCGACTCTGGGTAACTGGGGTCGGGGCGTTACAATCCATGAGAGTGACTAACTAGAAATTTTTCTAATACTTTCACCTACCAAATAATCATAGATAAGTGATCATGCATATAGTTTGGATCTATCATGATGGAGTGGGAAAGATGAAATTTTAAAATGGGTAAAAGTGATCATTATCCCCACAAAGTTACTGTACTTATCTTCTGAGCCAAACACAAAGTAGTTTTCCAACCATACGTGAGAATGAAATTGTTCATTCCATTCATTTTTTCAAGTTACCATTCCATTCACCAATATACTGCATGGTTGACGACACGATCTTTCAAGCATTTTTAAAGAACTAAAAACTAGGGGAACTAATCACAGGCCTTAAAACTAGATTGAATTAAAATTAGATAAATATTGAAGTCCATGAATCAATATCTAAAGAGATTGATCACAGTCCCTATTACCCACGACCTTCAGAAAACACGATTGAAGACGTTTCAAAATCGAGTTTTAAGTAGGGGTATCAATTATGGATTGAATTATCTACTGAGGTCGAGTTCAAAGATATAAACCAATACACTAAAGTAAAATATCAATGAAGAATGATTTAGTAGATTTGATGAATTAATTAGATCACCACAAGTTGATTTATGAAGAGGAAAACAATTTCGATGAGAACGCTTGAGTTGGGATATTTTTCCTCAAACCTTATTCTATAAATGGGAGACTCAGTTGATATTTTTGATGAAGATTTGGCATCAATATTTTGGAGATGTGTTTCTAACTGGTTTTTTATTTTTTTTCATGTCATTTATTTTTTATGTTAATGGGGAATTTATTCTGATGGTTTTGACTATGGGTTTATTTGGGAGAGCACATAAGATTCATGATCTATTTCTTTCAATGCATGAGTGGATTTTATTAAGCTGGCTAATGATATTGGATTAATTCATAACCGATAATTTTTTATCGGTATGGAATGTGGTTGATATATTAAAGAGTATCAAGCTGATTTGGGCTTGATGATCATAATGAACATATTGGACTAGGTTGGATATTGACATTGGAACATTATTGGGGAAGACAATATGATCTTTTCATGGAATAATTTTACTTAAACAAGTAGATATTAGAATAAAAATTTTATCATCTTCAAAAATCATTATCACAGAAACCATATAATAATTAATATGGTTTCAAATATGGTAATTACACTTAGTGGATATAAATTCTCCATCCACTCCTTCACTAGTATAAATGGATAGGAAAATCACTTTCAATGCCTCGATATCATCTACATTGTCCTTTATTTATCAATATATAGGAGTAGATATTTAGATCCCACTTATTAATTATCAAGGCTAAACACATAAATATCCCTCTTAAAATAATAACAAGAGATATATTAAAATATATATATTAAGTTAAGGGTGAGACTTAATGACCAACATATTTCAACACTTCGTCAGTGCCATATTTGAGATGGAGGGAAATATGGTTTCACCTCTGGGTTATCTGATTCTAAAATTGATAAGGTATATAGTGGGTTCCACCCCTCTACCTCTAGTATATTTCTATTCCCTCATGAAATTTATTATTCTTTTGGGGTGGAAGACATTATAAAACTATCTATAGGGTATCACCCTCATCATTCTCTTGATTCCTAGTTAATGAATAATCCATCTCCAATCTCTGTAATAAAAAAAAGGGTTGTGTATTGAATACCAATTCATATTGAAGAAAATAGTTTTTTCGAAAAAATTCTATATATATATAGTTTCAAAGAAAGGAACCCAATCCTTATAGATAGACTGATCGATGCCTCCTTCAGTGGAACCACATTGAATTATATCCTACTCTAACTTTTGAATAGGAATATACCCATCTATCATATGTACTATCATATAATGTTCCCTAAGATACTCATCAGTTTCCCTAGGATTAGTTTCAACGTTGGAAATTTTAGGTTCCCTCAAGTTACCATGTTAAGGAATATAGAAAAAAACTTGAATGGAATTCTATAAACCCACAATTTCTTTATCCAATGTTTACCAGGACAAAAAATAGTTTTCCTTGGGATACAGATAATCAGAATTTGTATCAACAGGGTCATATATAGGGTTTCAAGAGTCTTTAGGAACCATTAATATTAGTTTCTTTTTGAGTATCTCATTCATATCTAGGTAATTAATTTACTATTGTTTTATTTACCATTTCATATTTTCCTCATGATGTAGTGGCATATCAATTTTGAGTTATTAAGACTCTTGTGAGCTTTGAGGCACCTAGGAATCTAAATAAATTATTCTCAAAAGAATCTAATTTTTTTTAATGGATACACCACTACATCATGGAGAAAATATAAGATGGTATACCTATGTTGGATGATATATAAACCATGGAGACACTACTCGCAAGAATCTTCCAAGGATATGATGACATATTTTTATGATCATACCTAGTTTTAAAGATAGTGAATTCTTATAGATAAGGTAATCTAATCTTATTAAAAGTCCAATTTTAATATAACATTTCATATATTTATTGTATTATGGTTGAATGATTCCCCATTTTGATAATAGATAGTAGTTTCATCAAATTATATTATATTCATGGAAACTGACATATGATAAATGTTGTTAAATATCACCATAAGTGACATTTCAACTAATGTAGGTAGATAGGATGTAGTCCCTCATGTAAATTTTATATAACCATTATTTTTAGTCATCACAGTAATCATTTATGATTGTCTTAGTGGAGGGATCATTGTATTGATGATAATTAGACTCCTAGTGTAGTTTTACGAGCTTCAACTATTTGTCACCCTTTAATGATAAGAAAATGATACTAAATATAGATTGAATGAATGATTTTAATCTTTATCTTGAGGTTTATACTTCACTTTGGAACTCATACATGTTGAAATATGATGTTATATAGCCCTAGAACACTTGAAATAATCCAATAATGAAAAATAGAGACTTTAAATTATACATATATATCATACACTGGTAGATCTTAGAAATCAATTATATTATAAATCCAGCAGTCCTCCCTTTTTTAGCATGAATACCATTAAAACATTAATCATCCTTATTCTTATGTGTGATCCATGGAAATGAAATATATATACCCGAAGAAAAATTTAAATAATATTAGCATGGTGAGTTTAATAAGGGTATATCTAGATTGATTCTATAACACCACTCCCATAGTGGACTCTTTCTAGTTCATTCTAATATATGCATAAAAGTCCCCTTTTTTAAATGGAGGTCACATCATTGGGAGTTTTGATGATAAATTATCTGCTAACAAGACTAAGAATACCTTAATAGATATATAAAAAATGGCATTTCTGTGGGAATGGATCCCTCCCCATACCATTTTTTCCTCCATTGTTAGTTCATGATCCAATGTGGATGTTCTCTTGGAATCTCCCCAATCACCCATCAAGGTAAGACATTCATTATATATATATATATATATCTTATTATCAATACCCTAATGACCTTATAAACCTTCCATAGGCTACTTCCCACCTTTACATGTACCATGTGTAATGTACACATCTATAGACACCAGTGCATCAAGAAATTTAGAATTATATCAAATACCTTTATACATATATCTATGATATCTAAATAGCCTCATAGATTGGCTCTAACTTAAGTTGTTTTTCATATATATAAAACATGTATCAGACATTAAAAACTCATATCCATTCTGTATTGAAACAAAATCCAATGTATAGGTCCCAATCCACATTCTAGCTTTCAAGTTGGTTAGTAGTGATCAATGAAACATATATGAATAATAATGTGTATGCGAATCTGATATATACACATGATTATTTAGTGACTCCTCAAAATGATGAAATATATATGAAATTTATGTCTCTCCATCATTGATATATTATCCTCTTGATGATTTTTTGCCTTTTCCCAAATTCACATACTCCATGAACCCAGAGTCCGGTAGAGTTTTGTCTAGCTTTAGGATGTCAACATCACTCATGAGTCTATACCCATACATTATAATAAAATATAACACTTGAAAATTCTAATATTGGACCCACATGACTTTTGAGATATTTTATATATGTTTCCTTCATTTTTTATCTTTTCCTCATTCAATATGTTGAATCAATCATTCAATGTGGGTGGCTATTTTGATTTATAAAATTGTGTTCAAATGACTGGACATTTTCTAAAAAAATTCAAAATATATCTATTTGATCGATAAAATTTGAATGTAGAAGATATATAAAGGAAAATATGATCCAATAATAAATGAAACCAGATGAAAATTTAGTAAAGTAACAAATTTATACTTGGAACATTTCTCAACTCTCTTCACCTAGTAGCTTCTTCTTGGTGGGTTCCCATGATATCTTTTTATGATCATTAATTCCATGTTGTGTGCACACTGATAAACATTCATAGACTATAGTTCACTATACATATCATGTTAAGGTCAATGAAAAGGAAAGGATAAAACAAAAATTCACTAGGATTGGAGTGTGAATTTATAAAAAATATAGAGTAAAAGTGTAAAGAACCGGCCATAAAAATCACTTATTATAGTGTTTCTAAAGTATAATTAACTTTATTAAAATTCCAATGATATTTTGGGTTTATATTTTTATATAATTAGGAAAAAATCTTACAAATTAAACCCAGGCATTACAAGTATACACTTATACTTAGTATCCATTTTTTTCATAAAACAATATTCAATAAAATAAACTATGATCTCATTTCATGATAAATCTTCACAATTTTCTTCTTGACCTCATCCTTTTCTCAATTATCCCTATAACCCTGTGAAAATAATATTAAAACATTATATGAACACAGAAATATTAGTAATAGGCATAAAGGGAACTAATGTTTTAGTCTAGTGAAAACCCATTAAAACATTTTCCTAAATCCATACCTTCTAATCACAAAAAAGGAATTAGCTTTTCAAAAAGATAATTCTCTTACCTTTTGGAAGTCATATGATTTCTTTAAAAAATCTATAAAAAACATATAAAAGTAATTTTGGTTCCTTGGTACATCATCATTATATAACCCTTACCTAACCATTACAAATTATAATAACCATATGGCTCACATCCAATATAATTCTCTAGAGATCAAAATCATTACCCCATGTATTAGATTGTTATCTGGGTTCACTGTTCATATAATCAATAATTAGCTCACCCAAGGTTATCTAGGTGAAACCATAGTATAAGATATAATAGGATCACTCGGTGTAATCTAGGCACACCCATCATATAATCTATAATAGGCTGAGCCGATGATATCTGATGACACCCATCATATAAGCTGTAATGGGATCACCCAATAGTATCTAGTAACTCCCATCACATAAGTTGTAACAGGATTACCAGGTTCTATCTAGGCACACCCATTATATAATTTGTAATGGTATCACCTAGTTTTATCTAAATTCTTTGCATCATATTTAACTTCCAAGGACCATATCATGAATAAAACATGTAGAAAACCTTTTTATACTCTTAAGTAAATCACGTATGGATATCAAAATACCATTTTATTTTAAAAACCAATTTTAAATAACAAAACAACCTTTTTAATTGAAACCCCATTTTCAATAACAAAAAATATGTCCTTTGAAACCCCATTTTAAATACGAAGATACTCAAAAAAAGATAAAACATGATTTTATTTTTATGAAAAGATCAATAAAAAAAATCTTGAGGAAAATAACATTTCCATTTCGAAAACACTTTTTATATTTTAAATGATGAAGACTTATAAATGAGAATGTTTTATTTAAAAATCAAATTATAAAACCATAAATTAATCTTCAAAATGGTAAGGCTTCACGATGGAAGGAAAATCCACTCTCACCATATATGTTAAAGAAACATTCATTTTTGACTTTTGGAAAGAGGAAGTTTAAATCATATGTTTTAATGAAAGTCCATTACATAAACCATGAAGAGATGTATTTTTTGGAAAAAATTAAGAGAAATTAGAAAATTTCCAATTTAAAACATTATTTTCCATATAAATACATTCATAAAAATTATTTTTAAAATATTTAGATGACGTATAAATATTTATAAAATAAATTACTAAAAAATTTAAAAACAATTTTTTTAGTTAATGTGTCACTTACCATGGGTATGACTCATCACGTACATTCTTTATCATCATGAATAACGAACTTAGGTTAATTATTTACTTTATTGAGAAAAATTTTCAATTATATTATTAATTTTATTTCACTTATTACCATATTATAAAACATACTTAATCATTTAGGTTCACATAGATCGTTTTGATGGTGATTGGTACATAATTCAAAATAGACTTAGTATGGTGACTATGGTCCAAGATATCAGAATAACATCATCTCAATAATAATTTTCATGAAATATATATCATATTATTTTATTAAATACACTTATATATATTTTCCATGTGATGTAAAAGGAATCACATCACTTCGTGGAGGCAATAGTACACACACGCGTCAACGATGTTATCATCTTTCAGTGAGGGAAAGGGGAAGAAATAAAATGATATATTTTTTATTCAATATTATAAATATTTCATGAATATCATAAAATTTTCATGTATATCACATTTATTAATAAAAATTATTCTTATTACCATCCATTAAAAGCATTAGTAAAAAACAAATCACATCATTTTGTGAGGCAGAAATCTACCATACACACGAGTGACATTACCATATCCCCCACATAATGGAATGTAAGAAGGTATATGTGATATAATGACTCTATAAGTATAAATTTGTTACTAATATCATATATATACTTTAAATTCAGTATTATATCAAACAATGATTTGTGATAATATAGAACGAACGACATTGGTTTATAAGCCGGTAGTCCTTCGTACACACGAATGATGATTCTATATCCCATTTAATGGAAGAGGGGATATATTATGAGTCATTACAAAACATAATATAATATCAGTTAATGAATGATACTATATTTGTTACTTTATAATTGTTAAAACATATTACGAGGAAGTAGAAGAAGAAATAAAATTGAAAGACTCAGTAAAGACGATTACCTTCTCTTAATGAATCCTCCTTTTGATCTCCTCTAAGTGACACTAGGGTTTGTCCTTTTGGAATAGCAAGAAATACAGATCATATATATTTATGTTTTAAAGTGAAATTATTAAGAAATTTTTTATTTATAATGTTTGGAGTATTGAGGGTGGAGTAATTGTTATTTATAATTGAGGGTGTTTTTAAGTGATTAAATAATGATTATTTTTCATTTAAAGCTAAGCACTTTTTGGAGGGATTAATTTAAAAAAAAATATTTGACAATTAATGTTTAAAAAACATTAGGTTTTATAAAAATATAAACAACCCATTTTATCTAGTAATATTTAGGTATTTTTATTTTTAACTATTAATTTTAACTCGCAACATTATTTTACCTACATTGCGTGAAATATTAATTTTCCACAGAAAAATTATTATGCCTAAAAATAAAAATAACATTTTTATCTAATTTATACCTTATAATTAATGATATAAAATCAATTTTTCAAAATTCAAAACATATATGTGGAATAGTTTAATTTAATTTTAAACAAAAAAAATGCAATAAAAACAATATTTTGAAAAAATACCATTTTAAAATATAAAATATATGTATACTAAATTAATGTATAAAATTCATTTAAAAAACATAATTATATTATTTTAATTAAACATTTTATAATTAAATTTTAAAACTGTTACAAAAAATAATTTAACTTTTTTAACACTTTAACATAAAATGTTTTTTCAATAAAAAGTGAAATTTTTCACAATTCATTTAAAAGTCAAACTTTTCAGAAAATTATCAAAATTTAACCAAAAGATAATTTTTAGATGAATATTTAAAAAATGAAGTAAATTTTATCAAATATATGTTCAAAAATTCATAAAAAATAATTATATTACTTATACATAAAAGTAATAAAAATTATTTTTAAAAAAAATATATTTCTGAAGAATAAAATGACTTTTCTAAAAAAATATAATATAATTATCTTACTATTATGTAATAATTATTTATAATTATTAACTATTATATTTTAAATTAATAGGAAGATTGTATATTTCATAAATTAGTTAATATTATTCATTCCCCCAAATTAACTGTTATGTTATAATGATCACATTTAAATAATAATATTTCTTTATCTAATATCGGGGTTATAAATATTTTATGATATCGAATATAGTCTTTCCTTTTAAGATATCATGTTGTTAAATTTCCCACCAGCCTTAATAAATTGGATCCTTATAATTTGATCTTGGGATAACAAACTAGGGGTTTGATTTTTCAAAATAACTTTGTTAAAATCTCACATCGTAAAGTGGATCAATAAAACTTCTAATTGAAAAGTGAGAAAGGAATGTATGAAGATAACCTGAGATAATAGAAACAAGATAACAATGTAATAGAACATGGAAATAGATGATAAAATCTAATACCAATGTATTGATAGAGAGTGATAGAGAATATGGTAATGAGAAATTTATCCACCACAAAATTGTAAATCTTTAATGAGTTAAGTGGCCAATGATTTATTGATAATAAAAGTAATCAGATAATGTTTTTATATAAAGATATTTTTCTTATATTTTCATAAATCCTTTAATATCTACACTAAAATTGAAGGAAATATTCTTACTTGAAATTTAGAGCTTCATCCTTTAATAAATTTCCACCGTAATCTCATCTTTGGATCCAAATGATGTGAATGAATTTTTCATTACTGAAGCACGAGAATCAACATCTAATGACTCACATAATCCCCAAAAGAGTAATTATATATTCCTCCTATCTTTATAAATTAACAAAAACCAAAATGGTTTGTACAAGATAAGATAATTCTCTAAATATAATAAACCTTTATATATTGAAAAACTAATTTAATATCCATAATTAAATAGTAATAGAAAAAGTTCTACACAGATCATTCCAAAAAAACCTTACAATTCCTCAAAAATATTCTAGAATAAGATTGAAACCCAAAAATCACAAAGATTTTATCACTTATTATACCAAAATATATTTAATATCTCTCTCCAAATAATAGAAATCACTCTTAATGTCTCATACAAAAAATTGTATGTATCACATTATCTCAAAGATATGATAACCATTTACATAATTAATTTAAATCCCCATAAATCCACAATAAAATCATATATACTCCAAAAAAATAATTCACCCATTATTTCTAGAATAAAACCCTTTAGTACACTGTTTAGCTTAATTATATAGGGTTACCCAAATATTGAACATCTTCCAAAATAACATTGATCACTTAATGACTAAATCAATTTTCAAATCCCTTGGTTAAAATATATATTCCAAAAATGAACATAACATTTATCTATTAGATTGTTAATATAATATATACAATTTAAAACAAATAAGGACATAATGTAGTCCAGTTGTAAGAGATTCACCCTTGTCTCACATCCATTTTGGGATCAATCCCCATGGCCTTACCAGACATAACGGGTTGTCACACAGTATGGGGGAATTCATTTTATAATCCATATAACATTCATATAAATGTGATAAAATCTTCAAAATACCAGTAATATATAACATTAAATAATTTTTTTAACCTCAAAATTTATCTCATACTTTTAATTTTACATCCCAAAATGTAATAATCTATAATTATATTAAGAATAAATATCTCAAAAAATAGTCACTTTAAATTTTCATAATATAAAGCCTCGAAAAGGGTTTCAAAGACATTTAAATTATGATAAACAATAAATTTTTAACCCTTGAATATAACCATATCTCTTAAGAAAATATTCTAATCTCTAAATTTATTTAAACCATCCTCTGATACAAACTGTAAAGACTCATCCTTAAACATTAATTATTATAGTGTTTTTGAACTAGAATTTTATTTCTTAAAATTCCAAGGATATTTTGGTTTTAATGTTTTATATAATTTTGAAAAAATATTAAACTGAAAACCCAAATATTACAAGTGTATACTTATACATAGTATCAATTTTTCCTAAAAAATAAATTTCATTAAATAAAACATGATTTAATTTCAGAATAAATATTTATAATTTTCTTCTTGACCTCATACTTTCCCCTACTCTACCTTGAACCCTATGAAAAGCATTTTCAAATGTGAGTTGAGAAAAAAATCTCATAAGTCAATATAAAATAAATTATTTTGTTCTTCTAGTGAAAATCCATTAAAAAAATTCATAAAAACATACCTTTTTACACTAAAAAATGAATCATCGATTAAAAAAAATCAATAATAGATCGAACTCTTCATACAAAAATATTACATCTATTTAGATGAATATTCAATACATAACAACATTATCCATGATGGAACCATAAATTTTTGGAGTCTTTTGAGATTATATTTGTAATATTATTATTTTATAAAAGATTTTCAAAATCTCTTCCAAATATCTTCTCACATAGTTCTCCTCTTAAGTATACCCTACATAACCCATTATTCATCACATGGGGATGGATACATAAGAAAGGGTGACCTTTAATTATCAGTAATTATAAACATAGCATATATCAATCCATGATCATATGAAATCATAGGATAAGAATAAGGTTATGTGATCATGAACATAAGATAGAAAATTCATTCCCAACTTTTCATGTATCATAATCATACTCATGGAATAAACAATAAATTTTCAGAAAACATGAACCATAAGAGTTAAAATCATCATAAATCAATCATGATCCATAATCACATGCCATAAATATAAGGCCCCTACCTTAAACATTACATAATATTGAGTTAAATCAAGAATATAAATTTATTCGCATTAAGGATCGTTTCAGGTTTTAAGTTTTATAGAATTTGGCCATAATTATTAAATAACAACTCAAATATTATAAAGTATATACTTGTACTAATTATTCATTTTTTCACAAAATAAAACTCCTAAAAATAAAACATGATTTTTTTTCTCGATAAAAATATTCATATCATTCATCATTACATCCACCTTTCTTTTACCCATCATTACACCCTAGGAAAACATTTTAATAACATTTTATGAGCACAAAAATACTATTAATGAAAATAATATAATAAAAGAAAATGTTGGTCCATTAATAATTATAAACACATAAAATTATACCTTTTGTCCATAAAATTAAAGCTCTTTAACGTACCTCATGAACTCATAATATTCATGAAAAACTTCTTATAATTTATAAATCATAAAAGTAACTTATGGAATCCATATCATACTTACATTATAGATTTCATGGCTACATAATTAGTAACCTTCATGGTTACATTTGGAATACCCATCTTAGTATATTCATTAAATCTCTTAGGTTAAACCTTATTTTTAACTCTGTCTCACTACCAACTACATTGGAGAGTTATCATGAGCTCACATACCCTCTCTTTATCACATAACCACCAGTATACATAACTAATTCCCACGAACCATAATATAATCATAACACATAAAAAATCATAAAGGAAAAAAATAACATTTCCACATTATAATCACAAGATATCATTCCAAGATACTCACATAATCAGTCCCTTATCAAAACCATTTTCAATACCAAATACATGAACATGGAATATGGTATTATTTTCCTTTTAAAAACATTATGTCTTGTAGAGAAAGTCATATATAAAATAATGGTACCGATGGCAGAAAGGTCATTGTTGCTGCGTACACAAAAACAAATCCATTTTTTGTTTAGTAAAATTCTTGATAAATTAAGATTGATTTGGAAAAAAATTGAATGAAATTAAAATTAAAATTGGTTAATTATATATTCTATAAAATATGGTAGTGTATAATATCAAAATATGTCTCTATGAAAGGATATTGAGACGAAGTCCCTTACCTTGAGTCTGATTCATCCCGTACAATCATTATATTACTAAATAATAAACTTAGCTTAATTTATATTTGATTCTGAACATTTTTAAAGTTTATTATTCCTTTTCTATCATTTATTACGTTTTTATGAAAAATACATAATTATTTAGGTTCATATTGAATGTTTTGTCGATATTCGGTACTTGAGTTGGAAATGAACTTATTATGATGTAAATTGTCCATGTCCTCATAATTACATCATATCCAGAATCTTATTCATGTAATAATGACAAATTTTATACATTAATCATAATTTTTAAATCAAATTATTAATTATGGTTTTGAAAAATGAACAATGTTATAATCATGGAGATGGTAGGTCATATGTAAGCATGAGTAACATTTTCCATTATTCATTAATAATTATGGAAATAAGGTAATTATAATTTTATATTTATAGAATTATAATAATATTATAAAAATATAATAATCATTTATATATACTTATATATATTGTACAAGATATGTGGTGAATAAAAACGATCCACATCACTTCATGGTGGTGATAATTCACAAGTACGCATGGACGACATTATCGTTTTTTCTTTCAGGGAAGGTAAAAAAAATAATTGAAATATTATTTTTATAAAATTTTAAATATGTCATCAATATCATATATTAACATTTATCCCATCATTATAAAAGTTCTTGATAAACGATAATGAAAAAAGAACTACATTGGTTCGTGAGGCGGTAGTCCATCGTACACACGAACAAAATGTTAATTTCCCATTTGATGAAATTAGAGATGGATTTTGGTGATTATATTAACATAATAACATATAAGTATATTTAGTATAAAATAGTTATTATTTCATATTAGAATAATAAGATTTAAAGGAATTGGAAGAATAAATAAAAAATAAACACTTAAAATGATACCTCTTCATTGATTGATCAACTTTGAAGAACAGCTTAACATCTCTAAGAATGGTTTGCTAACCAAACTATGTCATAAAGAAAGTGGGGAGGGAATCTTGGAAAGGGTTTGGGTATATTTTTTTTTAACCAAATTTTTCTTGAAGTTTGAGTATTAGAGAAGAGTTAGTACCTTTTTATAGGATAAGGGAGGGGAACCCTTAGAAACTCATAGAATATTAAATTAATATAAATAAGTTTTTTAATTAAAAGGAATCTGAATTGAGATATATAGAATATAAGATTATAATATTTATAAATACTATCCTCCAAAAAAAATTATTTATGTATTTATTTTATTTTAATCCTTATCTTTTCAATTTACCCTTAATTATTCTCTATTAATTTTAATTGTGGAAACAACATTTTAAAAATTAAGAGACTATAAATTTTACTTATATGGGGTTAATTTCCCATAATTAGAAACATAATGAAATTTTAGATATTATCGTAGTCATGATATTATTTTTCTTTGAAAAATGGTATTTTTAAATAATTTATTAAATTATTATTTTTATAAATATCAATTATGTCAAATTTTACACTATTCATTTCACTGAATTCAAATAAAATCCAAAAAGAAATATAACATTTAAAAAACCATTGAATAGACTTATAACATGTCATAGTAAACTTAAAAATTCTTGGATGGAATAAATTATGTCAAATTATATTTATTTTAATATTTATAGTATCATTTATTTGATTCTTTAATTAATAAATCTATTATTGCATCATCATTGTGTCCTAATTAAATATAATTATTTATTTTGTAAAAATTTTAAATAAATTACCACGATGTAGGTAATATTTTTATCTGTTTAATGACTATTTTTATTCTAAGATATCACTTATATAAACCCATATTAAAATTGTTTTAGTAAAAAAAAGACATGATTATGACATTTTTTCCATTGATTTAAATTAAATGTCATAAATGTCATAATCACAACCAAGTGGCATCCAAAGGCTGTTGTAAGATCCTAAAAATTTCTATAGTCATCTTGGGTGTGTTTTCAAGTAATTTTTGAGGTTTTTAACTACCATTGTTTTTGAGTATTGGCTTGGAGTTTTTTTGGGTGAAGTTTTAAGAAAAATTAAAGGAAAATGGGTTGTACATGGTTTTCACATAGTTTGAAAAACTATGCGACTAAATCATGCCAAACAATCAAACCTAGATAGAGAGGTCTGTACGGTTTGAACATGGTTTGTAAAATTGTGCGACTAAACTGTTCCAACCACGCAAAATTTGACAGAGAGGTCTACACGGTTGGCACACTGTTATCCCTAACCATGCGACTCAGAATAGAAAACCATGCATGTGGGATTAAATATCCAAAAATCTATTTTAAAACAACCTGAACCCCCCCCAATAAATCCAAATTTTTTACCTTGTAATGAGATTTAAAAATTACAGGTGATCCTAGAGCCTTCTAGGGGGATTCCAAGGTGATTTAAACATCGTTCATGAAGATCACAATCCCATATTGAAGATCTATATGCTTAACAATAAGTGGGTTTTCTCTTATCTCTTCTCCTATTCATTATTCTATATTTCCATGATCTTTTCGTGGAATTTCTCCATAGTTTCCATGGATATAATCCTATTATTTGAGATCTTGATCTAGGATTGTGGATCTAGATCTAGATTTTCAAGATCTTGATTCCTTTGATTGTAATTTTTGTTTAGGGATTTGGATCTAAATATTGGTCGACAGTTTTGTGCCACTCGAACTTAGGGGGTTTTATTGGGCCAACAACTATCAATAACCCGAGGTACGTGGTATAAATATAACTAATAGAGTCATGTATTTGATATGTGAATGTGATTTTATGATTTTGTAACATCACATAATAATTTATTTCCTAAATTAGAGTAATTATAAATGTGGATTTGACTTGTGATTTCCTTTGTGATTTTATGATAATTGAATCATGGAACAAATGAGGGGGGGGGTTCCCTGAAAAGATATTTTTTTTGGAGATTTTTTATGGGTTGAGATGTTTTAATTGAAATATTTAATTTATTGTGTTAAGATAATTAATTTAGGGAAATTAATTATGAAATGATGTTTGGCTATGTAAGACAATTAATTGTGAGAATTGATTATGATCTATAATATTGATCAAAGATAATTAATTAGGGGAATTAGTTCTGACAATTTGATATTTGATATGGATAATTAATTGTGAAGGATTGATTGTGGAATGACAATTGTGTTGATTTATTAATTAATCGACGAATTAATTAATGGGTAATGTGCTTAGTTAATTGTTGAGTTAACTAATGGTCTTTTAAATGCCTAACTTATCATTGGATTAGTAATGGAATGATATGGTTAATTATGGTTAACTAAATAATGATTGAATGGAGTAGATTTTTGTGCTTCTAGACATGGTGTTCTAGACCAATTACAGGTTGGGACTTGGACATCTCATTCCTCCTTAATAGTTATCCAAGAATGAAATTATGGGGTGATAGGCATGACACCTTACACTAAATGAGACATGGAGTGGTAGTCACGATGACCTAAACTGACTGAGATTTGGGGTTCTTGACATGAAGCTCAACTCCAAATTAATGATAATAATTAATGATGATTCAAATGGGAAACATGAATTGAAACTCGGAATGATGTGATGATTAATAATTAAATGATAATGTAATAGCTTTTTAATTTTCCATTGTCTTAATTGATTCATAATACTACATACATTATTTTTTGACTTGACTTTTTTTAGACATCGCTAGTGTTAGCCTATAGAGTTTTACTCACATCCTATTCAGGCCGCCTGATTGGGACCCGAGTAGAAATTGTTGTTGTAGGATATGATAAGGGAAAGGCCCTGGGATAGGTTACTGATTGGGATTGGAGCATGGGAGACGCAACCAGACATGGTTCAGGACCCTCTTGGGAGTCATTGTATCATTACTTGTAGTTTCATTATAGACACTTGAAATTCGCATTTTTATAAAATGTTTTACCTTTCATTTGGGTATTATGTTTTCTTATTTTGAATTTCATATGCATGGTATTGTTCCGGTTGTTTATACACTTCCCCACTTGGTTATTTTTGTTTTCTTATATTGGTGTTTTATTCTGATATAAGAGGGTATAGTCTCTCCAATATAGACTTACCATACCCTCACTCCTAGTCAGCACCCTCTAGTGTATGGGGAGGCCTGCTTGAGGGCATGTGGCCAACTGGCCTAGGGCACCATTTAGTGGCACCCGCGTCGAGACATCAGAAAGTGGTATCAAATGAGCTTTTTATTCTCTCTTCTTCTTTTGTATTACTGTTTTGGGAAAGGTATACATGATATAAGGAATATCTGAGGATTTTTAATGAGATCATGCATGGGAGATGCAAACCCATGTACAAGAGAAAATTTGAGTACTCAGTGTGGGATTGTTGCGATTTCTATTTTTTTGTTAAAGCTAGATAAGATTTCACCTTGGGTAATGCACTTGTAGTGTCTGTGATAATTGTTTTGATTGTTGTTGAAATTTTATTTGCAACCTAATAGGAACGATACTTGAGTCTGCATGCATTATACTAGGAACTCAGTGTTGTTGTGACATGAATCATTCTAGGCACTCATGGGAAAATGGGTTATGGGTAAGTTGCTGAACGTGAACTATTCTTCCTTATTGTGAGATTGAAATAATGACGCAAAATGGGAATAAATGGGTTTAGGAAGATAGAATTGATTGATTAAATGAGTATAAATAATTATTTAATTGTTCAATTAATTAAATTTAGATAATGTTATTAATTAATGGAAGAATTAATCATGAGAATGAATGTACCCTTGTTAACCAATAACTAGGAGTAGGATGGTTAAGAGTAGTGATAAGGCCTCAGCATTGACAGTTTGGCGAGAAGAGGGGGAAAGAAAATGTTGATACTTTTTATGTTAGTTTAATCCCTTGCATAAATGTTATAAGTTTTATTTATGAGACCTAAGACATGTGTTTGGATTTTTAGATATATGCCCCCACGATGCTTGTTGAGGGAGAGACTGAGGGGTATGGCCTAGAACGAACTTCATGTAAGGGAATTTGAGGCACTATTGGTTCGAGATGAGGAGAAAGGGGAATAGTTTCAAGTGAAATTTTCTCATTTCATGAAATTCATAGAGAGAGACTTGTGCTGGGTTTTGAAAAGCATGTCTGAGTTGATAATGGAGTTTCAACTGCAACACCCTCATACCATTACTAGAGAGGGTGGACCTGAGGGAGACGAATTCTGGATTGAATCCATAGAGATTATACTTGACCTTTTAGAGAATCTAGCTGAGATGAGGGTCAAGTTGGATGCTTATATGCTAAGGGGTTCAGCAAAGTTCTAGTGGGACATGCAGGTACTATATGGACAGACTGATAATATGTCATAGAAATGCTTTCTGTATAAGTTCATGGAGAAATTTTTTCCAGAGATTCTAAGATAAGAGAAAGATTCAGAGTTAATGCATATGACACAAGGAAGCATGTCCATAATGGATTACACTAAATATTTCAGAGATTTACAGTGTTTTCCTCCAACTATGGCGGTAGATGAGGCTTCTTCAGAAAAACAATTTCAGGATGGACTTAGAGGTCAAATTAAGTCCCAAGTGAATAATTTAAGATGAATAAATTATCAAAAGTGGTCTAACAGGCTCTCATTTCAAAGGGTTGCCTGAAAGTGTCTTTAATTAATGAAAATGTAGATATCACTAGAAAATCAGTGAGTGTACCTACTGGGATTAGAAAACATCGTTACGAGAACCTTAGTCATAATAGTGGAAAGCATTGTGGAAAGTGAGGAGGAATAGTTGCACTAGATCTTACTCATGTTCTTTCCCCTGGTATGGTAGGGAGTGACAATATCTTATACATTTTCTTTTACCACTAGTGGAGTGCCAGTTTTTTGGAAAGATGGTTCACTGTGAGAAGTTCTATAAGAAGAAGTGATAAGATGGTGCTAAGGGAGAAGCTGATCAGAGTCAGAGTTGGGGAAGGGGTCATATATATCATATAGGTTAGACAACGAGAGTTCTACTAGTAGAGGTGGTAGAGGTAGTGGATGTGGTGCATCAGGGAATGACTGTTTGTATCAATAGAGTTGTGCTACTCAAGGGAGTCAGACTATTCCATAGAGAAGAGGGGAAGGAGAGTTAAATACAGTGCATCCTACACTTGTGGAGAGCGAGGTTGGTCTATCGACAGTGAGAGGTACTATTCTAGTTGGTTCTACTTTAGCAACTGCCTTGTTTGATACTGGTGCCTCTAATTCCTTTATATCTATAAATCTTGTTAATGGTATGAGCCTGGAGGTAGAGTCCATAAGTGGTGTGATGAATATCGATACACCATTGGGAACACTGTCTAGGGATGTATGTTTATTAAAAGGATGTTCTCTAGAGATCAGAGAGTATCATTTTTTTGGGATATCTACGTCCTTATTATAACGGGCTTCGACCTAATTATGGGTATGGACTGGTTAGTTGCGTATAAATCCCACATTGATTGTTACCTCTTGATAGTGACCTTTTTATCTCATAAGGATGAACAATATGTTGATTGTGGAGAATAGGATATCCATAAAGGTCGATCTAGGCCAATTTCTCAGTAACTGGGAGAGCTCACTGCCCAAGTTTCTAGTGTTTTTTTGGGTGATGGGAGTGGTATGAAATATGTCCTTCCACCAATAGTATATCTATTTCATGATGCCTTTCCTGAAGAATTTCTAGGGTTTCCACCTGAAGAGATGTGGAATTCACTATTGATCTTATGTCAGGGGAAGAGCTGGTATCTATTCCACCTTACAGAATGACACTGACTGAGCTTTAAGAGCTCAAAACCTAGTTGGTATAGTAGGAGGATAAAGGTTTTATCAACCCAAGTATGTCACCTTGGGGATCACTTGTATTGTTTGCAAAGAAGGCTGATGGAAGTTTACGCTTGTGTGTTAATTAATGGAAGTTGAATAAAATGACTGTGAAGAACCGATATCCACTTCAAATTATTGATTATCTATTTGACTAGGAAAAGGGGGCTTCTGTGTTCTCAAATATTGATTGGAGATCCAGGAATTATCAGGTGAGATTTCAGACTTCTGATATAGAAAGAACTACTTTTAGAAGTAGGTATAGCTTTTATGAGTTTTTTTAATTATGTTTCGGTAGAAAAATGCTCTATCAGTATTTATGGACTTGATGAATAAGATCTTTTATTCATACATAGATTAGATTATGGTGGTGTTTGTGGATGAAATCTTGGTTTACTCTAAGACTCCTGACTATCATGACCAACATCTTGACATCATCTTGGGTACACTGAGAGAGCATCGGCTATATTCCAAGATATCTAAATATCAGTTTTGGATTGACAGGGTACACTTTTTGGGGCATATCATCTCAGAAGAAGGTGTGGCAGTAGACCAAGAAAAATTACAGGAAGTGGTTTCTTTGGAGTATCCCAAGAATATTTCTGATATCCAAAGATTTTTGGGATTAGTTGGTTATTACAAGAGGTTGCTCATGGACTTTTCCCAATTATCATCAATACTTTTAGGTTTGATGAATAAAGGGATAAATATTTATTGGAATAAAACAGGTGATAATTCTTTCCAAGAGTTGAATAAGAGCTTAACATTGACACCAATTTTGATCTTACATGAATCGATTGAGGATTACATGGTGTATTATGATGCTTCTAGGATAATAATTAGAGTTTTATTATTGCATGTAGATCGAGTCATTACTTTTGGGTCCTGGTAGATGAGGCCACATGAATGGAATTACCCTATGCATGGCCTTTTTTTGGAAGTAGTGTTTTATGCTCTTTAGTGTTGGTGACACTATCTTTTGGGTGAAAAGTTAACATTTTTTACAGTTCAAAAAATCTTGAAGTATATATTTTAACAGTGTGACTTGAATCTTCGGAATGAAATATGGGTAGAGTACATTAAGTCCTTTAGTTTTGAACTGGAATATACACCCAGAAAGGGAAAAAATGTGGCCGATGTATTGAGAAGGAAAACTCGGTCTCAATTGGTTTATGAGTTGAGTACAGAGTGGAAGATGATGACTTTTCTAGTAGAAATGCATGTGGTAGTTTAAGAGAGTCAGGAGAGGATGACTCTTGTTTCTGTATTAGTGGATTCTACACTATTTAGACAGATAAGGGAGAGGCATTATAAGGATTCATAGTTTTTAGTGTCAAGGGAAATCCTTGAGGGTGGGGTGACACCTTCATATTGGATAATAGATGAGGATGAGTCATCTATGTGAAAAATCAGGTTCTTATGCCTACAATTATGTGAGATGAACTCATGGGATAATTTCATGGATCAATATGGATGGTTTATCTTGGGGTGAAAAAAATGTGTCGTGACATAGGATGATAGGTTTTGTGGCCAGGTATGAAAAAGAAGATAGCAGGGTATGTAAAAATATGTTTCAACTATCAATAGGTGAAGGCAGAGAATCAATGACTTGGAGGCCTATTGCAGTTGTTGCCTATTCTTGAATGGAAGTGGTATGTTGTGAATATGGATTTTGTGGTAGGACCTCCAAATATACTTAAGTAGAATTTTGATATTTGGGTCATATTGGATTAACTAATCATGGTAGCACATTTATTTCCTATCAGGGAAACCTTTATAGTAGAATAGTTTGGAAAACTGTATGTATGAGAGATAGTTCATTTGCATGGGGTTCCACAGACTATAGTTTCATATCACGATTCACACTTTACTTCACACTTCGGGTAGGTATTATAGAAGGCACTTGGTATACATTTTTTGTTAAGTACAACTTTCTACCACAACCATATGGGTAGTCGGAGCATACCATACATGTGTTAGAGGATATGTTGCAGGCATGTGTGCTTGACTTTGGTGGTTCTTTGGGGAAGTACTTGGATTTATTGGAGTTTTCCTATAAAAATAGTTTTCATGAAACTATATAGATGGATCCATAGTAGGCACTTTATGGTAGACCTTTTAGATCACCGCTATTTAGGTTACAAGCAGGTGATTTAGAGCTGTTGGGACTGACTCTCATTCTGGAGACATCGGAGCAGGTGCAGTTGATTAAAAATGTATGGATATGGATCTGAGTAGGAAGAAGTTGTATGCCGATAGATGCAGGATACCCCTAGAGTTTACAGAGAGTTATCATCTATTCCTTCGGGTAGATTGGGTCACCACAGGATACAGAGGTAGGGTAAGTTGGTGCCCATTTTTGTGGGACTGTTTGAGGTGATGGAAAGAATCGGGACAGTGGTGTACCAATTTGCCCTTCCGCAGAAATTCAGAACTATGCATGATGTTTCCCATGTGTAACAACTACTATGGTATCATCCCAACCCTTCTCAAGTGATTTATGTGGAAGAGTTTGACCTCGAGATAGATGCGTCCTTTGAGGAGCATCTGATACGTGTGTTGGGTCACAATAAGAAAGTGTTACAGGGAAAAACGGTGCTATTATTTCATGTGTTATGGAAACATGGAAGTATTCAAGAGGAAAAATGGGAATAGAAAGCATAAATTAGGGTTCAATGGCCCAATCTTTTAGTCTCGTAATCTTAGAGAAGTTCGGGAGTGCATCTCGAGGAAGAGTTGTTGTAAGGTGGAGAGATTGTAAGATCTCGACATTTTCTAGAGCCACCCCAGGAAAATTTTTAGGTAATTTTTTAGGGTTTAAGTAACATTATTTTGGATTAGTGCCTTGGGGTGGATTTGGGTTTACTTTTAAGAAATATTAAAGGAAAGTGGGTTGTACATGATTTTCACACGGTTTGAAAAAATGTGCGATTAAACTGTGCCAACAATGAAAAGCTAGACAGAGAGGTCTACATGGTTTGCACACGGTTTGAAAAACCTTGAGACTAAACCCTGCCAATCATGAAAAACTGGACAGAGAGGTCCCCATGGTTGGTGCATGGTTTTCCCTAACCATGCGCCTCTGCCCAGGAAACCATGCACATAGGATTAAATATCTGAAAATCTGTTTTAAAACTTCTCAACCCCCCCCCCCCCCCCCGAGACTCTAATATTTAAACCTTGGTTGAAGATTAAGAATTTATTTGTGATCCTATATCCTTTTATAGAGATTAAATAGTGATTCAAACATCATTCTTCGAGATCAAAGTCCCAGATTAAAGATCTTCATGCTTCCCTGTAAGTGGATTTCATAACTTTGCTTCTCTCATTCATTCCTCAATATTTCCTTAATATTTTCATGGAAGATCTCCACCATTTCCATGGATCTAAACCTATGAGTTGAGATATTTATCTAGGATTGGGGATCTAGATCTAGATTTTTATGATATTGATTCCTTTGATCTTAATTCTAGATTAGGGATTTTGATCCAGAGCTTGATCGATGACGTTGTGCTGCTCGGATTTTGGGGATTTCCATTTGACTAACATGCATCAATAAACCAAGGTATGTGGTCTAAATCAATCTCCCATATTCCTGGATTGGATATGTTAATGTGAGTTTATGATTTTATAGAATCCCTTGATAATTTATTTCCTAAATTAAATTAATTAGGAATGTGTATTTTACTTGTGATTGCTTTAGTGATTAATTGATAATTGAATTATGGAACAAACTATGCGGGGTTTCCCAAATAAATATTTGTTTTGGAGATTGGTTATGGGTTCATATGTTGTAATTGAGATATTTAATTAAGTGTGTGAAGATAATTAATTGGGGGAAATTAATTATGAAATGACATTTGTCTATGTAAAATAATTAATTGTGATAATCAATAATGTTCCATGATATTGATCAAAGATAATTAATTTTGGGAATTAATTATGAAAATTTGGTATTTGACATGGATAATTAATAGTTTAGGATTTATTATGGAATGGTAATTGTGTTTATTGATTACTTAATTGATGAATTAATTAATATGTTATGTGCTTAGTTAATTGTTGAGTTAACTAATAGAATTTGAAATTCTTTACTAATTGTTGGATTAGTAATAAAATGATGTTGTTAATTCTTGTGAATTAAATAATTATTAGATAGATTATATTTTTAGGTGCTATACATGGCATTCTAGACCAATTACAAGTTGGGACATGGACATGGCATTCCTCCCCAATAGTTATCCTACTTGAGATTATGGGGTGTTGTGCATGAAAACCTACATAGAATGAGATATGGTGAGGTTGGAATGGTGACCTACACTTAATGAAATTTAGGGTTCTTGACATGACTCTCAACACAAAATTAATGATAATAATGAATGATGATTCAAATGAGAAACATAAATTGAATCTTGGCCTGATGTGATGATTAAAGATTAAATGACAATGTAATAACTATTTAATTATTCATTGTATTTATTAATTCATAAAATTTCATACAATATCTTTTGACTGGACTTGTTTTAGACATCGTTGGTGGTGGCCTACAGATTTGTACTCACATCATATTCTAGCCACCTGATCGTCACCTGAGTAGACTTTGTTATTGTAGGATATGAAAAGGGAAATGCCCTAGGATAGGTTGTTGTTTGGAATTGGAGCATGGGGAGGGAACTAGACAAGGTTCGGGACTCACATGGGAGTCTTTGTATCTTTACATATAGTTTCATTGTATACACTTGAAATTCACATTGTCATGTCATGGTTTACCTTTGAGTTGGGTATTGTATTTTCTTATTTTTAATATCATATGCATGTATTGTTTTGGTAATTTATACACTTTCGCACTTGGTTATTTTTATTTTCTTATTTTGGTGTTTTATTCTGATATAAGAGGGTATAGTCTCCCCAAGAATAAATTACCATACCCTCACTACTATTCAGAACCCTTTGGTGTATGGGGAGGTTCACTTGAGGTCATGTGGCCAACTGTCTTGGGGCACCGTTTAGTGGCACTCGGGTCGGCACATCACAAAGTGGTATCAGAGGATTTTTATTTTCTTTCTTCTTATTTTCTCTATTTTTTTTGGGAAAGGTATACATTATACAAGGAATATTTGAGTCTTTGTAATGAGATCATGCATGGGAGTTGCAAACCCATGTATGAAGGAAAATATGATTACTCAGTGTGGGATTGTTGTGACTGTTGTTTGTTGTCACAGTTGGATATGATTTCACCTTGGGTGATTCACTTGTGGTGTGTGTGATAATTGTTTTTATAGTTTTTGAATTTGGATTTGTAGCCTTAATAGGCATGATACTTGAGTCCTCATGCATCATTCTAGGCACTCAAGTTTGTTGTGACATGCATCATTCTAGAGACTCACGGGAAAACGAGTTATGGGTAAGTTGTTGAAGGTGAATTTTTTTCCTTTTTGTAAGATTGAAAAAATGATGAAAAATGAGAATAAATGGGTGTCTAATGAAAAAATTGATTGATTAAATGAGTATAATTAATTATTTAATTTTTTAATTAATTAATTTTAGATAATTTTATTAATTAATGGTAGAATTAATTATAAGAATTAATGTACCTTGGTTAACCACTAACTTGGAGTAGGATGGTTAAGGGTGGTGATAAGGACTCAGTGTTGACCATGTGGTGGGAAGAAGGAGAAAGGAAATGTTGAAACTTTTTGTGTTATTTTCTTCCCTTACGTAAATGTTATAATGTTGTGTTATGAGACCTAATATGTGTCTTTGGATTTGTAGAGATATTTTTTCATAATGCTTGTTGAGTGAGAGACCGAGGGGTATGGCCTGGAACAAACATCCAGACAAGGAACATGAGGCACTATTGGTGCAATATAATGAGGAAAGAGAGAAGTTGTGAGATAACATCTCTCATTTCATGGAATTCATGGAGAGAGACTCAGGGTGGGTTCTAAAAACCATGTCTGAGTTGATAACGGAGTTTCAGATGCAACACCCTTTGACTTTTACTATATAGGGTAGACCTAAGGGAGCTGAATTCTGGATTGAATCCATAGAGATAATACTTGACCATTTGAAGAATCCAGCGAAGAGGAGGTTCAAGTTGGTTTCTTATATGCTACGGGGTTCGGTGAAGCGCTCATGGGACATGCATGTAAGATCTAGATAGACAGATGATATGTCATTGAAGGAATTTCTATAGAATTTCTTGGATAACTTATATCTAGAGATGATGAGATAAGAGACAGATTAAAAGTTTATGCATATGACACAAGTAATCGTGTCTATAATGGATTAGGATGAACACTTCATAGATTTATAGTGTTTTTCACCAGCTATGGTGGCAGATGAGGCTTCTTCAAAAAAAAAATTTCTGGATGGACTTAGGTGTAAAATTAAGTCACAATTGAATATATTTAAGATGAATAAGTTATCAGAAGTGGTCTATTAGGATCTAATTTCATAGGGAAACCTAAATAAGGATTCTAGTATTGGACAGGTATTAGTCACTAGAAAATCAGGAAGTGTGACTTATGAGAGTAGGAAGTGCTATTATGAGAACCTTAGTCAGGACAGTGGAAAGAAAGGTAGAGAGTCTAGAGGAACAGTTGCACCAAATCTTACTCATGTGATTTTCCACCAGTGCGGTAGGTAGGGACACTATCATACACATTTTTCTCAACCACCAGCGGAGTTCCATTTTTGTATAAAGATGGGGTACCTGAAAAAGTTATGAAGGAATCAAAGATAAGCTGGTGTTGAGGGATAAGCTGCTCAGAGTTAGAGTGTGGGAAGGGGGTATTTTACATCACACAGGTCTAGTAGTGGAAGTTCTACTTGAAGAGGTGGTAGAGGTATTGGATGTGGGGCATTAGGGTATGAGTGTCTGTATCAGTAGAGGTGTGCTCCTCAAGGTAGTCAGAAAATGCCACAGGGAAGAAGGTCCATACATTAACTTGCAGTGCATCCTACACATGTGGAGTGTGAGGCTGGTCCATTGACAGTAAGAGGTACTGTTCTAGTTGCTTCTATGTTAGATACTGCCTTGTTTGATACTTGTTCCTCTCATTCCTTTATATCTATAAATCTTTTTAACGGTTTGAACCTGGAGGTGGAGTCTATAAGTGGTGTGATGAATATCGATACACCATTGGTAACACGGTCAGGGGATGTCTATTTATTGAAAGTATGTTCTGTAGAGATCAGAGTGTATCATTTTTTTGGGATATCTATGTCCTTGATATAACGGGCTTTGACCTGATTATGGGTATGGATTGGTTAGTGGCATACCGATCCCACATTGATTGTTACTGCCTGATAGTGACCTTTTTATCTCTTAAGGGTGAACAATATGTTGATCGTGGAGAATAGGATATCCATAAAGGCCGATCTAGGCCAATTGCTCAGTAACTGAGAGAGCTCACTGCCCAAGTTTCTAGTCTTTTGATGGATGATGGGAGTGGTATGCAAGATGTACCTCCACCAATAGTATAACTATTTTAGTATGTCTTTCTTGAGGAATTTTCAGGGTTTCCACCAAAGAGAGATGTGAAATTCACTATTTAAATCAAGTTGGGGGCGGAGCCGATATCTATTCCACCTTATAGAATGGAACTGACTAAGATTTAAGAGCTCCAAATGCAGTTATAGGAGTCGGAGGATAAAGGGTTTATCTTCCCAAGTACGTCGCCTTATAGATCACCTGTATTGTTTGAAAATAAGGCCTAAGAGCTTTTATGCTTGTGTGTTCATTACTAAAAGATGAATAAATTGACTATGAAGAACTGGTATCTAGTTCAATTTATCAATGTTCTATTTGTCTAGATGAAGGGGGATTTTGTGTTCTCAAATACTGATCTGAGATCAGGGAATCATTAGGTGAGAGTTCAAACTTCTAATATACCAAGAACTGCTTTTAGAAGCAGGTATAACATTTATGAGTTTGTTGTAATTACATTTGGGTTGAAAAATTCTCTAGAAGTTTTTATGGACTTGATGAAAAATATCTTTTATCCATACATAGATAAGTTTGTGGTGGTGTTTGGGGATGATATCTTGGTGTACTCTAAGACTCATGACGATCATGACAAACATCTTGATATCATCTTGGTAACATTGATAGAGCATTATCTATACGCCATGCTATCTAAATGTCAGTTTTGGATTGAAAGGGTACACTTTTTGGGGCATATCATCTCAGAAGAAGGTGTGGTAGTAGACCCAGAAAAATTGCTAGCAGTGGTTTCTTGGGAGTCTCCCAGGAATCTTTTTGATATCCGAAGTTTTTTGGGATTAGTTGGTTATTACAAGAGGTTCGGCTAGGAATTTTCCCAATTAGCAGCACCACTTTTAGGTTTGATAAATAAAGGGATAAAGATTTATTAGATAGAATCAGGTGATAATTCTTTCCAGGAGTTGAAGAAGAGCCTAACAGCGACACCAATTTTGATATTACTTGATTCAAGTGAGGATTACATAGTGTATTGTGGTGATTATAGGATTGGAATTAGGGCTGTATTATTGCATGTAGATTGAGTCATTGCTTATGGGTCTCAATAGATGAGGCCGTAGGAAAAGAATTATCCTATGCATGACCTCGATTTGGTAGTAGTGGTTTATGCTCTTAGGTTTAGGTAACACTATCTTTTGGATGAAAAGTTTACATTTTTTACAAATCACAAAATCTTGAAGTATATCTTTTCACAGTGTGACTTAAATATTCGATAAGAAATATAGGTAGAGTATATGTAGTACATTGGTTTTGAACTGGGATATACACCCATAAATGGGATCATTGTGGCTAATGTATTGAGTAGGAAAAATCAGACCTAATTAGTGTATGAGTTAAGTATAGAGTGGAAGATGATTACTTTGCTAGCAGAAATGCATGTGGTAGTTCAAGAGGTTCTGGAGAGGATGAATCTTGTTTCGGTAGCAGTTGAGTCTATACTCTTGTGACAATTAAGGGACAAGTAGTATGAGGATCCAGAGTATTTAGCGTTAAGGTAAATCCTTGAGGATGGGGTGGCACCTTCCGTTTGGATAATAGTAGAGGATAATATCATCTATGTGAAAAATAAATTTATTGTTCCTACGAGTATGTGAGAGTAACTCAGGGTAGAATTTCATGGCTCAAATTGGGGGGTACATCTTGGGGTGAAAAAAATGTATCGTGACTTGAGATGATAGTTTTTGTGGCCAGGTATTAAAAATGAGATAGTAGGGTTCGTAATAATTTGTTTCACCTCTCAGCAGGTGAATGCAGAGCATCAACGACTTGGAGGCCTTTTGCAGCTGTTGCCTATTCTGGAATGGAAGTGGGATGACGTGACTATGGATTTTGTGGTACTACTTCCAAAGACACTTCGAGAGAATGGTGTTATTTGTGTCATTGTGTATGAACTAAAAAAGGTATCGCATTTCTTTCTTATCAGGGAAACATTTACAGTAGAACAGTTGAGAAAACTGTATGTATGAAAAATTGTTCATTTACATGGTTTTCCATAGACTATAGTTTCATATCACAATTCACAATTATGGTGGATATCATAGAAGGTTCTTATTACATTGTTTTTTTTAAGTACAACCTTAAACAAAAAATATATGAGCAGTTAGAGCATACCATACAGGTGTTAGAGGACATGCTGCAGGCATGTGTGCTTAACTTTGGTGGTTATTGGGAGAAGAATTTGGATTTAGTGGAGTTTTCCTGTAGAAATAGTTATCACGAAACTATAAACATGTAACCATAAGAGGAACGTTTTGGTATACCTTATAGATCACCGCTATATTGGTTACAGGCGGGTGAGTTAGAGCTGGTGGGACCGAGTCTCGTTCAAGAGACATCGGAGCAGGTGTAGTTGATTCCAAAACATATGAATATGGGTTAGAGTAGGTAAAAGTTGTGTACTGATAGACGAATACTACATCTGGAGTTTATATATGGTAATTTTGTATTGCTTTGGGTTTCACCTAGATTGGGTCACCACAGGATATCGAGGTTAGGTAAGTTGGCACCCAGGTTTGTGGGACCGTTTGAGGTGCTGGAAGTAATCGGTCCAGTGGCGTGCCGATTATCCCTTCCATAAAAATTCATCACCATGATTCATGATTTAAATGTTTCAAAAATATGGCGGTATCAACCTAATATTTCTCATGTGATTGATGTGGAAGAGTTTGACCTCGAGATAGACTCATCCTTTATGGGGCATCTGATACGTGTGATGGGTCACAGTGAGAAAGTGTTATAGGGAAAGACTATGTTGTTAGTTCATGTGTTAGAGAAATATAAAATTATTCAAGAGAAAACATGGGAATAGGAAGCAGACATGAGGGTTCAATGACCCAATCTTTTTTGTTTTTAATCTTAGAGAAGTTCAGGAGTGCAGCTTGAGGATGAGCTTTTATAAGGTGGTTAGATTTTAAGATCCCAGCCTTTTCTGGAGTCATACCAGGCATGTTTTTAGGTAAAGTTTGAGGTTTTTAAGTACCTTTGTTTTAGAGTAGTGGCTTGGGGTGAGTTGGGTGAAGTTTTTTGAAAAACTGAAGGATAGTGTGTTGTGAATGGTTTTCACAGAGTTTGAAAAACTGTGCGAGGAAACTGTGCCAAACATGAAAACCTGGATAGAGAGGAATGCATGGTTTGCACACGGTTTGACAAACTGTGTGACTAAACCATGAAAATTGTGAAAAATAGGACAGAGAGGTCTGCACGGTTGGCCCACGGTTTTTCCAAACCATGCGCCTCTATCTTGGAAACCACTCGCATGAGATTAAATATCTGAAAATCTGTTTTAAAGCTTCTTGAACCCCCCAAATTCCCATATTTTAACCCTGCCTCGGGCATGAAAAATTATAGTTGATCCCAGATCCTTATATAGGGATTAAAAAATGATTTGAACATCATTTTTCAATATTGAAATCATATATTATAGATATGCATGGTTCCCAATAAGTGGATTTCATCTCGTTGCTTCTCTCGTTCATTCCTCTATATTTCCTTTATATTTTCATGGAAGATCTCCACCGTTTCCATGGATCTAAACCTATGAGTAGAGATCTATATTGTAGAGACCCGAAGCTTATCGTACATGGACATTACATTACTTTTGCGGAATACTTAGTACATAACAAAAACACACACGCAAGGATCGTAATAGTTTAGTGTCTTTGGAAACTCGGAACGTAATCTTCTAATCGTGGTGAAAGATCTTCAATATCTCCCATAAAGATCTTCCCTTTTTTTTACCTATAAACCTTTCTTTATATCCTGGGGAAAAGAAAACATAAAAGGGTGAGCTCAAATGCTCAGTAAGGGTAAACAAAAGAAATATCAATCACATCATATACAAAAGAACATAGCTTTTTTGGAAATCTTAACCTGCAAAAGAGCTCATAATATCATAACATGGGATAAATCATAGAAGTGAAAATGAGATCCCCATAATCATAACATAAAACTTGAAACTTTGTGGCATGCACACATAATCATGGAAAATCATTTCTTGTTAGTCATGACTCATTGCCAAGACTATCTTAGTGGACAAAGTCCCTTTCTGAACCGAGTTCACTCCTCGTTTCAGTCCTGTATCACTGAACCGAAATAACCTTTCGTTCCAGCCATGTCTATCTCATGAGATATAAAATCTTTACCCAATGCATTGGAGGGAGATATAGGTCCCACCCATCTTATAATGAATCCTTTCTTATGTGTGCCACATAATCATAAATCTTACATCATCACATAACCCATGTAATAAAAATGGGATTCTTAAACAACATGACATCATAAAAAAATTCATATAAGATAAAGGAATTCATAAAAATAATTCCATCACAACATGATCAAATCAATTTAATAATAGGGATAAAAACAGAACCCTTTATTATCTTAGATGGAAAATAATTTTGATAAAACACTTGAACTCCATTCTTGAGGAAAATATCCTTTCTTCTTCAAAAACATTTTTCCTTTCATAACATGTCATAAGAATTTAAAATAAAATAAGTTGATTAAAAATAAACTTGAAAACTTGTAAAGGAAGATTCTTGGAAATAATGTTTTAAAAATCCATTCATGCTGTATAAGCTAAAAAAAACATTGTTCTCGTACTTTTGTCGGAAAAGTCAAAAAGTACCTCGTACGAAAAACGACAAAAGATTCCTTTCATTTCTTTTACTAAAAACTCACCGAAGGGTAAAAATTGGATTCAAAAAAAAATTGTAGGAGGATGGAAATAATATTACATATCGAGGAAACATGGATGTGGATGATAAAATACACCCCAGTAAATACCAAAGTATAAACAATCTCGGATAAAAATGAGATTGTGACATTTCCCTTACCTTAGGTCCGACTTGCTTTGTAAGTGTCCGAACCTCCTGTATAATGATTTAAATCATGTTATTGACTTATTACAGAATCATATTCATTGTTATGATATCATATATGGTTCACTTATGACATTATATTACCCGTTCTTTTGTAAATTCCATGTTAAAGAAGCGTTTTGGGTAAAATTGTTTCATTTATCGTGGGTGTTTTGACTTGTTGTTCTTGACATCATTATTACTTATATCATGATTTACTTACTTCCAGAATATAAAATATGATTTATATATCATATATATTCAGTATATATATATATATATAATAGGTAGATAAATGAAAAACACCGTTCATGGAGACGGTAGTCCGTACGTACGCATGAACGCTGTTTTCCTTTCCTTATTGTCTTGAAATGGAAGTAAGTAGATGACATACATATGTATATATATACATAAATCCAGTAGCTTTATAATGTCATATATTTCATTATTATTTCTTATATATACATTATAATCATTCTTAAATGGTTAACATGGAGAATGAATCTCATCGCGTCGTGGAGACGGTATTCCGTACGTACGCACGAGCGATGATATCATTTCTATAAATATTGAATTGAATTGGAGGGGATTATACAATATATCAGAATCAATATGATGTTGTAATAACTATGTATAGTTATTCTTTACACCATTATACCCATCCATGTAAGGTGGTGGTGGAAAATAGATTACACCACGGCGTGGAGACGGTATTCCGTACGTACGCACGCGCGGTGATTTCTTTTTCCGTAGGATGGATAGATGGTGAAATAGGGTTGTTTCATACTTATAATAACATATCAGTATATGAGTGATACTGATGTTATTACTTCATAATGAAACAACCTAAGAAGAAGAAGTGGAAGAAGAAATAAAGATGAAAGAATTGGTAACGGTAATTACCTCTTCTTTGAAGTGCCTCTTTGATACCTCCTCTTAGGGCACTAAAATTGGACTTTGAGGAAGACCAGAACCTCTAGGATGTTGCTAGGGAAGTGGAGAGGAGAAATTGGCAGGGGTTGGCCGAGCTTGAGTGCTCAAATTGGTGTGAGAAGGAGGGGGAGGAGGTGTCCTTTTATAGGGGAGGAGAGGGGCACCTTAGGAATATCTCAAAATATTATTTTATATTAAAGTCAAAATCGGTTTATAATGGTTCCAAAGGGTCTTATTTCGAAGCTAAAGTGGGGATGGGTCGAAATCCTATCAACCAATAAGATTTAGACAAGTTTAGGTTCTTATTTTAACCTTATCAATTAGATTTAACTCTAAGTTAAATAATTTAACTTTTACCGTGTCTTTTTGTTTTCTTTCACTATATGGTTAATAAACATACTATAACATGCCAAAAGAACCCCAAATTGTATATTATTAATACATATATCCTTATCTAAGTCATTTGGCCGAACCTTAGATTTTTAGGAATAAAATAACAATTAATAATATAATATTTTATTTAAAAACTCTTTTGTGTCAATTTTGACACTATTTGATATATGATTTTTGTGAAAGTCATAACAGAATTATATGTTCGAACCAAGTTGATTAAATCAACAATAATATATCATAGTAACCTAGAAAATTAGTGGAATTCATAAAAAGTCTCAAATTACATTTATTTTGGTGTTTATAAGATCAATTATGTCAATATTTCATTAATAAGATAATTACTGCATCATCGTTGTGTCATAAATAAATTAAATTATTTGATGTCTAAAAATTACAAATAAAATACCCTAATGTAGGAAATCTTTTTAGCTTTCTAATTAATATTTATAGTCGAATTTATCTTATGTATAACCCCATATTAAAAATTATTTACTTATTAAACTTTGATTTTAACTATTTTAACCCTTCTTTAAATAAATTAATAATAAAAGTCCTAATCTAATCCAAGTGGGCCTAAATGGTCATATTTTATTCCTAAGTTTGTTTTTGGTCGAATTACACTTGTCCAATAGAATTAGGACATGTGTTAGGGTAATATTAATATCATATTTACCCTTAGTTACCCTATTTACTATTAACCGCGGTAAAAAAAAGTAAAAAGTTACTATTCACCAAAAATTATTTTCATCTCATTGAACCACATTTTAGTCCTTGATATTAACCGTGTCTCTCGGATTTTCGAAATTCCATTCACAGAAGCGGTAAAATTAAGTTTTATGCAAAATTCAGTTTTTAACCTACCACTTAGTGGTTTCACTATTCATCAAAAATTGATGTTTTTCAGAACAATGCCAAAATTTCATCCCAAGCTATATTTCATATTCCGAATTCAAAAATGAAGTCTATTTTACCAAATTCATAACATAAAAGTTGAATTAATTAATTTTATAATTAAATCCCGCTGTTAAAACAAATAGCGTGTTTTTAAGAAACAATATCTATCAAAAGATTGACACTTGTTTATGTCTAGTTTAAATGTGAAATTACATCCAATGACCAACATTGTATTAAATTGTAAAAATATATTCTAAATATACTTTAAAACCACTCAAATTAATGATTTATCACTATTAATTATTTCGATTAAAAAAGTTGTTTTTAATTATAATTTGGTAATTTTCACTATTCATCAGAATATGAAAGTTATCCGAAAAGTACCAAAATTTCACCTTAGGCTAAATTCGATACTCCGAATCCAAAAATAAAGTCCATTTTGAGAGTTAAAATTTCTAAAATTTAAAAAGTGGTTATTACTATTCAAAACGGCTAGTTTTAATAATATTTTAATAGCATATCATTGTTTCGTGAAACTCAGGATTACGTACCACACACGCTATCGAGGAAGGTTACGATTGCGTGTAATGCAAGGCAAGTCAAGGATGCGTGTTGTGCAAGCTCCTTTTGGTGTAGCGTATAACACAAGACATTAGTAAAATAAAAAAGAATATTTTTCATAAAATCTTGGGCTGTTACATTCTACCCCCCTTAAAATGAATTTCGCCCTCGAAATTCGTCGGGGTTATAAATGGTTTACTATTCGAAAGTTTCTTTAATAGAAACCCACATCGTAAAAGGGAATACCAAAACTTGGCTTTAAAAACTAAAGTATGAAATGTAACGATTACCCAAATAAACTAATCACTGGGTTTCCACATAGGTGAAAATATGGATATGGAAGAGAAATCTAACCATCATGTTCTAATGGAGAGTGGTAGAGAACATGGCTATGAAAAAGCCAGTAATCACAAATCCATAGATTTGTGATGATATAAGGTACCATCTGATTCATCAGGTATAAGATCACTAGGACAACATTTTTTTGGTTTTCAAGATCATTTCCCTAAAGTTGAAAATTTGCTTAGAATAAATACTTACTTTATTTTGGTACAATCTCACTTTTGTTCGTGCCTTGAACAATTTCTACTTCATCTCTTAAATAAATGAAGTTGAATTTGTTATTCGTGAAGTGTTAGCAGATCATGTGATAGAATTACGAGTCATTCCATCTGTCTCAAACAAAAGGTTAGTAAAAATTATATACATAAGTCGATCTATAGTGAGATTAATCACATATGGTTTCTAAAATGGACTTATACTTCATATATCATACTGCTTAATATAATAAAACTAGTTTCTACTAAACAGGGACTTCCTGTAGGCCAGTGGTAGGCGATAAAGGCCAGTCGCACTTCGGTTGTGGGTTCGATTCCTACAGCCTTGTCCGAAGCGATGGGCTGTCGCCCGTCCTGCAGGTTGTCCTTTTTCTAAAACTACGTTACTATAACATCTCATCAATAATATCGAAAATCTTCTATCCTTAAACAATACTAACTTATGTCCAACATAATCCAGTCTAATCTTTAGGCTTATACATAATACTGCCGTCCACTCTCATAATATAGTGACATCGATTACCAGAGATTTAATACTGTCGTTGATCCCCACATATCATAAGATATGTCTTGTTGGTCACATTCCAAACATTCAAAGTCCTTAATCATGTATTCTCTTGAATACCTTAGTGAAAACATGAGTGCATTTAAAAGTTAACACTTTCCACATACCAAAATCCTCAAAATTCTATATACTCAAACCATGATATCACTTAGTCCTTATATCAATCATGAGCTCATGAATACTATTAAACATTTCATTTTCTCGTCTTCATTATGTGCATATCATCTTATTTCCAAAAAATATCTCAACCACTTTGAATACCACATCAATAAATATTGCAATACTCAATGATACAACATTATCCCATTACATAAACACTTAATCATTCCACCACATCGTTGTCATATTCAACATTGCCAATAGTGATCGCATGTGATTTCCCTTTGTCCTTTGCCTTCAGTGGTTGCTCATGTTGATCATCACTAATCCTTGGATTAGGGCAATTATTAGCATAATGCCCCATTTCCTTGCACTTGAAGCATTGAAGTGTTGGTGGTGCGTTCTCTGCAGTGTTTGCTTTATTCACATCATTAGAAACCCTTTTTCCATTACTTCGACACTCAGCTGCTCGATGACCTTCTTTTCCACACTTAAAACATTTTCTAGTCCCTTTAAGACAATCTCCACCATGCTTCTTTCCACACTTTGTGCATAAGGAAACATTCATCTTCTTTTCACCATTATTCTGAGATTTCTCCTTGAACTCCATCTTTCGTTTCTTGTCAAAACCATGAGATGGATATGTAACACCAACTTCCATTTCTACCTTGATAGCACAACGCACAATTTCTTCATAGCTACTGAAGTCTCTTATAGCTAATGCCCTTCGAAGACTTGGTTTTAAGCCACTGAAAAATCGATCAACTTTACTTTCAGGTTGGATGATAATTCCAGAAGCATACCTTGCAAGTCTTGTAAAATTTGCTTCATAGGTACCAACAGATTCATCGTCCCTTTGCTTCAGTTCAAGAAACTCTTTCTCCATCTTTGTTCGAAGAATACGAGGGAAGTACTTACTGAAAAATAAGTTCTTGAACTCGTCCCATTCCATGGACTCAATTTCATCTCTTGGCCTCGTATTCTTGATAAGATTCCACCATTGATCAGCTTCACCTTCCAAACGATATACTGCTAAGATGACTTTATCATGTTGAGAACATTGAAGAACTAAAAATATCTTTTCAGTAGTACTGATCCATTGTTCAGCCACAAGTGGATCAGAAGACCCACTGAAAGAAGGTGGACGTTGCCTCATGAAGGACTCAATAGAATATTGTTCCCTTCTCTGCTCATTTGGATGTCCAGAATGATTCATAGCTTGTGTAAGTATAGCAATAAGATTTTGCACTCCATCTCCCATAACATTTGTTTGTTCAGGAGGACAATTATTTCATTGTCCATTGCATTGATCAACACGGTTCCTTCGGGTTCCAGCCATCGTCTAAAACCCAAAAAGAATAGTGTGAGAGGAAAAAATCATGATAGGGAAAACAACATAATAAAGGGGGAGTACCTTCAATATCCAACATCTTAAGTTTAATTCTATGATCGTTAGCGTAATTCTATTACTATAACCTATACGTATACTTATCCCTAGGGACATCCCTAGACATACCTTAGAAATATCTCTAGGGATCTCACTAACGTTTTCGCATCCTAGTTTCCAAAGGTTGACTAAACCTTTCCTCTGATACCAACTGTAGCGGTCTAGAATTACTTCCATTGGACTACAATTGATACCTATCAGGGCACTCCATGGGCGGCTACACCCCCTGGGCGGGACACACCACCATCCCCAGTGGCAGCCATTTCCTCATGAAGCCCTTGGGCGGAGAGCCATGCTTCGTCCAACGCTCACATGTGAGAGTTCCCAAGGATCGGATACATTCCTACCTCCTTTGCCTCTGATACCAACTGTAGAGACCCGAAGCTTATCGTACATGGACATTACATTACTTTTGCGGAATACTTAGTACATAACAAAAACACACACGCAAGGATCGTAATAGTTTAGTGTCTTTGGAAACTCGGAACGTAATCTTCTAATCGTGGTGAAAGATCTTCAATATCTCCCATAAAGATCTTCCCTTTTTTTTACCTATAAACCTTTCTTTATATCCTGGGGAAAAGAAAACATAAAAGGGTGAGCTCAAATGCTCAGTAAGGGTAAACAAAAGAAATATCAATCACATCATATACAAAAGAACATAGCTTTTTTGGAAATCTTAACCTGCAAAAGAGCTCATAATATCATAACATGGGATAAATCATAGAAGTGAAAATGAGATCCCCATAATCATAACATAAAACTTGAAACTTTGTGGCATGCACACATAATCATGGAAAATCATTTCTTGTTAGTCATGACTCATTGCCAAGACTATCTTAGTGGACAAAGTCCCTTTCTGAACCGAGTTCACTCCTCGTTTCAGTCCTGTATCACTGAACCGAAATAACCTTTCTTTCCAGCCATGTCTATCTCATGAGATATAAAATCTTTACCCAATGCATTGGAGGGAGATATAGGTCCCACCCATCTTATAATGAATCCTTTCTTATGTGTGCTACATAATCATAAATCTTACATCATCACATAACCCATGTAATAAAAATGGGATTCTTAAACAACATGACATCATAAAAAAATTCATATAAGATAAAGGAATTCATAAAAATAATTCCATCACAACATGATCAAATCAATTTAATAATAGGGATAAAAACAGAACCCTTTATTATCTTAGATGGAAAATAATTTTGATAAAACACTTGAACTCCATTCTTGAGGAAAATATCCTTTCTTCTTCAAAAACATTTTTCCTTTCATAACATGTCATAAGACTTTAAAATAAAATAAGTTGATTAAAAATAAACTTGAAAACTTGTAAAGGAAGATTCTTGGAAATAATGTTTTAAAAATCCATTCATGCTGTATAAGCTAAAAAAACATTGTTCTCGTACTTTTGTCGGAAAAGTCAAAAAGTACCTCGTACGAAAAACGACAAAAGATTCCTTTCATTTCTTTTACTAAAAACTCACCGAAGGGTAAAAATTGGATTCAAAAAAAAATTGTAGGAGGATGGAAATAATATTACATATCGAGGAAACATGGATGTGGATGATAAAATACACCCCAGTAAATACCAAAGTATAAACAATCTCGGATAAAAATGAGATTGTGACATTTCCCTTACCTTAGGTCCGACTTGCTTTGTAAGTGTCCGAACCTCCTGTATAATGATTTAAATCATGTTATTGACTTATTACAGAATCATATTCATTGTTATGATATCATATATGGTTCACTTATGACATTATATTACCCGTTCTTTTGTAAATTCCATGTTAAAGAAGCGTTTTGGGTAAAATTGTTTCATTTATCGTGGGTGTTTTGACTTGTTGTTCTTGACATCATTATTAATTATATCATGATTTACTTACTTCCAGAATATAAAATATGATTTATATATCATATATATTCAGTATATATATATATATAATAGGTAGATAAATGAAAAACACCGTTCATGGAGACGGTAGTCCGTACGTACGCATGAACGCTGTTTTCCTTTCCTTATTGTCTTGAAATGGAAGTAAGTAGATGACATACATATGTATATATATACATAAATCCAGTAGCTTTATAATGTCATATATTTCATTATTATTTCTTATATATACATTATAATCATTCTTAAATGGTTAACATAGAGAATGAATCTCATCGCGTCGTGGAGACGGTATTCCGTACGTACGCACGAGCGATGATATCATTTCTATAAATATTGAATTGAATTGGAGTGGATTATACAATATATCAGAATCAATATGATGTTTAAATAACTATGTATAGTTATTCTTTACACCATTATACCCATCCATGTAAGGTGGTGGTGGAAAATAGATTACACCACGGCGTGGAGACGGTATTCCGTACGTACGCACGCGCGGTGATTTCTTTTTCCGTAGGATGGATAGATGGTGAAATAGGGTTGTTTCATACTTATAATAACATATCAGTATATGAGTGATACTGATGTTATTACTTCATAATGAAACAACCTAAGAAGAAGAAGTGGAAGAAGAAATAAAGATGAAAGAATTGGTAACGGTAATTACCTCTTCTTTGAAGTGCCTCTTTGATACCTCCTCTTAGGGCACTAAAATTGGACTTTGAGGAAGACCAGAACCTCTAGGATGTTGCTAGGGAAGTGGAGAGGAGAAATTGGCAGGGGTTGGCCGAGCTTGAGTGCTCAAATTGGTGTGAGGAGGAGGGGGAGGAGGTGTCCTTTTATAGGGGAGGAGAGGGGCACCTTAGGAATATCTCAAAATATTATTTTATATTAAAGTCAAAATCGGTTTATAATGGTTCCAAAGGGTCTTATTTCGAAGCTAAAGTGGGGATGGGTCGAAAGCCTATCAACCAATAATATTTAGACAAGTTTAGGTTCTTATTTTAACCTTATCAATTAGATTTAACTCTAAGTTAAATAATTTAACTTTTACCGTGTCTTTTTGTTTTCTTTCACTATATGGTTAATAAACATACTATAACATGCCAAAAGAACCCCAAATTGTATATTATTAATACATATATCCTTATCTAAGTCATTCGGCCGAACCTTAGATTTTTAGGAATAAAATAACAATTAATAATATAATATTTGATTTAAAAACTCTTTTGTGTCAATTTTGACACTATTTGATATATGATTTTTGTGAAAGTCATAACAGAATTATATGTTCGAACCAAGTTGATTAAATCAACAATAATATATCATAGTAACCTAGAAAATTAGTGGAATTCATAAAAAGTCTCAAATTACATTTATTTTGGTGTTTATAACATCAATTATGTCAATATTTCATTAATAAGATAATTACTGCATCATCGTTGTGTCATAAATAAATTAAATTATTTGATGTCTAAAAATTAAAAATAAAATACCATAATGTAGGAAATCTTTTTAGCTTTCTAATGAATATTTATAGTCGAATTTATCTTATGTATAACCCCATATTAAAAATGATTTACTTATTAAACTTTGATTTTAACTATTTTAACCCTTCTTTAAATAAATTAATAATAAAAGTCCTAATCTAATCCAAGTGGGCCTAAATGGTCATATTTTATTCCTAAGTTTGTTTTTGGTCTAATTACACTTGTCCAATAGAATTAGGACATGTGTTAGGGTAATATTAATATCATATTTACCCTTAGTTACCCTATTTACTATTAACCGCGGTAAAAAAAAGTAAAAAGTTACTATTCACCAAAAATTATTTTCATCTCATTGAACCACATTTTAGTCCTTGATATTAACCGTGTCTCTCGGATTTTCGAAATTCCATTCACAGAAGCGGTAAAATTACGTTTTATGCAAAATTCAGTTTTTAACCTACCACTTAGTGGTTTCACTATTCATCAAAAATTGATGTTTTTCAGAACAATGCCAAAATTTCATCCCAAGCTATATTTCATATTCCGAATTCAAAAATGAAGTCTATTTTACCAAATTCATAACATAAAAGTTGAATTAATTAATTTTATAATTAAATCCCGCTGTTAAAACAAATAGCGTGTTTTTAAGAAACAATATCTATCAAAAGATTGACACTTGTTTATGTCTAGTTTAAATGTGAAATTACATCCAATGACCAACATTGTATTAAATTGTAAAAATATATTCTAAATATACTTTAAAACCACTCAAATTAATGATTTATCACTATTAATTATTTCGATTAAAAAAGTTGTTTTTAATTATAATTTGGTAATTTTCACTATTCATCAGAATATGAAAGTTATCCGAAAAGTACCAAAATTTCACCTTAGGCTAAATTCGATACTCCGAATCCAAAAATAAAGTCCATTCTGAGAGTTAAAATTTCTAAAATTTAAAAAGTGGTTATTACTATTCAAAACGGCTAGTTTTAATAATATTTTAATAGCATATCATTGTTTCGTGAAACTCAGGATTACGTACCACACACGCTATCGAGGAAGGTTACGATTGCGTGTAATGCAAGGCAAGTCAAGGATGCGTGTTGTGCAAGCTCCTTTTGGTGTAGCGTATAACACAAGACATTAGTAAAATAAAAAAGAATATTTTTCATAAAATCTTGGGCTGTTACATATATCTAGGATTGTGGATCTAGATCTATATTTTCATGATAATTATGCCTTTAATCTTGATTTTGGTTTAGGGATTTAGATCCAAATCGTGATCGATGATGTTTTACTGATCATATTTTGGAGATTTCCATTGGACTAAAATCCATCAATAAACTGAGGTATGTGGTCTAAATCAAACTTCCATAGTTGTGGATTTTATATGTGAATGTGAGTTTATGATTTTCTATCATCCCTTGATAATTGAATTCCTAAATTGGAGTAATTAGGAATATGGATTTGACTTGTGATTGTCTTGAATCAATTGTGTTAAGATAATTAATTGGGTGAAATTAATTATAAAATGATGTTTGCCTATGTAAGATAATAAATTTTGAGAATTCCTTATGTTCCATGATGTTGATCAAAGATAATTAATTGTCGGAATTAATTATGAAATATTGATATTTTATATGGAAAATTAATTGTGAAGAATTAATTTTGGGATGATAATTGTGTTAATTGATTAATTAATTGATGAATTAATTAATGGGTTGTGTTCTTAGTTAATTTTGGAGTTAACTAATGGCCTTTAAAATCTTTAACTAATTATTGGATTAGTAATTAAATTAATTGGTTAATACTTTTTAATTATATAATGATTAAATGTCTATGAATTTTGGGGGGCTAGTAATGACATTCTATACCAATTAGAAGTTGGGACTTAGATATGGTGTTCTTCTATAATAGTCATCCAAGCTTGTGGTTTTGGGGTGTTAGGATTGAGGACCTACACTGAATGAAATATGAAGTGTTAGTCATGGAGACCTATACTGAATGAGATTTGGGGTTCTTAACATGATGCTCAATACCAAATGAATGATAAAAATTAATGATGATCCAAATGGGAAACATGAATTGAAACATGGCCTGAGGTGATGATTAAAGTTTAAATGATAATGAAATAAATATTTAATTATGCATTGTATTTATTGCATCATATAACTGTATAATCTTTCTTTTGACTATAATTGGTTTAAACACCACTAGTGGTGGCCTACTTAGTTGTACTCACACCCGATTCGGGCTGCCGGATCGGCACCTGTGTAGACTTTTTTGTTGTAGGACAGGATAAGGGAAGGGCCTTGGGATAGGTTGTTGTTTGGGATTGGAGCATGGGAGTGGGAATCAGATGTGGTTTGAGACTCTCAAGGGAGTTTTTGTGTCTTTACTTTTAGTTTCATTGTACACACTTGCCATTCAAATTTTCATAGCATGTTTTATCTTTTAGTTGAGTATTGTATTTTCTTATTTTGAATATCATATGGCATGGTATTTTTCTGGTTATTTATACACTTTGGAACTTGGTTATTTTTTTTTCTTCTATTGGTGTTTTATTCTGATAAAAAAGGGTGTAGTCTCCCCAAGACTGACTTATCAGACCCTCACTTCTAGTCGACATCTTCTAGAATACGAGGAGGTGTGTTTGAGGGCATGTGGCGAACTGGCTCAGGGCACCGTTTAGTGGTAACCGGGTTAGGACATCACACCGCTATTTAAACCCAAATATTTTTTTGGTCAGTTATAAATCATCCATTAATATTACGACAAGTTCTAGAGTCGTTTTATATTATTATAATATTATTATAACCTTTAATTACCCAATTTACATTTAACCATGGTAAATAAAATATTAAATTTACTATTCACTAAAAATTATTATCATCCTATTAGATCAAATTTTTCATACTGATTACCTCTATGTACTTAAATTTTTCACAATTCAATTAAAAAAGTGACTAAAATTAATTTAAATTTAATCTCGTTGATGGATTGAGGTAACAATTTTTTTAAAATTAAAAACCATCGAAAGATTAACATGTGTTTATATCAAATTTAAATGTATAATTACTTCCAATGACCAAAATTGGCTTAAATCATAAAAAAATAATTTAATTATACCTCAAAACTATATAAAAGGATAATCTAACTATATAATTAAATTTGACGAAAAGACAGTTTTGAATCAAAATGCAGTATATTTTCACTATTCATTAAAAATGAATTTTATCAAAAAAATACCAAAAATTCAACCAAAGTGAATTTTGATGTCCCACATTTAAATAAGAAGATTATTTTGTCAAATATACCATATAAAAGTGAAAAAAATATTTAAAAATGGTTATTCATTATAAGGTTGTAAAACTGCCGTTTAAAAATATTAGAGTTTTTTTGCTTAAAATTAGATTTATTCTCATTTTAAGCCTCTAAAATTTATTAGAATAAAGTAAAAATATTTAATAAACATGTGTAAACATAATATCGGTAGTTTTGTTCATTCCCTACAATACAACGACAATGTGTTAACTACCATTTAAAATAACAATATTAATAATGTATTATTTCTCATTATATCTCAGTATTGTGTGCTACATAACATTTTGGAGAAACACATTGTTGTGTTTCGGGTATGCTATCAGACAAATAATACATTTTAAAGTAAAATTAATACCTAATTCATAAATATTAGTAATATATAAAAATTTCTTATTCTATAATTACCTCGGATGTTACATACTTCCTCCTTTTGGAAATTGCATCCTTTAAATTTTATTCACCTATCAAATAAGTGGGGGTATTTCTCCCTCATATCATTTTAATATTCCCATGTTTCCTTTTCAACCATATGGTTTTTCGAAAAAACCATAACTTGATGAACCGCCTTATTCCACAACACTTTCTCTCTATATTCTAGAATCTAGACTGGTTGTTCCTCATAAGAAATATTCTCTTCCAACTGAACTAGATCTAGACTCAAAACACGATATGGATCAGGAATATACTTTCTTAACATTGAAACATGAAAAACTTTATGTAATTAGGATAAACATAGAGGAAAATCCCCTCGGTAGGCAACTAATTAAAATTTATTCAGGATTTCATAAAGTCAAATTAACTATGGATTTAGCTTCCCATTCTCACCAAAACAAATCACTCTTTTCCTTAGAGAAACTTTGAGAAATCTATGACCAAATACCTCGAAAAAAACATCCTTCCTCAGATTACCCACATAAATTTTTTTCCTGCTTTGTGCTTTCCTCATGTGTTTCTAAATCAACTAATCTTTTTCTTCCATCTCATCTACCAATTCTGGTACCATCAACTTCTTTTCACCTACTTTATCCCAGAAGCTATAGTTTTATATTTCTTTCCATATAATGCCTCAAATGGTACAATCTATATATATAAATGCAAATTATTATTTTATGAAAACTCAACGAAAAATAATTTGGTCCTAAATTCTTGGGTAATCCATTGAACAAGTACGTATCATATCCTCCAATGTCTGAATTGTTATTTCTATCTTCTTATTTTATTGAGTATGAAAACTTGAACTAAAATTTAATTCATTACCCAATGAATTCTAAAGGCATTTCCAAAAGTTAGATTTAAACCGAGGATCATGATAAAATACAATGGAGAGAGGAACTCTATGTAACATGATTATCTATCTAAGATAAAACTGAGATAGTTGATTTAGAGACATAGAATCTTAAATGGGAATAAAATTAGAAGATTTAGTCAATCGAAAAAATAACCCAGATCACATTGTTACCTCGAGAAGTATTTGGTAATCCCAGTAAAAATTCCATTGATATATTTTCCCATTTACACTCTAGTACTGGAAGAGGATGAAGAATCCCTTTTGTCAACTATCATTCTGCTTTCACCTACTAAAAATTCAAACACTTCATATTAAAGTCATCAATATCTCTTTTCATTCTATCCCATCAGTAATACTCTCAAAGGTCTCTGTACATCTTAGTACTTCAAGGATGAACTGAAAAAAGAGAACTATGACTGCTACATAACACTTTTTTCTTCAATTTAGAATCCCAAGGAACACATAACCACTTCCCAAATCTCAAAAACACAATCTTTATCACTTTTAAATTCATATAATTTACCCTTATAAAAACATTATTCCTTTTTTTGTAACTCACTTCCTTCCTTCGCTGCATTCTTAATTCTATCTGATATAGATAATTTCACTAAATATTGAAACAAAATAGTGTAATTTCCTACACCAATAACTTCCATTCCAAAGTTCATCAAATCAATAATCAAAGGTTTCCATTCCAAACACAACATGGTTAACGTAGCATTACATTTCCAACTCAAAACCTCAGCTACTTTCTTTTCTTTTCGAAGATGGTAATGAATCGTGAAATTAGAATCCTTGATTAATTCTAGAAATCTCTTCTATCTCGTGTTCAAATCATTCTGAGTGAATATATAATTCATTTTTTATCAGTATATATTTTACACTTTACACCATACAAATGATGTCTCCAAATTTTTAATGAAAAACTATAGTAGCTAATTCCAAATATTTTGTTGGGTAATTTAACTCCAGAAATTTTAGCTAATGTGAAGCATAATCAATTTCCTGATCATTATGCATTAGGAAAAAATTGAGTCCTTTCAATGAAGAATCATTATAGATAACAAATTCAGCATTTCTATAAGGTAATTCCAATACTAGATCATTAACCAATATTCTTTTTAATTACTAAAAAAAATCATCACAAACTTTTATCCATATGAAATTAACCCCTTTTCAAGTTAACTTAGTTAGTGGGCTAGGTAACCATGAAACAAATTCAACAAACCTCTATTAATAGCCTACTAAACCAAGAAAACTATGAATCTCGGTTATAATTGTGGGACTTGGCCCTTCTTTAACAATGTTTTTTAGAAGGATCAATAGTTATTCCATATATAAATACAATGTGACCATGGAAAAGAATTTTTTATAATAAAACTCACACTTTATGAATTTCCCTTACAGTTTATTTTATTTTAAGGTTTTCAAAAAAACACTTAGAGGATTTTTATTCTCCTCTTTATTTTTATAAATACAAAAATGTCATCAATAAACCCAACCAAAAAGTTATTGAAGAACTAACTAAATATTATATTCATTATATCCATGAATATTGTAGGTGAATTAGTTAAACCAAAAGAAATAACTACAAATCCATAATGGATATATCTAGTATGAAGTGCAGTCTTCAGAATGTTTGCTTCCTTTACATTCAACTAATGGTACCTCAACCTCATGTTAACCTTTAGAAAATATTGTGCTCCATAAATATGATCAAACAAATCATCGATATCGGGAAAATTATACTTGTTATTAATAGTGATGTTATTCAAGAATCTATAATCAATTCAAAGTATCATTAAAAAGTCTTCCTTTTTTGAAAAAAAGACAGGAGAACCCCATGGTGATGTTCTAGTTCGAATTAAACCTTTATAAAATAAGTCCAAAAATTTCTTCTTTAACTCTAAAAGTTCAAATTGTTCCATTTGATAAGGGGGTTTTGAAATTATCTTTTCATCAGAAACAAATTCAATTGTAAATTCAACTTCTCGATCAGGTATAATACTAAGAAACTCATCATAAAAAACATCAAGATACTCATTTACCACTAGAACATAATTAATTTGAACAGTTCATTTATTTTCAACAATATGTGCATGATAACATTCATTTACATCTTTCAATATTTTCTCAAATTCCTGATTTGTTATCAAAGGTAAGGGTTCATTCTTTTACACAAACTGAAACTCTTTCTAAAAAGAAACATTTTTAATCGTAACATGGTAAACAGAAAGCCAATCCATACCAAAAATAACATCAAACTCTACTAGAGGAAAACAACAACGTATGTAGGTAAATTCATTCCACAGATAATGATAGGAAGATTCCTATAATTTCATTGTGGCTCAAACTTTCCCCTGGGTATTTTTACCAAATGTTCTGGATTCATTTCTTCATGTGGAACTACCAATTTTATAGAAAAGTTCTCAGATATAAAAATGTGTAGACCATGAATCAAACAACACATTAGCATAATATGAATGAGCAAACAATATACCTGTTACCACTTCATTTGATATCCCAACATCAGCTGAAGTAGTTGCAAAGTATTTCACCACACCTTTCTGCTTATAGTCTAGATACTTTCCATCATTTTAGTTTTTCATCGAACAATCATTTTCATAATGACCCATATCATTGCACTAATTTTTTTACTGACTATAAATCATATTTTTTCATACCACTAGATTGAATTTTTAAATGAAGTTACAAGCCTTCTGTCCTATCTAGCCACATCAGAAGCAGTTACCAGAATTCATAGGGTATTCTCCAGTGTGATTTTTACCACAAATTTCACAAATTGTTGTCTTAATTTTCTTTTCATTAAGATTTTTTTAATAATACATCCCATTTTCTAACCACTACGATCTCTTATTTTCATGTTTGTTAAGGAACACCTAATCATCATCAAACTCCATTTCCACCCTCTCGCACATTAAACATGTTTTTCATAACTTCTAAACTCACGATAAGATAATGACCTTTGATACTTTGGATTTAATCTTCAGTAAAAATGATTGATTTTACAATTCGGATTGAGAATGAAATTTGGAGAAAACCATTTCAGTCAAGAGAATTTTTCTTCATAAGCATCCTCTGAGTTGTCCTCCTGCCTCTATTCCAAGAAATATTTTTCACTCCTAAGTAAAACTATCTTAGGAAAATATTTCTCAAGAAACATACCATTGAATTCATCCTAATCAAGAGAATAAATATTCTCATTTTTCCTGATATTCTTAACCATTGGAAACCAATGATTGACTTCACCTTTAAAATGGTAAACAATAAGACTAACCTTTGGATTTCCTAAACTCCCCCAATACATCGCAAATCCTTTCTAGTGATTTAATCTACCCTTTAGACAGCACGAGGTCAGATGATCCTCTAAATGACTGGGGATGTTTCCTCATGAAATTCTCAACTACCGACATATTCCTATATTGCTGATCTTACTATTATCATGCATTGATTACACCACTATTTATAGCCTTATTCAACTATGTCATCACTACAAAAAAATATTCAGTTCTGTTTTCAACCTTCTCTGGTTGTTGATTTGGGAGGTCATTTTCCTCTTGATGTTGTCCCAACATAGCTACCATGTTTCCTCTATAGAAAACCATTTTGAACAAACATATATTTGATAAATCAACATTGTAATCTTTAAATACTATATCATTTTAAATTCATTATAAAGTAAAAATAATTTATAGACATTCTATATACAATATCGTAACCCCTAAAGTTATCCAAACCAACCTCTGATGACAACTATAAGGCATCAACCTTAAACATTATATAATCATGAGTTAAATCAATAATTTACACTCATTCACATTGAAGATATTTTCAGGTTTTGTTTTTATATAATTAGGCTATAATTATTACATAACAAATCCTTTATTACAAAGTAGACACCAATATTATTTATCTATTTTTAACAAAAAATAAAATTTCTTAAAATAAAACATCATTTATTTTTCTCTATAAAAAATTCTTATAATTCATATTGATATCCACCTTCCTCTTACACATCCATACAACCTATGAAAACATTTTAAAAACATGCAATGAGAATAAAAATGTCAGTAAGGAAAATAAGATAAAGAAAAAAAAATGTTAGTCCATTAATACTTATAAACCTGTGAAATCTTACATTTAACCCAAAAAACACAAGTTATTTAACATACCTCGTGAAGATCATACGATTCATGAAAAAATTATTAGTAATCATAAATCATAAAGATAACTTGTAAAATCAATATCATACTTATATTGTAGCTTTCATTGTTACATAGGGAGTAACCTTTAGGGTTACATTTGGAATACCGATCACATTATATTCCCTAAATTCCTTAGGATAAACCTTACTATTTAACTTTATCTCATTAACCAATGCATTAGAGAGATATTAACATAATAAAATACTAGTATATTGATAATAATTTAGTTATTTTTTCATCATAGAAGAATATTATTTAAATTATGTGGAAGAATAAATAAATAAAGAAACAATTAAAAACGATACATCTCCTTTAGTTTATCACCTTTGAAGAACACCTTAATGCCTCTAAGAAGGTTATTATGCCTAAACTAAGGCCTCAAAAAAGTGATTTGGGATTCTAGTCACCTAAAAAATTATTTTATGGAATAAATTATGTCAAATAATATTTAATCCAATATTTATAATATCATTTATTTGATTTTTTTAATTAATAAATTTATTATTTCATTATCATTGCGTCATAATTAAATTTATTTATTTATTTTATAAAAAAATGTAAATAAATTAACATGATGTAGTTAATATTTTTATATTTTTAATGAATTTTTATTGCTGAAGAGATCACTCATATAACCCGATATTAAAATTGTTTCTGTATAGAGAGACGCGATTATGAAATTTTTTCCAGTACTTCAAATTAAATGTTATAAATGTCAAAATCACACCCAAGTGACTTTCAAAGGCCACCATTTCAACCCCAAGATTATCTTGGTCATCCATAACTCATAAAATAGTATTAGGACATGTTTTTATGGCACTTTTATATTATTAGAATATTATTTTTATCTTTAATTACCTTATTTACCATTAACCATGGTAAATAAAATACATAAATTATTATTCAACCAAATTATTTGGATCCTATTAGATAACATTATTCATACTGATTATAACCATGTATATCAATTTTCTAAAATTCAATTCACAAAAGTGACTAAAATTAATTTAATGTTAATTGAGTTGACGGATTGAGGAAATAAGTTTTTAAAAAGTAAAAACCCTAAAAATATTAACATGTGTTTATATCCAATTTAAAATTATAGTTACTTATAATGAACAAAGTTGAATTAAATGAAAAAAAAATTATATTATTAGATCTTATAAACTTGTAAAAGGATAATATAATAATATAACTAAATTAGATGAAAAGGCAGTTTTGAATTAAAATGATTCTTTTTTAAATTATTAATTAAAAAATCAATTTTAGCAGAAAAATAGAAAAACTTCATCCAAAGTAAAATGTGATATCCCGCTTCTAAAGAATATGTTTACTTTTTTAAATATAACACATTAAAGTGAAAAAATAGATTGAAAAAAAGGTTTCACCATCAATAGGTGGTTAAAGTCCCTTTTAAAAATATTAGAGTGTTTTTTTTCTTAAAATAGGATTTATTATCCTTTAAAGCCTCTAAAATGTACAGTAAGAAAGTAAAAACATTTAGTAAACATGTGTAAACATAATATAGGTAGTTATATTCATTCCCTTGAATACAACATCTAGGAGTTAACTTCCATTTAAAATAATAATATTAGTAATGTATTTTTTTTGGTATATCCCAGTCTTGTGTGTAACATAAGATTTCAGAGAAACTCATTGTTGCGTGTAAGGTACACTATCAGACAAAGCATCCCATTTAAAGTAAAATTAATATATAATTCATAAATATTAATATATATGAGAGTTTCTTATTCTAAAATTAACTAGGATTTTGTAATGAAAGTGTGACACCATCATAAATATATAAATCCATTTTATATGTCATGGTTAACTACCAAGACCATCAACATAGTGGATCAGGGCACACATATTTCTCATAGTGGATCAGGACGCACCTATTTCCTATAGTGGATCAAGCACGTCAACTTGATTCCTGTGGTTATCTCATGAGATTTAAAGATTTCCCCAATTAGTTTCAGAGATATATAAGCCCCACCTATCACATAATGAAATACATATATATGTGTTCCACAAAAACAAAAAAAAATCATCATATCATAACTAATGAAAATAAATGGGTTTCATAAACAATTCATTGTACCATTACATATGGAAAAGAAATGGGTTTCACAAAAAAATTATCTTTTAATCATAAACCTAAAACATCTATAGAATGAGTAAGGATCAAATACTTTTATCATATCCCTATTAATTATTATGTAACATCAAAGGATTTCAACTTAGATGGAAAATTATTTTTAAAGATTGATTCTTTTTTAAAATATCATTTTTATTTGGAAATAATTTTTTTAAAGAATATTAAATTATAAAAAAAATTCATTAAAAATAACCATTTAAACTTGTATAAGATTTTTCAAAACATTGAGGCATCATGATGGATGTAAAATCATCTCATCTCGTATAAGATAAAAAACATTACTTCCATTTTTTTGTCGAAAAAGGCACTAAGATCCCTATTTAAAAAATGACAAAAATATTTCTTTTAAAACGTTTTATAAAAATTCAAATGTGGGTAATAATAACTCTAAATAATTTTAGGAAAATAGTGAAATCCTTTTTGATTTTTTTAGAAAACATGGACATGGGATATAAAGTTTACCTAATAGAAACATAAAAATAAAAAATCTATAATAATAATGAGATTGTTAAATAAAACCTTAACACTTTAGTAACTTTTGAATATTAAACCCCTTGAAAGAAATAACCTTATATGTATTTTTAAATACCCATAAAATTCTTAATGAAATTCATAAAATTAAATTCATGGTAGTTATATAAAATACACTAAATAAAAAAATTGGTTAATATGGAATGTGTTCCATAGAGATAAAAGTGAGATAAAAAATCCCTAACAAAGATAATATCATTTAAGTGAGAGTGAGTCAAATAAATCAATTATGTGTATCCATTATAAATCCACACAAAAAAATAAATAAAATATAAAATAATCAAAATTCATTTCACACATTATATTAGCATGATATAATCAATGAATTGTAAGTTTAATCTAATGGATGAAACTTTTGTTAATCAATCCATTACCTTAGGTTTTTCTTCCTTCAAATGTGTTTAAACTTCTTTCCCTTAAATAATCCTCCTTTTTATATCCTCTTAGGGGTACTAGGGTTGGTATTTTTTGAATAACAGGACCTATAGATTTTAGTTAAGGTAGTTGGGAAGTTAAATGATGAGGTTTTGGTTGATGTAGATGTTGTGGAGAATTGATGAGGTAATGGGGGTATATGTACTTGAGGAGGGCTGGTTTTAAGTGATCAAATAATGATTATTTTGTATTTAAAGTTAACCACATTTGGGTGTCAGTAATTACATATAATTCGGTTGACAATTATTGTTTTAAAGACTAGTTAAGGTTATGAAACAAATAATCAACCCATTTAATGTTATTGTTTTTAGTTATTTTAAGATTTTACATTTTAATATTAACTCACTACATTATTTTACCTTTACTGTGGTAAATCCTTTTTTACCAAATAAATTATTTTATGAAAAAAAATGAACTTAATACATAATTTGGACCTTATAATTCTAAATATGGAATCCATTTTCAAAATTCAAATCACATATGTTTTAGAATTAAATTTCAAATTAAACTGGAAAAATGCAATGAAAACATGTTTTTCAGAAAAACAAACCATTTTTAAATATAAAATGTATCCATAATAAATTAATATATAAAATTTATTTGAGAGATAATTATTTTATTAATTTAATTAAAAATTAAATAATAAAAAATATAAAAAATATAAAAAACCTAATTTTCTCTTGAAAATAAAATATTGTATTCAATTAAAAAAGCAGTATTTTTCACTATTCCTCGAGAAATCAACCTTTTCAAAAAATTCCAAAAAATTCACAATATTTTAGTTCTAATATGATTATTTTAAAAATTATATTCATTTTATTAAAAAAAAATTATTAAATTTTCAAAAAATATTTTTTTTATTTTTTTTATATAAAGAAATAAAAATCCTTTTTTGAATAAATTTTTTATTTGAAAAATAAAATTTCATTCCTAAAATTTATGTCTTTATTTATAAAGAAAAAAAAATATTGATAATTATATTCATATTTTTTATAATATAGTTTTTTCTATTCACACCTTCCAATTTAACAACTAGTTCATAATAGTTGTGTTTAAATAATAATATTTTGGAGTTTGTTTAAGATTCTTGTTCCATGAAATGTAAGCTATTGAATTTGTTATATTTATTAAAAAAGATACATACCATAAAATTTTGGAGTTTTACATTATACCCCCCTTAATATGAATTTCTCCCATTAAATTCATCACTCGAATACAAATAGTTGAGGATTCCCCTACCTCATCACATCCTGTGGTTCCCACGTAGTTTCTTCAAATTGGTGGCTTCACTAAAAAACATTAACCAAGTGAGTGGAATTATTTATTAGAACTTTATCTCTATGATCCATAATCATTTTTAGTTATTATTCATAAGAAAGATCTTGATCAAGTGGTATGAACTCTCATTTTAGTACCTATGAAGGATCAGGTATGTAATTCCTTCAGAGAGATACATGGTTCACAACATGAAATTGAGAGAGATTCTATGGAACCTCTAAAGATAAGCTATTGTCCCGATATTATCAAGTATTTCAAAGAGACTGATATAGCTAGTCATTATTCTTTTCTTATTTCTTCCATAGAGAAATTCATAGAAATACCGTCTAACAAACATCAAATTATAGATTGCATTGATGATTGTCAGCATAACATTTATTTCAAATTCAGGTTGTCCTTACATGTTGTTGAATGAATATAACTTTCTCTTCCATTACATCATCTTACATAGGTCCTAATAACATCCATTCTATAACACATTTCTAGTAGATTAGAGTTCTATACTTCTTTCTATAGATTGATTCATAATGATTCAAATAAATGCTTGAGTTAAATCTATTGTTTCCAGAAAACATAACTATAGGTAGATGTTGACCCTAAGAACCATTTAAATCCATATAATTCGTTTTTTTATATCCTATAGATTTTGAACTATTCTCTCACACTGACTATCTTTTTTAGGAAGATATATAGTGCTAAAACTCAACTTTGTATCAAGATCTTGTTGAGGAATTCAATAAAATTTTGGGGTAAACCAATGATACCAATTATATAAAATTGAATATGGTAATCCATGAAACATTAAACATTATTTAATATATATTCTTGAAATCATATACAGTGAAAATCATTCTCTAAATGAAGTGTTCTGACTTCATGAGGTTGTTAAATATAACCCACAATTACCTCAATATGAAAAATAAGATAAACCCTAATGGTTACCAATACATTTAATACTATGTTTAAAAAGTGTAAAGGAATTCCTACTTTAATATCTTTGTCACATATTCAAAACCAAAGGGTTGTATTTTCATGATTTCATATTAATAATGATAAAATAAATTCACATAAAAACCTCAAAAGTGATGTCAATATATAAACCCATTATGGTATCCATAACTCTTATATTAATATTACATTAAGAAATATACACTTCCAAAATTTAATTCACCCTTTATTCCTTATATAATATCTCATATTATACAAAAACAGATTCATTTGAACATTAGGTTCATCCTTTTACTAATAAAATGTAAAATTTGATTTTATAATTCTATAATCCAATTAAAATTATGTAATCTCAAGAAATTTATCTACTGAATGACCATTAATATATTCATATAAAATCAAACATGAAACTATAAACAAAGGAGGGGAGAATAAGGGTGTCATAACTATCATGATTTATTTCATGACCCCCCTCCCATCAAAGAAACCCCTCATGGGATAGTAATGAAGAAAGAGATATAATAACCCCCAATTCCTACCTCTTGTAGTCCTTAGGGTGGAAACCAACACCAAGGGTTTGAAATCTCAAAAAAAAACAGATGCATTTCCCTTTTTATAAGAAAAAAGATTAGGAGACAAGATGGTTAATCCCAAAACAACACCATGCACTATATAGAAAAGAAATCCAAAATCTAAACCACATGTATGTTTAAAAACAAGATTGTTGTAAATATAAAAAAACTCCAAAGTAAATACCAAAAGAGAGATAATCAGTAACACAACAACTATCAATATCTGAGCTAGTAGGTTCCAGCACAACCCACAAAGTCTTTATGAGAACCTAAAAATAGTTTTTATATATGTACTTTGAGAATACGAGTATACTCAATAGGAAAAACCAAAGTCTCTCTTTCCCAAGTGGGAGAAGTATAATAATTACCCTATGAGAAAATAGAAGAAACCAATAACACCTAATAAGGAATACTAACCATCCCAACCTCACCAAAGCACACTCATGAAATAATTCAAGTTATGTAAAGTAATATAATAGGAACATCAATATTTGGAAAACCCACACTAATTTTTATAAGTAAACTTATGATACCCTAACTTCGAATGTCCTAGCGCTAACACAATCTTCCACAAGCCCCCTTTCACCACCCGCCCACACACAATGAGGCCTCAACCACAACCACATCACATCTTGACTGCATACACCTAGTCCACAACTATAACCTCATCACATGTCACCCATAGACACCTAGGACACAACCACAACCTCATCCCAAAAACACCTAGGAAAACACAACACATATCATCCCAAAAAAACTTGTGAAATATAAACTCACTCACAAACACATGGGACTCTCAAACCACACCCCAACCTGCCTAAAGAATCATGGGGTACTGATGCCTAGAAGAGTGAGAAGGGAATATCAAGTAACCATCCATCCATCCTGCCACTGGGATGTTGGGAAGAGACACCCTTCCCCATGATGATGGGGGTGTTCAACACATAATTCTCAACTTGGGTGGGGTGCATATAAAAATCATAAGGAAAACAAATAGATACATATATGATCCCAAACAATCAAACCCAACCTATGGCTTCACAACCATCACTAACCAACCCATGACTTCCCCATTTTTACACCACGTCTAAAATTCACACACCACATAAGAATAACAATACCATTTCATGTTTTCCATCTGATTTTCTATTTAACCCTTTCCCTTTATTATAAAATAGTTCATTTATCAAAAATATCACTACTGAAAAACTACTAAAGACAATCCATAAAATACAACACAACCAAGTTCATCTCGTAATGAATAATTATAATAAACTAAAGTAGCTTCACATTACTCTACCTTTGATAACAATTGATGATATATCAACCTCCAGACCTATAGAATGCTTTCTACAAAGCTATGCATGATGAAAATTCGAATAAACCACCCATATCAACTACTACCATTGTTCTTCAAAATCATCCAACTCAATTCACATACCAACCAAACCAAACTGCAACATACCCACCAGGTCACACATCACCACACAACAGTATCACTTCCTTGATACAACACACAAGTTCATCTATTCCACAATTAATCCAAACACCAAAACATTACCACTTCACATCCCATATATCCCACACACACAACCAGAGCCATCCCACACATCACATTACCCCACATATCATAGCACAACACAATTTTTAGATTTAACAAGAACCCATTGATTAATTTCACTTCATAATTCAATGTTTATCATAGAAACAAGGAAAATATTGGGGAACCCATTCATTATACAGGTGTACATATTTAACCAATTTACATTTCCATGTTTTTAATAAGAGAAAACAAAGATGAAACTAGTTTAGTGTGAAATAAAGGACCAAAAATGGCCATGATTTTCAGTGGGACATTTAGCCCGTATAATTCCATAATATCACAACAAGTCTAGGATATAAGAGTATGAAAACTAACCCCATTACCCTTCCAAATTAAACATCCAAGTCATTATATTTGATTAGGGTGGCAGAAATATGATCTACAGCAAACAAAAGTATATCTCTCCCACTTGATGCACTATCAAAGAGAAACAAAGGAGAAACCCTAATTCGAGGAAGCTTTTTGATTCGTCTGTTCACCGTAGGGTGTAGAAGAAAATCCTTCAACAGGTGATTGTACTACTAGAAAGGCGGATCAAAATTTCCAAACAAAAGGGTTATAAAAATTCTTCTCAAACATTCATCTTAAGTCAACATGAATCACAGCAGCGAACTATGGGGAAAGAACATGTGAAAATAGAGAAAAATAAGTGGAAAACATACCATTGGTTGATAGCGGATCGGCTATGAACAACCACCATATTCGATTTACCATGAAGGGAGAAGTAGGGCTCAAAGACCTCCTCCAGACACTTAGGGTTTGTCTATAGAGAGAGGAAAAGGAAAAATGGCCAATTCACAAAAATATGTTTGGACAAACAAACCTTTATAATAAAATTGGATCGAGGTATTACATGTCGTGTAAAGCCCTTTCACATTGTGTAACCCTTTAAGGTCCACTTACATGGAAAAAATGATTGCCTCTTGGATTTATTTTATTTTTTAGACCTCGAATCCCCTAATGTTGTTAACCCTCCCAAACAAACTATGAAACCAAGATACACATTGTGTAAGCTCATTACATGGCATGTAATTCTCCTACTTACAACATTTTTCATCTGAACCACTCCAAAATTACTTTGAACATCTCCAACCTCCAAAACATACAAAGTAATGGACTAGGGGAACACAAAACATTACATCAGATACCTCAAAAAAGATTCTCATCCCTATGAATCCAAAATCAAACCAAGAAGAAGAAAAAAGGGGGTCTAAACAACCACCCCATGAGATAACTCTCAAGGGTATATCCACACTTGGAACATTTCTAACAACCAATAACATCAACCTGACGACTTAAACCACATCACCACACAACCAAACCAACAACAACAAGTTAATGAAATGCACTTTCTTAACATGCTAATTTGGGAATTTCTTCCTCCATGTGAAGATATTATTAGATCTGGGAACTACTAACTTGATTACATGGTTTTATTCGCATATTTATTAATGAATCTTCATTAGGAATATGGTCCTCCCTTTTTCATATTTCAGGACGTTGTTACACACTATACCAAACACACCTCAACTCAAATGAAAACATCATATTTCATAAAATAGGGATCAAATAACACATTGTAAAGAAAAAAACTAGAAAAGAGGATAACAAATCCGAGTATTGGGCACACATCTGTGCTTCTCACTCCCATGTACTCTTATCTAGGCCACCACTCTTCCACAACATACAAACAAAAGAAATGATCTGCCCATGAATAACATTATACTAATGATATTGGATCTCTATTGTACTCTCCATGAACGATTCTTCATCCTCGAAATCCAACTCTCCCAAATTGATGATGTGGGAGTCATCATGTAGACACCGATAAAGATGAGATACGTGAAAGTCGTCATGGATCCTCTCCAACTACTATAGTAGTGCCAACTGCTATGCCACCTATCCAACTCATCACTAAACCTCGTAGGGTCCGATGAACCTAGGAGAAAGCTTACTCCCTCTTCCAAACATCTTCTACCCATGCCGAGGGGAAACCTTTAAGAACACGTGGTCCCCAACCTCAAACTCCAAGGTCCTCCTCCTATGATTGGAATACATCTTCTGTCTGTCCTTCACCACTTTCATTCTCTAAAGAACATTATCAAATTTCTCTATTGTTCTTTGTACTACCTCTAAACAAGGAATAGATGTCTCCCTGAAATTTTTCCAACACAAGGGTGAATTAAATAGTTTTTCATATAATTCGTCAAATGAAACCATGATAATGGTAAAGTGATAGATTATTTTATAAGAAAACCATACCAGGTAAAATTATTGTACCTAAGATGAAAAAAAGTCCAAGACATACGCCTGAAACATATCCTCCATCGTTTTTATGGTTCGCTCTGTATTTCCATCCATCTGAGGGTGGAAAGAAGTGTTGAGGAATATGTGAGTTCCAAAAGCATGTTGCAATCCCCTGAAGACTCTTGAAGTAAACTGTGTCTTCTAATATGAGACAATGGTCCTTAGAACTCTGTGTTGTTACACTACCTCATCCACATACCTCTTGTCCAAGGCATCCACTGCACCTGACTCCTTAATCACTAAGAAGTGGTCCGATTTTGGAAGTTGATCCACTACAACCCAGATAACATCACAGTCTCCCTGAGCCCTGAGTATCCTTGTGATGTAATTCATTCAGATGCCATCCCACATCCACTCAGAGATATATAGGGGCTTTAACAAACCACTAGAAACATGATACTCGACCTTCACCTACTAGCACTCTAGGAACTTCTCCATAAACTGTGATACTTCATTCTTTATTCCAAGCCACCAAAACTGCATCCTAAATTTGTTGTACATCTTAGAAATTCATGGTTTATCTACCAAGGGTGAGCTAGAAAACTCATGGAAGAATTGCTCATGTATCACCAATAGAACAAATAGCATCCCAAAGAAAAGAAATTTATTATGATCATCCCTCATGTGAATCACCTTGGTCAACGCAATCATACATCACCTATGCCTTTATGTCTCCCCACTGAGACTCCTCCACCTTCCTAATCGGAGAAGAATGCACTGTCATCTAAAATAGAAAACATCTTCCACCATTTATTACTGCATCTAGGTGAAATGTACCCAACTCCACTATTACCTTCTAACCTTATATCGATGCTCAAATTACCTCCATTTGTGACTTCCTTCTCAAGGCATCATCCATGATGTTCCCCTTTCTAGAGGTGTGTGAGATCTCAAGATCGTAATCCTAGAGAAAATCCATCCACCTCTATTGTCTCAAGTTCAGATGTCACTTGAAAAATACATACCTTATGCTCTTGTGATCAATTAAGACCGAAAAGTTCTCCCCAATGAGGTAATGATGCCAAAACATCATAAATAACATGACTACTACTATATCCAGATCATGGGTGGCATAGTTACATTCATGGTGACACAAATTCCTAGAACCATAATAGATTACTCCCTGATATTGCATCAACACACATCCCAAGACAAAACAGAAAGCATCACAAAACACCTCGAACATCACTCCTTCTATGGAACTATAACCCTATAGCACTGAACAACATACCATTCAGATAGATGAACATTTTCAGGCCCCTCTTGCACCACACAAAATCTCAGTCCATTATTGTCAAATCCATCAACGGAGCAACAAATCAGTAGAAATCGGGCACAAATCTCTAGTAATAGCCTGCCAGATTTAGAAAATTATGAACTTATGAAACATTTTTGGGTGATCCCCAAGAAAAAACTGCCTCAACCTTAAATGGGTCCACATATACACCCTACTGGGATACCTCATACCCCAGGAAGTTCACCTATCATGTCAAGAACTTACACTTGGACAATTTCCCATAGAGCTGGTGGCATCGAAGAACCTCCAAGATAGTCCTAAGATGCTCAGTATGTTCACCTCTGATTTCCAGTAGATCATGATGTCATCAATGAATACAATGATGAACTAGTCCAAGAACTCATGAAAAATTGTGTTCATGATCCCCATTAACATGACCGATGCATTCGTAATAGCGAACGACATAACCCTAAACATGATGTTCCCATACTTGCTTCTGAAAGTAGTCTTTAGGATGTCACCCTTATTCAACCACAACTGGTGATACCCATACCACATATCAATCTTATAGAACCAACTTGCTCCCCTCAGCTGGTTAAAAAGATTATATATCCTCAAGAGAGGGTAACAATTATTGACTGTTACCTGATTCAACATCAGGTAGTCTATACACAACCTCATAGAACCATATGAGTTATTTACAAACAAGACTGAATCACCACACGATGACATAGTAGGCAAGATAAATACCTTTATTATTAGGTCATCAATCTAAATATGCAGATCCCGCAACTCATAAAATCTCATTTGATAAGGGGCCATCGAAATCGGGAAATCACTGGGTTGTAAATCTATCCCGAAATCAATGTCATGTCAAGGGGGAAGAGTCAAAACCTCCTCATAGATGACATCAAAGAAATACTCAACAATTCTGGGAACCTCCGTCATCATAGCATCCATCAGTTCTACTAATAGCTCAGCTAACAAGGAAAGAAGAGTCCCCACACTCTGATTGCCTATCTAACTACTCCACTCAGCAATGAAAGCCACACACTGGCTATCCACATATGAAAACATGACTCTCCACCAAAATTTGTCAATAAAATCATGAAGATAATATAACTAGTCAAGCCAAGGATGAAATATTATGGATTCATCTGTAGCAAGAAAATATCCCTAGTACACTGATGTGTCCCCATCATCAGTCTACATCCCTGGAATACATCAAACAAGCTATTATGTCCTCTCACTGGCATAATCAACACCAAGGGCATGGAAAGTATCTCTATTATTATTCCCAGAGCATGGGATAGACTAGGTTCAACAAAGGATTGTGAATATACTGAATCAAACAAATAGAAAACAAGAGCACTGAAAAAACCGATCATACCTCAAACGATCTCTTGCCATTTTAGAATTACTTCCTCTACAGCATGAAACTAACCACACTCAACTCCTCTAGCCCTTTGTTAAATATCGCCTCCCCAACCACACCCAGGTCGAGTTACCTAATGAACAACCTAAGTTAGGCCTCCACCTACTCCATCTCACCTTGGTGGAGCATAAACCTATTGTCCCTACTATTGAAATAGCCTAGGCAAAAACTATGGAAGAGGCAAGCACTGAACCTACCCACCTCCACCATAATGATATCGAACAACCATCAATCATTGACTATGTATATGGCTATAGGCTCTATAATAGAAACACAAAAATCCAAATGTTAGGTAAAAAACATTAGGACCTAAAGGCCAAAACGGGAACTATTGAGGTCTACTACTTATCGGACAAAACCTGGAAAGCCCTAGCGCTTGAGACATGATACTATTATCCCTACACTTAGAAGAACCCTGATGGCTCCCCTCTCAAGGTATACCTCCTCGAGAGTGCATCCTCACAACCACTTCCACCTTCTTTTGAACCTCAATGTATATTGGCAAGGTGAAGGGAGTAACCACATACTGAAGAGAAGGACAAAGTGCCTCCCCTAGATGTATCACACATGAATCCTCAATCGAAAAGTGATCCAAGCAAAATGATGGAGATCTTTTAACTTGACCCCCACCTCTCATACATACATTCTCCTCTACTGGTGGGATATTAACTCCTTCTTCTTCTCATCCTTCATGTTCGATGAAAGGAATTAAGCTCAGAACTCCTTCTAGAAGTTGACACATAGAACATTAGCCTCTTTCCTCCCATATAGGTGTAATTTACACAACAGATGCATAACTCCCCATAACTATCTCACTAACAAGGTAACCCAGTAATCTGTTGGAGCCCAAATCAAGCTGAAGGTGATCACAAGCTCCTCAATCGCACTCTCTATCTCCATGTCGGAAACGCTTCCCTCATACATTCCCAAGGCTTGCTACTGGAAATTATGTAGCATTTTCCTTAACTGACCATCCTTCTCTACTCAATTAGATATTTGTCAATAAACCAAGTCAAACTACTGATCCTCCACTGCTTTCACTACATGAAGACGATGACTGGGTTCCATAGTTGAAAAGTAAACAAGGAAATCCTATGCCCGAGTCAGTATGGAATTTTATTTCAGATTTATTTTTACTAATAATTTATTTAAATATTCCAAAACACCCAATTAAAATAACAACATAAGTCCTTATAATGCATGTACCATTCCCAGTGTCTCTACCTTGAAAACAGTATAGCCTCACTAGGTTATTCGGTAGACTTAGAGTCCTTGCATCGGATCATAGGGGGCCCTAAAATCCTATGTCCTAGCTGGTTTTCCCTAGCCTATATCACACACCAAGATCACTTGACACTGCTTTCCTACCAACCCATGCAATTCTCACTGATCTTAACTCCAAACTTCACTCTATCTCTCAACCATCACCTCTGATACCATTTTTTTAGGACCCCCTCCCTCCAAGGATTCCATTCCAGGGATAGAAATGAAGAAAGGGAGATGATAACCCACAAGACCCACCTCTAGTATGACCTAGGGAAGTGAAGAGAAGCAAGGGTTTAAAATCTCAAAAAATGGTAGGCATTACCCTTTTTATAGGAAATAAGATTAGAATATAATATGTTTCATCCCAAAACAACTCCAAGCACTGTATAAAAAATAAATCCAAAATCTAACCCACATGCATGTTTAAAAACAATACTGTTGTAAATAAATTAAAACTTCAATGAAAATTCCATAAAAACGATCTAAGAAACAACCAATCAAATATGAAGATCTTGTCTTCTAGGGCCTAGAAAAACCCAAGATGTTCTCCTGGAAACCTGAAAATAATTTTTATATACATCGGGTGAGAATACAATTTTACTCGGTAAAAAAAACCAATGTCTATCATGTAAAAGTGGGATAAGCATACTAATTCCCCTATTAAAAATAACATACACCAACAACACGTAATAATGAATACTAACCATCATAAGCTTAATAAGGCACACAAACCAAATAATGCAATTCAAGTAAATTAATACAATAATCACATCAATATTTTGGTACCCCGCATCACTTTCTAACTAGTTAACTATGCATACCCTAATGGTGAATATCCTAGTATTTCCACACTCTTCCGCAATCCCCATGTCACAAACCTCCTGCCCACACTTGGGCCCCTACCACAACCACATCGTATCTCACCCATAGATGCATGGTTTCTTTAAGGTGTAGCCTCGGTCAAAGACCGAGGCACAATTTATTAAAGATAAAAGAAAAATAGATTACATGAGAAACCTGGCCACAACTAAAACCTCATCCTAAAGACACCAGGGAAAACACAAAAATATCATCCCAAAAAATACATGGGAAAGAGAAACTCACCCACAGACACTTGGGCCTCACTAAAAAAACCACAACCAGCCCAAAGGATCTTGGGATACCAATACCTAGAAGAGGGAGTTGGAATGTTTATGTAACTATCCATCCATCCTCCTGTCAGGATGTTGGGAAAATAAACCCTCCCCCATGATGATGGGGGTGTTCAGAACATAGTGATCAATTCTAGTGGGGAGTGTATAAAAATCACATGGAAAATCTAATAGATACATATATGATACCAAAAAATCAATACCAACCTATGGCTTCACAGTAATCATAAACAAACCCACGAATTCCGTATTTTATTGCAACATCAAAAATGAAAGCATCACATAAAAACAACAATCCTATTTCATGTTTTTTAGTTGATTTTCCATTTAACCATTTTTGTTAATTATTAAACAGTTCGTTTATCAAAATTGTCACTTCAAGAAAACTACTAAACATAATCCATTACAAGTAACACAACCAAGGTCATCTCGAAAGGTGAAAATCCAATAAACTAAAGTAGCTTCACATTAGTCTATGTTTGATACCCATTCAGGGAATATTTACCTATATTACTAGGGAAAGATTTCTACAAAGCTACTCATAGAGAAACTATGGATAAACCATCCATATCAAGGACTACCATCATTATTAAAACTCCTCTCACTCTAGTCACGTTCTAACCAAGCCAAACCTCAACACACAACCCCATCTGAACACACATCACTAAGAAACTGTCCCATAAACTCCTTGAACCACATAAGTTTATCCATTTCACAATCAACCTACATACCACAATGCAGCAACTTCATATCCCATCCATTGCGCACACACACCACATCCATCCCACATAGAAAAATACCCCACATATCAAATCACAACACAATTTACAGATTAAACAATCACCGCTTGATTAATTTCACTTCCTAATTCAGTGGTTATCATGGATCAAGGAAAATACTAGGGAATATGTTCTTTATCCCAGTGTACATATTTAAGAAACTTCCATTTTCAACTGTTTAATAGAATCCAGCCAACATAAAACTTGTTTAGTGTGTAATAAAGGACCACCAATGGCCACAATATTCAACAGGGCATTTAGCCCATACAATTCCACAATATCACGACTAGTCAAGGCTATAAAATCATGAGAACTAACCCCATTATCCCTTACAAATTAAACATCAAAATATTTATATTTGATTAGGGTGGCACAACTATAGTTTGTAAGCAACAAAAGTAGATCCATCCCACTTGATTCACAATAAAAGAGAAATGAAGGAGTAACCCAACTTTGAATAAGATTTTTTATTCATCTTTTCACTGCACGTTGAAGAAGAAAATACTACAAGTGATGATTGCACCCCCAAAATTTAGATCAACCTTTCTGAACCAAATGGTTATCACAAAGATACCCAAACATTCATCCCTGGTTAACTCGAATCACAATAGAAAATTGCGAAGAAAGAACAAGATAAAATGGAATAAAATGAGTGGAAAACATACCATGAGTAGATGATTAATTGCCTCCAAACAACCACCGAATTTTATTGACCAAGGAGGGAGGGTAGGGGATTGAATAACTCCTCGGGGTTCCTAGGGTTCTCCTAGAGTTATAGGAAGAGGATAAAGGGCTGAATAAAATAAAAGGTCCAGCCAAACAAAAAATTAAAATAAAATGTATTAGGGTTTTACAAGATGTGTAATACCCTTTCAGGTCATGTAACCTTTTGAGGTCCACTTACACAAAAAAATCATCACCTCTCAGATTTATTTTATTTTTTAGACCCCAAATCCCCTCACTCTGTGAACCCTCCCAGGAAAACCATGAAACTAATATTCGTGTTTTATAATCTCATTACATGGCATGTAATCCTCCAACTAATAGCCTCCAGCATCCAAACCCCACCAAACATACTCCAATCATCCCCAAACTCCAAAACCTAAAAAGTAACAGACCGGGGGAACATGGACTATTGCAATTTACTTCATCCATTGTGATTGAAAAATCATTCCAATTTTCCTTTATCTTTATAGGCTATTGTGTCTTAGCATCCAGTTTACTCCTTGGATTTTAGAATTGATTGGTATAATTTCTAAACTCTTTTAATATGAAACACTAGAGTGTGGGTGGTTCATTAGTTGGTGTTCTATCCTCTTCCATTACAATAACTGGCACATTAATTTCATTTCGATATTCATGTTTTTTACGAACCAACATTCCACATTTAAAGAACCTATCAATTCCATTCAAACACTTCCCTTGATGTTCATTCCCATATTTTTGACTTTTATATAGATATAATTTCTTTCACCAAGTGATTTATACAAGTTTTCATGATAATTGATGATTATTTTCTTATCAAAATCATGGGAATGGTTGGAATATACAATTTCCATTTCCAATTTGAGTAAAAATTGAATGATTTATTCATAGATACTAAAGTCTGTTATAGCTAATTCTATTTAGATACTTGTTTTTAGGCCACTAAAGAATTGATCCATTTTTATTTTAGGGCTAATAATTAAACCATAAACATACCTTATATGCCTTGTAAATTTTTTCTCATATGTACCAATGGTTTCATTATCCTTTTTCTTCAGCTCAAGAAATTCATTCCCCATATTTGTATGTAGAATAAAAGTACTTATTGATGAATATCCCCTTAAACTCATCTCATTCTATGGATTAAATCTCTTACACTTGACTTTTATTCTTGATAAAATTCCACCATAGATTTTATTTTCCTTCTAGATGATAAACGACTAGGTATACTTTTAAATTTCATGATTATTGAAGAACAAAAATATTTTCTAAAGGGTGTCGATCCATGGATCACTAACTAGTGGATCAAAATACACACTAAAATAATGTGGATGTTGCCTCATGAAATATTAAACAGTATATTGTTCCATCCTTTAATCACTTGGAAACTCATAATGATTCATATCCTGAGAATGTTATGTGACCATAACTTCAAGATTCTATATTCAACCTCCCATAATGTTTTTTTTATTTTGAGGAAAACCATTGAATTTTCTATCAAAATAATAATTAACATGGTTTTTTAGGGTTTCATCTGTTGACTAAAACCATAAATTATATTGCGAGAAACACTAATTATAGTGGATAACCGCATCATCTTGACACCTTCTTCTATGAAAGCTTCGGTTTAACCTAGGCCATTCATGATCATTATCAAAACATTAGGATTTCATCTTACACATAGATCTATCCCTTTAGTTTTTATAAAAGTTTTCTAACACTAATATCCAAATATTATCTAAGCCCTACTCTAATACCAGGTATAATGGCCCGATGTTTTCATATAAATATATTACATCTATATGGATGCATATTCATTGCATAACAATATTGTCCATACTAGACTAATAAAGGTTTAGAGTCATTAGAGACTAAATATACAATATTATTATTTTATTAATGAAATTAATCATATCCCATAAAGAACTTATCACATAGTAATCCTCTTATGAGTACCCTATCTAAACCATTCTTCATTACCTTGGGAGGGAAAAATAATAAAGGGTGAGCTCAGATGCTCAGTAAGGATAAACATAGGATATATCAATCCATGATTATATGATATCATTTGAAAATAATAAGGTTATGTGATCATGATCATAACATAAAAAGTTTATACCCAACCTGTTATACATCATAAACATGTTTCAAGTCATAAACATTATCTTTTCTGAAAACATGGACCATAAGTGTGAGAAACCATTATAAATCAATCGTTATATAAAATCTCATGCCATAAAATATGGTACCATCATAAATATAGAAAAAAATTTCATATGTTAAGGTTAAGTACCATGACCATCAATATAGTGGATCAGGACACACATTTTTTCCATAGTGGATTAGGACACACCTATTTACCATAGTGGATCAATCCCATCAACTTATTTCCCATTGTTATCTCATGAGATATAAAGCTTCAACCAATGAATTGGATTGAGATATAGGTCCCACCCATCACGTAATAAAATCCATAAATATGTGTTCCATAAGAACATAAATCATTCATCATATCAAAAACCATGAAAAGAAATGTGTATTATAATCATTTCATCACATCATACCCCATGGAAAGTAAAAGGGTTTCATAAAAATTTCATCTTTTCACTATAAAAATAAACCATACATATAAATAGTAAGAATGATATCCTTTGATCATATACCTTGTAAAACATAAGTAACATAAATGGATTTCATCTTAGAAGGAATTTTTTTTTGAAAGATCAATCCTTGAGGAAAAAATATTTTCCAGTCTAAAATCATTTTTAAAAAAAATCCACGAAATTATGAAGGAAAATATTCCATTGAAAGGATCCTTGAAAACTTATAAAAGATTATTCAAAAAATTAAGTCATAATTTTGGGGAGAAAATAGGTTCATGTCATATAATTTAAGAAACATTCCTTCCATATTTTTGTTGTAAATATCACAAAGATCCTTATTTAGAAAATGAAAAAAAATTCTTTAAAATGTTTTATAAATGGAAAATATGGATAAAAATATCATTATATAATTTTCGGAAAATTGTGAAAACCTTTTACAAATTTTTTAGAAAACATGGACATGGAAGAGAAATATTCCTTAATGGAGACTAAAACATTAACAATCCTGATTAATAATGAAATTATTAAATAAAACCTTACCACATTGGAAACTTTTGAATATTAATTCCCATGAAATAAAGAACCATATATTTATATTTTAATACCTATAAAATTCCTACCAAGCATCATAAAATAAAATTCATGGGTAGTATATACAACACACTAAAGAAAAAAGTGGTGAATATGTCATGTGTCCTTCATAGATAAAACTGGGTTGAAAATCCCTTATAAAGATCATATCATTGATGTGAGCATTAATAAAATGAATTTATTGTGTGTATCCACTACGAATACATATAAAACAAGTTTAAATACCACTTAAGATAATAAATATTCATTTAAAAAATAATTTTAGCATAACATAATAAATAAAGTAGAATTTTAACCCAATGAATGTAAATTGTGTTAAGAAATATCCTACTTGTGGTTTGACTTATTTCAAACATGTTCAATGATCCTTCTCTAAAAGTATTCACATTTGGATCTCCTCTTTGGGAAACAAAGGTTAGTATTTTCGGAAGACCAAGACCTCCAGAACATTAGTATGGATTTTGGGAAGAGAAATGGGTAGGGTTTTTTAGATGCTATATAGTGTGGATAATTGGGGAGAGAATGGGGTATTTATACTTGAGGAATGGTGGATTAAAGTTATTGAATAATGATTATTTTTTTATTCAAAGCTAACCAATTTTTGGTGGAATTAATTCTAATTAATTGGGATGAAATTTTATGTTTTAAATACCAATTAGGTTTATGGAACACATCAACCACCAATTTAATGTTGTAGCTTTAGGTATTTTAGGCTTTTACCTTTTAATTTTAATATACTATATTATTTAACCTATAAAGAAATAAATCATTTTTTACCACGACAACTTTTTATTCCTAAAAATTAAAATGGATATATTAACTAATTTAGACCTTTTAATTCCAAATATGGAATCCATTTTAAAATATTAAAATAATATAATTTTCTAAATTAAATTTAAAATTAAATCATAAAAATGAAATGAAATACAATTTTTCAGAAAGAAAAACTGATTTTATAAAATAAATTTTTCCTATACAAAATTCAAGTATAAAATATATTTCAAAAACCATAATTTGATTAATATAAATTAAAATTAGCTAATACAAAATTTAAACTAATCCAACAAATAATTTGACCTGGTAAATAAAATACACTTTTCAAAAAAACCAGTATTTTCACTATTCATTGAAAAAGTCAACCTATTCAGAAAATTCCAAAATTTCACCGATATATAATTTTAATATGATGATTTTAAAAATAAAGTAAATTTTTTCAAAAAAATTTCTAAAAGTATCATAAATTATTTATATTTACTTTCTCATAAAAAGAAATTAAATCACTTTAAAAAACCAATATTTGAAGAATAAAATAACTTGACTAAAAAATATGACTTTATTTATAAAGTATAAACAATTTTTTATTGAATATGAAATTAATATTTTTTATAATATAGTTAATATTATTTACAATTTCCAATTTAACAACAAGGTTTTAAAGGTCATGTTAAAATAAAAATATTTGGGGCGTTGTTTTAGATCGATGTTTCGTGCAATGTAAGATATCCAAGAGATCAATGCCACCCAAAATTGGTTAGATTTAAATATAAAAAAATAATTATTTAATCACGTTAAACTTCCCCTCTTCAAGTATAAATACCCCCATTCCCTCCTCTCTTCTCCACGCCATCTCTCTCGACCAACACCAACCCATTTCTCTTCCCAACATCCTTACATAAGTTATGCAAGTATTCATCTTCAAAAAATACCAAACCTTATGTCACTAAGTAGATGTACAGAGGAGTATTATTTAATATTAGTGGGTATGAACCTGATTCAAGAAATTCAACCTAAGGTAAGAAATTTTTTAACTCAATTTCCATTCATTGGATTAAACTTCTACATCATTGATTATGTCAATATAAGATTATGTGTGAAATGAATTTTGATTATCTTATACTATATTTCCACATATTTTATACGGATTTATGGTGGATACACATAATCAAATCATTTTATAAATTATCACATCAATAATATGTTCTTTGTAATGGATTTTTCCCTCACTTTTATCTTTGTGGGAAACATTCCATGTTCACCACTTGTTTATTTAGTGTGGTGAATATACTTCCCATAAATTTTATTTTATGATGACTCTTAATAATTTAATGGGGATTTAAATATCAATATAAGGTTATTTATTTCATGGGGTTTACAATTCGAAAGTCACCAAAGTGGTTAGGGTTTATTTCACATTCTCATAATTATTCAGGATTATTTTATGTTTAAGTCTTAATTGGGGTATATTTCTATTACATTTCAATATTTTAATAAAGTTTTACACGATTTTATTATAATTGTTTAAATTTATAAACATATAATTTACTTTTTATAAAAAAAATAAAAAAATATCATTTTCTAATAAAGTATTTTTGTGAGATTTCCAAAAAAACATACACAAAGAATTTTTTAACCTATATGGAATGAGTGTATTTTCCCAAAATCATTATGTTTTAATGTTATGAAGAATCATTTACATGGTTATAAGTTTCTATTCAATGAATTTTTTCTCCTTTATTATTTCATGACTTTTAAAAAAATGATTTCAAAATGGAAAGGATATTATCATTAAGTAATTATCTTTAAAAATAATTTATCATCTAAGATGAAAACCTTTGATTTTAATAAATATTTACTAAGGAAATGATAAAAGGATGTCATACTTAATCTTTCTATGGATATTTTATGTTTATGGTTTTTACACAGTCTATGCTATGTCCTTTTATAGTCTTTATAACATTCCTAAAAATGTGATAAAATACTCAAAATAAGTTTAATATATTCAACATTAAAGAAATATTTAAACCATAAAGGTTATCTCATATTTTCATTTTTCATCCCAAAATGTATAATCCATAATTACCTCAAAAATAAATGTCTCCAAAAATATCATTAGTCACCTCAAATTTTCGTAAGTTAAATCCTAAAAAATGGTTTCTAATATATTGAAATTATGATCAATTAAAAATTATAAATCCATAATGATATATATATGACTCTTGAGTAAACATAATAATGTATAAATTTATCTAAACCCATATTTGATACCAATTGTATGGAATGGGCTATAAACATTACTTATTCTGGTGTTTTTAACTAGAATTATCTTTATTAATATTATGAGGTTCTTTTAGGTTTATATTTTTATGGAATTATGATAAATTATTACCAATTAAACCCATAAATTAAAAGTGTAAAATTATAATTAGTATCCTTTTTTACATAAAAAAAAACATTATAATAAAACATGATTTCATTTCATGAAAAATATTTACAATTTTCTTCATGACCTTATCCTTGCCCCCACTCTCCCTTGAACCCTATAAAAAACATTTTTAAACGTGGGTTGATCATAAAAAGATCAGTATGGGACATAAATAAAATTAAACTATTCTCCAAATAAAAACCCATAAAAATTTATTTGAAAAAAAACTTTTTACCCCCAAAAATTAATTATCTTTTCAAAAAGATCATTATCTTGCCTTTTTAAAATCAAATTATTTCCATGAAAATTCATTATCAAGTATATAAACGTCATATTGGTGCCTTGGGACATCATCATCATATAAACCTTATATAATCCTTTCAAATTGGAATAACCATATGGAAAACTTACAATATAATTCTATAGGGAATAAAATAATTGCCCAATGATTTGGATCACTATCTAGGTGCACCCATTGTATATGTTATAATGGTATCACTGGGAGCTATCTAGGCACAAAAATCATATAAGCTATAATGAGATCACCTGGTTATATATGAGGGCACCCATCATATAAGCCGTAAGGAATCACCCAGAGATATCAAGAACCACCAATAATATAAGTTGAAGTGGGATCATCTGATTCTATATAATCTCAACCATTTTATAAGTTGTAATGGTCTCACCTGGCACTATCTTGGAACACTCATTGTATAAGTTGCAACGGGCTCACTTAGCGCTATCTAAGAAAACCCATCATATAAGTTGTAACAGGATCACCTTATGATATCTAAGAGCACTGATAGTATATAATGTCCAAGGACCATATCATAAATAAAACCCTTTAAAAATAATTTTAAACTCATAATCAAATCACTTTTGGATATCAAAATACCCATCTCTTTTAGAAACCAACTTTCAATAAAAAAACACCCTTTTTCTTTGAAAATACATTTTTAATACAAAAATACCCATTTTTTTGAAAAAAAAATTCAATACTAAGATTCTCAAAAAATATAGTATTTTCCTTTTAATAAAAAAACTATTTAAATATTCTGGAGGAAAAGAACATTTCCATTTTGAAAACATTTATTATATTTTAAAAGGTTGAGCACTTATAAATGAAAACATTTTATTTGAAAATGAAATTATAAAAATTTAATGGTATATTAAAAAAATTCATTCCCCATGAGGGTGAGAAAATCCACTCCTTCTATATATGTTAAAAAATATTCTTTTTCACTTTTGTACAGAGGAACAATAAAATAAAATTTTTAAAAGAAATTCCCTTACATAAAATGTAAAAATATTTTCTTTTTTGAAAAAAAATTGAGGATAATTCTAAAATTACATTTTTATAAAATTCTTATCCATGTAAATAAATTCATTAAAATATTTTTTTAAACATGGTAATGAAAAATAACAGTTTAGAAAATAAATCATTAAAACATTTAAAAAAATTAGTTAAAGAGTCCCTCACCATGGGTCTAACGCATCACATGCATATTTATCATCTGGAATAATAAACATTGGTTAATTATTTACATTATTGATAATATTTTTCCCATTTATTATTACTTTTATTTCACTTATTACTTTTATATAACAATTACTTACTCATTTAGGTTCACATTGAATATTTTGATGATATTCAATACTTATATCCAAAATGACTTTGGTATGATGTTTGTGGTACAAAAGAACATAATTAAATCATATCTAACATAATATTCACGAAATATATATCATATAAATTTATTAAATACACTTATATATATCATCAATTTTATGCAAAAATAATCATATCGCTTTGTGGAGGCAGTAGTCCACACGTACGCATGAACGATGTTATCATTTTTCAATGAGTGGAAAGGTAAGAAAAAAAATGATATATTATCTTTTTATTATGATAAATATGTCATTAATATCATAAATATTTCATTTATATCACATATATTCAGAAAAATACCAATATTACCATCCATGAAAATAATTGGTGAAAAACGATTTACATCATTTTGTGAGGTTGTAGTCTAACATAAACACGACCGACATTATCATATCCCCACAAAATGGAATGTGGGAAGGTATATGTAATATAATGAATAATATTTATAAATATCTTAAAAGTATAATTTATATATTTTAAATCCATCATTATATCAATCCATGATTGGTGATAATGGAAAAAGAATGACATCAGTTCACGAGGTGGTAGTCTACCATACACACAAATAATGATTTCATATCACATTTGATGAAAGGGGGGATGGATTATGAGTCATGAAACTAAAATTATAACATCTTAGTATATTTTGGACACTAGATATATTACTTTATAAATGGTACAACACATTAAGTGTAATTAAAATTAGAAATAAAATTGAAAGACTCAATAAAGACAATTACCTTCTCTTAAAGAATCCTCCTTTGAACTCCTCTCCAGGACACAAGGGTGGGTATTTTTTGAATATCAGTAAGTTGAGAAATTATCTAAGGATTTCATTAAGAGATATTTTTAGGTATTTTTTGATATATATATCTTTTACAAGAGAGGAATGAATGGGCGGTATTTTTACTTGATGATGGGTGGTTTTAAGTGATCAAATAATGATTATTTTGTATTTAAAGAAAACCACTTTTGGGTGGCATTAATTTCAACAAATTTAGTTGATAATTAATTTTTTAAATACTATTTAGGGTCTGTAAAAAAAGAAACCAACCATTTAATGTTTTATATTTTAGGTATTTTAAGCTTTTACCTTTTAACATTAACCTGCTACATTATTTTACCAATATTATGGTAAATCTTTTTTTTCCATGATAACCTTTTTTATGCCTAAAAATTAAAATTAACTTATTAAAAAATTTTAAAATTATGATTCCGAATATGGAATCCATTTTTAAAAATTCAAAACATATAAGTTTCATGATTTAATTTAATTTTAATCTGAAATAATATAATAAAAAACAATTTTTTCGGAAAAATTCCATTTTAAAATATATAATATTGTTATAATAAATTCATTTATAAAATCCATTTCAAAAACCATAATTGGATTATTTTAAATTAAAATAAAATAATTAAATTTTACAGTTATTACAAACAAAATTTTAATTTTTAAATAATTTAATATAATATAGAGTTTTCAATAAAAATCAGTACTTTCCACTATTTATTGAAAAATAAAACAATTCATAAAATTAAAAAAAAAATTAACCATTGGCTATTTTTTATATGATGATTTAAAAAATAATTTTAATATTATAAAATGCATTTTCTAAAAGTACTAAAATTAATTATATTACTTTACATAAAAGAAATAAAAATGATTTTTTGAAGAGAATATGTTTTTGAATAATAAAATGGATTTAGTAAAAAAAATATAATATAATATCTACTAAAAATATAATAATTATTTCAAAGAATTAATTAATACATTAGAAATTATTTATTCCACTTTATATTTCATTAATTTGTTAATAATTTTCATTCCCACCTATTTAATGGCTAGGTTATAAAAGTCATATTTAAATAATAATATTTATTTGTTTAATCTTGGTGTTATGTATATTTTACACTATCAAACAATGTACTTCCTTTTAAAATCTTAGAATTTTACAAAAATATTAAATATTTTTCTAGGTTTAGTTATGTGTGATGATAATGTGCCACTATTTATAAATATGATTATATGTTTCAAGTCTAATTATCTCCACACATCACATGATTAATGAAAATGCCTCATGTTCCATTATCACCAACCTAGATATGTGTCTGTTAACACCCTTATTCAATGAAACCATTATGACATAATTATAATTTCCTCAAAATTTTATCCTACTAAATCCAATTACATCCAATTGTGAGGGTGTGGAGTGGCATTCGTTGATGTTAATTTTTTTGAGGTTGGAGACTCTACTAAATAAATAAATTATTTAGTGAAAAGGTAATCAAATGGAACCCTGGTTCATATGGGATTGGATTTCATCATGATTACATCCCTTTCACATGCCTTGATTCCATACCTTATTCCCTTCCATAAACCTGGTATCTAGGCCCCTGAACCATCCCTATGAGTTTATTTCATTCTAAGGTTTCCTTATAAGAATCCATTATAAGTCTTACTTTCAGACCCATGTATCCTTAAACGAAGCCCTAATACACCCAAATTTCATTCCCAATTCCACTTATGTGAGGTTTCCACCTTACATGGTTGTGAGAAGTTATTATATCCTTTTATTCACACCCTACACTTATTTTTTCCAATAAGAAAATCCAACCCGTACATTGGTTGGGGAGAAGAAGGAATATGTATTAATATGATCCATAACACTTTCACTCATACAAAATCCTCCCCTTATCCTTCAGGCTCCTTACCATGTCAAAACCTCAGGAAAATAATGATAATTGGGGGTAAATGAGTTATCCAAATATTTTAACACAAAACCTTCATTAAAGTGAAGTTTCAATATGGTCCTCTATAATTAGGTTGAGGGAACCCCATCTTAGAGATCCACACCCGAGAGAAACTTCATCTAGGTCTCCAAAATAGGGTGTCACTTTTCCTAAGACTCTATAATAGGTAACCACTTATTCCAGTCCTATAAATAAGGGTGTAACATAACCATTGGTTTCATAAAAGGGTTCCACTAATCTGAGGCCTTCATAAAAGGGTTCCACTTCACCCAGGCCTCTATATTAGAGAGCCACTATACTTGAGCCTCCATATTGGGGTTCCACTTTTCACAGTACTCTATAATAAGGAGATACTTTTCCTAAGCCTTTATACTATGGTTACACTTATCCCATGCATCCAGACTGGGGTTCCACCTTTCCTTGTCCCTCATACGATGGAGTTAGTTCACTTAGTCCCTCTACTAGAGTGTTATATACCTAGTTTTTAGTGCCTATCTAACTTGAAATATTCTTAGATAATATGTTAAATTATTTAATTAAATTGGTATAAAATAATTTCCAAAAAATATTTTACAACACACATTATCTCAAACTATCTTTCCACTAAATTACCTCAATTCTAGCATTATCCACGACCTTTAGAAAGACATGAATGTGTTATGAATTCCAAAGTGCTCTCCTTATATCATGTATTCCATATACAGTGTGGATTGGTAATACCATTATATGACTTACCTTAGGTTTTCTCCACAACTTATAGGATCCTTATCATTTTAAAAATCATGTAATCCATTGATAATGGTGGACACTAACATTAGGCTACTATTGAAACCTCCCTAGCTAATGATTGTTATCCTATATTCCCCAAAATAGTATAAAAAACATCCAAGTATTCATTCAGTTTATTTGGGAGCAATTATTTAGTTATAAATATCATATACCTTTAATCCATTGTATGACCTATCCCTTCATCGTTAGGTTATATCACCCCACAAGTTCATTCTTACTTCCATATTTCGTTACAAACTAAAAAATTACTATCATATATATGATCTACTTCTACTAGGTGTAAGACCCAACCATGTAATCATTGATGATATCATCCATATACCCTATTAATTATATATACATATTATGAGACTGTAATTTGGTATAATCCCCATACCTACCTTCACTTGAGTTTTTTTTAAGTTGAATAAGAAAAGCACCACCCATTCATAAGACTCGCACCAATCATTTCAATTTTACATTCACCTATTAATACTAGCAACATGACTTTAAACTATATTGAATGTGTTCTATTAAACATGAAGTTAAAATACCTACAATAAGTCCCATTACATATAAACTTAAATTTTAGGATATCACAGTCCTAGATCACAACCTTCAAAGGTGTATCATGGTATGGGTTATATTACCTTAAAAGTCACATCATTAGTCCTGACTGAACAAAATCAAAAGGTGAATCATTGTTCATGGATGCATGGAATTTAAAAAAACACTAATGGTCTTAGTAACATGACCTTAATATATATGGTGTGTCCTATTGAGTTTCACTTAATTACATGATTTTTTATTCCATTCATTGGGATATGTAAGAATCTCCTATCATGGGATCAATCCCAAATCCACAATACCTACCACCTCCCTAGGTAGTGATAAATTATACAATAGCTAGTTTTATGAATTTAAACGATATTATAACCATCCAAGAATGAAATGATAGAGAACCTATTATATATAGATGTTCACATCAATGCATGATAATGATTAATAACTCTCACTAATATGGTAACTGGTATTGTTACTAGGAAGGATTTCATGAATATTTCTTATATATATAAGTGAGTCTCTAAATAGAAAATAAGTCCCCTTAAGGGATGATTTGAGAATATATCCTCTTATAAAGTTTTTAATTCAATGATTTTTTTGGCATGTCCCAACGATTTTCTACCATTAGAAACAAGGTATGCATCTTAACATGAAAACTGTGGATATGGAACGCGTGGTAGAAAACGTATGTAAAATTCTTTACAGGTTAAAATTTTGTTGAACCAATTATATAATATTTTGAGAGGTAAATATAATATTTTTCTCGGTTATTATACTACTTAATAATGGGTTTTTTCATTTGTAAAAATCATTTTGTTCTTAGGAATTCAATTATATAAAACTGTAAATATTTTTTAAAAAACTATTGAAGAGTGGAAACCATATAAATTATCCTAATTCTATATAGATTCCATGAAATATAATAGAACCATGATTATATTATTGGTAAACAATAATCCTTAAACATAATATCAAATTTTCAATGTGGAATATTATCTTCGAAAAATAGGGAGAGAATATATAATTGGAATATGTGCTAAACTGAATAATTTTTGATAAATTAATTCAAATCTCATTATTCATATGGTGGATTAGCCATTGGGATCACAACACATGGAATTATAACATGCACAGTTGAATATCCTTTTCTACATAAAAATAATCTTCATCTTTTATATTTTAATGTATTCACACTCTTATCCTCTTAGATAAAATTTTCAAATAGTGTAGGGTTTCCTTATTTTATGTATTTTAATTTTAAATATATAATAGTTTAGTTTTATTTACATTAGTTACAAACTTGTTTTTTTCTCCCAATCATCATTAATTTTTGTGTTTATAATAGTGTAATACTTTATTACTTATGATTGTGATTAAATAACCAAATAATTCCCCTAAATAGGTACTGTGAATTTCACTTTCCATTGTGCTATTAATTCATATTCAAAATAATCCAATGAGGATTCATAAATTTTCTAGGCTGTTAGGTTGGTGAAAATGTTTCACATCCCTAATTCATGGATATTTTCTTCTCCAAATATAATATCACATTCCCCTTTCTCAATTAAATTTTCTAGTACATGATGTAATGAATATATTGAGTAAATAATGGTGATTGATTATTAGCAAAGGGGGTAAGTTGGGTGTTTTTTATCAAGGAGTATCTAGTTTTATTTTCATGAAGGCATGTGTGTGTAGTACCTAAGAATTCTTGGGTAATATATATTTAACCAATCTTGTTCATTGATAGAAATTTAAACATATTATGGAGTTTCAACATTGAGAAATAATGATAATGACTTCAATGTGACATTAATAGAGTTTTTAAGCACTAATCCAAGGTTTATCATTATTCTTCCAAAAGTTATTACATTAAAATTGAAATTTCATATTTTAATTCTACTTTTATTACATCTCACAAAAACCCCACAATCCTCATGCATTAATTTATTAAAAATACGATAAATGTTAATGAGTAAATTAGAGTAGCGAGTTATCGCTACATCTCTTCAGGAGAAACAACCTTTTTCAGTCATTTCTCTACACTATGAGTAATATAATATTATTTTATACCACCACATGAATGGTGTTTTGATGATTTAATTTGAGTATTATGTAAGATATGATAACCATAATATGGTGAATAATCTCTTAGAGTGAGATATTTTCATTATGACTAAGAAAATTTAGTTACATGAATTATTTGAGATAATTAATGGTATTATAATAAGGCATCAATGAGTGATCCCAAACGAGTTGTTATTAGGGTAATGCATGACCCATAGAATTTTTCGAGGAGATTTTTTTTAATAATAGACTTGTGATAGGGCTCACCATTCATTTTAAAATTATGTTTACTTTAACCATTGAAAAAAAATAAGGTCTTGTATAATTTAGTGTTGGAATCCTTAGTCTTGGTAATGTTAGTCTTTAATATGGATGTTGGTGTGGGAGGTGGAAGATGAAGATGTTTTATCTAACAACTGAAGTAGTTTTGGGTGGTTGTCCCATTTATGGGAGGATTTATGGGAGGAAATATGAAAACTAAGAGAGTCAAAATTTCTATAGGATTGCAATAACATGACTAATGAGTCATCTGGTATATGATTAAGCTTAACCCATTAACTCATTATGAATAAGAGGTGAGGAGAAACCTCTTTATGGCCTTAGCTAGAGAAGGGTACCCATTTTTATAATTGAATGTGGATTGATGGGTCATATATAATTTTGGAATGTAATGGAACTGAATGAATTCATAAACCATGGGTAATTATGGGTATCTATGAGGATTTAGGATTTTTCATGTTAAGGAATAGAATCTATAGTATGTGGAAATACATATATCTTGTTATTATGAATATAAGTTGTAGATTTAATGTTGTTCCTAAATACTAGGGTGTTGTAATGGAAAAATATATAAGATATTATATAGAGGGAGAGAAAGGATCCATGGTATCATTATATTATAATGAAAGTATCATTAATTGGGAAAGTTGGGTTACGACAAGATGGCATGACCTGAACCACTAAGACCTCAGCAAAGCTGGCTATAAGATGGGTGTCCCACACTATACCCACAAATAATTGGATTGGGGATGAAGAATAATACTAATAATGAAAAACCATACATGGGAGGACTTGTATTAAAAAAACCTACAACATGAATACATCACCAATATATTATAAAATCCAACAAAATAAAAATATAGATATATAACAACAGAACTGTATTTAATGTGAGCACGAGACATCAATGCCAAGTACAACACAATAGTGGAAAAATACAAAAAGGAAATTACATATTAAAAAACTCATATCAACATTGAAAAATTGACTCCAGTTATGAGATGTGACCTCATCACTATAAGGTATCTTGGAATGAAATCCATATTCAACTGTCTGTATCATGAAATATAACTGGCTATTAAGGAATAGTTCCACTACCTCCACTAGATTCACATATACTACTATCCCTTATAAACTATAAAACATCCAAAAATACCCAAAAAATATGATCATAAATTTGGTTTATGGGTGACTATAATCATACCTAGTAAGACACCACATAAAATAAATGATATATAATCCAATTGATTAGATCAAACCCAATACAAAAAAATAATAAAAGGAATCTGATAGGAATTAGATATTTTCTAATCTTAAAAGAACCATGTAAAAGGTAATAAACCAATATTTATATATTATCTCCTTAAAGAATCATATAATAAAAGAAACCAAAGATACCAAAGGTAGTGTATGTCTTAAAATACCCAAATATTATAGTTTTTCTAGAAGCCACAACTAGAATATAGCCAGAATTTTTAAAAAGATAGAAAGAATCAAAAACTAACCTATATACTAATACATTATATGTTTCATGACTCATGATCTACTAGCCTTCCATAAATTATATGCTACCTATCTAGATCTAGAGTGTGGGACTAATCCTAATCAAGGTATGTTTGTATCGATATAGGGAGTTCATAAACCCTCTGGGGGAACCGCCCTAATATACGGGTGAGTATCGAATCCACACACAACTCATCCATAAGAAGACAAAAAATATATACACGTGGAGGAACCATTCCCTATAATGGGGGGGAGTACCTTCCCTTCCTATAGTATGGGAGACCTACACCTTATCTATATTGAGGGAGTACTAACCCGTTACCCAAATATGGAGGTCCAACGACCCAGAATTGTGGGAGAGTACCAAAAATCCATATGATTTATTGGGAACTTCAGCCTATCCTGGATATGTATCCAATGGAATACTTGAACCCCATTCATAGAGTAATTTGACCCAACATATATGGGTGTTTCTATCTCCATATCTTCTCAAAAATTTAAACCCACAACGCTACTTTACCATAATAGAACTAAGATGTACGAACTCACCAAATTGTAATTTGGAAAATCCTCAATGAAAATGGGGATAATATTGTCATTCTCTACTTTAGAAATTACTTAGACTAGACTACATCTATTTCCAACACTATCATCCATGAAAAACAATTGTAATTAATAATATATATGGAATAGTGCATAGTTTTTCTAATTGGATATGTAGTGTAGAGAGATCTCGAGAAAGGTTTGTTTTCTACTATTGTAGTTAAATCGTTGTGAAGTCAATTTACATAATGTTTCAAGTATTTTCACATGAAATGTATATATAAGAGGTCTGTGAAATAATATTATGTACATTGATATATATTTTAGTTATAGGTACATATTCTTCACCACATGTGATGATGTAGATGATATATAAATATATGTACCTAGTGTTTTTATGGAATACTCAGTGTGTAAGTCCATATGTACTTGGAATTTATATCATATACATTATGAGTCATACGAAACAATATACATGACACGTATATTGGTCATACATGTAATGTAGGTTCTGTTCACTATCTCATCATAAACACATTTACAAATAAATATATACGGTCATGAGTTACATGATGTGTGGCTCACTGTCACATGGGGTATACACTTTAAAATGTCGTTTTCACTGAATATTGGTGACACAGTGAGTCTCATATTGATAGTTACATTGATACCTGCCTTTTTTATGATCTTTATAAAAATATGTGTAGTGAAGTACACAATATTTTATCTAAGACTACATGCCCCTGAGAACATCATCTTCACATTGTGAACTACATTATATTCACTTTCATAAGTTGTGATTCAATCGCTGGACCAAACTACCCACAACGAAACCTCCAACACACCTCTCTAGGGTGATTTCTATCCATATATCCTTGTAAAAGCAATATTTTACCAACTATTCATCAAATTATACATTAAACTTGTTGAACAATCATTTCTATGTGCTGAACCCCATGAATATCTTGTTTTCTCCATCATAGCATCATGGAATAAAATTTTATACAATGATCCAATCCATATCACTATGAATAGTATCTACAATAGAGCACCACATTACCACAGACGTTCCTCCCAAAACATTATAGGTTATCAACTTATTGTGGGAGTTTAAGGAGGAATCATGGGGTGGTAACAATCCTCGTATCTGAGTAAGAAACAGTGGATAAATAACCAAGTATCACACCCTATATAAATTAATAGTACATCCAAATAAATAAAGATACACATACTATAAAAATTGGAATTCAACATATAACTGAAATGATCATGAAAGGAATATAAAATATAGACAATAAATCCACTAGGTCGATCACATATACACAATAAATAGATAAAAGAACAAGATCCTGGTCTCTACCAAAACTTCAAGCCATACATCATAAATCTCAAAACTTTGATCCAATCACCATGATCAAGTTAAATCTAATATTGTGCCTCAACCCTAAATTTTACTATAATAACAAGTGAGAGATTCTCATGTACTAAATTGTGATAGTGGTCCTAAGAGGGTGAGAATATAAAATTCAGTAGGGAACCATAAACATGGTATCATACTAACTGGAATAAAGAATGATATATTCATTTGAATTTACTCACAATAATAAATAAAAAAATAGTATAATATAATAAAAAAATAATCCACTAGAAATACCTATGTCATCCAAATATTAGAATGCTCAACAGGATCTTGCCTAACTTCATCCAAGACCCCAAGGGAGAAGGGAATCGCCACTAGGAATCTTGGAGTAGGATTGTGCGACTGACTAACGATGGGGGGATCAACATCTGAAGCCTAGAGGATACCCTCCGAGGAATGCAAGAAAAACTATCATGGGAGGTATTGGAACATCATACCTTGTGGGGGCGTACCATGAAGAAGATTTCTTTAGGGGACTCTTTTTTCACTAAGGTCCATGGCTCTCCAATATAGGCAGAGTTTGGTCACATTGTGAATGATTTAAAAAGACACGCTCATTGGATCATTGGGAGAGGTGACATCCGTTTTTGGCACCAAAACTGGAGTGGCATGATCATTATCTATCTGGGATGCCCATCCACAGATATCTCTTTAAGGGAATCCATCCAGTATCTAGATTTTTCAAAGGCTATTCTGAGTTGGGACCAACATGAGCTTTTTTACATCATTGAGATGTCCTCTGATATGGACAAGTGTGTCTTCACTCCATCACTCTTTAGAGTTTTTACCATTAAAGATTACCATTGGACTATCAGCACATAAGTTCATGCTGATGTATGGAATGAGATCCTTTGGACTGAGAGTATTTTTTCCAAATACTTGTTCCTCACCTAGAGAATAAAGAACATGGCTCTTCCAATGGACGAAAACATCAAGCGATGTGGTGTCAACTTGGATTTTATATTCATGTGTTGTTGAAGACATGCAGAGGAGATCTCTGAACACCTTTTCTTCGAGATTGAATGGGCGCGTGAGGTGTGGGAACACATTGATGAGTTCACGACTATTTCTTTATCGAAAATGGTAGATCATCCTTTCTTAGATAACTGGTATTGTGGTTTAGGGATCATTGGACTAAATATGTGGGATCACTCTACGATTCTGCATACTGGTTGTTGGAGTTTTTTGTAGGTGAGGAATAAGAGAATTCATGAGGGGTGACCTCATCGGGTCGAGCGATCATTACAAGGACTATTAACCTATTTATCAACTTGATCAGGGTACTGGGAAACTATAAGGATGATTCATCTCTACATAATTGTTTCACTGGTACCATTAATCCTCAATCGAGTGGTGTTCTTTCACAAGGAAACTCGGTACGCAAGCACTCTCTGTCGAGTTTTTTGAATCTCAACTCCGATGGATCAGGCATCTCAGTTGTGATCCAAGGATGTGGGGTGGTCTGTGACAACAAAGGGTTGGTGTAGTTGGATTTCTATATCCGGTTGGGTCAGGGTACTGGCCTTCAAGAAGAGGCCTTGGCCATGAACAAAGGTCTTAATATTTGCAGACAGATGATACTACATATTACTGACATATAAACAGACTCAATTTTTTTACAAATTGCACGTTTTGGCTTGGGGTGATTCCTTGGTTAGTTGTTTATGCAGTCATAAACTGTCATGGCATCCTAGGATAAAACATTAAAGTGACCCATACTTGGCGGGAGGGCAACAAGGTCCCAGAATACTTGGCTTCAGTGAACCACCCTGGCCCGGACAATATAATTTTCCATCACATGGATTGTCTGAATCAGGTGGGGGTTAATATTATTAAAGCGAATGCCCTCAGTCTTCATTACTTTCTCCCCCCTTAGATATTTTTTTCCTTGGCCTATATTCTTAGGCATTTCACTCTCTACTCCTTTGAATAAAAAAATCACATGATGATAATGATGATCTAGAAGATCGTTGGTGACTATTCCATCATAAATGACGAGTTGATTCCCCTATTTGACTAGTATAAGGGTTGATGGTATAATTCCCCTCTGATATAACACTAACACACATACTCCATTCAAATAAAACCTAATAATATATATTATCTAATTTCGTTATAGACTTGGAAGAACTAGATCAGGATGAAATGGTCATCAATATCACACATCACATAGTGGTGTCACCATTCATTGATAATATCATGAAATATATCAAAAAATTTAGTTCCATACCCAAAATAGATTATTTTTTGAATATAAATATCTTCTATAGTGTTCCAAAACAAAAATGGAATTCATATATCAAACCAAGAAATAAATAAATAAATCTGATGATGGATGGATGGATTTACTCTCTATGATGGCCTGAATTCTCAAAAATTCTTCTATAAATGAGGCTTTCATGGATTTATCCTTAGATAAATTGACATAGGGTAAACCCTCATTGTTATGAAAGAAATACATGTAGGTGTATGTGGTCCCCATTAGTTTGGGATCAATATTTACCATAAAACCATTAATATTTGGGTATTTCAGGAATTCATTGACATAGGATTGTATAGAATTCACCAAGAAATGTCACTCCAGTCAGATACATGCCATCTGCATCCATCAAACCCCATATTTTGTGCATACTGCTAAATGTTCATGTCCATTTATTATCTTGGGAATCTATGTAATGGGTACATATCCACCAGTAATATCCAGATAGTTCAAGTATAAACTTACAACATAAGAGCCTCAACCCAGTCGGGGAGGACTCCTTAAGTGCATCCAGGTGACCCGAGATCAAATCCAAGAGGAGGAATAATTTCCAGGGTACTGTAGCAATACTATAGTAGGTATTGTAGTAGTATTGTAGGTGGTACTGTTGCAGTACTATAGTTGGTACTGTAGCAGGAAATGTAGAAGGTACTGTTTGGCATTGTAGCAGCCAGAACTATTTCCCCATTTGGACCTTCATGCCACCAATTTGGTCCCCGAGCCCTATAAGGACTTTGGGTAAATAAGGCCTTAGGTCCACCTCATGTCCTTTGGGCCACCATAAGTGCAGATGAAAACCAGAAAACCTACAAGGAACATGCTCCAGAATGAGGATGAGCAATGAGTTGAACCATAGTAGAAGCTAAACATATTTCTAGAATGAGAGGGTATGGAACCTACCAATGGGACAAGCCTGTGCATGCACAAGAATTCCTATAAGAACATCCATCCAAATATGGAGAGCTAATTTCATGATGAATATGCTATAGAAGTATTAGTTCCATGTAGTTATTCAGTGTTGTATGTAATGTTTGAATCCTACATCAAATTAATTCCTCTAAGTCCTAAAGTCCATTTAATTCTTATGCTTGTGGGCCTTGTAAGTTTCCACCTCACCCGTTGAAAGGTGGATTATCAAAAATCAATAATAATGATGGCCTTCAAGCCATTGGAGGGGTGCAAGTATAACCGTAGATACACTAACTTATTTTCCAAGTGGGTCGACGATGTATGTCTCAATGAAGTTGGGGAAAAGTCTATCATTAGTATTGTGAAAATATCATTAATATATTTGTTTTACCTTATAAAATACTGAAAAATATTGTAACCACTTTTTTCTCTTTTGAACTGAATATTCTATAACATCAATATTACATTCATTCCAACTAGTCGTCTTGCTACCAATTAGTGATGAATGGATATGTGGAATATTTCAATAAAACTCTATCAAATATACTCTAGAAAATGGTAGAAAAATTCAGTAAATATTGTCTTGACAAACTTTTGCATTATTTTTGGGTCTATCATGCCAAAACCCACACTTCAACATAAGAAACCCTAGATTCAATCATATTCATAAGATAGGTCATTTTACACATCAAGGACCAATTATCTGCACTCTAAATTTCCATTCGTGATCACCCAACCATAGACATGTAATATTAAAATCAATTAGATGATTTAGAGTGGATTGAAGAGAAAATATTATATACCCTACACCATTTGTAGGTTCAAAAAAACTGTGCAGTGCAAGCTTTCACAAAAAAAAATCATTTGTTCATTCCTCTCAAGGGAATTGGTATTAGATATCAAACCCCTAATGATACCTAGGAATAAGACACCAAATATTGAACCAAAATGGGAGGTACCTTATGTCATACATAAGGTTTACTCCAACAGATCTTATTCCATAATTGAAATGGATGGGGAGTGAATCATAACCCAACTAATGAAATGTTTCTCAAGAAATACTTTTTGTAATCCAAGTAGTTGGTCTAAGAATCCTGATAATAAACAATGTGAAAACCCATTGTCAAAGTTATGTGACCATAAACTACGGTGACCATTCATAGACACCATATGATATTAAACTACTCTTCCAAAGTCATGGTTTCATGATGTTAAACTACGAGACAACATCCTTATCATATGATTTTAAACTAATTGGCACAGCATACCCTCTACATGATGTTAAACTTCATGGAAAATGTTATGGACATATAAAATTATACTCTATGACATCATTATGTAAAATCTTTATTTTTTATAATAATTAAATACCATTTTAGTTTTATTTTATAAGTCCTTTTGTTTTAAATTAAATAAATTTTAACTTAATATGTACCATTATTCATGGTATGAGATATAGGTAAGGATAAGTGTATCTTACCTTTACATAGTGTGGCTTTTAGGGGTTGTATAAGGGTTAGCCCCTATTTATATGCACTGTGTATGTGTAATCCTGAAACTTCTTAAGGATAATCCCATTTTTTTCTAAGGGTTCTATAAAGGTAGATAGTTACTATAAAATGGAAGACTCTCATTGTGTAAAGGTAGTATAGGCCACTACATAGGGGTATCCAAGCTTTTCTAAGGTTTATCTAGGGCTACTACATATCCCAAAAAAGGGTATTGTCTCATGTAAGGGTACTTCTGTTTTGAGTAAGGGTTAGAATGGTCATATATACATTTTAAGGGTAAAAATCTACATTTTTATTTGAAATATATGAGATTAAAAAGGGTTAAACCATGTTACCATTACTGAATTCCCTTTTTGAGTAAAATGGTTTTTAAAACTATTTTTTTATTCTTCCCCAGATTGACCTATAGCACCATTTAACCATTTTTAAATACTCATAATCATAGAAATCAATTATTTTACCCATTTCAAATTCTATAACTCCTATTTAAAATTTTTTTAAACCCTAAACATTCAATATTTCTTTAAAAAATAAAATTAAATGGTTTTTTTTAATCATGGTTTTTGTTATATGAGCAAGAATGCTTTTAATATTTTTAAAAAAGTGTGATTCTTTGTTTCCATTGATTTTTGGTGTCCTCTTGGGGAGTTTCGAGCAACCATTTTATTTTCTTTATTTACCATATGTTCACCTTATCTTGTTTCTATGTAAATTACCTTATTAGGTGCTCTAAAATTATTTTATTGAGGTTGGTTCTTATATATAGTTATTTCATCATTTAATTCATTATTTCATCAGAATTCATATAAATGTATTTATTATTTTATAACACATTTTCTATAATGGTTGGTCTTGAAATAAATCATGGAATCTTCTTTGATCCTCTCACTGTTTACCATTTATTGGATTCCATATTGATTTAGATTTATTTTCAATGATATTTTAAAGAATTTTTTGATGGAATAAAGGGATTAGGCCAAGTTATCTTTTCTAAAGTAAAATTCCTTGATTTAAATGAAAGGTTTGATTTATGAATTATATTATACATGGTTTTGGATATAGTTTTGAAATTAATTAAATCCTTTTATGTTTCAAAACTTACTTTTTAATTTCTTAGGGATGTTTCGAAATAAAGTCTTAGTTTAAAGAAATGTTTTTCATTTTAATTTGGTTTCATGAAAAGATGTGTTTATAAAAACCCCTTTTGAATATTGATTTTTAAATAAACGCTTGATTTTAATTTTATGTCTCTTGATGACCCAATTAGAACTTTATGATGATCCCCTCTTGTGATGACCCCTTTATGTTATTTACTTGACTCTTATACTTTTGATTGATGTGTATTGAAAAAATGATTATTCTCATTGAGGGAGATCAGGGGTGAGTGTGAGATGTTAAATGATAATGTTTGAAATTTTGAGGGAATGATACCATATTGATACTAATGGGGGGATTCCTTTACAACCCTCAAAACATAATTATCTTACTCACCTCTCTTTACTAGTCATGGAAACCTAGGTAGTTGGACGAGATTACCATATTAATGCTTTTCAAGTGAAATCACATATCATCTAGTGGATCCATAGAGAACATAATAGGATCAAGATATAGATGTGAAACCAGGGAATAGGGTGTGTATGGACATTGTTCTCTTGAAACATATGACAATTGATGTAAGCCCCATGATCATTCATGGTGTATTTTTTAGCTTCACTATGGTAGAATAAATACCATATTTAGACCTTAACCATGATATCCTTATACGTGATACTTAATACATGACAATGTTCATTGTCTCTACGTTTTTCTAGAGTTTTCTTTCTTGATTGATTACCATTATTGATTGATCTGCTTTTTAACATGATGCCCCTTAACTATATTTTATTGAAGCTTATAAAACTTGTTGATATTTGGTTCCTTTTCTTGTAAATTCTCATTTTATTTGACTTTATATTAATTTTTTTCAATTATTTTTTAGAAAAAGTTCATTTTTAAGAGACAAAATATAATGCATCTATATTTGGTTACATAAGCGAATTTAAAATGTTTGAAAATATATTTTTATAAAAAAATCCTATTGTAATCTAATCTTGGTGGATTTAGTTTTATATTATAAAATGTGAATTTTTATTCTTCCTTATTGTATTTTCTTTTTTAACATTATTTAATTACCTTGTATAGTAACTATATAGACTCTTTGGTTAAATCTTACAGGGACTGTATCTCGCACCCTATTTGTACCATTTGGTGTTTACAGCCTTTACGTTCTTATAGAAGGTGATAATGTTCCTTTTTTATTCCTTTGGGGATTCATGTATGGTTAGAATAATTATATAGGAATTTTTTTAATTATTTCATGTGTATTTCAATGATTTAATCCCTCCAATTTATCAATTTGATTTGATTTTCATCATTTTTGGATTTTTGGTGAATTTTAGGTTAAATGTGAAAATTTATTAATTATGGAATTTTAATTGTTTTCTATAAATTCAATATTTTAAGAATAATTTTTTTAAATATTAATCAGAATGGAGTAATTTTTTAGTCTTACTTAGTTCATGGGATTCAAATTCTTTAATTGAACCTAGAACTCATTTGAACTTTAGTAGGCTCAACCAAATCAATCAAGTTGAAAATTCTCTTTAGATGATAGAATTGAACCATCCTCATTAAATGGGTAATATCTTGTGTTATAGACCCTCAAATTATTGAATTCTAGATTAAATTGAGATAAATCTCAAAGGATAATAATCAAATAAATTTCAAAGAGAAATTTAATAGCCATTGAACATTCAAATGTGGAGGAAGATGAAGGGTCTCTTCATCCAGAAAAGGTATTCTTGGATAATTTTGGAATAATATTATTTTAAAAGGTCAAAAATCATTTATATTTTTAAATTTGATATAAAAATCAATTCTAAACAACTTTGAATAAGTACCCTTGGTGATTTCAGCCGTCTGAAGGGTAGAAACGAAGAAAACTTTCAATGGATTGATTCTAGAGAATAAATTTTCTACTTTTATTTTTCTATATTTTTTTCTTATTAGTTATATAATGAATTATTATTCCCCATTCTTCATGGATACCCTTTACATGGAGGTGAAAAATTCAGAGTGATTGGTGAAGGTGATGTTTTTTTAATGCTTAAGTTATTTCCCATCATGGAATAAATTTATGTTCTCTCTTATGTGATGTTGATTTTAATTTATAATAGTTTTTTTTATTATCAAGTATGGTTATATTTGGTTTTATATTATGTTATTTGTATTCCGTTGTTCAATGATAATTTTCTATATTCACTAGGTTCTTGTTTATATATGATGCAATAGACTAGGTCTTAGTGGTGAAGTACTCAGTAATTGTCAGTACGTGTCGGAGGGGTGATGGATATTCTTGGTTTTTTGGGATAACCAAGATTGGATGAAGTATTACCCAAGTCAATTAAGAGTATTTTATACACCTTTATCACACATATGAAGTATAGTATACTAATTTGAGATCTTTGAAATGTTTACTCTCTCTATCACAATTTTTTAAAGGGGTGATAAGAAGAAATCATGAAATCTCACTTTAATCAGATTAGCAGAAGAGAATGACATACATTAGAACAAGGATAGAATTGAAATTGGGAAATTGAACCTAACCTAATTACCCAAGTCATATCACTATTTTCAATCAATTTATTTTCCAAAAAAAATTCAATATTTTTCTTAATTTATAACTCTTGTATTTTTGCTTTCATTAGTTATAAAAATCAAAAAAATTCATAAATATCCAATTTTTCTTCTAAATAAAGGTAAAAAGTTTATTATTATGCACTCCTCTTTAGAGAAAACCTAGGTTGACCACTAAAATTCATTTTTAGATTACGAAGTAATATTTTTATACACCCCATTATAGAAATGTGTTAAAACTTTGCATCATTTAATGACATTTATGGCCAACAATCTAATTATAAATATTTGACAGTTCTCAAATTTTTTTAAAAAATAAAAAATATTTAAATCAATTTGGTATAAAAAGATAGTGTTTCTTTCTTTGATAAATAAATCATGGGAGATTGAATCCAAATCATCAAAGGAGGTCATACATGACATTAAATTGAACATCAAATACCCATTATTAGAGGGATTGTCCAGTTAATCAATTAAACTCTAGGATTACTTCTTAGAATTTTATTAAATAATTGGTCAAGGTGTAACAAGAAGAATAAATTACAATAAAATATTATTTTGAAGTACTTTTATAAGAAATATATAACCAAGAGGGAAAATGTAATGTGTAATAAAATATGTACACACATCCCAAGAGAAGCTTAAACTGAAACCAGGTCTAGTGGTGGAAGTGTATTCCCCACTCATCTTTGATGTTGAAGAACCTAGGGATACCATGATGGAATTAAAAGAAGGATTATTTGGCATTTATCAACCATTTTTTGAGGATATTTATGAATAATATTTACCTTATAAAGTACGTATAAGAGATAAAAAAGATTTGGATGAGTTCTAGATTGAATATGAGTTGCAATATGATCTCCCCACCCTTATAAGAAAGAAGAATCAACACTATTGTACCTATACCTAGATTTGGAAGAATATGAAACCACCCATTTGTTGTAATGTGAATATAATATAGATTATCCTAACTACCTATCTCTATCTAGTTAAATTCAACTCTAAGTGTCTCTTTCCACTAAAGAATAATTTTAATCTGAACAAACTCAAGAAGACAATATTTTCATGAACTTATTATCTTCTAATTTTATTGAAACAGGACTGAGTATCACCTCCACTTTCTTGAAATTTTCATATTCAAAAACTTATTTTTTCCTCAAAGTGTTATTATGAAAAAAAATATGCACCTGATGAGAAAAATATGGAGCTCCAAGAGCATGATGAACATTTTTTAGAGGGTGTGAAAGAGAAGATCAAAGTGGATTTACTGGAATAATTTGTGACACAAGATTCTTATATTTAAAGGGGATAATTTGATATTTAATATTCATGTTTTAGTCTTATTCAAATATAATTACACTCTGACTTTACCCTTGATTATTATTTTGATGCATCATACCTTGAGAAACCACTAGAAAATGAAGAAGAGTGTCTGGAAGTGGAAACCAAGAAATGGGAATCATTATTTTTTTCTACCCCCACCATAAAAGTTTATATCATTACTATGGGTGTATATTTACTATACTATATCTATGGAGTCCTCAAAAAACTGAAAAAGTGAAATTTGTAAAGAATAAGTACATATGGTTCATCTCAAAGAGACTCCAAACACCAGCATATTGGGTATAGCCAACTAGAACAATCCATATTAAGGAAGTCAAAAACCTAGGCCCACTTTGGGGGATTAAACTAATATCTATTATATTATTATCAATATATTCCATTTTTTCATCCAATAAATTTAATATGTTTTATTTTCTTATTTTTCATATTGATTTTCATTAAGAAATATTATGGGGATTAACTCAATGTTACACGAACACTAAGTCAGGTTGTACCTATCCTTGAAAAATTCTTATTGGGATTCAATTAAAAATATTATTACACCATAAATCTACTTTAATTATTTATGTATACTACATCATTTAATTATGGGGGTGGAACCTTTGTATTTTAGAAGTTTTCATTTTTTATTTTTCTATATTCTAAAAAAATGTGTGTTTTTTAAAATTTTGTGTATTTATTTTCCTATTTTTTTGTGTTTTTGAATATTTTAAGATAAAATTATTATCATTTAACATTTTGAAACCCATGTTAATGAGTTAAACAATTTATCCCATGAAAATGATATTAAATGAACGCTAAAAATGACATTGTTTTATGTTTAAATCTTTGAAAATTTCATAAAACAAACTTTGAGTTTTAATGATCATGCCACTTCTCATTGTCAATATCTTTAAAATAAATTTATCATGAGGCTTATAAACCCTTTTTTAATATTCTTTACATTATACTTACTTCTTGAGTGAACCAAAACATGTTTTCTTTAACCATAATTTGATTTATTTCAATCAAAACATGATGGTTTTAGGTACTCAAGTTTTAAATGATTAAGGCATTTCATTGGTTTGAAAGCCAATTTTTCAAGACAAATTTTTTTTATTATTTCCTTACTTATAAATTAAATCCTTTTATCTCTTATAATTCAGGAAAAAATGATCTGGTTATCCATATTACAAGCTATTTTTTCCTATCCAACCTACTCTTATAGTGAAATTACATGATCTAGTTGAACCTACGTATGGGGGACGTTGTATTATTGTGTGCTACATTATTTATAAATTCTTTGGGTGGAAATTAAATTTATAAATAGATGTTTTTTCTATTCAAGAAAACTATTTTGTTTAATGTTATTCCTTTTTGGATATTTTAAGAAAAAGTGTGCCTTTATGGAGCTTTTAAAAAAATAATTTTAAATTTTGGGAAATATTTTTGTGATAAAGATAAGGAATTGGAGAATGTATGGTATTTCCATGAAACTAATTTTGATATTATTTTGGATCTTATTTTCTACTATGGGTACCGAGTAGGATACTATACCTGAGGTAAAATTAAAGTCATGTGATTTTTCTTAAAAAATAACCAAACCCTCCCTTTTCAGCTTCATAATTTTTGACATATAAATCGTACCAACCAAAAGACACATAATAACTATGAAAATTTTTCATTATTAAGAAATTTAATTGACTCACATCAGGTAAATATAAATAAATTTATCAATCCTATGGTGACTCTTTCATGAATTTGGATGATAAAAACAATGTTGACAATTAACATTTATTAGATGAGAGAAAAATCAAATGAGGTAGGTGTCTTGTGTGAATTAGAGGAGAAATGAAGTTTAAATTTATTAAATTATATTAATAGAGAACATGAAATAATTTTTTTAGGAATCATGATGTCTGTTTTTCTTGTTTTCAAATTGGTAGACCTCATGAGTATGTGTTTTTAATTTTCTTTGATTTGATTTTAATGCTTACTTGTCAAGGAGTCAAAGTACTATGTGTGGGAAAATTGATAAAGATAATATTTTAATAATTTTTCATGTTTATTTTAATTATTTTATCCTTTTTAATTTAACAATTTGTTCTTATTTACATTGTTTTTAAATTTTTTATGAAATTTCAACTAAAATGTGAAAAATTCTTAATTACTGAATTTTAAATTTTTTTATCACTTCTATATTTTGAGAATAACTTTTAAAAATTGATCAAAATAAATTTATTCTTTTTTAGGATTCATTTTATCATGTGATTCAACTTATTCAACCAAACACAAATCTAATTCGAACTTCAATATGCCCAAAAAAAATCTATCATGTTGGAAAAAAATGGCTGATAGAATGGACCCTTCCTCATTAAATGAAGAATATCTCAATATATATAACATGAAATGAGGTGATTCTAGATGGAATAGAAATAATGCATTAAGTAACATGTGAACATTAAATTTCATGGAGAAAATTTCTCACTAGGGAAACCATTGAATGTGATAAATTGAAGGAATATGAAGGGTCTATTCTAAAAGAATAAGTTTTATTGAGTAATTTGAGAATATCTTTTTAAAACATTTCAAAAATAATTTAAATTTTGAGTTTTGATATAAAAATTAATTCTAAATAAGTTTTAATAAGGAAATTGTGGATTTTCAATCATCTGGTGGTAAAAAGTAGAAAACATTCAGTGGGAAGATTATAGAGGAGAAATTTTATGCTTTATTTCTCCATATTTTGTTATTTTTAGGTTTGTAATGAATTATTTGTTTCCATTATTCATTGATATCCTTCACATGGAGGCTTAAACTTATAATTTACCGGGTAATGGGAGGTTTTATTTTTGTAATTATTTATTTATTACACTTCATGGTATAAAAATATTTTTTATCTTTATGGAGTTTATTTCAGTTTATAAAAGTGGTTTTTACTATAAATCACAATCGTATTTGGTTTTAGATTCTATTCTTGATATTTATTTGGTTAATGATCATTTTCTACCACCATAAGGTTCTAGTTTATATATTATGGAATAGAATAGGTCTTAGTGGTGAAGTACTTGGGGATAGTTGATACATGTGGGAGGGGGTAGTGTGTATTATTGATTTTTTGGGATAAACAAGACTTTATCAAGTATTTCCCAAGTAAATTAACGTTATTCACATTAACTATCTCACATATAGGATGGAGAGTATATATATCTGAGATCATGGAATGGTTTAAACTCCCCATTACCATTTGACCAAGGGAGTGAGAGGAAGAGATCATGAAATCTCACTTTAATCGGATTAGCAAAAGAAAATTAGATAAATTGGAATAAGGATAACATTGAAATTTAAAAACTAAACATGATCTAATCAAACAACTCATATAACTATTTTCAGTCACTGGCTTTATTAATTTTTTTTCAATCTTTTTATAATTTCTTTCTTCTATTTCATTACATTAATTTGTTTTAAATATCAAATAATTTTAAAAATATGACACTTTTTTCTCTAACTTAAGGTGAAAAATTGACTTTTTTTCATTCTTGTCTGGAGACATCCTAGGTTAACCACTTCACTACATTGTTAAATTTAGATAAAATTGTTTTTTCCACACTCCGCAATAGGCATGTGTCACCGAGGGAAGGTGAATTGAGTTATGGTGGGTGTTCGTGGACTACCAGGAGACAACTTTGTATAGTTTTGTTCTCTTACTAGTTTTTTATCAACTCCTTATAACCTGATATAGATGTTTTTATTTATTTTTATAATGATGTTTCAGTAAGGTAATTTGACTTTTTTATCTAATTTTTTGAGAGAAATCATTCCCAAAGGTTGTTTAGTAATTCTTGAGCACTTTTTTTCCATCACATGGGGATTGGGAACACTCTTTAGGTTAGTGATGAATTGATTTGGATGATAGGGTTAATGGTAATCTATGTCGGTTCTTTACAAATGGTATTAGAGTATGTTTTTCCTTAAAATATAGTACCTATCTATGAAATAATTTGTGTTATTTGGGAGATATATAATATATAGAAGGTTAATAATGTGTCAGGAATCAAGATTTAGTTTGTGAGTGGTTGCCTGATCACCACCTATTCATGATGAGACTTGAGTTACTGAAGAAAATGGGGAATTGAGTCTTATTTTATGAGTTATCGTTTTCCATATGATAATTTAGATTTTTATTACTAGTTATTTTATATTTTATTTTGGGAATCTAGTAAGAGTTTTGGGTTGGAATGAAAAGATGACCACAACTACACTATACCTTTAGAATCATATAAACCATGTGAAATTGGTGTGGTTAATTTGGATGTCAATATAGGAACTGTTGTGAGATTTGTGTGTGATTTTCAAGACCATGCAAAAAAATCCATGCATAGTTATAACCTAACCAAAAATTTGTATCCTATCAATTTGTTTCCAAAATTACTCCACTCATGTGAGGTCAATTTGAAGGGTTATAGTTTTTTAATGTACATTTTGGGTGTGGTTGGTTTCATGCTCTTATTTTATTATTTCAACATTAATATATTTGGTTGTCATTTTAAATGCTTTTTGAAAATCATGTTTTCAGTTAAAACAAATTTTATATGACTTTCTTGAAATGTGTTTTTAATTACTAAAAGATGTGTTTTTTTGGAATTCTTATTATGGGAAAAAATTATTTTCAAAGACTCATGTGTGATAAAGGAATGTTTTAAGAAGAAATTTTGATTTTTAATGGGTTTAAAATGTAATTTTTTTTGGAATTCATAAAAGATATTAATATTTGAAATGATGGAAGAAGTTACATGTATAGGTATGGTATTTTTAAAACTCGGATGTATTTATACCAAGATTTCACATTTTGGCTAAAAGTGTATTGTTTTATAAATGGTAAAATATTATGTTATTTGAAAACAATGATTCTTTGATAAATGTGGTTTTTAAATTGTTTGAATTCTTTTTCTGATTATTTTTATTTTGTTTTGGGTTTCTTATTCCTTAATTGATGATCCTTGGTTTCATGATGTCCAAAAACGTTTTTGAGAATGTTTTCCACGAAAGATGGAAAGTTCATTCATTGGCCTGATCTTTGAATTATTCCTTCACATTTTTCAAAAGTGGAGTCTCAATTTGAAAAATCTACCCTAACTCTAAATTGAGTGGTGCGGTTGGAGACTTTACAATATTCAGACTGCACCTAGGACTTCTTATATCATCTTTTACCTTCTAATGGAAGTGATTGGGGTTACCATGGAGCAATGAAGTGTCTTGAATAAGTTGAGGATATATTTGATTCTCCCTAGACTCTAGTTTATCTAAGGTTCAATTATATCAACACCTTGTTTGAGGTACCTAGATGAGAGTGATAAAAAGTTTTAATTCTCTTCTATCTACATGAAATAATATCATGGGAATTATTAAATTCAGTCATTATTTAGTGAAAGTGTCCTGATAAAGTGAATAAAGAGAATGTTTTTGGAGCTATTAGGCTTCTGTAAATGTGAACTATTAGTTGTGGAGTATTTCAAGAAATTCTCCAGTTTAGTTTGTTTCTCACATAATCTTGTTGGTGATGACTACCTTAAAGATCAGTGTATTAAAATAGGTCTTTTTTAGACTTTGGAACTAATGTTCTATTTTTTTATGACCTCTTATCCATTGGTTCTTAAAAGGTCATTTTCAGTTGAATTGGATCTATCAAATAAATAAGAAGTTGTTAATTCATCATATGTAGTTATCATTAGTGAATATGTTTTTTCTGATGGATCATGGATGTTGTTTGAGTAGGGAAATCATTCTCATAAGAAAAAAATTGGTATTTTGTGTTCTTATGGTGTAGATAATCTATTCATTCTAATGATTAATGTGTTAAAGCTCCAAGAGTTTGTAAATAATGTATCTTACTGGAAAATCATAAAAGGTTATATAAGTTGGGATTCCAAAAGGAGAAGTTTTGTTTAGGGATTATTAGCTACTAACCATGGGGCAGCAGATGCTTCATGATTATATGGATCCAACCACATGCCTTAAATGTGTTTTTATCTTGAATTTGTACTATGTGGATACTTTTGGGTGAGTCTTATTCTACTTCATGGATTATTCACCTCATGGGTTGAGTGTAGGGGTGCGTTTAGTTTTTTCTTTTTTCTATCTTTTAGGCTATAATTTTTTTGGAGGAATAAATAATTGTGATGAGGAGAATTATAAAATCCTAATTTTTATAATAATTAATGTACCATTTTGGTTTTATTTTATATGTACATTGATTTTAAGTTATTAAATATTAACTTAATTTTTACACTTACACATGGAATAGGTTCTACGTAAGGGTAAGTTATCCTGCCTTTATGCATGGTGGATTTTAGGAGTTGTGTAAGGGTAAGCCCCTATGTATATGCACTCTGTAAGGGTAATCCTGGTGTTGTGTATGGGTAACCCGGTTTTCATTAGGGTTGGGTAAAGGTAGATATCCACTATGTAAGGGTGGAATATTTGTTTCATAAAGGTAGTAAAGGCCACTATGTAAGGGTGACCAAGATTTTATAATGGTTACATAAGGTTACTGTGTGTCTTGTGTATGGGTACCAACATGTATAAGAGTACTCTAGTTCTACGTAAGGGTAAGCTTGGGTGTGTGTCCTACCTAAGGGTGGAGATCATTACCCTTATTCGACACATATGAGATGTATAGGGGTAAATCCATGTTACCCTTATGCAATTCTATTTTAGTGTAAAATATTTTTTAAAACTCCATTTTTTTCATTTGTTCTTCCCTAGATTAACATGTAATGCCTTTTAAGACTTATTAAATACTTTAAATCATATAAATCATTTATTTTTTCTAATCTTAATGGTTGTAACTCTTTTCTAAATTTTTTTTAACCTTTTTTATTCAAGATTTAATTAAAATGGTAAACTAAATGGTTGTTTTAAATCCTATTTTTTTATTCTTCAAATAAAAATGTTTTTTTCATTTTTAAAAATAATGAAAGCTTTGCTGCCTTTGATTTGTGGTGTCCTCTTGAGGATTTTTAGTCATCCAGTTGCTAGATAATCGATGAGAGTGTGTTAAGGAGTAGTTTTCCCTTGTTTACCATATGTCTACCATCTCTAATTTTTATGGAGAATCACTTATTAGGTGTTATGATATTCAATTATTAAGGTATATGTTTCTATAATGTTTTTCATCCTATAATTCATTATTTCATGATAATTCATATAAATTTATTTCTTACTGTCTAATACATGTTCAATGATGTTTGAACTTGAAATTCCTTGTGGAATCTTCTTTGGTTATCTCATTGCTTACAATTTATTAGATCCAATGTTGGTTTCAATTTCTTTTCAACGATATTTTAAAGGGTGTTTTAATGAAATTATTTTAGTCCAAGTTTTATTTTCTAAAGTTAAATTTCATTATTAAAATGAAAGGGTTGATTTAGTAATTTTATTATACATGGTTTTGGATTCGGTTTTAAAATTAATTCAGTCCTCATATATTGTGAAGCTTAATTTTTAATACCTTAGGATGGTTTTGAAATAAATTATATGTTTAAGGTATCTAATGGAATTTTAATGAATTTGTATAAATTGAATAGGGTGTGGAAATTCTTTATAATTTTTTATTTTTAAATAAAGGGTTGATTTAAAATTGGTGATTATTAACAGACTAGTTGGCACTTTTAATTGATCCTCTCTTATTTTGATCACTTATTATAACTTACTTGATCTGTGTACTTTCCATTAATGGGTGTTGAAAAATAGATTATTCAGTTTTAGGGATCTTATGGGTTAGAGAGAGATATTAACATAGAATGCTTTAAATGATAATGGAATGATCCTAGGTTGATATTGATTTGGGTTTTCCTTGAAGATCCTCATAATCTAATTATCTCACTCACCTCTTTTGACTAGTAATGGTAACCTAGATGGTTAGACGAGATTATCTAGATTTATGCTTTGCTGGTGGGTTCAAACCTCATGTGTTGGATCCATGGAGAACATGATAGGTTCAATTTAAGGATGTACAGCCAGGAAAGATGTTGTGCATGGACTTGGTTTTCTTGATACCTATAAGACTTAGTGTAATCCCAGTGAAAAGTTGTGATATATTGTTTAGCTGGAATATAGTGGCCTCACAATAATATCTAGATATTACCCATAATATCATTAAACTTGATAATTTATACATGACAAAATTCCTTTTCACTACATGGAAATGGATTTTCCTTGCTTATTGATTATCATTATTGATTGATCTACTTATTGAGATGATGTACCTTGACTCTACTCTATTGACTTTTGTACAACCTGTTGATAACTGGTACATGTTCTTATATATTCTTTATTTATTTTACTTTATATTATGAAATAGATTTCAATGTTTTTAAGAAAAATTTATGTTTTTAAATGATGAAATATAATGATTACATCTTTGGTTCCATAAATGATTTTGAGATGTTTAAAATTTTGTTTTTGATAACCAGTACTATTATAATCTGATCATGATTGCTTTTGCTTCCTGTTGTGAAATGTAAATAATTTTTCTTCATTTTTGTAATATATTTTTTGAATTATTGAATTACACTATGAAGTAACTACATATACTAATTTTAAAAATTCTACTAAGATCTATAGCTCACACAATACATGTACTGTTTAGTGTTTTCATCCTTTACATTATAATAATAGGTTCCCATGTTATCATCATATACTTTATGTTTTTGGGAATTTATGGCCTAAGGAAGGTGACTTGAGTCAATGATAGTTGTCTTAGACCATCTAAGAGACATGTTTTGGTGGTTTTGTTCAGTTTTTTAGTTTTTATATTGACTCCTTGTACCCTGATATGGTTGTTTTGATTTATTTTTTTGATAATGTTTTTTTGTGATCTACATTGAATATGATATCTTATGTTATGGGATAAATCATTCCCAATGGTTTTTTCTATATTCCCAAGCACTTGTTTCCGACTCATTGGGATTGGGAACATTCTTCAAGTTAGTGGATAATCAATTCGAATTTTGGTTTGTATGGTAGTCTAGGTTGATTCGGTACACATAGTCTGGGATTCATGACTTTAAAATTCCTAGAACATGTCTATAAGGTAATAATTTAAACTATATAGCACCAATTTCTTAGTCACGTGACATAAAACTATAAGAAACCATCACCACCGAGAAATTAAAAATTATTTGGTGTTTATCAAAAACAATCCTTGGGTGATATTTCAATATAATCATGTTATTCTTTTAATTCCCTCTTGTTTCTCAGACTTATCATGACACACACAATCTTAGAAATTTTGAGATGGTTATTCCAATTTTTATGATTAAGATTCACCATAAAAAATTTAAAACTATTTGTATCTTGATTCTCATTCCAATGAGATATTTAGAGATTCCTAAATTCTTTATCCTATTCTCATCCACAAACTAAAAAATTGATCTCTCCTTGTATCTGATAAAGATTAATATGAGGAATTAACTTTTCAATAACTATACGTGGCTTGATTCCTATTAATTTGGGACACAAAGAAACATTTAGATCTTCTACTCCAAGACTATCCAAAAATTGTAAAAACAATATGTGATAATTTTCCCCCTTTTTACATAGAAAAATTTAAAATTCTTTCACTTGGTTAGAGTTCATGACCCTTAACCCATTTATTTTGGGTCATTCCATTACCCAACATATATACATGATTCTTACACCTCGCATATGGAACAAAACCTTGTGAAACCAATCATCGATCCTAATGTATAGACTATATATTGTATTATCTCTATGTCTATACAAAATGATGTAAAATTGAAAGGTGAAGGTCCATCATTCATGACTTTAAACTGCTTTGGGTGGCCTCTCTAGTATGTCCTACTTTTACCTTAAATGTGATATAGATAAATGTAAGGAACTCCACAAGAACTATGTGTGGCTTGATTTTTGTTATGGTGAGATATGAATTTATACATGGATTCCATAATTCTAGGCCCAACCACAAATATAAAAAAGAAAAATTCCCTATATCCTGCAAACAAATATACTTTATAAAGGGAGTTACTTATACATAACTATGTGTGGATTTATTCTCATTCATATGAGATATATTTTAATTCATAAACACCTAATTCCAGGCCCATTTGTAAAACAAAAAAATATATCCTCCTCTCCTGCGTATGACTCAGATCATCACAGGATATTCCAATATAGGTTCTCCTATTTATATACCCATGCTCGAAATAAAATTCCCTCTCCCCTTCTGAGATCTAGTTTAGTATGGTGAGTTTTCCATTAAAGAACTATGTTTGTCTTGATTATCATTTGATGTGATACATAGATATTACTAGATCCATTATCTTAAGACAAGTCATAACATATAAAACAATTCATTCCCCTATGTATAAGTTAAATATGTACGGATTAACCTCTTAACTAATAAATATGTGTGACTTGATTCTTATTCTAATGAGATAAATAGTGGTGCATGAATACCACATCCTAATACCGTCAGCAAGAAAGAAAAAAAATCCACTTTTCCTTGCACATGATCTAGTTCTATTCAAGGAAATCATTATGAGATACACATAGAGTTTAATACCTACCTCTTGATAAGATCATAATCCCCTAGTCATGGAAAACACAAGTAAAAATAATTCTAACATCCTTTCTAAACATATTATTTTATGAAATAAAATGTCAGGTCTTTAGAAACATGGATCCCCACCAACCTTCCATGTCTATCAGTAACAATAGAATCCAACACTAAAGGATAACTCCATTTTGAATATGCATACAACACCCTCAATATGTATTTTCATATACACCCCTGATATGGCCTGCCATATAAAGACATATGTTTCCTGAGGAGGAAGTTCTTTTCTCTCTCTACAACTTCAAAAAATCATAATGGATGTGTCCTTTCAAACACGGTCTGTAGTCATTACTTATATACCTATCTCATTCCAAAAAATTAAATATGAGATCTCCAAGATTAAGACCTAAAATTCATCTCATCACATTCAAAAGATGTTGCAGCATACCTGGATTGTAAGTCCTATTTGGGTCATTATAACAATTTTACTTTTCTAAGATATGAAACCTTAAGTTGTTGTAACCATTGGTAAAATCTATGTGACCATAAACTACTGATACCATTGGTAAATTATATGTGACCTTAAACCACAAAAACCATTGTTCTAAAAACTGTGACATTAAACAATGTACATACTTTCATGGGATTGGTTCCAAATAATATCTTCCCGTCTTAAATATAAATCATAAACATAGTGATACAATTAAAAAGGGGTGTGTATTATTCTTTAACATTTATTTCTTGTGTAAACCCACTTCACACTTATGATATTTTATTTTACACTATCCAATACCTTTATTTGATCATTTCTCATAGTTTTCCCTTTCACAAAAAAATTGGTAACTTGGATGGACTGAGTGTGATAATGGACAGCCTACTCCTACTAGCCTCCACCAAAACACCGTATAATATCTTTGGACTAAGTGTGGTAATGTCCAAACTACTCCCACCAGTCTCTATTAACTGATCATGGAAATAGTTTTCCACCATTACTAATTTTCATTTTTCTTCTTCTAGTCTTTCTCTTTCTCTCTCCCTTATTTAGTTGATTCAGAAATTCATTGGATATTAATTGCACATTTCATAATCTAATTAGTCAATAATATTCAACATTAATATATATCTAACCCATTTTTAGGACAAAAAATATTGGTAAAATTTAAATGACCTTAAACTACAAAAACTATTGGTCCATCATTCACAAACATAAACTATCCAAGGAAAGAGATACAAGGATCACCAAAATGAAACTCTACAAAGGGAATTATGAAGAAGAAGAAAATTTCAAGTCATCACTTTCTAGACAAGAAATTTTCATGATTTAGGGAAAATCAAGGAGATGAAATTGAAAAGTCACAAAACGTATTAGGATAAAAACCAATAAAGGGAGGCATAAAAAACAAGTATTATAGACTAAGACTTCTCCATATAAATCCAAGTAAACGTTTTGGGTAATGACATAAAATATAAAAAGATCATGGTTCCCACTATACATTTCTACCAACAGTTAAGTTATACTCACTAGGACACTTAGTCTAGGAAAAAATTAGAGTATTATTCCATTACTAAAATTTCATCTCACATACTTCTGTAAATATTGAAAAAGATTGATATGATATCATCCACACAAATAGACCAACTCTAGTGTTTATGTGATGGAAAATTATACCTATACTCTTCTTTGAACCATGTTCAGGAGGAGATTATTTTGACTCAAGAAATCAATAATTAGGACTTAGGTTGTTATTTTTAATTCAATGATAGAATGATTTTGGATGTTTTAATATTAATTTAAAATAATTTCATGTTGAGAAAAAGGATATATAACTGATATCCACTTTGTTTTCATTTATTCATCAAAAGATGATGAAAGAGAACATCCACAACCTAGAGTCTCCCAACATAAGAAAATATTGACATTAAAGAGAAATCTCAACATATTCTTAAAGTTGAATAATTTATTGATCCTAATCTTATATAGCTTGGTGTATCTTGGTCAATGTTGTGATTTATATTTATTCATCAACCTACATTGCTCTTTCCCACTTAATAGAATCCAACCCAACCTTCTATACTTACTCTACTAGTCGTTGTTCATAATCAACCATTTCTTCAACATTGGCCAGTTCTCAGTTGAGCCTATCCAATTTCGGATGAACTTGATCTGACTCTGGATGGAGATGTTCCACTAGGGATCACTTTTATGTAACTTGACCCTGCCACCCTACAACCGCTTCAGTCTGTTTGGAAGCTTCACTAAGTAGGATATTTTTTCCATAATAAATGGGACATATACTCTATATGTCATATGTTTTTATTGAGTTGTACTCACTATCTCTTGAGCATCAATCACATATTTCACCTTATCATGTATGTCATGATAATCAAACCCTCTATATCCAAGAAAGAATAAAATTTGATGAAACCTAAGAAACTTATGCTTGAAAGTATGGTAAGGGGTTTTAGAGGTCAATTTCCATATATCTATACATATAGTTTTCAAATAAATGCACAAGTTTTCACGGTTTTCTTGATCTTCTTTACAATCACTCTTAAAAGGGATGATATATTCAGGGACTCACTTAATTAGAGAAGATCTATCCTCAAAAAAATTCCACATGAGATGGTTCTCTGATAGTAAATTTCCTTAAAACCTCAACAAATTTGGATGTTGAAATAACATCTCAAACATCATATATTCATGACATTGTTCCTGAAATATTTATTCAAATTAGTTAGTACAAGAAAATGATATAAATGAGATATAATAATAGGTAGAAAAGTCACTTTGTTTTGTTTAAGTGATAGCTTATACAGTTTCCATTTCCTCATTGTTAGGAATAATGGGAACTATATTTCCCACTAGAACAGTAATTCCAAAAGACACCCATGATTTAAGAAAAATAAATTATCACTATCAAGAGTTGTACAATGGAATCGACAGTGATCAGAACCTTACAATACTCTTTATGAATCCTAAAGTAACTAACCTTCTTTCATAGACGTGCACACAACACTATAATCAGCAGTATCATATTGAGATATATTGGTGACCTAAAAGAGATAAATTACCATAATTGATCCCATATGAATGACAACCAGTGAACTTTGAGAGTAATTTTCACCCAAACATTCTTGGACTTGAGTCATCACATTCTCTACAATTGTTCTTTTAGGGAGAACGGGGTTAGTTTTCCTCAAAGAAGTTGATGCTTCCCAATCTTGAAACCTTAAAGGATTATCCACTAACATCATATCTATATGATAAATATTTGAAAATTTTGAATAAGTTATATACCAACCTTCATACACATCAACCCTTTTAGAAAATTTCACTAGAAATGTAGAGGCCATCTATTCTTAGGGAGCTAACATCACAAGATTCACAATTTATGGGATGTTGTCTGCTAGCCTCAGACTATCATCAAATCTTGACCTGCCTAGAGTTTTTCATGTTACCACATTCAATTTGGGAAAGTAATAAGGTACAAACTCTTGGATAATTAGTAATTTTGGGAATGAATAACTCATATAAATATCTATACAAGTAAACTCATCAATAAGAAATTTAAAAAATAGTTTTGAATGTTAAATGAGAATGTTTAATACCCATCGACTGTTTTGGATTTGATTTGTATTGTTATCTTCTTTTCCTTCCATCACGTCATGTCCTCCCATGAGGATAACCTCACAGAAGGAAATATTGGTGGTGGTGGGGATGGAAATTCTCTATCAAGATCAACGATCACTACCCTCATGAGCTCAGATATGCTAAGAGACTCTTCTTCTCTAATCATTTCATTGGAATGAACATCCCACCCAAAATTTGTTCCTCTATTGTTGTATTTTAGGGAAGGGATAGTTGATCTTTCATCTCTATCCTCCATTGAAAATATCAAAAAATGGTTGATAATCATAGAAACAGTGAAAGAGAAAATTAGAATAATAAATCATTATACATGTTCTTCATATTTAGTTTCTTCTTATATGATTATTATCATATCTCATACTTGATTAATTCTATAAATTATACCTTTAAAATAATGTATTGAATCAATTATCTCTTCATGATAGGTTTTTATTTCCTTGGGTTTTTTTAGAAGAAATATGCTCAAGAGAAGTGATAAGACTGAATGTAAAAAAATCAATATCTTCCACCTGAAGTACTCTCCAAACATCTTCAGCTGATAAATTATTCCTCAAAGTGTACCATCCATTCCAAGCCTTTAGAAAATATACCATGATATGGATTGATAACATTGATGAGGTAACTCTTTCTAGATGATAGAGATCTAAATACCTCACCTATTTCCACAGAATCTATGATGATATATTATTCCTTGGAGTATGATATTTATGAGGTCCTAGTTATGGAGATGAAGGTACACTCATAGGTACATTTAAAATGGGTGAATTTACCTCATTACTCTCTAGTGTATGAAGTGAAGGACTCAATTAATCCATTAAAAGGGGAATATATATCATAAGGATGTAAAGAAGTGAATCATCTCACCTATTCTTGGGAAGCATTGCTACTATTTCATCTTCTCCACTCTCGATTTCATAAGTTGTTAAAATTTTAACTAATCAAGTTGAATATATATTTTGACCACAAAGAGAATATATAGAATCCTTAAGGTCCAAAAAATATACTTTTTCCATTTTAGTCTGATCCAATTAATAAATATTTTTATGTGAATATATATACTTGTATCCATACAGTATGAGTTCTTTACATTGAATAAAACACCACATGTCCCTAATAATCATTGAGATCTTCCAAGAATACCACTCCCTATACGGTATGTTGAAATGTCCCAAACTATGAGCCACTAAATGGTGCCTCGATCTAGTAGGTCTCATGGCCTTTGGGGTGCCTCTCTGTACGCCCAAGGTTGTCAACTCATAGAGAGGGCCTATGATGGTATGGTAGGTATACTATACCCTTATGATTAGAGTAATACAATTGTATCATAAATGAACAAAAGGGAGGAATCATAACATCAATCAGTAATATGAGTTAAATCATCCAGACAACAACAATAATAATTAATGCCAAAGGCATTGTCATATACATAATGATGATCAATTCATGGATCTATACAGAATAAAGAAAAATGCAAGGAAATAAGAATCTAGTACAATATAAGTATCAAAATTTAGAAAAGTCTAAAAAAACTATCCCATATAGCATCAGGGGTCATAGAACATTCATATTCTCGCCTTCTCTTATGTAATAATCAATTAAGCATCACCAAGTTGGTGCTTGCCTCTATCCCTACCTGTATCCATGAAGTCTTCTTGGGTACTAAACAGAGGCCCGAACAAGGTGTGAGATAATACTCAATAATCCACCACCAATGGTTTCTATAACGTATCCAATTTGTGCATATAAGCTGTAGTTGTGTTCATGTGTAACAGTAATAAAAGTGATATTTTATAGTCTATAAAAGATCATTGTGATCAAAAAACCATATCATAGGAGATAACTATAAATCATTGAAGGCATCATAAATAGGCTGCACCATATAATCAAATATCATATATATTTTCTAGGATCCAAGGAGTATAAATATCCAAGGCATCCTAGAGGGTTGGACCCAAGGAGTATAATGTCTAAGGCATCCCAGTTGGTCATCGAATATAAGAAATAGAAATTTTCATGGACTCTTATTCAGTCATGGGAACCAAGGAGTATAAATTTACAAGTCATACTAATAGGTCCTTAGATCAAAATACCTATTAGGATTCCTTGTACATTTATACTCTATAGATCTAATGACCTATTAGGATACCTCATACATTTCTAATCCTTTAATCTGATGATAGACTGAGATTCCTTGGATCCGATGATCGAATAGGATGACATGGACATTTATACTCCTTGGATCAGACCTAGTAGGATGCCTTGTAAATATCTACTCCTTGGATTATAGCCTCTACATGTGATATTTTATTACACATCATAGCTTGTTGATGATGCTTATCATGATTTACAGTTATCCCTTATGATATGGATACGTAATCACAGTGAGCCTTGGTAGGATAGACATTATCACTTATAATTTTATAACATTTATTCCTATTATACATGAACACTACTTCGGATTATATACTCATAATGGATATTCTATATACACTTCATCCCATATTGGAGACTAGAACCAAGGGTATAATAATCATAAAATGAGAGGTATTACCCTCTAAGAAAACATGTGGAAGGGAGAGATAAGACAAATACACCAATAAAAACCCTCTCAAACATATAAAATAAATCTCAAGTGCTAACATGAAATGTCATACAGTACTAAAAAAACTAAAAAGAAACTATATAATGAAAAATTTAAAGATGAAAATGACCACAATGCCTGAGAAACTTCCATAAAAACATGATCTAGTAATATACATATTGATCTCCAACCTTCTCTTACTGACCAAAAAGTAGATTATATATACATAGGGTGTGAAAACTAATATACAAAGTTGGATGCTACTTGGATCCTCTCATCAAAAAGTTAATGAACTCATGCTAAATCATTGTGAAAAACAGTGAAACTAACTCTTCACTTAAATAGTTATAATAAGTTCTCATACTCATCATGGATAACTCACGCCTAGTATCGCATAAAAGAGAGAATATAATATAATTAAAAAACATCAAGGTTATCCTGCTCCTACTTCCCCATTGTTTTTTTCCTACCCCAACATTGCATATCCTGAGCTATATTTCTCCAAAATAATTCAGTCTATAAACAACTGATCGTAGCATCACAACATGCACATCATATATCACATCATAAAATATCTATATAGAAACTATGTATTTTCTAGGATCCACCATAACCCCTATGATGTGTATCATAAATTGGGTTTTATAACTCAAACCATCATATCCCATACATCATGTAAGGTACCTCAATTAATCATATCCTATACACATCATACCTATAATAATCCTTTGGATTCTATATCTTGGGAAACATGTGTGTGAATAACCACAATCCATCATATCCCTCTACACACATGTATGGGGAAACTAAATTTTGTGCATTCCAACACATATAACTACCAATAGAAAATAGTGATGTCAAAGGGGGTAGTTATCCATCCATCCTCCCATCGGGGTATTTGGGAAAACACCCTCTCAAAGTCCACTAGGTGTGAATCTCTCTAACTGACATGGGTGAGGTAACGTATGAAATCATAAAATATAAAAGATCTAATATAGGTCATGTCCACACTCTAGGAATAACCTAATCTTAATCTCAACTACAATTATCATCTCTCACACTCTTAGCTTCTTTTGTTATGGACTAGATATCCTATAAGCACACAACCATTTAAAGAGCTTCATCAATTACTGATTTTATTTTTTTTATCATTTAATTTACATTAATTAATTTATTAACGGTAAATTAACTAATATCATTATTCAAAATTACAATACTTTAAATCATAAAAGTAATTTCTATGCCCTCCTGGTATATTCCAATCCAAGTCCATGGTTTCTCAATATTAGAATATTTTCAAAATTTTCATTTCATCAACACGAACCCCATGGGTAAATAATTATTTATTCATTATTAGAATCATTCCATAAACCAGGTAATCTAGGAAAACCATCCTTAGTTATTAAAAAGAGGAAACATGCAATCAAGGTCACCAAGCTACCTCAAGCAGTTGGGAAAGGAATAAGGATAAAACAAGAAACTGAACCATCGTCCATTAAACATATTCCTGTAAACCAAGAATACAGCCTTATCACATCAATGGGTAATCCAAAATTTAACTTGTTCTATATTATTGAGTGTCATCCCAGACACCCACATACATATCTCGATGTATCTCTCCATCACATGCGTCAACTACTGCCACATCATTTGAGCCTCCCGACCAATGTCACATCATCCATATTAAGCTTAAACATCCCATCATGAGGTGAATCTCACATCCAAATAAAATAAAAAAAGTAGCAAGAAACAATAACAACAACCAATAGGGAAACCAAAGACCCAAAACAAGGAATCCAGCCTTCATAGATAAATGAACTCTCATGGTTCTAAACCCAAGTCACACGACCTTCTCAAGTAAAAATAAAAATCATCTCTAATAATTAAATTAATCACACAATTTGTTGTTATTTTATTTTGAATTAACCAATTAATTATTCATTGGTTCCTACTATTGGAAACCTAAGGCATAATGTGGTAATAATATATATATGAAATGGGGAGGATGCGCATGTAAAGGGATCTCCTGGTCTAGGGTTCTCCTCTCGCCGCCGTCGCCACTTCGCTGCGGACGGCGCAGCGTTTCCCTCTTGAGATCGGTGCGTCAGTCAGGATCTCTGCGGCGTCGCGTGGATTCGTGGTCTTCACTTGCTGTGGAGCTTTTCTTTGGGCTTCGGTAGTTGTTGGTTCGGACCTGCGGGTGTAAGACTGGTCCCCGTTGACGGCGTACTCTTCAGAGCGCTCCCGGGTTTGTTATCGGCATCTCGCTGGTGACCTGTGGTGAGCTTCTCAGCATCTGATGGTCGCACTCTTGTGTTGGTGTGGTTGGGGTCCCGGCCTTCCTCAGGTGAGTGCGGTGGGGTTTCTTCATGTCTGAAGTGGCCGTATTGGTTGGTGGCGGCGGGATCTTCAGATTCAGGGTGTGGCTTGTGCGGTTGGGTGGTTGCTGGGTTTCTGACCCTTCTATAATGGTGTTGAAGTTGAAGATGGTGATGGCATCGGCGGTTGGCTCTTTCTGGTGATGATTTTGAAGGTGTGATAATGTTAGTTACTGCCGTGTTTCTGCCGGTGGTGATTAAGTGGTGTTTCCGGAGGGACGTTGGCATTGCGGTGTCGACGGATGCCGGAGAAGGTAGTGCGGTCTCACGGCTCGAGATGACGGACGATCCTGTCGCCGGTGAAGGATGGCGCGTGATAGTGGCTCGGGCTATCAAGTGGCCTTAGTTTGGCGTGCGGACTGAGACGTTGATGCTAGGGTCGCGGCTCGAGGCGAATGGCGGTGAATGTGAATTTGTGTTTGAAATTTGAAATGGGGTTCGGTTTTGGATGTGGTGAAGTATTTTTCTTGATGTGATGAAATGATGTATGGGTACCGGCAACCCCTTAAACCGACGATATGAAAATGGAAAAAAAATGATTTACAGGCAGGTAACAAGCTATCAAGAGTTGAATAAGCTCTTAGCATTAAAGGAGTTTCAACAAACTTAGAGAAGTACCAATCTCATTAACATGCCTTTTTTATTTAAACTTTCCCAATAAGAATTATCCTGATTCACATTCTGTATCAGTACCATTATCATGGAATAATACATTTAATTAATCATGTGCACTGCATAAATTTGAATTACCATCAAATTTTAAGAAACACTCGATTCATCTTACATGCCTATTCATTAATTATTTATCCAACTAATTAATAATTATCTGCTTTAAGTTCTTTATCATTTTAAATCAATAACAACATGTTAATCCATAGAATCAAAAAACATGATAATAAGTATGACATAGATTGAACAACATCTATAAAATCAAGATTAAAACCTTTATCATTGTACAAACCGGCAACATGTGATCGGTACAACCAATTCATTATGAATTTGGTTCAATCATTATTATATTAATTTCATTTCTATCCAAGGGGATAAACCATTCTAACTTTAAGATTCCACATAAATAAATAGGAGAAGAAATTAATCCCCTACCTCGAAGGCATCAACATTCTTCACTTAAGAATGGGCCCACATCATATATCTTGATCACACCTCCTGCAAGATTTGAATCCCTCAAAGGACATCATGCCATAACTACACCAATAAACAACCAAGAAAACTCCATTATAATAATGAAGAGAAACCTACATCACATGGAATGAATAAGAAGGAGGTTCCATATCAAATTACCATGAGATAAAAATGTAGGACATGAAACATATCACCACTTATTGAACATGGGAAGTTGAGAATCGATCCCCATTAAAGGAATTCCAAAACAGCTGAAGAGATAATCTTCACATGATTCACTACACCAAAATTGGAGGCACGTGCAAGATGGATTCACCGCTGAAAGGAACTAAACCCCCCAGAAGAAGGGATCCATGACAACAAGGGAAGGAATTCAGATCCTCCATCCTTGAGGGAATGCATGTAGAAAGGAATGAATGAAGGTTATACATTTTCAATCCAATAGATATATGATGATCATAATTTCATATCGAAAAAGATTAAATTAACCAACTATTTTGGATCCCATTAAACTCTACACAAAAAACTCATTTATAGCATCGTTCATCACCAAAAATTAAGGATATAATTATAATTGATGAAACAAACTTTAAATACACTTGATTCTCACCGCCAAAAGACTCGTATGGCAAATTTTACGTAACTAGAAGAAAACTCCATGTGGCCAATTACACGTAGTTGGAATCCCCACCTAGGAAAATACTCCATGTATCAAAAATCCCTATGTAACTATTTTAACACATCTAATTCAACCACATTGCTGATTTTTTCATGTGATTGATTCACATAGTCGATCACTCACAAATAATATTCATGTATCTGATTCATGTAGTTAATCGCTCACATTGTTGATCTATCCACACAAATGATTTACGTACCCTATCCTTCCATCTATCCAGTTTAAGTACCCAATACTACCACATTTCCAATTCACATAGTCATTCCGTCCACATAGACAATATAGAATCATAAATGATTCGTGTATTTGATCCAACCATGATGTAGATTTGACTAGCCATATGAGGAAACAAGTTACTGCATAATCAAGAAGGTGAAAGTACCAACCAACGACATGAACAAACATAGAAAACAAGTGGAAAGAGTCTAAAACACCCAATAACCAATAATACTGGAAAAGTAATGGTTCATGACAATAAGGACCATTACATGGATACCATTCATGGTGATTATATAGTGTTATTATTTCAAGGAAATGGGTGTCACACAATATGTACATGGTCTTATATACCATGGGAGGCTACCATTAATTATTAAATTATAACCCAAAACTATATTTTAAAAGTATAAACATATTTACTCTACTTTAAATTGAATTATAAATTACTATTATTATGATATTTAGTGTATAATGTGGTGATATAATAAATTAATTATATTTTGAATATTTAGTTTAGATTTTTATAAAAAATAAATGTATAAAAGATGTGTCTGGTGTGAATTGATAATAATGTTATTATTAATTTTATTGTATTTATATTATTAGTTTAGTAATTAGAATGTGAGTAAAGTGTTGTGATTAGTATTCTTATAATTTTAAATTGTGGGAGTATATATATGTGTGTGTGTGTGTGTGGCTAAATAATTATGGACAAAGAAAAAAATATTATTATTATCTAACCCAAAAATATATATATGTATTATCTATGATGGGTTTATGAATATTTTATAGGATTGTTTCTTTCAAAATTATACTATTTCAAAGAGTTTTTTATTGGAATTTTAGGTAGAATTTGTCCCACCCTATTTCCTATGCATATGGTGTTTAATGAGAGTACAAAGAGACTTATTTATATCAAAAATGAATTTTTTTAGAGGATTAAATTTATAGTTTATTTTTATAGATAAATTCATTAGTTTTTTTATAATGTTTTAGTTTTCAAAGGTGTTTTATATCTATTTAAATTAAAAAGTAGTTTTTAATTTACTTGTACACCAAATGTTTATGTGAATATTAACTTGGGTTTTGAAGTGAAATTATGGAAAATATTTTTATTGAACATTTTGATATAAACTATAAGAAAACAATAAAGTGTTTTTATGTATTAATTCAAAGGTAAAAGTGGAATTAGGCATAATAAAAGAGAGTTTTATATATGACATATTACTATATTCATTTTCCCATTTTTTATATAAAATTAATTCCTATGATATTTTTATGTTTGTAGAAGTTTAATAATGGAAATGGGGGATTATTTTTAAAATGTATATTTGTTATGAAATTATTATTTGTGAAATTGATCATTTTATGAGTATTTGATAATAAGAAAAGGTTTTCGTATATATATTTTTGGAATAATTTTAAACAATTTGAATTGGGTTAAACATGATGAGAAATACATTGGGTACTAAGAGGGTCCCTAGGATAAGATCTTATGTTGGATTATGATTAAAACTTTTCCATGTATTAGTTATTCTATTCAAGGCATCCCATGTGGACATAGTTATCCCATTGAACTAAAACTATACAAACATGATGCTATTATGGATATAAAACTATAGGGACATGAATATCCCATGTAAACTAAACCATAAGAAAAATTTTCTCTCATATTGACTAAACCTTAAGGATATGGTTCTCTAGAGGTGTTACAATGCTTCCCTACCTAGTCTCATATGTTATATCCCCATGTTGATTATTTATTTATTTAATTATAAATTATCCAGAATTTACTTTTTTTCTTATAAATGTATAAATTAATTCACTTATATCCTTTATATTAAATGATTATTTATATACTTTTGAATGAGTATCCAAAAATTAAACTCATGTTAATTGATTTTATAAAAGATAAGAACTATGGTATGTTTTTATTATTGTAATTAAAACTAAAATGTATAGATTTTTAAATAGATAAAATGTATAAAATATTTGGCTAAATCCTACTCGGATTTAGCTCACATCCTTTATAAAAACCATAGTGTGAATGTATCTATGTATTCCCTTGATTTTTCATAAAATAATGATCGATGTTCATGTTTTTTAGATGTGAACCATTAAATCAGTCATGGATATATAGAGGATATGGAATATGGGATTACTAGTGTAACATATAGAGATGGATGTGTATTACATGCCTGGTATCTAATTGGTCTTATAAACATTTTTTCATTTATAACTACAAGCTTTAATTTTATGGTTGATTATTAGTTTTTATATGATAGTCTTGAAATTTTTTTATTTATTATTTATTGTATAGTAAGGTGTCAATCATTACAATTCTCTATATTATACCATTAGCACTAGTTATCTGCCCATGGTAATCATGAATGGACTTTCATATTTTTGGTGTAAAATAGTTATATATCTATGCTGGTATGTTATAGTAATTGTGGTGTTTTCATTGATTATATAGAGGAATGATATTTTTGGTGACTATTTTATAGTTTTTATAGATTATAAGAAGAATTATTACATCATTTGATATGTGGAATTGAATCAGAGTAAGAAGATATTGATAAATTTCATCTTTTATTATGATTTAGATATCACATATACACTAGTAAAGGGTAATATGGTAGAAAATTCTTCGAATCAGAATACTTATGGCGATGTGGTTTAGGATTGATCATGTGTATTAATGATTTCAACAGTATTATATACCATTGGGTTCTTCCTTGTAGTTTCATCTTATTGATTCATGGTTGGGAGATTATTAAAATAAATTATAGAAATATTGTATCATTCAGATATATATTTCTTATTATTGGTCTTATATGGGGAGCACTTTATTTTATTATAGAGATATGGTATTTATCACATATCATGTATTAGGTGATGTTCTATTAGATTTATATTTCACCTTTCATTATATAACCTTTAGTGGTAAATATGATAATTCCTTAGAGAAAACATTTTTTGGGAACACCTAAAGAGTCCTGTAAAAATTCTTGTGGCTTGATACGTTACTTACCGGTTGATAACGTTCAAATATTAAGTTATTTCAAGGTTTTTTCAAGCATTTTCAATTTCAAATTTGAAGTGGGAGTGTATACGCAAGGATTTTTTATTGAGATTCTTTTTGCTTTATGAGGTTTTGATTCTATATGGTTAGTGTTTGATTGACATATAATGTATCAATATATCATACCCTTATAGGAAAAATATTTGGTAGAATACATGAAAAAAATTACATGTTAGAGGTGATGATATTTCATATGGTTCCTTATTATATCATGCATGATTTTGAATCTTAGTTTGTGTCTTGAATACATAGAGGATTAAAACATTGTTTTAATACCTAGAATTTTTTTTAGTATGGTATTCAACTTACAAAAAATAACTATACTCAGAGTATGATCTAGTCATTGTGATATATGTTATGGGAATGCATATTGGATTTTGATGGTTTATAGAATCAGAATTTACCTATGGTAGGTTTATTATATTATAGTTGTTATAATTCATCCATCAGTATGGCAGGATCTGTAGCTTTATATGATAAAACATGTTAATATCATTTGTATGAGTCATATGTTATAGAGACATCAATTATTTTTCACAGATTGGTATAAATCCTAGTAAAAAATGTGTGTGTTTGTTATTCAAGAGAGGATAAGGATGATTCATATTTTGAAGAGGTGTTATGTTAACTGAATATATAGGACATTGGAGTTTGAAATTACTGATTATTTATTTCTAAAAGAATCAATGTAATGTGGGTAATGAATATTTTTTAAAGGTGGTTAGTTATATATATCTTTGATAATATTTTTGAGGTTTTGGTTTCGATTGTTCAAGTGTAATTTCTATTAGAAATACTTAATTATTTTGAGAGAATCCCTAATAAAAATTTAAAAGGATCAAAACAACCTTAATAAGGTAATAAAAAATGTAAATAAAATGAATAATATTTGGAAATATATTAGGGAATAGTCTCCTAGAAATACAGTAGTAAAAAATCACTATAAAAATAAAACAAGGAATTAAAAATAGAAGTATAATTTTATAAATAAAATATAGATAAATTTTACAGGAAATTGGTTGAATGGTGAATTAAGTAAATAATAATTATCTATGGTAATTTTATGGATTATATGACCATTGTAATAGTAACCCAGCCTTTAGAATAGTTACATAAACTTTTGAAAAAAACTGACCATTAAAATGGTAACTTGGTCATTGAGGTTGTAGAATTACTGATGAGTAATATTTAAAATTAATAAAATAAATATATATATAAACATTTTAATTTCATATAAATAATCTCTAATTCATGTGATGTGAAGAAGGTTTAGGTGTAGAATTATAATAAGGCATGTTTAAACTTATTTAGTAAAACATGATTTTTTAATAAAAAATTTAAATATTGAAATTAATTAAATTATAAATTTATTTATAAAAAATATATATTATTTTTGATAAAATTCATAAAAATTAGCTAAGGTTGAATTTTGTGAATTCTCTAGAAAAAAAATTAAATTTTGGGGTGAATAGTTAAATGATGTTATTATGTATACGATAAGTTTTATAGAATAATTATGATCTTAAAATAAAACTATAAATAATAAAATGTTTTTCATGAATTAAAATATATATATCGATTAAAATAATTCATTTATAAAAAGATAAATTGAATTTAAGAACTATAAATAAATTTGAAAGTCTAAATTATATTTTATTCAACTAAAATTTTTTTTTGATTCATTGCATTGAATTAAATATTCCAATGATGCCATTCAGTTTTGGGAGTGTTTAAATCTTAATAAAATAAATATTTTTTAATCAGGTTATATTACTTGTATCATGAATCAATATTATTCATAATTTTGAGGAAAAATAAAAAAAACAATATTTTATTCAAAAACACTTCTCTTGTTTTCCTTTTAATACACCCATTATCCATATATTTATCATCAATTCTAAATAATATTTCATTAATAAATCAATAAATAATTATCTCATTGACTCACTTATTCATGTTTGGGAATCTCTATTTTAACCAAATGACCATCCACTAAAGGCTTAAGTATCATTCCAAAGGAGGAATCTCAAAAATCAAGGTAGTGGATTCCAATCCCAAATCTTGTCTTTTATATTATTCTATTACCCCATAAATAACATAAGTTATCCTAATAGTAATATTAAAATTATAGTATAATTATTATATAGTGTATTTATTAAAACTATATATTTATTATTTATTATTTGTTTTTAATAATTTTTAAAAAACATTGTACACCAGTGGTTGGTTTGTTATATCAATGTGAATATAGATGTTCTAAATTCACTTATTCCATTCATAGATGATTTTTAAATGGTTTCAGTTAATTGATATAACATGAATAATCATTTTATTTTATTTTTATGACTCTAGAATGATAAAATAAACATGATAATGGTGATATTAAAAATAAAAAATTGTAGTCATTTTAACCACCTAAACTGAGATTATTGAGAATCTATTTTTGATTTTAATCAAGTTTATATTTTTATTAGACTATTAAAATATTTTAATTATATAAAAACATGAATATAATATAATCATACCGTTTTAACTTATGGAATAAATAGATAAATATGTTTGATTATTACCAATATATCAAAGCAGTTTTGGAATGATGAGCCAAAAAATCATGAAATTTTGATGTAAACTAAATGAATCTAAGAAAATGAATAATAGATGATATTAAAGTAATGATAATAATTAAAATAAAAATAATAATTTTTCTGTAATGTAAATTTAATATATGTAATTTTGATATTCTAGAGATTGGTAGAGAATCCCAAGAGAACCGGGTTTCGAAGTATTGGAATTCTCTTATAAATATTATTTATTTTCAAGTATAATCTCTCTGTAATATATATTATATTCTATATATTATGTTCAATTTCTTATATATAACACCCTATGTTTTTAACCAGACAAAAAAACAAAATAAATTTGAATTTCTACATTTACTGGATATGTCCTTTTACAAACCAAGATTAAAAACATAATTTCAAGATTTGGAACACTTCAATGTGTTTTTCTTAAATAAATTTAATTAACTAAATTTAAAAAATAAAAAATAAATTAAATTAAATGATTTAATAACAATAATAATAATATTATTATTATTAAGTTTAGTTTTTTTAATAAAACCCTCAAAGAGGGGTCCCACCCCTCTCCCCCTATATTTCGCGCGACGCACCCCCCCATGGGGTTCTCTAACTATGCATTATGCACCCCCCTCCTCACAGCTTTCTTCTTGTGCTGATTATCACCTAATATTCTTCGGATTCCTCTTCAAATATTCACGGTAAGACTCATAGCTCCCTCTTCTACCCTTTTATAATGATTGTTTTCCTCTTTCCATTTCCCAATGGTGTGTGGTCGAACACTAGGGTTTGGGGATAATCCAGATTTCAGTTTTCATCCATTGATAGGGTATGTGAAGGGTATATCAGGAATCCTTCATGTGTATTCCTATAACCACCGCTGAAGGTGAACTAGTTTGGGTCATCAAAGAATGCCACACTAGTGCAGAAAACGTTATTTACATCACCATTTTTTACGTCGGTTATATATAACCGATGTGATAATCTGTGAAATGTGGTTTTTTATATCGGTTATAAAATAACCAATGTAAAAAATGTGGTGAGTAGATTTTTAACTTCGGTTATTTTAATAACCGACATTACAAATCACGCGTGTTCGTTTTTTACGTTGGTTATAAATTAACCGACGTAAAAAATAAAAGCGTGGGGGTTTTTTATGTCGGTTATTTGATAAACGACGTAAAAAATGACATATCTACGAGTTTTTTAGGTCGGTTATAAAATAACCGACATAAAAAACCAAAGCACGGGGGTTTTTTACGTCGGTTATAAAATACCTGATGTAAAAAATGCGGCTTTTGAGGCTTTTTTGACGTCGGTTATTTTATAACCGATGTATCAAAACAACCCACATAATTTTTTTATGTCTGTTATACAATAACCGACGTAAAATACTATGATTTCTGATGTCTTTTTTAGGTCGGTTATAGAATAACCGACGTAAAAAACCAACATGTGGATTTTTTTACGTCGGTTATAAAATAACTGAATTAAAAAAAGCCATCTCTGATACATTTATAACATCGGTTATTATAATAACTGACGTTATTAATGTAAAAAATAGTTTATAATGTCGGTTATTTAATAACCGACATTATAAAACATTTAAAAAATTAACAATCCCTATGGATTGTCATTTACGATTTTTCAATCGACAGTCTGACGACTCGTCTCTCTCATGCGGTAAACCCTAATCAACTCGTCGATCTCGCTGTGTTAAACTCGTTTTTCCTTCATCTTTTATCATTTTTCCTCTCCTCGGATCTATCATCTCAACTCACATCACTCAAGTAAGCCTTCCATGAATTTATTTCGTTCATTTTTTTTCGGATAGTCTATATTTATTTTTTGCGATTTTTGTGTTTAAACTAGATAAGATTATTCGATTTCGAACCCTCTTACCTATTTTTGCCATCATAATCTTATTTATCATCCCTATATATATTAGATCAACTCGCAATATTCACGTAAGCCTCAACTAATTCTATTTAGTATGTTTTTGTTTTGAGAATGCCTGACATTGATTGTAATTTTTGTTGTCATTGACAACTAAAGATCTCATTCTCCTATATTACTTTATAGAATGGTTATTGATTAAATGTACGAATTTAGAAATGAAATTTAATGTGTTGTTGTTGCTTATGTTTATCCTCTATTATATTATAATCTATTAGACATATAATGTAATGGTTGTTGACCTCTATGGCCCTTTGATGCATCGCAATGTCTCATGATTCCAAATAAAAATGGGTTCTGCTGAGGGCTTACCCTAGTATTTTTTGAGGCCTTGGGCAAGGCCTTGACAATATGTTTAAGATTTCTAGAATTATCCATTACCTCATTATGATATTAGTTATCGAGAAAACTTGTGATCATTTGAGTAGTTGAATATCATTGGTTATTTTTAATTATCATATGATCATTTAAGTAGCTATATTTAATAATATTTAATTCCATCTATTTCAAGCTGAAGTATATATTAAATTCATGTGTTTTTAGTTGTTCACAATGCCTAGTTTTTATATGTAAACCATTGTTTGGGGGGTTGTCTGGGGGGTGGGGGTTGTCTAGAGGGTTGGGGGGTCTAGGGGATGTCCAAGGGTGTGGGTGGGTGTGGGGGGTTGTCCAAGGGGGTGGAGGCCTGTCCAGAGGGTTTTGGGGGTTGTCGAGGGGGGTGGGGGCTATCCAGAGGGTTGGGGGTGTCCAGGGGGTGTCCAAGGGGGTCGGGGGTGGGGGTGGTGTCCAAGTGGGGTGGGGGTGCTGTCTGGAGGGGTGGGGTGTTGTCCAGGGGGTGGGGGTTGTCCAGAGGGTTGGGGGTGTCTGGGGGGGTGTCCAATGGGGTGGGTGAGTGTGGGTGGCTGTCCACGGGGGTGGCCTGTCCAAAAGGGTTTTGGGGGTTGTCCAGGGGGTGGGGGGCTATCCAGAGGGCTGGGGGTGTCCAGGGGGATTGACTACTGCATCATGGTTTCTGAGATTATGACATGATGATTGTGCTGTGATGATTGGCTTTAAATTGTGATTTTCTCCATCTGAATTTATATTTTAAATATGATTTTATTCTCAGGTTTACTCCATTTTCTCCAATTTTCTATCAACCATGTAGGCGCCATGGTTTTCTTTTATTCAATGGAATTTAAAACTCTTATATCTAACTATATCTTGTTTTAATAATAATATTCAAGCATTTTTTTTAAATACGCATAGATTTTTTTTATATTTCAAAATTGTTTTACATTCAAATTATGATTTTTTTCATATAAACTTATATTTGTCTTATTGTAAAAATATATATATTTCTGATATTTGTTATAAGTAATAATGAGTCGAAGTTGGATTACGGCACATCTAATGAGCAATGAATATGAGGAAGGTGTTGACGCCTTTTTGGAATTTGCTAAACAAAATGTTCCAAGTAGTGACATTTTTTTCTGTCCATGCCTGAAATGTTTGAATATGAAGAAGTTAAAAAGTGGAGAGATAAAAGATCATCTTATTTGTCATGGTTTTAATCTGAGTTGCAGCCCTTGGATTTGGCATGGTGAACTGGACGAAATGTCATTGATGATGATGATTCACAAGATGGTAACTCTGATGGAATTTAAGAAATGATTCGCAATATTGTAGCAGAACAAATTGAGAAAGAACTGACAGTTGAGCGTCTATATGGTGATGCTGAAAAACCATTATATCCTAGTTGTACAGATTTTACGGTTTTTTTGGCGGTGTTAAGATTTATTAAACTGAATGCGAAACATGGATGGAGTGACAAAAGTTTTACAGAGCTGGTACAATTGATGAAAGACATTCTTCCAAAAGATAACGATCTTCCAGATTCCCATTACAAGGCCAAAAAAATATTATGCTCGATGGGACTGGGATACAATAAAATACATGACTGTCCGAATGACTACATTATATATAGGAAGGAATATGAATTTCTGTCAGAGTGTCCTAAATTTGGGACATCACGGTATAAGGTGAAAGAAAAATAACAGGCTGATGTAGAGATTACAAAGCTCCCTTTAAAGGTATTTTGGTATCTTCCTATAATTCATCATTTCAAACGTTTATTTGCTAATTCACATGATACAAAAAAGGTTAATATGGCATGCTGATGAGTGGGTATGTGATGGAAAAATATGTCATCCAGCTGATTTTCCACAATGGAAGAATATTGATGCGCAATATTCTATATTTGGAATTGAAATTAGAAATTTCATACTAGGGTTGTGCACAGATGGAATGAATCCATATCGAACCCTCAGTAGAACACATAGTTCATGGCCTATTTTATTGGTAATTTACAATCTCTCTCCTGAATTTTGTATGAAGCGCAAATATGTCATGTTGAGTATAATGATCTCTGGTCCAAAGCAACCCGGCAATGATATTGATGTTTACTTTTCACCGTTGATTGATGATTTGAAACTGTTATGGGATGATGGTATTAGGGTGTATGATTCTTATAAAATGGAATATTTTCAACTGCATGCAGTGCTTTTGTTCACTATAAATGACTTCCCAGCGTATGGAAATTTTTCTGGATACAGTGTTAAAGGGAATAAAGCATGTCCAATTTGGGAACAACAGACGTCATATTTTCAATTGCATCATGGGAGGAAAACAGTGTACATGGGTCATCAAAAGTTTTTGCCTATGGGTCACCCTTATAGAAGACTAAAAAACGCATTCAATGGCTCACAAGAATTTAATACTACTCCAAAACCTGTATCCCTGGATTTGTATTTTGAGAGGGTGAAAAACCTTGATGTGACATTGGGAATGATAGAGAAATCTGATAATGATAGACATATTTGGAAGAAAAGGTCAATATTTTTTGAGCTACCATATTGGAGGTATCATGAAGTTAAACATAATATTGATTTCATGCACATGGAGAAGAATATTTGTGATTGTTTGATTGGAATATTGTTAGATATTAAAGGAAATACTAAAGATGGGTTGAATGTAAGATTAGACTTACTATCAATGGGAATACGTTTGGAGTTAGCTCCCACTCCTAAAGGAAGACGAACATTTCTTCCCCTAGCTTATCATACATTATCGAAAAGGGAGAAAATTATATTTTGTTACTGTCTTCATGATATCAAAGTGCCTCAAGGTTATTCTTCAAATGTAAAAAATTTTGTCTCATTGAAGGACTTGAAGTTGATAGGTATGAAATCACATGACTGTCACGTCATGATGCAACAAATTTTACCAGTTGTATTGCGTGGAATATTTCCCATTCATGTCAGAAAGACTATGATGAAGTTGTGTTATTTTTTCAATTCAATTTGTAACAAGGCGATTGATGTGAATGCTTTGAACATTTTGGAAAATGATGCAATTTTTATACTTTTTCCATTGGAAAATTATTTTCCTCCAACTTTTTTTGATATAATGGTGCATTTAATGATTCATCTGGTTCGAGAAATAAAGCTTTGTGGACCTGTATATCTTCGTTGGATGTATCCTTTTGAAAGGTATATGAAAATATTAAAGGGGTATGTTAAAAATCCATATCGACCTGAAGCCTCCATTATTGAAAAGTATATTTCTGAGGAGGTAGCAGAGTTTTGTATGAGCTAAGTGGATATAGTGCAACACATAGGTTTGCCTCCATCTCTCCATGAATGAGTTAAAAATGAGGGAAAGGGGATTCGTGGCTTGAAAGTCAAATCATTTTTAGCTGAACAGATGAAGAAGTTAGAATGATACATCTTGAATAACATAGTTGATGCTCAACTGTATATCACATTTCATATTAATGAGTTGAAACAATGTCATCCAAAGAAGAAAGAAATGTGGATTTTGAATGAGCAGAACAAAACTTTTTTTTCATGGATTAAAAAGACTTTGCTTGGTAGATCAGATGTATCAGAGACAATAAAATGTATAGTGGGTTGTCCATGTTTAAATGTGATAACATGGTCCGGTTATGACATTAATGGCTATACATTTCATACGAAATCTCAGGACAACAGAAGTGCAGTTCAGAATAGTGGTGTATTGGTGTTTGCAGAAGCAATGCATTTTTCAAGTGCTAAGGACAAAAACCCAATTTCTACATCAAGTGCATATTATGGAGTGACTGAAGACATATGGGAGGTTTATTACTTTAAAATTAAAGTTCCTATTTTTAACTGTAAATGGTTTATCGGTAACAACAGTGTCAGACACGATGAATTTGGAATGACACTTGTTAATCTGAATAGATTGGAAGACACAGCTGATTCTTTTATAATGGAAACACATGGAAAACAAATTTTCTATGTAGTAGATCAATCAGATATGCAGTGGGTTGTTTTTTTACAAGGGAAAAAACAATATATTGGTGAGGATGAAGTTGATGAAGATGCTGATTTATGTGAGATCCCTACTTCCATGGAAAGATTAACATAACATAATGATGAGAATGTTGTAGACATGGTTTGTGCCATAAAGAACAATCACAACAAAGGAATTTTGGAAAACAATCCATTTGTACATTCCTAAAATTACAGGTAACATATGTTTATTTCTTGTTTACATTTATTTTTTTCATAAATGTTAGATATTGTAAGTTTTTTATTTATTAAAACATGTTTTAAAACAAAATAAGTATAAGTTCTTTCTTGTTTATTTTACTTTATCATGTTTACCATTACATGAATTATATATCTATTATTTTTGTTCAGTGACAATTACATTACCATGTTTACCAGGTTTACCATGATTACCATGTTTACAATCTTGACCATCTTTACCATCTTTACCATTGTTTAACATGATTACCGTATTACCAATGTTTACTATTACGTAACTTAGTACACTTTTCTATTTTCTGATTACAGTAGTATTAAAATATTTGAATTTGTATATTTTTGAACTAGCGTTTGTTTTTTTTTTAAGGATAATGACAGATCATTCAGTTGATCAACCACGTGATTCTGGAGATGACCATATTGGTCATACCTCTGGGGAGGAACATTCACATGCTCATATTATGATAAAGAGTTCAAAGGTTGGTAAACGTGGGTGCACATGTTTACCAAAATTATCACTTTCCCATACGCAGGATCAGAGGATAGTCATTGAGTTTGATGATGATGATATTCCTAGAGGTCCAAATGTAAAATATTTTAAGAGTTTTGTATCAACTCAGGCTAAGAGAAAAGTAAGAATTCTGTATGATGACTGGAGAAGTGTGGATAAAGCGATAATCTCTTGGCTGTGGGAGACGATTTTGGTAAGATCTTTTTCTATTTTGTGAATATTATTTAAATGTTTCTAGTATATATAATATGTTTAACCTCTTCTTTATCAGATGACATTTGATATTCCTGAAACTAGTGGAGTCAGGAAGAAATGCTTATCGTTGGCTGCCAGGAGTTGGAGGGATTTCAAATCAACCCTCTCATCTGATTTCATTTATGGTCATAGGAGTCATGACAATCCATGTCGTATATATCCTTTTATAGATGAAGACACATGGAGACAGTTTTATGAAAGTATAAGAAAAGAGTCATTTTTGGTATGGGCAGTGTAAACTTTTATAAAAAATCTTATATAAATGATCTTATTAACATTTTGTTAATGATTTCTTATTCTTAATTTACAGCAAACAAGGAAATATCATAAGAAGATCAAATCTAAAAATTTATACCCTCATATTTTATCTCGGGGAGGGTATGCATTTTTTGAAGAAAAAATGATGGCCGAAAAATTTCAACAACTAAGAGCTGATTCTTCAAGCTCTAGAGAGGTGGCCCCTCCATCCCCTCCATCTAGACATGAAAAATAGAAGAGAGCTCGGAAGGGAAAAAAGGGAAATATCTTTCGGAATAATCTTGAATTGTAGTTGAGAGGATTGTAAGATATCTATTTTATTTATTTAAGTTAACCATTTTCATCATATAATTTCAATCATTACAGAAATGTTCAATTAATTAATACAGGACTCTCTTGAGGAGCAGAGTTCACAGGGGAAATTTACAGCTACTGGGAGGGAAGATATTTTATCTATAGCATTGGGAAGGCCTGAACATCCTGGTCATGTAAGAGGATATCTGGAAGGTGTATCAGTAAGAAAAGTGTTTCCAAGTTCTTCAACTTCTAACGTTGAGGGGGTTTATAAACAAAAAATAGAATCCTTAGAGGCTAAAGTTCATAATATTAATGCAATGATGGAGGACAAGATTAGAGCATCGGTGCAGTCTATGTTTGCAGACATGCAAAGACGATTTCAGACTACAGCTCCCACTGCTCCACCTCCCCCTATAGACCCCATTATTTACCCTCCACCTCCGCCGGTATCTATCACTGCTCCACCTCAGCCTACGGACCCCATTTTTTATCCTACTCCTCCGCTGCAGCTTCCTACTTATTGCAAGTTATATGTTGATGATTCTCAACATCATATAGTAGCATATGGCTTGGTATATTGTGTATGATATACAGTTCATCATCAACAATTAGAGGTAGATAATCAGAGGGTCATTGTATAGGATATTATAGATATATTAGCTCGGGTACCATTACCTACAGATGAGGGGGCGACAGTTGGACATAGTATCGGCCATTTTTTAATTTGGCCATCCAGACTTCTTCAAATCATTACAATAGAGGTATGAATGTTATATCTTTTATTTTATTTTTTTATTAAATTTGTTTTATCATTTGAAAACTAATATATTTTTAAATTTATTTTTACAGGAATTATTCAAAGGTAAATAAATATTGTATAGACAACAACAAAGACAAATGGCTATGACATCAGATACATATTCTAGTAGTCTTGATAGATTTTCAAGATATTCAAATTTGTTGGCGGGTCATTATGAGTTTCTAATGGAAGCTCATGTTTGTGGACATGAAATAAATGTGGGGATTATGAAAACTGATATCATGGAGCTTGTTACTGGAGATAAGTTGGGCATCAACGTGGTGCAAAGTTTTTCCATGTAAGTCTTAACACCTTTTCCCTGTGTTACATTTATTAAAAATGTATAATTATGTCTGTTTTGTATTAGGTATCTTTATAAAATTTGTGAGAGTAATGAAATGACAGATGTATATGGATTCATAGACCAGCAATTGATATCCCCTGAAGCATGTGCATTGGATGAGGAACAAAGAATGCTTTATATTGCTAAAATATTTGAAAAGAATATTGTCACACAATGTTTGATGATGCCTTTTTGTGAGAGGTATGAAACACATCTCTCTCAAAGAGTTAATTATCTTTTAACATAAAAAACCACTAATGTTAAATTTCTTTTTATCAGTGATCATTGGATGTTAGGGGTTTTTTTCCCAAGGGAGAAAGCACTTTATTGGATATGCTCTGTCCATGGTGATGTGCGGGAAAGTTTTAAGAATATATTAGAAAAGTAAGTTTCAATTTCTCAATAGTTTTATATATTATAATGAATTTTAAATTTACCCCATTCGTATTATTTTCTAACAGGGCATGGGCCTACTTTCGAAAAAAGAAAAAGAAAAGGAATGTAAAGATCAAATATGTAAATGCGAAGGTAAATATCCATTTATAATTTGTGCTTTTTGATTTATTACATAAAAATAATATATTGAAATTACACTCATTCAAACAGAATTGTCATGAACAAAAAGGCATCATCGAATGCGGATATTATATGTTAAGATTTATATATGAAATAATAAAAACTGGGACAGTTGTGAATTTTGACCTGGTAAGATTTCCTCTTAAACTTTTCCATAATATTTCAATTTGATTTATTCGTTATACATGTTAACTACTATCCTTTTCATTTATAGCTTTTTGATGACCCTCAACCCTATACTGTTGAAGACATCAAACACTTACAAGTGGAGTGGTCAAATTATTTTACAGGTTTGATTAAATTTTAGTTGTTTGTAATGTAAAATGTAATTTTGAATATTGTCATTGTAATTGTGTATTTGGTAGTAGTTTAGGTTGGATTTAGTTTTTTTTTGAAGTTGAAAGTGTAAGTTTTGAGGGTTATATATGTGAATGTTTCATTTTTCTCTACTTCTTGTTTTGGTCTACTTATGATGGTTTTTCTGGTATGGATTCTGGTCTGGGGGGGAGGGGTTCCAAGGGTGTGGGGGTGTTCAGTGGGTTTGGGGGTGTACAGGGGTCTAGGAGGGCTGTCCGGTGGGGTGGGGGCAGTCAAGGGGGTGGGAGGGCTGTCCAGGGGTGTGGGAGGGATGTCCAGGGGGTGGGGGGTATACATGAGGGTGGGGGGTTGTCGAGGGGTGTTTGGGACTGTCCAGGGGGTCAGGGGCAGTCCAGGGGTGTGGTGGGGGCTCCAATGGGGTGGGGGCTATCAAGTGGGATGAGGGGGTGAGCGGGTGCTATTCAGGAGGGTGGGGGTAGTCTAGGGGGGTGGTGGGGGCTCCAATGGGGTGGGGGAGGGTTGTCCAGGGTGTGGGGGGTATACATGAGGGTGGGGGGTTGTCCCGCGGTGTTTGGAGTTGTCCAGGGGGTCAGGGGCAGTCCAGGGGTGTGGTGGGGGCTGTCAAGTGGGGTGAGGGGTGAGGGGTGTTGTTCAGGAGGGTGGGGGGTTGTCGAGGGGTGTTTTGGGCTGTCCAGGGGGTCGGGCAGTCTAGGGGTGTGGTGGGGGCTCTAATGGGGTGGGGGAGGGCTGTCTAGGGGGTATACATGAGGGTGGGGGCTATCAAGTGGGGTAAGTTTTATATGTTATCAATGTAAATGCTTAAATTTTCTTTAGTTCATGTTTTTATCTCCTTCTGTTTTTGTGGTACGAATTATTGATTTGGTTTCTGGTTGATTCTGGGGTAGAGCAGAGGACTGCAGTCGATTTTTTTAAAAAAAAAAATTGTCTTCCACGTCGGTTATTTTATAACCGACGTGATAAAAAAATTTAGAAGGGTTTATCACGTCGGTTATTTAATAACTGATGTGATAAAGGACCTGGGAAATGATTTATCACGTAGGTTAATCAATAACTAGCATGATAAAAGGCCTGGGAAATTTTTTATCATGTCGGTTATTAAATAACCTACGTGATAAACCATATCCCATGACTTTTATCAGGTCGGTTATTGATTAACCCACTTGATAACCCCCTCCCCCCCCCCCCCCCCCCCCCCCGGAATGGTTTAGCACGTCGGTTATTATATAACCGACGTGATAAACCATCACCCAATAGTTTATCACATCGGTTATTTAATAACCGACGTGATAAAATCCCTCGCACGTGTTTATAACGTCGGTTATTATATAATCGATGTTATAACCCCCCCCCCCTCGGGGGTTTATCACGGCAGTTATATAATGACCCACATTATAAACCCCACCCCCCAGTTTTTTTCACATCAGTTATTAATTAACCAATGTGATAAACACCACGATGTTATGTTTGTTACGTCAGTTTTTAAATAACTGACGTAAAAAATGTTATTTATAACGTCGGCTAAAAACCGACATAAAAAATGAAAAATAACCGACATAAATAACGTTTTCTGCACTACTTCCATCATCGATTGAGGGAAAGGTTTTTTTTTTGTTCTTCATTTTTGCTCAATTTATAATTGGGTATTTTTTTAGTTTATGTGTTCCTGGTAATTTTTATTAAGTGTATTGGTCTTTTACACAGTTTTTTTCAGTTCCTAGTATTTTTTATGTCTTTTTGGTCATCCTTGTGTCTGTTTCGGGTTGCCATTTTCAAAGGTGACTTACTGCATATGCATAGGTAAGCATATAAATATGTATGTTCCCTCGTTATATGTATATTCACCCATGGTGGTGAATATATGTGTATGATGCTATTTTTTCTTATGTATAATATTAAAAATACATATATAAGTGAGTGTTAATGGGTATATTCATATATGACCATGTATTTAAGGTTCCCCTTGCATGTATTCACGGAAAAGCGAACACGTGAATTAGGGTTATGTTTCCTTGTGTATATTCAAAGGTGCATATTCTCGGTGGAAGGAAGGAGAAGCTTCAACTGGTTGCCACTTAAAATGACTAGTGTCAATGTGTTCGGCTTGGATTGGTCTTCTCTTGAGGTAGAATCCCTATCCTTTTCCCTTTTAAATTTTAAAAACACATTAGTTTTATTCTTAATTAATCTTGTTTAATTTTTATTCTGTTGATTGGTATTTTATTTTAAAATGATTCCTTGGATAAATTGAATAAAATGCTTAAATATTTTAAATGGGTTTTTTGATAAACAAATTCATGTTTTTATAATAAAACCCCTTGATGGAGGTGCATTGTCTTCAATGTTAAAAAATAATGAGTGGTTATTCATGCTTAGATTTATAGCATCAGTATTTCTATATGATTTTTAACTTGAATTATATAATTAAATGGATTGAAATGATGGATTTCCTTCTTTAAATATTTAAATGTTTAAAAATTTTGCCTCTAATTGATTATCATGTTCAAGATGACCTGTTTTCCTTGAAGTTTTATATTAATTATTTTAAATGGAACTTATTAGGGTGGTATGACCACACCTATTTTTGTAATTCAATAAGTGTGATTTATCTGAAAATTTTCAATGATATGACTTGAATATATTCAATGACATGCTTTATGGTGGTTTAATTCCTTGAAAGGAATTGATTTGGGTGGTCATAAATAAATCCTTTTTTATGTGATATAATTATTCATAGTAATTGTGATATGTTGGATCATGTCGGCATGCTTCAAGAATGACCAGATAAATTTGATAATCCATGTTAAACTATAATATTTTATTTTTTAAACCACCATTTTATCTATTTGGGTCCATGAGAAAGGAGACTCAGACCTACAGTCATCCTATAGGTGTGTCAAATTTCGATTTAATCATGACCTATAATGTTTAAATTTTGAGTCCTACAATAAATTGGATAATTCTATTGATTGTTAAATTATAATTTTAAATTGGAATAGTAATTAATTTGTGTAATTTTTTTTGGAAGAATCACCTTGGATAATTTTTTTTAATTGATATATTAACGACCTTAGAGTCAAATGATTAAAAAAATATTTTTGATGTAATTTTGATGATAATTAGGAACCTGGGTTAATGAAATGATTTGAATTGATATATGATATTTAAATAAATGGATCATTATGTCTTATGATGAATAATCCAGTGCATATGATTCTGGACATGTTATTTTTCTTACTTATCTTTTGAGCTTATGTGATATTGATGTGATTGATACACGAGGGTTTGATGCTGATTTTCATGTTGAGTTTGTCTGGATATGACTCATGATTAATGTGAATTCATGAGGTCTTAGTGCATGTTATTCCATAAAGCTTGAGGGAAAGGTTCATAGGTACTTGTTTCCCAAGGGAAGATTATATGGTTATTTGTGATGTTTGAGGACTCGTGATTTTTGCTGACACCTAAGGGATTGGTGCACATTTTTGTACAACCAGAGGGCTAAAAACACTGGTAAAGAATGCCCGATGTCAGATTATATGATTATGTTGGATGCTTGATGGCTAGATGCATAGTTGCACAGTGCCTGAGGGTGAGGTTTTATTTATGCTTGAGGGTGAGATATTGGTGAGAATGAGGGTTGTTCCCATATGTTTATGGTATATTCTGAGTGATTCATCCTTAGAAAGAGGTTTTTCCATCGATTTGGGTGATCCATCATGATGCAAGAGTATACCAATAGACATAGATACCTCACTGGGTTCCAAAGTAGGTATAGCCGCTATGTGTCCCTTACAAACCTATAAAGTTTTTTGTTTGTTAATTTTGCATTAATTTATTATTTTTTTTAAATATACCTGCTCACTAATTTAAATTATATATCAAGTAATGGGTTGGGTTAGACATAATGGGTGCTAGCCTAGTGAGATTATTATCTCACGCCCTTCTAGATCTTCTTGCTTATAGGTCTTTCGATTCATTTGTTGTGTTGTGTTGTGTACATAGAAGCTAGGGAGCACAAGATTGGGATCTTGATCAGGATGATTGGGGATTTTTCCATTGGGTTTTTATTTTCTTTAGTTATTTTTTACATCTTGTACCTTATAAGGAATTGACATTGGCAATTTTATTTTTATTCAGAAATTATATTAATCATATTTCATATCCCATTCTTTATTATTGCTTCTTCCACTTATGTTTTTTTAATATTATTATATTTTTGTGATAATCTAATCTATAGGGCATAATCTCCCACCATACCATAAAAATACCATCACTTTTAATCATAAGTATCTAGCATATGGGGTGGCATGCTTGAGACCATGTGACCCAGTGGCCTAGGTACCATATTTGAGGTGAGATGGGTTGGGAAGTTAAATTTTATGTATAACATAGCGGTTCCCATTTATTATTATATAATTACTTGTCTCCTTAACTATCAAATATATTTATAGTTAACTTCATTCCTTGTTTATAAGGGGACTCTCAAACTTTTCTTTGGTGTTTACGCTCTCTCTTTCCTCAATTCCTCTTCTATAATTTTATTACATCACTTAATAATGTTTTCAATTTAATTTTCCATTTCTTTTTTGAAGGGATATGTGTAATACCCTATTGGCCTTGGACTAATAATCGGTGTTTGGTTCAAGGGTGTCATGTGACCTTATACATGCCTTCATGTACGCCAAAGGTTACTGACTAGCAATAAGAGTATAGGTGCTACAATGGGAAAGTTATACCCATAAAAAAATAATAAAGGGGTATCTATAATAATAAGCAATCAATGTACATAGTATAGATTTAATGATATGGACATTTAAAATGATAATTGTTTCTTGAATAAATGTGTACTATATTATATTATATATGTATTATACAAATATAGAATATAAAGAAACCAACACCAATTTATTTCGTTAATAAATATAATTACATTATTATATAACTAAACCCATGAAAATGTGAAACATTAAAATGGGAAAAAAAATAAATTTAAAAAATTCGAAAGGGAAAATTTGAATCCTTCCAATCTATTAGAATCATTGCGCTCACCGCAAAAACTATAGAAAGGAAACATAATATTAGTAAACCGATCTACATCATAGAAAATGAAAATATAGAACATTGAGAGTAATTATAGTGAATTTTGAATAAGACAAATAATTAATATTTATATGAGGTAATATGACCATTAGAATGATAATATGATCATTCAGATAATAACCTGGTCATTGGGAATAGTAACTCGGCCAGTAGAATAGTAATATGATATCAAAATAATAAAATTTAATGTTAATAATATTTATCATGAGTAATTTATGTAAATATAAATATTACAATTCCATAAAATTAATATCATGATTAAAAACTCAAAGAATATATAAGCATATTTTTAATAAACAATATTTTAAGGTATTTCTTAAAAATCATAATATTTAATATTAAAAAATAAAATATTATATGACATAATATTTTTTTGAAAAACTTAATTTCATTTTCTAAATTATCAAGTTAAAATTTTCCAAGGGTTATTTTATGGTACTTTTACAATATACTTTAATTATTAGATGAATAGTTAAATTAGAGTATTTTCATAACCAGTGTATTTTAAAATACATCTTTCATGTTGTAATAATAACCTAATAAATTCTATAAAAAATTTCTTGACCAAGAACATATTAAATTTGAATAATTAGTCATTTAAATAAAATAAAAAAGTTTTCCAAACCTTTTTTTTTGCAAAGTCTAAAGTAAAAAATGTTCCCTTAAAATAAACAATTTTCATTTATTCCACTCCCCTTTTAAAAAAATAGTTATTTCAGTGTATAATGGGGTTTAAAGTCATAAAAATATTTTATTTTATTTATATATGATTTATATTGTCAAAAAATCACTATTACAAGGTTTATATTTGATATGATATTTCATTCAATATTTTATTCTAAAAATACATTTCTCCTCAAGTATAAATAACCACACTCCTTCCCCTTGGAAAACCACTTCAATCACACTTAAAAATCCAAATATATACCCAAATATTTTATCTTAGTCCCCTTAGAATACTTATGATTTTTTTTAGAGTAAACAACTCCAATCATCAAGGGAGTTTAGTGCCGTATAAGATAAGTAGTATCATGAAGAAGGTTTGTTTTCATCATCTATTCTTTGTATTTTCCTCTTATCTTCCTCTTTTCCCTATACCATACAAACTAAAATATTCTAAGATTAATTAATTAGAATGTTAAAAATATATTAATGATTTTATCATACTTTAATAATCATATATACTATGAAAATATATTTTATAATTCATGTAGCTCCTCCTTGAACAATGTCCTGTCACTGATCGGTTAACCGCCGACAAGGACATTAGAAATTTTTTATTTTCACCATCATTATGGATGGTTATAATAAATTATTTCTAATATATTAATATATATATATATATATATATTCTAATTAATTATACTTATGTATAAATGATCTTGAAAAAAATAACAAAATCGAAGTAAAACATGTAATTTTTATGGAAAACATGATATCAAAATGCTTCCCTTTTAATGATGGGAACCAAGAAATACAATAAAAATATTATAATTGATAAATATTTAAAAATATTACAATAATTAAATTATTTTACTTTGTTTTAATAAAACTAATTTTATTATTCATGAGTCATAAAAATAACGAAATAAAGCATGATTTAAGGTAAGGGGATTCTCAAACCCAAACTCTTTATTTTCAGTTATCTCCTATTTAACATTGATTTCAGTATGAATGGTCCTATTATATAAAAAATATGTCCTTTAAATAATATTTCTATTTTATATAAAGTATATAAATGTTTCTACCCCTCCAAAAAAATTTAATCTATCTACATTGCTTTTTCAAAAAGACTTAAATTTCAAAAACACCTCTTGAACCCTCTTAAGTTGTTCCTAATTTCCAAAATAAAAAAGATATTATATGAAAAAGTATTATATCCATTATTCATTTGGTAATCCTAAAGTTCATTTTATTAAGTCTAACCTATGAAATATTTTACAAAACTCATTCCTTTCCATGGTTTATTTCATAACCATGATTGTTAAACTTCCCTTTGGTATGCATAATAACGATAATTTAATGATGTGATGGGTGGACCCATAATTATAAAACCCTTTGATTCATTGTTTAATGTGATATATATAATTAAATAGTGTGTATTATTTATGAAAATGAATGTCTCATTGTTCACAATTATTATGCAATGATTTATGCATGTATGTTATACATGGAAATAATGATAGATTTGTTCACAAATTTGTGTGGTGTTTGACTACTATGTTATGATGTTTCATTATTATGCATATTCCACATTCCATTAATTTATTAAATGTTTCCCTCCATAATTTGATGATGTTCCTATGCTTATGATATGATGATGAAGATTATGCTCACTCATGTTCTATTAATCCATGTCCCTTATTCCTACCCTTATTGTTTTTTAGCTCACCACTTTCTTTGATGTATATCTTCAGGTGACTATATGTGATAAGGAGATAATAAAATATTTAGATGTATAAATAATAATAATTTAAATAATTTTTATGTTTTATTATGTATAATTGATGTATGAGCCTAATTTTTTCAAGAAACTGAACCTTTGGATCCTAGATTGTATCGCTATTATATTGTTTATCTTAAAAATAATGTAATAGTCATTCAAGGAAAATTTGGGTAAAAATAATAAATAAAATAAAAACTATACTATAACAAATGGAATATATCATGGATTCATACATCACAACTAGTCACCCATTGGTCTGACTACATATACAAAAGAAATAAAAATACAAAATATGTTTTACTACCATCCTTGAGTCTCACCTCATCCCAATCTCCAAACTCTATATGAGAAATACTTATTTATCATGCATCACTGGTACTATTACCTAGCTAAAACTAAGACTAGTGATGTTTTCTTAGGTACCCAAGCGCCATTGATGAACAAGTAGTGTTTGAGTACAACTCAGTAGGGCACCGCAGACAGGGTACCAAACATAATAATTAAATATATTTCATGCACATTATATATGATATGAATAAATAAAATAGTATAAATAAACTATAAATAAGTTTTCATCAATCCCCAAGTTCTAACATGACACCCGTGATTGATCATACATGCTTCTGCTAGTTATGGAGGTCTCTGAGCATAATACCATCCTTAAAACTCAAGGAATACTTTCTCCCTTCTAGGAAAAAAGTAACAACTCATCCCAAATACAGATTCAGAGTCTCCCTAATAGGAAACACATATCATTATCTGTAAACTCAGGGGTATGACTCTTCTATACTGTGAAATAGATCATTCGGAACATAGGGGTGGACTCTCCTTACTGAGAAACATATATCATCATTTAGAAGCTCAAGGGTGTGACTATCTATAACATCCCATTACTTTTTAATGTGTTTTGAACCATTGATTTGATTACCCAATGATTTGGTATCTTCACAGGATATTTCTAAAGTTTTTACAGAATTTTTTAAAGGTTTCTAAGCATGTGCATGGTTTGTGCATGGTTTTAGGACACTTTAAAAAAGTGTGCAACATGGACAGTGGGGGGTCACACGGTTGGTGCATGGTTAAACTAAGTGTGCATCCAAATCATGCGACAGTTACAGTGTCTTTGTTCTGGGTTCATGGTTTTCACATGGTTAGTAATAACTGTGCTACATGGCTCAATAATCCATGAATATAGTAATTAAAGTTATGAAAATTGTAATTAAAGACCTTATGTCATGACCCCCTCCCTCCAAAGACGCCTCTCTTGAGATGTTAATGAAGGAAGAGAGATAATGACCCTCAAGTCCCACCTCTAATAGGCCTTGGGGTGGTGACCATCACCAAAGTTATAGAATCTCACCAAATGGGAGGAATTGCCCTTGTATAAGAAAACGAGATCGGGAGATAAGATGGTTCATCTAAAAATTACTCCAAGAACTATATTATATAAAAACAAAAAAAAATCCATCCCACATGCTTGTTTTAAATTAAAACTACTATAAATACAATTAAAATATCCAATGTATATACCAAAAGAACAAATCTAAGCAGAAACATGAGGGCTGATCCCAAGTCCGAGCTAGTAATACCCAGCACATTCCACGTAGTTTTCTTGGAAACCTGAAAGTAGTTTTATAATGTAGGGTGAGCATACAAGTAAACTAAATAGGAAACCCAAGTCTCTCATGAACAATTATAGAATCATACTAATTACCCTGTGAGAAAATAGAAGAAACCAAAATCACCTAAAAAGATATATTAGCCACACCAACCTCACTAAAGGCATGATCACCAAATAATTCAAGTCAAGTAATGTAATATAGTAAGAACATCAATGATAGGGTACCCTGCACCACATTAACAGTAATTAGCTTCGGTCACACCCTAATAGAAAACATCCTAGAACTCCCACCTCTTTCAAAAGTACAACATCACAACCCACCCTGTACACACATGGGCCTCACAGCTTTTCCTGTAACCTTAGAAAATGAAGCTCATCACATCTCTCCCACACAAACATGGGCCTCACAAACGCATCCCGCTTGTAGACACATGTGCCTCATTCCATGTCACATACTGAAAACACCTAGGAAAGAACAATACACCTCATCCTGAAGACAGCTGGAAAAACAAAACTCGCCCGCACACACCTAGGCCTCACAAACCACTACCTACCTAAAATATATTGGGCTAACACTACTTAGAAGAGGGATAAGGGAAGAGTGGGTGTACATTCATCCATCCCCCCACTAGTATGTTTGGGAAAGACACCCTCCCCCATGATTATGGGGGTGTTTGGCACATTGTGATCAAATAGTGTGGGGTAAATAAAGAAAACACAAGGAAAATATATGTATGTATATATAGTATCAAACACTCAAGACCATCCTATGGGTTATCAATAAAACTATTAACCACCCGATGATACTTCAAACTCTGCTACTAGCTCTAAATGCATTGTTTAACACCACCAATAGTCACTTCAAAAGTTGATAAATGAATGACATTCATAATAAACCACAAATCTAACATACCCTCAACCATCTCGTTTAACTAATTTTTATTATTTATTAGGAAGACCATTTATTCATTCCAACTCTACTTGAGAAACTATCAACTGCAACCCTCATCATCCTTCAAATTCATTATACCATGTACTTCCTCTCAACAAGAAAACCCCAACTTACTGCCCTCCCCTACAACACACCACGTCACAACCAAACTCAATAGACCTGCTATATAACAACACCACACCAATCAACATAAACATACCACAATCCAAACATGTAGCCCTGCTGCTCAAACACTGCTCATTCATTCCACAATCAATCAATATCTCAACTTGAGATTGATTTATACCACCTATACCATCCCACCTTATAGTCATACTCTCAACCCTAGAACCACAAAACCCCACAAGGAACAAGATAGAACAAAACCAAACACAACACACAACCACACCAAACAAGGTAGGGTGTATTCATATTGAACAAATAATTGTTCTTTTTAATCCACTTTTATAATTATGGGGTTATCACAGAACACGTTTGATCATGGGGAATCAATTTATTTAATTGAATTTATATTTTTAATCAATTTTATATTCATAAATTCATTCATAGTGGATAAACAATAAACATACACAAACCGTCACAGGTGTACAAAAAAAGACCATCGTTGGACATGATTTTTAGTATGCATATAGCCTATATAGATCACAATATCAGTAACCAATAAAATATAAGCATGCGTCAATTTTTTCCCCAAACCTTGCTTATTGGTTTAAATATGATTCAATTATATTTATTAAACTTGGATTCAACTGTCTTCAAAAGTAAAACATTTTTACACCCACCTCACATGCTACACAATAAATAGGAATGAAGGGATCCCTACCTCGAGAAAAGGACAGTCATCAATTTCTCCTTTCACCCAGAAAAAGTGGTGTGCTAGGAACTAGGGAAAATTCAATACAAGGGTGAAAAATAGACTCACGTCTCCTTAGGGAAGAAAATTTCTAAGTGCCTCAATATCAAGATAAAGTGAATCACATAAGAAGGTAAGGTTCTTGGATTTAGAAAGGCTAGATCCTAAATCTATGGGGAAATAGTTTTAAAATCCATTAAAGTTAGATCACGATCAAGGCCACATGGTATGATAGTTAAAAATTATCTAGGGCATTAGGAATTAAATATATAATTTATATCCTTTGAAATGGATTCAAAACACTTATACATGATTTACAACTCATTTTATGTCAAATAAAACATAAAAGGGCTGAAACTAGAAAAAAACTGGGGAAAACAAGAATTTTGATAAATGGTTGAAAATGACTTTCAATTAGGTGGATCCCCAATGGTGAGTCACTATAGTTACCTAATGATATTGAGTCACCGACGTGAGTCAGTGATGGAGAGTCACTGATGTGACCTACTAATGGTGATTCACTGATGCGAGTCACCGATGGATAGTCACCAACATGACCAATCGATGGTGACTCACCGACCCAAGTCACGTACGTGACTTAATGATGGAAAGTCACTAACACAACTCACCAAAGTGACTCCCTGATGACGAGTCACCAAAGTGACCTACTGATGACGATTCATTGACGTGACTCATTGATGTGACTCCCCGACGCCACCTACCGACACCACCTATCGTCTCCACCTACCAACGCCGCCAACTAAAACCACCAACCATCACCACCTACTGACACCACCTATTTACACCACCTACAAATTACACCTACCGAATTTACCTACCAACACCACCTACCATTGGATTTGCGTATTTTTTTCAAACTCTTGAAATGGGTCACTCTGACTACCCAAAACACCCCAAACACTGGATTTTGAAAATGTATTGGACCATAGAGGTTCAATCCATTACATTAGATACCTCTAAAATTATTGTCATCAAAACCGACCCAAAAGTAAGATAGGGGTCAAAAAAACCACCCCATGAGATACCACTAAAGGTTTCCACTATGCATGAAAAACTACTACCAACCTGTCACACAAAAGTTCAATGATAAACTAACCTGTGTTGTTCAAAAGCTAGAATGAAATATCAAAATCCAAGGAAACCTCCTATCAAATCTGCCAACCCAAGTGACAAAAACAAACACCACACAAGTACAACAATCACATTGTCCTAAACATGTGAATCAGGTAATTCCTCCATCCATGTCAAGATACTATCCACTATGGCCAGTGTTGACTCGCTCGAATTGGTTTAATCACATCTTGATTAATGAATATCTATTAAGAGTCATGTCCTCCCCTTTACATATGTCAATGATACATCATGCATTATGAAACCAAGATTTAAATAATCCCATAGAAAAAAAGGTTCAAGAATTACATTATAAAGGGGAAAACAACAAGGAAAAACTCAGAACAACTCTGGGAACTAGGCATGAATTTGTGTCTCCCTTTCCAAATTACTCTCTTCCAGGGCACCATGCCTCCACAACACATGAACAAAAGGAATGGTTCTCCCACACAATACCTTCTCCTGATGATCCTAGATATCTATTGGCCTCTCCACGAACGTTGTGTCATCTTTGGAATCCAGCTCTCCCTAGTCAATGACATGAGATTCATCATAGAGATACCGGAGAATCTGAGAGACATGAAAGACATCATGGACTCTTTCCAACTATGGTGGAAACTAAAACTGGTATTCAACCTCGCCAACTCACCCCAACACCTCAAAAGGTCCAATGAACCGCGGATAAAGCTTTTTACCTCTTCCAAACCTCTGTTTCCCATGTAGTGGGGAAACATTCAAGAACATGTGGTCCCCAACCTATAACTCCAATGGCCTCCTCATGTGATCAGTTTATGACTTATGTCAGTCCTATAGTACCTTAATCCTCTCAAGAACAATTTGTACCTTCTTGTTTTTACTATTCACCACTTCCGAACCAAGAATAGTTGCATCCCCAACTTCTGTCCATCGCAAGGGTGAATGAAATAGTCTTCCATACAAAGCTTCAAATGGATCCATGACAATGGAAGATTGATATCAATTGTTATAAGAAATATCCACTAAGGGAATGTGTTACACCCAAGATCCTCTAAAGTCCAAGATGCATTCCTATATCATATCTTCCAATGTCTGGATGTTCCACTCTATATGTCCATCCATCTATGAAAGGAAAGAAGGTTTGAGGTGTAACTAAGTGAAAAAAGCACACTGTAATCCCCTCCAGACTCATGAGGTAAATTACACGACCTGATATAAATTGATTGATTTTGGGATCCCATGAAGCTACACCACCTCATCCACATACTTTTTGTCTAAGGAATCCACTGTGCCCAAATCCTTAATCACAATGAAGTGAGATTTTTTCATCATCTAATCCACCACTACCCAGATTTCATCCCATCCCTCTAATCCCTGGGTAACCCTATGAGAAAATCCCTCAGTATTTCATCCCACTTCCACATTGGGACATCTAGGAGCTGTAACAAACCACTGGGAACATGGTGCTCAGCCTTCACCTGCTGGAACACTAAGAACTTTTCCAAAAACTCTACGACCACTCATTTTATCCCTAGCCACCAAAATTTTTCTCTCAAGTTGTGGTACATATTAGAAACTACCTAGTGTACTGGTAATGTTGATATTTTAACTCACAGTATACTCCTTTGTGCATTTCCACTAGAAAAAATGACTCCCATGGAACAACATAAAATTTATACCATCTTATGACTATCCCTCCAAAGCATCACCATGGTCAATGTGATCACGCATCACCTCTAACTCTGAGTCCTCTCACTGAGACTCCTACACAAGCGGCTTCAGAGTAGACTATATTTTCATCTGAAATAGAAAGCCTCTATCGCCATCCATTATTGCATATATGTGAAAGTAGGCTAACTCCCCCTTCACTTTCGAAGCATCTTCAGATTACTAAACAACCTCCTTTCATAACTTCGTACTCAAAGAATCATCCACAACATTCCTCTTTCCTTAGGTGTAAAAGATATCTAAATTTTAGTCCTTGAGAAAATCCATATACCTCCACTCTCACAAGATTATATATCACTGGGAAAAGTTATTCCTCAAACTCTTCTGATCCATGAAGACCAAAAAAGCACTCCCCAATAAGGTAATGTCACCATAACTTCAGTTTGAACACAACTGCAGCTGGATCTAGATCATGGGTGGAATAGTTACGTTCATCGGGATGTAACTTCATAGACCCATAATATATCACTCATAGTTGTTTTATTAGTATGCATCCCAAACACAGACGAGAAACAATAAAAACCTCAAACATCACTCCTTCCTCTGGAAACTAGATCACTGGAGTACTGACCAACTTCAACTTCAAAGAGTCGAACGCTTCCTAGAACTTCTATCTCCACACAGAGTCCTAGTCATTCCTGGTCAAGACTATCAATGGGGTTTCTAATTAAGATAAATCAAATATGAATCTCTAGTAATAAACTTCTAGACTGAGAAAACCACATATCTATACAACATTTTTAGGTGTTTCAAAAAAAACCACCTCAACCTTCGATAAGTCCACTACTACACCCTTCTGAGACACCACATGTCCAAGTGTAGCTCCCATGTCCAAAACTTACACTTTGACAACTTTCCATAGAAAATGTGATGTTGAAGAACCTCTAAGATAGTCCAAAGTTGATCGGTATACTCCTCCTTTGACTTTAAGTAAATCCAAATGTCATCAATGAATACAAAGACAAATAAGTTTAAGAAATCATGAATGATGGCATTCATGATCCCCATAAACATCATTGGGGTGTTCATAACACCTAACTACATAACCACAAACTCTAAGGGCACATACCTAAACCTGAAAGAATTATTTGGGATATCACCTTCCTTCACCCTTAGCTAGTGATATCCAGACCACATATCAATCATAGAGAACCAACTTGCTCCCCTCAGCTAATTGAAGAGATTGTATATTCTTGGGAGAGTTTAATGGTTCTTGACTATTACCTGATTCAACCTCTATTAGTCCATGCAGAACCTAAGACCACCATATTGCTTTTTCACAAAAAAACATTGTAGCACCCCACAGTGACACACTGGGCCAAATAAGTCCCTTTTTAATTGGATCATCTATCTAAATCTTCAACTCCCATAGTTTAAAGGTTCGATCAAATATGAATCCATTGAAATTAGAGAAGTATAGGGATGTAGGTCTATCCCAAACTCTACATCAAGTCAAGGGGGGTAGAGTCCTAGCCTCCTCGGGAAATAAATCCAAGAACTCCCCAACAATGATGGGATCCTCCTCCGTATCAGAATCCACCAATTCTGCTGACAGCTTGACCAAAAAGGAAAGAAATGGCTCTACACTCGTACTACCCAGCTGACAGATCCGTTCTCCGATGAAATCCCCACACCAACCATTCACATTTGAGAACATGAATCTTCTAAAAAATTTGTAAATAATGGCATGTGTGGAATAAAAACAATTGATGCTAAGAATGACATCGCATGGTTGCATCTATAGAAATAAAAGATCCCCTCAGGACTAATGTGGTCCCATCATTAGTCTACATCCCTAACACACATCAAACTCTCCTTTCTGATCTCTGACTGGCTTACTCTACACCATGGGCATGGGAAGCCACTCTATTTTTTTGCCCTAATGAATGTGCTAAAGTGGGTGTAAAAAGGAGTGTGAAGCTCCCAAATCCAATAATGTGAAAGTAAGTGTACTGAAAAAGCTAATTGTAATGCCCCAAATCTAGTTACCTAGAGTTGGTGCATTATTACATAACATTGGAATAATACAAGAAATCATGTCCCGAAAGACCGATTAATTTAGTAGACATGGAAGTATGAGATACATACATATGTTTTACATTACATCATGAGAAAAAAAACAAAAAAATTTCCCCTTTGAACACACTTATATACCTTTGTTCATCCCTTCAGGTCAACCATTAAATAATTCTTGATATCTTGGGAAAAATAAAACATAGAAAGGGGTGAACTCAGATGCTCAGTAAGGATAAAAATATAGTAGAAACTTCATAAAAAAGAATAAACATTTATGGAAATGTATAAGACCAAAACATAAGCCTTTTAAACTTAAAATTCAACATAATATGGAAAATATAAATAAAATAATTCCATTTACTTATTCGCATGCATATTATACTAGTCGAATAATCACATGCAATATCAATAGCCAATTTCATAATGATGGAATGCATAACGCTGGACATCATAACCACATAGTCAATGCCACATGCCAAGACTACAATTAAGATTTTGTCAAGGCCTTGTGCCAAGACAGATGTTTGTCTCATGAGACATACTGATGCATCGTAGAGTTATAACAGGATCCACTCGTCACTTACTATGTCTAATGCATTCCTCATATGAAATGGTTGAAACATAACATAAACATTTGTATTAAAACTAGAATACAAAATGTTAATACACTTACCATAAACCATGAATGGTATAAAAATAATACATCCACAGTCAAACATATCACAAAACCTTCAATACAATATGGAAGATTTTTATCATAATAAATCAACTTCAAGCAAGTATAAATTCTATTAAAATATGTTGACATAGATGAAATCAAAACTATTTGAATGAAATATATCTTTAAATTATAAAATTATTTAAAATTCATGTAATTATAAAAGAGAACAATTATTTTGGAAAAATTATTATAAGCTTGTATGTGAAGATTCAAAGGTGTTATAATGGTGTAGAATAACCTCACCCGCCGTATAAGTTAAAAAACATTATTACCTTAATTTTCCAAAAAAATCATAAAGTACCTTGTTTAGGAAACGACAAAAAGATTCCTTTCAAACCATTTCAAAAAAATTAAAACAAGGGTATAAAATACTTTAACCCGTATTCTAGTAAATAGTAAAAAAAAATCTGAAATACATTTTTAAGAAACACAGATATGGTTGATAAAGAGGTCCAAGTAGACACTTATGTAAAAACCACCTTGGATAATAAAGAGATTAAGAAATTAACCCCTACCTTGAACTTTTCCTTGGTCGAGGGTACGTTAACATCTTGTATAATAGTAAAATAATTGTTATTAAATTATAAAAAAACCACATGCATAAATATGATATCATATATGATCTTCTAATATTTCATTGTTAATAATATTTTACTAGTATCATTGTTTCGGCTGTGAACTAATTCATTTTCCTTTATATGTTTTGTTACGTAAGTTATATTTGTTATGGATAGTATGTATTTTATTCATATCCAGAATGATATAATGTTATTAAATATTATTTTTAATAATCAAATTAAAATTATTCTTGAATGGTTGTGATGTTGAATGAATCTCATCGCGTTTGTGGAGATGGCAATCCACAAGTACGGACGAACGCTACTTTCATATCAATGTTTTATTTTAAAAGGAAAGAAGAACAAATGTTACATAGGTATATTATTATTCCAGTATAATATAATATTTTATATACATTATGTGAGTCCATTAACACCATTCATTATACATTCCATGTATGGTATTAACGAGTTATATCACTTTGAGGGGGCTGTAGACCTTACTTTCTCAAATGAAATTATCATATATATACCACATGAAAAGAATAAAGGTGTGATATAAAATAGAATTAGAGAAGATTATATATAAAATAATTATCATAAATATCATATATAATTATAGTGTCATCATAATGGCCCACATAAGAGGTGGTAGTAGAAGATTAAACAATCATTCTTTCACTACCACAAAACTGGGCAACGTCAGCGCCACCCTTTATCAGCGCTAGTGAAAAAGCGCTGATAAAGGGGGGTACCATTATTAGCGCTAAAAAAGCTATGATTAAAGTACCCCTTTATCAATTCTTTTTTTAGCGCTGATAAAGGTACCCCCTTTAACAGAGCTTTTTTTAGAGCTGTTAAAGGGTAGCCCTTTATTGTGCTTTTTTTAGTAGCGCTGATAATGGGGGGTCTTTATCAACACTTTTTTTAAAAGCGCTCATAAAGGGTCTACTTCCAAAAAATTGTTAGAAAAATAAAATTAATATTAAAATATATAGATATAGTTATATTGATATAAATATAATATATATTTATTAAATATAATTTTAAATATATTTTAGATAAATATAAATATACAGTTACACTTAATATATAAGATATTTAGTGAAAATGGCATATAAAAAAATTTTAAAAAATATTTTTAATTAATAATTTTTTAATTACTATGGAGTAATTGTCATTTAATAACAATCTGAATACTAGAAAATTAAAAAAAAATTAAAAAAAAGATCAAAAATATGTTGAAAACACAACTCAAACTTCTAATGATCATAACTTTTGATCCGGGTGTCTGTTTGAGCTCTAATACATATCAAATTGAAGCCTGCGACCCGGTCATGGTTTTTTAGATGCCAAAAAAGGCCCAAAAGGTCTCTAAAACTGAGTTTTTAGTCGGGGTACCCCGATTTTTTAACATTTTGTGGATTTTCAGCCTCGTTTAAGGGGGTATTATTGGCTTTTTTTGGTAGGGACTGAATTTATTCCAAGGTATTACATTCATATTGATATTATGCCTTCTAAATTTTACTGTTTTTTATAATGAACTGCTATTTATAATCAAATATATAACTATATGTACATATTTTTTATATATTCACACCTAAAACTTTAATTATAAATATATATAATAAAATATATTTACATATAAAATATATTAGCTTTATATAAATAATAACCAATATCCATTTTATTTAAAATAAAAATATATGAATATTTATATACCTATATATTAATCTAACTATATATATATATATATTAATATAACTACATATATATATTGATATTACTATAAATATATATATTAATATCACTATAAATATATATATATATATAACTATATATATTAATATAAATATATATTACTATACGAAAAAATATAACTAAATATATATATAAATAAATAGATATATCACTAATAGGAGAAAAAATCAATATAGGGGAGTGTAAAAGGCTTCAGGCGCGCAGGGGTGAGGTCTCGAGATCAAATCTGGGTGGAGGTAGGGATGCGCACACATGGGTGAATCTAGGTCTAGCGCTGATAATGGTTGGAGGGGTGCGTGCGGGCACTGGAGGGGGCCAGAAAAGCGCTGTAAAAGGGGGGGCTCAAGTGCTATAAAATCCCCCCCGATTGGCAGGAGTTTTTTAATTTTTTATATTATTTTTTTTAACTTTTATCAGCGCTTTTAAAAAAGCACTGACAAAAGGGGTCATTTATCAGCACTAAAAATAAAGCGTTGACAAAGGACCCTTTTATCAGCGCTTTGTTTTAGCACTGATAAGAGACCCCTTTTATCAGTGCTTTTTTTAGCGCTGATAAAAGGGGTATTTATCAGCGATTTTTGGAGTGCTGATAAAGGGGACCCCCCTTTATCTTTACCGACATTAATATCACTTTTATAGTACTCTTAAAGGCCATTTTTAGCGCTGATAAAAGTCATATTTGTAGTAGTGTTTTGTAAGATAGTAGTTCAACGTCAATAGAAACATTATGTTCTATACCCATTAGATGGAGGTGTGTGTAAGTGTAGTTAAAATAATTCACATAAAAACAACATATTATATTGATGATACTAGTTTTGTTATAAGATAAATGAATAAAGAGAGTTTAGGGTGTTGGAGAAGTAAAATAAAATAAAAGAACTTAAGAGGAGATGTTGTCTTTAAATCAGGTAAATCTCTTTGGTTTGAACCAAAAAGCTTCCTTGAAGTTACTCCTTCTTAAGTTAAGGCTTATAAGAGGAAGATAAGGATGTAGGGAGTCTAATTGGGCATAGTTTGGGTGAGACCAGGGGCTTAAGAGGTGTGAGAAATGGGTAAGAGGTGAGGGATTTTTATAAGGGGGAGGAGGGGCTCTTTAGGAATGTGTGAAAATATTACTTTATTATATAATGATTTTTGGTTTCTAAAGATCCAAAACTCATTAAAGTCAAAGTTAGATGACTCATGTTCAGAATAAAATAATAAAATAATAATTGGATAGGTTTTGGATATTTTTTTAATTTTTATAATCTCATTTGATTAAATCATTCTTTAATGAGGTAAACACTATATCATTATTGTGTCATAAATAATTTTATTTATTTGATGTCTAAAAATTATAAATAAAAATAACACAACGTAGGAAATCTTGTTATATTTAAAATTAATATTTATAGTTGAAAAGATAATATATATAACCCCTTGTAAAAATTATTTTATTAAAAGATATATGATTATGTGATTTTTGTCTTTACTTTAAATTAATTAATATAAAGTGTCATTATCACTCTCATGTGGCTCCATGGGGACCCCAAATCAACACAAGGATGCCCATGGTCGTACATATATCAAAAAATAGGAATAGTAAAAAATTTAGGGTAATTTAATATTATTATAATAATATTTGTTTACCCTTATTTACCAGATTTACCCTTTAACTATGGTAAATAAAATATTTACTAATGTAAATATTCATAATGTCTACAAAATAATAGTTATCTATTTAAACAATTTTGACCTCCTAATTCCAAATATAGAATCCATTTTCTCAAATTCAGAAGACAGAAGTGGCAGAAATTAATTTATAATTAATTCTCATTGTAAAACAAAACACGTGTTTTTAAGAAAATAATAACTATCAAAAGATTGACACATGTTTATGTCCAGTTTAAATGTGAAATTACATCCAATGACTTAAATTATATTAAATGATAAAAATATAATCTAATAATAATTTAAAACCACTCAAATGTATAATTTAAAAATATAAATTATTTTGGTTAAAAATTTGTTTTTAATTAAAATTTATTATATTTCCTATTCATCAAAAATTGAAAGTTTTCAAAAAAGTACCAAAAATTCACCTTAAGATAATTTTGATACTCCAAATCACAATGTGAAGTCCATTTTGAAAAATAAAATTTATAAAATTTAAAAAAGTGGTTATTACTATTTATAATGGCTTGTTTGATTGGTCATAGTGTGTTAGAATCTCGAAGTTGGGTAAAGCGCAAGCTATTGCATTATTCAAAGGGAAACGTACCACAGAAGCTTGGGGTGTTACATTCTTCCCTCTTTTAAATAATTTCTTCCTATAAATTTCTAGAAAACTACTACATAAAAAGATTCGAGTGGTTCTTCATCATTAGTTCCTCGGGTTCCCACGTTGCCTCTTCCATCTTATGATTTCTCCATAGAACATTCACCAGAAAAGTCATCTGGTTCCTCAACACCTGTTCTCTGGTATCAAGAATTATGATAGGATCTTCGCAATAATACAGATCGGGATCTAGTTCTATTTCTTCATATTTGATTACATGTGTTGGGTGAGGCATGTATTTTATCGACAGTGATACGTGGAACACATCATGGAATTTTGAGAGACTTGGAGGAATTTCCAAAAAATAAACTACAACTCTAATTCGTTATAGAATTTCAAAAGTCTGATGTACCTAAGACTTAATTTTCCTTTCACATTGAATCATGTAACACTCTTCCATGGATATACCTTCAAGACAACATGATCACCTACTAGAAATTCGAAATATTTCCTTCTGTTATAGGCATAGCTCTTTTACCTACTTTAAGATTCTTTGAAGTGGGTTTGGATAACCTTCACCATTTCCATTGTTTCCTTAACATGTTCGGGGTGTATGAGTTTTCTTTCACCAACATTATCCCAATAAGTTGGTGTGTGAAATCTCTTTATATATAACGCGTAATATGGTGCCATCTGAATACTTGAATGGTGTGAGAACCCGAACCTTCTTTTTTAGGAATGTTTTTCATTTCTGGTCAATTTTGGGAAAAAGGTGGAGAATCTATAATTTTTCAAACTACACGTCGTGTACTTCGATGTCGCACAAGGCTGTGTGGTGGCCATGTCTGGGCTACACACACGGTGTGTAGGGGCGATGTGGAGTCCGCTTAATGCGGTGTACGGAAAAGCCTAGTACACGTCATGTACTCTAAAATTACATGCCATGTACTTTCTTGTTTTTTCATTAAACAGACTAAGGTCGCTCCTAATTGACAGAATCGTCTTCTTCTCTAGGTTCTTCGACTGAGAGAATCTCGTACGACCGCGAACATCCTTCGATCCCCCGACCCTCCACCTATTTGCCGAATCGACCGTCGTCGATTGCGTTGGAACGGCAGTGGTGAGCTCTTCTTTCTTCTTGAGTTTTATTCCATGATTTCCCCTCTTTCTCAAGATATCGTGGGTTGAAAGTTTTGTGCGTTTTCATAGATCTACGATGTTATAAGTAGAATCAAGCCTCGTGGTTCAAGTATACCGATCTCCTAGGATCGAGTTAGGTGGTTTGTTTCCCTATGTTTAACATCTTTGAGTTTTTATGCAAAAGTACTAGATTCCCATGTTTTGGGTATCTTAGGTCAGGGTTTTGATCTTGTTTTATTATCTGCCTTAGATTTCTTATGTTCTAGAGGTTATTAGATGATTAATGATTGCTTGTTAGAATGTTTGAGGATCACCCCATTGGTGTTTCCCTTGTTTTGGCTATTTATCACCGTTTGGGTTAGGTTGACTGTGAGGCATACCTTGCTGCATTGATTGCCTACCTTGATATAATTTATTTCATGTATTTCATACTGTGTATATGCTCGTTATTCTTTTTAGCTTTTATCCATGTAGTTTTTGAACTTACTTAGGGCTACTGACAGTCAATTACGCACGACTAAACTACTCAGGGCTGTGTGAACCTGGTGCGTTAGACTAAAGAGAGAATTGACAATTAAGGGCTTCCCTAGAGAGTCTGTTATAAATTATAATCATTCGTATGACCAATAGGAATTGTACTTTGTGCTTACTCATAGTTTAATTAGTTACGTATCGAGACTATAGGGGGAATTAGACGTATGTTCTTACTCAGAGAGTCTCTACCTATCGTTGCAAGACCACAGGGGAATTGAGGGTGAGTGCTTCCTAGAGTCTATGTGCCTTTGTATGATTACTTGACTATAGGGATCTGCCAGTATGAGCCAGCCAGAGATTCAATGTGAATATTTCTTGGTTGGTTGTGACGAGTACACCAAGCCATAGAACAATCTTGTGTTTTGTACTACTTGTATTTTAGGTAGTCTGTTGAGATACCTGTTGTGTTACTTACTATGATTTGGGAATATAGAGTTGTTGCTAGATTCCTTGGGTGATAATTAAAAGACTGATTTAAATTACTAAATAAATTTGAATAGAGATTTGTAGGATTTTTTACTTTAGTGTACTCCTTTTTCTCTACTGCATTTATTTCATTTACTTTTTCTATATTGCTCACTGAAATTAAGTCACAGATCTTGTGGTGGTTGCCTAATAGGATTAGTCTCACACCCTGTTTGGGTCCTTCTTTTCGGCCCAAACAGGTTCTATGGTTGCAGGTGTGGATAGGTATTTTGGCCCTTCTACTTCAGTTACATGATTTCTGGTTGGAGCTAGAGAGCATAGGACTGAGCCTAGGATTGCGATGCTGCTGGAGTTTCTGTATAATTTTAGTAATTTTTTCTTAGTTGTATTTCAGCACGTTGTTGTGTTGCTTCTTTCCTTAGATACTTGTACCTGCTGCATCATTATTATCATTATTATATTATACATTTCTTTCGCTGTTTAGTTTCAGTTTTTGTACGTTGTTTACTACTTCCGCTATTTTTTATGTTTATCCTTCTGTTGTATACCTTAACAAATGAGGTAATAGTTTCCCCACAGACTCACCAAGGCCCTCGCTGCTAGTCGGCAGCCTTTGGCGTTTGGGGAAATGTGCTTGAGGTCATGTGGAGAACCGGGTACGGGGAACCAGTTGAGTGGCTCTAGATTCGGGTCATTACAAAGTGGTATCAGATGAGTTTATTTTCTTTTATATTGACTTACTGTTTGGAGACATTAGACAGGGATAAAATAGAATAGGTAAATTGTAAATAGATGTGCATGGGAGTTCTAGAACCCGAGTACAGGGAAAAATCCAGGTTACCTCAAATATTGAAATTTTTGAGTTTTGCAAATGTTACAGTTTAATTGATTTCACAATTGGGTGGTGCACTTGTTTTGTGTTGTTACTATTTATATGATTGTGATTCTATTTTGTTGCAACTCGATGAGATGAGAGTATGTAATCTCATGCATCATATAAGAACTTGTTAGGAAATCACATGTCATGCATTTTTCCATGCCATCTAGGTTGCATTAGAAATTTCATGCTGTTGTGATAGAATTTTTGATAGTCGATTCATGTTGTTGTGATAGATGATGTGATAGAATGCCTACTATGTTGATAGGGTATCACTTATTTAGAGCTTCTTTATCATAGATGCCAAACTTTCGTTTTAGAGGTGTTATGGGCCCTCTATGATCGAAATTTGGTGGATCGTGAGTTTTTTATACTATTTACTTGTTATATGAATTGTTATGATGCCAAGCTTTGATTCACGGGGAATATGGGCCCCCACGGATCTGAATTTTGCACCTTAACGCTTGTCTTTCTGTGTTTTCTGGGCTCCGATGTAGTTCTGAGGCTGCCGTCTGGAAAAACCCAGAATACACGGTGTGTACTTCATGAATACATGCCGTTTAGTTTTTATCCATGTCACTGACTGTGTGGGAGGGGACACGGGGTTATGAAAGTTCTTATAATAACACGTCGTGTACTAGTTTACACGCCGTGTAGTATGACTTGGGTATCCGGTTGTGTCACGAATAACACGGGCCGAGGATTTCCTTCAAGTACACGCTGTTTCCGTCTGGAACACACCGTGTAGGGTTGACCATGAGTCAAGCCATGTCTCTAACAACACGGGCCTGGTAAGGCATGTCTAGTACACATCGTGTTGTCCTTGAACACGCCATGTAGTTTTTTCTTAGAGGATCCATGTGACCTATCCATGTATCTGAATACATGTGTTGGGAAGGATGCAAGGAAACACGCCGTGTACCATTTTGACACGCCGTGTAGAAGTGGTATGTGTACCATTCCGTGTGACTAATGACACGGATATGGGAAAATATTAAGGGCACTCCGTGTAGTGGACAAACACACCGTGTAGTTTCCATCTGGGAAAGTCTGTGTTCCTTGTCGTGTGGGAGTAATCGAGTAGGAAGAAAAAGGGTTAGTACATGCTATGTAGTTTGAGACCACGCCGTGTAGCTGAGTGGTTTACACAGCCATGTATGGACAAGGTACATGCCAGGGTAAAATTTCAGGAAACATGCCGTGTAGTGGTACTATAAGCTGTGTAGTCATGTTTTTCAAAAAAAATTAGAGTTTTACTCTCCTATTCCATTTTACTCTCTTAAGTTAAAACTGTGTTCGTCTTTAATAAAAGTGTGCTTGTGAACTTGCAGACTCATGGCACCAAGACGTCCTCCCATTGCACATCAGGAACCAGGTAGTGACCGTATGCCTGATACAGCAGATTTGGGACTTCCAGTACATTCGCCTATTGCTCTAGATATGGAACCTACAGTAGTTCCAGACGCTGGTGTTGATGCTCAGTTCAAATAGGGTTTCATGAGATTCATGCAGACCTTCTAGGGAGCTCAACATCCTGCCCCGTCTATGGAAGAGCTGACGTGAGTTTTTCAACAGCAGCATCCTCCCACGTTCATAGGGGATGGAAAAACACAGGCTGAAGAGTCATGGCTAGAAGCCATGCTATCCATATTCAAGAACCTAGAGACTCCTACGGAGAGGAGAGTGAAGCTTGTGACTTATATGCTGCGAGACTCTGCCAAGAGATGGCAGGATGTGGTTTTGCAGGAAGGGCGCCAACAAGCTATGACTTGGGACGAGTTTCAGTGTACATTTTATGACTACATCTACCTGGCAACGCTGAGGGCTGACATAGCCAGAGTGTTCATGAACCTACAGTAGGGTAATCTCACAATTATGGAGTATTCCTCTCACTTCACAGATTTATGGAATTTCACTCCCATTCTGGGGAATGACGAGCTGTTTTTAGCAAGGAAGTTTGAGGAAGGCCTCAGACCAGACATCAGATCGCAGGTGAACATCTTTTAGTTGACTTCTATTACTCTAATAGTCAACCGGGAACTTATCATGAAGAGAAAACTGAGGGATATTGGAGTTGTGGACTAGGGCGGTTCAGCTTCCAGGGCTGATTCATTTCCGGTAGACAGCAGAAAGCGCCACCAAGAGTCTACACGAGGTGACTCGAAGAAGCAAGGTATTCCTTCTTGTAGACGAGATCTTCCTTTTGGAAACCAAGTGGTGTGCTATCAGTGTGGAAAAAATGGGCATAAGAAGACTCAGTTCCAAAGAGACCCAGTGGAGTGCCGTTCATGCGACAAGAGGGGTCATCTGCAGCGTTTCTGCAAGGTTCTTCTTCCAGCATCTAGTGAAGGAGGATTAGTTTCAACTCCACGCACACGAGAAGGATTACCAGTTCCGCAGTAGACTGGGGGATGGAGTTCTTCAGGTCATTCAATCCAGGGTAGAGGCTGTGGACGTAGTGGTCAGGCTCGTGGAGGGTCATCTCAAGGATCTCAGGCTGCTACATAGGGCCACAGTGCAGGCCATTCTTTTGCAGTAGAGTAGATCCATCAGGAGCTGGATCTTGGACCTTCTATAGTTCAAGGTATGATTTTAGTAGCCTCAGTTTTATACTCTTTAATTTTTAAAACAAGATCTTCTTATAGCTTTATTTCAGTGCATACTATAGAAATCCTTAGACTTACTATTTATACTTCTGAGGATATGATGACGCTAGACACTCCCTTGGGAACTAGAACTGCTAGCGTGCGCCAGTGCTTAGACTTCCCCCTTGAGGTTGGTGGGTGTCGTTTTTTATGGAGTCTCTATGTTTTGGAGATGACAGGATATGACGTCATTCTCGGAATAGACTGGTTAGTTCCCTTACAGGCCTTTGTTGATTGCTATTGTTGTAGGGTGAGTTTTACATCACTCAAGGGAATATCTTTTCTTCACAAGGGCAGATGGAATGTCCAGGCGAGCAGAGTTGGACCAGACCATCATGTGTTGGGAGGTGTTACGGCCCAGATTTCCAGCTTATATCTGGATGACCAGGGGACTTCTTAGAGGTATTTTCCTCTAGTGGTTAATCGCTTTCCAGATGCCTTTCCAGAAAACTTTTCAGGTTTTCCTTCGGAGCGTGAGATAGAATTTTCTATCGAGCTTGTTCCAGGAGTGGCACTGATGTCCATTTCTCCTTATAGGATGGCTACACCTAAGTTATAGGATCTCAAGAAGCAGTTTGAGGAGTTTTAGGCAAGGGGTTTCATCCGACCCAGAACTTCCCCTTGGGGTTCGCCTGTCCTATTTGCGAAGAAGGAAAACAGAACCCTTAGGCTTTGTGTGGATTATCGGATTCTAAACCAGTTGAAGGTCAAGAACCGATATCCATTTCCATGGATAGACGATCTCCTTGATCAGCTTTGAGGATCCAAAGTGTTCTCAAATATCGACTTGAGATCCGGATATCATCAGTTTCATGTCAGACCATCTGATATACCTCTTACAGCCTTTCGGAGTAGGTATGGTCTGTATGAGTATTTGGTTATGCCGTTCAGTCTCATGAATGCGCTAGCTGTTTTCATGGAACTGATGAACAGAATTATCCATCCGTACTTGGATTCTTTCATGGGGGGTTTTTGTGGACGATATCTTAGTGTACTCTCACACTCGACACGACCTTGCTACCCATCTTCAGAGCGTTTTGAGTACACTAAGGGAGCGTCATTTATATGCTAAGCTCTCAAAGTGCCACTTTTGGATGGATGATATTCACTTCCTGGGTGATGTCATCCCAGAGACTGGAGTATCAGTATACTCAGAGAAGGTTATAGTAGTTTTCACCTGGGAGCAGCCGAAGAATGTCTTTGAGGTACAAAGTTTCTTAGGGATGGCTGGTTACTACAGGTGGTTTATACAGGACTTCTCATGCTTAAAAGCATTGTTGATGGGATTGACTAAGAAGGGGGTGAAGGATGTTTGGTTAGAAGCCCGCGATTCAGCCTTTCAAGAGCTAAATGGAAGATTGACTTCAGCACTGATTCTAGTTTTGTCGGAGCCGAGCAAGAGTTATACAATTTTCTGTGATGCATCTGGCATCGGGCTTGGAGCAGTGCTTAGGCATGAGGATCGTGTTGTTGTGTACGGATCTCAGTAGTTGATTACACATGATAGTAACTATCCTACATGTGACATGGAGTTGGCTTTAGTCGGTTATGATTTGCGTTGGTGGAGACATTATCTTTTGGGAGAGCATTTTGTGGTATAAACTGACCATAAGAGCCTCAAGTATATCTTCATGCAGCGTGACTTGAATCTGAGATAGTGGTGGTGGGTTGAGTACCTACAGTATTTCGATTTTTCACTTTCTTATAAGCCTGGTAAAGTCAATGCTATGGTAGACGCACTGAGCAAGAGGACATGGATACAGGCAGTTCAGGAGGCCAGTAGTGAGTGGATGCTTATGGCTCTATTCTCTGAAATTCATTTGGAGGTGCACGAAGGACAGGGCCAGACTTTTATTTCTTCTGTATCTATTACCTCTACCCTTCTTGACTGAGTTCGAATGAGGTAGCTATCAGATTCTGAAGACCTAGTCCTACAGGAAAGCCTGTCAGGAGAGGAACCTCTTCCCAGATGGACCATAGGCAAGGATGAGATCTTGAGTTTCCAGTGATGCATATGGGTGCTAGCAGATATATATGAGGAGTTGATGCGAGACTTTCATTCCTCTGTTTGGGAAGTTCAGCCTGGTGTCAACAAGATGTATCGTGATCTACACCGCCAGTATTGGTTTCAAGATATGAAGAGAGATGTTGCTAGTTTTTTCATGAGATGTACCACCTGTCAGCAGGTGAAGGTAGAGCAACAGTGACCAGAAGGGCTTTTATAGTAGTTACCCATACCCGAGTGGAAGTGGAATGATGTCGCGATAGAATTAGTGACATGGTTACTGAGATTGCCTCGAGGGAATGACGCGGTGTGGGTTTTCATTAACAGGCTCACAAAGGTTGCTCACTTCTTACCGATTAAGGAGACCTTCAGTGTTGATGATCTTGGACGGTTGTACATCCGTGAGGTTGTATTCTTGCATGGGGTTCCGAGTACTATCATTTCAGATAGGGATTCCTACTTTATGATGCATTTCTGGAAAGGGGTATAGAGGTATTTGGGTACAAAGGTACTTCTGAGTATAGCTTACCATCCCCAGACAGATGGTCATTCAGATCGCACGATTCAGGTGCTAGAGGACATGTTGTGAGCATGCATCCTTGATTTTGAAGGCTTTTGGGAGAAACATGTACCTCCAGTGGAGTTTTTCTACAATAATAGTTTTCAGGCATCTATTCAGATGGCACCTTACAAGGCTTTATACGATAGACCGTGCCGATCACCCTTCTGTTAGCTAGAGGCAGGAGAGGCAGCTATACTGGGACCTCTTCATGTTCAAGAGACCATAGAATATGTGGTGTTGATTTGCAAGGGGATGGCTACTGCACAGTCTCGGTAGAAGTACTATGTTGATCAGTAGAGATGACCTTTGGAGTTCAAGGTCGGAGATCAGGTTTTCTTACGTGTTACCCTAAGGTTGGGACACAAGAGGATCAGGAGGTAGGTTAAGCTTTCACTGAGATACGTCAGGCCATTAGAGGTTCTAGAAAGAGTCGGGTTGGTTGCTTACAGGTTGCAGTTACCTAAGAGGTACCAGGCTATGCACGACGTCTTCCATGTTTCTCAGCTTCGATGCTATTTCTTAGATCTGTCTCATGTTTTTCAACCCTAGGAGGTTGAGATGGAGCAGGATACATCATTCGAGGAGAATCCTATCCGGATTTTTGATCACAGTACGAAGGTTCTCTATGGCCAGTATGTTCCTCTGGTACAGGTTCTATGGTAGCATGGGCGGGTACAGGATGAGACTTACAAGAGGGAGACCGATATGAGATCATAGTAGCCATATTTGTTTGAGGGTTCTTCATCGCCACCTTTATAGGGAAATTTGGGGATAAATTTCTTTAAGGGGGGAAGTTTGTAAGAACTCGGACCTTCTTTTTAGGTATGTTTTTCCTTTCTGGTCATTTTTGGGAAAATGGAGGAGAATCTAGAAATTTTCAATGTACACACCATGTACTTTATAAGTACACGCCATGTACTTTGATGACGTGCAAGTCCGTGTGCTGGCCGTGTCTGGGCTACTCACATGGTGTGTAGGGGCTATGTAGAGGCCGCTTAATGCGGTGTACGGAAAAGCCTAGTACTCGTCGTGTACTTTCTTTTTTTCATTAAATGGACCAAGTCCATGCTTAATCGACAAAATCGTCTAATTCTATAGGTTATTCGACCGAGAGCATCTCGTACGACTGAAAACTTCCTCTGAGCCCCCGAGCCTCCATCTGTTTGCCGAATCGACCGATATCGATTGCGTTGGAACCGAAGCGGTGAGCTCTTCCTTCTTCTTGAGTTTCATCCCATGATTTCCCCTATTTCTCAAGATATCGTGGGTTAAAAGTTTTTTGTGTTTTCGTAGATCTACAACGTTATAAGGAGAGTCAAGCCTCGTGGTTCATGTATATTGATCTCCTAGGATCGAGGTAGGTGGTTTGTTTCCTTATGTTTTACGTCTTTGAGTTTTTGTGCAAAAGTATCGGATTACCATGTTTCGAGTATCTCGGGTTAGGGTTTTGATCCTATTTTATTATTTTCCTTATATTTCTTGTGTGATAGAGGTTATTAGATGATTAATGACTGCTTGTTAGCATGTTTGAGGATCACCCCATGGGTGTTTCCCTTGTTTTGGTTGTTTACCGCTGTTTGGCTTAAGTTACCTATGAGGCATACCGTGTTGAATTCATTGGATGCCTTTATATAATTGATTGCATGTATTTCATACTATTTATATGCTCTTGATGCTTTGTATCTATTAGCCAAGTAGTTTTTGAACTTACATAGGGCTGCTGACAGTCGATTACGCACGACTAGACTGCTCATGGCTGTGTGAACCTGGTGCGGTAGACTAAAGAGGGAATTGATGATAAAGGGCTTCCCTAGAGAGTATATTATAAATTAGAATCATTCGAAAGACCTATAGTAATTGGACTTTGTGCTTCCTCAGAGTGTCCTTTGTTTCCTATCGAGACTATAGGGGGAATTAGACATAAGTGCTTCCTCAGAGAGTCAATACCTATCATTGCAAGACCATAGGGGAATTGACAATGAGTTCTTCCCAGAGTTTCTGTGTCTTTGTATGATTACTTGACTATAGTGGTATACCAGTATGAGAAACCTAGAGATTCAGTGTGGATATTGTTTCGTTGGTTGTGATGATTCCACCAAGCCAAAGAACAAGCCGGTTTTTTGTATTGCTGGTAGTTTAGGTAGTCTGCTGAGATACATGTTGTGTTACTTACTATGTTTTGGGAATATAGATCTATTGCTAGATTCCTTGGGTGATAATTAAATGACTGAATTAAATTACTAAAAAAATGTGAATGGAGATTTGTAGGATTATTTACTTTAGTATACTCATTCTTCTCTACTGCATTTATTTCATTTACTTTGACTATATTGCTCACTGACAGTAAGGCACAGATCTTGTGGTCGTTGCCTACTGGGATTAGTCTCACACCCTGTTTGGGTCCTGCTTTTTGGCCCAATCAGGTTATATGGTTGCAGATGTGGATAAGAATTTTGGCCCTTCTACTTCAGGTACATGATTTTTGGTTGGAGCTGGAGAGCATAGGACCGAGCCTAGGCTTGCGATGCTGCTGGAGTTTCTGTTTACTTTTATTACTTTGTTCTCAGTTGTATTTTAGCACATTGTTGTGTTGCTAATTTCCTTAGATACTTGTACTTGCTGCATAATTATCATCATTATTATATTATACATTTCTTCTGTTGTTTAGTTTCAGTTGTTGCATGTTGTTTACTACTTTACCTATTGTTTATGTTTATCCTTCCATTGTATACCTTATAAAATGAAGGCATAGTTTCCCCATGGACTCACCAAGGCCCTCACTGCTAGTCGGCAGCCTCTGGCATTTGGGGAAATGCGCTTGAGGTCATGTGGCAAACCGGGTATGGGGCACCAGTTGAGTGGCTCTGGATTCGGGTCGTTACAAATGGAAACTATTGTTATAGTAAAATTCTACCGGAGGTAAATATTGATCTCACATACCTTGAAATTCAAGTGATAAAGATATCAACATGTATTCTAATGTTTGAATAGTTCATTCTAATTGTCCATTAGTTTGAGGGTGGTAGGCAGTGCTCAAACAAAGTTCGGTATCCAAGGCCTTCTAAAGAATTTTCCAGAATCTTGATGTAAAACGGGGATCACGATCAGAAACAATCGATAGGGGTAATCCATGAAGTCTTAAAAATTCATTAATATATAGTCTTTCCAAACATTCAAGTGGTAAATCTTATCTTATAGCATGGAAATGAGCTAACTAGGTAAGATGGTCAATAATGAACCATATTGCATCATTTCTTATAGGAGTCTTTGGTAGCCCCTGACAAAGTCCATCGTAATATCATACCATTTCCACTCAGGTATAGGAAGAGGTTGCATGGATCCTCTAGGATTTTGTCTTCTAGATTTCACTTGTTGAAAAACCATACATCATGAAACATAATCAGTAATCTCTCTCTTCATGTTGTCCCACCAAAAATTTTCAGTCAAATCTCTATACATCTTAGTGCTACTAGGGTGTATATAGAAATTGGAGCTAGGAGCATCAACCAACAATTCCAGTTTTAGATCAGGTATGTCAGGAACACAAAGTCTTTTCCCAAATTTCAAAATCCCATCTTTATATATGAAGTCGATTAATCTCCTATTGTTCATAGTTTTAATTTTTTTTTTGAAAATCCTCATCATCAGCCTGAGAAATTATTATCCTTTCTAGTAAATATGGTTTAGAAACCATTTTAAAAAGTATTGATGTTTCACCATTCATGATTTTTCCCATATCCATATTTTCTAGATCCCTGAACATAGGATCACTTTCAACTCTCATCTTATTCCAAACTCCATGATCCTTTCTGCTAAAAGAATATTCTACTTTATTTTCCTTCCCAGGTGGTAGTTTATGGTTCAATCATAATCCTTGAGTAGTTCGAGTCATCTCCTTTCCCTCTTGTTGAGTTATTTTTGTGGTAAAATATACTTCAAACTCTTGTGATCAATATAAATCTCACATTTTTCACCATAGAGATAGTGTCTCCATATCATCAGAGCAAATAATATATCTTCTAACTCAATATCATGAGAGGGATAGTTTTTTTCATGAATTTTTATATGTCGTGATGCATAATCAATAACCGTATAATTTTGTATAAGGACATAACCAGGTCCTTTAACATCACTATAAATAACAAACCCATCATTCCCTGATGGTAGAGTCAATATAGGAGCATTGACTAATATTCTCTTCAGTTCTTCAAAACATTCTTCACACTCTTTTTTCCAAACAAATTTAACCCCTTTACATGTGAGCATGGTTAATGGGTTAGCCAATCGAGAAAAATTTTGGACGAAATGCCGATAATAACCTGATAAACCAATAAAATTGTGTATCTTAGTTATATTTATTAGTGTTGTCAATTCTTGGATTGCCTTGGTCATTTACAGATCAATAGGTATTCTATCCTTAGAGACAATATGGCCAAGAAATGAAATATCTTGAATCCATAATTCACAATTGATGAACATCCCATATAATTCATTTCATCTAAGAGACTTTAAAATAGTGTGCAAGTGATTTTCATGATCTTCGTAGATTTTGCAGTATACCAAGATATCATCAATAAATATCACTACAAAGTCATCAAGATATTCCTTGAAAACTCTGTTCATTATATCCATGAAGATAGAGGGTGTAGTAGTCAGTCCAGAAGTCATTATTGTAAACTTCTAATGCCCATACCTGGTTCAAAATGTTTTCTTTGGAATGTATTTCTTCTTCACACACAACTGATGATATCCAGATCTAATTTCAATCTTTGAAAAATATTGAGCTCCATGAAGTTGTTCAAATAAATCATCAATGATAGGTAGAGGATACTTTTTCTTTGTTGTTATAGCATTGATCTCCCTGTAGTCAATGCATAACCTCAAAGATCCATCTTTCTTCTTAATAAAAAGAACAAGGGATCCCCATTGAGAAACACTAGAGGGAATAAATCCTTTATTACTAACCTCCTATATTGGTTTCATTAGCTCTAATAATTCTATAGTGGCCATTCTATAAGGGGTCTTCGATATGGGCCTTGAACTAGGAATTAAATAAATGGAAAACTCAATTTTCTATTCTGGATGATGTCCAGGTAAATCCTCTAGAAATACATCAACATATTCATGTAAAATAGGTACATCCTCTATTTGAACATTCCATTCCTCACCCATAGTTAATTCACTCTCATACTCCCCAATAATTTAATTTAATAGAGAAATAGGGGTTGGATCTAGAAAAGAATCAGATGGTGACGTTTCTGCTCTCAAGATATGGTATTCCTTATCATCATCAAAAATGGTAACCTCCTTCTTCTTACAACAAATTTTCACATCATGGTCTGAAAGCCAATCTATACAGAGGATTATATAAAATTCAATCATGGGTATGATGATGAGATCAGTGGATAAAGATCATTTATATGCCCTAATGGGGAATGATTCACAAAATATTGTTGTAATGATTCATCCATTATGAGTTTTTACAGATAACTCCCTTGTTAAATAAAATTGTAGATATATAATTTTCATAGAAAACTAAAAAGATATTAAATAATTAGATGATCTAGAATGAAATAAATCATTGGCTAAACATGAGGAAACCATTAAATTACGTACCACCACATCTTTCAGAGCTTCAACCTCATTTGTAGTAATCGCATAAGTTTGGCATAGCTCCCTTGGCCTTTTCTAAGGTAAGTTTCATTGGAGATTAGTAAATTCATTTTCACAATGACCCATTTTTTTATAATTTTAGCATTCAACATTGACAGCCTCTTTCTTTCCCTTGCAATCACAAGCTTGGTGGCATTTTTCACCACACATGTAACAGACTCTCATTCCATTCAATCAAGTTCCAAGGTGTTTATTCCTACATTTAATATAGGATGGATGTTTAAATTTTCCCTTATTACCCTTATTTACATTTATAGAGTATTCAACATATTTCTTCTTCTCTTGATTTTCTTTAAAGTCATAATACTTAGAAAATTTCTTTTCTATCTTGATAGCACATGAGACAATATCTTCGTATGATGAGAAGGATTGTGAGACTAATACTCGACGGAGAAATGGTTTTAACCCAAAAATGATTAAATAATTCTTACTCCTTAGGTTATGTATATAATTTGATACATTCCTTGATAACCTTGTAATGTTATCCTCATACTTTGTGACATTCTCATCCTCCTTTTGCCTCAGACTCAGAAATTGTCTTTCCATATCTGCTCGATGGTCATGAGAAAAGTATTTTTCTAAGAAAATATTTTTAAACTCCCTCCATTATATATTTGATACTTCTTCATCTTCCTTTGTGTTTTGAATTAATGACCACCATTGATCTATATCTCCTTTGAGGTGATAAACTGCCATGACAACTTTTTCCCTTTCGCTACTCCCCAAAGCATGAAATATTTTTTCTAAGGAACTTATCCATTGATCAGCTACAAATGGATTTTTAGTCCCATTAAATGTTGGTGGTTGTTGACTCATGATTCAGTTTAACATAGATCCTTTGTGTTTTGGATCAGGGTTCACCATATGGGTATGGTTATTATTCATAACCTGAGTGAGTTGTCCTAGTATGGTGATAAACTAATCAGCACCAGGTGTATAACCAGCTCCACTAATATTATCTTGAGTAGGAGGAAAATCCATACATGGATTACGTTCATTGATACAGTTCTCATTCCATCCACTAGGAACCATTTCTAAACAATGGCATACACTACAATTGTTTATGAATATCAATACATAATTAAAAACTTTTAAAACACTTAACATAAAATTAACTGTTTATGGATATAATCCATAAACAGAAAAATGTTTTCATGGAGGAGGTATATACTGATAAATTTTTCACAATGGTTTGTAAAGAAAATTTTAATTATCCTAGGGATATCCTCCAAGAGTTTTGTATCCAAGAGTGCACCAAGGCCCATTGTCGTGTACCAGGATACCCCGAGTCAAGCCCGAAACTCATTGTTAGAGTTTTCACTCCTTGGTACATCTGTGCTAGAGCTACCTCTACCTGATCATATCTAGACAGGTATGTATTTCTAAAAAAATACACAAAATCTTTACATTAACAATATTCTAGGATGTTCTTCTATACTAATCCTCAAAGTCTATCTTAGGGTAATCTGCTCTAATCAGAGTTTATCTGAAAATATTTTCCATGGTTTGTACTAATCCTCCTCTAATACCAACTATAATACCCCAACCCTAGTTACAAAGAGTTAGTGCATTATTACAAAACATTGTCATGATACAAGGAATCATGTCCCGAAAGACCGATTAGTTTAGTAGCCTTGGAAGTACTAGATACTTACATAAGTTTTACATTACATCATGAGATAAAAACAAAAAAAAATTATCCCCTTTGAACACACTTATATCCATTAGAATATCCCCATAGTTCAACTATAAAATACTTCTTCACATTTTGGAAAAAATAAAACATAGAAAGGGGTGAGCTATGATGCTCAGTAAGGATACCAATATAGTGGAAAATTCATAAATAAGCATAAACATTTAATGTAATGTATAAGACTTAAACATAAGACTTTTAAACTTAAAGTTCATCATAATATGGAAAATATAAATCGAATAATTCCATTTATTTATTCCCATGGATATTCTACTAGTCGAATAATCACATGCAATATCAATATCCAATTTTATAATGATGGAATTCATAATGTCGGACATCAAAACCCCATATTCAAGGAATTATACCAAGACTAATAATAAGATTTTGTCAAGGCCTTGTGATAAGACACTAGTTTTTCTCATGAGACCTATCAATGCATTGAGGATCTATAGCGGTCTCCACCCGCCACTTACTAATTCTAATGCATTCCTCATATGAAAAGGTTGAAGAATAACATAAACATTCCTATTAAAACTATGATAAGAAATGTTAATACATTAACCATAAACTATTAATGGTATAAAAATAACACATCCATAGTAAAGCATATCAAAAAACCTTCAATACAATATAGATGATTCTTATCATAATAAATCCACTTCAAACAAGTATAAAATTCATTAAAGTATGTTGACATAGATGAAATCATTAACTATTTGAGAGAAATATCTCTTTCTATTTTGAAATTATTTAAAAGTCATGAAATTATAAAAGAAAACATTTATTTTGAAAATATTCTTATATTATTGTAAGAGAATATTCAAAGGTTTTATAATGGTGGAGAATAACCTCACCCATCGTATAAGTTAAAAAAATTATTACCTAAATTTGATGAAAATGTTATAAAGTAACTTGTTTGGAAATTGACGGAAAGATTCTTTTCAAACCATTTTATAAAAAGTAAAACAAGGGTATAAATGAATTTAACCCATAGTCTTTTAAATAGTAAAAATGTTTTGAAATACATTTTTAAGAAACATGGATGTGGATGATAAAGAAGTCTCAGTAGAAACTTACGTAAAAACAACCTCGGATAATAAAGAGATTGTGAAATTAAACCTTTCCTTGTAATTTTACGTGGTCTAGGGTACGTTAACCTCCTATATAATATTAAAATAATTGTTATTAAATTATACAAGAACCACATACATAAATATAATATCATATATTATCTTCTAATATTTCTTTGTTAATGATATTTTTGTAGTATCATTTTTTCGGGTGTTAACTAATTCATTTTCTTTTATATGTTTTGTTACGTAAGTCATGTTTGTTAGGGATATGATGTATTTTATTCATATACATAATGATATAATGTTCTTAAATATTGTTTTTAATAATAAATTGAACATTATTCTTGAATGGTTATGATGGGGAATGAATCTCATCTCGTTCGTGGAGACGGTAATCCGTATGTACGCACGAATGCAACTTCAATTTCATTTTTTTATTTAAATAGTAAAGAAGAAAAATGATACATAGGTATATTATTATTCTAGTATAATATAGTATTTTATATATGTTACGTAAGTTAATTAACAATATCCTTTATATGTTCCATGTATGGTATGAACGAGACATATCACTTTGAGCGGGCGGTAGTCCGCACTTCCTCAAATGAAATTATCATATATATAAAACATGAAAAGAATAAAGGTATGCTATAAAATATAATTACATAAGATTATAGATAAAATTAATCTCATAAATATTATATATAATTATAGCTTTATCATAATGTCTGCCATAAGAGGTGGTAGTTAGTGATGGAACAATCATCGTTTCGTGAGGCAGTAGTTCTCCATCCACAGAAACATTATGTTCTATACCCATTAGATGGAGTTGTGGGTATGTTTAGTTCAAATAAATCTCTTAAAACCAACCTAGTATATTGAGGATACTGCTATTGTTATAAAATAAAGGAATAAATAGATTTTAGTTGTATGAGATGTAAAATAAAAGATAATAACTTAAGAGGAGATGTTACCTTTAAATCGGGTAACACCATTTGGTTTGGACCAAAAAGCTTCCTTGAAGTGCCTTCTTCATAAGGTAAGGCTTCTAAAAGGAATATAGGGATTTAGGGAGCTTAATTTGGAAGATTTTGGATGATCCAAGGGGCTTGAGAGGCATGATACATGGGTTAAAGGTGAGGGCTTTTTTAAGGGGGGGGAGGGGCAATTTAGGAATGTTTGAAAATATTGTTTTATAATATAATTATTTTAGGTTTCTAAAGGTCCAAAACTCATTGAAGTATAAAATACGATGAATAATTTTCAAAATAAAATCATCTAATAAGAATTTTATAGGTTTTGGATATTTTTATAATTTTTATAATCACATTTATTTAAATCATTTTTAATGAGGTAAACACTCTATCATTATTGTGTCATAAATAATTTTATTTATTTGATGTCTAAAAATTATAAAAAAATAACTTGATGTGGGAAATAGTTTTATATTTCAAATTAATATTTATAGATGAAAATATAACTTATGCAACCCCTTGTAAGAATTATTTTACAAAACGATATATGTTTATGTTATTTTTGTCTTTACTTTAAATTAATTAATATAAAGTGTCATTATCACTCTCAAGTGGCTTTATGGGGTCCCAAAATCGACCCAAGGATTCCCATGGTCAAACATGTATCAAAAAATAGGAATATGACACATGTTATGGTAATTTAATATTATTTTAATAAAATTTCTTTACCCTTATTTAACAGATTTACCCTTTAACCATGGTAAATAAAATACTTACTGAAGTAAATATTCATAATGTCTAAAAATAAAAGTTACATATTTACACAATTTGGACCTCCTTATTTTAAATATGTAATCTATTTTTCCAAATTCAAAACACATAAGTGGCATAAATTAATTTAAAATTATTTCTTGTTGTCAGAAAAATGTGTTTTTAATAAATAATAACTATCAAAAGATTGACACTTGTCTATTTCCAGTTTAAATGTGAAATTACATCCAATGACCTAAATTATATTAAATGATAAAAATATAATTTAATGATACTTTAAAACCACTCAAATGAATAATTTAACACTATAAAATATTTTTATTAAAAAATTTGTTTTAAATTAAAATTTAGTATTTTCACTATTCATCAAAAATTGAATGTTTTCAAAAAAGAACAAAAAATTCACCCTAAGTTAATTTTGATATTCTGAATGAAAAAAATTAAGTCCATTTTGAAAAATAAAATTTAGAAAATTTAAAAAAGTGGGTATTAATATTCATAATGGCTAGTTTGATTGGTCGTGGGGTGTTAGAATCTCAAAGTTGCATAGAGTGAAAACTAATACATTATTCAAAAGAAAAAATAACATGGAAGGTTGGGGTGTTTCACGGATCATACCTTGAATGGTCTTCGGACCTACTAAAACTGCTACCTCTATGGCATGTAACTAACCACACCCATCTCCTCTTCCCCTATATTGACAACCACCTCTTAAACCACACATTGGTTGACTACCCTAAGTAATTACCTTAGGTCAGCATCTACCTTCTTTGTTCCCTCTTGGTGGAGCATGAGGATGCTATCGATAATGCAGGAACTATTATTCCAGTAATTGCTACTGAGGCAGGCACTGGACCTGCCCACCTCCACCATACTGAGATAGAATGTCTATTGGGTGCTAACTTTGAAGATTCCCATGGACTCCAAAGATAACACATATCGGCCCAGGCCCATAGAATAGGCACAAGGACCAGAAGTTCAGAACGGAAACTACTGAGGTCGCCTCCCCATAGGTCGAAACATTGAAGGCATTGTTGCTTGAGACCTACTAATGATTACCATTCCATTTGAAATTCTAGGATGAATCCTCTCTCATATTAGACCTCCCCATGAGTCCATCCTCTCAGCTAACTCCTCCTTCTTCTCGACCTACAAGTATTTTGGTAAGGTAACGGGATTAACCGCATACTAGAGAGAGGGACAAAGTTCCACCTCTAAGAGTATCGAATGAGACTCCTCATCCTAAAAGAGATCCAGAAAAAAATAGAGATCCTTTAACTTGATCCCCAAATCTCATACTGATATACTCCCCTAATGGAGGGAGAGTAAATCCTACCTCTTCTCGACCATCATGGTCGATGAAAGGAATACATCTCAGAACTCTGTCTCAAAATTGACCCATATAATTTCCTCCTCCTTCCTCTCCCCTAGGTAATGTTTCCCCCACTCACATGAAATTCCCTGAATTTGGATCATCACCAAAGGAACCTAGTACTATATCAAAGCGGATCAAGATGAAGGTGATCACAATATCCTCAATCAAACTATATATCTCCATTTATGAAACTCTTACCTTATACTTTCCCAGAGTCTATCTCTGGAAATCACTTATTTTTTTCCTCCACTAATCATCCTCCTCTATTGGTTCAATCCTCCATTGATAAACCACGTCATCCTGCTAAGCCTCCACTTCCTATACTGCACATAGATGATGACTGGGTGCCATAGCTGAAGGGTAAACAAGAAATTCCTAAACCTGAGTAGTATGGAATTTTATTTAAGATTCATTTTAATTCATTTAACTAATTTCGTTATCCATTTTAGATTCCCCAAAATACCCCAACTTTAATAGGAACACAAGTCACTGTGATGCATGTAACTTTCCTAGGGGTCTCTACCCTACAAATGGTGTAGCCTCACTTGGCTGTTTGGTAGGCTCAGAGTCCTTGCATTAGATCACGGGGGCCCTAAAATATCATGTCCTAAATGGTCTTTCCTAACCTATGTCACCCACCAAGATCACCTAACACTATTTCCCTACTATCCCATGCAATATTCACTGTGCTTAACTCTAAACTCTATCGTATCTCTCAATCATCACCTATAATACCATTAAGTCGTGACCTCCTCCCTCCAAAGATGTCCCTTCGGAGCTGGAAATGAAGGAAGATTGATAATGACCACGGAATCCCGCCTCCAGTAGGCCCTAGGGTGGAGACCAACACCAAGGGTATAGAATCTCATGAAATGGGAGGCATTACCCTTTTTATAAGAAAATGAGATTGGAAGATAATATGGTCCATCTCAAAATAACTCCATGAACTATATAAAATAAAAACCAAAATTCATCCCACATGCATGTTTTAATGTAAAACTAATACAAATACAATGAAAAGCTCCAAATTAAATACCCAAAGAATAAAGCTAAGTAGCAACATGGTAGGTGACCCCAATTCCAAAATAGTAATTCCTAGCACATTTCACATAGTCCTCTAAGAAACCTGAAAGAAGTTTTATAACATAGGATGAGAATACAAGTATACTCATTAAGAAAACCCAAGTCTCTCATGCACAATTGAAGAAGCATACTAATGTCCTTGTGAGAAAACAACATAAACCAAAAGTGACTAACAAGGTATACTAGCTACCCCAACCTCACAAAAGTAATTCTCACCAAATAATGAATTTCAAGTAATGTAATATAGTAAGTTCATTGATGATAGGGTTTCCCACATCACTCTCCAACTGATTAGCTGCTCTCACATGCTAATAGAAAAAATTCTTGTTCTCCCACCTCTTCTGAAAGTGCCACCTCACAAACCACCCACACACACCAGGGCCCCATAGATAGACCCTAAACCAGGGAAACTGATGCTCGTCACATATCTCATGCACACATCTGGGCCTCACAACCATGTCCCTCCCACAGACTCTTGGGACACAGACCATGCCACATCCTGAAAATACATAGGAACTCACAACACATCTCCTCTTGAGGACACATGGGAAAACAAAACTCACCCACACACACCAGGGACTCACTAAATAATACCTACCTAAAGATTCATGGGTTATCACATCCTAGAATAGGGAGGAGGGAAGAGAGGGTGGCCAGCCATACATCCTACCACCGAGATTCTGGGGAAAGATACCATCCCCAATGACAATGGGGGTGTTCAGCACATAATGCTCAACTAGGGTGGGGTGCATATAGAAAACACAAGGAAAATATAGGTATGAATATATAGTATCAAACAATCAATCCCAACCTATGGGTTCTCAATCAAACTATCAACCACCCTATGATACTTTCAACTCTACTACTATCTCTAAATGAATTATTTAACACCATCAATAGTCACATTGGAAGTTCATAAATGAAATCCAATCACAACAAAACAAAACAAAAACATACCCTTGGCCATATCATTTAACCAATTATCATTATTTATTATGAAGACCATTTATTCATTTCATCCCTACTCAACCAACAAAAAACCAAGGCCATGATCATCCTTCAATGTCATTATGTGATTTCCTTCCTCACAATAAGAAAAACCACAACTTACTACTAAAACCCGTAACACACCTCATCATAACCAAACCAGATAGCTCTACTATATAACAACACCACACCTAGAAACGTAAACATACCACAACCTTAACCTATAGCCCCATTGCTCAAACACTTCGCATTAATTACACAATCAACCAATCTCTCAACCTCATATTGATTTATACCGCCCGAACCATCCCACCTTATAGTTGTTCTCTCAACCCTAGAACCACACTACCACACAAGGCTCAAGAAAAAATAAAACCACACATATCCACACCAAACATGTAGGGTGTATTCTGATTTATCAAACACTTCTTCTTTAATTCCACTTTGATAATTCAAGGGTTATCACATAACAAGTTTGATGCTGGTGAATCCATTTATTTAACCAAATTTATGTGGTCAATCAATTGCATATTCATAAGTTTGTTTACATAGGATCAATAACAAAAAAACCACAATCTATCACAGGTGTGAAAACAAAGACCACCAAAGGCAATGATTTTTAATAGGAATATTTCCTATACATATCATAATATTAGTAACTAATAAAACATAAGCATGTGTCATTTTTTTCCCATCCCTTATTTATTGGATTAAATCCAATTCAATTATCTTTTATTAAACTTGGATTCAACTACCTTCATAGAGAAAACATTATTACACCCACCAGCTTGATACATAATAAAGAGGAATGAAGGGATCCCTACCTTGAGAAATGAATGATCATCAATTCCTTTATGCACCCATGAATAGGGGATGCATAAGCTTATAGGGAAAATGAGATCCAGGGGTGCGAAACAGACTCATGGATCCTCAGGGAAGAAAGTATCTAGGTACCTCGATATCAAAATAAAGGGAAGTGCACAAGAAGGTAAGGGTCTTGGATTTAGAAAGGCCAGATCCTAAATCTAAGGGGAAAGAGTTTTAAAATCCATTAAAGCTGGATCACAATCAAGACCATGCGGTTTGACTGTTAAAAAGTATCTGGGTGTTAAGAATTAAAGATATAATGTATATCCTTTGAAATGGATTCAAAACATTTATACATGGTTTTAAACTCATTTTACATCAAATAAAATGTTAAAGGGGGTAAACTAAAAAAATAGAGAAAAATGGAATTTTAAAAAACTGTTGGAAATGACTCAATGTTGGGTGTGTCATCGACGCGATTCACCAATGGGGAGTCACTATTGTGATCTACCGATGGAGAGTCGCTGATGCGACTTATTGATGGTGAGTCATTGACTCAAGTCACCGATGGTCAGTTACTGACACGACCTACAGATGGTGAGTCACCGATGTGTGTCACCGACGCGACCTACCGATTGTGAGTCACCGATGTGACTCAACTACACAATTCATTAATGGAGAGTCACCAACATGACCTACCAATGGTGAGTCACCAATGCGACTCAATGATAAAACTCACTGATGCCACCTACCAATGCCACCTATCATTTCTAGCTACTAATGCCAACTATTGATACCACCTACCATCACCACCTATTGACACGACCTACCAACAAAACCTACCAATGCCACCTATCGACACCACCTACCATTGGAAAACTGGATTTTTGGAAAACTCTTGAAATGAGTCACTGTGACTCCCCAAAACAACTCAAACACTGGATTTTAAAAAAATATTGGACCAAAGAGGTACAGTCCATTACACCTAAAAACCCCCGAATCAACCCTAAACTCATCCCACTAGATCATAATCTTATCCTTAGGCTTTTTGGATCCCTCTGAAGGCATTTTTCCTCCCCAAACCTTGTCTCATAGTGGATATAATTTCTAATCGATGCAGGTATCTTCTCTTTTAGCGAGTTATTCTCTTATTTTCATGGATCTCCCTTATTCTCTTGGTTTATTATTCCTAAAAATTGTAAAATACATTATTTTTTTTGTATATTTATTGATTGATGTGTAATTTTTAATCTAGGATATCCTCTCTCTTATTTCAATATCTATCTTTTTAGATTTGGTGATCACCATCGAAGGCGAAACATATTGGATTCATCTTGATTGGATTTCTAATATTCCAAGTAGTTGTTTCTATGATATTCCATAATTTTTTGATTCGTTGTTGCTTTATAATTCATAGATACATGTTTCTTAATTTATAACACATGTTCTATGTAATTCATCCATTTAATTCCTCATAAAAACGTATTTTACCAATTTCACTTTAAATTGAACATGACATTAATTAAATGGCTACAATCATGATATTTATCACCTTTTTGTGAATTGTATAATGCCATGATTATTTTGATTCTAATTTAATGATATTTTAATGGGTATTTGGGTGAAATTTAGGGCTTTATCATGGGTTTTGATATATAAAATGTAATTCCTCAATTTGAATTAAATTAATTAAACAATTTGATGTTTCCTAAATAGTTTTAAATGTATGAATTTATTAAATGACCAAGAAACCCTTTGGAATTATTTTGACCTTGTTTTGAAATCGGTATTCTTGGGTTATTTAAAATAAATGGTTTATTAACATGTAAAAAGGGTGTAAACCCATGTTTTGAAACATATTCAATCCTTTTAAAATTTAAATTATTACTTTAAATGTTTTAGGGGTTCTTTGAAATAAATGATTGTTTTAAATTCCTTTTTAGAATTATAATGATGATTTGGGATAGGGATCTGGTATGGTTACCCTTTTGAATGTTGAATTATTTAAAAGGATTTTAATTGAATTGATGATTCTTGATGATGGGGTTGGCACTTTATGATGATCCTATCTTGAAATAGTCCCTTATGGGACTTTCTTAATTGCTGTACTTCCCATTGTTGGGTGTTGAAAAATGAATTATTTAATTTGATGGAATTGGGGGTGAGAGTGGGATGTTATTTGAGTTTAGTTCCCATTATTGATGTTGATAAGGATCCCTATGGTGATTCTTATAAATTGAAAATCTCACTCACCTCTTTTGAGTAGTCATGGGAACCTAGATATTTAGATGGGATGAAATAGATATATGTTTTACTAGAGGACTCACACCCTTCTAGTGGATCTATAGAGAACTTGAAAGGTTTGGGATATTAAATTACGGATAAAAAAGTGGGCATGAATGGAACTAGTTTTCTTTAGACCTATGAGACAAAATTTAAGCCTATAAATTATTCATTTATTTTGATTATTTTTTCTAAGGTGGACTCTCTATCATACCTACGTTGTATCAATGATATCCCTATACTTGATCTCAATACATGAAATCTCTTATTATCACCATTTCGAACAAGAGTTGTCTTGATTGCTTCTTTCAATGTTATTATGCACTTTAACTCTACTGTATTGACTCTTGTTTGTCTTTCCACATTAGGTGCATATTATCATCTTTTCTTGATTATATGACTTTAGCTTGTGAAATTGTTTTCAAATCTTTTCAATGAAATGTCTATTTTCTAAATGGTAAAATGGAATTGTTTCCATGTTCTCTTTAATAAATGATTTCTAAATGTTTAAAACTCCATTTTAAACTAATCATATTACTCTCTTATTTGTGTTTCTCTTTTAGTATATTTGAATTATCTTTTGAAGTAACTACATAGAATCTTTAGTGTAATCCCATAGGTCTATTTAGCCCATGCACTTATTGTACCTTTTGTTGCTTACAACTATTATTATCTTATAGAAAATTTTCATTCTCTCTCTTTCCTTTGTCGTTTCGAGTTAGGGTGACCAGGGGCTACTAACTTGGGACATGGTGGGTGGTCGTGGATGACCAGGAGGCAAGTTTTTGCTGTCAAGTTCTGCTTTCAGTTTTTTTAGTGTCTCTTTATACCTTGATATATATGTATTGATTGATATATATCTGATGATGTTTCCTCATTGTACTCTATTATTGTTGTATTTTGTGGGTGAAATCATTCTCAATGGATATTTGTTGATGCCCAGGTTCTTGTCTCTAACAAATGGATATTAGGAACTCTCTTCAGGTTAATGGAAAATCAGATCGAGTATTGGTTTAGATGGTATTTTAGGATGGTTCGTTACACTATCCTCTTCCAATAAATAGATCATCCAGAACATAGGGGAAGACTCTCCCTGTCAAAAGACACATCATGGAGAAACTCAGGGGAATATCCACTCTTTTTTAGGAACTGTATATCATCTAGAAACTCAAGGGTGTGTCGTCACCCTATCAGGAAATAAGTAACCTCATTTGGAATCTCAAGGGTGTGACTTTTCCATTCCAAGAAATAGATCATTTGGAAACTGATGGGAGTTTATGTACCCTTCCAAGAAACATATAGCACCATTTCACACACTAGGATCACACACTCTCCTTGGAACCATCGTGTCAAACAACACCAGTCGACTACCTACATGAACCCATCATTTTTTTTCTAGGTTGGACTATCAAGAAAACAACATAGATCCCATCATATCATCTAATATAAATGATCATCACTGTTCCTAAATTTCTAATGTGACACCATATATTAATTATAACTACCTCCCTAAACAACCCCTCTATAGGGAAAACATAACAGTAACGAACCCAGTGAAGTTCATTGGGTCCCATCACAGTCTGAACACCCTATATGGGCTCATATATCTAATACTCATATCCCAACTACATTACCATCATTCAGAGGACATAACTCCCCTCATCATTATTGTGATCATACTATAGTCTCATCATCCTCATAGGATAATGAAAATTATCATCACTCTAAAGAGATTGAAAAATGCGCATCTCACATCCTAGGTTCTAGGTTAATCTCCATAGACCCAACCAATCATAACTCTTCCTAGTGTATACTCACCTGGGAACTCATGTATAAATGGTGTATGAATACTCTCCCCACTTTGTAATCAATTATCCCAATGACTATTGGGCACCCCAAGGTCCTATGAATCCTATTCATAGGCCAACCGTCCCAATTCATCACTCATCCCTAATTAAGGGAACTGAGGGAACCTAACCAAGTCCACTATATCATGCATTTCATTTTATTTATACCCCTACATGGTTTTTATATCTCATAGCAGGATTTTATACAAAATCTTAGGCCATCAGCAATCATGGAACCACCAATGTCCAAGGTCCCTCCATAACCCTTGACACTTTGATCATTTCATGGAATTTATTTATAGTAATTCATTTAAAATAAAAAGTTCATACATTGATATGTGCAGAGACCACATATCACATGTCACATAAGAAAAATAAAATACCATAGGGGTATCGTCAAGGGACCAAATACTTTATATATGGATCCATTTCCTTTTAAGGAATACTGACTACTCTCACCCGAGTCCATCCACGTCTATACGGTCATCGCCTATCCACTCAAAGACCGATATCAAACAAAAAAAATCTAATTATATTAATTATAATAAATTAAAATTAATTATTCCATTTAATTTAAATAACCATAATTCCTAAAAAATCACTGATCAAGATCTTTTCGATGAATCCCTAAGTAACCAGGTGTGATACACTCTTGACATGAACTTGAATCTATGCCACAAATATTCCCCAATACTCACAAATTATTCAATAGAGAATTCCATGTAATTAAATTAAAAACAATAGAATAATCTATAGTGTGATGTACGTTTATCAAAATGGTAAAAAATGACTTGTGTTTATCATCTGAGGATATACCATATCCACATTGAGTAAATACCCTTAATATCAAGAGTATTCCACTATGCTTTAGTGGATTCCTCAATGAAACCCGAACCATATTCAATGAGATTAGCTTCTAATAAGTAAGAAGAATAACAGAGGAAGATATAAGGTCAATACTAACTTAATCACTATCCAAACACTATTAAAACACCATCAAAACACCCCCCCATTTATTGGGGGTATCAAAGGAAGAAGAATGTGAGGGATCCCCTAGAAAGGACACATGTAAGGGAGAAGAAGGAGAATGAGAGGCCTAAAATACTATGGGAGGAAATGGAAATTTCCGCATTTTCAATGAATTTTGGATAGCTACATTGTTTGGTCATATGGTTTTATAAACCACACACCAACTATGAATCTCTCATTGTCCAATTTTGAACACCTTGCATACTATGGATGCATGGTATACCAAACCATAAGCCAACTCTATGGTTGGTAATTTATCTAGCCACTCCCTCTCACATGGTTTGGATGAATAGTTTTATAAACCATGTGTCAATCATGGGGATCACTCTAAACTAAATATCATACTTTACATGGTATGGATGCATTATTTTACAAACTATTAAATAACTATACAGATGCCTATGAAACTCAAATTATAATTTTTTCATGGTTTTTCAGAAATCATGGACAAATCTTGAGCCATCTTCCCAAGAATAATCACCACACACTATTTACTCGTGCATTCCTCCTAACCATGCAGCAACCCTGTGACATCGTAAAACCATTATCAAAATTATAAAATTCAACCTAAATCTTCCAAGATTCATCTAATAACCCAAAACACCTCCTAATCCTTAATATATATCCAAAACCATATCATTGAGAAGGATTTACTCTCAAAATTCAAATCAAAATCTCAGTTATCAAAATGAACCTTGATCTAGATTCAAAAGTTAAAAATTTCCCCTAAATTCATAATCCATAACGACACAAGTCCTTAGAGACTCTAGACTATTATACTTAATGTCCCTAATAAGTCTTGATGTTCTTTCAACCATAAATCTCAACCTATCTCAGCCATCAATGAACTATTAACTCATCACATTCTATCTCTAAACTCTAAAGAAGATTCCACTACACAACTCTAACTACAAGGTGTATTGGTCATCAAAATTGTTTTATCACTCATTACTATTTTCAATACCGAGATGGTTCTCAACCTAACCTATGCGTCTCATGAAAAAACTACTTCATCAACCCGTTCATCCTTCACAGTGCTCCCCGTCATAAGACTTATCTCATAAGTGTCAATCTAGATCCATAGTGATCCCTGACATTAGAATCATATACTAAAATGTATTTCCAATAGTTCAATGACCCATTAAGTGTGGTTTCCATATCACTACATACAATCATATAGATAAATTTCATTTGATCCTCCTTCGGTCAACCTCTCCTGATAATGATCGACCGTGCCCGTCAACGCACTGCCACACCACTCGATCTCGATGCCTTAACTTCAGAAGGCATCACATGATCATCCAAACACCCATGATAAAGTCCAAACATGAAATTCAGTGTAATTATATGGTTAGTTCCTCAAACAACCTTATCTATTGTCATACTCTATCATGAAAACCGAAACACCTTCAATCTGAATCACACTTATATCACACCAAAATCACCTTAATCCTGATGTCAATGCACAAAATCCTCCCAACACCATTTACAAACCCTAAAACATCCATCCACCATAGAATCAAATAAAATAGGATATATATAATCACCATAATCATAGTTCTATATTAACTATCCAATGATAAATCTCCTTACACCCACAACCCTTCCCACATTAGGTTCATACTTCCACAGACCACACTCCATCCATTACCGCACATAATGAATAGATGTTCACATCCCACTCATACATATGAACCAACAAAAAAACTCAATCACTACACACCAAGGGCTCATCAAGAATGTATACCACGGAATCCATTTAAAAATGTATCAGTAATAAAGGTTATACCATCTAATATTCTATAGTGCAATACCGGTTATATGACTTCCCTTATACCTCTCATGGAGTGAAACATCAATAGGTTCCATCATCTCATGCATGTCGCTCCTCCCAAGACACATTTCCACCTCCTTTTCAACCCTTATCAAGGGAAAACCTCGAGTCAGTTTTACCACAGTACCCTGATCCTTCCATAGTATCCACATTTGTGTTAGGGGTAACATTTATCACTCTCATATGAACCCCGATCAAGTATATTCATAATAATATTATCGAATCCATCGGACCTCGACCCATTCATGTTCTCCTACCAATATATGTACTAGACAGGAAAAATGCACAACTAGTATGTACTACCTCAATCGTATCCAAACATAAAAGGGGGACACTCTTGTACAAACTGCTCGCACAACCTGACTCATGCTCCCATGAGTTTTACATCATTAAACATAGGCTCATGTGACTAAGTAACTAACCATTCAACATGACATCTCATTATTAAATAATCAAAATCACTCCCATCACTCGTTTTCAAAATTGAGGCATTTCACCCATTCCAAGGTCTACAGCATGATCACCTTCCACCCAATCATCATTCCAAAACTATAAGCACCTACCCATGTTGTATGCATCCTATATCTAGCCATCTATGATCATGATGTACTATATCGTTAGGAACATTACCTAAAATTAATAAGTCCATGAATTATACCAATTATACCCTTGAAATCCATCCATGATACCAAAAATATTAACATTCAAAGTTCTTTAACTCGTGAAAACTCGAGTATCAAATTCATATAACACACATTAAATTACACCACTCAGTCATCAATTTCAATCACAAAGAATCTACCCATACTTATCATTTCTAATAAATTTATAGGTTAATGTTAACCCCTTTTTCAGGTTACCCTTACAAATATTACACAACTCAACAATATCCTAAGATACATCCCAAAGGCACTAGGGTCTCTCACCTAGACCATAAACTGAGTCTTATATAGGTTACCACTCATGGGGAAACATCTATACTCTAACATCAGTTATCACTAGGAAACTCATGTGCAAAAACACCCACTCAAGAATTATAATATATATATATATGAGAAATTTCATGCCAAATACACCCCCATACTAGTGAACCAATCCTCATTGGGAATCTACAAACTATACTACCCCTTGAGGACCACGATTTCATATAGTTGTATGTAACAACATTATACCAATATGGTTCTTATCGAGTGAAAAATGGTCATATACTTGTGTTAATTAGAATTTTATTAAGAAGGTGTATGAGAAAACACCATGTTGGTTGTTTTTTACACTCTAAGTAACTAAAACCCAATTCTTGTTCAGAACAAGCATTATAATTACCCACAAGGGTTGATCATCAAGGCATATAATGCCTATACCAATCCACTAAGGGACATTACGCATCCCTTGCATAGAGTTATATATATCCATTACCAAGGATTATATCACTGTAAGATTCCCATGACCTATCATCAGAGTAAATATATTGTGGTTCACCATAGTAGAATGTCAACAACATGTAATATGGGAAAATTCTATACAACTAATTATTTACACATTAAAAAACTGAACCCTCACCATCGATGATATAAATCACACAAATGAACAATGTTATGTGAGTCCTATGTACTAAAAATTATGCAAGTACACAAGCCTCATTCCAATGTTCTAAGAGCCAAAACCACAAATAACCATCTCAAATACACACATCATATTTGAATAATTAACCTAATCATAATAATAATATTCAAGAATAGAAATACCATATCCAAGGTAACTTTGTCTTTTCATCGAAAAATCAGTTTATGACACACCAGTCCTAGGTCCATTATAAGTTATGGTGCATCCCTATTCACTATCTACCATATCCATAAATGGTAAAATAAAGAAAAAATGACTCTCTGTTACCACTTTTTTATTCTCTATAGATTATATACCATAAACATGTGTCATGGTCAGGGGTCTCATATGACCTTAGGCATGCCTCATCATATTCTAGAGGTTTCCTACTTGAACTAAGGGTTTAAGGTATTACCATGTGGTGACTATACCTTCATATTAGGGTAAACAACATCATATAAATAACCAATGTAAATCTATAACAACAAACAATCAATGTACATAGGATAAATATAACAAAAGCATTCTATAATAAATATAATACAACATATTGTCATACATCATGATTACTCATACACTAGGATGATCACATATAAAAAATAAATAAAATAAATAAAAATATAAAAGAGGATACACTATCAACCTTGAGCCTCATCTCATCCCAATCTCTAGACTCCCTATATGCTCTCATGATTGACTAGAAACATTGGTCATCTGTCCTACCTAAACCTAAAAACAATAAAGAATTCTCGGGTACCCAAGTTCAATGGATGCCTAATCAGGGTGTGTATAATAAACTGGCCTAGGCAGTGACCTGAACGGATACCTGACCCGGGTCGTTGTTGGCCCAAAGGGTGTTCCTAATCCCCACAGACTGGGAACTAGTGCATGGGAATCAAATGAAACCCCATGTGAATGATTTCACCCTCAAATAAAAGTTAACACAACATTGGATCATTTTACCATAAATACATCATGGACCATCCGTACTTTGGACATCCATAAAAAAGAAAGCATGACCAAAAATAAAATACACAAACCAAATGATTCATAAGAAATAATAATTATTCAACCCATTTTCAAAAATATACAACATCATCGATAAAAAATAATACAATAGGTATAATATGAAAAAATAAAACAAACTAAAAGTAGATACAAGGATGGTCTCCTTGGTTGATACATAATCAGAACCAAAAATAAAACAAAAAAACCAACTTGAAGCTATATCCATTCAACATCTGGTTTCTTGCCACATCTCAACTCACGCATCATTAGCCTAATGAAAAAAAACCAAAACATAGTTAAAATATAGAACCTAAAATATGTATATAAGTGTGAGATATAAAACCCAATAGGTCACCACCCACCGAGTATATGTAATTACTTTATATAATCATGTCATGATTACTAGTTTGAAATAAAATAATGAAAATAAGGTTTTCCATTTTATCACCCATAACAAAATAAAATCATGATACTCATTAAAGAATCTAAACATTTCTCACAAATTAAATATAAACCCCTTATTGTTAATGGAAAAACATATGAATTTAATTCAAATTCATTTCAAAATCCTTTCTTTAAAGTAAAACCAAATATTAACTTTTTATCAAAACACAATCTGAAATCAATATTTTAAAACCATTTAAAAAAATATCCACCCATAGATAAAATATAATAATCAAAGTATCATAGTAAAGTAAAAAAGTAAGGAAATACATAATAACAAAATAGGTTCCATTAGAAATGAGTATAAGGGGATACAATAAGCATGGAAATTTAAATACCATACATGGAACCACCAATCAAGGCATAGGCAGCATGGGATACTAACCTTGGAACTCAAGTAACATGATCTTGAACAAGAGAAAAGAAATTTTGGTTGACATACAAGAATTTTTCCATCCTGGTAGTCCCATAAAACTAACTATGTCATAAATTATCCCTAGATCCTGACGTTACCATGGGAATAATGATTTGGACACCTTCAGCTACCTAGTTCTATTCTAGATTGACGCAATTACAATTAGAATTTTTACTCATCTAGTGATCTACTTAGTTACCTAGAATTACTATGACCTAAAAATCAATAAAATAGGTGATAAATCATTCAAAATAAATACATAAATGAGGAAAAAAATATCTCACACCTCACCTCTAACACCTTCACATGGATTAAATCATTTCACATCATACATCCATTAAAAAATGATAAACAACCTATAATGGGTACAACCAATATAAGAGGTTCAATCAATGAGATACTCACAAGATATAAACCCATATTAAAGTGTCAAAATGTCAATTAGAGAAAAAAGATAACTTGGGTGTTTATTTATTTTCTTTTCATTTTAAATTAAATAGTTTAAATAACTTATAAACATTTATAAATACACCATTTTTATACAAAAATAACCCTTCCTTGAAAACCAATGAAACCCTCTTTAAAATTAAAAACAAGCCTCATGGACTTAATTTTCATTTAAACCATTACTATAAGTCCCATAAACATTATCTAAGAGGCTTGGAACATTAAAATGAATCAATTTACAAATGAAACTTGAAAACCATAGAAAAAACTCTTTATGTCAAGATTAGATTTCTAATAAAACAAATTATATTTTCATCCAAGGCATCATATATAATTATAACATCATTGAAAATGAATTTATAATCTCTAGAACCACAAGAATTAAAAAATAAAAGAAATTTGTATAAATTAAAAATTAAAAACCAAAAAACATTCGAAATGAAGTTGAAATGCACTGCTTCCCATGGTGAACACTTAAACAAGCTAAGAATCACTACTAAAATTACTAAAAGACCAAAACCCAAATATTAATAAAAAATGAACCCATAATAACACCTACATAGTTATTAAGGTTCCAAGAGAGAATTAAAATTGAAGGGTAAATGGAAGAGGAATGAGGGTATATGATAGGAGGAGAGAAACAGAGGAGAGATACCATGGAAATATCCTATGATTTGAAGGAGATACACCAAAATATAAAGAATAAATAGGTTAGAGATCATCCTTGAGCTCCCAAGGATTGTCCACATGATTTAAAATATGATAGGGGTAAGAGTGAATTAAAATTAGGAGGGTATTTTGGTTAATACCTATAATTTTAAAAGTTGGGAAGATTGAATAGTTTGGTAGCACAGGTTACCAACCCATGCACTAACCGTATACCCCTCACTTGGACACCCTGAAAAATTTTCTATAAGAACTCACATGGTTTGACTAACTGTGTGTTAACCATAACAAAAAAATCTTCTAATAATTGTATAACTATTGCACGGGCACCAAACTGTTTACCATATCATGTGAACGAACCATGATACCCCTAAAAACCATCAAAATTTATAATTTCAAAACCTAAAAATTACGAAAACAAAAAACAACTCTTTGTAACATAAAATAATATAAAATAAATCCATAGTGACATGGAGGTTGTCATATTTATCTCCACTATAACATTTTATAACCCTATAAATACATTTATTAAAAATAGGAGGTGAAATAAGAGAAGGACCTCCAAACCTCATACTAAAAATGGGTAGGTCTGGGGGGAAACCCAAAAGGATTGATCCTAAAGGAAACCATGAAATATGATCCATAATCTTAAAACCAAACAACTAAAATCCTCAAATAAAAAAATAAATTAATTAAAAAAACCATTATATCCCATTATATCCATTAATTTTGGAGTCATATATGTATGATGAACTATCATAGGTATACCTGCTATATGGATTTCTAAAATAGTGAAATAAATGGGTAAAACATTTAAAAAAGGAGACAAGTGACAACAAGAAATATATTCCAACATATACAAGCATCCATAAGTGAATATCATCACCACTCCATCAAGGAATACATAACAAAGAAAACAATAATTTCTAACCATTTCCAACCCAGACAATCAAGGCACCAACCACCACTCGCTACAATAAGAAACAACATGGGAATCTAACCCCCAATACATCACTCTATAAGGAAAAATTTAAACCTCAACCATGGGTCATTGTCCAAAAGAAAATCCATTGAAATTAAAACACCACACTCAGATGATTTCCAAGAAGCAACACCAATCTTAGATTCCTGATTACGGACCCAGTGGTCTCCCATGTTTAACCTAACCCAAAATCAACCTCAAACGGCCAATTTCCACAATAAATTATCAAAGAAACATCCAAAGGGACATCAAAAACCTCTTGAAAACATCAATTTAGATCCAAAATCATTAAAGGATATCCAAAAAATGAAATATCCCAAAAAAATGTGGCTATGAAATCTTTTAGTAACCCAACATTAAAAGCTTCCATGAATATTCTTGGGAAAATTATAGACACATAATTAATTACAAAAAGGATCGATTATCAAAGAATAATCTTCATAGAATCACATATGAATAAAACAAGAAAAGGAATTAAAAGTACTATAGATGGTTCAATAATTCCTAAATAGGGTGAAAGTGTGATAACATACCTAGATAACTACTTTATTTAGAGTCTATTTGATGTCTAGAACCAAAAGAAACCACCATAAAAATAAAATAAAATAAAATCCATCTACTTTCGTCCTTGAACATTCTAAGAACAATACTATAATTACACAATACATGACCTCATACATGATATTTCTTTCCATTTAAACCAGCCTTCTAATTATAACTAAAGGACAAACCAAGAAAACTACACTCAAATCACAACAATTATGTCACAAATATTAAAAAGATAATTTTAAAATATTTAGTTTCTGATGAAAAGGATTTTAAAACTATACTTTAATAATTATTTAAATAAAAAAAATAACCCTTATAATTAAAACCAAAACAAACTTGGTAACTTTCCCATTACATTTTCAAAACCAAATAAACAATTTAACAGTTTCACTAAAACTTTGAAACCATTTTTTGTAAACAATCGATCATTAATGAATGAAATTACCTTCCTTTTAATGTTTTAAAAATATAGAAAACACAAGTACTATTTTTTATTATTGGTTTTAAATGACCATTAAGTATCATTACCATTGATATTATAGTCGTTTAATAGTAACCCCATCACTAGTATAAATATATGGTTTTAAACAATCTGTTTCGCATTGACAAAGGAAGCAATGGCCTCAACCAGTATGATCATTCTCTTTGAATCCCATTTATCAAATATTTCAAGGGAGATATAATTTCTGAGATTTTACCTAGACCAAACCCAACCCAAGATCCAACAACTTAAGCATGAGATAAACTGTTTACAAGAGATGTTTAAGTTCATTGAGATTATGACCCAAACCATGTTCACAGAACTACCCCAAGAAATCCCAAACATCAACCACCTTACACTTAGGGAATATACTGGTGTAATAAATGGATATGTAACAAGACCATATAATTATTATTATGGACATTATTTTTTTATATAATGATGAATATAATTTCATCTTATTATTACTTTGTAAATGATTATTAAAGAATAATATTAATTTTTTTGTTAATATTCAAATTAAATTAGGAAATATATTTTGATGAATTAATGGATATTTGAATTAAATATTATTTTAATAAAATATTATTTTTATTAAATTAATTTTATTAAATATAAATGATCATATAATTTTTAGAAATTCAAATGTAATTTTTATTAAGGTTTGAAAACTGTTTTTTTTTTCAAAACCTGTGAATTTTCAATAAATGTCTGTTTTCATTTTAAAAGAGAAAATTAAAATATTTTGAAAATTATTTAGATAAAATGAATATTATTTTTTGAATCATGAAGTCTAAATTATACAATGGTTAATTTTTCATAATTTTCTAAGATAGTTGAATTTTTGGGTAAAAATTAAATACTGTATAAATAAAATATGTGTTTTATGACATCATAATGACCCAATAGTGATATAATAAAATACTATAAAAGGAATATTAATAAAATATATGTTTTACCTTTAAAATAATGTTATTTTATATTTTTTTGATTAATTTTATAATACCTTAGTGGACCCTCCAAGTCTTTCAAAATTTTTGAACATTTTAAATTGATTTCCTTGAAAGTGTGACTCACCTTCACATAAGAATGGCCATTATTTTAACAAATTCGGACCATTAAACTTTAAAATAATTTATATCACTCCCATTTTATAGAAACCATGTGAAAATATAATGGTATGGTTTGTATTTTTGAATATCATAGTGTGTAGTATCCAAAACCAAAATAATAACGATTTTTCTCTTCTTTCCTATATAAACTCACCCAATATCACATTATTCTTCACTACAACAACTTCATGATCTAAAAGAATCTTTACCATACTCTCAAGATTACTCCCAAGGTTCCCCCAATATCTAAAGGATCTTCTCTCAAGCCTTTGGGATCACACTTTTAAGTAATGGATTCCTCTCCTCCCCTATGAATTCAAGCACCTTCTTTGAGAGTTGTTCTTTTAACTTCAATTTCTTGTTTTTAAATTCATTTTTAATCATTACCTTACTATCCAATTTATGTTATTTAAATTAGATATCATTTATCCTCCTCCATTCAGAAACATACCTAATCCATTAATATGTCAAATTTCCATAAGATATCCTCTTCTTCTTATCTTCCTTTCAATTCAAGAACCTTGTTTGAAATTAGTCTTTTTAATTTCAATTGGTAATATTTTCATCATTTTATAATCAATTAACTACAAAATATTTGATTTTATTTCAATAAGGTATCATTTATACTCCCCCATTTGGACCCATACCAAATTCGTTACTATGCCGAAATCTTGTAAGGGATTTCACTCTTCTCATTTCCATTATTGCTACTCTTTTACATTATGCTTCTTAGGTTCTATATTTATAAGTTGGGTTATGATGTTACACAACCCACATACTGTCCTTTTGATGTATATATGATTATATATTCCTTCAAATCTCATCAATACCCCCTATTATCATTTAATCACACCTATTGCTATGCCGAAATTCCATAAGGGGTCTTCTACCCTCCCCTTTTATCAAGCATTTTTTTCATGTTGCGTATTTTAATTTCATTTTTAATATGTTGGAATATGTTATTAAATTTATCACATACTTTTCAATATATTTATAAATTATTATATCCCATTCCACTCTCATTTAACCCACCTATGATTCTTTATGTACACCTGTTACCATGCTGAAATTCCGTAAGGGTTTCATTCCATTCTCATTTTTATCCAAGTTTCCTTATATTGTTACAGCCTTTTATTTTCAATTAAAAATGAATGGGTATGTTTTATCACCTCCCCCATACTACCCTTATTATGTTTTAATTGTGAGATACCCATTTTAATCTCATTAATCCCCCTTATGTACACTCGTTACCATGCCAAAATTATATAAGTGGTATCACTTTCCTCATTTCCATTCAAGCATTTCTTTTATATTATGCATCTAAAATTTCATTTCATATATTGGGATATTATGATTTATGATCCCCTTACTTACCATTTAATTTCTAAATTATTATATACCCCTTTCACTCTCATCAACCCATTTTATGAATCCCCATGTGATGTTGTTATGCTATCAAAATTCCACTGTGATTTTCCATTCCAAAATCATTATGTAGTGAATACCATGCCCATTTATCTATCAAGGGTATTCACCTTTATTCATATTTAATTATTGATTATATAATATCATTTATGTAATTCCAATATTTTTATCTTTGAATTAATGGTTATTTTGAATTAATCAATGTTATATGATCTATGTGGCACACTTAAGCATGGGATTAAAATGATTATGAAGGTTGTGCCTTGATAGTGCTCCAAAGCATTGGGTAATGTTTAGTATCATGATACACCATGTGTAATGAGGTTTCACTCATTATAATTCATTTTAAATGAGGTTTTACTCATGCTAATCAATGTGCGATGAGCCTTGGATCATGCTAATATCATGTTGTATGTTGTTTCCACATTTCCATGTTATGATAGTCATGCTATATCATTCCTTGATGTTCATATTTTTCTTATTCTCTATTAATATTCCTATTTTATAACATGCATTTTATTCTTCATGTCATTCCTCTTTTACTCCCTTACTAGGCTTTATAGATCGCCCCTTTTTTATGTATTTCCTCAGGTTATCCCATGCAGTGTTAAGTACGAAGGAATGAGTTGGTCAAGTCAAATAAGTTTCAAATAAATATGTTGTATATCTTTTTTTAAGTAGTTATTTAATGTTCCTAATTTCCCAAGACACTAGACCACTCAATATTAAGAGTTTTCTTAAGTGCATGTTTATGTAATAAATCATGTTTAAGTGTGTAATAAAGACCAGGATTATTATAGTTGGTATTATAGGATAGGTTTAGTTATTTTTTGGGATTAGGGTTATAAAAATCTATTGAAATCATTAGGGAAAATAATGAGTATAATAAAATAATCCCTAAATTTTTTTGATTATATATTAAGTGGTTTGTCAAGAAAATACATCCTTTTCTGGATACGAACAAGTAGAGTTGGCTCTACAACAGATATATCTAGGGGTAAAACCGAAAATACTACTTTGATCTGGACTCGGACGGGAAACGGTGCCTGAAAATGGGACTTACTACACTCTTGATTTGACACTACCAGGGGATATGATTCTGTAAATTCATAATATTAGTACGAACCATTATTAAGGGAATAAAAATCCCAATAAGAATATATGTTAGAAGATATATCATGGATAACTTAGATTAAATCCTAGAAATTCATATTTTATGGAAATAAATGTAATTTAAAATTTATCCCTTTAATGTCATTGAATTATCCTTTATGTGATAAACTGATTAAGATGTGTGTCCCTAATTTTCATTTTATTCTAGACAATGGCTAGTAATATGAGGAATCAGGCTAACAACCATTGCAAAGGGCAATGTGATGAATGTCCTAAAGAGATTCCCAATCAAATGTGAGCTCAAGTAGTACATATCTTGATTATGCCAAAAAAGATAACAAAAATCACAATTAATAGTTGGTAATGTTTTTAATGACCAAGGAAATCAAGGAAGAGGAAGATGACATCTCAGGAAAGTCCATATAATAAAGGTTATAAGGGAAAAAAGACCCAATTTCTTTCATGCAACATGTGTGGAAAAAGACATCAAGGGAAATTTCACAAAGGTAATAAGATATCCTTTAAGTGGGTAAATAAAGGAAAAAAGTAACCAATTTCCATGAAATTATGGATAATGTTATGGATAGAAACAAAGTTCTATCTAAGTAATCTTTCATAGTTTTATGTCATGAATGTGGAGAAGTCAGGTCTTATCCACGATAATACTCTATTGTAAGGGATGAGAAGCATAAGGAGCATAAAAAATCTCTATGATCAAGGGATCTTGAGAAGTCCTATAATAATATGTATAATCATGAATTAATTACATGTAAAAACTACATCAAATTAGTTTATGACATAATGTATTTCAATTCATGTCCAATTAGTATATCTTTTATATTTTCTAAGAACACTGAGTACCCAGTAGAAATGATATAAAATCATTAGGGAAAAACTTCTATAAGTTTTGTATCACATGTTGAATTTTGTGGGAATATTCTTCTTGAAAATATTATATGTTTCACTTTTGTGTAATTTGAGGAAAAATGAAAAATACATTGCCTAAATCTCAATGCAGTTGAAATTTCAGGAGAAAAACTATCCCACGCATGATCTAGAGTTGGAAGTCATGATATTTGCGTTGAAAATGTGGATAAATTATAACTTTTGGGATAAGTGTGAAATATATACGGATAATAAAATCCTAAAGTATATATTCACACAAAAATATTTGAATATGTTCCAATGGAGATAGTTAGATCCAATAAAAGGCTATGACTGCTCAATCTGTTACCACCCTGGGAAAGCAAATAGGGTGGAAGATTCTCTAAGTTGAAAGGACCTAATGATTCTATCATTCATGAGAATATAAAAGGATATAATCTTCTTATATTTGATGAATATGGTAATGGGAATCAAAAAAAGGGATCATCATCAATCCTTTCACAAATTATTTCTCAACCATCTCTTTTTGAAAGGTTAAAGTATGCTCCAAAGGATGATGTGGGAATTCAAAATAAAGTAGAAACTTTCAGAAAAGGGAAATCCTCATATTTCAATGTTAATAAAGAAGTAATTTTGAGATTTGGGTCTAGTATATGTGTTCTATCAAATTCAATGTTAATGAAATAACTTTTAGATGATGCACATAGTTTGAAATTTTCCATTCACATGGAAAACACAAAGATGTATCGAGATCTCCAAGAGAATTATTGGTGGGATAACATTAAGATGAAGATCCTAGAGTATACATCAAAGTGCCTGGTATGTCAGGAAGTGAAGGCTGAGAGGCAGAAGTTTAAGGGGATGATGCAACCATTACCCATACCAACATGAAAATTGGAGAACATCACTATAGACATTGTCATTGGACTTCTAAAGAAATCAAAAGTAAAAAATGATATATGGGTTTTTGTGGATCGTCTTACAAATATTGCACACATAATTGTGATTTGAGAAGATTTCTCATTGGATCAACTGGAACAAATACATTATAGAATTGGTAAGGCTACATGGTGTACCAATATCGATTGTATCCGATTGAGATCCAAGATTCACCTATAATTTTTGGAAGAGTCTCTAACATGATCTGAATACTAAGATGAACTTCAGTATGGATTATCATCCTCAAACTGATTTCTAATCTGAGTGGACTATCCAAACACTTGAGGACATGTTTACAGCATGCTCAATGGACTTAAAAGGATGATGGGACCAACATCTTCCTCTGGTTTAGTTCTCTTACAACAATAGTTTCCACTCAATAATCCAAAGGGATCCTTATGAATACTTTTAAGGGAAGAGGTGAAAAACACCGGCATGTTTGGATAAAGTTGATAAGTGAAAACTTATAGGTTTGTAAATGGTCAAAGAAATGGTGGAGGAGGTTAAGACCATCCAAAATTACATCAAATCAGCTCAGATTTGATAGGAAATCTATTCTGAAAATCGTCAATGAGACCTAGACATTTATGTTAGAGAGATAGGGTTCCTCTGTATATCACCATGGAAGAGAGTTATAAGATTTTTGAAGAAGGTAAATCTCAGTCTAAGGTACACCATCCCTTTTGAGATCCTTGGTTTTAGTGTAGTAGTGTCCTATCGACTAGCACTCACACTGAACATGTCTCAAGTACATGATGTATTTCATATATCAATCTCGAGTAAGTACATACTTGACCCATTTCATGTAGTCAATATAGAGGTGGTACCATTGTAAAATGGCATCTCCTATGAATACTAGATAGTGAAGATCTTAGATCATAGAGAAAAGTTATATGAAATAAGAATATTCCCCTCATAAAGTTGTTGTGGTAAAACTACAAGTTTTAAGAAGAAACATGGGAACCAGAGGAAGTGATGAGGTAGAGTTACCCTCATCTGTTTTAGTGTGGGAAAAGTAAATTTCTAGGGAGAAGTTTCTTAAGGGGGTAATGTTGTAATGACCCAATATTTTATGAATAAAATTCCCTTTTTTTAATGTTTATGGATATAGAAAATGCATGCAATAATTTTTTTTATTGGTTTTAAATGACTTTTAAGTATCATTACCGTTGATATTATGGTCGTTAAATAGTTACCACATGACTAGTAAGAATATAGGGTATTAACAAATCTGTTTGGGTTAGACAAAGGAAGCGAGGGCCTTGACAAGTAGGATTGTTACCTTTAAAGCCCATTTATTGGATCTTTCAAGGGAGATATCATTTTTTTGTATTTTCCCTAGACCAACCCCAATCTGATATCCAACAACTTAAGCATGAGTGTAACTGTTTATGGGAGAAGTTCAAGCTCATTGAGATCACGACCCAAACCATGTTCACTGAACAGCTCCAATATAGCCCAACCACCACCCACCTTTCACTTAGGGCATATTCTAGTGTAATAAAGGGATATTTAACAAGATCCTATCATTATTATTATGTTAATTGTTTTTTTATATAATAATTAATATACTTTCATTTTATTGTTACTTTGTAAATGATTTTTAAAGCATAAATTGTAATTTTTTGGTTAATATTCAAATTCAATTAGGAAATCCATTTAGGTGAATTAATGGATTTTTGAATTAATTAATATTTTAATAAAATATTTTTATAAAATTAATTTTATTAAATATAATTGATCATATAATTTTGATGAATTAAAAAGTAATTGTTATTAATGATTGAAAACTGTTTTTGTCAAAATCCATGAATTTTCAATAAATACCAATTTTCATTTTAAAAGTAAAATTTCACATATTTATAAAATAAATTAGATAAAATTAATAATATTTTTTTAATCAGGACATCAAAATTATCCAACGATTACTTTTTTATAATTTTATGAGATGGTCTAATTTTTAGGTAAAAATTAAATACCATATAAATAAAACATATGTTTTATGACATCATAATGAACCAATAGTGATGTAATAAAATACTATAAAAGTTATATTCATCCAATATATGTTTTAACTTTAAAATAATGTGATTTTATATTGGTTTTGTTTATTTTATAATGCCTTAGTGGACCCTCCAAGACATATAAAAAATTTTAACATTTTAAAATGATTTCCTTGAAAGTGTGACTCAACTCCACATAATCAAGGCCATTATTTTAATAAATTTGGAACTTTCCTTTTAAAATATTTTATAAAAATTCCCTTTTATAAAAACCATGGGTAAAAAACCTGGGATGGTTTATGGTTTTGAATATTTTAGTGTGTAGTGTCCAAAACCTAAATAATAAAGAATTCCCTCTTCTTTCCTATATAAACCCACCCAATCTCTCAATACACTTCACTCAAACAATTTTTAGCTTGTCCAACCTCTGAACCATACTCCCTAGAGTCCTCACAAGGTTCCACCATGCTCCCAATAATCCTCTCCCAAGCCTTTGGGATCACACTTCCATATAAGGGATTCCATTCCTCCTCTTGGAATTCAAGCACCTTCTTTGAGAGTAGTTATTTTAATTTCAGTTTATTTTATTGAAATTTGTTTGTAATAATTACCTTACTGTCCAACTTATGTTATATAAATTAGGTATCATTTATCCTCCCCAATTTTGACCCTAACCTATGTCGTTACTATGCCGAATTTTAGTAAGGGAACCTCTCCTTCCTCTCTTACTTTCTATTAAAGAAACTTGTTTGAAATTATTATTTTAATATCAATTGGTTTTATTGTCATTATTTTATAATCAATTAACTACTGTAATTTTGATGTTATTTCTTTTAGAAATCATTTAACCTCCCTCATTTGGACCCATACCTAATCTGTTACTATGCCGAAATTCCGTAAGGAATTTCACTCTTCTCATTTTCATTCAAGATACTCTTTTAATTTTTTATTCTTATGTTCCATATTTATATGTTAGGTTATGAAGTTACACTACCCCCATAATTTCCATTTTATGTATATATGATGATATCTTTCTTTCACTCCCATCAAACCCTCCAATGATCCTTTAATTACAGTCGTTACTATGCTGAAATTCCATAAGGGATCTTCCACCCACCACTTTTATCAAGCATTTATTTCATGTTACATCTTTTAATTTACTTTTTTCTAGGTTTGAATATGTTATTAAATTTATCAAATTCTTTCTATTATATTTATAAATGATGAGATCTCCTTCTACTCTCATTTATCCCTCCTATGATCCTTTTTGTACACTCGTTACCATACTGAAATTTCGTAAGAGTTTCCTTCCTTTCTCATTTTTATCCAAGTTTCTTTATATTTTTACACCTTTTTATTTTCAATTAAAAATGATAGGGAATGTTTTATAACAACACCCATATTTCCTTTATTATATTTTAATGGTTAGAGACCCCTTTCACTCTCTTTAATCCCTCCCATGTACACTCATTACCATATTGAAATTCCTTAAGGGATTTCTCTTTCCTCATTTTCATTCAATAATTTCTTTTATATTATACATTTCAAATTCCAATTAATATGTTTTGGAAATTATGATCTTGATCCCCTAACTTCACATTTCATGTATAAATTATGTGATACCACTATCTCTCTCATCAACCCATTTTATCAATCCCCATGTGATGTTGTTATGTTGTCGAAATTGCACCGTGATTTCACATGCTAAAAAAATAGTGTAATTAATACCATGCACATTTATTTGTCAAGGGTATTCACCTTTATGAATATATACTTTTTGATTATAGACTTTCATGTATTTATTACACATTCTTTTATCATGGAATAAATTATGATGTTGAATGAATCCATGTTATATGATCTATGTGGCACACTTAAGCATGAGATTAAAATGATTATGAAGGGTGCATCCTGATAGCACTCTAATGAATTGCTAAATGTTAAGTGTCATGATATTCCATGTGAAATGAGGTTTTACTCATGATAATTCATCTGCAATGAGGGTTTACACATATTAATCCATGTGTGATGAGTTTTATCTCATGAGAATATCATTTGTATGTTGTTGCTACATTTCCAGGTTATGATAATCATGTTATATCATGCCATAATGTTCATGTTTCTCTTATGATACATTTATATACCTATTTCCAAACATATATTTTATTTTTCATTTCATGCCTTGTTTACTCCCTTACTGGGCTTTATAACTCACCTCTTTCTTATATATGTCTTCAAGTTATCCCATGCACTATTAAGTACGAAAGAATGAGTTGGTCATGTCAAAGAATTTTTAAATAACGATGATGTAATTAATGTTTTAAGGTGTTAGGTAATGTTCTTAATTGACCAAGACACTAAACCTCTTGATCCTCAGGGTTTTCTTAAGTGTAATTTTATGTAATAAATCATGGTTATGTGTGTAATAAAGACCAGAGTTGTTATAATTTTACCACTCCACATAAAAACATAAAATGCAATTCTTTCATATATAAATTTTTAAAACTTTTAAAATAATTGTCATTATCATTTAAAAATATTTTCCAGAATTCATAATAAAATCAATCATGTCATAAAACATAGAATTTATTTTTTAAAATAACCAATAAAAACCATGTTTTTTTTTAAATCATAAATTTTAAAAAACCCATTTTTTTTACTCAAAACATATTTTAAACATGTACCAAAAAAATAAGGCATACCAAATCATAATATCGAACTCAAAAAAATATAATTCATACCATCAACATGTATCAAGACCCATCTTGATTCATTTCCCATTGTTAGTAATCCCTTAGTATTTATCTAAATAATAATCCAAATGGGGTGTGGAACCATTAATGACTCGATCATATGGTTTAATAGACAATGTGTTAGTCATTCTATAATCTTGAAACATTTACAAGATCAAGTTTATGGAAACTTTATATTTTATCAGGCCATAAAAACCAACTTCATTCTAGAAATCCATTTTCTATTTTCATCCTAAAATGTAATTAGGCTCCAAAAATCTTCTTTAAAACTCATTAGGAACATAAATATCATTCATCTACATAAAAATTGATCAAAATTGAAATCAAAATAAAATAATCCAATCTTAAATACCCATGGAAACTTGAGGTTTTTAATGAGAAAGATCTCATTACCCCCCCATCTACCTCTCAAGTTCAGATGCCCCTATCACCAAACTACCATACCACTTCCTAAAATAATAAGATAGCATCGTCAATAACCTTGTTCCTTAACAAGAACCTAATCTCTAGTACCATTAGTAAGAAACCATCCCAGACGGCCACCTGAACATATACCCAGCCTAGTCTTCCACTATCTTAATGGGAGTTCTCAATCCCCATTGGCTGGAAACTAGTGTCTGATTATTAAATGAAAAACCTTGATAATGAGTTCTCCCTCAAATTTTAGTTAACACAATACTAGATCATTGACCATAAATCTATCATGGACCATCAATACACTGAACATCCATGAAATATAAGGTAATAATAACCAAAAAAAATAGACAAACCAAATGATCCATAACCAAAAATACTGATTCAACCCATTTGAAAAAAAACATCATCCATAAACAAAAAAAATACAACTGGGAATAATAATAAATAATAAATGAAACTAAAATCCTATACAAAGATGGCCATTTTGGTTGATGATACACAAATGTAAAACAAATGAACCCATCCCAAATCCAACTCCATGAAACATTTGGTTTCTAAACAAATGTTAACTCACCCATCATTATCCCAAGGAAAAAAACCAAATCCTAGCTGAAACCCATAACCTACAATATGTATATAGGATTCATCTATATATCTTAGTAGGTCACCAACAACCAAGTATATGAAATTTATTTATATAAGAATGTCATGATTTCTATTTTGAAATACAATTATGAAAATAAGCTTTTATATTTTATCATTCATAACAAAATAAAATCATGATACTTGTTCAAGAAACGAATTTTTTTTTCTCAAATTAAATCCAAAACCTTTCTTTTAAAAGGAACAACTTATAAATTTATTTAAAATTACTTTCAAAATCGTTGATTGAAAATAAAAACCAAATATTTTCTTCTTTTTATCAAAATTCCTTCCCAAATCAACCTTTTTAAACCATTTTAAAAACACAACCACCCATCGATAAAATATCACAATAAAAGTGTCACCACAAATTTAGTAAGAATGAAATAAATAACCACACAATAGGTGTTAATAGAAATGAGTATAAAGAGATAAGACAAGAATGAAAATGAAAATACCCTCTATGTTACAACTTATCAAGGAATAGGTTTCATGGGCTACAAACCTAGGCACTTTATTAATGTGATCCCAAACCGATGAAAAGAAACATAGGTCATCTAATAAAAACTTCTCTATCTCAATAGTACCATAAAACTAGTTGGGCCCTGAACTATCCTTGGATCTTGAAGCTACCATGGGAATAACCATTTGAGGGCACTCATAAATATAGCTATACTCTATCTATACACAAGTATAGCTAAAATTTTCACTCATCTTGTAATTTACTTAGTTACCTATAATTCCAATAGTAGTGTCTTGATTTCGGTGATAGTGGGATGTTATGGATAATGTGTAAAGATGTCAAGTATGATGTTTGGACAGTTATCTTAGGGTAGGAGACTATCTTATCTACTGTGGCTATTTTAGATCACAGTAATTTCCTTGTTCCTATTAGGTATATCTCTCTCTTGATATAGTATTATTTTAGTCTTAGAATACATGGGATTAATTGAATGATAATGAAAAATAATTAACTCTTGGGAATGGGTGTTGAAAATTGCAATGATTTGTTTTATGGAAAACATGAAATGATTTGGGTAAATGGTAAAAGGAGTATGGTTTTGAAATGTGGAATTGGATTTATGAATATAAAATCACCTTGGATTTGATGGTTAAGTAAATGGTTAAATAAGAATTTATGATGGGGATTTATAAAGAAAAAGATAATTTCTAAATTTTTAAATGATTAATGATGATGAACATTGAAGTATTTTTGCTAAAAATGAATTAACTTTCTAGTCCTAGAGATGGAATTTGGGTTTTCATGTCGGAAATTAGCTGTAGTTCAAGTCTTGGTTAGGATTTTTTCCCTTTGGTTGGTTGTGTGATATATTATCATTATCTTATATTATTTCTTACACTATACCACCCATGTTAGTTAGGGTAGCCTATGCCTCTATTGGCCTTGGGTTTTGGGTGTGTTCCCAATATCTTGGTTATTGTAGATATTGATGACTAACTTCTCACCCTACCCCATAATCTCTTATAGAAATGTCATGATATGTAATTGTATTTAGATTGTTGTGGATTACAGAATAGGGTATATGATCACATGGGTTGTAATGGATCTCAGTTTTTAAATACAGGTATATGTGGGATGTGGAAGCTTACAGTTATATAATATACTTGTATAAAAATTGTAATGTATTATGGTTATACATGTGTATTTATATATGAGCTATAATTTCTTAAGTCATAATTTATACTTTCATGGGTTGTGATGGCTCTCGGTTTTACTACATGGTTTGTATACACGGATGTGCAGGATGTGATTATGATGTGACTATGGTATGTGTGCATAGATATACTAGATGTGATAATTATGTGGATATGGTATGTTTTCATGAATGTGCAGTATGGATTATATAGTTTATTAGAACATTAGTATGCAAGAAATTGGGACTTATTGTATAACAGCCCAGATCCCACACTCCCAAATCTGGTGTTGAAATTGTAAACTTTATATTTATTTCACTGATACTAATAATTATGATCCATTTTTTCATCAAAACATTACAACATAAAAAGGAGAAATTGGATCACTTATGTTCTCAAGGTCCTTTTAGGTTTGTAATTTTAGATAATTAGAAAAACTCTTACAAAATACAATACCCATGATGTCAAAAGATAATTTCTCCCACTTAACCTAACTTTTCTTATTTCACATTAAGACATCTTAATCATCCATTTTAAATCCCTTCTATACATAAATAAATACACCACATTGTTTATAAATTGGGTAAAATAAAACATAATAAGGGTGATGTCAAATGCTCAATAAGGGTAAACATAATCATTAGCAATTGAATGTCATTAATGAACATAAGAAGTGTATAAGGATATGATGAAATATTCATAGTTCATGAGAGAATCATAAACTAACTCATACCCATCAATAAATTTATAATAAAATATTAATACATGTAAAATTAAATGTTCATCATAATCAATAATAATGATTCATGTGATATCATTCATGATCATAATAAACGTTATAAACCCATAACAAGCATAAAAACATGTTAGAATCTTGGAAAAGTTTTATTCATTTCCCATGTTAAACCTATGTCAGAAATAACTGAAACCTAGTTAAATCCATATGATAAACCCTCGAGTAACTTCCTTTTTCTTACCTTTCAATACAAGGTATATTACCCAATGCATTGGAGTTTTATCTCGGCACACCCATCATATAAGATATAATGGGCTCACCTGACGCTATCTAAACCTCCCCATCATATAAGATGTAAAGGGATCACATGATGCTATATGTTCTACCCTATAATATATGTTGTAACGGGCTCACCTGGTGATATCTAGGTTTCCCCATCGTATAAGCTGTAATAGGCTCACCCGGTGCTATCTGGGCTGCCCATCGTATAAATATCCATGAACCAAAACATGAATAAAGTACATTGAGCTTTAATTTAATCATAAAACTCATAAAAATAGTTATTATTCAATTTAAAACTTGGTTAACCCATATAAAAGATGTGTCTTTCATTTCAATCTCTTTTATACATGATTTAATCATGGAAAATAAATGTGTTCTAACAATATCATTGAAACATTATTAACCCATATAAAAGAAGTGGGTTCCATAAAAATCTATATGAAACATGATTAACCCATATAAAATAAATGGGTTTCATAACAATAATAATTATGAAATATATTAACCCATGAAAAAAAGGGTTCCATAACAATCTCTATGAAGCATGATTAGCCAATGAAATATAAATCGGTTCTGTAACAAACTCATTGAAACAGTCTTAATCTATCCAGAGAAAGACTGAGGATGGTATCATTACAAAATATCGTAATTTAATCATAATTAAAAATAAATGTTTTTAAAATTCATGAATTTAAATACAATAAATAATCATTAAAAATATCTTTTAGGAAAATATCATTTTCATTTTGGAAATCACTTTTTAAAATATAAAACATTTTGAAAATTTTTTTCTTTAAAAAAACATGGAAGATTACAAATGAAACTTTTAAAAATAATTTAAAACACTTATGGAGGAAAATATCATTTTTTATTTGAAAATAACATTTTAAAATATTTTTAAGAACATTTTTAGAAAAAAAATGGTTTTTGAATAAAAAGAGTTTTCGGCCAAAAAAGTTGATTTTTCATAAAAACATTATTTTCAACTTTTGAGTACATAAAGAGAGGAAAATGAAATTAAAACATGTATTATAATGACATAAATATAGTATAATAAAGTTCATGAGAATTTATTAGAGTTATTTAACAATATCTCAACATTGGAGACTTAATCACAAACAATCCTGATAAATGATGAGATTGTAAAATAAAACTGTTACCAATATCAAAACTTTGAATCGTAATACCCATGTAAGTATAAAATTAAATTAAAATTATCATATAAATAAAATAAGTATATTCATTATATAAAAACTCAAATTGGTAGTATATACACCTACTAAATGAAGATAGGTGTATAACATAACCTACGTTGCAAAGAATGCAAATTGAGAAAACAATTATTACTGCTTTAGTAACACTGAAACCGTAAACCCGATGAAATATAGATCATAAAATGGATATATAAATACCCATAAATTACATTATAATAATAAATTAAATTCATGGATATAATATACACCACATAATAAAAATAAGTGGTGAATATGTCATATATATCATTGAAATAAAAGTGAGACGAGAACACCCTTACCTTGAGTCTAACTTATCTTGTGTGTCATTAACTTGATGTATAATAAACTTATGTTAATTATTTATTTTATTGAGATAATTCTTCAATTTTATTATTAATTTTATTTCACTAATTAACAATTTATATGTAATTACTTAATCAATTAAGTTTACATTAGATGTTTTGACCATATTCGGTTTGTTTGTCAAAAACGATTTAGGTGGGTTGAATATGGTAAAAGAAGTAATTATTTAAAAATATATTGAATAATAATAATCAAATAATTATAATATTTATACATAAATCATAATTTTATCTCAATCATTAAATATGTTTATGAAAAATGAACTGACATAATGATCATGGTGACGGTAGGTCGTACGTACGCTTGAGTAACGTTTCCATTTTTCAATGATCAATATGGAAAGAAGGTGAATAATGTTTTATATTTAAAGAATAATAAAAATATAATAAATAACTTGTTTTTTAATTATATATACTTATATATATAATTATTTTTATGTGGTGGTGAAAAAAGTAATCACATCTTTTTGAGGAGGCAGTATTCCACATGTCCATGAACAACGTTATAATTTTTTTCAGTGAGTGAATAAGGTAAAAATAAAATAATATATTTTATTTAAATAATGATAAATATGTAATTAATATCACAAATATTCCATTTATATTATATATATTTATTATCATTACACTTATTACCTTCCATGTAACGCGTTAGTGGAAAACGAATCACATTACTCCGTGAGGCGGTAGTCCACCGTACACACGAGCGACGTTATCGTGTCCATTAAAGAATGGATTGTTAAAGTTTATATAGGATATAATGAATCCATAGGTATAGTTATGTTATAAATATCACATACAAACTTTATATCCATCATCATACCCAACCAAGAGAGGTGGTAATGGAAAACGAATGACATCATTTCACAAGGTGGTATTCCTTCTTATACATGAATGATGATTTTGTAACCCATTTGATGAAAGTGTGTGGGTTTTTAGGTAATAACCTTGACATAAATATATATAAATATATTTACTATAATTATATAATTATATCCTCATGGTATATTAATAATTTAAGTAGGCGGAGAAAGAAATAAAATAAAGGCTCTTGATAAAGAACATTAACTCTTCTTTGGGTATCCTCTTTAGGTTAGCACTAAATCCTTCAAATATTGGATTTATAAAAAAATAAGGATTCTAGGATTAAGTTATGGAAGTTTGAAAGTTATTTGGTCAGGTTTTTGAAAATAAAAATGGCTTTAGATGTGTGAAGAAGTGAGGGGAGTGAGTGCCCTTGTATAGTTTAGGAGGAGTGACATTCTTGTAAATACTCAAATGTATTCACTATTAGGAGGTCAATATTACACCAGGTGGAGACAATATAGATAATTAAATTTTTTAAGTACTATATGGTCGATAAAAATCTCTATCACACAATTAAACACATGTTTTAAACATTTTTTCCCTTAACTTCAAAGTTTCATTATTTTTTTCTTTTCCGTTTTTCATTATTGTAACTAGTTTTCCAACCTAAGTAATTTATCCATTAAGACTAAATTAAAGTGAGGATTATTAGATAATTTTTACCCACTTATTATAAGTATTAAATCAAATTTATCAAATTAAAATCTTATATGTGTTGAAAATTATTTTTAATTCAAGCACAAGTAACGTGAAAAAACATCGCTTTAACCTTAACCACATTAACATAGTTTTTTACTAATTTATCATTCAATATATTCATTAAAAAAGAAATATTGGTAAATTAATAGGAAATATTTGATATTTATTAACATTTATAAATATCTTATAATAATATAATATTTTTAGTAATTTTAAATCATTTAATAAAATATAATTTATTTTAAAATAGCATTAACGTCAATTTTAACATTATTTATTTTAATTGTATTTAAAAAATATGAAAAAAATGATTTAATTATAATATATTATTCTATAACCTTTTTAAAATGATATATTCTTCTAAAAAATAATTTAAGATGATAATTCATTCAATTTACTCAACACTTAATATTTTTAGGGTCATTTATTTTAGTTAATTATTAATTTAATAATTATTTTGTTTGTGTTTCTTAAAAATTTAAAGTAACTAATTCATATATAAAAATTTAAAATAAATTATAATGATAAAAAGTCAAATATATCTCAAAATAATATTTATAACCGAACCTATATTGTTTTTTTCAATATCTTAAAGCCTTATATAAATTAAAACGGAAAAAGGTTCTTTTTTATCTTTTTCTTTACTTAACTTATTATATAGGTCAATTTCAAGGAAAAGTGTTAAAAAACACTTCAAATTTATTCTAAATTAATTAGTTTAAATATGTGGCCAACTATTGGGTTTTGGATAAGTTTCTGGGTAATTTGTTTCTTTAAGTTTAAAGTTTAATCCCTTGTTAAACTCGTTTTTACCTTAATTGATGTGATTAATTTTAACTATTTTCACTAATAATTATGGTAAGAGATTAAGTTTGACTTATTAAACTTTATAAATTATTTTTATTCAAAATATATAATTCATTTTTTAAAATTCAATTCAAAAAAGTGTAAAATTTTAATTTAACATTAATCTCACAAACAGGGTGAGACAACAGGTTTTTAATATGATTATTTTTCTAGAAAAAGATGAATCTATATTAACTCTATGACTAATAATAATAATTGTATGAGAATAAATTAATTTTTAATAATATATTATCTATAGATTTCATTTAAAATATTCCCCATTAGATATTATTTTAATTAATTAAAATAGAGAAACATTATGCATTTTAAAACAGTTTTTAGAAAATACCATTTAAAAATAAACTTATACTAAAAACCAATATAATGTTGATAAAAAGTAATTAATTGGATTAAATTTAACATATATTACTTTAAAACATATTCAAAACATATTGTGACATTTAAATTACTTAATTTATTAGAAATAAAATACTTTTGACAAAAAGTGATATTTTTTTTCTATTCATGGAAAAATAAATATTTTACGAAAAATCCAACAATTTCACCCAAAGTATGTTTTGATATTATTTTTCCAAAATGATGTTAATTTTATAAAATAAATTTAGTAAAAGTTAAAAATATTTATTATAATTTTTTTAATTAAAATAAATATTTTTTTTTTGAATAATAAAATTACTTTACTAAAAATTTATCAACAATTTATATTGAGTAAGACATATATATATATAATAAATTAGATAATATTATTCATACACTTAAATTTAATGGCTATGTTATAATGATAATATATATTATGGGTTTTTTAAGTTCCGTATTTCATGTTGAATACAATATCAAACATAAAAATCTAGGTGTTATGTGTAACGCAAGATAAACTGAGTGTTGTGTGTAACATAATTTGAACATAGTCTAAAGTCTCCTTTATGATATTTAATATAATTTTCTTCTTTTAAAATCTTGGGGTGTTATATCCTCCTTCCTTTAATAAATTATGTCCTCATAATTTGAACTTTATCTCGGTAATCAAATATTGCACATTTGAAAATACTTTTTTTTAAACCCACATAGTAAAAAAGGAATAATAAAAAATCCTCTTGTTAATATATTAAAGGATGTAAAAAAGTCATATAGAATAATACATAACTAGGTTTCCAAATAAAAGAATTTATAATGGAGTGGAGGAAAAGTGTACATAATTTTAAATAGTTATTAAGGTCATTAGTTATAAACAAGGGAATGATCAATAAAAAGTTAAGGGCCTAAAACCCATAAATATATAATAATCAAAATGAACATCGGTTCATTAGAATTTAAGGTACTAGGATAAAAAAATTCAAGATCCTTTTCCTATATTTGATGAATTATTTCACCATATAAACTGAAGACGTAGTGAAATATAATTACATGACAAGTTGAATTTCATACTTTAATAAATTTCTTACATAATCTCATCTTTTGCTCCAATTATGTGTATTCATGATGAATTATTCATGCATGAAGCACAAAAATTAAATTTTAAAGACTATATAATTATAAAAGAGATACCAAGTTATTCCTCCTATATTTAAACATTAACAAAAAACAAAATGGTTAGCACATGGTAAGATAATTTCCAAAATGAATAAACCTTCATAAATAAATATCTAAATTCCAAAATTAATACTCAAAGTTCAAACCAAATCATTCCAAAAATAACTATCCTTAAAATTCTTTAAAAAATTATTAACTAAGTTAGAAACCCAATGATTAGAAGGATCTGGTCATATATTCTTCCAAGATAAATCAACCTGTATTCCTTAAATAATTACCATATATTACTAAAATAAACTTAATATTTACCTGTAAAAATGTTAACCAAACCAAGACGTCAAATAGGCCAGTGGTAGGTGTAAAACCTTTATCATTCTTCATTCATGGGTTCAATCCCCACCACCTATCCAGATGCAATAGGTTTTCACCCATCATATGAGTTTTCATTTTTTATTTAAACATAAAAAAGAATTCCTAACTTAATAAAACTTCATGTTGATACTAGGGGTTAAAAATACCCCAAACCCAAAAAAAGTCTCCCAAAATATCATTAATAACCTAAAAGGTTTTACTACCTAAAACATTAAATGTGGTGTATAAAAATTTTAACTCATGATCAATATTAATATTATATACCTATAATGGTATGCATAAATATTAAGATAACCTCACATAAAAACATCCAAATCGCCAAAGTTATTTAAACATACCTCTGATAGTAACTATAATAGCCTATAACCTGCACTCTCAAATCCATTTCTAAAATCATAAACTTTACATTTATATATTTGATGTTGATAATTGTGACCCATTTTTTTCAGCCAAACCTTATAACATCAAAAGTAATAATTGGATCACTTACATTCTTTAGGACATTTTAGGTTTATAGATTTATATAAAATGACAACTCCTAAAACACAATACCTATGTCATCAAAAGATAATTTCTCCCACTTAACTCGGCTTTTCTTATTTCACATTAAGTTGTCATCATCATCCATATGAAATCCCTTCTAGATATAAATCGTTCAACCTCATTCTTTATAACCCATGGAAAAGAAACCATAATAACGGTGATCTCAAATTATTAATAATGGTAAACATAGGAATTATTAGTTAAATTTTATCAATGGGAATATAAAGTAAATAATTATATAATGACATAATCAGAGTGCATGAGCGAATCATAAAAGAACTCATACACATCAATACCTTGATCATGAAATATGAAAACAAAAAAATTCAAGATTTTTCAAAATCAATAATCATGAGCCACGTGATAGAATTCATGATCATAAGAAATATTATAAACCCATAATAAGCATCACAAAATCTTGTTGGTATCTTGGAACATTTTTCTACATAACCCATGTTAAACTAATTTTATAAATAAATAGAGACCAGTGAAATCCATATGAGAAACCATCAGGTAACTCTATCATTATTTCATCTCAATATAAGGTATGTTATCTATGCATTGGAGCACTATCTAGGTGCACCCATAATATAAGATATAATGGGCTCAACAATTTTTATTTGGACCATCCCTTCATATAAGTTGTAATGGGCTCACATGGTGCTATCGAGGTCACCCCATAGTATAAGATATAATGGGAACACCCCTCACTATCTAGTTCTCTCTATCATATATGCTAGAACAGAAACACTCAATGCTATTTGGGTCACCCCATAATAGAAACTTCCAAGAACGAAAACATGAATAAATTATATAAAGCATTCATTTGATCATAAAACTCCTAGAAACAGTCATTATTCCCTCTATAACTTGATTAAACCAAAGAAAAGAAATGTTTTTCATGTAAATATATTTTAATCATGATTGGCCCATGTAAAAGAAATGGGTTCCATAATAATATATTTGAAACATTATTAACCCATGAAAAATAAACGAGTTCTATAAAAATCTCATAAAAACATGATTAACCCATTTTTTCAACTGAGAAGATATGATCGGGGATACCCTCACTGATGGGGGATCAGTTGTGGCAGATGGTTGATTATGGAGGGTGATTTATTGTAAAATAATTAACATCAGCTCACTATCATTCTTAATTAAAACTCCCAATTATTTCCACATCCATACTAGGTACAGACCCACTTTCTAAAGGTAGGTGGCCAATTGGGGTTTCATACCCAACAACTCTTAGGGACTCACATTATTTGAGAGGATGTGAGTTTTTGCTCATCGTTCCATTTTGAGGGGAATTGTTGAATACTCTAGGACTCTCTTATAGATTTAAGACATGTTCATGAATCTCTCCCTAATCTCGATATGGGGCTAATTTCCCTAACTAGAAAATTATAGGTTAATTCTATTTTATAAAAAATAAATGAAATCTCATTGATAAAAAAAAGAAACGGGATCTCATTAATGTATCCATATATATGTATATGAGGTTCCACATCCATTTCCCTAATTATTGGTAGCTGCTTTATATGTTGATGTTGTATAACCATATGCTTTCGAATATGCTACCGCATAGGGAGGCAGTTAATATTCTGAGGAGGGTATTGGTCCATTATGAGGCATCCTACATATCCTATTTTTTAAAGGAATAAAAATACACGTTTTTTATTAAACCCTTGCAGTTTAACATCATGTGGAGAGGGCATATGTGTGAGTACTGAGGCACTATATGTTTGACCTTGAGTCTCGAGTGTAAGGGTTGGTGTCCTCAGAACCAACTGTTTTGTACTTTGATTACATGAATGTTCACTTATTATATATTGTTCATTGTTCTGCATGACTATAATATAATAATGTCCTGGAATATTTGTTGCATTAATAAGTTCATGGGAGATCCCCTCTATGATTAGAACCTTGAAATGCTATAACAATATTCTTAAATAAAGTTCTGAGGTTGGATGACATACTATGATAGGACACTTAGTATATAGACCGTCATGTGCGAGTACTCGTAAGAAGACGAGACTCTCTCTCATGGAGTTCACACTTGATAATCTCCAAGATGGGAGATTATGAGAACATACCTGCCAGTAGTAATTCCGCATGACTTGGTGTCATCAGATATTGCTATCTACGAGCATGTATAATGGTCTTTATACTGGAAGATTATCATTAACTCATGTCATGACTCGCGCACTTAGATTTACTGACAAAAACCTTCATGAAGACAGTTGGCGGGAAGTAGGATATGTTGGGTGCATCACGAGTGACATTTTGTTAATGGATAAGTCGAGGAAGGATTTGTCCCTTCCATTTATGGAAGTTGATATCTCGGCCCTTTGATTGAAATAGAACGGTCGCATTAAATTCCATGGCCATGGTGTGAATGATGAGTTTATTTCAGGTAGTCAAAGAACGACGGATCAAGCATATAGGTTTATGAAACTACCATGAAACCTACTTGATGAGATATTGAGACAAAGGGATTAAATTACACAGTAAGCATTCATATGAGGTGATACGTCAATGTGGCGTCAACATCTTTCTCTTGGGTGCCTTGACCCGTTTCTAGAGAGTAATCTTGGACTTTAGGCAAGCCCACCTAATGCCAACGAGAAAGAGGCCTAGAGGGTCACACACTAAGTGTATCCAAGTATCTCAAGTTGAATAAAGATTATTCCCGTACGTGGTTTAATAATTATTCAAGGAATCCTAAGTTGTTTTAAATGATGGAGGAAAAATAAAATAAAACAAGTCCATGTCGTGTATTATTAAATGTACACGCCGTGTAGTTTTATTTTGGAAAGGAAATGAATAAATGAAAACAAGATATACACGCCGTGTACATTTAATATACACGTCGTGTAGTTTTCAATGAAAAACAAGTACACGCCGTGTATTTATTATTACATGTCGTGTAGTTTTTACAGTTGGGATTTTGAGGATATAATATCGTTTTATTAAATGATATTTATTATAATCAGCGTGAGCGCATGTCAAGGAATTAATTATTCAACATGGGGTTTTTCAATAAGAGTTAATGAAATAAATGAAACGCGTAACGCATTTATTTATTGTCATAACTCTACTACCTAAAACTCGATTATAAATATCCTCACAACCCCAACTCTTTTCCTACACAAGAAAATTGTTGTGCACAACATCTCTGGAGAATTCTTTCAAGGCCGAAATAACCTCTTCCTCCAAGAACACTCTCAAGATCGAGAGAGATCCTCTTCCATCGGATCAAGACAATCTAGGGCGAAAAACACAAGCAAAGGCTTCTCCACGCTAGCACCCGGAGAATCCTTTGGCGACGTCCAGAGATACGAGGTACACGTGTGGATCACCGCTAGAGGGAGTCTACACTTGGCTTCTGCGACACAACAATGGATCACATCGACAACGTGATCAAGAACATAAACGAAGAAATAACACCCAAAAGGTATTTCTTTATAATTAATTAAATTAATTATAATCAACCTGTAACGATCCTTGTTTGTGGTTCAGGGACAAACCATCTTCTTTGTCTTTTTCTATGATTCGATCCGTGGAGACTGGCATTTATCGTCGTATTGATCCCAGATTGATCATTTCTAATGAAAAAAAGCCATGTGGGCACATCCACCCACGCGCTTCCCTTGCACCCGGAACCTTCATCGAGGAGACATCCTATGTATCCTAGTTATGGCAGGAATCATATTTATCATAGTTCTATCACACCCATGGGACTAGACCCAAGGTAGACACCCATATATATAGGGGTGTTTATATCATGCCATTCATTGGGGCTTATATACTGATATTTATCTAGATGGTGATGATTCATGATGCTAATGAGGTGTCCATTGAGGATCCATAATCCCAATTAATATATACTTGTTGTGAGAAACAAGGGATGGAAAGTGTTTAGAATCATTACATATGAATATAGGGATCATGTGTTGGGATAGCCTTTAGGATGTTTTAGTATAGAGATCGGGCCTTGGAGAAGCGTCCAACATATCTTGATTATGGTGGGAATCAGTTTCATTGTAGTTCAGTTGATTTATCAGTCCGTTGAGGCATGCGGTAGAGATATTGGGCCATGGTAATGATTGGGTGCCAATAGTTTAAATGTTGAAGACATATGTATTATATCGAAGTGGATGCATATTTGATATCAGACCATAGGAATTATTCATACGTATCCTGGTTATTGTAGGTATCAGAGTTCTTATAGTTCATTTGATTGGGTCTTACATGATGATGCTGCCCTTGTATTTGTAGAAGTTCAGGATGCGAATGATATGATTATTGCAACTCTCTAAGATCATGTGAGCGATGATCGGTGTGAGAAACAAGGGATGGAAAATGATTGGTCTCATTACCCATGGGTGAGGAACTTACATATTGGGATAGGTTTTTGGAGGTTTGATATGGATATTAGGCCTTAAGAAGGTGTCCTATATATCCTATTTATAGAAGGACTTAGAGTTCTTGTAGTTTATTTCATTGGGGATTACACATTGAATTTTCCCTTATAATTAGGGCTTACACATCGAGGATGGACAAGGTTATCAAATACCAGGATTCCCTCATTGACCTAGCCTACTCAATTGCCTGACATGCATTGATTTTCCGCTTGACGTGCCTTGACTTCCTGATCTACATGTGAGAGAGTGTATACCTTACATGACCTAAGACAATTATATGATCCAGTTGACTTATCTGGGGGACTTCGTATAATATGGATGGCATACATGGAGGTTTGGCATGATCAATGTGGACTTTTCTAGAGGACATTGCAAGACCATGATAGTTTGTCCTAGGAACCATCACATGACTTGGTTGATATGTTTAGAGGGTATTACATGATCTGACTTACATGCCCATGTGTCATCACAAGAGTTTTCTGACACATATAGAGGACTCCGTAAGAGTTGATGCAACCTATCTCGAAGGGTGTTTCATGTCTTGAATGACATGTATGGAGGGTGTTGTGAGGCCTAGTTGGATTGGTCGGAGGGCATCGTGAGATCTAGTTGACATGCTCGGGTGATACTGTAAGATTCAGTTGACATGAGCAGGTGTCATTATAAGAGTTAAGAAACATGTATGATGGTCATCGCAATGCTTGAACTACAAACCCATAGGGTTTCTCAAGACTAGAGTGACATGCCTGGGGGTTTTTGTGTGACTTTATTTGACATATCTGGAGGACTTCACGTGATCCAATTAGTATTCCCAAGGGGTGTCATCAAACCTGGGTGACATACCCTAGGGCTATTCTCATGTCCTTGATGGTCTGAACGAAGTGTATAAGGATCATCGTATATGTCCCCTCTTGAGTCTCCCACTGATTAGTCTTGGTTCTAGCCTTTATATTGTAAATTCATTATATTTATTCAGTGTCAGTTTATTTTAAGTCTCATGCGATCTAGAAAATGTGAAGGATTTTCCTCATGTGTCCTTCTATAAGGCCTTCATGTGATCTATGAGTGACCACGTAAATTGATTTATGCATGGTGCATGATCACTCCAGTTGTCATCCAGTATCTTAGATAATGGGAATTTTTTCATATGTGAGATCAGTCGCTCTGAGAAATCTTTTCTACCATTGTTGCATTAGAGATTCCAAAGGTCCTCATTTGTGGTAGTCATATTATATGTAGCGGTGCATTTTTTATACCGGCATGGGGAATTTATTGGTCTTGACACCATGTTTGTTCACCGATTTGCATGATGTATTTTGTGTGGATCTAGGATGGAGTCATTGAAGGGAATCAGTGTCATGAGTTTTCATAAGTCCCTTTCATGGATCGTTATGAGAGCATCCCTTGATTTTCAGAAGTCGCGAGTCCCTTCTAGTAATGCCTTCTATAATGGATTATCTCTGATAAATGGTGACTTTTTGAATTATGTGAATACATAAAGGGACTTTCATATTTTCATATCAACATGTCCAAGGGAACTCATGGGATTAGGGTGCCTTCAAAAGACCTTCATGTAATCTCATGTGACTTGTATGGGACTTTCAATGAGACCATGCTGCAGACTATCTTATTACGTCTCAAGAATTTTATGATCATGAGAGGCTTCTACATCCTCCCTTTTTATTGGACTTACCTATTTTGATAATCCCAAATCATGTTTTCATAATCCCTAATCATGTTTAGATAATCCTAAATCATGTTTTATTTATGTGATAATTATATTTCTCTTACGAGATAATCATTTTTGTGAAAATCGTGTTTATATCAAAGTGATAAATATGTATGATTAATCTCACTGCTCTCTTGTTTAAAGCTCACAGTGCAAAATTTCTCCAAGTAAAAAGGTCATCGATGCAATGTTCACCGATGAAATGTTCATTGATGCATAGGTAACTGATGAAATGGTCACCAATGAAAAGGTTCCTGATGCAATGGTCAGCGATACAAAGGTCACCGATGCAATAATCACCAATGAAAAGGTCACCAATGCAAAGGTCATTGATGAAAAGGACACCAATGAAAAGGTCATCGATGCAAGTTTACTGAGAAAAGGTCACCGATGCAATGTTCACTATTGAAAAGGTCACTGATGCAAAGGTCACCAATGAAAAGGTCACCGATGCAAGGTCACCGATGCAAGGTCACCCTTGCAATGTCACTGATGCAAGGTCACCGATACAAGTTCATCGTTGCAAGGTCACCGATGTAAGGTCATCGATGCAAGTTCACCAATGCAAGGTCACCGTTTCAAGGTCACCGTTGCAAGGTCACCTATGCAAGGCTATTTTAGTGAATGTTACCAATGGAGAGTTATTGATGGAAGGTTACCAATGGAAGGTTACTGATGGAGATTTATCGATGGAATGTTACCATTGAGAAGGTTACCAATGAATGATGTCAATGTGCACTTACTATTGAAGCCTACCATTCTAAAGGCTACCATTACCAGTCCACCATACTATTCTACTCTATACTTTGTCAAATTAGTAAGATTATTCTAACAGTCATATTTTCTAACTTTAATGCTTCAGACATTAATTAATTATGATTGTAGACATATCCAGAGACCGTATCTAGGGACAGTAGGAGGTATGAGAAATATCAAACATGATGTACTTATTCCAATTATTGGACCTCAAGTATAAAAGATAAGACCAAAAAGAAAAAAAAATAAATAGGAAGAGAAGTGTGTCTGAGCATATGAAGAAACTTACTCACTAGATCAAAGACGAACCATCCATTACTTACACTGTGAACCCACAAGAATCACGAAGATCATTTGGAACAACCTCATTTCTGTCTTTTGTGCTTCATCAACTCTCGATCAACACAAGAAGCAGAACACTCAGTTCATAAAAGCTAGAACCTGGAGTTGTGACACTCTGTTTTGCAGACAACTTTCAGAAAAAGTCTCGGGCATCAAATTCTTCACTTCAAAGAGCCAAGAGCTGAACTTAAAAAACATATAGCTTTCTAAACTCAATGTCATCATATTTTATCTACTGTGTTATTTTATTTTACATTTATGAGAAGTGTTTGTTTGTGTCATACACATTTTCTCCTGTGCTTGAAATGGATGATACAAAAATCCTCACATCAAACATATCTTACCCCTTGTTTTCCCACGTATAACTATGGAAGAGACAGTGTGTTGTATTTGTTTTTTATCCTTCCCACGAAGAACTATGGTAGAGGTTGTGAACCTTAGATCGTTTTTAAAAACTGTTGAGAAGCCCGACACCGGATGTGTATCAAATTTATTTTTAATATAAACTGCTTGGTGGCAGGCGATCACCAAGTGGAGAGGATTAAGTCTCATCTTGAGACTGAACCTCTTGTTTAACTTTTCTATGCACTATATGTTGTTATACTTTGTTTTATTTATTTTTCGCTTCTTATAAATGATAAAACATTAAATTGTTTTGCATTCACTTTGATAGTTAGTTTTGGTTAGTGTGTGTATATGTTTAATTTAGTAAACTTGTTTTAAAGTTGAATAAGTGTTTTACACTAATTCAACTAAGGCCTAATAACTCTTTGAGAAACTTGTTGACCAAATAGACATTTACATCTCTACTGCCTTCATTAAATGGGCCGTTTCAAAATTTGTGGGATCTTTATAATAAATTTTTTAATAGAAATTTTAAGTAGGAACTCAATTCACCCCCTCTTGATATTCCAGTTTGACCAACATTTGGTTTCAGGGGATTTAGTTTAATTTTTATTACTACTACCTGAACATTTGTGAAATTAATCAAATTCTTTAACCGTGATTTCAGTTGTATCTTAAAGATCTTTAAATTTCTGTCATATCTAAATTTTTAGTTCTTTAAAATTATAATTAACAATGGATAACTGATTTGAGGGTTCTGCTACTAACAGGATGCATTTCTTTAAGGTAAATAACTATGCTCAGTAGAAATTAGAAATGAAAATTCATCTAGAAAGAATGGGACTTGAAATCTGGGACACAATAGAAGAACAACATGTAATACCTATTACTTCTAGGGACACATGGTCTTAGTTGACTAAAGCTACATATAACAATTAATATAAAGCAATTAATTCTTTGTACTATTCTCTAGGTGATGAAGAATTCAATAGAATATCTACTTGTAATGCTGCATATGAAATTTGGGATACTTTAGTTGTTTCTCATGAGGTAACAACCAATGTTAAAGAAATAATATTAAATACTTATACTATTAAATATGATAATTTTAAGATGAAGCCTGTTTAAATTATATCTGAAATGTATATCAGGTTTAATGAAATAGTTAATACCATGAGTCTTCTTGGAAAACCAGTGGACAAAAAGGATTAGATTATGAGATTTCTTTTATTCTTACCTGACAGATGGAGAGGAACTTCTGTTTCTATCATAGAATCTTATGACATAGGCCAGCTTCCAGTGAAGAAACTAATTAGAAAGCTTATGATGTATGAACAAGATATTTAGGTAAATCAAGCAGAAGATGACGAACATAGAAATAATTCAATAGCATTCAATACTACTACCTCTAAAAACAAAGACAAAAAAAAGTTCAAGCTCTTATAGATATGTCTACTAGTGAAGACTCAATCTCTGAAATTGATGATGAGATGTCTCATATTGCTATGAGATTCAGAAATTTCTACCAGAATAATAATTTCTTTATAAAGTAAAACTATAAAGGAAGGTATGATAATAAAGGATAGTGGAAAAGGATAGAAAATGGAATGATAACAAAAATGATATAGTCTGTTATGAGTGTAAATAAAAAGTTCATGTGATAGCTTATTTCCCCAAGATGAAATTTATGAAGAAGTATGGAGACAAGAGCAAGGGATATAAAAAGGCTATGAAGGCTACATGGAGTGCCTCAGAAGATAGCTCAAGTGGATCTGACACTTTTGATATTGAAAATAACAATCATTAAAAGTTGTGTTTTATGATAGAAACATCTGAGGTAACACCCAATTCTCTTGTACATAATTCTTACTATTCTGGGAATGAAAGTGAATCAAACAATGATGAAAATATGAAGAAGGATGAACTATTTGAATATCGTGGAATGATTGAGGACACCATTAATGAACTCAAGGATAAATATAAATTTTTGATAAGACAACATGATTTAAATTCCAACTATAAGTCTGGTCTGGATATTGAAAAAGAAAAATGTGCTCAGTTGTTAAAAGAAAATACTTAACTTAAATTATCCAATGAGAAATTAAAAAGAGATGTTGAGAAGTTTACTGCGGGTAGCGATACCTTGACTCAGTTACTAGGAAAATATATTACTCCAAAATACACAAGTGGTCTTTGATATCATCCAGGATAGAGAAGAATTATTAAGAATAAATTTGTTCCAAAATCTGGAAAGTTCACTACTGGTTCATGTTCTGGGCCATCTTTTGAAAAAAAAATCTCTAAAGTACCTAACAAAGTTTTCTTCTCTCACAACATATCTTTTGATTATAAGAAACATGTGAGATAGGTATGGGTTCCCAATGTTTTACTTTCTAACCTCTCAGGACCCAAGAAAATCTAGGTACTGAAGTTACCCTACACTTAATCTATTTTGAAAGTTTAAAGAGCTTTTGTAAAACTATACGGTACTTGGACAATGTATGTTCAAGTCACATGATAGTAGACTACTAATTCTTCAAGATCCTAATTAAATTTTCTGGTTGACATATTACATTTGGTGATAATGCAAAAGGAAAGATCGTCGGCTTAGGCCAAATTGGTGAACCTAATACTGTATTAATTTCAAAAGTACTTTTTATTGATGGGTTAAAGTAAAATTTACTAAGTATCTCTTAGTTATGTGATGATGGTTTCAATTTTAAATTTAAAAATGATGCATGCAATGTTTCTAATTCTAAAAATGATTTTATATTCACCCCTTTTATAAATGAAAACGTATATGCTGTTGATTTAAATTATTTAGCTAAGAAATTTTTTTTCATGTTTAAATTATTTTCATAAGGAATCTTGGTTATGGAACATAAGGTTAAGACACTTCAATGAGCACTCTCTTAGGAAAATAAATAGGAAATGTTTAGTTAGATACTTACCTAAATTATAATTCCCACATAACAAAGTTTGTAATCCTTGTTAAAATGGATAACAACATAATGTTTCTTTCAAACTAAAGAAAGAAGTTCCTACTTCTCAACCGCTTAAGTTGGTTCACATGGATTTGTTTGGACAATCTTGAGTTTTAAGTTTAAATAGGAAGCACTATTTTTATGTTCTTGAACATGATTTTTCTAGTTATATATGGGTATAATTTCTAGCTCACAAAAGATAAGCAGGTTCTTACTTCATTAAATATTTCAAGTTTGTAGAAAATATTAGTTGACTTAGAATTAAGACCCTAAGAAGTGATCATGGCTGTGAGTTTTAAAATCAAGAATTTTAATCCTTTTTCTCACATAATGGTTATACTCACAATTTCTATGCTCTTAGAACACCCCATCAAAATAGAGTTTTATAAAGAAGAAATAGGACACTTCAAGAGATTGAACGGACTATGCTTAATGAGTATAATCTACTTATCTATTTTTGGGATGAAGATATTGATAAAACATTTTACATTATCAGTAGAGTGTTGGTTAGACATGTTATTAAGAATACCCCTTATGAGATATGGAATAATAGGAAGCCTATGGTTAATTACATTATAGTTTTTGGTTGTAAAGTCTTCATTTTTAACACTAAGGAAAATCTTGACAAGTTTTCTTCCAAAAGCGATGAAGGAATTTTCCTAGGTTACTCAATCACTAGTAAACATATAGAATATTTAATAAGAGATCAAAATGTGTGTAAGAATCAGTTCATGTCAAATTTGATGAGAATAATCCACATGAACCCAAAACCTCTGTTGAACTCCCTGAGGAAGATATGTCAATTCTGGACCTTAATGATAAAGACAGTGAGCCCTTAGTGAAATCAACCAATTCTGTAAATTCTCTTGAATTTGTGCATGGTGAATTTGGACCTAAAAACATTCATGAGGAGTCTAGTTAAACTCTTTCTAGAGGTATTATAACTCTCAAGAATCATCTTTTAGATGTTGCGGTTGGTGATTTAAATAGAGAAACACAAACTATAGCTTCTCTGAGAAACCAGGTTGAACATCAAGATTTTATTTCTTAACAAGATCCTAAAAATATTGATGATGAAATCAATGTTGAATTATTTGTGATAGCTATGCAGGAAGAATTAAATCAGTTTGAAAGATACAAAGTTTGGGAATTAGTAGAAAGACCTAAAGACACATTGACTATAGGCACTAAATGGGTGTTTAGAAATAAAGTTGATGAATCTGGAAACATTGTTAGAAATAAGGCTAGACCAGTTACACAAGGATATAGTCAAGAGGACGGAATAGACTATGATGAAACTTTTTCACCTGTATCTAGACTAGAATCCATTAGGATAATACTTTCTTATGCAGCTCATCTGAATTTCAAACATTATCAAATGGATGTCAAAAGTGCATTTTTAAATGGTTACATAGTTGAAGATGTATTGGTTGAACAAACTCTTGGTTTTACATATCACCATTTTTTAAATCATGTTTTTAAACATTCTAAAGCTTTATATGGTCTAAAACAAGCTCCAAGAACTTGGTATGATAGACTTAGTTCTTTTCTTATTTCAAAATGTTTTACTAAAGTAATAGTGGATCCTACTCTTTTTATTAAAAGGATTTCCAAAGATTTTTTAATAGTACAAATTTATATGGATGACATTATTTTTGGATCCTCTAAAAACACTTTATGTAATAATTTTTCAAAAATGGTGCAAGATGAATTTGAAATGAGTCTAATGGGGGAACATAAATTTTTCCTTGGATTTCAAATTTTTCAAAATAAAAATGGTATTGTTTTAAATCAAAGCGAATATACCAAGGATCTTTTGAATCATTTTGGTTTGGACTAAAATATAGGTAGTGATACACCTATGAGTACCACCTATAAGTTGGATGCTGATGAAACTCGTAAATAGGTGGATCAAACTAATTATAGAGGCATGATTGGAATTCTACTCTATCTTATTGCTAGAAGACCTGATATTATGTTCAGAGTATGCATGTTTGCTCACTTTCAATAAAAACCTAATGATTCTCATTTAATTACTGTTAAAAGGATTTTTAAATATCTCAAGTAAACTAAAAACTTAGGATTATTTTACCCAAAAGGACAATCATTTGATTTAATAAGTTATTTGGATGATGACTTTTCTGGTTGAAAGTTATATAGAAAGAGAACCTATGTAACATGTCATATTCTAGGAAAGTCACTAGTATTATGGTGTAGTAAGAAACATAAATATGTTTCATTATCTACTGTTAAAGATGAATATATAGCTGCTTGGATTTGTTGTGCTCAAATTCTATAGATGAATCACACTTTCCTAGACTATGGATATCAATTAAAACATGTCTCTATAAAGTGTGATAATAAAAGTTCTATTAACATCTCTAAAAATCTCGTATCTCATGCTTGGACAAAGCATAATGATGTAAGACATCACTTCTTGAGACATCATTATCCAAGAAGTGATATCACTCTTGAATTCATTGGTACTGAACACCAATTGGATGATATATTCACAAAGCCTTTGAATTCTGAGAGGTTAAATTACATCAAACATGAGTTAGGTATGATAAACTATTAACTGATAGAATCCACACCATTGAACCTCACTTTTAGGAACCTAATCGATAGAATCCTCGCTGTTGGAACCTCACTGATGAACCTCGCTGTTAAGAACAACATCGTTGGAACCTCACCATTGAACCTCACCATTAGGAACCTCACCGATAGAAACCTCACCGTTGGACCTCACCGATATGAACCTTGCCAATAGAAACCTCACTGTTGGACATCACCGTTGAAACCTCACTGATAGAAACCTCACTGTTGGGCCTCACAGCTGAAACCTCACCATCGACACCACACTATTAGTACCTCACCATTTGCATCTTACTGATAGTCGATGTTTTCTGGGACTTCACATTTTCTTTCTATTGGAAGTAGAAACATCTTCTATTTTACTTATTTAGTTTACTTGATTTATTTTTCGATCCCTAAATGATAAAATTAAAAGATCATACCACATTTCTATCCACCTAAAATTCTCTCATGAATCTCTTTTCTCTATAACCCATGAATCTAACCCTCTTCTGAATCCCTGAAACTGCTTCAGATCGCATGGCAAGAGTGAAGAGACCGTTGGTTAGTGATTTAGGGGATGCGAAAAATCCAAAGAGTCCTCGATCTAAGTCGAGTAGTAGAAGAAAGTTAGTAGAAAAGATGATCAACCCTCATTTGCTGAGGAGGGAAATCGTAGTTGAAAAAGAGCTCAGTTCTGAATGGTTGCTGATGAGCAGATCTTTACTGTTGAAGGTACTTGAAGCTCAAGGCTGGGTTGAATGCTTTTCAAACAACAATGAACGCTATTACTCAAAGTTAGTGAAGGAGTTTTATGAGTTTTTGAAATTCCAACAGACTGAGGATGAGATCAGAATGCCTTCAAGGGTAAATGAAGTAAGTTTAAAATTCTCCTCTGTTGAATGGGTTGAGTCTCTAAGATTACCACATAAAGGGATTTACGATTAGTACTCAGGATTGGTGCCTCACACTACTCAATTATTCTGTTATAAAAAAGCTTTAACTGAACTGACAGGTAGTGGGATCCCTAGGAAAGTCATTGTTACTGAAATGGATAGAGAATACAAGATCTTTTTTATGATTGTTCGGCATTTCTTGAGTCCCAGGAGAGGGGAATTTGATACATTGATATTTTAGGATTTATTTCTTTTGAATATATTGAAGCATGGATAGAAGATAAATTGATGTAGGCTGTTGATGATTAAATTAGAAGATATCAAAAATTCCTGTTCAAAATCCAATTCCTTATTTCTTGCTAGATTGATATCCTTGATGTTGAAGGTAAAATGAGTTGCTAGATAAAAAGAGGAAACAATTGTAGTAAGGGACAATTTCTGCATTACAAAGGTAATTTTCATGTTGATGAAAATAAATTGAAACACTTGGCAATGAAGATGGGTACATGATGAGGCTATGCTATATGATGAATTCAACCTTGTCACTCATCCAACTAGGCATAAGGATAAGAGATATCATGGTCTAAAGATTCGTGAAGTTGAGCCCGCATATTCAGATGAAGAAGCAGAAGCTGCAGTTGTGCAAGAAAGGTAGGACTCTCCTATAGATGATAGGAGTGATCCTGACCTTCCCTCAAATCCCTGTGCTAATATTGTATCCTTTTTTGAGACTAACCCACCAAAGAGATTTCCTATAAGTGAGACTGTTCTGAGGGACAGTTATGATGAAGATACTAGTGAGGAAGAAGGGGCAGAAAATGTATTAAGAGACATTAGAGGGACCTCAGATGAGGATGAAAACACTGAATCTAGTCATGCTAACTTTGAGACTGCTACTGATGTGAGTGAAGAATAATTTATGAGTCTCATTCCCTTGATAGGGAATACAGAAATGGTTTAAAGTATAGATTAAGAGGTTTCTGATTCAGTTGAAGCTGGAATTACTTTGGAAGTAGTTGAAGATTAAATAGAAGAAGTGGAAGTGGACCCTCCTGTTGATGAATTTGCTCAAGGAGGTATAGCAGAGATTGATATGGTTGATCAATAGAATTCTATAAGTAAGGGGGAGGTACCTATTTCCACAGGTTCTATTGTTGTAGATCATAGAATAGAGGATTAGTTAGAAGACCCTGGATTTTTTGTCTTAGGTTTATATTATGGAGACTCTCATGATGACCAGCCTATCATAATTCCTCTAATTCCTACTATTTCAGAAACCACTATTATCCACCTAGTGTTTCTCTTTCCTCATGACTATGTGAAGAAGGATGATTTATAATCAATGAAATCAGATCTAAAGAACCACTTTGATGAGAGATTTTTTGGGTTAGAGATGGTTATGCCTCACAATCAAGAAGTTGTCACTTCTGCAATGGAAGGGATTGTTTCTACCTATCACTCCATCCTGCTAAAGGTGGTAAAGGACTATCAAAATCATATCAGAAAATTAGAAGGATCTATGGAATATACTATGTAGTCTATTTCAAGATTAAACTCTTACATGGTTTCAAGGGTTCAAGTGGACAAAGATCTTGGATATGTTAAAAGTGAGGTTTAAAAAATGGTCACTGTGTTTGAGGAATTTAAGAAGTCTATGGAGACACATGTGAGTGTCCAAGATAATGATGTGAAGAGAATGATCAGTGGGATGACTAAATATATTTTGGAGATAGTGGCTTTCACAATGGCTCCTCTGCATTCATCTGCTTCATCTTCAGCCTCTCCTCATGTTGATCTAGAAGCCTTCAGGATGGTTGTAAGAGAAGAAGTTGAGAAGTTCTCTAGTACTAGTACCTCAGAGCCTCAGTCTATGACTCAGGATATTTCCACTCCCAGAGATATTCATAATCTTGTGGGAAATTATTTAAGGGAGGCTTCTCAAGATCATAAGGCCATTGAAGAACAAGTTTATTTCTACTACAAATGGGTATACACAAGGCATCATATGGATGGTTACTTCAAGTTACTATTAGAGAACTTGAGGATTCCACCTGTCACTAAAGCCTTTAAGGATCAGGTTAGTAGGATTAGAGAGTTTACTCCTACCTTGTAGAAATTAATGGGGAATAAGGATGATTTTATTTCAGCCATAGAGAGAGGAGGATGTATTATTATGGATTTCAGAAATCTTCTTTTACCCTTTTTTTATGTGGACTACACTCCCATCATTGTTCCTCCAACCATGCCTTTTACCTCAGGTTCTTTAGGATCTGATAGTGTTGCTCCATTGATGACTTTGACACAAGACATCATAGGCTTAACCCCCACCATTCCCCAAAAATATACTCACTACAGGTCTACAAATGCTTATATTGCAGATCTTCCTACCCTGCTGACTGTCATATCTAATCCTATCCCTCCATCTTCAAAACCTTCTTTCTCTACTTGCAAAGACAAAGATCCTTTGGACATCTCTGATGTGGATTTAATATGGGATGCCTTAGTTGATAGGGATCTTTATACCTTTTTTATATTGTATTATTGCTTCATTAATGGAAAATCCTCTTCTGTCTCTTTTTGTTTTACATTATTTTTGTTAATCACAAACGGGTAGAAATAGGTTAGGTTTAAGTCTTAAGCTGCCTAAACTTGAAGGAAGAGACATTTTTTTACGTTGACTAAACTCTTTTCATATACATACTATCTATATTTTTCCATAATTAACATGGTTCAAATGTTCTTATATGCACCTCTAAAGTTATTAGAAAATGTGACTAACCCTAATTTAGAAAATACTGACATAATTTCTGATTATCAAAAAGGTGGAGATTGTAGGACACACCTATTTTGATAATCCCAAATCATTTTTTGATAATACCAAATCATGTTTTGACAATCCTAAATCATGTTTTATTTATGTGATAATTATATTTCTCTTACAAGATAATCATTTTTGAGAAAATCATGTTTATATCAAAGTGATAACTATGTATGTTCAATATCTCTGGTCTCTTGTTTGAAGCTCACAGTGAAAAATTGCTATAATTAAAAAGGTCACTGATGCAAAGGTCACCGATGCAAAGGTCACTGATTCAAAGGCCACCGAGTCAAAGGTCACTGATGCAAAGGTCACCGATGAAAAGTTCATCGATGCAAGGTCACCGATTCAAAGGTCACCGATGCAAAGGTCACTGATGAAAAGGTCACCAATGCAAATGTTACCGATGCAAGGTCACCGTAGCAAGGTCACTGATTCATGGTAACTGATGCAAGGTCACTATTATAAGATCACTAATGCAAGTTCACCGATGCAAGGCTATTTTTATGTAGGTAACCAATGGATAGTTATCGATGGAAGGTTACCAATGGAAGGTTATCAATGGAGAGTGATTGATGGAAGGTAACCATTGGGAAGGTTATCGATGAATTATGCTGATGTGCACTTACTATTTAAGCCTACCACTATTAAGGATACCATTACTAGTCTATCATACTCTTCTAATCCATAATTTTTCAAATTATTAAGATTTTTCTAACGATCATATTTTCTAACTTTAATGCTTCTGACAATAATTAATGTTGATTGTAGACATATCGAGAGACCGTATCTGGGAACAGTACGAGGTTTGAGAGTGATCGTATGTGATATTTTTATTCCTATTGTCAGACCTCGAGTATAAAAAGAGAAGACCAAAAAGAAAAAAAAAAGAGGAAGAGAAGAGAGTCTGAGCATATGCAGAAACTTACTCACTATATCAAAAATGAACCATCCAACACTTACACTTTGAACCCACAAGCATCATGAAGATCATTCGGGACAAGCTCACTTATACCTTATGTGCTTCATCAACTCTCAATCAACACAAGTAGCTGTAAACTCTGTTCATAAAATCTAGAACCTGGAGTTTCAACACTCTATTTTGCATACAACTTTCAGCGAAAGGATCAAACATCAAATTCTTTACTTCAAGAAGCTAAGATCTGAACTACAAACACATAGAGCCTTCTAAACTCAATCTAATCATATTTTATCTACTATGTTCTTTTATTTTACATTTTTGAGAAGTGCATTTTTTTTTCATTGACACTGTCTCCTATGCTTGAACTGGAGGATACAAAAATCCTCACATAAAACTTCTCTTACACCTTGTTTTCCCACGTATAACTGTGGAAGAGACTGTGTCTGGTCTCTGTTGTTTATCATTCCCATGGAGAACTATTGTAGGGGGTTTTAACTCTGTATAGTTTGTAAAAACTGTTGAGAATCTCGATACTAGTTTTGTATCAAGTTTATTGTTAATATAAACCACTTGGTTGCAGGTGATCAAAAAGTGGGGAGGATTAAGTCTCAGCTTGAGACTGAACCACTTGTTTAACTTTTCTATGCACTGTAATTTTTTATACTCTTTTTTATCTACTTTCCACTGCTTATAAATGTTGAAACATTAAACTGTTTGGAATTCACTTTGATAGTTAGTTTTGGTTAGTGTGTGTATATGTTTAATTTAGTAATCTTGTTCCAAAAGTTGAAGAAGTGTTTCACACTAATTCAACTAAGGCCTAATCACCCTTTGAGAAACATTTTGACCAACTAGACATTTACATCTCTACTTCCTTATTTAACTGGTCCATTTCAAAATTTGGGGGATCTTTATAATAATGTTTTTAATAGAAATTTTATGTTGGAACTCAATTCACCTCACTCTTGAGATTCCACTCTAACCAACACTTATCTATGCATCGTGTGACCAATAAAGGTACTATGGAGGTGTGTGGGAATTTCATGGAAAATCCCATCTGTTTTACATTAGGGATATAAAGGGGAATTGTGAGGTCACCTGTATATACTTGATGCTCTTCGTGTGATGAGGATGGCATGCTGATGGGATTTCGCAAGATGAGGTGAGCATGTCACTAAGGCCTGCAGTGTCTTTCAAGTTTTCCAGGGGTGATTCAAATGTATTTATATGACCATGAGTGGATCCCACCTCATACCCTTTTATTTCCTTTGTTTTATTCTATAATGTCTCAGGGATCTCGGGATTTTTCTTGGATGTTGTCAAATACAATCATTCATCCCATTAGTGATGTGTCGCATGAGCCATACGACCGCCACATGATCCCTCCATTTAAACATTTTCCTCTTATATTTTCAAAGGTGTTTTCTGGAATTCACACACTTATTTTCCATTAGGGTATCACATGATCAATATGGGATCTAGTAATGGCATGTGTACCTTATCTCGATCAGTCACTTTGCTTGCAAATGCATGTCAGCATTATAAAGGGTACATGGAAAGTATTTCAGTCCATTTCATGAATGTCGCATAACTCAATCCACTTGAATGTGTTTTTTTAGCTAAAGGTTCACATGAGGGCATCATGCGACGTCCAAATCCTCATGTGATTGAGTAAAGGAAGAAAAGCGATGGAGATTCATGAAGACTTTACTTACATGTACATGAAATATTTATTTTATTCACATGGAGGTATAAAGTGTTACATGGAACTTCTCATACATGCATGAATATTTCATGTGTGTGGTGTGGACCTCTATCAAATCAACATGGTGCATCGAGTCTTGAATGTTATTTCATGCTCAGCATTTTTGGTGCATCAAACAAATTCTTTAGTACTTGATCACAGTTTTTGTACACAATTATTCACATAACTAGTTATGTGAAAATTTAATCTACATCTAGACAGAGGTAGGACCGTGATATGTGATTGGTTCTGTGTTCTCATGAAAAAGTATATAAACACAGTGCATCATATCTCTGCATGTTAGGGTAAACGGTGCCACATACGCTGCCCTCACATTTAGCATGTGGTTGTACTCGACCCGTGAATTCCTAGACAAAACCCATCAGAACTCCACATTTGATAATTCATTAAGGACCTCTCGGTTCCTATCTATGTAGGCATTCAATCCTGCATAACCTTCTTCTTATAACCCTTATAGGGTATGAGATACTCTGTTTTATAGGAAAAATGATAGCTCTCCTTTAAGAGTCATAGCGGCCCTATTCATCTCTTCTTCACTTGGATATTTTCCCAGATGTTTTATCACACATCTATTCGGGTGGTCTTGGATTTTCTCTCCTTTAGGGGCTGCAAAATCATATATGGGCAGACGTTGCAAGCTACATGTTGTGGGATATATGTTTCATACTCTATTCTATCCACAGAATTCCTTTGTGACGTCGTGTGTCAACCTAGAGGCTCCACATAATCCCACAAGATACACTACCTAATGTTTGAAGGATACTTATTGGGGGCTCTGTGTATTATCTTATGAAGTATAACATCATCCTATATGTTCTCCATATAGACTCTAAATTTGTGGTGAGAGAAAGTTCATGTGGTGTTATTCTATAGGTGGATGAAGGTGAAGTGGACCCATGGATTATACTCCTTATGGGGTCGTTGTTATCCACATATACATGATACATGAATGGTTCTATAGAAAAATGTGATCCAATCAAGATCGATCACGTCGAAGCACATGATTCAGCATGTGGTTTGAACATCTTATGGAAGTGCTTCATATGGAAGTCTCGACATGAACTCGGGAGTTGGGGTGCGGGTCATATCATGTAATGATCCAAGAGCATAGTTTTTCTACTCTTCCTTCTCATCATTTGATGTCATTCACATGTGGTATTCATATGAGGATGACTCATAGGGAAGTCTTGATGAGAGAAAGGTCGTGCACTCATTGATTTGATGGTTCATGATATCAACCTCAGGTGAAACAGGTGTGTGCTCGAAGGTCTTTTGGTGTGAAATATTGATCCCAGGCATGATAGGAGGGATGAAACTTGGGTAACATGAAGAATATGGTGTTTGATGTCATTTATTCATTGTGTTTTATTCACGACATGAGTTCTTCCATGGAAAAGTGTTCGACACAAAAATATGAACGTGAAAAAATTCCCCCTAGAATTGGATTCGTTCTGAATGAAAAGAAATTTATTATAAGTTAAACATAAAATACTTTGCCTTATATAAGAATGATGATGGATTCCTCCTATTTCATGCTATCAATGAATGGATTTTCTAAACCTTTCAAGTTTTTGTCCAGTTTTTTTTATTCATGAGATGCATTAATTTCTCATTGATCCAATATTATGTGAATCACCAATGATATCCATCCTTTGAATGATATTGACTAAACCTGAGTTTCTAGATATGAATATTTAAATCATAACAGATTCCTTTTGTGAAGCCTCATTAATTCCCACCAACATGACATTCCTTACTGATAAATATGCTCCAGTTATCTTGAGATCACCTGATTCATAGAAGGATAGTTAGGTAGAATAAATGTTCTGTAGAGAGAGTTATCTTCTTTCACTGAAGCTGATAGGCTTGGTGAGCATATCTTGATTTTTTCTAAGGCCATATGGTGGGTCTTACAAGCTGTTGAAGGTTAAATCACTGCTTCTCTGTAGTTTAGGGTCTTTAATCATAGACCTGATATTGTTTTAATTTAAGGTCTTTTATCTCAGACCTAATATTGATTTATTTTAATTTATTTTAAATTAGACTTAATAATTATTTTGTTCAATACCTTTTAGCTTGGACCTGATATTGCTTTAGTTTAAGGTATTTTACCTTAGACCTGATATTGCTTTTTTAAGGTATATTATCTTGGACATGATACTTCTTTAGTTTGAGGTCTTTTAGCTTGGACCTATTTTATGATCATGGAATATGGTGCAGACATTCTAGGAATGACACAAAGACACACTCTGATGTTGGGTTCTATCATGGTGTTTCTATGGATCGCAAGGGTCAGAAATCCCTTTTTACGGAGTGACGCATTTGGTTAATGACCATACGTGCATATGCAGAAGACATAGGTATACATGCATAGTCAAGAAAAGAATTTTTGAATCTGGGTATATTTTCTAGGTGATATAGAATATTTATGGAGGTAATATCAGTTTGGGGGTGAAATTATAGGGATGCTAGGTCTATCTGGATAGTTGGAATAATGGTGATGTAAATCATAACCCAAAAGTTTGAGTCATTGAAAATGAGATGGGGAAGACATGTCAGATATGTCCCATTACATTTTGAGATGTTAGATTCCTTCTCAGTGTTGATGGGGATCAGAAGAATTGAAGTTACTTTTTGAAAAGGTGTATGTGCCTTCAGTTGGTGGGTCAAGGCCCTTATACATCGGTAGAATGGACAAGAAAAATATGATCTTCACTCTCTTATAATGGCCATGAAAGATTTTTAAAAACTCAAAATTATAGATAATGAGGTTGGTTATAAGAGTAAGGATATCTATGAATGGTTTTGGAATCCTAGGGTAGTTTAGATCTTGATTGTGAAGCTCAAACCCTATTCCCCATGGTTACTAATCATGAGGTGTGGGTCATCAAAGGACCATGAATGAAGCGTCACAGTATGGATTTGAGAAATGGTAAGAAACACGGTGATGTAACATTTAGGATGTTGAATCCACATTGATAGTTTGGTGTAGGGGTTGTAATTTATGTCCCAAAGTGCTTGGGTTTGGAGAATGATATGGGACAATCATACTAGGAGAGGTTCATATCACACTGGGGTGTTGTGTTCTGTCGTAGTGATGTTAGGGATCACAAGGATTGTAAATTCCTTTTTATAGAGTAATACATTTGGTTGATGACCATAGGTGCATATGCAAGAGTCATGGGAATGTATTCATTTTCAAGAAAATGGTCCTTGAAGTTGGTTATATTTTCTAGGGGACATGGAAAGTTTACAGTGACCTGAGGAACCCCAAATCGTGATGTGTAATTTTCGAATAGTGTAACAACCAAGAAGGGTATGAGTACCCTAAAAGTTGTACCATTACCTAGTGAACAGATTCTCTTGGGGAGGATATGTGGAAAATCATTAATCTAACTTTATACTAATCCAGGGGGTTCAACAACAATAACTAGACTTTTACTAGGGTTACTGAGTAGAGCCTATGATCTTTATACCTTATTTATTTGTGCCCTAATCTTTTTCCTAAACTCTGAAGGTGAAGAGTTTAGGGAGAAAATACATGACTTTTACTCAGGCTTCCCTTTATAGGTTTTCACCTGACAAGTTTTGTGTCTCTTTTTCAATTAGTTTAAGGTCTTGCGATTTGGACCATTATAGATTAATGTTTTAGGTCATACAGTTTTAACCAAAGTGCAAGTAGTTTTTGGACATGATGCACATGGATCTAATATGGGGGATAATGCACAATAGCCTATTTAGGATACCTAGGGTCAGGAGTACCCCATCATCCTTCCAATAAGGTTATGAAAATATTGTAAATCATATATTTAGGTTTTAAAATCATGAGTAACAATATGGGATAGCCATACTAGGAGAGGTTCAGATCACACTGGGGTGTTGAGTTCTTCTACAGTGATGTCAGGGCTCACAAGGATCATAATGTCCTTTTTGTAGACTGACAAATTTGGTTGATGGCCATAGGTGCATATGCAGGATCCATGGGAATGTATGTATAGTCAATCAAATATTCCCTTGAAGTCGGGAATCCTTTTCATGGGCCATGAAATATTTTCGGAAAACTGAGGTGATCAAGGCATGAAGTATGGTTTGTGGATTGAGGTGATTCAAAAGATGATTGATTCACAGTATACTTTGGTTGACTAGAGTAGGGTTCTTATGGTACTTTGATAAGGAATGATACATGGGTGGTGGTCTTCACAGTTTATTTTCATGTAGTGGGGATGTATTTGCTTCCATGCTGTTTAACATCATATGGTAAGGACGTGTTCCTTACAGTTTATTATCATCTGGTAAGGAAATTTTTTGTGAATTTTAACATCATATGGTGAGGATGAAGATGAACTTATGTGAAAGCATGGAAATGTTTCATTTGGACCCAATGGTGGAAGTTGGGGCATCACTACGTATCTCATGAGGTTGAGAGTCAATCCACACGTAGTTCTGAGAAATTTCTCTCACACAGGTCTGGACCATATGGAAATAGGAGGGTTTTACTTATTTGTTATGACTGGGATAGAGTTGGAAATTTGGGAGTCACTATGTATCCTTTGAGGATAGGAATCAAGTCACACATAATTTTTGAACAGGAAATATTCTACCCAAGTCTGAGTTATATGTAGAGGAGGGAATTATTTCCATTGATTATTACAGATGGGCCCAAGTTTAGAGATCCAGTCATCACTACATACCCTATGATGACAAGATTAAACCATCATGTAGTTCTTAAATAACCATGTAGTTTCACATCATGCGATAAGGGAGAAGATGGATGGACATGATGAAAAATGGAGATGTTGTGTTTGGGCCCAAGGGTGTATGTTTGGGAATCACTATATACCTCATGAAAATGATAATCAAGACACATAGTTCTTGAGAATGGAGGTATGGTAGAATATCCACAACAACCATAGTGGTCCTGACGGGCAAGGTCCACGAGAGTGTGCAGTTTTATGTCATGCAAGGGACATTAACCATGCAGTTTGACATCATGCGATGTGGAATCTTGTTATGAATTTTAAGGTATTGAATTAAGGATTAAGATGAGCCTATATAAATCCATTATTACTTGTTCATGTGGGTAATCCCTTACCAAAACTCCTAATCCCACATGAGTTTTACTCAGTGTGAGAAACAGGGAACAAAAAGGGATCCTCTCACCATATAGAGGCATTCAAATGTAGGAATAGAACATTTTCATGATGTGGTTATTGGAAAAATATATAGGATTGAATAATCCATATATATCTCATTGAAATGAGAATCAAGACGTAAGTAGTTCTAATAAACTCGTACACATTTAATGTCACACGGAACTAACATCTTCCAAGCAGTTTAACATCATGCGGTAAGGATGTGGATCACCTGATGTGAAAGGAAAGAAACATTATGTATATTTTCAATTTGATGTCATTTGGAAAGGACATATCCATATAGTTTAACATCATGTTGTAAGGATGAGATTGTATGGTTTAACATCATGTGGTCATGATGAGCTTGTACAGTTTAACATCATGTAACTTAGAATAATTTGTACAGTTTAATTTCATGTTATCATGATGAATTTATATAGTTTAATGTCATGTAGCTGGGATGGATTTGTACAATTTAATGCCATATAACCGTGATGAATTTTTATAGTTTTACATCATGTAATCAGGATGATTTTTTATAGTTTAACATCATGTAGTCAGGATGAAGTTTCACATATTAACACCCTGTAATCAAGAAATTTTTTATAGTTTAACATAATGTAATCTAGAGAAATTGATGGACTTGCACAAATGTGGATTCCCATTTTCTGATAGTTATGTGATGTGTTTCTTTAGAAACCTCCCATTAGTGGGGAGTGTGACACCCTCCCCATCCATTATGGCCAATGAGAAATCCTTGTTGTGATAGACCTTAAATATGATGTAAGGTCCTTCCCATTTGGGTTTTGGATTTGGGGGATTATTTCCTAGTATCAATGGGGTTATGAGAACCAACTATAGTTCTCCATGGAGGAATGATAGAAATAAATCCTTTTTATTAAAGGCTTGTGAAATCTGATTCTAATGGACTTCAAGGTTGTGTAATGTGTACAACCATCTCTCATCGAGTAACTCCAATTCATCCAGCCACTCTAGTGATTTCTCATAATCTGAGAGCTATATAAAAATGGATACTTGGATTGAGGGATTCTAGAATTATATGGGTAACACTACCTTGTTCATGTACACCAATGATTATGTCATTTCTTGTGTAGCACTATGCATGGTGGTATGGTAAGGCCATAAATCATGGAGGTGCTTGTCTGTATAATACTTATTATCCCTGTTCACCATCTTCTAGAGTTTATTTGATAGATTTGTATTAAAGGACTCTATTTTTTCATTTTCCATTGCATTATAGCAAGATGAGTGATTGAACTCAATATTTTAATCCTAATATAGATTCTTCAACTCCGTAGAATGAAAGATGGTTCTGTTGTCCATCAATATATTTTGATGGACCCTATACCTAGTGATGATATGGGACATTATGAAGTTGATGATGGTATTCATCCTGAATTCCTTGAGGGTTATTTCCTTTTCCCATTTAGAAAAGAAGTCAGTGGAATTAAGGATGTACCTGAATTATTTAATTGTGGTTGGGGGTATGGCCCCATGACATCCATTCCCTAAACAGAATGTCACTTGAAATATTTAGATATATGTAGCAATTCTAGGGGTTGATAAATGAAGTTTTCTTGGATCTGACATGCATGAAATTTCTTAGTGAATTCAATGTGGTCCTATATCATGGTTTTTTAGTAGTATCTCACCCACCTGATTTTATGGGAGATCCTAGTCCCAGATTGATTAGCTCTATAAGAGCCCATATGGAATTATTCCATAATATAGAGAATCTATCATTATGCTATGAATATGTAGAGGATTCTATCCAAACTTCTCTTTTAGAGAAATTTTTTCTCATTTTGGCCATCCCATAAGGTACAATTTGTAGCACAGTGCTAAATCTGTTCTCTTCTGGCTCGATATGTCAGGAGAGTTTTGTTTTGAAGATAACTGATTATAGGCTCCATTTATCTAGGTGTTGTAATTAGTTCATCACTCTATAGGTAGGTGTTCAACCAATTGATCTCTTTTATATCACAAATAATGATCCTCAAGACCATTCTTTGATGTGTGATATGGAATATTGCTTCTTCCTTAACTGGGTTGGCTAGGATGGTGGATACATTTGCTAATGTGTTAGTGTGAGAATTCTTTGATCAAGGAACATGATGCAATTTGGGACCAAAAGGGAAATTTTCCATAAATCTCATGATGTATCCAGCTAGAGTGTCTAGTTATTCCTTTTTGATTTCATATTCTCCAATGATATACTTTATCACTAGTTATGAATCCCCGTTGATATTTAGGTAGGCTATTTGTAGTTGTAACTCTATTTCCAAGATAAAAATGAGGGCTTGGTACTCTGACTCATTATTCATGCAGCCTTCAGATAGAGAGAAAGAGTAAGGAAAAACCTCTTTATCAGGAGAGGAAAATACAACCCCTAATACAACATGATTGAGCTTCAGATTTTCTATCCTATTGCTGATAGGACATTGGGAGGTGCCATCAAAATACATATCCCATATCTGAGGAGTGTCATGGGAATATAAGACCTCCTCATCTGGAGGCTCAATGTCCACTGGTGTATTTTATGGGGAAATATGTGTTGTGGTTAAATAAGTCAGGGCTTTCCCTTTCACCAATTTTTGTGATACGATCTGGATGTTTTATTCCTGAAGAATGACCACCCATCGATCCAATCACCCTATAAACATATGAAGGACAAGGATTTACATGATTTGATATATATGAGAGGCCATATGGACTTCATGGGGACACAAGTAATGCCTCGGATTTTTCATTGTGAAGATGAATGAAAGTTAGTTTTTCCCGAAATCATATTATTAGGTCTCAGTGCCTAGAATAGTCTGGATGAGGTAGTAGAGACTGTTCTTGCTCCCAACCTAAATTTTTTGTGTGAGGAGAGATCCTAGTGAGTGTTCCATAGTGTCCACATATAAGATGAGTGGCCTCCCTTACACCAAAGGAATCAATGTTACTGGGTGCTCTGGGTATCATTTGAGACTTTCAAAGGCTTTTTGGAAATCATCATCCCATCGACAGGTGATTCCCTTCTTCATTATCCTTGTGAAGGTGAGAGATTTTCCATCCATATTTTCAATAAATCCTCGAATGCAGGTGATCTACCCTTGGATACCCCACAATTCTTTGAGATTTATGGGGGTGACATTTCTAATATAGCACTAGTCTTCTCTTGGTTGACCTCAATGTCATGGTGACATACCACAATGCCAAGGAACTTCCCTGATGTTACCACAAAAGTGCATTTCTGTAGATTCATCTCCATACTATGTTGTCATGGCTTATCGAAGACTGTTTAGAGATCTTTTAAGTGATCACATTGCTGTTAGGATTTAACCACTAGGTCATCAACATAAAATATTCCTATATTTCCCAAGAATGGATTAAATATATGGTGCATGGCACATTGATATGTGGTGCCAGTGTTATTTATCACAAAAGTCCTGACCTGATAAAAGAATATCCCCTGAGGTACTCTAAAGGTAGTGGATTCCTCATCTTTAGAGGCCATCATTTTAGAATTGTACCTTGAGTACCCATCTATGAAGAAAAGTTCTTAGAAGACATTTTTTGTATCGATCAGTAGTTATGTTATTGGAAATGGGAATTCGTTCTTTGGGTAGTGTCGATTAAGGTATCTGAAATAAATGTAGACCCTAATCTACCCATTCTTTTTCTGGATGTGTATGATGTTGGAAATCCATCTTGGGTATTACACCTCTCGGAAAAATATGGCTTTGATCAACTTGTCAAATTCTGCCTCTATATTGGTGGCATGAGAGGGGTGCATCCTTCTGGCTAGCTGCTTGAAGCCTCAATACTCATTGGGTAGTCCGAGATGGTGTGTAGCCACATCTAGATTATGTATGGACATTTATTTATAAATCCAAGTGAACACATATCGATTCTGCTTTGGAAATGAGATATACATCTCTTTCTCTTCAAGTATTTTTTCCCCAGATTTATCTGCCTGAGCTCATCGATGATGGTAGAGACACATTCCTCGAATGTGGGAGGGGCGTTCCTGAGGTCATCCTCAACTTCTTCCATCTCTGAGTCTATGGAGACATATCTAGATGAAGTTTGAAATCTAGGGGTATCTCAATCACTTTTTGGGTGAGATAGGTCATAATAAGATACATTATTATCTCCCATTTCCAAATTCATTATTGAGATATATCAAAGTGATTATCTTTTATGATTTCACTAGGGACAGAATAAGATTGGACCTCTAGGGTAAACTCTATTACCTCAACTAGATTTATGTAGATAACATGGTCACTGTCAATCATACATTAGGGATTCATAGGTGGGTGTAAGAACCTAGATATTCTTTTCAAGTATGTTTTACTTTTCGGGTCATTTTTGAGAAAAAGATGAATTTCTGGAAATTTTCGAACTACACGTTGTGTACTCGGTTACCACAAGTAGCCAGGTGATTGCCCTATAACGGCCATGCACACAAACATGTGGGGGTGACCTAGAGGCTTCTTAAAGCAGAGTACGGAAAAGGAAAGTACACACCATGTACTTCAAAAGTAAATGGCATGTATTTTATTTTCTTTTTCATTAATTGCACTCGGGTCGCGTCTAATCGCCAGAATGACCTTATCTAGGTCTCGTTCGTTCGAGAGCTCCCATACGGCCGTGATCTTCCTCTGATCCCCTGACCGAGCATCTGAACTCTGATTTGGCCATTGTTGATTGCGTTGGGATCACCTTGGTATGATCTCTCTTCTTCTTGAGATTTGTTTCATGATTCCTTCTATTTCTCAAGATATCCTTCATTGAACGTTTTAGACGTTTTTGTATATCTTTGGAATTCAAAGGTGATTCAAGCATCGAGATTAACATATAGCGATATCCTAACATCAAGGTAGGTTATCTGTGCCTTTATGTTGAAAGGCCTTGATTTTTATGTGTAAAATTCCCCAATACCCATGAATGGGGTATTGTGTGTTTACCATTTTAGCTATATTGTTTGCCTACTATGCTTGTATGCTTGAGTAGATGAAATTTTATTGTGAATAGGGTTAATTGTTGTGTTTTGGCTATGTTTCCCATGCATGTTTTTCCTTTTTTGACCTTTGGGTCTAGTTTTCATAATGGGAAGTAGTTTACTTTTCCATGTCTAGTATTGTAGGATGGTGTGATTGTTGTTCTATTATGCTGTTATGAAATAGAATTCTACACAAGTAGTTCTTGAGGTTTACCTTGGCCGATACACACTAATACACTTTCTTGACTTACACGGGGCCATGAGAACCTGGTTTATAGACTATAGGGATAATGGATGTTGAGGGCTTCTCTAGAGTGTCTTTATTATTTTTACGATGCGAGACCACTGGGGGAATTGACGTTGAGCTCTTCCTCGGAGTGTATGTAGATGTTCAGTGTGGGCCACAGAGGGAATGTGACATAAGTGCTTCCCTAGAGCGTCTTTAGTTATGATACGAGACTATAGGGGGAATTGATGATGAGTGCTTCCTTAGAGAGTAAATGCTCAATTTGAACTAGTGGGGTTAGAATGAGTGTACTGCACAGAGGCTTACCTTTGTGTTAGCTTCTTTCTTGTACATGTTAGGTAGGAGCAAAGGGGTTAGACTGAGCGTGCTTCCCAGAGGGTTACCTGTTGTGTTTATCGACTTGTTTAGTTTTTGCTTGATATTGAAACTGTGGATTGTTTACTGTTGAGTAACTTCATGTATACTTTTTCCTGTACTTTTACCAGCCATATACTCATTGACCGTTAGGCGTGTATTTCGTGGTGTTTTCCTACTGGGATTAGTATCGCACCATGTTTGGGCCATTATTTTGGGCCGAAACAGATTATATTGTTGCAGGTATAGATAAGGGAAAGCGCCCTTCTACTTCAAATACATAACATGCTATAGATCAGGAGAGCACGAGACCAATATTAGGCATGCGATGATGAGGAGCGGATTACTGTTTTTCTTTGGTACTTGTTTTAGTACTGTATTTCAGCATTGTACTTTGTTTCACTATTTTCCTAGACATATGCATCATGAATTATTTTATATATGTGCTCCAGTTTATTCTATCGGTTTTCTGCTATTTATTTTCGGTATGATAATACTACTTCTTCTACCCTTGTATGTATTTGTTTAATTCTACTGTGTACTCTGTCAATGAGGGTATAGTTTCCCCACTATCACACCCAAGGCCATCGCTGCTAGTCGGTAGCCTCTGGAATTCGGGGAAATGAGCTTGAGGCCATGTGACCAGCCGGGGACGGGGCGCCTCGGGGGGGCTTCCAGAACCGGGACGTTACAAAGTGGTATCAGAGTAATTATTTTCTATTTACTTACTGTATGGAGCCAATAGTTAGGGATAGGATGGAATAGGTACTTGGTAATAAGCTATTCCTGAGAGTATCTAACCCGTGTATAGGGAAAATCCAATCTACCTCGTTAATGCAATTATCTGGTTTTGCAAGTTTATGGTTTCCTTGATTTTCATCGTTAGGTGACTCACATGTTTGGTGCTGGTTATTATTTATGTTATTGAGGTTTTATTTCTATCGCAACCCAATGATATGAGGGTATTCCATCTCATGCATCATATAGGAACTTTCTAGAAATCACATGTCATGCATTATTTCCATGTCATCTAGGGTGAATTAGAAATTTTATGTTGTTGTGAAAGATGTTTTGTAGAATATGCATGTTGTTGTGATAGATGCCTTGATAAAATACTTGTTGTTCGATAGGGTATTGTTTATATAAGGTTTTTTTGAATGAACTCCAAAATTTGATTCTTAAGGTGTTATGGGCCCTAATAGACCTGAATTTGGTGGATCATGGCCTTGTTTTCCTTGTTATAACATGTATAAGATTCCAAGCATTGATTCGTAAGGAGTATGGGTCCTCATGGATCAGAATTTGGCACCTTAATGTTTGTTTTGGTGTTTTCTGGGTTCTGGAGTAGTTTCTAAGGCTTACTATCCAGAATAACCCAGAATACACGTCTCGTAGTTTTTGACTACACACCAGATGTTCTTCTATTCGGGAAGAAATAGTTTTTCTTAAGTACACGCTGTGTACTCTATGTACACACCGTGTAGTCTCTAACCATATCATTGGCCATGTGGACAGAGACACGGGGTGGATGAGTCTCTGTAGGACACACCGTGTACCAGATGTGCATGTCGTGTGTAGAGACCTTGTGTCCACCCGTGTGACTAACTACACGGATGGATGGAAACTTTAAGCTATACACGTCGTGTCAGGACTGAACATGTCGTGTATTCTGACCCAAGTACCCGATCGTGTCACTAACAACATGGGTCGGTGTTTTCCTTTCACGTACATGTCATGTCCACCTTGAACAGGCCATGTTGTGTGATCCATGTGTTAGGTCATGTCACTAACAACACCGGACAAGTGAAGCATGTCTAGCGTACACCAAGTCCATTTTGAACACATCATGTAGTCTTGTCTTAGGAGAGTCATGTGGCTTAACCGTGTAGAAGGAATCGGGCAGGGAAAGAGTATTCAAGTACATGCCATGTGTTAAGAGAACACGTCGTGTGTTTGGGGTGTTACATGACCTGTTTAGTAAGGAGTATACACCCCTGTAAATGAATTAGGGGAACACGCTGTGTAGTCATTTTTGAAAAACTCGAATGCTTTATTTATCCTATTCCCTTCCTATACTTCCAGTTTTCAGTCCCTGATAATCATTATCTAAGGTGTGCATTTGACCTTGCAAATTCATGCCACCGAGACGTCCTCCAGTTATGCGCCAGTTGCAGAGTAGTGATCAGACGCCAGATATGGAAGATCAAGGACTTCCAGTAGATCCTCATGTTGTTTCAGCCTTGGCACCAGCCATTATACTAGAAATAGGTGCTGATGCAAAGATTAGGTAAGGATTAATGAGGATGTTGTAGACCTTTCAGGGGGTACTGCCTCCTACCCCTTCGATTGCTGGTTTGAGATGGGTTTTCCAGTAGCAACATCCTCCCACATTCTCAGGGGAAGGAGGGACTGAAGCAGCAGAGTCATAGCTAGAAACCATGATGAAGATATTTGAGCATCTGGAGACGCCTCTAGAGAGGACGGTCAAGGTCGCTACCTATATTCTTCAGGACTCTACCAAGAGGTGGTGGGATTTGATCTCACATGTGGGACACCAACAGGTTTTGGTGTGGGATGAGTTTCAGCACACCTTCTATGACTACATCTATCCAGAGACCTTGAGGGTCAATCGAGCCCGAGATTTTATGAGTCTGGAGTAGGGTACTCTTTCTGTTATGGAGTATTCCTCCCGTTTTACTGAGCTGTAGCACTTCACACCTATTTTTGGAGGTGATCAATTATTCATGGCAATGAAGTTTGAGGATGTTCTGAGGCACGACATTTGATCATAGGTGAACATCTTCTGGTTGACATCTATCACTTCTATCATCAACCAGGCGCTGATCACGGAGCACAATATAAGGGATTCCGGAGTTGTGAGCCAGGGCGGCTCAGCATCTGGAGTTATCATCCCTCCTAATGATATTAGTAAGTGCCACATGGAGTCTTCACGTGGTGATACAAGGAGGCTAGAAACATCTTCTCATATCCAGGTGGTGTGCTACCAGTGTGGGTAGAGAATTCATACAAGGTCACACTATCCAAGAGACACTGTGGAGTGCCGATCATGCAGTAAGTTGGGTCACCTTCAATACTTTTGTCAGATCTTCTCACCAGCAGCTGGTGACATGAGTTCTTCAATGACTCCACATTTAGGAGCAGCACCACCAGTTTCTCACCAATCTGGTAACTGGAGTTATTCTGGTCGTTCATGTCGAGGTGGAGGTCATGGCCTTGGTGGTCATTCACCTGTATTTTAGTGATAGTAGGGTGAATCATCTTATAGTGGTCAGGCAGGGTCACAGGGCCGTGAAGCAGGCTAGACCTTTGTAGTGGAGTAGACCCAATAGAATCAGGATCCCATACCTTATACAGTTCAAGGTATGATCTTAGTTGCCTTAGTTTTAGCTTCTTCTCTTTTTGATATGGGTGCTTCCCATGGCTTTATATCTGTTGCGGTTGTGGAGAGCCTTGGGCTCTGCATCTTTTCTTCTACTGACATCTTGAATCTAGACACTCAGTTGGGGACTAGAATGACAAGTGTACGTTAGTGTAAAGAGTGAACTCTAGAGGTTGGTGGTTGTCACTTTTTAAGGGACCTTTATTTTCTAGAGATGACAGGTTATGATGTCACTCTCGGAATAGACTAGCTAGTTCCCTTCCAGGCAGTTGTCGACTATTATCACCACAGTGTGAGTTTCACATCACCATAGGGTGTATCATTTCTTCATAAGGGTGATTGGAATGTCTATATGGGCAGAGCGGGTCCAGAGAATCATGGGTTTGGAAGAGTTACAGCCCAAATTACTAGTTTATTTTTGGATGATCATGGTACTTCTAAGTTAGACTTTCCTCCAGTGGTGGATCATTTCAGGGACGTCTTTCCATAGGACTTTTCATGTTTTCCTCTAGACCGAGAGGTGGAATTTTCTATAGAGACTATTCCAGGAGAGGCACCTATGTTCATTCCTCCTTATTGGATGGCTACACCTGAGTTGTAGGAGCTCAAGAAGTAGTTGGAGGAGTTGCAGGCAAAGGCTTTTATCTGACCCAGTACTTCTCCTTGGGGTTTTCCTGTCCTATTTGTGAAGAAGACAGATGGTACCCTCGAGCTCTATGTGGAATATCAGAAGTTGAACCAGTTGACGGTCAAGAACCAATATCCTTTACCAAGGATTGATGATCTCTTTGATCAGCTTCAAGGAGGATGTGTGTTCTCAAAGATTTACTTGAGATCCGGTTATCATCAGTTTCATGTTAGACCATCTAATATACCTCTTATAGCCTTTTGGAGAAGGTATGGTCTATAATAGTATATGGTTATGTTGTTCCGTCTTAAAAACGTGCCTGCAGTGTTCATGGAACTGATGAACCGATTGTTCCATCTATAGTTGGATTCTTTCATGGTGGTCTTCATGGATGACATCTTGGTGTACCATGAAACTCGACACGACCATGATACCCATCTTGAGATCATTTTGAGTACATTGAGTGAGCATCAGTTATATGCTAATCTCTCAAAATGCCACTTTTGGATGGATCAGATTCACTTATTGGGTCATGTTATCTCAGAGATAGGAGTGTCAGTAGACCCAGATATAGTGAGAACAGTAGTCTCCTGCGAGCAGCCGAATAACTTCTTTGACATACGGAGTTTTCTAGGGCTATCTGGATAATACAGACATTTCATACAAGACTTTTAATGATTTTCAGCACTACTAACAAGTCTGACTAAGAATGGTGCGAAGTTCTTATGGTCATATTCTTGTGAGTCAGCCTTTCAAGAGCTAAAGGGGAGGTTGAGTTCAACACCGATACTAGTCTTTCCAGAGTCGGTAAAGAGTTATACTGTGTATTGTGATACTTTAGGTATCGGGATGGGAGATGTGCTTATGCAGGGGGGAGGAGTCTTTGCGTACAGGTCTTGGCAATTGCGACCACATGAGAGGAACTACCCGACACACGATCTTGTGTTTTTTTTGGTTGTTCACACCTTACGCTGTTGGAGACATTATCTTCTTGGAGAGAAATTTGTGGTTTTCACCGACCACAAGAGTCTCAAGTACATCTTCACCCAGCGTGATCTAATTTCAGATATTGAATGTGGGTTGATTAACTTCAGTCTTTTTACTTTGGGCTTGCCTATACGCTTGGGAAAGGTAACGCAGTGGCTGATGCGTTGAGACGGAGGACTTAGATACAGGCAGTTCAAGAGGCCAGCAGTGAGTGGAAACTTATGACTTTGTTCTCTAATATGCATTTGGAGGTGCACTATATACAGGGGATGACTTTTCTTTCTTCTATGGTTGTCACCTCAACTCTTCTCAATCGAGTACGAATGAGGCAGTTATCAAATTCTGAAGGCCTAGTCCTACGAGAGAGTGTGTCAAGAGAGGACCCTATTCTGGGATGGACCCTAGTTGAGGATGAGATCTTTTATTTCTAGGGGCGCATATGGGTGCCAGTAGATATTAACAAGGAGCAGATTCGAGACTTTCATTCCTCAGTTCGGGAAGTTCATCCTGGTGTCACCAATATGTATTGCGATCTACACCATCAGTATTGGTGGCCAAGTATGAAGAGGGACATTGCAGGTATCTTCAAGAGGTGTTCCACATGTTAGCAGGTGAAGGAAGAGCATCAGTGACCAGTAGGTCTTTTGAAAAAGTTACCCATTCACGAGTGGAATTGGAATGATGTCGCGATGGACTTCTTGACTGTTTTGCCGAGGTCGCCTCGAGGGAATGATGCAGTTTGGTGTTTCATTGACAGACACATGAAGGATGTTAACTTTTTGCTGATCAAGGAAACCTTTAGTGTTGATGAGTTGGGACGGTTTTACATCCGTGAGATTGTACATTTTCATGGAGTTCCACACTCCATAATTTCAGACAGGGATGCACGTCTAACTTCTCAGGTCTTGCAGGATCTATAGAAAGATTTGGGTATGTTGGTGCTTTTGAGTATAGCTTACCACCCCCAGAATGATGGAAAGTCTGAGCATACGATTCAGGTGCTTGAGGACATGCTATGATCATGCATCCTAGATTTTTGAGGTTTATGGGAGAAACATATACCTCTTGTGGAGTTTGCCTACAATAATAGTTTTCAAGCAACTATTCAGATGGAACCTTATGAGGCTTTGTACGGTAGGCCATGTTGATCACCCTTATGTTCGATGGAGGCAAGAGAGGCAGCTTTTCTAGGACCTCGTCTTGTCCAGGAGACCATAGAGTAGTTAAAATTGATTCGAAAGAGGATTGATACAGCACAGTCTCGATAGAAGTATTATGCTGATTAGCGAAGATGACCTCTGGAGTTCGAGGTTGGGGATCGGGTTTTCCTACGTGTCACACCTAGGTTGGGACACAAGAGAATTAGGAGACAGGGTAATCTTTCACTGAGGTACATTGGGCCATTTGAGGTGTTGGATAGAGTTGGGTCGATTGCCTATCAGTTGCAATTACCTCAGAGGTATCGGGCTATACAGGATTTTTTTTCACGTTTCTCAGCTTCAACATTATTTTTCAGACCCGTCTCATGTCTTTCAACATGAGGAGGTTGAGTTGGAAGTGGACGCATCTTTCAAGGATCATCTTATCCGAATTTTGTATCACAGAAAAATGGTTCTCCATGACTGGTATGTTCCTCTGGTATGGGTGCTTTGGAATCATAGGTGAGTACAGGATGAGACTTGGGAGCTGCAGGCTGATGTACGATTATAGTGGCCAGAGCTGTTCATGGTTTCTTCTTCTATGACGTGCTAGGGAAATTCGGGGAAGAATTTCTTTAATGGGGGAATTTTGTAAGAACCCAAATATTCTTTTCAGGTATGTTTTCCTTTTTTGGTCATTTTTGAGAAAAATAGTAATTTCTCAAAATTTTCAAAGTACACGTCGTGTACTTTATGAGTACACGTCGTGCACTCGATTACCGCGGGTAGCCGTGTATTGGCCGTGTAGCGGCCTTGCACACGACCATGTGGGGGTGACCTGGAGGCCACCTAAAGAGGAGTACATAAAAGGAAAGTACAAGTCGTGTACTTCAAAATTACATGGCGTGTATTTTATTTTATTTCATTAAATGCACCGGGGTCACTTCTAATCACCAGAACGATCTTATTCTAGGTCTCGTTCGGCCAAGAGCTCATATACGATCTTGATCTTCCTCTGAGACCCTGGCCGAGCATCTGAACTCTGATTCAACCACTGTCGATTGTGTTGGGATCGCCTCGGTAAGCTCTCTCTTTTACTTGAGCTTCGTTTCATGATTCCTTCTCTTTCTCAAGTTATCCTTCGTTGAATGTTTTAGATGTTTTTGTAGATATTAGATGTTCTAAGGTGATTCAAGCCTCTAAATTCACATATAGTGATCTCCTAACATTGTGGTAGGTGGTTTGTTCCTTTCTGTTGAAAGTTCTTGAGTTTTATGTGAAAAATTTTCCAATACCCAAGAACGGGGTATTGTGCGTTTACCATTTTAGCCCTATTGTTTTCTTCCTATGCTTGTATGCTTGAGTATAAGATAATTGATTGTGAATAGGGTGAATTTATGTGCTTTGCCTGTGTTTTCCATGCATGTTTTTCCTGTTTTGACCTTTAGGTCTAGTTTGCCTAATATGTGGCGGTTTACTTTTCCAAGCCTAGTATTGTAGGATGGTGTGACTATTGTTCTATTATGCAGTTATGTTGAAGAATTATATCCAAGTATTTCTTGAAGTTTACATTGGATGATATGCGCTACTACACTTTCATTACTTACATGGGGTCGTGAGAACCTGGTGTATAGACCATAGCGAGAATGGATGTTGAGGGCTTCTCCAGAGTGTCTTTATAATTTTTATGATATGAGACCACAGAGGGAATTGATGTTGAGTGCTTCCCCAAAGTGTATGTAGTTCATCAATGTGGTCCACAGAGGTAATGTGATGTAAGTTCTTCTCTATAGCACCTTTAGTTACGATACGATACTATAGGAAGAATTGATGGTGACTGATTCCTCAAAGAGTCTGTGCTTAGGCTGAACCAGAGGGGTTTGACTGAGTGTACTACACATAGGGTTACCTTTGTGTTAGCTACTTGCTTGTACTTTTTAGGTAGGACCAGAGGTGTTAGAATGAGTGTGCTTCATAGAGGGTTACTTGTTTTGTTTATCTTCTTGTTTAGTTGTTGCTTGATATTGAAACTGTGGATTGTTTATTGTTGAGTACCTTCCTATTTACTGTTTCTTGTACTTTTACTTTCCATATACTTATTGACCATTAGGAACAGATCTCATGGTTGTTGCCTACTGGGATTAGTCTCACACTATATTTGGGACATGCTTTTCGGACCAAATATATTATATTGTTGCAGGTATAGACAAAGACAATGCCCTTCTACTTCAGGTACATAACGTTTTGTGGAGCCGGAGAGCATGAGACCAAGCTTAGGATTGCGATGTGGAAGAGCTGATTACTGTTTTTATTTTGTACTTGGTTTAGTACTAAATTTCAGCATTGTGATTTTTTTCACTTTTTTCCTAGACATATGTATCGTGCATCATTTTATATATGTGATCTAGTTTATTCTATCGGTTTTCTACTGTTTATTTTTGGTAAGATATTATTACTGCTTCCACTCTTGTATGTATTTGTTTACTTTTGTTTTTTACTCTACCAATAAGGGTATATTTTCCCCACAATCACACCCACACCCTCACTGCTAGTCGGTAGCCTCTGGCATTCAGGGAAATGCGCTTGAGGCCATGTGACCAATCAGGGATGGGGTGCCTCTGGGTGGGTTCTAGAACCGGGACATTACAGAGGGTCCCCAAGTTGCTGGGGGATACAACCTATGTATCACCATCCACTATTAGTTTATTGAATCCCTTTTTATAAAAATATGCTTCTGCATATGTGGATCCATAATTCTGAAAGGGGGATCTATCTTCATGAAGTATGCTAACTTTTCCATTGATGGGGTACTTCAGACACTGATGGAATGTTGATGGTACCGCCAAGTGGCAATGGAGCCCGGGCCTTCTGAGAAAGACATTGTATATGGTGTCTTGCTAGATTACCATGAACTCAACATCATATGTGAGCTCCCAAAAATGATCTTTGATTTTGATCTTCCTGATATATCTTTTCTCATACTTATCATACCCTTGAATGGTTATTCTTATGGGAGAAAAATCCCCTTCACCATATCCCAAAATGTCGTAGGGTTCAAAATGATATGACTTTGATCCTACGACCATTATCGATCAGGTCTCTTTGGATGTCAACATTATTGATTCTGTCTGAAACATATAGGGTCCTAATGTTCCCTTGTAGGACCTCTTCTTAATTTTGAATAGTGAACACGATGATGACATGAAATTTTAAGGAAATAGTCTCCACTCAATAAACCTCAGCTGTAGTGAATTATGTCACAAAATCCTGTGGGCTTTGGGGGCTTCAACAAGTGCCTCCCTAAGTTCTTTTGAAAGATAGAGCACATCCATGATTAAGAGCTAGGTCAAGACCACCGCCAGCTAATTCAGAATGTCATACTTTTGTGCCATGGGTTCGAGTTTCCCAAAGTGGGGTTGCTTCTGGACATGTGGCATAGGATCCAAGTCATTTAAGGTATATGATCCCGATTATTGTGTAGATATTAATGGATTATTTTCTTTTAGTGTTGCAAGTTGTGCCAACCTTCACCATTTCCTGGGATAATCAGATAATTGAACCCCCATTAGGCGATAATGCGAGGAAATTAGGTATAGACAAATGTTGAGGGAATTTAGGGCGCCTCCATGCTTATTTTATGTATGATGGAGCTCTTTTCCAAGAGTCTTGGATTCATATATATTCATTGCAGGGATGTTTGTGTAATATTGGGTCCGACCACATCTATGTCACCCCGTGTATCCTTGTTTTCAGCACATGCAGCCTCCTGTTCGAAAGTTATATGTAGGGAACTCATATTTTGAATCATATTCATCATTGTAGAAGGGGTATTCCAAGTGTATCATGTTGAAAAATCCAAATATGAGATCTTCATCTAATGAGGGTTCCGTTTGGTGGGGTAGTGCCCATTGTACAAATGTTGTAGGCAAGAAGCTTTCATTAGTTAAATCTTGATTTGGAATAGAATATAATTCCTCCTCTTATATTTATTTTTAATTTTGGTGGTCATTCACACATTTAAGAGGCATATTTGATGTTTCCCCTTAGGTGGTGGAGCTATTTTGTGCCGGCATAGCTGTGCACTCAAGGAGGTATGTGATCGATCAATTGTATTTTGATTCATCCAGTTGTCAAACTATCACCCACACTTTGATAGAACTTTCTGCTAATCAACCACCTATTCTAATTAAGTGATGGTTATGCAAGAAACCTACACTGATAAGTTATCCAAAACCACTTGTCTAGAATTTACCATTCCATGAAGGACAACTTTGATGAAAAAAAAGTCTGGGATGTTTTGACCAAGCCTTTCGTGGAAAGGGAAGTAGTGGGGATGATTGGTGTGATTGAACTTGTCAGGCCTCCTGGGTTGCGGTAGTGTGAGTAGGTTATTGTCCATGGCATCCAAGAAATAATTACGGACTTGTTCCTTCTGGAAATAGTATGGTTTATTCATATATTCCTCAAATATTGGGCGACCCTGATTTCTCTATGATTCTAGATGAGGGTGATTCTATGGTTTTCACCACTCGATCGGAGGAGTTGTGTGGTTCTGGACCTACCTAAGTGCTTGGATAGGAAATATTGATAGCTTGAGAGTGTAGCTGTAGCTTCTTATTTTTCTATCAGTTTCCCATGTGTCACAGGCATGAATTGGGGTTTGGATCGGGTTTGCAAAATGTAATTTTTGAGACATTTTTATATTTCTGTGAAATCACGAAACCCGCCTAGATACATCATTGGGATTATATTTGTTTTCAATTAAAACCTAATATTTTTATCATAGAGTTACATCATTTTATCTTGTGATAGTGGAATGTTGAGTGAATAGGTTAAACCCTTATACCTTTCTATGAAGTCAGACACCCTCTTGTTTTCACATTGTTTTCAGTTATTTAGGTTGAAGGTCATTATTTTCCCTAGCATGGAGATAAAATAATATAGGAACTAGAAAATAATGTCTTCCCATCCTCTAATTGATCCTGTTGGCAGACTACTATACCAAACAAAGGTTGGCCTTGTCGAAGTCTGTAAAAAACACCTCAGCTTTATTGCCTACGGTTGATCTCGAGGGCCCATCATCATCCTACATTGGGATACTAAGTGTGTGAGATGTTTTTCGTGGTTGTACACACCCTAAAAGGTAGAGAAGTTAGAATTTCAAAAAGTTAGTGTGGGAATAGTGGAATCCACCCATTTGGTATATGGATTTCTTTCAGGTTGTACATGTGCGTGTTTCCCTTTTATGGATTCCATTTGTGTAGCTAGGGACTCGATGGTGTTAGTAAACATTCAGGGGACTATTTTCTGATCCATCTACCATCTATAGGGAGTATTCATGGGTTAATGAGGTGGCCCCATCTTTTTCTCCAGTTGATTTTAGATTCATCTCAAGGTTGAATGATTTCCCTCAATAGGGAGAGTTTGTCGCTGCAATTGAGGGAATACATGGTCATTTTAGACTTCACCGTGTATGTATATAGGATGCATGGATCCAAAACCATTATGATGCTCGGATACTTATTTTACTATTGGAGCGGCTCTAGGAGGTAGAATATCCATCTCTTTCTAAAGAAGATACATAGCGGGAATATTTTCCCTGAGTAACTCCTCATTGAGCGGACTGAGATCTTGTATCTCTATCTCGTACTGTGATAAATGTTCCTCCATGGAAGGAATGTCAACTCATTCAAATGGATACGAGGACACAGTCACACATTTCTTTTTTTCATGGGTAGTGTTCCACCACAAAGGTGCCAACTCATTATTTTAAGGTGCCAGATTTTGGAGCCTTCTTTGGTTCTGGGTGAATCCACCCTCATTTGGTGCGTCTAGATCACCCTCCTCCTAGGGTATATTTTCTATTTTTCACCTCTCTAAATATATGTCTTAATCCAAAATTTCCATCATGATGATAGTGATGACATTTACAGAAGAAATATTGGGCAATGGTGGTTGTGCCATTACTTTCAGCGCAACATGCTAGTTCTGCACTGCCTTCATCAAGGTTGTTATTCAAACCCTTGTTCATATCAGGTAGTTTTGGATTTCAACCCCAACAGGGTATTGTTTCCTTAACCATAAGCACCTACCATTTTGGTCTATTAATAATCAGCTTAAGATAATTTCTGATCGTGTTTTCCGAATGGGCACTGACCAGCAGAGGTTTATCTTGTGGTGGGAGGAACGGATGGGATGTCGATCGTTCATCTTTATCTCCCTACTTAGAGAAGAGTGATTCTCTCTATGGTGATGATTATGATGAAAATTCCCCCATTACTATGGGTTGGGGGTTATTCAAGGCTTCAATTAGTATTGACTGATTCTGTTGTTGAGGATCCAGTGATTCCAGTTAGGGATTTGATGATTCTCGAGATGGACATGCAGATATAAATTCCCTGATCCCAATGGTATGGGGTTGATCTAAAATCACCATTGATGTCTCCAAGTTCATCCCAGTGAATTATGAACCTAGGTATGTAGATTTAGATATAAATTCTCCCAGATCAGTGGGATAGGGTTTCCGTGAAATTATTCCCAATGTATCCAGAATCCTCCCAGGAATTGAGGATATGAGTGGTGGAGGCAGTGGTAGATATTCCCTTGGTCGGGTGAGATGGGTCTAGTTCTAGAGGGATGTTATGGCAGCTAATTATGTGGCTCATTTTATGTGGCACAGTTTTGGTCGCATAGGAGTTTGGTGCAATGGAAGTCCATGATGGGAATCATTCATTATGGAACGTTGTCTGGGTGATCGGAACTTTGACCTTCGTTTTTGAAATGCATTATTATTGGTTTGAGAGGACCATTTTGTAATCATGTTGGCTATCCTCTCTCTCCATTAGTGGTGTCTGAGAACTGTTTAAGTGGGAGCATTCCATTGTAGAAACCAACTGGCATGAGCATTATCCTGCCCCAAATTTCCCTAGAGTCTATAAATTATATGATATTGTAACTGAGAATTCATGTTATTATAGGGGTGTATAAAATTTTAATGCTCCTTGCTATCCCCATCCTTGAATATGGATTTATGATGTGTCTATGGATATTATATTCCAAGGAGTTTTGATTCAATGGTGGAAAGTGTGTTATAGATTTTTATTGTTCTTTTCCTATTTTGGATCCTAGACCATAGATATGGCAGTCAGGTCTATTTGAAAATAGAGTATCTTGATGGTCTAAAGGTGACCCTCATATCCTGGATGGGGGAGGTGTCTATCCTTCATCCTCTGATGAGTATCCCATATATTTTGGCATAAATAAGGCATTCACTTCTTTTCTAGATCATCTAGGATCTCATAGCCAGAAGTGGTGAGGGGCCAGAACATTATGGGAAGGTTGTTTTTGGATAACTCCATATATATGTCAATTTCAGCCTCTTCTTCATCAAACATACAAAACTCTATACAATCAGACCATATAAAATGATTTTGAAGTTCTCCTGCTAATGAGAGTGGAGTACTGTTAGAATTTTATGTGGAACTATATACCATTGACCCCAATGTTTCGAGAACCTCTCTATATAGAGGAGTTAGAGTTTGGGAAACCACTCTATATAAAGGTTTCTGGGTAAAGGGAGGATTTCCTTATCTATGGGAGATATCTTTGTGCGGAGGCTAACTATGGTGGATGTCATCATTAGAGTTCATGATATCCATCTCCACACTACCACAAGGAGAAGTTTCGCAGTAATGATCATCTTGTCCTTTGATGGAAGAGTTTATGAAATCTTGTGGTGTATGGAATGTGTCTCGAACAACCTCCAGGACATTGGAATTTTGAATATTTGAAATATGGTTCATGTTTTTCATAGTTATTGGAATATGTCAAACTACATTTGGGGATTGTGAAAGGTTATGAGCATGTTGTATGATGATTGCTATAACTTTTTTAAAACTATCTAATGTTAAGGGAGTATGATCCCAATGCCGAAAAGCATATGGAATATTCCGATGAGATGCCTCATTATTGATAGGAATATTATCTTTTCTCGAGGAATATGTCACTATCACTTAGTGAGCCCTGATTGGAGAAGGAATATGAGATTATTTTGAATTTGTATTCCCCACTGAAATTTGTAGATGGACATCCAGAATGGGAAAATGGGTATAATATTCCTCTTATATTTCTTTATAATGATGATGGTTCAGTCGTTTGTCGGAAAATTTTTGAATATGCACTTGGATTCCATGGTCTTCTGGAATATGGAAGACAAATTTACTGATGGGAATATGAGCATGTCCTGAGGCTTGTGTAATTATCACATGGTTAGAACCATACTAAACAGGGATGTATTCCCAATCATGGGCCTTTGGATTATGTCACTGGACATATTTTATAGTAATATGAGCATGTACTAAGGCATGTTCCCCTTTCACTTGGTGAGACCCAACCAAAACTAGGATATTAACCTAATCCTATACCTTTGGAATATGTTGTTGGAATTCTTTGACAGACATGTTCCCCTATCTCGAGGCATTTTCTTCTCCCACTTGGTGATACACAATTGGAACGGGTGTATGATCCTGGTCTTATGCCTCTCCCTTTATTGGAATATGCTGATAATACTCCTGGGTAGGAGAAAGAATGTGCACTTATTCCGATGCAACCACTTGTTTGTAATGATCAGAGTGTTGATCTATCCTGGTTGTAGGGATGGGAATATATGTCTTTCTCTTTATCTGAAACAATTTAGGAATATGTTAGTAGAGTTATTTAACCATTTCTAAAATATATTATCATTTTAGCAAAATGTGTGCATGGATATATGCCTGCACATTTTCTATCTTCATTATCCACTGGAAGATTTATTCAATTAAATCCGGAATATGAGTCCACTTATATCCTTCTTTTTCCACGAAAATATTTTGGTGGACTTCATGCATGGGAGTAGGGATATGAACCTCCCCCATACCTTTTTTGAGAATATGCCCATAGAATTGTTATGAGAGATCAGTAATATGAGTTTTCTCGTTGGTTCCTTCCAAAATATGTCAACAGATGTCATTAGTAGAAGTGGGGATATGAGTCATGTCCATGACATCCAGTATCTTCCTCTCTTGATGAACCTTCCTTTTCATTTTTGCATGGGTATCAGAGGTGAGATTTTTTCAGGTGGAACACTTAGCAGGCGACTGGTGGGTACTGGTGGAATGATATCGGTGACGGTGGTTGATATGGTCCCTCTTGGGTGTTCTATGAACTGAACGATAGTTGTGTTTGGATTCCTAGTCCACCATTAATAGATATTGAATGTGGTAGTTTTTTTTGATCTACGGATAAGATCATGACGCTTTTGGTTGTGGAAATTAGGGTCAATAGCTAGCTAAAGCATTCATTGGGTGATGCTGACTCACTAGTTTCCATGCTTAGAGAACTTCATGGGTAGCTGTCGTGGTTGAGATTGTACAATGTCGGTGGTATTTCTAGACCATAGCATCTTCTACCTGCCATTTAATTTGTTGAGTAGGTGAGATCATTTTGAAACCTATGGGGGTTTCTAATATAGGTGATTTACCAAAGAGATCACTAGATGATAAAGACATAATCTTAAATTAGGGTGCTAAAACTAGTATCTACAGTTACACTAACAATAGAGAAAAAGGTTACAGATTAGTTCCATATCATAGGCATAATATGCTCAATAGAATATGCATGATTAGCACAATTGTCCTTTTATTCCCAATTCAACCATTTTTCTCTCTTGGACCTTTCAAAGCGAGTATGGACTTATTTTATTATAATCCTGATTAAAAATGATCATTTGTAAGATCATACCATTCATACTACTTTTTTATATAGGGTATTACCAACCAATTTTCATGATGCCTGATTAACACACCATTTATTTTTGTGTATGAGGTAAAATGAAATGTACCAAGGGATAATAACCAATCATTCGTTATTTCATATATTCACATCATTTTCCCCATTTATATTTTCATATAGGAGAATGAAAAATGTCCCACTAGATAATAACCAATCATTTTTTATTTCAGATATTAACATTGGGTTCACCATTTCTATTTTCATATAGTGGAAATAAATGGATCAAGAAATTATAACCAATAAATTTTTATTTCAGATATTCACATCAAGTTGACCATATTTGTTTGCATGTGGTGGGAAAACAAAATGGCCTGACAAATTATAACTAATCATTTTTTATTTCAGAGATTCATGTCAGATTCACTATTTCTGTTTGCGTATTGTGGGAAAATGAAATTTCCCAACATATTATAACCAATCATTTGTTATTTTAGATATTCACATCGGGTTCACAATTTTTTGTTTTTGTATAGGGGAAAACTAAATTGCCTGATAGATTATAACCAATCATTTGTTATTATATAGATTCACATTGGGTCCACCATTTTTGTTTCGATGGAGAAGAGAAAATCAGGGATACCTTCGCTAGTGGGGGAATTATTATGCTTGATAGTTGATTGAGGAGGTTGATTTATTTCACAATCATTAACATCAGATCACTGTTATTATTAATGTAAAATCCCAATGATTCCCTTATCCATAACTGGGTATAGATCTACTTTCCATTGGGAGGTTTACAATTGGGGTTTCAAACCCAAAAACTCTTATGGACTCACATTGGTTGAGAGGATGGGAGGTTGGCCTCATCACACCCTTTTGAGGGGAATTGTTTTCAACTTCATAACTCTCTTATAAATTTAAGATATGTTCATGAATCACTCCCTAATCCCAATATAGGGATGGTTACCCTAACAAAATGATTATAGGTTAATTCTCTTTTTATAAAAAAGAAAGGAAATCTCATTAATGAAAAAAGGAAATGGGATCTAATTAATGAATCCATTTGTATAAATCTGAGGTTATTCATCCATTTCTCTAATTATTTGAAGAAGATTTATATGATGAAGCTATATAACCATATACTTTAGAATATGTTACCGCACAAGGAGGTGGTAAATATTCTGAGTAGGGGATTGAGCCATTGTGATACATCCTACATATCCTAGTTATTATAGTAATCAAAACCCACATAGTTTGTTAAACCCATGAAATTTAGCATCATGTGGAGGGGACATATGTGTGGGTACTAAGACATTGGATATTTGAGATTGAGTCTTGAGGAGACGTCCTACGTATCTTGGTTATGGAAGGAATTAGAGTTACCGCATTTCAATCGTGCCCTTGGGACTATCCCTAAGGTAGATTCCCATATATATATGGGTGTTTATATCATGTCACGCATCGGGGAATACATAATGAGATTACTTTGGATGGTGAATATTCAAGATGTTAGTGAGTTGTTCATTATGGCTCCCTAATCCCACATAATATTTTCTTTGTGTAAGAAACAAGGGATAGTAAGCGATGAGCATCGTTGCATATGAATGTAGGGATCATGTGCTGGGAAAATTCTTATAATGTATTAATATGGAACTCGGGCCTCAGAGAAGTGTCCTACGTATCTTGATTATAAATGGAATCAGATAAATAGTAGTTCAATTGATTTCTTAGTCCGCTGAGGGATGAGGTAGAAAGGTCAGCCCATGGGAATGATTGGGTCCCAATGGTTGAAATGTTGGAGACATGGGTCTTATATTGAAATGGAATCTTATTTGATCTTAGTACTTAAGAAAGAATCATGTGTATCCTAGTTATTACAAGAATCAGAGTTCTCATAGTTCATTTTATTGGAGATTACTCCCTGATGTTTCCCTTGTATTTTTAGAACTTCATGATATCAATGATATGATTATTTAAACTCCCTAAGGTCATGTGAGCTATGCTTGATGAGGGAAACAAGATATGGAAAATTATTTGCCTCATCATAAATGGGTGTGGGGCTTATATATTAGGATATACCTTTGGAGGTTTGATATGGATCTTGGGCCTTAGGAATGCATCCTACGTATCCCAGTTATGGAAGGAATTAGAGTTCTCATAGTTCATTTTATTGGGGCTTATAAACTGAAATTTCCCTTATAAATAGGGATTACACACCATTTATGGACAAGGTTATCAAAAACTAGGATGCCCTCATGGACCTGGCCTGCTCTCATTCCTGAAATACATTGATTTTCAACTCAACATTCCTTGATTTCCAATTCAATGTGTCGGAGGGTGTTTGTCTGACATGTCCAAAGACATTTGTATGGTCTAGTTGAATTTTCCTAGGGACTTCACATAATCTGGATGGAATGTATTAGGTTTGTCACATGATAAAGGATGACTGGTCTGAAGGACATTGTAGTACGCTGATGGTTTATCTTTGGAACCATCACATGACATGGATGACATGTTTAGAGGGAGTTTCATGATCTGGATGACTTGCATAGGTATCATCACAAGAGCTTGTTGACACATATAGAGGGTGATGTGAGATTCATTGTGACCTATCTCATATGGTGTCTTATGTCTTGGAGGACATGTCTGGAGGGTGTTGTGAGGCTAGATTGGCTTTCCCAGAGGGCACTGCAAGAGCCAGTTGACATGCCCGGGAGCTACAGTGAGATTCATGTGACATGAGAGGGTGTTATTATATGAGTCTTAAAACATGTCTGAAATCCATTGAGAAACATAAACTACAAACCCAGATGGTTTCATGATACTATGGTGACATGAGTGAGGTGTGTCATGTGACTTGATTTGACATGTTCAGAGGACTTCATGAGATCCAAGTAGTACGCTCAAGGGGTGTCGCGAAACCTTGGTGACATACCCTGGTGTTGTTCGCATGTCTAAGATGGTTTTCATAAAGCATATTAGGATCAGCGTATATGTACTCTCTTGATTCTCCCACTTATTAGTCTCAGTTACATCCTTTATACTGTGAATGGCTTAGATTCATTCAGTGTCAGTTTATTTTAAGTCTTGCATGATCTAGAAGATGTGTGGTATGTTCCGCGTGTGTCTTATCAGAAGTACTTCACGTGATCTATGAGTTATCATGTGATGTGATTTATATATGGTGCATGATTGATTAATTTTCTATCTTTATATTACCTAATGGGAAATTTGTAATTTGCGGGATCAGCCATTCTGAGAAATCTTCTCTAGCAATGGTGCGTCTGAGAGTCAAGATGTCCTCGTGTGTGGTAGCCATCCGTTAAGTAGCAGTGCATTTTTTATGCTGGGGTGGTGGATGTATAGGCCCTATAACCCTAGTTGTTCACTACTTTGTGCGATTTATCTCACGCGAATCTAGGTTGGAGTCAGCAAAGGGATTTAGCATCATGTGTTTTCACAAGTCCCTGTCGTGGATCGCTCCAAAATCATTACCTGATTTTTAGTGATCACAAGTCCCTCCCATCAACTCCTCCTTTATTGGATTATCACCAATTAATGGGGAAATTTATAATTATGAGGATATGCCACAAGAATTTCATATTTTCATATTGACAAGTCTAAGATATTTCACGATATTAGGGAACCTTTCAAAAGGCCTTCATGTGATCTCAGGTGACTTGTGTGGAACTTTCCATGAGACAAGCATGGTTTTCTAAGGGGCCTTTATGGGAACAAACCAACTTGTCAAGGAGTCTCGTGAGACCATGCTATAGAATTTTTTAGCACGTTGTAATCATTTTATGACCACAAGAGGCTTCTGTCGTCTCACTTTTCTTTTTTACTTTGTTTTATTTTACAAAGGTCAAGGGTCATGTGAGATTACACAAGTAATGTCAAATACAATTACTCTGCCTCTTGATGACGCATCGCGTGACCAATAAAGGTATAGTTGTGGTGCATGATAATTTCCTAGAAAAACCCATCTATTTTCCTGCGGGGATCCATAGGGGATGTGTGAGGTATCCTAAACATACCTAAGGCTATTTATGGGGTGAAGATGACAAGACAATGGGATTTCATGAGATGAGGTGCTCATGTCATTGGGGCTTGTTGTATCTTGTAGATTTTCCAGGGGTGTTTCGTGTGAAATTTTACTACCATGAGCAGCTCCCTCCTCTTCCCCTTTTATTTCCTATGATTTATTCTACAAAGTCTTGGGGGTCTCATGAGTTGTATTAGATGTTTTCAAGGACAATCACCCATCCTGTTAGTGAGGCATTGCATGAGCCATACGACCGCCAGAGGATCCCGACTTTTGGACATTTTCCTTCTATATTTTCAAATGTGTTTTGTGTACTTCACACAATGATTTTCCATGAAGGCATTGCATTATAAATTGGTAGCTATCAATGGTGTGTGTAACCTATCCTAGTTAGTTTTTATGATTTCCTATGCATATTGCATGTTCATGGTTGTATGATTTCACAGAGTGACCAAGGGTGTTTGAATTACAATGAATCTTTACAAAGGTTTCATGGAAAGTATTAAAAGTTGTCTCATGAATGTTGCATAATCCAATACATTTGAATGTGTTGCACGACAAAAGGTTCACATTAGGGCATCACACAATGTCCAAATCCTATTGTGGTTGAGTAAAAGAGGCAAAGAGATGCAGTCTTACGAAAAATTTACTTTCATGTATATGAAATATTTATTTTCATCACATGGATATATCAAGTGTGGCATGGAACTTCTCATGAACACATGAATATTGTGTGTGTGTGGTTTGTATCTCCTTCAGATCGACATGTTACATCATGTCTTCAATTTTATTTCTTGATCAGCTTTTTCGGCGCATCAAACCAATTCAATATGACTTGATCATAGAAAAATGTCGAGTTTTTATCCATATCCACTATATATACTAAACTTGGGTTGCTCCCAACTTATCTGTAGCCTCCACAGGTAGCCACGCCACCAAAAAAAAATTCTCCCTGATTTACCCCCACCAATCCTGACCTACATCGGGATTTTCCATTTCCATTCTCACCCCCTCACTGATTATCCACCTCATTTATCAGTTCCATTCCCTAGGGTTTCCACACCCCTCCCCGATTCCGCTCTCCCTCTCCCCTCCCATCCCCGAATCCCCTCGAGCCGCGACTCTACCTGTTATTGATCCGACTTCAGCTGTGATTCCTCTCTCCCTCTCCCCTCGCATCCCCAAATCCACTCTCCACCTGTGACTCCAACTTCGGCTCCTCCTAATTCACCTCCTTCGACTATAGCTCCTCCATATACAGCTCCTCCAATTACCGCTCCTCCGACTTTGGCTACTCCGTCTTCGGCTCGTCTGAGATCGGCTCCACCGAAATTGGATCCATCGACTTCGGCTCATCTGACATCAGCTCCATCGACTATTCATTCTTCTTCACCTATGGTTCCCTTTCCCTTGAGCACGCAGCGAGTATACCAGGTAAAAACCAGTTTCAATCGAACACAACACTATCAAATATCTTCATGTATCAATGAATTTGATTTTTTATGATGTTTTTACTAGACAATTAATCTGTATTCTTTTCCACGGCTGATGAGTCTCTAAATCCAAATTCTAATTTTTGGTGACAAATCTCAGAATATAACATCGGTTGAAAAGTTGCAATGATATACATGACATAAACTTGACTGACTGTAAGGTATATTTTCAAATCTAGAAGAAAGGTTCATTGCATATCTAATCATTCTTGTAGCCAGGCTTGTGTGTGTGCTGCAGATAAAGATTTCAAAGAGAAGAACATAGTATGAGTTGAAATGTGTTTACAGAAATGATCTTGGTTGCCTAGAACAAGGTATTTATGTTTCAATTTGAAATTTATTTGTGGTTTACAAATCACCATGGTGGACGAAGGACCGCTTTCCATATATTTTTTTGTATGATCACATTCATATGTAGTAAAAGATTTTAAGAATGTGCATATATATTATATGCATCAGTTTGATTGAGCATCAGTTTTATTGAACTGCATTCTGAAAAAAAAACATCCATTGAGCAATTGAAGGATTTTTTAAAACCTATAAATCAAAAATTCATGTTACTGGAGTACGATTGATTTCTGTTTTCTTGTCACAATTTATACTATTCATGTTTGGGGACCATGTATCTTTGGAGTTTTGATTATTCTATATTTCTTCTTCCCTATTAATTTGTTTTACTGTTTTCTTTTTGGGATGTCATTATGATTTTACTAGATTTCCAAATTATGTTTTTTAATATGCCTACAATAGCATCTATTTATCATTATAGTACTTATATTTAATTTTTTTCAATTTAGGAGTTTGAAACATAGAAGTTTAATAGAAATTTAACTCAATGTGTATCATTTTACTATTGTTGGAGTGCAGCAACACATCGGAATATGGTTTATTGTATGCTCTTGAACTCATCGTGTGTGGCCTGAACCTGAAGCTTCATTTTTAACTGATCATAGCACAAAATATTTGATTTCATGATACCCTAAAAAAATAATGTCCTAAAATTGTTCTTTATTATTATCATTCATGGTTTGACTATTTCATTTCTTAGTTGATATATGTTTACCTACGTTACTACTACAATGGGAGCTTCATTATTCAAATAGGCCATCAAAATGGGTGGACTGTGCCCCCACATGAAGGTTAATTTCAGTTTATTTTAGTTTTCATTTTAATAACGATGATTCCATTCAACTTATGATTATTTAAATATGGTTATTTATTTTTTCATTATACTTTTCATTTTACAGATTCAGTTATAAATATATTGTTTTGTATCATGCATGCATACACACGTGTAGTTATTCATGTTTCCATCGTGACTCATGAAGCACTCCAAACTAATTTTTAGAGCATTATGGTCACTATTACAGTTTAATTTCTTTCATTAACAATTTTTCATAATGAGTATGAATTTTAAGGTAATTATTCCTACTATAATTTATGTATTTTTTCATTGTTCCATGTTTCGAATCTTTCCATTCTAAATACATTTTATCTATCTCTAACTACATGTAATATGCATTATAATTCAGAACAGTTATGTTTGAACTTAACTTTTTTGGTAATGTCCTCTGGATTTATTTATTTTTCACTATGGTTTCCCAATTTGACTAATTTTGTTTTTGTTTTCTGGATTTATCATGTTGGTGGGGGATGTAAAGTGCATGTAATGTTGAAACCATTAAACTTGGGGGAATTTGAGAGGCCATGTAAATGGGTAAAGTGTATTACCACTTGAAGGATAGTTCTAATTTATTTTCATTTTCATTTTAATAATGATGATTTCATTTAACATATGATTATTTAAATTCAGTTATTCATTTTTTCATTACTCTTTTCATTTTAATGATTTAGTTATAAATATATTTTTTCACATTCTACATTTATACAGAAATTTAGTTATTCATGTTGCCCATTAAGATAATTATTCCTATTACAATTTCTGTATTTTGTTATTCTTCCATATTTCCAATCTTTTCATAATAAATACATGTTATACAACTCTAAATACATGTAATATGCATTCTAATTCAGAGCACTTATGTTTGAACTTACCTTTTCTTGGAATCCCCTACCTCGAATTTATTTATTTTTCACTATGGTTTCCCAATATGACTAATTTATTTTTTAGTTTTCTCAATTTATCATGTTGATTGGGGAATTAGAATGCATGAAAGGTTGCAACCATTAATGTTTGAGGAATTCTATAGGCCAAAAAAATGGGTAAAATGTACCATTATTTTAAGGTTGGTTTAGTTCTTTTCAGCTAAAGGATTATATTATTGGCCACTAACAATGAATGACCTCGCTGTTTCATTGTAATTATTTCTGAAATAAGTAATGTAATATTCAATTTCCTTACATGAAATTCGTTAAAAACTATGTCATAAAAAGTCCTTAAAGAGTTTCCAACAAGGTAAACTATTCTTCACTCTATAATTATATTTCGATTCGACTCAATACAAGGGAACTCCTTCAAATTATGCAATAGTTTGGTTGAACTAGAATGATTTTAGACTCTATTTGATCCCTCATCTTCTTCCTCTCTAAATTCATATCACAAGCTGCTGCACATTTCTATTGAAGAGAGACATCCTGGCAATGTCGTATGCACCACGTAACACTCATGAGGTGCATGACCTGCTCGCATTGGAAGGCATTGTCCCCACCATGATTGGTGCCATGGATTCCCCATTGATCCCTTACCCTGCCATGGCCTTTGACATGGATCACTACTCTTGGTTCCTCATTCCATGGTAGAATGATGGTTGGGTACCCCCCCCCCCCCCCATGACTCATTCACTACTAGTATGCTTTGAACTTTTAATATTTACTCAAGTTAATATTGATGTTTCTGAGTCATCCTTTTCTTATTATATCATTCATTTGGGTTTTATATGCACCAGTACATTCTATTGCATGTCTCCATTTATTAAAGAATCATATTGGGGGTGATTATCTTCTCAACTACATTTTCATGGTATGTGATTTTACTATAGAGAAATACTGGTTTTATACGTGTTCAAAATGCATTACTATATTCTATCCTCTTTTCATGCAGGGATTAGGATGTTTTGAAGTATATTTCAATTGCACCCTTTCTTACTGCCTCTATATGTGTTCTATTGCATTATTGTTTTCCTGCCTTTATATGCGTATAACTGAATTTTCTTGATTTTTTATAATTCTGTAAACATCCACCCTATGAAGAATATTGATTCTGTAAACATGAACCCCAGGTATGGCATGATAAATAACATATATATGGACATATGAGTTTTACTTAGTCATCGGTAAACCTAAAATTTACAATATATATTAATATTTTTTTTTTGTTTCGTAGGAAATTTGGTGATGCTTCTCTTTTGAATAGAGGAAATGACATAATTTTTAATATAAAAACAGACACCAATTTTTAGATATTATATAAATTCTTTTATTCTGTAAATTACATCCTTTTTTTACAGAGGAAATTCCATCCTTCCGGGTAGTGGGATGGGGGGGGGTCTTTAATGTTTTGTAAATTATTATTCAGTCTCTCTATGGATTTATTTTATGTCCTATGTTTTATTGGTTTTATTCAATTTTTCTTCTCTTCATTATTAATTTATTTTATTTTTTGTTTTCTTGATTAATTAATTTAATGTTTCTTTTGTTTTTTATTATAAAAATCTATATGTTATGGATTGCTACTATAATGATGTACTATTTTCTCCTATAGTTCAAGATGAGGTGTACGGATGTTAATATTGTCCTTACATGGAAACTGGGAGTTGGGATATCTTTCCTATTTGTTTTCGCAGTACATGTGAATACATAAAGAAGATTTATAAATGTGTTTGATTACCAGTATTTTTACCACTATTTTACTACATGTTTTCTTTGTTCAAATTATGCTGTGTGGATTATTTTTATTTCAGGAGTTGGGTTCTCATAATCAATAAGTAAATATATGATAGATGCATTAAATAGTAATGCGATGAAGATTGGTGAAGTGTACCACCACATTAAGGTTATTTTTTTCATATGCATTTTTACATATTGGTAATTATCAGTCATTTATTTGATTCTGATTTCTTTATCAAAAAGAAATCTATGAGAGATTCATTAAATAGGAATGCGATGAAGATTGGTAAAGTGTACCACCACATGAAGGTTATTTTTTTCATATACATTGTTATATATTCGTAATTATCATTCATTTATTTGATTCTGATTTCTTTAAAAAACACCATTTTCAATTGTGCATTATTCAGAATTGGTAATTTTTTAAATGATCCTCATATATATTGAAACTGTTTATTTTTTAGCAATTTTTGTTGAAGCTGGTTAGGGGGGAGGGGAGGGGAAGGGCTGGGCAGGAGGGGAGGGGATGGGATGGAAAAAACTGGGCAGGGGGGAGGGGCTGGTGGGGGATGGGGCTGGGTAGTGGGGAGGAGGAGTTTGGATGGAGAGGTTCTTGGAAGGGGTGGGAGAATAATCTAGGAAGGGGGAGGGGAGGGGAAGAGCTGGGTAGCGGAAGTGGGAGGGGGAGGTGCTGGGCAGGAGGGGAGGAGATGATAGGGGAAGAACTGGGCAAGGGGGAGGGGGCTGGGCAGGGGATGGGGCTGGGCAGGGGGAGGGGCTGGTGGGGGATGGGGATGGGTAGTGGGGAGGAGGAGTTGGGAGGGGGGTGCTTGGAAGGGGTGGGAGGGCATGTTGGGCAGGGGGAGGGGAGGTCAAGAGCTAGGTAGAGGGGGAGTGGAGGGGAGGGGCTAGGTAGGAGGGGAGGGGATGACAAGGGAAGAACTGGGCAGGGGGGAGGGGGCTGCTGGGGGATAGGGCTAGGCAGGGGGGAGGGGCTAGTGGGGGATGAGTCTGGGCAGTGGGGAGGAGGAGTTAGGAGGGGGAGGTGCTTGGAAAGGGTGGGAGGACAAGCTGGGTAGGGGGAGGGGAGGGGAAGAGCTGGGTAGGGGAAGGGGGTGGTGGGAGGTGATGGGCAGGAGGGGAGGAGATGATAGGGGAAGAACTGGGCAGGGGGGAGGGGGCTGGTGTGGGATGGGGCAGGGCAGGGGGAGGGTCTGGTGGGGGATGGGGATGGGCAGTGGGGAGGAGGAGTTGGGAGGGGGAGGTGATTGGAAGGGGTGGTAGTACATGCTAGGTAGGGGGGAGGTGAGGTCAAGATCTAGGTAGAGGGGAGGGGAGGGGCTGGGCAGGAGAGGAGGGGATGAGAGGGGAAGAACTAGGCAGGGGGGAGGGGGCTGGTGGGGGATGGGGTTGGCCAGTGGGGAGGAGGAGTCGGGAGGGAGAGGTGCTTGGAAGTGGTGGGAGGACAAGCTGGGAGGGGGGAGGGGACATCAAGAGCTGGGTAGGGGGAGGGGAGGGGAGGGGATGAGAGGGGAAGAACTGGGCAAGAGGAGGGGGCTGGTGGGGGATGGGGCTGGGCAGGGAAGAGGGGCTGGTGGGGGATGAGGCTGGGCAGTGGGGAGGAGTTGGGAGGGAGAGGTGCTTGGAAGGGGTGGGAGGACAACCTAGGAAGGGGGAGGGGAGGGGAAGAGCTGGGTAGGGGAAGGGGGAGGGGGAGGTGCTAGTAAAGGGGGGAGCAGAAGCTGGTAAAGGGGGAAGGTGCAGAGAAAGTTATTGAATTGTTGTTATTTACTTACCAGCAGTTATGCTACTTCATGAAGTGATCACACGGTGTTTTTAAACCTAATGAATGTTTTTTTATTGGCTTCTATTTGCAGTGAATGGAGGCCTTCACTCAACATGATATTGGATACACCTACAACCATTTATATAGCATGAGTTCTCACAAAACGATGGTGATCAATTATAAGTAGCATCTTCCTCCATTTCAAGGAAAATGATTTTGGAGAAGATAGACCGACCAACTCTCTTTTTCATACTGGTAATGCATCTGGATTAATATCCCATTAATTTCATGTTCATAATAACTTCCCATTGTATATTTCATATCAAACAGTCAAAATATTATTTATTTTCAATTTTCTACCCAACTTTTTATTGTGTTAACATTTTTTTGTGCTATGATTTATTAATGGTTGTTTTTTATAATTTAGCAAAACATGCTTGGTATTTTACAGTCACCCTCCTGTTGTAAGTGGGTCCATTGTTGGAGTCCACTAGATTGCAACTGAAGAGATTTAATGGATGGATGGGTACTTTTGTTTAAGTTGGTTTGTCATTGCCTTCATTTTTACTCATTGCTAGAGTTGTGTATTACGTCTTTTTTTCTTGCTGTTTTACTCATTCCCTATCTCTGTTTGCATGGTCATGTGACATTTCAAGAATAGTAGAGGCAGAAAGTGGTGCTATTGTGTATGTATGATATCTAAAATTGTTTTCCGCATTTGTAACTTGTTTCTACAAACATGTTCAGGTACCTGATTACTACCAACCAGCAACCACCAATACTTGTCTACTACACCGCCACAGGAATCCAATTTTGGAAGGTTTTTACTACCGCAATTTATCGAATTTAGTTTCATTCCAAAGGGGAAATAATATACTAACTGATTTCATGTATGATGGTTGTGGTGGAGTAAGAGAGGGATACTAAATTTCCTAGGTTTGGATTTTTGTAAACTTAATAAAAAATTCCAGTTTTGGGTTCTATAACATCTTATTATAATTGATATTGCACATTATGTAACTTTTCTTCCTCAAATTCATATCATTTTTTCCCACGTAGTTAGTCTTTCTAAAACTTTTATTCCTTGTAAAATGCTACTCACTATGTGACTTTTGTTCCTCATTATCTGTAACTTTTATTCATCCATTATGTATTTGTCATTTTTTTTAAAAGTTTTCAATATTAATATGAATTATTATGTTTGATAAATGGTATTTTATTATTAATAATAAAAATTAATATATAGAGTCATGCAAATTCACGGGGGGAGTACTAGTTATTCTTATAATTGGGTATACTGAAATTTAATATCCCTCTAGGTGGAGTCAAGACTGTAATATGTGTTTGGTTCCATGTTCACATTATGAAGTATATACACACGGTGCATCAACTCCCTGCATGTTAAGTTGCATGGTGCCACATTGTTTCACATGATAGGTTACGCAGTGTATCCTTTCTAATGAAGGGTTATGTGATGCGACAACCTTTCACAAGATAGGTTATGTGGTGGTACTATGTTTCACAATATGTGTCACATGATTCCCCAACCTCACATAAAAATGGATATCCTCCACCAGAAAATGTTTTACCACCAGACCCATTTCCATCATAGAGAACGTCACAAGGTGATCTGGGTCAATAGATCCCTAGTAATGGGATCCATTATTGTTTATGGTGTGGAGATTCACCCACTTTTTTAATTAATGGGTTCTAAATATTTTTATGGAAAAGGGATGAGGTTTGAATATATTTTTTAAAAAATGGGACTCTAGATGCGTGAACCTCATTCACGCATCTTCAGCATGGAGAGATGCATGAATGGGGTTCACACATCCTTCATCCCATCTTTGAAGGATGCGTGAACCACGTTCACGCATCCCTCTATGCCAAAGATGTGTGAATGAGGTTCAGGCATCCTTCAAAGATGGTATGAAGGATGCGTGAACCCCGTTACCCGCATCCGGCCCAGAAAATCTATAAAAGGGGTTCCCCCCCCCCCCAATTTATTCTTTTCCTTTGGATTTTATTGTGAATCCCTACAAAATTTCTTTCTCAACAAATGTTTTCTTATTTTAATATGGTAAAATTTATATTTAAATTTTCAATTGTTTAATTGTGTTTATTTATTTCATTTTTATGATTTATTTATTTGATTTTTTATATGTAGAAACTAGTTATTGTGTGTATGGTTTATTTATTTCATATGTATTGATTTGTAAATTATTTTCTTATGTATGATTTAATTTATGAACGTTGTGTTTTTTGTATGAATTTGTATTGAATTTTTAGGAAAATTAGTTTTTTCATGTCTAAAATGTTGTATGAATTCATATTGAATGTTTATGAAAATTAAATATTTTATAAAATATGTTATTATGAAAGTAATATTAATTTAAATTATAATATTTTATACACTAGTAATATATTTTTTGAATAATATATTAGTTATGTGTATCATATTTAAATTTATTAAAATATATATAGAAAATGTTTTCTATTAATGGTATAAAAATAGTTTTGTATAAATAAAAATTTTACATTATATTATTTATAATTAAAATTATTAAATATAAAAGAGGTGTAGATATTTAATATGTATTTCATAGAGTAATAGATATTATAAGTATACCCAAAAACATGGTAAGTTGTGTGATGACTGATCTTAAGATGACCAACTGATGCATAATTGAAATTGCATGTCTTTTTTTGTGAATGTGGTTATTTAATTTGTAATAATTGCATTTATTTTTTTGTATTGATGACATGTGAGTCATCTATGATTAATTATGTAAGGACCTACATGTCCTCTTAAAAAAAGGTATGTATTTCATACCCCTAGACCCCCTCACATGCATGTGAGTACATTTATAATTAAAAGGCAATCAACAAGAGGCATCCTCAAAGAGTCATCCTCAGAGAGGTGTCCTTGAAGAGGCGTTCGAGAACAAGCATTTGACATCAGGCGTTGGTGTTTGAAAGGAGACTGAGAGTTTCTGAAAAAATTGATAATAGAGGCTCCATGAGTCTACCCATAGGTTTTGGTTAGTTTATCAAAAAATGATAAAGTAATCATAAGTCTCAAGATAATTTCATGATTAATTTTTCATAAGTAATTAAAATATATAATGTTATATTAAATAATGTAAAATATTGGTGTTGTATATAATATTTTATTAATTTTTTATAGGTAATAATTTCTATTAAAATATATTGCAACGGTGAGACCATTTATATGAAGTGAATATTTAGCTATAGTGTGCCACCTGTCGGAGTGGTAAATCATCATGGTTGTATGACATTGGATGCAGTTTGAAATAAGATTTATAATCGGTTAAAATTGAGGGTTTATCAATCCATTTATTCAATCACATATCGACATCTACAATATCCTGAATGTTTCGGGCACATCGAGTACCCTTTGGTTGATGATGATGATTGAATGGATACATATTCCTTATTTAGACAGTAGTGTGCTAATGGTTTGATGGATTTGTGTGTGGTGATTTCTGATATAGATGTGGTGCAACTGACTGCTACAAAACAATGTTTTGTGAGCTCTGTAGAAGTTAGTCCTTTACATCAGTCTTTTGCATTTCATCCTTCTCATTTGACTCTAGTAATAGAAGAAAACTATGAAGAAGATGATCAAAATTTTGAAGGAAATGTATATGGAATCCCTTTGTGTGTTGATATAGTGAATGAAAGTTTATCTGAGGAAGAAGAATCTAGGGAGCCATCAGGAGATGATGTGGGTGAGGGTGATGTAGGGAATGAACCTTCTGAGGTTTCTTTTAGAGATGTGGGTGAGGGTGATGTGGTAAATGAACCTTCTGAGGATCCTTTGAGAGACAGAAATCCATGACATCCATCGGTTAGTGGTAATCATCCTTCAGTATTGAGTTCCTTATCAAAAAAAATGTCTCATGAACAACATTTTTATTGGGATGTCATTACACTGGCTTCTGATTTCCATGGAATTATAGGGAATAGATCTGCATCAAATGATAACGCCATCTATGTTGGCCAGGAGTTTGAAAGTAAATTGACCATGAAAAATGTGATAAAGAAATACCTCATTGAGCGACATTTCACATATGTAGTTGATGAGTCAAAGAAGAAAAAATCTATCATTTGTTGTGAAAAATATGGTCTAGAATGTAAATTTCAATTAAGGAAAATATTTGATAATTTCTTTGCATCTTGGAGGATAACTAAATTAGAAGGGCCACACACTTGAGTGAATCCAAGCTTGTCATAGGATCACTCTTCCCTTGATTTCGATTTTATATCAAATGTTATTTCTGAGATGATACGAACATGTCAGTATGTTCCCTTTTCCCTTGTTCAGGAAAGAATTCAATAGTTGTATAACTACAAGATATCATATATCAAAGCATGGAATGCAAAACAGAAGGAAATTGTAAAAGTGTATGGTAGTTGGGATGAATTTTATGCTATGTTTCCACAGCTTATGGAATTGTTATCTCTAAACAATCATATTTTTTATCAGTTGGACACTGTTGAATATGTATCCCCTAATCACCGATTTGATCGAACATAGGTAATGTTAAATAGGGTTTTTTGGGCATTCAGGCCAAGTATTGCTATCTTTCCCTATTGTAAACAATTTATTCAAGTGGATGGAACTTTATTGTATGGAAAGTATACAGGTGTTCTACTCATTGCTGCCACACAGGATGGTAATCGTGCTCCTCTACCACTTGCTTTTTCTATTGTTGAAAATGAGAATTTTGAATGTTGGAGATGGTTTTTGGCATGTGTACATATTCATGTCACAGAAAACCATGGCGTGTGTCTGATATCTGATCACCATCGAGCGATTATAGAGAACATGATTAGTGATGGGGTTTGATGGATTGAGCCGAATTCTTATCATCATTATTACATTAGGCATATTGCAAGTAATGTGCATAAGCATTTTAGAGATGATGCCATAAAGAAGGCGATCCTCAAGTTGGGTATGTTTTTATAAACTTATTTTTTTTAAATATTATCCAATTTAATAAATTATTCTCCTATGGCTTCAACATTTGATCTCCAACAAAAAAGTTTTGATTTATTTCTTGAATAGATTTGAATTTCTAATGAAGATGTGTATGAATATATGATTCACATTTCGAATGAAAATTGGTCATTAGCATATGATGGTGGAAGAATACATGACCATATGACCACTAATATGGTGGGGTGCATAAATGGGGTCCTCAAGGGTGTGCACACACATTCGATCACATGGTTTGTGATAGAGAAATTTAATAGATGTGTTCCCTACTTCTTTGACCAGTCCCAAAAGGCCTATTAGAGGATAGAAAATTGAATGCATTTTACATAGAATATCCAAAGTGTTATTGATCTGATACTGAATGAGGCTTCAAGATGGACTGTTCTAGCCTTTGATAGGGAAAAGATGAGCTTTTAGGTATAATTGTGCTACGACCGGGCTACATTCACTATTGTTAGAGTGTTTTTAGTGGTGTTAGATAACAAATACTAGGATTGCGGAAACTTTCAGGCATTTAGATATCCATGTGCACATGTTATCGCATCTTGTGATTCAGTAAATATATAATTGGAGCCATATGTTGACCCAGTGTATCACATTAGCACTTTGGTTAACTGTTATAGTGTAGCTTGGATGTATGTTGGTGAATTTCATTATATCTCATTGCCTAATGATCAGCCAACCATCATCCCTGATATTTTCAAGTTTCATAATTTGGTTCTGTTTTCATTTATGATTTTTTCAATGTCTTTTGTTTTTTAAATTATTGGTTTCATAATACTAGGTTACGTCCCTGAGGAAGACCAAAATCAATTCGTAACAGAAATTAAATGGATTGGCCTCGACAATGAGGAGGGAGAATACGATGCAATATTTTTCATGAAGAAGTATATACTCCTAAGATATTTCCTCAAGTGGCAGCACAGAGCTCTACATTTCATCATCATTGATCGAGTTTGCATATTATATCACTAATATGTATATTTTGATTTGTATGTGTAATTTTTATTAATGAATCCTTTTATTTCTGACTTTCTCTATTTCTAACATGTTTTAATTTTGGTTTGTCTCATTTTTTGATTCTCTAATAAAGATTTATGTGATAATCAAACTATTAAAAAAAACATATAATGAAAATGAATATATTATTCTTCCACATGTAACAAAGATAGTAATACACACACAAAAAATTAATTATAAATCAAAAATATTAACACAATCATTTTTCATTTGATTGTTCTAGATTTATTTAAATAATAGTTAAAAAAAATTGAACCTCTCATACCACATATACCAATGCACACTAACATGAGAATCTATGAGAAAAATGACATATAACCGATACCATCCATATCATTACCATCCCTATGTATTCAAGTGTCTTATATCCCACACAAAAGAACTACCTCATGGAAGCCCACATGCAATTCTTAGAACACTTCTATAGGTTTTAATTAATGCATACCGCATAAATATTGAATCTAAAAATCAGATAATAGGGTCCTTTATTTATTGATGGGATTGGTCGAGTAATAAAAACACTAATCCACACACACAAAATCATGTATAAATCAAAAATAATAAAAAAATCATTTTTCATTTGATTTTTCTATATTTATTTAAATAACAGTTGAAATTTTCTATTGAATTGAATATAATAAAGTAACAATGATATCATTTGTGAAAAAGGTAGATTTTCCATTTCTCACATCTCAGGCTACTCATGTATCATGACTGTTTTTAGAAGGACGTCGAGTGCCTCCATTGAGTGTACACAAATCTCACCATTATCTCATACCGCACCACCTCCTGCTATAATACCTAATCTTCATCATGATGGATTCTATAGTGTAGTGATGTGCGACTTCACCTTTCTTGATCATCAGCTCATTTATGTGCTTGTAGAGAGATGGAGTCCAAAGTCACATACAATCCATTTTTGAGAGTGGGAGATGAATATTACCCTGTAGGATGTGGCCATTATGTTGGGCCTCCCCATCGATGGTGTGGCTCTGACTAGCCGAGTTGGAGAAGACTTTCCGGAGCTTGTTCATAGACTACTGGGCATAGAGTTCCCTAATGATCGCAGGACCATATTTGTTGGTAGATTACGTAGCCTTAGTTAGACCAGAACTTCACACAGTTAGCATAGGATGCTGATGAGATCACCGTGCTGTGATTTTTACATGCATATATTTTGATGTAGATCGGTGGCACGCTATTTTTTTAACCACTCCACTACTTTTGTGCATTTGATGTATTTATCTTTTTTGGAGAATTTGGATGAGGCATAGTGATATAGATGGGGGTTTTCTTGTCTATCATATACATACAGGGCGTTATTTAGTGCATGTCACATTGATATGATGCAGATCAAAGGATGCATGGTTCTTCTATAGTTGTGGATGTGGGAGCACATCCCTTGTTTAGCTCCACATGTTCGTGTGCCATTACCAGTAGATATTGTAGCAGAGGCTCTGTGTGGATGTTGGTATATAATTTATTCCTCATACTGTCTAACATAGTTGTATAACTTTCTATTATGAAATGTAAATATAACAATATTATATACAGGTGGAGTCAGACACATAGATATTCAGATTCCCCCAGACAAGACGTCCACGCCTACAGACTTATTTTGGATAGCATTCGACCACACGATGTAAGTTATTATTATTTATACTGTTAAAGTTTCATTCTTTACTATACATGTATTAATTTATTATTTGATTATTTATTTTTTATTTAAGATTTTATGGATGCAATATACAGATGCTATTTTCTAGAGTCATCTGTCGCACTATACGGTGATGTTACCTATCTTCTCATATAGGGTTCCATTGATTCATTTTCATATATTTGAGTGGCATCAAATCAATAGAGTTATAAGGAAGTTCAAATTATTTGAGCCTCTTCCTGACCCACCTGGTCAGTAAGATTCACTGCATTCCCTGAAGATATCAGGAAAGAGAGATTTTGATTAGAGGAGATACCACACCCGATATTTTGATTTACGGATAAACAACGGGACTTCCAATTTCAAGGGGCGGGGATAGTGCATTTTTATTTGGTGGATTAGGTGGATTACGCAACTTGGTACTACAGGTCCCCATTCATATTTCTGACATGACACAGACGAGACTTTTATGAGCTGGTATACATTGTTCCTTCCACAATTCTGTGGATTTTTTATTCATATTACTTAACAACATATTTTTTTTTCACAGGATGCTCATATCTATCATCTACTACACATGTATGATTTATTAGATCACACCATATTTTACCCAGCATATTTTCACACCCATGTATCACAATTTCTTCCTTCAATGAATGAGATTTATCATGTCATTTTCTTTGATCCACCATAGGCTGAGGAGGTTGTGGATCCTACTGAGGCTCATATAGATTTAATAAGGGTGACGACCCTGTTATGGATCATGTTGTTCCACATTAGGAGGATTTTTAGCTTGATCATTCAGATGTTGGTCTTCAATAGGAGGAGGGTATTCGGCATGATCAATCATATGCTCCTACAGCTTCTCGGGCTCAACCATAGGTAGATACAGACATTGACTAGGTTGACCTGGATTCTTTATTATTGAAATTCACAGCAAAAAATCCATATTCTTTCCATGTTTGTGTGAGTTCCATAGAGCCTCCACTATTATTGGATATAGGACAGGGTATAGATGGTGAGACAGTACATCCACCACCTGTCACACAGAAGGATATGGGGGTGGCTACTGAGGATGATGTGCAGTGTAGGACATAACACAAACAGAGATAGACACGACGTGGATGCATCCAATATACACCTGGTTGTAGGAAAGAAGAGCATCCATTCTAGAGGAGTAGATTAGGTTTATTTTTTATTTACGATACATTATGTATGTGCATTACTATTATCATTTATAGAGTTATACTTTTTTAATAATTGTCTTACTATCATCAAATTATCTTCCAAAATTAATAATTTCTATTTAGTATTCATTAATAAATATTTATACTCTGGATGAAAAGATCTGTGAACATCAAGACATCTTGACAAATATTTTTGATCTCAATGATTTGAATCCTAAAATCATGGAACATGATTCTTTTTAAAAAAAATTAAATTTCATGATGAAAAATTTAAATGAATAATGAATAATTGTGAAGAATATATTATTATGATTAAAGATAAAAAAACCAAAATATGAGATGTATGGCATTAGAATTTCATTTGACCAATTTTGTGAAAATACATATTCAAACTTTAAAAAAGGATATATATTTTACTGGTACATAATCTTCACTGGAGGATTTTACTGTTAAAATACCTCCATCATGTGATAAAATTATGAACAATATGAAAAATATTTATTTCATATTCTTCTAAAATAATAAACAATCTTTAAGAGGTTTAAGAATGTGTTAGCATATCTAATAATATGTATTGAAGAAGATCATCCTTAGTGAAGTTATATACAATTTCAAAATTGATGTTTATGAGTACTTCTCTTTAGAGGTGGTAAATGAAGAAATATTAAATTAATGCTAGTATTAATATATCAATTATAATCAAATCTAATTACTATAGAAAATTTAGGAATATTATGTTATTACAATATAGATACTTTTCTAAATCTCTCTTCCTTTGTTAACAAAAAATACTGAATAGAAAGGGGTTGTAATTGAATTAATCGAATAATTAAGAAATTTTTACTTCTAAATAAATGATGAATTTTTCTTAACTTTTATGTAGGATGCATGAACGGGGTTCACGCATCCTTTATAAAGTTTATAAAGGATGCGTGAACTCCGTTCACGCATCCTTCGAAGACAAGATGAAGGATTCGTGAACCCCGTTCAAGCATCTCTCTACGCTGAAGATGTGTGAATAGGGTTCATGCATCTAGAGACACATTTTTTAAAAAAATCATACCCTATCCCTTTTCCATAAAAATAAATTTAAATCCCATTACTATGAAAATACAATACTTATGGTTCTCCCAAATCAATCACTCTTCTTAGAGAATGTGTGGTAGGTAAGAGAGAATAATCGTCTCTATATGCCATTACTTGGTTTGAAAAAATGGTTCTCAGATCTCACGTTGGGTAGTAGATCCTCACATTTGGCATGTGGTTGTGTTCAACCCGTGAATTTCTGGATAACACCCACCAGAAATCCACCTTTATGAATGCATCAAGGAAATCCTAGTTCCTGTCTATGGAGACCAACAAGTCCTTCTCTTTATCAGACAACTCATCCTTGAAGCATTGGGTGGTGGGTGACATTCGAGCACCTGGGTATGATTTGTAGAGGTCAAACATGGGTTTAAGGATAAGGTGTATGGACTCCTTGATGATGACGATGGTGCAGGAGGAGAGGTGGCCCGAGATGTAGATGCATTACGTGATGGCTCTACTCTTCGTGTGAGCGTAGACATTTAATCTCACATATCCTACTTTGTGTAACCCTTGTGGGGTTTGTGATGCTCTTTTTTTAGGGAAGATGAGAGCTATATTTTTGTATTTTCATCTCCCATCCTCAACTAGTGATTCCCTTATATTATTAGATGATGTATTGAACTTCATTTTCACATTCTAGAAAGGTGGAACATTCAATAAATGTGTTCCACTGTTCATCAAACTGAATTTCCCATCCTCTGATCTAAGGGTTATGCCACATTGAGATATCTCTTCAAAAAATTGAAACCCTTAGTGTTATTCACGCATGATCATGTGACCTCATGGGTGTTGTAAATGCAAACAAAAACCTACATGTCAAGAAGCCCGTGTTTATTTTCCCTGTGTTTTTTTCATGTAGTGTTTATTAACTACACACGTCTCCCCCCACGCATTTTTCCCATGTTTCTGTTTAATGTGGCTGTTTTATTTCATTAATATGTCTGTTTAATGTGGATATTTTATTTGATTAATGTTTCCATTTAATTTTTCTATTTCCTTCCATTGTAAATGCCTATAAATTGATGGTAATTGTAGTCCGAAATATATGTGAAATACTAATCCTGAAATCTCCTTTGTGTTGTGTTCCAATTTTATTCCTCTCATATTTCTAAACTTGTATAACTAACAAATTCGTATTAGAGGCAGGTTACCAAGATCCTCCAATTTTTTTTAAAATGGCCACAATGCAGCTTCAAGTTCCAACATTGTCTAAGGACAACTACGAAAGGTGGTGCATCCAAATGAAGGTGTTATTCGGGTAAAAAGAGTTGTGGGAGATCATCACCAATGGATGTATTGTACCCTCTATAGAGGAAGAATCCTCCTTCACGAATGAATAAAAGATGGGCCTCAAAAATCAAAGAAATAATGAAAGCAAGGCATTGTTCCTCCTCTATGAAGGGTTGGATGAATCAACATCCGAAAAGATTGATGAAGCAATATCAAGAAAGAAAGATTGGGATACCATTTCCACCATATTCAAAGGTGTTGATCGAGTGAAGTGAGTATGTCTTCAAACATTAAGAGTATATTTTGAAGTGGCACACAAGAAATAAGGTGAGAGTATCTCCGATTATTTCTCAAGATTAATTGTTATTGTTAACAATTTGAAAAGGAATGGTGAAAACGTGGAGGACATTCGAATTATGGAAAAATAACTTTGATCTCTCACCACCAAGTTTGAGCATGTGGTTGTATCAATTGAATAATCAAAGGATTTGGAGAAATTTTCCATTGAATAACTGATGGGGTCATTGCAAGGTCATGGGAAACAGATGTAAAATAATGCCGATTCAACAATAGAGCATGACTTAGAGTCCAAGTTAACTATACATGAACAAAAGAATGCCCACACGCAATGAGGCGGTAATTGTGTAAGAGTAATATGGTGTGGATATTTTCTAATATGACAACAAAAGAAACAAAATCCTATCATCTTTCATGGAAGAGGGGATAGTGGAAGTTGATTCATGCATGGTCGTGGAAACTTAAAGAACATTCAATGCCACAAATATAAGAAATTTGGCCATTATGCCTCGGAATTTTGGGGAAAAGTGGATCATGATGAATGATCCAACTATGCTGAAACATCTCATCATGAAAAAGAAGGTACCACACTCCTTGCACATGAAAATTCATGTGAATTCCCCGATGTGTGGTATCTTTCCATGGGTGCAAGCAACTACATGTGTGGTAAAAATGAATTGTTCATGGAACTCATAGAAGAAGTTTATGGTGATGTGATATTTGGAAACTCATCAAAGGTACCTATGATTTGAAAAGGTAAAATCAAAATATATCTTAAGACTGGTGAGCCAAATTACATCTCTAATGTGTATTATGTACCAAAAATTAAAAACAATATCATTAGTCTTGGCCAAATCCTTGAGAAGGGGTTTGTTATACACATGGAAAATTATTCTTTGTCTATAAGGTATGCTCACATGAGACTTGTTTCTCAAGTCCAGATGGAGAATAACATCATTTTACTAATACATATCAACACAAAGGCTAAGGATTGTCTCTTGGGACTCATGAATAATGGCTCATGGAGATGGCATATGTGCTTTGGACATCTGCATTTTAGTGGGCTTCAACTTCTATCCTCGTCAAGCATGGTTCGTGGATTGCTGGCAATTGAATTTCAAAATCATGTGTGTGAGGCATGTACACTCAGGAAGCAACAAATGAACTCCTTCCTAAGTGGAGTGTTCAAAAGAGAAAATGAACCACTTTAATTGGTTCACACTAATATATGCGGACCACATGAAACAACCTCACTTGTAATAAATAGGTATTTTATTACCCTCATGGATGATTTTAGTAGGAAAGTATAGGTGTATTGCATCAAAGAAGAATCTTCTACATTTGTGATCTTTAAAATGTTCAAAACTCATATTGAAGCTAAAACAAGTTACAGAATAAAAGTTCTCAGATCTGACAGAGGTGGAGAATACACTTCAAATGAATTTCAATATTATTTTAGGGAACAAGGAATCAAGAAATAATATACTATTTCCTACACACTAGAGTAGAATGGCATTGCAGAAAGGAAGAACTGCATGATTTGACATGAAGAGGACCATGATGAAGGAGAAAGACCTACCAAAGAACATCTAGGTAGAATCAATGGCATATACTACCTATCTGCTTGATCGGTTTCCAACCAAGATCATCAAAAAATTGAGCCCACAAGAGTTATGGTGTGGCTACAAACTGAGTGATTCACACCTAAGAATCTTTGATTGTGTTTCCTACGCTCAAGTTCCAGAAGCGAGAAGAATGAATCTTGATGATCATGGTGAAAACTGAATCTTAATCAGCTATAGTGAATATTCTAAATCCTATAAGCTCTAAAATACACTAACCAATAAATTAGTGGTGAGTATACTTGTGGTATTTAGTGGGGAAGAAGCTTGGAAATGGAATGATGAAGAATCAAACAAGGAGATTCCAGTCAAAAAAGAAGATCCTAAAGAAAGGCATGATCTTTAGAAGAAAACACCAGCAACACCTTCCTTGGGTGCATCATCCGTACACACGAGTCAAATAGGACATTCCATCACTTCTAAAAGGACTTCACCAAGTCAAAATTTAGAGAGCTCATCCTCAACCATGGCACCCGCAAAAATGAAAGTCTAAAGTGAAATTTATGAGAAAACTGAAGAGGTAAATCTTTTTTTTATTTATGCAGATCACTAACCTTTTATGTTTTAGGAATCCATGAAGGAAGAATGTTGGAGAATGTCTATGGAAGAAGAAATTTGTTCCATAGAGAAAAATAACACATGGGAGATGATCACACTTACTAATAGCCATAAAACCATTGGGGTCAAATGGGTGTGCATGATCAAGCAGAATGTTGATGGTGAAATTGATCACTACAAGGAAAGGCTTATAGAAAAAAGGTATAAACAAAATTACAGGGTGGTCTATGAAGAATTATTCGCTCCTATTGCTCGCCTTGACACTGTGAGGATGACTATCTCCCTTATTGTTTATCACAGCTAGATGATCTACAAACTGGATGTGAATTATTCATTCCTGAATGGAATTCTAGAGTAAGAGGTCTATATTGACCATCTAAAAGGAATTATTAATAAAGGGTAAGTAGAAAAAGGGTATCGATTAAAGAAAGCACTTTATGGATTGAAGCAGGCTCCTCATTCTTGGAATTAATGAATTGAAAACTATCTTCGAGAGAATAGATTCACCCAGTGTACATATGAGAATGCAGTTTATATTAAGAAAAATGGTTGTGGTGAAATAATTATTTCATTCTTGTATTTTGATGATTTATTATTTACAGGGAACAGTCTACTGATGTTTGATGATTTTAATGAGGCCATGTTCAAGGGGTTCGAGATAACCGATGGAGGTCTCATGTCCTTATTTTTGGGCACAGAGGTAAAGAAAAAATGTAGCAGAATATATATATCTCATAAGAGGTATGCTAGAGGGTTTCCTGAAAAATTCAATATGGCCAATAGAAAAATTGTAAACACACCTATAGCAACAAGCTTAAAATTGACAAAAGATGGAGAAGGAAGGACCATTGGCTCGACTTTGTTCAAGAGTCCGATAATAATTCTAAGGAATCTCACAATCACAAGTTCTAGTATTTTCTACAGTGTTGAGCTTCTAAGCAGGTATATGGAAGCACCAAATAGTCACATTGGCTAGTGAAAAAACGTATCCTTAGGTATGTCAAAGGAATGATTGATTTTGGTAATTTTTTCCATACAATTAAGAAGAAAATATGCATTAATAATTAGACAGTGACTGGGGAGGTGTCCAATATGAAAGAAAAATCACCACTGGGTATGTTTTTTTCTTAGATCGACTTCTTTTACATGGAATTCAAGGAATAAAAGTGTGGTCACCTTGCCCACATGTGAAGTAGAGTACGTGGAAGCATCATCCACATTTTATGAAGGAATCTAGTTGAGAAATATGCTGAAGGAGATGAAGAATCCGCATGATGGATCCATAGTGGTATATGTGGATAACAAGTCATAAATTGAACTTTCTAAAAATCTGGTTCAGCATGGAAGAAGAAAACATATTTATACTCGAATCCATTTTCTGAGAGATCGTTTGAAGTAGAAAACAATAAAATTCGAATATTTTCATACTATAGAACATGTGGCTGATATTTTTACAAAGTCATAATTGAAATATCTATTTAAAAATCTTAGGATGTTTCTTAGAATGAATCTGGTTTTGGTTTTAAGGGGACTAATGGAAATGAAAACAAAAACCCATGCATCAAGTAGACCACATTTATTTTCCCCATGTTTTTTTTCATGCAGCGTGTATTAGATACACACATTTTCCCCCATGTTTTTCTCCCCACGGGTCCATTTAATGTAGCTATTTTATTTCATTAATATGTCTATTTAATGTGGATGTCTTATTTCATTAATGTGTTTATTTAATTTGGTTGTTTCATTCCATTGTAAATGCCTATAAATTGTTTGCAATTATAGTCTGAAATATATGTGAAATACAAAGATTGAAATATCCTTTGTGTTGTGTTCTAATTTTATTCCTTTCATATTTCTCGGCTTGTGTATCCAATATTGGGGACTACAGATCATTTTGTAATTCACTCTCAGAACATCATGTGTGCATTGTAGAGTTTCTTTATTAATAGAAAATTCCTAAAAATTTCTACCTGCACAGTGGTTGGTAGGCATATTTCTATTAATTAATGCTATATTTTCATTTCTAGTTGTATATTTGATTTATTAGTTCTGCCATAGGTTCTCCTTCAATTGTAAATTTTAATAGATGTTCTGTCACACACCAATTCAGGTGGTCTTGTGTTTTCTCTGCTTTGGGGGCTGAAAACTCATACATGGGAAGACCTTTCATGCTTAAAATTGTGGTTTATATGTTTCATACTCTGATCCTATCCACAAACTACCTTCATGGCATCATGTGTCAACCTAGAGGCTCCGCGTAATCCTAAAATATGTACAAAATAATGTTTGTGGGATACATATTGTGGGCTCTGTGCATGCTCTTATGATGTATAAAAGCTTTCTGTATGTTCTTCGTATTGACCCCAGATCTATGGTGTGAGAAATTTCATGTGTTGTTATTCTATAGGTGAATGAAGGTGAAGTGAACCCATGCATTATCCTCCTTCCAGGGATTGATTTTATCCACATATATATGCTATATGAATTGTACAATAGAAACACATGAACCCATCAAGATCATTCATGTCAGATCACATGATTTAGCATGTCGTTCGACCGTCTTATGGCAGTGCTTCATGTGGAAGTCCTGGCATGAACTCAAGAGTTGTAGTGCTGGTAATCTCATGTGTTAATCAAAGATTACAGTTTTGCTGCTCTTCATGTAATAATATACCCAGTTCCTTCTTATCACCATTTGATGGAATATGAAACATGTGGTCTTTTTATGAAGGTATCTCTTATAAAATTCATGATGATATAAAGGTCATGCACTCGTTGATTTTTTGGAGTGTGATATCAACCTCAGTTGCAATAGGCATGTCCTTGAGGATCTTCTGGTGCGTAATATCAGCCCCAGGTGCAACAGGTGGGATGCAATTTGGGTACCATGAAGAAGATGATGAGTTATTTTATTTATTCATCACGTGATACGCATGACATGATTCCTTCCACTAAAAAGTGTGTAATGCACAAATATAAGCGTCAGCACCCATTGGAAAGAAAAAGGCTCCATAAAACTCTATATAAAACATTATTAACCCATGGAAAATAATTTTTTTTCATAAAATTATATATAAAACATGATTAAATTGTGAAAAAGAAATGGGTTCCATAACAATATCTTCGAAACAATATTAATACATTCACAAAAATAATGAGGATGGTATCATTACAAAATATCCACATTGGAGAAAAATTAACAAAAATGATTGTTGATGTTGATTAATGTAAATACCATTAAATGTTTATTAAAAAAATGAGGAAAATATCCTTTTCATTTTGAAAATCACTTTTTAAAACATAAAACATTTTGAAAATACTTTTCATTGAAAATAACCCTGAAAGATTACAAAAGAAGATTTTAAAAATATTCTAAAACATTTCTCAAGTAATATATCATTTTGGATTTGAAAATATATTTCTAAAACATCTTTTGAAAACATTTTTAGAAAACATGGTCTTGGAAGAAAAAGAGTTTTCGATCGAAAAGATGATTTTCATAAAAACATTATTTTAAACTTTTGAGTACATAATGAGAGGATAATGAAATGAAAAAATGTATTCTCATTACATAAATATAGGAGAATAAAATTCATTAGATTTATTTAGAGGTAGATCATAATATTTCAACATTGGAGACTTATTCACAAACAATCCTGATAAATGATGAGATTGTAACATAAAACTCTTACCACATTGGTAAATTTAAACTGTAATACCCATGAAAGGATAAAATTAAATGAAACATAGAATATTAATAAAATAATTATATTCATGATATATCATGTTAAATTTTCAGTATATATACATCATAAAATTACATCGGTGTATAATATAACACACGTCTCAAAGAAGGAAAAATGAGACAAAAATCTCTTGCTACTTTGGTAACATTAAAACCATAAACCTGATGAAAAATATATCCTCAAATGGATATGTAAATCTGAATAAATTTAATTATAATAATCATAAAAAAAATCATTAATATTATAAACATCACACAATAAGAACAGGTGTTGAATATGGCATATATCTCACAGAAATAAAAGTGAGACGAGAAAACCCTTACCTTGAGTCAGACTTCTCACATGTGTCATTACGTTCCTAAATAATAAACTTATGTTAATTATTTACTAGCTCGATATAAATTTAAATTTTATTATTAAATTTATTTCAATTATTAACAATTTATATATAATTACTTAATCATTTATGTTTATGTCAGATGTTTTGACCATATTCGGCTAGTGTGTCAAAAACAACTTAGGTGGGTTAACCATGGTAAAAAAGGTCACTATTTAAACATATACAGAATAATAATCATGAAATAATATTCATATTTATACATCAATTATACTTTTAAACCTATGATATTTTTTTAGGAAAAATTAACTAACGTTACGATCATGAAGACGGTAGGTCGTACGTATGCATGAGTAACATTTCTATTTTTAAATGATCAATATATAAAATTTTAAGTAGTATTTTATATTTCAATAATTATAATATTGTACTAAATAACATATTATTTAATTATATATACTTATTTATATAATTATTATGATTTTGTGGTGAAAAAAGGAATCACATCACTTCAAGGAGGCAGTATTCCACAAGTCCAAGAATGGCGTTATCATTTTTTTCAGTGTGTAAAAAGGGTAAAAATAAAATGATATATTATATTCCCATAATAATAAATATTTATTTAATTTCATAAATATATCATTTATATCACAGATATTTATTATATTTTCCCTTATTACATTTTATGTAACACATTAGTGGAAAATGAGTCACATCGCTTCGTGGGGCGGTAGTCCGTCGTACACATGAGCCACGTTATCGTATCCCTTGAGAAATTAAAATTAAAAAGGTATATATAATATAATGAATCTATAAGTGTAATTATTTTAAAATTTTAAAATTTAAAATTTATATCCATCATCATACCCAATTTTGAAAGGTGGTAATGTAAAAAAAATAATATCATTTCATGAGGTGGTAGTCTACCATACACACGAATGATGATTTCACAACCCATTTGATGGAAGTTTGTGTGGTTGTAGGTTGTAACAATAACATAACAAAATATCATTATATGAAATATTTTTAAGTTCTTATATCAGTGTGGAATAATAATAATTGAAAGATGTGAAGAAAGAATTAAAATAAAAAACGCTTGATGAAGATTATTTCCTATTCTTTGGGTATCCTCCTTAGGTTTTCACTAAATCATTAAAAGGTATGATTTATACATAAAATAAATCTTCTACTATGAGAATAGGTAATTTGAAATGTTATTTGGGCAAGGTTTTTATGATAAAATGGCTTTATAGGTGTGAAGAAGTGATGGGAGTGAATGCCCTTTTATAATTGAGGAGGAGTGGCATTCTTATAAATACTATAAACTATTCACTATTAAGAGGTCAATATTACCTCAAGTTGATATAAGATTGATAATTAAAGGTTTTTATGGATGATATGGCCAATAAAAATCTCCACCACACAATGGAACACATGTTTTAAATATTTTGTTCCTTAACTTCAAAGTTTCCTTATTTTTTTCATTTTGGTTTGTTTCTATCCTAAATATTTTATCCATTAAGGATAAATTAAACTATAAATTATTATGTAATTTAGACCCACTAATTATAATTATTAAATCAAATTTACCAAATAAAAATCAAATGTCTGTGGAAAATTAGTTTTAACACAAGCACATGTAACGTGCAGAAACATTGTTCTAACTTTAACTGCATTAACAGAGTTCTTTACTAATTAGGGATCAATATATTCAATATAAAAGAAAAATTGGACAATTTATGGTTCATAGTTGATATTTATTAAAATTTAGAAATAAATTGGAATAATACAATATATTTTTTAATTTCAAATCATTTAATAAAATATAATTTATTACAAAATAACATTAATTTCAATTTTGACATTATTCATTTAAATAGAATTTAAGAAATATCAATACAATGTTGTAATTAGAATATATTATGATGGTACCTTTTTAAAATTATTTATTTATCTAAAAAATTAAATTAATACAATAATTCATTCAATTTACTCAACTGTTAATATTTTCAGTATCATTTATTTTAGTTATTTATTAATTAAATTTTTACTGTGTTGGCATTTATTAAGATTTTTAAGTAATTAATTAAACTATAAAAATTTAAATAAATCATCATGATATAAAAAATATCTATCTTTCAAAATAATATCTATAACTGAACCTATATTTTTTCCCCTATCCCAAATATTTTAATAAATTAAAACGAAAAAAGTTTTTTTGTCTTTTTCTTTACTTAACTTATTATATATGTCATTTTCATGGAAAAGTGTCCCAAAACTCATAAAAGTAGATCCCAAATTAATAAAGATTGAAATATGGTTATACAATATGTTTTGGAAAAGTTTCTAGGTCATTTTTTCCCTTAAGTTAAAATTTTAATATCTTGGTAAACTCATTTTTACCGTAAACACTATGATTGGTTTTAACTATTTTTATTAATCATTATAGAAAAAAATTAAAGTTGGATTTATTTAAAATTATAAATTATTATTATCCCAAATATGGAATTAGTTGTTCAAAATTTAATTCACATAAGTAGAAAATTTTAATATAACATTAATCCCACAGATGCGGCAACACAACAAGTTTTTAAGAAGAGTATTTTTTTTAGAAAAATATTATTCTATATTAACTCTATGACGAATAAACATAATTTTATTAAACTAAATTTATATTTAATGATATATCATATATAAATTTAATTTTAAACATTCCCCATTAGGGATTATATTAATTAACTAAAATGGAGAAATATTATGCATTTTAAATCAGTTTTAAGAAAAACCCGTTAAAAAAACTTATACTAAAAACCAATATAATGTTGATTCAAATTAATTAAGTGGAATAAACTTAAATTAGGTTACTTGAATAAATATTCAAAATATATTATTAATTTTAAATTACTTAATTTATTAAAAATAAAATACATTTTAAAAAATTCTTTATTTTTCACTATTCATTGAAAAATCATTATTTTTTGAAAAATCCCAAAATTTAACCCAATGTAAAATTTGATATTCCTATTAAAAAATGAATTTAATTTTATAAAATAAATTTTATATAAGTTCCAAATATTGATTATAATATATTTTTAGGAAAAAAATACAAACATTATTGAAGAATAAAACCACCTTACTAAAAATTGATTGATTATTTACTAAAAACTTATCAATTTTTTATAATGAGTATGATATATATATATATATATATAATAAATTAGTTAATATTATTCATTCCCACCAATTTAATGGCTAGGTTATGAATATAATATATATCATGGGTTTTATAAGTTCGGTGTTGCGTGTTAAATATGATATCAAACATAAAAATCTTTGGGTTGCATGTAACACAAGATAAACATAGTGTTTCATGTAAGTTAAGATGAAAATAGTGTTATGTGTAATTTATGATATTGAATATAATTTTTTTTTCTTTTAAAATCATGGGGTGCTACCCCCCCTAATAAATTGTATCCTCCCAATTTGAACTTTATCTCGGTAATCCAATGTTGGAAATTTGAAAATAGTTTGGTTGTAAACCCACATCTTAAATGGGGTTAATAAAACATCAACTTAATAATCAATAAAGTTAATTACAAATTTCATATAGAATAACACATAACTAGGTTTCCAAATTGGAGAACATTGTTGGTAATTGAGGAAAATCATAAATAATTATAAAGGGTGATTATGGTCATTTATCACAAATAAGTGAATGATCAATGGAATGTTGAGGACCTAAAAACCATAAATTTTTTATGGTCGAAATGAACATTGGTTCATTCAAATTTATGGTACTAGGATAAGATTTTTATTTCAATATTCTATTTCTAGATTTGAGAAATTATTTCACCATCTAAACCGAAGATGTAGTGAAATATACTTATATGAGAAGTATAATTTCATAATTTAATAAATTTACACCAAAATATCATATCTTTCTCTAGTGATATGTATTCGGAATGAATTTTTCATGACTGAAGCCAAATAATAAAATTTTAAATACCACATAACTATAAAAGGTATAGCACATTATTCTTCATATCTTTAAACATTAACCAAAAACAAAATGGTTATCACATGGTAAGATAATTCCCAAAATGAATAAACCATCATACATTAATCTCTAAATTTCAACAGTAATACCCAAAGTTCAAACAAGATTATTCCATAAATAACTATCCCTAAAAAATTTAAAATATTTCCTGACTAAGTTGAAAACCCAAAGATTATATGGATTTGATCATATATTCTTCCAACATTAATCAACCTGTATTCCTAAAATAAAATCTCATATGTTTCTAAAATAAAATTAATATTTACCTATAAAAATGTTATACTGACCATGACATTATGTATGATATTAGTAGGTGTGAAACCCTTATCATTCTACAATTATGGGTTCAAACTCCACCACCATATTAGATGCAACGGGTTATCACCTAGCATACAAGTTGTCCATTTTTATTTAAACATGAAAAAAATACTCCCTAAATAACACTTCATGTTGATCCTAGGGGTTAGAAATACCACATCCCAACAAAACCGCTCACAAATTTCATTGATAACCTCAAAAATTTTATTACCTAAAACCTCAAATGGGGTTTCTAAGAATTTGAACTCATGGTCAACTGTAATCTTATAAATCTATAAAGGTATCCAAAATTCTTAATATAACCTCATATAAAAGCATCTTAATCTCCAAATTTATCTAAACTAACATCTGATACCAACTATAATAGTCTATAACCCACACATCTAGATCCGCTACTAAAATCTTAAACATTAAATTTTTGGATTTGATGCTGATAATTGTGGACCATTTTTTTCATCCAAACATTACAAAATCAAAAGGGAAGATTGGATCAATTACATTCTCAAGGACATTTTATGTTTAGAGTTTTATAGAATTATAACCACTCAAACAAAAACAATACCCATGTATTCAAAAGATAATTTCTCCCAAACAAACCTAGCTTTTATTATTTCAAATTAATTCATCATCATTGTCCATATGGAATCACTTCTAGAAATAAATCATTCAAAATAATTATTTATAACCTAGGGAAAAAGAAACATAAGAAGGGTGATCTGAAATGCTCAATAAGGGTGAACATGAGCATTAGCAATTGAATTTCATCAATGAGAATATAAAGTGCATAAGGTTGTGATGAAATAATCAGAGTGCATGATAGAATCATAGAATAACATATACCCATCAACACCAGGATCATAAAATGTGAAAACGTAGAAAAGGAAAGATTTATCAAAATCAATAATCATAATCCATGTGATATCATTCATAATCCTAAAGAAGATTATAAACCCTTGACAAGCATCACAAAGACTTGTTAGTATGTTGGAAAATTTTTCTTCATAACCCATGTTAAACCCAACTCAGAAATAACTGGATCCTAGTTAAACCCATAAGATAAACCCTTAAGTAACTCCTTCTTTCTTGACTCTCATGACAAGGTACATTAACCAATGCATTGAAGCACTATTTGAGTGTACCCGTCAGATAAGATATAATAGTCTCACCCAAAATTGTCTAAGTCATGCCTTCCTATAAGCTACAATGGGCTCACCCAGTACTATCTAGTCTTCCCCATTATATAATTTGTAATGGGTTCACTCGATGCTATCTGGGTCACCCCGTCATATAATCCGCAATGAGATCTCTTGATGTTATCTATATTTCCACATCATAAAAATATCCAAGAACAAAAACACGAATAAAGTACATAGTGATTTTATTTCATCATAAAACTCATTTAAACAATCATCATTCCCTTTATAACTTGATTAACCCATAGGAAATAAATGGGTTTCGTATCGATCTCTTTTAAACATGATTGAGCCATAGAAAAGAAACAGGTTCCATAATAATCTATTTGAAACATTATTAACCCATGAAAAATAAATGGGTTACATAAAAATATCTTTGAAACTTGATTAAAACATGGAAAATAAATAGGTTCCACAACAATCTCGATGAATCATTATTAACCCGATGAAAAGAAATGGGTTCTGTAACAATCTCTATGAAACATGATTAACCTGTGGAAAAGAAAAGGATTATATAACAATATATTTGAAACAATATTAATATATCTAGTTAAAGGATTAGGACTTTATCTTTATAAAATATCCCTATTATATCATAATTAACCACAAGGAATATTGATGTTGATGAAAGGAAATAATATTAAAATATCAATAAAAACATTTTTGAGGAAAATATCCTTTTCATTTTGAAATTAATTTTCTTTGAAAATATACTTGAAATATTATAAAATAATATTTTAAAAATAGTTTAAATAATTTCTTGAGTAAAATATCCTTTTATCTTTGAAAATCATTTGGAAAACATTTTTAGAAAACATGGTTTTGTAAGAAAAATAATTTTCAACCGAAAAGGCCATTTTTCATAAAAACATTATTTAAAACTTTTGACACATAAAGAGAGGAAAATTAAATGAATACATGTATTCTCATGACATAAACATAGGATAATAAAATTCATGAGAATTATTAATAGGTTGATCATAATATTTCAACATTAGATACTTAATCAAAAGCGATCCCAATAAACTATATCATTGTAACATAAAACTCTTACCACTTGGGTAATTTTGAATCATAATACCCATGAAAGGATAAAATTAAATTAAACTTATAATATCAATAGTATAATTATATTCACTATATAACATGTCAATGGTACATTATATACACCTCATAAAATAATATAGGTGTATAACATAATATACATCTCACATAAAGCAAATTGAGACAAAAAATCCTTACTACTTTGGTTACTTTGAAACCGTAAACCCCATAAAATATATATCATCAAATTGATATGTAAATATAAATAAATAGGACAAAAAATACATCCATGTATAGTAAATATACCATATAACAAAAATAATTGGTGAATATGGTATATATTTTACAGAAATAAAAGTGAGACAAGAAAACTCTTACCTTGAGTCTTACTTGTCACATGTTTCTCTACCTTACTGAATAATAAACTGATGTCAATTATTTAGCTTCTCAATAAAAATTTTAAATATTATTTTTAATTTTATTTCACTTATTAACATGCTAAATATAATTATGTAATCAATTAAGTTTATGTCGAATGTTTTGACCATATTCGGCTTGTGTTTCAAAGATGAATTAGGTGGGTTGACTATGGTCAAAGAGGTAATTATTTCAACATATATAAAATAATAATAATGTAAAAATTATAATATTTATACATAAATTATACTTTTAAAAAATCATTAAATATGGATATTAAAAATGAAATAATGTTGTGATCATGGAGATGACAGGTCGTACGTACATATGAGTAATGTTTCCATTTTTGAATGATCATTATCGAAATATAGTAAGTAAAATTTTATCTTTTAATATTGATAATAATATAATAAATATCATATTATTTAATTATATTTAATCATATATAGCATTATTATGATTTGGTGGTGAAAAAAGGAATCATGTCGCTTTGAGGAGGCAGCAGTCCACACGTCTATGAACGACACTATCATTTTTTTCAGTGAGTGAATAGGGTAAAAATAAACTGATATATTATATTTAAATAATGATAATTATATAATTAATTTCATAAATATTTCATTTATATCACATATATTCATTATCCTTACCCATATTACCTTTCATGTAATACGTTTGTGGAAAACGAATCACATTGCTTTGTAAGGTGATAGTCATTCGTACAGACGAGCGACATTATCGTATCCCTTACAGAATGGAAAATAAAAGGTTATACATGATATAATGAATCCATAGGTATAATTATGTCATTAATATCACATATAAACTTTATATCCATCATTAGACCCAACTGTGAGATATGGTAATGGAAAAATGAATGACATTGTTTCGTGATGAGGTAGTCTGTCATACACATGAATAATGATTTTATAACCCATTTGATGGAAGTTTGTGTGGTTTTAGATAATAAAATTAACATAAAAATATATAATTATATTTAATATACATATATTAATATATCAGTATGGTATAATAATAATTTAAGTAGGCGGAGAAAGAAGTAAAATAAAGATGCGCAATAAAGAACATTGCCTCTTCTTCTGGTATCCTCCTTACGTTTTTAGTAAATCCTTGAAACGTTGGACTTTTTCCAAAAATAAAGCTTCTATAATTAGGTTAGGTAATTTTTAATGTGATTTTTTCTTGTTTTGGATGATCCAAATGGCTTGAGACATGTGAATAATTGAGGGGAGTGAGTTCTCTTTTATGTTGAGGAGGGGTGGTATTCTTGTAAATACTCAAAAGTATTCATTATTGAGAGGTCAGTCTTACCAAAAGTGGCTCAAAGATTTATAAATAAAGGTTTCTAGGGATTATATGGTTGATAAACACATCCACTTAATAGTGAAACACATTTTTTAAACATTTTGTTCATTAACTTATATGTTTCCTTATTTTTTTCATTTTGGTTTTTCATTATGGTAAATAGTTTTCCAACATAAGTAATTTATCCATTAAGAATAAATTAAAGTGATAATTATTATATACTTTTGACCCAATAATTATAATTATTAAATCCAATAAATCAAAAGAAAAAATATTATGTGTTTTAAAATTATTTTTAAACTCATGTAATGTGAAAAAACATCGATTTAAACTTAACCACATTAACATAGTTTTTTACTAATTAGGGGTTAATATATTCATTATAAATTAAAAAAATAATAAAATAATGGTATATAATTGATATTTATTAACATTTATAAATCACTTGGAAAAGGATAATATTTTAATTGACTTTAAATCTTTTAATAAAATATAATTTATTATAAAATAACATTAATGCCAATTTTGATACTATTTATTTAAATTGAATTTAAAAAGAATAAATACAACTATGTAATTATAATATATTATGATAAAGCCTATGTAAAATTATATATTCATATAAAAATTAATTTAATACAAAAAATAATTCATTTTACTCGGCTCTTAATATTTTTAGAATCATTTATTTTGGTTGATTATTGATTAAATAATTATTGCATTGTTGTTTTTTAAGTTTTTTAAGTAACTAATTCATCACTAAAAAATTAAAATAAATTAACATGATAGAAAAAAAAATTTATATTTATAAATAATATTTATAAATGAACATATATTGTTTTTCCCACTCCCAAATATTTATAGAAATTAAAAGGAAAAAAAGGAAGATTTTTTTCTTTTTCTTCACTTAACTTATTTTATAGGTCACTTTCATATAAAAGTGTCCTATAAACTCATAAAAATAGACCCTAGAGAAATAATATACGATATGTGACCATACAATGGGTTTTTGACAAGTATATAGGTCATTTTTTCCCTTATGTTTAAAGTTTAGTCTCTTGGTAAACTCATTTTTACCTAAATTGATATGATTAATTTTAAATATTTTCACTAATCATTATAGTAAAAAATTAATTTGTCCTTAATATACATTAAAAATTATTATGATTCTAAATATGGAATCCATTTTTTCAAATTCAATTCAATTAAGTGGAAAATTTTAATTTAACATTAATCCTGCAAATGCAGTAAGTTAACAAGTTTTTAAAGAGTATTTTTTTTAGAAAAAGATGATTTCATATTAACTATATGAATAATAATGATCATTTTATGAAAATAAATTAATATTTAGTGATATATTATCTATAAATTTCAATTGAAACATTATCTATCCGAGATTATATTAATTAACTAAAATGGAGGAACAATATGCAGTTTAATACACTTTGTAGAAAAACCAATTTAAAAACAAACTCATACTAAAAACACATATAAAGTTGATTCAAAGTAATTAATAGGATTAAATGTAACTTAATTTACTTTTAAAAATATTCAAAACATATTTTTACATTTAAATCACTTTATTTATTGAAATGGAAAGACGTTTTACAAAAAAAGGTATTTTCACTATTCACTAAATAATCAATATTTTTTGAAAAATACAAAAATTTCATCCCTAGTAAATTTTGATATTAAGATTTCAAAATGAATATAATTTTATCAAATATATTTTATAAAAATTTTAAATATTTATTATAATATTTGTTTCGTGAAAATATATAAATATCATTTTTGAAGAAAACAAATTTTTGAAGAATAAAATAACTATACTAAAAATTAATTGATTATTTACTAAACAATTATCAATAATTCATATTTAGAAATACATATATATATAGATATATATATTAAATATGTTTATATTATTCATAACCTCCAATTTAACAACTAGGTTATAACGATAATATATATCATGGGCCATTTCTGTTCGGTGTGCATGTTGAATAGATATTAAACATAAAAATATTAGGGTTTCATGCAATGAAAGATAAAATGGGTGTTGTGTATAAGGAAATATAAACATAGTTTTTTTTGTCATTTATAATATCAAATATACTTTTCTTCTTTTAAAATCTTGAGGTGTTACATATAATGAATAGTTTATTAGGAAAGTGGAAGTGGAGTAATTTCCTTATATATATATATTATGTTATGTATTTATATGCATTACTTGTTGAGCAAGTTATGATGATGTTGGGATATAGTTCACCAAATTTTTTTAATGAGTTAATTTCTTTGTTTATTCATTGGGATTTAGTATACTTCTTCCATGTTTTCATGAGAGGTTTCATGGAGGATCCTACCAAGTATGCATGTATAATCACTCCTATATATAAATTTATTTTTTAGGCCTACAAGATTTGGTTGGTGATTGGGTTGGGAATTATTATCTTATAGTGGTTTTTCATGTGTTTATGGTGTTAATGGTTTTTTTCTAGACATTCTCCATGGTATTTTCATTTGTTTCTACTTTTTATGACATTAATGTATTGTGAATGGCTATTTATTTTTGTTATGGAGTAGATTAGGGAATATTTACTCATTTAATGGGATATGTTAAGGGAAATTCCTCCCATATGAATACATTACATACCCAAATGTTATTCACCAACTCATGTCCTATTGGGGCTAGGTTTTGAGGGTCACTCACATATTCACTATTGTCATGGGAGAGTTACCAATAGAGGGGGGTTGTGATAAATGTAATGACATGTCCTCGGGGCCCGTGTCATGACTACCCTAAGCCCGCCTTCCAAAGGCCAGGGGCTGGTGACTAGCACCAATGGCTAAACCCTGATAAAAAGGAAAGGAATTTCCTTTAAACCTGTAGCACACACAGTTCGAACACAAGCAGTATAAGCAACAAGTATTAATAAATAAAAGAAAGGTGTGATGAAAGTCAGTGGGCAAGTATACAAACCCAACTAAACAACAAGTACAAGTACAAGTAAAAAGGGAAAAATAGAACCTGGATCGTCTACCGGGGAATCCTACCTGAAGGGTAGGTAGAGATCTCGAACAAATCCTCCCTATGGTATGTTCCCTCAAGTCCAGCTCTGAGTAGCCTCCCGTCTGTCACCCTCAGCCTTGATCACTGTTAACCATCGTCTGCACAGAACACAACAAGGTGCAGGCGAAGCCCGTGCAGGGGTGAGTATAACAATACTCACTAGGGGACCCCCAAAACCCCCGAAGGTCTCCTAGAATCCACTAAAGATAAACCACAATTGTAAGATACAATCACGAAGTATCAACCATACCTACTTAGGTATGTGCCCATACATATACCTAATTTATCAATCACAGCTCAGCTCCAACACTCGAGCCCTAGCACAACCCATTCCACAAACGAAGTAAAGTCAATCATCTTGAAGATAACAACTGAAAGACAAGACTCAGCTCACACAGGTATAAAACTCATGTAGAGGGGGTAGAGATTATTAGTTGTAGCCACTGAATCATCTCCTCTATCGAACCCACATAGGATCCTGGAACAGTATCAGCGTTGTCGAACCCACAGAGGATCCTGGTATAGTAGTCATCATCGTCGAACCCACGGAGGATCTCGGTCCAGTACTGTCATTGTCGAACCAACGGAGAATCCGGGTACAGTATCGTCGTTGTCGAACCCATAGAGGATCTTGGTATAGTATCGTCGATGTCGAACTCACGGGGGATCCTAGTACAGTAGTAGGTCTACGTATGATCATATCATCTCAGTCACAGCCAGCCATATGGTTCTCGCACACAGCATGCTCGATTCTGGGAGGGTATGCTCCTCGAGCCAAGTGACGATACATCAACAACCAAGAAATCTAGAGTTGATGTATCTCATAGTTCCGTCTAATACTAAGGAACTCAATGTGATAGATGACGCGTCAATCAGACGCTCGGTCTGTGAGTTATTGGCATTTCTGTTCTAGGGGCCCGGTTGTTTTTTAGGTTTAAACCTACCAGGCCATACCCCAATTACATCCAAACCACAAGTGGGGTGTGCCAAAAGAACAGTCATGCTCTAAGACTTCTGTCATCAAATACGGTTCATCGTTCGAACACCCATAGCCCAAAATATGGGCAGAAAGGTGGAAACTGGCCGTAGCGGTTCTGGGTCCAGTCCGACCCTATCAGAGCGACCCGGTCCAGACTGGGGTCCGACCCAGTCCTAGGGTCCGACCCGGTCTGAGGAAATGGCTTAGCCTGAGGGGTGGCCCGACCGAGGACGTCCCGCCCTAATGGCGTCCCGACTAAGGGCGGCCTGACGGCCTTCCCTAGCCGTGCCCAGGGGGGAAGGCGCACACCCCCTAGCACCCGAATGGCTCTTCCATTCAGGGGTGAGGGGAACCGGCACCCGGTGGTGCCGGTCCGGAACACATGGGACCTGATGGGGTACCGCTCCTTTAAATTGGCCCGAGCGGCTATCCACTCCGGCTCCATGGCAGCCAGCCCGGCCGGGCGCCACTACACCACCACCGCGGCGCAACGGCGTCGCGGTCCTACTGTCCTCTGCACGGCGCGACGGCGTCGTGCCATTACCACCACTACCCAGACTGGCCGCGGCCCCTTGGTCCCCCTTGGGGTGTGAGGTCGTCGTGCCTCCTCCGCCACGGCCAAGTTTGGCTGGCGCCCTCGGCTCCTCCGTGCGGCACGATGGTGCCATGCCTTTCCGGCAGCCTTGCCCCGCCGGTTTCTTTCACATCCGGCCTGATGCCGGCCACCGTCGCTCCGCCTCCGTTGTCAAAAACAAGGGTAATCAAAGGAGGGATGGCCATGCCATGTTCGTGTGGTCCGATCCCTCCTCGTTATGTTTTTATCATTCGGTTCTCATTCCTAATTTGAAAAACTAAGTTCAAGAATAAAATCAACTCAAAAACCCCCTACCTCGATTTCGGTGATCAACGACGGAGTCGTGGAAGATGGACGTTGTTTCGTCAATGTTGGAGGAGGTAGAGCTCTGAGGAGATGAGTTGAGATGACATCATCGGTGTTCTTCATGGGTGGTGGTGCTTCCCTTTCTTTCCCCATAGAAGAAGGAAGAAGATGGTGTTCATCTTTATTTGGAGGTGAGGAGCATTCTTCGTGTTCTTTGTTGAGAGGATGAAGTTCTCCCTAGTTTCTCTAAGGCTCCACCAAAAGAAAGAGTTGCCAAGAAAAATAAAATAATAGGTTGGTATATTATTTTATTGTTGACATAAATTCCAAAGATTTCAAAAGATTTCAAAAATTAATTAATTGAAACAATTAATTAATTTTTATGTGAATTGGAACCATTATGGGGAAGTTCAAGGGTCCCCACATTTATGGGGATCTCAAGGGGTTTAAAGGGGTGTTATAGGAGTTAAAGGGATCGTGTGGTCCCCACCTAAGAAAATTCTCCCAAGGGAGGTTAGGGTGTGGTGGGCCCCACCTATAACCTCTACCTGGTGGTTTTAACCACCAAATAAATAAAAATAAGTACACTTATTTTTATTTAATTTTATTTTAAAACTCCAAAAATTAACTTCCATTCTCGTTGGAATGAAAATGTGGTAAAGGTCTCTTTAAGCGAATATAGGCACTGTGAGTTCAACGGTGCCCTCAGATTTTAATTTCGAGCGCTCGTTCAAATGATATAAAATCCCTCTCATACATTTACTGAAAGTAACCCAAAAAAACTTTAGAAATTGATTCTGAGCACACCGAGGCTTGGAATCAAGCGCCGTCAGAAACTGCGGACTCATAAAATTCCTTTGTATTTAAAAAAATCCAATGAATTTTTGTGTCTTTACATTCTCCCCACCTCAGGGATTTATGTCCCCGTAAGCTACAATTAACACTAAGGAAAAAAATGGGGGTACTGAGAACGCATTTGTGCCTCCTGCTCCCATGTGCTCTCCTAGAGGTTCTTGTGCTGCAAGAGAACGCGCACCAGAGGTATCGAACGTCCACATGGGACCCGCTCCTATCAATCCTCAATCTCCACTGAAACCTCTGTGAAAGTCTCCCTGTCAACGATGTCCATCTCCCCATGGTCGATGATGTGGGATGGGTCGTGCACGTATCTCCTCAACTGAGATACATGGAATACGTCGTGCACCCGATGTAGCTGAGGTGGAAGAGCCAAGCAGTAAGCCACCTCGCCTACTCTGCTGAGGACCTGGAAAGGTCCGATGAATCATAGAGATAACTTGCTGCCTCAGCCAAATCTTCATAGACCTCGTCGAGGTGAGACCCATAGAAAGACATAGTTGTCATCCTCAAACTCCAGTGGTCTCCATCTCTTATCAGCATAGAACTTTTTCCAGCTCTGTGCAGTCTTCATCCACTCCTAGATAATTTTCACCTTCTCTGTCATAGCCTGCACCAACTCTGGTCCCATAAGTGCTGACTCCCCTAGGCCATTCCAGTAAAGAGGTGATTTGCATGGTTGGCCGTAAATTGACAAGAAAGGTGCCATCCCGATGGTGGAGTGGTAGCTGTTTTTATAAGCAAACTCTACCAAGGGTAAGTGATCCTCCAAACTTCGACCGAAGCCTAGGATGCATGCACGGAGCATATCCTCAAGATTATGAATGGTCCTCTCAGTCTGACCATCCGTCTAAGGATGTAAGGCGGTGCTCAAGCGAAGCTACGTCCCGAAAGCCTCCTAAAAACCCTTCCATAGCTAGGAAGTGAAACGAGCATATCAATCGGAAACAATCATCGATGGCACACCATGAAGCTGTACGATCTCTTGTACGTAGAGGCGTCCCATGCTCTCTACTGAAATCTTCTCTCTAATCAGTATGAAGTGGGCCTACTTGGTGATTTGGTCGACAATCACCTAGATAGATTCGTGTACTTTGGATGTATGTGGAAGTCCTATCACAAAATCCATGGATATCTTGTCCCACTTCCACTCTAGGACCTCTAATGGCTGAACCAAACCTGCTGAAACCTGGTGCTCCGCCTTCACTTGCTAACAAGTGAGGCATCATGAGACAAACTCTGTTACTTTCTTCTTCATACCTGGCCACCAGTGCTGCTGTCGGAGGTTCTCATACATCTTCATCACTCCGGGATGTATCGCTAATGGAGATGTGTGAAACTCCCTCAACACTTCCTCCTGAAGTGCAACTGGTACCATGGTAAGTCCTCTGAAGATAATGATGTGCTCCCCACCTTCAGAAAATCCATCAGGTGCATGTCATGTGGAAGTCTGAGCACATCGCGTATCACAGTAAACGTCCCCTCACTGTGCCTCCCCGACTCGCTGAAAAAGTGGAGGAGTGACTATGAGAGACTGCAGAAAGGCTGCTCTATCCTGATCCAAAAAAGATAACTGCAATGCGGCCAGCTGCTCTGTTGCCTCTCCTAGCAGCTGAATGCCTGATCTCCTGCTCAGAGCATCTGCTACAACGTTCCCCTCCACATGAGTATATACTATCTCGAAGTCATAGTCCTGGAGGAACTCAAGACAACGCCACTGTCTCAGGTTCAGGTCCTTCTACGAGAAGATTTACCTGAGACTCTGGTGGTCAGATTAGACTGTAAAACGCTCACCAATCAGATAGTGCAGCCACATCTTCAAGGAAAAGACCACTGCTACTAACTCCAGGCTATGGGTAGCGTAGTTCTTCTCATTTTGTCTCAACTACCAAGAACCATATGCAATCACTGATCACACATGCATCAGGACACACCCGAGTCTGGTCCCTGATGTATCGTAGTAAACTACGTACCCAACGCCCTCCTCCAGTAGCCTCAAGATGGGTGCACTAGTCAACCTCTACCTTAGCTCCTGAAAGCTCTGCTGGAATCTCTCTGGCCACATAAAGGGTTTCCGCTTCTTAGTCAACGATGAAAGAGGTGCTGCGACTCTGGAGAAGTCTGGCACAAATCTCTGATAGTACCCAGCCAGTCCCAGAAAACTTCGTACCTCCGTCACACTCTTGGGTGGCTCCCAAGAAAGTACTGCCTCGATCTTTGCTGGATCTACTGAAACTCCAGCCTCTGAGATTACATTCCCCAGAAAGTGTACCTCTCGGATCCAGAACTGGCACTTCAAGAGCTTACCTTAAAGCTGGTGCTCTCGGAGTGTGTCCAGTAGTACCCACAAATGGTATGGTGATCCTCCTCTGTATCTGAGTAGATCATAATTTCATCGATGAAGACTACCACAAAGTGATAAAGGTATGGTTTAAAGATCTTATTCATGAGTCCCATGAACACTATGGGTTCATTGGTTACACCGAATGGCATAACCAAGAACATGTAGTATCCATACCGGCATCTGAAGGTTGTCTTCTGCACATCCTCATCCCGTACTCTAAGCTGGTGATAGCCCGACCGAAGATCTATCTTCGAGAACCAACACACTCCCTTCGGCTGATTAAAGAGGTCTTCAATCCTCAGAAGTGGGTAATTGTTCTTCGCAGTCACCTGATTCAGGCGCCGATAATCAACACACAGATGCAATCTCCTATTCGCCATCTTGGCGATCAAAATCGGGGATGCACAGGGTGAAACACTACGTCAGATAAATCCATCCCCCTGCATGACCTCCAACTATACTCGCAGCTCACAAAGCTCAACGAGAGCCATCCGATATGTTGTAGTAGATATCGGATCCATCCCTGTGTACAGGTCAATGTAGAAGTCCACATCTCTATGAGGAGGTAGTCCTGGAATATCGTCAAGGAAAACATCCGCATACTGATCCACCACAATAGGAAAACTCAGACTCCGCACATCAACCTCTCCGAGAATAAGGCTATCCAACTGATGTGTGATCAGATGCCCTCTCCTCTGTGTAAGTCCATCATGCACTGCAAAGGCTCCCTTCTCGCCGGTGAAGGTAAACCTCATCCCATCCTCACGGACACACCAAACTTTCCGCCTAATACAATCAATCTGAGCATGAACTGTGGATAACCAGTTCATACCCAAGATGACGTCATAAGGCCTCGACGCCGCTATGAGGAGATCCCTGCTGAAGATATCACCTCCTAGAGTAATCTCACACTGCCGGAACTAGTGTATAATCGTCGAGTATACTCTCATAGGAGTCTCTAGCCATAAGGATTGAGCCAATAGCTCCATCGGAATCTCTGAGCTCTGAATGAGGGAAGCGGTAATAAAATAATGACTCGCACCTGTGTATATAAGTATTGCAGAAAGGGTGGAGTAGAAATATATATTACCTAAAATCATATCAGGTGTGTCGTGGTCATAGGCCTCGACTGCCCGGCGCTGTGCCCACCCCAGTCTGTTAGCTCTCTATGGTCGGGGTGGACCTCCTTGTGGTGGTGGTGGTAGAGCCTTGAAACGTCGTCCACAACCTACTACTCAGCCAGCTCCTCTGCCACGTCTGCCTTCTCCTGGTGGACAACCATGGTCAAACCTCTGCCTCTTCATGGGAGGTCCCTTTACTGTCTTCTTCTCATCTGCATGGCGGGTCAGGTAGTCATGAGCCAAGTGACCCTGCCCGCCGCATGCATAGCACTGTCTGCTCCTCATATGGTTGGCTATGTCTCATGTGACCCACACAACCAAACCTGTGTCCTAGGGTCTCCCACCTAATGTCCTAGTCCACTTAGATCTCTATAACATCTTTCTACTGCTGGTTCCAGAAGACTCTGCTACGTGTCTCCCTGTGGTGGGTCTCGCTGCTGGTGACTGCTAAGCAAGAAAACTCTCCACTAGAAGGGCTCTCTCCAGCGCCCCCGCCTGTGTCAGAATGTTGAGGGAGATCATCGAAACACTGATCTGATTCCTGAGTCATTTATCGAAGGTACGGTCATTGAAGAATGGGTCTTGTACCATATCTGTGGAGTAGTGTGAGAGTTAGGTGAACCTCACTGAGTATTGATATACCGTCGTGCTACCTTGCTATAGATGCAGTAACTCCTATATCTGTACCGCACGAAGGGTGACTGAAACAAACTCTGACCGAAAGAGACTCTCGAATTCTGTCTAGAGTAGTGATTCCTCATCATGCACCTAGAGAATCAGGCTCCACCATCTGACTGTTGTTTCATGTCGGAGACTCACGACAAGGATCCCCATGAGGTCGTCTGGTGTCCATACCAATCTGAAAACTCTCACAACAGACTCTAGCCAATCCTCAGCGGCTTGTGGGTCCGTCTCTCCCCTAAACCTAGGCAGCCTCTGGCACTAGAACTCATGCAACGCACTCTGACGGCATGCACTCTCTACTGCTGGAGCTGGTGGTATCAGTGGACCAGCGGGTAGTGGTACTGCTGGTACCTCCGCTGTGATGGGGCCCTACATTGAGGCCTCGTCGCTCGATGAGCTACCATCTCGTAAAAAACTCGAAACCCTAGTTGGCTACCTACATGGGGCCATCCTAAAAAGAAACATGTGCACCAGGGTCAAAACAATATACCTGGTGAGCTGAAAAAAAGTAATCCCGAAGAAAAATTTTCTAAAGAAACACGCACGCAATCAGTGTTTTCGTGCACTGAGTCGGAAATCAGAAGTCAGAGTTCTAGTGTATGGATACGTCGGCCACCGCACCAACACCAGTTTCCCTAAACTGATAACCACACTCAAAACACTTAACACTATTGCCATTTAAAATAATTATTGTCCATGTTCTGTGGTAGAACTGACTCCTATGATACAAATTTGTCACGACTCGTCCTCGGGGCCCATATCGGGACTACCCCAAGCCCACCTGCCATAGGCCAGGGGCTGGCGACTAGCACCAAAGGCAAAACCCCGATAAAAAGGGAAGGAATTACCTTTAAACCTGTAACACACACAGTCTAAACACAAGAATTAAAAGTAATAAGTACTAATTAAGAAAATAAAGGTGTGCTAAAAGTAAGTGGTCCAGTATTCAAACCCAACTGAACAACAAGTACAAGTACAAGTAAAAAAGGGAAAAACAGCTCCTGGATCATCCACTAGGGAATCCTACCTAAAGGCTAGCTACAGATCTCAAACAACTCATCCATGTGGTATGTCCCATCAATTCCAGCTCCGAGCAGCCTCCCGTCCGTCACCCTTAGCCTCGATCGCTACTGACCGTCGTCTACACAGAACACACCAAGGTGCGGGCGAAGCCCGTGCTGGGGCGAGTATAACAATATTCAGTAGGGGACCCTGAGACCCCTGAAGGTCTCCCATAATCCACTAAGGATAAACCACAGTTGTAAGGTACAATCACAAAGTATCTACCATCCGTACTTAGGTATATGCACATACATATACATAAGTTACCAATCACAGTCCGGCTCCAACACTTGAGCCCAAGCCAACTCATTCCAAAAAGGAAGTAAAGTCAATAATATCGATGATAACAACTGAAAGACAAGACTCATCTCACAAATGTATACAACTCAAGTAGAGGGGTTAGATATGATTATTTGTAGCCACTAAATCATCTCCTCTGTTGAAGCCATGTAGGATCCTGGAATAGTTTCAGCGCTGTCTAACCCACGGAGGATCCTGGTACAGAAGTCATCACTATCGAACCCACGGAGGATCCTGGTCCAGTACAGTCGTTGTCGAACCCATGGAGGATCCTGGTACAGTATCGTCACTGTCGAGCCCACAAAGGATCTTGGTATAGTATCGTCACTTTGGAACCCATGGAGGATCCTGGTATAGTAGTAGGTCCATTTAGGATCCTATCATCTTAGTCGCAGCCAACCATAGGGTTCCCGCACATAGCACACTCGATTCCGGGAGGGTCCTCTCCTCGAGCCAAGTTTCAATACATCAACTACCACGAAGTCTCGAGTTGATGTATCCCATATTTCTATCTCATCATAAGAAACTCAATGCGACAGACGGTGCGTTAATCGGATGCTTGGTCTATGAGTTGTTGGCATTTTTCGTTCGAGGGGCCCGGTTGGTTTTTCGGTTCAAACCAACCCGAATGTACCCCAACAACTTCAAAACCTCGATTTCAGTATTCCAAAAGAACTGTCCTACTCTAAACCTTCTGTCACCACAGACGGTTCATCTTTCTCACACTCATAGCCCGAAATATGGGTGGAAAGGTGGAAACTGGCCATAGCGGGTCCGGGTCCGGTCCGACCCTGTCGTAGCGACCCAGCCCGACCCGGTCCAGACCGGGGTCCGAACCAGTCTGAGGGACTGACCTGGTCTGAGGAAACGGCCCGGGCCGAGGGTCGGCCCGGCCCTAGGGTGACCCGACAGAGGGTGGCCTGGCAGCCTGCCCTAGCCGCACCCAGGGGGGAGGCGCGCACCCCCTGGCTCCCAAACGGCTCTGTTGTTTGGGTGTTAGCCGAACCGGCGCCCGGGGGCACAAATCCAACACAAGGGGGACCCGACAAGGTCCCGCTCCTCCTGGCTGGCCTGAGCGGCTAGCCGCTCCGGCACCACGGCGGTCAGCCCGACCAGCTGCCACTTCACCTCCACCGCGGTACGACAGCGTTGCGGTCCTACTGCCCTCTGCGCGGCGTGATAGAGCCGCGGCCCGGCCTGGCCGTGGCCCCTTGGTCCTCCACGCGGCGCGACGGCACCATGCCTTCTCCGCCACGGCTAAGTTTGGGCGTGGCCCTCGGCTCCTCCGCGCGGCACGACGGTGCCGCGCCTTTCCGGCGTCCTTGCGCCGCCGGTTTCCTTCGCGGTCATCCTGACACCAGCCGCCGTTGTTGTGCCTCCATCGTCAACAACAAGGGTAATCAAAGGGGGGAGGTTCATTCCATGTTTGTGCAGTCGGATCCCTCCCCGTTATGGTGTTATGATTCGGTTCTCATCCATAATTTGAACAACGATGTTCGGGAATAAAATCAACTCAAAAACCCCCTACCTTGATTTCGGTGATCAACGACAGAGTCGCGGAAGACAGACGTCATTTCATCAATGTTAGAGGAGGTAGAGCTCATAAAAGACGATTTGAGATGATGTCGGTGGCGTTCTTCGTGGAAGCCAGTGCTTCCCTTTCATGCCCCATTGAAGAAGGAAGAATATGGTGTTCGTCATCCTTCGGAGGTGAAGAGCATTCTTCGTGTTCTTCATCGAGAGGATGAAGTTCTCCCTAGTTTCTCCAAGGCTCCACCAAAAGAAAGAGTTTACAACTAAAATAAAATAATAGCATGGTCTATTATTTTATTGTTTACATGAATTCCAAAGAATTCAAAAGATTTCAAAAATTAATTAATTGTAGCCATTAATTATTTTTTAGGTGAATTGGCACCATTATGGGGAAGTTCAAGAGTTCCCCCATTTATGGGGAGCTCAAGGTGTTTAAAGGGGGATAGATGAGTTAAAGGGATCGGGTGTGACCCACCTAATAAAAACCTCCCAAGGGAGGTTAGGGTGTGGTGGGACCCACCTCTAACCTCCACTTGGTGGTTTTAACCACCAAATAAATAAAAATAAGTACACTTATTTTTATTTAATTTTATTTAGAAACTCTAAAAATTAAATTCCATTCTCGTTAGAACGCAACTGCGGTAAAGGTCTCCATAAGTGAATATTGGTGTTGCGAGTTCAACGGTGCCCTTAGATTTCAATTCCAAGCACCGGTTCAAAAGATATAAAATCTCGCTCGTAAGTTTACTGAACGTACACGAACAAAACACCAGAAATTGATTTCGGGCACACCGGGCCTCAGAATCAAGCGCCGTTAGAAACTGCGGACTCGTAAAATTACAATGTATTTAAAAAAATTTCCACAGAATTTTCGGGACTTTACAATTAATATGACCATAGAATTAATATTTTATTATAGGAAAGATTTTATTATTACCTCATGTATAAACATTTCCAAATTTAGAGTAGCTTCTTGACTATTGATGAAATCTTAGTGATTGAGAACTATCACCAATTTTTTTCATTTATATTTTATAGAAAATCCTATTTCATTGAATGGCTTTCCCAATATTGTGTATAGAACTAGGCCTATAATCATTAATGATTTTTTTAATAGTTTTAATTCCTCTTACTACTCTTTCTATCTGTTCTTTATCAGATAACTTCTAGAATTAAATCTCTTTATCATCATCATCCACTTTTTCTCTAGCCTCAATATTCTTTCTTAAAGACCCAAATTATTATTCATGAGAACCAACTATTTTTTACATTCCTTATAACTAAGTATTAAGATAATTAATAATTTTTTAATGTCCTTTTATTTTAATCATGAAATCAACCAATTATTTATATGTATCTTGATCATCCCCATGTCCTTACATTACTTTTTCAAAGCATATAACAACATCTCAAACGCCAAAGACACACTCTCTCCCCAATCAACATGTAAAACCACATGGATCAGTCACTTTCTTGAACCCATCACATGTCTTATTGGATAGTCTCTCAAGAATACAGCCCAAATCCCATCATATCATATAAACCAAATGATCACCATCGATCTTCATGTTATAAGGTGACACTCAAGATTAATGAGACCTACCTCCCTAAACTTCCCCTCTCTAGGTTCAACATAACACTAGGGCACCCACTAAGGTCCCTTTGGTCACATCAAAACCCAGTCACCCTACATGAGTTCATGCATCTCAAACTCATCACTTGGGAACATGTCTATCACATAGAAGTAATAGTTTCCCTCATAATTACCATGATTATACTATAGATTCATAAAAGAATCCACACCAGTATCACTCTAGATAGATGAAAAAAATGTCCATCTCACTTCTCAACTCCTAAGTTGGTCACTCAACTTATCATAACTCTACCCATGATATAAAAACCGGGTTAATAATGTAATAATGGGGGAGGAACACTCATCCCACTCTCTAATAAACTATATAAATAGATATAAGACTTCCTAAGATCATATAGGTTCTACCTGGAGGTTAATCGTCCATATTCACCACTCATACCTACTAAAGGGAACTGAGGGAACCTTCCCAGGTCTACTATACCATTCATTTCATTTTATTTATACACCTTTTAGGTTTATATATCTCATTACACACTTTTATACGAAATCTATCATCCATCAATGACCAAGGCACCACCAATGTTAATGGGTCCATCATGGCCCTTGACACTTTTCTCATTTCATGAAATTTATTTAAAGTAATTAATATAAAATAAAAAGGTTAAATACTCCTACATAGAGAGAATACATATCACATTCCACATAAATAAAAGAAAATACCATAAGAGTATGCTCAAGGGACCACCTACCTCATGCATAGAGTAATTTTTTAAAGTAAGACTGTCTACTATCACCCAAGCTTGTCTAAGTCCAACTAGTCCTCAACCATCCACCTGAGGCCCTATATCAAGATAAAACATATAATTCCATTAATTATAAAAATTTATAATTAATTATTACATTTATTAGAAAAAGTTATTGTTACTAAAAACGCATCAACCCACATTAACTCTTTAAAACCACGAGTAACAAGGTTTGGTGCACTCCTAACATGCACCCAAGCCTAAGATAGGTAAAATCCCTAACACCCACCAATATTTTAATATTCAATTCTATCAAATTAAATTAAAACCCCTATAAATATTCATATGGTTATATACCATCATCAAAAAATTTATAAACAACATGAATTCATCATTTTGGGATATCCTCTAGCCATACCGTGCAATGCCCCATCATATCAAGATGATTCCACCATGATCTCAAGGAATCATTAATGAAACCATAATCGGAGACAATGGTATTATCCATAAAGAATGAAGAATAACAACAAAGGAAAAAAATAAGGGATAACTCACCACAATAACTAATAAAATTCCATAAAAATCACCCATTTATGAGGGGAATTTAAGGATGAATAAGGACGATGGATCCCCTAAATCATCCACATGAAAGGGAGACAATGTAATGGTAAGTACTAAAATCTTGAGGGGGGAAATGGTTATTTCCATATTTTTAATAAATTTTGGGAAGACTTACAGTTTTTCCACAGGGTTTTACAAACCGTGTTCCAACCATACAACCCTTACTTTACAAGGTTTCACACCTCACATGACCTATCATTATGGTCTACCAATTTGAGCAACAACCGTGGGGTTAGAACTATCTTGAGCCACACACCCTTATATGGTATGACTGATGGTTTTCCAAACCATGAACCAACTGTGTGACTCACTCTAAACATAATCCAAAATCACATATGGTTTTTTACCTAGATTTAAAATCATGAACCAACCATGTAGATCCCTCACAAAATAGAATTGTAGGTTTTGTATAGTTTATTTATAATTTTGTGCAATCTAGGTGCCGACTTCCTAAAAAACCAAATATCACCATCTAGTTGCATGGTTTAACCTAACCGTGTTATAAGGTAAAAACCTTTTCAAAATTTCAAAATTAAACCTAAATCTCTTAAGGTTCACTCAATCACCCAAAAAATTTTCTGGACTCCAATATATATCCAAAAACATATCTTTAAGACTCCCTAACCATCAAAAGTCCAATCCAAATCCTAATTCTCAAAATTATCCCTTCTCCGGATTAAATAGTTAAAAACTTTTCCCTAAAATCATAATCATTAATGAAAAAATTCATTATAATATACATGTCTCTATTTCCAATGTATGAATCCTTATCTATTTCCAATAATGGTAAATATTTTTTTCCAAAACCACTCATTGATTATTCTTATGGTTTTTCCATTAACTTTATTTTTCTATTCATGGAATATAGTATTTTATTTCTTACTAATGATAACTCATGAATATTAAATATGATACACTCTCTTCTTATTTTGGGAACCTCTATGATTATTCATTTATGATTCTTTTTTTATGATCCCTTGATCTTCTTAATAATACTTATGATATATTACCCTCATAATTATTCTAATTATCCCCTTAATAGGATTTTATCTCACCCTTTATCTCATATATATCCCCAAGGTATATGATTTCATTATAAAATAATGATAAAATCAAGGAGCATATTATGTATAAGATTGAAACAGATTTGATCATGATCTCAATATTGACTTTTCCCATATTCCTTGGTAATTATTTTTTTAGACTCTAATTAGATCCTTCTATTTTTAGGTTTAATTATATTATCTATTATGTTTACCCTTCATTATTCCCTGGACCAGATTTTAAAAATGATTATTACTGGAGTTTATACAAACTCATCATTATAAAGGGGAAATGATGAATTTTTTTAGCTTTACTATATGGATCAGTATCTTATATTTTTCTATAACTATAGTAGTAATATTTATTATATAAATATTATTCGATAATCATTGGAAAATTTCATGTGTATTACACTGGATATTCTACCTTTTTTGTTTCACTATTTTTTTTAATTGAATCATGTGGTTCAGCTGAAGCTAATGTCACATTTAGTGCTTTGGATTTAACTCTAATGATTTATGACGTCAAATAAGAGTCTAACCGAGTATTGGATCTATGTATACTGATCATACATTGGCTAATTCGTAATATTGTACCATAGAAACCATATCCAACATATATGGGAACATATAATCTTAAACATACTACCAAATTCTAATTCCAAACGTTTTCCAGTTGGTTTAATCCTAATTAAAACTAATGAATTCTATGATTATTTGTTGAGATACTTTCATTCACTTTGAAATCATTAAATAGGTTCATGGATGTAACAGCCCGAGATTTTATGAAAAATATTCTTTTTTATTTCACTAATGTCTTGTGTTGTACGCTACATCAAAAGGAGCTTGCACAACACGCATCCTTGACTTTCCTTGCATTACACGCAATCTCAAACTTCCTCGATAGCGTGTGTGGTACGTAATACTGAGTTTCACGAAACAATGATATGCTATTAAAATATTATTAAAACTAGCCGTTATGAATAGTAATAACCACTTTTTAAAATTCTGTAAATCTTATTTTTCAAAATGAACTTCATTTTTGGATTCGGAGTATCGAATTTAGCCTAAGGTGAAATTTTGGTACATTTCGGATAACTTTCATATTCTGATGAAAAGTGAAAATTACTAAATTATAATTAAAAAACAACTTTTTTAATCGAAATAATTAATAGTGATAAATTATTAATTGGAGTAGTTTTAAAGTATATTTAGAATATATTTTTACAATTTAATACAATGTTGGTCATTGGATGTAATTGCACATTTAAACCAGACATAAACAAGTGTCAATCTTTTGATAGATATTGTTTCTTAAAAACACGCTATTTGTTTTAACAGCGGGATTTAATTATAAAATTAATTAATGAAACTTCTATGTTATGAATTTGGTAAAATAGACTTCATTTTTGAATTCGGAATATGAAATATAGCTTAGGATGAAATTTTGGCATTTTTCTGAAAACCTTCATTTTTTGATGAATAGTGAAACTACTAAGTGGTAGTTAAAAAACTGAATTTTTCATAAAACTTAATTTTACCGCTTCTGTGAATGGAATTTCAAAAATCCGAGAGACACGGTTGATGTCAGTAAGTAAAATGTGGTTCAATGAGATGAAAATAATTTTTTGTGAATAGTAACTTTTTACTTTTATTTACCACGGTTAAAAGTAAATAGGGTAATTAAGGGTAAGAATGATATTAATATTACCCTAACACATGTCCTAATTCTATTGGACAAGTGTATCTCGACCAAAAACAACCTTAAGTGTAAAATATTATCATTTAGGCCCACTTGGATTAGATTAGGACATTTATTATTATTTAATTCAAAGAAGAGTTAAAAGAGTTAAAATCAAAGTTTATTCACTAAAACATTTTTAATATGGGGTTATACATAAGATAAATTCGACTATAAATATTCATTAGAAATCTAAAAAGATTTCCTACATAATGATATTTTATTTATAATTTTTAGACTTTAAATAAATTAATTTATTTATGACACAACGATGATGCAGTAATTACCCTTTTAAGGAAATATTAACATAATTGATGTTATAAATACTCAAATGAATGTAATTTGAGACTTTTTATGAATTAAACTAATTTTCTAGGTTACTATGATATATTATTGTTTATTTAATCAACTTGGTTCGAACATATAATTCTGTTATGACTTTCACAAAAATCATATATCAAATAGTGTCAAAATTGACACAAAATAGTTTTTAAATCAAATATTATATTATTAATTGTTATTTTATTCCTAAAAATATAAGGTTCGGCCAAATGACTTAGATAAGGATATGTATATTAATAATAAACAATTTGGGGTTCGTTTGGCATGTTATAGTAAGTGTATTAACCATATAGTGAAAGAAAATAAAAAGACACGGTAAAAGTTAAATTATTTAACTTAGAGTTAAATATAATTGATAAGGTTAAAATAAGAACCTAAACTTGTCTAAATCCTATTGGTTGATAGGATTTCGACCCATCCCCACTTTAGCTTCGAAATAAGACCCTTTGTAACCATTATAAACCGATTTTTACTTTAATATAAAATAATATTTTGAGATATTCCTAAGGTGCCCCTCTCCTCCCTTATAAAAGGGCACCTCCTCCCCCTCCTCCTCAAACCAATTTGAGCACTCAAGCTCGGCCAACCCCTGCCAAAATCTCTTCTCCACTTCCCTAGAAACATCCTAGAGGTTCTGGTCTTCCTCAAAGACCAATTTTAGTTCCCTAAGAGGAGGTCTCCAAAAGGCGCTTCAAAGAAGAGGTAATTACCGTTACCAATTCTTTCATCTTTATTTCTTCTTCCACTTCTTATTCTTAGGTTTTTTCATTATGAAGTAATAAAATCAGTATCACTCATATACTGATATGTTATTATAAGTATGAAACAACCCTATTTCACCATCTATCTATCCTACGGAAAAAGAAATCACCGCGCGTGCGTACGTACGGAATACCGTCTCCACGCTGTGGTGTAATCTATTTTCCACCACCACCTTACATGGATGGGTATAATGGTGTAAAGAATAACTATAAATAGTTATTAAAACATAATATTGATTCTGATATATTGTATAATCCACTCCAATTCAATTCAATATTTATGGAAATGATATCATCGCTCGTGCGTACGTACGGACTACCGTCTCCACGACGCGATGAGATTCATTCTCCATGTTAACCATTTAAGAATGATTATAAAGTATATATAAGAAATAATAATGAAATATATGACATTATAAAGTTACTGGATTTATGTATATATATATATGTATGTCATCTACTTACTTCCATTCAAGACAATAGGGAAAGGAAAACAGCGTTCATGCGTACGTACGGACTACCGTCTCCATGAACGGTGTTTTTCATTTCATTTATCTATCTATTATATATATATATATATACTGAATATATATGATATATAAATCATATTTTATATTCTGGAAGTAAGTAAATCATGATATAAGTAATAATAATGTCAATAACAACAAGTCAAAACACCTACGATAAATGAAACGATTTTACCCAAAACGCTTCTTTAACATGGAATTTACAAAAGAACGGGTAATATAATGTCATAAGTGAACCATATATGATATCATAACAATGAATATTATTCTGGAATAAGTCAATAACATGATTTAAATCATTATACAGGAGGATCGGACACTTACAAAGCAAGTCGGACATAAGGTAAGGAAAATACCACAATCTCATTTTTATCCGAGATTGTTTATACGTTGGTATTTACTGGGGTATATTTTATCATCCACATCCATGTTTTCTCAATATGTAATATTATTTCCATCCACCTACAATTTTTTAAATCCAATTTTACCCTTCTATGAGTTTTTAGTAAAATATATGAAAGGAATCTTTTGTCGTTTTTTATACGAGGTACTTTTTGACTTTTCCAAAAAAAGTACGAAGAATGTTTTTTTAACTTATATAGCATGAATGGATTTTTAAAACATTATTTTCAAGAAGCTTCCTTTACAAGTTTTCAATTTTATCTTTAATCAACTTCTTTTAGTTTATAATTTTACGACATGTTAAGAAAGGAAAAGTGTTTTTGAAGTAGAAAGGATATTTTCCTCAAGAATGAAGTTCAAGTATTTTATCAAAATTATTTTCCATCTAAGATAATAAAAGGGTTCTGTTTTTATCCCTATTATTACATGGATTTGATTATGTTGTGATGGAAATATTTTTATGAATTCCTTTATCTTATATGAATTGTTTTATGATGTCATGTTGTTTAAGAATCCCATTATTATTACATGGGTTATGCTATGATGTATGGTTTATGATTATGTGGCACACATAAGAAAGGATTCATTATAAGATGGGTGGGACCTATATCTCCCTCCAATGCATTGGGTAAAGATTTTATATCTCATGAGATAGACATGGCTGGAATGGTAGGTTATACCGGTTCAGTGAAACAGGACTGAAACGAGGGTTACTCGATTCAGAAAGGGACTTTGTCCACTAAGATAGTCTTGGCAATGAGTCTTGACTAACAAGAAATGATTCTCTATGATTATGTGTGTATGCCACAAAGTTTAATGTTTTAAGTTATGATTATTGTGAATACATTTCACTACCATGAGTTATCCCAGGTTATGAAATTATGATCTCTTTTGCAGGTTAAGATTTTCAAAAGTTATGTTCTTATGAATATGAAGTGATTGATTTTTCTTTTGTTTACCCTTACTGAGAATTTGAGCTCACCCTTTTATGTTTTCTTTTCACCAGGATATAAAGAAAGGTTTTAGGTAAGAAAAAAAAAGGGTAAGATCTTTATGGGAGATATTGAAGATCTTTCACCAGGATTAGAAGATTATGTTCCGAGTTTCCAAAGACACTAAACTATTACGATCCTTGTGTGTGTGTTTTTGTTATGTACTAAGTATTCCGCAAAAGTAATGTAATGTCAATGTACGTCAAGATACGGGTCTCTACAGTTGGTATCAGAGGAAATGTTTAGTCAACCTTTGGAAACTAGGATGCGAAAACGTTAGTGAGATCCCTAGAGATATTTCTAAGGTATGTCTAGGGATGTCCCTAGGGATAAGTATACGTATAGGTTATAGTAATAGAATTACGCTAACGATCATAGAATTAAACCTAAGATGTTGGATATTGAAGGTACTCCCCCTTTATTATGTTGTTTTCCCTAGCATGATTTTTGCCTCTCACACTATTCTTTTTGGGTTTTTGACGATGGCTGGAACCCGAAGGAACCGTGTTGATCAATGCAATGGACAATGCAATGATTGCCCTCCTGAACAAACAAATGTTATGGGAGATGGAGTGCAAAATCTTATTGTTATACTTACACAAGCTATGAATCATTTTGGACTTCCAAATGAGCATAGAAGGGAACAATATTCTATTGAGTCCTTCATGAGGCAACGTCCACCTTCTTTCAGTGGGTCTTCTGATCCACTTGTGGCTGAACAATGGATCAGTACTACTGAAAAGATATTTTCAGTTCTTCAATGTTCTGAACATGATAAAGTCATCTTAGCAGTATATCGTTTGGAAGGTGAAGCTGATCAATGGTGGAATCTTATCAAGAATACGAGGCCAAGAGATGAAATTGAGTCCATGGAATGGGACGAGTTCAAGAACTTGTTTTTCAGTAAGTACTTCCCTCGTATTCTTCGAACAAAGATGGAGAAAGAGTTTCTTGAACTGAAGAAAAGGGACGATGAATCTGTTGGTACCTATGAAGCAAATTTTACAAGACTTGAAAGGTATGCTTCTGGAATTGTCATCCAACCTGAAAGTAAAGTTGATCGATTTTTCAGTGGCTTAAAACCAATTCTTCGAAGGGCATTAGCTATAAGAGACTTCAGTAGCTATGAAGAAATTGTGCGTTGTGCTATCAAGGTAGAAATGGAAGTTGGTGTTACATATCCATCTCATGGTTTTGACAAGAAACGAAAGATGGAGTTCAAGGAGAAATCTCAGAATAATGGTGAAAAGAAGATGAATGTTTCCTTATGCACAAAGTGTGGAAAGAAGCATGGTGGAGATTGTCTTAAAGGGACTAGAAAATGTTTTAAGTGTGGAAAAGAAGGTCATCGAGCAGCTGAGTGTCGAAGTAATGGAAAAAGGGTTTCTAATGATGTGAATAAAGCAAACACTGCAGAGAACGCACCGCCAACACTTCAATGCTTCAAGTGCAAGGAAATGGGGCATTATGCTAATAATTGCCCTAATCCAAGGGTTAGTGATGATCAACATGAGAAACCACTGAAGGCAAAGGACAAAGGGAAATCACATGCGATCACTATTGGCAATGTTGAATATGACAACGATGTGGTGGAATGATTAAGTGTTTATGTAATGGGATTCAAAAATAATGTTGTATCATTGAGTATTGCAATATTTATTGATGTGGTATTCAAAGTGATTGAGATATTTTTTGGAAATAAGATGATATGCGCATAATGAAGACGAGAAAATGAAATGTTTAATAGTATTCATGAGCTCATGATTGATATAAGGACTAAGTGATATCATGTTTTGAGTATATAGAATTTTGAGGATTTTGGTATGTGGAAAGTGTTAACTTTTAACTACATTCAAGTTTTCACTAAGGTTCAATGGGTATTCAAGAGAGTACAAGATTAAGGCCTTTGAATGTTTGGAATGTGTCCAACAAGATATATCTTATGATATATGGGGATCAACGATGGTATTAAATCTCTGGTAATCGTTTTCACTATGTTATGAGAATGGACTGCAGTATTATGGATAGGACTAAAGATTGGAATGGATTATGTTGGACATAAGTTAGTATTGTTTAAGGATAGAAGTTTTTTCGATATTATTTATGGGATGTTATAGTAATATAGTTTTAGAAAAAGGACAACCTGCAGGACGGGCGACATCCCATCGCTTCGGACAAGGCTGTGGGAATCGAACCCACAACCGAAGTGCGACTGGCCTTTATCGCCTACCACTGGCCTACAGGAAGTCCCTGTTTAGTAGAAACTAGTTTTATTATATTAAGCAGTATGATATATGAAGTATAAGTCCATTTTAGGAACTATATATGATTAATCTCACTATAGATCGACTTATGTATATAATTTTGCTAACCTTTTGTTTGAGACAGATGGAATGACCCGTCATTCTATCACATGATCTGCTAACACTTCACGAATAACAAATTCAACTTCATTTAAGAGATGAAGTGGAAATTGTTCTAGTCACGAACAATAGTGAGATTGTACCAAAATAAAGAAAGTATTTATTCCAATTCAAATTTTCAACTTTAGGGAAATGATCTTGAAAACCAAAAAATGTTGTCCTAGTGATCTTATACCTGATGAATCGGATGGTAACTTAGATCGTCACAAATTTATGGATTTGTGATTATTGGCTTTTCCATAGCCATGTTCTCTACCACTCTCCATCAGAACATGATGGTTAGATTTCTCTTCCATATCCATATTTTCACCTATGTGGAAACCCAGTGATTAGTTTATTTGGGTAATCGTTACATTTCATACTTTAGTTTTTAAATCCAAGTTTTGGTATTCATTTTTACGATGTGGGTTTCTATTAAAGAAACTTTCAAATAGTAAACCATTTATAACCCCGACGAATTTCGAGGGAGAAATTTATTTTAAGGGGGGTAGAATGTAACAGCCCGAGATTTTATGAAAAATATTCTTTTTTTATTTCACTAATGTCTTGTGTTGTACACTACACCAAAAGGAGCTTGCACAACACGCATCCTTGACTTGCCTTGCATTACACGCAATCGCAAACTTCCTCGATAGCGTGTGTGGTACATAATACTGAGTTTCACGAAACAATGATATGCTATTAAAATATTATTAAAACTAGCCGTTATGAATAGTAATAACCACTTTTTAAAATTCTGTAAATCTTATTTTTCAAAATGAACTTCATTTTTGGATTCGGAGTATCGAATTTAGCCTAAGGTGAAATTTTGGTACATTTCGGATAACTTTCATATTCTGATGAAAAGTGAAAATTACTAAATTATAATTAAAAAACAACTTTTTTAATCGAAATAATTAATAGTGATAAATTATTAATTGGAGTAGTTTTAAAGTATATTTAGAATATATTTTTACAATTTAATACAATGTTGGTCATTGGATGTAATTGCACATTTAAACCAAACATAAACAAGTGTCAATCTTTTGATAGATATTGTTTCTTGAAAACACGCTATTTGTTTTAACAGCGGGATTTAATTATAAAATTAATTAATGCAACTTCTATGTTATGAATTTGGTAAAATAGACTTCATTTTTGAATTCGTAATATGAAATATAGCTTAGGATGAAATTTTGGCATTTTTTTGAAAACCTTCATTTTTTGATGAATAGTGAAACTACTAAGTGGTAGTTAAAAAACAGAATTTTTCATAAAACTTAATTTTACCGCTTCTGTGAATGGAATTTCAAAAATCCGAGAGACACGGTTGATGTCAGTAAGTAAAATGTGGTTCAATGAGATGAAAATAATTTTTGGTGAATAGTAACTTTTTACTTTTATTTACCACGGTTAAAAGTAAATAGGGTAATTAAGGGTAAGAATGATATTAATATTACCCTAACACATGTAATAATTCTATTGGACAAGTGTATCTCGACCAAAAACAACCTTAAGTGTAAAATATTATCATTTAGGCCCACTTGGATTAGATTAAGACATTTATTATTATTTAATTCAAAGAAGAGTTAAAAGAGTTAAAATCAAAGTTTATTCACTAAAACATTTTTAATATGGGGTTATACATAAGATAAATTCGACTATAAATATTCATTAGAAAGCTAAAAAGATTTCCTACATAATGATATTTTATTTATAATTTTTAGACTTTAAATAAATTAATTTATTTATGACACAACGATGATGCAGTAATTACCCTTTTAAGGAAATATTAACATAATTGATGTTATAAATACTGAAATGAATGTAATTTGAGACTTTTTATGAATTCCACTAATTTTCTAGGTTACTATGATATATTAGTGTTTATTTAATCAACTTGGTTCGAACATATAATTCTCTTATGACTTTCACAAAAATCATATATCAAATAGTGTCAAAATTGACACAAAATAGTTTTTAAATCAAATATTATATTATTAATTGTTATTTTATTCCTAAAAATCTAAGGTTCGGACAAATGACTTAGATAAGGATATTTATATTAATATTAAACAATTTGGGGTTCGTTTGGCATGTTATAGTAAGTGTATTAACCATATAGTGAAGGAAAACAAAAAGACACGGTAAAAGTTAAATTATTTAACTTAGAGTTAAATCTAATTAATAAGGTTAAAATAAGAACCTAAACTTGTCTAAATCCTATTGGTTGATATGATTTCGACCCATCCCCACTTTAGCTTCGAAATAAGACCCTTTGGAACCATTATAAACCGATTTTTACTTTAATATAAAATAATATTTTGAGATATTCCTAAGGTGCCCCTCTCCTCCCTTATAAAAGGGCACCTCCTCCCCCTCGTCCTCACACCAATTTGAGCACTCAAGCTCGGCCAACCCCTGCCAAAATCTCTTCTCCACTTCCCTAGAAACATCCTAGAGGTTCTGGTCTTCCTCAAAGACCAATTTTAGTTCCCTAAGAGGAGGTCTCCAAAAGGCGCTTCAAAGAAGAGGTAATTACCGTTACCAATTCTTTCATCTTTATTTCTTCTTCCACTTCTTCTTCTTAGGTTTTTTCATTATGAAGTAATAACATCAGTATCACTAATATACTGATATATTATTATAAGTATGAAACAACCCTATTTCACCATCTATCTATCCTACGGAAAAAGAAATCACCGCGCGTGCGTACGTACGGAATACCGTCTCCACGCCGTGGTGTAATCTATTTTCCACCACCACCTTACATGGATGGGTATAATGGTGTAAAGAATAACTATAAATAGTTATTAAAACATCATATTGATTCTGATATATTGTATAATCCACTCCAATTCAATTCAATATTTATGGAAATGATATCATCGCTCGTGCGTACGTACGGACTACCGTCTCCACGACGCGATGAGATTCATTCTCCATGTTAACCATTTAAGAATGATTATAAAGTATATATAAGAAATAATAATGAAATATATGACATTATAAATCTACTGGATTTATGTATATATATATATGTATGTCATCTACTTACTTCCATTCAAGACAATAGGGAAAGGAAAACAGCGTTCATGCGTACGTACGGACTACCGTCTCCATGAACGGTGTTTTTCATTTCATTTATCTATCTATTATATATATATATATACTGAATATATATGATATATAAATCATATTTTATATTCTGGAAGTAAGTAAATCATGATATAAGTAATAATAATGTCAATAACAACAAGTCAAAACACCTACGATAAATGAAACGATTTTACCCAAAACGCTTCTTTAACATGGAATTTACAAAAGAACGGGTAATATAATGTCATAAGTGAACCATATATGATATCATAACAATGAATATGATTCTGGAATAAGTCAATAACATGATTTAAATCATTATACAGGAGGATCGGACACTTACAAAGCAAGTCGGACATAAGGTAAGGAAATTACCACAATCTCATTTTTATCCGAGATTGTTTATACGTTGGTATTTACTGGGGTATATTTTATCATCCACATCCATGTTTTCTCAATATGTAATATTATTTCCATCCACCTACAATTGTTTAAATCCAATTTTACCCTTCTATGAGTTTTTAGTAAAATATATGAAAGGAATCTTTTGTCGTTTTTTATACGAGGTACTTTTTGACTTTTCCGACAAAAGTACGAAGAATGTTTTTTTAACTTATATAGCATGAATGGATTTTTAAAACATTATTTTCAAGAAGCTTCCTTTACAAGTTTTCAATTTTATCTTTAATCAACTTCTTTTAGTTTATAATTTTACGACATGTTAAGAAAGGAAAAGTGTTTTTGAAGTAGAAAGGATATTTTCCTCAAGAATGAAGTTCAAGTATTTTATCAAAATTATTTTCCATCTAAGATAATAAAAGGGTTCTATTTTTATCCCTATTATTACATGGATTTGATTATGTTGTGATGGAAATATTTTTATGAATTCCTTTATCTTATATGAATTGTTTTATGATGCCATGTTGTTTAAGAATCCCATTTTTATTACATGGGTTATGCTATGATGTATGGTTTATGATTATGTGGCACACATAAGAAAGGATTCATTATAAGATGGGTGGGACCTATATCTCCCTCCAATGCATTGGGTAAAGATTTTATATCTCATGAGATAGACATGGCTGGAATGGTAGGTTATACCGGTTCAGTGAAACAGGACTGAAACGAGGGTTACTCGATTCAGAAAGGGACTTTGTCCACTAAGATAGTCTTGTCAATGAGTCTTGACTAACAAGAAATGATTCTCTATGATTATGTGTGTATGCCACAAAGTTTAATGTTTTAAGTTATGATTATTGTGAATACATTTCACTACCATGAGTTATGCCAGGTTATGAAATTATGATCTCTTTTGCAGGTTAAGATTTTCAAAAGTTATGTTCTTATGAATATGAAGTGATTGATTTTTCTTTTGTTTACCCTTACTGAGCATTTGAGCTCACCCTTTTATATTTTCTTTTCCCCAGGATATAAATAAAGGTTTTAGGTAAGAAAAAAAAAGGGGAAGATCTTTATGGGAGATATTGAAGATCTTTCACCAGGATTAGAAGATTACGTTCCGAGTTTCCAAAGACACTAAACTATTACGATCCTTGTGTGTGTGTTTTTGTTAAGTACTAAGTATTCCGAAAAAGTAATGTAATGTCAATGAATGTAAAGATATGGGTCTCTACAATGGAATGCTTCCTATGGTCTTGAAGGGGTTCATTTATTTATATATCTTCTCAATATATTATCAAATCAACATAAGGAATGTGCATGTTGTGATTCTTGTTTACTAAAATGTGAAACTTATATGTGGTGTTTTTTGGTTTTAATAATGAAGATATTTATAACTTTGATTTATCAGTGGAAATGGATAACAATGTCAAGTTGCAGGATAATGGGTGTTGTAACATAAAAAAGTAGTGTATTATCTATGTGGGTAAATTACAAATAAAGGATGGTGAAGTAGAGGTTCTGATGTTACATTTATAACTGGTGGTCTCTTTATAAGTGATACATTTTATGGACATAATTTTAAATATCTCTAGTAATATTTAATTCCTATATTGGTATAATTTATTTGTTCCTTATGATTTATTTTTTAGAATTATTTTTCCTTAATAAATTTTATAGAAGCATGAGTTAGTGTCCCAACTCAGGCCTCAAATCATTAAGGATTATAAATGTTGCAAACTTATGTATTTGAAATGAAAGTTTTTATAGTTTTATTTCACTATTTCATATTCTTTGGATTCATAGTGGAGTTAATGAGATCTCTTAAGAGTGGGATTCCAAGATGAGGATGTATTTTCTATAAATGTTTTAATTTTTTGTTTTATACTTGTTTTTTATAAACAATCATGATATATAATTTTAATAAATAAATTTTTTGTTTATTTTAGGTGAATTATTATTTCCACATATTCTATTATATTCATATTTATTATTTTCAAGGATGGATGTTTTATATGTTGGGAGGTTTTAGAGGCTATGGAATGCTTGTCTAATAATTTTTGAGGTATTTTTTTCATTTTACACATTAAAGGTATTCTAGTAATTTTTCACCATTATTCATTTCCATATTGAAATTTATATGACCTTATTATGTATAGAATATGATTATTAACTTAGATTTGGAATGTTTTTTCATTCTGGGGTGATTTAATTTCATATTTCTAGTTAGCATCAGACAGTTTTTTCTTGAAATTTATGAGGGGTCTTAGAAAATAAATAAGTTCTTGAAATCTTCTTCTCTTTTAAATTTTACATATCTATATTTATTGGTAATTTAAAATAATTATTATGTTTTTCTACAATTCATAGGGTTCTATAGAAAATAGATAATGATTTTATAATTTTCAAGTAGAATTCATTGAAGTTTTAGATCATAGTGAATTGAAGAGAGTCCAAGTGAGTATTTCGATTTTCACCTTATAGGTTAGTCTTCCATTTTTAGGTAATTGATACCTTGTCTTCTTCCATTTTTCCTTTGTGTCTTGATTATAAATTTTATTTTCTATAATTTTGGAAGTTAACTTGACTAATCGATTATGTTTATTCATTTTTAATGGGTATGTTCCATATATATATATATATATATTCTTGAATGGATAATGGTGTGTATAGATGGTCATAGTTTGTAAAATGACTAATAAAGGAATTAAATATTTGATTTCTTAATGATCTATTGGTGTAAGGGTGATGCTTCAAGGTTTTCTGTTTTATTAAATAAAACTTATATATCTTAGTTTTAATTTGTGTGTAGTGGGACCTTCCAAAGGATATTTTAAATTCATTAGGATTATTCCATCCATAAATGATATCTTTATAATGTGAAATGTTTTATCTATTTTAATGGTGGGGATTTTAGGATAGTTTTTTATATGTTTGTTTATGTAGAATGGATATCAAAGGGTTTGAAGAGGTGATAGAGTTTTGATAGGTGGATCAGAAGGGAAAGTATGGAGGATGTGACCTTAATCAAATAGATAGTTACTCATCCTATATTTTCTAAATAGTGTTCCAAAAAATATAGTTCACAAAGTTATAATTATAATTGGTAGGTAATGTTTATTGTGATTTTGATTTTATAGGTATTTTTCATATTTATTTATTAATTCTTAGATGGTTCTTCAGAATATAGTTATAAATATTTCATATGATTAATTTTAGTGGATTGTTTTCTTATGTTCCATGTGTACTTATATAAGAATATTTATTTTTTTTCTTCTTCCCTCTCTTCTATTTTACATATCTATAAGTTGTATCTTTAGTAGATGGTTGTAGGTAATGAATATAATATTATGGTTCTAGTGGATTTTCTCTTAGAGGATGTTGACTATACTTGTATGATGTGAACATTATGTTTCTAGAAATAATAACATAGTATGTGATGTTTGGCTGATGGTTTTTTCTGTATATATATTTATAGGGTGTGAAATATAGAAATTAGAATTATTAGTAGGTGTGAAGTTTGGATAGTATGTATCTATATTGGTTTATATGTTATGTGATGTTTAACTTATAGTTACATTGTGGGATTTTGATAATGGGTTTCTGAATTTTGGTTTACAAATGGATGTTTTTATAAAGTGTATTTTGGAAGGTGTATTATGGATAGTGTAAACCAGATGGTGTGAGATTTAATTTATTGTCATTATGTTTATTTTTATGGTTATTATAACCTTAGTTATTTTATTGTTATGTTTTATCCAAGGGATGTTAGTTGTTCTTAGGTAAAGGGTACTATATCTATTTTATAGGATGTTTAAGACATATATAAAGTCATTAGGAATGTGATATATATGAAATGGTGTGGTGAATACACTGGTAATATCCTCTAGAGTTACTATGTTTGGGGTAATGATATTGGTTTTCTTGGGTGTATGGGTTTATGACATATCTTATTATATGTTTTATTATTTATAGCAGTGATGTAGAGTCATTATATATCAAACCACCAACCAATATAGAGTAAGATGAGTGAGAACCAATTTTATGATATATGGGATACTCCTACTTGACTTTTAAGAATGGATTTTTTAGGACCCCAACAACAATCCCTACCCTCACAATATTGTCTACTCTAGGATTCTTCTTATGCAATTTTACTTTTTTATGGTTTTCTCAAGGAATCATGCCATCTAATACTCACACATTCTTGGAAGATGACTTATAATGGGTAGGGTTCATGAGACTTATATACCATTCCCAAACCCCTTCATTACCTAATGTGGGAATGGGGAACATGTACCACGACATGACACCATATGGTCATGTCATGACACCCTGCTTCCAAACAGCAGGTCTGTTAATCCCATGTCATGGACACCTAGGGTGTGTGTTGTATTTATATAGCCTCCATAATATTCTCCTCAGTAATTTCCCTAGGGATCAAGGTTTTCCCTACACTCTGATACTAGTTGTAGAACCCTATTAGCATTCCTTTCCGTCACAATTTATCTACTCTATGATTCCTCTTGAACAGTTTGTATTTCCTAGGGATTCCTCAGGGAATCAAACCATATGATACCCACCCATACATATAAAATGTCATGTAATGGGGAGTGAGACTCATGGAACTTATATACCATTCCAAAAAACCATACACACCCTTATGTGGGACTAAGGAACATGTTTCACAACTTGACACCCTATGGTCACATCATGACACCATGCTACCAAGAAGGAAGGTTGTTAAACCCTTGTAATGAGAACCTTGGGAATTTAATACATTTAAGTGGGATCCACAACTTTCTACCAACCCAAATTATCATTATGTATTAATAGTGATGGCTATGGTTTTAGTTATGGGTTGATAAAAATGGTAGTGAGTATGTGACATAACATGTAACTTTAGGAGTATAAAACTAGTGTGGTGGGTGTGATTTCAAAGTAACCTTCTTTGTGATATTATAGAATAGAGTGTGTGTGTGCATGTGAACATTTTTTTTTGGAATATTATTATGGTGATATGTTAATTATATTTATTATTTATTAACCTTACCAAGGAGTGGTCTAGATTTCTTGTTTAAATTTCACACTCATGGATGCATTAATATGATTGGTCACACTATATCTGGTGGAAGCCAAATGAGGATCCTACTAATTATTTTAATACTAATCATTACCTTCATCTGTTTTCCAATATTAAAGAGCATATTGTAGGAAATTTTGGGTGGTGTTAGCTTTGGTAGTTTATATATTTTCTAAATATGGAGCCCAGTTGATGTGCACAGTTGTTGAGGTGTGTTGTGGTATATTTAGGGTAAATTTATTTGGCGGTTTTACTATAGTATATTCTAATGATATTGATTAAATACATTTATGTAAAATTTTACATCAATAAATGGTTTTCCTTAACATTTATTTTAGAGTTAACTTTTATACAAATCATCGGTTATGAGGGAAATTTATTTTATATGTGTCTATTTTATTCCATTTGATATCAATTCCATCACCTAGTATATTGGAAGTCAGATTAGGGATTCACCCTATATATATTTTTTAGTTCATCAATGGGTCTTAGCAGGGTGGATTTTTAAGTAATCCATATATTTTTTACATATTTATTATGAGTATTTTTAATTAAACTGAATCATTATTATGCTAATTTTATTTTTTAATATGTTTTGATTTGATTTTTTCATCATTATAATTTTTATAATGCTTTAATATAATGTATTATTTAAGAAAAAATAAAACATTATGACCAACCATGTTATGAATTCTACTAAATGTAGAAAATAAAATCAAATAATTAGACACTTTACACCAAAACCATGTCATAGTGAATTGACCTCATATTTTTTATGAAATTTTAAAAAAATAAAAAAAAATTATATATATATATATATGATTGGCTGAAACTATGAGGAAAATGAAATACTGCATTCATAAACTAAGGTTGTGGTTTTTTTTAATTGAAGTCATTTTCCATAAGAGAAAGTGTTGTTTTATTTGTAGTGGGGATAAAATATATATAGTCGTGCTGAATACCATGTTTCCTTGATAAAATATATATAAATCATGTCATGGTGGAAGCTATTTTAAATTTAAAAATTAAGTCAATCAGGTTTATGTTTTTTTGTAGAATCTTCCACTATCTCTAGCCATTTTCATAGGAGATTATTCCCTACCATTATATCATAAAAAATATTTTATATATTTAAGATAAGGGATCAACATTTCATTGAGATCTATGGTTTTCTGGATTGATTTTTTAGAGAGTGTGTTTGACCTATATTTCTAAAAACTAATATTCTTCATTTTTATTCATGTAAATAAAATAATTATTGTTGTGTTCAGTAATTAAATCTTAGTTTCAGGTGTGTATTAATTTATTTTATTTACCATTTTAATTAGTTGTTAATAGAATATGAATGATATTATGTTGATAATGAGTATATTGATCCTTATAAAGAATGAAAATTAGGAGTGTATAGCCTTTTAATTAATTATTTGATCGAATCACATTTTGAAGAAATTTTTTAATAATTTAATCATTCTTGGAATGATTGATTTATTTTATTTCCTACAAGATATTTTATCAAATAATTCTAACATGATAGGGAATATAATATGGTAGTGTGGGTGGCCATGGAAATTAAAATATTTTGAGTCATTTTAGATAAATATAATCATTTTTATCTAATTTCATTTATTATATATCAACTATTATTTTTCTATGGATTTCTCAATTCAATGGTATTTAAATATTTTTATTTAAATCATCCCTTAAGATTGATTCTATTGCATTTATTTTTCTAGAATGTAATCATAGTCAATTTTAGCAATTGAATAAAATTTTTATAATAATATATACTTGGTTATATTCATTTTTTCATTCAATGTGGGAGAATATCTTGGATTTACTTATTCATAATGGGTTCTACTCCAAACTACCATTTTATTATGATTGAGGATTTTAGTCCATGGAAAGTTAAATATAATCTCTGAATTTATAGGTCATATAGTTTAATGATGTTTTTCATCACTGTGAAAGTTTTAGTACAATTATCAGGGGCTATAAAACTAAAAACTATTAAAACATTAATGTATATATCACCCTGTAGTGACCTGACCTCAGTAGCCTAGATACGATGTCTACTTTATTACATTGGCATAAGATATGAGGAACTCCATCTCGAAGGACCGGATATTTTAGTGGTCTTGGTAAACTATGTACATACTTTAAATTCACAGTAAATTTTAAAAAATAAAATACACAAATAGTTTTCTTTGACAATTCTATTATTTTCCTTAGCATATCCCTGCATATCAATCAAAAAATAATTCCTCATATCCAAGGGAAAATAAAACAGATGATAGGGGTGAGATCAGATGCTCAGTAAGGGTAACCGTATAATGAAATCTATACATAAATAAGGCATAAACAATATAGAAAAGTGGATAATTGAAACATATTTCATTTAATCAATAACTTGAGCATAATATAGAAGGAATAAATGGATATCAAATAATGCCTTATAAATAATCACATTATCTTCAAAACATAACCATGGATATTCTGAATAATTGAATAATCACATGGAATATCAATAACTGAATCCATAATGATGGAATTCATAACACTATAAATCTAAAACATGTTTTTGGGGCCTTGTGCTAATAAATCTATATAAATGGGTAAGGTCTCAGCCAAAAATAAATCTAGTTTTTTTTTCGGAGACCTTATGATGAATCTAGGGGCTATAATTTTCCCTTATATATCACTTACTAAGTCTAATGCATTCCACATATGAAATGGGTGAAAATAATTAATATAAACATTAATATTGAAAAACTAACATACAGAATTTCTATACTCAACCCAATTGATTAACATAATCATAAACCATCCAGAGTAAAACGGTGAATGTTAATAAAATTATAAATCACCAATTTAAATGATTATAAACCATCAATAAAAATAATAAGTATGGTATCAATAAAACATATCCTAAATGTATCATAATTAAAATAGAGGTTTGATGTCGTTGAGAAATAGAAATGCCATGAAAAGATACTTTAAAATATTTTTGAGAAAAATAACCTTTAAATTTTGAAAATACTTTTCATTGAAAATAACATTTTAAAACTTTTAAAATTATCATTAAAACATTGATTGGTCATGATGGTGGAAAATTTTATTCATATCATACACGTTAACTACAATATTACTTTCATATTTTCGGTAATATCCAAACGAGCATTGTTTTGAAAATGATATGAAGATTCCTTTGAATTCATTTTTTAAAAGTAAAAATTAGTAAAAATATATTTAATAAATAATTTTTAAAAGTTTAAAAACATTTTTAAAACATTTTTAGACAACATGGTTTTTTATGAAAAAGCATTTTGACTGAAGGGAGAAATAAAGTCAAATTTTCTTAAAAATATTTTCTCAGCCATTTTATATACCAAAGAGTGGAAAATGGTAGTATTTCTTGAAAAATTTCATGAATAAATATGGGTGAAAAATTAAATATTTATTTTAAGATATAAATATCAAATAATTCCCCCAAGGTAGATGTAAACATAAACAATCCCGCATAATGATGAGATTATGAAATAAACCCTTACCACTTTGATAAATTTTGAATCATAATCCCCATACAATAAATGACATCAAATTAAAATTTAAATAGAATTAATATAAATATATTTGGGATATAACATATCAAAGGGGTAGTATATACATCAAATAAATAAAATAATTGGTGAATATGGAATATATCCCACGAAAGTGAAAGTGAGATGAGAACCCCTTACCTTAGGTCATATTTCCTTGGTACATGTTCGTACCACATGTATAATGGTTTTAATAATTTTATTAATTTATTAAAAAACCATAATAATATGTATAAATATAATATATTACCCTTTTATAATCTTTTACCACTTGTTTGTTGATAATATTTGATTATTTTAATTGTTTCGGTTATTAACTTTCTTATTTTCTCATGCGCATTTTGTCATGAATGTTTTGATTCTTGCGAATAGGATATATATATATATAATATCTATAATTACACTAATTTTATTATCATTTATGAAATTTGGACATAGAAAATGAATCACATCGCTTCTTGGAGATGGTATCTCGTACGTACGCACGAGCGACGATATCATTTCCCTTTACAAGTGAAAGGGTAAGAAAATGTGTGCTATATTAATTTTAAATAATAAATATAATATCATATATATCACATATATTCATTAATTTTATCCTTATTACATTTCATGTAAATCATAAGTGAAAAATGAATCACATCGCTTGACGATGTGGTAGTCCGCCATACACAGGAGTGAAATTATTATATTTGAAACGGAATGGAACATGAAAAGGTATATGTTATATTAAAATTATAGAAGTATAATAATATCATAAATATAATATAATTTTTTAAATCCATTATTATATCCATCCATTAATTGTGGTTATCTAAAATTAACTGCATCAGTTCGCGAGGTGAGAGTCTGTCGTACACACGATCGATGATTTCATTTCTCATGTCATGGAAGAGCATATGGATATAGGTCATGAACTTAAAATAACAACATTTAAGTATATTTAAGATAATTATTTTATTATATAATCATGTTTTAATAATAATTTAATGGGGTGGAGGAAGTAATAAAATAAAACGCTCGGTTAGGGATGTTACCTCTTCTTCAGAAAATATTTTTGGTTTTCACCAAAAATGATTCATGGGTTGGACTTGTGAACAAATTAAGGCTTATATGATGATATTAATTAAGTAGTAAACTTATTTCATTAGTTATTGTCTCATTCAATGGGTTTTTAAAGTTTTATCTAGAGATGAGAAGGGGTGGTCTTTTATAAGTGAGGTGAGTGGTATGCTTGTACTTTTTTAAAAGAAAAGGTGTATCCATGTTATTCACATGAAACAAGGATAAAAAATATGATATTATTAAACCTAGAAGATATAATTTCTATATAATTCCAAAAAATGGGTTCTGGACAATATTTGGGTGATTTTTAACCCTTATCATTTTAGTTTACCCCTTGGTAAATCAGTTTGTACCTTGACTGTGGTAATAATTTTTACTGTTTTTACAATTTATTATGATAAAAAAAAGTTGGAATTATTATATAATTTAAATTATTTTTATTCAAAATATGTAATCCATTTTTCTAAAACCAATTACATAAGTGATAATATTTAATTTAAAATAAATCCTACAGACGTGACGAGAAAGCGTGTTTTCAAAAATGGAAATTTTTATAAGATTACAATGTTTTTATATCAAAATTCAATATGAAAATGATTATAATGACCTAAATTGGATTAATATATATATAATTAAACATATTTCACTTTATAACTTATTTAAAATACAAATTAACATTATAAATAATTTAAATTAAAATTTATTTTTCAATTAAAATACAAATCAACACAAACAAATCCTCCCATGTTCAAAAAAATGGTTGATGGAGGATTATCTGTGGAGGCTGATCCCAAAGAGATTCAACAGCGAACTCAAATGTGTATTTTATCTATCATGGGTCACATTGATTACTTAAAAGGGGATAAACCTTGGTTGTATCTTGATATTAAGCCTTGAATTGCTCACTGTTGGGGTTTTACTAACTGGAAATTAGTCCCACTAGGTAAGGGTTATTTCTATATTTTGTTCTCCTCATAGGAAGACCTAGATAGGATATGGAAGATAGGTAATATGCAACTCAAACATGGTCTTCTTCATATCTCTGAAAGAGACTTTTCTTTTAATCCGAACACCCATAGAAATAACATGGCTCAGGTATGGGTTAGACTACATAACCTCAACTAGTTATTTTTGCATCCAAAGATCATAAATAACTTAACCTCTTGTATTGGTACCACCTGAAGATCGATCAAATAACATTAAATGGTGATCTAGGATTATTTTCAAGAGTTATGGTAGAAGTGAACCTAGAAACTAAACTGCCGCACTCTATTGCCTTTAATGATAAGGATTATAAGGCTGAAGTAAGGATTAAATATGATAGAAAGCTCTTTCTGTGATTACTGTAAAATCATAGATCACTCAATAATAAACTGTAGGGTAGTTCACAAATAAGCCTCATAAACTAGTGGTATTAAATGGACTGATACCAAAAAAACAAAGAAAGATAAATTTCCCTCTTTTGATAAACCTGAAACTTCTAAGAAGAACACTAAAAAGTGGGTTATCAATCCCAAGTCCATGATTCCATCAGGGGTTGAAGAGGGAAAATCCTCCCCCGAATTAGTGTAGGAACATGAAAATGAAGCTAAAGATCAATTTATAACTCATTAAATCCAAAAATGGTTCTAGAAATACTTAATCATTCTCACTCAATTTCAAAAGCAACAAATTTGGAACCCAATCCTAGATATACAACCAAACAGGTGAAGGAGTTTGATCATGCCCAAAACCCTATAATGTAGGAATGTATTTCACATACACCTGTATTAGACACTAAAATATCAAACCACTTGCATGATGACCCCTTAAAATCTCACAAGGTGAAGAAATGGATATATATGTGGACAACTCTGTCCAACCAGAACTCGATAGTCTTCCCCCAACTTCACTAATTATTGAAAATGATAATACTAACTCTTTTATTCAGGATTCTGGTAGCAATAATCAACCTAAAGATAATCCCAAATATGCTACCTCAAGTCCTATGATGTATAGGGAATATAATTTCAATATTAACAGTTCTCACCATACAAAATGCCCCCTTGTATCTTCTTTTTTTAATAATAGAATCACCAACTTGGTGGTTTAAGAACCTACATGCAACAAGCTGTCTGAAGAGGAATGAATTCTCCTGACTTAGCCAGTTCAGAATAGCCTGGACAGAAGTAGTTATCATTGACTTCTCCAAACAGTAAATCGGTTCCACCTTCAGTCACAAAAATGAGTGATACTACACATTTGGCCACAAAAGACTCAGGTACTTCTTCTACATTTATATCTCATTTTACTGGTATTTCTCATTCTTTCATTCATAATGGTATTCTAGTGAATTCTGGAAATCTAATTAATTCTCATGATGTGGTTTGTACTGACACCAATATGAGGAACACTGTAGATTTACACATGAATACCTCTCTATATGACTTAACCATGAATAATTCTAAGGGAATCTCAACACTAAACCCCATGGCTGCTTCAAAAAATAAACAAAATCAGAACACTAGTCCAATCAATGATAAAAAACCTAGAATATCTTCTAGGAAAAAGGACACAGTGAACAAAAAAAGGGAGTTCTAGTTCCAATCATAGGTCTAAATGAAGATTCTATTTTGGAATTGTTATTTTATTACTAACTCTGACACTCTTATCATATTAAAAAGAATGATCACTTCTCATTTCCCAATATTGTTTGGTGTTTCTGAACCCAAAACTAATTATTCAACTAACTATTCCAACTTATTCCAACATGCTTTCTTTCGTAGGTGCAACCAAAAAACCTCCAATGTTGAAACCATTTGGGTTTTTTCACACACATCTCTTCAAAATGTCAATGTCTTTAATGTCTCTAACCATGTCTTTACTTGTGACTTTGTAATTGATGAAACTCACTCCTTATACTTCTTTATTTATGATAAAAATAGATACCATGATAGAATACCCCTATGGAATGACCTAACATATTTTGGTACCTATATCAATATTCCTTGGTTTTTGATTGGGGGTTTTAATTCCATCTTAAACACAAGTGAGAAAATTGTTTCGACTTATAGTACTATTTCCTTGTGAGAATTCAAAAATTCTATTGAAGACAACAACCTCATAGAAATTAATCTTACTGGTTCCAAGTTCACTTGGTATAGGAGGTATTACAATATAGTGGTTTCATCAAAATTGGATAGAGCCTTCACAAACGTCCCTACCTTGGATAAATGGGACTCTATCTCCAGCATCACTCTCTATAAGATTCACTCTGACCATCATCCCATTCTTGTCAATGTATCCATTAAAAATATGAAACCCTCTCTTCCTTTTAGATTTAACAATGTGTGGTTTTCCAATGAAGATTGTGTTAACATCATCAAAAAGCTTTGGTCTTCTATATATCACTTGAATGATTCCTTTTCCTATCCTATTAAATTAAAAAACCTCAAACAGATACTCAAAAGTTGGTGTAGTTCTACTTCCAAACAGTTTAACACTGACATTCTTCTTCTTGAGGATGAGCTTACTCCACTTCAAAACAATAACACTAGCTCTGATTTCAACACTGATCCGACTCAAGAACTCAATATTTTGGTTAAACTAAACTCTTTTCTCAACATTAAAGAAAACATGAGGAAACCAACTTCTAAAGTTAAATGGTTATCTGATGGTGACAGGAACACGAAGTTCTATAAATAACTCCCCAGAGTCAGTAAAGCTTACAGACCCCTATCTCTGTTAAAAGATGGTGAAAACCTCTTAGACAATGAGGTTGATATTGCTAATCATATTGTCTCTTACTTTCAATCCATCTTCAATGGTGCTTACAAGAACAAAGACCTCATTCCTATGGTCCTTCCAAAAGTGGTAAATGATGAGGATAATTTCATCCTTCTAAACATACATCTTGATTATGAAATTAAAGACACTGTCTTTAGTGTGAATCCTAATAGTGTTCTGGGCCCTGATGGTTTTAATAATGGGTTCTTTCAGCATTATTGGGATGTCATTCATTTGAATGTTTGTAAACTTGTCAAATATTTCTTCTCCAATGTTATCCTTCCTCATAGTCTGAATGCTTAATTTCTTTCTTTGATTCCTAAATTGGACAATGCTTATAAGATACACCGTTTTAGACCCATTTCTCTCATTAACACCCTCTTTAAAATCATCACCAAGATAATTTCTAATAAACATTCAACTATCATGGGAAAAATTGTTTCCTGGAACCAATTTGGCTTTATTAATGGTAGATCCACACAAGATTGTATTATTCTTGACTCTAAGTACGTCAACACTCTTAACAAAGTTAATAGAGGGGATAATATCGGTATTAATCTTGACATCAAAAAATCTTTTGATACCATAGACCGGAGTTTCATATTCAATGTTCTATAGGAATTTGGTTTCAATGAATCTTTTATTACTACAATCAAAACCCTTTTTAACTCGGCCTTTATTTCTATCCAGATCAATGGGTCTCCCAAAGGCTACTTTAAATGCACCAAATGTGTAAGGAATTGTGACCCCCTATCTTCCATTATTTTCTCCATTGTGGACGATTATTTTAGTCATCTTCTCAATCGTCTTGTTGAACCGATAAAAATTAACCCCATTCATGTTTCCAGGAATGTGACGGCTCCAACCCACCTTCTATATGCTGATGAAATAATCCTTTTTTTGCAAGGTGATAAAAGAAATATTTGAAATCTAAAAAATGCCCCATCTCACTATGAAGAAGTTTTTGGTCAAACCATTAATAGGAAAAACTATTCTATATTCTTTGGAAAAAGCTTCCCCTCTATCTGAAAAGGTACCATTATCAGTGACTTAGGCATTAAAGAGGGTTTCTTTCCTTTTACTTACCTTGATGCTCCCATTTTTTGGGTCAGACCCAAGTCTTCTCACTTTTTTGAAATTGTTGACCAAATTTGTAACCAACTTTCCTCTTGGAAAGGGAAATACCTTTTGTTAGAAGGAAGATTATATCTTGTCAAATACGTAGTTGTTTCCAAACTAGTTTACTCTATGATGGTTTATAAATGGCCTATTGAGATCATCAAAAAAATTAACACCTTAATGAAAAATTTCATCTGGACTAGTATTATGTTAGAAAGAAAGCTTATTACTGTCCCCTAGTCGACTTGTTGCAAAGCTATTGATAAGGTTGGGATTGGGAAAAAAAATCTTGCATGCTTTAATGAGTCCCTTCAAGCTAGACTCACAATGAACCTTTTTTATATCAATTCAGATTCTGTCTCTTTTCTCAAAAGAAGATTCCTTAGAAAACTCAAGGAAAGAAAATTGAGTTTCCTCAACTCCTTTATCTGGCCTTCTATTAAGAAATATTTTTCCGCCATCATGAATGATTCAGATGAATGGTTACCAGGGAGTCCTCCATAAATTTCTAGTTGGAGAACTGGACTAGCACCCCTCCTATTTCAATGAATCAGCCTAACCAAAATCCTGCAAACACTAGCTATTCTATTAGTGATATTATAAATTCTCACAAGGATTATCTTCCTGAATCCATTATGAACATCATTAACAACTATCCTTTCTAAAACACTGATGATTTTTTAATTTGGAAACCTGCTCACAATGGTATACCAAATTCTAAAAACTTTTACAATCATTTTTTGTGTAATTATGAAAGTGAATTTGATTGGATAATTGTTTTTGACAAACCCTAGATAAAGACCTCAAGATTCACTCTTATTTTTCGCCTTGCCACAACAGAGTTCCCATAGACAGATGCCTTCAATCATTTGGTATTCAACTTTGCTGCAAATTTAGGCACTGAAATCAACACTGCGAAGACACTAACCACCTCTTCCTTTCTTGTTCTACTACCTCTTCTCTATGGAACTATATTTTTAAAATTTATTACTATAGATGGTTGATTCTTGACTTTTTCAACACTAAACAAAAGAGATGTACGGAAATGGAAAACTCTCAGAAAATTAAGAATATCTTCTTTGTTGTTGTTTCTGAGCTCCATCATCTGATCTGGTTGATAGAAATACTGTTACCTTTAACAATTCATCATTCAATCATAATGCAAGTTGGATGCAAATTCTTATTTCCATACATGAAGCTGCTTTGATACAAAAGGGGCACTGCAACAACATTGTTCATGACATTATGATTCTGGGATGTCTTCGGATTGAATGAAATTTTTTTCAGCCACGTCGTAACTTTGAAGGGTTTTGGCATGCTCCCTTTCTTGGTTGGATCAAGGTCAATGTTTATGGTGCCTCAAAAGGAAATCTAGGTCCAGCAGGTTGTGGCGCTATCTTCAGGAATCACCTTGGTTAGATCCTTGGATGATTTCTTGGAAATTATGGCACTACCTATTCTTTGGAGGCCGAAATGATGGGAATGATACATGTTGTTTCTTTCTCTAGGAATAATGGTTGGAAAAATCTCTAGTTCAAAAGCGATTTGACCACCATGGTATAAGCTATTTGGAACAAAGTGACACACCATGTGTGGTCGATCACTACTCGATGGATGGATTTCATAAGCTTGCTTCTTGACATCAACTTCATCATCACTCATATCTATCATGAAGCTAATACAGTTGTTGAAGGTCGTGCTAACAAATGAGTAAATCAAGACATTACTTGGCTTGATGATCTTTCTTTTTATTACCTCTATCTTCATAATAAAGATTGTAATATGATCCCATCCTTCAGACTCATGTAATATTTTTCTTTTATTTAAATTGTTCTGGCCTTTTTAATATATATATATATATATAATAAAGTATCATTATGTTATATTACCTTTTAAACTTGTTGTTTTTTGTCATACATACTATCGAACATGATGTTCCAATTTTAAAAATCCTGGAGTGTTACATTTTCCTTTTAAATGAATTGTGTCCTCGCAATTTAATCTTAATCTCGATAATAAAGGGGTTGACATTTTAAAATGCCTTCATTGAAAACAAACGTCATAAAAAGGGATAATAAAACATACTCTTAATAATAGAGAAAGGGAACTTCAAAGGTCATATGGAATAACATATAACTAGGTTTCTAGGTAGGATAACATTGGTGGAATGTGAAGATATGAACATGAAAGAAAAGGTAAATAATTATAATGACTGATTGAGGTCACTAATCATAAGAATATGAATAATAAATTGAAATTTTATGGCCTCAAAACCATAAATCTTTGATAATTTAAAATAAAATCAATTAAACATGAATGAAGTTATTATTATAACATTTTGTTTCAATATAATTTTCCTAAAGTTGAGGAATTATTTTACCATCTAGATTAAAAATATATGAAAATATAATTACTTGATATCTTTCTATTTCATAAGCACAATTTCATCTTTTGTTTGTGCTTCGATCATTTTACAATTCATTTCTTACTACAATAAATGAATATCTAAGATGAATTTTCTTATGCCTAAATCACTAAAATTAACTTTAAAATATCATAGGATCTATAAAAGAGTGAAAATTATTTCCATTTTCTTATAAATATTTTCCATAACCAATATAGTTATCACATGTTATCCAATACAATACATTAATATCTAAACCTCAATAGTAACACCACTGATTCAACATTAATATTTATCCATATGGTGATTTAACTAAAAACAATGACATATAAACCAAGATATAATGTAGGTAAATGGTAGGCATTAAACCCTTATTGTCCTTCAGTTATGGGTTCAAGCCATGCAGCCTTTCCAGAAATGACGAGTTTCCACCCAAAATGTGGGTTGTCCTTTTACTAAAACAATATTAATATAATTAATATAATGTTACAAAATTATAATGGCCCATAATCACATTAAAATCAAATAATATATAAACATTAAAGGTTACCAATACCTTCATAAAAAAAATTTATCATTATTATCTCAACATCAATCACATATTAAGTGTTATCCTTCATCAATCATGTGTTTTCTAATAAGTTCAACTTTCCATTGAATCACTTTTCTTGGTACCATTCAACTCATTCTTTCAAATAATTAAATAAATACTATTATAGTATAATACTTATACATTTAATAATTCTTATAATCAAAATATCATTTATTAAAATACTCTTATAACATAATTCTTGATCCCAAACATAATCATGTTAATCATTAAACTTTGTATGTAGTAATAGCATTAGATAAGCCTTGATTCCTTATCTTATTTTTAGGTATATTCCGTTGATGCTTGGGGAATTAATTTACATAGTGCCCTATCTCCCTACATTGGAATCATTTCACATTGGCATATTATTTATTTACATTTCAAAAATGAGCATAATTTATTTTTTCTACACACTTGAAGAAAAAATCTTTTCCTTTTAATCATATACCAAGGGGTTTCCTTCCACAGGTATCACATTTTGGAAAATGCCTCTTTCCATTCTTCCCCTTAAACATTTTCTGCTATGTCTTCTTCTTCTTCTATTTCTTCCCTTCAAAGCCATAAGACTTAGATAATTCATCTTATGTCTCTATAGAACAGGATATTATGTCTTCATATGATTAAAATGTTTGGGATACTAGTTCCTTTAGAAGGATTATCTTAATACCATCAAATAAGTGGTCAATATTTTCCTTTATATTAAATACATAGTCTGAAATAAGTCTTAATAACCTTGTAAATTTGGCTTCATACTTAAAAACATTGTCTACATTATTTTTCCTTAAAATCAAGAACTTTCTTTCCATATATGTTTGTTTCCAAAGAAGAAAATATTTTTCCAAGAATAGTACCTTTAAATCCTTCTACTTCATGATTTTTATTTCCTCTTCATCTTTATTGTTTTTAATTATTGACCACAAATTATGACAGATGATAAAATTCTATGAGAACTTCTCCCTTCCAATACATCCTAGAGCAGGAAATATCTTATCTATTGCTCAAATAAAAAAAGAATTTTTATTATTTATGTAATGATAGGGGTTGGTGATCCATGAAGCGGTATAACATTATTACACCATGTGGTGGATCAACAGGATGCTCCATATGGGAAAGGTTATTACAAATAACCAGAGCCAGCTGCCCCAATATGGTTATAATTTGATCAGTTCCAACTCTAGCTCCAACTACAACTTCATTATCATTCCCATGGGTCAATCACTACATGTGGTATGTGCATTGATATGATTCTCATTCCCTTCATTAGGTGTCATTTCTATATAATAGAATAAACTATATTAGATCATAACATTATGAAACATAATTTATAATCCTAAAACTAGTGAAAAACTTAACATAAATAGAAAAAATTATACATAGATAATCTTGTAATCATAAACATGATTTATTTAGGGATATCTTTATTTCCAACTCCTTAATAATGGTTTTTAAAAAAAATTATTTATCCTAAGAATATCCCTCGGGAGTGCCAAACCATGTGTGTAATAAGGCATGTTTTTGTGCACCAGGTGATGATCAAGTCAATCCCAATGAACCGTTTTCAAATTTATTACCCCTAGGTACATCTATAATAGGACCATATCAATGTATATTATCAAGAAAGGTATGTATTTGACATGAAAAATCATATAATATCTTCTTTTTCAAGACATTATGATGTTCTTCTATACATATCTTCAATGTTTGTCATAGGGTTGTGTTCTCTAATCTATGTTTTCCTAAATCTAGTTCTCAAATTTTATACTAAAATTTCTCTGATACCAATTATAGTGACATCAACCCCAATAGCTCAGATCCAGTATTTACTTTATTACATTGGTATTAGATACAATAAATTGCACCATGAAAGACCGAATAGTTTATTAGTCTTTGTAAAGTAGATACATACTTAAAATTCACATTATATCTTAAAAAATAAAATACACAAAGAATTTTCTTTGATAATTCTATTATTTATATTAGCATATCCCTATATATAAATCACAAAATACTTCCTCGTGTCCTGGGTAAAATAAAACATACAAAAGGGGTGATCTCAGATACTCGGTATGGGTAATAGTATAGTAAAATTTATGAATAAATAATGCATAATAAATATGGAAAGGTAAATAACTAAAACACATTCCATTTAATCAATAACATGAGTATAATATGGTAGGAATAAATCATGATCAAATAATTCCATATAAATAATCACATGAGCTTGAAAACTTAATTGTAAATATTCTAACCAATTGAATAATCACATGAAATATAAATAACTAAATTCATAATGATGTAATTCATAATTTCAAACATATAAACTATACTATTTAGACATTGTTCCAAGACATATAAATAAATGGCTAAGGCCTCAACCAAAACCCAATGTAATTTGTCTCATGAAACCTACTGATGCATTGAGGGGGATATAGTGGGTCCCAACCATCACTTAGTCCAATTCATTCCTAATATGAAAGGGGTGAAACATGATCAACATAAACATTCATATTGAAAAAATAACATATGAAATGTTAATTATCATAAAAATTAATAAACATAATCATAAACCATCCAGAGTAAAATGGTGAATAGTACTAAAATTGTACATCCCCAGTCAAACAGATCACATACCATCAAGATAAATAACAATTATGGTATAAATACAACATATAATTATTATATCATAATTAAAATGTTGTTTTTATGTCATTTAGGAATAGAAATACCATGTAAATATCGTTAAAAATATTTTTAACAAAAATAACCTTCGCATTTTTTTAATCACCTTTTGAGAAAAAAAAATTCAAAAAACATTTTGAAAATAATTTTCATTGAAAATAACCTTTTAAAAATTGAAAAATGAGCATTAAAATATTAATTGGTCATGATTAAGGAAAATTATGTTCACGTCATACACATTCAAACAGAGATTCCTTTCATATTTTTGGCAAAATCCAAACAGGTGCTGTTTTGAAAATGACCTAAAGTTTTCTTTCAAAACATTTTATAAAAAGAAAAAATGAGTAAAAATGTATTTAATAAATAATTTTTAAAATATTAGAAACTTTTTTAGAGAACATGGGTTTTTATGGAAAGGAATTTTCAACCAAAGGGAGAAATAAAGTCATATTTTCATAAAAACATTTTCACAATCATTTTAAGTACCAATGTGTGGGAAAATTGTAATATTACTTGAAAAAGTTCATGAATAACTATTTTTAAAGAAAATATATTTATTTTAATATTAAAATATCAAATAATTACCCCAATTAAGATTTAAACATAAATAATCTTGAATAATGACAAGATTGTGAAATAACCCCTTGCCACTTTGGTAACTACTGAATCGTAAGACCCATAAAAGAAAACACATAAAATGAAACATTAAATAAAATGAATAAAAATATATTAATTATATAATATATAAAATGGGTATTATATACAACTCATAATAGAAATAAGTGGTGAATATGGTATATGTCTCACGGAAGTAGAAGTGAGATTAGAAACCCTTACCTCAAATACGATTTCTTTTTTAAGTGTTAATACCTCATCTATTATGGTTTCAAGCATGTTTTTAAGTTATTATACAACCATAATAATATTTATAATATCATATATGATCCTATTATAACATTTTACCTCCCATTTGTTAATAATATTTTATTATTTTCATTATTTCAGCTGTTAATTGTCATGTTTTATCATGAGTATTTTTTCATGAAAATTCTAGTTCTTGGCTATAAGATATATATCATATACATAATTATAATAATGTTATAAATATTAAATTTACTCATTAGATAAATTTTTAAAATAATTTATGAAATTTGGACATAGAAAATTAATCACATATCTTCATGAAGACAGTAGGTCATACATACGCATGAGTGATGATATCATTCCCTTATCAAGTGAAAGGGAAACGATTGGGTGATGTATTAACCTTAAAAAATTAATAACTTCTCATATATATCACATATTTAAAACCCCATCTTTTTCAAGAGATATATCACCGTCATTTAAATGTACTATTTTTCCTTGTGTTGAGTACTTTTCATTTGGGTTTTAACTTGGGATGTGTTTGGGTAAACATTTGAGAAAAATGGAAGAAAGAGGGTAGTGCATGGTTGGCGCACCGTTTTACCTAATCGTGCACCTTGGTCCAGCAAACTGTGCTACTCTGGATAGAGATATTTTGCACAACTGGTGCAAGGTTTGTAAAATCATGCACCCTAAAAGGAGAAACTGTGTATCCCCTCCCCCCCAGAAGAGGCACACTGTTAAGGCACACTGTTAGGGAAAACTGTGTGCCCCGAAAAACAAACCTTGTGTATGGGATTTTAATCCTACGAAATTTTTTAAAAAATTCTTGAACCCCTATCTTATACCCTAGGATACCCTAGTTCAACCCATTATCAATTTTTATTAACTATAAAGCCTCTTGAAGGGATTCCAAGGTTGTTTATCCTCGGTTCTTGGTGATTTGAAGCCCGGTTGGCATATCTGCACCTCTTCAGGTATGTGGTTTCATCATGATTATTTTCTTATCTCTCTCACATTTTTATACCATTATTTTGGTGGGTTGTTATCCTCTATTTTTTTGGATCTAGATATAGATTTTTTTAATCTAGATCTGGTCTTGTTGGATCTAGATCTATATGTAAGATATCTTGTTTCGTTTGACTGTGAATTTAGGTTTCAGATCTATAAAGTGTTCTTCATCACGTTCTGGATTCATCCTCTTCATATTGGGGTTCTCCATTGTGCGATTTTTCATCAACAAATTGAGTTAGGTGGTCTATAATTCAAATCCTAAAGTCTTTATTTCAATTACGTGTATTTAATTTTAGAATTTTCTATTAGATGTTTAGGAATTGAGTTTTTAATTGAATTGATCAATTTAGTGAATTGATTAATTAAAAGAATTAAGAAATTAAGGATATAGAAATTGTAGATTTTTAATAATTAATTGATGAATTAATTATGAGAATATTGGTATTGTTATTTTAAATAATTAATTGTGGATTAATTATGGAGTTATTGAGATTGTTAAACTCAATTAATTAATTGTCAAATTAATTAATGGGAATGGTTGGGATTATGAAATTGTGAATTGGAATAATTAATTGTTGAATTAATTATGAAAATATCAAAATCATTGAGATTGAATAATTAATTGTTGAATTAATTATTTTTAAATAAATTTCATGAAATGGAATAATTAATTATATAATTAATTATTATATATTGTACTAATTATTTTATTTATTGAGATAATTAATTAATTGTTGAATTAATTAATGGAATTGATGTGACTAATTAATTGTTGAATTAATTAATGGAATGATATGAGAATGTACTTGTTGAATTTTATTAATTAATTGGTGAATTAATTAATGTGTTAATCATGTGTGGGACATGGTTTTCTACATCAAAATCCCATAGTATAAAAGAAATGATGAATGGTAACATGGACATTAAAATATGAATTGTGATGATGAAAGGTAACATGTACATTCAATTATTAATTGTGATGATGAATGGTAACATGGACATTCAAATGTGAATTGTAATAATGAATGGTAATATGGACATTAAAATGTGAATTTTGATAATGAATGGTAACATGGATATTAAAATGTGAATTGTGATTATGAATGGTAAAATAGACATTCAAATGTGAATTGTGAGGATGAATGGTAACATGGACATTCAGACATGTGATATCCATTAGGGATAGTTCAAACACCGGAATAGGCTGAAGCAGGTATTGAGGTTCGAGTGGGTAACACCCCAAGATTTCAAAGTACGTTATTTCTTCAAAATAATTCAATAACTTGCACTACACGCAACACCGAGTTCAAGCGCACCATAACTTACCAAACTAGTCGTTCAAAAGCGGTTATGAATAGTATTAAATAAATTTTTAACTATAAATAATCCTTATAATTTTAGAATCTATATTATGAGTTTCTTAGACATAATGTAAGAACTAATTCATTTTTTCAGATAAAAGAATTATTTTTCAAAAAATGCACTTTTACCGCATTTTAATGGTGAACCCTTTTTAATCCCAATATTTGAAACTTTTATATATTCAATTTGACAAAATAAACTTCTTCTTTAGAATCAGGACATAAGAATTTAGTTTCAATAAATTTTTGGTTTTTTCTGATAACTTTCAAATTTGGGTGAATAGTGAAAAATTCTACATTTTAACTGAAAACAACTTTTTTAATAAAAATAATTTATAGTGTTAAATTATAAATTTTAATGGTTTGGAAGTATAAATAGATTATATTTTTACCATTTAATCCGATTATGGTCATTTTAAATAATTTCATTTTTAGATTAGACATAAAAAAGTGTCAATCTTTTGATAGATGTTGTTTTTGAAAATACGGCTTTTGGTTTTGACAACGGGAATTAATTTTGAATTAATAAATGCAACTTCTATGTTTTTAATTTGGTAAAATAAACTTTATTTTTGGATTTTTAATATCAAAATTATCCTAGGGTGAATTTTTGGTATTTTTCTGAAAACGTTCAATTTTTTATGAATAGTGAAAAAACACTGAGTTATTGTTTAAAAACGAATTTTTATTTAAATAATTATATATTTTATTTAAATTTATTTTTGGTAAAAATAGATACATAATACCTATATAAGTTCAATTTAATTCATTGTAGTTAGTTTATAATAATTTTAGATATATAAAAATTTTATTGAACTTTTCACCGTCTTTTACCCACCTCCTAGGAGAATTTGCAAATTTACATAAAACTTAATTTTACCACTTCAGTGAGTTGAATTTAAAAAATACTAGAGACATGGTTAATATCAAGGAGTAAATTTTGGTTTAATAAGGTAAAAATAATTTTTGTTGAATAGTAACTTTATACTTTTATTAACCACGGTTAAAAGTAAATAGGGTAATTAAGGGTAAAAATTATATTAATATTACCCTAACACATGTCGTAATTCTATTGGACAAGTTTATATTGACCAAAAACAACCTTAGAAATAAAATATTATCATTTAGGTCCACTTGGATTAGATTATAACATTAATTATTGTTTAATTCAAAGAAGAGTTAAACGAGTTAACATCAAAGTTTAATAACTAATTTTTTTTTAATATAGGGTTATTCATAAGATAAATTCGATTATAAATATTAATTATAAATATAAAAATATTTCTTACATCATGGTATTTTATTTATAATTTTTATACATTAAATAAATAAATTTATTTATAACACAATGATGATGCATTAATTACCTTATTCATGAAAGAATCAAATAAATGGTATTATAAATATTAAAATAAATATAATTTCAAAATATTTATGACATCCACGAATTTTATAGGTTAATATGGAATGATAGGGATTATTAAATGTATATTGTTCTAATTTATCAAGTTTTTATGACTTTCACAAAAACAAGATACCAAATAGTGTCAAAATTGACATAAAAGAGTTTTTAAAACAAATATTATATTATTAATTGATATTCTATTCCCAAAAATATAAGGTTCAGCTAAAAAACTTATATCATGATAGTTGTATCATTAATGGACCACTTGGGGGTCTATTGGAAGTTTATAGTAATTTTATTAACCATATAATATAAAAATACAAAGAGACATGGTGAATTTCAAACTAATTAACTAAGAGTTAAAACTAAACGATAAGGTTAATAAAGTGACCCAAACCTGTTTAAAAACTATTGGTTGAGTGTATTTCGACCTATCCCAACATTAGACTCGAAATAAATTAATTTGGAGCCATTATAAACTGAATATTAATTTGTTATAAAATAATATTTTGAGTTTTTCCTAAGATGCCCCTCACCCCTCTTATAAAAGGGCACTCCCCCTTCTCTCAAATTCATACCATAAAAGCCTTTTGGCTTGGCCAAACCCTTTGAAAATATCCTCCCAACTATCCTAACTTCATCCTAGATGCATTCCATTGGTCATAAATCCATCCTAAGGAGCCTTTTTTATCAAATCAAGAGGAAGAACCCGGAGAAGAGGTAATGATTTCACCACCCTCTTTAAAGTTCTCTTATTCATCCACTTACTCTTTTTTTGTTGTTTCCATTCTAAAATAATAACTCCAGTATCTTATATATATTTTGATGTTATTTGAAATATGGAACAACTATATTCATTTTCCTATCCATCTTATGAATGATAATATCACCATGCGTGTGTACGTACGGCTTACCGTCTCCAGGCTGTGGTGTAATTTGTTATTCAATACTATGTTATTTGGATGGATATAATGATGAGTAATATGTATATAAATAATGAAAATAACATTATAATTTCTCTGTAAAATTAATATACCATCCAATTCCACAAATTTAAGGAAATTATATTGTCCCTCATGCGTAGGTATGGATTACCGTCTCCACGACGCGATGTGATTCATTTCCACGTTCACCATTCATCGACGATTATAAAAATATATATACTAATAATAAGTATATAATATATGAAATAATAATTATTATGGAGATATATACATATATATATATATATATATATTTACTTATATATATCTTATTCACTTAGTTCCTTTCAATACGAGATGAAAACAGAAACAGCATTTATGCGTACGTACGGACTACCGTCTCCATAAACGATGTTTTTCATGTCATATATATGTCTATTTTACATATTTATATTCTAAATATATATGATATATAAATCATGTTTTATATTCTGGATGTAGTTAAATCTTTATCTAAGTGATAAAATCAAGAGTAACAAGTTAAAACACGTACGATAAAGAAAGCGATTATTACCCAAAATGATAATTTAACATGGAAATTATTATTAAATGGGTAGTATAAAGTAATAAATGAATCATGTATGATATCATAAATATTAATATGGTTCTGGTATACTTTAATAACATACTAATATCTTCATACAAGAGGTTAAACGTACCCTCCACTAAAGGAAATTTCAAGGTAAGGGGTTTTCATCTCACTCCTTATTCCCGTGAGATTCATGCCATATTTCCACTATTACCTTTTGTGTGGTGTATGTACTACCCATAATTGTATTATTTATGTAATAAACTTTAATTTCTGTGTATTTACATATTCATTGTATGATACCTCCTTCATGGGGTGTATGTTTCGTAAGTTACCAAATTGGTAAGGGTTAATTCCTCAATCTCATTATTATCCGAGATTGTTTATGTATAAGTATATACTGGGACATTTTTATCATCCATGTCCATTTTTTCATAAAAATTATTTCAAAATGAATATTTTAAGTATTTTTTAAAGGTACTCTTTATCAAGATAAGAATTATAAATGTTTTCAAGATTTATCTTTCTAAAAAAATTTAATTAATATCCATGTTTTCAAAATGATTTTAAGGATTTATTTATATGGAAATGAATGTTTTGAAATGATATTTCTTTTAAAAAGTTTCAAAGTGGTATGGGAAACTTTTATTCAAAAAACCCTTTTAAATTACTTCCTTTATAAATGTGTGACTTTTCAATGATTTAAAAAAAAAGAGACATTTCTCTCAAATAGTTTTGATTTCATCTTTATCAACATCCTTTGATGGATTTTAAGATTATTTGATGTTGATTTTTTATGATACAAAACTTCCATATTGTATTGATGGTTTTTTGATATGTTTGACTTTGGATGTGTTATTTTTATACCATTCATGGTTTATGGAGAAATTATTGACATTTCGTATGCTGGTTTTAATACAAACATTTATGTTATGTTTAAACCTGTTCATATGAAGAATGAATTGGACTTAGTAAGTGACGGGTGGAGCCCGATATAGCTCCTTGATGCATCGATAGGTATCATGAGACAAACTAGTGTCTTGGAAAAAGGCCTTGAAAAAATCTTATTTGTAGTCTTGGCACAAGGCCTTGACTATGTAGTTATGATAGTATGGAATTATGAATTCCATCATTATGAAAGTGTTTATTTATATTGCATGTGATTATTCGACTAGTAGAATATCCATGTGAATAAGTAAATGGCATTATTTCATTTTATTTTGTCCATATTATGATGAAGTTCAAGTTTAAAAGGTTTTTTTTAGTTATACATTACCTTAAATGTTTATTCTTTTTTATGAAAGATTCTGCTGTATTTCTTACCCTTAATGAGCATTTGAGATCACCCCTTTCTATGTTTTATTTTTTCCAAGATTCCAAGAAGTGTATTGTAATTGATATGCAGGGTTAAGCCAAGGGAATAATGGCATTCATAAAATATTATTTATGTTGTTTTGTATGTTATAATGGGTAATGTAACATTCATGTATGTAATCTATTTTCTAAGACTACTAAACTGATCGGTCCTTCGGGGCTTGATTCCTTGTAATCATGCCAATGTATTAAAATAATGCACCGACTCTAGGTAACTGGGGTCGAGGTGTTACAATTTGTATTAGAGGATGTTTAGAAATAACCTTGTAAACTAGATTTAGATAAACTCTTATTAGAGAACATTACCCTAAGATATACTTTGAGGATTAATATAGAAGAACTTCCTGGAATTTTTGTAATGTTGAGATTTTGTGAGTTTTCTAAGAAAATGCATCCCTATTTGGATACGAGCAGGTAGAGGTGGCTCTGGCACAGATGTACCTAGGGGTAAAACCCGAAAACACCACTTTGAGCTAGACTCAAATGGGAACTGGTGCCCGAAAATGGGCCTTGTTGCACTCTTAGTTACGACACTCCCATGGGATATGCTTAGGATAATTCTCATTTTCTGTACAAACCATTTTGAAGGGTTTATGAGTATATATACTTACTCAAAGAAAACATTTTTATGATAATGGATTATATCCATAAACTATTCAATTTATGTTAAGAGTTTTACAGGTTTGGATTTATGTATTGTGATTCATAAACTAATCCAGTGTATTCCATTGTATAGAAATGGAGCCCATTTTAAGGAATGTGAACTCCAGAAATACGTATGATCCAAAGAGTAAGAAGGATCATATCTTTCCCGGTATTAATTCAACATTTAGAAGGGAAATATTCTCCCATGTATTCTCGACATATGAAGAAATAATATCATTTTTTAATAATATAAGTAAAGAATTATCTGAGTCCTATGGCATTGAAGGAAAGAAAGAGAAGAAAAGGATGGAAGAGAGAAAGATGGATAAAGGGAAGAAGGAAAAGAAGAATTTTCCCATATGTGATAACTGTGGGAAGAAACACCCTAGAACTTTCCTGAAGGTAATGGGAGTTTGTTATAAGTGTTGAGAAAAAGGATACCAAGTACGTGACTGTAAGGGTAAGAAAAAGGTTTCAAATGTACAATGATTCACCTAAAAGGAGTCGGGAAACTATGAGAACCAATGTCCAAATGATCAGAGTATGCCCCAAATGATGCTATTGGATCATAATCAAGTTATGATACTACCACAGATGAGGAGGAATGATTAGATTTCTTATGTTATTATTAAATAATTTTTTCATTTGAGTGTTGTATCAACAATGTAATGGTTATAATAATTATGGAGTATACAAGGATTGTACTACAGTACTATTTTATTAAGGACTTGAGATTGTGTGGAACCAAGAAAAGTGACTCAATAACAGGTTAAATTTTTGAAAAATATATGGTTGAGAGAAAGATAAACCCTAATATGGTTCTAATACTGAGGTAGTGATTTTGGAATAATACATGATTGATTTGGATAAATTATATTGGATATTATTGACTACCATGAAAGTGATTAATGATTTCTATATTCCATCATTGCATGAGTTTACAACATTTTTGGATAGAAGGAGTATATCCAGTATTCTATAAGGAATAAGGGATCATGAATGTAATCAATAAGGTTTTATGGTAATTCAGGATGTTTCAGTGTTTTAAAAGAATACATGATGAAGGTGTTCACATGTTATTACACGGAAAAAAGGATCTTCATTGTGTTTACCTTCCTTATAAATTTTGTACTGTGAGTTTTGACATAATTATTTTGGATAATTCTAGTTTGAGATTATTTTTTTGATTACCATAAAACGACATCCCAGAGGTTAGGTGGCAACCCTTCGCGTCTGGCCAGGCAACGAGACTTGAACCCGCAAACGAAGGGCGACAAGGGTGTATCACCTACCAGTATCCCATGTGATGTCCTTGATTGAATAATGTAGTTTTTTTTAAAAGTTCTGTTAAATGAATTAGAAATTTATTTTCTTTGGAACCCTATACGAATCGGATAAATAGAAAAAAAAATTAAGTTTTATTATCTTTTAGAGTGAATGATGAGTTTGTGGTAGAAATTAGTTAAAGGATGGAACTCTACTTGACAAGTATACATTTTTTTCTTCTCTTATTCTATGAAGAAATAAATTATTAAACTTTAATTAATGCATTCTAAAACCACAAATGTGTTATCCTAATACCTTACGTTTTGTTGAACTGATGGTATTTTAAATCATCATATATTGGTGGATTTGAGGCCCACAATTCTACAATTGTTTGTGATTTATGACCTCAATCACTCCCTATAAATATTTAATTTTTCCCTCCAATTATGTGTCTCTAATTTTCACCAATGTTCTCCTAATTGAGATCATAATTTGGTGGTGACTTTTTTATTCCCCTTTTCCTCTTAATAAGACTAAATTTTATTAACTCAATTTCTGATGTGGGTTTTCCCACAAAGGTATTTTCTAATTTCAACATTTTATTTTCGAAGAAAAATTTCAAATTGAAAGGATTCAATTTATTGAATTAGTTAAGAATGTAACACCCCAAGATTTCAAAGTACGTTATTTCTTCAAAATAACTCAATAACTTGCACTACACGCAACACCGAGTTCAAGCGCACCATAACTTACCAAACTAGCCGTTCAAAAGTGGTTATGAATAGTATTAACTAAATTTTGAACTATATATATACTTATAATTTTATAATCCATATTATGAGTTTCTTAGACATAATTTAAGAACTAATTCATTTTTTCAGATTAAAGAAGTATTTTTTTAAAAATGCACTTTTACCGCCTTTTAATGGTGATCCCTTTTTAAATCCAATATTTGAAACTTTTATATATTAAATTTGACAAAATAAACTTCTTCTTTAGAATAGGGACATAATAATTTAGTTTCAATAAATTTTTGGGGTTTTTCTGATAACTTTCATATTTGGGTGAATATTGAAAAATATTATATTTTAACTAAAAACAACTTTTTTAATCAAAATAATTTATAGTGTTAAATTATAAATTTTAATGGTTTGTAAGTATAAATATATTATATTTTTACCATTTAATCCAATTATGTTCATTTTATGTAATTTCACTTTGAGATTAGACATAAAGAAGTGTCAATCTTTTAATAGATGTTGTTTTTAAAAATACCCCTTTTGGTTTTGACAATGGGAATTAATTTTAAATTAACAAATTCAACTTTTATGTTTTGAATTTGGTAAAATAAAATTCATTTTTGAATTAGTAATATATAAATTAGCCCAAAGTGAATTTTTGGTATTTTTCTAATAACGTTCAATTTTTGATGAATAGTGAAAAAACACTAAGTTATTGTTTAAAAACGAATTTTTATTTAAATAATTATTTGTTTTATTTAAATTTATTTTAAGTCAAAATAGATACATAATACCTATATAAGTTCAATGTAATTCATTGTAGTTAGTTTATAATAATTTTAGATATGTAAAAATTTTATTGAACTTTTCACCGTCTTTTACCCACCTCCTAGGAGAATTTGCAAAATTACATAAAACTTAATTTTAACGCTTCTATGAGTTGAATTTAAAAAATACTAGATACACGGTTAATATCAAGGAGTTAAATTTTGTTAAATAAGATAAAAATAATTTTTGGTGAATATTAACTTTTTACTTTTATTTACCACGGTTAAAAGTAAATAGAATAATTAAGGGTAAAAATGATATTAATATTACACTAACACATGTCCTAATTCTATTGGACAAATTTATCTTGACTAAAAACAACCTTAGAAATAAAATATTATCATTTAGGTCCACTTGGATTATATTAGGACATTTATTATTATTTAATTAAAAGAAGAGTTAATAGAGTTAAAATCAAAGTTTAATAACTAAAAAAAATTTAATATAGGGTTATTCATAAGATAAATTCGATTAGAAATATTCATTAGAAATATAAAAATATTTCCTACATCATTGTATTTTATTTGTAATTTTTAAACATTAAATAAATAAATTTATTTATGACACAATGATGATGTAGTAATTACCTTATTAATGAAATAATCATATAAATGGTATTATAAATATTAAAATAAATATAATTTCAAAGTTTTTATGACATACACAAATTTTCAAGGTGAATTTGACATGATATGGATGATTCAATGTATCTTTTTCGAAGTTATCAAGTTGTTATTACTTTCACAAAAACAAAATACCAAATAGTTTCAAAATTGACATAAAAGAGTTTTTAAAACAAATATTATATTATTAATTGATATTCTATTCCGTAAAATCTAAGGTTCGGCCAAAGGACTTATATCATGATAGGTGTATAATTAATGGACCACTTGGGGGGTCGATTGGAAGTTTATAGTAAGTTTATTAACCATATAATATAAAAATACAAAGACACATGGTAAATGTCAAACTAATTAACTAAGAGTTAAAACTAAAAGATAAGGTTAATAAAGTGACCCTAACCTGTCTAAAACCTATTGGTTGAGTGTATTTTGACCCATAACCACCTTATACTAGAAATAAATCAATTTGGAGCCATTATAAACCGAATATGAATTTATTATAAAATAATATTTTGAGTTTTTTCTAAGGTTCCATTCACCCCTCTTATAAAAGGGCACTCCCCCTTCTCTCAAATTCATACCTTCAAAGCCTTTTGGATTATCCAAACTCTGCCATCATAAGGAGCCCTTTTGATCAAATCAACAGGAAGAACCTGGAGAAGAGGTAATGATTTCACCACCCTCTTTCAAGTTCTCTTATTCTTCCACTTACTATTTCTTTGTTATTTCCATTCTATAATAATAAATCCAGTATCTTATATATACTGTGATGTTATTATAAATATGGAACAACTATATTCATTATACTAACCATCTTATGAATGATAATGTCACCATGCGTGCGTACGTACGGCTTACCGTCTCCACGCCGTGGTGTAATTTTTTATTCAACGCTATGTTATTTAAATGGATATAATGATGATTAATAGGTATATAAATAATGAAAATAAAATTCTAATGTCTCTGTAAAATTAATATACCATCCAATTCCGCAACTTTAAGGAAATTATATTGTCGCTCAGGCGTACGTACGGATTATCGTCTCCACAACGTGATGAGATTAATTTCCACGTTCACCATTCATCAACGATTATAAAAATATATATATTACTAATAAATATATAATATATGACATAATATTGATACTGGATATATATACATATATATATATATGTACTTACATATATCCTACACACTTAGTTCCGTTCAATATGAGATGAAAATTGAAACAGCGTTTATGCGTACGTACGGACTACCGTCTCCATAAACGGTCTTTTTCATTCCATATATATGTCTATTATACATATTTATATTCTAAATATATATGATATATAAATCTTGTTTTATATTCTGGAAGTACATAAATCTTTATCTAAGTGATACAATCAAGAGTAACAAGTTAAAACACGTACGGTAAAGAAAGCGATTATTACCCAAAATGTTAATTTAACATGGAAATTATTATTAAATGGGTAGTATAAAGTAATAAATGAATCATGTATGATATCATAAATATTAATATGGTTCTTTTATACTTTAATAACATACTAATATCTTCATACAAGAGTTTAAACGTACCCTCAACTAAAGGAAAGTGCAAGGTAAGGGGTTTTCATCTCACTCCTTATTCCCGTGGGATTCATGCCATATTGCCACTATTAACTTTTGTGTGGTGTATGAACTACCCATAATTGTATTATTTGTGTAATAAACTTTAATTTATGTGTATCTACATATTCATTTTATGATACCTCTTTCATGGGGTGTATGTTTCGTAAGTTACCAAATTGGTAAGGGTTAATTCCTCAATCTCATTATTATCCGAGATTGTTTACTTGTAAGTATCTACTGGGATATTTTTATCATCCATGTCCATTTTTTCATAAAAATGTTTTCAAAATGAATATTTTAATTATTTTTTAAAGTTACTCTTTATCAAGATCAGAATTTTAAAAGTTTTAAATATTTATCTTTTTAAATCTTTTTAATTAATGTCCATGTTTTCAAAATGATTTTAAGGATTTATTTATAAAGACATGAATGTTTTGAAATGAAATTTATTTTCAAAAGTTTCAAAGTGGTATGGGAAACTTTGATTCAAAAAACTCTTTTAAATTACTTCTTTTATAAATGTGTGACTTTTCAATGATTTCAAAAAAAGAGACATTTCTCTCAAATAGTTTTGATTTCATCTTTGTCAACATCCTTTGATGGATTTTAAGCTTATTTGAAGTTGATTAATTATGATACAAAACTTCTATATTATATTGACAGTTTTGTGATATGTTTGACTGTGGGTGTGTTATTTTTATACCATTCATGGTTTATGTAGAAAGTTCTGACATTTCGTATGCTAGTTTTAAAACGAACATTTATGTTATGTTTAAACCTGTTCATATGAGGAATGAATTGGACTTAGTAAGTGATGGTTAGAGCCTGCTATAGCTCCTCGATGCATCTGTAGGTCTCATGAGACAAACTGGTGTCTTGACACAAGGCCTTGACAAAATCTTATTTGTAGTCTTGGCACAAGGCCTTGACTATGTGGTTATGATAGTCTGGAATTATGCATTCCATCATTATGAAAGTGGCTATTGATATTGCATGTGATTATTCGACTAGTAGAATATCCTTGTAAATAAGTAAATGGAATTATTTAATTTTATTTTTTCCATATTATGCTGAAGTTCAAGTTTAAAAGGATTTTTTTTAGTTATACATTGCCTTAAATGTTTATGCTTGTTTATGAAAGATTCCTCTGTATTGATTACCCTTACTGAGCATTTGAGATCACCCCTTTCTATGTTTTATTTTTCCCAGGATTCCAAGAAGTGTATTGTGATTGATATGCAGGGTTAATCCAAGGGAATAATAGCATTCACAAATGATTATTTATATTATTTTTTATGTTATAATGTGTAATGTAACATTCATGTATGTGATCTATTTTCCAATACTTCTAAACTGATCGGTCCTCCGGGACTTGATTCCTTGTAATCATGCCAATGTATTAAAATAATGCACTGACTCTGGGTAACTAGGGTCAGGGTGATACAGAGTATCCTCAGGAACACAGTGTTTATCTGGTTAAATAGAGTAATTTCATAAATGTAAACTATTTACTTTATTGCTAGTATTTATTCTTTATATAACTATATACACTTGTTATTGCATGGATATTATTTTAGATGTTATTGGTGGTGGCCTACTAAGTTGTACTCAAACCATACTCAAGCTTCTTGATCGGTACACTAATAGACTTCATGTTTGCAGGACTAGATAAGGACAAATGCCCTGTGTTAGATATAAGGCCCCAGCCTTAAGCATTACATAATCTTGAGTTAAGGAAATAATTCACATTGAGGATTTTTTGGGTTTAGAGTTTTAGTGAATAAGGACTTAACTAATACATAATAACTCAAATTTATAAAAAGTGGATACCACTATAATAGTATCCATTTATTCCATAATATAAAACTTTTAAAAGTAAATATGATTTTTTTTCTTGATAAAACTATTCTTAACTTCTTTCTTTCTCTTACCCATCCTTATACCATATGAAAAAAATTTAAAAACATTTGATGAACACAAAAATATAGGTAAGAGATATAAAATAAATAAAGGAAATGTTAGCCCCTGAATATTTATAAACCCATGAAATAATAATAATCCTGAAAAACATCATAGAAATTATAAATCAAAGTGGTAACTTGTGGAATCTATATCAAACTTACATTGTATCTTTCACAACTGCATAGGTAGTTACCTTCATGGTTACATTTAGAATACCCATAAAAGTATATTCTCTAATTCTATTAGGATAAACCTTATTGTTTCACTCTATCTCATTACCTAATGAATTGTAGAGCTATCACAGGCTCACCCACCCACAATTTATCACGGAACCACTTGTATACATAATCAATGCTCAAGAACCATAACATAATTATAACATATTAACATGTATAAAGGAAAAATAACATTTCCAAATTATAATCATAAGCTATCATTTCAATATATTGGAACGATAAATCCATTATCAAAACCATTTTTAATAGAAAAATACCTAAAAAGGGAATATTTTATTTACTTTCCTTTTAAAAATATTACAACTTATAGAGGAATCCAAATACCAAATAATGGTCACGACAGTGGAAAGGTCGTTGTCGCTAAATATTTTAAAAACATTATTTTTTCATTTATTAAAATACTTCATATAAAAAATATTCCATTTGAAAACTTTTGAATTAAATTAAAAGTTAAAGGGGTTTATTATAGATCGTATAAAAAAAGGTGGTGTATAACATCAAGATACATCTCAAAGAAAAAAGGTTGAGATGAAATCCCTTACCGTGAGTCAGACTCATCACATAAAATATTAATATTACTAAATAATAAACTTAGATTAATTTTTACTTGCTTGGGAACCTTTTTCAAGTTTATTATTTCTTTTATATCACTTATTACCATGTTTTAAAAAATTATATAATTATTGAAGTTCATATGGGATGTTTTGTCAATATTCGGTAATCGGAGTCTAAATGAACATGGTTTTGATGTGACTAGTCCATGTGGTCATAATTCCGTCATCTAAAAAATATTATTCATGAAATAATCATCACTTTTATAAATTAAAAATAATTTTTAAATCAATCCATTAATTAGTGTTATGAAAAATGAACATCATTATATTAATAGAGACGGTAGTCATATGTACGCATGAGTAACGCTTTTATTTATCATTGATCATTATGAAAATAAGGTAATTATTATTTTATATTTACATAATGATCATAATATTATTAGCATAATAATAATCATTTAAATATACTTATATATATATCATTATGTCATAATTAAATTTAATTATTTAATGTATAAAAATTATAAATAAAATACCATGACATAGAAATATTTTTATATTTCTAATTACTATTTATAGTTGAATATATCACTTATATAAAACCATATTAAAATTGTTTTAATAAGAAGATATATTATTATAATATATTTTCTTTTATTTTAAATTAAAAGTTATAAGTGTCATAATCACACCCAAGTGGCTTCCAAAGGCCCAATTTTCATCCCAAGGGTTTTCTTAGTCTTCCATATCTCATCCAATAGGATTAGTACAAGTGTTATAGTTATTTTTAATTATTATAATATTATTTTTAACTTTATTTACCTGATTTATCTTTAAACCATGGTAAGTAAAATTAATTACTAAAGTTACTATTTATAATGTCTAAAAATAAAGTGGAAATATTTACATAATTTAGACCTTATGATTCCAAATATGGAATAAATTTTTTTAAATTAAAAACACTTAACTTGCATTAATTAATGTAAAATTAATCCCCATTGTCAAAAAAAGAAAACGGGGATTTTTAAAATAAAAACCATCAAAAGATTGACACATGTTTATATCAAATTTCAATGTGAAATTACTTATAATGGCCAAAATTGGATTAAATGATAAAAACTTAGCCCAATTAAACTTTAAAAATAATTAAAAGGATAACCTAACTATATAAATAAATTAGAAGAAAAGGTATTTTTGAATTAAAATGTAGTATTTTCACTATTCATTAAAAAAATAAATTTTATTATAAAAATGCCAAAAATCAACCAAAGTAATTTTTTTATGTCCCAATTCTGAAGAATAAGTTTATTTTTACAAATATAACATATAAAAGTGACAAAAACTATATTTAAAAAGGGTTCTTCATCAAAAGGAGGTAAAAATACCTTTTAAAAATATTAGAGTATTTTATGATTAAAACTTGATTTATTCTCATTTTAAGCCTATAAGATTTATTAGATGAAAGTGAAAAACATTTAATAAACATGTGTAAACATAATATAGTTAGTTCTATTCATTCCTGTCAATATAATGTCAAGGTTATAACTACCATTTAAAATAATAATACTAATAAATTATTATTTTTCAGTATAACACAGTCTTGTGTGCAACATAAGATTTTGGAGAAACCCATTGTTGCATGTCAAGTAATCTATCATAAATAGTATCCCCTTTTAATTAAACTTAATATCTCATTCATAAATATTAATAGATATGAAAATGTCTTCTTTTATAATTACATGGGATGTTACATCCTTCTCCTCTTTTGGAAATTGAATCCGAGAAATTTTATTCCCTTATCAAATTAGTAGAGGTATTTCTACCTCATAGCATTTTCAGATAACCATGTTTCCTCTTCAACCATATGGTTTTTTCACAAATACTTAATCTGATGAATCTCTTTATTCCTCAACACATGCTCTCTATGATCATGAATTTGGACTATGTTCCTCATAAGAAATATCATCTTCCAACTAAAATGCTTCTAGACTCAAAATATGAGATGGATTCAAAAAATGATTTCTCAACATTAAAACATGAAAAACATTATATTCTTGAGATAAAATTGGAGGTAAAACCACTCTATAGGAAAATGATACAAATTTATCCATGATTTTATAGGGTATAATGAACCACAAACTTAGATTTCCCTATATACCAAAACACATCACACTTTTCCATGGTGATACTTTTAGAAAGAAATGATCACCAACCTCGAAATAAATATCCTTCCTTCAGTTATCTGCATAACTTTTCGGCCTACTCTGAGTTGTCATCATGTGTTTCTAAATCAACTGAACTTTTTCTACTTTCTCTTATACCAATTCTGATCCCATCAACTTCTTTTCACCTACTTTATCCCAAAATGCTGGAATGTGACATTGTTTTCCATATAATTACTCAAATGGTGCCATCTGTATACTGAAATTAAAACTGTTATTATAAGAAAACTCCTCCAAAGAAATATGTTGGTCCCAACTTCCCTGGTAATCCATTGAACAGACATATAGCATATCCTCTAATGTTTTAATTGTTCATTCTCTCTACCCATCAGATTGAGGATGAAAAGTTGTACTAAAAATTAATTCAGTACCCAAATATTTCTGAAGGGATTTCCAAAAGATTGAAGTGAACTTGGGATCACGATCAAATAAAATAGAGAGAGGAACTCCATATAACCTGATTATCACTACAGAAAATATGGCCATTATTAGTGCTAGAAAAGGGAATTGACAGTACTATAAATGAACTGTTAATCAAGGAGAAGATAGTGGGTCCCTTTTATCAGCACTCAGAAAAGCGCTAATAAAGGCCCCTTTTATCAGCTCTAATAAAAGTATCGATAAAAGTCAAAAAAAATTAAAAAAAGTTAAAAAGAATATATTATAGTGGAGAGATTTTAACAATGCATGACCCCCCTATCAACCCTAGGCGGAGCCCCCTCCCTTTCACCGCACATGTTGCACTTGCCCATGCAACCCCCTCCCACTTGACTGTGCAACCCCCTCCCACTTGCTCATGCGCCCTTGCTTCCACCAGAAATCAATCCTGAGACCCCCCCCCCTTGCACGCCTACTCCTTTACCACTAATCCATTTATATTTTTATCCATTTAATGATATATCTATTTATTTATTTATAAATATATATATATAGTTATATGTATTCATATATTAATATAGATTCATATTAATATAAATATATTTAGTTATATTAATAAATATATATTTATTCATATATTAATATATATATATATATATTTATTCGTATATTAATATATATTTATATCTATTTATATATATATTTTTAGTTATAATTTTTTATCCGTAAATTTATTTGTATATTAATATATATTTATTAGACTATTTTTAAATACATTTATAAGATTTGATTTTTATGTTTGTTTAAAAATAAATAAATAAATACATAAATACATATATACATATATACAACACACACACATAGACACACACACACATATATATATATATATATACGAATAAATACATATAAATGTGTATTTGAAAAGCCAATTAATGTTAAAATGACCATAACTTCTAATACAGAAGTCAATTTCAACTCCATAATGAGTAAAATCAAAGAACATGAAATGATATTTGATAAGATATGTGGTACATGCCAAATTGACATCTAGATCAGAAGTTGTAGTTGTTTGAATGTTAAACAATAAGAGTATCTGGACTAAAAACTCTGTTTTGGAGGTATTTTGGGGGTTTTTTGGCCTTTAAAAATGATAAAAAAAAAGGTTCTCATATGTTACTAGCATGTAGATCTTATTGCAGGCTTTGATTTGATATGTTGTAGATCTCAAATGGACACCCGGATCAAAATTTATGGTCGTTTGAAGTTTGAGTTAAATTTTCAACTTATTTTAGATCATTTATTATTTTTCTTTATTTTTTGTGTTCAAGTTGTTATTAAATGATTATTAGTCAATGATAATTAGAAAATTATTAATTAATAATATTTTTTAAAATATTTTAAATCCATATTCACTAAATTTCTTATATATTAAATTTAATAGTCTATTTATATTTATCTAAAACATATTTAAAAATATATATTATATTAATATCAATATTAATATACTTATATATCAATATGTTATTTTTCATGAAAAATTATTTTTTTTATAAAATTTATGAGTGATGGGAAAAAATAACATATAAATCCCCTCCCCCCCATATCAGCACTACTAAAAAAGTGCTAATAAAGGGGTGCCTTTATCAGCGCTAATAAAGGGTCATTTTTAACAGTCCTTTTTTAGCGCAATTAAAAGTTCCCTTTATCAGTGGTTATTTTAGCACTGATAAAGGGTGGCACTGTGGAAACCTAGTTTCATGGTAGTGTATCATCTTAAGATATAAAAGAAAAAGTTTATCTAGAGACAGTGTGTCTCAAATATGAAGAAAATGAGAAGATCTAATCAATCTACCAACATTAACCCAAATTCTATTGTTACCTTGAGAAGTATTTGTTAATCCCACTATAAAATCCATGGATATATTTTCCCATTTCTTTTTTGGTACTAGAAAATGCTGAAGTATCCCTTTTGGAAACTATTATTCTGCTTTCACCTGTAGGCAATTCAAACACTTCATAGGAAAGTTAGCAATATCTCTTTTCATTCCATCCCACCAGTAATACTCTCGAAGGTCTCTGTACATCTTAGTACTACCAGGATAAACTAAAAATAGAGAACTATGAGCTTCACATAACAAATATTTCTTCAATTATGAATTATAATGCACACATAACCTCTTCCCAAATCTCAAAACACAATATTATCAACGTTAAATTCTAGTAACTAACTATTTTGAACCAATTCTACCTTTTTTATAACTCACTGTCTGCCTTATACAATTTCATAATTATGTCTAATATAGATGATTTCATTATAATCTTTAATAAAACAGATGAATTTCCTACCCCAAAAACTTCCAAGACAAAATTCATCAAATCATTAACCAAAGGATCACATTCCAAACGTATCATGGTTAGTGTAACATTAATTTTCCAACTCAAATCATTGAAAAATATGTTTTCTTTATCAGGATGGTAAAAAATCATGCAATCATAATCCTTGATTACTTCTAACCGTCTTTTCTATCTCATGTTCAATTCTTTATAAGTTAATATATACTTTAAACTTTTTTGATTAGTATATATTTCACATTTTTCTCAATGAAAATGATGCCTCCAAGTTTTTTAAGCAAAAAAACTTTAGTAGCCAACTCCAAATCAGGTGTAGGGTAATTTAACTCATGCGTTTTCAATATACATGAAGTATAAGAAATTACCTGATCATTATGCATTAGGAAACAACCAATTCCTTTCAATGAAGCATCACTATAGATAACAAATTCACCATTCCTCGATGGTAATTCCAAAATTGGATCATTCACCAATATTCTTTTCAATTCCTAAAAACAGTCATCACTCACTTTTTTCTAGATGAACTTAATACCTTTTCGAGTTAACTTAGTCAGTGGGCTAGATAAATGCAAAAAAATCAAAAAACCTCCTATAATAGCCTGATTACTCAAGAAAACTATGAATCTCAGTTATATTTGTGGGTCTTGTCCATTATTCAACAACTATTGTTTTAAAAGGATCAATAGTTCTTCCATATTTAAAAACAATGTGACCAAGGAAAAAAAATTGTAACTGAAACTCACACTTTCTAAATTTCCCATAAAATTTCTTTTCGTTTAAGGTTTGAAAGAAAACCCTTAAATGACTTTCATGATCCTTTTTACTTTTAGAATATACCAAAAAGTAATCAATAAACACAACCAAAAACTTATACAAGAACTCGCGAAATATTCTATTCATAAGATACATGAATACAGCCAGTGCATTAGTTAACCCAGAAAACAAAACTACAAATTCATAATGGCCATATCTAGTATGAAATGCAGTCTTTGGAATGTCCACTTCCTTCCCTTTCAACTGATGGTTACCTGACCTCAATTCAGCCTTCAAATAATACTGAGCTCCCTGAACATGACCAAAAAAATCATCGATATAAGCTAAAGGATACTTTTTCTTACTAGTGATGTTATTAATGACTCTATATTCAATGAAAAGTATCATTGAACCATCATTATATTTAACAAACAAGACAATAGAAACCCATGGTGATGTGTTAGGTCGAATGAAACCTTTATCTAATAACTTCTGAAATTGCTTCTTTAACTCTAAAAGTTCAATTTAAGTCATTCAATAAGGGGTTTTGAAATAGGTTTAGCATTAGAAACTAAGTCAATAGTAAATTCAACAACCTGAATAGGTATAATACTAGGAAAATCATAAGGAAAAACATCAAGATACTCATTTACCACTTGCACATCATTAATCTGAACAATTCCCTTGTTTTCACCAATATGTGAAAGGTAACATCAATTTCCATGTTTTAGTAGTTTCTCAGCTTCTTAATATGTTATCAGAGGTATGGGTTCATTCTTATACACAAAATGAAATTCTTTCTGGAAAGAAACATCTTTAGCTCTGCAATAAATATTATTATATTAAACAGAAAATCAATCCATACTCAGAATAACATCAAACTCTACTAGAGGTAAAACAATAAGGTTCTCAAGTAGATTCTTTCCATAGACAAAGACATGAAGATTCTTATAATTTCTCTTTGTCTTAACATTTCCCCTATGTGTTTTTACCATAAGTTTTTGATTTATTTCTTGATATGTAATTCCCAATTTATAAGCAAATTTCTCATAAATGAAATAATGTGTAGATCTGGAATCAAACAAAAAATTTGCATAATCTAAATGAACAAAAAGTGTACCTAATACCACTTCATTGATGGTCCAACATCTGATGAAGTTGTTGAAAATTATTTTACCATACCTTTCTACTTGTAGTATAAATGCATCCCATTATTTGAGTTCTTTTTTGGCCACGCGTTTACATAATGACCCATCTCATTTCACTTAATACATTTTACTGACTATAAAGAAGATTTTGTCTTACCACTACCCTGACCTTTTTCAGTGAAATTACGAGCCTTATGTCCCATTTTACCACATCGGAAGCACTTACAATAATTTAGAAGGAATTTCCCAGTGTTCTTTTCACCATAATTTTCACAAACTATAAATGAAACTTTCTTACCATCGAACTTTTTCAAATAATTCATCTCTTTCTCTTTCCACCTCAACCTCTTTTCTGTTGTTTTCTAAGGAACACTTGATCATCAGAAAACTTCATTTCCACCTTCTCTGCACATCGGATAAGATTTTCTTAACTTTTGATCTCATGAGAATCCAACACCCTTCCATACTTCGGCTTTAATCCTGAGTAAAAAATGATTGATTTTACTATCAAGATATCAAATAAAATTTAGAGTACACCTTTCCAGTCGAGTGAATTATTATTCATAAGCATCCACGGAGTCATCCTTTTACCCCAGTTCCGAGAATTGTTTTTCCATCCTATGTTTATTCGCCTTAAGAAAATATTTCTCAAGAAACATTCCTTTGAATTTATCCTAATCAAGATCATAAATCTCCTCACTATCCCTGAAATTATTAAACATAGACCACCACTGGTCATATTCACCTTCAAAATGGTAAACAAGAAGACTATCTTTTTTATTTAATGAATACCTCATGACATCGAAAATCATTTCTAGTGATTTAATCCGACCTTATGCTAGAACAAGGTCAGATGATCCTCTGAATGATGGAGGATGTTGCCTCATGAAATAATTCACTACTGACATATTTTTCAATGGTTGATCTGTCTGATCTTATTCATGGATACCACCACCATTTATAGCCTGAGTAAATAGCTCCATCACAACAATGAACTATTCAGTTCTGATTCCAACCATCTCAGGTTTTTTTATTTGGAAGGTTGTTTTCCTCTTGATGTCATCCCAGCACAGCTACCCTATTTACTTTATAGAAAACCATTCTAAACAAATATATCATAGATGAAGCAACATAATAATATTACAATTCTATATCATTTCAAATTGACTATAATGTAAAAATCATTTATAGATATCCATTAACAATATAATAACCCCTAATGTTATCTAAATATACCTATAATATTAACTATAAGGCCTCAACCTCAAACATTAAATAATCCTGATTTAATTTAAGAATTTACATTGAGGATCTTTTCATATTTAGAGTTGTAGAAAATTAGGACATAACTAATACGTAATAAATAAAATTTATAAAATGTAGATACCACTACAATAGTATCAATTTCTTCCAAAATATAAAACCTTTAAAAGTAAATATGATTTATTTTTCTTGGTAAAAATATTCTTGAATTCTTCCTTTCTATTACCCATCCTTATACCCTGTGACCATTTTAAAAACTTGGGATGATCATAAAAATCTCATTAAGGGAAATAAAATAAAAAGAGGAAATATTAGTCAGTAAATATTTATAAACCCATGAAATCATAAGAATCCTGAAAAACTTCATAGAAATCATAAATCATAAAAGAAACTTGTGTCATCCATATCATACATACATTATAGCTTTCAAAGCTACATAAGGAGTAACCTTCATGATTATGTTTGGAATACCCATCACATTATATTCCCTAAATCTCTTAGAATAAACCTTATTGTTTAACTCTGTCTCACTACTCAATGCATTGGAGTGATATCATGGGCTCACCTTACCTTGGTTTATCATGGAACCACCAATATACATAAGCAATTCCCAAGAACCATAACATAATCATAAGACATTGACAAGTATAAAGGAAAAAATAACATTTCCACATTGAAATCACAAGATATCATTTCAAGATATTGATATAATCATCCCATTATCAAAACCATTTTTAATAATAAAATACCTAAAAATGGAATTTGGTATTTACTTTTCTTTTAAAAACATTATGTCTTGTAGAGTAAGCCAAATACCAAATAATGGCCACAGTGGTGGAAAGGTCGTTTTCACAGCATATGTGATAAAAATATTCATTTTTTCACTTATTAAAATGATTCGTATAGAAAAGATTCCATTTAATAACCAAGAAATTAAATTAAAATTCAAAGGGGTTGATTATAAACTGTATAAAATAAGGTGGTGTATGACATTAAAATATGCCTCAATGAAAGGAGATTGAGATGAAGTCCCTTACTATGAGTTCGAATCATCACGTACGATCTTTATATTCTTGAATAATAAACTTAGATTAATTTCTACTTACATGAGAACATTTTTCAAGTTTATTATTTATTTTATATCACTTATTACCATGTTATAAAAAATTATATAATTATTTAAGTTCATATCGGATGTTTTGTCGATATTCGGTACTTGAGTCGAAAATGAACATAGTTTTGATGTCACTAGTTCATATGGTCATAAGTCCATCATATCCAAAATAGTATTCAGGAAATAATCATCACTTTTATTCATTAATATTACTTTTTATATCATACCATTAATTATGATTATGAAAAATGAACAAAGATATATTCATGGAGATGGTTGGTCGTACGTACGCATGACTAACTTTTTCGTTTTTCATTGATCATTATGGAAATAAGGTAATTATTATTTTATCTTTCCATAATGATCATAATATTATTATAATCATAATAATAATTTAAATATACTTATATATATCATACAATTTTTTCGGTGAATAAAAACTATTCGCATCACTTCGTGGAGATGATAGTTCACACGTACACACGAACGACGTTATTGTTTTTATTTGCATGGAAGGTATGAACAGAAATTAAATATTATTCTTTTAAAATGATAAATTTTTCATTAATATCACATAAATATATTAATTCCAACATTATAACGGATCTTGATAGACTGTAATGGACAAAAAACTAAATCAGTTTGTGGAGGTGATAATTCGCACGTACACATGAACGGTTAATTACTTTCATATTTAACGGAAGTAGAGATGGATTTAGGGGATAATATTAACATAATAGAACTTCAGTATATTTAGTATATTTGAGACAATATTTTATCTTGGAATAAGAATATTTAAAGGAAGTTGAAGAAGAAATGAAATAGAAACTCTTAAAAAATGATACCTCTTCTTCGGTTGATCACCTTTGATGAACACCTTAACAACTATAAGAATGGTGTTCTACCTAAAATAAGGCCTCAATAATGTGGGTAGGTATTATAGTAATATTTTTCGGTAGATATTGTCTGAAATAAAAGGATTTTTAAGTGTGAGTATTAGATAAGAGATGATACCTTTTTATAGTAGAGGAGAGGGGCACCCTTGGAAATTCATAAAATATTAAATTACTATAAATGAATTTTTTTTACCCAAAAGATTAAAAATTGAAATATGTTGAAGATAATATGAGGAATGTTTTAAATACTCGCATAAAATAATTTTTATATATGAATTTATTTTATTTTAAACCTTATCTTTTCAGTTTACCCGTAATTATTCTCTTTTAATTTTAAAAGTGGTAAAAATATTTTAATTATTAAGAGGCTATTTATTTTACTTATATGAGATAAATTTCCCATAATTAGACATATAATGAATATTTAGACCCTATAATAGTCACTTTTTGATTTAAAATATTTTTGTGATTTTTAAATAATATAATAAATTACCATTTTTATAAAACATCAATTATGTCATCTTTTACACTATTCATTTTAATGAATTTAAATAATATGTAAAAAGAGATATATCTTCTAAAAAACCCATTTAATAGTCTTATAACATGTAATATTAAGCTAGAAAATTTTTTTATGATATAAGTATGTCAAATAATATTTATTTTAATATTTATAATATCATTTATTTGATTCCTTCATTAATAAAGCAGTCACAACATCATCATTGTGTCACAATTAAATTTAATTATTTAATGTCTAAAAATTATAAATAAAATACCATGATGTAGTAAGTATTTTTATATTTATAATTAATATTTATTTTCAAAGATACCACTTATATAAACCTATATCAAAATTGTTATAGTAAGAATATAAATGCTTATAATATATTTTCCTTTACTTTAAATTAAAAGTTATAAGTGTTATAATCACACCCAAGTGGCTTCCAAATGAAAAATTTTCGTCCTAAGGGTTATCTTGGTCAGAAATATATCATAAAATAATAATAACCAAGTTTTATGAAAGTTTTACATTATTATAATATTATTTTTACCCTTATTTACGTAATTTTCACTTTAACTATGGTAAATAAAAATAATTACTAATGTTACTATTCATAATGTCCAAAAATAAAAGGGGATTATTTACATAATTTGGACCTTATAATTATAAATATTAAATTAATTTTTCTAAATTCAACACACAAAATTTTCAGTAGTTAATGTAAAATTAATACCAGTTGTCAAAATGAGAAAATGAATTTTTTTAAAGTAAAAACCATCAAATGATTTACATGTGTTTATATGAAATTTCAACCTTAAATTACTTAAAATAAAAAAAATATATTAAATTATAAAAAATAAGTCTAATTATACTTTAAAAAAATAAAAATATAACCTAACTATATAAATATATTAGATGAAAATACAGTTCTGAATTAAAATGCAGTATTTTTCACTATTCTTTAAAAAACGAATTTTATCATAAAAATACCAAAATTCAACCCAAGTAAATTTTAACATCACTCTTCTAAAGAATAATTTTATTTTAAAAAATATATGATATAACAGTGAAAAAAATAGATTTAAAAAGTGTTCTCCAAAAGGAGGTAAAAATACCTTTTAAAAATATTAGAGTATTTTATGATTAAAACTGGATTTATTCTCATTTTAAACCTCTAAAATTTATTATATGAAAGTGAAAAAAATTAATAAATATGTGTAAACATAATATAGTTAGTTCTGTTCATTCTCACCAATACAATGTCTAGGTGATAACTATTATTTAAAATAATTATACTAATAATGTATTATTTTTCGGTATAACTCAGTCTTATGTGCAATATAATATTTCAGAGAAACACATTATTGTGTGTGGAGTATGATATCATACATAGAATCCCCTTTTAAGTAAACTTAATATCTAATTAATAAATATTAATAGATATAGAAATTTCTTATTTTATAATTAACTGGGATGTTACATTAGATGACTTATTTGGGATGGAGCATGGATGAGGGAACCAAATGTGGTTTCGGACTCACTAGGGAGTTTTAAGTGTCTTTTCTTTTGAGTTGCATTTTGACATTTGGCACATAGTCTAGCATGACATATCTTCTTATGGGTTTTGAAATTGTATTTTCAGTTTTGTTCATCTTGTGAAACTGTATTGTTCTAGTTATGTTATATCATTTTTTGGTTATTGTCTATTTATTTATGTTGGTGTATTACTCTGATAAAGAGGGTACATCTTCCTTACGACTGATATTAGACTTGCACTACTTGTCAGAATAATTTAGTGTATGGGAAGGTGCACTTGAGGTCATGTGACTGACCGGCTCAGGGCACCGTTGTGTGGCACCCAGGTTGGGATGTTACAATATAGATTCATTAATTTTATCCTTATTACATTCCATGTAAAACTAAAGTAAAAAATTAATCACATCACTTCACAAGGTGGTAGTTCATCATACACACTAGCGACGTTATCGTATTTAAAACTGAATGGAATATAAAAAGTTATATGTGATATTAAAAAATTTAGTGGGTTGAGGGGCACATGAATTGGCAATTCCACACTTAAAAAAATATTGGAAATTTTTGTTATTTTGTTTTGAGTGGGATTTTTTTTAGAGAAAAAAAATATTTGGGAAGAAATTTCGGTATTTATTTTGGATCTTTTTGAATCAATTAAATAGTCGATTTCATCATTTTCGATTATTCTAGATTCATCGGTGGTGTCTATTTTTGGACATTCTGATCTGTTTTTGTGATGGATAATCCTGAAACCGAAAGTAGTTCAGTATCGCCCCAGGATCACCAGGAGTCTATTCCAGCTACACTCGCGGGTACTGCAAATACTTCTGGATATAGAAGTATGGTGTCTTGTACCAAATTTGTGGTGGAGAAATTTTATTGGACGAACAATTTCAGCATGTGGAAGTGTGAAGTTTTGGATATTCTAACTCAAAATGAGTTATATATCACCTTAAAAGAAAGACCCTCCAACATCTCTAATGGTGATTGGAAGAGACTCAACCGTCAAGCTTGCGGTACGATCCGACTCTGTTTGGCTAAAGATCAGAAATACAGTGTGATGCGGGAAACCTCAGAAAAAATTATGTGGAGTAATTTGGAGAATAATTATATGGCCAAAAGCATAGAAAATCATTTGTACCTAAAAAAAGAAATTGTTGAGATTTCATTATAAGCAAGGTATGTCTATGATTGATCACATTGATTCGTTTAATAAAATCCTTTCATATTTGCAAAGTTTGGAGGTGAAAATTGTAGATGAAGATAAGGTTATATTGCTATTGAACTCCCTACTGGAGAGTTATGATCACCTCACTACAATTTTGTTGTATGATAAAGATGAGGTGAAATTTGTTTATGTTTCAAATGATTTATTTAACAATGAGTATAGGTGGAAGGAAAAATATGACCATTGGGATTCTGCATCTGAGGGATTAATTAAAATTAGAGGAAGGTCATTTGACAGGAAATCTGTAAGATTTAGAAGAGATGAATCACAATCGATGTCAAAAGGCAAGTCCAGATTTAGGCATCCAACAAAAGACGAGTGCGCCTACTATCATGAAAAGGGGAACTAGAAGAAGGATTGTCCCAAAATTGGGAAATTGAAGGCAAATGTTTTATGAACAACTGAGGATGTTGAAGATGTTGAAGATAATATCCTCATTTTCTCGACGATCAACCATTCAGAAGGTTGGATTCTTGATTCAGGTTGTTCATTCCATATGTGCAGGAATCGAGATTGGTTTTCAAACCTCAATGAGTCAGATAAAGGTGTGGTGCTTATGGGAAATAACCTCCCTTTACACACAAGAGGTATTGGAATGATAAGGTTGAAGACACATGATGGTAATACTTGATGCCTTACAGATGTGAGATTTGTACCAGAATTGTAGAAGAACCTCATATCACTTGAAGTTTTTGATAATCTTGGTTACCAGATAACTATTAAATCTGGATTCATGAAAATTATTCGTGGTACACTCCTTGTGATTAAAGGTATTTGAAAAGGTACTTTGTATTTTTTGAATGCTGAGACTGTTACAGGTGGAGCAGTGACATCTGAGAAGATTATCACCACTGGTAGAACACGAAGGATTATATGAAGACCTTCCAGGTTTGTAACACCGGTTAGATTTTCTCTTTTTGTAGTTGAAGGTGGTGTTCCAGATTGCTATCGAGATGTTTTGGATAGCAATGAAATCAACTTGTGGAGGTCTGTTATGGAAGATGTGAATTCACTGCATCAGAATATGATATGGGATCTTGTTCCTCCTCTTAAGAACAAGAAAGATGATAGAGGGATCAAGTTCCAACATTGTTTGGACTTGATCAATATGACTCAAATTTGAGATTCCTATGGGCATCATGAAGGCAACAGCAGGTAGAAATATTTGTTCCAGTAGTAGCATGAAAATTTGTTTCAGTTACATGATGATTTGTTTGAGCAAAAACATGGTGCTTTTTTTAGTCAAGGTGGATATTGTTGAGTTTTGATGAAAAAATATCACTGTCCAAAATGGTGGGTGACCACCTTTGATGACTAGCTGCCATTTATGACCTGCAAATGAGTTTGGCACTACTTGAAGACTTCACCTAGAGTTTGGTGCCGCCCAGAAGGGAAATTTCAGCGGCTTTTGAACCTCCTCCTCATTGGCTTTAAATATGGGATGTGATATGTGGGCAAGGATATGGTGTGCTCGTATGTAATATGTGTGGTGAAAATTTTTAATCTGTGTTCTCTCGTTTGAATAAGAAGAATTAGCTGCCTTCCCCGTGGATGTAGGTCATCTGACCGAACCACGTAAATATCTGTCCCTCCATTTGTGTTTGATTTCTCAGATTTGTGTGTGAATAAAAGAGGGTGAGTGTTTCCAACCCCAACATAACCAACTCTTGGTAAGGGAGAAAGACCATAGACTCGTGTTGGAGGGTCATGCCCATATGGGGGAGAAAGTTAACAATATCCTTCCAAGATGGGTTACTCTCATCAGAAGGGCTCTTCCCCCACCCAATTTGATAATAAGGGGAGGGGATACATCGAGAGGAATCAACAGGGAGGCTAACATAGATGTGCCTCAGTTTTCACTGATCAGGGGGAAGGGTATTTGATAGATAACTAGTCAAGTCTGGGAGGACCAGAAAAAGAAGGGCCATTATTTTTGCTGTAAAAAAATATTACAATCCCATGCACAAATTCTTAGGCCCTATGATGAGAGTGTTGTTGATGGGGGAGAGAGGAGGAGAGTTTTGATCTTGAACACCAAAGTGATAGCAAGGATGAGAAACTAGAGTTGGTGAAATGATGTTTAGAGGACGAATGCAAGGTAGTGTAACTGTAGGACTGGGGGGACATTGTGAATCACCTGAACCCAGCCCGAAGAATCCATTACATCCATGAAAATTGAGGGAAGTGTAGGAGGAATTCCTAATGTAATTTTACTCAACAAAGGGGGATCCCACAATTTCATTAGTCTAAAACTGGTCAGAGTACTGGGATTAGCAGTTTTGGCTACTAGGAAGATGAGGGTGAAGTTGGGTGCTGGGCATAAACTGGTACTTCAGGGGTATGCCAACACATACTAGTAATCATGGGATCTTACGAGTGTTAAGTAGAATCCCACATCCTATAAATTGAGGGAATAGATCTTATTTTGGTAGTTTCATGACTGAGAAACCTCAGGGATGCCTACATCAATTTTCAAACAAAGTGGATGAAATTTTCAGTCAGGGAGCATCATTTTACTCTTTCTGGAGTCTCCCATAATGACTAGACAACAACTTCTCTGGACCAATGGGCTCATGGACTAGAACAAATAGGCAAGCACCAACACTTAATTGGAGTCTAGAAGAGCAGTGAGGTGAGGCTCTTTACTGGGAGTTAAAATTGAGAGTTTCAAGAGGTATTTAATTATTATACAATAGTTTTTTTATGAATCCTAGGGACTTATAAGAAAACGATATGAGGAACATGCTATTAATATGGTTCTAGGATAGAGATTGGTCACGGTGCGACTCTACATACACCCTTATTTTCAAAATAATTAAAATGAATTCCAAGTGCATGAGATGCTGGAACAATGCACCTTTACTCCAAGTTACAGTGCTTATTCGATACCTGTGTTACTGGTAAAAAAAATAGGTCGTGGAAACTGTGTGTGGACTATAGAGTGCTGAATAATGTAACCATACCAGAAAAATTTCCAATTCTAGTGGTGGAAGAACTACTCGATGAATTACATGGAGCAACCTATTTCTCAAAGCATGACCTCTGGACCAGTTATCATAAAATCTGAATGATGGAGTCCGATGTGTAGAAGATATAATTTCAAACACTTGGTGGTCATTATGAATACTTAGTGATTCCTTTTAGCCTCACTAACACTCCATCTACATTCTAGTTTACTATGAATGATTTATATCACTCTTTACTTCTCCAATTTGTTCTAATTTATTTTATATGACATTCTTGTGTAAAACAGAGATTTTTCAACTCATTTACATCATGTGATAGTGGTTCTTCGTGATTGTTTCATAGTTCCTTGAAATGTGTGTTCATGTTTTATGAATCACTGCTTCTAGGTGGGTTCCATTGGATTTATTCATGGAAAAGAAAATACCCAATTGTTATTTATCCAAAGGGGACCTACTTTCCAAAGGTAGGTGTTTGTTAAGTTTGAACTTTTTGATATTTAGGAACGTGCATTGGTCAATAGGATGGGAGGTTGGACTCATCACACCCTTTTGGGGGGAATTATTATCTACTTTGGGACTCTCTTTATAAATTTATGATATTTTTCGGAATCCTTATTTATTTACCAATTATAACATAAGTTTTACTTGGAATTTAAAATCACTTATTAACACGTGTATAATTTAGAATCTTCTGTATGTATTCTAAGTTCTTCATTAATGGATATATCTATATGTATTCGAGGTTCTCCATCAACAGTATCCTCTCATGTAATATTTAGAGATTATTTTAATCATCATTATGATGATACTAGTTTTTAAGCCACACAGTGGAGCACTTGGAGTTTATTTTCATCCAAGGAGATGAAGCTTTGTTTTGATATTGGGATTGTACCCATAAAATGGCCTACCTACGTATCCTTGGGAAAGGAAGAAGAACTCTCATAGTTCGGTGCCGCTTAATGGGACACATCATACCTTTTAAGGTCATGTGATAAGGATCTAACCATAAACTTTAATGTCATGTGGTAAGTTCATCTAAGAGAAAGGTTCTTAGTCAATGTTTTGTGTGGGACTTATGCCGAAGCAGTCCAAGGAACTAGGAAAGGATATTGGTTTCCAAGTAAGATTAGACCCTATTGGGAATATGGACCAAGGATAACATGGTTGATTTGAAGTTTTGGGTTTGAACCTCAAAGGGGATTCCTACGTATCCCATGTAGATATGAATCAAATCCCATGTAGTTCGATGATTCTAATAGGAGAGTATAGTCCTTTGAGAGAAATGAGTTTGAACTTACTTCGTGAAAAAGATTCCTTGGTGATTTGGGGGGTTTAATTTGAGGATTATTACTAAGAAGGATGTCCATATTAGGGGAATTAGGGTTGGATTCATGAAGAGAATATCCAATGAGTTCGATCCCTAAAAAGGCTTCTTACGTATCTTGGTTTGAATAAGAACCAGAGTTCTCGTAGTTCTGGTGATTGTAAAAATGTTGTGATCATGAAAAATCTCAAAGCCCACATGATTCATGATCGGTGTGAGAAACAAGAGGATGCCAAAGATTCAACAAAGTCACCCACACTTTTCCTCCTCTGCTGGTGGAAGAGGGCATGCCTATGGCGATGGCGGTGGACGAGGGCAAGGAGATGAGCCCTCCCTCTGTTCTCTTTACATTGGACAAGGGTCCAATTAAAGGAAGAAGGGATGAAGGTTAGGGGCTTACACCAAGATGGATTACCTTAAATTGATCCCGGTATGGTAGGGACACTTATCCTTTATTCAAAATGAAAAGTAAGTGTGAACCATACCTTCCCTACTAGAGACCTAAGGTTCTGGGTCTTGGAGAAGAGAGATGTCAGGACCCAAACCCTAATCCTCCAATCCGGGAACTTCCTAGCACTGTTCTTGGGAGAAAGGTCCACATGAATGCAGATATACAAACCCACAGAAACTCCATGAATCCTAACCCCACTATGAAACAAATGTGGGAAACCTATGACTGCGAAAATACAAACCCAAATAGGAGACACACAGATGTGCCTTTTATAAAGGTTTGACAAGTCATGAGGTTTTGGTGTAGGTCTCAACAGAATACCTTTCATAAAAGGGATCCAATGAAGAAGAATCCTTTACATGGATGGATTTTAGGAGGTCTTGATGGCTTGTAGACTGAAGAGAGTAGGTGAATCAAATAGGGGCTCTCAAGTAGGTACTGGCACGCAAGTATGGGAGCGCAAGTAGGCTTGGGAGACCAGATGTTCAATTAAGTGATGAAAAACCTGGATGATAATACTTGGGAAAGACTCGACTTAATACTTCAAGAGTATTCATAGGTATTCCCAAAAGTGTGGTGCTCAAGTTCCTGTGAAAGGAATAGGTGGCATGCAAGTGTTTCTGGTTTATGGAGGTTAGGCACCTTAAGCGCATAAGTTTTATGAATTTTAAACACTAAAAGGACTTAAGTATTATAATCCTTATTCAAATCCTCTTCTCTAGGTTTTAAATAACTAACTTGAATGTTTCAGAAGACATGGAGAATCACTAGGGCGACCAGAGCAGTAATTAGGATTCAGGGAAATTTTTTTGTACAAATGAAGGCCCCAAGGGTCTATTTATAGGAAAAAATATGACCCTGGATGAAATGAAATTGGGAACGCAAGTAGGATGCATTCTAGAATGTGGTGCGCAAGTATGATGCACGCCGAAGATGTTTTGGCTAGACTAAGGTGACACATTGAGGACTTAGACAAAATAAATACATTAATCATCTCCAGAAAGGGGGCGCACAAGTGTTTTAAAATAGGTATATTGGGTGCCTCTTTGGGGACTTTTCCAATTTTACTTTTCCATACCACAGGGGTTGTGCCCCCGCACCCCTACTTGAGATCAGTACTAGGCTACGGTCCAGGCCCTTTGTGCTGGGGCCCTTGCTACCATCATTGACCCCCATGAAAAAATCAAATTCGTACCATGAACATTTTGAGCCTTGTTTGTAGAGAAGTGCATGGAACACATTTCATGGTGTCGATAGTGTTTTACAAGAACACTAATTTTTTCCAACAAAAAGAACTACCAGTTTAGTCAATAAAAGGTGGATTACTCGGGAAACAAAATTTCTACTGCTGTAATTTTCATGGATCTTGATTAATTGAAAGTTATTTTGGACTAAACACTTCCATATAGTGTGAAATTAGTGTTTGGTTTTGTTGATCTTATGGGGTATTATCGAATGTTCATTAGGGGATACGACAAAGTCAATCAGCCCCTCATAGTGCTAACCTGCAAGGAAGGGTTTCACAAGATAATTGAGGCTCAACAGGCCTTCCAATGTTTGAAGCGCCTAATGACGGAAATCTAAGTCATGGATTTACTAGAAATTTCTATGGTTTTTGAGCTGGAATGTGAAGCCTCAGTGTGTGGAGTCAGGCCAGTTCTTATGTAGGACCAACAACCCATTGATTTTTTCAGTACCGCTCTGTCCGAATGACACCTGGCCAAATAAGTGTATGAGAAGGAGTTCATAGTGCTCGTGCAAGAAATTTTTCATTGGAGGTCCTATTTATTGGGTTGTCCTTTCATGGTTTTTTGACCACCAGATTCTTAGGTATCTTCTGCAACATCGAATCACCACTATCGAATAACAATGTTGGATTTCCAAACTTCTGGGCTACCAGTTCAAAATTTAATATAAGATCGACAAAGAAAACTCTGATGTGAATTCTCTATCAAGGAGGGATGAGGACATGCCCCGCCTCTACCTGCTGGAGTCCCGACATGTCTTGGAGGAAGTTCACATCTTGAATGGATATTACTATGGATTTCATCTTAGGTTTGCCTAAATCCAAGGGTGTGAATGGATTATGGTGGTCGTCAATTTCTTGTCAAAATATGCACACTTTTTTTACTCAATAATCCGTACATGGAAAGAACAATGGCTGAGATTTTCCTGCAAGAGGTGGTATGGGCCTACAGAGTGTGCCTTCTTCCATTGTGAGTGATCGAGACCCCATTTTTCTCAGTAATTTTTGCACAAAATTGTTCTTCCTTCCTGAAACTACTCTCAATCTCAGTTCTGCCTACCACCCACAAACGAATGAGCAGACAGAGGTGGTTAACCAATGTCTTGAAACCTACATATGTTGCTTTATAAGGGAACAACTGAAATCTTGGTCCTACTAGATTAATTTGGATAAATGGAGTTACAACACAATATGACATGTCTCTATTAATCCTACTCCATTTCATGTGGTGTATGGCGGAAAAACTCCTCCCGTTTTTATATTTTTGCTGACATATATCCCATTAGAAGCTATAGCCACAACTATTAGAGATCGGGATAAAGCTTTTCACTAACTTCATCATCAACTAGCTCCATCCCAGGATTATATGAAATGTTATATGGATCGACACAGATGGCATGTTTCCTTCTAGGAGGGTGGCCACATGTACTTAAAACTCCAGCCGCATAAGCAGTAGATCGTGGCTCAATAGGTTCACCAGAAGGTGGATATTTGATTCTATGGTCCCTTAACCATACTAAATCGGGATAGATCGGTTTCATACTAATTAGACCTTCCTGTCACCGATAAAATCCATCAGGTTTTTCATGTTTCAAAATTAAATTAGGTTGTGGGTACCTAGCAGTTCCATACTCCTCTGCCACCTGGTAAGGATACTAACACTACTGATTATCTGGAACCTCAGGCAGTGATCTTCCATCATCTGCACTTGAGGAAATACCTGACCCATATAAAATTTCTCATTTAGTGTACTGACCACTCAATAGATGAAGGCAAGTAGGAAGATGAGTTCACCCTTCATAATCAATTCCCTTCTTTCAGTCTTGAGTACACGACTGGTTTTGAAGGGGCGGTAAGTGTTAGAGTTGGGGGGGACCCTGCCACCTAACAGGTTTATTATTATTGGAAGAAGGGTGTACCAAGGGGATCATTAGTTAGGGGATACATTTGACACAACAGAAAGGGAATAAGAAGGGAGTGGGACCCAATACTGTTTTCCTAAAATTTCTCCTCTTGCTTGTTTGGGGTGAGGACTCCATCACATGGTAGTGAGTAAGGGAGATGAAGATAAAATTTTATTGAGCCTATTTGGATGAAAACCTTAGGATGTTGACCTGAAAAATTTTCCACTACATATGAAGTCATCAAATCTCCAAAAATAGAGTTCCAAGAACCCATTAGAATTATGGATGACCAAATTACATTGAAAGAACTAGCTATACCACATGTGGATAACCAAAAAATAGATTACAATACCCATAAATGGTTGTTGGTTTTGAGTTGAGGTAAAGATTAATACTTAAACTGTTAGGACCATGGGGTTCGAGGGAGAGGGAGAATGAAGAAACAAATAGAAACGTTCTACTGTTAAACTTGCAAGAGAGTTGCAGTGGAAGAAAGATAGTAGGAGTAGGAGAAGAAAGAGATAGGGGAAGAAGAAATTCCTGGAGAAGACCACTCCCCTAAATCCAAGGCAGACCTCCCAAGGTCTAATCTCTCAGATACCAGCTGCAAATGCTAATTCATCTATATCCTTACCACCTACTACCACAACATGTTTTTAATATCCTCCTACCAACCAATCCAGCTCAACAACTACTAAGGAAAGATATATAATATTACCAGAAAACACCTAGTCTTCAAGGTGGACCTCTAAAATCACAACTTGATCTCTTTAGCACCACGATGCCCCCTAATTCTTCCAGTACCGATATCATTCCAGGAAAACTCAGAATACTCTCAAAAAAATTAAGTTTTATCTTCTATTTCTCATTGTCACAAAAAATTCCATCCATCCCCTCAACCACAATATCTTATTCCAGAGGTAGATCATACATGGTCGCATCACTTCCAAGGTTTTAGTGTTGTGTTCCATTAGACATTCTGGCCAATCAGTTGCTTGATAATCAGTGCTGAGTGGAATCTTCAATAGATACAACCAATGTTTTTTAATTGCCTACAAATGTTGTCTTACCAACGAACCATACAACTGGCTGCTTGATAATGCATGCTGAAGAAAACAAAGGAGAATGATTTCCCTTTAATATTATAGCCAAAATCCACGCACCTTTTCCCCAAGAATTTCCAATGAAAAGGGAAAATATATGTGGTTGTTTCCCTTTCCATTCAACAATTAAACATAAATTATCATCTAACACATCAGCTTGTGAGTTTTAAAATTGAAAATTGCTCCACCAAATAGACACCCCGAGCTGCAACACCACTATGGAATTGTTGGATTTGGTGACCTAGAACCAACTTCTGTGTACGTTATGATTACCTATATTCATATTTTTAAATATTAATAACATACTTATCGCATCATGATTGTTTTTATGTGTGACATAGTATTTGATAATGTTCTAATAGTAACTATCAGACTGAAATATAATAGCAGTTCCCCGCTATAATGAAAACTTAAAAGTTCCATGACAATATTTTTAAATATATGTTCTATAGTTGGATGAAATAATTTATGAGACATAAACGATACAATCTATCATAGGTGAATATTCATAGGACTTTGATGTCACAACCCATTCTAGTGGGGCATGTGCTGCTACTGTAGAGACCCGAAGCTTATCGTACATGGACATTACATTACTTTTGAGGAATACTTAGTACATAACAAAAACACACACACAAGGATCGTAATAGTTTAGTGTCTTTGGAAACTCAGAACGTAATCTTCTAATTGTGGTGAAAGATCTTCAATATCTCCCATAAATATCTTCCCTTTTTTGTTACCTAAAACCGTTCTTTATATCCTGGGGAAAAGAAAACATAAAAGGGTGAGCTCAAATTCTCAGTAAGGGTAAGCAAAAGAAAAAAAATCAATCACATCATATTCATAAGAACATAACTTTTGGAAATCTTAACCTGCAAAAGAGAGCATAATTTCATATCATGGGATAAATCATAGTAGTGAAATGAAATCCCAATAAGCATAACTTAAAACATGAAACTTTGTGGCATACACACATAATCATAGAGAATCATTTCTTGTTAGTCATGACTCATTTCCAAGACTATCCAAGTGGACAAAGTCCATTTCTGAACCGAGTTACCCTCGTTTCAGTCATGCTTCACTGAACCGGTATAACCTACCGTTCCAGCCATGTCTATCTCATGAGATATAAAATCTTTACCCAATGCATTAGAGGGAGATATAGGTCCCACCCATCTCATAATGATACCATTCTTATGTGTGCCACAAAATCATAAATCATACATCATTGCATAACCCATGTAATACAAATGGGAATCTTAAACATCATGACATCATAAAACAATTCATAAAAGATAAAGGAATTCATAAAAATAATTCCATCACAACATGATCAAATCAATGTAATAATAGGGATAAAAATAGAACCCTTTATTATCTTAGATGGAAAATAATTTTGATAAAACACTTGAACTCCATTCTTGAGGAAAATATCCTTTCTTCTTCAAAAACATTTTTCCTTTCATAACATGTCATACGACTTTAAAATAAAATAAGTTGATTAAAAATAAACTTGAAAACTTGTAAAGGAAGATTCTGGGAAATAATGTTTTAAAAATCCATTCATGCCGTATAAGTTAAAAAACATTCTTCTTGTACTTTTGTCGGAAAAGTCAAAAAAGTACCTTGTACGAAAAACGACAAAAGATTCATTTCATATCATTTACTAAATATTCACAGAAGGGTAAAATTGAATATAAACTATTGTATAAGGATATAAATATTACATATTGAGGAAACATGGATTTGGATGATAAAATACACCCCAGTAAATTCCAAAGTATAAACAATCTCGGATAAAAATGAGATTGTGATATTTCCCTTACCTTAGGTCCGACTTGCTTTGTAAGTGTCTGAACCTCCTGTATAATGATTTAAATCATGTTATTGACTTATTCCAGAATCATATTCATTGTTATTATATCATATATGGTCCACTTATGACTTTATATTACCCGTTATTTTGTAAATTCATGTTAAAGTAGCGTTTTGGGTAAAATCGTCTCATTTGTCGTTCGTGTTTTTAACTTGTAATTATTCATATGATTACTTAGATCATGATTACTTAATTCCAGAATATAAAACATGATATATATATATATATATTCAGAATATACATATATAATAAATCAGTAAATGGAAATAAATACACCGTTCATGGAGACAGTAGTCCGTACGTACGCATGAACGCTGTTTTCGTTTCCTTATTGAATTGAATGGAATTAAGTAGATGACATACATATAAATATAAATAATTCCAGTATCATTATTAGGTCATATATTTCATTAGTACTTATTATATATACTTTATAATCATTCATGAATGGTTAATCATTGAGAATGAATCTCATCGCGTCGTGGAGACGGTAGTCCGTACGTACGCACGAGCGATGATATCGTTCCCATGGTCGTGGAATTGTGTTGAAGTGTATGTATACTATTTCAGTATCAATATCAATTTATAATAATCATATATAGTTACTCATTAAACCTTTATACCCATCCAATTAAGGTGGTGGCGGAAAATAGATTACACCACAGCGTGGAGACGGTATTCCGTACGTACACACGCGCGGTGATTTCCTTTTTTCCGTAGGATGGATAGAAGGTTAATTAGAGTTGTTTCATATTTATAATAACATATCAGTATATAAGAAATACTGATGTTATTACTTTATCATGAAACAACTAAAGAAGAAGAAGTTGAAGAAGAAAGAAATTGAAAAAGATCGGTAATGGATATTACCTCTTTTTGACGCGCCTTTTCTTAGCCTCCACTTAAAGAACTAAGGATGGTCTTTGAAGAAAACCAGGACCTCTAGGATAATACTAGGGAAGTGGAGAAGGGATTTTGGCAGGGGTTGGCCGAGCTTGAAGGCTCAAAGTTGTGTGAGGAAGAGAGGGAGGAGGTGCCCTTTTATAAGGGAGGAGAGGGGCACCTTAGGAATATCTCAAAATATTATTTTATATTAAAGTCAAAATCGGTTTATAATGGTTCCAAAGGGTCTTATTTCGAAGCTAAAGTGGTGATGGGTCTAAATCCTATCAACCAATAGTATTTAGACAAGTTTAGGGTATTATTTTAACCTTATCAATTAGATTTAACTCTAAGTTAAATAATTTAACTTTTACCGTGTCTTTTTGTTTTCTTTCACTATATGGTTAATACACTTACTATAACATGCCAAACGAACCCCAAATTGTTTATCATTAATATATATATCCTTATATAAGTCATTTTTCAGAACCTTAGATTTTTAAAAATAAAATAACAATTAATAATATAATATTTGATTTAAAAACTATTTAGTGTCAATTTTGACACTATTTGATATATGATTTTTGTGAAAGTCATAATAGAATTATATGTTCTAACAAAGTTGATTAAATCAACACTAATATATCATAGTTACCTATAAAATTAGTGTAATTCATTAAAAGTCTTAAATTACATTTATTTTGGTATTTATAATGTCAATTATGTCAATATTTCATTAACAAGATAATTACTGCATCATCTTTGTGTCATAAATAAATTAACTTATTTGATGTCTAAAAATTACAAATAAAATACCATTATGTAGGAAATCTTTTTATATTTCTAATGAATATTTAAAATCGAATTTATCTTATGTATAACCCTATATTAAAAATTTTTTAGTAAATAAACTTTGATTTTAACTCTTTTAACTCTTCTTTGAATTAAATAATAATAAATGTCCTAATCTAATCCAAGTGGGCCTAAATGATAATATTTTACACTTAAGGTTGTTTTTGGTCGAGATACACTTGTCCAATAGGATGAGGACATGTTTTAGGGTAATATTAATATCATTGTTACCCTTAATTACCCTATTTACTTTTAACCGTGGTAAATAAAAGTAAAAAGTTACTATTCACCAAAAATTATTTTCATATCATTGAACCACATTTTACTTACTGACATCAACCGTGTCTCTCGGATTTTTGAAATTCCATTCACAGAAGTGGTAAAATTAAGTTTTATGAAAAATTCAGTTTTTTAACTACCACTTAGTAGTTTCACTATTCATCAAAAATTGATGTTTTTCAGAACAATGCCAAAATTTCATCCTAAGATATATTTCATATTCCGAATTCAAAAATGAAGTATATTTTACCAAATTCATAACATAGAAGTTGCATTAATTAATTTTATAATTAAATCCCGCTGTTAAAACAAATAGCGTGTTTTTAAGAAACAATATCTATCAAAAGATTGACACTTGTTTATGTCTGGTTTAAATGTGAAATTACATCCAATGACCAACATTGTATTAAATTGTAAAAATATATTCTAAATATACTTTAAAACCACTCAAATTAATAATTTATCACTATTAATTATTTTGATTAAAAAAGTTGTTTTTAATTATAATTTAGTAATTTTCACTATTCATCAGAATATGAAAGTTATCCGAAAAGTACCAAAATTTCACCTTAGGCTAAATTCGATACTCCGAATCCAAAAATTAAGTCCATTTTGAGAGCTAAAATTTCTAAAATTTTAAAAGGTGGTTATTACTATTCATAACGGCTAGTTATAATAATATTTTAATAGCATATCGTTGTTTAGTGAAACTCGGTATTGCGTACTACACACGCTATCGAGGAAGGTCGCGATTGCGTGTAATGCAAGGCAAGTCAAGGATGTGTGTTGTGCAAGCTCCTTTTGGTGTAGCGTACAACACAAGACATTAATAAAATTAAAAATAATATTTTTCATAAAATCTCGGGCTGTTACATTCTACCCCCCTTAAAATGAATTTCACCCTCGAAATTCGTCGGGGTTATTAATGGTTTACTATTCGAAAGTTTCTTTAATAGAAACCCACATCGTAAAAAAAATACCAAAACTTGGCTTTAAAAACTAAAGTATGAAATGTAATGATTACCCAAATAAACTAATCACTGGGTTTCCACATAGGTGAAAATATGGATATGGAAGAGAAATCTAACCATCATGTTCTGATGGAGAGTGGTAGAGAACATGGCTATGGAAAAGCTAGTAATCACAAATCCATAGATTTGTGATGATATAAGGTACCATCTGATTCATCAGGTATAAGATCACTAGGACAACATTTTTGGTTTTCAAGATCATTTCCCTAAAGTTGAAAATTTGCTTAGAATAAATACTTACTTTATTTTGGTACAATCTCACTGTTGTTCGTGCCTTGAACAATTTCCACTTCATATCTTAAATAAATGAAGTTGAATTTGTTATTCGTGAAGTGTTAGCAGATCATGTGATAGAATGACGGGTCATTCCATCTGTCTCAAACAAAAGGTTAGCAAAAATTATATACATAAGTCGATCTATAGTGAGATTAATAATATATGGTTCCTAAAATGGACTTATACTTCATATATCATACTGCTTAATATAATAAAACTAGTTTCTACTAAACAGGGACTTCCTGTAGGCCAGTGGTAGGTGATAAAGGCCAGTCTCACTTTGTGGGTTCGATTCCCACGGCCTTGTCCGACGCCATGGGCGGTCTCCCGTCCTACAGGTTGTCCTTTTTCTAAAACTATATTACTATAACATCCCATCAATAATATCGAAAAAACTTTTATCCTTAAACAATACTAACTTATTTCCAACATAATCCATTCCAATCTTTAGTCTTATCCATAATACTGCAGTCCACTCTCATAACATAGTGAAAACGATTACCAGAGATCTAACACCATCGTCGATCCCCATATATCATAAGGTATGTTTTGTTGGTCACATTCCAAACAATAAAAATCCTTAATCGTGTATTCTCTTGAATACCTTAGTGAAAACATGAATGCTGTTAAAAGTTAACATTTTCCACATACCAAAATCCTCAAAATTCTATATACTCAAACCATGATATCACTTAGTTCCTATATCAATCATGAGATCATGAATACTGTTAAACATTTTGTTTTCTCTTTTTCCCTTCATTATGCGCATATTATCTTATTTCCAAAAATATCTCAATTACTTTGAATACCACATTAGACCAATACATAAATTTTCCAATACTCCATGATACAATATTATTTTGGAATCCCATTACATAAACACTTAATCATTCCACCACATCGTTGTCATATTCAACATCGCCAATAGTGATCGCATGTGACTTCCCTTTGTCCTTTGCCTTCAGTGGTTTCTCATGTTGATCATAACTAACCCTTGGATTAGGGCATTTATTAGCATAATGCCCCATTTCCTTGCACTTGAAGAATTGAAGTGTTGGTGGTGCGTTCTCTGCAGTGTTTGCTTTATTCACATCATTAGAAACCCTTTCTCCATTACTTCGACACTCAGCTGGTCGATGACCTTCTTTTCCACACTTAAAACATTTTCTAGTCCCTTTAAGACAATCTCCACCATGCTTATTTCCACAGTTTGTGTATAAGGAAACATTCATCTTCTTTTCACCATTATTCTGAGATTTCTCCTTGAACTCCATCTTTCGTTTCTTGTCAAAACCATGATATGGATATGTAACACCAACTTCCATTTCTACCTTGATAGCACAACGCACAATTTCTTCATAGCTACTGAAGTCTCTTATAGCTAATGCCCTTCAAAGACTTGGTTTTAAGCCACTGAAAAATCGATCAACTTTACTTTCAGGTTGGATGATAATGCCAGATGCATACCTTGAAAGTCTTGTAAAATTCGCTTTGTATATACCAACAGATTCATCATCCTTTTTCTTTAGTTCAAGAAACTCCTTCTCCATCTTTGTTCGAAGAATACGAGGGAAGTACTTACTGAAAAACAAGTTCTTGAACTCGTCCCATTCCATGGACTCAATTTCATCTCTTTGCCTCGTATTCTTGATAAGATTCCACCATTGATCAGCTTCACCTTCCAAACGATATACTGCTAAGATGACTTTATCATGTTCAGAACATTGAAGAACTGAAAATATCTTTTCAGTGGTACTGATCCATTGTTCAGCAACAAGTGGATCGGAAGTCCCACTGAAAGAAGGTGGACGTTGTCTCATGAAGGACTCAATAGAATACTGTTCCTTTCTCTGCTCATTTGGAATTCCAAAATGATTCATAGCTTGTGTAAGGATAGCAATAAGATTTTGCACTCCATCTCCCATAACATTTGTTTGTTCAGGAGGAAAATCATTTCATTGTCCATTGCATTGATCAACACGGTTCCTTCAGGTTCCAGCCATCGTCTAAAACCCAAAAAGAATAGTGTGAGAGGCAAAAATCATGCTAGGGAAAACAACATAATAAAGGGGGAGTACCTTCAATATCTAACATCTTAGGTTTAATTCTATGATCGTTAGCGTAGTTCTAGTACTATAACCTATACGTATACTTAACCTTAGGGACATCCCTAGACATACCGTAGAAATATCTCTAGGGATCTCACTAACGTTTTCGCATCCTAGTTTCCAAAGGTTGACTAAACGTTTCCTCTGATACCAATTGTAGAGACCCGAAGCTTATCGTACATGGCCATTACATTACTTTTGCGGAATACTTAGTACATAACAAAAACACACACACAAGGATCGTAATAGTTTAGTGTCTTTGGAAACTCGGAACGTAATCTTCTAATCATGGTGAAAGATCTTCAATATCTCTCATAAAGATCTTCCCTTTTTTTTACCTAAAACCTTTCATTATATCCTAGGGAAAAGAAAACATAAAAGGGTGAGCTCAAATGCTCAGTAAGGGTAAGCAAAAGAAAAAAAATCAATCACATCATATTCATAAGAACATAACTTTTGGAAATCTTAACCTGCAAAAGAGAGCATAATTTCATATCATGGGATAAATCATAGTAGTGAAATGAAATCCCAATAAGCATAACTTAAAACATGAAACTTTGTGGCATACACACATAATCATAGAGAATTATTTCTTGTTAGTCATGACTCATTTCCAAGACTATCTAAGTGGACAAAGTCCGTTTCTGAACCGAGTTACCCTCGCTTCAGTCCTGCTTCACTGAACCGGTATAACCTACCATTCCAGCCATGTCTATCTCATGAGATATAAAATCTTTACCTGATGCATTGGAGGGAGATATAGGTCTCACCCATCTCATAATGATATCATTCTTATGTGTGCCACAAAATCATAAATCATACATCATTGCATAAACCATGTAATACAAATGGGAATCTTAAACATCATGACATCATAAAACAATTCATACAAGATAGAGGAATTCATAAAAATAATTCCATCACAACATGATAAAATCAATATAATAATAGGGATAAAAACAGAACCCTTTATTATCTTAGATGTAAAATAATTTTGATATAACACTTGAACTCCATTCTTGAGGAAAATATCCTTTCTTTTTCAAAAACTTTTTTCCTTTCATAACATGTCATACGACTTTAAAATAAAATAAGTTGATTAAAAATAAAATTGAAAACTTGTAAAGGAAGCTTCTTGGAAATAATGTTTTAAAAATCCATTCATGACGTATAAGTTAAAAAAACATTCTTCTTGTACTTTTGTCGGAAAAGTCAAAAAAGTACCTCGTACGAAAAACGACAAAAGATTCCTTTCATATCCTTTACTAAATATTCACCGAAGGGTAAAATTGAATATAAACTATTGTATAAGGATATAAATATTACATATTGAGTAAACATGTATTTGGATGATAACATACACCCCAGTAAATTCCAAAGTATAAACAATCTCAGATAAAAATGAGATTGTGATATTTCCCTTACCTTAGGTCCGACTTGCTTTGTAAGTGTCCGAACCTCCTGTATAATGATTTAAATAATGTTATTTACTTATTCCAGAATCATATTCATTGTTATTATATCATATATGGTCCACTTATGACTTTATATTACCCGTTCTTTTGTAAATTCATGTTAAAGTAGTGTTTTGGGTAAAATCGTCTCATTTGTCGTTCGTGTTTTTAACTTGTAATTATTCATATGATTACTTAGATCATGATTACTTAATTCCAGAATATAAAACATGATATATATATATATATATATATATTCAGAATATACATATATAATAAATCAGTAAATTGAAAGAAATACACCGTTCATGGAGACGGTAGTCCGTACGTACGCATGAACGCTGTTTTCGTTTCCTTATTGAATTGAATGGAATTAAGTAGATGACATACATATAAATATAAATAATTCCACTATCATTATTAGGTCATATATTTCATTATTACTTATTATATATACTTTATAATCATTCATGAATGGTTAATCATTGAGAATGAATCTCATCGCGTCGTGGAGACGGTAGTCCGTACGTACGCACGAGCGATGATATCGTTCCCATGGTCGTGGAATTGTGTTGAAGTGTATGTATACTATTTCAGTATCAATATCAATTTATAATAATTATATATAGTTACTCATTACACCTTTATACCCATCCAATTAAGGTGGTGGCGGAAAATAGATTACACCACGGCGTGGAGACGGTATTCCGTACGTACGCACGCGCGGTGATTTCCTTTTTTCCGTAGGATGGATAGAAGGTTAATTAGAGTTGTTTCATATTTATAATAACATATCAGTATATAAGAGATACTGATGTTATTACTTTATCATGAAACAACTAAAGAAGAAGAATTTGAAGAAGAAAGAAATTGAAAAAGATCAGTAATGGATATTACCTCTTTTTGACGTGCCTTTTCTTAGCCTCCACTTAAACAACTAAAGATGGTCTTTGAAGAAGACCAGGACCTCTAGGATGATACTAGGGAAGCAGAGAAGGGATTTTTTCAGGGGTTGGATGAGCTTGAAGGCTCAAAGTTGTGTGAGGAAGAGAGGGAGGAGGTGCCCTTTTCTAAGGGAGGAGAGGGGCACCTTAGGAATATCTCAAAATATTATTTTATATTAAAGTAAAAATCGGTTTATAATGGTTCCAAAGGGTCTTATTTCGAAGCTAAAGTGGGTATGGGTCGAAATCCTATCAAACAATAGGATTTAGACAAGTTTAGGGTATTATTTTAACCTTATCAATTAGATTTAACTCTAAGTTAAATAATTTAACTTTTACCGTGTCTTTTTGTTTTCTTTCACAATATGGTTAATACACTTACTATAACATGCCAAACGAACCCCAAATTGTTTATTATTAATATATATATCCTTATATAAGTCATTTGGCCGAACCTTAGATTTTTAGGAATAAAATAACAATTAATAATATAATATTTTATTTAAAAACTATTTAGTGTCAATTTTGACACTATTTGATATATGATTTTTGTGAAAGTCATAACAGAATTATATGTTCAAACCAAGTTGATTAAATCAACACTAATATATAATAGTAACCTATAAAATTAGTGGAATTCATAAAAAGTCTTAAATTACATTTATTTTGGTATTTATAATGTCAATAATGTCAATATTTCATTAACAAGATAATTACTGCGTCATCTTTGTGTCATAAATAAATTAACTTATTTGATGTCTAAAAATTACAAATAAAATACCATTATGTAGAAAATATTTTTAGATTTCTAATGAATATTTAAAATCGAATTTATCTTATGTATAACCCTATATTAAAAATGTTTTAGTAAATAAACTTTGATTTTAACCCTTTTAACTCTTCTTTGAATTATATAATAATAAATGTCCTAATCTAATCCAAGTGGGCCTAAATGATAATATTTTACACTCAAGGTTGTTTTTGGTCGAGATACACTTGTCCAATAGGATTAGGACATGTGTTAGGGTAATATTAATATCATTGTTACCCTTAATTACTCTATTTACTTTTAACCGTGGTAAATAAAAGTAAAAAGTTACTATTCACCAAAAATTATTTTCATATCATTGAACCACATTTTACTTACTGAAATCAACCGTATCTCTCAGATTTTTGAAATTCCATTCACAGAAGTGGTAAAATTAAGTTTTATGAAAAATTCAGTTTTTTAACTACCACTTAGTAGTTTCACTATTCATCAAAAATTGATGTTTTTCAGAACAATGACAAAATTTCATCCTAAGCTATATTTCATATTCCGAATTCAAAAATGAAGTCTATTTTACCAAATTCATAACATAGAAGTTGCATTAATTAATTTTATAATTAAATCCTGCTGTTAAAACAAATAGCGTGTTTTTAAGAAACAATATCTATCAAAAGATTGACACTTGTTTATGTCTGGTTTAAATGTGAAATTACATTCAATGACCAAAATTGTATTAAATTGTAAAAATATATTCTAAATATACTTTAAAACCACTCAAATTAATAATTTATCACTATTAATTATTTTGATTAAAAAAGTTGTTTTTAATTATAATTTAGTAATTTTCACTATTCATCAGAATATGAAAGTTATCCGAAAAGTACCAAAATTTCACCTTAGGCTAAATTCGATACTCCAAATCCAAAAATGAAGTCCATTTTGAGAGCTAAAATTTCTAAAATTTTAAAAGGTGGTTATTACTATTCATAACGGCTAGTTATAATAATATTTTAATAGCATATCGTTGTTTAGTGAAACTCGGTATTGCGTACTACACACGCTATCGAGGAAGGTCGCGATTGCGTGTAATGCAAGGCAAGTCAAGGATGTGTGTTGTGCAAGCTCCTTTTGGTGTAGCGTACAACACAAGACATTAATAAAATTAAAAAGAATATTTTTCATAAAATCTCGGGCTGTTACATTCTACCCCCCTTAAAATGAATTTCGCCCTCGAAATTCGTCGGGGTTATAAATGGTTTACTATTCGAAAGTTTCTTTAATAGAAACCCACATCGTAAAAAAAAATACCAAAACTTGGCTTTAAAAACTAAAGTATGAAATGTAACGATTACCCAAATAAACTAATCACTGGGTTTCCACATAGGTGAAAATATGGATATGGAAGAGAAATCTAACCATCATGTTCTGATGGAGAGTGGTAGAGAACATGGCTATGGAAAAGCCAGTAATCACAAATCCATAGATTTGTGATGATATAAGGTACCATCTGATTCATCAGGTATAAGATCACTAGGACAACATTTTTGGTTTTCAAGATCATTTCCCTAAAGTTGAAAATTTGCTTAGAATAAATACTTACTTTATTTTGGTACAATCTCACTGTTGTTCGTGCCTTGAACAATTTCCACTTCATCTCTTAAATAAATGAAGTTGAATTTGTTATTCGTGAAGTGTTAGCAGATCATGTGATAGAATGACGGGTCATTCCATCTGTCTCAAACAAAAGGTTAGCAAAAATTATATACATAAGTCGATCTATAGTGAGATTAATCATATATGGTTCCTAAAATGGACTTATACTTCATATATCATACTGCTTAATATAATAAAACTAGTTTCTACTAAACAGGGACTTCCTGTAGGCCAGTGGTAGGTGATAAAGGCCAGTCTCACTTTGTGGGTTCGATTCCCACGGCCTTGTCCGACGCCATGGGCTGTCGCGCGTCCTGCAGGTTGTCCTTTTTCTAAAACTATATTACTATAACATCCCATAAATAATATTGAAAAAACTTTTATCCTTAAACAATACTAACTTATGTCCAACATAATCCATTCCAATCTTTAGGCTTATCCATTATACTGCAGTCCACTCTCATAACATAGTGAAAACGATTACCAGAGATCTAACACCATCGTCGATCCCCATATATCATAAGGTATGTTTTTTTGGTCACATTCCAAACATTCAAAGTCCTTAATCGTGTATTCTCTTGAATACCTTAGTGAAAACATGAATGCTGTTAAAAGTTAACACTTTCCACATACCAAAATCCTCAAAATTCTATATACTCAAACCATGATATCACTTAGTTCCTATATCAATCATGAGATCATGAATACTGTTAAACATTTTGTTTTCTCGTTTTCCCTTCATTATGCGCATATTATCTTATTTCCAAAAATATCTCAATTACTTTGAATACCACATTAGACCAATACATAAATTTTCCAATACTCCATGATACAATATTATTTTGGAATCCCATTACATAAACACTTAATCATTCCACCACATCGTTTTCATATTCAACATCGCCAATAGTGATCGCATGTGACTTCCCTTTGTCCTTTGCCTTCAGTGGTTGCCCATGTTGATCATAACTAACCCTTGGATTAGGGCATTTATTAGCATAATGCCCCATTTCCTTGCACTTGAAGCATTGAAGTGTTGGTTCTATGCAGTGTTTGCTTTATTCACATCATTAGAAACCCTTTCTCCATTACTTCAACACTCAGCTGCTCGATGACCTTCTTTTCCACACTTAAAACATTTTCTAGTCCCTTTAAGACAATCTCCACCATGCTTCTTTCCACACTTTGTGCATAAGGAAACATTCATCTTCTTTTCACCATTATTCTGAGATTTCTCCCTGAACTCCATCTTTCGTTTCTTGTCAAAACCATGAGATGGATATGTAACACCAACTTCCATTTCTACCTTGATAGCACAACGCACAATTTCTTCATAGCTACTGAAGTCTCTTATAGCTAATGCCCTTCAAAGACTTGGTTTTAAGCCACTGAAAAATCGATCAACTTTACTTTCAGGTTGGATGATAATGCCATATGCATACCTTGCAAGTCTTGTAAAATTCGCTTCATATATACCAACAGATTCATCATCCTTTTGCTTTAGTTCAAGAAACTCCTTCTCCATCTTTGTTCGAAGAATACGAGGGAAGTACTTACTGAAAAACAAGTTCTTGAACTCGTCCCATTCCATGGACTCAATTTCATCTCTTCGCCTCGTATTCTTGATAAGATTCCACCATTGATCAGCTTCACCTTCCAAACGATATACTGCTAAGATGACTTTATCATGTTCAGAACATTGAATAACTGAAAATATCTTTTCAGTGGTACTGATCCATTGTTCAGCAACAAGTGGATCGGAAGTCCCACTGAAAGAAGGTGGACGTTGCCTCATGAAGGACTCAATAGAATATTGTTCCTTTCTCTGCTCATTTGGAAGTCCAGAATGATTCATAGCTTGTGTAAGGATAGCAATAAGATTTTGCACTCCATCTCCCATAACATTTGTTTGTTCAGGAGGAAAATCATTGCATTGTCCATTGCATTGATCAACACGGTTCCTTCGGGTTCCAGCCATCGTCTAAAACCCAAAAAGAATAGTGTAAGAGGAAAAAATCATGCTAGGGAAAACAACATAATAAAGGGGGAGTTCCTTCAATATCTAACATCTTAGGTTTAATTCTATGATCGTTAGCGTAGTTCTAGTACTATAACCTATACGTATACTTAACCTTAGGGACATCCCTAGACATACCGTAGAAATATCTCTAGGGATCTCACTAATGTTTTCGCATCCTAGTTTCCAAAGGTTGACTAAATGTTTCCTCTGATACCAACTGTAGAGACCCGAAGCTTATCGTACATGGACATTACATTACTTTTGAGGATTACTTAGTACATAACAAAAACACACACACAAGGATCGTAATAGTTTAGTGTCTTAGGAAACTCGGAACGTAATCTTCTAATTGTGGTGAAAGATCTTCAATATCTCTCATAAAGATCTTCCCTTTTTTTTACCTAAAACATTTCTTTATATCCTGGGGAAAAGAAAACATAATAGGGTGAGCTCAAATGCTCAGTAAGGGTAAGCAAAAGAAAAAAAATCAATCACATCATATTCATAAGAACATAACTTTTGGAAATCTTAACCTGCAAAAGAGAGCATAATTTCATATCATGGGATAAATCATAGTAGTGAAATGAAATCCCAATAAGTATAACTTAAAACATGAAACTTTGTGGCATACACACATAATAATAGAGAATCATTTCTTGTTAGTCATGACTCATTTCCAAGACTATCTAAGTGGACAAAGTCCATTTCTGAACTGAGTTACCCTCGTTTCAGTCCTGCTTCACTGAACCGGTATAACCTACCATTCCAGCCATGTCTATCTCATGAGATATAAAATCTTTACCCAATGCATTGGAGGGAGATATAGGTCCCACCCATCTCATAATGATACCATTCTTATGTGTGCCACAAAATCATAAATCAAACATCATTGCATAACCCATGTAATACAAATGGGAATCTTAAACATCATGACATCATAAAACAATTCATACAAGATAAAGGAATTCATAAAAATAATTCCATCACAACATGATCAAATCAATGTAATAATAGGGATAAAAACAGAACCCTTTATTATCTTAGATGTAAAATAATTTTGATAAAACACTTGAACTCCATTCTTGAGGAAAATATCCTTTCTTCTTCAAAAACTTTTTTCCTTTCATAACATGTCATACGACTTTAAAATAAAATAAGTTGATTAAAAATAAACTTGAAAACTTGTAAAGGAAGCTTCTTGGAAATAATGTTTTAAAAATCCATTCATGCCGTATAAGTTAAAAAAAACATTCTTCTTGTACTTTTGTCGGAAAAGTCAAAAAAGTACCTCGTACGAAAAATGACAAAAGATTCCTTTCATATCCTTTACTAAATATTCACCGAAGGGTAAAATTGAATATAAACTATTGTATAAGGATATAAATATTACATATTGAGGAAACATGGATTTGGATGATAACATACACCCCAGTAAATTCCAAAGTATAAACAATCTCGGATAAAAATGAGATTGTGATATTTCCCTTACCTTAGGTCCGACTTGCTTTGTAAGTGTCCGAACCTCCTGTATAATGATTTAAATAATGTTATTGACTTATTCCAGAATCATATTCATTGTTATTATATCATATATGGTCCACTTATGACTTTATATTACCCGTTCTTTTGTAAATTCATGTTAAAGTAGCGTTTTGGGTAAAATCATCTCATTTGTCGTTCGTGTTTTTAACTTGTAATTATTTATATGATTACTTAGATCATGATTACTTAATTCCAGAATATAAAACATGATATATATATATATTCAGAATATACATATATAATAAATCAGTAAATGGAAAGAAATACACCGTTCATAGAGACGGTAGTCCGTACGTACGCATGAACGCTGTTTTCGTTTCCTTATTGAATTGAATGGAATTAAGTAGATGACATACATATAAATATAAATAATTCCACTATCATTATTAGGTCATATATTTCATTAGTACTTATTATATATACTTTATAATCATTCATGAATGGTTAATCATTGAGAATGAATCTCATCGCGTCGTGGAGACGGTAGTCCGTACGTACGCACGAGCGATGATATCGTTCCCATGGTCGTGGAATTGTGTTGAAGTGTATGTATACTATTTCAGTATCAATATAAATTTATAATAATCATATATAGTTACTCATTAAACCTTTATACCCATCCAATTAAGGTGGTGGCGGAAAATAGATTACACCACGGCGTGGAGACGGTATTCCGTACGTACGCACGCGCGGTGATTTCCTTTTTTCCGTAGGATGGATAGAAGGTTAATTAGAGTTGTTTCATATTTATAATAACATATCAGTATATAAGAAATACTGATGTTATTACTTTATCATGAAACAACTAAAGAAGAAAAATTTGAAGAAGAAAGAAATTGAAAAAGATCGGTAATGGATATTACCTCTTTTTGACGCGCCTTTTCTTAGCCTCCACTTAAAGAACTAAGGATTGTCTTTTAAGAATACCAGGACCTCTAGGATGATACTAGGGAAGTGGAGAAGGGATTTTGTCAGGGGTTGGCTGAGCTTGAAGGCTCAAAGTTGTGTGAGGAAGAGAGGGAGGAGGTGCCCTTTTATAAGGGAGGAGAGGGGCACCTTAGGAATATCTCAAAATATTATTTTATATTAAAGTCAAAATCGGTTTATAATGGTTCCAAAGGGTCTTATTTAGAAGATAAAGTTGGGATGGGTCGAAATCCTATCAACCAATAGGATTTAGACAAGTTTAGGGTATTATTTCAACCTTATCAATTAGATTTAACTCTAAGTTAAATAATTTAACTTTTACCGTGTCTTTTTGTTTTCTTTCACTATATGATTAATACACTTACTATAACATGCCAAACGAACCCCAAATTGTTTATTATTAATATATATATCTTTATCTAAGTCATTTTGCCGAACCTTATATTTTTAGGAATAAAATAACAATTAATAATATAATATTTGATTTAAAAACTATTTAGTGTCAATTTTGACAATATTTGATATATGATTTTTGTGAAAGTCATAACAGAATTATATGTTCGAAAAAAGTTGATTAAATCAACACTAATATATCATAGTAACCTATAAAATTAGTTGAATTCATAAAAAGTCTTAAATTACATTTATTTTGGTATTTATAATGTCAATTATGTCAATATTGCATTAATAAGATAATTACTTCATCATCTTTGTGTCATAAATAAATTAACTTATTTGATGTCTAAAAATTACAAATAAAATACCATTATGTAGGAAATATTTTTATATTTCTAATGAATATTTAAAATAGAATTTATCTTATGTATAACCCTATATTAAAAATGTTTTAGTAAATAAACTTTGATTTTAACTCTTTTAACTATTCTTTGAATTAAATAATAATAAATGTCCTAATCTAATCCAAGTGGGCCTAAATGATAATATTTTACACTTAAGGTTGTTTTTGGTCGATATACACTTGCCCAATAGGATTAGGACATGTGTTAGGGTAATATTAATATCATTGTTACCCTTAATTACCCTATTTACTTTTAACCGTGGTAAATAAAAGTAAAAAGTTACTATTCACCAAAAATTATTTTCATCTAATTGAACCACATTTTACTTACTGACATCAACCGTGTCTCTCGGATTTTTGAAATTCCATTCACAGAAGTGGTAAAATTAAATTTTATGAAAAATTCAGTTTTTTAACTACCACTTAGTAGTTTCACTATTCATCAAAAATTGAAGTTTTTCAGAACAATGCCAAAATTTCATCCTAAGCTATATTTCATATTCCGAATTCAAAAATGAATTCTATTTTACCAAATTCATAACATATAAGTTTCATTAATTAATTTTATAATTAAATCCTGCTGTTAAAACAAATAGCGTGTTTTTAAGAAACAATATCTATCAAAAGATTGACACTTGTTTATGTCTGGTTTAAATGTGAAATTACATCCAATGACCAACATTGTATTAAATTGTAAAAATATATTCTAAATATACTTTAAAACCAGTCAAATTAATAATTTATCACTATTAATTATTTTGATTAAAAAAGTTGTTTTTAATTATAATTTAGTAATTTTCACTATTCATCAGAATATGAAAGTTATCCGAAAAGTACCAAAATTTCACCTTAGGCTAAATTCGATACTCCAAATCCAAAAATGAAGTCCATTTTGAGAGCCAAAATTTCTAAAATTTTAAAAGTTGGTTATTACTATTCATAACGGCTAGTTATAATAATATTTTAATAGCATATCGTTGTTTAGTGAAACTCGGTATTGCGTACTACACACGCTATCGAGGAAGGTCGCGATTGCGTGTAATGCAAGGCAAGTCAATGATGTGTGTTGTGCAAGCTCCTTTTGGCGTAGCGTACAACACAAGACATTAATAAAATTAAAAAGAATATTTTTCATAAAATCTCGGGCTGTTACAGCTACTCCCCAAGCCCGCCTCTAATAGGCCAAGGGTTGATGACCAGCGCCGAGTAGGTATATCACTGACATGGCAGGCCTTAGCCTAAGTACCTGTTCACACACACACATCTCCAAGCCCATACAATTCTTAAATGTAAAAACAACTGAAAACCATGCATGCATACATCTAAATCACATAACCAAAGTATGACAGGATGTAAAGGAAAGTAAACAAGGCCAAATATATTCCCACCACAAAATTTTGTAACACAAGTCCAACCTAAGAGTAAAGGTAACAAGACTACTGTCTGAAAGTCGTAGGAACACTCCTCGGGTTTTCCAATATCACTATGCACCATCTGTTCTTGGTCCGCTAAGGACTCTATCAAAAGGTCGATCATATGTACAAGACACGACACGTGCTGGAAAAACCCGTGAAAGGGTGAGTATAACAATACTCAGTAAGACACCCTGAAACATCAAAGCATATAACAAAGAAAATACAGTCAACTCTACATAGGTATATGTTTACAACACATATAATGAGAATATCTAGATATACTAAACATATACACACAGTCTAGAGGTAGGCACAACCACAGTATACCAGCCAATGATTCTAGCTTGAAGATTCCACAAAGAACTTATCAGGGAGTTCACACTCCTGAGTCTAATAGCACTGATGACATCTATCCAAGAGGTATTTCTCTTAAAGTCTTGTCATGAGAGAAAATATGATGATAGTATGAAGAGAATACGATACACAGATGAGGAAAACTGCTAGGTCCATAGGGTGATACCAACAACTCAATCTAGATTAACCAGCTAAGTAGAGGATTGAAACCTGCGTAGTGTTAGTCACGATGATACCAAGAACTCCACCTATGGAATGAAGATGAATTGAAGATCTCACTATGGGCCTCTCAGAGAGATTTCAATGACACTATCCAAGAAGTCTTATTGAAGGGATCATAATCATAAGAGTAGAAAACAATTCTATACTAACCTTTAGGGAAAGGATAAGGGGAACTAACCCTAATGAATCTCGCCCAAGACATGGAGGAAAAGAGATCCAAACAATTTATATAAGTGTACATGAAGTGTAAAGTGGTTACATGCCATTTCCATGTATCCTGGGTCCCGCCTGTGTACTCCAGTAGTGTGCCAGTACACAGTGACTGACCATGTACCCATGCCTATGTAACAGTACATGGGGTAGCTCGTGTACGTGGTCCAAGCTGTGTCGTGTGGGGGAGTACAGGGTGTGTAAGAAACCCATATACTCAACCTTGTGTCCATGTTCTTTACAAAGTACACACCGAGTCATTCAAAGGGTATAACATTCCGTGTAGTCAAGAATACACACTGTGTGTGTTAGGTTTATCAAGAAACCTTTTTTCTTCCTCCCGCACCCATGCAATCATCACTATGAAATCATGCTTCAATCATGAAAAAACTCACGGGTCTACAATGTTCGAACCTTGCCACTACCGTTCGCTAGAATCTGGACTTCGAATCCATTCGGAAAATAAATTATGTTCATCTTGATCATCGTTCGTACATCCCACTCGAAATTGGGGGTTTTCAAATAGGTCTGATTCGTTCTCCACTACCGTCGTTGCACCTCCTTTGTGTCGTACTGAGTCTGGATCTACAATATCAGATCTTTGTTCCAAGAAACGTGTACAAAATGATTGACTCATTAGTGAAGCGTCAAACCACAGGACAAGTGAATAACATCTATGATGAAAGGAGAAAGGTGAGAGAAAACCAAAAAACACGCAAAATAGGAACGAATCTTGGCCATGTATGGTTATCCTTGATTTGTTCTAATTAGAATGACGAATGAAGAAGAAAGCAAATAAACAACTCCCAAAGTAATATCCCCTCAAAAATAAACCCATCTCACATAACGATCGAACCGCAGATTAATCTATTCATTCATTGATTCATGTTCATCGTATAAATAAAGAATGGTTAAGAAATCCTAATAAAATACATGCCTTACCTCAATTTGGATTGATCACTGAAGAAGAACGAATCTATGTCGGGTTCATTGGCGAGATCATTTGAATATGTGGTGTGTCGATTGTCGATCTACGATCCACCGTCGTTTTCTTGAAAGAATTATCCAAAGCTCTCTCTCTCCCCAACGGTTCTCTAAAAGTTACAGGGTTATGAGGCTAACCCTATAATTCTGACTTGATAGCCTTTTTAAAGGCTAACCGGCCACTACGTCAAGAATTATAAATAAAATAATTTTATTAAATAGTTTTATTCATTTTCTTCACCCGCTTTGACCTTTCCACAAATGGCCTGAGATGACTAATGTTAAGTCGTGGTTAGGGTAAACCTCACATTTTGAACACAACGGTGCACTCAGATTTCTGATTCGGGCATCCATTTAGATTTTATTCCACTTTTTAGGAAAATTGTGCCCCCGTTCTAGTTAATATATTTAATATATTTCAAACATTTTTTCTGGGCACACCGGGCCTTAAAATTGCACGTCATCTCAATGTATATCCTCAAAAATAATCTATATAATATCCAAAAATAATAAACAAAAAATCTGAGACATTACATTCTCCCTAACTTTGGGATTTACATACTTGAAAAGCGAAAACAATGGCTACTCAAAAATATATGGATACTGAGTATGAATCTAATCCTCCTGCTCCCATGTTCTCTCCTAAAAATTCATGTACTACCACCAAACACACACCAATGGAATCAATCCCCCATGAAGTATCCTCTCATATCGATCCTCAATCTCTACCAGGTACTCAGTAAATGACACTCCATCCTTGATGTCTAGATCGCCCCAGTCGATATCGTGTGATGGGTCATGCACATAACTGCTTAGCTACGACATGTGAAAGACGTTGTGTACTCAGTCTAACTACGGAGGAATATTTAAGCGGTATGCCACTTTTCCAACAGTACGGAGTATCTGGAAAGGGCCAATGAAGCTCAGAGATAGCTCGTCGTCCAGAAAAAATCTCCATAATCCACTTAGATATGAAACTCATAGGAACACATGGTCTCCTTCCATGAACTTAAAAGGCCTATGACACTGGTCAGTATATGACTTCCGACCACTCTGTGCGGTCTTTATCCGCTCTTTGATGATATGCATCTTCTCTGTTATGGAACACACCAAATCCGGATCCATGAGTGCTGACTCTCCTAGTTCAGTCTAGCAAAGTGGCGACCTACAGGGTCGTTTGTACAAAGACTAGAATGGTTCCCTACCAATGGTGGAATGGTAACTATTTTGGTATGAAAACTCCACCCATGGTAGGTGATCTCCCAACAATGGAAATAAATCTAACATGAAAGCTCTCAGTATATCCTCCAGAACCTGAATGGTCCGCTCAGTTTGACCATCAGTTTGGGGGTGAAATGATGTGCTCAAGCATAACTGAGTCTCAAACGCCTCTTGTAATCCCTTCCACAACCGAGATGTAAAACGATCATCAGGATCAGAGACAATCGTTAATGGAACTTCGTGCAGCCGGACAATCTCCTGAACGTAGAGGCATCCCAAGATCTCTACTGAACTCTTCTCTCGAATAGCTAGGAAGTGAGACAACTTGGTGGGTCAGTCTACGATCACCTAGATGGGATCATGTCCTCTGGACGTAAGTGGTAATCCAATCACTAAGTCCATAGATATCCCTTCCAACATCTATTCTTTCACCTCAAGGGGTTTAGCCAAACCAGCTGGAACTTGGTGCTCAACCTTCGCTTACAGACAAGACAACGAGATACAAAATCTACAACTCATTTCATCATACCTAACCCTCAAAATTGATGTAGGAGGTTCTGATACATCTTTTCAACACTAGGATGTACCGCCAAATGATACGTATGAAACCCTCTCCAAACATTCTCCAACAACGTCATTGGTACCATCATGCATCCTCTGAAAAGAAGGACGTTCTCCCCACCTATAGAAAATCCATCAAGAGAATTCCCTTTGGATATCTGACCACGTAGGGTCCCGCAGTCGATATCCCCAAGTCGTGCCCCCATGACTCACTATAAGAATGGATGGGCGGAAACCATTGACTGGAGGGAAGCTTCTTAATCTCTATCCACAAAGGACAACTACAATGAGGTGAACTGCACTGATGCCTTTTCCAACAACTACAAACAAGATCTCCTGTTGAGAGAATTTTCTACCACATTCCCCTTTCCAAGATTATAAAAAATTTAGATGTCATAAGACATCACCTCTATTTCATGTTTAGATCCTTTTGAGTGAAAATATATTTGAGACTATTTTGATCAGAGTAGATGATAAATTGCTCGCCTGTCTAGTAGTGTTTCTGCATCATCAAAGTGAAGATTACCACTGTTAACTCAAGATCGAGGGTTGAATAGTTTCGCTCATGTGGTTTCAACTTGTGTGAACCATAGACAATCACTACTTGCCTCTACATCAGAACACAACCAAGCTCTATTTCTGATGCATTGCAGAACACTATGTAGTCTACACCCTCCTCCAACAATCTCAAGATGGGAGCACTTATCAAACTGTACCTCAAGTACTGAAAATTCCTATCTTCACTTCTCTAACCTCACAAAAGACTAAAACTTTCGAGTCAAAGATGTTATGGGTGATAATATTCTAGAGAATTCGTTTTTGAATCTCTGGTAATAGTCTGCCAACCCAAGGAAGCTTCAAACCTCCGTTAGACTTTTAGGTGGACCCCAAGCTAACACTGCCTCGATCGTGGTCGGGTCCACTGCCACTCTATCTACTGAGATAATGTGTCCCAGAAAGTGGACCTCCTGAATCCATAACTGATACATCAAGGGATTTTTGTAATTTTGGTGACCTCGAAGTATGTCTAGAACTATACATAAGTGTCTCGCATGCTCCTCCTAAGATGTTGAGTAGACAAGGATACCATCAATGAAAACTACCATGAACCAGTCATAGTAAAGTTGAAATATTTTTTTTCCACGAGTCCCACGAACACAGATGGGGCATTCGTCATGTCAAAGGGCATCACCAAGTACTTATAGTGACCGTAGCGATATCTGATTGTCGTCTTGAGTATATCCTTATCCCGTACTTGTAACTGGAGATTGCCTAATCTGAGGTTAGTCTTCAAAAACTAGTGTGCCCCTCTCAACTGATTAAAGAGGTCATTGATCCTCGGTAGTGGGTACTTGTTCTTCACAGTCACTTGGTTCAAGCGCTGGTAGTCCACACACAACCTCAAACTCTGGTCTGCCATCTTGGAAAACAAAACTAGGGTTGCCCAGGGTGAAACACTGGATCGAAAAAATATCTTCCTATTCTAGTCTTTCAACTACACGCTCTGTTCACAAAGCTCTGTGGGAGCCATCTGATATGATGGTTCAGATATCGGTGTCATCCCGGGGTGTAGATCAATACATAAATCTATCTCTCGGTAGGGAGATAAACCTGAAACATATTCTGGGAAGACATTCTCATACTCTTCCACCACTGTTGGAAATTGGGAACTAATAACATCCATTACACCAAGGGTTAGACTAGCCAATTGATGAGTAATTGGTAGCACCCTCTTATGAATGAGACAATCCTATGCTGCCTGAGTTTCCTTTTCACAGATAAAGGAAATACTAGTTTTGTCATTGTGGACACACTACACCCTTCACCTAAATCAGTCAATTTTGGCATGAACTGTAGATAACAAATATATAACAAGAATAAAATCATAAAACATTGACACTGATACAAAGAGATTAAAATAAAAACTCTTGCCTCCAAGATTTAGGTCACACTGTCGACACAAGTGCATGCTCAACGAGTCTTCTCCAGTGTGAGTCTCTAAGTGTAAGTGTGGACCCAAAGGTTCAACCAGAATCACTAAGTCTCGAAAAAGGTACGCGACAAGAAAAGAATAACTATCACTTGTGTCTATAAATACTGCAAATAAGGTAGAAAAGACACAGATTGTACCTCGAATCATTCCTAGAGTCTCTGGGTCATAAGCTTCAACTTCTTGCAACTATCCCCATCATTGTACCATTTCTCCTTGAGCCTGGCGTTGACCACCCAAGGGTGGTGGTGGTAACAATTCAAAACATTGACCACATCCTTTTTCCCTCCTAGCTCTTCCTCCAGTTCTGTTGTCCTGTGAACCTACCTGCTCCTGTCGTTGTCTCTACCTTGGTGGCTCATTGAAATCTTCTCTGTCAGCTGTATGGTGGGTTAAACAATCTCGGACAAGATGTCCCCTTCCGTTTCATGAGTAGCACCGCCTTTCTATGGGCTGACTGGACCCACCTATTAGCCTTGAACTGCAGATCCTTTGCCCTGGGACCTCATCTGAAAATGACTCACATGTCTAGGTCCCTGAGACTTTCATCAACTCCCTACTGTTGAGGTCTATGCTCCTGATTTCTCTATGCTGAGAAATACTAGCTATATCTGCTCATCCAAGAAACTTTTAACCACCAAAGCTCACTCTAGCATGCCAACATATGTAGGAATGCACAAAGGGATAACACTGACTTTGATTACTCCATAACATTACCCTATTCTATTCATCCTCCTCCACCATTATGTCTTCCTACTTATTTCTTTAGATCTTATTTTGGCCAAGTTTACTCTCGCTGACCTTACACACCCACCACCCTAGAGCCTGATGTTGCTATTGCACCTGATGACTCACAGACTCCTAGTTATCCATTGCTAAATTTACCCATTTCCCTTTGGAAAGGTAAACACTCATGTCAGTAAAATCACAGCTCGTCATCTTCTTAACAGGGATTATCTGTGTCTACCTCTCATGTTATTTTGACTCCAGCTGCCCATTCAACTCGAAACACTATTGTTGAGGAAAAATCTTATCCCGGATGGTTAAAGGCCATGAAGGATGAACTTTGGTCCTTAGAAACCAACTATACTTGAGATCTTGTCCCTCTCCCTATGGATAAATAGTTTTTTGGGTGCAAGGGGATTTATACCATGTGCATCAACGCTAGTAGTTATCTAAATTGTCTCTAAGCGCAACTCTTTTCCAAGGGTTATGTGTAGACGTATGACATTGATTACTTTGACACCTTCTCTCTCATGTCCAAGATGACATTGTTCCTCTTATTTATCTATCCTTCCACCTCTTATCATTGGCCTCACTATCAGTTGGATTTGAAAAATGTTTTTATTCATGATTTTCTTGATAAACAAGTTTATATGGAGCAACCATCGGGGTTTGTTGCTTAGGGGGGAGTCTTCCAAGTTTTTTCACCTTCGTCGATCTTTGTATGACCTTAAGCAATCACCTCATGCCTGGTTTGGGTGATTTTTCACTATTGTGCTTAGCTTTGCATGTGTCAAAACATAAAAGATTATTCTATTTTCTATCACCAGTTTACTACAGAATACATTCTCTTGATTTTCTACGTGGATGAAATTTTCATTACTAGCAGTGATAGTGGTGGCATTGATAGACTCAAATCCTTCCTTCATCAACATTTTCATATGAAGGATTTGATTCCACTATGATATTTCTTGGGGATTGAGGTCTCTAGATGTATGAAAAGAATTTTTCTATATAGAAGATAGTATATTCTTGATCTTGTGCAAGAGACCAGAATGACTCAAGCCGACTCAGTTGACTCACCCCTCAAACCTGGAGAAAATTCACTTCATTCTGATAGTGAGATGTTTTCTTCACCTAAAAGAAAGCGACAACTTGTTGGGAAGCTTTGCTACTTAATAAGGACTTCAATCGATATTGCTTTTGCGGTTAGAAAAGTGAGTTAGTTTATAGAATCTCCAACAAAGACGCAGTGGGAGGCTATTCTTTCCATTTTAAGATATGTGAAAAAAGAATCAGGTTTGATTATTCTATATTCTAATCATGGGCATAAAAATATTGAGGCATTTTGTGATGCAGATTATGATGGATGTATCTCTTTTAGGAGATCTGCATCTTGTTTTATAGTGTTTGTTAGAGGAAATTTGATCTCATTGAGAAGTAAGAAGCAGACAATTATCTCTTGATCGAGTGCAGAGTCGAAGTATCATGCCATGACATGACATATGTGACTATAAGGATTATTTGGGCACAAAAAATTTTACAGTAGATTGGCTATATGATAGATATCGACATATATATGGTGCGGTAATCATGCTACTATCAACATTGCCACAAATCCAGTCTTTCATGAGTAGAAAAAACACATTGAAGTTGATTGTCACTTCGTTCAAGAAAATTTTGAGAAGAAAATGATCACCTTTGACCATGTTCACACCTCTGATCAACTTGCATATATTCTTACAAAGGGGTACTTGGTCCGCGTGTCCAATTTTTGTGTAACAAGATGGGTATGATAAATATATATGTCCCAGATTGAGGGAGAGTGTTAAGAGTATTAGATGTTTTTTATATATTATTAATATTCATGTCCTACATCAGTTTTCAAACCTCCATTTTACTCTTTTGATTATATATAAATAAAGTATCCTACCTTGTTAAGAGTATTAAATGTTTTTAGATATTTTTAATATTCATGTCCCACATAGGTTTCACACATTCACTGTGCTCCTTTTCTTATCAATAAATAAAGTATCCTACCTCGTTGTGAGGTAAGGTTTCCATTTCAACAAAATCCTTCAGAATTATACATTCTATTGCTACTTACCGTGACTATAAAATTTCACATATGTACTTTAAAACAACTTTCCTTAAGGAGAAATTTCTGGAAGATGCCTATATGACACAACCAGAAGAGTTTTTGATTCCAATTGATGGTGAAAAGATAATAAAGTTTCATAGATCCATTTATAGATTAAAGAAAACATCCAGGTAATTCATGATAGATCCAAGATTCTTCTTGGACTAAGTTAATGTACATACATTAACCAGATACTAAAGAGATTTTGTATTAGACAATCCAAAAGGGGATTGGTTTCAATGTCAAATGGTATACGTCTTTCCAAGAAAATGTTCCCTCACACACAACATGAGAAAATGAGAATAAAATCCCATACTCTTTGGAAATTGGATCAATTTTTTATATCATGTTATGTTCTAGATTTGATGTTTCTTACACATTGGGCATGATAGGGAGATATCAAGATGATGCAGGTAAACAACATTGATTTGCTGTTAAGACCATCCTTTAGAATCTAAGAAAAACTAAGGATATGTTCCTAGTGTTGGAGGAGATGATGAGTTAGTCATCAGGGGTTATACTGATGCTAGTTTTCAAACATATCATAATGATCTAATGTTATAGTTATGATATGTTTCTAGTCTCAACGGAGGAGCTGTGAGTTTGAAGAGATCAAAGTATCTAGTTTTTAATGATTCTACTTTGGGTTCTGAGTATATAGCGGCTTCTGATGTATCCAAATAAGTTGTTTAGATAAAAAACATTGTCATGTATCTTGATGTCATGCCTGGAAGTAAAGATCCTTTCACATTATATTGTGATAATACTGCAATAATGACTCGCAAAAGAGTTAAGGTCACACCAATGGACAAAACACATGTTCTGGAAGTATCATTTCTTGAGGGAATTTTTCTCAGAGGGGTGAAGTTGTAGTAAGAATATTTTCCATGGAAAAAGACATGGTAGACCCCTTGAGTAAAGTATTATCTCATTATAAGCATGAGTATCATGTGAGGGTTAACAAACTAAAGATTGTTAATAGTTGACTCTAGTGCATGTGAGAGTCTGTTGGAGTTGGTGTCCTAAAACCAAATTATGTGTGATTTATGATTACTAAACTAATTATCACATCATAATGGTTCTTTTTCATGAAATTATATATTATAATGTCCTAAGAGTAAATGTCACACTGAAAGGTCATAGCAGTTCCCTGCTATGATAAGAATCCAGAAGTTTCATGACAATATTTTTAAATATATGTTCTATAGATGGATGAAATCATTTGTGAGACATAAATGATACACATACCTATCAGTGGTGGAGGCTCATAAGACTTTGAATCACCTCCTCATAATGTAAGGACTTGGTAATTTCCTATGTATGAGATTATGAGAATGAGACCCACCAATAAGAAATCCACATTTATATATGTTATTATATGTTCATATCCATGGACATGTGTATTGGTCCTTAGACATTAAATTTTTTATTAATTGATTATATGAGTCACATACTTTGATGTATTGACGAGAACCGTGAGAGCATATGTTTGTGACGAAGTAGGAAACGTAGGTTGCATCACGAGTAATATTTCATTAATGAATAATGTGAGAAATGATTTTTCCTTTATTTAATAGAAGTTTATATCATAGACCCTTTGATGGAAATGATATAGCTTAAATAAATCCATGACTATGGTGTTCTGTATCCAAATTCAATTTCTGAAAAGTCAAAGGAGATATCAAACACATTAGTTGATGACATCACCATGAAACCCGCTTGATTAGATATATCACGATAAAAAGATTATATTACACAGTAAGCATCCGTATATGGTTTTATGTCATTGTAATATTAACTTCTTTCTCTATGGGTGCCTTGATATGTTGTTAGACGCTAACCTTGAAATTTGGGTTGTTTCATCTAATGCCACTGAGAAATAGGTTTAAAGGGGCATACATTAAGTGTATCTAGAACTTAAGTTAAATAATATTATCATTTATCAATTAAAAATTTTAATAAATATTATTCTCTCACTTACTTTAATAATTATTCATATTTAATTCATTACATATATCCTGTCACCAGTTATTCAAGAAAATATTTTTGTGAGGATAATATTTATTTTCTATTTAGTAAATATAAACTTTATTTATTTATTGATGAATAATGTCCTAATATTTATTTATTAAATAAATAGTCATTATTAAATGTCCGATAAATATTGTAGAGGAATGACAGACAAAGTTTATTAGTCTGATGAGAAATAATATATATTAACACTATTAGAATAAATAAAATTTAATTTATTTCACTTGCTTTGTGTAAGTCAAGAAATAGTAATAATATTATTATTATGAACATGCGGATCCACGTAGATTAAGAAAAATTATAAGGGCGCATATGCAATTATTTTTTTTTACCCTAGAGGTATATAAACCCAATTATATTATTTCTTAATGGTTGTCATTTCATTTTTTGTGCACAATGAAATTTGGAGAACATTTTCTCAAAGTCCTATAGAGCTCCCTCTTTAAGAACGCTCTCAAGATTAGAGAGTGATCCTCCACCACCACTCTCATCGCTAGATGAAATCTGCTCTTGATTCCAGCAATACAGCGACGTAGAGACATCAGATTAATCAACAAATAATGAATTTATCGCAAGTTAATTCTTTAATTTCTTAAATTAATTATAAATGATATGTGATGATCCTATGTTTTGGTTCAAGAGATCTCTCGTCAATTAATATTTGATTTAATTCCGTTGGTCACAACATTTATTATCGATCTACAGATTAATCATCGATTATGACAAAAAAGCCGAGTTGAGCACGCCCCATATGACGCTTCTGCTGTGCCCAAAACCTATAGGAATAAACAGCCTCATGCCTAGAAATCCTATCTTGAAAATCATCCCTAATTTTATTAGAGACGGAAGGTTTTAAAACCTTCTTGGATTACTGGAAGCGTCTAGTAGAAATCTTGGTATGACATTGAGTTTCCAGCAGCTGCCAATAATTTTTGGTAATTGTCAAAATGGAATGGTCAAACATACCAACAAATTCGGGAACCTGGGGACTCATCACAGTAGGAAAGCCTTCAAGACCTTCTTGGGCTTTCAAAAACAAGATTTCCAATAAAACATATTGCACTGGTAACTGGTAAATCATCGACATAATCAGTCTTGTGAGAGATTTTACTCCTCCCAGTAATGTAGCCCGAACTTGTAAGAAGATGAATAACGGCAGTTAAACCACCTCGGATCTCCCTCAGAAAAATAAACATTTCTGCAAACTACTGTTGGAATTGCAAACCAAAAATATGAGTCAAAGCTGCCTGCGGCGTCATTTATTACTTGCACATTTTTTTTCTTCCATGGGTCAACCTCCATTTATTTTCTTTGAATAAATTTAAATTCTTTGCATTTAAAGATTTGGTATATCTTTGTACCGTCATAAATGCTCTGCATTTAGTATTTTGGTCTTTCCTTGTACCGTCATATATTCTCTGTATTTTATGTTTTGGTCTTTCTTTGTACCAACATAAATGCTAGGTATTTAATGTTGTGGGTCTATAAATTGATGTAATTGTAGCCTGAAATTTCAATAGTGAAAAATTGTGAAGTTGTGTAAAATTGTGTGAAAAAGCTTGAAAGCTCCTTTGTGTTGTGTGCCAATTTTCTACCTCTTCCATTATTCCTCTCATATTTCTCGGCTTGTATAGCCAACAAACTGGTATCAGAGGCAAGTTACCAAGATCCTCCAATTTTTTTTAAGATGACCGCAATCCAGCCACAAGTTCTGAAGTTGTCCAAGGACAACTATGAAAGGTGGTGCATCCAAATGAAGGCGTTATTCGGGTCACAAGAATTATGGGAGATCGTTACCGACGGGTATGTTGTACCCACTACGGCGGAAGAAGCTGCCTTCACGAATGAAGAAAATACGACCCTCAAAAATCAAAGAAAGAAAGACAACAAGGCGTTGTTTCTCCTCTATCAAGGGTTGGATGAATCAACGTTCGAAAAGATTGCCGAATCAACATCAAGCAAGAAAGCTTGGGATACCCTTGCCAACGTCTTCAAAGGTGTTGATCGATTGAAGCGGGTACGTCTTCAAACATTAAGAGTGGAATTTGAATCGGCGCACATGAAAGAAGGTGAGAGCATCTCTGATTATTTCTCAAGATTAATTGTTATTTTTAACAATTTGAAAAGGAATGGTGAAAACGTGGAGGACATTCGAGTTATCGAAAAATCACTTCGATCTCTCACAACCAAGTTTGAGCATGTGGTTGTGGAAATCGAAGAATCAAAGGATTTGGAGAAACTGTCCATTGAAGAACTGATGGGGTCGTTGCAAGTGCATGAGAAACGGATTCAAAAGAATGCCGGTTCAATAATAGAGCATGCCTTGGAGTCCAAGTTGACTCTACAAGAACAAAATAATGGCCACACGCAACGAGGCGGTCATCGTGGAATAGGAAGAGGGCGTGGATATTATCCAAGCCATCAACAAAAGAAACAATATCCTGCCATCTTTCATGGAAGAGGGAATGGTGGAGGACGATTCACGCGTGGTCGTGGAAACGCAAAGAACATTCAATGCCACAACTGTAAGAAATTTTGGAATTATGCTTCTTATTGTTGGAGCAAAGTGGATCACGATGAACGATCCAACTATACTGAAACATCTCATCATGAAGAAGAAGGTACCACACTCCTCCTAGCACAAGAAAAGTCATGTGAACGCCCTGATGTTTGGTATCTCGACACTGGTGCAAGCAACCACATGAGTGGTAACAAACAAATGTTCGAGGAACTCACCGAAGAAGTTCGTGGCGACGTGAGTTTTGGCGACTCATCCAAGGTACCCGTGAGAGGCAAAGGTAAGATCAAAATCTATCTGAAGAATGGAGATTCGAATTATATTTCTAATGTATATTACGTACCAAGTATGAAAAATAATATCAGCAGTCTCGACCAACTTCTTGAGAATGGGTATGTCATAAACTTGGAAAATTCTCTTTTGTCTATAAAAGATGCTCACAGGAGACTTGTCGCTCAAGTCCAAATGGCAAAAAATCGCATGTTTCTGCTGCATATCAACACAAAGGCCGAGGAGTGTCTCTTGGGACTCATGAAGAATGACTCATGGAGATGGCATCTGCGATTTGGACATCTTCATTTTAGTGGGATTAAACTTCTATCCTCATCAAACATGGTGCGTGGCTTTCCAAATGATTGAAGTTCCAAATCATGTGTGTGAGGCGTGTACACTCGGAAAACAACAAAGGAACTCCTTCCCAAGTGGAGTGTCTAGAAGAGAAAATGAACCACTTCAGTTAGTTCACACTGATATCTGTGGACCGCTTGAAACACCCTCACATGGAGGTAATAGGTATTTTATTACCCTTATTGATGATTTCAGCAAAAAGTTGTGGGTGTATTGCATCAAAGAAAAATCTTTCGCTTTCACTGTCTTTAAGACTTTTAAAACTCATGTTGAAACTGAAAGTGGCCACAGAATCAAAGTACTCAGATCTGACAGAGGTGGAGAATACACCTCAAATTCATTTCAATATTTCTGTAGGGAACATGGAATCAAACAGCAATACACTGCAGCCTACACGCCACAGCAGAATGGCATCACAGAAAGGAAGAACTGCACCATCCTCGACATGATGAGGACCATGCTGAAGGAGAAAGGCTTGCCAAAGAACTTCTGGGCAGAAGCAGTGGCATGTACTGCATATCTTCTCAATCGGTGCCCAATGAAGAGCGTCAGAAACATGACACCACAAGAGGCATGGAGTGGCTACAAACCGAGCATAGCACACCTAAGAATCTTCGGGTGTGTTTCCTACGCTCAAGTTCCAGAAGCGAGAAGAAGAAAGCTTGATGATCGTGGTGAAAAGTGCATCTTCATCAGCTACAGTGAAGAGTCTAAAGCCTATAAGCTCTACAATCCACTAACCAATAAATTAGTGGTGAGTAGAGATGTGGTCTTTAGTGAGGAAGAATCTTGGAAGTGAAATGATGAAGAACCAAACAAAGAGATTCAAGTCGAAACAGAAGATCCTGAAGAAAGGCGTGATCATCAGGAGAAAACGCCAGCAACACTTTCCCCGGGCACATCATCAGTACACAGGATTCCAGGAGGACATTCCATCACTCCTCAAAGGACTCCACCAAGTCAAAATTTGGCGATCTCATCCTCACCCATGGCACCCATAAAAATGAAAATCTTAAGCGACATTTATGAGCAAACCGAAGAGGTAAATCTTTTTTGCCTGTATGCAGATCATGAGCCTCTGACGTTTCAGGAAGTCACAAGGGAAGAATGTTGGAGAATGGCTATGGGAGAAGAAATTCGCGCCATAGAGAAAAATGACACATGGGAGTTGACCACACTTCCTAATAGCCAGAAATCCATTGGTGTTAAATGGGTGTACAAGATCAAGCGAAATGCTGATGGTGAAATCGATCGCTACAAGGCAAGACTCGTAGCAAAGGGGTACAAACAGAAGTATGGGGTGGACTATGAAGAAGTCTTCGCTCCAGTTGCTCACCTTGACACGGTGAGAATGATTATCTCTCTTGATGTTCATCACAGTTGGATGATATACCAATTGGATGTGAAGTCTGCATTCCTGAATGGAATTCTAGAGGAAGAGGTCTATGTAGACCAGCCTGAAGGCTTTGTTATGCAAGGGGAGGAAGACAAAGTGTATCGACTGAAGAAAGCTCTTTATGGGTTGAATCAGGCTCCTCGTGCTTGGAATGCACGCATTGACAACTATCTTTGAGAGAACAGCTTCACCAAATGTCCATATGAGCATGCAGTTTACATCAAGAAGAATGATCCTGGCTGAAACTCAGAATGATGCTCGGAATGAAGCCGGTTTTGGTTTGAAGGGGAGTGTTGGAATTGCAAACCAAAAATATGAGTCAAAGCTGCCTGCGGTGTCATTTATTACTTGCACATTTTTTTCTTCCATGGGTCAACCTCCATTTATTTTCTTTGAATAAATTTAAATGCTTTGCATTTAAAGATTTGGTATATCTTTGTACCGTCATAAATGCTCTGCATTTAGTATTTTGGTCTTTCCTTGTACCGTCATAGATTCTCTGTATTTTATGTTTTGGTCTTTATTTGTACCAATATAAATTCTAGGCATTTAATGTTGTGGGTCTATAAATTGATGTAATTGTAGCCTAAAATTTCAATAGTGAAAAATTGTGAAGTTGTGTGAAATTGTGTGAAAAAGCTTGAAAGCTCCTTTGTGTTGTGTGCCAATTTTCTACCTCTTCCATTCTTCCTCTCATATTTCTCATCTTATATAGCCAAAAACTACTGCTAGGAAAGAAAATGAATCCACATTCATAAATTCAGATACCTCATCCCTTTCTCCATCGTTGGGAAAATGATTATCATCACCAGTCCAAGAGCTTTCGGCTATCCGATCAACAATTATAGAGGAAACTAAATCATCAACTGATACATATTCCCCCGCCAATACTTTGGCTTCCAAACACAGCTCACCATGAGCCTCAACTCCCTCAAGATGTCCATGCCAGTACCTCATTTGGCTCCTAAATTCCAAACCCTTCTGCTAAAACTACCAAAAGATTCCTCCTCCACGTGTTTCGTCCTGCTGCGGGTAGAATTCTCTGGAGAGAGACGGCCTCTTTTCCTAGTCCACTACAGCTGGACTCTTTTTCGAGAAAATGTTGAGTAGATAGGAAATTCACCTTTATGATCACACTTCTCAGGCTGTCATAAATTCTAACATTGTAGCAAGAAATTCTCATTCCTTGGTTTCACACTGCAAGTTTATTAGCTTTTTCCTACAGGGCATGAGCATTGATAGTGTCAGCTCCAGTTGCAAAAAAATTATGCTCACCCTTTCTTAGTTCAAACGGAGCATGCAGATCCCCTGTTTCTAGAATACAGCCCCTTCCTACACAGCAGCTGGAACCTCATGCAATAGCAACCTCACCTAGCACCAGGCCTCTTTTCCAAGTTCCTATCAATTCCGTCCACCTAAAAATAACCTTGTCCTCATGGTGGTAAGCTGGATGGCTAGCCATAGTAATGACATTGACGGTGCTTCCTACAAAAAAATTCTCCATGGTGGAGGCTCTAAAAGAGGTCTATATATCTAGGATTCTTGCACAACAATAGATTCCCTTTGGTCCTGAGCCTATGTGAACTCTTCTAGCAGCCGTTTGTAGCCCTTTTCTTCATCCTTCTAAACTATGCATCCTTCCTTGAATTTTCCCACCCCAAAATGCAATGAAAAAATAGTAATAGTTGCAGCAAATTTCGTTGCTACTTATTTTTTAGTTTCTTTCATTCTCTCCTTTTTCATGTTTTCCCGCACTTGATCAATATGTTTCGACAAATATTGTATTCCTGGAAAATCAATGTTTGGTTGAGTCTGCTTCTGCAGTACTACCTGTGTCTTGCTCGACCTGTTCATCCTTTGCAAAGGCATTGAAAAAACCAAAATAAATTTTTGATCAAAAGTATCATGAGTTGCTATCAGAACTATCGATATTGTCACATCCTCTGGTAGTGGTTTAGAAGGTTCAATCATACACTGTAGAACAAATATCTCATCGGGTGCTTGAGCTTACGTCGGTACCAACTGCAAAAGACCCTGTTGTGACTGTACACATCTTGTTTCTTCCTAATCCTTGGAACAAGTTATTAGCCCAAAATCAACCTCATCTTGGGTAGTCATAGCTACCTTCCCTCCCTTTGATTCATTACTAAATCTCATGAGAAGATTTTCTTTAAATTGTATCAATGTTTTGGGGCACAGCGGAGGTGCATGGTACCTCAAACACACCGAAATAAGAAGCAAACGGATCAAAAACACAATGTAACGTGGTTCGGCTATATAGCCTACGTTCACGGGAGAAACGGGCCAATTCTATATTCACTCTTCTCCGGATAAAACTTCACAGAGGATCACCACACACAGATCTCTCAAACATGGGAATGAAAATCCTGTTAAAATAGAGGAACAAAGACAACCAGTTGTTGGGTAGATCATCTACCCAAGAATTATCCTCCCACCGTCGGCTACCCTCCACCATGCTTCCCACCAAACCAAGGAGACTCCCGCAGTCGCCTCCTACAGCCATCTGGATACATGCTGCCGCCAAAGAGGACTCTCCCAATTGGGAGCGGTCCCCACAAATCTCCCCCTCACGACCAATTTGGGGTAGAATCTTGACCTGCAGTCTCCTTGCAGGTGTTGAAAACTTGTAGAGACCCGAAGCTTATCGTACATGGAAATTACATTACTTTTGAGGAATACTTAGTACATAACAAAAACACACACACAAGGATCTTAATAGTTTAGTGTCTTTGGAAACTCGGAACGTAATCTTCTAATCGTGGTGAAAGATCTTCAATATCTCCCATAAAGATCTTCCCTTTTTTTTACCTAAAACCTTTCTTTATATCCTGGGGAAAAGAAAACATAAAAGGGTGATCTCAAATGCTCAGTAAGGGTAATCAAAAGAAAAAAAATCAATCACATCATATTCATAAGAACATAACTTTTGGAAATCTTAATCTGCAAAAGAGAGCATAATTTCATATCATGGGATAAATCATAGTAGTGAAATGAAATCCCAATAAGCATAACTTAAAACATGAAACTTTGTGGCATACACACATAATCATAGAGAATCATTTCTTGTTAGTCATGACTCATTTCCAAGACTATCTAAGTGGACAAAGTCCATTTCTGAACCGAGTTACCCTCGTTTCAATCCTGCTTCACTGAACCGGTATAACCTACCGTTCCAGCCATGTCTATCTCATGAGATATAAAATCTTTACCCAATAAATTGGAGGGAGATATAGGTCCCACCCATCTCATAATGATACCATTCTTATGTGTGCCACAAAACCATAAATCATACATCATTGCATAACCCATGTAATACAAATGGGAATCTTAAACATCATGAAATCATAAAACAATTCATACAAGATAAAGGAATTCATAAAAATAATTCCATCACAACATGATCAAATCAATGTAATAATAGGGATAAAAACAGAACCCTTTATTATCTTAGATGGAAAATAATTTTGATAAAACACTTGAACTCCATTCTTGAGGAAAATATCCTTTCTTCTTCAAAAACATTTTTCCTTTCATAACATGTCATACGACTTTAAAATAAAATAAGTTGATTAAAAATAAACCTGAAAACTTGTAAAAGAAGCTTCTTGGAAATAATGTTTTAAAAATACATTCATGTCGTATAAGTTAAAAAAAACATTCTTCTTGTACTTTTGTCGGAAAAGTCAAAAAAGTACCTCGTACGAAAAATGACAAAAGATTCCTTTCATATCCTTTACTAAATATTCACCGAAGGGTAAAATTGAATATAAACTATTGTATAAGGATATAAATATTACATATTGAGGAAACATGGATTTGGATGATAAAATACACCCCAGTAAATTCCAAAGTATAAACAATCTCGGATAAAAATGAGATTGTGATATTTCCCTTACCTTAGGTCTGACTTGCTTTGTAAGTGTCTGAACCTCATGTATAATGATTTAAATCATGTTATTGACTTATTCCAGAATCATATTCATTGTTATTATATCATATATGGTCCACTTATGACTTTATATTACCCGTTCTTTTGTAAATTCATGTTAAAGTAGCGTTTTGGGTAAAATCGTCTCATTTGTCGTTCGTGTTTTTAACTTGTAATTATTCATATGATTACTTAGATCATGATTACTTAATTCCAGAATATAAAACATGATATATATATATATATATATATATTCAGAATATACATATATAATAAATCAGTAAATGGAAAGAAATACACCGTTCATGGAGACGGTAGTCCGTACGTACGCATGAACGCTGTTTTCGTTTCCTTATTGAATTGAATGGAATTAAGTAGATGACATACATATAAATATAAATAATTCCAGTATCATTATTAGGTCATATATTTCAATAGTACTTATTATATATACTTTATAATCATTCATGAATGGTTAATCATTGAGAATGAATCTCATCGCGTCGTGGAGACGGTAGTCCGTACGTACGCACAAGCGATGATATCGTTCCCATGGTCGTGGAATTGTGTTGAAGTGTATGTATACTATTTCAGTATCAATATCAATTTATAATAATCATATATAGTTACTCATTACACCTTTATACCCATCCAATTAAGGTGGTGGCGGAAAATAGATTACACCACGGCGTGGAGACGGTATTCCGTACGTACGCACGCGCGGTGATTTCCTTTTTTCCGTAGGATGGATAGAAGGTTAATTAGAGTTGTTTCATATTTATAATAACATATCAGTATATAATAAATACTGATGTTATTACTTTATCTTGAAACAACTAAAGAAGAAGAAGTTGAAGAAGAAAGAAATTGAAAAAGATCGGTAATGGATATTACCTCTTTTTGACGCGCCTTTTCTTAGCCTCCACTTAAAGAACTAAGGATGGTCTTTGAAGAAGACCAGGACCTCTAGGATGATACTAGGGAAGTGGAGAAGGTATTTTGGCAGGGGTTGTCCGAGCTTGAAGGCTCAAAGTTGTGTGAGGAAGAGAGGGAGGAGGTGCCCTTTTATAAGGGAGGAGAGGGGCACCTTAGGAATATCTCAAAATATTATTTTATATTAAAGTCAAAATCGGTTTATAATGGTTCCAAAGGGTCTTATTTCGAATCTAAAGTGGGGATGGGTCGAAATCCTATCAACCAATAGGATTTAGACAATTTTAGGATATTATTTTAACCTTATCAATTAGATTTAACTCTAAGTTAAATAATTTAACTTTTACCGTGTCTTTTTGTTTTCTTTCACTATATGGTTAATACACTTACTATAACATGCCAAACGAACCCCAAATTGTTTATTATTAATATATATATCCTTATCTACGTCATTTGGCCAAACCTTAGATTTTTAGTAATAAAATAACAATTAATAATATAATATTTGATTTAAAAACTATTTAGTGTCAATTTTGACACTATTTTATATATGATTTTTGTGAAAGTCATAACAGAATTATATGTTCAAACCAAGTTGATTAAATAAACACTAATATATCATAGTAACCTAGAAAATTAGTGTAATTCATAAAAAGTCTTAAATTACATTTATTTTGGTATTTATAATGTCAATTATGTCAATATTTCATTAATAAGATAATTACTGCATCATCTTTGTGTCATAAATAAATTAACTTATTTGATATCTAAAAATTACAAATAAAATACCATTATGTAGGAAATATTTTTAGCTTTCTAATGAATATTTAAAATCGAATTTATCTTATGTATAACCCTATATTAAAAATGTTTTAGTAAATAAACTTTGATTTTAACTCTTTTAACTCTTCTTTGAATTAAATAATAATAAATGTCCTAATCTAGTACAAGTGGGCCTAAATGATAATATTTTACACTTAAGGTTGTTTTTGGTCGAGATACACTTGTCCAATAGGATTAGGACATGTGTTAGGGTAATATTAATATCATTGTTACCCTTAATTACCCTATTTACTTTTAACCGTGGTAAATAAAAGTAAAAAGTTATTATTCACCAAAAATTATTTTCATCTCATTGAACCACATTTTACTTACTGACATCAACCGTGTCTCTCGGATTTTTGAAATTCCATTCACAGAAGTGGTAAAATTAAGTTTTATGAAAAATTCAGTTTTTTAACTACCACTTAGTAGTTTCACTATTCATCAAAAATTGCTGTTTTTCATAACAATGCCAAAATTTCATCCTAAGCTATATTTCATATTCCGAATTCAAAAATGAAGTCTATTTTACCAAATTCATAACATAGAAGTTTCATTAATTAATTTTATAATTAAATCCCACTGTTAAAACAAATAGCGTGTTTTTAAGAAACAATATCTATCAAAAGATTGACACTTGTTTATGTCTGGTTTAAATGTGAAATTACATCCAATGACCAACATTGTATTAAATTGTAAAAATATATTCTAAATATACTTTAAAACCACTCAAATTAATAATTTATCACTATTAATTATTTTGATTAAAAAAGTTGTTTTTAATTATAATTTAGTAATTTTCACTATTCATCGGAATATGAAAGTTATCCGAAAAGTACCAAAATTTCACCTTAGGCTAAATTCGATACTCCGAATCCAAAAATGAAGTCCATTTTGAGAGCTAAAATTTCTAAAATTTTAAAAGGTGGTTATTACTATTCATAACGGCTAGTTATAATAATATTTTAATAGCATATCATTGTTTAGTGAAACTCAGTATTGCGTACTACACACGCTATCGAGGAAGGTCGCGATTGCGTGTAATGCAAGGCAAGTCAAGGATGTGTGTTGTGCAAGCTCCTTTTGGTGTAGCGTACAACACAAGACATTAATAAAATTAAAAAGAATATTTTTCATAAAATCTTGGGCTGTTACATTCTACCCCCCTTAAAATGAATTTCGCCCTCGAAATTCATCGGGGTTATAAATGGTTTACTATTCGAAAGTTTCTTTAATAGAAACCCACATCGTAAAAAAAATACCAAAACTTGGCTTCAAAAACTAAAGTATGAAATGTAATGATTACCCAAATAAACTAATCACTGGGTTTCCACATAGGTGAAAATATGGATATGGAAGAGAAATCTAACCATCATGTTCTGATGGAGAGTGGTAGAGAACATGGCTATGGAAAAGGCAGTAATCACAAATCCATAGATTTGTGATGATATAAGGTACCATCTGATTCATCTGGTATAAGATCACTAGGACAACATTTTTGGTTTTCAAGATCATTTCCCTAAAGTTGAAAATTTTCTTAGAATAAATACTTACTTTATTTTGGTACAATATCACTGTTGTTCGTGCCTTGAACAATTTCCACTTCATCTCTTAAATAAATGAAGTTGAATTTGTTATTCGTGAAGTGTTAGCAGATCATGTGATAGAATGACGGGTCATTCCATCTGTCTCAAACAAAAGGTTAGCAAAAATTATATACATAAGTCGATCTATAGTGAGATTAATCATATATGGTTCCTAAAATGGACTTATACTTCATATATCATACTGCTTAATATAATAAAACTAGTTTCTACTAAACAGGGACTTCCTGTAGGCCAGTGGTAGGTGATAAAGGTCAGTCGCACTTTGTGGGTTCGATTCCCACAGCCTTGTCCGACGCCATGGGTTGTCGCCCGTCCTGCAGGTTGTCCTTTTTCTAAAACTATATTACTATAACATCCCATCAATAATATCGAAAAAACTTTTATCCTTAAACAATACTAACTTATGTCCAACATAATCCATTCCAATCTTTAGGCTTATCCATAATACTGCAGTCCACTCTCATAACATAGTGAAAACGATTACCAGATATCTAACACCATCGTCGATCCCCATATATCATAAGGTATGTTTTGTTGGTCACATTCCAAACATTCAAAGTCATTAATCGTGTATTCTCTTGAATACCTTAGTGAAAACATGAATGCTGTTAAAAGTTAACACTTTCCACATACCAAAATCCTCAAAATTCTATATACTCAAACCTTGATATCACTTAGTTCTTATATCAATCATGAGCTCATGAATACTGTTAAACATTTTGTTTTCTCATTTTCCCTTCATTATGTGCATATTATCTTATTTCCAAAAATATCTCAATTACTTTGAATACCACATTAGACCAATACATAAATTTTCCAATACTCCATGATACAATATTATTTTGGAATCCCATTACATAAACACTTAATCATTCCACCACATCGTTGTCATATTCAACATCGCCAATAGTGATCGCATGTGACTTCCCTTTGTCCTTTGCCTTCAGTGGTTGCTCATGTTGATCATCACTAACCCTTGGATTAGGGCATTTATTAGCATAATGCCCCATTTCCTTGCACTTGAAGCATTGAAGTGTTGGTGGTGCGTTCTCTGCAGTGTTTGCTTTATTCACATCATTAGAAACCCTTTTTCCATTACTTCGACACTCAGCTGCTCGATGACCTTCTTTTCCACACTTAAAATATTTTCTAGTCCCTTTAAGACAATCTCCACCATGCTTCTTTCCACACTTTGTGCATAAAGAAACATTCATCTTCTTTTCACCATTATTTTGAGATTTCTCCTTGAACTCCATCTTTCGTTTCTTGTCAAAACAATGAGATTGATATGTAACACCAACTTCCATTTCTACCTTGATAGCACAACGCACAATTTCTTCATAGCTACTGAAGTATCTTATAGCTAATGCCCTTCAAAGACTTGGTTTTAAGCCACTGAAAAATCGATCAACTTTACTTTCAGGTTGGATGATAATGTCAGATGCATACCTTGCAAGTCTTGTAAAATTCGCTTCGTATATACCAACAGATTCATCATCCTTTTGATTTAGTTCAAGAAACTCCTTCTCCATCTTTGTTCAAAGAATACGAGGGAAGTACTTACTGAAAAACAAGTTCTTGAACTCATCCCATTCCATGGACTCAATTTCATCTCTTTGCCTCGTATTCTTGATAAGATTCCACCATTGATCAGCTTCACCTTCCAAACGATATACTGCTAATATGAATTTATCATGTTCAGAATATTGAAGAACTGAAAATATCTTTTCAGTGGTACGGATCCATTGTTCAGCAACAAGTGGATCGGAAGTCCCACTGAAAGAAGGTGGACGTTGCCTCATGAAGGACTCAATAGAATACTGTTCCTTTCTCTGCTCATTTGGAAGTCCAGAATGATTCATAGCTTGTGTAAGGATAGCAATAAGATTTTTCACTCCATCTCCCATAACATTTGTTTGTTCAGGAGTACAATCATTGCATTGTCCATTGCATTGATCAACACGGTTCCTTCGAGTTCCAGCCATCGTCTAAAACCCAAAAATAATAGTGTGAGGGGCAAAAATCATGCTAGGGAAAACAACATAATAAAGGGGGAGTACCTTCAATATCTAACATCTTAGCTTTAATTCTATGATCGTTAGCGTAGTTCTAGTACTATAACCTATACGTATACTTAACCTTAGGGACATCCCTAGACATACCGTAGAAATATCTCTAGGGATCTCACTAACGTTTTCGCATCCTAGTTTCCAAAGGTTGACTAAACCTTTCCTCTGATACCAACTGTAGAGACCCGAAGCTTATCGTACATGGACATTACATTACTTTTGCGGAATACTTAGTACATAACAAAAACACACACACAAGGATCGTAATAGTTTAGTGTCTTTGGAAACTCAGAACGTAATCTTCTAATCGTGGTGAAAGATCTTCAATATCTCTCATAAAGATCTTCCCTTTTTTTAACCTAAAACCTTTCTTTATATCCTGGGGAAAAGAAAACATAAAAGGGTGAGCTCAAATTCTCAGTAAGGGTAAGCAAAAGAAAAAAAATCAATCACATCATATTCATAAGAACATAACTTTTGGAAATCTTAACCTGCAAAAGAGAGCATAATTTCATATCATGGGATAAATCATAGTAGTGAAATGAAATCCCAATAAGCATAACTTAAAACATAAAACTTTGTGGCATACACACATAATCATAGAGAATCATTTCTTGTTAGTCATGACTCATTGCCAAGACTATCTAAGTGGACAAAGTCCATTTCTGAACCGAGTTACCCTCATTTCAGTCCTGCTTCACTGAACCGGTATAACCTACCGTTCCAGCCATGTCTATCTCATGAGATATAAAATCTTTACCCAATGCATTGGAGGGATATATAGGTCCCACCCATCTCATAATGATACCATTCTTATGTGTTCCACAAAATCATAAATTATACATCATTGCATAACCCATGTAATACAAATGGGAATCTTAAACATCACGACATCATAAAACAATTCATACAAGATAAAGGAATTCATAAAAATAATTCCATCACAACATGATCAAATCAATGTAATAATAGGGATAAAAACAGAACCCTTTATTATCTTAGATGGAAAATAATTTTGATAAAACACTTGAACTCCATTCTTGAGGAAAATATCCTTTCTTCTTCAAAAACATTTTTCCTTTCATAACATGTCATACGACTTTAAAATAAAATAAGTTGATTAAAAATAAACTTGAAAACTCGTAAAGGAAGCTTCTTGGAAATAATGTTTTAAAAATCCATTCATGCCGTATAAGTTAAAAAAAACATTCTTCTTATACTTTTGTCGAAAAAGTGAAAAAAGTACCTCGTATGAAAAACGACAAAAGATTCCTTTCATATCCTTTACTAAATATTCACCGAAGGGTAAAATTGAATATAAACTATTGTATAGGGATATAAATATTACATATTGAGGAAACATGGATTTGTATGATAAAATACACCCCAGTAAATTCCAAATTATAAACAATCTCGGATAAAAATGAGATTGTGATATTTCTCTTACCTTAGGTCTGACTTGCTTTGTAAGTGTCCGAACCTCCTGTATAATGATTTAAATCATGTTATTGACTTATTCCAGAATCATATTCATTGTTATTATATCATATATGGTCCACTTATGACTTTATATTACCCGTTCTTTTGTAAATTCATGTTAAAGTAGCGTTTTGGGTAAAATCGTCTCATTTGTCGTTCGTGTTTTTAACTTGTAATTATTCATATGATTACTTAGATCATGATTACTTAATTCCAGAATATAAAACATGATATATATATATATTCAGAATATACATATATAATAAATCAGTAAATGGAAAGAAATACACCGTTCATGGAGACGGTAGTCCGTACGTACGCATGAACGCTGTTTTCGTTTCCTTATTGAATTGAATGGAATTAAGTAGATGACATACATATAAATATAAATAATTCCAGTATCATTATTAGGTCATATATTTCATTAGTACTTATTATATATACTTTATAATCATTCATGAATGGTTAATCATTGAGAATGAATCTCATCGCGTCGTGGAGACGGTAGTCCGTACGTACGCACGAGCGATGATATCGTTCCCATGGTCGTGGAATTGTGTTTAAGTGTATGTATACTATTTCATTATCAATATCAATTTATAATAATCATATATAGTTACTCATTACACCTTTATACCCATCCAATTAAGGTGGTGGCGGAAAATAGATTACACCACGGCGTGGAGACGGTATTCCGTACGTACGCACGCGCGGTGATTTCCTTTTTTCCGTAGGATGGAATAGAAGATTAATTAGAGTTGTTTCATATTTATAATAACATATCAGTATATAATAAATACTGATGTTATTACTTTATCATTAAACAACTAAAGAATAATAAGTTGAAGAAGAAAGAAATTGAAAAAGATCGGTAATGGATATTACCTCTTTTTGACGCGCCTTTTCTTAGCCTCCACTTAAAGAACTAAGGATGGTCTTTGAAGAAGACCAGGACCTCTAGGATGATACTAGGGAAGTGGAGAAGGGATTTTGGCAGGGGTTGGCCGAGCTTGAAGGCTCAAAGTTGTGTGAGGAAGAGAGGGAGGAGGTGCCCTTTTATAAGGGAGGAGAGGGGCACCTTAGGAATATCTCAAAATATTATTTTATATTAAAGTGAAAATCAGTTTATAATGGTTCCAAAGGGTCTTATTTAGAAGCTAAAGTGGGGATGGGTCGAAATCCTATCAACCAATAGTATTTAGACAAGTTTAGGGTATTATTTTAACCTTATCAATTAGATTTAACTCTAAGTTAAATAATTTAACTTTTACCGTGTCTTTTTGTTTTCTTTCACTATATGGTTAATACACTTACTATAACATTCCAAAAGAACCCCAAATTGTTTATTATTAATATATATATCCTTATCTAAGTCATTTGGCCAAACCTTATATTTTTAGGAATAAAATAACAATTAATAATATAATATTTTATTTAAAAACTATTTAGTGTCAATTTTGACACTATTTGATATATGATTTTTGTGAAAGTCATAACAGAATTATATGTTCAAACCAAGTTGATTAAATCAACAATAATATATCATAGTAACCTATAAAATTAGTGTAATTCATAAAAAGTCTTAAATTACATTTATTTTGGTATTTATAATGTCAATTATGTCAATATTTCATTAATAAATAATTACTGCATCATCATTGTGTCATAAATAAAATAACTTATTTTATGTCTAAAAATTACAAATAAAATACCATTATGTAGGAAATCTTTTTAGCTTTCTAATGAATATTTAAAATAGAATTTATCTTATGTATAACCCTATATTAAAAATGTTTTAGTAAATAAACTTTGATTTTAACTCTTTTAACTCTTCTTTTAATTAAATAATAATAAATGTTCTAATCTAATCCAAGTGGGCCTAAATGATAATATTTTACACTTAAGGTTGTTTTTGGTCGAGATACACTTGTCCAATAGGATTATTATATGTGTTAGGGTAATATTAATATCATTGTTACCCTTAATTACCCTATTTACTTTTAACCGTGGTAAATAAAAGTAAAAAGTTACTATTCACCAAAAATTATTTTCATCTCATTTAACCACATTTTACTTACTGACATCAACCGTGTCTCTCATATTTTTGAAATTCCATTCACAGAAGTGGTAAAATTAAGTTTTATGAAAAATTCAGTTTTTTAACTACCACTTAGTAGTTTCACTATTCATCAAAAATTGATGTTTTTCAGAACAATGCCAAAATTTCATCCTAAGCTATATTTCATATTACGAATTCAAAAATGAAGTCTATTTTAGCAAATTCATAACATATAAGTTGCATTAATTAATTTTATAATTAAATCCCGCTGTTAAAACAAATAGCGTGTTTTTAAGAAACAATATCTATCAAAAGATTGACACTTGTTTATGTCTGGTTTAAATGTGAAATTACATCCAATGACCAACATTGTATTAAATTGTAAAAATATATTCTAAATATACTTTAAAACAACTCAAATTAATAATTTATTACTATTAATTATTTTGATTAAAAAAGTTGTTTTTAATTATAATTTAGTAATTTTCACTATTCATCGGAATATGAAAGTTATCTGAAAAGTACCAAAATTTCACCTTAGGCTAAATTCGATACTCCGAATCCAAAAATGAAGTCCATTTTGAGAGCTAAAATTTCTAAAATTTTAAAAGGTGGTTATTACTATTCATAACGGCTATTTATAATAATATTTTAATAGCATATCGTTGTTTAGTGAAACTCGGTATTGCGTACTACACACGCTATCGAGGAAGGTCGCGATTGCGTGTAATACAAGGCAAGTCAAGGATGTGTGTTGTGCAAGCTCCTTTTTGTGTAGCGTACAACACAAAACATTAATAAAATTAAAAAGAATATTTTTCATAAAATCTCGGGTTGTTACAAAACTTCATTAGAAAATCGAACATGCTTCTTCACGCCAGAAGACGTGGCACTTCCATCATCTTCACTCGATCTCGGGATGACTGCGGTCCCCATCAAAAGATATAACTTTTGGGACTCCTTCCCAGTAAACTTCGTTGTATCCCCGCGTGAGACTTCCAACACTCCACCTGCTATGGAAATCTTGAACCATTTCGCATCGAGTCTTCTTAATGATATCAAGTTCCACCTCATCCTTGGAACGAGTATTTTACCTCATTCGCCAAACACAGTCGAATTGTGCTGACGACCCGCATCTCGAGCTCTTCCCAATCATTGGCACTAGTTGTCTCGGGATTTTCTCTGATCAACAGTCTGATCATGTCCTGCTGCATCAAAAGATCCTTTACCGTGCTTTGCCACAATCCGAAATTATTTCTTCCATCGAACTTCTCGATATCAAATCTTTGTAGTGCTCTGCCACCCGTCATCGTCGTTGTCGCAAAACGCGATCACCACTGTCGATATCACACCTCTTATGAAACCAACTGATAGAGTCCAAATTTCGAAAAACTAACCATACGGATGCGTCCGGAATGGTCGAAATAGTCGGAATCGACTCCTGGATCGCCGAAATCGGACACCAATTGACCGAGATATGGTCAAAATACGTTCAACGGTCCAGATCACCCGCTGACATGGCACTGACGTGGCACTGACGTGGCACGCCGGAGTTATTGCCGGAATCTCGCCGGAATTTTCGTGAGCGTCGTGAACAGTGACTTCTTCTCCAGCACGAGGTTACTGTTCACCCGCGGGGTTGACCAAACTTTGACCAGCCATATCTCCTTCGTTTTAGCTCCGTTTTCAACGCCGCTTGCGCCGTCAGAATCGTCTCGCCGCCCTCTTCACGAATATGGCCTCAGAAAAATTTTCCGACCACTTTCAATTTTCAGGCCACCGGAAAAATTCACCCTCGCCGCGCCGGTTCACCTTCGTTCGCTCTAAATCTCCTCTGATACCACTTGTTGGGGCACAGCGGAGGTGCGTGGTACTTCAAACACACCGAAATAAGAAGAAAACGGATCAAACACACGATGTAACGTGGTTCGGCTATATAGCCTACGTCCACGGGAGAAACGGGCCAATTCTATATTCACTCTTCTCCGGATAAAACCTCACGGAGGATCACTACACACAGATCTCTCAAACATGGGAATGAAAATCCCGTTAAAATAGAGGAACAAAGACAACCAATTGTTGGGGAGATCATCTACCCAAGAATTATCCTCCCACCGTCGGCTGTCGTCCACCATGCTGCCCACCAAACCAAGGAGACTCCCCCAGCCGCCTCCTACAACCATCTGGATAGATGCTGCCGCCAAAGAGGACTCTCCCAATTGGGAGTGGTCCCCACACAAAGAAAGACCATTCCTATTTGGTTCCAATAAGTAATTATGAACTCAAGCTGCTCCTTGCATACTCAATTCAGTCATTGGTACCTTCATTTGTTCAAGATTTTGGCTATCTGAAACATATGCTTCTGCTTCCATGATCCAATTTTCTGGATCCTTAGAATAAAATTATGGAATCTTCTGAAGCCCATGGCGCTCCCTCTGACTCATTTAAAGCCTCGCAAGATTTATCCAAAGCTCTATCATCTGTTCCTCTATGTGTGTGTCTGGCCAATTGTGTGAAGCGGATGAATGCAGAAACAGCGGGCACAAAATCATCCAGCAAACAACATTGAGGAGCAGTTTGGTGTCGAAGATTCAGGAACGAGTGCAACAGAAATTAACAGAAACGGAAATGCTGAAAATCAAAGAGGAACACGAGATTTACGTGCTTCGGATCCCTTTGGATCCTACTGCACGGAAAGAACACCCCACACACGCCTTGTTTTATTAAATCTCAAAACAGAACAGATTACAGAGAAAAAAAAATACTCCCAAATGGAGATGAACAATAGGGATAATAGGTTTCCAGGATTTGAATAAACCCGCAAGAATGAAGGAAATACTCACAACGTCGGGCGCAATCTTGCCCGGCCGTCCTGTTCTCTTCAAGCGCATGCCAAGATCTGGTTCGATTGGTTCTCTTGGGCTGGCCGTCGAAGTGCTAATGCGGAATCGAAGCCGTGACGGAGCTCCACCAGAAGCGGCACACCAGCAGTGCGCCGCAGAGTCCGTTGCCGTCGAAGTTACCCTACACGGGTCCGAGCGCCAGGATCTTTGGAAGGCGAAGCGCTGTGATCTTCGAAAGGAAGCGAAGCCGAAGATGTCGTCAAGGATCGTCACCGATGTGTGTCAAGAAAAACCAGCAACTAGCAGGTTGCAACCGGGGTGATTAAACCCCTGGCAGTCGACGATTCGAAGAAAAAAACAGCCTGAACCTCCAGCGGATGCCACGAAGCCAAACCAAACAGAAATGTCGCTGGGTTGGTTCAATCTGTTCGAATAGGTGGACGGCCCAGGTGAAAAGGGTGGCAGATCTGATCAACGGCCACGATACAAGATGCAGCAATACAAGGATTGCCAACATGGCAGCGGCTCAAGCGGGAGAAAAAAACAAAAACAGGAGCATGCGTCAGTGTTAAATAAAAGATGAGTAAAAAATGACAGAATTTAAAAGGAATTTAAAAAAAACAAGAATGAATTAATTCATTAATTCACAAAACTCCACCATTTTTAATTAAATTCAGGGATGTTCTTACACCTAGGACTACGGAACAGGAACCAAGTTCAAACTATCTAGGCAATATTTGAACTTTGATAAAATGACAGCTTTAGTCAAACTATCAGCTGGATTTTTATCAGTGTGTATCTTATTGACACACACGGTTCCTTGTTCTATCACATCTCTAATAAAGTGTAATCTAATGTCTATGTGCTTTGATTTTCCATGGCAAACTAAATTTTTAGACAGATGTAATGCAGATTGACTATCAGAAAGAACATTAATAGATGAATCATAAAGCTTGAGTTCAGAAGACAAGCCTTTGAGCCATAAGGCTTCCTTTACCGCCTCGGTGAGTGCAATGTACTCAGACTCAGTGGTGGAGAGGGAAAAAACAGACTGCATGTTGCACTTCCATGAGATAGCCCCACCGCAGGCAGTGAACACGTATCCAGTCAATGATTTTCTGGTGTCAATGTTACCTGCATAATCAGCATCTACAAAGCCTACCAAAATGTTAGAAGCATCAACATTTTTACCAAAGCATAAAGACAAATTAAATGAACATGATAAATATCTGAGAAGCCATTTGAGGGCATGCCAATGGGGCTTCCCAGGAGCGGCCAAAAATCTGCTCAAGGTGCAGATAGCAAAAGCAATGTCAGGCTTGGTGCAAATCATAGAATACATTATACTACCAACAATGCTAGCATATGGAATTTTAGACATAAATTTCACATCATCATCAGCAGTGGGTGCTTGTGTCAAAGACAATTTAAAGTGTTGAGCAAGAGGTACATTCACAGGTTTGAGAGATTCAAACATGTACCTCTTTAAGATCTTTAAAATGTAAGCATGCTGAGATAAGAATAGCAGTTTGTTAGGTCTATCTCTAATGATTTCAACACCTAAAATCTTCTTAGCTGCACCTAAGTCTTTCATTTCAAAGTTGCCTTTTAATTGGGATTTAATTGAAGTGATAAAACTCATATTCTTACATATGATAAGAATGTCATCTACATAAAGCAGAAGGTAAATCATACAACCTTGAATTGACTTGAAGTAGACACAAGCATCATACTGCCTCCTGGTAAATTGGTTATTTAACATAAAGGAATCAAATTTCTTGTACCATTGCCTTGATGCCTGTTTTAAACCATACAAGGACTTATTTAGAAGGCAAACTTGGTTGGATTTGAATTCCTTTGAATAACCATCAGGAGGTTTCATATAGAGTTTTTCATTCAAATCCCCATGCAAGAAGGCAGTTTTAACATCAAGTTGCTCGATGTGCAGATCGAGATAGGCAGCGAAGGCTAACAAGAGCCGAATAGAAGAGTGTTTGACAACAGGGGAAAAAATCTCAGCATAGTCGATTCCCTCTCTCTGAAGAAATCCTTTGGAGACTAGCCTAGCTTTGAACCTTACTTTATTTCCCTCTGTGTTGTCTTCCTTTCTCTTATAAATCCACTTGGACCCAATCACTTTAGCATTCACAGGCTTGTGAACAACAGTCCAGGTGTGATTTTTCTTTAGAGATTGCATCTCTTCATTCATGGCTATGATCCAATGCTTTGAATCCTTATCCTTTAGAGCTTGCTTATACGATTGAGGATCATCGTCGATGAGATCCTGGGCCACATGAAAAGCATATGATGCCATATCATACTGGCTAAACCGAGCAGGAGGTCTAGAGACCCTCCTTTGTCTATCTCGGGTTAATTGATAATCTTGATGATCGGTGGAAGGTCCAAAGTCTGAGTCTGAACCAGAACTCGTCTCAGAGTCAGCCACATCAGTGGGCTGATGAGGAGGAGGAATAGACTGAACATCAGTCTCAACATGAGTAAATGGCTCATGTTCATCAGACTTATGAAAGTCTGGATCAAAACTGCCAGGTGTCTCAATCCTGGTCTTGGGAGCAGAGGACTCATGGAAGACAACGTCTCTGCTAATAATGCACCGTTGGTATCCCGGTTTATCCACCCAGAGTTTATATCATTTAACTCCATCGGGGTAACCAACAAAGATGCACTTAAGGGCTCTTGGTTCAAGTTTTTCAGTCTTGATGTGGGCATAGTCTGTACACCCAAAGACCCTTAAGTAGGAATATGATGGGGGCTTGCCGGTCCGTAGTTCTTCTGGAGTAATGAATTGATTCGCAGAGGAGGGACACCTGTTAATCAGGTACACAGCAGTTCTTGTGGCCTCGGCCCAAAAGGATTTAGGGAGGCCGGAGTGAGCAAGCATGCTACGGACTCTTGCAAGGATAGTCCGATTCATCCTCTCTGCTAGGCCATTCTGTTGGGGAGTTTCCCTAACAGTTCTGTGCCTCTTGATACCTTCAGACTCACAGTATTGAATGAACTCAGTGGACAGGTACTCAAGCCCATTGTCCGTCCTCAAGGTATTGACTTTCTTCCCAGTCTGATTCTCGACTGAGGCTTTCCAGGTTTTAAACGTTTGGAAAACATCTGATTTATTTTTGAGGATGTATACCCAAACCTCCCTGGAGTAATCATCGATAAAGGTGATGAAATAGAAACCTCCACCATGAGAGGAGGTCCTGGCCAGCCCCCACAAATCCGAATAAATGTAATCAAGTGGGGCGGCTGCCTTGAAGGACGATCTATTGAAGGTCACTCTTTTAGCCTTTCCCATCACACAGTCTTCACAAAATGGGAGATTCGTAGGTGTGATTTCATTCAGCAATCCTTGCTTGTTGAGTTCTTCAAGCCCTTTAGAGCTAACATGCCCCAGCCTTCTATGCCAGAGCATTGTGTTGTCAGTGTTCGTGGTATAAACACTACCCAACTATCTTGAATGAGTCCTTCCATTTAAGACATACAAACCATTCACAAGGGATCCTTTTATGATGGTTCTAGATCCTTTTGAGACTTTAATAGTACCAGATTCAGATCTAAAAGTATATCCCTTTTGATCTAGGACTCCTAGGGAGATCAAGTTTCGTTGCAAGTTGGGGACCCACCTTACATAAAGTAAGGTGATGATGGAATGGTCATCCAATTCTATCAGGACAGATCCTCTACCCTCAACCTTGCATTTCTTGTTATTCCCTAATAGGACGTCCCCTTCCACTTTCTCGACCAGCTCTAAGAAAGACTCTCTATGGGGACACATATGGAAGGAGAAGCCAGAATCAAGAACCCACTCACGGTCAAGAGTATGGCTGGACACATTTAGAACTTCAGCTGTGTCATAACCAGAGTCAACAACAAGAGACTGGTCAGTGGGCTGCGCGCGCTCTTGCTCTCTCTTAAGCTTCCTACACTCGGGCTTAATGTGCCCAGGCTTCCCACAATGGAAGCAAGTAACTTTTCTGTCTTTGTTATCATTGTTCTTTGTCCTTCGATCGTGCCTTGGTTCTTTGCTATTACTACTTTTGTCTTTGCTAAAATGTTTCTTTTTGTTTTTAACCTCAGGCCTTCCCCTAGTGAATAAACTCTCAGCCTCACCTTTCGCCTTAGGTTTTGAGTGAAGATCCTTAGATAGGAGGGCGGACTTGAATTCTTCTAGAGTCAAGGAGTCACGACCATACATCATGGTCTCGACCAGAGTGTTATAACTATGGTCTAGAGATATCAGGAGAATAATAGCCTGATCCTCGTCATCTACCATGACATCTATATTGGCTAAGTCTAGCATGATCTTATTGAACTCGTCAAGATGGGCTTTCAAGGAAGAGCCTGGTCTCATCCTAAAAGTAAACATGCGGTGCTTCTTATAGAGCCTACCAACAAGGGAGGCAGTCATATAAAGCTTTTCTAACTTGAGCCAGATGCCGGCAGCAGTGGACTCGAAGGCCACTTCCCTAAGGACTTTATCTACTAAGGACAATAAAAGGGAACTATGGGCTTTGACTAGAGTGTCATTGGGGACCGGTTGGTGTTCGGTTATGGTTTGACCAGCTTCATTAACAGTTGTTATGGGTTTAGTAGGCCCAGATAGGGCATCAATAAGACCTTGCTGGACTAATAATGCCCTCATTTTAATACGCCATAAAATTGAAGTCATTATCTCCATCAATTTTTTCGATTTCATACCTCATTGTAGACATATTTATATAGAGTGAGTTCGATGCCAAGTAATTGGGGACAACGAGAGCGTACGCCCCCAAAAGACTGGCCAATACTCACTAGAAATAAATCTGTACAATGTGTAATGAAAAACAAAAAAAAATATTCGGTGAAGACAATAATTTCAGTCTTACAAGGGATTTGAAAGACAGAAATAAAATGACAGAATAAAACAGATACAAAGGTGCGGAAATAAAACAGAAACCCAATTTAAAGAACAACTAAGAGCAAGCTAGACAATGAACCAAAACCTGTAAACTGGATTTTAATAAAGCTGTGACAAAATACAGAAATGACAGATTCAGCAGGTTTGTAAACAATATACAAAGGGCTGCTAATTAAAATACATACACAGCCAATTAATCTGTAACAGAACAAGGAACAAATTTTGAAGCAGAGTGCAAACCGTAGCAGTTATGGTTCTGGCAAGATTGTAAACAGAAATGAACATGCAAACTACAACAGACAGGAAATAGCCTACTTAATCATATAGAAACAAAAACATACGATTGTAGTTGCAACCTAATCTTTGCAGATATAATCGGGCAGTGAAGAATACAACAAGCAAAAGAATCAAACAGCATCCAAATGTGGCTCTGATACCAATTGTGAAGCGGATGAATGCAGAAACAGTGGGCACAAAATCATCCAGCAAACAACATTGAGGAGCAGTTTGGTGCCGAAGATTCAGGAACGAGTGCAACAGAAATTAACAGAAACGGAAATGCTGAAAATCAAAGAGGAACACGAGATTTACGTGCTTCGGATCCCTTTGGATCCTACTGCACGGCAAGAACACCCCATGCACGCCTTGTTTTATTAAATCTCAAAACAGAACAGATTACAGAGAAAAAAAAATACTCCCAAACGGAGATGAACAACAGGGATAACAGGTTTCCAGGATTTGAATAAACCCGCAAGAATGAAGGAAATACTCACAACGCCGGGCGCAATCTTGCCCGGCCGTCCTGTTCTCTTCAAGCGCATGCCAAGATCTGGTTCGATTGGTTCTCTTGGGCTGGCCGTCGAAGTGCTGATGCGGAATCGAAGCCGTGACGGAGCTCCACCAGAAGCGGCACACCAGCAGTGCGCCGCGGAGTCCGTTGCCGTCGAAGTTACCATACACGGGTCCGAGCGCCAGGAACTTTGGAAGGCGAAGCGCTGTGATCTTCGGGAGGAAGCGAAGCCGAAGATGTTGTCAAGGATCGTCGCCGATGTGTGTCAAGAAAAACCAGCAACTAGCAGGTTGCAACCGGGGTGATTAAACCCCCGGCAGTCGACGGTTCGAAGAAAAAAACAGCCTGAACCTCCAGCGGATGCCACGAAGCCAAACCAAACAGAAATGCCGCAGGGTTGGTTCAATCTGTTCGAACAGGTGGACGGCTCAGGTGAAAAGGGCGGCAGAGCTGATCAACGGCCACGATACAAGATGCAGCAATACAAGGATTGCCAACATGGCAGCGGCTCAAGCGGGAGAAAAAAACAAAAACAGGAGCATGCGTCAGTGTTAAATAAAAGGTGAGTAAAAAATGACAGAATTTAAAAGGAATTTAAATATATAAAAAAACAAGAATGAATTAATTCATCAAATTGTTATGTCAATACTATGCTGTGATTCCTCCACTGTCGAACAAGATCTGTCCGGCCACTGTTGCCTATTTCTTCCCCATACTTCTTGTCACGTTCCGCCATAGAAACACCAGTTGTGCAGTTTTTTTTCACCGCTGTGTGAAGCTTCCTTCTGTCGCGTGTAGTATCCTACTGTTGCACGAAGGGAACTGCTACCTCTTTCTATCACGTGTAGCCTCCCACTGTTGCACGAAAGGAACTGCTACACCTCGTGCTGCTAGTATTTTTTTTTCATTGTTTTTTTTGTATTGCTACGTTTCGGCTTCTCTGTTGCATGAGGATGACACTGCTTATCAAGTGCAGCTGACAGCTAGACTCCTTCGCTGATATGATTCATTTCATCGTTTTCTTCCCCAGGTTCTTCGTTTGGCGTGCCTCTACAACTATCCTGAGTCGCCTGATACAATTGTCGAATCAGAGTTTTCTGTGCCTCGAGTAGCAAATCGAAACTTCCAGTTGTGCTACTCAATCAAGATACTCTTCTACTGCGTACTGTTTTCAAGAGGTTGCAATGCCTCAGCCTGCTGCGACCGTCTCAACAAACTTGCATGAACCAGAGCTTCTTCGTCCGGTGCATTTCCAACTGTGTCGACATTTTTTTCCACATATGGTGTCCAACATAGAAATATCCTTCATGTCATTCACCTCTATTACTAGATGCTAGATGCTACTTGGTATGCTTCTTCTTGAGTTCCTTGGTCAGATCAAGAACCTCTTTTAGTTTCTCTCTCTAGCCGACTCACAATGAAAGCCAATTGGAAAAAGAGAAAACTGTAGGTACTTATAGTAAAATCAGCCGCAAAATACATTAGGAAGAAGTGATAAAAGAAGAAAGGAGGGAGAAGTAATGGAGGGGGAAGAAGAATGAAGAAGGAGAAGGAACTCCCTGGAAGGCGCTACTCCCAAGACCTGTGGCCTAACCCACCGATCACCAGAAACTTATTACTCTCCAATATACAATCTTTCTATACACGGACCACCACTCTCTTATTTATGGACTCCCCTAGAACCTTCTAGACAACCCCTCTCCTAATAGATGGAAAACTGACTGCTGTCTACTAACAGACCCACTAACTAACTAACTAACCTCTTATTTATTTTACAATACTGCCCCTCCCTACACAACAGCTGGACCCTCATGAAATAGCAACGTCACCCAACACTAGGCCTCTTTTCCAAGTTCTTATCACCTGTCAATGGCGATTTCCTCCACATTGAGCTGGTATGGGGAGGTGGTGCTGCAATGTTCTTAGAGTCTCTGCAAATGTTGTGCATATTTAACACAGACCCTGCAAGTAACCCACCCATCCTTTGTATCCTGGTTTCCACAGTGCCCTTGCTATGACTTTTCTCCATCATCTCAGCTTCCACAGGCAGCTCTTCTAGTATTTGCAAGGCTCGTTGTTTGCAAGGCCCATTGCTCGGGCAGGCTTTTTCCGCCCTGCCACTTCTCCGAGCTCCAAAGTATGTACAATATCCCTACAATATTTATTTGGTGAACTTCCCCTAAAAATGCAGCAGGAATCGCTCCATGCTTTTGTCTTGTTGTGTACTCCTGAAAGTGGAGTAACCTGAGCTATATCGTCATGCACTTCATGACTCAAACTAAGATCAATGATTACCTCATCTGGCCGAATCGGATTGAAATCAATTTTCTCCTCAAGCTTGACACTGCTGAACCATTCCCGGGCAGTCAGGAATCTCCTCAAGCTCACTGCCATTTTTTCATCACATTGTAATCCCCTTCACAATCTTCAAGTACCGAACCAGACTCAAACCTATCCACATCACTCTGATCCTAATTTAATTCATTTTTCTCTTGTCATATTCGCCCAACAGTTTGTATGATCTCCTCCTTACCATCCCCATAACTTCCAATAAGTGCTGGCTTCAGCTGCTCTCAACTTGAACCAGGATTATCACTCAGCCATGGAAGGAATCAGAACAGAACCGTGTTCGTCATAGAAATCTAAGCTAGAGGTTGTTTCTAATCCTCCCACGTCCGGTTGAAGAAGAAATAAGTGTCCGCCTTCGCGATCCATTCCAAAGGGGCGTCCGGTTGAACAAAAAATAAGTGTCCACCTTCACGATCCATCCAAAAAGATCCTATCCTGAGAACTAAGGTAGATCATCTTTCTTTGACATAGTCATCAATCCTTAAACCAGGGTACCATCTTCCGGATTTAAGTTTCCATCATGTATGCTTCCATCCTCTACATTGCCGCCTCCACTACCGCATTGAAACATAGCAGCTGCTTTGCTCTGTTTTCTGGAAATGAAACAAAGTTCCTCTTGCATCTCGAGCCCCTATAACTCCTCTGTTGTTTGTTCTTCAAAATAATACATCTCTTGAACCAACCAACATGTTTCCAAACTTATTTCCTCTTCTACTTCACATGTCAACTGTACGGAATGTGATGGTTATCCTACACGATCAGAAAGAGCCTTCTTTTGTTCCTATAGGTCGAGCTGTAGCTTACATAACTGCCTCCTGATCTCCACTTATTTCCTAGCAAAAACTTTGGTAAATGATTTCCGTCGAGGTGACTTGGTCTTCCGTTTGTTTGCCAACTTCAAGTCCATACCCGACTCCAACGTAGCTAATCCAAACTTCATACTAGACAACTGCCACCAATGATCCTCTATCTGTTGCCTCATGCTGTGTTTTCCTCACAATATTCAACTTCCAACAACCGTCCCTCAATGATCGTGGGTCCCTAGCTAGTAGAGTCTCCCAAATTGTTAGGGTCGTGGGGTTCAAGTAAGATAGAGAAGGAAGAAACAAACAAAAACACTATGTTGTTATTATTAGAATAGAACATACAAGAGAGTTACAGTGGAAGAAATACAGTAGGAGTAGAAGAAAGAGATAGAGGAAGGAGAAACCTCTGGAGAAGTCCACTCTCTTAAATCCAAGGCAGACCTCCCAAGGCCTAACCTCCCAGCTGGCAGCTGTAAATGAATATTCATCCATATCCCCCCCCCCCCCACATAATACTACGGCCTATTTTTAATATCCTCCTACCAACCAAGCCAACACAACAACTAATAAGGAGAGAACGACAATACTTCCCCTGGCAGTTACAACCCTTGTCTTACATGGACATCCCCACTCTCCTAACAGCAACTGCCTAAGTTTCAAGGACTTCTTTGGGGTGGTGTTAATGTGAAAACCAAATAGGAAGTGCCCACTTCATTTTCTAAAAATGGTCTGATTGTGAGTTAGTTGAGTGATCTTACCACCATGATAAGACAAGTGATGTTGTCCAATTCTTCACTAGTGAAAGCCTAAACCCAGTCGAAAATTATGGAATTTGGGCTTTACATTACTACTTTAGTAACTGCTGCCCCCAGCTAAAAGACTCACCTGAATCTTGTAATGCAATGTTACCAGGGAGTCCATTCAAGCCTAGTACACAACCTAGGGCTTTTCTGTTGGGACCCAGTTACAACCACGGGTGGGATAATCAACAAAACACTAGGTTTAGACAGCCTGAACAACAAGGCTATTTTTTCAAGTTTAATCCAATATCAAACATCCTAGGTATTACAGGGAGCAAGTCAATGCTCAGTCTGCTCAGAATTCCTAGCCATACCAAGAACAAAAAAACCAGCCTGCTGAGAATTTCCAGCCCTCACATCAGCCTAATAACATTGAACCCAACCTTAAATAAGTCATTAAAGAACAATAGTTTTTGTTACAAGAAGCTGTCACTCAAGTATGATAAATGAAAATTGATATCAGTAGCCTAAAAAATAAATGAAATAGAAGCTCACTTTCACAAACTAAGATTATTCCCAAGGGAAAAGAAAAGGTTTGTGAAATGAATCATAAGAATGGAAGTGAAATTAATATCCCACAGGCTGTAGTTCCTAACCTAGAACTTGTTGATGAGAGTTTCATACCCATAATCCTTATTTTAGAACATGTGGAAGAATGATCGACACCCATTGAGCCTACAGAATCTGTTTAGTCTAGTGTTAGAGAGAAATCTATGTCAAAAGACTCTAAAATTTGAGAGAATATATAGAGTTTAGGAAATTATGGTAAAAATGTGAATAATAACTTACTAATACCCAAAAAACCAAAGCCTTACCCTCAAGGAAGTCCCCCGACAAAAAAAATAGTTTAGAGTTATACGGATAAAGATTTTTCATGTAGTGAACAACCATTAAATAATTAAAAAAATGATCATTTACACACCGATGAACATGATTAACCTGATTGTGATGTTGTTTCTTATGTTGAAGATTTAACCGTAGATAATTATTCATGTGAATATTTTTTTGATTTCCTTGAAAATACTAAAAATGATGCATGTGACTGCAGTGTTGAATCCACTGAACATGTAACTTGCACATAACATGATGAAAATTTGTTTTCTGATACTATTAATAATAAATATTCATGTGAGGAGAGTGTATTAGGGACTGAATTGAGTGCCATAGGGTCAATAAAAACCATTCTACCACATATAGATAACCTACCAAACATAGAGCATAAGCCTTGTTCTGATAACTAATAGAACTCTCAAACCATCAGCTCCTATTTAGAGGCTCTTTTGTATGTATTCTAGTGAAGAGTATCAGAATCACAAGAGTAAGAGGGATAAAATGGATGAAGAATGTAAATGGATTCAGATAGATCCTTGAGTTGATAAGTCACGCCGTGTGATGAGTTTTAATATATAGAAATTAATTAATTTCTACATAATGTTCAGATCTTCATATCATTTATGATTCGTATTACAGTTATTACTCCATGTGCATTGAAGTGTTATACATGAAAAAAATCATGTAATCTAGGTAATCATTAAGTTGATAGTACACGTCATGAAAGTACATGATAAGTCATGTATTCCACATATCGCAAGAGTAAACAATATATGGGTATAATACACATTGGATAGTTCGAATGAGAATTCACCATGTTGCTTTCAAGGTATATTTATGTACACAGTTAATTTTAAATAAATTTATTTAATTTGTATAAAATTATGATGGATGAGAATCTCAATGAAATTTAGATGAGAATTAAGATAAAAGAACTGATTAATTAAAAAAGATAATTAATTGATTCGAGTGTGATTTATCTTAATTAAGAATGATTAAAATTTAATACTGATTTTATTAAATGCGTAATTTTTTGCATGTGGAAAATCATGAGCTTAGACCAGACCTTTGTATGTGATTGATTTCCTTTAATTTATTATTAAATTAAATTTTTGGCCTACGTGTCATCTATCTTATTATGTAAGAGTTTGCATGCCCATGTTTCCTTTTATGTAAACCCTTTTCCCCACCTGTGTGTGAGTAAAAACATATGTAATGGATTAATCTCCCAAGTTAGTGGAGGTGGTTCACGTTTGGAGTCGAGGCGGAACCAATCCAAGAGAGATGTAAAGGTGGAGATGCGAAAAACTACAACCCAAACCATAAATGGTTCAATGTGTTTTTTCCCTAGGTCGATGATTAGTTTATCATCCCCTAGATAAACTAACCATTAGTAAAAGCTCATGATCATACCACTTTAATATTTTATTTTTTTCAAGCTTCATGATTATTCCATTATGGATGTTTTGTCGCGGTCACATAAATTAATGAATTAACAAGCATGCAAGATATAACTAAAATAAAATGGCTTATGCGTAAATAATATATAAGACACGGTTAATCATTTAAGTAAATCCACATAATATTAAAAATCATGTAATAAAGATAATAATTTGAAATTTATGCATAAAATATAAAATACCTCAATTTATATTAAGTCGTTATAGCCTTCCACCACTTCAGTTAAAATCAAACTATAGTTTAAAATGCTTGATCATCCAATGTTGGGGTGATTTTAATTATCAGATAATTCGAACTTAAAAGTTTTGGGTTGACATGACTTAGTTCACATCAAGAGTTGACTACCAAAGCATGACATTGTGTAACTGAGAGACAAATGTTTAGAAAATCTAATTTCAGGATTTTAGGATTGGAGAGTGCACTCCACAAATCAATGAATTATGAGTTAATGCAGTTTTCATTTGGAATGCCTACCTAAATCACTTCAAATTGCTTGACCCACCAATGTTGGGTGATGAAAATGGTAATATGGATCCTTGCCACTAGAATGTTCAAACAATAGGATATTCTGAAACCAATGGTTAGGTCTATTAAATTTTGATAAAATTGTGAGAGATTAATAAATATAATATTTATTTATTGGTCTAATTTTTTCATATTAATCACTAAAATTCTGCTCATCTTATTTGTAGAAACAATAAAATAACTTCAAACATATCCCTATAGCGGTGCTTCTGTCCCCGTCGTCAGTTGTCCCTCAGATTGTGGCTCCGTCCGGCAGCTCTTCTCTTCGCTGGGGGTCTCCAGTTCTGGCTCCCCTGTCGCGGAGTCCGGTGCTGTGCTTAAAAGATGCGATTTGCGGTCCGAGCTCAGGGGTTTTGGATCCATGTTTTCACAGCATCGATCTGTTCTCTCACTCGGTGGTCCAGGAAGGTTCACATATCTCGCTTTCGGCTCCTTCCGCGGCGGTCAATGAGGTGATTGTTGGACTCAAATGGACGCTGGTGGCGTGTTTCGGAGCTGTGAAACCTTCGCTTCCTGTATTCCAACGATTTGTGGCATCTTGGGGTGTGAAGGAAGAGGTTCTCATTTCGGAGATCCACATGTTCTCATTCTGTTTGGTGTTAGCTTCAGAGAAGGATTTCATTAAGGCATGGTGCTTTGCTCCCCACGTCTTGGGCCGATGGTGTTTCGACCTCTCTCGGTGGTCGATGGAGGATCATAAGGGGAAGGAAGATCTGTTGTGATTCGCTGACCACGAATAGAGAAGAATGGAGGGAGAAACCAGCCTTTATTTCAACATGAACAAGGACTTACAAAACTCCCTCTCTAAAACTCTCTCTCTAAAACTCTCTCTCACACACATGGAGCTCTCCCGACTCTCTTTGGATACAATGGATCTCTCACTTGGCTCTCTCTAATCTACTAATGGAAGCTCCCCAAGGCTTCCTTATATAGGCATGGTGGGAGGTGTCAAGTTTGACACACCTCTCCCACCAACCTTCCACCAATCCCCCCACCCACCATGGACTTCTCTCATGGCTGCCACCTACCATGGTGGGTGGAGTTGATGCACCAGCCACCTACCAAGGCAGCTGGAAAAGTACAAGTTCCAACAATTCTCCCCCTCCAGCTGTAATCCACTGGAGCATCTGCAAAGGTCCTGCTTCTCCCGAGCAACCACCTTTGTCAACATATATGTCAGGCTCTCCTTCGTGTGGATCTTCACAAGTCGAAGTAGTTGTTGATCCATCACTTCGCGTATCCAATGATAGCGAATGTCGATATGCTTCTTGATACCCTTCTGGCTCCCCATCATCAGTCATAAACAGGTACTCTAAATCTGAATATTTTGTTGACGGAATCCTTCCTCGTGAAGATCTTCGAACCTCTGAAATGTTAGGTTCGGGAGGCACAACATCACCTAGCTCCTGTGATGGTTCTTCAACTTCTTGTGTAGAGGATTGAGTCTCCCCCTGCTCAATATCCTCTTCCACTGCCTCCTGGTCCGCTGCCGATGAGTCTTCTTGCACCTCCCCCTCTTCATTGATAAGTGGTGCTGGTACCAGTGTTGGATCATGAATTGATTCCTCAACACCTTCCCTTCGAGTCATTATATGATTTTGAATGTCCTCAATCGTCTGGTTCTCATGGAACACGACATCTCTGCTTCTGATCACCTTCTTCTCCTTCGGGTCCCAAAGCTTGTATATGAACTCCTCATCTCCATAGCCGATGAAGATGCATGGAGTAGATCTCTCGTCTAGATTCTCCCTAAGCTCCTTGGATACATGTACAAATTCCAAACATCCAAATACTCGTAAATGAGAGTAAGAGGGATGTTTACCAGACCATCTCTTCTGTGGAATCTCAAAATTCAGCGGGACTGACGGTGATCGGTTGATGAGGTAGCAGGCAACCTGAACAGTTTCTCCCCAGAATGGCTTAGGGAGCTTTGCCAAACTCATCATGCTTTTGACCTTCTCCATGATGGTTCTGTTCATCCTTTCTGCAACTCCATTGTATTGTGGGGTGTGAGGGACCGTCCTCTCATGTCGGACTCCATGACTCCTGCAATAGGCATCAAATTCCCTAGATGTGTACTCTCCTCCGTTGTCTGAATGAAGACACTTTAGCTTCCTTCCAGTTTCACGCTCCACCATGGCGTGGAACATTTTGAAGTATTCCAGTACTTGGTCCTTCGTTCGTAATAAGAACACCCACACCCTTCGAGATGCATCATCAATAAAGGATAGAAAATATTTGTTACCTCCGAGTGTATCCACCTCTATGGGTCTGCATACATCAGAGTGCACCAGATCCAACAACTATGATCTCCGTGATGAAGCAGTATTGAATGAAACTCTATGTTTCTTCCCATACAAGCAGTATTTACAAGGATCAAGTGATGCATCCTTGTCAATACTAATGTACTTCTTCTTTGTTAGGGTAGATAACCCTTTTTCACTCATGTGGCCGAGCCTTCTATGCCACATATTAGATGACGTCTCTCTTTCTACCGTGTTGAGGATGTCTGCACATATCTTCACATGAGTTTTGTACAACGTACCACATATGTGTCCTCGAGCGATGATTATGGCTCCTTTTTCATCTTCCATGCTCCGTTGCTGAAGATGTTGTCATAGCCTTGTCGATAAAAGACTATACCTGATAACAGGTTGAGCCGAAGGCTTGGAACATGTCGAACATCCTTCAGGGTGATTGGGTATCCAACATTTGTCTTGACTTAGATATCACCCATTCCAACAATCTCCGCCGAACTGGTATTCCCCATCTTAACTGCACCAAAGTCACCAGCTTGATAAGTCAAGAAATACTCACGATGTGGCAAGACGTGGTACGATGCTGCAGTATCGACCACCCATTCCGTGTCTTGGCCTGATGTATGAAATCATGTCTCTTCTTCATCTTTGGAGCAAAGAACAAATTCTCCGGTGATGCTCACATGCGCATCTTCATTTTTTCTTTGCTGGTTGTTACTTTGACCCTTTTCTTGTAACAACTTTCAGCAGTTCTTCTTCATGTGTCCCTCCATGCGACAATGGTAGCATTTGTATGTTGGACTCCTACCATTTGTGGACCTTCCTCTGTTCTTTCTTCGACCTCTGGTTCCAGCTCCACGACCTCCTCCTTGTTGTCTCCCTCGCTTCTCCAAGACCAGAGCTTGCGTCTGGTTGAAACTCACATCTTTCCTTTGGGCTTCCTCGTTGAACAGTGCATCCTTTACCATCGCCATGGTAAGTTTGCTTCCAGGTGCCGAGTTGCTGAGTGAGACGAGAAGCGTATCCCAGCTATCGGGAAGTGTGCAGAGTAAGTGGTTCGCCTGATCTTCATTATTTAGAGTCTTACCGGCAGCCACCAACTGGTTCACCAGGCTTTGGAACTCGCTGGTGTGTTCGACTATAGAGTTTCCACTTTGTAGTCGAAGATTCATCATCCGCTTCAATAAGAGGATCTTGTTTCGAGTGGTCTTTGACTGATACGTATTTTCCAACTTTGTCCAAAGTTCATACGCACCAGTCTCTTGAGCAACATGGTGGTAAACGCTGTGATCAATCCATTGGAGGATTTGGACAATCGTCTTCTTGTTTAGCTTCTTCCACCCCGCTTCCTTTGTGGCATCAGGGTTGACTCCCTCATTCTCAATGGGTTCAAAAAGATCCTTAGCATTGAGAAGATCTTCCATTCGAGACTTCCAAATGGAGTAGTTCGAAGAAGTCAACATGATCATCCCTCCCGTGGATGATCCCTCCATTAGATTTCAATTCAGTTAAAAATTGGTGAAGAATCTGAAAAAATGGAGCTCATAGTTGCGTCCGGAACGGTCGAAAATGGTGGAATCGACTTCTGGATCGTTGAAATCGGATACCGATTGATCAAGTTATGATCAAAACAGTATCAACGGTCGAGATCGTCCAATGACGTGGCGATGACGTGGCACGCCAGAGCAGCTGCCGGAAACCCGCCAGAAAATTCGCCGGCGCCGGAACAATACCTTCTTCTCCGACAAGGGGGTACTATTCACCCGAAGTTTGACCAAACTTTGACCGGGCCTAGAAAGCTCGTTTTAGCTCCGTTTTCGATGTCGTTTGCGCCGTTGGAATCGTCTTGACACAGGCTTTCAGAATATGCCTTCAAAACACGATTCCTGGCAACTTGAATTTTCTGGCCACCGGAAAAATTTCCACCGCCCGCCGCCGTTTCACTGAAACCGCCTCTGATACCACTTGTTGTGGTTCGCTGACCACGAATAGAGAAGAATGGAGGGAGAAACCAGCCTTTATTTCAACATGAACAAAGATTTACAAAACTCCCTCTCTACAACTCTCTCTCTCTCACATGGAGCTCTCCCAGCTCTCTTTGGATATAATGGAGCTCTCACTTGGCTCTCTCTAATCTACTGATGGAAGCTCCCCAAGGCTTCCTTATATAGCCATGGTGGGAGGTGTCAAGCTTGACACACCTCTCCCACCAACCTTCCACCAATCCCCCCACCCACCATGAACTTCTCTCATGGCTGCCACCTACCATTGTGGGTGGAGTTGATGCACCAGCCACCTACCAAGGCAGCTGAAAAGTACAAGTTCCAACAAGATCCTCGTGCTGCAATTTGGGTATGTATCCCTAGCCCGCCGCTTCATTTTCAGAATAGTACTTTTCTCAGGGCCATCGGCAACTCGCTGGGGGGTTTTCTTTGCATGGATGTGAGAAATCATAGAGGTGAGGAGATGTTGGCCCCTCGAATCTATGTGTAATTGGATCTATCTGTGACTATACCGGAGATACTGTCCCTGAAGGTGCAGGATTCCTCCGTCTGGTCTCAGGATTTGGTTTATCCGATTTTTCCCAGGTTTTGTTCGGAGTGTCTTCTACAGGGGAATTCGGGGTAGATCTGCAGGAAATAGAGGTGAGGAGATGTTGGCCCCTCGAATCTATGTGTAATTGGATCTATCTGTGACTATACCGGAGATACTGTCCCTGAAGGTGCAGGATTCCTCCGTCTGGTCTCAGGATTTGGTTTATCCGATTTTTCCCAGGTTTTGTTCGGAGTGTCTTCTACAGGGGAATTCGGGGTAGATCTGCAGGAAATAGTGCCTTGGATGGCGGCCTCGTGAGGGTTGTGCTCCCGTGCCAAGAGGTCCATCTTTCTCTACAAATGGTGAGCCTAGCTCAGTCTCGGCTCAACTTGAGGTCTCAGATTTTTTCTCTTCTTCTGGCCCATGCGGCAACCCCCCCCCCCCTGTGTTCCCAGTATGCAAAGAGCTTGTTTCCTCTTGTCCTGGGCCTGAGGGCTTCCCAGTTGCGGCTCTGGTTTCCTATGGTCTGAGTTCTATTCGTATGGATCCCTTGGCGTCCTCGGCTTGGTCTTGGTCGCAACCCCAGATGATCTGAGAAGGTGATTTGTGGGATACTCTTTGGGAGGTTGCTCCAAGTCTGATGGTTTCCTTTTCTCGAGATCACCCTCAAGCGTTACCGGTTCCTCTCTCTTGTGATGAGTAGCTTCCCAAGAAGGTTTCTGGACAGGGAGCCTCTCTTCCTAGAGTGGATCTTCTTCAGGGACACGGGGTGCTGGACCGAGCTGGATGTCTTGATGTGGCAGGTTTTCATGAATATCAGCTCCCTGCTGAGGATGGTTGGTTGGTCAATAGTGCTCTTACTGCTGGTGCACCCTCACCGTCTGTGCAGGTTCTCTCAACATCGGAAGAGGAGGATCAGCCTCCTCCTTTGTATGTGAAGGGGAAGGCTTCTAAGTGTGCGTCGAGGCTCATACCGTCCCCTTCAATTCAAGCTGGTTCGGGTCCGGGAGTGTGCATGAGGTCATCGTCGAAGAGGCTACAGAACAGGGAGTGCTCTGTTTCCCTTGTGAAAGAGACTGAGTTTCCTGAGGCCAAAGTTGGGCATTCATTGTTTCCATGAATCCAATTTTCATCTGGAATTCACGGGGAGTCAGGGCAAGAGTTAAGTCAGATTTTATTGTCTGGGAAGTCAAGAAACATAAGGTCAAGGTGGTGGCGATCCTTGAGCACAAGCACAAATCTGTGAAGATCAATGAGTTCACGCGCAAGCAGAAACTTCACGCATCTTTGCATGCGAAGCCTATCAATAAGTTCATCTAGATTTTCTGGCACAGGAAGGCTACAATGGAGTTAATTCAAGTAGGTGGGCAGCATGTTACGACGAGGGTGTCCTGTGGTGGAGGCTCCTTGTTTGTTTCTTTCATTTATGGTAGTTGTGATGCATGGAAAAGGGAAGAGTTATAGAGCGAGCTGAGCACTTTTGATCCAGGGGTCAGCCTTGGGTGGTGGGTGGTGATTTCAATATTGTAGCTAACTTAGAGGAGAAGAAGGGAAGAGGAGACCTTCCATGGAGGGCTAGCAGGGAATTCATATAGTTTATGGCTAGAAAGGGGCTTCTAGATCTAGAGTATTCAGGTGACCCCTTCACTTTGTGTAACAACCAATGGGGCCACAGTCGTTGCTGGAGCTAGCTCAACCGGTGCTTAGCAAAAGTTCAAGAGAACTCTATCTTTCCAGAGGCAAAGGTTGAGCATCTGACTCGTAGAATCTCTGACCATTCTTTGCTCATGATTTCCCTAATAAGGAGGGAGACTCCATAGTTGAGCTTCAGGTACATGAGCCACTATTCATGAATTTCGGGTTATCACTAGACAGTGAGGAGAAGTTGGGAGGAACCGATTTAGGGGCACTCCTGGACTGCGTTGCACGACAAGTTGATGTGACTCAAGCAGGATCTTCCTTCATGGGCTAGAATCATCATTCCCTTGGATCAATAGCTGGAGGTGCTCAGATAGGATATTGAACGGCTTGAAGCTGGTGTTGAGGAGAACTGGAATGATGTTGTATTTGGGGAGCTCTCTGAGAAAAAGGTCTCCTTTTAGGTTATGATTCTAGAGCATGAAAGAAGGGTGAGGGAGTATTCAAGAATCAAATGGCTTAAGGAGGGCGATAAGAATACTGATTTCTTCCATGCTTGTGTAAGAAATAGGCGGTGTGTGGTACAACCGAACCTGGCTTTAGAAGATAGATCTTTCACTAATGATAGGGAAGTGGTTGGGGGCTTGGCATTTTCTTTCTTCAGGGATCTTCTTTCAGGAACCAATCCAAACATGCTATAGGGATACCCTACAGGGGGTGAGTTTTGAGAGGGGATTCTACACTGTGTTTCCCCTCAGAAGAATGAGTTGTTGGAGGGGATCCCAGAGAAGGAAAAGATCTTTACGACTTTGGCGAGTCTCAATCATGAGAGTGCCGCAGGCCCTGATGGTTTCCCAGGTGGGTCCTATAGGAGCTCCTGGGAGGTGGTGAAGGGGGATATTATCAATGCTATCTAGGATTTCTTCAGAGGGGGAAGCCTACCACAGATTGTGTCCACCACGACTCTTGTCCTATTACCAAAAATCAAAGATCTATCCTCCCTCTTCCATTATCGGTCAGTGAGTATGTGTACCTTTACATATAAAATACTGGTGAGTATCATCAATAAGAGGTTATCTAGAAATCTTCCACGGTGGATCTTCATGGAGAAAACATGGTTTCGTGAAAGACCACTCTATTCGGGGAGCTATAGTGTTGGCCCAGGAGATGATAAGAGATATCAATATCAAGGTTCGTGGATCAAATATGGCTATAAAGCTTGATATGAATAAGGCATATGACATGATTGAGTGGGGATTTATTAACATGTTTCTGAGCAAGATGGGGTTCTTGAGATGGTCTTGTGATATTATGTTCAGGTGCATCAGTTCGGCTTGGATGGTTGTGTCTTTTATGGGTCGTACTCATGATTTTTTCAAGACGGTTAGAGGGCTTTGTCAAGGCGATCCTCTATCCCTGAGTATTTTCATTCTTATGCAGGATACCATATGCAGGATAATTAACAGAGGCATCTATAATGGGTATGTTCTTTCTTACCGAAGGAGGTTGAGGATGCCTCCCGTTTCTCATCTGATGTTTGCGGACGATACCCTCATTTTCATCAATGTGGGGAGGCGATCGGTGCAGGGAACTATTGTGATCCTTGAGGAGTATTTCCACTGGATTGGTCAACAAATTAATAGGGAGAAGAGTGGCTTCTATGTGGCCCAGGCTTGCACTTCGAGTAGGGTGATTGATATGGGTCGAAGATTGGGTATGAGGCCCAGTGTGTTTCCCATGGAATATCTTGGCACCCCCGTGTCTCCAAGAAGAATGTGTATCAAGGACTTTGACCCTGTGGTAAGCAAGATTATGGGGCGCATTCATAATTGTAAGAACCACTTTTTATCCTTTGGAGGCCGTATTACTCTTGTGAATAGCATCCTCTCAGCCATCCCAGTACATGCTCTCTCATCCACCAATGTGCCGAAGGGAGCTATAAAGGCCATTAATAGACTTTTGGCTCGTTTAATATGGGATGCATCTTTTGAGGGGATGAGGCATTGTATCTCTTGGGGGAAGATGGCTTGGCCAATTATGGAGGGAGGGATCTAAGTTAAAAGTCCGGCGAACACTATTCATTACCTGCACACAAAGTTGGCGTGGGAGGTAATTGAAGAGAGATCTTTGTGGGGTAAGAAGATGTCCAGCAGAAACCGGGTCACCACTGATGCATCTGCAGGTAGTGGGTCCCCGCTCTGGTCCTCTATTATCAATTTTATTCTATCCATCCTCCAAAGCTTGCAGTGGATTATTGGGTAGGGGAATATACAGTTCTGGTACCACAACTGGTCGAGAAGGACTCTTGGATATCCAGGGTTCCCGACTCCTTTGATCACATACAAGGTGGTGAGTCAGTACCCACATTTGTTCAGATACATTCTCGACGCGGACCAGCAAGAGGTTTCAGACGCTGTTATTTTGAGTTTATATATGGACCGCTGCGTCTTCACCCCCTTCACCTCGGGTAGGTTCAACGCGAAGGATTTTTTTAGGTCCAGCTTGTTGTAGGGCCAACAAGAAGGGGGGGTACGGTCGGGTGTGGTGTAAGAGTATCCCTATGAAATTTAACTTTCTGACATGGAGGGTCCAGAACCGAGCATTACCGTCTGATGATATCATCAAGAGGCTCGGTATCAGCATGGCCTCTTTCTTCTAGTGTTGTGTTAAAAAATTTTGAGGAGAGTTTATCCCACATATTCTATGAGGGTGACTGGGCATGCCAGGTATGGGGAGTCTTCATAGAACTCTCAGGATACCCCCACAATGCGTTGAACTTCGACTCCTTCATGAAGAACTGGTTCCAGGGGACGAATGACTCTGGTAATGAAGGGAGGGAAATATCCATCATCTTCAATGTTGTTTGTTGGTGTGTACGGCAAGCAAGGAACTGGTCCAGGTTTTAGGGGATCATGTTTAAGGGGAGATCCATTACAGAAAGAGTACGATGTATTCTGGTTGAATTTTGTGGCACCGATGATGTCTGGAAGCAGACCCCCTACCTTTGCAACCTATTTGTGCCTCATAGCGTGGCCTAGTGGTCAGTAACTAGATAGCAAGGGCACTGGGTCTGGTGGAATCCTCCTAAAGCTGGATTGAAACTGAATACCGATAGCTCTTTCATGCTGGGAGAGATGGTTGGTGGCAGCGTGGTCTGAGATCCTAGGGGCAGTGTGGCCTTGGCTTTCTCGGAATACTATGGTTATGGGAATTCTATGCAGGAAGAGGCAAAAGCAGTGCTCACAGGTATCACAATTTTCAGGCAGTGGGAACTTTCCATCTCCCAAGTTGTGACTGATTCTATGGTTATTCACGATGCTTTTCATGGTAAAGGTATCTACCCCTGGTCCATTTCATACACTATTCGGAAATGCAACGATTTCCTGGAAAGTAGCACCAGATTCACTCACACGTGGAGGGAGGGAAACAAGGTGACATATCACTTGGCCTATATGGAAACCCCCAGTAGCATGGTCAGTTGTCATACTCATGTTTCCCATTTTAAACCGGAGGGGGGGGGGAATTCGATACGGGGTGATTCCCCCAGTCTTCATTACTATTGACCCCCCTAGACACTGGTTCTCTCTCTGTTTTAATCTCCTTTTTGAATAAAAATGGTAACGTTGTATGGATGGAAAAGGCACTTAAACTTTATCCTACGTCATAAAAGGAAATTGTATGTGCTGGAAGTACCTATTCTTAATGCTCTTGGTAATGAGGCTAGTGGGGAATAGTTCTTTCTGTTATAAACAATTGAATGATGCTATAAATCCTTAATGTTTTATGATATCCTCCATGGAAAATGAGCTTTTTAAGCAACATGAGGACATGAATGTATGTATCATGATTTCTCACCTTTGGCATCTCCATCAAATGATGATGAGATAAGAGAGATACAAGATCTCCAAAGCTCTATTTATAACTATGCTTGGAGAGTCATCTCCAGCTATGCCTCATGTAGTCAAGATTATTGGCTACATTGAACTCTCAGACATCTTAGAGATTAAATTCCTGGATGAGTTGCATACATATCTCATAATTTCCTCACTATATAAGACATTCTCTAGTTTTATTATTAATTATAATATGAACAATAATGAGAAGAGTCTTTCATAACTTCTTACTTTGATTCGTAAAGTGGATAAAGACACAAGACATGATAAACACACGACCATTATACAGAATAAAGAAAATAGGAACAAGGAGAAAAATCCCAAGACTCATAATAAGTCTAAAGCCCATGAGCACCATCCTTCTATGAAGAGGAAGATCCAAAGACAAGGGAAGGAAAATGAGACAATATGTTTTTCATGTGGTAAGAAAGGTAACTGGAAGAAGAACCACCCCCAAAAGTAAGGTGAAGAAAAAAGTGCATTTAGTATCAAGTGTAATATTTCAATATATACACATTGAGTATTAGATACAACTTGAAGTGCTCACATTAGTGTCCAAATTTAAGAGCCAAGTAGATTCTAAAAGATTGCTAGAGGAGAGGTGGATTTACAAGCTGCCAATGGTGTAAGACTGACTGCTATAGACATTGATGACTACAAATTTTCATTGCCAATGTGAATGATTTTGATTTTAAGGGATTGTTATTATGTATCAAATTCTACCAAGAAAATAATATCAGTATCATGCCTATATGCATATGGTTTTAGTTTCAAGTTCAAAAATAAAAGTTGTTTCTTTTATAAAGAAAACATATGTTATGGTATGACACATTTAAGTAATCGTATTTTTGTATTAAATTATGAAAACCAAGTATTGAAAATAGATAAGGAATCATGTTCACATGACTCATATAACACCCAACTATGACATCACCATCTTGGTCATGTAAACAAGAAGCATTTGATAAAGCTCTGTCGAGATGATCATTTAGAATCTTCTATGCTAAAATAACTTGAAATATGTCATTCTTGTTTACAAGGAAAAATGACAAAACCACCATTTGTTGGATAGGGTTAAAGGGCCATATAACTTCTAGGATTGGTACACATTGATATGTGTGGACCATTTCTAGTAGAATCTAGAAGTGGGTATTCATACTTCATAACTTTTATTGATGACTTGAGTAGATATGATTATTTATACTTGATGAGGCATGAATCCGAGTCCTTTGAGAAATTAAAATGATTAAATAATAAAGTAGATAATCAACTTGGAAAGAATTTATAAAAGTTTCGATCAGATAAATATGGTGTGTATCTTAATCAAGTGTTTATCAACTTTTTATGTGAGTTTGAGATTCTATCTCAACTCACTCCCCCTTACACACCACAGTGGAATGGTGTTAATAAAAGGAGGAACCATACCTTGCTTGACATGATAAGGTAGATGATGAATCAGGCAGATCTTTAATTCTCCTTTTAGGGATATGCATTACAATCTTCAAAATATTCTTTAAACTGAGTACCAACTAAAGCATTAAATGAAATTCCCTTCGAGTTATAGAGTGGAAAGAAACTCGTTTGGTTTAATAGACATGTATGTGGTTGCGAGACGTTTGTTAAGACCTTCTCATGTAACAAAATAGCACCCCAGATCACAAATGGTATCTTTATAGGATATATAAAGGAAACAAAGGGATACTATCTCTACAAAACCTTAGACAAGAAAGAGACTGCCACCAGAAAAGACTAATTTCTTGAGAGGGAGAAAATCCTCAAAAGGGAAAGTAAGAGAAAGATTGACTTTGATGAAGATGATACTCAAGATACAAAAGTGTTTGTACAAAAACATATTTCACAGGTCCCCATGGAAGAAGTAATTTTTGAAACACAAGTACTGCGTAAGAGCACTGGAGATGTAAGGGAACAAAAAGATATGATTTTATAGTCACCAAAAATAGTGACTCATTATTTATTGAAAATGATGATCCTCTCTCCTAAAAGTAGGAAATAGAGAGCTTAGAAGCTGTAAGATGACAAAAATCTATGAATTCCAAAATGGATTTGATGTATTAAAATCAAGTTTGAGTTCGGGCCGATGCACCAGTTAATGTAAAGCCTGTAGGGTTCAAATTAGTATTCAAGAGAAAACTGATCATGAAAGGTAAAGTAAATACCTATAAATCTAGGATAGTGTTTAAAGGGTTTAAATAGCATAAATTAATTGACTACGATGAAACCTTTTCACTAGTTTTCATGTTTAAATCCATCAAAATTCTAATTGCTATAACATCTTACCATGATTATGAAATTTGACAAATAGATATCAAAATAGCTTTTATAATTTGTTCCATGGTTTAATGTCTTGGGAAAATTAGGACTATACATAAAATTTACATAATACGGAAAAAACATTATTTAATTATTTATTATCTAGCTTCTTATTGGCCCTTATGTACTCCTTAGTATAAGTAGTCACCAGATGATATACATCAAAGAAAGGGGTGATCTAAAATCCTAGTAAGAGGATAAATAAGAACATGAATCAATGTAACATGGGTGAACATAATAATCATCACCGTCATAACATAAGTATGGTATCATCATCATAATCCTGAGAGGAAACATTATAAAAACTCATGGAATTTGATAATGCTTAAAAATGAAACATCGTGTTTTAGTGGTCAAATGCCACACATTGTTGTGAACAATGCTATCATCATTTTAAAAAATAACATATTTTTATAATAGTAACATCATAATTCTGAACAAATTTAGAATCATGTTCACACATATTTCAACTTATCTCATGAGATACATCAATTTACCCAATGCATTGGAGCACTATATAATTCCGGACGCACCTATCACATCACAACATTTACATAATCATGCATGCCACATAGAAAAAATATCAATTTTAGACATAAAATAACTCATGTAAAAGAATGAGTTTCATTTAATAAATAATACATTCATGAAAAAACTTTGGGGTTCGAAAAATGTGTAACATATTGGTATAGGAATCATCAATTTTTATTGAAGAAGAAACAATCTCAAGAGAAGTAAAAGATATGTTCTTGGACAGAATAGTTTGTTTGGAAAATCTTTGTATTTTTCATAAAAATAGATAAGAAAAATTTATATCCCCAAAAGTAAAAGTTAATAACAATGGAATTATATGAGGATTATTAAACAAACATCCACACTGAAATTTGGCACAAAAGAGGAAAACTCAAAGAAAGGAAACTGAGTTCATGAATCCCCTTACCTTATGTATGAATGATTTCTTCACTTTAATATTTCAGATAATTAAATTAGATTCATTAATTAATAATTTTAGAAACTTTTATACATGTATTTTATTTATTATAATTTCATTAAGTTCATTTATGGACATTATGATGAGTTATAGTGTTCAATTTCATCGTTTGAGAGTGTTTGTTTTCTTGGTTTTCAAAATCAAGTCACTCATATACAAGTACTGCAGTTCACGTAAGATGGGAATAATTCTCCAAAAATGAAATTATTTGTAATTAGTAAACTTTGAGAAGTTTAATTGGTCTTTATATATTATTTTTTTTCTATATATTAGGATTATTCATTAGATAAAATGTTAATGATAATCGATTAAATTAATTTTGGTGGTTTTTGATCACAATGAACTCATTTTGTTTTATTATTTAATATTATGTATATATGTAGATTCTAAAAAAGGTTATCACATAAATTTTACAATATGTTTCAACCATTATAATGGTTTTATGACAAGATTTGAAGGCAGAAAAGAAAATGAAAACTTCTCGTCCTCGAAGGTGAAAAATCAACACCTCACGAACAATGTTTTCATTTTTTGAATAAAAAGGAGAGTAGAAGAGGTTTGATAATGAATTATTCCATTGAAAGGAATAAAATTTCATTATATATAAAATACCTGAGTTATCATGCTACTTGGAAGAGGTGAGGATAAGATTTAATAAGAAAATAAAAGAACTTGAAAAAAAATTAAAAGAAGCGAAAGAAGATTTTACCTATTGAATTTATTCTCCTTTAGAACATCTTTAAGAAAATTGTATTTGGTATTTTGTAAAGAAAAACTATCCTGGACATGGGGGAGAGTCTTGATAAGGATATTGGATAGAAATTGGACAAGCTTCAAGACTTGGAAAGTGTGAAGAGAAGAGGTGGCCAGATGTGATATTTATAGGGGAGTAGAGTGATGTTTTTTCATTATTTTATTATTTTGGCTCAAGACTATCAATAATTTGAACCTTGTCATTAAATATATTAAAATAATGAAGGAGATTTTGATATTATGAACTTACATCATCCATACATCATCAATGACTCAATAATTTATGTATTTGTTAAATACTGTAAATTATCGTATTTCACCATTCCCTAAAAATTCAACTGTTTTAGAAAAATCCCAAAAATTCACCCCAATGAATTGTAGATGTGTATAATTCAAAAATGTAATCCATTTTATGAAAATAATTTTCTAAATATGAGAAATTTAATTTTTAATCAAAATAACCATTTATTCAAAAAATACAGCTTTTAAAATTTTATGTGATTTTATGATACTTTTGAAAAATTAATTAAGGACTCATAAAATTATATTATAATAATAAGAAAAAAAATATTAATTTATTGAGACATTTTTATGAAAATAATTTTTCATATGAATCACTATATTTATTATAAATTTGTAATAAAATATTTATGACTTACAAAAATACAGACACTATTTTATCATTTTTAAAATATTTATTTAGTTATACTATGACATAATTATATCAAATTTTCTTTAAAAAATGCCCAAATTTTATTTATAATTTTATAGGTGAAGTTACTATTATATTTGTCAGATTATTTTTTGTAATGGTCATGTTACTATTCAAAGGGTCAAGGTATTATTTCATCGGCATTGGTTCCATAACATCTAGATATACCTCTTATTTAATTCATTCTTCATTTATAAAGTTTTTATTGTGTTCTCTATATGATTTTATGGTATTTATACTATATTAAATAATTATAAGATCTTAGTTTCCATTGCTAAAATTTTTAGTTGTTACAATCCAGGTCATGGAACATTCAATTTGATGAAGCTCTAAAAGAATTTGGTTTCATTAAGAATAAATGTGACCCATGTGTTTACAAGAGGTTTAGTGAGAATGCATTGTTTATCCAAGTAGTATATGTTGATGACATATTACTTATTGGAAAAGACATACCGGTCTTACAATCTGTTTAGGGTCAGTTAAACAAGTGTTTATCCATGAAGGATTCTGGTGAAACAACCTATATTTTAGGGATCAAGATCATTCGTGATAAATCCCAGAAGATTATTTGATTAAATAAAAATATATACATTGGACAGATATTAAAGAGATTTAGTATGATAAAAAGTCCAAGATGGGATTGATTCAAATGTCACATGGTATACACCTTTCTAAGAAATTGTGTCCTCTTACTCAATCTGAGAAAGAGAGAATGAGTATGATCCCATACGCTTCAGTGATAAGATCAATCATGAATGTCAAGTCATGTACTAGACTAAATGTTTCCTATGCATTGAGCATGATAGAAAAATTTCAAGCTGATCTAGGAGAACAACATTGGTCTATTGTTAATACTATCCTCAAGTATATGAGAAGAACTAAGGATACTTTTCTGATGTATAGAGGAGATGAGATAGTCATCAAGGGTCATACTGATGCTAGTTTTCAAACAAATTAGAATGATTTGAAGTTGTAGTTAGGATATTTTTTTGTCCCAATGAAGGATCTATGAGTTGGAAGAGTTCAAAGAATCCAATTGTCACTGATTCTATAGCATATTCTGAGTATATAGTAGTTTTTGATACATCCAAGAAATCTATTTGGATATGAAGCTTTGTTCATGAGCTTGATGTGGTACCTAATAGTAAAGACCCTATCACATTATATTGTGATCATACTACAGTGGTGACTCGTACAGAAGATCTAATGTCCCCCCAACAGACAAAATGCATACTATGGAAGTATCACCTCTTGAGAGATTTTTATCAAAGGGTGAAGTTAAAATAAACAGAGTTCCCATAGAAGAAAACATGGAAGACCCCTCAAATAAAGTCTTATGTCAATCGAAACATGAGTGTCATGTGAGATCTAGAAGACCGAAGGTTGTTAGCAGTTGACTCTAGTGAAAGTGAGAGTCTGTTGAAGTTTGTGCCCTAGAACCAACTTCTGTATTCTTTATGATCATCTGTATTCATAGTTTTTAATATTAATAAAATTCTTATCACTTCATGATTATTCATCTACATGACATACTATGTGATAATGTTATAATAGTAGATGTCACACTAAAAGGTCACAACAGTTCCCCACTATGATGAGAACTTAGAAGTGTCATGAAAGTATTCTTAAATATATGTTCTATGGCCAAACGAAATAATTTGAAGAACCCAAATGATTCTGTTTGTTAGGGTTGAACACTCATAGGACTTTAAGACACCTTCTCATGGTGTACGCCCTCGGTAATATCCAGTGTAAGATATTATGTGAACAATATCCACCAGTAGGAAATACTCATTTATATGTGTTATTGGATGATCATTTCTAAGGATTTGTGTATTAATACATAGACTTTAAGATTATTATTAATGAGTATTATAAGTTGCGTACTTTGATGTATTGATGAAAACCGTGTTGATATATGTTCACGGTGAGGTATGATATGTTGGATACATCATGTAAAGACCTAGAAATTCTGTATTTTTTTAATTATATGGAATTATTACGAGACTTAGAAAATTTATGGCACATGATTCCGAGTTCTGGAGTTCCTGGAATGATTCGTTGAAAAAATTTTATGCTCTAAATAGCACGTGTGAGTAGTTTTCCTGAAAAAGTGGAATAACTTTTAAATGGTTTCCCAGATCAGAAATCTGAGGGCACTGTTGCGTTTAGGATGGCGGGTTAACCCTAGGTGCGACTTAACTTTAATCGAAGTAGACATTAAGTGAGAATACCTGAATATTACATAACAATAAATAAAATTATTAAATAAAATTATTTTATTTTTCAAATGCTTATAACTCACAAAGGGTGAATCAGATTAAAGATATGAAACCACCGATGAACTTGTGAGGGTATTCTTTCCTTAGGTAGATCCTAACATTTACCGGTTCAGACCAACACTGGGTGTTAGTTTTTGGTCATAAATACAATAATTATGTAATAATTATTTTATTGTAAACTCTTTATAACTCCTAAATGGTAACTCAGATTGGAAATTTGAGAGTACCTTTGAGCTCGTGAGGGTGTGTTCCCCTTAGGTGGAGTCTAACCTTGACTGGCGTGGGTCGAGGGTGATTGTTTATAATTTTTGAACTTTTTTAAGGTATGTTCAGTAAACGTCCAAGTGAGAATTTCTAACTTTTGAACTAGTAATCAGAATTGAAATCTGAGAGCACCATTGAATTTGCAGTGCATAGATTCTCTTAGGCGAATCATAACATTGTTTTTCAGAAGTGGGATGAAAAAATTTATTTTTCGGAATTTTGAAAAAATAATAATAAAATAACTAAAGATGTTATTTTATTATTTTTTCAACCATTGAGGGACGGTGGTGGGACCACAATGTAACTTCAGTCTTTGATTGAGAGCCATTTATTGACATGATCCTTTGGTTGTGCAACAACGATGCTCATAGGACTAATGGAACATTAATTGCGGTTCATTAATGAACCACATTAATGAACACAATGTAGGTGGTTCCTTCCCTCTTATTTAATCAAACCATTGACATGGATTTTGGGAAAACTATGAGAGGAAGCTCTGACAAAATGCCGATGATGCCTTCCTCTAATGAAGAATGGATATTCGATGATGCCATTGAGGATTTGAACTGGACATCGACGGGCGATGGTGAACGCTGACGAACATTTTTGAACAACAGTTTCTACTCCTTCATCATCAGTAGAATCCAATATATTCAATGGAGGGGAATAAATATTTCTATGTTTTTAATGATTCATCATACCTCGTTCTTGAATAATATGACAGAAGCAGATCAACCGACTAACGGGTTGATCCGTGATTCCCAAGTTTTTGCGAGAGCTTGATGTAGGGTTTCCATTATGGGGTTTTAATGATTAATATACTTCTTCCCATGATACAAAGCTAATACGGAGGACATGGGCCAATCCAAAAAAATCCCAAACCCTCCGTGGACCTTAATTTTGATGTGTTTTTTGTGAATGACCGAGAAACATGGTGGAAAGATAAAACCACAGGCCACGCAGTGACGACAACATCCCGTAGGCCCAAACGAGAATGAAATCGGACCACCGGAGCTTCACCGATGGCCAGCGGAAGCACTTCCAGCCACATGGGAATGACGGTTCCCCCATGCAACATGGATGCTTGATCCCTGACCAACCAAGCCATGGAGGTGGAAGACGTGGCGTGCCAGCGCCATGTTGAGGAGGTGAGAAGCCCACTCGGCTAGACAGCAAATGGTCGACTGAGCAGGCCGTTTCGGAAGGGAGGTTGGAGCCCCACTTGAACCGCCAACCAGGAGAACTGGCACACACCGTGGGATGGGTTTTCCAGGTGGGCCAGACCCGTTGGCCAGACCAAACCCTCCAGTCGAGCCGAACCCCTACCGGACCTGGACCCGACCAGTCCTGTTTCACTAATTTGGGCGTATCTCATGAACTAGATGCCTTTTTGATGAACCATCTATGGCATTGGAACCCTTAGTATGAGACTATCCTCTTGAGATACTTCACATGGATTTTGGAGAAAGTTGGAGTGTGGCTGGGTTGGATCGATCCTGAAACCAACCAGGACCTCGGTACAAAAATGCCTATAACATACAGACCGGGCATCTGATTGACACTTCATCTATTACGTTGGAACCCTTATGACATGGCAGTTCTTTTGGTTACTTTTTATTGGGACTTTGTGGCAGTTGAGGTATTACTGATGGCTTTATGAGTGGATCATCCCAGAATCAAGCGTGTTAAGTGTAGAAATCCAGTGATGGGTTGTGACGTGATGAAGCACCTAGCGATCCTTTGTGGGTCAGTAGTTAGCGATCCTATGTGGTTGCACACACAGCAATCCTCTGTGGGTCAGCACCTAATGACCCTATGTGGGTCATCACTTATCGATCCTCCATAGGTTAGCACCTAATGATCCTCTATGGGTCCGCACCTAGCGATCCTCTGTGGGTCATCACCTAGCGATCCTCTGTGGGTCACCTTCTAGTGACCTTGTGCGATCTAGCAGTAAAAAACTATCAACTAAATAAAATGGTATAGTTTTATTACTAATCATCTTTATTCATGTTATTTAAGTTTTATACCTTATGTGAGATGTCTTTTACTTTATTCTTTGTGATCAAGATCATGCTTTGTGGTTTTTCCTTTGAAGAATTGTGGAAGACCTTCAGGGTCTCAGGGTCCCTACTGAGTGTTATTATGCTCACCCCAACACGGGTTTCACCCAGATGTGTTATGTCTAGTAGAGATGTTTGATGTTTTGACAGGGGTACTTAGGGGTACGGGAAATACATGCGCTACGATGGTGGAGTTGGTGCCCAAGGACAAGGCGGGGGCCCAATATGACTGGGCATACATGACATACTAATTTGAATTTCAGTAGCTTCATTACTCTCATGATTAGGTGGGGATTTCCACGAATGGACATCCGAGATTCCTTTTGTACTTTATAGTTTTTAGTTCCTTGCTGGGGTTTTATTATATCCCACTTACTTTAACTTGTACTTACACTCATCCTTGTTTTAGTGGTATACTTATTTTCAATTTTAGTGTGCTAGGATGTGGTTGGACATGTGTGTTTACAAGTTTAATGGAAATGCCTTCCCTTTTTGGGATATTCCTTCCTAGTGCTAGTCACCATCCTATAGCCTATGGAAGGCGGGCATGGGGTAGTCACGACATGAGCCTTGGGGGAAGGGTTGTGGAAAAGTGGTATCAAAGGAGTTGGTTCTACCAAAAGATCTAAGAGTCTATGTTTTCAATGGAGAAATAGTGTTATGTGTCTTGAGTTAGGATTACAGTCTAGGGAATCCAGTATTGGTGTGGCGGCCGATGTATCCATAAACCATGACCATGAATTATATTTTATGACTCAGTACACTAAAACACTAGTTTCATGTGTTTTGAAAATGTTTTTCTCTTGATCTATTTTAAGCCATATCAGCAGGTATAACTTATTGACAGTGGTTCATCTTGATTCTCTTTCAAGATGCCTCCATGTAGACAACCATCTGAGATTCCAATGCATGACCATGAGAATGGTCCACAGAGTGATGAGGCATCAGTACAAGGACTGTTGCCCGAGATGGTACCTTCAAGTAGTTTCTCAGTGATAACACTTCTCTTTGGTCAGTAGTTACTATTGGCACTACCGATATAGGACAAATGTAGGCTCAGTGCCTTACACGAGTTTCAGTGACATATACCCCTCAGGTTTCGAGGTGATCCCAAATCACAGATGGATAAGGACTGGATTGAGTTGGTGACCGAGTTTCCATCAAGAAAGGGCACCATTAGATCAGATGGAGGTCCCAGCAGTGAGCATTCTATGTGGCTCAGTAGGGCGATAAAAGGGCTTAGATTAGCCCTATCATACGATGAGGTGACATTTCCATGGAAATAAATTAAGATCATTTCTCAGAGAAAAGGTCTCTTTCTATAAAAAGATAAGGGTATATGTTCCCAAGAGATTTTATAGATTTGATAGGATGACATGTCAGTAGCTGAGTATTCATAGTGGCATACTAAGCATTCTAGGTACTCAATGAATATGATATGACCAGTGCTTCAGGGCTTGGACCTCTGAGCGAGATGTGTTTAGGGACATCCGAGCCAGCAATATTTCTCCATGCATTCCTATATATGTTAGGATGCTATAGAGAACCTTAGTGGTTGAAAGTTCTTTGGATGAGTAGATACAGCCAGTGAATATTAGTAGTGGGAAAGCAGGAAACCGATGTTAGTATCAGAGACTTGGACATGTAAAATGTTTCAGGAAGGGGAAATGATAGGGACAAATGGATCTGCAGGGAAGTAGACATGGAAGATGAGCTAAGAGAGTAGTAGGAGGTGGTATACATTTCACCATGTTACAACCACTACCTCAATGTGTTCCCACCAGGCTCTGAGAACTGGATGACAAGGGAAGGGAGTAGATGCATGCAGTCAAGGAGTGTGACCCAAGGGATCTAGGAATGATTTGAGGTACGGTCTATGTCTACTACTCGCTTCCATATTAATAAACATAGGTAAAAATCCTTCATTCATGTCATGAATCTTGTTCAAGACCAAGAGTTTCCTGTTAAACCCTTGACTTGACCCTTACGTCTGGAGATACCTATGGGAGGAGACTCGATAATCACTCTTATTCCAAAAGTTTGATCAGACCCTTGAGGTGAGTGTTTCATCTGTAACCTCTGGATGGAAGCGTCGAGGCCTTATGACATAGGTTTGGGTATGGATTGGTCATCCACATATCATGCCCAAATTGACAGTTTTATGAAAAAGGACATTGTATGTCCACAGTGTTGGAATGAGGATTTCCTTGGTTAGAGAAAAAGGAAACCAAGTTGGAACAAGATAAATTCATGCATAGAAGGGTGCAGACGATCACTCTTGAGTCAACCTTCCTTACACTTGTGGCAGCGTATGTTTTGAGTTTTTAGTTCCCAACGGTAGTTGTAGAGTGTGGTAACATCCTTTCAAAAGATGTTTCCAGGATTACCTCCCTGTAGGGGGAGGTACATATGTATCTTTCTACACCCTGAGATGGCACTGATATCATCATCAACATTTCAGAGGTATTTTGCAGAGGTTCGAAAGTAGGGGGCGTAGGTGGAGGACTTGAAAAGGAAGGGATTAGTAAGACCTAGTGTTCGAGGTTATGTGTGGACTACCGACACCTTAACCAAGTGGCGGTGGAGAGAGAGTACCAAATACCAATGGATCGATGGGAACATCAATCAGTTAAAGAGGGAGGCCTTTCGTGTAGATGGAAAGGTGCCCATAGACTTTTCAGACGTTGATATAGTGGAGATGGTTGGAGTTCCTCCTGGACTATGACCTCTAGGAAGTATATAATCTTGGGAAGGAGGAAGTGGTGGCAGAAGTTCTCAGAAAGAGGTCTAGTTTACAACTACTGAGTAATGCGATAGAACAATTAGTTACGATTCCGATATCATTCGTGGATGATGATGGAGTAACGTACCTCAAATATATGACTGTCACTACCCCAATACTTCAGCGAGCTAGGGAGGCACAACTGGTGGATGTTGACTGTGAGGCTGACGTGCTTAGATATCCTCCATATAGGTTCCTGATGAATTTTCAATAGGTGCGGATCATGTCACCCTTTTCATAGGACACACCATGGTACCAGTGACGTTATGGGTGGAGGTGTTGGGAGAATTCCATACATCCCTTTTGGCGGTACATACTTGGGAGGTGAAGATGTACTAGGACCTCCGATGTTAGTACTAGTTTCCAAGGATGAAGAAAGCAGTGGTAGAGTTTATTTCATGATGCCTCACTTTTCAGCAAGTGAGAGATGAACATCAAGTTCCAGCATGCTTGAGCACAAATTTTACCCCCAGACAGATGGTCAGATGGAGCGAACCATATAGACCTTGGAGGACATGCTTCGTGATTGTGTCTTGGATTTTGGTCATAGTTAGAAGGGCCACCTACCACTAGTAGAGTTTGCGTACAACAATAGCTATCAATCCACCATTTCCATGCCACCATTTGATGCATTGTACAAGAATCCATGTAGATCCCCTCTATTGTGGACAAACCCTGTGGAATTAGAACTCATTGGTCCAGAGTTGGTATGAGCTACAACTGAGAAGGTTTGGATCATGGAGGAGAAAATGAAGACTGCATAAAGAAGACCGAAGCCTTATACTGACAAGAGACAGAGACCCTTGGAGTTTGAGGAGGGAGACCATGTTTTCCTACGGTTCTCACCCCATCAGGGATTGGAGATATTTTACTGGAGCGACAATCTATCTCTGAGGTTCATAAAACCTTTTTGGTTTCTAAGTGGAGTCAGTGAGGTGTCATACCACCTAGCTCTTCACCCACATTTTCACTGGATGTACGTTATTTTTCACATGTCACAGTTGAGTAGGGACGTGCATGATTCATCGCATGTCATCGACTATGGGAAACTAGGCATTAAAGATGGGGTGAAGTTTGTGGAGTTCTTGGTGTAGATAGAGGATTGATAGGAACAAGTACTTCATGGATAGTCGATTCCTCTAGTGCACTTTTGGTGGAATCACAGGAATCTCTAGGATTGCATGAGGGAGCGGGAGGCTCAAATTCATGCTCAATACTCCAACTTGTGAGATTTTAATTTATTTTGGATTTCATGGACATAAAACCCTATGGTGGGGAAAATTTAAATACCGTAAAATCCATATTTTTTAATTATATGGAATTATTACGAGACTGAAAAAATAGACGGCACTTGATTCCATGTCCTGGAGTACCCAGAATGATTCGTTGAAATTTTTTTTAAGATTTAAATAGCAATCATGAGTAGTTTTCCTAAAAAATTTGAATAAGTCTTAAACAGTTTCTCGGATCAGAAATCAAAGTGAACCATTGCATTTAGGATGGCACGTTTGCACTAGGTGCGACTAAAGTTTAGTCGATGTAAGACTCTAGTGAGAAAACCTGATAATGGCATAACCATAAATTAAATAATTAAATAAAATAATTTTATTTTTCAAATTCTTATAACTCACGAGTGGTGAATCCGATTAAAAATCTGAGCCCACCACTGAACTCATGAGGGTATGCTTTCCTTATGCATATCCTAGCATCTGCCGGTGTGGGCCAACAGTGGAAGTTAGTTTTTGGTTGTAAAAAAAATAATTATGTAACAATTATTTAATTTTCAAATCCTTAAAACTTTTAAACAGTAACATGGATTGGAAATCTGAGAGTACCATTGAGCTCGTGAGGGTGTGTCCCCCTTAGGTGGAGACTAACCTTGACCGAAGTAGGTCAATGGTGATTTTTAATAATTTTGAACTTTTTTAAGGTACATTTAGTAAACTTGAAAGCATGAATTTATAACTTTTGAACTGGTGATCAGATTTGAAATCTGATGGCACCGTTGAATTCACAGTGCTAGGATTCTCTTAGGCAGAGCTTAACTTTGTTTAGAAAAAGTTATATGGTCAAGTTATTTTTTATACTTTCAAAAAAAACAAAAGAAGTTATTTTATTCTTTTTACAATTGTTGAGGGATGGTGGAAGGACCATAGAATAATTTCAATCTTTGATTGGGATCCATTTATTGTCACGATCCTTTTGTTGTGTAACTGCGACGCTCATAGGATTAACGAAACATTAATTGTGGTTCATTAATGAACCACATTAATGAATGCAATGTAGGTGGTTCCTTCCCTCTTATTTAATCAATCCTTTGGCATGAGTTTTGGGAGAGCTATTAGAGGAATATCTGAAAAAATGTTGAAGACGTCTTCCTCCAATGAAGAACGGAGATTCGATGATGCCATTGAGGATTCGAAATGGACATCGATGAGTGAAAGTGAATGCCGACGAACATTTTCGAACAACAGATTCTCATCCTTCATCATCAGCAGATTCCAATGTGTTTAAGTTAGGGGAGTTAATATTACTATGTGTTTAATGATTCATCATACCTCGTTCTTTAATAATATGATAAATGTGGATCAAATGACTAACAAGTTAATTTGAAATTCACTTATTTTTATTGGAGGTTGATGTGGGGTTTCCATAATGGGGTTTTAATTACTAATATACTTCTTCCCATGATACAACGCTAATGCAGAGGGCGCAGTCTGATCTGAACAAAGCCTGGACCCTCTGATGACCTCGATTATGATGTGTCTTTTGTGCACAACTGAGAAACACGGTGGAAAGGAAAAACCGAAGGCCACATAGTGATGAAGGTGTCCTGAGAGACCTTTAGGCATAGACAGGAATAAAATCAGACCACCAAAGCTTCACTGGTGGCCCGTGGAAGCACCATCGGCGGTGCGCTAGCGCCGCGTAGGGGAGGGGAGCGGTCCTCTTAGGCCACTCGGTAGGACAAAAAACGGCTAGCTGAGCCGACAATTTCGGAAGGGAGGTTGGCGCCCCATGGGATGGGTTTTATAGGCGGGTCAGACCCACCAGACCATACTAGACCCATGATCTGGGCCAGACCCGCCAGTCGGGTCTGGTCCGCCAACCGGGCTGGACCCCTACCGGACCTGGACACGACCGGTCCCGTTTTGCTAATTTGGACGTATCTCATGAACCAGATGTCTGTTTGATGAACCGTATATAGCATTGGAAACCTTAGGATGAGAAATTGTTTTTGATATTCTCCACTTGGGTTTTGGAGAAAGATGTAGTACGACTGGGTTGGATCAAACCCGAATCCAACTGGGCCCTCGGTACTAAAATGCTTATAACTTACAGATCGAGTGTCCAATTAACGCGCCGTCTATTGCATTGGAACCCTTATCACATGACGGTTCTCCGAGTTACATATTTTTTGGAATTCGTAGCAGTTGCGGTATGACCAGTGGCTTGAGGATCAGATCCTCCCGAAATCAAGCGTGCCAAGTGCATGAATCCAGTGGTTGGTTATAACATGAAGAAGAACCTAGCGATCATTTGTGGTTCAGCAGTTAGCGATTCTCTGTGGGTCATCACATAGTTATCCTATGTGGATTGTAGTTAGAAATCCACTGTGGGTCAACACCTAGTGTCCTGGGTCAACATGTAGCGATCCTCCATGGGTCAGCACATAACAATCCTCTGTGGGTCAGCACCTAGCGATCCTCTGTGGGTCAGCTCCTAGAGACCTCGTGCAGTCTAGCAGCAAAATCCTCTCAATAGAATAAAATGATCTAGATTTATTACTAGTAATATTTATTCATATTGATTAAGTTGTATACCTGGTGTGAGTTATCTTTTACTTTATGCTTTGTGATTGAGATCATGCTTTGTAGTTTTTACTTTGAGGAATTCTAGGAGACCTTTGGGGTCTTGGTGTATGTACTGAGAATTGTTATACTCACCCCTACATGATCATCGCCCACACATGTTGTGTCTGGTGTAGATGTTCGACGTTTCAACAGAGGTGCTCAGGTGGACGGGACTTATGGATGCTATGATAGTGGACTTTGTGGACTAGGACTAGGTGGGGGCCTAGTAGGACTGGGCAAGCAGGACATACTACTTTGGATTATAGTAGATTAACTACTCTCACAATCAGGTGGAGATTTCCACGGATTCCCATTAGAGTTTTCTTTTGTACTTTACTATTTTCAGTTCCTTATTGGGTTTGTATTCTGGCCCACTTACTTTCACTTGTACTTGCACTCAGCCTTGTTTTAGTGGTATACTTGTTTCCCATTTTAGTGTGTTAGGATGTGGTAGGACTTTTGGGTTTATAGGTTTAAAGGCAATGCCTTCCCTTTTTTGGATATTCCTTTCTAGTGCAAGTCACCATCCCATGTCCTATGTAAGGCAGGCTTGGGGTAGTCACGCCACAGGCCTCAGGGGATGGGTCATAAAACGTCATGAGTAATATTACATTAATGAATAATGAGAGAAATTTTTTTTCCATTATTTTATTTAACAGAAGTCGGTATCTCATGCCCTTTGAGGGAAATGATATAGCCTAAATAAATCCCTGACCATGGTGTTCTATAGGCAAGTTCAATTTCCATAAAGTCAAAGAATGAGACATCGAGCACATATGTTGATGGAACCAGCATAAAACCTACTTGATTTGAGATGTCATGATAAAAAGATTATATTACACCATAAGCATCCGTATGATGAATTATGTCATTGCAACATTAACTTGTTTCTCTATGGCTATCTTGACGTATTACTAGAAACTAACCCTGTAATTTAGACAACTTCGCTTAATAACACTGAGAAAGTGGCCTAGAGGGTAACACACTAAGTGTATCTAGAATATTAGTTAAAAAATATATTATTTACTTATTATTTAACTAGTTGAATAAATATTATTCTCGCACACAGTTTAATAATTATTCATGTTTGCTTGATCACATATATTCCATCACCAGTTATTCAAGAGTATTGTGTGAGAGAAATATTTAATAAATATTTATTTATTTATTTATTGGTGAATAATGGAGTGATATTTATTTATTAAATAAATAGTCATTGAAAGACCTGATAAATATAGATGAGGAATGACATACTGAGTTTATAGATCCTGTGAGAAATAATGTATGTTGAATATTATTTGATTAAATAATATTTAATTTAATTTTTAAGTTAAGAGCATGTCAAGAAATAATAACAACATTTTTATTATTGACATGAGTTTCTGTAGAGATTAAATAAATATTAAAGGGAACTTGTATGATTATTTATTTCTAATCGTAGAGGTATATAAACCTAATTATATTATTTTTCTAGAGAGTCAATTCATATTGTGGTGAACAATGAAATCTATAGAATCCTCGAAGCCCTAGAGAACTCCCTTCTCCATGAACACTCACAAGAACAGAGAGCGATCTTCCTCCACCTTCGACTCTCAAGTCAAGAGAGACCAAGAAGAATCATTTGGAAGTGATTCTCGAGGTGGTCCATGATGGACGACTCAAACACTAAGATCTAACACACCGACACCCATAGATTCCTACAAAAATGTTCAGATATTTGTGGAACAAATGTAAATCATTGTTAGAGAGAATCTTCCCTTGATTCCTACAACACAACAATGATACTATGCATATCCATTGTCAGATCCATCAATGAAGAAATGATTATTATAAGGTAATTCTTTAATTACTCAAATTAATTATAAATAATATGTGATGATCATGTGCTCTGTTTCTGACGTTTTATCCATTTTCTATATTCTTTGATTCAATTCAGTTGATCATGACATTTATCATCATGTAAATCTCTGATTTATCATCGATCATGATAAAAAATAATGTCGAGAAAATCACATCACATGCTTCCTTTTCACTTAGAACCTTCATCGACTACATATATGAATCAACTATGTGGATGAATTGACTATGTGGTTGAATCTGTTATGTGAATAATCTTTGTGAGCAATTGTCTATGTGAAAATGACTACCTGGGGATTTTGGCTACATGGTTTTTTCAGCTACTTAAAATAATCTACGTGGATATTTCTGCTAGTTTCATGGAAACGACCATAAAAACCTTTCAATAGAGCAAACCAAGGGCCTTCAAAGTATGGGGTTATAAATGTTCCCTCGTGCATGGAGTTTAATGAGATATTAAATAGTTGAAATTCAATATTTTTCAATCTTGAAAATCCAATCATCCTCTATCTATTGACTCAGAATTGAAGATCTTTTCCTTTTCTCTTCCCCACTTGCCTTATCTCGAGTCTGGACATTCAAAAACCCTTTACTTGGAGTCGTGGATCCCTTTTACTGGTCACATAGTGCTTCTTTATTCAAGGTAGGGGATTCCTTACTTCTCCTAATTATTTAGCTGCAATCTTAGAGTTATAATGGTTTATCCCTAGGATGATAATAGAGTTAACCTAATTAAGATCGAATCAGATTAATAATGAATTGGATTACAATCATCTGTAGTTTATTTCTACTATTATATCAGTTTTACTCTTAATTTTTGGAATAATGTGAGATCTATTCTATGATTATGTAGAATTATGTTATGTTTATTTTATCATGTTGTTCCTTATGGAACAGGATAAATAAAATTAGATCGGTGCAGCCCGATTCGTTTTCCATAAAGCTGGACTGAATGCATGCATCCCATACTATGCACTAGGCCGTAAATCCACGGGTTGAGCTCCACAGTGAGCTTGTTGGGGGTTGTAGGGGGAAAAACAACCTTTCTTCAGGGGTTGAAGGTCCCCAGCCCAAATTTTGTGGCACTGTAGCAACTCTGAATGACTATAGCAGAGTTGAAATCCTGACACAAATAGGGCACTATAGCAGTGGAAGCTTTGGCATGACTACTGTAGAATCTCGGACTTTGGGGACAATAGTATCTTAGCTCCGTGGACTTCCAGCCACCATCCACTATAGTAACATGGACTTGGGTGGCCAATGCTGTAGTGATTAATACTTTCTAGAGAGTTGGTGGCACAACACATCTTATTTATTATCCCATTTTGGGCTAGGGTTTCTGTTCATTTGAAACTCTGAGATACTTCCGGTAATTGTTCTATCAAATCTCATAGAGATATTTATTCCTCTCTATGGACATAGATACCATTTTATGAACCATGTAAATCTCTATGTCAGTGTTCTTATTCTTTTTTTTTTCTAACTTTTCTTCATTCACAAACCTGTTTTTTTGCTACGGCTCTAGGAGTTTTCAAAACAAAGAATGTAAAGCCAGAATTAATTGATAATTAATTGGATGGAGAATAAAGGGGAATGATTAATGAATCTAATGTTTTTTAAATTTGATAATGATAAAATTGATGCAATTATGCATGTTTCATCAAAAAAATAATTCCATGTGTTGATGGAATTTTATAAAGAATGTGAATCATGATGATGCTTGTTGATGAAAAAAATTAAAGTCAAGTTAATAAATTAGAATTTGACAAATTCATTGAAACTAAAATATATTTAGCTAGGTCCTGAGTTTATCTTCTTCTTGAGAAGGATGAGTACATTGAGTTTGGACCCATGAGGGCTCATTTATTTGTGAAGGATGGATGCCTTGTTTTAGGGCCTAGATTTCCATATTGATTGTGCTTTGGATTTGAGCTTCACTTTGCAACACGATATGAGCTTGAGATGACTATGCCTGAGAGGGCTGATGTGATGTGGGTGGGGATACTGGAATAATGTGACAACAGTTGACATCTGTGACAATGAGATGCATCGAGATATGTATGTGGGTGGGGAGGCCCGAATGATGTGGCAGTGGTTGAAACATGTGATGATGAGATGCATCAGGATATGCATGAGGGTGTTGAGGATGACATAAGATATGATGGAATAGGTTGAAGCTGGGATTACCCATTAATGTGATGAAGTTGGATGATTTCTTGAAATGAATCTGTTTAATGGATGATGACCAATATTCTTGTTTTATTTTCATTCCTTTCCTCACTTCTTGAGATAGTTAGATGTTCTTGGATTCATGTTTCATGTTGTGGTAGCTTAGGAGGGTTTTCCTAGAGTACCTGGATTATGGAATGATTCTAATAACGATTAAATAATTCTCAATTTACGAGGTTGATGTTGATAGAATTCAAATGATGAAAATATGTTAATCTTGAGAAACCATGAACTCTGTTTAGATTATGCATGGAGGGCATAAACTTTTCTTGATGGTTAAAGTAATGTAATTCAGAACAGTGTTGTTGGTAAATTAATGACTATTGAATTAATTAATGTGAATTGAATTGTATAATTAAAATATGTAATTCAATGAATATCTTTAAGTGCATATGTGATTTATCGGATATCTAGTATTAACAGTGGCAACTGGGATTCTGAGTGAGGTTAGCTGCAGTTGATTCTATGATTAGGATTTTCCCATAGTGTGGTTGTGAGATATATTATATCATTTATGATTTGTGATCTCATATACCACCAAAACCATTTTGGTAAAAGAAAATAACACCTAGTGAACTCTAGGAGTGTTTTCCCAACACCCTGGTGGGAGGATGGACGATTGACTACCCCTTATGGCCCCACTCTCTTCTCTTAGTAGTTACTTGTGCTGGTATGCAGGATAGTTTGTTTTCCCATATATGTGTGTAGAGTGTTGTGATGACTTGTGATTATCTTACACATGTATATATATAGATATAGTATCCAAAGGATTATTATAGGTATGATGTGTATAGTATCCAAAGGATAATTATAGGTATGATGTGTATAGGCTCTGATGACTTGAGGTACCTTACTCGGTGTATGGGTTGTGATGGCTTGAGGTATAATACCCGATTTATGATACACATCATATGAGAGTAGGGTGCCCTTTATGTTTTATTATTATATTATATTCTCTCTTTTATGATATTCTTGGTGAGAGTTATCCATGGTGAGGCTGAGAAAATAGTATACCCACTCAAGTGATGAGTTAGTTTTATTGTTGTTCACTGTGCTTTAACATGATTTCTTTATCATTCTCATAAGAGGTTTCATGTAGGATCTTGTTGAGTATACTATTACACTCACCCCACGTATATATGAAATATTTTCTAGTCAGTATGATATTCTTGGAGATCAGAATGTATAATACCAACTCATGATTTTGTAGGAGATGTTTGGGCTTCATGGGTTCTTTCGTTTTTACCTTTTCAGGACTTGTAGTTTCTTTTTCCGTTATTTCAGTTCTGTAATAAATTGCATGTTAGAACTTGATAATTGTTTTACATGTCTGAGCAGGTGTTGATTGGTGTATTATCTCCCTCTTCCAAATGTCTTCTTAGAGGGTAATGCCTCCCATTGGATGTTTATTAAACCCTTGGTGCTAGTTATCAACCCAAGACCTACAAGTGGCGGGACTCGAGAGGTCACCATCTCCCTTCTCTCATTACTGACATAGGAGAGGTACATTTTTGGGGGAGGGGGGTCATGAAAAAGTGATATCAAATGTTCAGGTTGAAGGATATGATGAATTATTGAGTTAGGAACAAGTGGGGTTGCATTAGTTTTTAGGGAAACAATGTCATCTATATTTATTAAGCGATGTAAACACAGGAGACCGACTAAGACATAAGTATTTAGGACCCCTTGTAATCTAATACACATACCTTTAATTTTACCAAGACTTCTAAATGAAGTGACATTGGTTGAAATAAGATATCTAGGAAATGATTAGGTATCATTATTCTTTTCACCTATGTTTGAAATGGGTTGACCATGGGATATATTTAAATCTTAACAAGATAATAAAATAATTAATTAATGTTAAGTATTCCATATTCTAGGTTTAGGAGTCCAATAAATTTTTATTTTATAGTCATGACTCCAGGTTGAATTCCTTCCCAGGTTGATGTCGAATATATTCAGGTGGATGTGACAACAGATCACCATAGAGTAGAGGTCGATGAAGATGACACTCGGAGGGAAACCTAAGATTTTTAGTGCTCATGCCTGTAGAAGTATGAGGGTTCCATTTTAGAATCATTCACAAAATACTGGTTGTAGGAGGTTGATAAAACTTTTAGTTCAATCTATGCTTGAAAGGAACATTGAGTTTCATTGGGTGTGAAGACTATGTGTGGAGTAGCAAGGAAGTCGATGTTCTTATTCCTCAAGGATCACGAGGAGTCAACAGTCTCATGGGAGAAGTTTCAAGACCATTTATGAGAAAAGTTTCTTTCTTCGACTGCGATTGAATCTAGTCTCTATGAGGTTATTACCATTCGACAGGGGAGTTTTAGTGTGGGATAATTCAAGATTTGTTTCAGGACCACCCTTTTAGTGTCTTTGGAAGACTATATACATTATTACACACCATGAAACTTGAATAAAAAATCTTTTTATTAATCTCCATAATGAGCTCCTAACTTCCTTTGTTCTCCTACAACTGCATAGACACCTAGGGAAATACCTAGTCAAAAGGGGTGAGCTAAAAATATCAGAGAATAAACATAGAAAAGAAGCATAACACATGAGTTAGAAGTCATAACATGATAACATAAAAGAAAATACCCATGAATAAACATAGAGTTATAACATATAGAACATGGAATCATATTATCATGACAATATATGAATGTGGAAATAACTTATATCTTGATATAAACATGATTCGAGGCTAATAATCAAGATGATATCACATGGTGGGAAGAGTCCCATAATGGATTAGGTTTACTCCCTAATCCCATACATAATGTCTCATGGGATTAAAACATTACCCAATGCATTGAAGTTATATCTGAGCACACTCATCATAACATGTACATGCATATTTGTTCCACATAAATAAATCAACCATAAGGAATAAACATAATGGTTACCCATGGAAAGAAATGAGTTTCGTAATCATTTCACAAGTCACAACCAAAGGGCATATCATAATAGTATCCATGAAATAAGGTTTAAATTATTTATATACATTAATAAAGGAAATAAAAGAATAGATCACTAATAATTAAGTCCAACTGAAGTGAAAACATGAAAAAGAGTGACTATGTAAGTTTAGAAATGTGCCACATAAGCATAGTTTTAGGGAAAAGAATGAAGAGACTTTAAAGAATATAAGGGCATAATTATTTCCATAAAACTAGAATTTAACTAAAATTATTTTTCATGATAAAATGATAGATTTTAGAAAAAAATAGTGTCTTAAATCATTTTTTGCAGTGTACATGAAAAGGGGTAAGAAACAGAGAAGTTCCCTTTTAATCGGGTTTTCCTATCGAGAGGAATTGAGAAGATAACCTTTTAAAACATGTATTTAATCATCAAATATAGATGAATTGAGCTAGATAAATATTTTGGGAACATATTTATAGAATATAGGATAAGTATGTAGGAATAATTAAGAGGTAAACTGAGGTAAATAGATAAAAAAACATAACCCAAAGGTAATATGAAAGTTCGAAGAGACCCCTTACGTTATGTTTGAATGCGTTACTCACTTGCATATAATGTCATGGATAATCAAATTAGATTATTTAATAATTTAATTTAGAAAATATTCCACATATATTTGATTTGTTATAATTTTTGAAGATCATTTATGGCTATTTTGATGAGTTATAATATTTAATTTTGTCGTTCTGGGAGCCTTTGTTTCGTGGTGTCATGGTCGAATCATTTGTGGATAATTATAGACGTTCTAGTAAAATGAGGCTAAAACTTAAAAAGTGTAATGAAATAGTATTAATGACTTCTCAAAAATTTTAATGGTCCCAAATATCATTATTTTTTCATATCTAGGGAATATTATTTTAGTAAAAACGTTAATGTTATTTGGTTCGTTCATTTTGGCGGTTTTACCAACTATCACGAACTAGTTTAATTTTATATAATATTATTTCTATATATTAATTGAATAATGTGATACCATATATAGTATACATATTTATTTCATTTTGAACAATTATAATTTAATATAAACCTGTCATGAAAGTGTTAATGAAAAACAAAAACTCATCGTCCATGAAGCCGGTGAACCGACATATCAAGAACGATGTTTTAGTTTTTGGAATAAAAGGGGAATAAATGATATTTAATGATTGATATTCCATTAACACAATAAAATTATAGTATATATATGATACTGGAGTTATAATTTCACTTTTTATAGGGGTGATGATAAGGTAGACAAAAGAAATAATTTAAAACAGGAAGATCAATGATTTTACATTTTGAATGTTGTCTCCTTAAGGACTTCTTAAGGCACTTGGAATTGTTCTTTTGGTGATACCAACAACACTATGATGTGGGTGAGAGTCTTGGGAATGGAATTAGAAAACATATTAGTAAGATATAAATCTTAGAAGGTGTGAGGGGAAGTAGTGATGAATGATAATATTTATAAGGGGAGGAGATTGGTGTTTTTGATTATTATATCCATTAGTTTATTATTTTGGATTAATATTATCAATAGTATTGATTCATGTGACTATATACAGTCATGAATGAACGTGAGTTTTAAATAATGTGTGATTACATTATCCATGACTCAAAAATTCATGTATTTTGTTTATAATGTCAAATATCATAAATTATCATATTTCACTATTCAAAAAAAAATCAACTATTTTAGAAAAATATCAAATATTAACTCTAACCATATTTAGATGAGTAGATATGAAAAATGGAATCCATTTTATGAAAATAATTTTCCAAATATGAGACATTTAATTTTTATACAAAATCATCATATATTAAAAAAATACTGATTTTAATATTATAATCGATTTTATGACCATGTGAAAAATTATTTATGCTCTCACAAAATTATCTTACAATTATAATTAAACGTAATATTAATTTACGGATACATTTTATGAAAATATTTTCTTAAAAATCATTAGATTAATTATAAAATTTCAAATAAAACATTTACATTTTAAAAAATACCAACACTTAATTTATCGATTTTAAAACATTTATTAACTTGTATCATAAATATATCATATTTTATTTTATAAGATACCTAAATATTATTTTACATTTCCATATGTTATGTTTCCCTTCCAAAATTCATGTTATTATTTCAACGGTAAGATTACTATTCCAACAGTCATATTATTTCAACGGTCAGATTTTTAACGGTCATATAGGTTCCCTACTTCTTATAAATACCTCTAATTCCATTCATTATTCATTTAGTTCTAATTTTTTCTCAAGTTTATATATAATTTAATCTTTATAATTAATATTTTATTATTAACATTATGTTTTATTTCTACTGTTTTTTTCATGAATATGGTCATTCTGATGGATCAAGCAGATTCAATTTATCATATTTTTATTCTCTTATTTTCTATTTATTGTCCCACTATAAATTCAACATTCTTATTGGTTTATTTACTAACTAATGTGTCATTATTCATTTATGAAAATAATTTTTTGTTGGTCTCTCTATGTTATGTTTGTGCTTTATACTACATGACATAATTATAAGGCGAAAAATTACATTGATAAAATAATGGGTCGTTACATTCTCCCCCCTTATGAAAATTCTCCCTTGAAATTTTATTTTTCATAGTAAGGTAAAAATAGGTGGGGATACTTCTCCTTTATTACTTCATCTAGTTCTCTTGTTGCCTCTTTGTATTTATGGTTTTTCTAAAGTACTTGGCCTAGGTGAGTAGCCTTGTTGCATAGAACAATATCTCTACGGTTCAAGATCTTCACCGGCTGGTGCTCATAAGAGATATCATTTTCCAGATGTACCACCTCTGAATTAAGTACATATGAGAGATTTGGTATGTACTTTTTCAAGAGAGATATGTGAAATACATCATATACTTGAGACATGGTTGATGGAAGTGCTAGTTGATAGATAACAACTTCGACGCGATCAAAAATCTGAAATGGGTCGATTACCTAGGAATTAGATTTCTCTTCTTCACAAATATCATGACTATTCTATGGAGAAATGTGGAGGAATACCTTATCTCCAACCTCAAACTCTAAGTCCCGTCAAAGATTATCTACATATCTCATATGTCATCTTTGAGCTGTTCGAAGGTGTTTCTGAATGGTCTTCACATATTTTAATATTTATTCAACCATTTTAGGGCCCAACAACTCACGTTCATCGACATAATCCCAACATGTAGGTGTTTTGTATCTTTTCCCATATAAGGATTTATATGGAGGTATTTGGATGTTTGAGTGGAAACTATTGTTGTAAGAGAATTCAACCAGAAGAAGATATTGATCACATCTTCCTTTGAAGTCCATCGACCACACTCAATACATCTTTCAATGTATGAATAGTCCACTTAGACTGAATATCATTCTTGGGGTGATAAAATGTAATGAAGTTTAGCTCAATGTTTATTGCCTATTGGATACTTTTCCCGAACTTAAAAATAAATCTTGGATATTGATTGGATATAATTGATAATGATACTCTATGCAGACTCACCACTTCTCTGATGTATATCTGTGAAATTTGATCATGAAGGAAATATTCTCTAATTGTAATAAAGTGATCAGTCTTTGTAAGATGATTCAAAACAACCCATATTGCATTATTTCATTTAGATATATTTTAATGTCCAGTGAATAAGTCTATGGTGTTATTTTTCCATTTCTCTGTAGGTATGAGTAATCGTTGCATCATCCCCTTATACTTCTTCCTTTTATCCTCCACTTATTAACATGCTAGACACTTTGATGTATATTCAATGATCTGCTTCTTCATATTGTCTCACCAATAGTGCTCTCGTAGATCTTGATACATCATTGTAGTTTATGGGTGTATTGAGAAGTTCGATCTATGTGAATCATTCAAAATCTACCTCTTTATTTCAGGATTTGATGATACACATAGTCATGACCTGAATCTTGCGACTGCTTCCTCGTCAATTTTGAACTCTGAGGATTTCAAATTTCTGACAGCTTCCCCATTGTTCGAAATTTCTACATAATCTCTTTGATAATAATTTATCTTCTCTAAAAGGGATGGTTGAAAAATCATTTGATAAAATAATGATGATATTCCTTCCTTTATGATTCCCATGTTCATCCTCTGTATGTTAAGAAGATTGGATCCTTCTCAATTCTCATTATAGATAAAGTTGCAAGAACCTTTCTACTTAGTGCATTTTTCACTTTATTTTCATTACTAAGATGATAATGGATTGAGCACTCATAATCCCTGGTGTGATATAACCATCTTTTTTAGCACATATTAAACTCATTCTGTGTGTATATATATTTTAGGCTCTTATAATCAGTATATATTTCACACTTCCTCCAATAGAGATAATGCTGTTAGATTTTCAATGCGAAGATCATAACTTCCAACTCCAGATCACATGTGAGATTGTTTTTCTCATGAACATTCAACTACCTTGAGGAATATACTATTACTTTATCATTTTCAGCGTTACATAGATTAATCCATTCTTTGACGCATCATTGTATACCACAAAGAATACCACACTTGTGGTTAGTGCAAGTATACTAGTGCGTTGATAATATTATTTTTCAACTCTTTGAATAAATATTAACATTCATTGGTTCATAAAAACTTTATTTATTATGAGTCATCTTGGTTAGTGGGTTTTAAAATCACGAGAATTTCATGAAAAATTGTCGGTAATACCCATCTAGACTAAAGAAACTACAAATTTCTTTTACAGATGCTGGTCTAGGCCACTCCTTGATTTCCTTTGTCTTAGAATGGTCCATAGATATCACATTTTTGGTGATAAATTTCCCCAATAATGATACTTCCTCTATCCAAAAGTCACATTTATTGTACTTTTCATATATTTTCTCCTTTAAAAAAGTCATTAACGTAGTATTCAAATTCTTTTCATGCTCCTCCTTTCTCATGGAGTATGTCCTAATATCATCTATAAAGACTACCAAAATTTTTTGAGGTAATATCTAAAGACTCTATTCATTTTGACCTTGAATATTACTGAAGAATTAGTGAGTCCAAAAGACATCATTATGAACTCATAATGTCCCTACCTAATTTGAAAATCACTCTTGATAATATCTTAATTCTTCTCATTTAATTAGTGGTATACTGATTGAAGGTCCACCTTTGAAAAATAATTGACCCCACGTAGTTGATTGAACATGTTATCTATCCATGGTAGGGGATAATTGTTCTTTATCATGACTTTATTAAGCTCACGATAATCAATGCAGAGGCACATTGATCCATATTTCTTCTTGATGAAGAGGAACAACACACCCCAAATTGTAGCACTCGGGTGTATAGAACCCTTTTCTAGATTCTCTTGTAACTACTTGTTCAGTTCTTCTAACTCATTGGTTTCCATCCTGGAAAGATTCTTTGATATGGTCAGAGATCCAGGTAAGTTCAATTGATAACTCGGCCTCTTGGTCAGGAGGAAGACCAAATAATTCTCTAGGGAACACATCGATGTAGTCCCTCACAATGATCATGTTTTTAAGCATAACCCTCTCCTTTGTCTCAATAATTTGAGATAGATAAGTGTGATCACATAACAATAATATCAACACATGATTTGATGATTTTGAAGGAGCTTTATCCTCCACATTCACTTGTATAGAATTAGAGGATTCCTTGGGATGCAAAGAGTGATCTCCCTCTTCAAACAGTTGATGTTGGATTTATATAAAGATATCCAATCCATGACCAATATAGAATCAAAATCCACTAAAGGAAGAAAGAAAATATTTTCTATGTGGTTAGTCCACAAAAATTGACTGAGGAGCAGTTATATTCATTAGATGCAATAATTGAACCATTATTTATTCCCACAGATAACTCAACGTCCATATTTTGAGGCGGTGTTTGAATAGTTCTTCCAAACTTATAGGATATGAAAGAATGTGTAGAACCAAAATCAAAAAGTTTGTTTTCTATTTTTGATGAATAACCAATGTACTTGTCACCACATCATTATCGAAATCCAACTCAACATTTGTGATAACCTATTCCATTCTTTACTGTATTGGAGGTTATTGTCATTGATTGTCTCTGACAACCCTGGTCTTATCCCATTGACTTACATAATTCCAATTCCCCTTGTTGTTGAATCATTGTACTACATGCCGAGTGTTGATATTAACCTTCATTTATTCTTCCACTTTAGTGGGCTTCTTCATATCCCTTCAGCAATGATTAGCCTGATGCCCCTCTTTTCAACATTTGAAAGTCTCCTGATTCCATTTGGACATTTCCCATGATGTTTATTTCCACACTTTTGACATGTGATATGTTGAGTTTTCTTTACTCCATGAGATTTATCTGTTGATCCTCCCATGCTAAACTCTATTTTCCTCTTTTTATCTTCGAGCCCATGAGACCAGTGAGAGTATCCAATCTCTATCTCAACTATAAGAGCATAATGAAAAATATTATCATAGCTGTAAAAATTTCAAATCTCCAATTGTTTTCATAGGATTATCATTAATTCACTAAATATGTTATCTAATTTTCTTTCAGTGTTCATGAAAATGCGAGAGAAATATCATCCAAACCTTGTAAAGTTTTCCTCATATGATCTCATAGACACACCTTCCTTTTTCTTCAGTCTAAGGAACTACCTATCCATATTAATGTGGAGAGTTTGAGGAAAATATTTATTAAAAAATATTTTCTTGAATGTTTCCCATTCCATGGAATCAATTTCTTCTTTAGTCGTTTTTTTCTTTATCATTTTCCACCACTGATCATCTTCCCCATAGAAATGATAGATTGTCAGCCCGACTTTCTCTTCTTCTGAGCATTGGAGGACTATTAATATATTCTCAATGGACTTAATCCATTATTATATAACAAGGGTAATAAAATATCCACTAAATATAGGAGGATTTTTTGCATAAAGGATTCAACCACAAATTTCTCTTTATTAAGAGAAATACATTCAACATGATTCAAGCTACGATTTATAACTTGAGCTAGTACTATCATGAAGTTATGATCTCTCATTCCTATCATGTTTGACATCTCATTAGGTAAATCATCACATTTCCTATCATATCGATGGTTGTCACGAGTTCTCCTATTTCCACCACTAACTAAAAAATAAAAAAATTAAATTTGGGGGGATTGAATACTTATCTAACAATCATATAAAAGACAACCATTAAAAAAGAAGGAATAACATTTTTAATGAAAATTATATCATAATTTATGATTCCATAAGTTTAATCTAGGATATCCATGGTGATAGAATTATATCTAGGGTTCTTACTAAAGTTTTCTTATCTTAATCCCCACAAATAACTTGGTTGTCCTTTGATACCAACTATATCAACCCTAAACCTTTAAAAATATTATTACATGATTTTAAGTATAAATATTCATCAAATAAATACCATGGATTGAAATGTATACAATTTTTGGAAGGCTAGATACATAATTACACAACTTGAAACTAGAATAAAACATCTTTTTATTAATCTCTATAATGAAATCCTAACTCACTTTCAGCTCTTACAACTGTATAAGATAACCAAGCGAAATACATAGGAAAACATGATGATCTAAAAAGATCAATAAGATAATAAATAGGGAAAATAAGCATGACACATGAGTTAGAAGACATAACATGATAATATAAAAGGAAAGACTCATGAATAAACATATAGATACATAACATATAGAACATGGAACCATATGAACATGAAAATAAAAGAACATGGTAGCAACATACATCATGACATAAAAATGAGTCAAATATAACAACCAAAATGATATCACATGGTGTAAATATCCCATACTGGATTAGTTTTACTCTCTAATACCATAAATAATGTATCATGAGACTAAAACATTACCCCGTGCATTAGAGTGCTATCTGGATTCACCCATCATAAGATGTACATGCATATGTGTGCCACATAAAGAAATCAAACATAAGGAATAAACATAGTGGTTACCTGTGGAAAGAAATGAGTTTTGTAATCATGTCACAAGAAAAACATAACATGATAACATAAAAGGAAAGAATCTTGAATAAATATATCGAGGCTTGAAATATAAAAAATGAAATAATATGATCATGACAATATAATATTGTTGAAGTAACATATATAATGAAATAAATATGAGTCAAGGCTAACTGCTAAGATGATATCACATGGTGGATAGAGTCCTGTAATAGATTATGTTTACTCTCTAATCTCATACACAACTTCTGATGAGACTAAAACATTATCCAATGCATTGAAGTGCTATTTGGATTCACCCATGGAAAGAAATAGGTTTCATAATCATGTCACAAGGCATAAAAAAATTGAATATCATAATGGTATCCATGAAAGAATGGATTTAAGTTATTCTTGTACATTCATAAAAGAAATTCAATAATAGATAATGAATATTGAACTCCCATTGAATTTAAACTATGAAAAATAGTGATTAGGTATGTTTAGAAATGTGCCACGTAAGCATAGTTTTAGGAAAAAGAATAAAGAGTCTTTAAAGAGGATAAAATCAGAATCATTTTCATAAAACTAGAAATTAAACCAAATATTTTTTCATGATAAAATGATAGGTTTTATAAAAATAATGGTGACTTAAATCATTTTTTGTAGTGTATATGAAATGGGGTAAGAAACAGAGACGTTCCCTTTTAATTGGGTTTGCCTATCGAGAGGAATTGAGAAGTGAATATTTTAAAACATGTATTTACCCATCAAAGAAATATTAATTGAGCTAGATACATATGCATGGAACATATTTACATATTATATTATACATATGTAAGGATAATAAAGAGGTAAATTAAGGTAAAGACCGAAAAAACAGAACCCAAATGTAATATGGAGGTTTGAAGAGATCCCTTACCTTATATACAAATGTGTTATTCACTTGTATTTAATATCCTATATAACCAAATTAGTTATATTAATAATTTTATTTAGAAACTATTCCATATATATTTTTATATTTATTTTATTAGGTTCATTTATGTCCATTTTGATGTGTTATAAAGTTCAATTTCATTGTTCTGGGAGTGTTTGTTTCATTGTGTCATGGTCGAATCATTTATGGATAATTATAGATGTTCTTGTTAAATGGTAATAAAACTCTAGAAGTGTAGTGAAATAGTATTAAATACCTTTAATAAATTTTAATGGTCCCAAATATAATTTTGTGTTCAGATTTGGGGATGATTCTTTTAGTAAAAATGTTAATGTTATTTGAATCATTTATTTTGACGGTTTTACTGACCATTACAAACTAGTTCTGTTTTATATAATATTATAACCATATATTAATTCTAGAATTTGAAAAAATATATAGTATACATATTTAGGACATTTTAAACAATTATATGTGAATTTAAATCTGTCATGAAAGTGGTAATGGGAAATGAAAACTCATCGTCCATGAGGGAGGTGGACCGACATATCACAAAATATATTTTAGTTTTTAGAATAAAAGGGGAAGAGATGAGATTTTATGAATGATATTCCATTAACACAATAAAATTAAAATATTTATATTATACTTGATTTATAATTTTACTTTGGATAGAGTGAGGGGGTGAGGATAAGGTAGATGAAATAAAGAATTTAAAAGAGGAATATGAAGGATTTTATTTCTTGAATGTCATCTCCTTGAGGACCTCCTTAAGGCACTTGGGAATTGGTCTTTTGTTTAGAATATAACAATAGTACATGGGGAAAATACTTGATAATGGAATTGTATAGTTTATTTGTAAACTCCAAGAATTAGAAGTTGTCACGACCTGTCCTCGGGGCCCGTGTCGTGACTATCCCAAGACCGCCTTCCATAGGCTAGGGCCTGGCGACTAGCACCAAAGGTGTAAATCCCGATAACTGGGAAGGCATTGAATTTATAAAAGTAAACAAAACACCACAGAGTACAAGTATAAGTAAAACACTAAGTAAAAAAGAGAAGTGTTGAAAGGTAAATGGGTCAGAATACAAACCCAAATAAAAGCACAACTACAACTGAACAAAGTACAACAGAAAAAGACAACAACTGGAAGAACAGAAGCGGCTCCTGGGTCGTCCTCCTCGGATCCTACCTGAAGGGTAGGTACAGATGGCGCAGCTCCTAGATCATCCACCACGGATCCTACCTGAAGGGTAGGTACAGATAGCCTCCACAACGCTCTCGCCCGTCAACCTCCTCTGTGTGTCGTTTCTCCGTGAAGTCCACCTCCGGATACTGACTCGTCGTGTAGTCCACCTCTGGGTACGGTCTAGTCCTCGAAAACTCAGCCTCCATCAGCACTGACTGTCATCTGCAACCAACACAATGAGGTGCGGGCATAGCCCGTGCAGGGGTGAGTATAACGATACTCAGTAGGGATCCCGAGACCCTCAAGGTCTCACTAAAACCAACAAGGATAACCACAAGGAATATCTCAACAGATAACCTCTACTTAGGTATATGCCCATACATATACCTAAGTTATCAAGTAACCCATCTCAATCATGAGGAAACACAAAGATTATGAAATCAACGGATAACCACTACCCAGGTATACGCCCATACATATACCTAAGTTATCAAGTGACCCATCTCAATCAAGAGGTAACACAAAGGTCATAGACTCAGCTCAAACCAGGATTTTTATTATCGAAACCGTAACTACTGAAGAGACCCGTCTCTGGAGTGTAAAGTGGTCCTGTCATGACTCTGAGGTACTGCTCACTAACCTAAGACTGCTGAGATACTCCTCCTGTCAAGTACCGCGGGTCAGCCACCCAAACACAGTAGTGCTTCCCGCCGGGGTATGCCACCCAAATACAGTAGTGCACACCGCCTAGTAGCCTGCTAAGGTACTCTCCGGACGAGTACTGCAGTTCTTCACTATCACACAGGTAGTGCTCCATCCTCCATCGGTCTGCACCCAAACAAAGTAGTACTCCATCCACTGGGCTAGTCGACTCACTCCAAGTCGAGTCGGTCAAGCAGTCGTCAGGTCTCAGTCGGCTACACGATCTTCGTACTCCGCACGCTCGTCTCTAGGAGGGTCCGCTCCAAGAGCTATAGGTCGATACTCCAAGTATCTAAATGTCCCATGAAGAAGTATCTCAAAGTACTGCCTCATCATAGGGGTCTCAACGCAACAGTCGGCGCATCAATCAGACGCCCGGTCTGTGAGTTATTAGCCTTTTCGTCCCAGGGGCCCGGTTGGTTTCGTGAGCGAACCAACCCGAACGTATCTCAACTGTACCCCGAACTCTCATAGGGTATACTCATAGGGACCGTTTCTCAACATGATCACCAACGCCATTGACGGTTCGTCAAATGAACGTCCGATCTGAAAGATATCAGCTTTTCTGTTCTAAGGGCCCAGTTGGATTTTGGGTACAATCCAACCCGACCACTATCCAACAGCAACCAAAAATCAGGGGAATTATGCCAAAAGTTCTGTATTATCAAGAGGAATTCAACGAGAAAGACAGCGCGTCAATCAGACGCCCGGTCTGTGAGTTATTGGCCTTTTCATTCTAGGGGCCCGGTTGGTTTCGTGAGCGAACCAACCCGACCGCACTCCGACGATATCCAAACCTCGAGCGGAGTAAGCCAAAATATCCGTCTCACTTAGAGGAATCCATCAAAGTCAACGGCACATCAATCGGACGTCCGGAGCTCAAGATATGAGCGTTTCCGCTCCAACGGCCCGGTTGGTTTCGTGTACGAACCAACTCGGCCGAAACCAAAGTATTCCGAAACCTTGAGTGCGATATACCAAAACGACCATCTCGATCTAAGGATCACATCACCGCTGACGGTGCTTCGATAGTAGGTCTATAGATCAAGATATGGGCAAAGTACCGTGAGGGGTCCGAAAACGGAGGGTCTGGGCCCGGACTGACCCGGCCCAACCCCCCCCCCCCCCCCGGGTCGGCCCGAACTGGGTCGACCTGACCCGGTTCCTGGTCCAACCCGGATGGCGCGACCCGGCCCGGGCGGGGTGGCCCGGCCTGTCCTGGGCGCGACCCGGCCCGGCCGGTGGGTCGGCTCGGCCGGTTACGGCCGAGCGGAGCGGAGCGGGGCGCTGCCCCCGCGTGAAGAACGGCGACCCCACGTGGGGCCGCCCGTGCCAGCGAATGCGGCGGCCGGCCGCGTTCCGAAGCCCCCCTCCGGTGCTGCGCGGTCGCGGGACTGCGCTCCACCGCCGCAGTGGCTTCTTCCGGCGGCGCGTCGGGTGCCGCCGCGACCCGCCGCCGGCGCCACCGTGCCGGCGTCGCGCGCTGGCGGGCTGTTCCGCGGACCACCGGACGAGTTCCGGGGGTCAGAAATTCATCCTGTCTTCGCCAATGGCTCTCCTGGGACCCGTCCTTCACTGCGAGGATCCCAAAACGCCCGTGCGGCTTCATTTGTCTTTTTCCGGTGCGGCGCAACGGCACCGTGGCCTGTTCAACTTCATCGGTGCGGCGCGACGGCACTGCGCTTCTTAGACCTTCCTCATAATTTCTGCATGGTGCAACGGCACCGCGCCGCCTTTTACTTGCCACTAAAAATTAAAACAACAAGGGGGAGGAGGGTCGGTCATGTTTGTGCGGTCTGATCTCCTCCTGTTATAATGATAGAAAGCGTCCATCTAATAGAAGTCAACACACGACAAAGAAATAATTCACAGACAAAAACAAAAATCCTCAACATCAATCCGCATGAACGAATGATCCGCTGATCATCCTGGAATTGTTTGGTCCGCGCTCGTCATTCTTTTCTCAAAAGATAAGAGAACACCAAATAAATTCCCCTACATGGATATTTGACGTCGCATGTCGGGTGTCGCGGAGAACGGCGTCGCAGGGTCAGACGTAGATTCCATGGAGGTCAGGGTGCGTCCGAGGAGGAAACGACATCTCCTCACTTGTTGCTATGATAAAGAAGGAAGGTACGTTGTCGTTGGTGATGATCACTGCGGTCGGTGACTTCTCCCTTGTCGTTGAGGAAGATGAAGACGGAAGAATCCGGGTCACCGAGTCTTCTAAGTCGAAGGGTCGATGTTCTTCGTCGGAGAAGAACCATTCTTCACGTTCTTCAATGTGGAAGATGGAGTTCTTCAAAGTTTAGAACTCTCCCTCTCACAATTTTCCACAAAAAAAACCAAACTTAAATAAAATTAGGCTTTTCCTTATTTTATTTACTTATGCAAACATTTTCAAAAACTCAAAATTCAAAACACATAACCCACTTAATTAAGTTAATGTCTTGGCTTTGAATTAAAGTGGGGAGAGGTAAATTCACCCTAATAAATGGTGAGTTTTTAAGGGTTACACACTTAAGAGGGAGTTTTAAGAATTTGAAGGGGTGGGGCACGTGTGGGCCCCACCTCACAAATATCCTAACAAGAGAAGTTAGGATTTAGTGGGTCCCACCCCAACTCCCTCACATGGAAGTTAAACCACTTAGAAGAGAGAAATAAAGTTGTGACACAACTTTATTTCACTTAACACTTAAACCTCTTAGTAAAGAAATAAAATAAAATTGTAAAACAATTATTTTTATTCCTCACATTTTAAAAACTCCTCTCGAGTAAATGAACCTTCAGAAAAGGTGCTTCTAAGCAATTACTGGTGCTGCGGTTTCATCGGTGCCCTCGAAATTCGATTCCGAGCACCGGTTCAAAAGTTAGAAAAACCCGCTCGTTCATTCACTGATCGTACCTGAGCCAAACTTCGGAAAATGATTCCGGGAACACCGGGCCTCGAAATCAGGCGCCGTCAGAAACTCCGTTCTTGTAAAATTACAAAGAAAATTAAGAAAAAAATTTCTTTGAAATTTTCATGTCTTTACATTACTCCCACCTCAGGGCTTTACGTCCCTGTAAAGCTTCAACACAATCTAGGGTCACAAAAGTGGTATTGATCACTCATCTGATCCTTCCGCTCCCATGTGCTTACCTGGAGATTCCCATACTGACAAAGAAAGTGCACCCGAGGAATCGACCGTCCTCGTAGCATCCGCTCCTGTCGATCCTCGACCCCCACTAGAACCTCCGTGGAAGTAACCCCATCACCATCGTCCTGCTCCTCATGGTCGATGATATGCGAAGGGTTGAGCACGTATCTCCTCAGTTGAGATACCTGGAAAACATCGTGCACCTGGTGTAACTGAGGTGGATGGGTCAAGAGGTAAAACACCTCACCTACCCAGCTGAGGACCTAGAAAGGTCCGTTGAACCTCGGAGATAACTTACCGCCTTGGCCACATCTCCGTAAACCTCGTCGAGGTGAGACCTGTATAAGGACGTGATCGTTATCCTCGAACTCTAGAGGTCTCCAATTCCTATTAGAACTGAAACTCAAACGACTGCTGCCACGGGGGTAAGGTTGACCGACTCAAGAGTGATCGGTCGCACCCTCCTGTGCAAGAGTTTATCTTGTGCTTCCTGGGTTTTCCTTTTCGCCAACCAAGGAAAACCCATCCCGACGTTTTCCTAAAACTGTCAATTTGAGTATGAACAGTTATTGCACATTCCATACTCAAACTAACGTCGTAAGGCCTCGACGCTACCACCAAGAGATTCCAACCAAAACTCTCGCCTCGAGGGTCTGACCACACCGTTGGCGTAAGTGTGATTATCGAGTCTCCTCCCAAGGTATCTCCAGACGTGAGGGTCAAGTCCACGGCTTACCGAAAACTCTAGGTATGGAACAAGATTTTTGAAAGTAAGGAATGATTCATATCTACGTCCGTTACTACAGTATCTAGTAGTGGACACAGACTGTCCCTTGAATCATTTTTAGAGCTATTGGGTCACACTCCTTGACCGCATGCAGCTGCACTCTTCCTCCGCCCTTCAGCTCCCTGAGCCTGGTGGGGATAACTAAGGCGGGTGGTTGTAGCATGTTAAGATGTACACCACCCCATGCTGCTCTCCTAGCTCTGCCTCCACGTCTGCTTCTTCGCAAACTCATCTCTCCTTAAAGAATCCTCTTCTTGAAACATTTAACACGCTCAAGTCTCTAAGACTGGTGCCAGTTTCCTGTTTCTTACTGCACTGTGTAGTCTTCATCTGCTCCTAGATGATCTGCACCTTCTTTGCCTACGATCTAAAAGAGCTGCTAAAAATTTCTCCTTTGCCGAAAAGAGAAACTTGGTCTCATCCCCTGGATGAACCACGGCCATTGACCAATATAGTCAATCCTGACATGAATGATGTATTCATGCCATGGATGACGTCGTAAGGCCTCGACGTAACTACCAAGAGATCCAACCGTCACTCTGGCCTCCAAGGGTCGAGTCATGCTGTCGGCATCAGTGTGAGGTCACTAGGTCTCCTCCAGTATAAATCTCGAAAGTGAGGTTCAAGTCAACAGTTTTAATTGGGACCTCTCAGTATCAACCAAACAAAAGGACAGGAAAGCAAACATCACAAAGATAAGTGTATTTTTATTATTGCAGCTCATAGTACAAAGACACGAATACAACATCAATATGGAACTAGAAATGCAAGGGACGTATCCACTAGTTCTGATCCTGTCCACCTGCTCCTGGAGCTCTACTGCCTTGTCCACTGCTCGGCTGTTGCTGAAGCACTTGTCACTGCTTCTGCCTCAGTGGCTCCTCCAACGCTTGTGGATCGACTGTGCGGGGGGTCGGACAGTCACGTGCCATGTGACCCTTACTGCCGCATGAGTAACACTATCTGTTTCTGGAACGCCTAGCTCTGTCCCCACCCCAGGTGCCCCGCACCACCGATCCTAAAACACGAGATTTCCCAACTGCTGGTCTGGTCCTCCTGGACCTCTTCATCATCTGTCTACTGCCCATAGATGACTCGACTACTGATCGAAAAACACGCGGCAAAGGCAGCAGATCTTGAACATGCTCGGGGTGTAGAGCTACTGGCACAAACTCCACCCTGAAGAAGGTCTCAAAGTCTTCCCATGCGAAGGCCATCCCGTCGCAAAACTGGAACAAATGGATCCACCACTTGCTTGCTGCTTCCTGAAGAAGGCTGGCAGCAAAGATCACCATGAAGTCTGACGGCGTCCCCACTAGCCTAAAGACTCTCACCACAGCCTCCAGCCAATCCTCAGCCACCTGCGGGTCCATCTCTCCCCGGAACCTGGGTGGCCTCTGGCGCTGGAACTCATGCAGCGTGCTCAAGTGGCGTGCATCGCCTACTGCTGGGGCTGGTGGCATCGGTGGCCCAACATATGGTAGTACCGCTGGTGCCTCTGCTGGTGCCTCAACTGCAAGAGGGCCCTATACTGAAGCCTCGTCGCTTGGCAGGCTGTCAGTATGCACATCCCTCTGGGCTCTAGCTGGTCGTCCGTGAAAAGGCATCCTGAAAGAAACAACGTGACACGGTCAAATGATTATACCTGGTGAGCTGACCTGGTTTGAGCTGACATTTAAAAACTTCTGGAAACACACACGCAATCAGTGTTTTCGTGCACAAAGTCGGAAATCAGTTGTCAGGGTCCTGGTGTATGGATACGTCGGCCTCCCGCACCAACACTGGACTCCCTGAACAGAAAACCACACCCGGTACTCTTAACACTATTTCTTCACAGAAAGAAAATATCAGAGTTATAGGTTCTGCGGTAGAACCGACTCCTCAGATACCAATTTGTCATGACCCGTCCTTGGGGCCCGTTCCGTGACTACCCCAAGCCCGCCTTCCATAGGCCAGGGGCTGGCGAATAGCACCAAAGGCGTAAATCCTGATAACTGGGAAGGCATTGCCTTTATAAAAGTAAACAAAACACCACAGAGTACAAGCAGAAGTAAAACACTAAGTACAAAGAGAAGTGTTGAAAGGTAAATGGGCCAGAATACAAACCCAAATGAAAGTACAACTACTACTGAACAAAGTACAACAGAAAAAGAAAACAGCTGGAAGAACGAAAGAAGCTCCTGGGTCTTCCTCCTCGGATCCTACCTGAAGGGTAGGTACAGATGGCGCAGCTCCTGGATCGTCCACCACGGATCCTACCTGAAGGGTAGGTACAGATAGCCACCACAACGCTCTCGCCCGGTTGGATTTCGGGTACAATCCAACCCAGACACTATCCAACAACAACCAAAACACATGCGAAGTATGCCAAAAGTTCCGTCTTATCAAGAGGAATTCAACGAGACAGACAACGCGTCAATCAGACGCCTGGTCTGTGAGTTATTGGCTTTTTCGTTCTAGGGGCCCGGTTGGTTTCGTGAGCGAACCAACCCGACCGCACTCTGATGGCATCAAAACCTCGAGCGGAGAAATCCAAAAGATCCGTCTCACTTAGAGGAATCCATCAAAGTCGATGGCACGTCAATCGGACGTCCGGAGCTGAAGATATGAGCGGTTCCGCTCCGAGGGCCCGATTGGTTTCATGTACGAACCAACCCGGCCGAACAAAAAGTATTCCGAAACCATGAGTGCGATATACCGAAACGACCGTCTCGATACAAGGATCTCATCGCCGCTGACGGTGCATCGATCGAAGGTCCATAGCTCAAGATATGGGCAAAGGACCGTGAGGGGTCTGAAAACGGGTGGTCTGGGCCCGAACCGACCCGGCCCAACCCTCCCCCCCCACCGCACCCCCCGGGTTGGCCTGAACCGGGTTGACCAAACCCGGGTCTGGGTCCCACCCGGATGGCACGACCCGGCCCGGCCTGGGCGTGACCCGGCCCGGCCGGTGGGTCGGCTCGGCCGGTTACGGCCGAGCGGAGCGGACTGGGGTGCTGCCCCCACGTGAAGAACCGTAGCCACGTATGGGGCCGCCCGTGCCAGCGGACGCGGCAGAAGGCCGCGTCCCGCTGCCCCCCTCCAGTCCCGTGCGGTCGCAGTACCATGCTCCTCCGCTGCGGCTTCTTCCGGCGGCGCGCCGGGTGCTGCCGCCACCCGCCGCCGTGCCGGTGAGGCGCGCCGGCGGGCTGTTCCGCGGACCACCGGACGAGTTTTGGTGGTCGGAAATTCATTCCGTCTTCACCAATGGCCCTCCCGAGACCCATCCTTCACTGCGAGGATCCCACAACACCCGTGCAGCTTCATTTTTCATTTTCCGGCGCGGCGCGACGGCGCCGTGGCTTGTTCAACTTCATCGGCACGACGCGACGGTGCTGCGCTTCTTAGCCCTTCCTCATAATTTCTGCGCGGTGCAATGACACCGCGCCGCCTTTCACTTGTTACTACAAATTCAAACAACAAGGGGGGAGGAGGGTTGGCCATGTTCGTGCGGTCTGACCTCCTCCCGTTGTAATGATAGCAAGCGGCCATCTAATAGAAGTCGACGTACGGCAAAGATTCACGGACAAAAACAAAAATCCTCAACATCAATCTGCATGAATGAACGATCCTCGGATCAACCTGGAATTGGTTGGTCCGCGCTCTTCGTTCTTTTCTCAAAAGATAAGAGAACACCAAATAAATTCCCCTACATGGATATTTGACGTCGCATGTCGGGTGTCGCGGAGAACGGCATCACGGGGTCGGACGTAGATTCTGTGGACGTCAGGATGGGTCCGAGGAGGAGACGACGTCTCCTCACTTGTTGCTATGATAAAGAAGGAAGGTACGTTGTCATTGGAGATGATCACCACGGTCGACGACTTCTCCCTTGTCATTGAGGAAGATGAAGACGGAAGAATCCGGGTCACCGAGTCTTCTAAGTCGAAGGGTCGATGTTCTTCGTCGGAGAAGAACCATTCTTCACATTCTTCAACGTGGAAGATGAAGTTCTTCAAAGTATAGAACTCTCCCTCTTACAATTTTCCACAGCAAAAACCAAACTGAAATAAAATAAGGCTTTGCCTTATTTTATTTACTTATGCAAACATTTTAAAAAACTCAAAATTCAAAACACATAACTCACTTAATTAAGTTAATGTGTTGGATTTAAATTAAAGTGGGGAGAGGGAAAGTCACCCTAATTAATGGTGAGTTTTTAAGGGTTACACACTTAAGAGGGAGTTTTATGAATTTGAAGGGGTGGGGCTCGTGTGGGCCCCACCTCACAAATATCCTAACAAGAGAAGTTAGGATTTAGTGGGTCCCACCCCAACTCCTTCACATAGAAGTTAAACCACTTAGAAGAGAGAAATAAAGTTGTGACACAACTTTATTTCACTTAACACTTAAACCTCTTAGTAAAGAAATAAAATAAAATTGTAAAACAATTATTTTTATTCCTCACATTTTTAACAACTCCTCCCGAGTAAACGCACCTTCAGAAAAGGTGCTCCTAAGAAATTACCAGCACTGCAGTTTCATCGGTGCCCTCAGAATTTGATTCCGAGCCCCGGTTCAAAAGTTAGAAAAACCCGCTCGTTCGTTCACTGATCGTACCCAAGCCAAACTTCAGAAAATGATTCCGGGCACACCGGGCCTCGGAATCAGGCGCCGTCAGAAACCGTGTTCTTGTAAAATTCCAAAGAAAATTAAGAAAAAAATTTCTTTGAAATTTCCTGGTCTTTACAGAATATGCGAGGAGAGGGTGTGGTGAGAGGTGATATTTATAATAGGCGATGAATGTTTTTTATTATTATATTTATTAGCTTATTATTTTGGCTCAAGACTACCAATAATAGAAATTCTTGGGACTGTATATAGTAACTAGTTAATGTGAGTTCTAAATAACTAGTTCTTACATCATTCATGACACAAAAATTAATGTATTTTACTTATAATGTCAAATACCATGAATTACTGCATTTCACTATTCATTAAAAATTCAACTATAACAGTTAAGAGTTTATTACGCTCTTGAAAGAATTATCACATGCTTCAGACCACTCAAATATCATACCCTTTTTATTCAATCCTAAAAGTGATGTTTTCAAGTGAGAAGAGACTTTGACTAACCACTTATAATAACTCACCAAACCCCAAAAGGTTCAGATATAAAAAACATTCTTGATCTTCTCCTAAGATACAACTACTTGAACCTTCTATGGGTCCATTGAAACACCTTAATTAGAGATGATGTGACACAATAAATGTACATGTTCGATCGTGAAATGACAATTAGATAGTTTGACGTATTGATGATGATCTCTTAATGTACTCAAGATGATGTCGAGATGTATGCCATGATCATCATGAGTCTGTGAGTATACCAAGATGTCATCTATAAAAACAACAACAAACTAATTCAGTTATGGGTGAAATATTCAGTTTATCAAGACCATAGACACTGTAGGATCATTCATCACCCCAATTTCCATTACAATAAACCCATACAAACCATACGTGCCCCTAAAAGTAGTCAGTGGTATATCAGAAGGTTTCACCCTCAGCTGATGATACACTGACCTTAGATGAATTTTGGAAAACACAAAAGCATCCTTTAACTGGCCAAAATAGTCATTGATGTGTAGAATAGGATATTAGTTCTTAACCATCATTTTATTCAACTTCCGATAATCGAAAAATAAACACAATGTTCTACCAGCCTTCTTTTCAAACAAGATTGGAGATCCCCATGGTGACATACTTGGATGGATGAATCCTTTATTATCTAATTCCTCTAACTAAATTTTAAATTCTTGAAGATCTACACGGGTCCTCCTATATGGTAGAATATAACTTGTCTTAGCTCCAGACATAAGTACAATCATGGACCCTTTATCAGGTGGAAGCCCTAAGAAGTGCTCATGAAACACATTCTAAAACTGATCCACCATAGAAGGAAAGACATTATGCTCTAGTACATAATCATCCAGAAAAATACTCACAACCTGGGCTATAAGATCACCCCGTTGCAAAATAACTGGCCCTTCACGACCCGCCAAACTATTTCATTCCCCATGATAGACATAAGTGTTTCCCTCAAGAGATGTGAAACTCACTCTCCTACAGTAAAAATCTATGTGAGCATGGCATGTGACCAACCTATCCATCCCCACTATTATGTTGAAATTTTACATCTCAATCACTTAACCCCCAAAAGAGATGGCACCCACTAACCTTGAAGACACACTCCTTACATTTCCAGATACTTTTTGCTCGTACTTTTAACGGTGTGTCAATAAACATAACCGGACACACATATTCTACTGTTATACCTAAAAAATTAAAAAACCGAGTATATATATAAGAATGTGAGGGCCCTGTATCAAATAAATCACTAGAATGTTTTGAATCCACAAGAATCATAGATCGAACAGTCGATGGTCCAACCTCGCCACCTCCAGGTGAAGGTTGAACTGCATGAAGCTGATCTTCCCTTTTACCTCGAGCTCCGATCTATGTTCCGGGTGCCTCACTTCCCTGATGATATGAATGATCTTTTCCTAATGTACCACATCCACCAACCTGATTGGTATGGTCGGTGGAACCCCAACTGATTGACTGATATGTGGAACCAGACTGCCTGCTAGTGCTTTGTACCAGCCTAGATCCTCCACCACTGGACACCTACCGAGGGATCCTACAGAACCTCTATAAATGTTCCATCCTATCGCATTCTCATCACTCGAATGGTGGGCAGGGACACTAACTATGCATGTTGTCTTGTCTTACCACACTGATATAAGAACACCTAATCACTACCCTATGAGGTTGATCCTCTTCCATAGCTACTGTGTCTACCATCACCCCAATGAAAACTCTCAAAACGATGCTTCCAACCATTAGAAGTCATACCACTAGACTTCCCAATTGAAACAACTTTTCCACCACTTGAAGAATCCTTTAGGTCCTCTTAAAAAATGAGATCCTGATCCAGTACCTTAGCAAACATCTTGAAATGGAATATATTTACTCGAGAGTCGATCTTTTATCTAAGTCAATGTCTAATGCTGAAAAAATCATTGAACATTGGTGAAACAGACAACATAATCCATCAAATACATAGTCCCTAGAGTCAACCTCATAAATTATGCTACTCTCTCCTATTTCATAGACTTTAGATAGCAATGTTTCAATTTTTTCCTAGAAATACTTCCACAACATACCATATACCTGCTCAGTTTGAACCTGAATGTCCCCCCAACACTTTATCGGTCCTCACAGCATATATACTACCAACTTGACACTCTTCTTATGAGGAGTCTCTAATTGGTCCAGAATATTTTGAATAGAATCTTTCTAGAACTCGGTGCCTCAGGTTCACCCTGTTCTGAAAACATCGGGGAATGCTGCAGTTGAAACTCCCTCATCAATTCAAACATAATTAGAGTAGTCCACCTTGTATATCTCTCCATAAAGTATATAAAAAAAGATAAGTTCTCATGGAACTTATCTTCCCCCTTAACATCCAGAATCAATAGGGGCTCTTGTATAACTACAAGAGGAACATTCTCAGTTATGTCCTCCAGTCTCCCAACTGGTAAACAATTTCATGGTGACATCTCTCGACAATGACAAATAAATGTATCAAAACACATAACATATAGCTTCCATAGTTTATACAAAAGGGATCTAACTACAATTCAATAACAACCCAGTACACATACACATCCCCATAGATATAGTCACATCTCTAATACTACCCTCAACCATCCCTATCATGGGCCATGGATAACATTGGGCAAATAGAATTTCAAATTTTAACTCTATGTTAGACATCCTACTAAACATTTCATTTAAAATCCTTTAATTCTTTAAAAAATTACAACTTTCTTGTTAGTAAATATTTTAACCATTCAATTTAATTCTCTCAATTTAACCTATTGCATCATATTTATTGGGCACCATTTCTTTAAAATTATAATGAAATTGAAAATAATTTTATCTCTCATATCCAACATGATTTTCCCCATTTGATCCTATCATGGTGAATTTTACATAAATTTCTATGTTCCTATAGTGGTTCATGTATATAAAATCTCATTCCATTACATCCCATGAGAAAAATCCAATGAAATAATAATATCACACATCAAGTGTATCACCCAAGGTGGAATAACATTCAACTGTAACAACAGACATCATGAAAAACAATCCCCCCCTTGGTACTTGGATTTCCCTCGCACAAGATGCATATGTGAGTTGGATGGGATGCAATTTCTGGTACAACTTCTCTTAAATGTTTACATCAAAAGAAAAATACACACATTCATGCATTTTATGCATGAATATATGTATATATATATATATATATTATGATATTATATATATTTTACATTTAATTATCTTGAATATGCTGCATGTATAATATATATATTATTATTATTCATGAGATGTATATGTGAGTTTCATGTGATGCAACTACTTGTATAACTTCTCTCGAACAGTTGCATCAATGAAAGAACCAAAAGTTGGTTTATTTGTGGATTTGAATTTATTCATTGAAATGAGATCAATAAATAAATACCCAACATATAGAAATACATATCATGCATTGTGAAGTGGAAGACATAGTCTTTAGCTATAAAATAGGATTATATCCTCACTTGTTTGGTGATTGATGTGTGTGAGGCACTGATAAACTCTCTTCTTCCCTAAACTCTATTTATCTCCTTTTAGAAGACACAAACACCCCTTCATATTTTAGGTGTCCTCACGAAACATTTTTGGAACCACTGGCTGATGTATTACCTCAGAGCCAGTTGGTTTTGTATCAAGTACACAAAGTGATATCTATCAAGAATTCTCCTTCACTAATGAAGAAGATAGCTGCTATTGTACACAGTTTATAGGTACTCTATTCTTTGGATTATTTAAATGTTGATTTCTTGAAGATTGGTCTCCTGTGTTTTTGAGTTATCTTCTACTGAAAATGATCATTATATGATCAAACTAAACCCATCAAGGAAAAAAATTAACTGGTTCATTGGTCTTTAGCGTGTCACCTTCTTGAGAATAAGTGTCCCTCTTCCTCTTTTTCCTAGCATTTTACTTCCCACATTTTCCCATGGAGAGACATAATTACTCCTGTAGGATTTCCAATAAGATCCATTTTCACCACTATTTCCCTATTAACCACATCTGTATAATCATTAATTCATATGAAATCTATATTAGAGTGAATTTTTTGCCACAATTTCAATTAAAATATGCATGTCTTCAAGGATTCACTGATAGTTACTTCTCAGGAAAAGAAAACTATGTTCATAAACTTAGATGGATATTCCTCCACAATAGATTTTTTTTCTTCAGGATGAAGAAATATTCCAATATTTCTATCTTGAATAATTCTTCAAAATCATCCCATTTTAGAACTTGGATGAATATACAGTTAAATCCCACTATTGACATGAAATATCATCCAATATATAGGTTACTAACTTGACATTTAGCTCAGTCGAGGTACCAAGGAAATGAAAATTTTGGTTCATTCTATTGAGACACACTTTTTCTTTTTCAGGTTCAGAATCCCCCTAAAAGATGGGTGAATTATGTTTCTGAAACAATATGAAATGATCCACTTCTTGGGGTTCATCATTTCAATTTCCTTTTTCAATGTCTTGAAAAGAATTAACAATGCTCTGTACAAGTTGTTGGTTCACCTGTGGCTCAGGTGAAACCATATTTTTTGTGGCTCCTTCCTACTAATTCCTATGTCATCTATTCAATGTAATTCTCTATAACTAGAAAAAAACACCATTTCATCATCACTCACTAACAACTAAAGTCTTATAAAATTCCAAATAATTATATGCAACAATCAATACAACCATAATTTCAAATATTCAACATTTTAACCTTTTTCTAGAAATTATAAAACATATTATAAACAATTATATCATAGTGGTTAGTCTCGTTACTAATTCATTATATGTTACACTTATTAGAAAAACCACGACGTTGAGATGACAACGCATCTAGAAGTGTCCTCGAACACTTATGTTTAAAAATCATCCTGATAACCTAAATTTTAATATAAAGAGGTTAGCTATGTATTTTTACGCTATACATTTCAAGTTTTAACATTCCTATATGCTTGTTACCATCCCAATATGACATAAAAATGACCAAAATTGATACCATTTGTAACATCCTTCCCCAACCCATCAGTTTGGGTTGGGTCAGTCATGTTACTAAGCTTAGGTGATATCCCCAAGAAAATAAAGAACAAAAATAAATTCAAAATGATTAGTAAAGAATTGAGGGATGATTTTACCTAAAGAAAAAACATATACAGACATGATAAAATACAAACAACCCAACCCACTATATAATGCAAGGGGAATGAAAATACCACTCAAATGTAAATAAAATAAATAGAAATATCAAATTAGCTATGAAAAAGTAATATAAGACGACATAAAGAAACCAAAGGACATCCAACATAGTAAAACTGAAGTGAAATCAAACTAGAGACTACTAGATAGACCCCAAGATCCAAACATCAACATACAGAAGCATCATCATGATATGCTACTAGAGAAGTATGATACCTTTCCCTTTCTCATGTCTCGGTAAGAAACATCTTCAAACACACTAAAGTTGTCCAAGAAAGGGGTGAGTATAACATCAATTTGGTAATCCACATGACTTTCCAACACATGATACTAGGATAAAAACATGGAATCATTTTTTATAAAATAGAAGTGAATTGAATAAATAGTTTAATACAATCCATAGATAAATTAATCACCATTTATTACCACTTGACATAATAATCCCATGTTCACACACACACGCACACAGTGGCATGCATACATACCATGGATCTTCCTATAACCACGAGTGGTGAGTTATCCTATCACCAAATCATCACTTGGTGACCCCCACTGGCGTTGGCACTTCCAACCATAATCCATCCCATATTTACCTTACCGATAGTGGTGCTTTTGACTATGATCTATCCTTATGCACATGAATGCACACCAATCACACATGCCAGATTTTCAACAAAAGCCATTTATTTTGAAAAACATTTTTTATCAAGCATTTAATTAAAAACCTTGTGTGAATCACTCAAAAATTAAGGAGTTAGGTACTAAAACAAAAATAGTTCTCCAAAAAAATGACAGAAGAATTTAAACATCAAGACTTTATGTTCAAGAATGTGTATAATGAGAGAGAATCTAGCTACTTCTCAATGGGTCATGAAACCAAAGAAAAATTCAAAGAAACCTCTAGATCTGAGATCAAAACACCTTTCCTTTAATATATCCCAAAAAGATCTCATTAAAACAAATCATAAATCATAGATCCATCCATAACGTATTTCATAAAACAATATAGGTTAGAGTGAATGTGAATATCTAAAGAGAAAGAAACAATGAATTACAATTGATTCTAGAGATCCAAAACACATAGAGTCATCAAAAACACCTTTTGGATCAAAAGTGATCTCCAAGGGAGCCTATGTAAGAAGTGAAGTTCGAGAGCCTGAGATATTAGGAGAAAAATGAATGTTGAAATCTGAATTAAATTCTAATTTTCTGAGAAGTTAATGCACGTCACACAATTTGACAAATCATGTTCCAATCGCGAAGATGATATTAACTCTAAACCCATAGAGCCACATAGTTGTGCTGCACAATTTGAAAAAATGCGTATCACCAGAGGTTCATATGGTTGTTTTCCATGGTTTTACAAACCTTTCATCAAGTGTTTTTTTCCCAGTGACTCCCAGCATCTCTTTGGACAGTTTCTTGATGATAATGCATGGTTTCCCCTAACCTTGCTCAAACTGTGCACCTCTAGAAACTCTTCCAAATTACTGTAAAACATATCAGAAAATCCTAAAACCCAACCCAAATATTATATAACCTCAACATACATAAGGAAAAGAACAAAATACCTGAAATAATGGGTGTTACAATGTTATATTGGAGAGTGGCATGATGGTATCCATTTGATCATTGGAATGAGATTAATTTCATTTGGTGATATATTAATATGAAAGGTTTGAGTTATGTCAGGTCTTGTCTTCTTGAAGAACCATTCAATATATATCATGAAATACATTTATACATTGTATTACTATTTATACATTTATATTAACAATATTTTTATAAAACATTTTTTTGTTTATAAAAAATATATCTTTAATTATAATTAATATATTCACTAATACATTTAGTAATAGAGAAAATTTTATAATATTAATATATCTATCATAATATTAATACATTTTTTAATACAGTTATTTTTTTTCATTTTTAATATTTTTGTAATTTATTTAGTTTTATTTATGTCTGTATATAAAATATCTTATATATTTTGAGATCCCAAATTCTTAAATACCCTCCCTTAAGTTTTTACTAGGGTTTAGTGGTTCTAATAAAGAGTTTAAGGTGTTTTAAGGGCCAAGGGAAAGTGTTATGATCATTTAGAGGGCCACCAAACCATATTGGAGGGTGTGGTACTGGTTGTTTTGGTGTAGGATGCTTAAAGGAAGGCCATCTAGTGAAAGGATGCATCCCGATGAGTAAAATTTCTTGGTTGGATTTGGTGTTTTTCTTGATGCTCGGGTGGTCATCCTGTGTGAAATAGGAAACTTGGAAACACCCAAATAAGGGTGTTGTGATGAGAATAGTGTTTTGGGAGACTTGTTGTATAAGACAGGGAGTAGGAGCTCATCACACCATATTCCGGTGCATGGTTAGGAGAAACTATCCAAGCATTTTTTTCTACCCCATAGTGGTTAGTCATGTTGGGTGTTAAAGGGGAAAACAAGGCTTGAAACCACATCATGACCAAGGTCGCAGTGACAATAAAATTGGTTTTTCAAACACATGAGAAAGGGGGAAATGTCCATGAGAGATTATGATATCCTTTGACCGAGGGTGTCCACATCATAGTAGTATATCTCCACATTGTGGTGAGACCACTCAGGATTCCTCTATAAATAGAGGTCTCAACCTCCCTTGTTTTGATTCCCTTCCTTATCCTTTGAGCTTTGTCCAACTCCAGACCCTCTTGAAACCCTTTACCTCATTTTAGGATTCCAACATATTGGATTGTGGAGAATCAGCTACCTTTAAACCAATATACTTTCTTCTTCCTTTTATCTCTTTTATCCCCCCCTTTTGTCTAAATCATCGTTGTGGGAAACCCTTTTTTCTTATCGGTGATCTGAGCGTGGTTTGGCATGGATTTTTGTGGGTAGATTTTGATGGTTTTCCCTTAAATATTTGTGGAGTTTGATCCCCTGATTAATCTGTTGTGAGTGTGGTTATCCTTGAGGCTCCAATCAAGGTAGATTATTCAATTTATCTATTTATTTTCCATCCATATTTGGTATTAAAATGATTTTTTTCCTTCTGGGTGGATGGTAAAAGTTGACCTAATGAAGATAATTAACCAGAAATAATGAAATTGAAGTGAAATGAGAGATATTGCATGTGATGCACTTGTTTTCAAGATTTTGTTTTTCAATGATTTCATGATGAATATTGTTGGCCATGAAATGTGTTTGATATTGTGAGTATGCCTGCTAAAATATTATTGTAGAAATCACCTCACATGAAAATGGTAATGCCTTTAATGATTATAATTGAAATGGTAATTTTAAAATAATGACTTGTTGTATTGGACCTTTGATTATGATGTTTATTGGTGTATTGGTATGCATAGTGGATGGAATTATGAGTTTGGTTTCTTGTTGAGTTTGAATTTTTGGGCTATGGTGGTGATTTTTGATATGGAAGCATGAAGTTGATATGAGAATTGTTGATGGTGTTGTGTGTTGGCTTGATAGTTGTGCAGCAGTTTTGGAATGCTTGAAAAAGAAATTATTCTAAATGAACTCGTATTGAACTAAATGGTTTGGGGTTTAAAATAAATGAATGATGGAATGATAAATAGGATAATGCTATTTAATTTAAATATGGAAAGATGATAAACAAATATATAAGTGTTTGGTAATTGACGTGGTTAAATTAAAACATTGAAATTGATGTGTGGTTGTGTGCATGGTAAGTGGGACTAGATGAGTGGTTCGTAGTATGAAAAAATGTTGACGTGTGATAGTGGTGATTCATGGGTTGGTGTAGTTGAGTGATATTGGATGGGATCCCATAAATTAAGCTTGTGTTCAACTATTTTATGTTGTTTTTTGTGATTTCTATATGCACCCCATCCAAGTTGTGGGATTAAACTGATGCCCAAAGTTTTTGCGTTCTGATTGTTTTCCCCAAACATTCAGGTTAGTGAGGAAGAATGAATAACTACCCATTATTTCTTGATCTCTTCTCCATGTGAGGTCGTAATGGAAAATATGAGATTATTTGTAGATATAGTACACTTACAGTGATGTTTGATGAGAATATTTCCTAAAGGTATTTATATATATAACCTTTATGCCAACTTGCATGGAAATGTATTGGGAATATTATGTGTGGTGGAAACCGAAATTTTTCTCCACCAAGGTTATCATTATAAGAAACATTTCTAAAATGAATTTAATGGGTTAAATTTATTCCTGAATATGATTCATGAATTAGCCGAGACATTAATAAATGCATTATAAACATATAAATTATTTTATACACCACCCAGGAGCATCCTCATGTTCTATATAAACCCTGCTTCTATATGATGTCATTTGTGGGTGTGGATTTTAGATCCCCGTGCTTGGACGATACTTCTTGACCCCTTTCCCTCATTCATATTTTTCTTTTTCTTATAGAGTCACTACCATATTGTGGAGAGAAGATGGATCCCATCTGAATGTCGGATGATTCTACACAACCAGTGGATACACTATAGAGGCGAGAAGATTTTTTTTCCACTTGTTAGACTCCCTTAAACTCATTTGAAGAAGATCAATAAATATTTAGTGACTCTTCAGTATAAGGTATACTAATTTACAACATCAATTATTCATTTATGTTTGTTGTGTTTTCATTTATCTTGCCTGAGAGATCCTAATATTTGGTTTCTAATTTCTTATATTGTGTCTAATAAGTGTTATTAGATTTTTATGTAACCTAACAGTGGTATCAATGTGAACCCATGATTTAGATATATAAAACATTTCATTGAAATGATGGACAAAACCAAAAATAGAGCCTCAGTGATTTGGTTTTTTGAAAATCTTGAAAAGCATATACCCTTACACAGCTAGGTTGCGTAACAGTAGCCAATGATTTAAATGTACACAAATAATATGCGTAAGGGTAACCTAGAAATTTCCCTTACATAAGAAATGACACTCAAGGATTTCCTTTACTTGAAGTGTTCACATAATGGTAGAATGTATATTAACCCTTAAGAAAATGGTTTGCATAAAAGTGTTATATAAGGGTATGATATTGATTACCTTGACACATAAGGGTAGTTAAGGGTTTTAAAATCTCGCATAAATATAAATGGTTTATGAATAAAGGTTATAAAAATTTAAAAATGGTTATGAAATGGTAACTGACAACTTACCCTAATGAAATAGGCTACATAAACTTAGCAGATGTTTTCTTAATGAATACATAAATGTCATACCCTTGTGTGGGTCATTACCCTTACACTGCGGTTTCTGAAGGCCATGTAAAGGTAAACTGAGACCTACCATTACGTGAAGCATTCATGTTAATTCTATTTCCTCTTCACCCTTATGCAAAATGAGCTGCGTAAAGGTAATCTTCATATTATTTTTATGCAACATGTTATATTTATGTTGTGTGAAGGTAAGTAGTGACTTACCTTTACACAATGGATTTTAGAAAGACTTCATAAGGGTAGATGATTTGCCATTATTATAGAATACCCCTATGTGTAAGGGTAATTAGAATTGTTTTAAAATTATTAAAAAATGTTTTTAACATTTAAAATGATTTTTATGGTTTATAAAATGTTTTTAAATAATTATAAAAACTATTTTGGGAATATTTAATTTAATGAATTAATTAATTATGAATGGTTTATAATTAAATTAAATATATATTTTTGAAACATTTATATTCCCAAATAATGAATGTTAATATTTTAAATACCTTTTAACCGAATTATAGGGTCTATCTTATGATATAGAAATAAAAGTGTTTATTTAGAAATTATAATAAAAATAATTTTTAAAGGGTTATAAATTATGAAATAAAACCAAAATATAAAATATTTATATTTAAATTATGTAATTTTAATAATTAATAATTTTTAATTATTCAAAATAAGAGGGGTGGGGGTTATTTGGATATTATTTAATCCCCATAGAATGCTTTTTTATGATTGATATGATAAATTTTTAATTGTTATTAAATATGTGATATTAAATAATGTAAATGTTTGCATAATATAAATAGGATTATAAATTATTTATATTTCAAAAAATGTGATATATTGAAAATGAAAATTCTATATAATGATAAATATGAAAGTTTTCACATTGTAATTAATAAAAAATGTTTATATTCATAATTATATAATGTCTATAATGTTAAAGCTAAATAATTATAAAATGTTATAATTCTATTTTATTTTTGAATTGTTCATAAATGTTTATATCATGTTAAGATATTTGAATTTTTCATTTATTTGAAAGGTTATTTCCTACTTTATTCATGTTTAGTAAGGTGTTTAAGAATTTTTAATATCATGTATGATTTAGTTTAATTGTGAAACTACTTCCAGATAGTCTTACATTACATGAGAGGAATGTATCTATAATGAATTTAGTTTTTCATCAACCTTGGCCTCAGTTTGTAACTAAAGTTATGAACTTGAATCTAGATATTGAATATAGAATGTGCATATTAGGTTTTAGAGTTATGATAAATTTAATTCTCTCTTGATTAAAGTATCTCTGGGTAGCGGGACTCAGGGTCAGACTACCTACCTACCTGGAGGTTTATGACTTATTAAGGCTGGTGAACAGGGTTGAATATATTTCACTCTGAGCTTAATCATGTGGATAACTCCATACCTTTATATAAAGTGTTCATGTACCTTATGCATATGATGCATCTATATATGTATCAACATGTTTGACTTCTATTTTTGGGGTAAGTAACACAAACATGAAAGTTGTGTAAAGAGTTATACATCAATATGGTTTGAAAGTATTGATTAGGTGGAGGGTAAAATATTTGAATCTAAATTAATAGAAGTATGCATACATAAAAGGTCGTATGATGGGACAAGATGGTGTGATTAAAATATTCTTCAAATACTAATCATATGATTCCTTCCAAAGAGATACTTGTCAAGACCTCAATCATCCAACTAGGTAGTTTCATGGTAAAGATGGGTACCCCTATATTATCTTATGTAAGACAAGAAAGTAATAAGTGAATTTGGATTTTCTTGCTGGGTAGTTTTTTTCCAAAGTCGGGTGCCCCTAGATTTTCCTTAGCTTGTTTTTTTCATTTTTTGGGTATCATTTTTTTAAGAATCCCTAACAGTTATGATACAATATGGATATAGTTTTTTTATCCATATTCTCAACTACCCCATAATGATATGTGATATGATTGGGATGATTAACCTCTTAACTAATAAAGTGGGGAGATGAACAATAAAGTGGAGTCATTTCTTAGTAAGATATAGATCTTGTCCTATTAATAAATATGATTCATAAAAGGGATAATCATTTTACTGGGAGTCCATTTAATAAAAGTCCTTATGAAATGGTTAATAATATATGATTCTCATCTAAAAAAGCTTATGATATTGATAAATATCACCATCATAACCATTAAGATAAACTTTGTGATTAATCCTTGTAAAGAGGTGCTTAATGTAATTTAATATTATGATAAAAAACATAAGAAAATTTCTAAGTAGACAAGAGAAGCTGACATCATACCATTTTATTTCGTAAAGTTAAGATGTTTGAATTTGTTCAATGAGTTGAACAATTAGGAATATGATTCTTAAGTCACACTATTATTCAAACCAACCAATTCATTGATTTTTTACTAAAGAGTTTAGTGTGAGTTTTATCAGATGGTCACACAGAGATATGACATGAATTAAAAATTATCTAATGTTTTATCAAAACCTAGAAAGTGTATTAAACATAAGAATGATTTGGAATTTTATTATATATGATATGATAAATAAGTTCTTATATTGAGTTTGTTAAATATTTTTAGAGTTTCAAAACATTAAAATGTATCATTTTAAAGGAAACCACTATATTATGATTCTTTCATGTTGGATACATAAATTTATATATAGTTATACATTTAGTGAAGTGTAATGATAATTTACCTCTCATAATATGACTTTGAATTTATCCCATACCGATGTTCTTGATGGTGTATTATATGTTATGACGAAATGTTAATGTTAAAATGAGTATGATTATTTTATTGAGATACAAAATATTTTCCTGATGAACAAAATAAAGAATATGATTCTTTGTGTGCATTGGATGACCTATTAAGTATACCACATAGAGTGTCATACATTTGCATTTGGTATAATAGTGGTGCATGAATCATATTTGAGTCCCCACTACATGAGGTTGATGAGATACCTAGCATGTACCTTCAAACTTTGATACCACACTTACACAAATCTACATATTGACATAGATAATATAGTACTGGTTGGATATGTTGCTAATCATGTTGTCATTTAGAGCTTAACCAAGATGAGATTTTCCTTCTCGTATGATGAGTACGACATATGAGACCTAAATTGAGATAGAACATGGGAGTGTACGACCACACAAAGATATTATATATATATCTAGATAAGGGAAATTCTATATGATTATCCACAAGTATGAATAAAATATGATGTATTCATTAATCAAATCAGTGTACACTCGATGTCAGAAATAAATGAGTTGGTTATATGAGATTGACATGCTCCACATCCCATGGTAACTCAGCGTTATAGAAAAATAAAAAAATGAGGATGTATGTTTTCATATGATGTAGACCAGCGAACATAGGTATAAAATAATATGTAATGGTTTGTTCCCTATTGGTTAATTACTTTTCCAATTTTGGTTCTTTGAGGTGTTCGAGGGAGGTTTTAGAAGTTTTAAGTGGAATCTGGAGGTGTTGCAGATCTGCTGTAGGAAATACATGTCGTGTAATGGTGGTTTACGACTCATGTGAGGCCAGTTCCCAACATGTAGATTTTCATGGTTAAATAATAAAAATATGACACATTATTCGGTGAAACTGAACCCTGAAGATTACACGACATGAAAGGGGATTACCTGTCATGTAAATCTCTGATGTAGTACAATTTTAAAATTTCTTTCCGGCCAAATTTTCATTCATTTGACCAGGGATTCTTTTTCATCTCATTTTTTGAGAACCCTAGGTGTCCCAAGGATCTCTTCAAGACCTCTCCCCCCTCTTTGATCTATTGGGACTGGTGGTTGTTTATTAATAATCCATAGAAGACCCTTGATTTTTTAGTTGGTTTCATTTTGTTATTATTCAGAGTTTCACTACAGTGATGCAGTTTGGTTTGGGTTGTGTGTTTGGGATGTGTTTTGATGGATATTTGGGTGTGTTATAGTTTGATCCATGATCCCTTTGTGTGGTTTTGGTTTTGAGACGTTCTTCTTCACCCTGCGGTGCACAATGAGTTGGTAAAGATTCTTTGAGGTAGGGAATCTCTTGTTTCTTTTAATTGTGTATCATGCGAGATGAGTTTTTGTTTTTTTACCTATGGGTTGTGGTTGTGATGAGTTAATTTTAAAAAAATGTTTAAATTTAAATTGAAAGGGATAAATGAGGTTTTATTCGCATGTTTTTACAGCTTTATTGTTATTGTGATATTGTGAATTGTACAGACTTGATGCCCCGCTGAAAATTGTGGTCGTTGTGGGCTTTGTTTTCACTAGATATGTGTGATGAGATTGTTGTGTTGGTTGTGATTGTTGTAATATCGCCTTAAAATTGAAATTTTCTAACTACTTATATTTTACTAATAAAACAGTTGTATCAGGATTATGTATTGTGTGATAAAGTCCCCAAAATAAAGTGGAATGTGATATTAGATCTTTTGGAAATATATAAAATGATCTTGATGTGTTGTAATTTTTAACCATTCCTTAGGGATGGTTTTGTGTGGTTGGGGCATGTGAGGATGATTGTTTTCAAGTCATGTTTTTTGGGCGGTGAGGTGTTTGGGTCGTGCTTTTGAGGAGACAAGGTGGTTTGTGGGACGTTCTCTTGTTTCGACGAGGTGGTTTGTTTGATAGTGCTTTTAGGGTGATGAGGTTGTTTGTGGGCCATGATTTTGGGGTGAGTAGGTGGTTTGTTTGAATCTAATTTTGGGGTGGCAAGGTGGTTTGTTTGGTTGTGCCTTTAGGGTGGTTAGGTGGTGTTTGCTTTGAGCTATTCCCTAGATGTGATGAAATAAATTATTAATAATGATTGAAATGACATGAGTTGGTTTGGTTAATGAGATGAAAATGGTTAATGAATAATTAAATGGTGGGTTCTATGGTTAAATGTGATCTATGCTAAATAATTAAAAGAACGAGATGATTGAATGGTATTGGTAGGAAATATGAAATGTGTACTGTGTCTTGATGTGTGGTGTTATGCATTTAGCGGTGGGAAAAAAGGTGACAATGTTGTTCATTAATTAGTTTTTGAACCCATAGGTTGAGCTTGATTGTTTGATACTATATATATATATATACTTTTATGTTCTTGATATTTTTATACGCATCCCACCCACATCAAGTACTATGTGTCGATACCCACATAATCATGAAAGAGATGTTTTTCCAACATCTGGTTTGGAGTACAGATGGCTGGGTACCCGATCTTTCCCACTCTCTCATCCATGTGAGGTAGGAATTGCACATGGTGTGATGGTCTGAGGTAGGTTAGTGAATTAGATGGTGGTTGTGATAGCCCAGGTGTTTTTGGGAAACATGTGACCATGCTTGTGGGGCAGTAACCTGGGTGTTTTTGGGAAGGTTGTGATATGACCGTGCTTGTTGGGTGGCTCTGGTGGGGGTCGTACATGATAGGAGGAGAGAATGAGGTTTATGTACTACTTGTTCATGATATCATACTATTATGGTTTTTCAAGTGGTTGTGTTGTGAACTAGGTTTATTTGGGAGAGATGTGTTGTGACCGTGATTGTGGAGTGGTGAGCCCAAGTGTCTTCCAGTGAGGTGTGTTATGACTATGCTTATGGGGCAGTGTGGTATACAGAAGATATGAGAGAACTAGGACATATGAAGTTGGGTGTGAGAGCATCCTACCAGAGGGAAAGTGGTACATGGTGCCCTTATAAATGTGATTCATATTATATTATATTACTTGCTTTGAGTTATTTTATGAGCATGACTTGGTGAGGTTGGTACGGTTAGTATACTTTTATTGGTGCTATTTGGTTTTTCTATTTTCTCATAGGTGCATTAGTATGATTTTTTCACATCTGTATGAGATACATTGGTTTTCCAACTGAGTATACTTGTATGTTCACCCTAAGTATATAAAACTATTTTCAGGTTTCCAGGAGGATTACATGGACCGTGCTAGACATTTCTATCTCGAATCATGGATAGTTCTATCACTGCATTAGATTTACTTTTGAGTATTTACTTTGGAGACTTTTATTATATCAGTTCTATTTATACATTCATTGTTGGGTGATTTTGGTTTCTTTTTATATTTTGTCTTTAGTTGCTTGTGGATGATCCATATTATCACCCGATCCCATATTATTATACAGGGTAATGCCTCCCATATTACAATATTTCTATACCATCAATGCTTGTTACCAACCTTGGTCCTACTAGAGGTGGGACTTGGGGGTCATTATCTCTCCCCCTAAATACATTATCTTTAGAGGTAGGGGGTCATGACATAGCGGTATCAAAGGAGTGGTTAAGATATTTGATGGAGATTGGAGTTAGGCATAGAGAAGATTGCATGGGGTGGTATGAAAATAGTACCCACTGACCTTGGTGCGTGACATAGGCTAGAGAGGCTGGCTAGGACATGAGATTTTAGGGCCCTCCATGATCTAGTGTACATACTCTGATCTTATTAAACAACCAAGTGAGGTGAACCTATTTGCAGGGTAGAGACCTTAGAGAGGTACATGCATCATGATGACTTGTGTTCTTGTTTGAATTTGGTTTTTTTGGGAAGAATGAAATGTATAACAAAATTAGTTAAAATGAATATAAATAAAATTCCACACAAATGGGTTTAGGAAGTTATTTGTTTTCCTTAGAACTATGGTTGTTTTTAGCCATTCACGTGTGGCTTTGGAAGTTGAGGTTCCCCAGACTAATCCAGTTGATCACTGTAGGGTTGATCTGATTGAGGAGGATGATCAGTGATAGAAGGAGTTGTGTGCTTTCTAGTGACATACTTTGTGGAAGTATGAGGAAGTGTCTCAGATGTGGTGATAGAGAGATGATTGGAGGATCTTAGGATCACTTTTAGTTTTATTCGGGTCTCGATGGAGTATTGGGTCCCTTTTTCAGTCATTCAGATGAAGGGTTATATGCATCAGTGGTGGACACTATATCTGGGAGAGCGGAAGAAGACATATGTTTTATGGGTTGACTTTTAGAAGGAGTTCTGGGAAGAGTTCCTTTCATCGACCACAAAGGTTATAAAGAGGAAGAAGCTTCTTTCTCTTCAGAAGGAGAGTTTGTTAGTATGGTATATGAGAATTAGGTTCAAGGACCTTCTTCGTTTTTTCCCTAGATATTTTTTCTTATGAGAAGTCTCATGAGAGACGTCTTGAGGAGGCCCTCAATCCTTCAATCCAATATGCAGTTACTCCATTTATGTTGTCGACGTATCTGGAGGTTTAGAAGAAAGAATAGGTGATCAAGTAGATTCACTTGCGAGAAGATTTTTTGAAGGAGGGGGACTAGCAAGGTTACTTAAGAATTAGAGTTGTCAGTGGTAGGTATTAGGTTTTAGGACCTTCAAGGTTTCGACCAGCAAGTATTCGACCATAGTAGCTTCCTTTCTGGACTTCTGGGGCCAGTGGTTTCTGTTTTTCCTGGGTGCTTTGTGACATTGTTTTTTGGGTTGTATGGTTCATGAACATTGCCAAAACTAGTTCCCAGTGGTTCCTTGAGATAATTTTGGTAGAATTGGATAGATTCAGTGCCATTATCAATAGTAGTTTTCACTGAGATCATTTCAGCAGCATGGAAAACCATTTTTTTCTATGCCTAGGGGAGATAGAGTAGGTAGTGGCTGACCTCACGATGTTCCTAACATTCAAGGAATGCAACCTAAGAATGATCAGGGAGGTGGTCATCTACAGAGAGTTAGAGGAGTTGGGCATGGTTAGTTGCACACTGTGGAGGTAGCAGTTCTAAAGGGGTTAGATACCATCATAGGTACAATCAATTTATATAGTACTCTTATTTTTTCCATGTTTGATTCAGGAGATTCACTCTCATCCGTTGCACCCACTCTATCCCATTATCTAGGACTATATGTAGACTAGATTCTCATGCACTGGTGTTGACTACACTATTCAGAGGCTAGAACAGCTTGTTTGATGTGTTCTGGGGGTGTAGAATAATGATGAGCCCACATCAGTCTCGTAAGGATATTTTATTGTTACATATGAAACCATACAATTTCATCCTCGACATAAACAGGTTTTACTATTGTTATTGACTATTTCTATAGGATAGTCATGTTTTATAATATGGATGACCAACATGTGGTTTTCATTGGTGAGCGGGATTGTCAGGTGGGTATTCAGCATGTTGAGCACCTTATTTCCTTGTTGGCTGAGTTGTTGGAGGATTCAGTGGATGCTAGGATGGTAGAGGTTCCCATGGTTGTTGGGGAGCTCCATAATGTTTTTCCTAAGGAGGTTGTGAAACTACACCCTCAAAGTGATGTGGAGTTTAGAATAGAGTTGAAACCCGATGCTTCTATGATTTTGATGACTTTTTATCGGATGACGCCTTCCGAGTTGCGGGAGATGAGGATTCATATAGGTGATCTGATTCAGAAGAGTTTTATTTGACATATTATGTCATCATGGGGTGCTCCAATGTTGTTCAAAAATAATTCATATGATAGTCTATGGTTTCATATAGGATACCAGATGTTGAATCAGGTGATAGTCAAAAACCATTACCCAATTTCAAGGATATTGGATATCTTCGACAAGCTGAGAGTGGAGAGTTGGTCTTATAAGATCAATATGTGGTATGGATATCACCAGTTGAGGGTATAGGATGACGATATCCTAAAGACTACCTTAATATTCAGGCATGGGAATTTAGAGTTTGTATTCATGTCATTCGGTGTTACAAATTCACCGGTCGTATTCATCGGGCTTGTGAACTCCTTATTCCGTGAGTTCATGGATTGGTTCATACTCATATTCATTGATGATATATTTATCTACTCAATGTTAGAGGGGGAGAATACTGAACATATCAGAACCATATTTCATGTTCTTCAATTCCACTAGCTCTATGAGAAGTTGTCCAAGTGTAAGTTATCTGTCATGACCCGTCCTAGAGGGGCCTGTGTCGTGACTACCCAAGCCCGCCTCCAATAGGACATGAGTTAGAAACTAGAACCGAGTAGGTATTATCCCACAAATGGGAGGCATTTTCTTAAGTACATGTACACACACAGACATATCCAAGACCAAAATGCTGAAATGTAAAAGAGGTCCAAAATACAATCCCAACCAAAAAAGAATTTATAAAAGTGAAGTACAAGTTATTGAAACTCATCTACAATAAACACTACCTAAAGGGTAGGTATAGGGAAAACTGTCTGAATCTGTAAAATCACACCTCATCTATCTGGTCTTGCTAAGTACCACCTTGTCCTGGTCCACCTAGGACTCTGTAAAAGTGTTAATCATCTTCACAAGACACGACCCGTACGATCAAAGACCGTGCAGGGGTGAGTAAAACAATATTCAGTAGGACACCCTGAAAGAATAAAAGAATAAAACTAAGAAATACATGAAGTGTACCACAAAGAAATACATAGTCAGTTCTACACATGTTTATGTTTGTAACACATATACCAAGGATATACAGATATACTCATAACTAACCACAAATTAAATAGATAAGTCCCAACCAATCACCACAACAAGATACTGATCGAGACGTGTTTGTTCTGGGAGAACTCAATACTCGAGCTATGATATCATCAGAGACTCTAGTGAAGAGGTCCCACTAATTTATGCCCCTCCCAAAGAGAAATACACTGACCAAAGATCATAATATATAGATAGGGGATCCTTCCCATAGAATACCAAAAATCCAATATGTATTATCCCTCAACATAGTGGATCCTTCTCAGATAATACCAACAACCCTACCGATGCAGCTCGTAATGTAGGGGATCCTTCTTAGGGAATACCAACAACCCTATCGACATAGCCCATTAGATGGAGGACTAATTCCCAACACTTATTGGTTATATAAATTCCCACAAAACTCTATTATGGGTGATAGAATATTGCTCTAGTCCCAAGGAGGGTTACTATAACCCTATCTGGGAAACAGCCTCTAGAGGGGACTATTATCCAGTGATGTGGATGTAATACCATACTGAACCCTTTAAGAAAGAACCAAGGGAAAATATACACCTATAATGGTCTAAGATAAAATCCCACCAGGCCATATTAAAAGGACCACCTCATCACAAGGGTCCCAATGCCACAAACGTCCCATCAAATAGATCTTCGGTTTGAAAGTTACAACCATTTTAGTTAAAAAGTTTGACTCAAGTATGGTCTGAGTGTGACCCAAACCAGCTCGGCCCAAACTGAACTGGACCGACCTGTTGGACCATTGGATCCCACCTTCTAGGCTATTGGAACGAACCGATTCATCTATCCAGGCATGAACACATGGGCCAACCCCCATATCCCACACATGACTGGCCTAGCTGTGTGCTCTTGGTCAATGCAGTGCCACCACGTTCAACGCAAACGACCACCATGTACACCGGCTCCTCTGCTACCTATGATGCTATAGGATCCACGTGGGCCCTCAACTGTGTATGCGGAACCCATTTTCCATGTCCTCAAATGCCACCCATGGGCCCCCATGTGGTCCAGCCTGGACTGCATTCTGCCTCCTCTGCTGGCCGCCTCGCCAGTGGCCCACTATCTTGACCAGCCCTATCGGGCCGTGTCCAGCCTTCGTTGTCAACCGCCCCACCTAGACCAACTGGAGCCACTACTCTGGCATTATCGTGATCCACTACCTTGTGATGTCGTAGGCCACTACCTCAGCCGATTTGTACCATTTTTTCATCATCAGCACCCTATGGTGTCATTATGGCATCAGATCTTCGGTCTCGGTTTATGGCACCACGAATCAAAGGCTCAACAATCGTCCGATCATAAAATATTAAAGAACACCAAGTGCATGAAGAAAATTGGGGGAGAAAAAGAACATGAAACAACCCCTAGAATGAACTTCATCATTTTTTTCATTTTTTCATCGGTCCATTTTGCAAGAATAATCATGAAGCATAACAATGTTTAATCAAATCAACCCCACTAATAAAATATTACCAGAATAAACCCAACCTTCATTACACATGACCTATGAATCAATTCATTTCTCGATTGATTCACATTATTCATAGGGATAATGAATGGGTAGGAAACAAAATCAAAATGCACACCCAACCTCAAGTTGGAATGAATGTTGAAGAAGGTCGATGATGCGTTGTCGTTGTTAATTAATTCTTGATCCGTCGAACCTAAGGTTGTGTCGTTATGCCATTTTTTCCAATTTTTTCTCCAAAGGTTCTTCTCTCAGACTCATAGGAATTCCAAGTTTGTATTAAACCCTTAATTTCTCTCCAAGAGCCTATTAAAATAACTATGCTGCAGCATTGAATAAAATATTTTTATTAAAATATTTTAATGACATTCACATCCAAAAACTAACATTCACAGCTAGCCCATGTCGACCAATGTCAGGCCCCGCCTAAGGAAAAATTAGTTCTCTGAACGTAAAGGTGACCTTGGATTTCTTATATGGTCACCCATTTAGAAGTTATTCCACTTTGTTCAGGAAAACTGCTCATGCAAGCTTTTAAAAACATAACATTTTTCAAAAAAAAAATCCGGACACACAAGTCCATAGAATCAAACACCATCTTAGCATATGATTTTAGAATATGCCCAATTAATTTATAAAAATAAAAGCAGAGAAAATATAATTCATTACATTCTCCCCGCCTTAGGGTTTTATGTCCCCAAAATCTAAAACAAGGGCTACTCAACAAAAATATGAGCGTACAAAGCACAAATTTGAGCCTCCTGCTCCCATGTTCTCTCTTGGAGATTTTTGTGATACCACTAAATGCATACTAGAGGAATTGACCATCCATAAAGGACACTCTCCTGTTGATCTTAGATATCCATTTGGTACTCTTCAAAAGTTTCCTCATCATCGATGTCCAACTCTCCCCAGTCAATGATGTGCGATTGGTCAAGAATGAATCTCCTCAGCTACCTGGGGGTCTGTCTCACCTTGAAACCTGGGAGGTCACTACCTCGGGAACTCATGCAATGCATTCAGACTATATGAATCCTAAACCATTAGCTCTTGTAGTAACTGTTGCTCGATGGATGGTGGTATCCATGGTAAACCACCTGGAGGTTCTATATCCGATATAGTCCCCTGTACAGATGCCTCATTAGTGGGAGGATCATCCTCGTGATCACACAATGGAATCCTCATGGTATGTCTGCATGGAGGCATCCTGTAATAGAACAAGATGTACCACAGTCAATAGAGTATACCTAGTGAGCTAACTCAAGGACATGAGAACATAAAAAAAATCCTATATGATGCATGTACCATTGTTTTCCCTACAAACAGTGTTTTAATGTATTGAGTCAAAAAGCATAATTTAGAGTCCTGGTATATGGATACGTCAGACGCCGCACCGATACTAGATTCTATGGTTTGAAAGACAAACTTGAAACACTTAACATTGTTTCCCCAAAAAAATCTCACAAAACCCTGGTACTTTAGGTAGAACTGGTCTGGTCTAATACCACTCTATCACGACGCATCCTAGAGGGGCTCATACTGTGACTACCCCAAGTCTACCTTCAATAGGATAGGGGTTGGAGACTAACAATTATTAGGCGTATTAAAAAAATGGGAGGAATTTTTCTAAGTACCTGTACGCATACACTCATATCCAATCCCTAAATGTTGAAATTTAAAACATGGAAAGAATACAAGACCCCCCAAAAAGGAGTCTAGAAAAGTGAAAGTACAAGTTCCTTAAACTCATCTGCCGAAAACCCTACCTTAAGGGTAGGTATAGGGACAAATTTCTGAATCCATAAAATCACACCTCACCTGTCTAGTCTCGTTAACCACCACCTGGTCCTAGTCCACCTAGGACTCCATCAAATCATCTATCATCTGCACAAGACACGACACATGTAGGAAAATCTCATGCAGGGGTGAGTAAAAAAATACTCAGTAGGACACTCTGAAACCACAAATGAATACCACTAAGAAATACATGAAATATACTACAAAAAAATACATAGTCAGCTCTACATATGTATATGTCTCTAACACATATACCAAGGATATCCAGATATACTCATAACCAACCACAAAGTAAAGAGGAAAGTCCCAATCAATCACCGCCAATGGATTCTACTTGAGGCATGCTTGTTTCGGGAGAACTCACTCTTCGAGCTATTATATCATCGAAGACTATCATGAAGTGGTCCCACTAATTTGGGCCATGCCAAATGATAAATACACTAGTCAAAGATCATAATATATAGATAGGATATCCTTCCCAAATAATACCAACAACCCAATCTATATTAGCTCAAAACATAGGGGATCCTTCTCAGAGAATACCAACAACCCTACCGATGCGACACGTAACATAGGTGATCCTTCTTAGGGAATACCAACAACCATATCGATATGAACCACTAAATGGAGGAATAACTTCTTACACTTAGAAGTCACGTAATTTCCCACAAAACTTCATTAGAGGTGATAAAGGATCGCTCCAGTCCCAAGGAGAGATACCATAACTCTATCAGTTACTCAGCCTCTAGAGGGGACTGCTATCCAGTGATGTGGACCTAATACCATACTGAAACCTAGAGTAAATAACCAAGAGAAACTATCCATCTGTGCTGGTACAATCTAAAATCACACAAAAACATCTCCAAAGGAATGCCTCGTCGTAAGGGTGCCAACACCACAGAAGGCTCGAAAAATGAACCTTTCATTTGAAAGTTACAATCATTTTAGTGAAAAAGTATGACTCAGGCCCAGTCTAGGTCCGACACAAACCGGCCCAGCCCATTTGTCCATTTGTCCTGACCCACTAGACCATTGGACCCAGAACTCTAGGATACTGGAGCATCCCGGTTCATCCAGCCAAGCCCACAAGCATGGCCTAGCACCCATCTCCCGCATGCGACCGACCCATCCACATTCTCCTAGTCAATGTCGTGCTACCACCTTCAACGTGAATGAACACCCGTCCACCAGATCCTCCACGGCCTACACCACCATGGGATCCTTGTGGACCCCTAGTCGCGTATGTATCCCCCTATACACTGCCTCCCTAGACACCGCTCATGGCATGGATTCAGCCACGGGCTCCCACACAGTCCGACATAGATCTCATTCTACCTCCACCGCCATCGACCTCAAAGACAACTAGCCATCCACCTTGTACTCCACCTGGACCAGCCCCATTGGGCCATGTCCTGCCTTCACCGCCAGTGGCCAACCTATACCAACTGAAGTCGCTACCCCGAGAACCATCATGTGCCACCGCAGCACACCACCTTAAGCTGCTGCCTCATCTAAGTTTCACTGCACCTTCACTGTCACACCTCCATTGTGTCTTTGTGGCATCAGATCTTTATTCGTAGGTTGTTGTGCCACAAATCAAAGAAACAACAATCATACACTCAAAAAATCACAAATAATGTGTAGAACGTGAAGAATACCATGGGAGAAAATGCACATGGAACAACCCACAGAACAAACCTTGTCTTTTTTTTGTTCTGACCTCGGTCCATTATGTGAGAATAATCACGAAGCATAACAATATTTAATCAAATCAAACCTGCTAATTAAATCCCGCAAGAAAAAATACAACCCGCAATACACACGACCCATGAATCAATCCATTCATCGATTGATTCATGTTAGTCACAGGGATAAATAATGGGAAAGAAAAAAAATCTAAATGCACATACTACATTGAGTTGGAATGACCGTTGATGAAAAGCGATGATGTGTTGTCATCGTTCGTCGATACATGATCCATTGAACCCAAGGTTTAATTGATCCACCATCATTTTCTAACATTTTCTTCTAAGATTATTCTCTCCAACTCAGAACAATTCTAGGTTTTTAGTAAATCCTGAATTCTTCTCTAAGATATTATAAAAATAAAAACACTTCTATGTTGAATAAAATATTTTTATTAAAATATTTTAATGAAATTCACATTAAAAAACTAACTTTCACAGCTAACCCGCACCAGCTGAGGTTAGTCCCCACCTAAGGAAAAATTATAGATTTGCATAAAATGGTGCACTTGGATTTCTAATCCAAGAAATCATTTAGACATTATTACACTTTTTCAAGAAAACCACTCATGCACACTCTTAAAAACATAAAATCATTCAATGAATTGTTCTGGATACACCAAGTCTTAGAATCACACACTGTCTTAGTGCCTGGTCTTAGAATTTTCCAAATTAATTTATAAAAATAAAATAAAATAAAATGTGATTCATTAAATTATTAATGTGAGGGGTTTATTTTCTTGGGAATGTGGTGTCTGAGAAGGGTGTGGCAGTAGACCAGTTGAAGGTTTAAGCAGTTGTTTCTTGGCCAGCACCCAAGAATGTGGTAGAAGTTCATAGATTCCTTGGTCTCATAGGCTTTTATCAGAGGTATTTACCAAATTTATATCGATTTTCATCCTTGTTGACAACTTTGATCTGGAAAGACCAATATTTTGTGTGGAGTGACCAGTTCTAGGAAGTGTTCTGTTACATAGAGGGGAATTTGGTTAGTTATCCAATGATCTAGTTTCCTGAGGAAGGGGTGATGTTTGAGGTGTTTTCTGATGCTTACCGTCTGGGATTGGGATTCATGTTGATGTAGCAGCAGGTTGTGATCTCTTATGGTTCTATCCGGTTATGTCCCCTTGAACCTAACTACTCCACCCATGATATGGTGCTAGAATTAGTTGTGTTTGCACTAAAATTGTGGTGATATTACCTGATTGGGGATAGCTTTATGGTCTTCATAGATCACAAGAGTTTGAGGTATATCATTTCCCAGTGTCCTTACAGCAGTGAAGGTGGATAAATTTTCTTTAGGACTATGAATTTGAGATCTCCTAAACCATAGTAAAGGGGAATGTCATGGATGATTCTTTGAGAATAAAATTAGAGAATGATGTTTTTCAGGAGTCTATTGATTCTTCGAGAGAAATGGAGGATTTGGAAGCCTTGAACTTAGATACAAAGGTGGATATTGGTAGAGGTTCTTTGTTTCAAATGAAGGTACATTCATACCTAGTGCAGTAGGTGCAAGAGTCTCAGTGGGGAGACTCAGATGCAGAGGTGATGAGTGATCGTGTTGGCCATGGTGATGCTCCAGAGGTATGGTCCGAACCAGACGTTGTTTTGTGGGAGGTTGTTTGTTACTGTTGCGATGAGTGGGGGAGTACTCCATGAGTTTCATAACTCATATTTTGGTGGTACACCCCAGAGATTACAAGATGTATCGTGGATTGAAAATGATGATTTGGTAGCCCGTGATAAAATGAGAAATGACAAAGTTTGTGGAAAAGTGCTTGGGTTTCTTGAATTAAAGACTGAGTATCATGTTCCTGATGGGATGTTCCAACCCTTGGATGTTCTTGAGTGGAAATGGGATGACATATCCATGGATTCCATCATAGGGTTACCCATAGCTCAAGGTGGTTTTGATGGTATCTGGGTGATAGTGGATCAGTTGATGAAATCGGACCACTTCCTAGCAATCAAGAAGTCGGGCATAATGGATGATTTGGATAAGAGGCACGTGGATGAGGTGGTGTTTTTATGGAGTTATGAGTTCCATTGTCTTGTATCGGGATACAAATTTTTTTCAGAGTCTCTAGGGGATTGCATCATGCTTGTTGAACTCAGTTACACCTCAACACATCTTTCCACCCTTAGAAATATGGGTATACAGAGAAGACTATCCAGTCATTGGAGTATATGTTGCGGGCATACGTCTTGGAATTTTTTGGATCTTGAGTACGACACCTACCATTGGATGAGTTTTCTTATAATAATATCTATGAATCTTCCATTTACATGACCCCATTTGAGGATTTGTATGGGAGACTATGTCGTTCTCTGTTGTGATATATGTTTATTAGGGCGACAATCATTCTTGGTCCCGATGTAGTGCATAACATGACAAAGAAAGTTCAGCAGGTTCATGAGAGGATTAAATCACCGCATGAATGAAAGAAGTCTTATGCAAAACGTAGAAGGAGGCCCTTCGAGTTTGAGGTTGGTGAAAAATTTTCTTGAAGTTTTCCCCTCGATGTGGGTTGCATAGGTTTGGTAGAGGGAGTGTTGTTGGGACCTTTGAGGTGTTGGGGTGAGTTGGTGAGGTGGCATATCAATTGGCATTACCACTGAAGTTAAAGGTGATTATCTCTCAGCTCTATCGGTATCTTCATGATGAATCTCATGTCATTGACTGGGAAGAGTTGGATATCGAGGATGACATGATGTTTGTGGAAATCCCACCTGGATTGTCAAGTCAAGGCACAGTGTGTCTAGACCATTTCTTTAGTTCATGTGTTGTGTATGTATGGTGGCCTAGAGAAGATTACTTGGGAGATATAGATGAATATACGTTCCTAACACCTGGAGTTGTTTTGAGCTTTGGTTTTCTATGTTTTTCTTTATGATGTGATGTTTGAATCCTTCTATTTATTAGATAATATTTTTCCTTGGTTTTTGATGTGTGTGATAGATTCATAAAATATGAAAAGGGTAAGACCATATTCCTAATAGATTTGCATTAACTGTAATGAGATTAAACCCATGCAGGTGACTCCGTGCCGCCCATAGCGGATAATATCTTGACATGAAAGACGAAATTCCATGATCTGTATGTTTGGGATGGTGCAGTTTATTAGTTGTAGCATTTGTTAGTTTATGTTTCATGTGTTGTGTGGAAGTGTGGTTGTATGAGAGGAGGCGACTTGTGGTTGTGGCAATGAGGTTGTGTAGTGTGTTTTGTGGTCATTTGGGTTGGTGTATTTGGATGGTGGTAGCATTGGAGGTATGATGAGACCCTTGCGAGGTATGTCAAGGGGTGGTTGTTCAAATACATTTTCTTTTGGGATTTGTTTTTTATTCTTGAGGGTGATAATTATTTGATAGGTATCTGATGTAAAGGTTCGTGCCCTTTCTGTCTTTTATTTTGATAGTTCTGGTTGTTGGAGGTGTTCGAGGGAGGTATCAGGCGTTTTTGGTGGAAGCTAGAGGTGCAATAGAAATGTTATAGGAAATACATGTTGTGTAAGTGTATTACACGATATGTAATGATTCATTATGACTTGTGTGAGTCTGGTTCACAATGTGTAGATTTTTGGGGTTAAATAATAAAAAGACAATGCATTTTTCAGAGAAACTGAACCCCTATGATTACATGATGTGAAAGGGGATTGCATTTCATGTAAATCCCTGATACAATGTAGTTTTAAAATTTATTTGAGGCCAAATTGTCATTCATTCAACCTTGTATTATTCTTCCTCATTTTGGTAAAACCCAAAGCATCATAGGGATTTATTCAAGCCCTCTTCCTACCTCTTGGATGCGTTGGTCCCAATGGTTGTTCATTGAAAATACATGGGTGGTCATTCCTTCTTCATAGTTGGTTTCCTTCCGTTCTTCTTCAGAGTTTCGATGCGATTGTCTGGTTTCATTTGTGTTGTGTGTCCAGGATTCATTTTTTATGGATCATTGGGTGTGGTGTAGTTTGATCCATGATCCCGTGGTACAGATTTGGTTTTCACGTGTTCTTCTTTTACCTATGGTTCAGAATGAGTCGGTAAAGCTTATTTGAGGTAGAGAATACCTCATTTCTTTTTATTGTGTATCTTACAGGATTATTTTTCCTTTTTTTACCTATTTTTTATGGTTATGATGGATTAATTAAAGATAATGATTTGGTTAAATTAAAATTGAAATGGGTAAATGAGGTTTGAATCATATTTTTTATAGATTTATTATTATTGTGATATTGTGAATTGTATGGGCTTGATTCTGCATTAAAAATTGTGGCTGTTGGGGTTTTTTTTCAAAGTAGTGTTGAGATTGCTTCTTTGGTTGTGATTATTGTGATATCACCCTAAAATGGAAATTGCCTAACCACATATATTTGGATAATAAAATGGTATCCCCATGATTATGGATTGTGTGATAACGTCCCTAAAATGAAGTGGAATGTGATAAAATCTCCATTGTAAATCTATAAAATGATCTTGATGTATTGTGATGTTCGTTCGTGCTTTTGGGATGTTGTTGTGTGGTTGGGTCATGTAAGGTTGATGGTTAGTGAGCCGTGATTTTGGGGTGATGATCTAGTTTATGGTCTGTGCTTTTGGGGGCGGCGAGGTGGTTTATTTGAACGTGGTTTTAGGGTGGTGATGTGGTCATTTATTTGTGCTAGATTCCTAAATAGTGATGAAATAAATGATTAATAATGATTGAAATGTCTTGGGTTGGTTTGGTTAATGGGATGGAAATGGTTAATGAATAACTAAATGGTGGGTTTTGTGGTTAAATGTGGTTGATGCTAAATAATTAAAATAATGAGATGATTAAATGGTATTAGTTGTAAATGTGAAATAGAGTTTGTGGCTTGATGTGTCATGTTATGCATTTTGAGGTGGCAACAATGGTGATGTTGTTTTGAATTGGTTTATTTGTAAACCCATAGGTTAGTATTGAGTATTTGACACCACATATATATACTTTTATATTCTTATAATTTCTTTACGTACCCCACCCAAATCAAGCACTTTGTGTCGATTCCCATATAGTCATGCGATGGTTGTTTTTCTCGACATCCTATGAGAAGTACAGATGGATGGGTACCCACTCTTTCCTGCTTTCTCTTTCAGGAGGGGTAAGTATTGAAAAGTTTGTGATGACTGGATGTCTATTTGTGCACTATATAGTGGTTTTGATATTCTATGTGTTTTCGGGCGAGATGTGACAGTTCTTGTAGGGTGGTGAACCAGGTGTTTTTTGGGTGGGATGTGATATGATCGTGCTTGTGGGGCGGTTTCTGGTGGGAGTCATGCATGGTAGGAGGAGGGCATGAGGTTTATGTCATACATGTTCACAAAACCAAAATACTTTGGTTTGTGTAGTGGTTTTGTTGTGGACTTGGTGTTTTTGGGCGAGATTTGTTGTGGCTATGCTTGTGGGGCAGAGAGCCTAGGTTTCTTTGGGTGAGGTGTGTGGTGACCGTGCTTATGGGGTGGTGTGGTACACAAAATAGATGGGTGTGCCAGAACATATGATGTTGGGTGTGAGAGCGGCATACCAGGGGGAAAGTAGTGCAGGGTACCCTTTTCGATGTGATTCCTAATATATTATATTACTTGGTTTGCGTTATTTTGTGATCATTTATTAGTGAGGTTGGGATTATTAGTATACTTGTATAGGTGATGTTTGGTTTTTCTTTTTTCTCACAGGTGCATTAGTATTCTTCTTTCACATGTGTACATGAGACTTTTGTTTTCCTACTGAGTATAATGGTATTCTCACCTTACGTATATAAAACTATTTTCATGCTTCCAAGAGTATTACGTGGACCATGCTGGACATTTCTTGCTCAGATCTTGGACAGTTTTTGTGTCACTACTTCATCTTTACTTTTATATATTTTCTTTAGAGACTTTTATTTTATTAGTTATATTTATAAATTTATTGTTGGATGGTTTTTTATTCTTTTTATATCATTCATTGGAGTTTTTTTGATGATCCATCTTATCTACCAATCCCATATTATTATAGAGGGTAATTCCTCACATATTATGATTTTTTACTCCCTCAGTACTAGTTTCTAACTCAGGTCCTACCGGAGGTGGGACTCTGGGGTCATTATCTTTTACCCCTCATTGCAATATTTTTGGATCGAGTTGGTTGTGACAATATATATGTTTGATGGAGGTAATTATTTATCCATTTATATATTGTATAACATTGAATATTTTCTAGAGGATTCTCTTTTCTTACATATATGGATCCAAATATTCGTATTTTTTTCAACATTATAAAGTCTTGTAAGGTCAGTTTTTGTGGTTGACTGAATGAGGATTGAGTTTGATGGAGAGACATACTCTAAAAGTGTTTCAGAGTTAATCCAAAAATGTTTTGGATGTGTATTCACATGGTATTACATATGATGTGATACAGGGTGAAGTTAATTTTAACTTTAAAAAAGTGGTTTGGATGATATCCGATAGAGTTTTGGATATGGTTTCACAAGTTATTGTATATGATACAATATAAGGTGAAATGACACAAATTCTATTAGGATTTAGTGAAAGTGAAAGATTAAGGAGACTATACCCCAATGCTTTATATATATAGGGTATATGTAAATAGACACACACACAAACACCCACACCCACACACACACATATATATATATATAACATGTATGCCGAATTTCAGGGAAATGCATTAGGTATATTATTTGTGTGTTGGAAACATGAATTATTCTCCATCAAGGATATCATTAAAATAATTTTTTCATAAGATGAAACAAACGAGAGTTAAACGAATCCATGTATATTATGCATGAATTAGCTGTGATATGAATACATGCATGATAAAATCATGAATTAATGCATACACCACCCAGGGCTGTCCTCAGGTTCTATATAAACCCTACTTCCATATGTTGAAAAGTGTGGGTGTGGATTTTAGATCCTCATTCTTGGAAGATACTCCTTGACCCATTTTTCTCTTTAATCTTCCTCCTTTTCATATAAAAGTAAAAGAATATCATGAAGAAAAGATGGATCCCATCTAAACATCAGATGATTCTGTACAACCAGTGAATACACTACGTAGGTGGGAATATTTTATTTTATACTTTTTGGTCTCTCTCAAACTCATATGAAGGAGATAAATAATGATGCAGTGGATCTTCAGTGTAAGGTAATCTCATTTATAGTAGTAGTTCTCAATTTTTTTTTATCAAGTTTTCATTTATCTTTTATGAGAGATCTTTAGATTTGGTTTCTAATTTCTTCCCATGTGTCTAATAAGTTTTATTGGATTCCGACAAAACCTAACAAGGATGTGGTGGTTCATGGGGGGGGGGTGTAATGCAAGTTAGAAGGGGGGGATGTTGATTTACTTCATGTTCATGATACCATACTATCCTGTTTTGGTTATGGGATGATGAATATGTAACGGTTGTGACACATGGTATGGTTATGATGGGGTTGTGATGTGTCGATTGATATAAGTTGAAAGATGGGGGCATTCCTATTATGATGATTCTTGTGATGATATGAGGCTCATGGATATAAAAGGGATGAGATCACTAGGACGCATAACATTGGGGTGCTAGAGTAAAAAATCAGCGGGGTAGTAGTGAAAAGTACATTTTCTTGATATATTTCTTATATTATTATTATACTTGGATGTGTTAATTAGTGAGTGATCCTTGATGAGGTTAGGAACTAGTTGACCTGATAGGTGATTGTTGATTATGTTGTTTCTTCATTAAGGCATTAACATGTTCTTCTCACATTTACATGATAGTCCTTGGGTATAATTCTATTGAGTGTATATATTATGATCACCCTATGTATATATGATATGTTTTTAAGGATTCTAGGAAAAATTTTGGAACCAAGATAGACACTAATAGCTTGGACGTTGGAGCTTTTGTTGAGTTGAAATCATTGGATTGTCTTTTAGTACATGGAGAATTTTGTTTGTATTCATATGATATTACATGGATTGTGGGTTTAGGATTTTTCCTTATGTTATGGATTTGTTTTGAGGTTGAAATCATATATTAAAATCCTAATTATCTATTGAGGCTAATTCCTCCTATATGTGTAGCTTTATTTATACCCTTGAAGTTAGTTGCCAACTCGGGTCCGGCTAATGGCAGGACTTGGGGGGCATTATCTCTCAACCTTCATTACTGACCCAGAAGAGGTATTTTTGGCGGTAGGAGGTCAGTACAGAGTGGTATCAAAGAGTTAGGTTGAGTGAGGACGAAGCATGGGGTTAGAAACTTATGGGGATTGCATGATTTGGTAGGAAAACGATATTATAAGAGCTAAGTACATGATATAGACCAGGGTGGTTGGCTAGGGAATAAGATTTTAGCCCCCCTATGATCTGATGCAAGGACTATGAGTTCATTGAAAAACCAAGTACAATGGTGTCTCTTGTAGGGTAGAGTTAGGTGAGGTACATGCATCATTCTTATTTTTTTTGTGAGTGAATTAGGTGAATTTGAGAAATTTAAAATAAATTAAATTAAATGGGATTAATATTATATACTACTGGGCTTAGTAAATAATAATTTCCCTTTCAGTTATGGGTCCTGTATGTCATCTGTGTGTGGTTAAAATTAATGAGGTTCACCTTACTGTACTGGTTGATCATTGAAGGGTTGACCTGGTTAAGGAGGATTCACAGTGGCACATGACGTTGTGTACCTTTAAATGGTAGACTTTAAGAAAGTATGAGTGAAACATATCTGATATAGAGACAGAGCATTGATTTGAGGATCTTGAGATCACCTTCAGTTTGATTCAGGTTAGAGAGGAGTAATGAGTTATGTTAATTGTTTGTAATATGAGGGGTGAAACGTGTTAGTGGTGGATTTTGTATCTCCAAGAGGGGAAGGAGGAAGTTTTTTGTGGGAAGATTTCTAGGAGGAGTTTTTGGAGGAATTCTTGTTCTCAATGATGAAGGAAGCAATGATGCAGAAACTGCTTTCTATTTAGTAGGGGATCAGGATTATACATGTGCTTGGGATCAAATTTAAGTACCTTTTGTGTTTTGACCTTGATCCTTTTCCCAATGAGTAGTACCATGAACAACACCTTGAAGAAGAACTCCATTAATTTATCCAGTGTGTGATTACTCCATTTATGTTGCCAACTTATTTGAAGGTGAAAATAATGATGGAGGTGATTAAGAGTATGTTCTCACAAGGAGGGATGTTGCAAGAGAGGATTTAGTAGAGTCCCTCAAGACGTAGGGTTGTTGGTGACGTATCTTAGATGCTTTGTCCTTTGAGGTTTCTACTATTAGAGAGTCAGCCATGACAACTTCCTTTCCGGTTTTATAGGGCCAGTGGTTCTCGTTATTTTCTCAGGAGTTATGGACCACTATGATTTTCTTGTGAGGGTTGTGGTCATTGAAAGTATTAGTGTTCAGTTGTCCTTGGAGCTCAGCGTGGTGGTGACAGGTAGGTTTAACATGAGCTTTACCAGCTGATGCCAATGGTTTTGTATCAACACTATGGGTAGTAAGCTTATAATATGTCAAGAGGAGATGAGGTAGTTAGGGACCGACCTCTAGATGCTCCCCATCTATAGGGTCCCAAACCTGATCATGGTAATGGTGATGGTTGAAAAACAAGGCATAGGATTTGAGCATTAAATGTTGCATGCTATGGAGATTCCAACACTATAGGGTATAGAGATCGTCAATGGTACAATTATCTTATCATATACTCTCGTGTCTGCTTCGATTCAAAACTCTCACAATCCTTTGTTACACCCACCTTATTTCATTATTTTGGACTGGACATAGAGATTCTTTCCATGCCCGTGGTCTTGATTACGCCAATAAAAGACCAGATCTACCAGTTTGATGGGTTCTAGGGGTGTATACAGATGATGGGGAAACATCATTCATGTGGATATTTCTTCTTTATGTAAATACAGCCATACAATGTCATCCTCTACATGGATTGGATGTATTTTTTATATGCAGTTATTGATTTATTTCATAATAGTCACACTCTATGATGTGGATATATAGCATGCAGTTTTTATTGACTAAAAAGGTTATCAGATGGGAAGTAGGCATTTGAAACCCCTTCATTCCTTGATGATAGAATTGTTGGTGAAGTTAGTTAGCATTGAGACGGTGGAAGCTCCCATATTTTTTGAGGATTTTCTGAATGTTTTTCCTGAGGAGTTTGTAACACTACTCCCTCGATGTGACATTTATTTTAGGATAGAGTTAAAATCGAGTGTATCTTCTATTTCAATGGATCCTTATGAGATTACACTGTATGAGTCGCTGGAGTTGAGAATTTTGATATAGGATATTATGTTGTTGGGTTTGATCAAGAAAAATGTGTTTTCATGGGGCACCCCCAGTGTTATTCTATATGAATACTGATGATAGTCTGAGGTTGTGTACATACTACCAATGCTAAATCATATGATGATCAAGAATCGTTACCCTCTTCTGTTGATTGATGAAATTTTTGACCATTTTAAAGGTGCTAGCAGGTTTTATAAGATGAATCTATTGTATAGGTATCATCAGTTGAGGGTATATGAGGAAGATATCTTTAAAACTACTTGTCGATGAAAATATTAGTACTTCAAGTTTGTAGTTATGCCGTTTGATGTCACGAATGCACCATAAATGTTTGTATGACTCGTGATTTTTGTATTTCATGACTTCTTAGACCTGTTTATAATCATGTTCATCAAAAATATTCTTATATATAGGTCATAGTAAGAGTATTCCAATCACTTTAGGATCATTTTATATACTCTTTGACACTAAAAAAATCTATTATATGTTTTCTAATAGTATGTTATGCATATAAGAGGTGCATTTCCTTATACATGTTTTGTCTCAACTAGGAGTATCAATGGATCTCTCAAAGGTTGAAGTGGGCCATTATAATAGATTTTTGTTTGATTTTTCTTGGATTGTAGCCCCATTTAATGTTATGACAAGGAGAAACTTTTTTTTGGACTGATTAATGTCAAGAAACTTTTGACTACCTATAGGTGAAATTTTTCAGTTCCTTGATTTTTCGGTTTCTTGATGAAGGGTTGATGTTCAATTTATACTATGATGCTTCCTATTTGAGTCTGGTTTGTGTATCGATGTAGTAGATGACACTGATCTTTTATGGGTCTAGACAGTTACACCCCTGAGAGCATAACTACACCTCTCATTATTTGGAATTAGTAGTAATGGTATTTTCCCTGATGTTGTGGAAACATTACCTCATCAGAGAAGGCTTTGTGATATTCACCAAACACAAGAGTTTTAGGTGAGTTCTCTCTCAGTGGAATCTGAATTTGTGACAAAGAAGGTGGATGAAGTTCCTCAAGGACTATGGATGCGATATCTTCTACACCTTAGGTAAATAAAATGTCGTGGCTGACTCATTGAGTATATAGCCCCAAAATGACGTTTTTTAGGAGTCTAGGGATACTTGAAGGTTGATGGAGGAGTTTTTATCCATGAAACTGGATGTAAGGGTTGTTGACAATGTATGTTTCTTGTTTCAGATTATAGTGCAATATTCCTTGATGCAGTAGGTAGAGGGGTATCTATGGGGAGATCTATAGATAGAAGTGATGTGATATCAGGTTTTTTGGGGTGATTCTCCTGACGGCTGGTCAAAGGATGACCAACATCGATTGATGTTCTAGATGAGTATATTCTTCTCAATGTCAAAATGTGAGATAGTCATTTGGGAGTTTCATAGCTTATCTTTACTGGTGAACCCAAAAGTATTCAATATGTAACATGGTTTGAGGACATAGTTCGGGTGGCTTGGGATGAAACTGACAGTTGTAGAATTCATGGAACGATGTCTGGTTTTCTAGTAGGTGAAGGAAGAACATCATGTTTTAGGTGGTCTACTGCAACGTTTGGATGTCCCCATGTGTAATTGGGAAGAAATTTCAATGGAATTTGTCATAATATTACCCCATTCCTAGGGAGGATATGATCTTATCTAGGTAATATTTGATCAACAAATGAAGTTGGATCACCTCTTAGGAATCAAAGAGTCGAGCATTGTGGATGTTTTGGAAAAGAGGTATATGGACGAGGTTGTTCAGACACATAGATTTTAAAGTCTATAATCTTGGATTGGGATTCTATTTTTACCTCGTGAGTTTGGAAGGGATTACAACATGCTTTTGGAACTCAGTTACACCTTAACACTAATTTCCATCCTCAAACAGATAGACAAATGGAGAGAATAATCTAGATGTTTGATGATAGGTTATGTGCTTTCATCTTGGATTTTAAAATATCCCTAGGTGAAACCCTTACTCTTGGTTGATTTTTCATATAATAATAGCTATCAATAAATCATTGGCATGAAACTATTTGAGTATTTGTATGGACGATTGTGTCATTATCTATTGTGTTGGACCAAGGTTGTAGTGTTAGTGGTTCTTGTTTCTTATGTGGTGAAGAGAATGAAATAGAATATCTATATGGGTTGGGAGAGGATGGAGGTGGTACAATATCATCACAAGTATTATGTTGATAAGAGGAGGTGGACCCTAGAGTTTTAGGTTGAAGATCTCGTGTTGTTGAAGGTTTACCCTCATCATGGGTAAGAGATGTTTGGTCTGGGAAGCAAGTTATCACACCAATATTTCAGACACTTCTAGTTTCTAGAGTGCATTGGTGAAGTGACTTATCTGTTTTTGCTTCTTCCACAGGTGAAAAAATCCATGATGTATTCTATGTATATCAGCTCCACTGATATCATCACGATGGCTCCCATGTCATTGATTAAGGAGAATTGGATATCGAGGGAAATGAAACATTCATGGAGTAAACCATTGGGATATAGGACCACCAAGAGATGTTGCTGTGTGGGTGATTTATCCCCTTAGTTCACATATTGCGGAAGCATGGGGGCTTGGAGGAGAGTACTTGGGAACATGAGAAACAAATGCATTCTTGGTATACCGAGTTTTTCTGAGTTTTGGTTTTGTTGTTTTCTTAGGTTATGTAATACTTGGTTTGTGGTTGGTTAATGAGATATGCATTTTTCATCCTACTTATTTTTCTTATATGATAATTGCATTTGATTCATAACTAGATCCCTGTATGGTATCTCATGGGGTGGCTGTTCAGGCATTTCCCTTTCTCCTCTTTGTATAGGTTCTATTTTGATTCTCATGAATAATTTTTATTTATATGTATCTAATGTGATGATCCAAACTACTTAAGACCATACTTTACATTTTTCTAGGGTTTTGTGGTTCCAAGAAGGTGTTTGGAGTTGTTCTGGAGTCTAGTGAAGTGTTCTGGCCTTTATAGTGTCACTGTGTTTTGGTGGAGGGCCTGATACTGGCCTTTTTGGTGTTGTATACTTAGATATTGGCCGCAGGGTAGGTCATGTGGTGATGAGATGTACCACGATGAGTGAAATGACCTAGTTGGCCATGGTGTTGGGTGTTTCACTTGGGTGGTCGTACTGTGTGAAGCAGACAACTTGGAAACTCCTAGTGAGGTGTGTGGTACTGGGTGTGGTTTTTCGGGATATCTTATGTCTAAAACTGGGAGTTGGTGCTCACAATTTCGTATTACTAGATGTGATGAGGAGAAAATGACCAATCCTTTTGTGCTATTATGTAGTATCTTGTTGTGGTGGGCGTTATAAGAGATAAAACTTCTTGGACCACGCCATGACTTAGGTCATGGTGATAGTCAAATTGGGTTTTAAGACATGCAAGAAATAGGGAAATATACATAAAAGATTTATATCTCCTTTGATCATAGGATACCCTGATGTAGTGGGTTGTCTCCACACTTTGGTGAGGCCATTCTATATTCCTCTATTAGTAGAGGATATGACCTCCCTTATTTCTATCCCCTTTTCCACCGAGCTTTGAGAAACTCCAGATCCCTTTACCACCCATTGTTTGTATTTTTTGAGGATTCCATCCTCTTGGATTGTAGATAATCGAGTTCCCTTGAATTAAGGTACCTTAGTTTTCCCTTTCTCTCTTTAATGATCCTCTTTTTTCCTGGATCATTGTTGTGGAAATACACTTTTTTTGGGATGAGTTCTGAGTGTGGTTTGGCAGGGCTTTCTATGGGTAGATTATGGTGGATTTCCCTTAGAACTTGGTGGATTTTGATATCCTGATTCTTCTATTGTGAGCATGGTTCTCTTTGAAGCTCTAATCTAGGTAGGGGATTCATATTTTTTCTATTTTCCATCAATATTTGATATTAGTATGGTTTTATTATCCTTTTGGGTGGATGAAAAAGTTTTTCCTAACGAATATAATTAATTGTACATAATGAAATTGAAGGAGAATGAGAGATATCACACATGATTTATATATTTTAATGATTTTGGTTATCAATGATTGTGTGTTGGATATTTTGGGACATGAAATTTGTTTTCAGTAGTGTCTATATTGTTGTATATTGATATATAATTGTGTAAATAACTTCACATAATAATGGATAATCCCTAAAAGATGGTAATTGAACCGACTGTGTAAATAAGGAATTGTTATGTTTCCCCTTTGCATGAAAAGTTGATTTATTTGTTGGTATACACAATAAATATAATAATTGGTGTGTTTTCTTGCTTATTTTGACTTGTGGGGTTGTGGTGGTGTTGTGTGATGAAAGATCATGGAGTTGATATGGAAATGGATGATGTAATATTGATAGTTTTTTGATAGTTATGGAATTTAGGAAAAGTAAATTTCACTAAAAGAACATATGTTGGAATAAACGGGTTGGAGTAGGAAATAAATGAATGATGAAATGGTAAATTACATAATGATGTTTCATTTGAATATAAAAATATATAAATTAATATGTAAGTGGTTAATTAATGTTGTTAAGTGAGAGAAATGAAATTGATGTATGGTTGTGTTCTTGGTAAGTGAGACTGGATGGGTGGTTGTTTGGAAACAATATCGACATGTGATACTGGTGATGGAGAGGTTTTGGTAGTTGGGTGATTTTGGTTGTGTGGACCCATAGGTTGGGCTTGTGTGTAACTTTTATACATTTTATTTTCCTTGTGTTTTCTTTTTGCACCCCACTCATGTCATGTGTTTACACTGACATCCAATGGTTTTGGGTTCCAAGAGTTTTCCCCCAAACATCTAGGTTGGTGAGGATAGATGGTTGGTTACCTCTCTTTCCCACTCTCTCTTCCAGGAGAGGTTTTTACGCATGATCTATGATAACATGCAGATATAATGAACTTTCAATTATATTTGAAGAGAGGATGTGATGGATCATTATGGGAGCCATGCATTGTAGGATAATGGCTCAAGGTTGATGTCCTTTATCTTCTCAACACCCTACTAATTTGGTTTATGACAATGGTTATGTGATGATGAAGATGTGATGGTTGTGGGGTGTGGTATGGTTACAATGAGGTTGTGATATGGTGATTGACCAAAGTTGAGAGACATGGTTGGCTTGTTGTGATGAGGCTTGTGACAATATGAGGCTAATGGATACAAAAGGGATGAGAGTTCCAGGACCTTTGACGTTTAGGAGTGAGAGGGAAAAATTAGCAGGGAAGCAATGCATGATACCTTTTCTTGATGTGCTTCTTATATTATTATTATACTTGGACACATTAATTGGTGAGTGAGCCTCAATGGATCCATAACATAGTTACCTGATAGAATCTTTGTTGATTCTATTGTTGGTTCATGTGTCATTAACTTGACCTTCTCACATTTACATGAGTCATTATGTATGTCCCTACTCAGTGTACATGTTATGCTGACCCTACCTATATATTAACTATTTTTCAAGTTTCTTGGAGGACTTTGGGAACCGAGCGAGACACTACTAGCTTTAGCGTTAGATCTTTTGTTGAGTTTTTGTCATAATATTATCTTTTGATACTTTACTTGGATAATTTTGTTTATATTCATATGACATTACATACATTATGGCTTTAACCTTTTTCTATATGTTATGGAGTTGTTAGGTGGTTGACATCTTATCTCTGGATACTGCTTTTTGTTGAGGGAAATTCCTCCTATATGTGTGACTTTTAGTTTCTACAGTATGACTTTCTTTTGATACATTATTTGAAGGATTTCATCAGCATTCAGATGATATCACATGCATTATGAGTTTTTCATTATTCTTTATGTTATGAAGTTGTTTAGCGGTTGATACCCTATCTCTTGATCCCACTTTTATATTGAGTGTAGTCCGACTCATATGTGTGACTCTCTTTATACCCTCAGTGCTAGTCGTCAACCTGAGTGTGACTGGTGGTGAGACTCAGGGGGTTAGTATATCTCTTCATTACTGGCTCAGTAAGGATATCTTTGGAGGGAGGGGGTCATGATAGATATAAATAATATAAATTAATATATAAATATATTAAAAGACAATATGTTCATCTATATAAATAAATAGAAATAATAATACATCTATATATTAGCAAATACACACACATATATATATATATATTAGAATTATTACTTTTAATTTTATAGTTTTATAATTAATTAAATATATTTTGATCATTTATATAGGAAACTACTATTTATATATTTATAGGTAATATTTTTAATATTTTTTGTAATTTATATAATTAATATTTATTCATTTATAATAATTAGTTATTTTATTTTCATTTTTTATTTAAATCCTCATATAATCATTATTTATTCATTTTTAATTATAAATTTTTTATAAATATTATGTACTTAAATGATTTTAATATTTATTTATTTCTAATATTTTTGTAAATTATATAATTAGTACATATTCATTTCTAATATTTATTCATTTTATATTAATATTTTTTATTTAAATCCTTATAAAATCAATATTTATTCATTGTAAATAGATATTTCTTATAAATATTATGTATTTAAATGTAACATTTAGTATTTAATCTTCTCAAGATTTTTGTAATTCATGTAATTAATGTTATGAATTCACATTTTTATAAATATTATATTATATTTTATTCATTTTTATTTGTTAATATTTTAATATTTATATATACAAATTTATTTATTAAGTTTTTATAATTTCAATATGTTTGTAATTTTCATGATTAATATTTATTCATTTTTATTAATTAAGTTTTAATAATTTTAAAATGTTATAAATTTATATAATTAATTTATGCTAATTGGGTCTAGATCAGTTGGTGATATTGATTATACCCCACGACATAATATTGGAGAGATGAGGGAACAAATCTCCATCCTCACATAATTTTGCTCGATTAAAAATCAAGAATTGTGGGGCCTTCTCCTGCAGCATGTTGTAGGGTTCGTTGATGTAGTACTCTAGCAGAGGCTGTCATTGGGGGTGACTCAGGGCATGTAGAGGATATAATTGGGGATGGTGGTCAACGATCTATGACGATGCGTAGTAGAGGCTGTGGGGGGTGACCTCAGGGCATACTGATGACTAGGATTGGATGGTGTGGACTTCAATGCGAACAAGGATCCCCGAGGGTGTGACCTTGATGGCGAAACTCTAGTAGGAAATAGGGGATGCACATTGGTAGTGGTAACAACAAGTGTTACGGGTCGGTGATGAGGATGGTTGGACGATCCTTGGGCCATGATGATATGGGATTTTCATGGGAAATTATGTAAAGGTTCTTTGGACCTAATATATATGGGGTTTACAGGCCAATATATCTAAATAATAAAAGGGAATAATGGGTGGGTTATCTCTTGGAGGGACTATGACCTGCCCATTCAGCCTGTGAGTGTGACACACATGTGTGTTTTGTTGAAATTTTACCCTAAAAAACTAAAATATTAAATTAATTTATTTAAATGAATTTTTAATATATATTTTATTTAAATATTTAATATAATCCATTTTTAATATTTTTTATTTATACTTTTTTGTATTATTTATTTATTCTTTCTTATTTGGTTGAAATTCATATAATTATTTTTATAAATTCCATTTTTTATTAAATTATTTTAGTAATCTATTTAATTTTATTTATTTATTTTTAATATTATTTCATGAAATATATTTATTCATTTTAATAATTTTGGAGTTTATTCATTTTTTAACATTTATTTTTAACCTATTTATTTATTAAGTTTTAAAATTTTCAATTTTTTTACTTCAAATGATTAATATTTGTTCGCATTTATTCATTATGTTTTAATATTTTTAATATGTTTGAAATTTATGTAATTAATTTATTTAAATGAAAATTTTAATTTTTTTGTAATTTAAATAGTTAATGTAATTAAATTTTAATTAATTTTTATTAATATAATCAATATTACTTATTTATAAATTTTTATTCATTTTTTGTGTGTTAGTAATTTCTATAATTAATCTTTAGAATTCACATTTTTTAATATTTTTTTAATTTATTGCATTTTACTTATTCATTTTTAACATTCATTCATTTATTAATATTTATTCATTTTTTATATTTATTAATTTTTAATATTGTTGAAATATATTAATTTTTTAATATTTATTTATGCAAATTTTTTTTATTATGTTATAATATTTTCAATATGTTTTGAATTTATATGATTTATATTTATTCATTATGTTTTAATAATTTTAATTTGTAATTTATATAATGAATTTATTTAAAATGATTTTTTCAATATTTTGTAATTTAGATAGTTAGTATAGTTCATTTTTAATATTTTTTTTTATTTATAATCAATATTATTTATTTAGTCATTTTATTCATTTTTATTAGGTTTTTTTCAGCGTTGAATTATGCGTTAAAAAAACTATATTTTATCATCATTATAGAAAAGCGCCCATTATTATGATTTTTATGAGTGTTTTTAGTGTTGATAAATAATTTGGATTCATCAGCATTAAAAAAGCACTGATAAAATTCATATATATGAGATTTTATTTTTTAAAAGTGAAAAAATGAGCTTTTATTAGTGCATTTTAGTTAGTGCTAATAAAAAACATATGCTTTATTATATGTATGTATTTTACATTATATCCTGAGAAATAAGTTTTATATTAGTCTATTTATAAAATTTATATATGAATGTATTAGAATTTATAATTATATTATATATATATATAAACTTTATATAATTTACAGATATGAAAAATGATATAATATATGCACACATTTTTGCGTATTTATTTATTTATTTGTAAAATATGAATATTGTTAAACCAAATAGGACGAATATGAATTGAAAATAGATAGATGCTAATCACATGAAAAATGAGTATGTGGATGAGGTTAAAGAGTTCATCAAGTTTGCAAAAGAGTGTTTATATGACCTTTCTCAAATCATTTTTCTGTGTTTACATTGTTGTTATTCAAGACAATTTTTTTCCGAAGGAGTTGGAAGAACATTTGATCTATCATGGAATAGATCAAAGCTATAAATGTCTAACTAAACATGGGGAAGAACTGAATTTAGATACTGACTGTGATGATACTATGAATTAGGGATCATTTGATATGATTACCAGTATAAATGATGATGAAAGTTGTATTGATGAAATGAAAATGGAAATTGGAGACAACCTTTTTGATTGTCCAAATTTGTTTCAGAAGTTAAAAAATTGTGAAAAGAGACCATTGTATACCAGTTATACTAAATTGACTACATTCTCAGTCATACTAAAGCTATATAATTTTAAAGATAACCATGGATGGAGCAATACCAAATTTATAAAACCTCTTAGTCTCTTGAATGATATACTACTAGAAGAAAATGGGCTTCCTTGTTCAAAAATATGATACTAAACGAATGCTACATTTAGTGAGTATGATATTTGAAATAATATGTGCATGTACAAATGATTATATATTGTTTCTCAAGAACTATGAATCACGTACAAAATTTCCTAAGTGTGGTGTGACACAATACATGAAAATTAAACAAGTCCTTAAAAAATTGCATGGTACATTTCAATAATTACAATATTTAAATGACTATAGGGATGTGATGATACTTCTAAACATTGATGTAATAGGAAAATACAAGAATTCATGATGGGAAACTACATCATCCTGCGAACTCTCCTTAGTAAAAGAAAATTGATCATGAGTTTCCTGAATTTTAAAATGACCAGATAAACCTCTGTCTTTCACTATTTATAGATGGAGTGAATCCTTTTGGTGTACAAGTAGTGCTCACAGTACATGACCGATTATGTTGGTAAATTATAACTTTCCACTATGGTTATGAATGAAGCACAAATACACTATGTTTTCAATACTTATATATGGACCAAAACAACCCGGTAATGATATTGACATTTATTTGGCTCAATTGATCAAAGATCTATCATTGATGTGGGATACGAATGTTACATTGTATGATGACAATTAAAGTAAAGTGTTCACATTGAGAGCAATTTTTTAAGGGATGATAAATGACTTTTCTTTTCATGGAAAATTATCAAGATATGACATTAAAGGAACATTGGGGTGTCCTATCTATGTTAAAGTATACACTTAGTTTGGTTGAAATATTTTTCGAAGACTCTGTTTTTAAGACATCACAAATTTTTACCTCGACGACATCAATACCAATCATGGATACCATCATTCGATGGGAATACATAGAAAGGTACAACACCATCTCCATTAGCGTTCGATCAATAATTCAAAAAAGTAAATGATATTGTAATCGATTCCAGTAAACCTTTTTGAAAAAATATCAAAAAGGTTAGAAAAAGTGACTAGTTTTTTTAATTACCATACTAGAACTGTTTTTACATCAAAAAATTTCTTGATGTCATGTATGTAGAAACTTTGTCTGTGATAATGTTATCAACACATTACTAAATACACCATAAAAAAGATGACATCAACACTATTATGAACATGATTGATATGTGGATAAGGGAAGAGTTGACACTAGTTAATGGTGAAAGTTGTAATTTTGTTCCTCTAGTGGCTTACTCTCTATCCTGACATGAACAATTTTAATTTTAAACTTTTTTTAATGGTGTAATTGTTTTAAAGGTATGTTCATCAAATATAAAGAATATATTTTCAATAAATAATTTCAAAATAAAGGATCTAAAATCACAGGACTATCATCAAATATCATGAATGACGTGTCAATGACTAATTTGAAGTTAAAAGATCTAAAATCAGATGAATGAAGTGTTTTGATTCAAGATTTAATTCTTGTGGATTTATGTTGAATTCTTCATAAAAATTTTAAACATATAGTAACTACGAAATGATTCTTCTTTGAATTTATATATAGTAATTTTATAGACCCAGTAACTTTTTCTCCATCAATAAGGAAATCACATTCATTTTATGTGAATTAGTGATTTTCCACCCACCACCACTCTTTTGGTATAATGGAACACCTGATGTTTCACTTGGTTATGAAGATTCAATTTTGAGGTGTTTTAAATTACAAATGGATGTACCCCAATGAATGATATATAATTTTTTTGAAAGGGTGCGTCAAGAATCAAAGGAATCCTTAAGGTTGTATTGCAAAGTGATATATTATTGAAGAATATATTGAATTCTATACCAAAAACCTATCATATATCAATAACATTGGTCTCCCAAAATCTCATCACAACAAATTCCTTTTTGGTGAAGGGATTTTATGAATATATGTTGATTCAATTACCATTACATTAAAGGATCATTCTCACCTTTACATTTTACATAACAGAATATGTTGATGTCTACAAAGTAATTCTTAAGAATTTGAATCCATTAAGGGTTGAAATATAGATTTTAAATACAATTAATAAATGATTTATAGGATGGGTTTAAGGTCATTTTTAAATGAGTTATATATAAATCCAAATTCAATTTAAGAATGTATTTGATGGATAACTAGAGGACCAAGTGTACATGTATTATCTTATAATATTTATATAATTAATGGTTATACATTCTATTCAAGGAACATGATGAACACAGTATGATGAGAAATAGTGAAGTTACTACTATGGTGTAAGTGATTCATGTCTTTGGTACCTAGGACAAAAATATGATTTATGTGAATATTTTATACATTAAAATCATCAAACAAATATATTATTTTGATTATACAACATTTTAAGTGACCCTTTTCCATTAAAAAAGGCATAAAAATTGGAATGTAGTTAATGTCAATGAATTGGGCTTCATGAAGGTGAATTTTGGCATAGAAGTTTATAAAAATGAACTATTTATAATGGAATCATAGGTAGTGAAATAATTTTATATCCCAGATCCTGGAAACAATTTTTTTTTTCAATTTTTCTGTTAAAAACTAAAACAACTACAGAGTCAAATAGAAATTCAATTAAGGATGACCCTTTCATTGAGACAACACAATCATTTCACAATGTTCCCAATATTGACAGTGCCTTGTATTCCATAGGGGGGGATCAAAAGTAGGAGATTTGGATACATGATAATAGAGCCAAATCTCTTTAACCATACAAAAAAGTGTTTAATGAACTTGTTAATTTTTTATTATACTATGGTTTTCTCTCATAATATTATATGTTCATAACTGAATTTACTTAATATAACTTAAATGTTCAACTAATAAAGCTTAAAATGGATTATCCTTATGTTGATGCTTGAAATCTTGTTTAACAAGACATCGTTAATATTGAAATTAAGTAATTGTTAGGAGGCCAACAACATGTGGATGAAAAAAATACAAGCAGTGTAACACCAATTTATTAAAAAAAAGAGATTAAGGTAAGAAGTAAAATTATAAAATTAAGGATTGGGTGGAATTATTGTGGTCAAACTATTGACCCCATATATTAAATTTCCATTAGTTATATTGGGGTCAAAATTCAAATGCAGGTGTCGATTGATATATAACCATGACACAAAGTTCCACCTACTTTGAATGTAAAAGTCAATATCCTTATAGATTGTTTTTGTATTTATGAGGTATTTGGTTCTTGGAGTAAGACTCAACAAATTTTGGTAGTTTTTGGAAGATAGACTCTGGTAGCAGGAGGAGTTCACATCATGAGTGGGGAGTTCTCAACTAAAGTAGTTGTTCACTACTAGTGTAAGATAGGTTTACAGGGTGTGTTTTACAATGTGTATGATATTATTCATGACATGAAAGGGAAGTGGACCAGGTTTGATAAATCTATTTTTGAAAACTCATAATGTGAATTGATCTAGGTTTATTAGATCAATACAACACATTTTTGGGTGGGTTTTAAAACCCAAACATTTCATAACTTGAATGATCCATTGACGCTGTGAAATTGCACCTGAAAGTTTTTATGGAAACTCTATGAGTCACATCAACAGAGGTTTTTAGATGAAGAAAAGATAGAAACAAAATAATATGAATAAGAATAAGAAGAATAATAACACATGCATAATGATTAACTTGCTTTAGAAATAATCCCTATATCCGAAGATATGCAGAATGATTCACTGTAATTTAGTAGCACGATTAAATGGAGGTTTTCAAAAAAAACATACACAATAAAGCTTATCTTGAATGAGCTAATAAATAAGATGAAGCACTATGAAACCATCCACACACAAAATCCATCAGGCTATAGTGACCGCTGGATAGAAGTTCACACTGATACAGTGATGTGATCACCCAAGTCTAAGCTGCAACAATGTTGGTGGAAAGAAGTTTACAGAGCTATAGTGAACTATCGCATGCTTCTACATTAAGTATTCAATGCTAAAGTGCCTTATAAATGTCATAAATTAGTTCTACTATATCTGGTTAGATATGCTACAGTTCTTTGAAATTTGGTTTGGGGGCCTTTGATCCATAAACCCCTTGATTAGGGGAGTGTTGCCTCTTAAAACCCACAATGATCTCACTACAGATTTTGACCCATGAGAGTCATGGTCTTGTGTGATGTATGAGACTCTAATATTTGACTAAACATCATCCAAATGAATTGGTATATATCAATCCAACAATAGTGAACTTATAAATTGGATCAAACCCTCAGTTTTCCCCAAATCCTCTGATTATTTCCCAACCCCAAGCAACCAAAGGATCCCTCTCAAAATTTTTTGAATTCCTTTTGAAATGTATTTATCCTTGACATTCCATTTTTGATCTTTGATGACCTGAGGTTATTTTTCCCCACTTTCGCTTATGGTTTCTTCTCTGAATGTTCTTTTTTCCTCATGTTCTTTATTCTTATACTATGGTGGTTGACCTTCTTTGTATTTATAGAGTTCTTTTTATGTTTGTTTCCATAATTATGGTATGCTATTTTTTGAGGCTATAGGTTACTTGTGGGAGAGGTGACCAGAGTTTTACATTATTGTTTAGTTTTCAATCAAAGAACACTGAAGGGATTGAGGATGGATATACATTTTTTCGCCTATTATTTTATGTGAAATCATAAATTAATCATGTTTTGTATCTTTGGGTAATTTTTAAATTTACCATAATAAATATTAAACTAGATTAATGAATAAAATAATTTGTGGATGTAGCGATCAATTGTTTCTTTCCACTATGATAATGATTTGCCTCTTGATTTTCTAGATAGTGTGATATTTATGTTTATGATTTGATGAAAAAAAATTATTCTTGGGTTTTAAAAGTTAATTTGATGAAAATAATTAAAAAATGTTAAGCAGGTAATTTTACAAGGATAAATAATTATAGGCCATGTTATTATAAATCATTCTTCTTATGTTTGATGAAAAATAAAAATTAATTCTTAATGCATGTTTAATCAAATATTTTCTTCCATATATTAATGAAATTGTTCTTCCTTAAAGTGTCGAAATGATAAATTATTCTTGAAAGCATTTTTAAATAATTAGTATCTTGTAATAGATGATTCCTTAGGTATCCTATGGATATATCATATGATAAATGAATCAATTCATACAGGATGGTAAATATTTGATTTTATTTGTTATGGATAAATGTTTGGGTCCATGTGATACTTATTGCATGTGAAGGCTGGATGCCTTGTTTCTAGGTCATAGATTCTTCATTGACACTATTTTTTGTTTACTTCCTTTTATGTTTTCTATGGAAGTGATCCTTTATATGAGACATTATGTGAGTCTCATATGGATAATGGTTTGGAGATATATGGGTTGGGAAGCCTTGGTATATGAAAATTGATGGCACCCGCGATGGCAGGATGCATGGTGATATGCATGGAGATATTCATGGTGATATGGATGATGGTGTTAGGGATAACACAAGTATTGATGGAATGTGTTGAAGAAGATCTTGACCATTTATGTGATAAAATGTATATTGTTTCTTGATAATGTTTTTATTAGAGGATGGATGACAAAGTATCTTGTTTCCTATATTCCTTTTCTCATTTCTTGAGGAACTTGGTAATGTTTGGTTTATGCATATCTTTTATGGTAGCTTAATATGTTTTCTATAGTACCTATAATTATGGAATTATAGCAATTAATAAATGTTTTAACCCATGGTATTGGAACTTTATTGTAATGTAAATGTTGATAATCTTGTGGAAACATGAAATTAGTTAGATTATGCCAGAGGGCAAGAAATTCACTCGATGGTTAATGAAATGTGAAAGGAATAATCTTGATTAATGAATAATGGATTAATTAATGTAGTGTAAAATTTAAAAAGTATATAATTTATTAAATTAATCTCCTTGAATGATTGTGCACATGTAAGATATCTAGTTCTTAGTGGTAGCATCCAAGTGTAAGAGGATATAGCTGCAGTTGAGCCTAAGGTTGGGTTGATGCCCATAGTATGGTTGTGAACTATATTATATTCTATATGTTTTGGGATTTTATAAGAAACCCCACCAATGTAGGTAGGGAAAATAAAACCCAATGAACTCTCAGAGGGTGTTTCTACTAATATCCTGGAGGGCGAGGAACATATGACCCACTACCCCCACTAAACTCACTCTCTTATCATGGTAGTATTATGCTCTAGTATGCACATTGATTATCTTTCCCCAAACATGTGTATAGAGGAATGTAATGACTTGTGGTAATTTCATACACATGTATCTTAGAATATAGTATCATATGGATTATTATAGGTATGACATGAATGAGAAGTAATGGATTGAGGTATAATACCTAACATACAATTTTTGGTGGATTCTAAAAAATACTCGGTCACTATCTAGATATGTGACATGGGATGATGTGATGATTTGATGCACTTGTTGCATTGTATGTGATGAGATGATGTGATGCATGAGGGGCACAATATGATACATTATCTCATTTATCTTTAGACTTATTTACTTTTGGAGAGAGATGACTCAGGACGTGCGATTTTGGGGCAGAGCGAAAAACAAGTGGGGAAGTGGTAGTGAGGTACCCTATTTCTATGTTATGTTATATGCTTACTTGTATACAATACTTAGTTAGAGATAATCATAGAAGGGAAGATAAATAAGTATACCCATTTAGGTGATGAGTTAGCTTCACATGTTCACTGAGCTTTAGTATGTCATCTTTAACTTTTATAAGAGAGCCTCCATGGAGGATCTTACTGAGTAAACATGTTATGATCACCCTACGTATATATAAAATATTTTTTAGGTTTGAAATAGATGGTTGATGATCAAGCTGGATGTTACTACCCAATTGGTTGTTCAAGTTATGTATGAGATTTTATGGTCAATACCGATTATTATATTTTGGTACTTTTTGTTTCCTTTACATTTGTTCTAATGTATGGAATCACATGCATATATTTAGGATATTTCTTTATTTTTTATCTTTAGTAAGAGTTGTTTCGAGTTTATTTTTTTCTCATTTCTCATATCATGGAGGGAAATTCCTCCCATATATGTGTATGATATACCCTCAGTGTTTTTCACCAACCAATAGTCTATTGAAGGTAGGTTTTGGGTGTCATTAGTAACCTTCTCTCATTACTGACCTAGGAGAGGTACCTTTAGGAGGAGTGGGTCATGGAAGATTTCTCCCAAAGGTTCTAGTAAAGGGATATGATTATGCTTTGAGGTAGGAACAAGTGAGGAATACATGTATTGGAAGATAAATGATGTTATCTATGTTTAGTAAGTAATTTAAACAAGCTATATTTTCCGAGACATGAGTATTTAAGTCCCTCCTAAAACTTATGTATGAAACATTAGGTTCTCTAAGCCTATGAAGCGAAGTGATACAAGTTTCAAGGAAGAGATGTATGAAAGGACATGCATCATTATTATTTTCACTTTTATTTGAAATGGGTATACCTTGAGATTAGTTTAAACCTTAAATAATTAATTAAATTAATCATAAATATTCTATATTCTATGTTTATGAGTTCTTAATTGTTGTTCTTTTGCAGGAATGGATCCTGGTCGATGTCCTTGTTAGGTTTTTGGTAAATATATTTAATGAATAGATTATTTAGAGATTACCTTGATAAGTTTTTGGAATTATTTACTATAACAGATCAACCCAGGACAACTAGAACAATCACTCAAGTTAGCCCATCATGGGGTTGGGTAAAACAAGGACAATAAAAACTAGTCTCATATATTAGAAAACAAGACAAACCACTAGAGTAAAAAGTTGAAACAATTGAATATACAATTGATTCAAATAGGATAAACTATAAAGAAAGACAAGTCTAGACAAAAAGTTTCCAAGTTACCGAAATTCACCTCCAAACATTCCCAAGATGAAACAAAAATGTAAAGAGAATCCTGAATGTTACAAAATGATCTTCCCTTTATCTGAATCCTATAAAATAGTGACTAAATACACTCACAAGAATAAGTAGGGTGTGAGAAATGGAGCATAATAGGATACCAATAAAATATCTATACAAGTTCTAATATCAGGAATGCAGAAGTCCAAGCTTTAAAAAAATATTATTAGAAGAATTTTTATAATTAAAAAATTTGAAATATTTTTTCCAACAACCATTGAGTTTTAAAACATTCCATGCCATATTTTGAAAAGACAAAAACAAGTAGTTAAAGATACCAAAATATAAATAAACATGAGATCCAACATCCAATAAATAAACCATCTTGTAATAAGAAGTCAGAATCAACAATACACCTACTAGATGGGCTCTACCCTATGGGATAATATGTACTATAGACTCAAAAACATAACAAGGAATAAGGTTTAATCCAACTAACATTTATTCCTTACATATAACATCAACACATAAGAGGTTACCTCCTAGCGGTGTCACACACACTAAGGCTACATGTGTCTCTATCTCAATATACCCAAGGCTCCCACTGTGTAATGTTTGTCAATTTATGTTTTAAAAACCACAATCAGATTTCTATAAAACCATTACAATAACAATAAAATCTACATTATGGTTCAAAAATCATTTTTCCATTTTTAAATCAAGGAAATTATGTTTTCAAAGTAAAACCCCTTATCAAACGTGAACCTGTGCCATTTTCAATTTTAGCACAAGAAATGCCATTTAGAATATCAAAAAATCTATTTGAACAACCATTAATTCAAGAAATTAGAACAATTGAACAAATACACCTACCTCAAGAGCATATAAAATATAACCGCCCTTGGAAACCGGGATTGGAAAACATAAGATATTACTTCAGAAGGAAAGGCATGAACAATTACTAAAAAATATTGATAGAAACAAAATCCAATTACCAATCCATACAATAGACAGTTACACAACCACAAATGAGAGGGAAACTAAGATGAAGGATTCAACAGAGATATTAAACACATAAACCTATTTATTAATCACTAAACGAATCGATCCAAACCAAAGGGAGATACCCAAAATTGCATAGGATATGATCTCCAAATGAGAGGAGAATACTACTAAAAGAAATGTGCCCTCAAACACCCACACAATACTCTAAAAACTGAAACCCAATGAATTAAATGGAATATAATATTTTACATGTTATGAATCCTTTTTTATTTTATGTTATGAAAAAAAATCACATTTCCTTTTTAATTAAAAACCGTATATCACCTTACACGACATTTAACCCTTATACGACATATAAATTTCCAGGAAGTGAATTCAACTCATGGGATGAGTCTGGCTGACATTACACATCATGAACCCTAGTTAAACGTCGTGTGACTTCACAGAAAAAAATAGGAATGTAAAGGGAAAATCTAAAAATCCAACAAATCCTTGACTTCACCATTACATGTATCCCCTAAAATCCCTATGGGCATCGTTAATTATCACCATGTTACCGAATTTAGAAATTTATAACATGGATCAAACAAACCACTAAACTATAGGGTAGTATAGGATGAGAAAGTATGAGGTCAAACCACAGAGATAGGGTTGGAGAAAATATTAATCAAATAAGATAAAACTAAAATAATTTCAAAGATACAAAAAATAAATCTAAGATATGAAGCATTTGATTTTGAAAGAAGTGAGAGAATAAAATATAAAAAGGGTGTCGAGAAAAAATGATTCTAGTTTCATGGGATGAAAAGGTATAAAATAATTAATTAACAATTATACAATCATTGGAATCTGGTTCTAGTGAGTTCAATGGTCATGCAAAATGCTCTCCATCCCAAAAAATCCCCATTTCACATGGTTAGGTACTTCAGGTTGTAAAGGAAGGGGAACCAAAACCCTATTTTAAATATAGGGAAAAGAAAAACCCAATGGTCATAATGGAATCCAAATACATAGATCTCATATTAAACAAATGTATTCAATCAAGTCAATGTTCATGCACAAATAAAGAAATTAAACCCAATCCATAACCTCAATCACAATGGTCATGCTAGAAGAAATCATGATAATGATATAATTGAAGAAAAAATAGGAAATCCCAATATTAATTACATTAAAATATAAAATAACTCTTACATTCAATTCCCTTTCATCACACATGCCATGAAACAATGAAAACACTCACTCATGCTAAACATGAGTGGGTATAAAAAATAAATAAAGGAAAATCCTACAGAAAGTGGTGGTGCATGTGGCTATGCCTTTGTCCAGTGGTGGCTCCTAATTGAGCTCAATATAGAAGATGCTCAAAATAGTGTAGCAAAGGGATCTATTTATAGGCACTGGTTGGGGTCTACCTCTAGCTAGTCACGACATGTATTAAAGGTACACGATGTGTACCCTCTATCTTCATTACCTCTATGTTCGCGTGATTCTTCTGCATATCACGTTCATTAATTCAAATTTTGACCATCATCATGTTGTGTACAGGGGGATCATGACATGTACTTTCTCGGTCTTCAGTTGTCACAAATTTTATATAAATGTTCTCAAATATTTTTGTTGAAAAGATTCACATCATGTACTGAGGTTAAAAATAGTGAATTTTTCATCCACAACATGTTCACAAGTCACAACTTGTTTTGGAAGACATATTCTCTGATTACGTCATGACGCGTATCCTAGGCACACGATGTGTGCATGTGTTCCTCCAGATTTTAGATCCTTTTCACACTCAAAATACTAGTGCCACGCCACATTGCTTTACTCACGGCGCGAAGTGTCTTTTTTCTCACTTTTCTTCCCTTTTTTGTTCCTTTTCAAATGATTCAATGTTTCCATCCATTAAACATAGAAATACTCAATTAATTATAAAATTGGAAATATTCCTCAACTAAATACATAAATCATAACATTAAAACACTCTAAAATGTATGCATGAAATACACTTAACAAATCCACTCACTCTTGAATTCATCCTTGTCCTCAAGGATGAAATCTCAACCTACTACAAAGGACTATCACCCTATCATGATTTAAATTAAATTTCAATGAAATCAACTTATAAAATAGAAATTTTAATTTTCAAGAATCACATATAGAAAATTCATCAATGCCTCATTTTTCAAAGAACGAAATTGACCAAGTATTTTACTTTTCTCCTTTTGAAACTACCATTCTTCTTCATTCATCCATCTTTTTTTTCAATCCATTATCAATATGCATTCCAATTCCAATTTATATCATATGATTTTTTCTTCTCATCATCAAGGTAAAAATATAAATGGAATTCAGTACATTGCTTAGAAACATGTAATGTACCATAGGATTACAAGAAATTTAACATCTCATCCATGTAAATATGGAAATCAAAAATAATTATGAGGGCTTCACCATTTAGGATCAAATGACTCTGAGGCTTCAGGGTAGGTAGGTAAATGATTTAAAAAATAAGGCTAAAAAAGTGGTTTGAATCTAAATCATTTTTCATGATAATAAAATATAAGATCAATGATTGCCCCCCCTTTACAAATTTTATTTCTCCCTTCCCCAAAAAACTCAATGTGGGACCATGGTACATTTAAGTACAAAGAATAAATCAACCTCTTATGCTCTTTCTTTTCTATATTGAAAGATATGTTCAGGGAAAATATCATATCCATCACCTAACCACATACGATAAAAAATAGTAGGTCTGGAAAATGGTTATTTTTTATCTGCCCACGACACAACCCATTTTCCCCTATTTTCTATTTTCCTTTAACAAGTTTGGTGAATAATGAATTAAAATGAATAAGATGTCATGGTCTCTCCCCATAAAATATTGAAAACCCTGGAAGCAGAATATCTATAATAAAGTATATCCTAGTACATCCAAATGTTCCACCCCTATACTTAGTATTTTAAATATCATGTAGAACATTTAGAGGAAGGTAAGAATGGATAAAATAGGCTTATAACATGGTTCAATAAGGTTGTTCATGGATTCTATGGGATTAAAAAGGATTAATGCAAGGTGGGTCTTAGGATAAGGGCTAAAAAATATGCCTCAATTATATTAAAAGTGATTCTATATAGTAATATCTTCGATAATATGAAAATACTATTCTAGAAGAAAAAATGCCCGGGTTTCTCAAGAAATATAATAGAAATAATTTAAAATATTGGCTCAGTGGATGTCTTGTGAATGAGACAAATGGATGGGTCAATCACTCATAGAAATTCATACAAATAATTAAATCAATTAATAAAAATTTCAAAAAATCAAATCATGGAAAATTTAAAGAAAAATTTCATCTACAATGATTAGCATGCTACTCAAATAATGATTTGTCAAATCCTAATCCATATGATTATCACTACTAATTATGTTCCCCATTTTTTTCATTCAAATTTATTGACAATGAAATCAATAATTCTGGGCCTGGTAATTATCCTAAGTAGTTTCATGTCTCCTAGTTCATTTGAGTAAACGATGAATCAAATATGAGGCATGCAATTTCTAATTAAGGATCTAAAACTATTTTTAATTTGGGGAATATAGTTGAAAAATACTATTTAAAATGCTTATTTCCCTTTCAATTGGTGGTTCAAACATGGGCTGAACAGGTAATTCTTGTACCATATTTACGACGTGAAATGGTCTTGCAGCTTCTCTTCCTTCTGTCTACCACTTAATTCATGTTCCTTTTATGGAACTAAAAAATAAATAAAAACAAGTAAAATTACTTTCCCTTGAAATATGCTCAAAAATAATAAGGGTAATTAAATATAAATCCTAATATAAAATTAATTTCTATGAAAGAAATAAATCTAAAATCCTAAAAAGTAGTAAAAATCAGGTTGCCTTCTAGAAGATACTCCTTTTTAATGATCATTTATCTTAACCATACCTGGGTTAGCTATTTGGAGTGTAATAAAGGGATAAACATATTTTGTTTACCCAATTTTTTCTTTGAATTCCTCTCATCTCATCTTGAATCTTCATTGATGGAATTGGAATAGACTTTATAGGTGGTGACCAGAGTCTAAACAACATTAGTATAGACAGCAGAATCTCGACATCGGTCCAAACTCGATTGAACTAATATTGGATTCAAGTGTTGGTTTTCTTCAATGACCGCTTCAAGTTTTGTAACCAACTATTCAACTTCTTATATTTATTATTCTTTTTCTTATTCATCTATGTAGTCAGTGTAGGGTACAAATTTCCCTTCTTATTCCACTTAATGTGGTGCAATCAGTCTTTCTAGAAATTTTGTCATAAATTTGTCAACCTTCATCTCCTCCTCCTCTTGTTCAATTTCTTCAGTATCTTCTTCTTCCTTTGGCTATGATCCTAGTTTTACAGGGAATCTATTTAGCATCTTGGTATCCGAGGTTCCTCTTTTTTCAACTTCTTCTTGCTCAATTTTTTTTCTTGTATTTGTTTTCTGAAATGTTCTTCAGACCATTCAAGTCTTGTGACAAGGTCACCCTCTTCATCGTATTCTAATCTGGAAAATTAAAGGGAATCATGATTAACATAATTTTAAGTGTCGGAAGTGGTACTTACCTCATCTTATTTGTCTACGTTTATTTTATTGTGACACTCTTTATAGAATTATGGATCTAGGTTATGGGGTGTTATGACATCAATGATTGGGTACAGTTGTGGGAACTCATATGATTGAATTATCATTTATTGAATATTGATGATTAGTTGTGCCCTGTCATCCAGTATGCTGGCGAACCTCTCCTTGGTAGTCGTTCTGATATGCAGTTCTGCCATCACAACTAAAAATACCTAGTGTGGTAAAAATAAAAAAAAATGATAAAAAAAATCCTATGCTAAAATTAGTAAACAGAAAATATGAGAAAAGACTTTGTCTAAATTATTCAACTAATAATTCTCCTCTTCTATCCTCGAAAACGATGCCAAAAATTGGATAGCTCTACCTATGTCATTAATTCCCACCGGGTTACTGAATTTTGAAACTTATAACATGAATCAAACAAACAATAAAACTACAGGGGAGTATATGATATGAAAGTCCGTGGTCAAACCCACATAGAAAGGGTTTGGGAAAATATTAATCAAATAAGATAAACCTAAAAAAATTTCAAAGATGTAGAAAATAAATCTAAGCTATGAAGCATTGGATTTTGAATGAAGTGGGAGAAGAAAATATAAAAAGGGTGTCAGGAAACAATGATTCCAATTTCATGGGTTGAAAAAGTACAAAATAATTAATTAACAATTATTCATTCATTAGAATCAGGTCCTAGCAAGTTCAATGGTCATACAAAATGGTCTCCATCCCAAATATCACTGTTTCACTTGTTAAGATACTTTGGGATGTAAAGGAAGAGGAACCTGAAACCTAGATTAAACATAGGGAAAATAAAAACCCAATGGTCATGGTGGAATCCTAATCCCTAGATCTCATATTAAAAAAATTTATTCAATCTAGGAAATGGTCACGTGTAAAGAAATAAATTAAACCCAATACCTAACCCCGCTTATAATGGTCATGAAAGAAGAAATCAGGAAAATGATAGAATTAAAGAACAAATATGAAATCCCAACATCAATTGCATTAAAATATAAAATACCTCACACATTCAATTCCCTTTCATCACTCTTTCCACAACATGAAGAAATCACCTGCTCATGCTAACTAAGATCAAGTATAAATAAATAAATAAAGAAAAATCCTATAAAAAGTGGATGTGCAAGTGGCAATGACTTCATCCAATGGTAGATCTGTAAGAACCTGGATCTTCGTTCAGGTATGTTTTCCCTTTTTCTGTAGTTTTTAAGGAAAATAATTTTTGTGGAAATTTCAGATGTACATGCCGTGTACTTTCTGAGTACACACCGTGTACTTTTTCCCGGCTCGAAGACGTGTGCTGGCAGTGCCGGGCCACACACACGGTGTGTAAGGCTGAGGTGGAGCCCGGTTAATTTAGAGTACAGAAAATTGAAGTACACACCGTGAACTCAAGAATTACATGTCGTGTACTTCCATTTTTTTCATTAAACGGACCAGGGTCGCGCCTAACCCCCAAATTAATCTTCTTCTCCAGTTTTCGCCCATCCGAGAGCAACCGTACAACCAGATCTTTGACGAGCTCCTGCCGCACCGTCCGTTCTCCGATTTGAGCACGGTCGATTGCGGTGGAATCACAGTGGTGAGTTCTTCCTTCTGATTAAGCCTTATTTCTTGATTCCTCATTGTTTTCAAGATATCGTCGGATGAAAGTTTTTTGCGTTTTCTCAGATCTACATTGTTCTAAGAGGAATCTGTCATCGTGGTTCAAATATATCGATCTCCTCAGATCGAGGTAGGTGGTTTGTGCCTTTCTGTAGAAATTTGATGAATATTTTGTGCAATTTCCACCAATACCCTTGAACGGGGTAATGCATGTTTCCTGTTCTTCCCTTGTTACTTGCCTGCTTTTCTTGATTTCTTTAGTAGAGGTTATTGCTTCTGATTAGAGTAATTTGTTTGTGCTCAGATTGCTTTGTCATGCTTGTTCTGCCTATTTGGCGTTTTACCAGTTGACATGCCCAGTTGTAGGATAGTGGAACTGTTGTTTTATTATTAATGCTGAGCCTTAGTTGTTAGCCAAGTAGTTATTGAGGTTTACTTGGGACAATATACACACGCTGAGCATGTTTAGTTCTACTCCGGACTGTGAGAACCTAGAGTAGTAGACCAAAGGGAGAATTGACGGAAGGGCTTCTCCAGAGTGTCTTTTAATTATAATGTGAGACTATAGGGGGAATTGACGTTGAGTGCTTCCCCAGAGAGTCTTTAGATCCTCGACATGGGCCATAGGGGGAATTGACGTTGAGTGCTTCCCCAGAGAGCCTTTAGCACGATACGAGACTATAGGGGGAATTGACGGTGAGTGCTTCCCCAGAGAGTCTGCTTAATTACGTAGCTGAAGTAGAGAGGTGAGACTGTGTGTGCCTTCCAGATGGTTGCTAGTACTATAGGTTGAACCATAGGGGTTAGGCTGTGAGAGCTACCCAGAGGGTTACCTATTTTCTTCTTATTGCTGACTGCTTACTTGTGTACCTTACTTGTTAGAACTGTGGATTGTAGCTGCTTGTGCTTTTCTATTTACTGCTTCTTGTTTTATTACTTCCATGTATTCGTTGACTGTTAGGCACAAATATTTGGGTGATTTCATACTGGGATTGTATCTCACACCCTGTTTGGGCCATTATTTTGGGCCCAAGAAGACTATGTTGTTGCAGGTATAGACAAGGGAAAGCACCCTTCTACTTCAGGATCTTGATTGCACCAGAAGATGGGGAGCATGAGACCGAGACGTGGCTCGCGATGTTGAGGAGATTACTTTGATTTATTTTTAACTTGGTTTCATTTGTATTCCAACATGTTGTTGTGTTTTATTTTTTCCTTAGATACTTGTACCTGCTGCATCATTTTCATCATAGTTATATATCAACATTGCTTCCGCTGTTTGGTTTCTGTTGTTATGCATGTTGTTTACTGCTTCTGCTCTTTATTGTTGTTTTCTTACCTTGTATACCTTACCAAATTAGGGCATAATTTCCCCACCGACTCACCAAGGCCCTCGCTACTAGTCGGCAGCCTCTGGCGTTCGGGGAAACACGCTTGAGGTCATGTGGCGAACCGGGTACGGGGCACCAGGGGAGGGGCTCCGGACTCGGGTCGTTACAAAGTGGTATCAGAGGGGTTCTTTTCTCTTGATTTACTGTTTGGAGACTCTAGCCAGGGATAGGATGGATTCAATACTTGGTATTAAGTAGTTGTCGGGAGTATCTAACCCGTGTACAGGGAAAAGCCATACTACCTTGTTAATTGCAAATTTTCTGGTTTTGAGATTTTATGGTTGACCTGATTTCTCCTAGAGTGATTCACATGACATGTTCTATTATCAATTTGATATTTCGGTTCTATTTCTGTCACAACCTGATGAGATGAGGGTATGCCATCTAATGCATCATATAGGAACTTGTAGAAATCACATGTCATGAATTCTTGCCATGCCATCTAGGGTGCATTAGCGATTGCATGCTGTTGTGATAGGCTCTGTGTAGATTATGCATTCTCTTGTGATAGATTCTTGATAGATTCTCTAATATTATGTTATAAAACTGTTTGTTTTGTTCCTTGCTTAAAAATGAATGCCGAATTTTGGTTCTTGAGATGTTATGGGCCCTCACGGATCAGAATTTGGCACCTTTTCCCTTTTTTTAGTGTTTCTGGATTTCTGCGCAGTTTCTGAGCTACTGCCCAGAAAAACCCAGAATACACGACATTTACTTTTTGGATACACGCCATGTAGTTTTTAGGCCATGTCACTGACCGTGTGGGTAGAACACAGTGTCGTGGGAATAACTTCGGTAACAGGCCGTGTAGTATTGGTACACGTCGTGTGAGTTCGGAGCTGTGTACTCGGCCGTGTCACTAACAACATAGGCCAGAGAAGCTCAGGTAGCACACGCCATGTCCTTAGGGAACATGCCGTGTAGTCCTGTCCAGGTACTCGGCCGTGCCACGAACAACACGGGCCGACGTGACCTTCTTTTATACACGCTGTGTTTGCTCAGAACACACCGTGTATTCTTTCCCAGGTACCTGGCCGTGTCACGAACAACACGGGACGGTGTGGCCTTCGCCTATACATGCCGTGTTTGTTCGGAGCACACCGTTTAAGGTCCATCCATGTAGACGACCATGTACTTAACAACACGGATCGCCTAAGCCTTGTCTAGTGCATGCCGTGTTTATTTCGAACACACCGTGTAATCTCGGGTTAAGTCAGACCGTGTGGGTTAGCCATGTAAGGGACTCGGGCAGGGAAATAGTTACGAGTACACACCGTGTGTTGGGGTCAACACACCGTGTAGTTTTAAGTGTACACGACTTTTAGGGTAGGAGTACATGCCCATGTCAGTGGCTTAAAAAGACACACCGTGTAGTTTTTATACACGTCGTGTAGTCGTGTTTTGCAAATTTGTTTTATGTTTTTCTTCCCCTGTTCCCGTTTTGTAGCCTCGTGTTCTCTGTCCTTGTTTTCCTAATCTAAGGCGTGCTTTTGATCTTTCAGAGCTATGCCTCTGAGACATCCTCCAGTCATACGTCTGTCATCAGGTAGTGATCTGATGTCAGATATGGCTGATCAGGGACTTCCTGTCGATCCCCCAGCCGAGCCAGCCTTAGCACCAGTTTTCATACCAGTTGCGGGTGCTGATGCGCAGTTCAGGGAAGGTTTCATGAGGATGATGTAGGCCTTCCAGGGAGCACCGCCTCCTGCCTCATCTATGGCAGACTTGACGCGGGTCTTTCAGCAGCAACATCCTCCCATGTTCTTGGGGGAGGGAGGACCTCAGGCTGCAGAGTCATGGCTGGAAGCCATGCTGACTATCTTCGAGCATCTGGAGACGCCACCAGAGAGGCGGGTCAAGCTCACCACCTACATGCTCCGAGACTCTTCCAAGAGGTGGTGGGACGTGGTCTCACAAGCGGGTCATTAGCAGGCTATGACTTGGGAGGAGTTCCAGTGCGTGTTCTATGACTACTTATACCCGGAGTCCCTGAGGGCCAATCGAGCGCTGGAGTTCTTGAGCTTAGAGCAGGGTACTCTATCTGTCATGGAGTATTCCTCTCGTTTCACTGAACTACAACGTTTTACACCCCTTCGGGATAGGAGTGGGGTGTTCTTGGCGAGGAAGTTTGAGGATGGACTCAGACGGGAGATCTTCTCACAGGCGAACATCTTCCAGTTGACTTCCATCACTTCCATCGTCAACCAGGCATTGATTGCAGAGCACAATCTGAGAGACTTCGGAGCTGCGAGCCAGGGCGGTTCTGCTTCCATAGTTAGCCATCATCCAGATGACAACAAGAAGTGCCATAGGGAGCCTATGTGTAGTGATTCGAGGAAGAGAGACGCATCATCAGGAATCCATGTGACATGATACCAGTGTGGACGGATAGGGAACACGAGGTCACAGTTCCAGAGAGACCCCTTGGAGTGCCGATCTTGCGGAAATATGGGTCAACTTAAGCATTTCTGTCAGGTTTTCTCACCATCAGTTGGTGACCGGGGTTCTTCCATGACTCCTCGTTCAGGAGCAGCCCCACCAGTCTCTCACCTGTCGAGAAACTGGATTTATTCCGGCCATTCGAGCCGAGGTGGAGGTCGAGGCCGTGGCAGTCAGCCACTAGTTCCTCAGCACCAGCAGGGAGGTTCATCCCAGAGTGGTCAGCCAGGGGTGTAGGGCCGCGGCACGGGCCAGTCTTTTGCCATGGAGCAGACTTATCATGAGCAGGATCTCGACCCTTCTACTATTCGAGGTACGATTTTAGTAGCCTCAGTTTTATCTTAAGCCCTTTTCGATGCTGGTGCTACACATAGCTTTATCTCTATTGCTGTTGTGGAGAGCCTTGGACTCTGCATCTTTTCTTCTGCCGACTCGCTGACACTAGACACACCTTTGGGAACGAGGACATCTAGTGTACGCCAGTGTAGAGAGTTCCCTCTCAAGGTGGAAGGGTATCACTTATTATGGGATCTCAATATCCTAGAGATAACATTATATGATGTCATTGTCAGCATGGACTGGTTGATTCCCTTCCAGGCAGTCGTTGACTGTTATCGCCGCAGAGTTAGTTTCATCTCACCAGAGGGTGAATCTTTTCTTCATAGAGGCGAATGGGACGTTCGGGTGAGTCAGACGGGACTCGAGCATCTTAGGCTAGGAGGAGTGACGGCCCAGAGTGCTTGTCTTTATCTGGATGATCATGGGACTCCATAGTTGGACTTTCCTCCAGTGGTGGATCTATTCAGGGATGTCTTTCCAGAGGATTTTTGGGTTTGCCTCCGGAGCATGAGGTAGACTTCTCTATTGAGCTCATTCCAGGAGCGGCACTGGTGTCCATTCCTCCTAATAGGATGGCCACACATGAGTTGTAGGAGCTCAAGAAGAAGTTAGAGGAGCTACAGGATAAGGGTTTCATCCGACCCAGTACTTCTCCTTGGTGTTCACCTATTCTATTTGCGAAGAAGGCAGACGGTACCCTTCAGCTTTGTGTGGATTATCGTAAGGTGAACCAGTTGATGGTCAAGAACTGATATCCTTTGCTAAGGATTGATGAACTTTTCGATCAAATTCGAGGATCCCGGGTGTTCTAGAAGATCGACTTGAGGTCCGGTTATCATCAATTGCACGTTAGACCATCAGATATACCTCTGAAAACCTTCAGGAGCAGGTACGGTCTTTACGAGTATACAGTCATGCCCATCAGACTCATGAACGCACCTGTAGTTTTCATGACACTAATGAACCGAGTGTTCCATCCTTACTTGGATTCCTTCGTCGTGGTTTTTTTGGGCGATATCTTGGTGTACTCTCACACTCGACACGACCATGTCACCCATATTGAGATCAATCTGAGTACACTGAGAGAGCATCATCTTTATGCTAAACTCTCGAAGTTCCACTTCTAGATGGATCAGATTCACTTCTTGGGTCACGTAATCTCAGAGGCAGAAGTATCTGTGGACCCAGAGAAAGTGAGATCTGTAGTTTCATGGGAGCATCCGAAGAACGTCTTTGAGGTACAGAGCTTCCTAGGGCTGGCTGGATACTACCGATGCTTCATTTGGGACTTTTCTCATCTAGAAGCACCTTTGAAAGGTCTGACCAAGAAGGGGGTGGAGTTCTTATGGTCAGATTCTTGTGAGTCATCCTTTCAAGATCTGAAAGGGAGGTTGATGTCAGCACCGATACTAGTCTTGCCAGATCCAGGCAAGAGCTACACTATTTATTGTGATGCTTCAGGAGTCGGGTTAGGAGCTGTGCTTATGCAGGGAGATGGAGTCGTTGCGTATGGGTCTCGGCAGTTGAGGCCACATGAGAGGAACTACCCTACCAACGATCTGGAGTTGGTATCTATTGTTCATGCCTTATGCTGTTGGAGACACTATCTGCTGGGGGAGCACTTTGTGGTCTTCACTGACCACAAGAGTCTCAAGTATATCTTCACTTAGTGTGATCTAAATATGAGGCAACGCATGTGGGTTGAGTATCTACAGTCTTTTGACTTCGAGCTTGCCTATACACCGGGAAAGGGAAATGCCATGGCAGATGTGTTGAGCAGGAGAACTCATATTTAGGATGTTCAGGAGGCTAGTAGTGAGTGGCAGCTGATGGATCTGTTCTCTGTGATGCATCTGGAGGTGCACGACAGACGGGGATAGACTTTTCTATCTTTTGTAGCTGTTACCTCCATGCTACTTGATCGGGTATGGATGAGGAAGCTATCAGACTCAGAAGGCTTAGTCCTGTAGGAGAGTGTGTCAGGAGAGGACCCTCTTCCTGGATGGGCAGTGGTCGAGGATGAGATCTTGCGTTTCCAGGGATGCGTATGGGTGCCGACAGACATACGTGAGGAGCTGATGCGGGATTTCCATTCCTCTGTTTGGGCAGTTCATCTTGGCATCACCAAGATGTGTCAGGACCTTCATTTCCAGTACTGGTGGCCGGGTATGAAAAAGGATGTTGCTGGTTTTGTCATGAGATGTTATACTTGTCAGCAGGTGAAAGTAGAGCATCAGTGACCAGCAGGCCTTCTACAGCAGCTACCCATTCTGAAGTGGAAGTGGAACGAGGTTGCGATGGACTTAGTGACTGGGTTGCTGAGGTCACCGCAAGGAAACGATGCTGTTTGGGTTGTTGTCGACAGTCTTATGAAGGTTGCTCACTTCTTTTCGATCAAGGAGACCTTTAGTGTCAATGATCTGGGACGAGTTTATATCAAAGAGATCGTTCGTCTACATAGAGTTCCACGCTCTATTGTTTCAGACAGAGATACGCGCTTTACCTCTCGGTTCTAGCAGGGAATTCAGAAGGCCTTGGGTACACAAGTAATTTTGAGTACAGATTACCATCCCCAGACTGATGTCCAGTCTGAGCGCACGATCCAGGTGCTTGAGGATATGCTCCGAGCTTGCATACTTGAATTTGGAGGTACTTGGGAGAAGCATATTCCCCTGGTGGAGTTCGCCTACAATAACTGTATTCAGGCGACCATTCAGATGGAACCATGTGAGGATTTGTACGGTAGGCTATGCCGATCTCCCTTATTCTAGCTAGAGGAAGGAGAGGCAGCTTTGCTGGGACCTCGTCTTGTTCAGGAGACTTTAGAGAAAATAGAGCTGATTCGAAAGAGGATGGATACAGCGCAGTCTCGACAGAAGTCTTATGCTGATCAGCGGAGACCACCTCTGGAGTTCGAGGTTGGTGATCAGGTTTTCCTACGTGTCTCACCAAGGTTGGGACACAAAAGGATTCAGAGACAGGGTAATCTTTCACTGTGGTATGTCGGGATGTTTGAGGTCTTGGAGGGAGTGGGGTAAGTCGCCTATCCGTTGCAGCTACCTCAGAGGTATCGGGCCATGCACAACATCTTCCACGTCTCTCAGCTTCGACGTTACTTTTCATACCCGTATCACATCTTTCAGCCCGAGGAAGTCGAGCTTAAAGCAGATGCATCGTTTTAGGAGCATCCTATCTGGATTGTCGATCGCAGTATGAAGGTTCTCCGTGGGCGATCTGTTCCTTTGGTACGAGTGCTATGGTAGCACTAGAGAGTACAGGACGAGACCTGGGAGAGGGAGGCCGATGTACGATCCCAGTGGCCGGAGCTGTTCGGGGATTCTTCTTCTCCACCTCATTAGGGAAATTTGGGGACGAATTTCATTAAGGGGGGAAGTTTGAAAGAACCCGGATCCTTGTTCAGGTATGTTTTCCCTTTTTCTGGAGTTTTTAGGAAAATAAATTTTCTAGAAATTTCAGAAGTACACACTGTGTACTTTCTGAGTACACGTCGTGTACTTTTTCCAAGCTCGAAGTCGTGTGCTGGTCGTGCCGGTCCACACACACGGTGTGTAAGGCTGAGGTGGAGGCCAGTTAATTCGGAGTACAGAAAATTGAAGTACATGCCGTGTACTCAAGAAGTACATGCCATGTACTTTCTTTTTTTCATTAAATAGACCGGAGTCGTGCCTAACCCCCAAATTAATCTTTTTCTATAATTTTTTCCCATCCGAGAGCGACCGTACGACCGGATCTTCGACAAGCTCCCACCTCACCGTCCGTTCTCCGATTTGAGCATGGTCAATTGCGTTGGAATTAGAGCGATGAGTTCTTCCTTCTTCCTGAGCCTTTTTTCTTGATTCCTCCTTGTTTTCAATATATCGTGGGATGAAAGTTTTGTGCGTTTTCTTAGATCTACATTGTTTAAGAGGAATTTGTCATCGTGGTTCACATATATCGATATCCTCGGATCGAGGTAGGTGGTTTGTGCCTTTTTGTAGAAATTTGATGAATATTTTGTGCAATTTCCACCAATACCGTTGAACAGGGTATTGTGTGTTTCCTGTTTTCCCTTATTACTTTCCTACTTTGCTTGATTGCTTTAGTAGAGGTTATTGCTTGTGATTAGAGTAATTTGTTTGTGCTCAGATTGCTTTATCATGCTTGTTATGCCTGTTTGGCGTTTTTCCAGTTTCCATGCCTAGTTGTAGGATAGTGGAACTATTCTGTTATTATTACTGTTGAGCCTTAGTTGTTAGCGAAGTAGTTCTTGAGGTTTACATGGGACGATATACGCGCACTGAGCATGTTTAGTTCTACTCAGGACTCTGAGAACCTAGAGTAGTAGACCAAAGGGAGAATTGACGAAAGGGATTCTCCAGAGTGTCTTTTAATTATGATGTGAGACTATAGGGGGAATTGACGTTGAGTGCTTCCCCAAAGTGTCTGTAGATCCTCGACGCAGGCCACATGGGGAATTGATGTTGAGTGCTTCCCCAGAGAGCCTTTAGCACGATATGAGACTATAGGGGGAATTGGCGGTGAGTGCTTCCCCAGAGAGTCTGCTTAATTACATAGATGAATCAGAGGGGTGAGACTGTGTGTTCCTCCCAGAGGGTTGCTAGTACTATAGGTTGAACCATAGGGGTTAGGCTGTGAGAGCTACCCAGAGGGTTACCTGTTTTCTTCTTATTGCTGACTACTTACTTGTGTACCTTACTTGTTAGAACTGTGGATTGTAGCTTCTTGTGATTTTCTGTTTACTACTTCTTGTTTTATTACTGCCATGTATTAATTGACTGTTAAGCACAAATATTTGGGTGATTGCCTACTGGGATTGTATCTCACACCCTGTTTGGGCCTTGATTTTGGGATCAAACAGACTATGTTGTTGCAGGTATAGACAAGGGAAAGCACCATTCTAGTTCAGGATCTTTATTGCACCAGGAGCTGGGAAGCATGGGACCGAGCCGTGGCTCGCGATGCTGAGGAGCTTACTTTTTTTCTTTTTCACTTGGTTTCAGTTTTATTCCAGCACGTTGTTGTGTTTTATGTTTTCCTTAGATACTTGTACCTGCTGTATCATTGTAATCATAGTTATATATCTACATTGATTCCGCTATTTGGTTTCTGTTGTTATGCATGTTGTTTACTGCTTCCGCTGTTTATTGTTTCTTTCTTACCTTTTATACCTTACCGAATGAGGGCATAGTTTCCCCACCGACTCACCAAGGCCCTCACTCCTATTTGGTAGCCTCTGGCATTCGGGGAAACGTGATTGAGGTCATGTGGTGAACTGGGCATGGGGCACCAGGGGATGGGCTCCGGACTCAGGTCTTTACAAGATCCTTGTCAAGATCTATCTATAAGATGTTCAAATGGTCTGGCCAGGGGATCTATTTATGGTGTTGGATGGGGTTTGACCATTTCTAGTCATGACATGTACTGAAGGTACATGACGTGTACCCTCAGTCTGCATTACCTCTGTCTCTGTGTGAGTCTTTCGCATATCATGTTCATTAATTCAAAGTTTTAATGTAGTCACATTGTGTATAGGGGGCTCATGACATGTACTTTCTTGGTCTTTAGTTGTGGCAGTACTTGTAGAAATATTCTCTAAAATTTGTGCTGAAAAGAGTCTCATCGTGTACTGAGGTTACATGATGTGTACTTTTCATTCACAACATGTTCACATGTCACAAATTTTTCTGGTGGTATCCTACATCTCTAATGAAGTCACAATGTTTATTCAAGTTACACAACATGTACGTATGTTCCTCCAAATTTTGGCCCCTCTTCATACTCAAAATACCAGTGTCACACCGCTTTTCTTTGTTCGTGGCACAAAGTTTCTTTTTGCTCATATTCCTCACCTTTTTGTTCATTTTTAAAGGATTCAACCTTTCCTTCCATAAAACATAAAATAACTCAATTCATTACAAAGTTATAAATATTCATCAATTAAATACTTAAATACTAACATTAAAACAATCTAAAATGTATGCATGAAATGCTCTTATCACCCCCCCAATTTAAGACCGAAAATACACGCCCAACAATAAAATGGAAACCCCAAAAAAGAGATCAGAACATACCTAATGTAAAGGTAATGGGGAATTATAATCTCCTCTCCATAAAATATTTATTCCTCAAGAAATATATCATGATCTTGGATCTAGAAAAAGAGTAGTCCACTTATTACTCATAAATGACTCTCTCTCCCACATCTCGTGGCTATCCTATCTGCAATTCCACATTACCCAGACCATAGGAATCATTTTACCCCACAATACCTTATCCTAGAGACCCATAATATAAACTTGTTGCTGAACCAAATTGGTTGTAGTATTAAGAACAACATCCTCCCATCTAATCACATGGGAAAGATATGGTATACAACTCCACATCTAGGAAACACGAAACAAATCTTGTATAGAAATTAAGCTAGATGGTAACAAAAACTAATAGGCCACCCTCCCCATACTCTCAACGATATCAAAGGGGCCCACAAACCTCAGTGACAACTTACCCTACATACCCAACCAATGATGTCCCATATGAGGTGAAACTCCGAGAAAGACCCGATAACCAACATCAAACTCTTGCAGCCAACACTGATGGTTCACATGAGATTTATGATGACTCGATGCCATGATCAAACACCAATGGATCAACCACACCACCTCTTTCATCTCATGAACAATGCCTGGACCAACCAAGGACTAATCTCCCAACTTTTCCCAGCACAAGGTAGATCGACATGGACACCCATACAAATCCTCAAAGGGTGACATCATTATTGAATCCGGATAACTATCATTATTGGTGAACTCAACCAAAGTCAAATATATATCCCAAGATCCACAAAAATCAAGAACACAAGCCCGAATCATATCCTCAAGAACCTGAATATCCCTCTATGAATGTCCATGCATCTATGGATGACAAACCATGCTCAATTTAAACTAGGAACTCATTTCCATCTGCAAAACTTTCTAGAATCTGGATGTGAACCTCAAGTCCCTAATAGAAAAAACTAATGGGGGAACCCCCTGAAGCATCAAAATATTGTGTACATTTAAGTCCCTAGGCCATTCCACTTTCATTGTTTCCTTTATTGGAAAGAAATAAACTGATTTAGTAAGTCTTTTAATAATCACCCAAATCTCATCCTTCCCATTAAAAGTACGTGGCCAAAAAATGTTTAAATCCACAGAGATCTCATATCATTTCCATACCAGAATTCATAAAGGCTACAATAAACCTATAGATCAATAGTGTCTCTCCATAACTCTTTGACAAGGGAGACACCACAATATAATAGTCTGCAACTAACCACCTCATTCCCAACCACCAATATTGATGTCTAAAATTGTGGTATGTATTTGTATCTCCATGGTTCATGAACAAACATGACCAATGTACAGTGTTTAACAGCTCCTATATCAAGGAAAATGTAACAACCAGCCTTCAACCGAAGCACAATGCTCTACTGGGATACTAAGATAACTTGCATGAGGTCTCCCCACCATTTAATATTTCTTTTAAGCGTCACATCTCCATTTATATCATCTACACAAGTTGAGTTCATTCATCAAAAGATGAGTCGACCTTTATCGAATCCCAGAACACCTATCCCCCAACCTCCTTTACTTCCAAGATCATATCGAGAAACAAAATCATTAGTGAAAACTCCTCAACTGATCCCTTCATTTATTATGTCATTAATTTTCTACTCAATATGTCAGCTACCAAATTTCATTTCCCAAAAATATGTATGATATCATAATCAAAAGTCTGAAGATACTTAACCCAGTGTCTCTATCACAAGTTTAGATATCTTTGAGTGAAAATGAACATCAAGATTTTGTGATCAGAATATACCATAAACCGATCTTCAAAGAGATAGAGACACCACATTTTGAGGTCATTCATAAAAGTTGGAAACTCAAGATCATAGGTAGGTTAGTTATTCTCATGATGGAATAACTGGCATGAACTCAAATACACAACCTATTTCCCCAGTGTCAAGATACATCCCAAACCTTTTCCAAAAGAATTGCATAAAACATCTTAACCTGATCCTAGTTATGGAAGAATCAAAACTAGTTCTAAAGTCAAACTAATATTCAGATCCTAAAAATAACTCTAACACTTTTAGTTCCATTCAATATTTACTCCCTTATGAGTTAAATTTTTCATCAAAGATGTGATCTTGGAGAAGTCTCAAATAAACCATCTATAGTAACCTGCCAAACTCAAGAATATTTAGGTCTCAAAAAATGTTCTCTGATACTCCAAATACATAACTTCCTACACCATTTTAGGATCAACTGATATTCCCCTCTTAGATATCACATGCCCCAGAAACTTCACTTCTTACATCCAAAACTCACATTTAGAAATCTTTCCATATATGCAATGTTCCCTCAATGTTTGAAGAATGATATCCAAATGGTCTTTGTGCTCCTCCCCTAACTTGGAGTACACCAAGATATCATCTACAAACACACAAAAAAAATATTACAAGAAATAATGAAATATGTAGTTCATTAAGGCCATAAACACCACATGAGTGTTAGTGTAACCGAATGACAAAACCAGAAATTCAAAATTCCAATATTGACTCAGAAATTATTTCTTGGGTATATCCTCTTCTCAGACTCTCAATTAGTGGTAAAACGACCGTAGTTTAACCTTATAAAACCAATTACCACCCTCAACTTATCAAAGAGACCATCAATTACGGGTAAACGATACTTGTTCTTAATGGTCCCCTGATTCAACTTTCGTTAGTCAATAAAAGTATAAAACTTCCATATGACTTTTTAGCAAAGAGTATAGGTGAAGCACATAGTGAAATTATAAGAAGAATAAATAATTTCACCTATAGGTCCTCAAGATAGACTTTAAGTTCCACTAACTTAGCAGGATAAATTCGATAGGATGGCATAAAAACAAGCATCATTCCACGTAACAGGTCAATAGTAAAATTGACCTCTCTCTATTGAAGTAAGCCATAAAAATCATCCAAAAATACATCAGGTTATACACACACAAAATTAGGTAGATAACCACCAAATCACAGGTCAACTACATCAAGAAACATTTCTAACAACCTGTATGAAATTAAACTAGCATTAGGAACAACCGTCCCGACCCTTCCTATTCTAGAGCCCCACTTACCCTGAAAAATACGAGTAACCCCAGCGTTGGATAAAAACGACACCTAACTACGATAACAGTCTATCTAGGCCCTTATTCCAATCATCTAATCACTATTTAAGATAAGGTCAAATATATCAAGATAAAACACTAAAAAGTCCCTGACCACCTCAAAGTCTCCTATCACCACCCAAAACATGGTATATTTTAAACCTTGTTCATACTTCTTTCCCAAAGGTGTGGAAAGATCCAATAAGAATTTCTTAAGATCTAAACAAAAACCCAAAACTTCAACCAAATTTGATGATATAAAATAATGAGTAACACCTATATCAAACAAATATATCACCATAGAAGATGAAATAAATACTATACCTCTAATAGTAGCTAGCCCTGCTTTATATTCATCTTAAAAACATTCGGATGCATAAAAATTTCTTCAATTCTCCACCTGGATACCCCCTTGTCTTGAGAATGAGACCCACCACCTTTGGAAGAATCAAACTGAACTTGTGACCCCTTGGTGAAAGTGGATATCACCTTACTTCCTTGGGACATCTTATCAAAAAAATGCTTCAGATGACAAGATCACCCACAAAGGTGAAAAGTTCTAGGATCCTCCATACAATGAGGCCTAGTTTGACCATGACTTCTATGCTGGTATCATATAAACTATTTCTTCCATGTAGAATCCCTTGAATCTGGTCTTACCGAAAACTAGAAACTCTTGGACTTTTTTTTGACTAGAAGAAGTGCCCTAGCTAACTGCTATTCCCACAGAATCTCCACCCAATCCAATCCTTCCAACTATTTCTACCTTAGTCAATGTAGCTTCATCCACTACCTCCAAAAATTTTGGAAGGAAAAAAATAACTAGCATTGACCGAACATTATCCATCATCATCATCTTGAACCTCCAAACCATCAAGTAGTCATTGGTGAGAAGATCCAATTCTAGATGCACCAACTTAGAAAAGTGTGTGGAGTAATCCAAAATAGTATTCTACCCTTTCTCTATGTTTAGAAACTCCTAGGTATTTTCCGCATGTAAAGTCTTAAGATATCATTGCTGATTAAATATATTCTTTAAATAAACCTAGGTAAGACCTTCATGTATCATATCTTGAACTATAAAACCCACTATCTTCTTCTTGGTCCTTTGAGCATATACATAACAAAACACACCTGAGAATCCTTAGGAGACTTTAAAAATTTGAAGATTATTTCTATCCGTTCAAGATACTCCTCTAACTCTGGTAGTCCTTTGAACCATGTAAGACAGGTGGATGCTACTTGGTAAATTTTGAACCATGATCCACTGCCCATCCCAGGTTCAATACACCCACTTACCTCAGATTCTGAATGGTATTAATCACTACTTTAACCAAATAAAAATGAATTGGAGGATCTGACTATGGATCCCACCTTTCAGATTCCCCTCTTATGTTTGAAAGGGCTCTTCTAGGAAAAATTGTCTGTTAAACATAAGATAATAACCAATCATAGATGATAAAATTCCAAGACCATGCTTAAAAATAATAAGAATTTAAATATTTATAAATCCTATCACAAAAAATAAATGCCTTTTCAAAGGAAAAAGTCCTTATAAAAAAACTCCCACTTAGTTTATTCAAACGACTTTACACACACCAAGTCCTCAGACATTGTAGATAAGTGAATTTTAAAAAACCTCCCATAAAATTTATTCAAATGAACCTAAATACTTGGTCTAGGAATTAGTAACAGTTTTACAACCACCCATCGTAACTTGGATTTAGTAATGGGAGTGAGCTTCCTATGACCCTTTTCCGCACCTACTACTATAATTTCGATGATCCCACCCCAATCTACCCAAGACACAGAACAAACTCAAGTTTTGTGGACACACATCGGGCTGACTAACCCCTATGATACCAAATTGTAATAGACCAACCCAGGTCAACCAGATTAATCACCCAAGTCATCCCATCACAAGGTGGGTTAAAACAAGGAAAACAAAAACTATTCTCATATATATGAAAACAAGACAAACCACTAGAGTACAAAGAAGAAATAGAGGAATATATAACTGATCCAAACTAGCATAATTAGAAATAAAGAAAAGTATAGACAAAAAGTCTCCATGTGGCCAACATTCCCTCAAAACAATCCCAAAATGAAACAACAATATAAAGAGAAGACTTAATGCTGCATAATTATCTTCCCCTTACCCAAATATTGAACAACAAGGTCTAAAACCGTCCACATGTAGAGGAAGGGTGTGAGCCACATATCCTAGTAGAATACAAAATAAATATCTACAGATGTTTTAATAATAGTAATACACAAGTACAAGCTTTAAAACCAAATAGTTTTACGATCATTTTTTAAAATAACCAATTTCAAAGCCTTTTTCCAAAAATCCTTAAGTTTTAAAAAATTGAATTCGCTATATTATGATGCCAGAAACACGTAGTTAAAGATTCCAAAATATAAATAAATATAAGATCCAACATCCATGAAATAAAATATCATGTAATAAATATCCATAATCAACAATTTCCCTATCATCCTGACTCTAGACTATAGGAAAATATGCACTAGACACTCACAATAATAACATGGAGTAAGTTAGATCCAAAAAAACAACAAGGTATTTCATAGACCATCAAGATATAATAGGTTACCTCCTATTGGTTTCACACACACTTAGGCTACCATGTGTCTCTATATTGATGTACCCAAGGTTCCCAATGTGCAATATTTGTTAATTTCTATTTTAAAAACAATTCTCACACTTTTATAAGATTATTTCAAATCCAATAAAAATTTATTTAGGGTTTGAAAAATCCATTTTTGATTTTTAAATCAAGGAAATTACATTTTCAATGTAAAAACCCTTTTTAAACACAAACCCACGACCTATTAAATTTCAACGCATGCAATTCCATTTCAAATCTCAAAAAATAAATATGAACAACCAGTAATTCTAGAAATTAGAGTAATTGAATAGATCCCCCTACCTTAAGAGTGTAGGAAACCTAACCGCCCTTGGAAATGAGGATTGGAAACCATGAGATCTTCCTTCAGAAGATAAAACATGACCAAAGACTAAAAAAATATTACTAGAAAAAGATATCCAATTACCAATCCCTACAATATATGAAGCCACAACCATAAAATGATAGGGAAACCGAGAAGAAGGCTTACCCAGAGAGATGAAACACCTAAAACTGCTAATTAATCACAAAAATAATCGATCCAGATGAAAGGGATACACCCCAAATCACCTAGGGTAGGAGATATATCCAAGAGGAGAAGACTAAAAAAGAAATAATTCCTCAAACACCTGAACGACACACTAAAAAACGGAACTCAAGGAATTACATGGCATGTAATTTTTTACACATTGTGAGTCCATTTTATTTTAAAGTATGCAAAAATAGTTTTCAAAATTTTATTTAAAAATAAGATTTCACATTTCACAATGTGTGACCCTTATATGACATGAAAATTCACACACTTTGAATTCAACTCATGGGATGAGTCTGACCGAAATTACACATTGTGACCCAAGTTACACATCATGTAACTACCCACAGAATAGAAGAAAATTCAATGGAAAATTTCAAAATAAAAACAAATTGTGACTTTACCATTATAGGTATCCTCCCAATTCCGAGCTGAAAATAGTAATCCAACAAGAAATGGGGAAACCAAAAACAAAGATCAAAACATACCTGACAGAGATAATGAGGCATGACATTTAGAGATGACATTCTTATCTATTAAAAGAGCAAGGAAGAACATGAATATCTATTGATAATTTTACTAAGGACCCTAAGAAAAGAGAACATATATGAAAAATTTATAAATTGTGGATTTTACCTGCAAAATATTTCTTTTTTGGGTCATATAATATCATGAGAGGGTATATCGTTGATCCATCAAAGACAGTAGCTATTAGGTGTTGGACCTGATCAACCACGGTGATTATGATCCACATTTTTCTTGGTTTAGCTTGATATTATCAATGGATTGTAGATAGTTTCTCAGGACTATCTAATCCACTTACCAAGTTAACTTAGATGGGAGAAAAGTTCCTCTAGACATATGAATGTGAGGAATATTTTAAGGAACTAAAAAAAGGATTTGTCAGTGCACCTGTGATTACATTTCCATATAATGAAAAAGTGTTTTTAATATATAGTGATGAATCCAAGAAGGGATTGAGATGTGTTATTATATAGAATGACATTTTTATAGATTATGCCTCACGATAATTGAATATTAATGAGAAAAATTACCCAACTCATGATTTGGAGCTAGCTGTGGTAAAATTTTCATTAAATATATTGAGGAATTATTATTATGGATAAAAGTGTGATATATATATATCTATATCATACAATTATAAAGTATATATTGACATAGAAGGATTTGAATATGCTACAGAAAATGTGGTTAGACTTGATTAAAGATTATCTCTGTTCAATACATTTCCATCCTGGGAAAGTGAACACGGTGACAAATTCTTTGAGTCAAAAGGATCATGCTAGCATGTCTATGATGACGATAAATATGGATCCAATATTTATAGATTTTAAAAGGATTAATATGAAAATGATTAATGAAGGGGAGAAATAATATATTGATCAATTGAATGTTCAACCATCTATCCAAGTAATGATTAAAGAGGCACAGAAGGAATATGTAGAGCTACAAAATAAGGTGAGAAATGTTCATGGGTTTAACCATGATCATAATGGAATGATAATGTTTAGGAACTGTGTATGTTTTCATTCCATAAGGGATTTGAAGAATGAGTAGTTAGAGGAAGATAATAGTTCATCATTCTCTATTCATCTTGGAAGTATGAAGATGTATAGATATTTGAAAGAGTACTTCTGGTGGGATGACATAAAAAGTGAAATCGCAATGTTTGTATCTCAGTGCTTGGTATGACAACAAGTTAATGCTGAGAGAAAAAAATCCAACGGGATGTTTGTAATTACCCAAAATTTTATCAATGTAATTTACCTTGTTATAATTATGTTATATAGTATAAAACACATACATAACATAGAGAACCCAAAAATACATTATTCTAATAAATTAAGAATGAAATAAGTGGTATTTATAGAAATTAAGGAAACTATACCGATGGAATAGTAATAGGACTATTGGAACAGTAATGTGATCATTAAGAATAGTAATCAAAGCCAATAAAATGGTGACATCACCTATCAAAGTATAATTAAAATTCAAGAATCTAATAAATGATAATATTATGTGATTATATCATTGTATAAGTAAATAGATGTTTTAAAAATGATAAATTAAGTGTTGATATTTTTGTGACACATAAATGTTTATTTGAAATTTAATAATTAATATAATAATTTAAAAGGAAATTTATATTCATAAAATATATTCATAAATTAATATTATGTTTTATCATAATTATAAGATAATTTTATGAGACCCTAATTAATTTTTCAAAGGGTCATAAAATTGATTATAATATTAAAATCTGTATTTTTCTAATAAATGATTATTTTATTTAAAAATTAAATTTCCCATATTTATAAAAATAGTTTCATAAAATGGATTTAAAATTTTAAATATACACATTATAATATTATTTGGGTGGATTTTCGGAATTTCTCTGAAATAGTTGAATTTTTGGTGAATAGTAAAATACGATAATTTACGATATAAACTAAATAAATGAATTTTGAGTCATGAATGATGTATTAATGATGTAATTACCTATTGGTTAGAACTATCATACAAAATTTACTATATTTAGTAATTTTAATAATCACTATTTATAGTCTTGATCTAAAATAATAAACAAATGAATAAAATAATAAAAAAACACATATATCATCCTCCATAAATATAACCCCTCATCACTGCTTATCACACCTTATAAGCCATGTATTTTTTATAAATTATACCAAATTTCCTTCCCAAACATATTTCCCACATCCAAGAGCTTCTGGTCTAAAAAAAAGACCAAACCCAGGGGTCTTAAGGAGGTTCTCAAGGTGACGATATTCAAGTGGTGAAATCCTCCTTTCTCTTTTAATTTCTTTCATTTTCTTATACTATTCTCACCCCTATCCAAAGTGGCATGATAACTCTAGTATCATATATATTCAGGTATTTTATTTTTTAGTGGAATATACATCATCAAATCTTTTCTCTTATCCTTTTATTTTAAATATGAAAACATTATTCACGATATGTCAGTTCACCACCTTTATGGAGGATGAGTTTTTATTTTCCATGACCACCTTAATGGTCAGTAATAAAACCATTATTATGGTTAAACCAGATTTTAATATGTATATTATAACTTTTTTATTGTTCTATAACTAATCTATAGATACAATATTAAATAAAACAAAACTAGTTTTTGATGGTCATAAAAACCACAAAAATAAATTAAAACATTTTAATTAACATTTTATCTAATAAAACATCCTTATATCAGAAAATATAATGATATATGGGACCATTTACAATTATGAAAGTATATTAATAAAATTTCATTCCACTTCTAGAATTTTCTTCCATTTGATAAGAACTCGGACTACTATACTCAAGGGTACCAACCAAAAACTATGAAACAAATACTTCCAGCATGACGAAATTGAACTCTATAACTCATAAAAATAGCTATAAATAAATGTATAAAGACTATAAAAAAATAAATGTATAATAGGTTCTATATTTTTTAACTAATTAATCTAATTTTATTATTATCAATATTAAGTGCAAGTGCAAAACACATCCAAACATAAGATAAAGGGATTCTTGAACCCAATCCCTTTTATTTGGGTTATCCCTATTTCACATTAATTTCTATATGGATATTCCTATTTTTTTCTTAAATATAATTTTTTTTAATTGTTCCATTTTTTTCGGGGGCATACATGTTTCCAAATTCATTTTTTGGGAAATAGAGACATTTTTCAAAATAAATCTTCCTTCCAAAACACAAAATTGACTTCCCTTGAGTTTTTTATACTTCGCTCAAGAATGATGATTCTTATACCAAATACATTTTTACTCTTTTAATTTGGTAAATCTAAGTTTATTCATGAGTTCATGATTTATGAAATCCTTATGATACCCATTCCTTTCCATTGTATATTTAACGACTATAATTGATATATATTCTTTGTGAAATGTTTGATTATGTAAATATTATGATGTGATGGGTGATATCAAGATTATATAGCCCTACAATTCCTTGGGAAATGTGATGTATCCATGAGATAATGTGTATTATGTGTGAAAATGATTCTAGCTCTATTAAAAATGATTATGTTATGATTATGCATATATGTTATGCGTGAACATGATGCTAACTCAATTAACAACAATATGTGGTATCTGGCCATTATGATATAAGGTTTCATTTTTATACATTTCCACATTCCATGACTTTATCCAATATTTCCCTAATGACGTTGATGATGATTCTAATCTTAGGATATGAAGATAATGATTATGTTAACCCATGATATATTTATTCATGTCTATTATTCACCCTCTAATCAGGATTTTATCTTACCCCTTTCTTTAATGTGTATCCTTATGTGATTACTTGTACTAAATATAATGAGAGGGATAATAAGAAGATATATAATAAGTAATTAAACAATGTTTATGTTTTATTATGTAAAAGTTGTGTGTGAGACTAATTTTTCCAAGACACTAAACCTTTGGATCCTGGTATCATAATGCTATTATTTTGTTTATCTTTAAAAAGATTTAATAGTAAAGTAAGAAAAATTAGGGCCACAATAATTGGTATTAAAGCATAGTTTAGTTAATTTGGGAATTAGATTTAGATAACATTAGTGAAAATCCTTTGTATGAGATTAAGTACAGGTAACCATCCAAGAAGATTTATTTTATAAAATCCTAAACATAGGGAACCAATAAGATATTCCTTTAGAGTTAATTATACAAAAGATTAATTTATTTATTCATGAATTGTCAAATTATGTTTTGTTGAAACCTTTTATATTTTAGAAAATGGTGGGAACCAGAAGAAACCAGGCCAAAAACCCATGTAAAGGACAATGAAATATTTCTTGAATGACATACCCAATGCTTGGGGAGGTAGAGTTAAAAAAATAATTGAAATTCATACCTAGTTGTCTTAGGCTTTGAATATTAACATAAACTATAAAGAATTTCCACCTTCACCAAATAATGAGAAACTAGACATTGATTACATTATGCAACAATGACCATGGGCATTTCGTGGATCTTCTGATTCACTTGTAACAGAACAATGGGTTAAATCAATGGAGAAGATATTTTTTGGGCACCACTATACTGATAAGAAGAAGGTGACTCAAGTCATCTATCATTTAGATGGAGAATCTGATCAATTGTGGGCATTGATATAAAACACCAAGCTAGTGGATTAAATAGAAGATATTGAGTGGGAATACATTAAGAAAATATATTCTAACAATAATTTCCTTCAAACTACTCATAAAAAAGTAGTGAGATAATTTATATAGCTGAAGTGAAAGGAAGATGAATCTATCATGACTTATGAAGTAAACTTCACAAGACTTATAATCCATGCCTTGGGTTTTGACATCAATTGTGATATATAAATAGATATATTCTTTAGTGGTTTAAAACCACACCTTCAAAAGGCTATAGCTATCCAAGACATTGTGAGTTATGAAGAAGTGATTCAATGTGCTCTCAAAGTAGAGATGAATTTCATATAATGGTCATGTGGTTAGGGTGATAATATGAGAAGAATGGATTTTCAAGTTGGTGGATCAAACAAGAAAGAAGGAAAGATGATCCAACCACCAACGTTCAAAAAATGTCAGAAAAAGAATCATGGTAATTTCCTCAAAGGGATAAGAAAATGATTCAAGTATGGGACATAAGTTCATAAAGCTCATGAATGTTGAAGAGACATGAATAATCCAACCAACATGATGGAAGAATGGAATGAACCTATTAATGAACCACATATGATTCAATACTTCAAATTCAGAGAGAAATGGAATTAAGAAAGCAAGTTCACTAAATCTTGTGTCCTTGAGGATAATCAGTGTCAGCAACCAACAAATACAAAGGAGAAAGGGAAAGATTATTCCATCACTACTGCTAAATTGGAGCAAGAAATTGAAGTTGTACAATGTATACTTCCTATTCACTAAATAATGGAAAAATTCTTATTTGATTATGGTTATACAAAATTTTTTATATCTAGAAATATTTATAGAACTATTTAATTGAATCCTCGATACCTTGAAGTTCATATATCAGTAAAAACATCTAGTGGTGAAATAATTACAACCCAGGTGTTGGACTCTTATCTTGTTGGAATATGTTGGAATATTATTCCAGATAATCTCAAAATACTTCCCTTGGTGGAATTAGATGCTATAATGGGCATAGATTGGATATCATTATATAGAGCACACATCAGTAATCTATAAAAAGAAATGTATTTTCATATTCTGAACCTTCTCATTCCCCTCTAAAAATATAAGGAAGATCAAGAATCTTATTTGGAAAAATCCCTCAACAGTGTGGGTTGTGATGACTCATGAATAATAATACCTCTCTCAAAATGGTTGAGTCAAAGGTAGGTATCAACCTGGAGAAAATTCCCATTGTGAGGGAATATAATGATGTATTTCTTGAAGAGTTATCCAAACTTCTTCCATATCGTGAGGTAGAGTTCTCAATTAAACATATACTCAAAGATACTCCTATCTCAAAATTCTACTATATGAAGGCCCTGAATAAAATAGAGGAGTTAAATAAGTAGATACATGAGGATTTGGACAAATGGTTAATATGACCTAGTGCATCACCTAGGGGTGTGTTAGTTCTCTTTTTCAAGAAGAAGGATGAATCAATTCAGATGTTTATAGATTATCAGTAGCTCAACAAGATCAATATAAAGAAAAATTACCATCTTATATGGATTGATGACTTGTTCGGTCACCATAAAGAACAATTATACTCTTATAAGGATTGATGACTTGTTCAATCAACTATAAGGAGCTCCATATTTCTCAAAGGTGGTCTTCATTATAGATATCATCAACTGAAGGTGAATAAGAAAGATATTTAGAAGACAACCTTCCATACAATGTATGGGAACTATGAAATCATTGTGATTCCCTTTGGACTTACTAATTCCCTTTAAACCTTCATGGATTTGAAAAATATAGTCTTTATAGGCTACCTTGAAAAATTTATGGTAGTTTTTATCAACAATATTCTTATTTACTCCTAGAGAAAGGAGGAACTTGAAGAGCATCAAAGGATTGTGATGGCGACAATAAGGAAAGATAAATTTTACACCAATTTAATCAAGTGTGACTTTTGGATGCAGCAAGTCATATTGTTAGGACATGTGATCACAAATAAAGGAATTTTGGTGGACCCTTTAAAAAAAGGTAATTGATGAATGACCCAGGACCACTAGTGTCATATAAATCCATAGTTTTCTTGGAATATCTAGGTACTATTGACATTTTGTGAAGAATTTCTCATGATTTTATAACCCGATGACTAAGTTAACATGGAAAGGGGTAAAGTATATCTAGATATAATAATGTGAGGAAATATTTAAGGACCTCTAGAAGAGGCTAATCACTACACCTGTACTCACAATACCAACAACTGGAAAAGGTTTTGTGATATAAAATGACACATCAATGAAAGTATTGGGTTTTGTACTCATGTATAATGAAAACATTATAGTCTACACCTCACGATAGTTGAAGATCCATGAGAAAAAACACTCGACGCATGATCTAGAGTTAGCAGCTGTAATTTTTGCATTGAAAATTTGGAACCAATACCTCAATGGTGAGAAGTGTGACATATATTATGATCATAAGAGCCTAAAATATATATTCACATGGAAGGATCTCAACATACCACAATGAAGATGGTTATAGATAATCAAATATTACAATTGATTTATTCACTACCATCCAAGAAAGGTGACCACGGTAGCTGATGCTCTTAGGAGAAAATTACATGCTACTCTACACATGATGTAGATTCGGAAATACCCTATATTCATGGAAATGAAAAGGATAGATTTGTAAATCATAAAAATAGAGAATACATCCTACCTTTCCCAAATGATTTCCGAAACATCTATCCAATGGAAGATCTGGGAGGAACAAAGGGATGATCCGGAGCTACAAAATATGGTGAAAATGGTAAAGGGAAGATACATGAGTTACACATTGATGACGATGGTTTGATTCTATTTGGAACTAGGATTTTTGTTCCTTCATCACCTGAGATAAAGAAAAGGCTACTAGAAAAGGAAAAAAGATCATCTTTCTTCATCCATCCTAGAAGTACCAAGATGTACCATTATCTTCAAGAACACTTCTGGTGGGACAATATTAAGGTGATTACAGAGTATATATCAAGGTGTTTAGTATGTAAACACGTTAAAGTATGGATATAGAAGTCAAAAGGTAAGATAAAACCATTGACTATACCTAAATAGAAATTGGGGAATGTCACTATGGAATTTTACACTGGTATCCCGAAAACATCCAAAGGAAGCAATGTGATATGGGTTTTAGCAGGTTGACTCAGCAAGACTTCCCACTTCATTACTATTTAGGAATATTTTTTGCTTGAAGGACTTCCAAGTTATATTTGATGGAAGTAGTGAGGTTGTATAGAGTCTCACTTTCGATCATATCTTTTCATGATCCTATGTTAACATATATATTTTGGAGAAGTATTAAATATTCTTTGAGTACATAATTGAATTTCAGCTCGACCTATCACCCCCAAACTAATGGAAAATATTAAAAGACTATTAAGATGCTCAAGGAAATGCTAAGATCTTGATCACTGGATTTCAAAGGTGTAAGATATCAACTTATTCCATTTTTTGAGTTCTCGTTTATTAATAGATTCTAATTGAGTATTCATATGGATTTATATGAATCTTTGTATGGGAAGCAATGTAGAAGTCTAACTGGTTGGGATGAAGTTGGAGAACAAAATCTACTTGGACCAGATCTTGTACAAGAGATAACAGAGAAGGTTCAAACCAACCAAAAACTTATAAAAGATAGCCAGATTCCATAAAAGAGCTATGATGACAACCATATAATGGATTTGGAGTTTGAATTTGGAGACAAAGTCTTCCTTTGAATATAACTATGGAAGAGTGTCATGTGGTTTGGAAATAAAGTGAAGCATAGCCCAAGGTACAATGGACCCTTTGAGATCCTTGATCTCATAGGAGCAGTGGACTATTGTATTTTACTTCCACCAAATATGGCTCAATTATATGATGTGTTCCATGTATCTCTCTTAAATAAGTACATACCCGACCCCTCACATGTTCTAAATCTAGAGGTGGTAAAACTGGAGAATGACCTCTCGTATGAAGAGAAGCCGATAAATATCTTAGACCAAAGAGACAATGTCCTACACAAAAAGACAACTCACCTTCTAAAAATGTTATGAAGGAACCATAATTATGAAGTGGTGACATGTGAATTCAAGGAAGAGATGAAGGATAAATACCATCACATATTTTCACCTTAGTTTGTAAAATGAAATTTTGAGGGAGAAATTTCAAATGGGGGGAAGACTGAAATAACCAAGAATTTTATCAATGGATTTTTCCTTATTATAAATATATTATATAATATAAAACAAATACATAACACAGTGAAACCAATAAATATATTATTATCATAACTGAATAATAAAATAAATGGTATTTATAGAAATTAGGGAACATATACTGATGGAATAGTAACCCGACTATTGGAATAATAATATGACAATTAAAAATAGTAATATTGAAAATAAAATAGTAAAATAACCTATGAAAGTATAAATTAAACTCAATAATCTTATAAAAAAAATATGATATGATTATATCATGGTATAAGAAAATAAATGTTTTAAAAATGATAAAATATATGTTGATATTATTTTAAAACATAAATGATTAATTACAATTTTATAATTAATATAATAATTTAAAAACAGATTTATTTTCCAAAAATATATTAATAAATTAATATTATGTTGTATCATAATAATAATATAATTTTCAAAGACCTTAATTAATCTTTTAAAGGGTCATAAAATCGATTATAATATTAAAATTGGTATTTTTCAAATAAATTAAGATTGTATTTAAAATTTAAATCTCATATATTTAGAAAATTATTTTCCTAAAATGGATTTACTTTTTAAAATCTACACATCAAAAAAAATTTGGGGGAATTTTTTATATTTTTCTAAAATAGTTGAATTTTTGGTGAATAATGAAATACGATAATTTACGATATAAGCTTAATACATGAATTTTTGAGTCATGTATGATGTATGAATTATTTAGTCATCCATTGGTTTGAAATTTAATAAACCATTCAATATATTTAGTCATATTAATCATCAATATAGATATCATTGAGCCAAAATAATAAACAAATGAATAAAATAATAAAAAACACCACCCTCATTCACAATAAATACCACCCCTCACCACCTCTTATTGTCACACCTTATATGACTTTTATAATGTCTAAATTATTCCCAATTACCTTTCCAATAGACTTACACATTTCCAAGATCTGATGGTGTCATTAAAACACCATACCCAAGTGCCTTAAAGAGGTTCTCAAGGAGACGATATTAAAGAGGTAAAATCCTTTTTCTTTCACTTTGAATTTATTGTATTTTCTTATCCTCTCCTCACATATCCTATTCAAGTGACATGATAACTATAGTATAATATATAACTGTAATATTTTTTTTGTGGAATATCCATAATCAAATATCTCTTTTTCTCCTTTTATTCTAAAAATGAAAATATCATACTTGATACGTCGGTTCACCGCCTTCATGGATGATGAGTTTTCATTTTCCATTATCTCCTTCAAGGATGGTTATAAAACCATTATTATGGTTAAAAATATTGTAAAATTTATATTATAACTTTTATAATGTTATGTAATTAATTTATTGGCATATTATTAAATAAAACAAAACTAGTTTGTAATGGTCATAAAAACCACCAAAATAAATTTAAAATTTTCATTAACATTTTATCTAATGAATAATCTTCATATCAGAAAAAAATTATATATGAGAGCATTTAAAATTTGGAAAGTATTTTAATACTATTTAATTCCACCTTCTTTATATTTTATTCCATTTAATAGGAACTCCTGTAATTATTCTCAAGTGAACCGATCATAAACCATGAAACAAACAGTTCCAAAACGATGAAATTAAACTTTATAACTCACCAAAATGGCCATAAATGAACTTAATAAAACTATAAAAATAATGTAAATGTATAAGAGGTTTTTAATTTAGTAATTAATGAATATAATTTGATTATTTAGGATATTAAGTGCAAGTGAAGAACGAATTCGGGCACAAGGTAAGGAGATCCTTGAACCCAACCCCTTTTCTTTACTGCTCGAAGTTATTTTTTTATTAATTAGGAAAAGAAAGAAACAGGCCTAAAGCCTTTCAGGGGGGGCAGAAATGATGCAGGCCGAGGGAATCCCCTCGTAAAACACTGAAACACTCAACGGAGAGTTAGGACCATAGTAAACATTGATCTCCTCATTCTGCCTGCCCATGCGAGCCAAAGAATCTGCATCAAAATTGGTCTCCCTCCAACTATGATGCACTATCCTACCCTGGTTGGTTTCTGTCCCACATCTATGAATGAGATAAGTGAGCTCACAAGGGGTTGCCTCTCGACCTTGAAAAATCATCCTGAGGACTTCAGAGTCCGACTCAATCTTCGTTTCCTAAAGTCCTCATCTCCTACATACCATCAGTCTAGAAAGCAGGGCTCAAACCTCCACACCCAACAAGTTGCTCGGGCCATAGTAAGCACTAAAACGAACATGGACCGAACCCCATAAATCTCTATGAACCCCACCACCTCTCATGACTCCCTCCATGTAGGAGCCGTCAATGTTCAGCTTCAAACCACAAACTGATGGCTGCCACCTAACCCACCGTCCACTTCCTCTGGGCTGTTTATGTTGTTGGTTCATAAGGTTGAAAATTGTGGCCGATGCAGATCCCCCTTTAACCAGCAAAGCCAACTCGATGATGAGAGATATCAACCGCATCTGAAGGAAAAATAGGGATCGCTTGGACCCCAGCCGAACCTGATTCCTCACCTCCCAAATGACACAGCAGATGGAAACTAAAATGATGATCCGTGCTGTGTGTTCCATAGTTCTACACTCGGTGCCCCGAAAACACTCTGTCATGTGGTCCTAAAGGGAGTGTGACTCGTTAATACCGTTCAGCCATGGGTTGAAGAAAGACCAAATATAGGAGGCCCAATGGCCTTGGAAGAAAAGGTGGAGCATCGATTCAGTCTTCGGACTTTCTCAGCAGTAACACCGAGAGGCCATGGAAATTCCCTTCCACTGGATATTCTCCTCCGTTGGATCAGCCTTGTTTTTGACCCTCCACAGCAAGAAATTCATCCGCGTTGGGATATAGTTGCACCATGCTGTTTCTGCCTCCTCAGTCATAGAATCATTCACCTGGGTAATCCTCCTATAATCCCATGAGTTGTACCTGCCAGAGCTTGACCCAGTAAATCAGCAAATATCCGGCTCATCACAAAGGACAATATTATCGAAGAAGATCCTTTGGGTGGGATTTAGGGCCGCATGGATCAGCTCATACATACCACTCGCATCACTGAAGGAGATACCCGGATGGGGGCATCTGGGGTAGGCGAGGGGTTCCCTGGACCAATTAGTATCCCAGAATTAACCCCTCCTCTGCCGATGACCCATCTAGAGTGCCTGGCCAGCGTCTCGATATGGGTAAACATGCTCCTGGCAAAGCTCGTAGCCCCGCGTTGTCTAGATGCCTCCTGCTGACCATATCGAGCATTGAAGAACCTTGCCCATAGTGTTTCCCATGAAATAGTCTCCCAAGAGAGCCTCCCTTGCATGCCAAGAATGGACTCTCGAATATCCCGAATACCCACACCTCCTTCAATAGTTGGCCTAGCCAGTCATTGCCACGAAGCCCAGTGGCAGTGTTTTTCATGTTTCACATCCCATAGGAAATGGTTGAGTGTTTTCTCCATTATTGCAATCATCTCGTTCGGAGGTGTGATAACAGAGAATACATGCATCAGTATGGATGTAAGGACACTTTTGATCAGCATAACTTGCCCTCTGAACGATAGAAGTTTGTTTTTCCAATTGACAATCCTTCCTAGGATCCGCTCAAGAATCGACTCAAAATGCTGCTTGAGGATGCGACCACTAGAAATCGGAACCCCAAGGTAGATGATAGGAAGTTGTTTCTATTGGCATTTGAGGGACCCTAGGATGTCACAAAACCATCTACCTGGGCATTTGTTGGATATGAAGACGTGACTTTTGGAGGGATTCATACCCTAGCTGTTGAGACCTCCATACCAGGCCAGAATCCTCATAAGAGCGGACAAAGATTTGTGCCTACCATTTGTGAAGATCAAGACATCATCTGAAAACATCAAGTGGAAAATGCTCTCCATACCCCATCTCCCAAAATAAGGTTTAACACTCCCCTCCATCATGCCGAGGTTCAGGTTCCTGGAAAGGGCATCCTGAGCGAGGATGAAGAGACATGGGAGAGTGGGTCCCCCTACCACACACCCTGGATAGATTTAAAGAATCTGAAGAATTTCCCCATGAGTGACATAGATAACCAGGGAGAAGAGTACCATCTGAATCAGAGGTCACAAAACCTTTCCTGGAACCCAAATCCCCTCATGGAATGGATAATAAAGCTCTATTCAATATTATCATATGCTTTGTTCATATCGATTTGGAAAATGACATTGGAACCCACTGTACGCCTGTGTAGACCATGAATGAGCTCACTAGCGATGCCAACCGCCCCTTGGATGCTTCGCCACAGGATGAATCTGTGCTGCTCCGATAAAACCAGCTTGGGGATGAGGTTGCTAAGCCTCCTGGTGATGACTGTCGCCAGAATCTTATAATCAACGTTGCATAGACAGATAGGTCGGTAATGGATAATGAGGAATGGGTTCTTAATCTTCATAATGAGGACCACCCTTGATGTGCAAATGCTTATGTTAAGAGCTCCACTAGCAAAGAAGTCCTGCACCGCCTCCACCACCTACGGACCAACCACCTCCCAAGAAGCAGAGTAAAAGGACGCCGGAAAACTGTCTGGTCTGAGTGCACTGTCTTGGGCCATGCTCATCACCGAGTCCTTAACCTCAACCTCCAGCGGCATGGAAATGAGAGAGGAGTTGTATAAGGCCCCAGCCTTAAACCTTACTTAATCTTGAGTTATTACAAGATTACACATTGAGGATCTTTTCGGGTTTAGAGTTTTAGAGAATTAGATCATAAAACTTGCATTACATTCCACATATAAACAAAGTGGTTATATAAAGATAGTATTCTTCATTCCCATCAATGGAAACACATTTAAAATAAAACATGGATTATTTCTTGACACATCCTTGACTCTATCATCTTATCATGTACCTTTCCCTTGACCTGTGAAAAACATTTCAAAAACATGGGATGAGCATAAAAACTCAGTATGGGTTATAAAAAAAAACATGGAAAGGAAACATGAGTTCATATATACATAAGAATGAAATCATACTTTACCCATAAAACATAGGCACTTTAACATACCTCATAAAATCATGAATAATTCATAGAAATCATAAGACATAAAGGTAACTTGAGGCATTCATAACATTCTTACGTAGGGAGTAACCCTCTTGGTTACATTTGGAATACCCATCACAGTATATTCCCTAAAATCTCTTCGGAGAAACCTTAACATTTCACTCCTTCACGTTACCCAATGCATTGCAGAGCTATAACGGGCTCACCCGCCCTTAGTTTATCACGGAACCACCCGTCTTCATAATAATGCCCAAGAACCATAACATAATAATATCACATAAAACAAGCATAAAGGAAACATAAAATTTCCACATTTCAATCACGAGATATCAATACAACACATTGATATAAAAACATTATGAAAACCATTTTCAATACTAAAATAAAAGAAAAGTAAAACATGGTATTTATTTTTCTTTTAAAAAGAAGGTATGACTTGTAGAGGAAGCCGAAACTCAAATAACGGTCACGACGGCGGAGAAGTCGTTGTCGCCGCATACGTACGACAAAAACATTCCCTTTTGTCGTTTAGTAAACGCTTCGTATAAAAAAGATTCCTTTTGAATAAACGTAAAAGTCAAAGTGGTTTATACACCGTATAAAAGAAAGTTGTGTATAAAATAAAATATGCCTCAACGAAAGGAGATTGAGACGAATTCCCATACCTCGTATCCGACTTGACCCGACCGTTCTTTAATCCCCTGAATAATAAACTTGAGTTAATCTATACTTGATTATGAATCTTTTTCAAGTTCATTATTCCTTTTATACCATGTTATGAACATCATGTAATCAGTTAAGTTAATAATGTTCATTTTGTCGGTATTTGGTTCTTAAGTCAAAAATAGACTTCTTACACTTACATGTTGTTAATTTGGTCAAAGGTTCATTATATCCAGAATGGTATTCATGATGTAGATATCATATATGTCATATATATCCAGTACATACTTGCATTTATAATATTACATAATCATTTAGAGGTAAGAAATGAAATGCACCGTTCATGGAGACGGTAAGCCGTACGTACGCATGAACGCTACTTTAATTTCTATTTCGTATTTTATAGAATGGAATCATAATGATATAAAGGTATATTATAATTCCAGTATAATATCATATATAATATCATAGTTCCATCCTTTATATGTCCCATATATGGTATTTAACGAATCAAATCACTTTGAGGGGGCGATAGTCCGCACTTCCTAAAATGAAGATATCGTGTTTACCCATAATGGAAACTATAAAGGTATGCCCAAAATGAAAAAAAAACAGAAGCTTAAGGAAAACATAAACATATTATATATCATATATAAAAATAGTGACATCATAATGGCCACCTTTGAAGGTGTTAAATGAGTATTGAACAATCATCATTTCGGGAGGCAGAATTTCGCCATCCACGGAAACCGTATGTTCTTTAACCATTTTATGCAGTTGTGTGAGAGTGTAGCTCAAATAAATCTTATAAAAACATCCTAGTATATTGAAGATACTGGTGTTGTTACAAAAGAATTAAATAAAAAGAGTTTAGGGGGTTGGAGAAGCAAAATAAAACAAATGAACATGAGAGAATGAATTACCTTAAAAAGTGTAACTCCTTTTGATTTGAGCCTAAAGGCTTCCTTTGAAAGGATTCTGCCCAAAGGGAATCCTCTAGGATGAGGAGAGGTATGTGGAGAGAGTAAATGGGCAGGGGTTGGCCGAGCCAAAGGCTTGAGTAGTGTGTGAAATGAGGTAGAGGTGGGGGCCTTTTATAAGAGGAGAGGAGGGGCACTTTTGGAAAGTAAAGAAATATTACTTTATTTTAAAATGTGTTTCGGTTTCAAAAGGTTCCACATTGATATAATTCGTGGATAAGGTGATAAATCTTCAAAATCCACTCATCCAATAAGTTTTGGACATGTGTAGTGTATAGATTTTACATTATCTTTCCATTTTATTTAAATCGTCAAATAATGATGTCATCGCTGCATCATTATTATGTCATAAATAATTTAATTTATTTAATGTCTAAAAATCATAAAAAATACTATGATGTAGGAAATCGTTTTAGCTTTCCAATGACTATTTATAATCAAATATCTGATCTTTATAACCCCATGTAAAAATTGTTTTCGTAAAACATATTATGTTTGTGTCATTTTTACTTTTACATTAAATAAAAAGTTATTTATGTCATTTCCCAACCAAAATGTCTCCATGGGGTCCCCAAGTTGACCCATGGCTTGTCTTGGTCGGCCATGACACAACCAATAATGTTGGGACATGTGTCTAGGTCATTTCCTATTATTAAAGCATTATTTATACCTTAAACTACCCTAATTGCCACTAATCGCGATTAAAAACTTAATAAGTTACTATTCACCAAAAATTATTATAATCTCATTGAACCACATTTTACTTCTTAATGACAACCATGTATATCGGATTTTCAAAATTCAATACACATTAGTGGTAAACTTTCATTTAACTGAAAAATCAGTTTGCTTGATTACCACTTAGTGGTTTCACTATTCATCAAAAATTGAAGTTTTTCAGAAAATTACCAAAAATTCACCCTAAGCTATATTTGATATTCAGAATTCAAAAATGAAGTCCATTTTACGAAATTCAAATCATATAAGTCACATTAATTAATTCAATAATTAATTCCCGCTGCCAGAGCAAATAGCGTGTTTTTACAAAACAATAAGTATCAAAAGATTGACACCAGTTTAAGTCTAATTTCAAAGTGAAATTGATTTCAATGACCACCATTGGATTAAATGGTAAAAATATATTCATATTACACATTAATACCAATTCAAAAGATAATCTAATCATATAAATAAATTAGATTAAAAAGCAGTTTTGATGTAAAATGCAGTATTTTTCACTATTCATTAAAAAATGAACATTGTCAGAAAAATACCAAAAATTCACACAAAGTAAATTTTGATGTCCCAAACATAAAGAATAAGTTTATTTTGACAAACATAGTTTATAAAATTGTCAAAATATAGATTCAAAAATGGTTTGCCATCAAAAGGCAGTAAAACAATCTTTTAAGAATATTAGTGTATTCCATGCGTAAGATTGTATTTATTTTCATTTTAAGCCTCTATAACACTATCTCAATCATTAATAGACATAGATAAAAATATCTATTATTCATTACTTACTTGGGATGTTACATCCTTCCCCCCTTTAGAAAATTGCGTCCCCGCAATTTATTTACTTATCGACTAAATGTGGGTACTTATCCCTCATTGCATTTTCATATTCCCATGTTGCCTCCTCAATCATCTGGTTTTTCCACAAAACCTTTACCTGCTTAATCACCTTATTCCGTAACACTTGCTCCCTGTGGTCAAGAATCTGGACCGGTTGTTCCTCATAAGATAGGTTCTCTTCCAGCTGAACTACCTCTGGACTCAAAACATGAGATGGATCTGGCATATACTTTCTCAACATCGAAATGTGAAAAACATTGTGTACCTGAGATAAACTCGGAGGTAAAGCCACTCGGTATGCAACTGATCCAACTCTCTCCAGAATTTCGTATGGTCCAACGAACCTTGGGCTTAACTTTCCTTTCTTACCAAATCTCATCACACTTTTCCAAGGAGAAACCTTGAGAAAAACATGATCACCTACCTCGAAAGATAGATCCTTCCTCCGGTTATCCGCATAACTCTTCTGCCTGCTCTGAGCTGTTCTCATGTGTTTCTGAATCAGCTGAACTTTTTCTGTCATCTCTTCTACCAATTCTGGTCCCATCAACTTCCTTTCACCCACTTCATCCCAGAAAGCTGGAGTTCGACACCGCTTCCCATATAATGCCTGAAATGGTGCCATCTGTATACTGGAATGGAAACTGTTATTATATGAAAATTCAACCAAAGAAATATGTTGGTCCCAACTTCCCTGATAATCCATAGAACAAGCTCGTAGCATATCCTCCAATGTCTGAATTGTTCGTTCTGACTGCCCATCTGATTGAGGATGAAAAGCTGTACTAAAATTTAATTCAGTACCCAACGAATTCTGAAGGCCTTTCCAAAAGTTAGAAGTAAACCTGGGATCACGATCCGATACAATGGAGAGAGGAACTCCATGTAACCTGACTATCTCTTTAAGATACAAACGGGAAAGTTGATCAAGAGAGAAAGTATCTCGTATAGCAAGGAAATTAGCAGATTTGGTCAAGCGATCAACAATAACCCAGATTTCATTATTACCTCGAGATGTCTTCGGTAATCCAACAACAAAGTCCATGGATATATTCTCTCATTTCCACTCTGGCACTGGTAAAGGCTAAAGCATCCCTTTTGGTAACTGCCGCTCTGCTTTAACCTGCTGACAAGTCAAACACTTCACAGTAAAATCAGCAATATCTCTTTTCATTCCATCCCACCAGTAATACTCACGCAGATCTCTATACATCTTAGTACTGCCTGGATGAACTGAAAATGGAGAACTATGAGCTTCACATAACAACTCTCTCTTCAACTGTGAATCACAAGGCACACACAATCTCTTCCCAAATCTCAAAACGCAATCATTATCAATGTTGAATTCAGGCAACTTACCTTTCTGAACCAGCTCTACCTTTTTCTGCAACTCACTGTCTTGCTTCTGTGCTTGCTTGATTCTATCTGATAGAGAAGATCTCACTGATACCTGAAACAAAACAGAAGGACTTCCTGCACCAACAACTTCTATTCCAAAGTTCATCAAATAGTTAACCAAAGTATCACGTTCCAAACACTACATTGTTAATGAAGCATTACTTTTTCGACTCAAAGCATCAGCCACTTTATTTGCTTTTCCCGGATGGTAATGAATTGTACAATCATAATCCTTGATTAATTCTAGCCATCTCCTCTATCTCATGTTTAACTCTTTCTGAGTGAATATATACTTTAAACTTTTGTGATCGGTATATATTTCACACTTTACTCCATAAAAATGATGCCTCCAAATTTTTAAAGCAAAAACAACAGCAGCTAATTCCAAATCATGTGTGGGGTAATTTACCTCATGAGTTTTCAACTGTCGTGAAGCATAAGCAATTACCTGATCATTCTGCATTAGGACGCAACCAAGTCCTTTCAATGAAGCATCACTGTATATAACAAACTCACCATTCCTGGAAGGCAGTGCCAAAACTGGAGCATTCACCAATCTTCTTTTCAATTCCTGAAAACAATCATCACATTCTTTTGTCCAGATAAACTTAACACCCTTCCGAGTTAGCTTAGTCATTGGACTAGATAACCGTGAAAAATTTCTAACAAACCTTCGGTAATAGCCCACCAAACCAAGGAAGCTACGAATCTCGGTTACATTTGTGGGTCTTGGCCATTCTTCCACAACTTTTGTTTTTTCAGGATCAACAGTTATTCCATCTTTTACAAGTTTCTCGGCCTCTTGATATGTTATCAAAAGTAAGGGTTCATTCTTGTAAAAAAACTGAAAGTCTTTCTGGAAAGAAACTTCTTTAGCTCTACAGTCAATCTTAGCATGGTAAATAGAGAGCCAATCCATACCCAGGATAACATCAAACTCTACTAGAGGTAGAACAATAAGGTTTGCAAGTAGGTTCTTTCCACAGATAAGGATAGGAAGATTCTTATAAATTCTTTTTGCCTCGACACTTCCCCCAGGTGTTTTTACCAAAAGTTCAGGAGTCATTTCTTGAGATGGTATTCCCATTTTACTAGAAAAGGTTTCAGAGATGAAAGAACGTGTAGACCCCGAATCAAACAACACACTGACATAATCTGAAAAAACAAACAAAGTACCTGATACCACTTTATTTGATGGCCCGACATCTGCTGGAGTAGTTGCAAAGGATTTCACCACCCCTTTCTGCTTGTAGTCTAACTGCTTCCCATCAATCAAGCTCCTTGTCGGACACTCGTTTGCATAGTGACCCATCTCATTTCACTTATAACATTTCACTAACTGTAAATCAAATTTTTTCTTACCTTCACCTTGATCCTTTTCAGTGCAATCACGAGCCTTATGTCCCATCTTACCACATCGGTAGCACTTCCCAGAATTCAGAAGACATTCCCCAGCATGCCTTTTGCCACATTTATCACAAACTGGAAACTTAGTTCTCTTACCATCAGACTTTTTTGAAGAATTCTTACCTTTCTCCTACCACCTCGGTCTCTTCTTCTGCTGGTTGTTATAGAAAACTTGGTCATCGGCAAACTCCATTTCCACCTTCTCAGCACATCGAACAAGCTTTTCATAACTTTTAAACTCACGAGAAGCTAATGCCCTTCGATACTTTGGCTTTAATCCTGAGTAAAAACGATTGATTTTACTATCAAGGTCCCAGATAAAATTTGGAGCATACCTTGCCAATCGAGTGAACCTTTCTTCATAGGCAGCCACTGAGTCTTCCTCTTGCCTCAATTCCAAGAATTGCTTTTCCATCCTAAGTCGAACAGCCTTAGGAAAATACTTCTCAAGAAACATACCTTTGAATTCATCCCAGTCAAGTGCATCAATCTCATCGGCATCCCTGATATTTTTAACCATAGACCACCACTGATCTGCTTCACCCTCCAAACGGTAAATAGCAAGAATAACCTTTTGATTGTCTGAACACCCCATGACATCAAAAATCTTCTCCAGTGCTTTAATCCACCCTTCAGCTAGCATAGGGTCAGATGATCCTCTGAATGATGGTGGATGTTGCCTCATGAAATGTTCCACCACTGACATGTTCCTCTGCGGTTGTTCTAGCTGATCTCGTGCATGGATACCACCGCCATTTATCGCTTGAGTCAACTGCGCCATTACTGCAACAAACTGTTCAGTTCCAATTCCGACCATTTCTGGATGCTGATTCGGAAGGTTATTTCCTTCTGTATGCCTTCCTAGCACTGCTTCCCTGTTTCCTCTGTGGAAAACCATTCTGAACAAACATGTCTTAGATGAAGCAACATGGTAATCTTTAAATGCTATATCATTTCGAAAAAAAAATATTTTTGGATAATCATTTAATAGAATTCTAACTCCTAAATTTATCTAAACCGACCTTTGATACCAACTATAAGTCCCCAGCCTTAAACCTTACTTAATCTTGAGTTATTACAAGATTACACATTGAGGATCTTTTCAGGTTTAGAGTTTTAGAGAATTAGATCATAAAACTTGCATTACATTCCACATATAAACAAAGTGGTTACATAAAGATAGTATTCTTCATTCCCATCAATGGAAACACATTTAAAATAAAACATGGATTATTTCTTGACACATCCTTGACTCTATCATCTTATCATGTACCTTTCCCTTGACCTGTGAAAAACATTTCAAAAACTTGGGATGAGCATAAAAACTCAGTATGGGTTATAAAAAAACATGGAAAGGAAACATGAGTTCATATATACATAAGAATGAAATCATACTTTACCCATAAAACATAGGAACTTTAACATACCTCATAAAATCATGAATAATTCATAGAAATCATAATACATAAAGGTAACTTGAGGCATTCATAACATTCTTACGTAGGGAGTAACCCTCTTGGTTACGTTTGGAATACTCATCACAGTATATTCCCTAAAATCTATTCGGAGAAACCTTAACGTTTCACTCCTTCGCGTTACCCAATGCATTGGAGAGCTATAACGGGCTCACCTGCCCTTAGTTTATCACGGAACAACCCGTCTTCATAATAATGCCCAAGAACCATAACATAATCATATCACATAAAACATGCATAAAGGAAACATAAAATTTCCACATTTCAATCACGAGATATCAATACAACACATTGATATAAAAAAATTATGAAAACCATTTTCAATACAAAAATAAAAGAAAAGTAAAACATGGTATTTATTTTTCTTTTAAAAAGAAGGTATGGCTTGTAAAGGAAGCCGAAACTCAAATAACGGTCACGACGGCGGAGAAGTCGTTGTCGCCGCATACCTACGACAAAAACATTCCATTTTGTCATTTAGTAAACGCTTCGTATAAAAAATATTCCTTTTGAATAAACGTAAAAGTCAAAGTGGTTTATACACCGTATAAAATAATGTTGTGTATAAAATAAAATATGCCTCAATGAAAGGAGATTGAGATGAAGTCTCATACCTCGTATCCGACTTGACCCGACCGTTCTTTAATCTCCTGAATAATAAACTTGAGTTAATCTATACTTGCTTATGAATCTTTTTCAATTTCATTATTCCTTTTATACCATGTTATGAACATCATGTAATCAGTTAAGTTAATAATGTTCATTTTGTCGGTATTTGGTTCTTAAGTCAAAAATAAACTTCTTACACTTACATGTTGTTAATTTGGTCAAAGGTTCATTATATCCAGAATGGTATTCATGATGTAGATATCATATATGTCATATATATCCAGTACATACTTGCATTTATAATATTACATAATCATTTAGAGCTAAGAAATGAAATGCACCGTTCATGGAGACGGTAAGCTGTACGTACGCATGAACGCTACTTTCATTTCTATTTCGTATTTTATAGAATGGAATCATAATGATATAAAGGTATATTATAATTCCAGTATAATATCATATATAATATCATAGTTCCATCCTTTATATGTCCCACATATGGTATTTAACGAATCAAATCACTTTGAGGGGGCGGTAGTCCGCACTTCCTAAAATGAAGATATCGTGTTTACCCATAATGGAAACCATAAAGGTATGCCCAAAATGAAAAAAAACAGAAGCTTAAGGAAAAAATAAACATATTATATATCATATATAAAAATAGTGACATCATAATGGCCACCTATGAAGGTGTTAAATGAGTATTGAACAATCATCGTTTCGAGAGGCAGAATTTCGCCATCCACGGAAACCGTATGTTTTTTAACCATTTGATGCAGTTGTGTGAGAGTGTAGCTCAAATAAATCTTATAACAACATCCTAGTATATTGAAGATACTGGTGTTGTTACAAAAGAATTAAATAAAAAGAGTTTAGGGGGTTGGAGAAGCAAAATAAAACAAATGAACATGAGAGAATGAATTACCTTAAAAAGTGTAACTCCTTTTGATTTGAGCCTAAAGGCTTCCTTTGAAAGGATTCTGCCCAAAGGGAATCCTCTAGGATGAGGAGAGGGATGTGGAGAGAGTAAATGGGCAGGGGTTGGCTGAGTCAAAGGCTTGAGTAGTGTGTGAAATGAGGTAGAGGTGGGGGCCTTTTATAAGAGGAGAGGAGGGGCACTTTTGGAAAGTAAAGAAATATTACTTTATTTGAAAATGTTTTTCGGTTTCAAAAGGTCCCACATTGATATAATTCGTGGATAAGGTGATAAGGCTTCGAAATCCACTCATCCAATAAGTTTTGGACATGTGTAGTTCATAGATTTTACATTATCTTTCCATTTTATTTAAATCGTCAAATAATGATGTCATCGCTGCATCATTATTATGTCATAAATAATTTAATTTATTTAATGTCTAAAAATCATAAAAAAAATACTATGATGTAGGAAATCTTTTTAGCTTTCAAATTACTATTTATAATAAAATATCTGATCTTTATAACCCCATGTAAAAATTGTTTTCGTAAAACATATTATGTTTGTGTCATTTTTACTTTTACATTAAATAAAAAGTTATTTATGTCATTTCCCAACCAAAATGTCTCCATGGGGTCCCCAAGTTGACCCATGGCTTGTCTTGGTCGGCCATGACACAACCAATAAGGTTGGGACATGTGTCTAGGTCATTTCCTATTATTAAAGCATTATTTATACCTTAAACTACCCTAATTACCACTAATCGCGATTAAGAACTTAATAAGTTACTATTCACCAAAAATTATTATAATCTCATTGAACCACATTTTACTTCTTAATGACAACCATGTATGTCGGATTTTCAAAATTCAATACACATTAGTGGTAAAATTTCATTTAACTGAAAAATCAGTTTGCTTGATTACCATTTAGTGGTTTCACTATTCATCAAAAATTGAAGTTTTTCAGAAAATTACCAAAAATTCACCCTAAGCTATATTTGATATTCCGAATTCAAAAATGAAGTCCATTTTACAAAATTCAAATCATATAAGTCACATTAATTAATTCAATAATTAATTCCCGCTGCCAGAGCAAATAGCGTGTTTTTACAAAACAATAAGTATCAAAAGATTGACACCAGTTTAAGTCTAATTTCAAAGTGAAATTGATTCCAATGACCACCATTGGATTAAATGGTAAAAATATATTCATATTACACATTAATACCAATTCAAAAGATAATCTAATCATATAAATAAATTAGATTAAAAAGCAGTTTTGATGTAAAATGCAGTATTTTTCACTATTCATTAAAAAATGAACATTGTCAGAAAAATACAAAAAATTCACACAAAGTAAATTTTGATGTCCCAAACATAAAGAATAAGTTTATTTTGACAAACATAGTTTATAAAATTGTCAAAATATAGATTCAAAAATGGTTTGCCATCAAAAGGCAGTAAAACAATCTTTTAAGAATATTAGTGTATTCCATGCATAAGATTGTATTTATTTTCATTTTAAGCCTCTATAACACTATCTCAATCATTAATAGACATAGATAAAAATATCTATTATTCATTACTTACTTGGGATGTTACAAGTTGTCTGCCTCCTTGACCAGCTGCAGTAGTCAACTCAGGAAGGCCTCTCCCCCGGGACAATTACTCTCAAAGTTGGAAGAGGCCTCCCTTGTTAGTATCCCCTCGAAGTGGTCCAACACCATCTTGCCAGCGACCTCAATATCATAAGTGTAGGACTCGTCCTCTAGCCTCAGATTGATCCTCATATTCCTCCTCTCCTTTATGAATGTGTGAAAGAAGGCACGATTGCGATCACCTTCCCTTAACCACCTGATTCGGGATCGTTGTTTGAGTCCCCTATCAATTTCTAAAAGCCTTTCAGCCAGTGTGTTCCGCTTATCACAGAGGGAAATGAACGTGTCATCATCCTAGCTAGTTTGAAGGGACTCCTCCAACCTATCGACCTCGTCCTGAATTCTGTCCCACCATCCACCTCCTTTGTTCTATTGGCCAACCGTGTTTTAATATCCTGTTTGAGACGTCTCAACTGATTGACTAACCCTCCCCAGAACCTTCCCTCTTCCTCCTTTTCCCACGAGTCTTTCAGGAGATGCATGAAGGTTTCATCTCGGTGCCATGCATTGGAGTAGTGAAAGGAAGGAACTGCCACTGCTTCATGCATGATCTCAACATGAAGCGGAGCATGGTCCGAGAGGGAACGTGTGAGGTGGGTCACTGACGTTTTCGAAAAGTGATCCAACCCATGGATGTTTGTGAGGCACTTGTCAAGGAGACTCCAAATACGGATTGCACCCCTTCTGCTATTACACCATGTATATTTACCTCCCAAGAACCCCAGTTTCAGGAGACCTGTGTTCACCATAATGTCTTGGAAGTCCATCATACCTCCTTCGTTGGTGATGGAGCCGCCTCTTTTTTCGGTGGGATCAAAAATAGTATTGAAATCGATGCCCATGAACCAGGGAAATGATCCTATTTGAAGGAACTCTGAATGCTGCCATAACTCCATCCTCTCACGGACATTAGTGCTAGCGTAGACCTTAGTGTTGACACACTGTGGCATGAGACTCACCACTTCAACAAACACGTTGCTCTTCCAACAGATCTAGATCTGAGAATTCTCCAAACCACCATGCCATGCACTAGAGAAACCCATTTTTCTTGCCAACTATGGTAGTTTTCTAGAATTTTACTTCGGTTCCGGAAACACTACCATCGAAACGCTATGTTTCCTAACTTCCGACGTGACAAAAACATGCTTGGCTTCAGCCCCTAAGCCGCGTGCATTCGAGATGATAACAGAGATCATCATGTGGAGCCCCTTCGGGCCTTGGAAACCGTTGACGATGAGGGGCCAGGAGGTGCAAATAAACCGGTCTCCTTTGAATTGGATCGGGTGATTGGTCCGGAAGAACCCGCCTCACAGCTATCCTTTTCGGTGGAGAGCGCAACCTTCTTGAACGATCCATCAACATCCTCTAACAGAGGCCTCCTTCTGGCTAGAGTGCACCCAGATGAAATAGATTCCATATTGCCTTGTACCAGGGAAACCAACAGCTGACGTTGAGGCAAGAGCCAGGAAACCCGCAGCTCCTTTTTAGTACCCATCGACATGCAGCCCGTCTCTATCAATCCTTCCACGGAAAGCATAAGGTTACTCACCAGGGACCTTTGATGAAACTCTGGCGAAAGATGTGAGGAGAAATGAACCAGAGCAGGAGGAGGAAAAAGTGATCTGGTAGGACTCCGCAAAGGAAACAGAGCACAAATATCAATATCCCGTCGAGCCACGATCTCTACATGACGAGGTGCCGAAGAAGGAGGAGGATCGGATGGGAGAGGCGACCAGAGGATCAGGTCCAAGGGATCCAAGGTAGAAGCTGGCAAAGCACTGGTCCTGTCAGGGGGGTCTCCTCGACCTTCGAGCCTTGCGCGTGACCGCCAAATGATTAGTAAGGTTTAAGTAAATTAGAAGCTATCATGATTAAATAAGAATAATCAACATGGAATGGTTGATATATTAACACACATACCATTTTATATAACTTGACTATTATAGAGACATAATGAAGAATCAATATGGAAGGGTAACTAACTGAAACAGAATCCATTTAATTAATAAACTGAGAATGAAATGAATCTATAGATAATGTCAAATAGAAAATATCATGGATAAATAATAATAATAACTGTATTATGAATGAAGTTAATGATTAAATATTTGACGTCATGTATTAGGAACATGAAAACCTATACCATCAAGACATTTCACAAGACGGTTTAAAACTACAAGTAGAAACCCATTTAATTTGGACAACTGATTTGTCTCATGATACTTGTTGATGCATCGAGGGGATATAAAAATTCTAGGGCCCAACCATAACTGTCTGTCCAAATTATTCATCATATATTGAATAATCAATTTAATTCCTAAACAATATTCTTTGTCCAATATCCGTTTTGAGTAAATGATAGATATTTATCAATATTTATCTTGTTAATCAAATAACTTTCAAAGTAAACACCGTATGAGAAAATGGTTTATGGTTTAAGAAATAATTATATCAATCACACAATAATATGTTTATTTAATATAAATTTAATATCCAATGAAAAATTATTATAATAAAGTGATTGTCTCAAGAAGATGTTAACAATCAAAAAAGAAAGTGAGATTTCACAATGAGTTTTATCGCTTGGTAATTTTCAAATCAAACCCACTTGGATGAAATAATTCAAATTGAAACTTAAAATACCATGAATAATGAATTATTCATAATATTACAAGTCTAAGTAGTAGTATATACACCACATAAAAGTTAATTGATTCATAATAAAAAATAAGTCTCAATAGAATGTAAATTGAGATGAAATATTTTACCATACACTACCTTTTTCATGGAATGTAAACCATTATATAAATATCATATATATTTAGTATATATGTATTTACATTAATCCATAAAATTTGGTGATAGGAAATGAAATACACTGTTCAAAGGGTTATGTCATACGTATGTTTGAACACTGTTTCCATGTTATTATTGTATTGATAGAAATGAAGGTAAATGACATATATATATTTATCTATATTATCATTAAAGTTTCATGTTTTTGTAATATATATCACATATGTTTATTAAAACCATACTTAAGACATTCTATGTGAAGCGTGAATGAATTATATCACTTCATGAGGCGGTGGTCCACTATACACACGAGCGACATTATTATATTACCACAAAATGGAAAGCATGAAGATATGCATAATATAATAATTTTAGAAGTATAATAACATTATAAATATCATATATATCATAAATAAATAATATTTCCGTCATTATTCTAATCTTTTAAAGGTTGTAACAGATAAATGAACGACATTAGTTCGCGAGGGGGTATGTGTCATATACACGATGATGATTTCACAACCCATTTGATGGAAGTGTGTGTAATTTTAAGTCATAAAATTAACATAACAATATCTTAGTATATTTAAGATGATTATATTATTATATAACCGTAATATAAAAATAATTTAAGGGGTTTTATGAGGAAATAAAAAATGTTCATTGATGAACGTCATCTCTTCTTTGAGTATCCTTCATAGGTATGCAATAAAAACATTAAAGGTTTTTTTCATCCTAAAATAATGATTATAGGATGAGGGGTGGAAGTTGGGAAGTAATTTGGGTAGCGATTTTCTAATCCAAAAGGATTTAGATAAGTGATGAAGTGGGTAGAGTGAATTCCCTATTATAATGGAGGAGGAGTGACCTTCTTGTAAATACCCAAAAGTATTCACTATTGGGAGGACCCTATTAGTTCATGTGACTCCAAAATTGAAAAATAATATATTTTAGGGATTAATTGGTTTATAAATACCTCCAACACACAAAATAAATATATTTTATCTTGTTATTCCTCAATATTTTAGTTTACTCAATTTTATCTTTATATTTTTTACCAAGGTAACTTGTATCTTTTTATTTACTAAGGTAATTTATCCAATAATATTATAATTCAAAAATATTTATTATTTAATTTATATCCAATAATTCTAAATATTATGTCCAATTAATTAAATATAAATCCTATATATAGGTAAAATTAATTTTAATACAAACACATGTAATGCACAAAACTCCATTTTAACCTAAACCACGTTAATTAATTTTAACTGTTTTCACTAATTACATTGGTAAAAAATGAAGTTGACCTTATTATAAATTATAATTTATTAAAATTACAAATATTTAATCCATTTTTCCAAATTAAAACCAAATAAGTGACCAAATTTAATTTAAAATCAATCCCATAGATGGGATGAGAAAATGGGTTTTTAAATTAAAAATGTTCAAAAGTATACTACATTTTTATATCTAAATTCAATATAAAAATGTTTAAAATGTCCTTAATTGGATTAATAAATTTATAATTAAACTATGGTGAATTTAATAAAAATTAAAAATATAATTTATCATTATAAACTTTTTATATGAAAAGTCAGTTTTTAATTAAAATTCTGTATTTTATTCACTATTAATCAAAAAAATGAAATTTCTCAGAAAAATACCATAAATTCAGCACAAGATAAATTTTTTATTCCTATTTCTAAAATGAAGTTTATTTTTTCAAATAAAATTTATAAAATTATCAATATTTAGTTTTAAAACAAGTTCGTCATTAAAAGGTGGCAAAACCGTCTTTAAAAATTATTGTTTTTATGCTTAAAATTGAATTAGTTCTTATCTTATACCTATAAAATATATTGGATGAATGTATTTTTTATTAAATATTTAATATACATGTTTCATTAACATAATTTAATAATATTAATTAATTTTATTTATTTGGATAAAAAGAATTTGGGCTCATAAAAATAGTTTTTTATAAAACCATTTCATTTATATTCAATTGGTTTTTATTTTCATTTTTAATTAATTAGTGAGTAATGAATTCAACAATATATTTTCCTAAGTTATTTTATACTATTAATGACCACGAATTTAATGGCTAGAATATAATTTTAAATAATAATATTAATATTATTCTGTAAAAATCTGTCTTACATGTAACACAAGGTATCAAAGAAATTCGTTGTTCTAGGTGACATGAGATAACTTGGTGTTGTGTGCATTGAATGTTATATCATAAATTGAATTTATTTTAAATAAAAAATATATTTTAAAGTCTTGGGATGCTGTATTACCTTCCAAATTTTTTTTGTGTGTCATACATGATATCTAATATTCCATTCATATGTTTAAATTTCTGGGTGTTACATTCTTCCCACCTTAAATAAATTACATCCTAGGAATTTAAAATTGATCTCGGTAATCAAGGGTGTGATATTTTAAAAGACCAATTTTCAAAAACCAACATCATTAAAGGTTTAATAAAATATCCTCATAATAATAGAGAAAGATAAGTACACAAGCCATCGGAAATAATCACATAACTAGTTTTTTATATAAGAGAACATAGGTGGGAAATGAAATCATTGAAATGGAAGAGAAAAAAACACCCTAATACTGATGGATAGTTATAGAGAACATTGATCATAAGAAATTCGGTAATCCAGAGAAGGTTAATGAACATAAAATCAAAAACCAAATAGGTGAGAATATGGTCATTGATATCATCAAAAATAACGGTTATAGGATAATTCATTTTTTTATTTAGATACTTTTCCTAAGGTTGAGGAAGTATTTTACTATCTAATAATATAAGAAAAATTAATTAATTGATACATTTCAATTTTTAAGAAGAATGTCATTATTTGGTTGTGCCTTGAACTATTTCCACCTTATCTATTAGAAAAGGTTACATCATATGGTGAAGAAATAAATTAATTTCTAAAACCTTGTATGAAGTTCAAGATAAACCATTTCATAAATGGTTAACCTTATGAACCTTACAAAATTTTAAAATCCAAAACTTTAGAATCAGTTCACAGGTAGTTAGTAGTATCCAATTTACTTTATCCATGTCAATCATCTCTTTATCCTAACATCATTATCTCGACATTAGAAACATATTAAGGCTTATTTTTTCTTCAACAATGTGTTTTCCAAAAAAGTTCAAATTGCCACTGAATCACTTTTATTGGTACCATTCAGTACATGCTTTCAAATATTTTAAGAAATATCACTGTAATACAATCCAAATACATTTCATAATTCTTATAACTAGAATATTATCAATAAAATTCTTTTACAACATTTTCCAAGGATCCTAAAATGTATGTACATTAATTATTCCACTTCAGAGTTATCAATAGAATAAGCATGAACTTGATCCCTTAGCTTCTTCTAAGGTATATTCCCTTATTTATTGGGGCAATAATTTGTATAGTGTTATATATATTTATAGTTGAAACACTTAATATTTGTTTTTTCTTTCATCCCTTTGCATTATTTTTCCCAGTGACACTTTTATCCACACTTATAACAAACTCCCAATAGCTTTAAGAATCTTTTAGGGTGATTCTTTACACAATTATCACATGTAGAAAAATCCTTCTTTACCCTTTCCCTTTATCAATTATTTAATCTATTGTCCTCTTATTCTATTTCTTACCATTGAAGCCATAAGGTTTAGAGAATTATTTCCCTCTATTCATAGGACATAAAACTTTTTAATTGTAATAAGAAAATGTTTGAGAAATAAGTTCCCTTCAGAGACTTTTCTTGAGCCCTTAAAAAAGTGATCAATATTGAACTATGTATTGAATATGTAATCCATATAATAACTTGATAACATTATAAAGGTATATTTATACTCTAAAAAAATTTCTTCTTCATTTTGTTTTATGTTAAGGAACTATATCTTTATCTCAGTTTGTTGATCGTAAGGGAAATACTTGTCAAATAAGAACTTTTTACAAGATTTCCATTCCATGATTTTTATTTCCTCTTCCTCCTCAGTATTATGGGCCAATGAACACCATTTATCTACATAACCATTGAGACAATACAATGAATGTTTAACATTTTCCTTTTCACTACATCTTAATACCATAAATATCTTCTCCAATGTCATGAACTGACCTGACGGGGATCGGGACACAACTCCCCAAGACTGCCTCTAATAGGCCAGGGGATGACAACTAGAACCAAGTAAGCATATCACACAGATGGGAGGACTTTTCCTAAGTTACTTGTACACACGCACCTACAAACACATCAATGTAACATTAAAGAGATATAAAAAGTTGGAAACTAAAATGAATGCATATATCTATCCTAAAGCAAATTACATTAATAGTACTGAAAGCGTAAAAAGGAAAAAACACATACCCACCAACAGAAAACTATAAAAGCCTCCAAACTACTATGAAGGAGGGGATCACGGTCAAATGAAGCTTCTAAAAAGATCCTCGGACCATATCTGGTAAACACCTCGGCCAGTCTATCTCACAATGCTCTGCCTACTTCGGGTCCATCGTGGACTCCATCGAAAGGCCTATGGTCTGTACAAGACACAACATGTGTAGGAAAAGCCTATGCATGGGTGAGTATAAGAATACTTAGTAGGTTCCCTAATTCTAAAAGAAAAGTGAGCAACTGAAAGTCAACAGTCCACTTGAACAAACTATAGGAAACCCAATCAATAGATAAACTCCATCTCGAACCATCCTAGACTATACCTAACAATTCAAAACATTACACAAGGGGTGTCAATACAAATAAGTGATGATGCCACATGGACTCCCAAAAAACACCCATATATACTCATCCCAGACTCCAAGTCTGATGAGGTTCCAACATCATAGCCAGAAATAGGATTCTTCTTGAGGATCTAAGGTAACACACAACAAGGAGAACAAAATCCACGAGATCATCCATCCCAGATGACACTCGTTTGAAAGATACACTCCATTGGGAACAACTCACTAGGTCCAAATCTAGTGCCCAACACCAAAGATCCTTCCATCTCTACCTTGCACCCAACACAAACTAAAGAAACCTAATTGGTGAGGATTTCCCCTAACCACTGTCTATAGTTGAGGTATAATTTCTCCAAAATATATATAGTGTGCATTCTATTTAATGATAGATAATAGAGGGACCTTCACCTCGCCACTACCCTATATTCTAGGGAGTAGTATCTCTTAACTAGCCTGAAAAACCTACGTCACTCATTTATGGAGTGGCATGCACCTCATTCCACCGAGTAATCACTAACTACAAACTAGGTATCACACATAACCAGTGGAGAGCCCACCCCTTGTAATTGTACTCAACAGCCAAGGGATCACTAACTCCAATAGAGGACATACTCCCCACTACTACTCAGAAATGGGGGAGTACCACCACATAGGTGAGGATCTTCACCCTAGTATAATAGGGTAGTACCACTAAAAGGATAGAGGACCCACATCCTAACATGGTAGGGTAGTACCACTCTATTTCTAGAGTTCCCACACCTTGGTATGACAAAGGAGTACCACTCTAAAATCCTTGTTACTATAGGGGAACCACACCCTGGACTGATGGGGGAATATCAACCCTAAGGTAGAGGACATGCTTCCTGGTATGATATGGGAGTACCATATCTTCTGGAATAACACGTATAAAGAACTGACACCTAGGAATGATAGGGGAGTTACAACTCTAAGGATAGAGGTCCCGCACCCTTACACGATAGGGGAGTACCCACTCTATCTATATGTCATGTATGGAGGACCTATTCCCTGACACGATAGGGGAGTACCAACTCCATGGATAAAAGACTTGAATCATAGTCCAATAGGGGTGTATCAGCTCTATATTTTAAATGAGTATGGAGGGACCACACCCTTGAACGGGAGGGGAGAACTATCTCCAACTACTTGAATGATACGGGGAACCCACACCCTAATACATATGGGGTGTAAAAATCCTAGAAGAACTACCCAAAGGTATAGAACTCACATCCATAATGGGGGATTCCTATCTCTACCAAAGTAGAGAGGTAAGGTAAACCCACACCCTGATGTCATAGGGGAGTACCAGTCCCATCATCCCTCTTCACATACCACAACGATCTACAATATCGGTCAAGTGTTTCTTAAAGAAGTGTCATACATATCTTACCATGAATCTAAAAAAAGACATAGGTAGGGGACCCATTCCCTAATATAATAGGGGAGCACCATTCTACCATTCTAAAGAGTCTAGGGGGCCCACATTCTAAAGTGGAATGGAAGGGTACTGACCTTAACATTAAACAAGTGATCCACCCTGGTCATTACCCATTTTTAAGAACCACTACACAAGTGTCGTGTTTGAATCACATGACCTCATATGTTGTAGGATGAAATAGACGCCACCATATTATTCTATATGGAAAACTGCACAAGATATGATTCTCAGTAGCCAGATTCTATGTTCAAGAGAAATAGATATACAAGGATGAAAGACTCAAGAAGATCCTAGAGGAGTAAAATACATGCACTAGGGTCCACACGGTGTGTGATCCCACCAAATCACCTGATTGTGTATCCTCTCTACATGATTTTTCAACCCATGTAGTGGTACACAGTGTGTATACTGTACATGAAATGTCCTACTTCACCCGTCCCCAAGTTGTGTGTTTCCTCTACATGGCTGACCAACCATGTCCCTCACATGTCGTGTATCTGATACTACATGGTGTGTTCAGGATAAATGGCCACATGGCTATTCTGTTTTCCCATTCCCATGTCTGTAACCCTATTTCCATGTACTTTGGCCATTTAATTTTACCCAATCACAAATGATTACATGGATATCACAAGCCATGTCCCATAGACACACGGTTTGGGTCACTACACGACATGTAACCCTGGTACATGGGGTGTAGTCACGAAAAGTAATATTACCCAAAGAGGATGGACTACACCGTGGGTCTCACTATACTACATGCCATGTCAATAGTAATTAAAGATGGGAATTAACTTTGAAAATGCTTGATTCACCCCATTTTACCCTGAAACATGTAGATCAACCTAGGAGGGATCTCTAGAAATTTTATTTGTGCTCTACAACCTTAAAATAATGCGTAATGAAGGGGTTATGAAACAAAAATAAAAACCACCTACCTCAAGGGTGAAACATAGAATCATCGAGTGTATAATGACTCCTAGATCATGCTGCTAATTGATCTAATAATGAAAGATGTCAAAAAATGATATCCATATCACCTCATTGCATTGATTAAGATCTATTTTTAACCATCACCAAAGGTAGGATTGAAGAGGTTTCTCCTCTTGGTTGTGTCACTATCCAAAGGGAAAGGGTGAGGGGTATGTTTAGGTTATATTATCAATTAAATATTTATTTATTTATTAATTCACCACTTAACGCCCCGCCAATGTGCCTCCATTAAAACTCCCAATGCGGAGAACTTTATGTCTTATCTAGGGTAAGAACGGCATTCTGAACTGAACTGCAACCTCAGATTTTTGATATTATACTCTACTCGGGATTTATACCATTTTTCAATAGAAAATACAGCCACGTGACAAAATATATTTAATATTTTTAAAATCACCTCTCCAATGATCTCTGGGACCTAGATTTCTATGCCGACTGTGCCTATCTTTTGAAATATTATTAATAATTTTCCAAAGTATTATAGGTAACAACTTGAGTCATTACATTATACACACCTTTATGGATTCTCGTCCTTAAAAAGAGAAATCATAGGAACAAGGGAAGAAAACTGAGCTATCCACTGGAACTCCCATTCTAGTGAGCTCACTAGGGGTTCCTATGCTGCTTCCAAGCACACACTCTATGGAAACCAGGAAGGCCAAACCAAACTCATGTCTAGCTCTCACCATGTTGACATAGTGTAACAAGTGGGCACATATATCCTCAACCATGATAGGTGGAAAAGAACCAAGCACCATGGTTCATCTACAGTAATAGGGTCTTATTGCACACCATCTTGCTAACCTAACATAGTTACCATCATAACCCAACAATTCAGATTAACTCCATGATGAACAATAATAAAATTTACTCAAGCATCTTTCATTCAGGGGTGACACTGAGTACGTGAGGGTACCAATAGAAAAAACTGGGCTTCCCAAGTGTAAACACTAGTTCTTACTAGTCCCTTTATCTGTGAACCTCCTAGATATACATGATAGGTCATCTTAGTCTACAAGTAGTGTCAATCGAAACACCTAAAGATACCAAAAGGACTCCCAAAAAACACCTAGATATACGCATCCCAAAATCCAAGTCTCATGAGGTTCTGACCTCATAGCCAGCCATAGGATTATACTTGAGTGTCTAAGGTAACACAAAACTAGGAGAACATAATCCAGGATCTCATCCATCCTAGATGAAACCCATCAATGAGATACTCTCCATCAGGAACAACTCACTCAGTCCAGCTCTAGTTTCTGGCATCAAAGATCCTTCCATAGAAACCTTGTGATCCACATGCTCTAAAGAAACCCAATTAGAGAGGCCTACCCCTAACCACTATCCATAGTTAATGTAACAATTCTCTAGAATATGAACTATATGGATCTACTCTAATAAGAGAGAACAAAGGGACCCACACCTCGCCACTGCCCTGCAGTCAAGGGAGTAATATCTCATAACTAACCTGCTAAACCTTTGTTTCCCCTCTATAGAGGGTCCCACACACCATTCTGTAAAGGGAGAACTAACTCATAACTAGGTATCACATGTAACTAGTGAAGAGGGACCCTCCTTTTAACTATACTCAATAGATGATGGAGAATTGACTCAAATGGAAGAATCTCTCCCTGCTACTACTCAGAGATGAGGGAGTACCACTCTTTAGGTGAGGACCCACAACCTATTAATATAGGGTATTACCACTAAAAGGATAGAGGAACCTCACCCTAACATAATAAGGGAGTACCACAACGTATCTAGAGCACCCACACCCTAGTATGATAGGGTAGTACCACTCTACCAGATCAATTACTATGGGGGACATGCAACTTGACACGATATGGGTGTACTGACACCAAGCTAGAGAACCCTCTCCCTATTATGATAGGGGTGTACCAAATCTTATGGATTAACATGCATGGAGGACCTACACCCTAGAAAGACAGGGGAGTTCTGACTCTAAGGATAGATGACCAGCTCCCTCACACGATAGGGGAATACCCACTCAATCAATACGTTATATCTGGAGAAACCGCTCCCTGAAACAGTAGGGTAGTTATGAATCCATGGATAGAGGACCTGCACCCTAGTTTAATAGGGTAGTACCAAATCTATCTATTCAATGAGTATGGAGGGCTCATGCCCAATAATGATGGGGGGGGGGGGGTTATCTCCAACTTCCCGAATGATATGGGGAACCCGCACCCAAATCCATAAGGGGGGTACCAACCTCAGAAGAACTACCCAAAGGTACAAAACCCATTACCACAATTTGGGGTGTCTCATATCCACCAAATAAGAGAGGTAATAGAAACCCATTCCCTAATTCCATAGGGGGATTAATATTCGCAATGTCTCCCTTCATAAACTACATTGATCTATAACATCATACAAGCACTTCTTAAATAAGTTTCATTATTATGATACCACACATCACAAAACATAATTAGGTAGGGTATCCTCACCCTGATACAATAGGGGATCACTGTTCTATTGAACAAAAGAGTCCATGGGACCCACATACTAAAGCAAAAAGAAACCATACCAACCTCAATGTCAACCCAGTGATCCACCCAGACCACTACCCAAGGTTAAGCATCGCTACACAAGATTCATGCTAAAATCACCCCCCTCATATGTAATAGGCAAAAATGAAGGACATAATCATGTTCTATGTAGAGAAAGGTCAAGATAGGCTACTCAAAATCCTGAATCTAAGTTCCAGAGTAGGAGATACACAAGGCATAATGTCTCAAGATGATCTTCATGGAGCACACGATATGCACTGAGGTCCAAACGATATATGATCCTTCCTGATCACCTGGATGTGTATCCAATCTACATATATTTATAACCCATATACGGGTACATGTCATGTATATATTGTACATGTCTTTTCCCACTTCACCCAACCCCTAACTGTTTTCCTCTTCCACATGGTTGGCCAACCGGGCCCCCCACACGCTATGTATCCCATACTACACAGCAGGATCAAGATAAATGTGCACTTGGATGTTTGGTTTTCCCATGACCATTTCCATCACCATGTGTCCATGTACTTTGACTATGTACTTTTACAAGGCCATGTACTATCACACGACTATCCCAATCCATGTCCCATGACCACACGATTTGGGTCACTACACGATGTGTAACCCTTGTACATGGAGTTTAGTCCCCAAAAGTCATCTTCCCTAAATAGGAAGGGCTACACAACATGTATCACTAGACTACATGTTGTGTAGATGGAAATTTTAGATGATAATTAGCTTCTAAAAATACAAATTCAACCAGGTTTACCATGAAACATGCAGATCAACCTACGAGGGATCTCTAGAAATTGTATATGGGATATACAACATTAAAACAATGTGTAACAAAGGGTATCAAGACCTAAAGTCAAAATATCCTTCCTTTAGGGTGAAAAACTGATGTTTTAGGTGTATAAGGATTCTTGGATCTTGATTCTCCTTGATCTGATGATGAATGATGTCAAAAACTGAGATTAGTAGCACATCATTGCGTTGATTCGATTGATTTTCATCTATTTTCAAAGGGAGGAGAGGAGAGTTTTCTACTATTGGTTGTGTAATGCACCCAAGGGAAATGGGGAGGGGTAGTTTTAGGTTATATTATTAATTAAATATTTATTTAATTAATAATTAACCACATAACTCCCTGCTGTCACACCTCCATACAAACTCCTGACACAGACAACTTTATGTCATGTATAGGGTAAAAACGACATTCTGAACTCAACCGCGGTCTCAGATTTTTGATCTAAGAAATCTATCATGAGTTATCCCAAATTTCAATAGAAACTTCACATGCATGACAAAATATATTTAATATTTTTAAAATCACCACTCCAAGGATCTTCGGGCCCTAGATTTCCATGCCGACTGAGCATCTGGCTTCAGAAATATTCTTAGGAATATTCCAAAGTCTTATAGGTCCAAAAACAAGTCATTAAATCCAAATACTTAATCAATTTATCAGAATTAATTGGATTAGTAGTCCCACTAAATTATGGGGGCCTCTATAGCATAAATCGATCCAACATGAGATAATCTCACTATGGAACATTTTTATCCATATGATAAGGGTTATTTATCATAAATTGATTAATATTCAATAATATATCCATAAATTTATCAGTTATAATAACATTTATATTGGATTCTTTAGTAGGGAAACCTCTACATTGGTCAGGAGTTTTGATACACTTCTTCCTTCTAGGTTACATTTTTAAACAATGATATACACTAGATTAGATCATAATATTATGTAACATAATGTTTAATCCCAAAACAGGTGAAATAATTATCATAAATTGAAAAAAATTATCCATAACTAATCTCATAATCATAAAATTGGTTTAGATGTGGATATATTTACTTTCAAATCAGTTATAATGGTTTGTAAAGAAAATGTAAATTATCCTATGCATATCCCCGTGGAGTGTCAAACCAGGCTCACAGTATGGAACATTTTCATGTACCAGGTTAATCTCATTTCAATCTTGACATTCCCTTTTTGGAGTTATTAACCCTAGGTACATTTTCTCTAGAACCACACCCACTTATAATATCTAGATTTGGATGAATCACTACAAATACCTACATAATCTCCACCTTACCAAAAATCAGGATATCCTTATTTGCTTATCCTAAAATTCTATCCTAGGGTTATGTTCAATAATATACATTTTCCAAGATCTCGTTTCCATGGTTTCTTCTAAACTTCTATTGATACCAATTGAAATGACCCTGACCGCTGAAGCCCAAAGCCGATGTCTTACTTTATTACATTGACTTTGTTACAAGGAATAAAATCCCAAAGGACTGATCAGTTTATCAATTTTAGAGAAACATATACATACCTGATTCCCATTTTACATTGGGAATAGAAAATAAAACACAATACATATAAAAATCTAATAAATTTAGTTCTTTAAAAGTTATTCAAAGATCTCTTCTTCATGACATGGGGATAGGAAACAAAATAAGGAAAGATCAAATTCTCAACAAGGGTTAAGTATAGTAGAAGATACAATGAATCAATAATCATAATAAACATTGTAAGGTTTATAATTGAATATACACTCCATTTATATAACATGAGTATCATTATGAGATCCGGTATATTAAAATGGAAAGGCAGGTAGTCGAAACACATGACATTTAATCAATAAAATATGAATTAAATGCATCCATGGATAATGTCAAAGTGAAAATATAATGGATATATAATAATAATAATAACTCAATCCTCAATGAAATAAATTATAAAATATTAAACTTCATGTCTGAGGCACATGAAAACCTATACCGTCAAGATCATTCACAAGAATGCATAAAACTACAAGTAGAAACCCATTTAATTTGGAAAAATAATTCAAATCATGAGATCTGTTGATGAATGAAAGGGATATATATGTATATATTCTATCCCCATATGTCATTTAAATTAAAAATCATTCCCCATATATCTCATATTCTATTTAATTCATGAACAACATGCCTTATCAAATATATACTTTGGTGGTAGGGAGGGAGGGGTTTGGGGCGTGGGTTGCGGGGTTGAGTCCTTGGGCTTATTTATTTTTCATCTTTCTTTGTAAGCATTGTGTACTTTCATTGGTAGTTGTAACCCACTCTTTAATATTCCTTATCAAATATTCGTATTGATTAAAGGATACAGATTTACCAATATTTCCTCAATTAATAAAATAACTTTCAATGTAAACACTCTACGTGAAAATGGTATATGGTTTAGAAAATAATAATATCCATCACCCCCAAATATTGATATCTAATAGAAATTTATTTTTCAATAAAAAATTATTATAATAATCTGATTTTATCAAGTGAAGGTTATCTATAACCAATAAAAGTGAGATTTTACAATAACTTCTACCACATGGTAATTTTCAAATCTTATACACATGGATAAAATAATTGAAATTTAAACATAAAATACCATTAATAATGATTTATTAATGATATTAAATTTAAAAATAGAATTATATACAAGACATAAAATTTAATTAGTACATAATAACAAATAAGTCTCAATGGAATGTAAATTGAGACTAAATCCCTTACCTTACACTCCTTTTTAGTTGGATGCACATTTATCTAATGTATAATGGTTTTAATCATGTTATTAAATTATAAAATAACCATATTAATATTTATTATATCATATATGATCGTTTTATGACATATTATTACCCGTTCATTAATAATTTTTAATAATTTTTATTATTTTGGGTAATAACTGTGTTTTTTTTTGAGTATGTCTTGACTTGATATTTTTTGTTCCTATTACATTGATCATGATTTTATCATATCCAGAATGTAAAACATGATATAAATATCATATATATTTATTTTATTTACATAAATTTAGAGTAATTTATAAAATTTTCTGATAGGAAATGAAATACACTGTTGATGGAGACAGTAGGTCGTACGTACGCATGAACACTATTTCCATTTTCTTATTGTCTAAAAAGAAAGAAAATTAAATGATATATATATATATATCAACATTACAGTATATTTTTTATTTTATATATTTCACATATTTTTATCAAACCATCCTTAATATATTCCATGTAATTGGTGAATGAATCACAGCACTTCGCGAGGCGGTAGTCTGCCGTACACACGAGCGATGTTATCATATTCCCCAAAAATGGAAAGCATGAATGTATATGTGATATAATAATTAAAGAAGAATTATAAAAATAAAAATATAATATATATCATATATAAACATTATTTATATTATTATTCATAACCTTGAAATGTGGTAATGGAAAAACAAACGATATTGGTTCATGAGGTGGCAGTACACTGTACACATGAATGATGATTTCATAACCCATTTGATGGAAGTGTGTATAGTTTTAAGTTGTAACCTTAAAATAAAACATCTCAGTATATGTAATATATTGATGTTATTATATAATCATAATATAAAAATAATTTATGGTGTATGAGGAGGAAATAATACAAAAACATTTGTTGATGAACGTTACATCTTCTTTGGGTATCCTTCTTAGGTTTGGGCTAAAACCTTAAAAGGTTTAATTTTTTTCCCAAAATAAGGATTATAGGATGAGGGGAGGTAATTTGGGAAGTGATTTTGGTATTTTTTTTTCAATCCAATAGTCTTGATAGGTGTGAAGAAGTGGGGAGAGTGAATGCCCTTTCATAACAAAGGAGGAGTGACATTCTTTTAAATATCCAAAAGTATTCACAATTGGGAGGTCTCCCTTATCTCACGTGAGTCAAAATATAAAACAAATGTACGGGAGGGATTAATTTGTCGATACATACCACAAAAAAAAATTAAATATAATTTTTATCAATTTATTCTTTAGTCATTAAGTTTACTCAATTTTATCATTATTGTTTTTACCAAGGTTACTTGTATCAATTTTTTACCTAGGTAATCTGTCTATTAAGATTATAAATAAAAAAATTTATTAGATAATACAGATCCACTGATTTTATATATTTTATCTAATTCATTAAATATAAATCCAATGTGTGTGTAAAATTAATTTTAATACAAATGATTGTATTGCACAAAACCCCGTTTTAACCTTAATCGTGTTAATTAATTTTGATTATTTTCACTAATAAAATTAGTCAAAAATTAATTTGACTATATTAGAAATTAGAAATTATTATGATTCAAAATAAGGATTCCATTTTTACAAATTAAAACCATATAATTGAATATATATATATAATTAATCCCTCATACGAGATGAGAAAGTGAGTTTTTAAAGTAAAAATGTTCACACGTTTACTAAGTTTTTTATATCCAAATTCAATATAAAAATGATTAAAATGAACTAAATTTGATTAATATATTTATAATTGAACTATTTTAACTTTAAAACCAATACAAAATATAGTTTAATATTATAAATTATTTAGACGAAAAGTCAGTTTTCAATTTAAATTTAGTTTGTAATGCACTATTCAACAAAAAAATAAAACATCTTAGAAAAATAAAAGAAAACAAGCTTAAGATAATTATTATATTAATATATAAACAATAAAGTTTATTTTTTTCAAATAAAATTTATAGAAGTATCAAAATTTAGTATTAAAATTAGTTCACAATTAAAGGGTGACAAAATTGTCTTTAGAAAAAAAAACAATTTTTATGGTTAAAATTGTATTTGTTATTATATTATTCCAATCATATATATTAGATGGATTTAAAAATATTAATGAATATATAATATATAAATTCCATTAAAGTAATTTACTAATATTAATTAATTTTATTTACTTTGATAAAATTCCTTTGGGCGAATAAAAATTGTTTTCTTATAAAACCATTTCCTTTTTATTCAATTTGTTTTTATATTCACTTTTAATTAATTGGTATCCAATTAATTCATACATATATTTTTATAGGTTAGGTAATACTATTCATTACATCAAATTTAATGTCTTGGAGATCATTTTAAATAATAATATTAATTGTATTAGTTAAATCTGATTCTTGTGTGTAATGCAAGCTATCGACGAAAGTCATTGTTCTGTGTAACGCAAGATAACTCAGTGTTGTGTGAATTTCAAGTGATATCAAAAATTTAATTTATTTAAAATATTAAATATATTTTTAATTATCAAGATACTTTGTTCCCTTCTACGCTTCTTGTTGTGTGTTGTACATGCTATTGAATATAACATTCATATTTTAAAATTTTTGGGTGTTAGGTCAGAGGTCATACCCTTAGAGTATGATCATTATTATGAAGAGAAACCAATAGATATTTTGGATCATATAGAGAAAGTTCTACGAAACAATACCACTCACCTGGTCAGAGTTTTGTGGTGAATCCAACCATTTGAAGAAGCTATGTGGGAACATGAGGGTACAATCAGGAAAAATTATCTTCATTTGTTTACATTGAAGAGATGCATTTTGAGGGAGAAATTCATTTTAAGGGGGGTATAATGTTACACCAAATATTTTTTTGAATTATTATTATTTTTCTAACAAATAAAATTTCTTTGATATCTTGTGTTACACTCAACACCCAGTTTAGAATGTGTTACATGCAATACTGAGTTTTGACAAGACCACGATATATTATTAATATAGTTATTTAAACACAACCATTATTACCTATATTTTTATCATATAAATATGAATAATAATAACTAATTTTTAGATATTAATTATACTGATTTTATATAAATAAAACAGCTTGATAATAAAATACATAATTTTTGGTAATGTCTTTATATTTTATGAAAATACCACTTTCTCAAAAAAAAAGGTTTTTGTGACTTTTTATGAACAATAATAAAATTATTTTTTGAAAATTTTAGGAAATGAATTTTATTAAATAAAATTATTTTTTTAAATTATGATGTCAGAATTATCTTAGGGTGATGTTTTGATATTTTCCAAAAAAAATTCATTTTTTGATGAATAGTGAAAAACACTAAATTTGAATTGAAAACAAACTTTTTATTTAAATTATTTAAAATTTTATATTATATTTTATATTTTTTAAAAGTATAATTAGTTCAATTATATATCTAATAATCCTATTTATTTCAATTTAATCAATTTTATAATGAATTTTTATATAAAAACATTTCAAACTTTTGAACATTATTCTCCTTGAAAATCATCTTTCTTGTCATGTCTATGAGATTAATTTGAAATTAAAATTTTCCGCTTATATGAATATAATTTGAAAAAATGGATTCCATATTTGTAATAAAAATAATTTATATTATCTAACAAGTTCAACTTAAATATTGAACATAACGAATAGTTAAAATATTAAAAAATTATTTACCATGATTAAGGTAAAATTGAGTTTGTCAGGGGTTAAATTAAAACGATAAGGGATAAAATGACATAAAAACATTTATAAAATCTATTTTATGACCATATTTTTACCTTATAATATCTAATAATTGAAAATTACCCATTTTCTATCCTTGTGGCATGTGAATAACAAGGGTACACCTTTTTCTTTCAAAAACTTACAATTGTGCAACTCACCTCACTTATAAAAGGCCACCCCATATCCTCTCTTCTTCACACCTTTAAACTATTATGTTTCCACTGTGAAAATCTGAAATAACTTCCCAAATTCCCTCATATTTTTTAATACTTAGTTTGGGAATAAATCCATCCTAGGATGTATTTTGTTGCAAACCTAAGGAGGTTACCTATGGAAGAGGTAGTGTTATTCATCGAACATTTTTATTTCATTTATTCCTCAACCTGCATTGATTATTATTAAACCATGATGATATAATAATCTTAATATATTAAATATACTTATATTTTTTTATGTTAAGGTAATTACGTACAACTATATCCTCCTCCATCATATGGGCTATGAAATCATCATTCATGTGTATGGTGGACTACTACCACACGAACCAATGTCATTTTTTTCCATTACCACCTCCAAAATATATTTATAATGGTGTATTAAATGTTTATATAATATATTTATGATATTTATATTCTTTTATAATCACAATATCAAATTTTCTATTTTTTCCTACCATTTTGTGGGAATACAATAACGTCATTCATGTGTAAGGCGGACTACCGCCTCATGATGTGATGTGATTCATTCACACATTACAAGGAAGGTAATAAGGATATTTTTAATGAAATTATGTGATATATATGACATAAAAATTATTATTTAATGTTAATATATTATTTACCTTTATTTCATTCATTTCAATTAGAAAATGGAAATAACGTTCATGCGTACGTATGACCTACCATCTCCATGAATAATGTATTACATTTTCTATCTCTAAATTTTATGGATCACTCTAAATAAATATAAAATGAATATATAGGATATTTATATTATTTTTAATATTATTTACTTAGTTTATCCATGATCAAATAAAGATTACAAAAAATAAAAAATCTAAACATATACCTAAAACCAAGAGGTTATTGCCTGAAACATGACTTTAACATCAAATTGTTAATAAATGAGTAATAAAAGGTAATACGTAAATAAAATATGGTATAATATATGTATTTATGGTTTTATAATATATTTATAATATAAATAAATTTATTATATACGAGGTTTGAATGTGTATGAAGGTAGGTGAGGCTTATGGTAAGATATTTCTAGTCTCTCTATTATTTAATGGAGACATATGAAAATTCACCACTAGTTTATTTTCTGTGGTGTATATACTTCAATTTGACATGTTATATCATCAATATCATACTTTTAATGATATCTAATGTTTTATTTGATTTCATTCTTTATTGGGGCTTACGATTCAAATGATTACTAAAGCGGGAAGGGATTTATATCTCACTTTTTACTTCTCTGAGATAAATTCCATATTCAACACATGTAGTGTGTATACTATCCATGAATATATTTTATGATGTATTTATTTATAATTGTGGATATTTAAATATCTATTTTAGGATAAATATTACCTAGGGCATATGATTTAATGTTACCAAAGTGATATGGGTTTTGTGTTACAATCTCATCGTTTATTGGTATTATTCATGATTATTCTTAAAATGATGAAAGATTATGATCTATCTCATAATAAAGTCATGTATTTTCTTATAATATGGCTATTTCATGAAAATAAATGTTTTACCATCACTTTTATCACTTTAAGTACTCAAGAGTTTATAATATTTTTTTAATGAAAATATTATTTATTCCTCTATTAAGTTGAGAACCCATTTTTTCCAAAACCACATTTTCTAAAAATGTTTTAATTTTTTTAACATTATGAAAATGATATTTAAAAAAAATATTTAATCATGCTTTATTTTTCTTCAATTTTTTTAATTAAATATTCATTTTATTTTCCAAAAAATTATTATTTGGATTTTACTGAAAATGTGAAAGGAATATTTATTTTAATATGTACAACATGAATGGAATCTCCCACCATCACAACCATTATTTTCTTTAAATATTCCTTTATAATTTCTCAAGGTTATTTTCAAATAAAGATATTTTCAAATTGTTTTATGCAGAAATGATATTTTCCAAATGTTTTATATTATTTTGAAAAGATTATTTTATAAGTTTTCAAATTTATTGTCATAGAAAAGAATTTCCATAATATTTTATGATTTTTTATTTTTAAAAATTGATTTTCAAAGAAATGTTATTTTCCTCAAGAAATGTACCATGTGATCTTTCAAAATCATTTTCCATCTAACATTACATCATTTTTCATAACTTATGCTTTACTAGTCATATGAATCAAGGATTATATTCTTGTTATTTATGTGGATGGTTTATGATGAAAATATATTTATGAAACTCATTTTTCTTCTATGGGTTATTCACTGATAAATTTTTTTTATGAAACATGATTATTTATCCATGGGTTATGCATTTAGTAAATGATGGAATTATTATAAAACCTATATATTTTCCACATGTTATGATATGATTAAATTTTTATGAATATTATTTCATTTCATGAGTAATGATATAATGAATTTTTTATGATCTTATGGAAATAATATTCTCTATTTTCATTATTTTATAGATGAGACCTGTAAGATCCCGAATTTTTACTAATGTATGTTTTTTTATTTTGTTTAAATATCTTGTTATTGGTTCATGTAGTGCTTCTCGAGAGTTTTAGGGACCTCATGGGTGTTCCAAGGGTTTTGAATATGAATGAAGGGGGAAACCGGTGCAACCTGTGCATGGCGCATCGTTAGCGCATGGCTGGCGCATGATTAAGTAAACCATGAAAGGTGGGAGGCCAAATTGTGCAATTTTGGGAAGTGGTATATTTCATGGTTAGAGAATGATATGTAAATAGTGTGGGCCTTCCCATGTTACCATATGAACCAACTCCCTTATATAGTGTTGTGCACATGGTTTTTACATGGTTTGGAAAGCCTTGTATGTAAACCCTGTGCCGTTGTAAAAGTTGAAAAAACTACAAAATTTCCATTACGAGTATGAAAAACCTCATCTTATTTTCATCTCATTTCTCCTATCCTAATCCATAGTAATGAACCATAGAGACCCAAGCTACCAAGAGGTGATTCTCCTTCGATTCGAAGTCGTTTAGAGCACCGTTGGTTGTAGATCAAAGCTCTGGGTGAGTCTAATCCCCCTATTACTTCCATTTTTGGTTTAGGGTTTTCATATTTCTCTTATCTCCATATGAAGCTCTAAAATCCTATTTTTATGGTGATATATAGGTTTAAGAATCAATGAGAGGTTGAATCTAGATCTAGGGCTATGATTAAGTGTGATTTCATCAATGGATTCGAGGTTGGTGGTGTATAAGTTATATCCCATTGTTTTTATATAGATATGTGCATATGAGGTTGTGTTCATGCTTTATCCTTATTTTTTTCTTGGTTCCATTATTTATTTTTGGTAAAATAGGTGTCTAAATGACTAATTGAACCCCTCATGATCCTCATGGGATGCATGAAGGATGACCTGACTGATTTTGGGCCACCCATGGGGTTTACCAGACCTCCCAAATATAGAAACAAAGATGTTAAGTATGAAATTGACTATTGTTTAAGTAGATACCATGATAAATAAGTTGATTGGCTAATTTTATGGTTAATAAGAGGATTTTGGTAGTGGTGTCTGTTTATGAATAATGGATAAGGGATTTTTTTTCTTGGCATGAAAATGGGTTAAATTGAATTAATGTGAATTTGATAAATGAATTATGTTTTGTAATTGAAATTCTTAAGTGGACTAATGCATGGAAATGATGAATGTGTTGATTGAATTAAAATATGATAATGGTTGTGAATGTAAAATGGTTTAATTTGGTGGACTATTGAATATGTTTAGTGATTTAGGCATAGGAAATGGGAATCAAGAAAAAGGGTTAAATGATGTAAATGATAAATATGTTAATTGCTTATGGCATGATATTGATTCCCATTTTGTTGTTATAATTTATGATTACTATTGGTATTGGTGTTTTTGGATATGATATGTTATGTGTGTGGTGAGTGGATAAATAATAATGTGAACATGGCTTGGAGAGTGGGTTATGGACATGAGGATCTACGCCCACGTGTCAAGTTTGACTGAAGCTCTAAACTCCCTCAAAAAATGCATGGATTAGGGAAGGGGAAAAAGTTATATTCCCATAATGGATTCATTTTATGAGATAAACTAGACCAATATTCAAGGTGATTGTGTTACATACATGATGATTTGATCATCCCTAGTGAGATAGGGAACTTGATTTATTTCTCCTGTGCATTGAGTTGTTGAAAATTCCAATCCCACTGATAATAAGATGAAATTGAACTATGTAATGAATATGGTATAAGTATTGAAATTTAGAATCATTCCATGAAAGACTAAAGTGAAATTTGTTAACTAATAGAACCAAACTTTTATTTTTTACCTCGTCTTTACTTATCTATTTCATCCACTATATATACAGACTACATTTTTTAGGCATCGTTGGTGGGGGAATATTGAGTTTTACTCACACCCTACTTGGGCTTCCCTTGGGTAACTATGTAGACTTTAGGATTGAAGGGCATGAAATGGGAAAATGCCCTGTGTTTATTAGTTGAGTAGGGCTTGGGATGTGCCTAGAAGAGGTTCTATACTTAGGTCAACACCTTTTGGAAAATCCTACTGTTAGTCTTTATTTTGGGTTTGTTTACTTGGAACTACTTAGCATGACATTTCATATTTAGTATTGGATTTAGTTTTACCCAATCTTGGGATATTGTTTCCGACGCTTTCACCGAGGCGCGCGCCCGTCCGTCCGTGGGGGATGACGCGCGGCGCTTCTGTTGCCCCGCATTCCCGCTTTCCAAAGGCGGGCGGCATTCGATCCTTATTCAAGGACGTCTGCTCCTTGATCGAAACAGGATGATGGGATGTCGGTTCTTCCTCCTGTGGATTCCTCCTCATAACTCATCACCTAGTCCGGGTCTCCCTCATAGATTTAATACATAGTTCGTGAAACTCTTCCCAGTGCCGTGTTTCCATGGGCGCCGGTTAATTACACTGCTTCTGTCGGGACATTACAAAGGGTCCAGTCAGGGCAATAACCTTCAGTCAGGGGAGTAGTCACGTTGAGGCATCAGTAGCGTGTCTGGATGCTGGGGTACCTGGCATGTCTGTCTGTTATCCTTGACCACAAGGCTTCTCGAGGGCGTGGAAGCCCGAGGAATCCCACATCGAGCGCGGGGAATTATATGTCATAGACACATATCTGAGGTTTTCCTCAGCTTCCCGTGCTCAACACAGGGTATGCCGCAAGTTTAACGTCCAGCAGAGACGGATCAACCCAACCAGAGCATTAGCTAGGATAGGTCGGATTGGGGGATCCTCCTTGGAGGGATACCGATACCAGGGCCAGCCCCTGGGCGACTGTGAAGAAGAGCGTACCGACATGGTCTCACCAGGATCAGACGGTCCGGGCGAGAATCGGAACGGGTGGTAGGTTGATGAATGGAGTGGAAGGAGAGTGAAATGGGACCATCGCAGGGGCGACAGTGAAGTTGGGCTTGAGCCTTGACGAGGCTTCCTACGTATCCCCGTGGTAGGGAATCAAAGTCCGCGTAGTTCGGGATGACGTCGATAAACTGACGTGAAGGTGGACCTTGGCCCGATGAGCATCGTCAGAGTACCGACGTGAAAGTAGACCCGTGGTTCCACTAGTGGTGGGATTGAACCTTGGGAAGGTTTCCTACGTACCATGCCTTGACATGGATCAAAGTCCTCGTAGTTCGGGATTGGGTAATGCAGTTTAACGTCATGCGGGACGATAGTGAACCCTGACGTGAACAAACGACGGGCGGTGGGTGTCGGCGAATCGACGTAAGTGAGGGACCTTAATCCGATGGGAGTTGGGCTTGAACCTCGGGGAGGATTCCTATGTACCATTCCTTGACATGAATCAAAGTCCTCGTAGTTCGGGTTAGTCACAGCGGCGTGTCGTCGGACTGGAATTGTAGTTTAACGTCGTGTTGGGTGTAGGTGGAACACGACGTGAATTAGATGATGGGTGGGCTTGAACCTCAGGAAGGCTTCCTACGTACCATGCCTTGGCATAGATCAAAGACCTCATAGTTCAAATAGGGCTTTGTCGGTGAACCGACGTGAAAGTGGACCTTGGTCCGAGGGGTGGTGGGCTTGAACCTTGGGAAGGATTCCTACGTACCATGCCTTGACATGGATCAAAGACCTCGTAGTTCGGGTTAGTCACAACGGTCTACTGTCAGACTAGAATTGGGTGTACAGTTTAATGTCATGCGGGACAAAAGGAGGCATGTAGTTTAACGTCATGCTGGACGAGGGTGAGACTCGACGTGAATGAACGACCGAGCAATGTGGCTTGAACCTCATGGAGGCTTCCTACGTACCATGCCTTGACATGGATCAAAGTCCTCGTAGTTCAAATGGGATGAGTCGCAGCGGCTTGCCACTGGACTGTAATGGGACCCGACGTGAATGACGGGTGGGCTTGAACCTCATAGAGGCTTCCTACGTACCATGCCTTGACATGGATCAAAGACCTCGTAGTTTAGGATGGGTCACAACGGCTTACCGATGGACTAGAATGAAGTTTAACGTCGTGCTGGACGGGGGTGAGACCCGACGTGAAATGACGGGTGGGCTTGAACCTCATAGAGGCTTCCTACGTACCATGCCTTGACATGGATCAAAGACCTCGTAGTTCAGTAATGGTGGTCAGGGTCGGTGCTCACTCTAAGCCCACGTGAGTCATGCTCAGTGTGAGAAACAAGAGGTTGCAAGGACCTGACGATCACGTCGCGAAGGATGCGTCCGTGAGAAGCGAAGAGGGGCTTACGCGTTAGGCGGCCCACGGTGCTGGGACTTACTCCAGGATGGAGGCCCATGGCGCGACAAAGTGTAGGAAAGATGGACCTTGGTCCAATGATGGGAGGTGCCTCGTCCCCTATCACGCCCTCCACTGACCTTGGTAGTGGGGAAGTATGGAGATGCAGAGGTGCATCCATCCGTTGGGGGGCTAGGGTCGCCCTTCTCTTCCAAACATATGCCACTCTGACACGGAGGATCTCATTCCATGTGAGGAAGAGTTCCATTCCCGTGGAGACGAGTGGTGTAAAAAATGTTTGAGTTGGGGGGACCCTTCGCGAGGGGAACGAGGTCGGATCACAGTTTTACGTCATGTGTTGAGGACGTGGTGCTTGGAAGTTTAACGTCCTGCAGCTCGGACGAGGTGGGTTAACTCCACACCCCTAGGACTTACATAACCGGTACCCTCTGGTCCATGGGGAAGGGAAGGTACCGGTAAGGCCATAGTTAAGGGGGGTCATGGAACGAACCATCGAGGGGTCCACGTTAGCATGGTTATGCGAAGAAGCAATAGCCGTTAGCGTTCCTTTGTGAAGAAGCATTAGGCGAAGCAACGCTACGGGTGGTATTGTCCATGGGACTTTGAAATCACATCATGCGAACCTAGAGGGTCACACGGGAAGAGGAATTTCTAAGCAAAGGAGTGTGCTTCGCGAAGTGGAGTGCCTTGGCCTTAGCATGGGGCATAGGTGTGGGTGGAAGGTGCTTCGCGAAGTGGAACAGTGTTCGCGGAGCACTGCCTCGCGAGGAAGGGGTGCCTCGTGAAGCAGGGTCCCGCGAAGCAGTGTGCTTCGCGATGTGTAATGATCCTGGCTTGAAATAGGGATCACTAGCATGGGTTGGGTGTTTCGCGAAGCATAAACGCTCCGCATCTGCCCGGGTTCCCTTGGGAATCCCCTTCCTTCGCGAACGCACTTGAGCTTCGCGAAGGGCATCCCTCTCAGAAGAGGGGCTCAAAACAAGACAATGCAGAGGAGTCTTGCGAAGGATAAGTACCTCGCGGATCTCATGATTCCCGGGGCAAAGCGTGCTTCGCGATTCGGGAGAGGAGAAGCTGAAAGGTCGGATTGTCCATCATTGGGACTCAGGGGGAGTCCAGTATTTATAGGGAAGGGGCGCCGCGAAGCTGGGCTCCCGCGCCGCCTCTGGTGCTTTGTGGCGCGTGCACGAACGTCAATTCCAGCCGTGGAGGGGACCGCCTCCGGGGCTTCGTGGCGGCTCGCGAATGCCAACTGCATTCGCGAAGGTTTAACACCTATGGAGCTTCACGGCGGCTTGCGAACGTCAAATGCGTTCGCGGAGCATTACTGCCTCAGGAGCTTCATGGCGGCTCACGAACGTCAAATGCATTCGCGAAGGTTTACCGCCTCAGGAGCTTCGCGGTGGCCCGCGAACGTCAAATGCATTCGTTGAGCATTACTGCCTCCAGAGCATCGCGAGGCTGCGATGGTCGGGGCGCTTCGTGTGGGTGCTTCGCGGCGGGGCTTCGCGGCTGTGCTTCGTGAGGCAGCGCGCTAGCTGTCTTTTTCGTTCCTTTCTTTCGGGCCATATTTTTGGCGCCAAAAAATGCCCCCCCTCAGACTTGGAGATGCGGAGGACGAAGGGTCGAATTCTGAGGGAAAATCGCCAAAATTGTCGGTGGTTCGCGATGCAGCATCGCGAAGGGGCCCCGCGATGCTCGACGGGGCCGCGGATCCGGACGCGCCGCGATGCTTCGCGCGGGTGAGGTGCGCCGCGATGCCCCGGGGTCGCCGCCTATAAATAGGGGGTCCGAACTATTTTGTCTTCACGTGCCTTCCTTGTCTTTTTGTGCTCTCGACTTCGCGAAGCTCCGCATACTCTGCGACAGCCCACCGCGAATCGAGCTTCGCGGCGAACCGCGGGTCTCCGACTCTGCGTCCGCGCCAAGCAAACCTCTGCTTGTCGGCCTTGGCCAGACTTCGCGGCTTGGTCTCGCGACTGATCTTCACGATCCGGCTTCGCGATCGAGCTTCGCGGTAGAGCTTCGCGATCAATCCGAAAGAATCATTTTCTGAGGGCCAGAGTTAAAATGGCCCATCAAGAAGCTGTCTTGGGGGTCCTTGCAGATGCTGCTTGTCAAGAGGAGATGGCCAACTGTCCAGGCTTAGGGGAGATGATCCGGAGCCACTCGGACCACACTTCTTTGACAGATCTGCTCTCGGAGGGTCAGAAAGATTATCCACAGTGCAAGAAACTGCTGTTGTACGGCTTCGGGCTGAGGGACGACGTCTTTATCCCTGAGGCGAGTAGGGACGAACCAGCTTGCTGGTTCAGGAGCACACCGTGCCAGCACCAATGGTTCAGGGCGGCCAATGGTCACACGCGGGAGGACTTCACACCCGTCACCGCTGACTGTCTCTAAAACCATGTGAACGATATTGACGGGAAGCCACTGCAACCGGAGACTTCCCCTCACCTCTATCGTACCATGCTGAAGGCGGCTTTGCCGGATTCGAAGAAGGGATGGTCCGATGAGTGGGACCTGCGCCAGGGCAGAAACTTTACTGATGACTGGGCCTGGTCCTACTGGGTAGGCGCCTCATGCGAGGAGTTCGGGGCCGAGTTGAGGAGAGTGGGGTTCTATGAGGCGGCATGGGCCTCCTAATTCCACATTTACCAACCGAAGCAGCTAATGCCGGAGTTACTGAGTAGATGGTCATCTAGGACCAACACATTTCACCTGCATCACGGGGAGGTGGGAATCAGCCTGTGGGATGTCCACCAGATTTCTGGGGTCCCAATCTTGGGGGCCATGTATGAAGAATTCCTCCCTGTTGTCAGCGCTTGGGGAGATGCGAAGCAAATTCCGCGATTGGCGTCGACGCTGATGGCACTTGTCCCTGGAGAGGACAAGGAGGCAGTGAGGGACGTCCACTTTAGGAGGTGGTTCAAATGCTTCCTGAATCTCCCAGAGAATCAAGAGTTCCCTCCAAGGCCTCGAACATGTCCAAGGGAAGCCCAACGGGGCAAGGGGCACTCGTATTGGTGGGTCTTGGAGGACAGACAATGGAAAAATTGGGGTTTCAGCGTCAGCACTGAACAACAGCTGATAGTCAGGCTGGCAGCATTCATCGCGACTCTCATCTATGGCTGGATCCTACCGGTGAGGGATATAAGCATGGGGGTACGACCCAGCTCGTTCATCATGGCGTCGATGTTGGCCATGGGGCAGCGGATCAACCTGGGGATCCCGATGCTCACCAAACTGTACAGAATGCTGCGGCATATTAGCGAGGGCAAGAAGCCGCCAAGGATATGAGGGCCCTTCCACCTCCTGTATGGGTGGATCGCAGCACATATCAGGGGGATTTATGAGTATCCAAACCCCATTTCGCCACCGGGATCGAACTTCCGCCCCTCCATCCTGAACGCGGTCGGGAGCTTCCCATTCAAACTGGCCGTTCCAATGGTGCTGAATCGGGTGTGGAGGGCGGATGAGTTCAATTTCCATCCCTTCCCGTTGCCGACGGGGATGCTTACTGATGAAGGACGGGGAACGGAAGAACATCGGGCTTACCTCCTGGCCTTCTGAGGTGGAGTTTTGGTGGCACGAATAGATCGTGAGCCTCTCTGTGAACCGTACACTCCACATCGGTTTGCGAGGCAGTTCCGGTGCCTCCAGCGGCTGACCCCGCAGGTCTACTAGGAGGTGCGTCACGAGGAGCACCCGTGTGTGATGAGGCAGTTGTGGCTCATGTTCACACGGGAAGATGGAAAGATGCGGATTGCATTGCCTCCATCCACCGCCGCCTTCGGATTAGTGAAGGAGTACGCCATCAGTTGGGAGGCTGCTTACCCAGGGGAGATGCTGAAGCAGCCAATGATCCGGGTTGGTGACAGTGGGCCTCCTCTATCTCGAGGTCAGGGTCGGAGGGCGGCTAGGTCCGCTCGCAGTAGCGGGTCTTCCATGGCGGTGAGACCCGCACCGGCCGAGGGTATGGCAGCAGCGGTAGATCCAGTGATTCCGGAAGAGCAGGGTCATCCGGAGGGGCGGCCACCGAAGGGATTTCGTAGGATATCCACCCAGGCTCTGGGGAAGCACCTGCGTCACATTGATATGGCAGAGGATGCCGTATTCCCGGAAGCTTGGGACATTTGGGATGTCAACTGTCAATTCCTCAGCCCATCCGAGATATGGGCCCACCTGAATCGCCTCGGGATGGAATTGCCGGGCATAGGCCCAGTTTGGGCTGGATTCATGGCGTCTCCGGTGGAGGCAGAACAGTACCTGGAAGAGCTGGAGGATTACATCCACTCCAGTGGCATCCCTCGCCCAATGACGGACCGGGTGAGGGTACTGTTGAATCAGACGGTCCCCCCACAGTTATCAGCTGCCGATCTGAGGGAGCGCTTCCCCTTGGCGGAGGAATCAGAGGACTCCTCTCAGGAGGATGGGGCTGGAGGAGGGAGCCCATTGGAGGAGGGCGAGGTCAGAGACCGAGGCTCAGAATCCGATGATTTCGCGGAGGCTCTTGAGGTAGCATTCCGAACTTCTCTCCTTACGATCTGTTCTTGGATCCCTATGGACTTCTCACCAATGTTTGAGCCATGCAGGAGGAACTTGTTCGCAGGCCTCGTTCTCGCTCCTTGGCGGGTGATGATACGGGACCTTCAGAACCCGCGCCTATGGCTGCGTCCAGTTCCGCGCCTGGTGGGACCAGGGGGCCCGAGGTGGCTCCTCTGGAATCCCCAGACCTTCCAACAGTATACGGGGGGCCTTGTCTCGGGGTCCCGTCAGTACCGGCTCAAGAGCAGCGCTCGGAGGTCGATCTTCTTAAGTCTCCTCCACCGGTTTCCTCGTTGTCACATGTAGGCCATGCCAACTAACATTTATGTCTCTCTGTTGTACAGTTCTTCGACTGGCATGGGCCGCTGCGGCAAGACTGGTCGGGATGTCTGGTGGCGTCCCTCCTAGGGGCATGCCGGTGATGGTGGCAATAGTCCCTCCATCTCCTCAAGCTGCGACACACATTATCACTGGCGGGTCCACCAGCAGGGTCGTACCCGAAGTCATCGAGGTGGACTCCGAGGAAGAGGATCAACCGGTCGGTCCCAGTTCTGTCACGCCTGCTTCGGCGCCAGGTGTCGCACTGGATTCAACACCGGATGTTGATCCTGCCGAGGATTTCCTGCGGGCGTATCCCGCGTACGAGCCTGCCAATCACGCGGACTGGGACAAAACGGCCTCTGACGAGGAAGATAGCAGCATAGTCCACCGCCGGTCGTGGAAGCTGATCACACGCTTTATCAAGGACACTCCCCAAGCACAATGGCTAGCCGAAATGGATAGGATTCGCTCGCGGTTGCGCGAACTGTGAGCTGGGGGAGTGGATGCCCGACGTCCTTACGCACTCATCCGAGATCTTATGGCTGAGAAGATCAAGGAGCATGATCGTGGGCTCAGCGTGGGCTGGCAGCGGAGGAAGGCGACCAGCATTAAGAAGCTCCAGGAGGCTGAAGGCGAGGTTCAACGGATGCAGACCCGGGCAGACGAGCTTTCAGCATCTCTTGATGCGCAATCTGAGCTGGTCTCACGGTTGAAGGCCCAGCTGGCAGAGGCAGAAGAGAATATGAGGCAGACCTCTAGAGAGATGGATACCGTTCAACCTGGCGTGGAGAGGGCCAAAGCCAGAACTGACGAACTGCGCCCCACCGCTGCTGCAGAGGAGCGAGAGTTAAATCAGCGGCAGCAAGCCCTGGATTCCACAAGCCAACGAGTGGCGGAGCTGCAACACTCTTTTGACGGGGTCAACCCGTCCGTGGGGGGAGTCGACCCCCGAGTATTGTAACAATCCCAAAAACCTTTTATTGGTACTTTCATGCTTTGAATTTTTTCTTCTTTCCTTTGAATGCCTTAGCACGCATGATTTCCACGGTTTGAATTGCCTTGTTACATCCCTACAATGTTGGTGGGACATTCGGTGACAATTCCCCAAGCCCACGTGGGTCGAGCCCAATGTGAGAAACAGGAGATAGTTGCCCTCTCATCCCACCTAATGTAGGATTGGGGATCATGCTCCGGGAATCCAGGATTCGGATCACCAGTCCAGATTCCCGAAAGATGGGAGAGGCCTGATCGGTGAAGGAATTTCTAGGGTAACCGACTTACCGCTTCTTCAGCGTGCCCTTATGCACGAACAGGGCAACGCCAGGGGCGCTGAAATCGGTCCAGACAGATGGAAATGGGAAGCGTGAATCACGATACCCAAGATTCGGAACATTGTGGGGATGGCGTGACAATAAAGGACAACCGCTAGCCGTGGCGGAGAAACGGTACCCTTACTGCGTTAGCCTGAAATGGGGGCAACAAATGAGCATCAACCGCTGACCGTATTCACAACGCGGGATTTTATCGATTTGTTGTCGATCAATCTTTCGGGACGTTGGCCCAGGACAGTAGGCGGACCATAGGTCGAACATCCATACTGTTAGGGGGTCCTTCCAAACATGACCAGTCTTCCGGAACGTTGGCCCAGGATGGTAGGTGAGCCGATGCGGCATGAGACCAGGCCGTTAGGGGGTTCCTTTAGACACGAAAGAGGACGAGGGTCCGAATAAGGGGCACACAAAGCGTGGAATATGGAGTGATGGTCTATCCGAACATAATTCAACACTTAGGTAGTTACACCACCGTGGTGGGAGCACGCCAGATAGGCACATCGGTTTGATCATGGATCATTCCTTCTTTCAGACAGGGCCTCTCTGGCGAGGGGGATCTGTCACTTCCCAGTGGGATCTTGGGGCATCCTGAACTTGTTCAGGGTAGAACCGCAGTTTAATGTCATGCGTTGAGGACACATAGATTCCTATAGTTTAACGTCATACGATAGGACGTGGAATAAGAGGGAAGGAAGCGTGTGGCGCGGTAGATATGAAACCGATGCGAATGAGGACTTGGAGTCCAAATCACACCATGTACCCCCGGAGGAAACTCTTCAGGTCGAGGGACCAAGAGTGAGGATTGGGATGGGCCCGAAGAAAAGTGGTCGGGCGTCCCTACGTACCCCACGAGGATGGGAATCAAGCCATACGTAGTTCTGAAAGCGCATTTTAATGTCATGCAGGACGAGGAGCAGCCTGACCGTGTTGGTACACATCTCGCCAAAACTACTAAGCCCACGTGAGTCGTGCTCGGTGTGGGAAACAAGTAGTAGTGGTGGGATTTTCCCGACACAGAGAGGGGAAGGTTAGGGCAAAGGGACGCTCGGTGAATACCGGCCCAATGACACTAACACGATCATTTAGCGCACCTAGATGTGCGAAGAGAAAGAGCCGAGTATGATGGAATTCCACTTGAACATGAGGAAGTGGAAACGTGTGAATCATGGTGCTCGAGATTCAGATCACGATGATGGAGGCGTGACGATGGAGGATAACCGCTGACGTATTCGCAACACAACACCCTGTCGCGTTAGCCAAGAATGGAGACAGACAAATGAGGGTCGACCGTTGACCATGTTCGAAACACGGGACCATGTCACAGATGTTGTCAAATATCCATAGGGACGTTGGCCCGAAACGATTGAAGGGACCTTAGGTCCAGCATTCATGGAGAGCCCTTAAGCCAAGTATCCATGTCATCCGGGGGTCCTTTTGGACGTGGAAGAGGATGAGTATCCAAATAGCGAGTTCATGAAGCTTGGTCGTGGGACGAAGGGAATGTCTGCATGAAAGTCCCACACTTCGGGTTCTTTGTCGAAACTCATCTGAATATGACAAAGCAACATAATAGAGAGAGGGAGCAGATTTCTTTCCCTTGGGGAGATCTTAGTTTAGGGTCGTAGAATTCGGACCATGAAAAGTTAGAATGGGCCCGCGGGGAAGTGCCCGGCCGCTCCTACGTATCTCATAGGGATGAGAATCAAGCCTTACGTAGTTCTTGATGGACCTTAGACCATAAATGGGTAAAGGGAGCAGGGGACGCATGGCATCAAAACCTGACGTGAAGGAGGACCTAATCCCTACTTACCATGCATTCTCTGGGGAAATGCTCGAGTCGAGGGACCGAACACAAAGGTTAGGCTGGGCCCATGGGGAAGTACCCGGGCGCTCCTACGTATCTCATAGGGATGAGAATCAAGCCATACGTAGTTCTGAATGGTGACACGGTAGGATACCAGTGTCAGGGGAAAAGAGAAGTGCGAGCGTGGCCCTTGCACTAAAAGAAGCGGAATTTTATATATCTTGTTTGTTCTTTAGGGTGAATGTTTTTTTTTGTGAAGCGACAGGCCTAGAATAGTAGGCTGTGATGTCGCCACAAGGATCAAGCCGTGATGGGCGTTGACAAGTGGCATGGCACGTGGCCAATACCCAACGTGATGTCCTCTACAACGAGGTTACCACAATGCAGTGCCGTTTTTCTTCGTGCAGCCAGGACGATAATGTCACAGTTTAAGGTCGTATGATAGGACCAAGCATGCATTTTATCGTCATGCAGAGCAAAGGTAGCAGAGACGATGCTAGGCAGGAAATGTGCGCAGTGTTGTAAAACACAATTGACAGAGACATGATCCCACATCAGATTGTACGCTGCTCGGAGAGGGAAACCTTAGGCCGAGGGGCCTATATAGAGGAGAAACAGGGGGAGAGACTGGTTTCCTAAATGGGTTGTACCCGGAGACAGGGCGTCTCGGTGGTCCTACGTATCCCATGAGGATGGGAATCAAGTTGAACGTAGTCCCGAATAGATCTTAGTTTATGGTCTTAGAAATCGGACCATGGGATCCCCGAAGGACGCCAGATTGCAGCTTTGTCCCCCTGACATGCAAAAATGCACTGAGGGATAGTGCCAAAAGTATCGAGATTCCACCTGGACATGATGGGGTGGCAAATGATGTGAATTACGCAACCAACATTCAAGGACTGAAGGGGCTGGCGTGACGACAGAGGATTAATGCTGACCATGTTCACAACACAGCATCCTGTCGTGTTAGCCTGAGATGAGGACAAACAAATGAGCATCGACCGCGGACCGTATTCGCAACGTGGGATTTTATCGATTTGTTGTCCAAAAACCTCGGGGGCGTTGGCCCGTATCGGTAGGAGAGCGCTTGGGCATTGTATCCAGGCCATTCTTGGGGGACCCTCTGGGTGCGAAAGGTGATGGAAGCCCGAATGGAGGGGAACACGAAGCTTGACAAGTGGAAGGAACTTGACCAAGTTGAATCTGACACTCTTGGTCCTAGACCAGAGTACTCTTAATACATGGGTGAACCACTACAAGGAGTCAAGGGACTCAACCTTGAGGGTGATCGAGAGATGGAAGATTCCCAGGGGAAGGGGGGCACAATGCCCAAAACCTTGTATCATACCTACACATCCCTCTTCTAGAGAGGGATAGGCCAAGTGGCCTAGGTGACCGGGGAATCAGGAGATCACTCAGAGGTGGGGCTGGACCCGAATTTTAGACATTCAAGTGGTCCTATGTATCCCATGAAGATGGGAATCAAGCCACACGTAGTTCTGAAGGATGCCTTTTAATGTCATGCAGGACAAGGAATAGGAGGGATAACTCTCAGAACGGGGTATGCGTCGTGCATCTATTGCAAACCCGACGTGAATGAGGACGTGGTCCTACACTATGCCACGCGGTCCCGTGGTCGGGGTCCTGATGGCAGGACCGGAGAGGTGAACTTTCTAAACTCAAGCTGGACCCAAAGACAAGGGGTCTCGAACGTAGTTCCAGATGCGAATCTTAGTTTATGGTCTTAGAGCTCGGACCGTGGAGGAGGACAACTCCCGAGCAAGCACAGATGTCAACCCAATCCCTAAGCCCACGTGAGATAAACTTGGTGTGGGAAACAAGGGGGGTATCCTCATCACAATACTTGGGGCGTCCATCAAAGGGGAGTCAGTAGAGAGTTCCAAAGGACACTTTTGATGCAGCTTGTTCTCCCAATGTGCAGACGTGCACGAAGGAAAAGTACCAAGAGTTCTGAGATTCTACTTGGACATGATGAAGTGATGAAGGGTGTGAATCATGTACCCGACATTTTGGGCTTAATGGGTTGGCGTGGCGATAGAGGAAAACTATTAACCATGGTGGAAACACAGTGTCTATATCGCATTAGCCTGAGGTGGGAACAACAAACGAGCATCGACCGCTGACCATATTCGCAACGCGGGATTTTATCGATTTGTTGTCCGAAACCCTCGGGGGCGTTGGCCCGTATCGGTAGGAGAGCCCTTGGGCGTAGTATCCAAGCCGTTCTTGGGGGTCCCTCCGGGTGTGAAAGATGACGAAAGCCCTGATGCGGGGATACACAAAGCCTGGAAAGCGAGTGCGGATGTGTCCGAGTAAAGCTTGGCATTCCAGGTAATAAACCAGAGTACTCTTAAGCACATTGGTGAACCGCCGAAAAAGGGATCGACGAAACAGCTCAGTAGGGGGGGGGGGATCATGGCGTGGTCATTACGAGATCGTCGTGAATGAGGACATAATCCCACACCACACCAAATAATCCTCTCATGGATGAAGGATAGGCCAAGGTGCCGGGATGGGATGAGGATTCCCGAGAGATGGGGCTGGACCCGAATTTTGGACATTCAGGTGGTCCTATGTATCCCATGAGGATGGGAATCAAGCCACACATAGTTCTCTATATGTAGTTTAATGTCATTACTGGATGAGAAGGGGAGCAATATACCCCAAAACAAGGGAGGTGTGCGGTATGGCGAAGAAGCCGACGTGGATGAGGACATAGTCCCACACCACACCGTACACCCTGGGTAAGAGGGGACCTGGGCCGTGGCCCGGAAAGGCCAAGGGACCTAAGGTCAGGCATTAGTCAGGAAAGCCTGACTGGTTTGCAGTTTAACGTCTTACATGGGGACGAGGGTCGGGGACCCGAGAAGGCCAAGGGGCCTGAGGCTGGGCCTCGTAAAGGGAGGGCGTACGGCATGGTACATGATCCCGACGTGAATGAGGAAATAGTCCCACAACACACCGTACGCCCTTATGAGGAATCCTGGGTCGTGGCCCGGAGAAAAGGGAAAGTTATCAGTCAGAAAGGCCTGACTGGTTTACAGTTTAACGTCTTACATAAGGACGAGGGTCGGGTACCCGAGAAGGCCAAGGGGCCTGAGGCTGGGCCTCGTAAAGGGAGGGCGTACGACATGGTACATGATCCCGACGCGAATGAGGACATAGTCCCACATCACACTGTACACCCTTATGAGGAATCGGGGCCGTGGTCCCGATCGCTAGCACCACCTGGTGAAGTTCGGGATGGGGCAGAATGAATCACTGTTCTTGATGCCTGGGACATCTCGGGGTGGACCCGAAAATCCAGGACACTGTTGACCATGTTCGAAACACAACGTTCCTATGGTGACCTGTATGGGGGCAACAAATGAGCGTCTACCTCTGACCAAATTCGCAACGCGGGACTTGTATCGGCTTGTTGCTTGAAAACCCTCGGGGGCGTTGGCCCGTATCGGTAGGAGAGCCCTTGGGCATTGTATCCAGGCCGTTCTTGGGGGTCCCTCTGGGTGTGAAACATGACGGAATCCCAGTCAAGGAGTGGGTGAAGCATAGTTGTATCCATCCACGAAAGGGGCAAACACCTCCAGGGGGGAAAGTGCAGCCGGGTCGAGGCTTGCTCGATGTGGGTCGGGGAAAAAGTGTGCACCCTGCCATGTCTTGACCCGAGGGAAAGATTTTGGCTTTTGGGCTGGGCCAACGGACGAAATTTCCGGGCGTTCCTACGTATCTCATAAGGATGAGAATCAAGCCATACGTAGTTCTTGAAGGCCATGCAGTTTAACGTCATGCGGTGAGGATGTGGGAGGATAGAAGAACGGGAGTGGGCGCATGGTGCGACCCTTACAATCTTTGTGCGAGCGGGGTTGCATAAGCGGGGCCAAGAAAGCCTACTCCCTGCTACACAAAGATCCTCCAAGAAAACTATTCCTAGGGGGGATAGTGGAAGGGGAAAGCTTGGGGCTGGGCTCAAGATGAGGCGTCTGAGCATTCCTACGTATCTCATAAGGATTAGAATCAAGCCACACGTAGTTCTAGAAATGCAGTTTAACGTCATGCGGGACGATAAGAAGCATCTCATTTGGGGATATGTACGGTACGACGAGTAATCCGACGTGAATGAGGACATAGTCCTACACCATACCGTACAATCCCACAAGAGAATAGATCAGGGAAAACCAGGGGGCCTGAGGCCGAGCCGCGGTCAAGGAGACCTGACCAACTTGTTGTTTAACGTCTCACAGTGAAGACGGGGCCGGGGGCCCGTGGAGGCCAAGGGGCCTGAGGCCGAGCCTCGGTCAGGAAGGCCTGACTGGCTTGCAGTTTAACGTCTTGCAGTAAGGACGGGGATGCAGTTTAGGGTCGTGCGGGACCATCTCGCAGTTTAGGGTCGTGCTGGACCTTTTTGCCCTAGGCAATGAATTGTTTGAGGAATTTGGAATTGGTGGGTGGGGTTATACGCTCTCCATCCATGGTCACCAAGGAGTATTCTCCATTGGGGTAAACCTTATGGATGATATAAGGCCCTTCCCATTTGGGTTCTAACTTGGGCGGTTTTCTACCGGGAATCATTGGCGCTCGAAGGGCCAGTACCAGGTCACCCTGTAGAAAAGAGCGAAGACGAACCTTCTTGTCAAAGGCTCTCGCTATCTTGTCCTGATGCCTTTCCAGATTGTGCAGGGCACGAAGTCGGTTCTCGTCCAGTGCCTCTAATTCAGCCAGAAGGATCTCGACTACCTCATCTGATGTTTGGTGGTCGTAAATTGCAGTGCGTAACGACGGCAGCTGGATCTCAATGGGTAGGACGACCTCAGCTCCATACACCAGGGAATATGGGGTCACCTGGGTAGAGTTGCGAGTCGTCGTCCGGTAAGCCCAGAGGGCGTTGGGGAGCTTGTCCGGCCAACTTTTCTTGTTCTGACCAACCATCTTCTGCAGAATGTTAGAGAGGGTCTTGTTGAACGCCTAGATCTTTCCATTCGCCTACGCGTGGTAGCGGGAGGTATGGTTTGACCGGATGTCATACTTAGCGTACAATTTCTTCAATTCAGCTGCTCGGAAGTTGGTGCCATTATCGGTGAGGACGGCGTGAGGGACTCCAAACCGGTGGATTATGTTGGAGCTCACAAAGTCAACGATGGAACGGGCCTTGACCTCTTTGAGCGGAACTACCTCTGCCCACTTGGAGAAGAAATCTGTAGCAGTCAGGATGAACCTACACTGGCGGGCTGTTGCCGGTGGATACGGTCCCACTACATCAAGCCCCCATACTGCAAATGGCCAAGAGTACTTGGTGGGGTGGAGGGGCTCCGGAGGCCAATGCAAGAAGTTGGCGTGTACTTGGCACGCGTGGCATCTCTTGGCATATCCAATACAATCGTGGATCATAGAGGGACAAAAGTACCCCAGCATCCGGATTTGATGGGACAGTTTCGGCCCAGCTTGATGGGAGCCACAAGAACCGGCGTGAACCTCTTGCATAACTTGAGGTATCTCCCCTCCTTGGAGGCAACTGAGAATGACACCATCGAAACTCCACTTATAAAGGATCTGTTCCAGACTAGGGCCGCTCTGGAGGGTAAATTGCAGCGCATGGCATCGAATTCGCTCGCGCTCGGCCTGATCATCCGGGAGCTGACCATTTTGGAGATACTCGACAAAAGGTGCTCTCCAGTCGGGGGTGGTTTCAACCACTACGTCTGACGAACCCGGGACTCCCGATATGGAGGGTCCAGCGGTGAGATGGCTTACCCGCAGGCCATCATGGTCCTCTTGGGTGCCGGGGGCAATAAATCTATGGTGTGCCACATGTATGACCAAATCATCTTGCTTGGGTTCCGCGAGCGACGCGGCTAAACCAGCCAAGGCGTCCGCTTGGCCGTTCTGCGACCGTGGGACATGGGTAACCTCTGGTCGAGGGGAGAACTGGGCCATTAGGCGGAGGGTGTACTCCAGCAACGGTACGAGCTCCAGCTTCCTGACGACGTAGTCACCATTAACCTGTTTGATTAACAGCTCGGAATCTCCCTTCACATGTAAATGGGGCACATTGATCTCAAGGGCCAGCACGAGGCCGGTGATGAGAGCTTGGTACTCTGCCTCGTTGTTCGTACATCCTTCTGATAATAGGAACGAGTATGTCAGGACGGCTTGCGCCGGGGTAATGAAGACAATACCCAGGCCCACTCTGTTGAGCTTGGGATCATTGAGCCTCCTACCGGTGGGGCTCCGGGAGGCGCCGTCGAAATGCATTTTCCAATACGGGGCAGCATGATCGACTGAGAGGATCATCTCATCAGGGAAATCCAGGTCCAGGGATTGATCTGCGAAGGTTGGATGGGTAGCTAAAAAGTCTGCCAATGCCTGTCCCTTAATGGCCTTTTGAGGTACAAACCTGATATCAAACTGCTGGAGAATCACCGCCCACCGTGCTAGTCGGCCAGTCAGCATGGGACGGCTCAGGATGTACTTCAGTGGGTCTACCCGGGAGACCAATTTCACCTCGTAGTGCTGCAGGTAATGTCGTAACTTCAGCACGGCGAAGACGAGCGCGAGGAAGCTCTTTTCGATAGGGGAGTATCTGACCTCCGTATCGAGAAGCATGCGGCTGAGATAGTAGAGACTATTCTCAGTACCCTCATTATTCTTATGGGCAAATAGCGCACTGAGGGACCTCTCCAGGGTGGTCACGTAAAGGACCAGCAACTTTCTGGAGACGGGTGTCATCAAGACCGGAGGTTGGAGCAGATACTGCTTGATTTCCTCGAAGGCGGTCCGACACTCCTCATCCCATTCATAGGTGGCACCCTTCTTCATGAGCCGGGAAAAGGGCTTACACTTGCCGGCCAGATTCGCGATGAATCGGCGTATATAGGCTAAGTGGCCTTGAAGGCCTCGAAGCTCCCGAATGTTGCTCGGGGGAGGCATTTGGCTGATGGCCTTGATCTTCTCCGGGTCGATCTCAATACCTCGGTATCTGACAACAAAGCCCAAAAACTTCCCGGAGGTGACCCTGAAGGCACACTTCAGCGGGTTCATCTTCAGGTGACGGGAACGAAGGAAACCGAACACTTTCTCAAGGTCTTTGAGATGGTCCTGGCGCTGACATGATTTGACTATGAGGTCATCCACGTAGCATTCCACCAATGTCCTGAGAATCGGCTTGAATATGCGATGCATGGCCCTCTGATAAGTGGCACCAACATTTTTCAAACCGAATGGCATAACCTGGTAGCAAAAGGTACCTTGGGGAGCTCTGAAGGCAGTGGAATCCTCGTCTTCGGGGGCCATCCGGATCTAGTTATACCTGGAATACCCATCCATGAAAGAGAGGGCTTGGAACCCGGCGGTGGCGTCAATCAACAGCTCCGTCACTGGGAGTGGAAAGTCATCCTTTGGGCAGTGGTGATTAAGATCGCCGAAGTCGATACAGACTCTGATCTGCCCATTCTTCTTCCTGACTGGCACAATGTTGGCAAGCCACTTGGGGTACTGGACCTCCTTGACGAAGTTGGATTTGATTAGCTTATCAACTTCGGCCTCAACCATTGCACCATGGGAAGGGTGCATCTTCCTGGGAGGCTGCTTAAACCCACGATGTTTTGCCGGGAGGCCCAAACGGTGAATGACTACCTAGGGGTCTAGCCCTGGAATCTCGTTGTAACTCCAAGCAAACACATCATGGTGCTGTTTGAGGAAGTCTACGTACTGCTGCCGCTCTTCAGAGGACATGGCTTCACTGATCAATGTGGGTTTTGGATCTCTTTGGCTACCAAGGTTTACCTGTACCAGTTCATCAACCGTGGTAGAGACGCCTTCTTCAAAGGCTGGGGGAGCATCCTCCAAGTCTTCCTCCCCACCCGTGGGGGGACTTACCATGATGGGGGGGGGGCTTCTGGGCCATCAAGATCCGAGGGGCAGCTGGTGCCGGATTGGGCAGCAGCGGTCATCACATCGGGAGACTCGCTTGCCATTAAGACCATAGCATTGAAGGCAGTCGACCCTATCCCATCTGGCCTTCGGCCTAAAGGGCCACATTTGATGATATCAAAGCAGTGGTGACGTGTCGGCCTAAGTCGGTTAATTCCAGCCCGGTGGAAGAGACATGTATGGCGCACCGCCGTTGTCATGAGCTTGACGTCCCGGTACCGTACAGGGGTAGGGGGTTCCGGGATGACTTGAGCCTGGTTGATGTAGGAGTACGAGGTGATTTTACGTCGTCCCTTGGACACAAGAACATGCCTTCCTTGCGTACCCGAAACAACGAAACATTGTCCCATGTCGGGGGTCGTGGCCTCCAACCGGTGGATCGGGAGGATGTAGGCGTCATCCATGCTTGACCAGGGATCACTTGTGATCGGGGTGGGTCCATCCTCGCTTACCAAGATTTGCTTGTCCTTACTTTTGTAATAACCCGCATCCAGATAGCGGGCCTCACAAGAAGCGAAAGGGGATGCGTCTCCTTGGAGCACGCCTACTCGACCGTTGAGCGAGTACTTGAGGCACTGGTGATACGAAGAAGGGACCGCTGCATGCAGATGGAGCCATGGTCTACCCATCAATGCGTTGTAGGCGGTGTCCTGAGATACAACCATGAACTCGGTGCTAGCAATTAAGCCACCGAACTGAGTCTTCAGGAGGATCTTGCCGACTGGGGTTTGATCTGTCCTGTCGTACCCCTGGATCCTGAGGTCAGAGGGAGTTAAATCACCTTCGGACAGACCCAGCTTTCGCAGCGTCCGGGTCGGAATTAGATTGATTCCGGAACCTGTGTCAATGAGGCAACGGTGGACTTCCACACCATTGAAGTGGCCAGTGATGTACAGCAGGCGGATGTGACCCTGTATAGGAGGGTCCTCATCTTCACCGGAGAACGAGATAACCACCTGACATTCGGCGTTTTCGATCGTCTCGGTATGGAAGGCTTCCGCAGCTGCTACTTCCATCTCGAACTGGAGGGGGCTCCTTAGGGCCTCGGAAAGTGCCTCGCGCATTTCAGATGACAGGCAAAGGGCCTCAAGGATAGAGAGCCTCGCAGGAATGTCGGCCAGGTGCTTCAGAACATCGTACTTTTGTGCCAAACGTGAGCCTCTGCTTACAGGAGGTCGTTCGGCCTTTGGAGGCACAACAGGTCCGGCCGGCTGAATCGGCGATTGACTAGTACTGGGTACATCTCGCTGCCTACTAGTAGAAGCCTGAAGGGCAGTCGCCAGACTGGGATCGGACAACGGAGGCTGGCCTGTAGCTGGGCAAGACTGATTGTGATACGAACAAGGCGGCTCCCCCCGATCCAATAGCACGAACGACGGTGGAGGTAGAGCCGAGGGTGTTATATGGGTTTGCGCGTGCTGAGATCTGCGATGAGCCTGCTTCCTGGTCTCGGTAGCGTGCACGGCTTGGCCAAGAGTGCCTGCTGACGTACCTCGATGACCGGCGCGATTGCGATTCCGCTGACGTTGACGTCGGCTGGAAACATTGGGGGGGTCTGCCTAGCGTTCCCCCTTGTCGGGGGTCATATAGGGCTTTACCAGCTCCATGGTGTTAACCGAAGTGTACCCCTGGCTGTCGCTTGAGGAGTCATCCACCACTGGGAGGATTGTGGGAGGGATCCCCATTTCGGGGGGCATAAGGTCGCCGGGAGTGCGGGATGACGACGGCACTGGCGGTGCACGTTGCTTCTTCTTACATCGCCGCTGCTTGCCCTTTTGGGCAGAGGTCGACTGTGAAGACGATGCAGAGGCACCGACTAATTCTTCTGAAGGTTCTGACTGCTTCAGGCATGCCCAGATGATACCCTTGGCACGGATGACGGTTTTTCAAGCCATCCAGTCGTCGTATTTCCGGGACCCGCGGCTAGGGACCTGCTGCCACTCACCTTCCCTGTCGCTGCCGATCTCTGATCCTGCAAAGACACTGGCCACTTGCGCTGGTGCTGGGCCCAACTTGACTATGTTGTTGTTGAACTGGTCCTGAAGCCAGTATTTAAACACATAGCATCGCTTGAGGGTGTGCCCCATGATCCGATGATAAGGGAAGTAGTTGGGGTGATCGGTGAGATGCGCCTCTGCCAGCCTTCTGCACTCAGGCAGACGCACGATCCCTTGCTCTAGAGCACTTCGGAAGTAGCCAGGGACCTGATTTTCATTGAACGGATAGGTCTGGTACCTTTTTTCTAGATAGGGGGCCCTGGGGGCCTGGTTCTGACGAGGGGCCGGAGGGGCCTGCCGAGGAGGCGGCGCCTGATTGTCTCGCCTAGGTGGCGTTGGCGCATTGCACGGGGGAACCTGTCGGTTCTGAGGCGGCCACTGCTGGGCAGGAGCCTGTGCTTGAGGTGGAGGACCTCAGCGGGGTTGCGGGGGTGGTGCCGCCGGCAGCAATTCCAGCTGCCTCGAGGCTTCTATTTGAGCCACCGCGGTAGGTTCAGCCCTGGCGGTCCTTCTGGATGGGATCATATGGGGCAACAAGCGTGCCTGACTGGCCTGTTGCAGGGCTTCCTCGAGGCGTTGAGCCTTATCCGAGAAATCTCTGAACCCTCCAGGGTAGTTCTGGGTAATCAAGGAGGGTACCAGCTCTGTCTTGACGTTCCCCACACACATTGTCAGTAATTGCTCCTGAGTCAGTGGCATATCGAGGGAATACGTAAGTCCCTTCCACCGGGCGATGAAGTCTGCGACTCGCTCATCAGGCCTTTGCTTGCACTTGGAGAGGTCTGCAATGCTGGTCTTTCGTGTGGTGGAGATGAACTGGTATAAGAACTGCCGGCGAAGATCCTCCCAACCGGTCACCGATCCGATAGGGAGCTGGTTGTACCAGACGAATGCCGGACCTTCCAATGTCTATATGAAAAATCGGATCTTGGTGGCTTCTTGCTGAGTCGGGGTCCCCAGCATGGGGCCACACCTGGAAGAAAAATGAGCCAAGTGCTGCGGCGGGTCCCCTGTCCCATTAAAAGGCGATAAAGTGGGGTTCCCAAAACCCGGAGATGCGGGCATATCATCCACCCACGCGGGATAAGGCTTGTCATCTGGTGGGACCGCCACCTACTGCGTTTCCAACGCTTCGAGGCGAGCTGTGAGCGCCGCAATAAGATCCTCCGGGTGGGGGTCCCTGTCTTGACGGGGATCCCTAACCACAAGTGCATTTCTAGGTTCTTCAACACGGTAGATGGCTTTGGCCGCTCGCGGGTCAACTGGCTGGACGACCTGCGGGGCGACTTGGGGAACCCGGATTGGATTCTTCAGATTGCCTCGTCGCTCGGGGGGATTTGGCGAGATGAATCGTGCCCTCTTGTCGTACGTTCCGGCTTCCGCCCTGTTTGCGGCAGTAGCATGATCAGGGTGGCCTGGAGGTATCTCACCGGGGGGAAATTGTTCCTGCCCCTGCTGCCCTGGCCTGGTATTACCATAGTCGGGTCGCCGCTCTGCGGCGCGCTCAGACAAGAGTTCGTCAACCAGCTTTTTCTGCTCAGCAAGTAGCTGGCGTAACGTGGCCTTCTCGGGATCTTCGTTTTTTTTCTGCACAGCGGCGGACGGGTCAGAGTGCTTGACTGTTCCGACGTGCTTCTTACCCTTGCCAGTGTTTCGACCGAGTACCAGCGACTCGGTGGGTACGGGGAGACCTAGCAGGTTCCTCTGCTGACGGGTAACTCTCCCTGACGGGTCGAGTAGCGGCGATACGCCCTCGGGTGGTAAGTCTCCATCAAGGAACTCAAGCTCATCTTCCTTATCCACAACACCGGCCATGTGGACTGCGACCCCTCTTGAGGGCATATCCTCGATGTCGCATAGCGAATCGGGCTTCCGTCTGATAGGGTCGAAGAGGAGAGCGGCATAGTGTCCCCAACCACGGACTTTCACATGGGGGGTGGCTTCCCTGATGATTCTGCGGAGTGCTTTAAGACTCTGAACGCATTTTTGTTGAAGGGCGCTCTGGTGGCCTGGCTACTCAGGGTGCTGGGCCACAAGAAGTGCGGTTGCATCGATCAGGCGGCACTGCTTGCTGATTTCTTCGAAGTGCTCTCGACTCCTGGGGTACGCCACCCATTCATAACGGAGGCAGAAGTGTGTCTCCCATAAGTTTCGACAAAAGCACCCCACTTCTTCAGGGGTAAGAAACTCCGGTATGCGGAAATTCAGTGCCGTCGTCGGCCAGAACTTCTCCGGGAAGTAATCCGCTGCAAGGATACTCCAGATGCTCCTAGGCTCGGACTCAGGGTCTGGCCCTGTGTTGCCCCACTCGTCAACCGGGGGCGGCTGAGGGACCGGTAGCGGTACCGAGGCAGACCTTTGGGATAACAAGCTCGGTGGTGGAGAATACGGAAAACGAGCTGACTGGCCGCCGAATTCCGGGCCATCCTCCGAAGAGTGAGGTGACCTGGCCACGATGTCATGATACGACGGGATGATAATCGCAGCTTCCGGAATAGGATCCGCGGCTACCGGCGACAGGTCATGTTGTCGTCCTACCGTCGTTGGCCCCCAAAATAACTCTCTGTGATCTCTGGTAGAGGTAGAGGGCTCTTCTGGTGATAGAGGCGTTGATTGCGCGGTCGAGACCTGCGGAATTCCCAGGATTTCTTCCTCTTGGATGTACCTGCGGAGGGAGATGGGAATCTGGTGGACCTCAAATTCCGGGAGAATGAGGCTAACGCGTTAGGTTCCTGCCCCAGTCCTTGATACGGAGGAGCGAGGAGAAGGTTCCATCGCTGAATCACATTCCGCTTTCGAGTCGGAGAAGTGGGCAGGTTTGATCTCCACCTGGGCCTTCCCAGGGTTCTTCTTGTTACGGCAACGACCCGCTCTCCTGCCCTGGGGTGGCTCTTCAGGACAGGGTTGACCCCTATCAGGCAGCCTCGGGGCGGCGCTGGCGCCGTGGCGGAGAGGGCCCCCACTTGAGATAGCCGGAGTGCGAGGGGCACCGGGGCAAATGTCGAAGGGTGCGTGGGGAGGACCTCCATGATCGATGCGAGTGGAGCGAGGCCGACCTTCACTTCTCGAGTTTCTGGGGCGAGGAGGACCTTCGCCGGTTGCAGAGAGGACGTAGGGAGGGCCCCCACGTTGGAGAAGGACCGGATGGACGATACCTTCAGGAGGATGGACTCCATACCCTGTACAGCGGGCGCAGGAAATGTTTCTGCGCTGAGCGTCACTACCGCGGGGCAGGTCTTCCTGCGGGATGGGGGTAGCACGAGGCATGCCTCCATGACGAACCTCAGAGTGGGGAAGGCCCACGCTCTGTGGAGTAGTGGTACAGGGAGGACCTCCGTACGGGGTGACATTACCGCGGGTTAGCTCGTGGCGATCACCACTTGGGCCTGCAACCCGGAGAGTCAACCCAGCCTGCCCGTGGGGCGGTTGGGGTATCGATCCTGGTTGGGTGAAGGAGTGCCCCTGCCCAGTATATGCAGGGGATTCACGATGCACGTCGGCGGTGGCTCGGGCCACTGTAGCGGTCGACGTCGACATGCCCTGGCGAGCGTCCTCAGCCCGGGCCCGGCGCTGACGTCGGGTCAGGCGGGCTGGCGTAGGTGGTGCAGAGACGTAGTCCACCTGCTCTTCCTGCGGGGCCGGACGGCGGCGTTGACGCGGCCGGGCGGGAGCTCTTGCCTGGAGCCCTCGGGTCAGGACCCTGGGCGGGCTGAGCCGGACGACGCCCGCCTCTTTAACGTAAGGCGAGGAGTCATTAAGGCGTTCCGGAGACAAGCTCCCAAAACGGTTGAATGTTGGGGTGGGGAGCAGGGGCTCCCTGCGCGGCCTGTTAGGGCGGCGTTGACAGCGGGGCCTGGAGGCCTCCAGGTCCAAGTGGGCCATATCCCGGGTCGGGATGACCCCTTCTTCCTCGTACCTGCGCACGAGGTTGTTGATCACCCTTCGCTGAATGACCTCTGATGGGGAAAGGGGACGTGGGCGCCCCGTATTCCGCGATGCGGCGGCCATCGTGGGGGTAGCGACGTTATGTGGGATGGTCGTGGCGGTGTTGCCCCTGCCTCTGCGTGGGCGAGGAGCGGACGGTGATCGCGTCTCTATGACAGCAACCTGCTTCCTGAGAAACGAAGGGATCAACTCATCAGTACTGAGAGGAAAAGGATTGACAGCCGGTGCCCCAGTGTTCTTCCATTCTCTATGTCTGTGAGAAGGATCCATGCCAATACGCTGCAGAACGGAGTGCCCCAAGTTCTACTGCCCCGACTTTCGGTGAGTTTCACGATAGGCCCGCTATTTGCTTGGCCGGACCAGGCACCGGATATCTGGATCCGGTGACACGTCAATCTACTGGTGTCTCAAATGCTACTAATCCCCATATTGAGGAGAAGAATTTCACGTCGGGTTCACCATTTCTGTTTCCGACGCTTTCGCCGGGGCGCGCGCCCGTCTGTCCGTGGGGGAGGACGCGCGGCGCTTCTGTTTCCCCGCATTCCCGCTTTCCAAAGGCGGGCAGCATTCGCTCCTTATTCAGGGACGTCTTCTCCTTGATCGAAACGGGATTATGGGATGTCGGTTCTTCATCCTGTGGATTCCTCCTCAGAACTCGTCCCCTAGTCCGGGTCTCTCTCATAGATTTAATATGTAGTTCGTGAAACTCTTCCCAGTGTCGTGTTTCCATGGGTGCCGGTTAATTACACTGCTTCTGTCGGGACATTCCAAAGGGTCCAGTCAGGGCAGCAACCTTCAGTCAGGGGAGTAGTCACGTTGAGGCATCAGTAGCGTGTCTGGATGCTGGGGTACCTGGCATGTCTGTCTGTTATCCTTGACCACAAGGCTTCTCGAGGGCGTGGAAGCCCGAGGCATCCCACATCGAGTGTGGGGAATTATATGTCATAGACACATATCTGAGGTTTTCCTCAGCTTCCCGTGCTCAACACAGGGTATGCCGCAAGTTTAACGTCCAGCGGAGATGGATCAACCCAACCAGAGCATTAACTAGGATAGGTCGGATTGGGGGATCCTCCTTGGAGGGATACCGATACCGGGGCCAGCCCATGGGCGACTGTGAAGAAGAGCGTACCGACATGGTCTCACCAGGATAAGACGGTCCGGGCGAGAATCGGAACGGGTGGTAGGTTGATGAATGGAGTGGAAGCAGAGTGAAATGGGACCATCGCAGGGGCGACAGTGGAGTTGGGCTTGAGCCTTGACGAGGCTTCCTATGTATCCCCGTGGCAGGGAATCAAAGTCCGCGTAGTTCGAGATGACGTCGATAAACTGACGTGAAGGTGGACCTTGGCCCAATGAGCATCGTCAGAGTACCGACGTGAAAGTAGACCCGTGGGTCCACTAGTGGTGGGCTTGAACCTTGGGAAGGTTTCCTACGTACCATGCCTTGACATGGATCAAAGTCCTCATAGTTCGGGATTGGGTAATGCAGTTTAACGTCATGCGGGATAATAGTGAACCCTGACGTGAACAAATGACGGGCGGTGGGTGTCGGAGAATCGATGTAAGTGAGGGACCTTAATCCGATGGGAGTTGGGCTTGAACCTCGGGGAGGCTTCCTACGTACCATGCCTTGACATGAATCAAAGTCCTCGTAGTTTGGTTTAGTCACAGCGGCTTGCCATCGGACTGGAATTGTAGTTTAACGTCTTGTTGGACGTAGGTGGAACACGACGTGAATTGGATGATGGGTGGGCTTGAACCTTAGGAAGGCTTCCTACGTACCATGCCTTGGCATAGATCAAAGACCTCGTAGTTCAAATGGGGCTTTGTTGGTGAACCGACGTGAAAGTGGACCTTGGTCCGATGGGTGGTGGGCTTGAACCTTGGGAAGGCTTCCTACGTACCATGCCTTGACATGGATCAAAGACCTCGTAGTTCAGGTTAGTCACAACGGTCTGCTGTCGGACTAGAATTGGGTGTACAGTTTAATGTCATGCGGGACAAAAGGAGGCATGTAGTTTAACGTCATGCTGGACGAGGGTGAGACTCGACGTGAATGAACGACCGAGCAATGTGGCTTGAACCTCATGGAGGCTTCCTACGTACCATGCCTTGACATGGATCAAAGTCCTCGTAGTTCAAATGGGATGAGTCGCAGCGGCTTGCCACTGGACTGGAATGGGACCCGACGTGAACGACGGGTGGGCTTGAACCTCATAGAGGCTTCCTACGTACCATGCCTTGACAGGGATCAAATACCTCGTAGTTCAGGATGGGTCACAACGACTTACCGATGGACCAGAATGCAGTTTAACGTCGTGATGGACGGGGGTGAGACCCAACGTGAAATGATGGGTGGGATTGAACCTCATAGAGGCTTCCTACGTACCATGTCTTGACATGGATCAAATACCTCGTAGTTCAGGAATGGTGGTCAGGGTCGGTGCTCACTCTAAGCCCACGCGAGTCATGCTCGGTGTGAGAAACAAGTGGTTTCAAGGACCTGACGATCACGTCGCGAAGGATGCGTCCGTGAGAAGCGAAGAGGGGCTTACGCGTTAGGCGGCCCACGGTGCTGGGACTTACTCCAGGATGGAGGCCCATGGTGCGACAAAGCGCGAGAAAGATGGACCTCGGTCCAATGATGGGAGGTGCCTCATCCCCTATCACGCCCTCCACTGACCTTCGTATTGGGGAAGTACGGAGATTCAGAGGTGCAGCCATCCATTGGGGGGCTAGGGTCGCCCTTCTCTTACGAACATACGCCACTCCGACAAGGAGGATCTCATTCCATGTGAGGAAGAGTTCCATTCCCGTGGAGACGAGTGGTGTAAAAAATGTTCGAGTTGGGGGGACCCTTCGCGAGGGGCACGAGGTCAGATCACAGTTTAACGTCATGTGTTGAGGACGTGGTGCTTGGCAGTTTAACGTCCTGCAGCTCGGACGAGGTGGGTTCACTCCACACCCCTATGACTTACATAACCGGTACCCTCTGGTCCTTGGGGAAGGGAAGGTACCGGTAAGGCCATGGTTAAGGGGGGTCGTGGAACGAAGCATAGAGGGGTCCACGTTAGCGTGGCTATGCGAAGAAGCAATAGCTATTAGCGTGCCTATACGAAGAAGCATTAGGCGAAGCAACGCTACGGGTGGTATTGTCCATGGGACTTTGAAATCACATCGTGCGAACCTGGAGGGTCGCACAGGAAGAGGAATTGCTAAGCAAAGGAGTGTGCTTCGCGAAGTGGAGTGCCTTGGCCTTAGCATGGGGAATAGGTGTGGGTGGAAGGTGCTTCACGAAGTGGAACAGTGTTCGCAGATCAATGCCTCGCGAGGAAGGGGTGCCTCGCGAAGCAGGGTCCCGCGAAGCAGTGTGCTTCGCGATGTGTAATGATCCTGCCTTGACATAGGGATCACTAGCATGAGTTGGGTGTTTCGCGAAGCATAAACGCTCCGCGGCTGTCTGGGTTCCCTTGGGAATTCCCTTCCTTCGCGAACGCCCTTGAGCTTCGCGAAGGGCATCCCTCTCAGAAGAGGGGCTCAAAACGAGACAATGCAGAGGAGTCTCACGAAGGAGAAGTACCTCGCAGAGCTCATGATTCCCAGGGAAAAGTGTGCTTCGCGATTCGGGAGAGGAGAAGCCAAAAGGTCGGATTGTCCGTCGTCGGGACTCAGGGGGAGTCCAGTATTTATAGGGAAGGGGCGCCACGAAGCTGGGCTCGTGCGCCGCCTCCGGTGCTTCGCGGCGCGCACGCGAACGTCAACGCCAGCCGCGGAGGGGACCGCCTCCGGGGCTTCGCGGAGGCTCGCGAATGTCAACTGCATTCGCGAAGGTTTAACGCCTCTGGAGCTTCACGGCGGCTCGCGAACGTCAAATGTGTTCACGGAGCATTACCGCCTTAGGAGCTTCGTGGCGGCTCGCGAACGTCAAATGCGTTCGCGAAGGTTTAACGCCTCAGGAGCTTCGCAGCGGCCCGCAAACGTCAAATGCATTCGCGGAGCATTACCGCCTCCGGAGCTTCGTGAGGCCGCGATGGTCGGGGCGCTTCGCATGGGTGCTTCGCGGCGGGGCTTCGCGGCTGTGCTTCATGAGGCGGCGCGCCAGCTGTCTTTTTCGTTCCTTTCTTTCGGGCCATATTTTTGGCGCCAACAGATATATTTCTTATGTATATTCTTTGGTTATTTCATTTTTTCCCATTTATATTGTTTTTTTATTGTGGAATACTCTAGAAATGAGGGTATAGTCTCCCCACATGACTTATTTAAACCCCCACTACTATTCGACAAGATCTGTAATATAGGAAGTCGTGATTGAGGTCATGTGGAGACTCAACCTAGTGAACTGTTTAGTGGATCCTAGGATAGAGATGTTACAAAGTGGTATCAGAAGAGTTATTTTTTGTGGATTTACTATTTCGGATGGTAGAAGGGATATTACTATGTGTCGGGACTTGGTAATAAGCTCGTTCTTAGAAGTAGTTAACCAATGTATGAGTGGAAACATAAGATACTAGGGTAGGAATAATTGTTCTTGTTTTGCGTTGTTACATTTGATGATATTTCACCCTTGGGTGATGCACTTATTGTATGACATGATGGTTCATGATATTTTTATCCTGAACTAAAAGACATGATATTGCGTAGTCATGCATCATTTTAGAAACCTAGGTATATAAGTGGCATGCATCATGATAGGAACACATGGTATGAGTGTGTAGGTTATGAAAAGTAGGATACATTTTACTTTATTGGAAATTTGAAGAAAAATAGTGCCTAATAAAATGGTGAAAATGAAAAACTATTAAATAATGGTTAAAGAATTGTACTTACCTAAGGGTTCAAAGTAAGATGGAAATGTTTTCCTTAACAATTTATGATATGTGAACTATGCCTAAGAGGAAAGGTTAACGTAGTAGGTATGGTAATGAATTTAAAATGGTGTCTAATGTAAGGATTGTAACCATCTAAGTCAGTTTACCCCATATTGAACATGACCCATGGTAGGTATGTTAAGGGGTAATGTTTTAAGTGTGACGGTGTAGGGAAATTAGTTGTTAATAGAAAAAAGAGAGCCTTATTTTATAAAAATTGTGAAAGATTCATTTTATGTTTTTTAAAGATCATGTTTGGAATTATAGGGAAATTCCTCCACAATGACTTTTTCCAGTTATGCGACAAGAGGTCGTTGCTAAAAATGATCATCTAGTAGTTGCATAATAGAATATGGGGATCCAAGATAATAGAGAAGAGCAGTTCTATGAGAACCTTGCTCGCTTCTTGAAAATGATGGAATGTGACCCAGGATGGGTTGTACTGAGCATGTTTGAGCTGACCAGAGAGTTTAACCTATAAAACCCTACAAAATTTACTAGATTTGGTAGACCAAATCTATCCAAGTTTTTGATAAAACCAATATAAGCAATTCATGATCATTTTGAGACTCCTTCTGAGTAGTGATTCAAGTTGGCGGCCTATATGTTGAGAGGTCAGGAAAAGCATTTGCGGGATATCATGGAGAAAACTGAAGGAATGCTATAGAAAGATTTCCAAGAAATTTTTTTGGAGTATTTATATCTAGAAACCTTGAAGAAGGATTTGGTTATGTATTTTATGACCATGAATCAAAGGGAAATGTCAGTGATGGATTATGCTATCCGTTTCACCGATTTGTGATGCTTTGTTATAGTGTTGGTAGGAGATGAGGTAGTTGTGGAGAAACAATTCCAGGACAGATTGTAACATGTGATCAGGTATTAGGTGAAAATATTCCATTTGAAAAGGTTTCTATAGGTAGTGGATTAGACCCTTATCTCAGAAGGAAAACTGAATGGGGATTCGGGTAGTGGACTTGTGGTTCCAATTGGACGGGTGAGTGGTGTGCACTCTAAAAGTAAGAAGCATTGTTTTAGTAGATTCAATTAGGGTGGAAGTTCATATAATAGTCAGAAAAGAGGGTAAACCTTTTGGGGTGGAGATCAGGTGTTTTGTTACCGGTGTGGATGGCTAGGACACATGTGGGATCAGTATCCCTAACCACCAGTTAAGTGTCATTCATGCATAAGGTTGGGGTATGTGCAGAGGTTTTGTAGAAATTCTTAATAGTTTGGCACAAATGAAGGATATAGGTAGATTCCAAGTGAGGGATGGGGTTGGGTACCCCGTATCAATTAGGTAGTTGAATTTTGAATGATGGTACTAGATGAAGAGGTGGACATGGTATTCTGGGGAGAGAGTGTCCTTATCAATAGGGTAGTTCAGTTCTAGGGACTCAGGCCGAATCCTAGGGTAGAGGGGTAGGTCCACCTTATGTAGATTAGTCTACACATGGGGGTGGTGAGGCTAGACCATATATTGTTCATGTTATGATTATTATAGCTTCCATGCTTTCTAATGATATATTTGACACAGGTTCCACACAATCTTTTATATCTTTTCAGTTTTTAGTTTTGTATGTCCTAGTTGTGGAACATGTTCGTGGGGTCATGTCAATTGATACTCTATTGGGGGTGTGATCTAAGAATATCAGGCAGTGTAAAGTTTGTGCTTTGGAGGTTGGTGGTTATCATTTTATATAGAACCTATTTGTCCTTGACATGTCAGGTGATCGGATGTTTGGCATGGATTGGATGGTATTATATTAGGCCCATATTGACTGTTACCATCATTTGGTAACATTCGCTTCTCCTAAGGGTGACACATATGATCATCGTGGTGAGTGGGATGTTTGAGAAATCCATGTAGGGATACTTTTACTAATTTGGGAGAACTCACATTCCAAGTGGATTGTCTTGTACGGAACAATGAAAGAGTTGAGAAGATTGTATTTCCTCATGCGATGGATCAGTTTTAAGATGGGTTTCTGAAGGATTTCTCAGGGCTTCCACCCAAGATGGATGTTGAATTCATAATAGAGTTATTATTATGATTAATGAAAGTTTCTATTCTTCCATATAGAATTGAACCATAATAACTCTACGAACATAAATCTTAGTTTGAGGAATTATTGAATAAAGGATTCATCAGTCCTAGTATGTCGCTTTGGGGATCTTATGTGTTATTTCCTAAGAAGGATGACTGATTGTTCAGGGTATATGTCAATAATAGGAAGATGAATCAAATATTAGTAAAGAATAAATACCCTATTCCTCAAATTTTTGATCTATTTGACCAGCTAAGAGGTGTATCAATTTTTTCTATGATCAATTTTAGATCAGGGTATCACCATCTTAGAGTGAGTCCTTCTGATATACAGGGAACTACTTTTAGAATTTGGAATGAGTTTTATGAGTTTGTGGTGATGCCATTCGGTTAACCAATTCCCCAGCCATGTTCATGGGTTTAATGAACCAAATATTTCACCCCTATTTGGATCAGTTTGTGGTGGTCTTATTTGATTATATCTTGCTTTACACTAGAACTCATGATGATTATGAAAAACATCTTAACGCAGTCCTGAGTACATTAAGAGAGCATATGATTTATTCCAAGCTAAATTTTTTTCATTTTTTGATTGATAAGGTTCATTTCTTGGGTCACATCATCTCTGATGTAGGTGTGTCGGTGGATCTAGAGAAGGTATTAGATGTTTTAGCTTAGGATCAGCCCAAGAGTATTTCTAATGTCTCGAGTTTTTTGGGTTTGTCCGGCTATTATAGGAGGTTCACTAAATATTTTTCTCATTTGGTAGTGACACTTTAGATCTTAACCAAGAAGAGAGTTATGTATGAATGGTCTGAGGCATGAAAGATCCCATTTCAAGGGTTAAAGAAGAAGTTGATGACTTCACCAATTATGATCTTACCCAAGATGGGTAAGAAGTAGACCAAGTTCTGCGATGCGTATGGTGTTATACTAGGAGAAATTCTAATGCAGGATGATTAGTTTGTTGTATATGGCTCACGATAGTTGATGAATCATGAACGAAACTACCCTAATCATGATCTTGAGTTGGCCTCATGGTTTATGCCTTAATGTGTTGGAGGAATTACTTCTTGGGATAATGGTTCATGGTGTTTACGGACCATAATATCCTTATGTATATTTTCTATCTACCTGATTTTAATCATAGGAAATGAAGATTGGTTGAATATGTGGAGTCTTTTGATTTCATGCTAGTTTAAACACTAGGAAAATGGAATAGTGTTGTGGATGATCTGATCTAGAATACTTAGAATAAGGTGTTTTAGGAATCCCACTCTGAGTGGAGAATGCTGGACTCATTTTCTGAGATTCACCTAGAGGTGTAGGATGGGCACATACAGATGACCCTTGCATCAATATCAGTTGAGTTCATGCCTTTGCATCAGGTCAAGGAGAGCCATCTTGAGGTTCCAGAGTGTTTGGAAATGAAGGAAATAAGTAAATGTGGGGAGTGACCTTTTGGTTGGGCTATTGTTGCTAATGATTTTTTTTGTGTTCGTGGATGTGTTGTGGTGACAAAGAGGGTCCGAGAAGAGTCGATTCACGAGTCTCATGAATCAAGGTTGGTTTTACATCCTAGTTTGACAAAAAAAATTATCATTAACATAATAGGAAGTATTGGTGGTAAGGTATGAAGAAAGTGGTTGTAGGTTTTATAGCATTATTCTTTACCTATCAGTCGGTGAAGGCCAAGAATCTATGCATAGGTGGGTAGTTACAATGATTTCCCATTTCAGAATGGTAGTGGGACGATATAACACTGGATTTTGTGGCGGGTCTTTTGAGGACACCCTAAAAGAGTGATCTAGTCTAGGTGATTTTGGATCAGTTGAATAAAGTGGCTCATTTCTTACTGATCTAGGAGGATTTCACCATTGATTAGTTGGGTGAGTTATATGTTTGGGAGATAGTGCAGTTGCATGGGGTTACTGAGGACTATCATTTCAGATTGGGATCCACCATTTACATCACGCTTATGGAAAGGATTAAATAAGGCGTTTGGTTCCTAAGTGTTCTTGAGTATGATATTACACCCAAGGACTGATGGACAATTAGAGCATAAAATTCAGGTACTATATGATGTATTGAGAGCTTGTGTTCTTGACTTTAGAGGTTCATGGGAAAGAAACTTGTCTCTTATTGAGTTTTCCTACAAAAATAGTTTCCAAGATACAATTTAGATGACACCATTTGAGGAACTCTCTAGGAGACCATGTAGATCACCACTGTGTTGGTTAGAATCTAGAGAATTTGAGTTTTTAGGACTGAGTCTTGTGCATGAGACATTGGAGAAGGTTCAGTTGATTCAAAAATGCATGGAAACAGATCATAGTAGACAGAAGTCATATACATATCATCATCATTGACCTCTTGGGTTTGTATTGGGTGATGGTGTGTTTCTTTGTGTGCTGCAAATTTTGGAACACTATTTAAATTGTAAATAGGGTAAGTGGGCACCCAGGTATGTGGGGCCGTTTGAGATCGTGGAAAGTATTGGGCTGGTGGAGTACTGATTGGATCTTCCAAAACAATATAAAGGTATGCATGATGTTTTTCATGTTTCATAGACTCATATGTATCACCCTAATCCATATCATATGGTTAATGTTGAGGATGTAGAGCTAGAGGCTAATGTGCCCTTTGATGAGAATCCAGTTTGTATCATGGATCATAGTGAGAAATTATTGTGAGTAAAGACTTCGCCCTTCGTTCGAGTTTTATGGAAACATGGAAAAGTTAAAGAAGAAACATGGGAGTGAGATTCAGAAGTGTGGGCCTAGTTTTCCAATCTATTTTCTTTAAAAACTCAATAATTAATGGTAGTACGGCTCAAGGGCGAGCCGATATAAGTTCATGAAGTTGTAATATCCTAGATTTTTCCTAATGTATTATTTTGTTTGAGTTGGTTTAAATATCTCGTTTTTGGTTAATGAAGTTTTTCTTGGGAGTTTAATGGGACTATGGGGTGTTCAAGGGATTTAGAACATGAATTAAGGGGGAAATGGGCCAACTTGTGCAGGGATCAAGGTTGGAAAATGGTCGGTGCACGATTATGTAAACCATGCGTGGTGGGAGGCCTAATTGTGCAATTTTGGACAATGGTATATTGAATAGTTGGTTCATAGTTTGTAAACCATGTAGGCCATCCTTGGTAACCATATGACCAAAAAACCCTTATATAGTGTCTTGTGCATGGTTTTCACATGGTTTGGGAAACCGTGTTGGTAAACCGTTCACCCCTATAAAAGTTGGAAAATTACAAAATTTCTATTACAGGATTTAAGAACCTCACTCGATTTCCCCCCGATTTATCCTCTTATAAGACCCAGTGATTATCCATATCAACCCAATATTTCAAGAGGTTATTCTCCTTTGATCCTATTCCATTTGGAGTTCTGTTGGTTGCAGATCGAGACTCTGGGGGATTCTAATCCCTCTCTTACTTCTCTTTTTGGTTTAGGGTTTTCATCTTTATCTTATCTCCATTAAAATCTCTAAAATACACTTTTTATGGTGATATCTAGGTTAATGCTTCAAAGGGAGGTTGAATCAGTATATATGGATACAATTAAGAGTGTTTTTGTTAATGGATTCAAGGTTGGTGGAATATAAGTTATATCCCATGGTTTTTATATAGATATGTGCATATGAGGTTGTGTTCTTGCTTTCCCCTTGTTGTGTTCTTGGTTAAATTAGTGAATTTTGGTAAAATGGGCATCTAAATGAAAAATTTAATCCCTCATGATCCTCCCGATACGCATGGATGACAACTTGACCTATTTATGGCCAACCATGGGGTGTGCCGACCCTCCCAAATATGAAAATAGTGATGTTAAGTATGAAATTGACTCATGTTTAAGTAGAGCCCATGATGAAAAAGTTCATTGGTTAATTTGATGGTTAAGAAGGGGATTTTTGGTAGTTTTTACTAGTTATGAATAATGGCTAGGGGATTTTTTGTCTTGGCATGAAAATGAGTTAAATGGATTTAAGGTGATTGTGCCAAATGAATTATGTTTTGTACTTGAAATGAATAAGTGGACTAATAAATGGAAATGATGAAAATTTTAAATTAATTAAAATATGAGAATTTATGTGTGTGTAAAATGGTTTAATGTAGGGGACTAGTCAATAATCTTAGTGAGTTAGGCATAGGAAAGGGGAATCATGCTAAAGGGTTAAATGATGTAAATAGTAAATATGTTAATGGGTTGGGGCATGATATTGATTCCCATGTTGTTGGTATGGATTATGATTGATATATACATTGGTTGTATTGGATGTGATATGGTATGTGTGTGGTGAGTGGATAAATAAGAACATGCACATGGCTTGGTTGTGTGGGGTATTGACATGAGTATCTATGCACATAAGATGAGTTTGACTGAGGCTCTAAACTCCACCCCAAAATGCACATATTATGGAAGTGGACAAATTTTTATTCCACTAATGGTTGCATTCAATGAGGCCACCTAGACTGAGGCTTCAAGGTGAGTGTGTTGTATATGTGATGATGTTATCATCCCCAATGAGATAGGGACCTTTATTTATTTAACCTATTCATTGAGTTGATGAAAATGTCAAACCCATTGATAATGTGATGAAGGTGAACTAAGTAATGAAGATGGTATAAGTATTTTTATTTGGAATCATGCTAGGAAAGACTAAAGTGAAATTTGATAACTAATAGAACCCAATTTTTATTTATTTATATTATCTTTATTTTAGAACATTCATGCACTATATATGTTGACTGGGTATTTTGTATACATCATTGGTGGTGGAATTCTGAGTTGTACTCAAACCCTACATAGGCCGCCATTGGGCACCTGAGTAGAATTCTTAGTTTCATGCCAGAAAAGGTTCAAAGGCTCTATGCTTGGGATTAGAGTTAGGCCTGGTATGTTCATAGAAGAGGTTCCAGACTTGGTTCAGGACCATTTGGGGAATTATTTTGTTTGTCTTTATTTTGGGCTTGTTCACATGAAACTTCTTAACAAGACATTGCACATTTATTATTGGCTTTAGTTTGTACCCAATCTTGGGAGATGTTTCTTATGTAGTCTCTTTTGTTATTATTATTTTTACATTATTTTTATTGTTTTATGATTTGTATAACTCTATAAATGAGGGTATATTCTCACCACATGACTTATTTAGATCCTCATTGCTAGTCGGAAACCTCTGGTGTATGGGGAGGTGTGCCTGAGGTAATGTGGTTACTTGGACCGGGGCACCATTTAATGGCTCTCAGGGTAGGGAAATTACATGACCTATATCTTCCTTCAATGCATTAGGTAATGATTTATATCTCATGATATAGACATCACTAGAATGGGGATTAAACCTAGTTCAATAAGAGAAATTTTCCATAATGATGGTCTTGGGAGTGAACCTTGACTACTTTGATTTTTTGAGGAGTGACACATTCCACTATGATAGAATTGGAAGTGAGACTTGATTACCAGGGAAATGATTTTCTATGCTTACGTGTATGCCAAAAACCCATGTCTTATACCAATTTTATGCTCTCATAACTAATGTTCTTTGACTATCTTATGATTTATGTATTATGAACTTTCAATATTTATGACCCGACTCAATATTATGATCTATGATATGTAGGGTATGAGTTCCAAATGTTGTTATTATATTATCATACCCTTATGTTCATGTTATGATTGTGAATTTACCTTGTTTACCCTTTCTAAGAATTTGAGCTCGTTCTTTATTATGTTTCCTTTCCCTAAGTTATGAAAAAATGTATTATGTATGACATGTATAAGAAGGGTTCTAGATATGAAGAACTTAATGGGAGATGACATAGTTTACATATAAACTGGTTGTATATGTTTCCATGTTTTCAAAGGAACTATACCTTTATGATCCTTATGTGTTTGTTTGTGTAATGTGATAAATTTTTAATTTTTTTTGTAATATCTATATTTGACTTTCCTAGGTCTCTATAATTGGGGTAGGAGAGTTAACGATTCCTAGGCCAGAACTATTAAAGAGAGTGACATAGATGGTTCAAGTGATTCATGAGAGGATGAAGACAACACATGATCAGCATAAGTCTTATGTTGACAATTGGAGACAACATCTGAATTTTTACATTGGATATCATTTGTTCTTCAAGGTCACTCTTCATCATATGAAGTAAAGGTTTATATGTGAGAGTAATGTTTCTCCTTGGTTTGTGGGGATTTTGAAACACTACTCGAAATTCGGGCTATATCCACGGTTTAGAACCATGGATATAGGTCCTCAAACCGTGGCTATAGGTAATAGCCACAGTTTGAGAAATTGTGGCTAAGTTTGGCATGGAAATATGCCTAGACATATAGCCATGGTTTGGACCCGTGGCTATAGGTCTAGAGCCACGGTTAAAACTGTGGCTATAGGTATACAGACACGGTTCAAATCGTGCTAATATCTCTATAGCCATGGTTTATAACCATGGTTATACTATAGGAGGGACACAATTTATTTCCATGGTTAGATACCGTGGTATTATTCCTATAGCCACGGTTAGAAACCGTGGCAATAGTGGCCATTGGGTCTAAAAAACCATAAAAAAATAGCCCCCACCCCCCTGCACAGCCCCCCTGCAGTAGCCCACTCCCTGCAGACCCCTCCCTCCTGGACACTGGACACCCCCACCATACATAACCCCCCCAGACAGCCCCTCTGCAAAGCCCCCCTCTTAGACCGACCCTGGAAACCCCCCCAGACAGACCCTAGACACGTCCCCCCAGACCCTGGACACCCCCCAGAGAGACCCTAGACACTCCCCGGACAGACCCTGGACACCCCTCAGACACCCCCACAGATAGACCTTGGACACCCTCAGACAGACCCTGGACACCCCACAGATAGACCCAAGACACCCCCATACCCTGGACACCCTCCAGACCCTAGACAGCTCCCCTTGGATAGCCCAGACCTCCACTCCCATGGATAGCCACCCCCACCCTCCTGGACAGACCCTGGACCCCCTAGAACCTGGACACCCCCAGACGCTGGACAGATCCCCCTAGACAGCCCAGACCTCCACTCCCCTGGACAGCCACCCCCACCCTCCTGGACAGACCCTAGAACCACCCCCCCTCCAGAACCTAGACACCCCCTGACCCCCCAGTCTTGCCCCCCAACCACCCTGCTCGTTTCCCCTCCCCCGGCCCTTCCCAGCCCCCACTTTCACCCCCTACCAGCCCCCACTTGTTCCCCCTGCCAGCCCCTCCCCCCTACCAGTTTTCCTTCGACCCCTTCCAGTCCCCTCTAAATCAAATTATACACGAAAGCTACTTACATAATAAGAATTAAACAAATAAAAATATAAAAAAAACACATAACTGCACTTAAATGAGTGTCCCTATAAGACAAACTATCAAAGAAGTCTGGAACCAGCTCAAAAGTACCTATAACATAAGGTAGAACATAGCAGTGCTCATCCCCTAAAATTATGGTAAAACAAAACATCTTAGAATATTCAAAAAGAATATAACTCAATAAAAAAGAATAGTGCATCCCCCTTGCTAGAACCCCATGGAAAGAAGCCCCCCTTTCCCTACTGGACCCCCTAAACAGCAGCCCCCCTGATGGACCCCCCTAGACTACAGCCCTGCAGGACCACCCCCCCTTACACCCCTACTAGACACCCCCTGCACAACAACCACCCCACCGCCACATCCCTTGAACCCCTTGTAAACACCCCCTTGCACACCCCTTTCCCCCCTACTGTACCCCCTAGATAGCATCCCCACCCCCCCTGATGGACCCCCCTGAATAGCAGCCCCCCCCTCCACACCCCCCGTTAGACCCCCGCTAGATAGCCCCCCAGATAGAAGCCCCCCCTGCTGGACCCCCCTGGACATCCCCCCTAGTGGACAACATCCCCCCACAAACATCCCTTGCACATATCCTGGTGCAGCCCATGCACTATCATCATGTTAAAAAGAAAATCTCACACATGGAGGGAAGAAAGAAATCCATGCTGCCCAAGGCTGCTTCAAAATCCAGAAGTGCATGCATGAAGAGTCCAACTAGACTTGGAGATAAATTGGAAAGGAAAAACTGGTTGAGAAAATTTTCTCATACCAAAATCTCACATTGATGAGCAAAGACATCTAACTTAATCCCTAATTATTATTATTTTGTGTTATTAGTGTTCCATACAATGCAAGGAATTGAAGGTGAAACTAGTTCTCAAGAGGAGAGAAAATGAAGGGAAGTAAGCTGGAATAACTATTCCAGATCTAAAAAAGTCACCATCTTGGTATGATTTATCAAATGGTATTCCAAATAACATCATAAGGAAAGATCATCCTTGATGGGGTGAAAATAGTGTGTCCCCTTGATCGGGAGATGAGTAGAGAAGACCCTTGAGAAGCTGCCAAACTAATTTTTTCCATGCAAATCTGGTATTTCTAGAAAGTTCTTGAAGAAATCATTAATGAGGTATGCATTTCTCTCATCCCTGTTAATGACCGAATAAAGTCTGATATTAAGGAAGAGAAATTGAATTAATCAATGATAAGAAGTTGAGGAAATTTTAGATCTCAAGGATGATTTCTAAAACCTTCTATATGTACTTGAATGTTTTCAACATGTGTATTGAGATGAGTGCAAGATATCAGGTTGTAATTCCAAAAAGAATGAAGATATCAATTGTCATCATTTGGTTTCAACTTGAGGACCTCTGAAGATCCCCTAAATGATTCATGGGAATTAGAATTAGTTGGTATCATGTTCACACCACTACCCCTTGCACACCCCACCCCTACCCCCTATGCACACACCCCATGCCCCCCTGCACACCCCACCCCTCCCCCCTTCACAACCCACCAATGCCCCCCCTGCACTCCCCACCCATGCCCCCCTCCACACCCCACCCATTCCCCCTGCACATCTTGGTATGATTTATCAAATGTTATTCCAAATAACATCAGAAGGAAATATATGCATTGATGGAGTGAAGATGGTGTGTCTCCTCGATGGGGAGATGAGTGGACAAGACCCTTGAGAAGCTTCCAGACTTATTTATTCCATGAAAATATGGAATTTTTGGAATTTTCATGAAAAAATCATTGATGGGGTATGCATTTCTCTCATCCCTGTTAATGACTGAATAAAGACTGATATTAAGGGGGAGAAATCTAATTAATCAATGTCAAGAAGTTGAGGAAATTTTAGATCTCAAGGCTGATTTCTAAAACTTGCTACATGTACTTGAATGTTTTCAACATTTGTATTGAGATGAGCTCAAGATCTCAGGTTGTAATTCCAAAAATAATAAATATATCAATTGGAAACATTTGGTTTCATCTTGAGGACATCTGAACAGCACCTAAATGAGTCATGGGAATTATAATCAGTTGGTATCATGTTCACACCCCTGCCCCCCTTGCACACCCCACCCCTACCCCCCGTGCACACACCCCCTGCCCCCTAGACACCCCACCCCTTCCCCCCTACACACCCCTGTCCCTCTGCACATCTCGGTATGATTTATCAAATGGTATTCCAAATAACATTAGAAGGAAAGATCTGCCTTGAATGAGTGAAGATAGTGTGTCTCCTCGAAGGGCAGATGAGTAGAGAAGACCATTGAGAAGCTTCCAGAATTATTTATTCGATGAAAATCTGGAAGTTCTGGAATGTTCTTGAAAAAATCATTGATGAGGTATCCATTTCTCTCATCCCTATTAATCATCTAATAAATTCTTATATTGAGGGGGAGAAATTGAATCAACCAATGACAAAAAGTTGAGGAAATTTGAGATCTTAAGGATGATTTCTAAAACCTGCTACATGTACATGAATGTTTTCAACATGTGTATTGATATGAGTGAAAGATATAAGGTTGTAATTCCAAAATGAATGGAGATATCAATTGGAATAATTTGGTTTCAACCTGAGGACATTTAAACAGGCCCTAAATGAGTCATGGGAATTAGAATCACTTGGTATCATGAACACACCCCCTTCCCCCCTGCACACCCCACCCCTACCCCCCTTGCACACAACGCCTACCCCCCTACAAACCCCCATACCCCCACCCTGCACACCCCCTGCTCACCCCACCCATGCAATGAACATTAGAAGGAATGATCTGACTTGATGGAGTGAAGATAATGTGTCTCCTCGACGAGGAGATGAGTGGAGAAGACCCTTTAGAAGCTATCCAACTTATTTATTCCATGAAAATTTAGAATTTCTGGAAGGTTCTTGAAAAAATCATTGATGAGTTATGAATTTATCTCATTCCAGTTAATCACCGAATAAAGTCTGATATTAAGGGGAATAAATTGAATTAATAAATGACAAGAAGTTGAGGAAATTTGATATCTCAAGGCTGATCTCTAAAACCTACGACATGTACTTGAATGTTTTCAACATGTGTATTGAGATGAGTACAAGATCTCAGGTTTTAATTCCAAAAAGAATGAAGATACCAATTGGCATCATTTGGTTTCAACTTGAGGACTTCTAAACAACCCCTAAATGATTCATGGGATTGAGAATCAATTGTTATCATGCACACACCCCCTGCCCCCTACACACCCCACCCCTGCCCCCCTTCACACCCCACCCCTACCCCCTGAACACCCCACCCCTATAAAGAACATCATAAGGAAATATCTGCCATGATGGAGTGAATATAGTGTGTCTCCTTGACGGGGAGATGAGTGGAGAAGACCCTTGAGAAGATTCCAGACTTATTTATTAAATGGCTACTTTTCGGGGAAAAGAGGGATCGTGAAAGGGGATCCACTTTCGCCTTTCCTTTTTGTGATTTTCATGGAGTTTTTCTCGCGCATCCTAGAATGCAGGAGGCTAGGGGATAGTGCAGTGGCTGGTATGGGCAGGAAGGCAGGCGGTAGGGGGATGGAAGGAGGCTGGTGTGGGCTGGATTGCAGGTGGCTGGGGGCTATTGGAAATGTGGCAAGGGCTGGTGCAAGATGGGATGTAGGAGGCCGGGGCTGGTGAGGGCTGGAACTGGTGGTTGGGGCTATTTTGCAGGTGGTAGAGGGCTGTCAGGAGTGTTTTCCAGGAGGCTGGGGGGTGGTGGATGGTGTGGTGGCTCATGCAGGCTAGATTGTAGGTGGCTGGGGGCTGGTGTGGGCTCGAATGCTGGTGGAAGGGGGTTGGAATGCTGGTGGAAGGGGGCTGGTTGCAGGTGCTAGGGGGATGGTGCAGGCTGAATTGAAGGTGGCAGGGGGGCTGTTGCAAGCTGTAATATTGGTGGAAGTGGGATAAAACTTAGGTGGAAGGGGGCTAGTGTGGGCTGGATGTGGATGGAGCAGGGCCAAATCACGACATTACCGCGATGTGAATGCGGCGTGACTGCGGCGTGACCGTAACGTGTTGTCCCTATCCAGCGACATCTCCGGGGCATCATCTTCCAACCAAGAGCGAAGGGAGTGGGAGGTGGTGGGGAAACATTCCTTCCATCGCCCCGCTGGTAGAAATTGGTATTAGTCAGTCTCAACATTGATCATAAGACTCATAGAATACTATCACTACAAACTGCCGTGGGGTGTCGTCTTGAAGGAGGGCCAAATCATGACATTATCGCGGCGTGACCGCGACGTGACCGTGGTGTGACTGCGGCGTGACCGCGGCATGACCACGACATGACCGCGTCATGTTGGTCCGGTCCAGCGACATTTTTGGGGCATCATCTTCTGGACATGAGTGAAGGGAGCAGCAGGAGGCGGGGCAACATTTCGGTCGTTGCCCGCCGGTAGAAATTGTTATTAGTCAGTCTCAACATTGATCACAAGATTCATGGAATACTATCACTTTGAACTGATGCTGGTTGTTGTCCTGGAGCAGGGCCAAATCACGGAGTGAACATGGCATGAACACGACGTGATTGTGGCCTGACCGCAGCATGTTGGCCCGGTCCAGTGACATCCGCGGGACAACATCTTATGACCAGGAGTGAAGGGGGCGGGAGTAGGAGGGGTAACATTCTGACCGTCATCCTGTTGGCAGAAATTGTGATAATTCAGTCTCAACATTGATCTCAAGACTCATGGAATATTATCACTGCAAACCGCCCTGGGGTGTCGTCCTGGAGCAGGGCCAAATCACGACATTACTGTGACGTGACCGTGATGTGTCGGCCCAGTCCAGCGACATCCGTAGGGAAGAATCTTTCGGCCAGGAACAAAGGGAGCGGGAGGAGGCGGGGCAAAATCCCATCCATCGCCCCACCAGACAAAATTGTGATTAGTCGACCTCAACATTGATCACAAGACTCATGGAATACTATCACTGCGAACTGTCGTGGGTTGTTGTCCTGGAGCAGGGCCAAATCACGGCGTGACCGCGGCGTGATTGCGACATGTTGGCCTGGTCCAGTTACATCTATAGGGCAGCATCTTCTGGCCAGGAGTGAATGGAGCGGGAGGAGGCGGGGCCACATTCCGGTCATCGCCCCACTGGCAGAAATTGTGATTAGTCAGTCTCAGCATTGATCACAAGACTCATGCAATACTATCATTGTGAACCATCATGGGGTGTCGTCCAGGATTAGGGCCAAATCATGGTGTGACCGCGACATTACCACGGTGTGTTGGCCTGGTCCAGCAACATCTGTGGGGTAGCATCAGCCGGCCAGGAGCGAAGCGAGCAGAAGGAGGTGGGGAAAAATTCCAATCGTCGCCCTGCCGAAAAATGATAGAACAGATCAACTATTTAATATGATATAACAAGGGATCTCCAAAGAAGGTTTTAGCAAGCGGATCAATGACGTAACATCTAAAGGGAAAAAAACAACGTAAAATAATTATACACCTTACACATACCATTTACAAATTCATTCACTTTTCCTAAACATGGAAATTTTATTTTTAATATTCAAAGAGTGAAAAGGAAAGATTTAAGGTCCAGGCTTATGCATACTCGAGCAATGCCATTTGATTTAAACGAGTATGATAAGCCAATTTATATTATTCAAAGAAAAAAAACTAACTATCCACAAAACAAACACCAACAAGAGGCATATGAAAGACTTAAACCAAATCTAAACATGATACAAATAACTATCACTAATCTTTGGTTTAGAAGACAGATCACCTCCGTTGGAGTGGTTTTATTATAAAATCATGGCATTGATTTATCACACAATTCATTTAGTTATATTTAACAATTATTCTAAAACTCATTCATCACAAATCAAATGTAACAATTTAAGCAACTAGATCAGCATAACTATCACTGTGAGTTTTCACAGACAGCGCACCTCCGTTGGAGGGGTTTTATTATAAAAACATGAATTTATTTATAAAATGAAACAATTATATAAAATAACACTTATTCAAGATATCCAATTAAATATAATTAAACAGAAATAAGAAAGAAGCTAAATTCAATTTAAAGCATTCTTGAATTAAAGAGGCTAGAATAGGGATCCTGCCACAAGGTGGAACCAAACCGTCCAATTCATCCCTTGGATCTTTCTAAGTAAAATTTTTTATTCCCCCACTGTGTATACACACCTTCACACACATACATGGACACCTATCCCCTATGCACACACCCGTATGGCCATGAGCATGTGTAAGGGGATCCTTGGACATATTCTTATATGCATATAATAGTCTCCACTCAACTGCGTATGCATTTATATATATATATACATGGGCACACATAACCCCATATGTGAATAATCACTACCATGGCTGACTATACATCTAACGGGGGAAGCCACATACATATACTTTCTTACATATGCACACGCAGGTGAGTCGTCCTTAACATGGCTACTCGAAAACAATGAGCAGGGATCAATGAAAGACATAAAGGATATTAGGAACATTAAAACACATAAAGTATGCTACATAACCAGTGATAAACCAACCAACAACATTAAATCCTTACCTCGATTGGGAGAACCAAATCCACCCGAACCAACACGAAATGATCCAACGCCCTACTGAAAAGGCCCCTGACGCCGCAATAATAAATTCGTGGTTAAACTGTTTGGCCTTCTCCATATACTCTACAGATTCCGAAACCTATGGATAAGAATTCACCATTTCTAAATTTAATGTTATTGTCATTCGAAACAATTTAAAAATACCAAGAAAGAGGCATGAAGATCTGGAAGGAGATATGAAAATAATAAAGAAAATAAATTGAATGAAATAAATCATATAGTATGAAAATTGGGGATGAGTTGAGTGTCTCTTGGAGCGGCAACACATTGTATGTGATATATTTAAATAAATTGTCTCACAAAAGTCCATTATAGAGAGAACTAAATCATATCTAGCATAACAGTGACCTGGAGCCTACACATTCAATTTATTTTACAGAAAACTTCAAATTAAATGGGCAATGTCTCACATACAATTTAAAGAGGAATCTGGAAAAAATAACAAACATTGAAAAAAAAAAGTAGAAAAATGAACCTAGATGTTGGTTTATGTTTCCAACAATAGTATGATTCGATCTTCAACAGGTGCATGAGGTGTTGTCCAGGTTTTTTCCAGCCCAGAAAACAAAAGAAAAATGTTATTAAATAGTAAAATAACTAAAGTAAATAAAATAAAATAAAATATAAAAGACTTTTTAGGTTTTAGACCCTAAACAGTAGCTGTTGTTAACCTATCCCCAGCTGGACAGTTCCAGCAGGTCAACCCCAGTCCATCTGTGGGTGTGGTCATCAGAGTAGGAACCACCTCATCTTATTTCGATTGAGTGTTGATTGTAGTCCCCCTTGAAATTCAACTTGAGTGAAGTCAATATGATTTCCATTAAGACCTCTCAGTAGATCTTCCCATTATGCACCCACTTAGCATCAACCAGACTACTTAAGTGACAGCTCTTATACAATAATCAACCCAACCCCAAATGTTTAATGAGATATAACATAGAAGCAGAGTCATGTATATAAGAGTTCATAAAGAAAAAATATTAAAGCCATGAATTATTGGTCTAATACTAGCCAAATAATCATAATGAATGAACTGTTTAATCGTGAACCACAAACAAATAGTAAAAATGAAATATGGCATGTCAAACTTTTTAATCCAGATAATGGTATTAACATATTTATCATGAATTTCAATATGGACATCCATAGGAATGATTAACGAGAAAATAAACATCTCAAAATTACAGTTTTATTATGGTAAAAAGAAATAAATGAACATTCCAAAATGTTACCTTCGAGCAGTAGGGCGCATTAAGAGTACATTGCCTTAAGAGTACATTTTCAAATAGATTAGACTAATGGATGGTAAAATTGACGTCGTTGACCTATCACCTACCTTTTTGAACAGTAAGTAGTTTCCATATTTTACCTATGATGGCTGGTAGGATTGAGTGATTCTTGAATTTATATATCCCTTATATTACACTAATATGCTAAGCACCATTCCTCATTGATAACAGAACAAATAGCAGTTTATCCTAAATGGAAAATAAATGTAAATAAATCAAAAGAAGAATATAAATAAAATTATTTAAAGGAAAAGTATGAATAATTTTTCTATGTTATAAAATGTTTTCATTTTCTATATTCCATGTTTTTGTATAAAAAAAACATTTAAGAATCTATAAATGCATTTCTCAGAAAGATCAAGATCCATATAGAAGTAAAACAACATTATCTTGGTAATCCATAGTTTCAAAAATGAAAATTAGCAATCCATATTGAGCAATTTACATAAAGCTATTAAATTAAAGGAATACTAAAACTAATTATCAAAATATAGACCTTCATATACAAAAATTTATGTCCTTATACACACAAAGATGATCTAGATATTGAACAGCACAAGAAAATTAAGATTTTAAAATTTCTAATAAAATAAGAAAATTGGATGAGCTTACATACAAAGCCGTCCAGGAATACCAAGTAAAACATTAAACTGAACCATCACTAATCCATTTAAAAATGATCTTTCATGTGACCCCATCTCCTGATGAACAAATGATTCAAAAAATCATGTATGGATTTAAAAATTAATCCATAATGAAGAGAGGTAGAGCCCAACAAAATCTTATAGGAGAAGCATGAAAACAGATTGGGGTGGCCTCTCTTGAAAAGGAAATCGATCTACAAACTAGTTGAGTAAGATAATCACAAAGGATGATGAAAAAATAAAATAAATGCTTCCAAGATGTGACTTTTCCTTCCCGAACTCTCCTCTCTGATCCCTCCTCACCACCACCCCTACCCCCCTCCACCCACCCCTACCCCTTCCCCCTGCCCCTACCCCTTGCCCCCTCCACCCTCCCCCTGCCCCTGCCCCCGCCCCCTCCACCCTACACCCTGCCCCCTCCACCCTACACCCTACCCCCTGCCCCCCTCCACCCTGCCCCTTAGCCTGCACATCCCCCCCTGCACCCCCATCACCTAGCCTACACCATCCCCCTAGCCTACACAACCCCTAGCCTGCACCATCCCCCTAGCCTACACACCCCCTAGCTTTCACACCCCCCTGTGAGTCAAAAAAATCTTTGGAGATGCTTGTGGTGTCTCAAACTTCAGCTATAAAACCAATACATGTTTTTACAAATGATTCAATTGCACACAACACCATCCTAATGGAAACACTTTCAACAAAATTTGACAAGTTGATGTCAATTTAGGAATTTTTACTCTCAAATAAATAGAGAACCGATGATTTTGAAAGAAAAAACAAAGAAGCCTTGAAATCAAGTGAAGATAGAAAAAAGAAATTAGAATAAGCTGAAAGAAGAGTCCATAAACTCTAGAATTCTCTCAAAAGTGTGATTTAGGATGATATACTCCATGTCTGGGAAATTTCAAGAGCTAAAAATGATTTTATGTGCCTCATACTCCACTTCTACATCTATTCCAGATGACCTTGAAGTTGATGTTAGTTATGTTAACTCTGACAACTCATAAACCAACTCTGAGTTCACTTTTCCAACCATATCTTTAGAAACTGGGAATGTATCTCCCTTAAATACTAATTCTCTACATATTCTAGTTCGTGACATGTTATTGACTGAAATTTCAAGTTCGGAAAACTATGAAATTATCATAGAGGGTGGATTTGATGACTTCTTCTAATGAATTACTATTCCTATACAATATGTAGTAGTGTTTATATCCCTACTAATTAAATGTGTTAATATACTTAACATTACGCTCTGGTCATGTGGAGAAGGCTAGAAGAAGATAGATTTGTACTACGTACAAGTCTGATGGAAAATATCAGCTCTCAAATTATTCATTTTTCTTTGTTCTTTTGAAGGAAAGGAGTATGAGGGTGACTGTAAATCACCATGCATGATAATTGTGAGTTCAAATTACACTAGTAGGCCTATAAAATAACCTTTAATGAAAATTAGAATAAAGGATTAAAAATTAACACTTATGATACATAATTAGTGTGTTGTTTTGATAATGATAACCTTACCGCTTGGCTAGATGAAGATAGTGGATCTTGAGCACCAGAAACATGGACATGGCTAAGGGAAACATAAAAAGGTATCCAATATTGTTTCATGGCCACCATGTAATACTCATGTGTGTTATAAAAGAAAACTTTAATGCCTGTAAAAGTTTTTATTGGTCACATGTATGTTCATAGAAAGGATAGATTAAGGCAGTCATCATCATCATATGTTTCTTTTTTTGTTAACATGAGATTAGACCTAACCTGAATCCCACCATCCCTACCACTTGGTAATTTCACCACTTACATTAGGTAATGTTTTTTACATCTAATTATATTGCTATGTTTATGGTACTGAGGTTAAAAACCAATATACTTTTCACATAGGGCATGGGAGTAGAAACAATACGCTGTGTTTTAGTACCAAGTAGTAAACCCAATCAACTATTTTTATTGTATTTTGATGTAAACCAAATACTCTATTATTGGAAAAAATTATCTATGAGAATTCAATTTGGAACAACCTATGGGCAGATACAATATTTGAATAGTAATAATGTTTTTAATATAGTTATTTTGCACTAGAATTCAACAATTCAAAAACTAAAAAAAGAGATAGAAAAGGAAAATAAGTTATTATCTATGTGTAGAGACATACCTCTCTTGAAATTAAGATAAATCATAAAGAATATTGTAGTCCCAAAAATAGGCCCTTGCTGAAATCCCAGGGAGGAGCAGAAGAAAGAGTTAAATTTCAGGAAACCATATCTTGTTGTGTAGTGATAAAAAAAGAAATTGCTAACAAATATAAAAAGATGCTAATTCATTAAGAATGATACCTATCATGTTTCCATCTCCTAGAATAAAAACCCTTTCCCATAGTGCAATCATAGCTTCAAGCTATCCTGACACCAAGAGGAAGTATCCATCAAAGCAGTTTGATGACACAAAGGCTTGGGGAATCCTTTCCACCTAGGAAAACTATAGGAAAGGAAGAAATGATCATCTTGTAAATTAATACATTGAAACATATATATTCCTTAATGGAAACTCACATAGATCACCCTGTAGATGATAATTATTCAATAATAATACCTTTAATGATTCTATCACCTAGAATAAAAACCCTTTCGCTCGGTGCAACCATAACTCCAAGTTGGTCGGACACCTAGAGAATGTATCCATCAAAGTAGTTTGATGATAAAAAGGCATGTGGAATCCCTTCCACCTGAGAAAACCTTCGGAAAGGCAGAATCTTCATACCTATATGGAATAAAATATGGACCTGTTTGAAAAAAATATGAACAAATTAGAACCAAAATATGAACTTGTTAAATTATAGAATAAAAGACGAACCAGTTTGAAAAGATGGCACTAACTGGGCCTTCCTAACTCAGCTCCTTGGAAAGGTTATTTGTCTGTGTTGTGCTGTACTATTATCTCCTTGGGTAATTGAAACAACAAAACATAAAACATTAATATATAAGTCAGAATATAAAGAATATAAAGATATGATACAATAAATGCACCTTTTATCAGTACAATATCATACACACTTTAGGTCATGTTTTGGTTGTGTTTGAATAGAACACTTGAAGCACAAAATAGCCTCATTTGGCATTTATAGAGACTGTAAAAGGTTAAAAAATTACCTCAGTCAATTAAAAGATCAGGCACTTGCAGTAACACAACATAACCACAACATACCTTGTATAAATTTCTAAGGTTTAGGTAGGCATCAATAAATATAGGTTTCAACTTTACAACTTCCTGGATGAATGAATTTAGTAGGAAGGAAACAAATATAAAAAATGGGAAAGGTAACCAAAGTCACAAGTTTTTACTCACTCATTCTAAATAACTTCCCCACCTTCCATATGTAATCAGGTTGAGTCGGGTAAAAAGTATAATAACTTATGTCCCTCAAAATCCTCATCCCTAGGATCTATTTTGCTGGAACATGATTCTTCATCTTGAAACATCTAGAAAATTTTATATTTATCTCATCTACTATACCTTTTATTGAACTATAAATAATAATATCATCAACATGGATATATAGGATGATGAAGATCCAATCTTAGAAAAAATTCAGGCAATAGTAATGATTTGTATTGTTTCAGATGAAATTTTGTTTCATCGCAAAGTAATTAATCTTCTAATTCTGGTTCCTTGTATCTGAGAGAAATATTAAAAAAGTAGCTTTAATTATGTGATTCTCTTGAATGATAGACAACCTAAGTGGCCAAAGAAGTTCATAAATCTAAAAGACTCAAATTAATGGGAGTTGGAAACAAGGGTTGATATTGATTCCCTCCATGTTTTTAGAGCATAAGTGATAATAGAGTGGACTTTTAGGAAGAATATTACTAAAAAATATATTTTTAGATGCTGAAGGAGGAAGGGGATGGTATATTGAGGTATAAAATGCAGTTAGTTGTGAAAGGATTTTTTTGGAATCATGGATACATTTGGGAAGTCCACTAGAAGATATCTTCTAGAAATTACTTAGGCAGAAACAACGTATCAATATTCAATCCCACACTATGGTTTCAAAGACACAGAAGGATATCGACATAAATCATAACAATAAAATGAACAAACCACTTCAAAGGGACACATATAAGAGTATCAAAATATAATTATCAAAAAGAAAAAAAAAGAAAAAAAAATTATTTACATAGTCAAGATATGATTCCTACTCCACAAGGAGAATACTATTTTATTTTTATTCAAGGAATAAAAAATTATTACAATTTAATAATACAGATTAAACAATCCATGTTAATAAATATAGTAGAATCCATCCAGTGAAATTAGATGCCATGTATTTTAATCTCTACGAGCAGTGATTCTATATATCTCATAGCTTCACAACTATCTCTCCATTCCATCAAAGGATCCCACCACCTAAAATCATTCACCTAGTATGTTGTTCACATTATAAAAATATCATGAGAAAAAAATTATGTTTGATTCATTAATAAACTAGTATATTATCGTTTCTAAAATATTCCAAGAGTAAAAACTTACATACTCTTCAATCAGGGAAAATATATGAAAGTTATTTTCATTTCCCACAATACTTCCATTATAATACGTTGTTGGGTAATATTTGATTTTCATTTTCTGACTACACCATCTAGTTAAAGAAACTTCTATTCTTCTATAATTTTTAGATAATACTTCATCATTGCAATCAATGTTCCAGAAATTAATCTTCTAGAATTTATCATTCTATTTGACTATGTTTTGGAACCTAAAAATGGGTTTCACACACATATATGAAACCTAACAATCCTCAAAATTTGGAATCTTTTTTTTGGGATTCACTATTGAGTCCCCCATAAAATTTTATAAACCTATTTCTATTCCTAAAACTTCTTTAATAGATGTATGGTTACCCCAAGATGATTTTATTTATCATAGCTCAGCTGAGGTGAATATCCCCTCAAAACATTCTTGACAATGACCTTTTTTGGTATATCTACCATATTTTGAGTCCCTTATATCTTTCCATATATGTAGTACTCTATCCCCCAAAAAATTATAAATAAAGTGATATTTCCTCAAAATATTATTCATTCTAGACTAAACCATCAAATTTTTTACTAATTGAATCACAATATCTGATTCAAAAACAACATCTCATCATATTTCTTCCTTCTGATATCTTTCAATGTCCCCTTCAACCCAAAAAAATCCTTTCCAACTTCTGTTAAAGAAGTATAATAAACTTTTATTATTGAGAGTGAAAATATAAATTAAATCTTTGACATTTGACACTAAGCCTTTCCTCTGAAATTCAACACATATATAGTGGTTCTATTTCAAGTGTAAGAATATCTCTCAAAGTATGACTTAGAAAAACTAGGAAATGACTCATCTATTTTTAACGGAATTTCCAAGATTCTGGAACCCCTTAATTTATATAAAATAAACTTCATATCAACCCAATATTATCTTAGGGTATTCTATGTGTTCCTTCTCCTTTCTCAATTTGAAATGTTCAAATAGGGGTGTGATCTTTGGTTTCACCTCGCCCGTGATGAAGTGATCCACCAATTTCTAGATGTAATGCAAATAATTTAGGTACAATGTATCGAAACATAAGTCCCTCAAAATCCTCATCCTAACGATACATTTATTCAAACTAGTGTTTATCATCACAATACATCTGGACAATTCAATCTTCATCACATTGAACATTTCCTTTATTGGATTGGAAATAAGCATATTATGAGCATAATTATGTGGGATGATGTATCTCCTATCATCAAACACACCTAAATAAAAAAAAGGTTTCTATTGCTCTAGATTAACTTCAACTTCACCATGAAGTTATTAAACTTCCAATTCTATTGCCTTGGTGCCAAGTACAAAGGTATGAAATTAACTTGTGTTACTTGTATCTAATGGATGATAAGGAACCCAATAGCTTAAAAGAGAAAAGATATTTGAAAGACTTTAATTAGTGGGAGATATACATGAGGGATGATAATGATTCCCTCCATGTGTATTGGACATGGCAGAAAATTGAGAGGCCTGATAGAAATAAATTTATTCATAATAAACGGATGTATCTGCTAGAGTAGGTAGCGGATGATAGATAGAGTTACTAGGCATGACTATTTGTGAGAGTGGTTTTTGGGTTCATGGATATCTTCTAGAATACCCATTAAATATATCTTCCAAAACTAAATTATGAGGAATAAAAGTACAAATAGTTGATCTCATGCTTTGAAGTCAATAACATAAAAAACTATGCACCTATATCACCACACTGCATAGTACAAACCACTTCAAATGAACATAGACAATAGTATTGGAAGAAAATGATTGAAACAGAATAATTAAAATTAGAAACACAAATTTAACCCCATTGTCTCAAACTCAATAAAATTCAACTTAGTATAATTGGGAATGTGTAGAAGCATCCATATCCTACTTTTTACCTAAAAAAATTAATTTCTAGTAAGTTTATGATTACCCTGTATGCAGAAGAGTTGTAGAAGCTAAGGTTACTCAATTAAAAATTAATCAGAGTTAATATACCAATAGAGTGTAACTCCTAGTAATAGGATACTTTATCTCCTCCAATGAATCCATATCAATAATTATGAACTACTCAACCAATAACAAAGGTAATAGATGAAGATTACTACCTCAAATCACCACATAAGAGGTGCGTTGGAGGAGGATATGGGAAGGAAGCCTTGGAGCAGCGTCGGTAGGGAGGTGAGGTGGCCGCAAGGATGTGGGTAGGTAGTGTCAGTGGGGAGGTGGGATGGAAGTGCTGGAGCCACTTCTATAGGGAGGCGTCAGAGCTACATTGGAGCTGACAGGGAGGTTTGCTGCCTGTGTCGGAGTTGAAGGGGGAGGAGGAATCACGAGAGGGGGAGGAATAATGAGGGGGGGAGGGGAGGAGGGGAGGAGAAATGGAGAGGGAGAAGGAATCTCAAGGGGAGGAAGGGAAGAGGAACAATTAGGATGTCGAGGGAGGAGGAATCGCGATGCGGGAGGAATGACGAGGATGGTGAGGGAGGAGATTCGCGATGCGGGAGGAATGAAACCCGATAAAAATAATTTTCACATAAGCTATTGCCACGCCCAACTATTTTGGTGTGGATATATCTTATCTATAGCCACAAATCATTTAATGTGTGGCTACAGATCTGTGGCTATAGATAATTTTTTTAGTAGTGAAAGTGTTGGCTTATACTGAAGATAGTATGTATCAGATATCATTTTACCCATATATGATTAAGATACATGATGTCTTCTATGTGTTATAGCTTCACTATTATCTTCATAATGACTCTCATGTCAAATATTGGTGAGAAATAGATGTTAAAAATAATGTGACCTTAGAGGAGCGACCTATAGAGATCCTAGTCTTCTAGAATAATGTGTTTCATGGGCATGATATTTCTTTGGTTCATGTATTGTGGTGACACAATGTATTGGAGGAAAAAATTGGGAACGTGAGTTGCATATTTTCACTCAGTATCTCAATATATTTATTGTTTTTCTCCTCTCTTATAGAAATGATTATTGTGGTTTTTGAACTTTATATCACATATGATATGGTTTTCTTGTCCAAGATGTCTTATCTGTGTCCTTGTTAATATTTTAGATGTACCTTTCCTAGGAGAGTGTTTTAGAGTAGGTCGTTGGTCTTGCATAGTTTCTTTTCTTCCAGGTGAGGTGGTTGAACTCCTGTGATGATGAGATTCTTGAGAGGTATCTCATAGGGTAGCTATTAGGATGACTCCTTTTCTTTTCCATCTCTCTAGGGTTGGTTTTAAATTCATGATGATGAAAATTAATTGAGAGGTATCTGAGGTAATGTCCTAGATACTTATAGCTTGTTCCTTTTTGTATTTACAAGGGTTGTGGTTCTAAGAGGAATCCTAGAGAAGGTTAAACAGTTTTTGAGAGCTAAAATTTGAGTGTAGGATGATTTCATTATGTGATATATAATTCACATCTTGAGTGGGGAGTTCACAGTTAAAGTAGTTGTTCATGACTTGAATAAGAAAGGTTTACATGGTGTGTTTTATGATGTGTATGAAATATTCATGACATGAATGGGTGGGGGATCTACTTTGATAAATTCTTCTCCAAAACCTGATGATGTGAACAAGAATTTTCTCACTTGAATTGATCCAGGTTTATTAGATCAAGGAAACACACATTTCGAAAAGTTTTAAAACTCGAACCTTTCACAATGTGAATGACCCATTCACACCATGAAAGTGAACCTATAATGTGGATCACACACTCAATTTTACTAAAATTCTCTAATTATATCCTAAAATTAATCAACCATAGGATATATCTCATGGAATTACAAAGACCTTTCAAAAGGGGCTGATCCCCTATATCCCATGTTTGTTTTTTTGGTGATTTGAGGTGAGTTTTTCCTATTTCTCTTCTGGTTTCTTCTCCAATCAATCATGTTTACTCCATTTATTTATTTACATGATATGATAATTGATAAAATTTATTCTTATAGAGTTATTTTGATGTTTTTTTGGTGTGTTTGATGCATAATATTCTTGGTGGTATATTGTTTCCTTTTGGGAGAGGTGATTTGAGTTCTGCGTTGTAGTTTTGTTCTCGATCAATGAATGTTGAAATCCATGTGGTAGAGGATTAATTAATTTTACTATTATTTTATGTGAAATAATAATGTAATTATTCCTTATATATTTGGGTGATGATGTAATTTGACCTAATAAATATTAAACTAGATTAATGAAATAATTGGTTTTTTGTTGTAGCGATCACATGTTTTTCCCACTGTGATAACCATTTTCATCTTGATTTTCTAGATAGAGTGTTATCTATGTTTATGATTTTATTAACATGTTTTTTATACTTGGGTTTATCATGTTAATCAGATGAATTTGGTTAAATAATACAAATCCAGTAATGTGGGTTGGCTAAAGAATTATAAACAAATGTTTTTGTAAACCATTTTCATATGTTTGGCGGGAAGATAAAGGTAATGTGTAACGGCCCAAAATTCTATCAATGTGATTTCCATTATTGTGTTTATTTCATGTAGTATAAATCACATAAAATCAATTTTATAACATAATACAATACTTATAAATGAATAATGAATGAAATAATTGGTATTTCTAGAAGTTAAGGATCCCATACCGATGAAATAGTAACTTGACCATATAAATAGTAATACAAACCTTATAAATAGTAAATTGGCCAAATGAATAGTAACCTCACCCATAATTTTATAAATAAAATTTATGCATTCTATAAATTAAAGTATGATTTTAATTATATCATAGTATAAGTAAGTGAATATTTTAAAAATTAATAACTCAATGTTAATATTTTTGTAAGTCATAAATATTTAATTACAATTTTATAATTTAAAAAATTATTTAAAAGAAAATTTATTTTTTAAAAATTTATACATAAATTAATATTCTGTTGTATTATTATTTTATAATAATTTAATGAGGCCTTATTTAATTTTTCAAAATGTTATAAAATCAGTTATAATTTTAAAAAATTTATTTTTTTAGTAAATGATGATTTTAATTAAAAATTAAATTTCTTATATTTATAAAATTTTTATTCATAAAATGGAATTAATTTTTTAATTCTAAACATTGAAAAATGGTTAGGGTGAATTTTTGGGATTTTTCTAAAATAATTGAATTTTTGGTGAATAGTAAAATACGATAATTTATGATAAATGCTAAATACCTGAATTATTGAGTCATAGGTGATATATGGTTAATTTAATCCCATAATCTATAAATATACATTATTTTACTATATTTTATCATAATTATAACACTATTCATAGTCTTAAGCCAAAAACAATAAACAAATGAATAAAATATTCCAAAACGACCCATCTCCTCCACTATAAATACCACTCCTCACCACCCCTTCTTCTCACACCATCCAAGCTTCGAGAGTTGTCAAATTTCTACCCAATAGTCTTCCCAAGTCCCTCCCCCCAAGTCTAGGATCTCTTGGTCTCATAAAAATTCCAAAACCATTTCCCTAAGGATGTTCTCAAGGAGGAGGATTCAAGAGGTAAAATCCTCTTCCTTTTCCTTTTAATTTTTTTCAAGTTATTTTCTATTATCATTATCTACTCACATCCCCTCATCCTAATAGCATGAAAACTATAGTAACTTTCATGTACTAGAATTTTATTTTTCTGATGGAATAATTCATGTTCAATCCCTTTATCATGTCCCTTTTATTATAAAAATCGAAACGTTGTCTGTGAGGTGTTGTCTCATTGCCTTCAAGGACAAAAAAATTTCATTTTCCTTCACCATCTTCAAGTATGTTCATTAAAAATATTTTATGTTTGAAAAATATTTCAAAATTTATGTTACAACCCTTTTTTATTCTGGAATTAAGATATTTACATAATACTAAATGATAAAACAAAATTAGTTTGTTATGATCAATAACTGCCGTAATAATCTAAACGATTATCACTAATTGTATTATATAATGATTCATCATCATATAATATAACCAAATGATATATATAACCATTTACCATTATTTATGTTCATAAATAAAATATAATTCCAATTCTGGAGAATTATACCCATTTTACATGAACTCCATTACTTATAATTAGCGAACTGATCTTGAAAACCAAGGAAACAAATGACCCCGAATGATAAAATTGTATCTTATAACTCATCAAAAAGTCCATAAATGTAAATAATATAATTTTTCTATATCAATTTCATGCAGAAAAGTTTTAAATTAATTAATTAATGGATTTAATTTGATTATCCAGGACATTAAGGTCAAGTGAAAAACACATTCGGGCATAAGGTATGAGTTTCTACCTGAACCTTTATTTTTTTCCTTCAGGTTATTATTTCACTACCTTTAAACCAATGTAATTCTTATTTTTTTTTACTTCTTCTATATTCATTTTATATGTTTTAAACTCATATATCCATATCATTTTATCTTTCAATTATGGTAATTACATGTTTATAAGTTTCCCTTTTTAATTCTTCCCAATACACAAGCCCGATTAAAGAGAAATTCTCAATTTCTTACACATTTCCAAGAACCATCCATAATATATTTTAATAAACCATTATTTTTATAAGATCACTAATTTTTCCATAAAAAACTATATTTGTAGATTTCTAGTTTTATAAAAATAATTATGACAAATACAAATGATTTTTCCAAAAGAACTCTTCTTTATAAAGCTAAAGGAGTATTTCTCTCAAGAATCCCTTGATAATTTTATTAGAGGATTTTAAATTTTCCACAAATATATAATATTTTATACTTTATTGATATATGTTTCTTATTATTAATATATACCATATTTTATTAAATGGTTTATGAACATTTTTACAACGTTTGTGTTATCATGATACCATTCACCATACTACTCGGAATAGTTAGTGATCATGTTTACATATTGGGGAAAGTTATTTAAATCTCATATATATATGTTTTTAATGTTTAAACACATTCATATTTGGAATGAATTTTACTTATTAAGCTCATTATAATTTTTTAATGACATGTGTTATTTTATTTATTCACCATGCCTTATTATTTATTCTTATGCTATATTAATTACCCTAGATAAGCATATGAGATCACCCCTTTCTCATGTTTTATTTTTCCCATGGATATGAATATGATTATTATGAATTCCTTTTAGGGTTAATATAAGAGTTTTTGGGTGTTACAAATTGATTTTTTACATTTTTTCCTTTCAACTTGTAATGTAATTTTCACGTATGTAATACAGATTCCAAAACTACTAAACTGATCGGTCCTTTGGGATTAAAGTATTGTATATATTCAAATGTAATAAAGAAAGGAATCGGCTCTGGGCTGCTAGGGTTGGGGTATTTATAGTTTGTATCAAATAAATTTCAGTAGAAACCTTGGAAAATATATTTAGAAAATATATATAAGGGAACACAACCCTAAGATTGACATTGAGGATTAGCATAGAATAACATCCTAGAATTTTGGTAAGGTAGAGATTATATGGTTCTTCCTAATAAGACATCATGGTCTGGATAATACAAGTGGACGTGGTTCTTTCATATATGTACCTAGGGGTAACAACTCAGACAAGGTGTCTGAGGTTTGACTCAGGGAAACCTGGTATACAACAATAGGACTTACCACAGTTTGAAACTCCCATGGGATATGCTTATGATAATTCACATTTTCTTTACAAACCATTATAAAGAATGTAAAATTAAATATGTACCCAATGAGATAATTTTTATAATTTTGAGAATAACCATTCATTAAACTTTAATTTATGTTAATTATTTTCTCTAGTTTTATATTATACATTAAGATTCATAACCTGTTATAGTGTATTACATTATTTATAAATGGATAATAATTAAAGGAATGGAAACCGTGTCAATGCACATATCCCATGTAGGAATTGACCTACTATGCAAGATAATGATGTCAGTATTGGAACTGAGACTCATGATTATCAATTTATAACTATACTGGGATAGATGGCTTAGGTTATGGAAAATTATCTTACCTTTATGGAGGATCCTAAAACAAAATATATAAGAGAAATTTTAGACCTCTTTAGTTGAGAAAATCCTCCATCATTAAATGAGAAAAAAAACCCATTTGTAGTAGAGTAATGGATAATTTCCTTAGAGATGATATTTATCACATAGGATAGTAATGAAAGGGAGAATATTTTATGGAAATTTTATCATCTATTGGGAGATGTAGATCAATGGTGGCCTTTAATTCAAAACAAATAGAAGGAGGAAGAAATTAAAAATATGGAATTGAGGGATTTTAAGGAAATTTTCCTAGAAAAATATTTTCCTCACAAACAATGAGAAGATATGGAAAAGAAATTATTGAGTCTGAAACAGAAAAAAGAAAAAAATGATGAAAATTATGAAGGCACATTTATAAGGTTATCAATGTATGTTGCATACTATATACGTAATACAAGGAGAAATATTGTTTGATTATTTGATGGTTTAAAACCATTCCTCTAAAGGGAAATTGTCTCTAAAAAATTCTCATCGTATGGCGATATAGTCTCAGGCACTACCAAGACAAAGAAAAAAATTCTCTAAGTCTTATGAATTTAATAGAAAAAATAGAATAAGAGAGTGGAGGAGGATATAATGTATAAATTGAAGAACAAAAGGGGGAATTTTACAACCTATGATACTTGTGGAAGGAAAAACCCAGATACCTTCTTAAAAGGAAAAGAATTATTCTATAGGTGTGGAGAGAAATACCATCATGTTATTGATTGAAAGTAAATTAAATAAGCTATCAATGTTCAATATTATAATTTTTGGAATATGGGACACTATGATAATGATTTTACAAAGATTTAAGGAAAAATTCCTCAGGAGAGGCTATAGGAGCAAGGACAAGCTTATGCAATCGCAACAGCGGAGGATTAAATTACTCATGATGTGGGGGAATTTACTTTAATTGTTCACTAAAACTTTTCCAATGATTTATTTGATTCTAGACAATCACATTCTTTTATATCTTCCCAAATTTATAATAATTTATACATTTCTTTTTTTATTTAACAAAGGAGTTGTCAGTCAAAACATTAATGGGATGTATCATTGAAACAAAGATATGTTAGTAAGTCCCCCTTATGAAACATAAAATTTCTTTAGTTACAGAACTTATCATCTTAACTATGATTTACTTTTACATAATTCTTAGTATGAACTATATTACAAAATATGATGTGAAAATATACGGTAAGAAAAAGTCACAATTTGTGAGAAAAATATAGATTCCCTTATCTTTAGAGAAGAAACATCATTATCTAGTTTTTATCCAGATCCACCTACGATATCTCTTCTAAATTAAATTCTATGGGAGGAAGAGATAAAATATCTATGAATCTTGAAATTGAAGATATTCCCATTTTCCAAGAATATATTGATATATTTCCATAGGATTTACTTGTACATGCTCTAGAGTGGTATGTTTAGTTCTTTATTGATTTAATTCCTATTTCAAGACCAGTATCAAATACTTCTTACAGAATGGACACTTTGGAATTAGTATAAATAAAGAAAAGACTAGAGTAATTGAGTGATAAATGATTTATTTTACCTAGTTTTTCTCCATGGGGAGCCCCTGTTCTCATTATCAAAAAGAAAGATGGATCCATGAGGTTGTGCATTGATTATAGAGGAATCAAATCTATTATAATAAATAACACGTATCACCTGCCTCACATTGATGATTTATTTTATCAAATTCATGGAGATCAATAATTTTTTAAGATTTACCATTGATTTGGATATCATCAGTTTCATGTGAGGAAGGAAGATATTCCAAAGACAACATTTTGAACTAGGTATGGAAATTATGAGTTTACAGTAATTCTATTTGGAATGACTAATGAACCCTCTATTTTGTTGGATCTATTGAACATATTTTTCAAGGAATATCTTGTTATCTTTTTTTTTGGTATTTATTGACGATAACTTGATATACTCCAAATTCTATAAAGACCATGATAATCACTTTTGGATTGTTCTAAAGATTCTTACAAGAAATTAATTATATAGGAAGTTTAGAAAGTTTGAATTTTGGATTTAATCAGTTTCTTTTCTTGGCCATATTGTCTCTAAGGATGAAATATTAGTTGATCCTATAATGAAAAATATTATTCAGGAATGGCATACACCAATGAACATAACTGAGGTATGTATTTTTATTGGTTTTCCTAGGTTATTATCTTCGTTTCGTTCAGAAATTCACCTGACTAGACAACATGTTAACCAAGCTTACATGTAAAGGGTTTAAGATCATATAGAAACAATAATGTGATTTTTCTAAATAATTGAATAGGATATTCACAATATCTTTGATCTTGACTCTACCATCAAGAAGTGGTGGATTTTTGATTTATAGTGATGCATCAAAGAAAGGAAATAGTTTTTTACTTTTGAAGAATGATAGAGTTATTACCTATGCATCAAAGAGGTTAAAAATTCATGAGCATAACTATCTAACTAATAATATTGAGTTAGAATTTTTAATATTTTCTCTAAAAATAGAGACATTGTCTCTATGGTGAAATTTGTAAAATATATACAAATCACAAGAGTTTAAAATATATTTTCTCAAAGAAGGAACTCAACATGTGGACAATGATATGGCTTGAGCTACTTAAGGATTACGATTGTTCAATACACTATCACCCATGAAAGGAAAATAAGATAGCTGATGCATAGATTAAGAAGGATTATGCAGTTCTAAAAAATAGAGGATTGGCAAGGTCCCTGTGTACATGGATCTAGAAAATATGTATATGAGAATTATCAAGGAAGGTTAAACATCATTACTCTTTCAATTTTTTTACTAGACATCTTTATTATAAAGGATTAAAAGTTCTCAGTCTAATGATGATAATATTCAAAAGAAAATTAAACCTATGAATGATGGGATGTTTCCATACTTCATGTGTTAGGATGGAAGTCTATAATTTGGGAGGAGACTATGTGTTACCTCTACACCAGATCTAAAAAGAGAGTTATTAGATGATGACCGTAATTCAAATTTCTGTATACAACATAGTAGCACTCAGATGTATATATATTTGAAGGTACATTTCTGATGTGATAACATGAAGCGGGAAATTTATGATTATGTATCAAGATGTTTAGTCTATCAATATGTGAAGGCTAAAAGAAAAAAGCCTAGAGGATTCATGCAAACTCTACCTATTCCTACATAGAAATGAGATGACATCACTATGGATTTTTTCACCGTATTACCAAAAAATCCAAAATTTAATGATGTAATATGTGTAAATGTTGATCAACTTATCAAATCTGCAGATTTTTTTGCTATAAGGATGGATTTTATAATGGAACTCGTGTCATGACTCTACATTAATAAAGTTTTAAGACTTCATAGAACACCTTTAAGAATTTTGTCTGATCGTGATCCATGATTTAAATCAAAATTATAGAAAATTATTTTGAAATATTTGGATATTGTGCTTCATTTGAGTAGTACATATCACCCTCAAACTAATAAGAAGTTAGAAAGGATGATCCAAACATTTGAAGACATGTTGAGTTCATGCTCACATGATTTTAAAGGTATGGGGGATCAGTAAATACCTATGGTAGAGTTTTCCAACAATAATCATTTTTATTGTAGTATTAAAATGGCACCATGTTTATCATTGTATGGAAAGAGATGTTGTACACCAACATGTTGATATGAAGTTGGTGAAATAATGCTTTTTTGCCCAAAAATTGTGAAGGAAACAACAACGAAGGTAAAGACTATTCAACCCCATATCAAAGCAGATCAAAGTTAGCAAATGATCATTGCATATAATAGAAGGAAGGATTTATAATTTCATGTTAGGGATCATTTCTTTTTGAAAGTGTCTCATTTTAAGGGTGTTATAAGAGTTTATATGAAAGGGAAACTGATCCCCAAGTACATTAGTCCCTTTGAAATTTTAGAGAGAATTAGAGTTGTGCCTTATCGTTTGGAAATACCTCCAAACCTTTATAAAGTAAAAAATGTGTTACACATATCTTTATTAAGAAAGTATATTCTAGAACTAACAAATGTCTTCACTTAAGAAGGAATAGATTTGAAACTTGATTTATCTTATTGTGAAGATTCTATCTAGATTATAGAAACAAAAGAACATGTGTTGAGGAATCGAATGACTCAACTGGTAAATGTTCTTTGTGAAAATCATAAAATTGAAGGGATCCTACAGAACATATGATGAATAACTACCCAAATGATTTTATGAGGTGAAAATATGGAAATTTTGAGGATAAAATTTTAATTGGAGGGGAGAATGTAACGAACCAAAATTCTAAAAATGAAATTTTCATTATTATGTTTATTTCATATAGTATAAATCACATAAATGTAATTATAGAACATAATAAAACCCTTATGAATGAAGAATTACAGAAAAAAATAAGAATTTATATAAGTTAAGGAACCTATACCGATGACATAGTAACCCGACCTTACGAATAGTAATATGACCCCAATGAATAGTAAATTGGATAAATTAATAGTAACCTCACCCATGTTTGTATAAATAATTTTTTTAATCTTAAAAATTAAATTATTCAAAAATTATATCATAGTATAAGTAAGTGAATATTTTAAAAATTAATAATTAAGTGTCGGTATTTTTTTTTAGTCGTAAATATTTAATTAAAACTTTATAATTAATAAAATGATTGGAAAGAAAATTTATTTTCATAAAATTTATTCATTAATTAATATTTAGTACTCTTATGATTTTATTATAGATAAATTATACCTTATTGAATGTTTTTGAATGTTATAAATCTGTTATAACTTCAAAAACTGTATTTTTGGAGTAAATGATGATTTTAATTAAAAATTAAAATTCTTATATTTAGAAAATCATTTTCAAAAAATGGAGTTTATTTTTTATTTCTACACATATAAAAATGGTAAGGGTTATTTTTTGATATTTTTCTAAAATACATGAATTTTTATTGAATAGTAAAATACAACAATTTAAGATAAATGGTAAATACATGAATTATTGAGTCATATGTGATATATAGATGATATAAGCCCCTAATCAAGAACTATCAATCTTTTTTAAAAAACATTTAATTATAATTCTCAAACTATTGATAGTATTGAGCCAAAATAATAAATAAATGACTAAAATATTCAAAAAAACACTGCTCTCCTACATTATAAATACCACCCACACCGCCCCTTCTCCTCACACCTTCCAAGATTTGAACTTTGTAAATTTTTCCCAATCCTATTAAAAAATTCCCTTAACCAAAATCAGGAGATCCTTTTCTCATCCAAATAACAAAAATATTTTCCTAAGGAGGTTCTCAATTAGGACAATTCAAGTGGTAAAATCCTCTTCCTTTTCCTTTTAATTTCTTTTCAAGTTCTTTTCTTTTATTATTATCTTCTCTCCCCTTCATCAAAATAGAATGAAAACTATATTACCTTAAATGTATTGTAATTTTATTATGCTAATATAATAATTCATCATCAAGCCCCTTCTCCTCTCTCTTTTATTCAAAAAATTTAAAAGTTGTCCATGAGGTATTGTTTCATCGCCTCCAAGGATGACAAGTTTTCATTTTCATTAACCGTATTTAAGGGTGTTCATAAAACCATTTTAATAGATGGAAAATATTGTAAAATTTATATTAAAACCCTTTCTATGTTATTTATGTTACATATTTACATAATACTAAATGGTAAAACAAAATGAGTTCACTAGGATCAATAACTGGCATACTAATCTAAACGATTATCACTAAATGTATTATCTAATGATTAATCCTAATATCATATAACCAAATGATATATATAACCACTTACTATTATATATGTTCATAAATAAAATTTAATTCCAATTCTGGAGAATTATAACCATTTTACATGATCTCTATTACATAAAATAAGTGAACCGATCATGAAAACCAAGGAAACGAATGCTCCTAAATGATAAAATTGTATATTATAACTCATCAAAAATACAATTATTGATTTTTTTTTTAAAAATTAATTAAATTTATAAGAGGTTATTAATTAATTAATTAATGGATTTAATTTGATTATCTATAACATTAATGTCATGTTCAGAACACATTCAGACATAAGGTAAGGGTTTCTACCCGAACCTTCAATTTTTTTCCTTCGGGTAATTCTTTCACTACCTTTAACCTAATGTAATACTTATTTATTTTTGTGTAATTATTCTATATTACATTTATACATTCCAAAATAGTATATATAGATCATTTCATCTTTCATTTATGGTAATTGCGTATTTTACAGTGTTCCCTTCTCAATTCTTCCCAATACAGAAGCCCGATGAAAGAAAACATATCGATTTTTTACTCATTTTCAAGTACCATCTATAATCTATTTTAAGACATAATTATTTTTATAAAATATCTACTTTTACCAAGAAAAACTATATTTTTTTATTTCTGGTTTTATACATACAATTATGAAAAATACAAATGATTTTTCCAAAAATAACTCTTCTTTTCAATGTAAAAATAGTATTTCTCTAAATAATTACTTGGTAATTTTATTAGAGTATTGTTTCCGATGCTTTTACGCCGGGGCGTGTGCGTGTGTCCATCACGCATGGGAGGACGCGTGGCTCGCAGCCCCGCATTCCCGCTTTCCAAAGGCGGGCGGCATCCGTTCCTTCTTTAGGGACGTCTACTCCTTGATCGAAACCGGGATGATGGGATGTTGGTTCTTCCTTCCATGGATTCCTCCTCAGAGTTCATCACCTAATCCGGGTCTCCCTCATAGATTTAATATGGGTTTGTGAAGCTCATTCCCGGTGCCATATCTACATGGACGCCAGTTAATTACGCTGCTTCCGTCAAGATGCTCTAAGGGGTCTTGTCAGGGAAGCAACCTTCTGTGAGGAGAAAGGTCACGTTGGGATGTCGTTGGCACATTTTGACGCTGGGGATCAGCATTTCTGTCTTCTGAACCTTATCACAAGGCTTCTCGAGGGCGCAGAAGCCCGAGGCATCCCAAATCAAACGCGGGTAATGTGTACCGTCTGAGGTTTTCCTCAGCTTCTCATGTTTAACACGGGGTATGTCGTGAGTTTAACATCTTGCAGAGACGGATCAGACTGATCGAAACACTAAGAGTGGATCAGATTGAAGGACCCCCCTAGGGGGAACACCGATGATGGGGCCAACATGTGGGCGGATTCTCGGATACTATGGAGTGGGGTGGAGTGGCATGATCTCACCGGGATATGGCGGCCCGGGTAAGGTTCAGGATGGATGATGGAGTAAGGCATGGGGCTTATGCCCTGAGATGGCCCAAGAGGGGGAATACCGTTTAACGTCATGTGGGACGAGGGAATACAGTTTAACGTCATGCGGGACAAGGAATTTGGGGCTTACGCTCTGAGGCGGCCCATGGTGGTTATGAGGGTTACGCTCTGAGGCGGCCCATGGTGGGTATGGGGCCTACGCTCTGAGGTGGCCCATGATGGATATGGGGCTTACTCTCTGAGGCGTCCCATGGTGGATATGGGGCTTACGCTATGAGGCGGCCCATGGTGGATAGGGAACCGACCTGGATAGGTTGAAACAACCAGGTGGTGGGCTTGAACCTCGTGGAGGCTTCCCACGTACCATGTGTTAGCACAGATCAAAGTCCACGTAGTTCGCTGGCATGGGGCTTACGCTCTGAGGTAGCCCAAGAGGGGGGATACAGTTTAACGTCATGCGGGACGAGGGCATACAGTTTAACGTCATGCGGGACGAGGAATTTGGGGCTTACGCTCTAAGGCGGCCCATGGTGGGTATGGGGGTTACGCTCTGAGGCGGCCCATGGTGGGTATGGGGTTTACGCTCTAAGGCGGCCCATGGTGGCTATGGGGCTTACGCTCTGAGGCGGACCATGGTGGATATTTGGCTTACGCTCTGAGGCAGCCCATGGTGGATAGGGAACTGACATGGAGAGGTCGGAACAACCGGGTGGTGGGCTTGAACCTCGTGGAGGCTTCTTACGTACCATGTGTTAGCACAGATCAAAGTCCACGTAGTTCGCTGGCATGGGGCTTATGCTCTATGGAGGCCCATAGAAGTATGTCATTGTCGATGCGCGCTCTAAGCCCACGTGAGTCATTCTCGGTGTGGGAAACAAGAGGTAGCAGGGACCAGATGATCATGTCGCGAAGGGTGCGTTCGTGAGAAGCGGAATGGGGATTACGTGTTGAGCGGCCCAAAGAGGAAACAGGGGCTTACGCGTGGTTAGCAGCCCTGGATGCCGGGTCTTATTCTAGGGTGGAGGCCCGTGGTGCGACAAAGCACAGTGGGAAAGGGACTCCACTGGCCTTGGAAGTGGGGAAGTACGGAGATGCATGGGTGCAGCCTTCCATAAGAGAGGCTAGGGGATTACGCTCTGAGGAATCCCTTCCCCCGTGGACAAAATCCACTCCGACAAGGTGGACCTAATTCCATGCGAGGAAGAGTCCATTCCCATGGAGACGAGAGGCGTAAAAAATGTCCGAGCTGGGGGGGACCCTACGTACGAAGCACGGGGTCGGACCACAGTTTAAAATCATGTTTTAAGGATGAGGTGCTTAGTAGTTTAATGTCCTGCAGCTTGGACGAGGTGGGTTTGCCCCACACCCCTAGGTCTTACATGCCCAACGCCATCTACCCCTTGTGGGAGGGAAGGCATTGACAAGGCCGTAGTGAAGGGGGGCCGCAGGGCGAACCACTAGGGGGTCCACGTTAGCGTGGCTATGCGAAGAATCAATAGCCGTTAGCGTGCCTATGTGGAGAAGCATAAGGCAAAGAAACGAAACGGGAAACTCCGCCCATGGGACCATGAGGTTACTTCGCATGATCCTGGATGGCCGTATGGGAAAAAAACGCATGGCGTGCATGCCCGGTAGGGGAGACATCAGGTGCCGGCGCGGAAAGGCAGCCAAGGGGTGTCAAGGTGAAGGGTCCTGGGTTTTGTGCGCAAAGAGAAGGTTTGCGTGCAAAACACTGGGATGGCGTGCAATTGGAGCCAGGGAATTGCACGCGGAGAGGGAAATGGAAGGGAATTGCACGCACTAGACATGGATTGCGCGCAAGGAAGGAACCCGGAGGAGGGGGAAAATTCACTTAAGCTGGTGAAGTTGCGCACAAAGGCGAACCCCGAGGCAAATTTGCGCGAAAAAAGAGATTACCTGGAAGTTATATTGCGCACGGGGGGAGTCGAATTTTGTGCCCGAGATCAGATCCGAATTCCTCAACCCCCAAACTGTCGGGGGTCACCTTCTATTTATAGGCCCCAACCAGTGCAGAATCTAGGCGGCACGCGCAATCTTCCGCACCGGGAGCCGTCGGCGCGCAAAATCTCACCGCGCGGAACCAGGGCGCGCAAATATTGTGCACCTCTTTAGCTCGATTACGCGAATCCCGGGGATACTTCGCACACACAACATTATTTCACACGGATCCTCCTTTATTTCGCGCACCACTTCCCTGGCCTCCGGATCGGGCCTCTGACTCCGAATATGACTTCGCTTCGTCACGTCGAGACTTCCTCCAGGAGTTACAGAATTTTTCGGCGTCTACAAATTCCCCCCACTGGAATTGGATCGGTGAGAGGTCGCAATGATCGGATTCCAAGGGAAACACCGTAACACCGAAGCAGGGCCCCTCCTGGGCGCGTAGCAGGCAAACAACTGACTTGGCGCGCAAAAGGACGGATCCGCGCAGAATTTTCTCTTCCGCGTGGCGCGGAACCCTAGCCTCGCCTATAAAAAGGGGTGTGGGGTCACAAATCTGTACTGAAGCTTTTCTCCGTGATAGGATAATCTCTCTCGTGCGTGAAATTGCTCCCACGGCTACGCGTAAAAATGCTCAGGCAGCGCGGAATCCCTTCTGAATTTTGGCCGTCTTTTCGCGCCTGCTCGGGGTTTTCCGCGCCTAGCGCGCCGATTGCGCGCCCATAGCTAGGATTTCGTGTGACTCCGATAGATTTCACACATCACTCTTTGATTCCGCGCACTGAATCCTGATTTCGCGCAACTCCCGAAAAATTTGAGATGGCCGCAAACCAAATTGATGAGGGCGAAGCCGCTGCTCGTAGGACAGAAATGGCGGCGAACGAGGAGGTTTATGGCGCCAAGGTGATCTTTTCCAGCAATCTAACATTGTTCAATCTACTAACCCCATCCCAGAAGACATATCCGCTGTCCGACCACCTCCCGCTCTGGAACATTGGCATCCTGGGGGAGGTGCCCCTACCGGGCTTCGAGGTGGACACGCCACGGTCATGGGTGACCCGGGAGGACGAGCTTCCTCGCTACAACGTTACCAACAATGGTCATCCTGCCAAGGAAACCAGACATATGGACGTATATGTTCTGAACCTGAGGACCAGGACCATTACTGGGGACGAGCCTGTCGCAGAGAATTCTCTGGCCCTCTATGCGAGCACGTTCCGTCAGAGCGTCACGAATGACACGAAGGGCTGGCTGAAGGATTGGGACCTGCGGTCCGGGGGCAACTTCACCAGTGAATGGGCCTGAGCGTTCTGTGTTCGCCATACCTATGACCAGTTTGGGGATGAACTGCGGTATATCGGCCTGTTCGAGGTGGTATGGACATCGCAGTTCCACTTCCACTTTCAACCTGAACTCGGGCCGGAGCTATTCTCCCAGTGGTCTCCTGACACCAAAACATTACACCTTCATCATGGGGAAGTCGGCATCAGTCTCTGGGACGTTCACTGCATCGGGGGTATCCCACTGGAGGGATACCAATACGACGAGTTCGTTCCACCAAAGAACACCTAGGAAGACAGGTCACAGACACCCATGCTAACGTGGCACCTTCTGGAGCTGGCCAAAGAGAGGCTGGGTCAAGGACATCCTGAAGGACATCACCTACAAGGGCTGGTTCAGCCTGTTCCTTGAGAAAGATCTGGCTGTCAAGATGCCGGGCCAGGATAAATGGTTCCCAACCACAGCTCAGAGGAGTAGGGATGGTTCATACTGGAGGACCCTGGAGGTGGGGCAATACCAATCATGGGGCTATCATGTCATAGAGGCCTAGGACCCAAATGTCCGGTATGCCGGGTTCCTTGCCGCCTTCCTGAGCGGGTGGCTCCTAACGGTGCGGGACGCGAGGATGGGCATCTGTCTAGCAACACTGGTGATGGCGGGCACCATGGCCGCCAACAAACGGTTCAACTTGGGCGTCCCCGTACTGGCCAAGCTGTATGCCATCCTGGGATGCATCTCACGAGGGGGGTCGCCTCAGAGAGTATGTGGCCCCTTCCATATTTTCCACGGCTGGGTGGTGGCTCATCTCGGCGGGTACACTTTCCCAAACGCCGTTCGTCCTCCGGGAAATGGTCTGCGACCATACTTGCTAAACATCGCAGGGGTGGCGCCGATGACACTCAATGAAGAGGGCGTGAGAATCCGCATTGGCAACCATGCCAACTTCATCTTCAGCCCGTTCCCCACCCCAGTCAGCCAGATGGTGGACAACGAGCGAGGCTCTCTAGAATAGCAGTAATATTTCCAGAGCATTCGGGGTGGGGTGCTCGTGGCACGGATCGACGGGAAGGTGATCTGCGAGCCTTACGTGCCATCCCGATTTGCCAGGCAGTTTGGGATCCTCCAATGAACTCCGAAAAAGGTATTCACGGCTGTCTGGCAGGAGAAGAATCCCTGCGTCCTGCGCCATATGTGGTTGATGTTCACCACCTTTGGCTTTGGCGAATTCATTACTCTTCCTCCCACCGGGGTTGATGCTGGCTTAGCAACCGAATATGCCGAACAATGGACCGTCGCGTACCCTGAGGGGATTTTACGCAAGCGATTCCGACAACTCGAGGTTACTCGCACCAAAACCAGGTGACGGGGTAGAAGGAAAGGGGCTACCGGAAGAGGGGAACCAGGGGTACGTTAGGCAGCGAGGCCTGCGCAGGCCGGGACTTCAGCAGCAGGAACATCACGCAGCGCCGCCGTGTCCTCGTTACCCGTAGGGGGATCACATGAGGCGGCCAGATAACTACCTGGGAAGCAGATAAGATACCTGCTCGAACCTTCCCAAGATTCAATTCTCCCGGCACTGTGGTCATCTTGGATTACCCTGTGGCAATCACTGAGCGTTGAAGCCATCTGGCAGAAGATAATGCAAAACGGGATCCAGCTGCCAGAGGTCGGGCTCGTTCGAATTACCGACCGGGTGAACTTCCATCAGCGTCGTTCTTATTTGATGGCCATGGACACATACGCACGCCAAAGGGGTCGGCGTTTGGAGACACCTTTCTTAGTGAAAGTGATGCTTGACCAGGAGCATGATCCGAAAGCAATGCCACCGGGATAAGGTGACAGCGACGAGGATTCGGAGGGGGAGGAGGAGACCGGAGAATACGAAGGCGAAGGAGAAGACGCAGAAGAAGGAGAACCCGAAGATGAGGGGTCGAAAGGGGAGACCCACCAAGGGAGTATCCGAGAGAGCAACGAGATTGTCGGCTCTGATCTCAACATAACCGAGATACTTGATGTCTGTCTCTATCTTCATTCATTTTCATTATTCATCCATTCTCCTTTTCAACTTCTAACCCATTTCCCTGCCTCACTCAGGAGCAACTGAGCGTTGGATGGGCGTCCCCACCAGAGGAGGGAGGAGAGGAACTGGTGGGACATAATGGGGATCTGACACCCATCATTGAATTAACAAGCGCAGAGGGGTCTCCTCTTACGGCGGCTCCTGCAGCGGCCGGAACACTGGAGACCAACGCTCTGGATTCCTGTAAGTCTCACACTTCACTACTAGCACTTTTTATCAAAAGATCCCTACTAATCAGTGTACGCCTTGCGCAGTGATCTCAACATTGGAGGCTCGTCAGGCTGTGGAGCCCGGGCCATCCGTGAGCGGACCAGTGGCATACATACCACCTCATTCAGAACATGCTCCCCGCACTGAGTCAACCCTGGAAACTGGTGAGCAGGGGACAGTGGACATCGACGACGTTGTTCCTGAGGCAGGACCAGAAGCTATCGAGGGCACCGTCGCTGCTAGGGAGAGAGAGGAAGGTCACCCGGACATCGAGGATCCTATTCCTCATGAAGACATCCCTGGGGCAGATCCTGCTGCCGATCTGCTGGCTGCCTTCCCTACATACTGACCTGCTGACCCTGAGGAGGTAGACGAATCGGACTCAGAGGCATCCGAGGAGAGCCGTATGACACGGCGCAAAGGGTGGAAGTGTATCCAGCACTTTCTCAGATATCCCCAGTCGGATTGGCTGAGGCAGATGGGATCACTCCAGACCTGGCTGCGCTTCCTGTGCGCCGAAGGGGTCGACGCTCAGTGCCTTCATCTGACGGTCTGTGATTACATGGCCGAGAAGATACGTGAGAGCAGTCGGTGCACCGATTTTTCCCAGTGCTGGGAAGGATCGAAAAGTGCCCAAACGTTGCTGAGGGCGGATCGGGAAGTCCAAAACCTCGAAAGGCAGGCGGCAGATAAGGAGGCCTTTATCGCAACATGCTCTGAGCTTGTGGAGCAACTGATGGCCCAGCTGGTTGACGCACAGGAACAACTGATGGAGGCGAGACACCAGATGACCGGACTTCGAACCGAGCGGGCATAGGCACAAGCTAGGGTTGGCGAGCTGCGCTCTGTGGTGGCTGATGAGGAGAGAATCTTCAAGGAGTGGGAAGCGGTCCTGGAGGCCACCAGCCAAAGGGTAGCAGTGCTGGAAAGGTCGATTCAGCATGCCAATCCTTAAGGGCTTTGTTTTGGCCATCTCATGAACCTCTTTCTTGTACCGCTCACCGTCTCAATCCAATACAGGGCCAAATCCATTTATCTTGCTTTAATATGCTCAACCATAATTCCTAAATGACTAACAACCCATCACTAAGCTCTTGTGGGTTGCACCCAATGAGAGAAGCAAAGGATACTCAGGTCATCATCTCGTCCAACTACGGGGCATTGAACAAGCCTCTGGAATCCAAAATTGGGCATGGATTTCTAAGGATAAGACCTCAGACTGATTGATATATCACCTTCCCAATGTGCTCTGACACACGATCTGGGCAATGCCGGGGCATTGAAATCTATCCTAACATAGGGAGATGGAAAGAAAAGGTGAATCACACTACTCGAATTCGGAACACTGTGGGGCGCAACGATGGAGGATAACTGTTAACCATGACGGAAACACATAATCCATATCGTTTTGGCCTGGAGTGGGGACAATAAATGAGGTATGATCGCTGACCATGTTCGCAACACGGGGCCTAACTCAAATATCACCGGTCAGTTTCCTGGAACATTAGCCCAGGACAGCAGGCGGACTATAGGTCTATCATCCATGTTGCTACAATAGGCAGACCAAAGGTCTGTCATCCATATTGTGGCAGCAGGCGGACCAAAGTCTATCACCCATACTGTTAGGGGGTCCCGTCAAACATGACCAGCCCTCCGGAACGTTGGCCCAGGATAGTAGGCGGATCGTAGGTCTGTCATCCATACTGTTAGGGGGTCCCGTCAGACATGAAAGAGAATGAGGATCCGAATAAAGGGGAACACAAAGTGGGGAAGGTGGAGTGGTGGTTTGTTCGAACAGATTCCAACACTCCCAAAATTGCACCACCGTGGCGTAGGCGCATCAGGCGGACGTACCAACCTGGTCATGGGTCATCCCAATTTTCAGGCAGGACCACTCTGGCGAGAGAACTACCGCTTCCCATTACTACCATGGGGCATCCCGAACTTTTTCGGGGTGGATGTTATGATTAAACCACTTCCCACAAAGTTAGGCCGAGGGGCTGACAATAAGGAGGGATGGGGTTTGATAATCCCTGGGGATGGACCCAAGAAAAAATGTCTGGGTGTTCCTACGTATCTCATTAGAATGAGAATCAAGCCACACATAGTTCTAAAAAGGAAGTTTAACGTCATGATGGACGAAATGCAGTTTAATGTCATGTGGGACAGGGGACACATCTCATCTGGGGATAGGCATGACATGACGAGTAACCCGACGTGAATGAGGACATAATCCCGCACCACACCGTACAATCCCACAAGACAGACCGAGTCGTGGAAATCCAAGAAAAGGATCTTAGTTTTAAGTCTTAAAATTCGGACCACAAAAGGTTAGGCTGGGCCTGTGGGGAAGTTCCTAGGTGATCCTACGTATCTCATAAGGATGAGAATCAAGCCATACGTAGTTTTTGAAAAGGCAGCACGACACGATGGGGCGCCCGCGCAAAGGAGTCATGTGGGTCTAGCCCTCGCACCAAAAGAAGCGGCATTTGATATATCTTGTTTGTTCTTGAAGGTAAATGGTTTTTTTTGTGGGGCGACTGGCCTTGGGTAGAAGTTCCTGGAATCTCCACAATAATCAAGCCATAGCGGGCATTGACAAGAGGCATGGTAATTGACCAATACCTGGTGTGATGCCCCCTTATGGGGAGGTCATCACAATGCGGTGCCATTTTTTGTCGTGCGGCCAGGATGATATCATCAGAGTTTATGGTCGAATGGTTTGGACCAACAGCACAGTTTAAGGTTGTATGGTTTGGACCAACAACATAGTTTAAGGTCGTATGGTTTGGACCGACAACACAGTTTAAGGTCTTAAGGTTTTGACCAACAACACCGTTTAAGGTCATATAGTTTGGACCAACAACATAGTTTAATGTCTTAAGGTTTGGACCAGCAACATAGTTTAAGGTCTTAAGGTTTGGACCAGAAACACAGTTTAAGGTCGTATGGTTTGGACCATCATCACAGTTTAAGGTCGTATAGTTTGGACCAGCACCACAGTTTGAGGTCATATGGTTTGGACCGTCAGGAACACGCGCGATGCGATACAACATACCTGATGTGAGTGAGGGCGTAATCCCATACGATCACCACACGTGGTTCCGAGAGAGGAGCTATGGGCCACAAGGGCCTAAGAGGGTTCAACAATCAGGGAGGGACATGAGATGCTAGATCTCAACTATGCTGGGCCCGAAACGCAATGTCTGGGAGACTCCTCATTCCCCATGGGGATGAGGGTCAAGCTGCACACAACCTATGGAGAAGAAACCCAATCACATACTCTAGCGCTCAGATCGTGGGAGCCCCAAGAGACACCGTTACGCAGCTCAGTCTGTCTGATGTACGGGGGTGTACTGAGGGTTAGTACAAGGAGTTTCGGGATTCCAGCTTGACACGGTGGGGCAGAACACAGTGTGAACCATGCCACCAACATTCAAGGCCCAAGGAAACCGGCGTGATGACCAAGGATTACTACTGACCATGTTCGCAACACATCATCCTCTCGCATTAGCCTAGAAGCAGGGGAAAACAAATGAGCATCAACTACTGACCATATTCACAACATGGGATTTGTATCAATTTGTCACCCAAAACCCTCAGGGGTGTTATCCCGTGACAGTAGGAGAGCCCTTAGGCGTTGTATCCAGGCCGTTCTTGGGGGTCCCTCTGGGTGTGAAGGATGGAGGGGACTGAATGAAGGGGAACACGAAGCTTGAAAAGTGGATGAAAACTTGTCTAATTCGAATCTGAAACTCCCGGTCCTAGGCCAGAGTACTCTGAACAGATTATCAGACCACAGGAAAGGGTCAAAGGGATCAGTCTGAGAGCGGCCAAAAGATGGCAGGTCCCTGGGAAAAAGAGGGGGGCTTAATGCCAAACACCCTGGAAACTGGGAGATCTTGGGATCTCTTAAGAGGTGGGGCTGGACCTGACATCTAGGTGTTCAGGAGGTCCTACGTATCCCATAAGGATGGGAATCAAGCCATACGTATTTCTAGATGGCGCCTTTTAATGTCATGGGGAACATGACATAGGAGGGCTAATCCTGAGGACAAGGTGTGCGTGGTGCAGCTATTGCAAACCCGACGTGAATGAGGACATAATCCCATACCACACCACGCGATCCTGTGGTCAATGTCCCAAAGGCAAGATAGACACGATAGCGGACCTCAAGCTAGACCCAAAGATGAAAGGTCTGGGCGCTCCTACGTATTCCATAAGGATAGGAATCAAGCTAGATGTAGTTCTTAGAAACACAGTTTAACGTCATGTAGGATGAAATACAGATCTTAGTTTTAGGTCTTAGAACTCAGACCCTGAAAAGGACGGAATTTGGTAATTCCTGGGGCTGGACCCAAAACGAAATGTCTGGGAGTTCCTACGTATCTCATTATAATGAGAATCAATCCACGCGTAGTTCTGGAAAGGCAGTTTAACGTCATGCTGGACGAAATACGGATCTTAGTTTTAGGTCTTAGAACTCGGACACAGGAGCCCAGATGTAGGAAAAAATGCAGTTTAAGGTCATGCTGGACCGGGTGTAGTTTAAGGTCATGCAGGACCATATAGTTTAAGGCCATGCTAGACCAACGGTTTAAGGTCATGCTAGACCTGGTGCAGATTAACGTCATGCAGGACTATACAGTTTAAAGTCATGCTGGACCAACAGTTTAAGGTCATGCTGGACCTAGTGCAGTTTAATGTCATGCAGGACCATACAGTTTAAGGTCATGCCGGACCAATAGTTTAAGGTCATGCTGGACCTAGTACAGGCTTCGGCAAAGTACTGCTTGAGGAACCTGGCGTTGGTGGGAGGAGTTACATGCTCACCATCCACAGTCACCGGGGAATACATGCCATTGGGATTGAACTTATGGACAACAAAAGGACCCTCACACTTGGGCTCCAACATGGGTGGTTTCCTGCCGGGAAACATTGGCGCTCTGAGAGCCAGCACCAGATCACCTTGCAGGAAGGAGCGGAGGCGAACCTTCTTATTGAAAGCTCGATCCATCCTGCTCTGATGCCTTTCCAAGATATGTAAAGCACGAAGCCTACTTTCGTCCAGCGCTTACAATTCGGCTAGATGTATTTCGGCAACTCTATCTGACACTTTCTGGTCGTAGACCACCGTGCGTAATGAGGGCAACTGGATCTCGATGGGTAGGGCAGCCTCAGCTCTGTACACCAAGGAATACGGAGTCACCTGGGTGAAGTTACGAGTCGTCGTCCTATAGGCCCAGAGGGCATTGGGGAGCTTGTCCGGCCAACTTTTCTGGTTCTGACCAACCATTTTTTGTAGAATGTTAGAGAGGGTTTTGTTAAATGCCTCAATCTGTCCATTCACCTATGCATGATAGTGGGAGGTTTGGTTAGAGTGAAAGTTGTACTTGGTGTACAATTTTTCAGCTCGGCTGCTCGGAAGTTGGTTCCGTTATCCGTGAGGATAGCGTGAGGTAATCCAAACTGGTAGATGATATTGGAGCTCACGAAGTCAGTGATAGAACAAGCCTTGACTTCCCTGAGTGGGATTGCCTCTGCCCACTTTGAGAAGAAATCTACAGCGGTCAAGATGAACCGGAACTAGCAGGCTATCGCCGGCGGGTAAGGCCCTACGACATCCAACCCCCAGACTGCAAAGGGCCAAGAATACTTGGTAGTGTGGAGAGGCTACGGTGGCTGATGCACAAATTTAGCATGAACTTGGCATGCATGACACCTCTTGGCATACTCGATACAGTCATGGATCATGGAGGGCAAGAAGTATCCCAGCCTCCGAATCTGGTGGGACAACTTCGACCCGGCCTGGTGGGCACCACAGGAACCAGCGTACAATTCTTGCATGACCTGTGGGATCTCGACTCCTTGAAGACAACGGAGGAGAAAACCATCAAATCCGTGCCTATAAAGGAGCTGCTCACGGTTGGGACCACTTTGAAGGGTGAACTGCGGCACGCGGCATCAGATTCGTTCTCGCTTTGCTCGGTCCAGCGGAAGATTGTTGTGCCGGAGATATTCAACCAAGGGCGTCCCCCAGTCAGGAACTGTCTCGATCACCACACCTAAAGCCCCTGAGGGTCCTGACGTAGGGGCGCCAGCGGTGAGATGGTTCACTCACGGGCTACGATCGCCCTCTGGAATAACAGGACCAATGACTCTCCGGTTCACCACGTGGATGATTAGGTCATCTTGTTCGGGCTCCACGAGTGATGCGACCAGGCTGGCCAAAGCATCTGCTCGACTGTTCTGCGACCGGTGAATGTGAACGACCTCTGGCCGGGAGGGGAACTTAGACATTAGACGGAGGGTGCACTCTAGCAATGGCACGAGCTCTAGATTCCTGACAGCATAGTCACCATTGACCTGCTTTATGACTAGCTCAGAGTCCCCTTTTATATAGAGATGGGGTACGTTAACCTCCAGAGCCAACTCAAGGCCAGTGATGAGGGCATGATACTCTACCTCATTGTTGGTGCAGCCTTCTGACAATAGGAATGAATATGGCAGAATAGCTTGCTCCGGGGTGATGAAGACAATACCCAGGCCCACTCTGTTAAGCCTAGGATCGTTGAGAATTCTACCGGTTGGGCTTCGGGAGGCACCGTCAAAGTGCATATGCAAGCATGGGATGACATGATCGACTGAGAGGATTGCCTCATCAGGAAATCCTAGATCCAGTTGCTGGTCCGTAGAGGTTGGGTGGGCAGTTAAGAAGTCTGCCAACGCCTATTCTTTGATGGACTTCTGAGGTACGAACCTAATGTCGAACTGCTGGAGGATCACCACCCAGCGTGCCAATCGGTCGGTCAACATAGGTCGGTTCAGGATGTATTTCAACAGGTCTACCCGAGAGACCAGCTGTACCTCATGGTGCTAAAATTAGTGCCGCAATTTCTTCATGGTAAATACGAGTGCCAGGTAGTTCTTATCGATGGGGGAATATTTAATTTTTGCATCGAGGAGCATGCGGCTGAGGTAGTAGAGGCTATTCTCTGTTCCCTCATTGTTCTTCTGGGCGAGAAGTGTGCCGAGGGATCGCTCCAGGGCGGTCACGTAAAGGAATAGAGGCTTTCCGGAAATGGGTGGCCTCAAGACCGGAGGGTGAAGAAGATAATTCTTGATTTCCTCAAAAGTAGTCTGACACCCTTCGTCCCATTCGTAGGCGGCACCCTTCTTCATGATCCGGGAAAAGGGATTACACTTGCCAGCCAGATTCGCAATGAATCGGCGTATATAGGCTAAGTGGCCTTGGAGGCCTCGAAGCTCCCGAATATTACTCGGGGAGGTATCTAACTGATGGCCTTGATCTTCTCTAGGTCGATCTTGATTCCTCGATACCTAACAATGAAGCCAAGAAACTTTCCAGAGGTGACCCCGAAGGCACACTTCAAGGGGTTCATCTTCAGGTGGCGAGAACGGAGGAAGCCGAAAACTTTCTCAAGGTATTTGAGATAGTTCTGGTGCTGACGAGATTTAACCACCAGATCATCCACGTAACACTCCACCAGCGTCCTGAGAATCGTCTTGAATATGCGGTGCATGGCCCGTTGATAGGTGGAACCTGCATTCTTCAAGCCGAAGGGCATAAACTGGTAGTAGAAAGTACCCTGGGGGGCACTGAAGGCAGTGAACTCTTCATCCTTGGGGGCCATCCGGATCTGGTTGTATCCAGAGTACCCATCCATGAAGAAGAGGGCTTGGAACCCGGCTGTTGCGTCGATCAGTAGCTCCGTCACGGGAAAGGGAAAGTCATCCTTCAGACAGTGGCGATTGAGATCGCAGAAGTCGATGCAGACCCTGATCTACCCGTTCTTTTTCCTGACTGGCACAATGTTGGATAGCCACCTGGGGTACTAGAATTCCTTGACGAAGTTGGCCTTGATGAGCTTATCAACTTCGGCCTCAACCATGGCACCGTGAGAGGGGTGCATCTTTCTGGGAGGCTGCTTGAACCCGCAATGGTTTGCTGGGAGGCAAAGGCGGTGGACGGATACCTGGGGATCTGGTCCCGGCATCTCGTCATAACTCTAAGGAAACACATCACGGTGCTTTCCGAGGAAGTCTATGTACTATTTTCGTTCCTCGGGGGGCATAGCAGTGCTGACCAATGTGGGTCTCGGGTCCGCCTCGCTACCGACTTTCACCTGCACTAACTCATCGACCGTGGTGGAGACGCCCTCCTCAAAGGCAGGAGGAGCATCTTCCATGTCCTCATATCCTCTTGTGGAAGGTTCATCCATGGGGGGAGCCGTTTCAGGGCTGCCAGACCCTAATAGGGAGCTGTCTCTAGCTTGGGTGGCAGAGGTCATCATGAAGGGAGACTCATGCGCTACAGAGACCATGGCGACGAAGGCGGTTGATCCAATCCCATCTGGCCTTCGGCCCAAGGGGCCACGCTTTACGACATCAAAGCAGTAGTGATGCGTTGGCTTGATCCGGTCAATTATGGCCCGGCGAAACAGACGTGTATGACGTACTGCCATTACTATGAGCCCAACGTCCCAATATCGTATAGGGGTAGGAGGCTCGGGGATCACCTGAGCTTGGTTGGTGTAAGAGTACGAGGTGATTTCTCGCCGTCTCTTAGACCCAGAAATATGCCTTCCTTCACTACCCGAGACAACAAAGAACTTTCCCATATCAGGGGTCGTGGCCTCCAACCGATGGATTGGGAAGACATATGCGTCATCCAAACCTGCCCAGGGATCACTCGTGGCAGCGGCAGGCTCGACCTCACCTGCCAGGATCTGCTTGTCCTTGCTCTTGTAATAGTCAGCATCCAGGTAACTGGCTTCACAAGAGGCAAACGAAGATGCATCTCCCTGGACCACGCCCACTCGACCCTTAAGGGAGTATTTGAGGCACTGATGGTATGATTAGGGAACCGCTGCGTGAAGGTGGAGCCACGACCTGCCCATCAACGCATTATAGGCAGTGTCCTGAGAGACAACCATGAATTTGGTATTGGTAATTAGGCTGCCGAACTGGGTCTTCAGATGAATCTTTCCGAGTGGGGTTTGCTCAGTCCTGTCATACCCCTGGATCCTAAGGTCGGAGGGAGTTAAATCATCCTCAGACAACCCCAGTTTCTGCAGTGTCCGAGTTGGGATCAGCTTAATCTCGGAACCCGTGTCGACAAGACAGCGATAGAATTACACGCCATTGAACTGGTCGGTGATGTATAGTGGGCGGATGTGCCCCTGTATGGGAAGGTCTTCATCTTCACTAGAAAACGAGATAAACGCCTGACATTCGGCGTCCTCAATCACCTCCGTGTGGAAGGCTTCTGCGACCGATACCTCCGTTTCAAACTGGAGGGGGCTCCTTAGAGCCTCGACGAGCACCTCACGCATTTCAGACGATAGGTGAAGGGCCTCAAGGATAGAAAGCCTTGCTGGAATGCTGGCCAGGTGCTTCAGAACATCATACTTTCGATCCAAACGTGCGCTTCTACTTACAGGAGGCCACTCTGCGATCGGAGGCATGACGGGTCCCGTCGGCGGGACCGGTGACTGACTGGTACTAGGAACGTCTCGCCGTTCACTAGTTGAAGCCTGGGAGGTGGCTACCGCGTTTGGACCAGAAGGCTGTAGCCGGCCGGCGGTAGGGCAGGGCTGGCTGCGACACAGACGAGGTGGTCCCGCCTGATCCAGCAACACAAACGGTGGTGGAGGCGAACCTGTTGACACCGGGTGAGGGAGTCGCGTGTGCTGCTCTCTGTACCAGGCCTGCTTCCTGGTCTCGGTAGCATGAATGACCTGACTGGAGGTGATTACTACCATTCCCCGTCAATTCACGTAACCATATCTCCACCGACGTTGGCGACGGCTTGGGACATTGGGGGAGTCCACCTGGCGTTCCTCATCATCGGGAGCCAAAAATGGATTTACCAACTATACGGTGTTAACCGAAGCGTACCCTGGGATTTCACTTGAGGATTCAGCCACTACCAGATGGGGTCTCAGAGGGATCCTCATTTCTGGGGGCATGAAATCGCCAAGCGTGCGGGAAGATGATGGCATTGGCAGGACGCGTTCTTTCTTCTTGCACCGCCGCCTGCTCTTCTGGGCAGAGGTAGGCTAGGATGACGATTCCAAAGCGGCGCTTGAAGACTCTGAGGGCTCTGGCTGACTCAGGCGGGCACGGATGATGCCATGGGAACGGTTGACCGTCCTACGGGCCATCCAGTCATTATAATTCTGGGACCCACGGTCAGAAACCTGTTCCCACTCATCCCCGTTGTCACTGCTGCCATCTGATCTCACAAAGACACCTGCCACCTGTGCCAGGGCTAGGCCCAACCCGACTATGTTGTTGTCAATCTAGTCTTGGAGCCTGTCCTTGAACACATAGCATCGCTGGATGGTGTGTCCCAGGATCCGGTGATAAGGGCAGTAGTTACGGTGATCAGTGAGACACGCCTCTTCTGGCTTCTGACACTCAGGCAGCCGCACGATCCTCTGCTCTAAGGTGCTATGGAAATAACCGGGGACCTGGGCCTCGCCAAATGAGTAAGTCTGATTCCTTCTATCTGGAAATGAGGCTCTTGGGGGCTGACCATGACCAGGGGCCGGAGGAGTAGTCCGAGGAGGCGGAGCCGGATTATCTCGCCTGGGTGGCGGAGGCGCGTTACGCAGAGGCGCCTACTGATTTTGAGGCGGTCGCTGCTGGGCCGGAGGCTGTGCCCGTGGGAGTGGAACCCTATGAGCCTGCAGAGCTAGCCTTACTGGTAGTAGCTCCAGCCATCTGGGGGCCTCTATCTGGGCTACAGCAGCGGGCTCAGCCCTGGCAGCTCTCCTTGTAGGGATTACAGGAGGCAGCAGGTGTGCCTGACTGGCCTGTTGCAGGGATTCTTCGAGGTGTTGAGCCTTGTATGAGAAATCCTGGAACCCCCAGGGTAATTCTGAGTGATCAAAGAAGGAACTAGCTCTGCCTTGATGTTCCCTACACACATCGTCAGTAATTGCTCCTGAGTCAGCGACATGTCAAGGGAGTACGTGAGCCCCTTCCACCGGGCGACAAAGTCCGCAACTCGCTCATCGGGCATTTGTTTTTACCTGAAGAGGTCTGCAATGTTCGTCTTCCAGGTTGTGGAACTAAACTGGTAGAGGAATTTCTGGCGAAGGTCCTCCCAGCTAGTCACAGATCCAACAGGGAGCTGGCTGTACCAGACAAATGCTGGTCCTTCCAGTGTCTGAACGAAGCAACGGAGCTTGGCAGCCTCCTGCTGCGTTGGAGTCCCTAACATAGGCCTGCACCTCGAGTTGAAGTGGGAAAAGAGTTGTTTCGGGTCTCCGGTCCCGTTAAAGGGGGCGGAAGTGGGGTTCCCAAATCCCGGCGAGGCCGACATATCATCCACCCATGCTGGGTATGGCCTGTCGTCCGGTGGGATTTCCACCTGCCGAGTTTCCAGAGCCTCCAAGCGGGCGATGAGGAATTCCATCAGATCATCCGGATGCAGATTCCTATCCTGACGGGGATCTCTAACCACAAGCGCATTGTCGGGCTCTCCAATCTGGTAGTCAAGCTCAGCAGCTCGCGGGGCGGCTGGCGGAGCGACTCTCGGGGCAGTGGGAGGAAACCGAGCATGGTCCCCCAGGTGATTCCGCCCCTCGGGAGTGTTCGACGAGACATATCGCGCCCTATTGCCATGGGCTCCGGCCTCTCCCCTGTCGGGGAACATGACATGGTTGCGGTTTCCCGGGGGAATCTCGACAAGGGGTAGGTGCTCCTACCCCTGCTGTCCTGACCTGGGATTACCATAGTCAGGCCGCCGCTCTGCAATGCGTTCGGCCAAGAGCTCATCAACCAGACTCTTTTTCTCAGCAAGTTTTTGGCATAGCGTGGCCTTCTCGGGATCTTCCTCTGCTTTCTTCACAGAGGAATATGGGTCAGCGGGTTTAACAGACCCGGCGATCTCTTTACCCTTGCCGATGTTTCGGCTCAGTGTCAGTGCCTTCGTGGGTATAAGGAGACCTTGGAGGCTCCTCTGGTGGCGATTGATCCTCCCAGACGGGTCCAGTGGTGGCTTATTCCTAGGGGGTGTGTCCCCATCGGGGAGCTCCACACCATTTCCCTCATCTGAAAGGTCAGCCATGTTGACCGCCACTGCCTTTGGCAACATTCCGTTAGGGCCGCCCAGTGAATCGGGCTGTCGGCGGATCGCACAGAAAAGAAGAGCAGCGTACTGCCCCCATCTGCAGACATGCGCGTGGGGGGTGGCTTCCTCAATAACTTTGCGGAGTACTTGAAAACTCTGGATGCATTGTTGCTGGAGGGCCCCGTGGTGGCCTAATGACTCGAGGTGCCAAACCACAGGGAGCACTGCTAGGTCGAACCAACAACACTGCTCACCGATATCCTCGAGATGCGCTTGGCTCCAGGGATAAGGCACTAGATGATGGCGAAGGCGGGAGTGAGTCACTCAAAGAGTCTAGTGGAAGCATTCAAACTCTCCCGGGGTGAGTGCCTCTGGTACATCAAAATCCGGTTCTGCGACCGGCCAAAACTTCTAGGGGAAGTGGCCTGCTACAAGAACGGTCCAGAAGCTCCATGACTCCGGTTCGGGGTCCGGACCTTGCTGCCTCTGCTCATTCACCGAGGATGGTCGGGGAACTGGCAATGGCACTGAGGCAGGCCGCCGGGCCGATGAGCTGGCCGGCGGGGAATCGTTGATCCCTGAGTCTTCCTATAAGGGCTTCAGTGCCCTGGTTGCCACATTGCGATAGGATGGGCCATCGAATGGGCCTCCTGTCACAGCGTCGGTGCTCGCTGAGGGTGTGTCGTCTTGCGACTCTTCCGTCAGTCCCCAGAAAAGTTCCCCACCCTCCCTGACAAGGGCGGAAGGTGCTTCTGGGGAGTCCAGTGGCAACCGCGGGTTTGACCCCTGGGGGTACGCCAAGTCCTCGTCCTCCTGGATATACCTTCAGAGGGAGGAGGGAATCATACGGATCTCGCATTCGGAGAGTACGATACTGACGCATTACATCCCCATCCCTACCGTCAACTCGAAGGGTTGGGGGGAAGGTTCCATCGTCGAGTCATACTCCGCCTCAGAATCCGAGAAACGAACTGGTCTAATTTCCGTCCGGACTCCCCTGACATTCCTCTTACGGTGACGACGCTCGGCCTTCCTGCCCCTGGGTGGCTCCTCAGGGTAAGGATGATTTATGTCAAGGAGTCCCCTGGTCGCAACAGAACTGGGGCAGAGGGGACTGAAGGCCGGGGTGTGAGAAGCACCGGGACAGATGTCGAAAGGGACATGGGGAGGACCTCCATGTGAGTGAGAGACTGGATACACAACGGCTCCATACTCACAGCCGGCCGTACGGGGAGTGACCTCATACCCAATGCAGTGGGTGCTGGAAAGAGTCATACCCAGAGCATAGGGGTTGCGAAGAAGCCTTCGGTTTTCCAGGTCAGTGGCACAGAATGAGCCTTCATTATGGGTGGCACTACTGCGGATTGGTCCGCGGTGGCCATTGTCGGTGCCCGTGACCGGGAGATTCGACCCAACTTGCCTACAGGGTGGTCGGGGTTTCGATCCCAGTCGTGCATGTGGCTTCCCCTGCTCAATGTGTGCAGGGATCTGGTAGGAGGCATCAGCAGTGGCTCGAGCCACAGTGGCTACTGGGATTGGTGCCCCAGGATGTGCATTCTCTTCTGCTCGCGCCCGATGCTGGCGTCGGGTCGGATGGGTTGGAGCCGGTGGTGCGGGCATAGAGATTGCCTGGACCTCGGCCCGGGGAGCTGGGCGATGACGTCGATGCAGCCTGGCGGGGGTACTTGTCGTTAACCCTTGGGACGGGTCTCTGATCGGGCGGACCCGAACATCCCCCACCTCATTGGCATATGGGAGGGATGTGTCAAGGCGCTCCAGGGATTGGCTCCCAAAATGGTTGAACGTCGGAGTGGGGAGCGGCGGCTCCCTGCGTGGCCCTCAGGGGCGGCGACGATAGTGGGGTGCAACCACCTCTAGATCCAAACGGGCCAGGCCCCTAGTGGGGATGATCCCTTCCTCTTCATACCTACGAACCAAGTCGTAGATCACCCTTCGCTGTATGATTTCTAATGGGGAGAGTGGGCATGATCTCCCGACAGTCATGGAAATCAAAGCCGGAGCGACTATGGAAAAGACGGGACCGCGCGGGGTAGCCGCGTCGGTACTGCCCCTGCCCCTGCGCCGGTGGGCAGGTGGCGATCGAGCTTCGGATGTAATGATCTGATTCATGGAAGCAGGGAGATGAACCCATTAGTTTTAATAGGAAATGAAATCGACAACCAATAGCCCAGTGTCGTTCCTTCTTCTGTTGTCGACGAGAGGGATCCACGCTGACGACATCGCGGAACGGAGTGAACAACATCCGGACTGCCTCGAACCCTGGCAGGTTTCACGTCCCGGTGATAGGTACCCGGACCTGGTGACATGCTGATCTTCCGACATCCCGAACACTACCTGTCCCCATATTGAGGAGAAGATCTTCACATTGGGTTCACCATTTTCTATTTCCGACGCTTTTACACCGGGGCGTGCGCGCGTGTCCATCACGCATGGGAGGACGCGTGGCTCGCAGCCCCGCATTCCCGCTTTCTAAAGGCGAGCGACATCCGTTCCTTCTTCAGGGATGTCTGATCCTTGATGGAAACTGGGATGATGGGATGTTGGTTCTTCCTTCCGTGGATTCCTCCTCGGAGATCGTCACCTAATCCGGGTCTCCCTCATAGATTTAAGACGGGTTTGTGAAGCTCATTCCCGGTGCCATATCTACATGGACGCAAGTTAATTACGCTTCTTCCGTCAAGATGCTCCAAGGGGTCTTGTTGGGGAAGCAACCTTCGGTGAGGAGAAAGGTCACGTTGGGATGTCGTTGGCACGTCTTGACGTTGGGGATCAGCATGTCTGTCTTCTGACCCTTATCACGGGGCTTCTCGAGGGCGCGGAAGCCTGAGGCATCCCACATCAAATGCAGGGAATGTGTACCATCTGAGTTTTTCCTCAGCTTCCCATGTTTAACATGGGGTATGTCGCGAGTTTAACATCTTGCGGAGACGGATCGGACTGATCGAAACACTGAGAGTGGATCAGATTGAAGGACCCCCTAGGGGGAACACCGATGTTGGGGCCAGTACGTGGGCGGCTTCCCGGATACTATGGAGTGGGGTGGAGTGGAATGATCTCACCGGGATGTGGCGGCCTGGGTATGTATCAGGATGGATGATGGAATGAGGCATGGAGCTTATGCCCTGAGACGACCGAAGAGGGTGAATACAGTTTAACGTCATGTGGGATGAGGGCATACAGTTTAACGTCATGCAGGATGAGGAATTTGGGGCTTACTCTCTGAGGCGGCCCATGGTGGTTATGGGGGTTACACTCTGAGGCGGCCCATGGTGGGTATGGGGCCTACGCTCTGAGGTGGACCATGGTGGATATGGGGATTACGCTCTGAGGCGGCCCATGGTGAATATGGGGCTTACGCTCTGAGGTGGCCCATGGTGGATAGGGAACCGACATGGAGAGGTCAGAACAACCAGGTGGTGGGCTTGAAACTCATGGAGGCTTCCTACGTACCATGCGTTAGCACGGATCAAAGTCCATGTAGTTTGCTGGCATGGGGCTTACGCTCTGAGGCATCCCAGGAGGGGGGATACAGTTTAACGTCATGCGAGACGAGGGAATACATTTTAAAGTCATGCGGGATGAGGAATTTGGGGCTTACGCTCTGAGGCAGCCCATGGTGGGTATGGGTGTTACGCTCTGAGGCGGCCCATGGTGGGTATGGGGCTTAAGCTCTGAGGTGGCCCATGGTGGATATGGGGCTTATGCTCTGAGGCGGCCCATGGTGGCTATGGGTCTTACACTCTAAGGTGGCCAATAGTGGATAGGGAACCAACGTGGAGAGGTTGGAACAACCGGGTGGTGGGCTTGAACCTCGGGGAGGCTTCCTACATACCATGAGTTAGCACGGATCAATGTCCACGTAGTTCGTTGGCATGGGGATTACGCTCTGAGGTGGCCCATGGGAGGATCTCATGGTCGATGTGCGCTCTAAGCCCACGTGAGACATGCTCGGTGTGGGAAACAAGAGGCAGTAGGGACCAGACGATCACGTTGCGAAGAGTGCGTCTGTGAAAAGTGGAATGGGTCTTACACGTTGAGCGGCCCAAAGAGAAAATAGGGGCTTATGCGTGGTTAGCAGCCCTGGGTGCCGGGGCTTACTCCGGGGTGGAGGCCCATGGTGTGACAAAGCACAGTGGGAAAGGGACTCCACTGGCCTTGGCAGGGGGGAAGTAGGGAGATGCACGGGTGAAACCTTCCGTAAGAGAGGCTAGGGGATTATGCTCTGAGGAAGCCCTTCCCCTATGGACAAATGCCACTCCGACAAGGAGGATCTCATTCCATGCGAGGAAGAGTCCATTCCCGTGGAGACGAGAGGCGTAAAAAATGTCCGAGCTGGGGGGACCCTGCGTGCGAAGCACGGGGTTGGACCACAATTTAACGTCATGTGTTAAGGACGAGGTGCTTAGCAGTTTAACGTCCTACAGCTTGGACGAGGTGGGTGAGCTCCACACCCCAAGGGCTTACATGCCCAACTCCCTATACCCCTTGTGAGAGGGAAGGCATCGACAAGGCCATAGTGAAGGGGGGCTGCAGGGTGAACCACTGGGGGGTCCACGTTAGCGTGACTATGCGAAGAAGCAATAGCCGTTAGCGTGCCTATGCGGAGAAGCATAATGCAAAGAAACGAAACGGGAAACACCGCCCAAGGGACCTTGAGGTTACTTCGGACGAGCCTGGAAGGCCGTACGAGAAAACAACGCATGGCACGCATTCCCGGCCGGGGATACATCAGGTGCCGGCGCGGAAAGGAATCCAAGGGGTGTCAAGGTGAAGGGTCTTGGGTTTTGCGCGGAAAGAGAAGGTTTGCGCGCAAAACACCAGGATAGCGCACAATTGGAGCAAGGGAATTGCGCATGGAGAGGGAATGGCACGCAGGGTATTGCGCACACGGAAGGGAATTGCTTGCACTGGACACGGATTGCGCGCAAGGAAGGAACTCGGAGGAGGGGGTAAATTCACTTAAGCCAGTGGAGTTGCGCGCAAAGGCGAACCCCGGGGAAAAGTTGCGCGAAAAAAGAGATTACATGGAAGTCATATTGCACGCAGGGGGAGTCGAATTGCACGCCCAAGAGCAGATCTGAATTCCTCAACCCCCAAACCGTCGGGGGTCGCCTTTTATTTATAGGCCCCAACCGGCGCGGAATCCATGCGGCGTGCGCAGTCTTCCGCGCCGGGAGCCGTCGGCGCACAAAATCTCGCCGCGCGGAACCGGGACACGCAAAAATTGTGCACCTCGTCGGCTCGATTACATGAATCCCGGGGATACTTCACGCTCAAAACATTATTTCGCGTGGATCCTCATTTATTTCGCACACCGCTTCCCGGGCCTCCGGATCGGGCCTCTGACTCCGAATATGACTTCGCTTCATCACGTCATAACTTCCTCCGGGAGTTACAGACTTTTTTGGCATTTACAAGTATTTCCATTTTTCAACACCTATATTGAATTTTATGATTTATTTTTATTGTTATATTATGATTATCATCTAATATATTTTATTAATTGGTTTATGATCAGTTTGAGTGTGGATGTGCTATCTTGATACCATTCACCACACTACTCAGAATGGTTAGTGATCATGTTTACAGGTTGGGGAAAGTTGTTTTCAATATATATATATATATATTATTTATATTTAACCCCATTTATACGAGGAATGAATTTTAATTAATAAGTGGAAGGTGGGGACTTCTATAGTCCCTCGATGCATCGTTAGGTCTCATGAGAAAAAACAGATATGGACTTGGCCGAGGCCTTGCCCATTTTTTGATTTGGTTTTGGCTGAGACCTTAATCATCTTTAGTTGTCTTGGGATAGACCTAGATGGTATGTTTAAGATGTCAAAAAATATTCATTCCCTCATTATGATATTATTAATTGATAAATCATGTTATTATTATACTAGTTGAATATCCATGGGTTTTCTTCATGTGATTATTTATATGGAATTATTTAATCCAATTTTAATCCTACCATATTAAGCTCAAGATTTTTTTTCAATGACATGTGTTATTTTAGTTATTCGTCATGCATAATTATTTATGATTATACTATATTAATTACCCTGATTGATCATCTGAACTCACCCCTTTCTTATGTTTTATTTTTCCCTAGAATATGAATATAAATATTGTGAATGAATTACAGGGTTAATCTAAGAGTTTATAAGTGTTACAGATGGAGTATCTACATATTTTATCCTTTTAAGTTGTAATTTAATGTTCATGTATGTAATATAGATTCCAAAACCACTAAACTAATTAGTCCTTTGGGATTCAAGTTTTTTATCTATGCCAATGTTATAAATTAAGGCACCAGATCTAAGTTACTGGAGTTGAGGTCATTACATAATGCTTAATTAATGTTTAATCAAAATTATACTTCCAGATTTTAATGAAAATTTTCTTCTTTAAAGTGTTGAAATTATAATTTTTTCTTGAAATAATGTTTAAAAAATTAATATCTTCTAATAAATAATTCATTAGGGTACCTATGGTCGTAACCTGTAATAAACGAATCAGTTAACACAATATGGTAAAGAAATAATTGCATGTTAAAGATATATACTTGAGGATAGTGTTCCAATTTTCATGTTAAGGTTTGATTCATTGTTTCGATAGACCATATTAAATATTGATTTTATTGTTTTTATAACTTTTTCATTTTCTATGGATATGAGTATTTCCATACAACGTGAAGTGATCATGTGATGACCGATGGTTTGGTGGGATATGGGAAGGGAGTATCGGGTTTGTGTAAGTAATTCTATTCTAAGATAAAGGAATAAATATTAATATGCATAGAGATATGCGTTGTGATATACGTGATGGTGTTAGGGATGAAACTAAGATTAATGGAATGTGTTGAAGCTGTACTTTCACACTAATGTGCTGAAGGATGGATGTTTGTTTGATTATGTTTTTCTTAAAGGTCAAATGATCGAGTTTTTTTCTTACCTACATTCCTTTCTCCACTACTTGAGAAAGTTAATTCTTCTTGGTTTACGCATCTCTTTTATGGTATCTTAGGATATTTCATAAAGTACTTGGAATTATGGAATGATAGTGAATAATAAATTTTTTAACCTATGAGGTATGAGTTTGAATGGAATGAAAATGTTGATAATCATGTAGAACTATGGAATCAGTTGGATTATTCCTAGATGTATTGGAATTCTTGGGGTGGTTAATGAGATGTTAATGGAGTAATGATAATTAATGGATAATGAATTAATTTACATAAAGTGAAATATAAAAATTAAATAATTAATTATATGAATCTCCTTGAAATATTGTATACATATAATATATCTAGTTCTAAGTGGTGGAAACTATGTTTTTGAGATATGATAGTTGTAGTTGAGTCTAAGACTAGGTTAATTACCTTTGTATGGTTGTGAGTTATATTATATCATGTATGTTTTGTGATTTCATATTCTACCCCAACCATTTTGTTATGAATATTGAAACCCAGTGGAATCTAGGAGGGTTTTTCCCAAATATTTAGATTGGAAAGGAATAAATGGTTGACTACCCCCTCTATCTCCTCTCTCTTCTCTTTGTAGTATTATGTTTTTGTATGCATGATGGTTATCATTATCTCTATATGTGTGTAGAGGGATGTAATGAAATTTGGTTATTTCAAACACTTGTATCTTCATATATAGAATCTCATGAATTAGTATATATTTGACATGTATGATCTACGATGAATTGAGGTATAATACACAATATATAGTTGTTATGGTTCTCAGAAACTACCTGGTTACTGTAAGGAGATGTTGAAAAGGATGATGTGATGATGTTATGAACATCATTCATGGTATGTAATGAGATTATGTGATTCATAGAGTGTATGATATGATACTTTATCCCGGGTGTATTTTGGATGAATTACATATAGTGAGAGATGGTTCAGGTCATGAAATGTTAGGGAAGATCATCAATCTAGTGAGGAAGTGTTATTAGAGTACTTTCTTTTGATATTATATTATATGTTCACTTGTATGTGATACTTGCCGAGAAATAGTCATGGTGTAGCTGGGAACAAAGCATAACTATTAATGTGATTAGTTAGCTTCATTCTTTATTCACTAGGCTCTAATATTATTTCATTATATTTTTCATAAGAGGCTTTAGGGAGGATCTTGCTAAGAATACCAGTTATTCTCACCCCACATATATATAAACTATTTTTCAAGTTTATAGGAGCTGATGGGTAATCAAGCAAGACATTAATAGATCATGGGTTGTTCAGGATCCGTTTGATCATTCATGGTTGTTACCGAGGATTATCTTTTGGTAATTTTAGTTTCCTTTATAATTGTTCTATAGTATGACATCACATGCATGAATTTGATATATTTTTTACTTTTATATTGATAAAGAGTTATTTAGTGTTTCTATCTCATATCTTATTTCACAGATCTTAGTGGAAAATTCCTCCCATCTATGTGTATGATATACTCTAGGTTCTTGTCTCTAATCTGTGTTCTATTGAGTTAGGCTTCAAACGCCGTTATCACCCGTTTCACATTTTTGCCCCTAGAGACATACCTTTGGGTGGAGGGGATGGGGATATTACATTAAAGATAATAATTTGAGAAGAAATTAGGTTAAAATTATGATATTCATTATCCATTATTATGAAATATCATATAATAAAAAATTTATTTACATTTAATTATCCCCTATAGTGTTTGATTATTTTTTATGATTACCATAAGAAATTTGTATTAATAGTCACTCAAAAGGGTTTAGAGCCTTTCAGAAACATCTGACAAAGAGATATCTCAAGGATTCTTTTGGGAATGTAAAACCCCACCCACTATATATGTATTGACACATGATATATCAAGAAACATGGAATTATTTCATTGGTTATTATGTGGATGAATCATTTCTGGTTCATTGTAATTTGTAATATTTTATTTAGTATTATTTGTATTATTAAATTTTATTCAAAATTATTTATATATAAAATAAAAAAAGTGTTGAAAATAAACAGCATGAATAAAAACCAACATACACGTACTAGAAATCAAGGTTGAAGTATAATTTACTTGAAAAAATGGTATGTATTTTAAATCAATAATAAATGTTGTATGTGATATAAAAAATAACCCAATTATGTTCCTTTATTTATATTCATATTGATGAATCATAATCTAAAACAACTTCTATCTTCCATCATGTGATATGGAAATAGGTTCATATAAATAAAAAAGGATAAATAGTAGATGAAAACACGCCAATAGTATGAGAATCATGTGTAAGTATAAAATAATTGCAAATTTTTATGATTTGTAATAATATTACATAAAATATCTATTTATGTTTTTATTTTTTTATATAGTTTATAAAAAATAATATTCATTACATAAACTAGAAGGATGAAAATTATAGTATATTAAAATTTTCTAGAACAATATGGCTATGTTAGAGGTTTTGCTTTTGGAGTTTCACATCGAGCATATTTTGGGGAAGAAAAGTCACAAAGGGATTCACATGAGAAAATCAAATACATGTAACCATAAATATATTATATAAAATAAATTATTATCATGCCTTGTTTGATAGACCAACATATTAAAAAGGGTTAAACAGAACCAAAAATTGAACAACAACCACTACATAAAGAAGTAACCCCCACTATCTTTGAAGTTATACATTCTCATAAATCACATTCCTTACCTGAGATAATCAATATTTTCATAGAACTTTTTACTAAATGTAAATAAAAAAACTACTAATAACCTTATTATACTAAAATTTTTCAAGGTGAATGTGAATGTGTTTTAATTTTATTAATTCCCCCTTATATTATTGTTGTGAGGGGTACAATGTAAAATGTACAAGGATATATTTTACATAACAAAAACCCCAAATAGATCATGCGAGAGTAGGAATTAAATTAGCTAAAAAGATTAGTGTTGAACAACCTATTTCCCTTGATGATATGGATGTTAGCATGGTCATATATTCTATTGTAACTTTCATAGAATGACCATTTATTCTTATAAAGATACATGATGATAATGTGGTATGTAATTTACAATTATTTTTAAATGAAACTATTTAATAATTACTGAAAATTCCTGAAATGAGGGATGCTATTTAAAATAGAGAATGTGAAAGGGTAACATAATATCATATTAAAATAATACAGTGGATCAACTAAGAAATCAAAAGGAACCACTGAGAGTACTTTTACCCCATCAATTCGACTTCCATAATTATTAACCTTAAAAGTTATTATGGATAATGTAATCAAAGATAAAATTACGATGTACATTGAGTTTGAATAAAAATTGTGTGGAGAGGCCATTACAGACATCTTTGGTCATGACAACATAAATGAAATTCCCAGGGACAAATGGTTTGGAATCTCTACTTTCAATGTATACATGAGGTAAATTTTTATAATCGAGTTTTATAATAATTAATATATTACATTAATTAAAGTTAATAACTATTCATATTTTGTACAGTAATATACATCATTAAAATATAAAGATAATACCTTGCAAAGAAAAATTTGGACAAATTAATCTTACTATCATTTCGATTAAAAAAATTTATTGAATAAAAGAGAAATTGAAAAAAAACATATGAACTTGATGTGACATTTGATGAGAAAATAATAGATGAAAAAATATTCTTAATGACTATAATTTAGGAGTAAAGCTCTAAAATATAATCATATAGAAAATATAATTTTTTTCATTACTTATTCCATTGTGTTTTTAAGGATAATAGGATGCTCATTACAGTCAATTTGGATACTCTAAAGTTTTTCTTTTGGATCCACAACACCAAATTCCAATAAATTAACAAAAAATAATGTACATTGTGAATTTTTAATGCACTGTAATCAATATTTTATTGATAAAATTCTAATTATGAAAATTATATCACATTTTAATGATATTTTTTGTTATGATAAGAAAATATTTAAATATTGAAAAAATCATGGCATGAGTATAGTGATTGAGCACAAGAGTCTTATCAGATTTTTATACATGGATAAAAATTATGGTATATATACTAATATTTTACTATTAAAACACATATCACAACAAATTACTTATTTTTATTAATTTTTCTATATTGTTGAAAAAAAATAATGAAAATAATTATGGATATTACATTTTTAAATTTTCAAAAGATATCACATGACATAAAAACCTATCACCCCCAATGTGCTACTTTTTATGGTAATTAAACATTCACTTAAAATATTTATCAATTGTTTTTTTATAATTTTTAGTGCTACTAGGAATACAAATAGTTAATATATTCAAAAGAGGAATTATATTTGATTATAAATTAATAGAAATAATACATGATACTAGACTATTTATAGAAATCATGAAGATTTTATTTCATATCATGTTTTTATTTCATAGATATCATGATGATTTTATTGGGATGATGAAAAGTGTCATTTCTATTTCACATTGTTATTAATGTTAAAAATAAATGAAGGGGTTAAAATTGAGAAAATATGTTCATTTTGTAGTTGAAACTAAGTATAATGGTACTTGTATCATTTATGGTCTATAAGAATCAATAAATCATAAATTTAATGCTCTAATTTCTTATTATGATCCAATATACAGTTTCACCTTTGTATTTTTATTAAAATGACAAATCACCCATAAAGGGGTCAAACCAAACTTGCGAGTTCAGATTTTCACAGAACCATAGGAAAATGATCCCCAAATAATTTTTAAACCATAATAATCAACCACACATCAATTTTATGCTTGTATATCTTGGTATTATTTATAATTTGATTTTAAATTTTTTACACTTATTAATAAATGGCCAATCACTTGTGTAGGGGTCATAACCAAGAAAAAAACTCAGATCGATGTGAAAAATTATGACACAAATCATTGATTCATTTTTGATATATAGGAATCAACTACACATCAATCTAATACCCAAATTTAGTGGTATTATCAAGAGTTTTGTGTGTCCTTCACATTGTTATTAAAGTAATAAATCACCTAAAAGGGGTAAAAAAATGAGAAAATGAGTTTGTATTACTATAGAAAACTAAGATAACTAACTTTGAGTCATTTTTTATTTATAGGAATTGACTACTCATGAATACGATGCTCATATTTATCAGTATGAACCACAAAACCATATCACATTTTTATTTTTGTTGAAATTACATATCACCCTTAATGGGTCAAAACCAAGAAAATGACCTTTAATTGAAATGAAAAATTAGGATAATGACCGTCAAATAATTTTTGATCTATAAGTATCAATCGAACATCAATATGATGTTAGGATTGTTTGGTATGATCCAAATTATCATTTGAATTTTTTTTTAAATGACATATCACCAACGTAGTTGTCAAAACTAACAAAATTACATTATATTAATATGAAAACATAGAAATAAATTTCTCATGCCATTTTTGGTCTATAAGAATTTATTGATCATCAATTCGATGCATGGATTTATAGGTATGATCCAAAGTAAAATTCCAAATTTCTAGTTTTATTAAAATGAAATATCCCCATAAAGGGGTCAAAATGAAATAGAAAGTTCAAAATTTCATTAAAACATAGTAAAATAACAATCAAATCATTTTTGATATGTAGGAATCAATACAATGTTAATAGGGTGCCTGCATTACTTTGTATGATGGGAAATATGATTCAAATTGTTTAAACTTATTAATAAATGGAAAATCACCAATGTAGGGGTAAAAAATAATCAAGAACATCCAGATTGGTGGAAAAAATTATGAAAATGTTCTTGAAGTCGATTCATACCTATTGAAAATAAACACACATCAGTACAATGCCCAAATTTCTTAGTGTGATCCAAATTTTTATTTGACATTCATATTGTTATTAAAGTATAAAGTCATATAAATGGGGTAAAAACCAAAAAAATGAGTTAAAATTACCATAAAACATTACAAGACAAAACCTAAGTCATTTATGATCTGTAAAAATTTACCAAATGTCAATCAAATTCTCGGATATCTCAATATGATCCAAAGTACCATATCACCTTCCCATTTTTATTAAAATGACATATCACTTGTTAAGGGGAAAATGGAGCATATGAGTTTAAATTGATGTGAAATATTAGTACAATGATCAATGAATTCTTTGTGATCCATAGTAATCAACTATGCATCAATATGATGCTGAAATTTCCTATTTTGATTCAAAGTAAGATTATATATTATTAAAACTTATTAATAAATGAAAAATCAATAGTGTAGGGGTCATAACTGAAAAACAATATTAGAATTATGTGAAAACACAAGGCAATGACATTCCAGTAATTTTTCATATATTAATTTTAATTACATGTCAATCTGATACCTAAATTTTATTTGTATGATTGAAAGTATTGTTTGACCATATCATTATTATCAAAGTAAGTAATCAACTAAAATAGATGAAAACTGAGAAAATGTGTTCATATTGCTATGGAAATTTAGGAAAATGGTCTTTGGGAAGTTTTTTTATAGGAACTGACCACCTGTAAATCTGATTCTTAGATTTATTGGTATGATCCAAAGAACCATGTCACCTATTCATTTTTATTGAATTTTCACCCCCCATAAAAGGTTCAAAACTGTTAAAATGACTTTATATTGATATAAAAACACAGGTTATTGATCATCATGTCATTTTGGATCTATAGATATCAGTTTAGGGTCAATACAATTCTTTTATTATTTTGTATGATCTAAATAACCATCTCAACTTTGTATTTGTATATAATGACATATCACTCATCAAGGGATCAAAACCCGAAAAACAACCTTATATTAACATGATCACTTAGGAATATGATCCTTATGTAATTTTTGATCTATTGGAATCAATAAATCATCAATATGGTGCTCATATTTCTCAGTATGATACAAAGTAAAATTTCTACTTTCTATATTTATTTAAACCACGTATCACCCATCAAAGGGGTCAAAACCTAAAATATGAGTTAATATAATTTTAGAAACATAGAAAATGATCCTATAATCATTTTTCATTTGTAGGAATCAACCAATCATAAATTTGATTTTTGTATTCTTAGTATGAAAAAAATATGAATTTAAATAGTTAACACTTATTATTAAATGGAAAATCATATGTGTAGAGGTCAAAACTGAGCAAACGAGTTCACATTGGCATAAAAAATTAGGATACTGATCATAAATTCATTATGATTATATAGGAGTTAAACCATGTCAATCTAATACCCAAATTTATTGGTAATATCGATAGTTTCATTTGACCTTCATATTGTTATTAAAGTGTCAAGTCACCATAAATGGGTTAAAACTAAGAAAAAACGTTCATATTTCCATAAAAACATAAAAACAAAATCCTTAAACAATATTTGATCTATAATAATTATCCATGAATCAATCTAATGTCCTAATTACTTGATATGATCAAAAGTACCATTAAATTGTTTTTATTATTAAAATGACATATCACCTATAAAAGGGTCCAAAATGAGTAGGCCAGTTTAGATTGAAAACATATAAAAACAATACTTGAATCATTTGTGATATGTAAGAATCAACAACATGAAAATTTTATATTGGAATTTCTCAGTATGATGGAAAGTATAGTTTCATATTGTTAACATTGTTAGAAGCGTTATGCTCTCGACAACGAACCATATACCCCGCAACCCCCTAACTCGGGACTATGCTCAACAAGTATACTAAACTAGGACGATTATCAATTATTGTCCCCTACCCAAAGAGGATTCAGTCTTTCCCTTTATCAGTTTTTTAGTGGTGATCAAGGCCTATAACATTATCAGTGCTTTATAGGTCAACATTTTATTATTACTAATAATGACCATTTTTAGTGGTGACAATTAACCTTTTTGAAGTTGTGTTTCCTTAGAAGTTCATATATGGGTGGAAAAATTATTGGATTTTAGTGAATTACCTTCCATTTATATTGTCAATTTTGTGTAAAGAGACATATAAGACACTTAAGGTGGATCATCATGTAAAATAAGAATGTAGTGTGTGGATACACTATCAAATCCATAAGAATGCCCTTTTATTATAAAAATGAATGAAAAAAATATAAAGGATATGGTCCCCAAAATAATTCATAGATACATAAACACATCTTGGTCCATGGTCATTGAGATTCAATGAGAAGAAACCGGTCCAAAGTTGGGTGGTGAATATGTTTTTTTATACTTATTAATGATTCCAAAGGATCTTTCCATACTCCCCTCCAACTACACAAAATCAACCTACCTATGACCATTCATGATAATGGGGATTTATGGATTCACATGATGGTATAATTGAGTGAGAGTGGACATTATTTTATTCCAGCTTCAAATTCTTCCCCTGAAAAATAAATACACTACTTAAACCTAATAATTCTTCAAATCATTTAATATTATATATTCTTGATATAATGATGATAAATTAGAATATCTTTTGAGGAAAACTTAATGTGTCATAACTATTACAAAAAATACCATAGTAAAGGTTTCATGGTATAAGAGAAATTTCAGACATGTGCCTAAATTTTTTTTATATTAATAAATAATATTTGGAGAACTTGATGAACACATCCTAAAATCTTCTAAGAGAATCTTATATGTTTAATTTATAATTAATTTAAATATAGAATTATCTTTTTCTCAGTAATTACTTTGATTAAATTTTGTTTTCATTATTGTCACATTGTCATTGTGTTGAAGAATCCAATCATATATTCCTCTAGATATATCGACATGTGTTCTATGAATTTATGAACAATGTTTTTGAAAATTCAGGTACTAGTAACGTAGAATTTCTTTAAGTTGTTAGCCACTGTTCATAATAGTGATCTATTATTATCTCTCTATGTTCATGAGAGAGGTAGTGCCAATTTTTCAATATGGCTTAAGAGAATTTTGGAGAATGTGTTTTCATTGTTTCAACACTCCATATATTAAAATGATATATTTAGAATATATATTTTAGTTTAAAAAATGATTATTGCATTAATACATTTATCTATTATTTAATCAAAGTTATTCCCCATGTCAAATAATAATAACAATAATGATAATAAAAATAACAATAACAATAATATTATTATTATATATAATGACATGTAATATTCTAAATGTAATTTATTAATTATATTAATATGTATTTAAATGATAAAATATATCATTTCCATTATATTATTAAACTCGATCCATCAACTCCCACAAAATATTATATTTATTAAACATGTGAATAAATATTTATTTTAATAATCATGTAACTAAATAAAATTTTTTATTAATCCATTCACTAAATTGGTGAATAAATATTTATTTATTTATTGTAATTATACAAGAGATAAAATTCCACTCATATATTCTAAACTCAAATATATGGTGGTTTAATTTCTCCGATCATATTTACTTGAATAAATACTATTTCACAACTCATGAAGAAATTTATTTTTTTATAATTAAAAAAATATTTTCTAATGATATTCTGGAAACATTTAGTGTGTGAACCTCTAGAAATCTTTCACAATTGTAAAATTTGAAATTACCTAAAGTCAAATATCACTGTCTCACATCACATCAAGACACTCATAGAGAAAATAGTTAATGTAGTAACTACAATAAGCTTCCAATGAATGCTACTGTGTAATATAATGCTTTTTTCTTCTTATATCTCGTAAAACTATATGAGTACTTGTGTCATCACACTATATGCACGATTTATCTTTATTTGACCTTTTGAAATGAATTTGATTATAAAATACCATAACCAATGATTTATTTAGATAGATTTAATTCAACCCAAGAGTTAGAGATGCCATTTTCCATTGATATAGAATTGAAAAATCATTTCTTGACTTATTCAATTAATTTAATATACTAATGATTCACCCAACATATGTTACCTCATCGCAAGCATATTCCTTCACAATTTTCATCATATATAAATACAAGGAATTCATGATACACATCATAATAATTTAATGTCTAAGTTCTAATACACATGTTAGTATATAGAAGTATCCAATGTTATATAAAACATATTGAATTCAAATTGGTAGATCAATATTTATGACCTCCCTTCTTTTTGATCAACAAGTGTTAAAATCATGAGAAGAAGACTCAATGTATTATGATATTCCAACACCTGATAGTAAAATCTCACCCATGTCCCTCTAGATTGATTTATCGTGATCATATGATATATTTATTTAATAGTATCATCATAAAATATATAGGTTATCATTATAGTGGGGAACTGTTATAACTTATTAATATAAAGAATATTACAAGGAAATTATAACATTAATGTTATACAAAAGAACAATAATTATATGATAATAGTATATATATATATATATAAATTATGGTAATAAAAATTACAATTTCATGTAGATCTTGGATACTAAATCCAACAAATAGAGTACCCAAAAGCCCAATAATCATAAGTAATAGTATAAACACTCTAGTAATGTTATAAACACTCCAGTAATAGTCCCAAAAAATAGATAATGAACATGATGAGATAGTAAAACTCAAGGATATAAATAATATTCCCTCTCTAGATATGAAAACAATTGCTTATTAACTCACCATATATGAGGTTGGTGACATGGTTGAGGACAAAAAATGAAAATTTAAATAGAAAGATAGAATGTAGAAAAATAAAGGGATAGTATGTGGTTGTATATTAGACAATGGAGTAAAAAATCACTAATTATATAATCATTCAATTGATAATAGTAAAATTTTGGGATATATGATTTGATAGGAATGCATAAAATAATACCAAAACCTCATTAGTAAGTACGTTTGTTGTAGCATGGGCTAATGAGGATAAGGATAAAATTATCCATAATCAACTTATCAAAGGGGGAAATATAAATGGTTAATAAATTAAAAGATAATTATTTTTGTTTTTTCAAAATATGGTTAGAGAAGTGTTTAGTTGTTTGGGGATATTTGAAGTTAGGAGATGCTGATAGCTATTTTACATGAACTTAAATAGTCATCTTGGAGTCTTATATATATTTTGGTTCTAGGATGTGAAGGGGAGTAAATTATTTTTAGTTTTTAAGACAATCTGTTCCTTAAGAATGTGGAAGAGAGTACTCCCGAGAGTGGTGTTGGATCTCTTTATAACATTCTATAGTTTGATTATAATCCTATAATAAATATCCATATCTTAAGTAAAAACTTTTCTCTTATCCATTGAATCTATATCAATTTGTTCTTTTGTTGAGATGTGATTATAGAGAGAGATTATTGAAGAATATTTTGGGAAGTGATATTCTTGAACAATCAATTGAAGCTGACATGGTAGTTGTATGAACACACCAATGGAGACTCAAATTACAATAGTGGAATCATCAACCACGTAGCCGATGTCATGGATATTAAATTATGAGATTCATATGCTAGACCTAATGGAAACAATTTACTATCTTTTTAAGATCCAGTCAAAGATACGACATATGATGATTGATAATTTACTTTCTGATGCGAGTAGAGGGAATTTGGATAAAGTAGAATAAAAAAGTAGATTGTGACAGGAGATTGGGGAATGAAATCACAAGAATAAATAAGAGCCATGAAATAATAATTTACAGATAGAGTAATGCGTGTAGTGACAAGTTAAATCAACGAAAGTGAAGATTACAATATTTTCTAGAGAAGATCATATTCCCTAGAGTACTAGAGCACATACTTATTTCTCAACACATCAGACCCAGGAATAGATGAAGTTTCTAATGGATCACAAAAATATGGTAGACATAAAGATGGTTAGGAAAGGTCCAAAAATTTTACATTATTTTAATAATTTAAAGCTACTACAAAAGAAATTATATTTTTCCTTAAGATGAAACAAAAAATTGGTGGAATGAAAACACTACTTTTGAAGACTATTTTGGTTAATTGTTTTTAGAAATATACATTATTTATTTTGATATATGATTTGAAGAGTGGATATCAAGGTTGGATTCTATTGATATTAAAATAAAAATTTCTAAAGCTAATGAGATAATGGGCATGCATTTATAGTTAATATGTGTGGTTGATAGAATATCATAAAAAGGGACAGTTCTCAAAGTCACAAAATAGCATCTTTAGTATCAATAAATGATGATCATTAAAGGGGATCCGAGGGACAATAATGATGATGAATATGACATGATTGCATTTGAAATAATGTTTCATAATCAAATATAATTATAAATAATATAAATATATATAAATATAATTTAATATATATATGTAAATTATATATAAATATACTTTTAAATATCTATATAAATATATAACCACATGATATATATATATATAAATACATATAAATAACTATAAATATGCATAATTATAGATAAATACATTTAAATATCTAAAAATATATATAATTATATATAATTATATATAATAATAATTAAATATACAAAAATTTATATAAATTATATATAAATATACATAAATATATATAAATATAAATAAATATATACAAATACAACTATATATATAAATATATATATAAAAATATAAATATACATATATATATACACACATATACATATTTTCATATATACCCAAATAATATATATAAATATAAATATAAATATAAATATATATAAATATACATAAATACATATAAATATCTATAAATATCTATAATTATAAATAAATATACATAAATATGTTTAAATTATACATAAATATACATAAATACATGTAAATACAACTATATATATAATTATATATATATAAACACATATAAATGCACACACACATGTATACACACACACACACACACACACACAAAGAATCACATAGTATATATAAATATATATAAATATATATAAATATAAATACATTTAAATAAATATAAATTTTTATAAATATAAAGAAATATAAAGAACTATATATACACACATATAATAAATATTTATATAAATGCGTGCACACAGACACACATAAACACATTTAAATAAATATCAATATATATCAATATCAATATCTATATGTATATCTATATCTATATCTATATCTATATCTATATCTATATCTATATCTATATCTATATCTATATCTATATCTATATATACCAACATAATATATATATATATATATATAATTTGAGAGATTGAGAGAGATAGACAGAGAGGATTGTAACCAAACACACATACACCTAGACACCTTAGTGGGTCAAGAATCATCCCTCCCCACAAGGATTTACAGACACCCACAAAACATATTTTATTACATATAAATAGCCCTTGTGAGCCCAAGAGGTTGAAGACTCAATGGACCTATGGAATGATGCATCAAACCGCATTATTATCATCATGCCCACATACATTATGAACAACTTGGCCGTATCGTGATATGTTGTTTTGAACTTATGTTCCATGGCCAGGTGTCCCTCTTGACATGGCCATACTCATCACCATGTCACAATGCATTGTAGGTCTGTATTTCCTTTGGTGATGATCTCCCCATAAAACATACAAAGGGGTTCCACCTCACCCATGGTAATGTTGTGGTACCCCTGTGTCGATCTGAAGATGCTCGTAGGGACCCCCATGGATCTCCCAGTGATGAATTATGGCTCACGTCTATAATGAAGGTTCCTTATGGATTTTACCATGGTGTACCTTGTTTGTTTCATATATCTCCTCATCAATCACCCCAGAATGCCCATAACATCTACCCAATAATGCATATAACTAGGAAACATGCTAAAACACATCAAGAATTCGAGTGGGTGGGAGGGGGGGAGGCATGATGGATCACTTGATAGTTCCATACAACCTCTAAGATATCATCCCATAAAATCCTTCCATTGAGGACCACCATACACTTTGTTGCCTCCCACAGACCACCCGTCACCGGCCTCCCTCTTTCATCCTACGTTGTATCATATCTTCATTCTACTACTTTCACGATCTTTTTATATTTTTTTGGATGTGTATCCTAGAGGCAACGTTCCTAAAGTCCCAAAAAAATTATAGTAACCTCAATTTTCTTATGTGGAAGACTTGACTTATTTTGGAATTTTGGAGCCCTAAACCTTTAAAAAAGGGTAAAATAGAAAATTTACCCTATAAAATGATCTCAAAAAAATAATTCAATGGTTGTGTTTAATTATAGTGATGTTTCTAACCCTCAGGTACATATATCATGGAAATATGGTCATGATGGTGTCTTGATAAAAATATATTTATTATTATTTTTATATATCTTTGGTCACTCGGGTGTTTTAGTGAGAATTATGACTTTCTTAAAAATGGAGGCATTGATGGGAAATATGAAACAAAAATTATGTATAGGGTGTGAGTGTTATCCCATGATAAATATAATTTGGGTTTTCATTAGAGAGTATGGGATCAAGTCATCACCAATGGATTTAAATAGTAATTTTTAAATTTTTTTTATATTTATTTCATATCTTCCCATATCCCAATATATATCATATTTTACATAGAGGGGAGTATGATACCTTCCAGTGTAGATGTAATTGTGGGAGGGGGGAGTTGGGGGATTTTATTATAGGGAGGTAAACATAGCCTATTTAAAGTTGTCGCTACAAATATCATATCTATTATTGAGATGAAAAAAACTGGTTGAATGAAACATCTAATTCTGGATACAATTCCTATTCACCAATTAGGAGACATATTAATTGATATTTTTTTAATAAGGTTTGAAGATAATTTATTGATATTGGATTCTATATGTCATAAAATTAAAATTTATAAAGACACTGAGATAACATACATGCATTTACATTAAATACGTGTTGTAGAGAAATTAACCAAAAAAGGTGAATCTCTCAAAGTCATATAAAGAGTTTCTTTAGTATCAAAATATGAGGATCATTAAAGGGGAGTTGAGGGACGATAGTGATGATGAAGATGGAATGATTGAATTTGAAAGAAAGTTGCACAATTAAATATAATTATATATAAATATAAATATATATAAATTATATATAAGTATACATATAAATATCAATATAGATATAAACCCACTTTATATATATATATAAATATACACAATTAAAGATAAATACATATAAAAATATCTCTATATATATAAAATTATATATAATTAAAAATAAGTATACAGAAATATAGATAAATTTATATAAATTATGTATAGTTGTACATAAATATATATAAATAGACACACACACATGTAAAAACAACTACATGTCTAAATATATAAATAACTATATATAAATTTATATATAAACACACCTAAATATATATATATATAAACATATAAATATTTATATATACACAGACACACTTAATATACATATATATATATATAAATACATATATATACAGACACACATATAAATACATATAAATATCTACAAATATATATAAATATAAATAATCATAAATAAATATATATATATATATATACATAAATATATATAAATAAAACTATATATATATAATTAAATATACTAATATATATATATAAACATATATAAATATAAATATATATTCATATATATATATATAAATGCATAGACCCATATAATATATATAAGTATATAAATAGAAATACATATAAATATTTATAAATTTACAGAAATATACATAAATACACACACACAAAGAGATATATATTCATATATCTATATATATAAGCTCATAATATATATTATTATAACCAACTTAAAAACTAAATTAATAAATAAATAAATATATAAGAGATTACAACCAAACACACACACACAAAAACACCTTAGTGGGTCCAGCCTCATCCCTCCCGATCACATAAATAAAATATTTAAAAGTTATTTTTAATTTAATTTCCATTCATGCTTTGTTTTGGGTGTTTTCCAATGTTTTATGGAGGAATAGGTGAGTTTTCATGAGTTGGGCCAAACCGTGAGCCCAATTCTAAATTTAAAAATAAATTTGTTGCTTTTATAACTTTTTCATTTTTTTATATTTTTCACATATTCTAATTCCAAAATTTCCTAACCTGACATATTAACACCACAATAAAAATTTGGAACCATTAGAAATCCATAAACATGGTGTATTTTGGTTTTTATTTAAGGGATTGGGCCTGCCCGGAAGCCCATATCCAGTTTTAGAAAATAATTTTATTTATTTAATAACTTATTCAATATTAAGTATTTTTCTGTGATTCCAAGTCTCACACAAGACCATTGAAACCACTAGTGCGCTCAGCCTCTTTACCCCCTCTTTGGAGCTCTTAGTCATCGCGATTTAGGGATGAACTTCCTAGGGTTTCTCAAATCGGACTGATTTGAGGAGGTAAATTATTTCCATCATAACTCTTTCAATTATTACTCCTTTTCTTCTCTTTCAATGAAGTTTCGTCTCATTTTATTGAAGTAAAAACTGTCCAGAGGGTAGGGTTTAGAACCTAGGGTTTAATCTTGGGTTTTTTGGGTCATTTCTTGTGGTTTTAGGATTGATCTCGGTCCCTCTTGGGGTGGCGATGGTGTGATTTGATTTTCGCACAAAGGATTCTAGGTTTTTACTAATTTGGTAGGTGATTATAATTTTTATGAAATCCCTATGACATATCTACTGTGTTTATTATATTTTCATATTTAACACAATGATTTGGTGCTGCAAAAATTGGTTTTAGTGGTGTTTGTAATGCATGTGAATTTTAAGGGCCAATTTCATGTTAAATTTGTGTTTTTTTCATATAAATATTTTATTGGATGATTAAGGGATTCCTTTTAATTATTTAGTGGACCTTATTGAACATTATTAGGGAAGAAAATAATATTTTAAATTTGATTATTCTTTGTTTATTTCTGAGAAATTGGTTTTGTGTGACGCTTGTTAAGAAAATGGTTTTTGAGTACCAATTTGGTGTTGAATTGGGTGTTTTACATGGGTATTCTATGCGATGTTTATTGGGATTGCTTTATAACTCATATAATGAGTTTAATGAAATTTCTAGGGTGTGTTGGATTCTATTTTGATAAATATGAGTGTTAATATGGTGTTCAAGTGGGGTTTTTAGTGAATTTTGGGTGCAAAACAAGGAAATATTTGGAGAAGTTGTTTTATTGAAACTCAAAGTGTTTTGTTGTGTGGTATAAAATGTGTGTAGATACTGTACTTATTTTATGTGACCATTAGTGGTGTTTTATATTAAAATGAATATATTTATCATTCTTAAATTTTTTGAGCACAAAGGGGGAAGCTCGGGTACCTAAGTGGGGAAGATGTGTGCTAGTACGGCTAGTGGATTGGATGGGTTTTGTCCCTATTTCACCTAGTATTTGGATAAAGACAACTCTAAATAAACAATGTGGAATATTATTGGGGATCACTATGTTATGGTTATGTTACCTACTAGTGGCTCGTGCATGAGAACAAATTTTACTATGGTTACTTTACACCGAGGTATGAGGTACATGGGCCCCGAGACTATCTAGTGCCTAGGGGTGTTCCCGATCTTGTTGCTAATTGTGTTTGTGGTATTTTCCCATGTATTGGGGTGTTTTTTGGCAGTAATATACTGTATCTAACATGTCTATTGAAATGTTTAATAATTATAAAAACTTTATCTTCAAAACTATTTTCAATTGAAAGTTTCATTTCTTGAATTGTATCACTGCTTTTATTTGCGTAATAAAGCAGCTTGTTTTTTCACATTATATTCCATGATATTTGGAATAATTGGGTGGTTTTATATTGGGATTTGTCTCAAAACCTACTTACACCCCTTGGGTGTAGGTAGATTTGGTTACGTTTGACTTAGGTAAAGGAAAGGCTAAGGGTGATGGAGGTTCAGAGTGTTAGTCCCCATACTTGGGGCGAAGTTGTAGAGACGGCTTGGGGGTGATGACCCCTTGTCATGTGGAGTCCATGGAGCTGTTTTGTTGTTGTTTCATTGTGTCTTTGGACCTTTTTTATTGAATTTGAACTTATGTATTCAGTTCTGGATTTTTTTTTATAAACCTTGTTGCTAGGAATTTTTCAAATTCATTTTATCAAATATTTTTGATGTTTTATGTATACATATTCGGGTAAATCATTCCCAAACCAAGATATATTATACCCAGGAACTTGTTCTCGCCCGTGGGGATAGGAAAATCCCTTTGGGCCTTGTCACGGGCAGGGTTTGGTGCTGATATTAGTGTTGACCAGATTCGGTTCGTGACAAAATGGTATCATAGCAGGTTAATGTTTTTGGGTTATATTGCTATTTTGGGATGAGTCAGGATAGACAGAAGCTAGGACTGTTGGCACTTAGGGTTTTGGTAGTGAGCAGGGTGCCTGGCCCACACCTCTCATGGTAGACCTTGAGTAACCAGGGGATGTTGGAATTTATGGATTTACTTCACTTCCAGGTGAGACGTGTGGGCTGTAGACCACACGTGGACATCAGGCGGAGGTGGAGTAGTTGTTTCTTTAATTACTGGAATGTGTTTTGGTTATTTAAACTTGATGTATTTGATTAAAATTATTAGAATTGTGGTATTGACTATTTTTTTTGTGACTGTTTCATTTTGTATCAACATGCCTCCCCAGAAAGCTCCCACGCGCCCACGGGAGGAAGCTCGAGAGAGTTCTCCCACACCGATTGATCAGAGGCTAGTCGAGGCTATTGTCTGGGCTATCCATGATCTGGGAAAGGGACTAAATCCTACTCCTATTCCTACCAGGGTAGAAGAGACGAGTCCTAGAAAAGATAAATCTCACGAGTTTCTAGAAAACAATCCTCATACCTTCCGAGGCAGCTCAGAACCCCGAGAAGCAGAGGAATGGCTCGAGAAGATTGAGTGTATGTTTGAGTTTCTAGAAACACCTGAGGAGCATAGAGTGAAGTGTTCCTCCTTTCTGTTAGAGGGTCCTAACCGCAAGTTGTGGGAGTCAGTGCTTCCGACTGGGAAGAATGAGCATATGCACTGGGGATATTTCAAGGCTGTCTTCAATGAACAGTACTACCCTAAGGTGTTGGCTTATGCTAGGTCAAGAGAGTTCATGGACCTTGTTCAGGGGAATCTATCTATTATGGAGTATTCCAACCATTTCACTAAGTTGGTTCGGTATGCTCCAGAAATCGTCTCCAATGAGCAGTTTAAGGCCCAGAGGTTTGAGAAAGGCTTGCGACCAGAGATATACTCCTAGGTGTTCTTATTTAGGATGAGGACCTATGTTGAGGTCATTGATCGGGTGTGAATTGTAGAGATTGATAGGAATGGTAGGGTTGGTTTCTTTGGTTCAGTATTAATAGTGTGCACTAGCATCTCCTCAGATAAGAAAAGGAAGCAGGAGGATCATGTGAAGAAAGGAGGAGGTAGTTCAGGCCACTCTTCCAGGCAATTTTCGACTATAACTTCTGATGCGAGATCGGTCGTGTGCCACCAGTGTGGGAAGCTCAGGCACATCCGACCAGATTTTCCAATTCCTTCAAAGCCTTGTTACCAGTGTGGGGGTATGGGGCATTTGTAGCGTTTCTATTGTGTGGCACACCCACTTCCGAGTGGGGAAGGGTCAGTGGCTTCAAGAGGAGTTCCAGCACAGTCTCAGCCATCGAGGACTGGGGGATCTTGATTTGGAAGCCGTGGTGGTAGGGTTGGGTCATCTTCTAGGAAGAGCTAGTTCAGGTCACAATCACATACTAGTGGTCTTCCTCAAGTAGATACTGGACATCTCCATGTGGTGGATCAGGCACCAGCATGATCAGAGGCGGGACCGTCGATAGTTCGAGGTACCATTCTGATCGTATCTTCTATAGCTACAACTCTTTTGATACTAGTTCCTCTATTTGATTTATTTATTCCCGTTTTGTGGACATGGGTAATTTTCCAACTGAGATGATGTCTTTCACGATGTATTTGGTGACATCGCTAGGAAAGAGGAAGGAGCATGGTCTCTGGTGCTCGTCGTGTGCGCTTTCTGTGTCAGGGGTTGAGATTTAGTGGGATGTCGTGGTATTATACATGGATCATTTTGATGACATACTTGGCATGGATGGGCTATTACACTTCCAAACACATATCGATTGCTACAGGCGGTGAGTGAGTTTCACAGCACCTGATGGGAGTCGTCAAGTATTTTGGGGAGAATGGGATCCTCGGTCAAGTCACGCAAGACCTACACTCCTAAAGTTGGGAAGTCTTAACTTCTGGTTATCATCGATCATGCTAGCGGATGATGGTATTTCCCCTATAGGTGCACTACCTCATGTAGTGGATGAGTTTCTAGAGGTATTCCTGGATTATTTCTCAGGTTTTCCCCCAGAACAGGATGCGAAGTTTTCGATTATTCTGGTGCCGGGAACACAACTGATATCTGTTCCCTCTTATCGCATGGACCCCACTGAGCTGAGGGAATTAAAGATATAGATAGAAGACTTAGAATCCAAAGGATTCATTCACCCAAGCATCTCTCCTTGGGTCGCTCCTGTGTTGTTCTCAAAAAAGGCTGACAGATCCCTCTGGTTGTGCATTGACTACCAGAAGCCGAATATGGTAGAAATTAAGAACAAATACCCTTTGACCATAATAGATGATTTGTTCGATCAATTGAAGGGGGAAAAGTGATTATCAAAAATAGAATTGTGTTCGGGGTATCATCAACTCCAAGTGAAAGAGTCAGATATCCCAAATACAGCCTTCCGAAGCTGGTACGACCACTTAGATTATTTGGGAATGCCCTTCCAATTGACCAATGCTCCAGTGGTCTTTATGGTACTCATGAATAGGGTGTTTCATCAGTATCTCGATTCCTTTTTTTTTGGTGTTTGTGGATGACATTATGGTATACTCTAGCTCTGAGGTGGAACACAAACGTCACTTGAAGATTGTTTTGGGTACATTACGGGACCACCGCCTCTATGAAAAGTTGTCAAAGTGAACATTCCGGATCATGGAAGTGAGATTTCTGGGGCATGTGATCTCTGAGAAAGGGGTTTTAGTGGACCCTGAGAAGATTTGTGTGTTTATGTCATGGGAGTAGCCAAATAATGTGTTCGAGATCATCATTTTCCTTGGCCTGGATGGTTATTATAGGTGATTCGTTTGGGATTTCTCTTGGCTTGATTCACCGATGATTGCGCTCACCCGGAAAGGGGTGAAGTTTGTAAAGGGACCAGAATTTTAGGCATCGTTCGAGGAGATGAAGAGGTAGTTGAATACCACCCCTATTCTGATATTTCCTGAGGCTAGGAAGGGGTATGCTGTCTATTGTGATGCATCAGGTTTGGGTCTTGGGTGCCTGCTTATGCAGGATGATAATGTGGTGGGGTATGGCTCTCACCAACTTCGACCACATGAATAGAATTAGCCAACCTAGGACTTAGAGTTAGCAGTGGTGATGCAAGCTTTGAAGACTTGGATTCACTACCTCTTTGGGGAGATGTCTGTGTTCTACTATGATCAAAAAATATTAGCCTATATTTTATCGCAAAAGGACCTCAACTTGAGGCAGTGTCGCTAGATTGAGTACTTGCAGTGGTTTGACATTGACATTGTCTATACCGCAGGCAAGGGTAATGTGGTGGCTGACACTTTGAGAAGAAGAGTTACGGTGCAGGATTTGAGGAAGTCCAGTGATGAGTGGAATTTGATGGGGATCTTTTTCTCAGATGCATGTGGAGACCAAGGAACACAGTGGAGGGGAATTCTTAGTGAGAATCTAGTTGAATCCTTCTCTATTGGAGTTGATTCAGCGGGAATATCCTAGTGATGATATTTGTCAGCGATCGAAGAATTTTCTTCATGGTGGGGAGACATCCACTGATTGGTCGTTGTCTCTCGAGGTCATCTTGTGCTTCATGGCCTGTTTAGTTTTTTCGTTATCTCTGAAGAAGGTGGTGATGTAGGATAGCCACCAGTCTTAGTGGTATGTCCATTTGAGTGCCACTAAGATGTATTATGATGTTCGTCGGCAGTTTTGGTGGCCTGGTATGAGACGAGACATAGAGGAATTTGTGTCGAGATGCTACACATGCCAGTAGGTGAAAGAAGAGAACCAAAGGCCCTCCGGTTTTCTCCAACCACTACCCATTCCTACCTGGAAGTGGGATGAGATCTCCATTGACTTCACTGTTGGCTTACCTCATACAACTTGGTGTAATAATTCAATTTGGGTGGTGATTGATCATCTGACCAAATCATCCCACTTCATTCGGTTAAAAGATACAACTAAAGTGGATGAGTTGGGCCATTTGTATCTTCAGGAAGTGGTGAGACTCCCTGGCGTACCATTAGAAGTTGTCTCAGATAGAGACCCCTGCTTCACTTCTCAATTTTGGGAAGGCCTTCAGAAGGATTTGGGGTCTCATATTAAGATGAGAACGACATACCATCCTCAAATAGATGGTCAGACAGAGAAGGAGAATCATATTTTGGAGTACATGTTCTGTTCATGTGTCCTAGACTTTGGAGGTTCTTGGGATAACCATTTGGGGCTGGTTGAGTTTTCTTATAATAACAGTTACCAATCCTCCATTCGAATGAATCCTTTTGTGGCACTCTACGGTCGCCCTTTTCGGCCCCCCCTGTGTTAGACTGAGGTAGGTGAGACCTCACTGTTGGGGCCAAGTCTAGTGTAGGAGACATCTAAGAAGGACAAGTTGATCAGGTATCGTTTATTGATATCTCAGAGTCACCATAAATCATATGCTGACCGAAGCCGTCAAGACCTATAGTTTTCTATGGGTGACATGGTATTCTTGAAAGTGGCCCCTCGTCTGGGCTATTGTTGATTGGGGAAGCAAGGTAAGCTGATTCCGTGGTATGTTGGGCCTGTAAAGACCCCGAAATCCTGTGGATTTTTTTTCTTAAATAAATGGGAATTTTACTAGTCCGCATTTTCTGACAGCACCTGATTCCGAGGCCTGGTGTGCCTAGAATCAATTTCTGAAGTTTTTTTCGGGTACGTTCAGTGAACGTATGTGCGGGATTTTATATATTTTGAACCGATGCTCGGAATAGAAATCCAAGGGCACCGATGAACTCACAGTATGGATAATCGCTTAAGCAGACCTTCACCGCAGTTGTGTTTTATTGGGATTGGATGTTAATTTTTGGGGAATTTCTAAATTTAATAAAAAAAATATGTGTATCATATTTTTTTTAAATGTGTGGTGGTTAATTTCTCCAAAGGGAAGTTGGAGGTGGGGCCCACCCCCACATAACCTCCCATGGGAGTATATTATGTGGTGGGGACCACATAAGAACCTAACCCATCAACTCCCCTTGAACCCCTTAAACTCGCTTGAATTTATTAAATAAAACACTCTTATTTAATGTGGGTGAACTATCCACCTTCCTCCTCCCATTAAGTGTGATAATGTAATTAATTAATGTCTTCATTAATTAATTCGAGTGTTTGAATTTATTTGAAATGCATGACACATTAAAATAATAGGGAGCCTGTTATTTTACGTTGGTTGGCATTATTTTGGTAGAATAGAGGAAGATAAGAACTATGGAAAACTTATAATCTCTTGATGAATAATGTCATTCTTCAACAAAGAATGATCCACGTCTCAAAGAACGTGAAGAAACACCTTCTACCTTCTTCAACCGGAGCAAGGAAGGGAAGCACCGACGCCCACGAAGTACACCGATGGTGTCGACTCGACTCGACTACACCGGGCTCTACTCCTTCCGACATAGATGGAACGATGTCCATCTTCAGCGACGTCCATTTTCTGCGACTCATAAACGGACAACGACAATTGAGGTAGAGTTTTGAATTCGAGGTTGAATTCCTATATTTTAAGTTCTTCTTTTCACTTGGTTAAAAACAACAACCGTGGATCGACCCCCCGAACATGTCGATCCGTAGAACAGATGTTGATTGCGAGATGGGTTAGAGATTAAGCTGGGGTTTGTTTCTGGTTCAATTATATGATGGATTATTGTCTGAACCTCTAATGTGGAGGGCACATGGTAAAGAACAAGTCCGGACCCTCCGCCAATTCGTTCATGATGCGCGGTTTGATGGGTGATGGGTGAAAGAAAGGGAAACCCTGATTTGAGGTTTTTGTAGTAAAGAACAGGACCCCAGAAGGCCGTAGGAATAGACGAGAGGCAAAAATGACCACCAGAACGACTCTGGTGGCCCGAGGAGAAGTGTGGCAGCGCGGGTCGCCGATGCGGTGACACCGGCAACCAGAGGCGGCGGTCGGCACTGGCAGTGGCGGTGGAGCGGAACCCACGTGCGGGTTCCGGGAAGCTCGGGCGGCGCTAGCTGGTGCCGCCGTTACGGGACATAGGGGGGTCGTGCCACCCCCACCCTCTCGCACACCTTGTGTGTAACGCACTCGGCCAGCTGGGCCGAGCCGTGGCCGACCGTGTGGGCCTGGCCACCTGTCGCGCGGGCCGGGATGCCCTCACGTGGGCCGTGCCACAACCACCCTCACGCGGGCCAGGCTGCAGCTGCCGGGCTGTGCCACGCCCGCTGGGCCGGGCCTGGATCCGCTTCGGGTCGACCCTGTTCTGGTCGAACCAGGGCGGGTTGGGATGGGTCAGACCGGACCCAAACCCCCCTCTTCGTACCACTTTTGGGTTTTCGCCCATAACATGAGCTACGAGCCTCCGATCGATGCACTGTCAGTTGCATAAGATTACTTGGACCGAGACAGTCGTTTTTTTATATTAAAATCAAGGGTTTGGAAAAGTTTGGGTATGACTGGGTTGGTTCGAACCCGAAACCAACCGGGCCGTTGGAGCGAAAACGCTTATAACTTAAGGACGGGACGTCCGATGGACGTACCGTAAACTATGTTGGGTTCCTTTTTACGAGAAGGTTCTTTCGGAGTACTCCAAACAAGATTATGATGAGGTTTGAGTATGGCCGTGTTGGATTGTACATGAAATCCAACCGGCCCCTCGGAGCAGAAACACTTATAACTCTGAGATCGGGCATCTGATTGATGCACCATCTGTCGCGTTGGGTTCCTTATGATGAGACAGAACTACTGGATACATCAAATCAGGAATTCATGATAGTTGATGTATCGACACTTGGCTTGAGGAGAAGACCCTCCTGGAATCAAGTGTGCTGTGTGCGGGAACCCTAGGGCTGGCTGCGACTGAGATGACCGAATCCTACGTGGGTTTGACAGTGATGACTACTATACCAGAATACTATGTGGGTTTGACAGTGACGACTTCTATACTTGGATCCTCCATGGGATCGACATCAGTGACTTCTGTACCAGGATCCTATGTGGTTTCGACAGTGATGACTACTGTATCGGAATCCTACATGGGTTCGACAGTGATGACTTCTGTACCAGGATCCTGCGTGGGGTCGATAGCGATAACTACTGTACCGGAATCCTATATGGGTTTGACAGTGAAGAATTCTATGCCAGGATCCTACATGGGTTCGAGATAGCTGATATTGTTCCAATATTCTACGTGGGTTCGACATAGGAGATGATTTAGAGGCTATATCTAATCATCTCTACCCCTCTTCATGAGTTGTATACCTATGTGAGCTGAGTCATGTCTTTCAACTGTTATCAACTAGGTGATTGACTTACTTCCTTTGAGGAATGGTTTGTGCTTGGGATCAAGAGTTGGAGCCGGACTGTGATTGATAACTTAGTTATAGGTATGGGCATATACCTAAGTAGGGTTGGTTGATACTTCGTGATTGTATCTTTCTACTGTGGTTTATCATTTGTGGATTTTGTGAGGCCATGAGGGTATCAGGGTCCCTACTTAGTATCATTATACTCACCCCAACACGGGCTATCCCCAAACCTCATTGTGTTGGATGTAGACGATGGACAACGCTGACCGAGGTGGAGTGTACGAGGATTGGACGGTACCCGGAGGCGAACCTCATGACGAGTCAGTACCTGGAGGAGACAGACGGACGTGGAGCACTGAGGAGTCTATCTTTACCTACCCTTAAGGTAGGATCTGTGGTGGACAATCCAGAAGCTTCTAGGCACCTCTCAGCTGTTTTTATTTTTAGTTGTACATGTTTGTCCATTCCTTGTACTTTACTATTAGACTTGTATTTTGGCCCTTGTACTTTCCAGCACTTCTTCTGTATTCAGTTTTTTCTTAGAGATTTCTTCTACTTGTTCTCTAGTTGTGTTTGTTTGTAGTTATAAAGGAAATTCCTTCCCAGTTTATGGATTTATGCCTTTGGTGCTAGTTGCCATCCCCTGGCCAATGGAAGGTGGGCTTGGGGTAGTTACGACATGGGCCCCGGGGGACGGGTCGTGACAAATTGGTATCAGAGGAGTCGGTTCTACCATAGAACTTGAACTATGATTCTTTTAACGACAATAGTGTTAAGTGTTTTGGGTGTGGTTATTAGTTTAGGGTAACCAGTGTTGGTGTGGTGGCCGATGTATCCATACACTAGGACTCTGACTTCTAGTCTCCTACTTAGTGCATGAAAACACTGATTGTGTGTCTATTTTTTGGAAAAGGTTTTCTTCGTGATTACTGTAGAGACCCGTATCTTGACATACATTGACATTACATTACATTTGCGGAATACTTAGTACATAACAAAAACACACACACAAGGACCGTAATAGTTTAGTGTCTTTGGAAACTCGGAATATAATCTTCTAATCATGGTGAAAGATCTTCAAAATCTCCCATAAAGATCTTCCTTTTTTTTACCTAAAACCTTTCTTTATATCCTGGGGAAAAGAAAACATAAAGGGTGAGCTCAAATGCTCAGTAAGGGTAAACAATAGAAATATCAATAACATCATATACATAAGCACATAACTTTTGGAAATCTTAACCTGCAAAAGAGATCATAATTTCATAACATGGGGTAAATAATGGCAGTGAAATGTAATCACAATAATCATAACTTAAAACATTAAACTTTGTGGAATTCAAACATAATCATAGAGAATAATTTCTTGTTAGTCAAGACTCATTTCCAAGACTATCTTAGTGGACAAAGTCCCTTTATGAACCGAGTAACCCTCGTTTCAGTCCTGTTTCACTGAACCGGTATAACCTACCAATCCAGCCATGTCTATCTCATGAGATATAAAATCTTTACCCAATGCATTGTAGGGAGATATAGGTCCCACCCATCTTATAATGAATCCTTTCTTATGTGTTCCACATAATCAAAAATCATACATCATCGCATAACACATGTAACAAAAATGGGATTCTTGAAACATCATGACATCATAAAACAATTCATATAAGATAAAGGAATTCATAAAAATAATTCCATCACAACATAATCAAATCAATTTAATAATAGGGATAAAAACATAAACCTTTATTATCTTAAATGGAAAATAATTTTGATAAAACAATTGAACTTCATTCTTGAGGAAAATATCCTTTCTTCTTCAAAAACATTTTTCCTTTATTAACATGTCATACAACTTTAAACTAAAAGAAGTTGATTAAAAATAAACTTGAAAACTTTTAAAGGAAGCTTCTTGGAAATAACGTTTTAATAATCCATTCATGCCGTATAAGTTAAAAAAAACATTCTTCTCATACTTTTTTCGGAAAAGTCAAAAAGTACCTCGTACGAAAAACGACAAAATATTCCTTTCATATCTTTTACTAAAAACTCACCGAAGGGTAAAATAGGATTTAAGCAATTGTAGGAGAATGGAAATAATATTACATATTTAGGAAACATGGATGTGGATGATAAAATACACCCCAATAAATACTAAAGTATAAAAAATCTTGGATAAAAATGAGATTGTGATATTTCCCTTACCTTAGGTCCGATTTGCTTCGTAAGTGTCCGAAACTCCTGTATAATGATTTAAATAATGTCATTGACTTATTACAGAATCATATTAATTGTTATGATATCATATATGGTTCACTTATGACTTTATATTACCTGTTCTTTTGTAAATTCCATGTTAAAGAGCGTTTTGGGTAAAATTGTTTCATTTGTCGTCCGTGTTTTGTCTTGTAATTATTCATATGATTACTTAGATCATGATTACTTAATTCCAGAATATAAAACATGATTTATATATATATATATTCAGAATATACACATATATAATAAATCAGTAAATGGAAATAAATACACCGTTCATGGAGATGGTAGGCCGTACGTACGCATGAACGCTGTTGTCGTTTCCTTATTGAGTTGAACGGAATTAAGTAGATGAAATTCATATATATACACATAAATACAGTAGATTTATAATGTCATATATTTCATTATTATTGCTTATATATACTTTATAATCATTCTTAAATGGTTAACATGGATAATGAATCTCATCGTGTCGTGGAGACGGTAGTCCGTACGTACGCACGAGCGATGATATCATTTCCATAATTATTGAATTGAATTGGAGTGGATGATACAATATATCATAATCAATATTATGTTCTAATAACTATGTATATTTATTTTTTACACCATTATACCCATCCATGTAAGGTGGTGGTGGAAAATAGATTACACCACGGCGTGGAGACGGTATTCCGTACGTACGCACGCGCGGTGATTTCTTTTTCCGTAGGATGGATAGATGGTGAAATAGGGTTGTTTTATACTTATAATAACATATCATTATATGAGTGATACTTATGTTATTACTTCATAATGAAACAACCTAAGAAGAAGAAGTGGAAGAAGAAATAAAGATGAAAGAATCGGTAACAGACATTACCTCTTCTTTGAAGTGCTTCTTTGAGACCTTCTTTTAGGGCACTAAAATGGGTCTTTGAGGAATACCAGAACCTCTAGGATGTTTCTAGGGAAGTGGAGAGGAGAATTTGGCAGGGGTTGGCCGAGCTTGAAGGCTCAAAGTTGTGTGAGGAAGAGAGGGAGTAGGTGCCCTTTTATAAGGGAGGAGAGGGGCACCTTTGGAATAACTAAAAATATTATTTTATTATAAAGTCATGTTCGGTTTTAAATAGCTCCAAATTTATTTATTTCTAGGCTAAGGTGAGGATGGGTCGAAATACTCTCATCCAATATAATTTAGACAAGTTTAGGTTCCTATTTTAACCTTATCATTTAGATTTAACATTAAGTTAAATAATTTTACTTTTACCATGTCTTCTTGTGTTCTTATACTATAAGGTTAATAAACTTACTATAAGCAGCCAAACGAACCCCAAGTTGTTTATTATTAATATATATAACCTTATATAAGTCATTTGGCCGAAACTTAGATTTTTAGGAATAAAATAACAATTAATAATATAATATTTGTTTTAAAAACAATTTTATGTCAATTTTGACACTATTTAGTAATTGATTTTTGTGAAAATCATAACAGAATGATAAGTTCGAAAAAAGTTAATTAAATCAATACTAACATGTCATATTAACCTAAAAAATTAGTTTAATTCATAAAAAGTCTCAAATTATATTTATTTGGGTATTTATAACATCAATTATGTCAATATTTCATTAATAAGATAATTACTGTATCATCGTTGTGTCATAAATAAATTAAATTATTTAATGTCTAAAAATTACAAATAAAATACCATTATGTATAAAATAATTTTATCTTTCTAATGAATATTTATAGTCTAATTTATCTTATGTATAACCCCATATTAAAAATGTTTTAGTAAATAAACTTTGATTTTAACTCTTTTAACCCTTCTTTAAATAAATTAATAATAAATGTCCTAATCTAATCCAAGTGGGCCTAAATGGTCATATTTTATTCCTAAGTTTGTTTTTGGTCGAATTACAGTTGTCCAATAGAATTAGGAAATGTGTTAGGGTAATAATAATATCATTTCTACCCTTAATTACCCTATTTACTTTTAACCGTGGTAAAAAAAAGTAAAAAGTTACTATTCACCAAAAAATTATTTTCATCTCATTGAACCAAATTTTACTTACTGACATCAACTATGTCTCTCGGATTTTTGAAATTCCCCTCACAGAAGCGGTAAAATTATGTTTTATGAAAAATTCAGTTTTTTTAACTACCACTTAGTGGTTTCACTATTCATCAAAAATTGAAAGTTTTCAGAAAAATACCAAAAATTAGGCCTAAGCTATATTTGATATTATGAACTCAAAAATGATGTCTATTTTACCAAATTCAAAACATATCAGTTACATTAAATAATTTAGAAATTAATTCTCGTCGTCAAAACAAATGGCGTGTTTTTAAGAGATAATAACTATCAAAAGATTGACACTTGTTTATAACTGGTTTAAATGTGAAATTACATCCAATGACCAATATTGTGTTAAATTGTAAAAATATATTCTAAATATACTTTAAAACCACTAAAATTAATAATTTATCACTATTAATTATTTCGATTGAAAAAGTTGTTTTTAATTAAAATTTAGTAATTTCCACTATTCATCAAAATATGAAAGTTATCCGAAGATTACCAAAATTTCACCCTAAGCTAATTTTGATATTCCGAATCCAAAAATGAAGTCCATTTTGAAAAAATTAAAATTTACAAAATTTCAAAAAGTGGTTATTACTATTCATAACGGCTAGTTTTAAAAATATTTTAATAGCATATCGTTGTTTAGTGAAACTCGGTATTGCGTACTACACACGCTATCAAGGAAGGTCGCGATTGCGTGTAATGAAAGGCAAGTCAAGGTTGCGTGTTGTGCAAGCTCCTTTTGGTGTAGCGTACCACACAAGACATTAGTGAAATTAAAAAGAATATTTTTCATAAAATCTTGGGTTGTTACATTCTTCCCCCCTTAAAATGAATTTCGCCCTCGAAATTCTTCGGGGTTATAAATGGTTTACAATTCGAAAGTTTATTTAATAGAAACCCACATCGTAAAAAGGACTACCAAAACCAATCTTTAAAAACAAAAGTATGAAACGTAACGGTTACCCAAATAAACTAACCACTGGGTTTCCACATAGGTGAAAATATGGATATGGAAGAGAAATCTAACCATCATGTTCTGATGGAGAGTGGTAGAGAACATGGCTATGGAAAAGCCAAAAATCACAAATCAATAAATTTGTGATGACCTAAGGTACCATCCGATTAATCAGATATAAGAGCACTAGGACAACATTTTTGGTTTTCAAGATCATTTCCCTAAAGTTGAAGAATTTGAATTAGAATAAATACTTACATTATTTTGGTACAATCTCGCTGTTGTTCGTTCCTTGAACAATTTCCACTTCATCTCTTAAATAAATGAAGTTGAATTTGTTATTCGTGAAGTGTTAGCAGATCATGTGATAGAATGATGGGTCATTACATCTGTCTCAAACAAAAGGTTAGAAAAAGTTATTAAATATACCTAAGTCATTCTATAGTGAGATTAATCATATATAGTTCCTAAAATGGACTTATACTTCTTAGTATAATAAAACTAGTTTCTACTAAACATGGACTTCCTGTAGGCCAGCGGTAGGCGATAAAGGCCAGTCGCACTTCGGTTGTGGGTTCGATTCCCACAGCCTTGTCCGAAGCGATGGACTGTCGCCCGTCCTGCAGGTTGTCCTTTTTCTAAAGCTATATTACTATAACATCCCATCAATAATATCGAAAAACGTTTTATCCTAACTTATGTCCAACATAATCCATTCTAATCTTTAGGCTTATCTAAAATACTTCGGTCCAAGCTCATAGTATAAAGAAAATGATTACTTGAAATGTCACAGAACAATCACGTGAATGCCATCATTTATCCCCCATATATCATAATATATATCTTGTTGGTAAAATTACAAACATGTGAATACCTTAATCATGTATTCTCTTGAAGAATGAATACCCATTGAACCTCAGTGAAAACATGAATGTAGTTAAAAGTTAACACTTTCCACATACCAAAATCCTCAAAATTCTATATACTCAAACCATGATATAACCTTTTCCTTATATCAGTCATGAGCTCATGAATACTATCAAACATTTAATTTTCTCCTTATCCCTTCATTATGCGCATATCATCTACATTACAAAAATATCTAAATAACCTTTCATGGATACTGGTAACATTAATCATACACTTTCAAAACTCAAGGAAAGACAACAGTGTAACAATCCATAGATGTATCTTTATTCCATAGTAGCATGAGATTACTTATACAACATTACACATGATAAACATTTAATCATTCCACTACATTCTTAAACCATTGACCGAGCATCAACAATTCTTTCATCTCACATATCATTTGTAGTCTCTTCATCATCATCCACATAAATACTACCCATACGACCATACTGATTCTCTTCATGAGACTTTCCCTTAGGGCATTGGTTTTCATAATGCCCGTACATTCCACATTTAAAACATTTAACCATTATTGATGTCGTAGCAATACCATTATCCTCATCCCTGGTGTTAACTGAACCTTTTCCTTTGCACTTATTGGCTTTGTGTCCTTCTTTTCCACACCCAAAGCATCTTCCAGTTCCTTTGAAACATTCTCCTTGATGCCTCCTCCCACATGATTTACATAGGGGAAATTGAACTTTCTTTCCTCTATGATCATCATGAAACTCCATATTTCTCTTATTAGCCGAGTCAGGAAACTTACCAAATTTTACTTTATTGATCATATTTTGAGATTTCTGATTCGGCATAATAATGATGTTTGGACTTCCAAATCCCATTTCATTTGATTTCTCATGAAGAATATCATTCCATTGTCCATCATATCCTCCATTATCGTGAATCATCTTGTTTCCAGCCATTTTCTAAAACCCAAAAAGAATAGTGTGAGAGGCAAAAAGCATAATAAAGGGGGATTAACTTCAATATCTAACATCTTTGGTTTAATATAATATCGTTACCATAGTTCTAGGACTATATCCTATACGTATACTTATCCTTAGGGACATCCCTAGACATACCTTAGAAATATCTCTAGAGATCTCACTAACGTTTTCGCATCCTAGTTTCCAAAGTTTGACTAAACTTTTCCTCTGATACCAACAGTAGAGACCAGTATCTTGACATACATTGACATTACATTAGATTTGAGGAATACTAAGTACATAACAAAAACACACACACAAGGACCGTAATAGTTTAGTGTCTTTGGAAGCTCGGAATATAATCTTCTAATCATGGTGAATGATATTCAAAATCTCCCATAAAGATCTTCCTTTTTTTACCTAAAACCTTTCTTTATATCCTGGGGAAAAGAAAACATAAAGGGTGAGCTCAAATGCTCAGTAAGGGTAAACAAAAGAAATATCAATCACATCATATACATAAGCACATAACTTTTGAAAATCTTAACCTGCAAAAGAGATCATAATTTCATAACATGGGGTAAATCATGGCAGTGAAATGTAATCACAATAATCATAACTTAAAACATGAAACTTTGTGGCATTCACACATAATCATAGAGAATCATTTCTTGTTAGTCAAGACTCATTGCCAAGACTATCTTAGTGGACAAAGTCCCGTTCTGAACCGAGTCACCCTCGTTTCAGTCCTGTTTCACTGAACCGGTATAACCTACCGTTCCAGCCATGTCTATCTCATGAGATATAAAATCTTTACCCAATGCATTGGAGGGAGATATAGGTCCCACCCATCTTATAATGAATCCTTTCTTATGTGTTCCACATAATCATAAATCATACATCATCGCATAACACATGTAACAAAAATGGAATTCTTGAAACATCATGACATCATAAAACAATTCATATAAGATAAAGGAATTCATAAAAATAATTCCATCACAACATAATCAAATCAATTTAATAATAGCGATAAAAACAGAACCCTTTATTATCTTAGATGGAAAATAATTTTGATAAAACAGTTGAACTTCATTCTTGAGGAAAATATCCTTTCTTCTTCAAAAACATTTTTCCTTTCTTAACATGTCATACAACTTTAAAATAAAAGAAGTTGATTAAAAATAAACTTGAAAACTTGTAAAGGAAGCTTCTTTTAAATAATGTTTTAAAAATCCATTCATGCCGTATAAGTTAAAAAAACATTTTTCTCGTACTTTTGTCGGAAAAGTCAAAAAGTACCTCGTACGAAAAACGACAAAAGATTCTTTTCATATCATTTACTAAAAACTCACCGAAGGGTAAAATAGGATTTAAACAATTGTAGGAGAATGGAAATAATATTACATATTTAGGAAACATGGATTTTGATGATAAAATACACCCCAGTAAATACTAAAGTATAAACAATCTTGGATAAAAATGAGATTGTGATATTTCCCTTACATTAGGTCTGATTTGCTTCGTAAGTGTCCTAACCTCATGTATAATGATTTAAATAATGTCATTGACTTATTAAAGAATCATATTCATTGTTATGATATCATATATGGTTCACTTATGACTTTATATTACCTGTTCTTTTGTAAATTCCATGTTAAAGAGCGTTTTGGGTAAAATTGTTTCATTTGTCGTCCGTGTTTTGTCTTGTAATTATTCATATGATTACTTAGATCATGATTAATTAATTCCAGAATATAAAACATGATTTATATATATATATTCAGAATATACATATATATAATAAATCAGTAAATGGAAAGAAATACACCGTTCATGGAGACGGTAGGCCGTACGTACGCATGAACGCTGTTTTCATTTCCTTATTGAGTTGAACGGAATTAAGTAGATGAAATTCATATATATACACATAAATACAGTAGCTTTATAATGTCATATATTTCATTATTATTGCTTATATATACTTTATAATCATTCCTAAATGGTTAACATGGAGAATGAATCTCATCGCGTCGTGAAGACGGTAGTCCGTACGTACGCACGAGCGATGATATCATTTTCATAACTATTGAATTGAATTGGAGTGGATGATACAATATATAAGAATCAATATTATGTTATAATAAATATGTATAGTTATTATTTACACCATTATACCCATCCATGTAAGGTGGTGGTGGAAAATAGATTACACCACGGCGTGGAGACGGTATTCCGTACGTACGCACGCGCGGTGATTTCTTTTTCCGTAGGATGGATAGATGGTGAAATAGGGTTGTTTTATACTTATAATAACATATCATTATATGAGTGATAGTTATGTTATTACTTAATAATGAAACAACCTAAGAAGAAGAAGTGGAAGAAGAAATAAAGACGAAAGAATCGGTAACAGACATTACCTCTTCTTTGAAGTGCTTCTTTGAGAACTTCTTTTAGGGCACTAAAACGGGTCTTTGAGTAAGACCAGAACCTCTAGGATGTTGCTAGGGAAGTGGAGAGGAGAATTTGGTAGGTTTTGGCCGAGCTTGAAGGCTCAAAGTTGTGTGAGGAAGAGAGGGAGGAGGTGCCCTTTTATAAGGGAGGAGAGGGGCACCTTTGGAATAACTACAAATATTATTTTATTATAAAGTCAAGTTCAGTTTTAAATAGCTAAAAATTGATTTATTTAGAGGCTAAGGTGGGGATGGGTCGAAATCCTTTCATCCAATAGAATTTATACAAGTTTAGGTTCCTATTTTAACCTTATCATTTATATTTAACATTATGTTAAATAATTTTTCTTTTAACATGTCTTCTTGTGTTCTTATACTATAACATTAATAAACTTACTATAAGAAGCCAAACGAACCCCAAGTTGTTTATTATTAATATATATAACCTTATCTAAGTCATTTGGCCGAAACTTAGTTTTTTAGGAATAGAATAACAATTAATAATATAATATTTGTTTTAAAAACTATTTTATGTCAATTTTGACACTATTTAGTAATTGATTTTTGTGAAAATCATAACAGAATGATAAGTTCGAAAAAAGGTAATTAAATCAATATTAACACGTCATATTAACCTAGAAAATTAGTGGAATTCATAAAAAGTCTCAAATTATATTTATTTGGGTATTTATAACATCAATTATGTCAATATTTCATTAATAAGATAATTACTGCATCATCGTTGTGTCATAAATAAATTAAATTATTTAATGTCTAAAAATTACAAATAAAATACCATTATTTAGGAAATATTTTTAGATTTATAATGAATATTTATAGTCCAATTTATCTTATGTATAACTCCATATTAAAAATGTTTTAGTAAATAAACTTTGATTTTAACTCTTTTAACCCTTTTTTAAATAAATTAATAATAAATGTCCTAATCTAATCCAAGTGGGCCTAAATGGTCATATTTTATTCCTAAGTTTGTTTTTGGTCTAATTACACTTGTCCAATAGAATTAAGACATGTGTTAGGGTAATAATAATATCATTTCTACCCTTAATTACCCTATTTACTTTTAACCGTGGTAAAAAAAGTAAAAAGTTACTATTCACCAAAAAATTATATTCATCTCATTGAACCACATTTTACTTACTGACATCAACCGTGTCTCTCGGATTTTTGAAATTCCACTCACAGAAGCGGTAAAATTATCTTTTATGAAAAATTCAGTTTTTTTAACTACCACTTAGTGGTTTCATTATTCATCAAAAATTGAATGTTTTCAGAAAAATACCAAAAATTAGGCCTAAGATATATTTGATATTATGAACTCAAAAATGATGTCTATTTTACGAAATTCAAAACATATCAGTTACATTAACTAATTTAGAAATTAATTCCCGTCGTCAAAACAAATGACGTGTTTTTAAGAGATAATAACTTTCAAAAGATTGACACTTGTTTATAACTGGTTTAAATGTGAAATTACATCCAATGGCCAATATTGTATTAAATTGTAAAAATATATTCTAAATATACTTTAAAACCACTAAAATTAATAATTTATCACTATTAATTATTTCGATTGAAAAAGTTGTTTTTAATTAAAATTTAGTAATTTCCACTATTCATCAAAATATGAAAGTTATCCGAAGATTACCAAAATTTCACCCTAAGCTAATTTCGATATTCCGAATCCAAAAATGAAGTCCATTTTGAAAAAAATAAAATTTACAAATTTTCAAAAAGTTGTTATTACTATTCATAACGGCTAGTTTTAAAAATATTTTAATAGCATATCGTTGTTTAGTGAAACTCGGTATTGCGTACTACACATGCTATCAAGGAAGGTCGCGATTGCGTGTAATGAAAGGCAAGTCAAGGATGAGTGTTGTGCAAGCTCCTTTTGGTGTAGCGTACCACACAAGACATTAGTGAAATTAAAAAGAATATTTTTCATAAAATCTTGGGTTGTTACAATTACTTTGTGTCAGCTCACCAGGTATACTGTTTTAACTATGGTGCACTGGTTTCTTTTAAGGATGGCCCCACGAAGGTAACCAGTTAGGGTTCTGAGTTTCGTAGAAGATGGTAGCCCACCGAGCGATGAGGCTTCGGTGCGGGGCCCCATTACAGCGGAGGTACCAGCGATACCACTACGCTTAAACTCTCTTGAATTTATTAAAGCCAACACTCTTCTTTACTGTGGGTGAACTCTCCACCTTCCTCCTCCCATTAAGTGTGACAATGATATTAATTAATGTCTTCATTAATTAATTCCAGTGTTTTAATTTATTTGAAATTCATGGCACATTAAAATAATAGGGAGCATATTAATTGACGTTGGTTGGCATTCTTTTGGTGGAACAGAGGAAGAGAATAACTAAGGATAACTTCTAATATCTCGACGAAGAATGCCATTCTTCAATGAAAAACGCTCCATGTATCGAAGAAGGTGAAGCAACACTGTTGGCGCCAAAATATTGGACAACAAAGGAAGAAGGAAAAGAAGCCCGCGCGCTGCCCTGCGAAGCGCAGCCGCGGAGCGCCCCCCAGCCCACGCGGCCACCGCGAAGCTCCCGAGGTGGTAACGCTCAGCGAACGGCCTAACGTTCGCGAGCCCTCCATGAAGATCCTGAGGCGGAAACTCTCCACGAATGGCCTGACGTTCGTGAGCTCGCTGCGAAGCTCATGAGGCGGTAACACTCTGTGAACAGCCTGACATTCGCGAGCCCGCTGCGAAGTACCCTCCGCCCCTTCGCGCCACGTGAGCTCTGCTTCGCGGTGCCCCTTTCCTATAAATATTGGGCTCCCCCTGAGTCCAAGGAGAAGGACGATCCGACCTTCGGCTTCTCAGCTCCCGAATCGTGAAGCACCCTTCACCCCTGGGAATCATGAGCTCTGCGAGGTACTTCTACTTCGCGAGATGCCTTCGCCTTGTCTCGTCTTGAGCCCCTCTTCTGAGAGCGATGCCCTTCGCGAATCATAAGGGTATTCGCGATGGAAGGGGATTCCAAAGGGAACCCGGGCACCCGCAGAGAATTTATGCTTCGCAAAACACCCATTCTATACTAATGATCCACATGCCAAGGCGGGGTCGCTGTACATCGCGAAGCACACTGCTTCACAGCACCTTGCTTCGCGAGGCACCTCTTCTTTGCAAGGAGGTGCTCCGCGAATACTATTCCACTTCGCGAAGCACCTCCCATTCACACCCCTGCCCCATGCTAAAGCCAAGGCACTCCAATTCTTGAATCATACTCCTTTGGTTGGAAATCCCTCTTCCTGTGCGACCCTCCAGGTTTGCACGATTTGATTTCAAAGTCCATGGACAACACCACCCATAGCATTTCTTCGCCTAATACTTCTTCACATAGGCATGCTAACGGCTATTGCTTATTCGCATAGCCACGCTAACGTGGACCCCTCGATGGTTCGCTCCACGACCCCCCTTTACCATGGCCTTTCTAGTACCTTCCCTCCCCCAAGGAGCAGAGGGTACCGATCATGTAAGTCCTAGGGGTCTAGAGTAAACCCACCTCGTCCAAGCTGCAGGACGTTAAACTGCCAAGCACCTCATCCTCAACACATGACGTTAAATTGTGATCATACCCCATGCCTCGCACGTGGGGTTCCCCCCAGCTCGAACATTCTTTACGCCGCTCGTCTCCATGGGAATGGAATCACCCTCACAGGGGATGATATCCTCCTTCTCGGAGTAGCGTATGTCCACGGGAGAAGGGCAACCAACTTGGTATAATCCCCCAATCCTTTCTTGCAGAAGGTAGCACCCAAGCACCTCTGTACTTCCCCACTGCCAAGGCCAGTGGAGGACACAATGTGGAATGAGGCACCTTCCATATTTGGTCCCAAATCCCTCTCTCGCCGCGCTTTATCGCACTTCGGGCCTCCATACTAGAGTAAGTACCAGCACCGTGGGCCGCTTATGCGTAATCCCCTTTTCGTTACCCATGGACACATCCTTCACGACATGATCGTCAGGTCCCTGCAACCTCTTGTTTCTCACACCGAGAATGACTCACGTGGGATTAGAGTGAGCACCGACCCTGACCCCCACCTTCAGTGAACCACGAGGACTTTGATCCATGTCAAGGCATGGTACGTAAGAAGCCTCCACGAGGTTCAAGCCCACCGCCCGTCGTTTATTCACGTCAGGGATTATCCTCGTCCCACATGTCGTTAAACTGCATCCTAGTCTTGCGGTAGGCCATTGTGACCTCACCTGAACTACGTATTCTTTGATCCACGCTAAGGTGTGGTACGTAGGAAGCCTCCATGAGGTTCAATCCCACCACTCGGTTATTTCCTCATGTCGAGTTCCACCCCCGTCCAACATGATGTTAAACTGTATGCCCCGTCCAGCGTGACATTAAACTGCACATCTATTTGAACTATGAGGTCTTTGATCCATGTCAAGGCATGGTACGTAGGAGGCCTCCATGAGGTTCAAGCCCACTACCCGTCATTTCTTCACGTCAGGTTCCACCTTCGTCCAACACGACGTTAAACTGCATTCCATCCCAACGGAAAGCCGTTGTGACCAACCCGAAATACGAGGACTTTGATCCATGTCAAGGCATGGTAGGTAGGAAGCCTCCCTGAGGTTCAAGCCCCCTCCCCACCAGTGGACCCCCTGGGTTAACTTCCGCATCGGTTCACCAAAAAAACCCAACCTGAACTACGGGGCCTTTGATCCATGCTAAGATGTGGTACATAGGAAGCCGCCACGAGGTTCAAGCCCACCACTTGGTCATTCCTTCACGTTGGTTCACCAACACCCGGGCAGCCTAGTGTGTAAGCCCCACACCATCTGGACCAAGGTCTCTTTTCTTTCACTTCGGTCCACCGACACTGACCATTCACTCTCGAACTATGAGGACTTTGATCCGTGTCAAGGCATGGTATGTAAGAAGCCTTCCTGAGGCTCAAGCCCAACCTTACTATCACCCTTGAGATGGTCCCATTTCATTCCCCCTCCACTTAATCCATCCACCCATCCATCATCCACCCTAATTCTTACCCGGGCTGCCACATCCCGGTGGGATCATGCCACTATACTCCCCTCCACAGCGTCCGAGAAGCCGCCCACGAGCTAATCCCGACATCAACACCCCTTCAAGGGAAATTCATCAATATGATCCACTCTAGCTAGTGTTTTGATCAGGATGATCTATCTCCGATGGACGTTAAACTCGCGGCCTACCTCGTGATAATCATGAAATGACTAAGGAAAACCTTAGATGACACACCTTTTGCGTAACCATCTCCACTGGACGTTAAACCTGCAGCATACCCTGTGTTAAACATGGGAAGCTAAGGAAAACCTCAGATACATGCCTATGGCATATGATTCCCCACGCTCGATGTGGGATGCCTCGGGCTTCTGCGCCCTCGAGAAGCCCTATGACAAGGTAAAAAAGACAGACACACCAATTCCCTAGTGTTCAGACACTCTACTAATGCCTTGACGTGACTACTCCCCTGACTGAAGGTTGCTGCCCTGAACGGACCCTTTGGAATGTCCTGACAGAAGCAGTGTAATTAAGTGGCGTCCATGAAAACATGGTACAAGGAAGAGTTTAACGAACAAAGTATTAAATCTATGAGGGAGACCCAGACTGGGTGACAAGTTCCGTGGAGGAATCCATGGAAGGAAGAACCGACATCCCATCATCCCGTTTCGATCAAGGAGCAAACGTCCCTGAATAAGGAATGGATGCCGCCCACCTTTGGAATGAGGGAATGCGGGGCAACAGCTGCACGTCCTCCACAGACGGATGCGCTCTCCCCGGCGTAAAAGTGTCAGATACAGAAATGGTGAACCCGACGTGAATGTATTCTCCTCAATGTTGAGATTAGTAGCGTTTGAGACACCAGTAGATTGACGTGTCCCCGGATCCAGATATCCGGCACTGGGTCCCGCCAAGCAAATAGCGGGCCTAGCGTGAAACTCACCGGAAGTTGGGTAGTAAAACGTGGGGCATTCTGTTCTGTAATGTTTTCAGCGTGGATCCCTCTTACCAGACACGAAATATGGAATAATGCTGGGACACTGTTTGTCAAATTGTATTCCTCGCAGTGCTAACGAGTTAACCTCCCTACTTCCCAGAAACCAGGTTGGCACTATGGAGACACGAACACCGCCCGCTCACCTACACAGGGGTGAGGGAAATACCAGGACAACCGCTTTGCGTGGCTCCACTACCATCTCAATGGCCTCTACATCCATGAATACAGGACTCCCACGTCCCCTATCCCCGTTAGAGATCATCCAACGAAGGGTGATCAATAACCTTGTACGCAGGTACGAGGTGGAAGGGGTCATCCCAACTCAGGATATGGCCCGCCTGGACCTGGAGGCATCCAGGCCCCGCCGTCAATGCCTCCATCAAAGGCTGTGTAGGGAACCCCTGCTCCCCACCCCAACGTTCAATCGTTTCGGGAGCCTATCCACGGAACGCCTTGACGACTCCTCGCCTTATGCTGATGAGGCGGGTCATGTCCGACTCAGCCTGGTCAGAGTCCCAATCCAAGGGCTCCAGGCAAGGGCTCCCATCCGGCTGCATCTGCGCCACCGTCCGGCTTCGCCAGAAGATCTGGTAGGCTATGCCCCTGTACCACCTGCGCCAGCTCGTCTGACCCGACGTCAGTGTCGGGCCCGAGTTGAGGACACTCATCAAGGTGAATCGACGTCAACAACTACTATGGAACAAGCCACCGCCGACGTGCATCATGGAGTCCCTGCATACACTGAGCAGGGGCACTCCTTCACCCGACCAGGATCGAGGCCTCAGCCGCCCCATGGGCAGGCTGGGTTGACTCTTAGGGTCGCAGGCCCGAGCGGTGATTGTCGCGAACCAACTCGTGGTAACATCACTGCATATGGAGGTCCTCTCCGTACCACCATTCCATATAGCATGGGTCTCCCATGCTCCGAAGCTCGTCATGGGGGTATGCCTCGTGCCACTCCCATCCCGAATGAAGACATGCCCCTTGGCAGTGACGCTCGGTGCGGAAGCCTCTCCCGTTCCCACCATACAGGGAATGGAGTTCCTACTCCTCTCCTGACCATCGATGTGAAAGCACCACCCATACAGTCCCTCTCCAACATGGGGGTTCTCCCTACGTCCTCTCTGCAACTGGTGAAGGTCCTCCTCACCCTGACAACCTGAGGAGTGAAGGTCAGCCTCGCTCCACCCACATCAAGCATGGAGGTCCTCCCCGTGCTCCTGCCGGTTCCAACAGAGGTTCCACCCACATGGGTGCTGTCAATGGAGGTCATCCCCATCTACCCTTCGACATTTTCCCTGGTGCCCCTCACACCCCGGCTATCTCAAGCGGGAGTCCTCCCCGCCATGGCGCCAGCGCTGCTCTGAGACTACATGTCAGGGATCAACCTTGTCCCGAAGAGCCATCTAGGGGAAGGAGAGTGGGTCGTCACCGCCACAAGAAGAGTCATGGGAAGACCCGGGTGGAGATCAAACCGGCCCGTTTCTCCGATTCTGAAGTAGAATGCGACTCAGCGATGTAACCTTCTCCCCGCTCCTCCGCATCAAGGACTGGGGCAGAAACTAGGCACGTCAGCCTCATTCTCCCAAAATGCGAGGTCCACTGGATTCCCACCTCCCTCCGCAGGTACATCTAGGAGGAAGAAATTGTGGAAATTCCATAGGTCCCGACCGTGCAATCACCACCGTCGTCACCAGAAGCGCCCTCTACCTCTACCAGAGATCACAGAGAGCTGTTTTGGGGACCAACGATGGTCGAGAAACGGCGTGACCCATCACTGGTGGCCGCAATTCCTACGCCATAGGTTTTGGCTATCAGCCCATCGTATCGTGATATTGTGGTCAGGTCACCTCACTCTTCATAGGATGGCCCGAAATTCGGCGGCCAGTTAGCTCGTTCGCCGTATTCTCCACTGCCCGATTTATTATCCCAGCGGTCCACCTCGGTACCGTTACCGGTCCCTCAGCCGCCTCTGGTTGACGAGTGGGGCAATACGGAGCCGGACCCCGAGTCCGATCCTAGAATCTTCTGGAGCATTCTCGAAGCGGATCACTTTCCGGAGAAGTTCTGGCCGATGGCAGCGCAGAACTTTTGCGCATCGGAATCCTTTACCCCAGATGAAGTAGGGTGCTTCTGCCGAACCCTATGGGAGACACACTTCAGCCTTCGTTATGAGTGGGTAGTGTACCCCAAGAGCCGAGAGTACTTCGAAGAAATCGGTGAGCAATGCCGCCTGATCGATTTGGCCGCCCTCCCTGTGGCCCAGCACCCTGAGTCGTCAGGCCGCCAGAGCACCCTTCAACGGAAATGCGTTCAGAGTCCCAAAGTACTCCGCAGAATCATAAGGGAAGCTACCCCCATGTGCAAGTCCGTGGATGGGGACAGTATGCCGCCCTCCTATTCAGTCCGGTTCGACGGAAGTCCCATTCGTTATGCGACATTGAGGACATGCCCCCAAGGAGGGCCGCGGTCCACATGGCTGACATAGTAGACAAGGAGGATGATCTTGAATTCCTCGATGGAGACCTACCCCCTGAGGGTGTACCACCACTACTGGACCCATCAGGGAGGGTTACCCATCAGTAGAGAAACCTTATAGGCCTCCCTGTACCCATCGAGTCACTGGTACTCAGTCGAAATGTCGGTAAGGGTAAGGAGAATGTCGGAATCGTCAAGCACTCTGACCCATCCTCCTTTGTACAGAAGATGGACGAAGATCCCGAGAAGGCCGCGTTATGCCAACAACTTGCTGAGCAGAAGAGGCTGGTTGACGAACTCCTGGACGAGCGCATTGCAGAGCGGTGACCCGACTACGGTAATCCCATGATGGGGCAGCAGGGGTAGGGACAATTTCCCCTCGGCGAGCTGCCTCCGGGCAACCCTGATCATGCTACTCCCGCAGACAGGGCAGAAGCCAGAATTCACGAAAAGAGGGCACGATACATCTCGCCAAACCCTCCGGAACGACGGGGCAATCTGGGGAATCCGGCCCGGGTCCCCCCAGCCGCCACACAGGCCGTTCCTCCAGTCGCTCCACGAGCTTCTGAAGCCATCTACCATGTCGAAGAACCCGACAACGCACTTGTGATTAGGGATACCCATCAAGAAAGGGACCCCCACCCGGATGATCTTATTGTGGCACTCATCGCCCACCTCGAAGCATTGGAAATGCGGTAGGTGGCAGTCCCACCGGATGGCAAGACATATCCCACGTGGGTGGATGATATGCCCGCACCCTCGGGTTTTGGGAACCCCACTTTTCACCCTTCAACAGGACAAGGGACCCGCCGCAGCACTTGGCCCACTTTTCTTCTAGGTGTGGCCCCGTGCTGGGAACCCCGACTCAGCAAGAAGCCATCGAGCTCCGATGTTTCATACAAACATTGGAGGGCCCCACATTCGTCTGGTACATCCAGCTCCCTATCAGATCAGTGACCAGCTGTGAGGATCTCTGCCGGTAGTTCCAATACCAATTCATCTCCACCATGCAAAAGACCAGCATCACAGACCTCTTCAAGTGCAAACAAAGGCCTGACGAGCGAGTCGCGGACTTCATCACTCGGTGGAAGGGACTTACATACTCCCTTGACATGCCACTGACTTAGGAGAAATTACTGAAAATGTGTGTAGGGAATGTCAAAACAGAGATGGTTCCTTCCTTGATCACCCAGAACTACCCTGGAGGGTTCTGAGATTTCTCAGATAAGGCTAGCGCCTCGAGGAGGCTCTGCAACAGGCTAGTCAGGCACGCTTGCTACCCCTTGTGATCCCAGCCAGGAGGGCTTCCAGAGCCGAACCCACCGCGGTGGCCCAAATAGAAGCCCCCAGGCAGCTGGAATTACTACTAGCGGCATCGGCCCCACAACCCCGTAGAGGTCCTCCACCTCAATCATAGGCTCCTGCCCCGCAGCGACCGCCTCAGAACCGACAGGTTCCCCCGCACAATGCACCACCACCGCCTAGGCAGGACAATCAGGCACCACCTCCTTAGTAGGCCCCTCCGGCCCCTCGTCAGGGCCAGGCTCCCAGGGCCCCCTATCCGGAAAGAAGGCACCAGACTTACTCATTCAACGAGAATCAGGTCCCTGGTTACTTCCGAAGTGCTCTAGATCAAGGGATTGTGTGTTTACCCGAGTGCAGAAGGCCGACAGAGGTGAATCTCACCAATCGCCCCAACTACTGTCCCTATCATCGGATTCTAGGGCACACCCTTAGGCAATGATATGTGTTTAAATACTGGCTTCAAGACCAAGTCAGCAACAACATAGTCAAATTGGGCCCAGCACTGACACAAGTAGCGGGTGTCTTTGTAGGGTCAGAGATCGGTAGCGACAGCGAAGGCGAGTGGCAGCAGGTTCCCAGTCATGGGTCCCAGAAATATGACTACTGGATGGCTCAAAAAACCTTCACCCATGCCCATGGTATCATTCGGGCACGCCTGAAACAGCCGGAGCTTTCGGAGGAAGTAGCCAGTACCCCTACATCATCATCACAGCCGACTGCTTCCCAAAAGGGTAAGCAGCGACGGCGTAAGAAGAAGCAACTCGCTCCACCTCTGCCATCGTCATCCTGTACTCTTGGCGAATTTATGCCCCCTGAAATGGGGATTCCTCCCAGAGTCCGCCCGGTGGTGGATGACACGTCAAGCGACAGCCAGGGGTACGCTTAGGTTAACATCGTGGAGCTGGTAAAGCCATATATGGCTCCCGACGAGGGGGAACGCTAGGAGAACCTCCCCAACATCCCCAGCCGACGTCAATGTCAGTGGAACCGTAACCACACAGGTCGTCGAGGCACGTCAGTGGGCACTTTAAGTCAAGACGTGCACGCTACTGAAACCAGACAGCAGGCTCAGCACAGAGCTCAGCATGCAGAGTCTCATCTGATGCCCTCAGATCTACCTCCTCCTCCATTTGTGTTACTAGATCAGGCAGATCTGCCTCATTCGTATCGCGGTCAGTCTTGACCGGCTACAGGACAATCTCCTTTGTCCGATTCTAATCCGGCGGCTACTCTCCAGGCTTCAACTAGTAGGCAGCGGGATGTACCCTGTAATAGCCAGCCGACGGTTCAACCGGCAGGACCCGCTATGCCTCCAACCATAGAGCGACCTTCTGTAGGAATAATCTCATGTCTGGCACGAAAGTACGATGTCCTGAAGCACCTGGCCGACATTCCAGCAAGGTTTTCTATCCTTGAGGCTCTTCTCCTATCGTCTGAAATGCGCGAGGCACTTACCGAGGCCCTAAGGAGACCCTTTAGTTCGATACGGAGGTTGTAGATGCGGAAGCCTTCCCCGCTGAGACAATTGAGAATGCCGAATTCCAGGCGGTTATCTCGTTCTCCGGTGAAGATGAAGACCCTCCCATACAGGGGCATATTCGCCCATTGTACGTCACTAGCCAGTTTAATGGCGTGGAAGTCCGCCACTACCTCGTTGACACAGGTTCTAGGATCAACCTAATCCCGACTTGGACACTGCGAAAGCTGGGTTTTTCGGAAGATGATTTAACTCCCTCCGACCTCAAAATCCAAGGATACGACAGGACTGAGAAATCCCCAGTCAGCAAGATCCGCCTGAAGACCCAGTTCGGTGGCCTAATTTCCAGCACCGAGTTCATGGTTGTCTCCCAGGACACCACTTACAACGCATTGATGGGCAGGCCATGACCCCATCTGCACTCAGCGGTCCCTTCATCGTATCACCAATGCCTCAAATACTCCCTCAATGTTCGAGTAGGCGTGCTCCAATGAGATGTGTCTCATTTCGCCTCTTGTGAATCCTGCTATCTGGACACCGACTATTACAAGAGGAAGGATAATCAAATCCTAGCAAGTGAGGGTGAACCCGCCCCGGTAACAAGTGATCCCTGGGCAAGCATGGAAGACACCTACATCTTCCTGATCCACCGATTGGAGGCCACGACCCCCGACATGGGGCAATGTTTTGTTGTTTCAAGTATGAAAGGAAGGAATGTTCCCATGTCCAAGCGACGATGGAAAATCACCTCATACTCCTACACCAACCCGGCTCAGGTGATCCCGGAACCTCCTACCTCTATGCGATATCGGAATGTCAGGATTATGGCGATGGTAGTACGTCATACATGTCTCTTTAGCCAGGCTGGAATCAACCGAATTAGGTCGACGTGTCGCCACTACTTTGATGTCATCAAACGTGGTCCCTTATGCCGAAGGCCAAATGGGATAGGATCGACTGCCTTCATTGCTATGGTCTTAGTGGCGAATGGGTCTCCTGATATGATGACCACTGCTGCCCAAGCCGGCACCAGCTGCTCGTCAGGGTTTGATAGCTCATAATCAGCTCCCCTTGCGGGAAATCCCACCATGGGTGGAGAGGAAGACCTGAAAGACGCCCCCTGCCTTTGAGGAAGAAATCTCTACCATGATTGATGAATTGGTACAGGTGAACCTTGGTAGTGAGGCAGATCCGAGACCCACATTAATCAGTGCGGCCATGTCCCCCGAGGAGCAGCGGCAGTATGTAGACTTTCTCAAACAACACCGTGATGTGTTTGCCTGGAGTTACGGTGAGATGCCAGGAATAGATCCTTAAGTAGCCGTTCACCACCTGGGCCTCCCGTCAAACCATCGTGGGTTTAAGAAGCCTCCCAGAAAGATGCATCCTTCTCACAGTGCCATGGTTGAGGCTGAGGTTGATAAGCTTATCAAAGACAACATCATCAAGGAATTCCAGTACCCCAAGTGGCTTGCCAACATTATACCAGTCAGGAAGAAGAATGGGCATATCAGAGTCTGCATCGACTTCCACGATCTCAATCGCCACTTCCCAAAGGATGATTTTCCCCTTCCGGTGACTGAGTTATTGATTGATGCCATGGCCAGGTTCCAAGCCCTCTCCTTCATGGATGGGTATTCCAGGTACAACCAGATCCGGATGGCCCCCGACGATGAGGATTCCACTACCTTCAGGGCTCCCCAAGGTACTTTTTATTACCAGGTTATGCCCTTCGGCCTGAAAAATGTAGGTGCCACTTATCTGCGGGCCATGCATTGCATGTTTCAGACGATTCTCGGGACATTAGTGGAATGCTACATTGATGATCTAGTGGTCAAATCTTGCCAGCTCCAAGACCATCTCAAAGACCATGAGAAAGTGTTCGGTTTCCTCCGTTCCCGCCACCTGAAGATGAACCCGTTAAAGTGTGCCTTCGGGGTCACCTCTGAGAAGTTTCTTGGAATTGTTGTTAGATAAAGGGACATTGAGATCGACCTAGAGAAGATCAATGCCATCAACCAAATGCCTCCCCCAAGAAATATTCGGGTACTTCGAGGTCTCCAAGGCCACTTAGCCTATATATGCCGATTCATCGCTAATTTCTCTGGCAAGTGTAAGCCCTTTTCCCAGCTCATGAAGAAAGGTGCTACTTACGAATGGGATGAAAAGTGTCAGGCCGCCTTTAAAGAAATCAAGTAGCATCTGCTCCAACCTCCAGTTCTGATGCCACCCGTCTCCGGAAAGCCACTGGTCCTTTACGTGACCGCCCTAGAACAATCCCTCGGCGCTCTTCTCGCCTAGAAGAATAATGAGGGTACGGAGAACAGTCTCTACTATCTCAGCCGCATGCTTCTTGATACGGAGATCATATACTCCCCTATCGAAAAGAGTTTCCTGGCGCTTGTGTTTGTCGTACAGAAGTTTCGACATTACCTGCAGCACCATGAGGTACAGTTGGTCTCTTGGGTAGACCCACTGAAGTACATACTAAACCACCCCATGTTGACCGGCCGACTAGCACAGTGGGCGGTGATCCTCCAGCAGTTCAACATCAAGTTCATGCCTTAGAAGGCCATCAAGGGACAGGCATTGGAAGACTTCTTAGCTGCTCATCCAACCTCCGCAGATCAATCCCGGGACCTAGATTTTCATGATGAGACAATACTCTCAGTCGATCCTACCGTCTCATGTTGGAAAATACACTTCGGTGGTGCCTCCCGGAGCCCCACCGACAGGAGGCTCAACGATCCCAAGCTCAACAGAGTGGGTCTGAGTATTGTCTTCATCACCCCGACGCAAGCCGTCCTGCCATACTTGTTCCTATTGTCAGAAGGCTGTACCAACAACGAGGCAGAGTACCAGGCTCTCATCACCAGCCTTGAGTTGGCCCTTGAGATCGATGTGCCCCATCTACATGTGAAAGGAGATTCTGAGCCGGTCATCAAGCAGGTCAATGGAGACTATGTCGTCAGAAAGCCAGATCTTGTGCCATTGTTGGAGTGAACCCACCATCTAATGGCCCAGTACCCTTCTCGACCAGAGGTTACCCATGTCCCTTGGTCACAGAACGGTCGAGCAGACCCTTTGGATGGCTTAGCTGCGTCGCTCGCAGAACCCGAGCAAGATGATTTTATCATACATGTGGCACACCGGAGAGTCATTTCCCCAGTAACCCCAGAGGACAATGAAGGCCTGCGGGTAAGTCATCTCACTACCAGACCTTCTACGTCAGGGGTCCCAGGTTCGTCAGACGCAGTGGTTGAGGGCACTCTCGACTGGAGGGTACCTTTTGTCGAGTATCTCCAAGATGGTTGCTTCCCCGATGATCGGGCCCAGCACGAGCGAATCCGACGCCGTGTGCTTCAATTTACCCTCCAGAGCAGTCCCAGTCTTGAGTAGATCCTCTATAATTGGAGATTCAATGGCGTTCTCCTCCATTGCATTCAAGGATTCGAGATTTATCAGGTTATGCAAGAGGTTCATGCCGGTTCCTGTTGTGCCCACCAAGCTGGGCCAAAGCTATCCCATCAAATCCGGTGGTTGGGGTACTTTTGGCCCTCTATGATCCATGATTGTATTGAGTTTTCTAAGAGATGCCACGCGTGCCATGTTCACATTAACTTCCTGCATCGGCCACCAGAGCCTCTCCACTCCACCAAGTATTCTTGGCCATTTGCGGTGTGGGGACTCGATGTCATGGGGCCATATCCACCGACAACAGCTCGCCAGTGTAGGTTCATACTCACTACTACAGATTTCTTCTCCAAGTGGGCGGAGGCAGTTCCACTGAAAGAGGTCAAGACCCGTTCCATCTTCAACTTTGTGAGCTCCAATATCATCCACCGGTTTGGGGTCCTTCACGCTGTCCTCCCCGATAATGACACCAACTTTTGAGCGGCCGAGCTGAAGAAGTTGTATGCTAAGTACAATATCCGTTCGAACAATACCTCTCTCTATGATGCACAAGCAAATGGACAGATCAATCCATTCAACAAAACCCTCTCTAACATTATGCAAAATATGGTTGGTCAGAACAAGAAAAGTTGGTCGAACAAGCTCCCCAACACCCTATGGGCTTATTGGACGATGTCTCACAACTCCACTCAAGTGACCCAATATTCCCTGGTATATGAGGATGAGGCTGTCCTACCCATTGAGATCCATCTTAAATTGCTATGCACTACGGTCTATGACCAGCAGGCACCAGATAAGATGTATGAAATCCGCCTAGCTGAATTGGAAGCACTTGACGAGAATAAGCTTTGTGCCCTGCAAAATCTGGAAAGGCATCAGAGTAAGATAGCCAGAGCCTTCAACAAGAAGGTTTTCCTTCACTCTTTTCTGTAGGGAAACCTAGTGTTGGCCCTTCGAGCGCCAATGATCCCCGGTAGGAAACCTCCTAAGCTAGAGACCAAATGTGAAGGACCTTATATCCTCCATAAGGTTTACCCCAATGGGGCATACTCCTTGGTGACCACGGATGGTGAGCGCGTAACTCCTCCCACCAATGCCATGTTACTCAAGAAGTACATTTCCTAAGCATCCTTGGTCCGACACGACCTTAAACTGTACGGTCCCGCATGACCCTAAACTATGCCAACGTCCTGCAAGATGATAAACTGAAAAATAGTCCGAGCTCTATGACCTTAAACTAAGATCTCCACCATCCTTACTATAAGAAGTTAAACTGCAAGCCGGACATGCCTCCCTGACCGAGGCACAGCCTCAGGACCCTTGGCCTCTTCTGGCCCCTGGCCCCCATCCTTACTGTAAGACGTTAAACTGCAAGCCGGTCAGGGCTCCCTGACTGAGGCACAACCTCAGGCCCCTTGGCCTCTTTGGGACCCTAGCCCCCATCCTTACTATAAGACGTTAAACTACAAGATGGTCAGGCCTCCCTGACCAAGGCTTAGCCTCAGGCCCCTTAGCCTTCATTGACTCAGGCTCTCTTATGGGATTGTATGGTGTGGTGAAGGACATGTTCTCATTCACGTCGGGTTACCTGCCGTACTGTAAATATCCTCAAATGAAATGCATCTCATCCAACACGAAATTAAAATGCACTTTCAGGAACTACGTGCAGCTTGATACCCATCCTCATGGGATACGTAAGAACGCTCAGACGTCCCGCCTTGAGCCCAGCCCCGAGCTCTTCTCTTTCATTGTCCCCCCTGGGTATAGTTTTCTTGGAGTATCCTTGCATGAAGAGGAGTAGTATTTCTTAGCCCCTCTTATACAAGGATTATAAGGGTCGCACCACGTGCCCACTCCCATTCTTCTATTCTCCCACGTCCTTACCGTACGACGTTAAACTGCATGGCTCCCAAGAACTACATATGTCTTGATTCCCATCCTAATGGGATACGTAGGAACGCCCAGACATTTCATCTTTTGGCCCATCCCAAAAGCCAAAATCTTCCCCTCAGGTCAAGACATATGGTAGGGTGCACACTTTCTTCCTAACTCACGTTGAGCAAGCCTCGACCCGGCTGCACGTCCCCCTTGGAGAAGTTCGCCTCTTTCGTGGATGGGTAAAGCTATGCTCCACCCACTCCTTGACTGGGATTCCATAACTTTCCTCAACCGGAGGGACCCTCAAGAACACCCTGGATACCATGCCCAAGGTCTCTCCTACCGATACGGGCCAACGCCCCCGAGGGTTTCCGAGCAAAAAGCTGATACAAGTCCCGCATTGCGAATTTGGTCAATGGTCGACGCTCATTTTTTGCTCCCATATCAGGTCACCATAAGAACGCTGTGTTTCAAACATGGTCAATAGTGTCCTCAATCTTCGGGTACACACCGGGATGTCCCAAACATTGAGTGTAGTGATTCGTTCTGACCCATCCCAAAGTGACAAACATCCCTCAGGGTGGTGCCAGCGGTCAGTCCCACGACCCCGACTCTCTTATAAGGGATATACGGCGGGGTGAAGGATTGCGTCCTCATTCACACAGGGTTAATTGCCATGCCGTGCACATACCCGGATGAGATATAGTTATCTCTTTCCCCGTCCTCATGTAAGACGTTAAACTACAAACTGGTCGGGCCTTCTTGACCGATGCCTAACCTTAGGCCCCTTGGCCTTCTCGGGCCCTAGCCCAAGTTCTTACCTGGAGTGTATGGTGTGGTGAAGGATTATGTCCACATTCACGTTGTTTTGTTCGCCATAACACACACCTCTTCCGACTAGGGGTTCCTATTCCCCGACCATCGTCCTTACTGCAAGACGTTAAACTGCGAGTAGGCTAGGCCTTCCTAACCAGAACCCAACTATCAGGCCCCATGGCCTTTTCGAGCCCCTGGCCCAGGTGCTTTCCTACGAGATTGAGCGGAGTGGTGTGGGGTTATCTCCTCATTATTCGCTATGATGCACATTCCCTCGATAGGGTATCCTGCCACTTGGGTATCTTCTATAACTATGTGTGGCTTGATTTCCATCCATATAAGATACGTAGGATAACCTGAATGTCTAAGATTCGGGTCCAGCCCCACCTATCAAAAATCATCATCCCACCTTGTTCCCTTGGCCTACCCTTTCTCCAAAAGGGGAGTATATCATGTGGCGTGAGATTATGTCCTCATTCACAATGGTCTTGTAATGACCACGCCATGTACCTCTCCCTCCTGATCTGTTTCGTCGACCCTCTTCGGCAGTTCACCAATGTGCCTAAAGGTACTCTGGTTTATTACCTGGATTGTCGGACATTACTTGGACACGTCTGTACCCGCTTTTCATGCTTTTTGTATCCCTCCATCAGGGCTTCCATCATCTTTCACACCCAGAGGGACCCCCATGAATGGCCTGGATACCACGCCCAAGGGCTCTCCTACCATTACGGGCCAACGCCCCCGAGGGTTTCAGACAACAAATCGATAAAAATCCCACGTTGCAAATATGGTCAGCGGTTGATGCTCATTTTTTGTTCCCACCTCAGGCTAATGCGATATGGAGACTATTTTCCGCCACGGTTAACAGTTATCCTCTTTTGCCACACCAACCCCATTAAGCCCAAAATGTTGGTCACACGATTCACGTCCTTCTCCGTTCTCATCACGTCCAAGTGAAGTTTCAAAATTCTTGGTACTATTACTTCGTGTACGTCTACGCGTTGGGGAAAAAAATCTGTGTCAAAGTTGTCCTTCAGGGATCTTCACAAACTTCCCCTCGATGGATGTTATAGGTATTACGATAGGTATCTTCCCCCCTTGTTTCCTACACTGAGTTTAACTCACGTGGGCTTAGGGATAGGGTCGAGGTATGCACTTACCTGGAAGGTTGTGATCCACCCCTGGTCCGAGCTCTAAGACCATAAACTAAGATCTCCTTGGAACTACATTCAGCTTTATTTCTATCCTCATGGGATACATAGGACCGCCCAAACGTCTCGTTTTCGGGTCCAGCTCATTTGGGAGCTAGTCTCTCCCCCGTTACCTTTCACCTCTCTATGGTCCCCTCGGCCTGAGGTTCCTCTCTTAGGGCTGCATATGGTATAATGTGGGATTATGTCCCCATTCACGTCGGTTATGCTGTACAACACCATACACATTCCCCTCCTAGAATCGTCTCTACTACGTCTGCGCTACATGACGTTAAAATTCGTGCTTGGTCCTATCACATGACCCTAAACTGTGACATTATCGTCCTGGCCGCACAATGAAAAACGGAACTGCATTGTGATGACCTCGTTGTAGAGGACATCACGTTGGGTATTGGTCACATGCCATGCCATTTGTCAACGCCTATCACATCTTGATTCTTGTGGCGACACTAGGTCCTGCTACCCTAGGCCTGTCGCTTCACAAAAAAACCACTCACCTTAAAGGACAAACAAGATTTATCAAATTACGCTTCTTTTAGTGCAAGGGCCACTCCCACACTCCCCTTTTTCCCTAGCACTGGTACCTTACCATGCCACCTTTCAGAACTACGTATGTCTTGATTCTCATCCTCATGGGATATGTAGGAGCGCCCGGGCACTTCCCCGCAGGCCCGACCTGACCTTCATGTTCGATCCCTCAACTCGAGCATTTCCCCAGGGAACACATGGTAAGTAGGGATTAGGTCCTCATTCACGTCGGGTTTTGTAACTACCTTTCCATGTTTCCCCTTCTCCCCTTACCCATTCATGGTCCGAGTTCTAAGACGTTAAACTAAGACTCTCTCAAGAACTACGTGTAGATTGATCCCCATCCTCATGGGGTACGTAGGAATGCCATTGAATTTTTTCAGTAGGCCCAACTCAACTCTCGTTTATGGTCCCTCGACCTAAAACTGTCTGAGAATCACATGGTGGTCGGAACCCCCGGTTCCCATTCACGGCAGGTGTCCGAGTTACCCCACCGTGTAGCTCCTATGTTTCCTCTCGCCCTTTGGTCCGAATTCTGCTACCCTAAACTAAGATCTCCCTATGGTAAAGGAATCTAATCCCTCTATCTAATATGCCTCATTTTCGTATTCAGATGTGTTTTGAAAAAGATCCCGAAGTGTGGATTTTCATAGGGACATTCCCCTCATCCCATGACCAAGCTTCGTGAGCTCGCTATTTGGATCCTCATCCTCTTCTACATCCAAAAGGACCCTCGGATGACATGGATGCTAGGCTTAAGGGATCTCCATGGATGCTGGACCTAAGGGCCCTCCAATCGTTTTGGGCCAACATCCCTACGGATCTCTGACAACATTTGTGACATGGTTCCGTGTTTCGAACATGGTCAACGGTTGACCCTCATTTGTATTTCCACATTCTAGGCTAACACGATATGGGTGCTGCGTTTCTGCCATGGTTAATGGTTATCTTCTATCGTCACGCCACCACCATTGTGATCCAAATTTTGAGCGTCATGATTCACACATTTCCACTTCCTCGTGTTCAAGTGGAATTCCAACATGCTCGGCTCTATCTCTTCATGCATACAGGTGTGCCACATGGTCGTGTTAGTATTAAGGGACCGGTATTCACCGAGAATCCCCTCACCCTAACATGCCCCCTTTCTGTTTCGGGAAAGTCCCACCACTACTTCTTGTTTCCCACACCGAGCATGACTCGTGTGGGCTTAGTAGTTGTGGTGGGATGTGTACCAACACGACCAGGCTTCTCATCATCCCACATGACGTTAAACTGCTCTTTTAGAACTATGTATGGTTTGATTCCCATCCTCATAGGATACTTAGAGATGCCCTGGTATTTCTCCTAGGGTCCAGCCCATAGGAATCATTAATCCTATTCTTCCCCTTTCCGGACCCTTGGCCGGACCCCTCATAGAGGACCATGTAACTATGTTTATACCCTGAACAAGTTCAGGATGCCCCAAGATCCTGTTGGGAGGCAACATAACCCCTCGTCAGAGAGGCCCTGTCCCAAAGAAGGAAGCATCCTCAATCAAACTGATGCGCTCATCTGGCATACTCCCACCACAGTGGTGTAGTTACGTGAGTGTTGTATTATGTTCGCACAAACCATCACTCCATATTTGACGCTTTTCGTGCCCCTTATTCGGACCCTCGTCCCCTTTCATGTCTGAGGGGACCCCCTAACAGCCCGGTCTCATGCTGCATCGTCTCACCTACTATCCTGGTCTAATGTCCCAGATGATTGGTCATGTTTGGAAGGACCCCCTAATAGTATGGGTGCTAGACCTAGGGTCCGCCTACTGTCCTGGGGCAACGTCCCGAAGGAATGATCAACAACATTTGTGAAAAGGTCCCGTGTTTGGAACATGGTCAATGTTCAACCCTCATTTGTTGTCCCCATATCAGGCTAATGCAGTAAGGATATCGTTTCTCTACCATGGTTAACGTTTGTCCCTTATTGTCACGCCATCCCACAGTGTTTTGAATCTTGGGTATCGTGATCCACACTTCCCATTTCCATCTGTTCGGACCGATTTCAGCACCCCTGGAATTGCACCGTTCGTGGATAAGAGCATGCAAGAGAAACGATAATTCAACTATTCTGAGAACCTCCTTCTCCGGCCAGGCCTCTCCCATCTTCCAGAAATCTGGACTGGTTGTCCAAACCCTGGATGCCCGAAACTTTTTTTCCACTCCCATGTTGGGTGAGACGATGAGGCAAATATCTCCTGTTTCTCACATCGGCTTGACCCACGTGAGCTTGGGGAATTGTCACCGGACATCCCACAAACACTATAGGGATGTAATGAACCGATGCAGACAGTGGAAAATTTTCATGCTACGACATTCAAAAGAAGAAAAAATTGAAGCGCGAAAGTACCATTAAAAGGTTTGTAATTTATTACAGTACCCAGGGGTCGACTCCGCCCATGGACGGGTGAACCCTGTAAAAAGAGCGTTGCAGCTCCACCACCCTTAGGCTTGTGGCGTTTAGGAATTTCTGCCGCTGACTCAGCTCCTGCTCCTCCTCAGCAGCGGTGGGGCATAGTTCATCAGCCTTGGCCCTGGCCCTCTCTATGCCAGCATTAATGGCATCCCTCTTTCCAGAAGCCTGCCTCTTATGCTCTTCTGCCTCTTCCAGCTGGGCCTTCAATCGTGAGATCTGCTCAGATTGTGTATTAAGAGAGGTTGAGTGCTCATCCACCCGGGCCTGTAGCCGTTGAACTTCACTTTCATCCTCTTGGAGCTTCTTGATGTTTGTCGCCTTCCTCCGCTGCCAGCCCACGCTGAGCCCACGATCATACTCCCGGATCTTCTCGGCCATGAGATCGCAGATTAGCGCATGGGGACGTTGGGAATCCATTCCCCCAGCGCACAGTTCGCGTATCCGCGAGTGAAGTCTATCCATTTCGTTCAGCCATAGCGCTTGGGGGTGTCCTTGATGAAGCCCGTGATTAGCTTCCACGATCGGCAGCGGACTATACTGATGTCTTCTTCGTCAGAGGCCATTTCATCCCAGTCTACATGATTGGTAGGCTCGTATGCAGGATACGCCCTCAAGAAGTCCTCGGTAGGATCTGCATCTGGCGTTGAATCCGGTGCGACATCTGGCACCGGAGCAGGCATGACGGGACATGGGTCGACCGGTTGATCCTCTTCATCAGAGTCCACCTCAATAACCTCAGGCACGACCCTACTGGTACTCCTTCCAATGATGGTGTGTGTTGCAGCTCGGGGAGATGGGGGAACTATCTCCACCATCACCGGCATGCCCTAGGAGGGATGCCACCAGAAATCCCGACCAGCCTTGCCGCAATAGCCCATGCAAGTCGAAGAACTGTATGATAGAGAGGGACATAAACGTTAATTGGCACAATCTATATGTGACAACAATGAATCCTGTAGAGGAGACTTACAGAGATTGAACTCCTGGTGTTTCTATTGAGTTGATGCTGACGGGAACCTGGGGAATGGCCCTCCATATACTATTGGAAGGATAGGAGATCCTAGAGGAGCCGCCTCGGGTTCTCTGGCCCCACAAGACATAGAATTGGACGCAGCCATAGGCACGAGTTTTGAAGGTCCTGTATCCTCACCCGCCAAGGGGTGAGAGCGAGGCCTGCGTACAAGTTCCTCCTGCATGGTTCAAACATCGGTGAGAAATCCATGATGGCCCGAGAACGGACCATAAGGAAAGAAATTTGGAATTCTACCTCAAGAGCCTCTGCAAAATCATTAGAATCTGACTCTTGGTCTCCGACTTCGCCCTCCTCCAACAGGCTCCCTCCGCCAGCCTCATCCTCCCGAGATGAGTCCCCTGATTCTTCCGGTAGGGGGAAGCACTCCCTCAGATCGGAAGCTGATAGCGGTGGGGGAACCGTCTGATCCAGCAGTACCCTCACCCGGTCTGTCATTGGGCGTGGGACACCACTGGAGTGAACGTAGTCCTCCAGCTCGTCCAAGTATTGCTTCGCCTCCGCCAGAGACGCCATGAAACCAGCTTGGACTGGGTCTATGCCCGGTAACTCCATCCCGAGGCGATTCAAGTGTGCCCACATCTTGGGTGGACTGAGGAATTTTCCGGATGACATCCCAAATTTCCCAGGGCTCTGGGAAGATGACATCCTCTTCCATGTCGATATGATGCAACCGCTTCCCCGGAGCCTGAGTGGATATCCTACGAACTCCCCTCAGAGGCCACCCCTCCGGGTGGCCCTGCTTTTCCAGAATCACTGGATCCGCCGCTACTTGCCACACCCTCAGCCGGTGTGGGCCTCGCGGCCATGGAAACCCCGCCGCCGCGAGAGGCCCTTGCTACCCTCCGGCCCCAACCTCGGGATAGGGGAGGCCTGCCGTCACCAACTCGAACGGTTGGCTGCCTCACCATCTCCCCCGGATAAGCGGCCTCCCAACTGATGGCATACTCCCTCACCAATCTGAAAGCGGTGGTGGATGGAAGCAATGCAATTTGCATCTGTCCATCTTCCCTTGTGAACATGAGCCACAAATGCCTCATCACACATGGGTGATCCTCATGAATCACCTCCTAGTAGACCTGCAGGGTCAGCCGTTGGAGGCACCAGAACTGCCTCACAAACTGATGTGGGGTGTACGGTTCACAGAGCGGCTCACCATCCACTCGTGCCACCAAAACACTGCCTTGAAAGGCCAAGAGATAAGCCCGGTGCTCTTCTGTCCCCTGCCCATCATCCGTGAGTACTCCATTCGGCAATGGAAACGGGTGGAAGATGAACTCTTCCACCCTCTACACCCGATTCAGCACCACCGGTAGAGTTAGTTTGAATGGGAAGCTCCCGGCTGCATTCTGAATGGAAGGGAGGATGTTTGATCTCGGCGGCGAGATAGGGTTTATATACTCATAAATCCCCCTGATGTGCGCCAAAATCCACCCATACAGAAGGTGGAAGGGCCCGCATATCCTTGGTGGCTTCTTGCCCTCGCTAACGTCCTGCAGCATCCTGTACAACTTGGCGAGAATTGGAATCCCCAGATTGACCCGCTGCCCCATAGCCAGTATAGACACCATGATGAATGAGCTAGGCCGCACCCCCATGATGGTATCTCTCACCGGTAGGATCCAACCACAAATAAGGGCCACGATGAATGACACCGGCCTGACTATCGGCTGCTGTTCAGTGCTGACACTGAAACCCCAAGTCTTCCATTGGCTGTCCTCCAAGACCCGCCAATACGAGTGCTCCTTGCCCCTTTGAGCCACCTTCGGACAAGTTCGAGGCCTTAGAGGGAACTCTCTATTCTCTGGGAAGTTCAGGAACCGCTCGAACCACTTCCTAAAGTGGACATCCCTCACTGCCTCCTTGTCCATTCCAGGGACCAGTGCCATCAGCGCCGATGCCAGTAGCGACATCTGTTCTGTATCCTCCCACGCGCTCATGACAGGGAGGAACTCATTCTACATGGCCCCCAAGATTGGAACCCCTAAAATCTGGCAGACATCCCATAGGATGATGCCCACCTCCCCATGGTGCAGGTGAAAAGTATTGGTCCTAGACGACCATCTTCTCAGTAGCTCCAACATCAGCTGTTTTGGTTGGTAGATGTGGAATTTGGAGGCCCATGGTGCCTCATACAAAACCACTCTCCTTAGCTCAGCCCCAAACTCCTCGCATGAGGCACCTACCCAGTAGGCCCATGCCCATTCATTGGTGAAGTTGCTGCCCTGGCGCAGGTCCCACTCATCGGACCACCCCTTCGTCGAATCCTGCAAAGACACCTTCATCATGGTGCAGTACAGAGGAGGGGACGTCTCCGGTTGCAGTGGCTCCTCATCAATATTGTTCACATGGTTGTAGAGACAGTTGGCGGTGACGGGTGTGAATTCCTCCCGCTCATGACCATCGGCCGCCCTGAACCACTGGCACTGGCATGACGTGCTCCTGAACCAGCATGCTGGTTCATCCCTACTCGCCTCAGGGATGAAGACATCATCCCTCAGCTCGAAGCCATATAATGGTAGCTTCTTGCATTGCGGGTAGTTCTTTTTAATCTTTGATTGCAGTGCTATCAAAGAATTATGGTCCGAGTGACTTCGGACCATCTCTCCAAGGCCCAGACAGTTAGCCATCTCATCCCTCTGAGCAGCGTCGGCAAGCACCCCCAACACAGCTTCTCTATGGGTCATTTTGATTGTGGAACTTGAAAAACATTCAGGTCAGGTCGCAAATGTTTCTCGCGAAGAGCTCTCGCGAAGCTCGGATGAAAAACCAAGCAGCGGAGCCTGTCCTAGAACGGAAAACAGAAGTTTGCTGGGCGTGGTCGCGGAGTCGGAGACTCGTGGTTTGCCGCGAAGCTCGATTTGCGGAGAGCAGACATGGACTACATGGAGCTTCGTGAAGTTGAGAGCGTAAAAGGACAAAATTAGTGAGAAGAAAAAAGAGATGTCAGCCCCCTATTTATAGGCGGCGACCCCAGAGCTTCATGGCGCATCCCGCCCACACAGAGTATCACGGTGCATCCGGACAGTGCGGCCACTGGCCGCCCCGCAGGCCTTCTTCGTGGGGCCGCTTCGCGAACCACTGATAATTTTGGAGATTTTCCCTTACACTTCAACCCTTCATCCCTCTGTGGCTCAAATTCTGAGGTGGGGCATTTTTTGGCGCCAAAATATTGGACGAAAAATGAAGAAGGAAAAGAAGCCCGCGCTCTGCCCCGCGAAGCACAGCTGCGGAACGCCCCCCCAGCCCACGCGGCCGCCGCGAAGCTCCTGATGTGGTAACGCTCTGCAAACAACCATATGTTCACGAGCCCACCACAAATCTCCTGAGGAGGCAACTCTCCACAAACGGCCTGACGTTCGCAAGCCCACCACGAAGCTCCTGAGGCGGTAACGCTCCGCGAATGGCCTGAAGTTTTCAGGCCCGCCGCGAAGTGCCCTCTGCCCCTTCACGCCGCGTGAGCTCTGATTCACAGCGCCCCTTTCCTATAAATATTGGGCTCCCTCTGAGTTTAAGGAAGTGGACGATCCGACCTTTCGGCTTCTCATCTCCTGAATCGTGAAGCACCCTTCGCCCCTGGGAATCATGATCTCTGAGAGGTACTTCTACTTCGTGAGATGCCTTCTCCTTGTCTCATCTTGATCCCCTCTTCCGAGAGGGATTCACTTCATGAATCCTAAGGGCATTCGCGAAGGAAGGGGATTCTCAAGGGAACCCGGGCAGCCGCGGAGTGTTTATGCTTCGCGAAACACCCATCCTGTACTAGTGATCCACATGCCAAGGTGGGGTCGCTGTACATCGTAGAGCACACTGCTTCACAGCACCTTGCTTTGCAAGGCACCTCTGATTTGCGAGGAAGTGCTCCGAGAATACTATTCCACTTCACGAAGCACCTCCCATTTACACCCCTACCCCATTCTAAGGCCAAGGCACTCCACTTTGCGAAGCATACTCCTTTGCTTGGAAATAACTCTTCCCGTGCGACCCTCCAGGTTTGCACGATGTTATTTCAAAGTCCCATGGACAACACCACCCGTAGTGTTGCTTCGCCTAATGCTTCTTCGCATAGGCAGGCTAACAGCTATTGCTTCTTCGCATAGCCACGCTAACGTGGACCCCTTGATGGTTCGCTCCGCGACCCCCCTTTACTATGGCCTTGCCAGTACCATCCCTCCCCCAAGGAGCAGAGGGTACCGATCATGTAGGTCCTAGGGGTTTGGAGTAAACCCACCTCGTTTGAGCTGTAGTACGTTAAACTGCCAAGCACCTCGTCCTCAACACATGACGTTAAACTGTGATCATACCCCATTCCTCACATGTGGGGTTTCCCCCATCTCGGACATTCATTACGCCGCTCGTCTCCACGGGAATGGAATCACTCTCACAGGGGATGATATCCTCCTTCTCGGAGTAGTGTATGTCCATGGGAGAAGGGAAACCACATTGTTATAATCCCCCAATCCTCTCTTGCGGAAGGTAGCACCCATGCACCTCCGTACTTCCCCTCTGCCAAGGCCAGTGGATGGCGCGATAAGAAATGAGGCACCTTACATCTTTGGTCCCAAATCCCTCTCTCACCGCGCTTTGTCACACTTCGGGCCTCCATCCTGGAGTAAGTCCTAGCATCGTGGGCTGCTTAACACATAAGCCCCTTTTCGTTACCCATGTATGCATCCTTCACAACGTGATCGTCAGGTCCCTGCAACCTCTTGTTTCTCACACTGAGCATGACTCACATGGTCTTAGAGTGAGCACCGACCCTGACCCCCACCTTCAGGGAACCACGGGGACTTTGATCCATGTCCAGGCATGGTACGTAGGAATCCTCCACAAGGTTCAAGCCCACCACCCGTCGTTTATTCACATCAGGGTTTATCCTCGTCCCGCATGATGTTAAACTGCATCCTAGTCCCGCGGTAAGCCGTTGTGACCTCACATGAACTACATGGCCTTTGATCCACACTATAGTGTGATACGTAGGAAGCCTCCATGAGGTTCAATCCCACCACTCGGTCATTTCCTCACGTCGAGTTCCACCTCCGTCCAGCATGATGTTAAATTGTATGCCCTGTCCAACGTGACATTAAACTGCACATCCATTTGAACTACGAGGTCTTTGATCCATGTCAAGGAATGGTACGTAGGAGGCCTCCACGAGGTTCAAGCCCACCACCCGTCATTTCTTCACGTCAGGTTCCACCTTCGTTCAGCACGACGTTAAACTGCATTCCAGCCTGACGGCAAGTCGTTGTGACCAACCTGAACTACGAGGACTTTGATCCATTTCAAGGCATGGTACGTAGGAAGCCTGTCAGAGGTTCAAGCCCCCCCCCCCCACCAGTGGACCCCCCGAGTTCACTTCCACATCGGTTCACTGACAAAACCAAACCTGAACTACGGGGTCTTTGATCCACGCTAAGGTGTGGTACGTAGGAAGCCTCCACGAGGTTCAAGCCCACCACTTAGTTATTCCTTCACGTCGGTTCACCAACACCTGGGAAACCTAGTGTGTAAGCCCCACACCATCTGGACCAAGGTCTCTTTTCTTTCACGTCGGTCCACCGACACCCACCATTCACTCTCGAACAACGAGGACTTTGATCCGTGTCAAGGAACGGTACGTAAGAAGCCTTCCTGAGGCTCAAGCCCAACTTTACTATCACCCTTGAGATGGTCCCATTTCATTCCCCCTCTACTTCATCCATCCACCCATCCATTATCCACCCTGATTCTTACACGGGCCGCCACATCCCGGTGGGATCATGCCACTCTACTCCCCTCCATAGTGTCCGAGAAGCCGCCCATGAGCAGATCCCGACATCGACACCCCTTCAAGGGAAATTCATCAATATGATCCAATACAGCTAGTGTTTTGATCAGGCCGATCCGTCCCCGCTGGACGTTAAACTCGCGGCCTACCTCGTGATAAACATGAGATGCCTAAGGAAAACCTCGCATGGCACAGCTTTGGCGTAACCGTCTCCGCTTAAGGTTAAACCTGTGGCATACCCTGTGTTAAACATGAGAAGCTGAGGAAAACCTCAGATACATGCCTATGGAATAGGATTCCCCACGCTCGATGTGGGATGCCTCGGGCTTCCGCACCTTCGAGAAGACCTATGACAAGATACAAAAGACAGACACACCAATTCCCCAGCATTCAGACACGCTACTGTTGCCTCGACATGACTACTCCCCTGACTGAAGGTTGCTGCCCCGAACGGACCCTTTGGAATGTCCTGACAGAAGCAGTGTAATTAACTGGCGTCCATGAAAACATGGCACTGTGAAGATTTTCACGAACAATGTATTAAATCTATGAGGGAGACCCGGACTAGGTGACAAGTTCCGATGAGGAATCCACAGAAGGAAGAACTGACATCCCATCATCCCGTTTCGATCAAGGAGAAAATGTCCCTAAACAAGGAATGAATGTCGTCCACCTTTAGAAAGTGGGAATGTGGGGCAACAGCTGTGCGTCCTCCATAGACGGATGTGCGCGCCCTGGTGTAAAAGCATCGGAAACAGAAATGGTGAACCTGATGTGAATGTCTTCTCCTCAATGTGGAGATTAGTAGCGTTTGAGACACCAGTAGATTGACATGTCACTGGATCTAGATATCCGGCACTGGGTCCCGCCAAGCAAATAGTGGGCCTGGCGTGAAACTCACCGGATGTTGGGGAATTAAAACGTGGGGAATTCTGTTCTGTAATGTTGTCGGCATGGATCCCTCTTACCAGACACGAAAGACAGAATAACGCTGGGGGACTGGTTGTCAAATTATTTTCCTCGCAGTGCTAACGAGTTAACCTCCCTACTTCCCAGGAACTAGGTTGCTTCTATGGAGACACGAACACCGCCCGCTCACCTACACAGGTATGAGGGAAATACCAAGATAGCTGCTCTGCGTGGCTCCACTTCCGTTGCAACGACCTCTACATCTATGAATATGGGACGCCCACATCCCCTCTCCCCATCAGAGATCATCCAATGAAGGGTGATAAATAACCTTGTACGCAGGTACGAGGTGGAAGGGGTCATCCCAACTTGGGATATGGCCCGCTTGGACCTGGAGGCATCCAGGCCCCGCCGTCAATGCCACCCTCAAAGGCTGCGTAGGGAGCCCCTGCTCCCCACCCCAATGTTCAATCGTTTCGGGAGCCTGTCCCTGGAACGCCTCGACGACTCCTCGCCTTATGTTGATGAGGCGGGTGATGTCCGGATCAGCCTGGTCAGAGTCCCAATACAAGGGCTCCAGGAAAGGGCTCCCATCCAGCCGCGTCAGCGCCGCCGTCTGGCTTCGCCAGAAGAGCAGGTAGGCTATGCCCCTGTACCACCTACACCAGCTCGTCTGACCTGACGTCAGTGCCGGGCTCGAGATGAGGACGCTCGTCAAGGTGCGTCGACGTCAACAACTACTATGGCCCGAGCCACCGCTGACGTGCATCATCGAGTCCCTGCATACACTGAGTAGGGGCACTCCTTCACTTGACCAGGATCGATGCCTTAGCTGCCCCATGGGCAGGCTGGGTTGACTCTCGCGGTCGCAGGCCCGAGTGGTGATTTCCGCGAACCAACCCACGGTAACGTCACTCTATATGGAGGTCCTCTCCGTACCACCATTCCATAGAGCGTGGGCCTCCCCCACTCCGAAGCTCGTCATGGGGGTATGCCTCATGCCACTCCCATCCTGAATGAAGACCTGCCTCGTGGCAGTGACGCTCGGTGCGGAGGCCTCTCCCGCGCCCACCATACAGGGAATGGAGTTCCTCCTCCTCCCCCCGACCGTCGATGTGAAGGCACCGCCCATCCGGTCCCTCTCCAACGTGGGGGTTCTCCCTACGTCCTCTTTGCAACTGGCGAAGGTCCTCCTCGCCCCAGCAACCCGAGGAGTGAAGGTCAGCCTCGCTCCACCCACATCAAACATGGAGGTCCTCCCCATGCTCCTGCCGGTTCCAACAGAGGTTCCGCCCCCATGGGCGCTTTCAATGGAGGTCCTCCCTATCTACCCTTTGACGTTTTCCATGGTGCCCCTTTCACCCTGGCTATCTCAAGTGGGAGTCCTCCCCGACATGGCGTCGGCGCCACTCCGAGACTACATGTCAAGGATCAACCTTGTCCCGAAGAGCCATCCAGGGGCAGGAGAGCAGGTCGTCACCGCCACAAGAAGAGTCATGGGAAGGCCCGAGTGGAGATCAAACCGGCCCGTTTCTCGGATTCTGAAGCGGAATGCGACTGAGCAATGGAACCTTCTCCCCGCTCCTCCGCGTCAAGGACTGGGGCAGGAACTAGGCGCGTCAGCCTCATTCTCCCAGAATGTGAGGTCCACTAGATTCCCGCCTACCTCCACAGGTACATCTAGGAGTAAGAAATTGTGGAAATTCTGTAGGTCCCGACCGCGCAATCACCACCGTCGTCACCAGAAGCGCCCTCTACCTCTACCAGAGATCATAGAGACCTGTTTTGTGGACCAACGACGGTCGATCAACGGTGTGACCCATCGTCGGTGGCCGCAATTCCTACGCCAGAGGATGTGGCTATCAGCCCATTGTATCGTGATATTGTGGTCAGGTCACCTCACTCTTCAGAGGATGGCCCGGAATTCAGCGACCAGTCGGCTCGTTCGCCGTATTCTCCACCACCTGATTTATTGTCCCAGCGGTCCGCCTCGGTACCTCTACCGGTCCCTCAGCCACCTCTAGTTGACGAGTGGGGAAATACGGGGCCGGACCTTGAGTTTGAGCCCAGGAGATTCTGGAGCATTCTCACAGCAGATCACTTTCCAGAGAAGTTCTGGCCGACGGGAGCACTGGACTTTTGCGCGCCAGAATCCTTTACCCCAGAGGAAGTAGGGTGCTTCCGCTGACCCCTATGGGAGACACACTTCGGCCTTCGTTATGAGTGGGTAGTGTACCCTAGGAGCCTAGAGAACTTCGAAGAAATCAGCGTGCAATGGCGCCTGATCGATTTGGCCGCACTCCCTGTGGCCCAGCACCCTAAGTCGCCCGGCCGCCAGAGCACCCTTCAATGAAAATGCATTCAGAGTCTCAAAGTACTCTGTAGAATCATAAGGGAAGCTACCCCCCATGTGCAAGTCCGTGGCTAGGGATAGTATGCCACCCTTCTCTTCAGTCCTGTCCGACGGCAGTCCGATTCGTTATGCGACATTGAGGACATGCCCCCAAGGAGGGTCGCGGTCCACATGGCTGACATAGTATAAAAGGAGGACGAGCTTGAATTCCACGATGGAGAACTACCCCCTGAGGGTGTACCACCACTGCTGGACCCATCAGGGAGGGTTACCCATCAGTAGAGAAACATTCTAGGCCTCCCTGTACCCACCAAGTCGCTGGTACTCAGTAGAAATGCCGGTAAGGGTAAGGAGCATATCAGAACCGTCAAGCACTCTAACCTGTCCTCCTATGTTCAAAAGACGGGCGAAGATCCCGAGAAGGCTGAGTTACGCCAACATCTTGCTGAGCAGAAGAAGCTGGTTGACGAACTCCTGGCCGAGCGCACTGCAGATCGGCAACCCGACTACGGTAATCCCATGCCAGGGCAGCAGGGGCAGGGACAATTTCCCCCCGGTGAGCTACCTACGGGCAACCCTGATCATGCTACTCCCGCAGATAGGGAAGAAGCTAGAACTCATGAAAAGAGGGTACAATACGTCTTGCAAAACCCTCCAGAATGATGGGGAAATCTGAGGAATCCAGCCTGGGTCCCCCCAGCCGCCACATAGGCCATTCCGCTAGTCGCTCCACGAGCTACTGAAGCCATCTACTGTGTCGAAGAACCTGACAATTCACTTGTGATTAGGGATCCCCTTCAAGATAGGGACCCCCACCCGGATGATCTTATAGCAGCACTCATCACCCACCTCGAAGAATTGGAAACACGGTAGGTGGCAGTCCCACCGGATGGCAAGCCATATCCTGGGTGGGTGGATGATATGCCCGCACCCCAGGGTTTTGGGAACCCCACTTTTTCACCCTTCAACGGGACTGGGGACCCACCATATCACTTGGCCCACTTTTCTTCGAGGTGTGGCCCCATGCTAGGAACCCCGGTCCAGCAAGAAGCTGCCAACCTCCGATGTTTCGTACAGACATTGGAGGGCCCCACATTCGTCTGGTACAGCCAGCTCCCTATCGGATCGGTGACCGACTAGGAGGGTCTCCGTCGGCAGTTCCTATTCTAGTTCAGCTCCACCATGCAAAAGACCAACATCGCATACCTCTTCAAGTGCAAACAAAGGCCTAACGAGCGAGTCGCGGACCTCTTCGCCCGGTGGAAGGGACTTACATACTCCCTCGACATGCCACCAACTTAGGAGAAATTACTGAAAATGTGTGTAGGGAACGTCAAAACAGATCTGGTTCCTTCTTTGATCACCCACAACTACCCTGGAGGGTTCTGGGATTTCTCAGATAAGGCTAGCGCCTCGAGGAGGCTCTGCAACAGGCTAGTCAGGCACGTTTTCTGCCCCCTGTGATCCCAGCAAAGAGGGCTGCTAGAGTCGAACCCACCGAAGTGGCCCAAATAGAAGCCCTCAGGCAGCTGGAATTACTGCCAGCGGCACCATCCCCGCAAACCCGCAGAGGTCCTCTACCTCAAGCACAGGCTCCTGCCCAACAGCGATCACCTCAAAATCGACAGGCTCCCCCGCACAATGCGCCACCACCGCCTAAGCGGGACAATCAGGCACCACCTCCTCAACAGGCCCCTCCGGCCCCTCGTTAGGGCCAGGCTCCCAGGGCCCCCTATTCAGAAAGAAGGCACCAGACTTACTCATTCAACGAGAATCAGGTCCCTGGTTACTCCCAAAGTGCTTCAGATCAAGGGATTGTGTGCTTACCCGAGCGTAGAAGGCCGGCAGGGGGGAATCTCACCGATCGCCCCAACTACTATCCCTATCATCGGATTCTGGGGCACACCCTCAAGCAATGCTATGTGTTTAAATATTAGCTTCAAGACCATATCGACAACAACATAGTCAAATTGGGCCCATCACCAACACAACTATCAGGTGTCTTTGTAGGGTCGGAGATTGATAGCGACAACGAAGGAGAGTGGAAGCAGGTTCCCAGCCGTGGGTCCCTGAAATACGACGATTGGATTGCTCAAAAAACCGTCGCCCGTGCCCATGGTATCATTCGGGCACGCCTAAAACAGACGGAGCCTTCGTAGGAAGTAGCTAGTACCTCTGCATCGTCATCACAACCGACCACTTCCCAAAAGGGTAAGCAGCGACGACGTAAGAAGAAGCAACATGCTTCACCTCTACCATCGTCATCCCAAAATCTTGGCGACATTATGCCCCCTGAAATGGGGATTTCTCCCAGAGTCCGCCCGATGGTGGATGGCTCGTCCAGCGACAACCAGGGGTACGCTTCGGTTAACACCGTGGAGCTAGTAAAGCCCTATATGGCTCCCGAAGAGGGGGAATGCCAGGTGAACATCCCCAACATCCCCAGCCGACGTCAACGTCAGTGGAACCACAACCACACAGGACATCGAGGCACGTCATCGGGCACTTTCAGTCATGCCGTGCACGCTACTGAAACCAGACAGCAGGCTCAGCGCAGAGCTCAACATGTGCAATATCATCTGATTCCCTCAGATCTACCTCCACCACCATTTGTGTTACTAGATCATGTAGAGCTACCTCTTCCGTATCGCGGTTAGTCTTGCTCGGATGCAGGGCAATCTCCGTTGTCCGATTCTAATCCGGCGACTACTCTCCAGGCTTCAACTAGTAGGCAGCGGGATGTACCCAGTTCTAGACAGCCACCGGTTCAACCGGCAGGACCTGCTATGCCTCCAACCGTAGAGTGACCTCCTGTAGGCAGAAGCTCACGTCTGGCATGAAAGTATGATGTCCTGAAGCACCTAGCCAGCATTCTAGAAAGGCTTTCTATCCTTGAGGATCTTAGCTTATTGTCTGAAATCCATGAGGCACTTGCCGAGGCCCTAAGGATCCCCCTTCAGTTTGAGACGGAGGTAGCAGCAACGGAAGCCTTCCACGCTGAGACAATAGAGAACAACGAATTCCAGGAGGTTATCTCGTTCTCCAGTGAAGATGAAGACCCTCCCATATAGGGGCATATTCACCCACTGTACGTCACTGGCCATTTTAATGGTGTGGAAGTTTGCCACTGCCTTGTTGACATGGGTTCTGGGATCAACCTAATCCCGACTCGGACACTGCGAAATCTGGGTTTGTCGGAAGATGATTTAACTCCCTCCGACCTCTGAATCCAAGGATACGAAAGGACCGATCAATCCCCAGTCAGCAAGATCTGCCTGAAGACCTAGTTCGGTGGCATAATTGATAGCACTGAGTTCATGGTTGTCTCTCAGGACACCGCTTACAATGCATTGATGGGCAGGCCATGTCTCCATTTGCACACAATGGTCCCTTCGTCATATCACCAATGCCTCAAATTCTCCCTCAATGGTCGAGTAGGCATGCTCCAAGGAGATGTGTATCCTTTCGCCTCTTGTGAAGCCCGCTATCTAGACGCCGACTATTACAAGAGCAAGGATAAGCAAATCCTAGCAAGTGAGGATGAACCCGCCTCGGTCACAAGTGATCCCTGGGCAAGCATGGATGACGCCTACATTTTCCAGATCCACCGATTGGAGGCCACGACCCCCAACATGGGGCAATGTTTTGTTGTTTCAAGTACAAAAGGAAGGAATGTTCCCATGTCCAAGAGACGGCAGAAAATCACCTCGTACTCCTACACCAACCAGGATCAGGTGATCCCGGAACCTCCTACCCCTATGAGATATCGGAATGTCAGGATTATAGAGATACGGTACGTCATTCATGCCTCTTTCTCCAGGCTAGAATTAACCGACTCAGGCCGACGCATCACCACTACTTTGATGTCATCAAACGTGGTCCCTTAGGACGAATGCCAGATGGGATAGGATTGACTACCTTCATTGCTATAGTCTCAGTGACACATGTGTCTCCTGATATGATGACCACTACTGCCCAAGGTGGCACCAGCTACCCGTCAGGGTTTTATATCTCAGAATAATCTCCCCTTGTAGGAAATCCCGCCACAGGTGGAGAGGAAGACCTGGAAGACGCTCCCCCCACCTTTGAGGAAGGAATATCTACCATGATTGATGAATTGGTACAAGTGAACCTCTGTAGCACGGCAGATCCGAGACCCACATTGATCAGTTCCCCAGAGGAGCTGCGGTGGTACATAGACTTTCTCAAACAACACTGTGATGTGTTTTCATGGAGTTAAGGCGAGATTCCAGGACTAGATCCTTAAGTAGCTGTTCACCGCCTGGGCCTCCCGTCAAACCATCGTGGGTTTAAGCAGCCTCCCAGAAAGATGCATCCTTCTCACGGTGCCATGGTTAAGGACGAGGTTGATAGGATTATCAAATCCAACTTCGTCAATGAAGTCCAGTACCCCAAGTGGCTTTCCAAAATTGTGCCAGTTAGGAAGAAGAACGGGCAGATCGGAGTCTGCATCAACTTCTACGATCTCAATATCCACTTCCTAAAGGATGATTTCCCCCTTTTGGTGACCGAGTTATTGATTGATTCCATGGTTGGGTTCCAAGCCCTCTCCTTCAAGGATGGGTTTTCCGGGTACAACCAGATCTGAATGGCCCCCAAGGATGAGGATTCCACTACCTTCAAGGCCCCCAAGGTACATTTTGTTACCAGGTTATGCCCTTCGGCCTGAAAAATGCAGGTGCCACTTATCAGTGGGCCATGCATCGCATGTTCAAACCGATTCTCGGGACGTTAGTGGAATGCTACGTGGATGATCTAGTGGTCAAATCTTGCCAGCTCTAGGACCATCTCAAAGACCATGAGAAAGTGTTCGGTTTCCTCCGTTCCCGCCACCTGAAGATGAACCCGTTAAAGTGTGCCTTTAGGGTCACCTTTGGGAAGATTCTTGGCTTTGTTGTTAGATACATGGGCATTGAGATCAACCCAGATAAGATCAAGGCCATCAACCAAATGCCTCCCCCGAGCAATATTCGGGAACTTCGAGGTCTCCAAGGCCACTTATCCTATATACGCCGATTCATCGCAAATTTCACCGGAAAGAGTCATCCCTTTTACCGGCTCATGAAGAAAGGTGCTGCCTATGAATGGGATGAAGAGTCTCAGACCACCTTTAAGGAAATCAAGCAGTATCTGCTACAACCTCCGGTTCTAATGCCACCCGTCTCTGGAAAGCCACTGGTCCTTTACGTGACCACCCTAGAATGATCCCTCGATGCACTTCTCACCCAAAAGAATAATGAGGGTATGGAGAACAATCTCTACTATCTCAGCCGCATGCTTCTCGATACAGAGATCAGATACCCCCCTATCAAAAAGAGTTGCCTGGAGCTCGTGTTTTCCGTACATAAGTTTCGACATTACTTGCAGCAGCATGAGGTACAATTGGTCTCTCAGGTAGACCCACTGAAGTACATAATGAACCGCCCCATGTTGACCGGCCGACTAGTGTGGTGGGCGGTGATCCTACAGCAGTTTGACATCAAGCTTGTGCCTCAGAAGTCTATAAAGGGACATGCATTGGCAGACTTCTTAGCTGCTCATCCAACCTCCACAGATCAATCCCTGGACCTAGATTTTCCTGATGAGACGATCCTCTCAATCGATCCTGCCGTCTCATGCTGGAAAATGCACTTCGATGGTGCCTCCCGAAGCCCCACCGACAGGAGGCTCAATGATCCCAAGCTCAACAGAGTGGGTCTGGGTATTTTCTTGATCACCCCAACGAAAGCCGTCCTTTCATACTCATTCCTGTTGTCAGAAGGCTGTACCAACAACGAGAAAGAGTACCAGGCTCTCATCACATGCCTTGAGTTAGCCCTTGAGATCGATGGCCCCCATCTACATGTGAAAGGAGATTCCGAGCGGGTCATCAAGCAGGTCAATGGAGACTATGTCGTCAGAAAGACGGAGCTTGTGTCATTACTGGAGTGCGCCCTTCGTCTAATGGCCCAGTTCCCTTCTCGACCAGAGGTTACCCATGTCCCTCGGTCACAGAACGGTCGAGCAGACTCTTTGGATGGATTAGATGCATCGCTCGCAGAACCCGATCAAGATGATTTTATCATACATGTGGCACACCAGAGAGTCATTGCCCCCATCACCCCAGAGGACAATGACGACCTGCAGGTAAGTCATCTCACCGCTGGAACTTCTACGTCAGGGGTCCCAGGTTCGTCAGACACAGTTGTTGAGGCCACTCCCGACTGTAGGGTACCTTTTGTCGAGTATCTCCAAAATGGTTGCCTCCCCAACGATCGGGCCCAGTGTGAGAGAATACGACACCGTGCACTGCAATTTACCCTCTAGAGCGGTCCCAGTCTTGAGAAGATCCTCTATAACTGGAGCTTCGATGGCATTCTCCTCTGTTGCATTCAAGGATTCGAGATTTCTCAGGTTATGCAAGAGGTTCACGCCGGTTCCTGTTGTGCCCACCAAGCTGGGCCAAAGATATACCATCAAATTAGACGGTTGGGGTACTTCTGGTCCTCTATGATCCATGATTGTATTGAGTTTTCCAGGAGATTCCACGCGTGCCAAGTTCACGCTAACTTCCTACATCGACCACTAGAGCCTCTCCACTCCACCAAGTATTCTTGGCCATTTTCAGTGTGGGGACTCTATATCGTGGGGCCATATCCACCGAAAATAGCTCTCCAGTGTAGGTTCATCCTAACTGCTACAGATTTCTTCTCCTAGTGGGTGGAGGAAGTTCCACTCAAAGAGGTCAAGGCCCGTTCCATCGTCGACTTTGTGAGCTCCAATATCATCCACCGGTTTGGGGTCCCTCACGCTGTCCTCACTGATAATGGCACCAACTTCCGAGAGGTCGAGCTGAAGAAGTTTTATACCAAGTACAATATCCGTTTGAACCATACCTCTCACTATCATGCATAGGCAAATGGAAGGATTGAGGCGTTCAAAAAAAACCTCTCTAACATTCTGCAAAAGATGGTTGCTCAGAATAAGAATAGTTGGCCAGAAAAGCTCCCCAACGCCCTATGGGCTTATCGGACGATGAATCACAACTCCACTAAAGTGACCCCATATTCCCTGGTATATGGGGCTGACACCGTCCTACCCATTGAGATCCATCTGCCATCGCTACGCACTGCAGTCTATGACCAGCAGATGCCAGATAAGGTGGCTGAAATCTGCCTAGCTGAATTGGAAGAACTGGATGAGAATAGGCTTCGTGCCCTGCAAAATCTGGAAAGGAATCAGAATAAGATAGCTGGAGCCTTCATACAAGAAGGTTCGCCTTCACTCTTTTCTACAGGGCGACCTAGTGTTGGCCCTTCGAACACCAATGATCCCCGGTAGGAAACCACCCAAGCTAGAGCCCAAATCGGAAGGACCTTATGTCATCCATAAGGTTTACCCCAACGGGGCATAATCCTTGGTGACCACGGATGGTGAGTTCATAACTCCTCCCACTAATGCCAAGTTCCTCAAGAAGTAATTTACCTAAGAATCCTTGGTCCGGCATGACCTTAAACTGTATGGTCCCGCAAGACCCTAAACTACGCCAACATCCTGCAAGATGATAAACTGCAAAATGGTCTGAGCTCTATGACCTTAAACTAAGATCTCCCCCGTCCTTACTATAAGACGTTAAAATATAATCCGGTCAGGCCTCCCTGACCGAGTCACACCCTTAGGCCCCTTGGCCTCTTCGGGCCCCTAGCCCCCGTCCTTACTATAAGACGTTAAACTGCAAGCCGGTCAGGCCTCCCTGACCGAGGCACAGCCTCAGGCCCCTTGGCCTCTTCAGGCCTCTGTCCCCCGTCCTTACTGTAAGACGTTAAACTACAAGCCGATCAGGCCTCCCTGAACGAGGCTCAGCCTCAGGCCCCTTGGCCTTCGTCGACTCAGGCTCTCTTATGGGATTTTATGGTGTGGTGCAGGACATGTCCTCATTCACATTGGGTTACCCGGCGTACCGTACATATCCCCAAATGAGATGAATATCATCCAACATGACATTAAACTACGCTTTCAAGAACTACATGCGGCTTGATTCCCATCCTCATGGGATACGTAGGAACGCTCAGACGTCCCGTCTTGAGCCCAGCCTCGAGCTCTTCTCTTTCACTGTCCCCCCTAGGTATAGTTTTCTTGTAGGATCCTTGAATGAAGAGGAGTAGGCTTTCTTATCCCCGCTTATACAAGGATTATAAGGGTCGCACCACGTGCCCACTCCCATTCTTCGATTCTCCCACGTCTTTACCACACGATGTTAAACTGCATGGCCTCCAAGAACTATTTATGGCTTGATTCCCATCCTAATGGGATACGTAGGAACGCAAAAACATTTCGTCTGTTGGCCCATACCAAAAGCCAAAATCTTCCCCTCAGGTCAATACATATGGTAGGGTGCACACTTTCGCCCTAACTTGCATCGAGCAAGCCTCGACTAGGCTGCACATCCCCCTTGGAGAAGTTCACCTCTTTCGTGGATGGGTAAAGCTATGCTCCACCCACTCCTTGATTGGGATTCCATAACATTCCTCACCCGAAGAGACCCTCAAGAACAGCCTAGATACCATGCCCAAGGGCTCTCCTACCGATATAGGCCAACGCCCCCAAGGGTTTCGGAGCAACAAACCGATACAAGTCCCACGTTGTGAATTTGGTCAACGGTCAACGCTCATTTGTTGCTCCCATATTAGGTCACCATAAGGACGCTGTGTTTCGAACATGGTCAATAGTGTCCTGGATCTTCGGGTCCACCCCAAGATGTCCCAAACATCGAGTGCAGTAATTCGTTCTGCCCCATCCCGAAGTGACAAACTTCCCTCCGGGTGGTGCCAGCGGTCGGGCCCATGGCCCTGACTCTCTTATAAGGGATATACGGTGGGGTGAAGGATTGCGTCCTCATTCACGACAGGTTAATTTCCATGCCATGCACATCCCCAGATGAGATAAAGTTATCTCTTTCCCCGTCCTCATGTAAGACATTAAAATGCAAACTGGTCGGGCCTTCCTGACCGATGCCTAACCTTAGGCCCCTTGGCCTTCTCGAGCCCTAGCCCAAGTTCTTACCTGGAGTGTATGGTGTGGTGAGGGATTATGTCCACATTCACGTAGGTTTGTTCACCATTCCACACACCTCCTCCGTCTAGGGGTTCCTATTCCCCGACCATCATCCTTACTGCAAGACATTAAACTTCGAGTAGGCTAGGCCTTCCTAACGAGAACCCAACTATCAGGCCCCATGGCCTTTTCGGGACCCCTGGCCCAGGTGCATTCCTATAAGATTGTGCGGAGTGGTGTGGGGTTATCTCATCATTATTCGCTCTGCTGCACACACCCTCGATAGGGTATCCTGCCCCTTGGGTATCTTTTATAACTACGTGTGGCTTGATTCCCATCGTTATGGGATACGTAAGATCACCTAAATGTCTAAGCTTCGGGTCCATCCCCACCTATCAAACTTCTTCATCCCACCTTGGCCCCTTGGCCTACCCTTTCTCCATAGGGGGAGTATATGGTGTGGCATGGGATTATGTCCTCATTCACGATGGTCTTGTAATTACAACGCCATGTACCTCTCCATCCCGAGCTATTTCGTCGACCCTCTTTAGCAGTTCACCAATGTGCCTAGAGGTACTCTGGTTTATTACCTGGAATGCCAGACTTTACTCGGACACGTCCGTACCCACTTTTCAGGCTTTGTGTATCCCTCCATCAGGCCTTCCATCATCTTTCACACCTGGAGGGACCCCCAAGAACGGCCTGGATACCACGCCCAAGGTTTCTCCTACGGTTATGGGCCAACTCCCCTGAGGGTTTCGGACAACAAATCGATAAAAATCCCACGTTGTGAATATGGTCAGCGGTGGATGCTCATTTTTTGTTCCCACCTCAGGCTAACGCGATATGGAGACTTTTTTCCTCCATGGTTAACAGTTATCCTCTATCGCCATGCCAACCCCATTAAGACCAAAATATTGGTCACACGATTCATGTCCTTCTCCGTTCTCATCGCGTCCATGTGAAGTTTTTAAATTCTTGGTACTATTCCTCCGTGTACGTCTATGCGTTAGGGGAACCAATCCGTGTCAAAGGTGTCCTTTAGGGATCTTCACAAATTTCCCCTCGATGTATGTTTTGGGTATTGTGATAGGGATCTTCCCCCCTTGTTTCCCACACCAAGTTTAACTCACGTGGGATTAGGGATAGGGTCAAGGTCTGCGCTTACCTGGAAAGTTTTCATCCACCCTTGGTCTGAACTCTAAGACCATAAACTAAGATCTCCTCAGAACTACGTTCAGCTTGATTCCCATCCTCATGGGATACGTAGGACTGCCCGAACGTCTTGTTTTTGGGTCCAGCTCATTTGGGAGCTAGTCTCTCCCCCGTTACCTTTCACCTCTATGTGGGCCCCTTGGCCTGAGGTTCCTCTCTCGGGACTGCGTATGGTATAATGTGGGATTATGTCCCCATTCACATCGGTTATGCTGCACAACACCATACAAATTCCCCGCCTAGCATCATCTCTACTATGTCTGTGCTGCATGACGTTAAAATTCTTGCTTGGTCCTATCACATGACCCTAAACTGTGACATTATCGTCCTGGCCGCACGACAAAAAACGGCACTGCATTGTGATGACCTCCTTGTAGAGGACATCACGTTGGGTATTGGTCACATTCCATGCCATTTGTCAAAACATATCATGGATTTATTCTTGTGGTGAACCCAGGGCGTGCTACCCTAGGCCTGTCGCTTCACAAAAAAAAACACTCACCTTAAAGGACAAACAAGATTTATCAAATTCCTCTTATTTTAGTGCAAGGGCAACACCCGCACTCCCATTTTTCACTGGAACTGGTACCTTACCATGCCACCTTTCAGAACTACGTATGGCTTGATTCTCATCCTCATGAGATACGTAGGAGCACCCAGGCACTTCCACGCAGGCCCAACCCGACCTTCATGTTCGGTCCCTTGACTCGAGCATTTCCCCAGAGAACACATGGTAAGTAGGTCTTAGGTCCTCATTCACGTCGGGTTTTGTAACAGCCTTGCATGTGTCCCTTTCTCCCCTTACCCATTCATGGTCCGAGTTCTAAGACGTTAAACTAAAACTCTCTCAAGAACTACCTGCAGCTTGATCCCCATCCTCATGGGGTACGTAGGAACACCTTTGAATTTTTTCTTTAGGCCCAGCTCAACTCTCGTTTATGGTCCCTCGACCTAAAACTATCCGAGAAGCACATGGTGGTCGGAACCCCTGGTTCCCATTCACGTCAGGTGTCCGAGTTACCCCACCGTGTGCCTCCTATGTTTCCTTCCGCCATTTTGTCCGAATTATACGACCCTAATCTAAGATCTCCCTATAGGAAAAGAATCTGCTCCCTCTATCTAATATGCCTCATTGTCGTATTCAGATGTGTTTTGACAAAGAGCCCAAAGTGTGGATTTTCATAGGGACATTCCCCTCGTCGCATGACCAAGCTTCGTGAGATCGCTATTTGGATCCTCATCCTCTTCCACATCCAAAAGGACCCTCGGACGACATGGATGCTAGGATTAAGGGCTCTCCATGGATGCTGGACCTAAGGGACCTCCAATCGTTTCGGGCCAACATCCCTACGGATCTCTGACAACATTTGTGACATGGTTCCGTGTTTTGAACATAGTCAACGGTCGACCCTCATTTGTCTGTCCCCATTCTAGGCTAACGCGATATGGATGATGCGTTTCTGCCACTGTTAACAGTTATCTTCTATCGTCACGCCACCATCATTGTGATCCAAATTTCGAGGGTCATGATTCAAACATTTCCACTTCCTCATGTTCAAGTGGAATTCCAACATGCTCGGCGCTATCTCTTTGCGCATCTAGGTGCGCCACATGGTCGTGTTAGTATTAAGGGACCGGTATTCACCGAGCATCCCCTCACCCTAACCTGCCCCCTTTCTGTGTCGGGAAAGTCCCACCACTACTTCTTGTTTCCCACACCGAGAATAACTCACGTGGGCTTAGTAATTGTGGAAGGATGTGTACCAACACGACCATGCTTCTCATCATCCCTCATGACGTTAAACTGCACTTTCAGAACTACGTATGGCTTGATTCCCATCCTCATGGGATACGTAGAGACGCCCTGGTATTTTGCCTAGGGTCCAGCCTATAGGAATCATTAAACCTATTCTTCCCCTTTCCGGCCCCATGGTCGGACCCCTCGTAGAGGACCATGTAACTATGATTCTACCATGAACAAGTTCAGGATTCCCCAAGATCCTGTTGGGAGGCAACATACCCCCTCGCCAGAGAGGCCCTGTCCCAAAGAAGGAAGGATCCACAATCAAACCGATGTGCTCATCTGGCGTACTCCCACCACGGTGGTGTAGTTACATGACTGTTGGATTCTATTCAGACAAACCATCACTCCATATTCGACGCTTTGCATGCCCCTTATTCGGATCCTCATCCCCTTTCATGTCTGAGGGGACCCCAAACGGCCCGGTCTCATACCGCATCGGCTCACCTAACGTCCTGGGCTAATGTCCCGGAAGATTGGTCATGTTTGGAAGGACCCCCTGACAGTATGGGTGCTAGACCTAGGGTCCGCCTACTGTCCTAGGCCAACGTCCCGAAGGATTGATCAACAACATTTGTGACATGGTCCCATGTTTAGAACATGGTCAATAGTCGACCCTCATTTGTTGTCCCCATATCAGGCTAATGTAGTAAGGATATCGTTTCTCTGCCACGGTTAACATTTGTCCCATATTGTCATGCCATCCCACAGTGTTCTGAATCTTGGGTATCGTGATCCACACTACCCATTTCCATCTGTTTGTACCGATTTCAGCACCCCTGGAATTGCACCGTTCGTACATAAGAGCATGCTAAAGAAACGGTAATTCAGCTATTCTGAGAACCTCCTTCTCCGGCCAGGCCTCTCCCATCTTCTAGAAATCCGGTCTAGTTATCCAAACCCCGGATGCCCGAAGCTTGTTTTCCACTCCCATGTTGGGTGGGACGATGAGGCAACTATCTACTATTTCTCACATCGGGCATGACCCACGTGAGCTTAGGGAATTGTCGTCGGAAGTCCCGCAAACATTGTAGGGATGTAATGAACCAATGAAAACAATGGAAATTGTGCATGCTACGACATTCAAAAGAAGAAAAAATTGAAGTGCGAAAGTACCATTAAAAGGTATGTAATTTGTTACAGTACCCGGGGGTCGACTTCCCCCATGGACGGGTTGACCCTGTCAAAAGATAATTGCAGCTCAGCCACCCTTTGGCTTGTGGAATCCATGAATTGCTACTGCTGAATCAGCTCCCGCTCCTCCTCAGCAGTGGCGGGGCGCAGTTCATCAGCCTTGTCCCTAGCCCTCTCTATGCCAGCCTGAATGACAGCCCTTTTTCCAGATGCCTGCCTCTTATGCTCTTCTTCCTCTGCCAGCTGGGCCTTTAATCATGAGATCAGCTCAGATTGTGTATTAAGAGAGGATGAGTGCTCATCCACCCGGGCCTGCAGCTGTTGAACTTCACTTTCAGCCTCTTGGAGATTCTTGATGTTTGTCGCCTTCCTCCGCTGCCAGCCCATGCTGAGCCCATGATCATACTCCCGGATCTTCTCGGCCATGAGATCACGGATTAGCTCATGAGGACGTTGGGCATCCATTCCCCCAGCACACAGTTCACATAGCTGCGAGCGATGTATATCCATTTGATTCATCCATAGAGCTTGGGGGGTGTCCTTGATGAAGCACGTGATTAGGTTCCACGATCGGCAGTGGACTATGCTGCTGTCTTCTTCGTCGTAGGCCGTTTCAACCCAGTCTGCGCGACTGGCAGGCTCGTATACAGGATACGCCTATAAGAAGTCCTCGGAAAGATCTTCATCTAGCGTTGAATCCATTGCGACATCTGGCGCCGGAGTAGGCATGACGGGACTTGGGTCGGCCGGTTGATCCTCTTCATCGGAGTGCACCTCAATAACCTCAGGCACGACCCTGCTGGTGGTCCCTCCAATGACGGTGTGTGTTGCAACTTGGGGAGATGGGGGAACTATCTCCACCATCATCGGCATGCCCCTAGGAGGGATGCCACCAGACATCCTGACTAGCCTTGTCGCAACAGCCCATGGCAGTCGATGAACTGTACGACAGAGAGGGACATAAACGTTAGTTGGAGCAATCTACATGTGACAGCAATGAATCCAGTAGAGGAGAATTACGGAGATTGAACTCCTGGTGTTTCTCTTGAGTCAATGCTGACGGGACCCCGGGGCGTGGCCCTCCATATACTGTTGGAAGGACTAGAGATCCTGGAGGAGCCTCCACGGGTGCTCTAGCCCCACCAGACACAGAACTGGATGCATCCATAGGCGCGGGTTCTGAAGGTCCTGCATCGTCACCCGCCAAGGGGTGAGAGAGAGGCATGCGTACAAGTTCCTTCTGCATGGTTCAAAAATCGATGAGAAATCCATGATGGCCCGAGAACGGACCATAAAGAAAGAAATTTGGAATTATACCTCGAGATCCTCTGCAAAATAATCAGAATCTGAGTCTTGGTCTCCGACTTTGCCCTCCTCTAATGGGCTCCCTCCGCCAGCCTCATCCTCCCTAGAAGAGTCCCCTGATTCTTCTGGTAGGGGGAAGAGCTCCCTCAGATCGATATCTGACAGCTGTGGGGGAACCGTCCGATCCAACAGTACCCTCACCCGGTCTGTCATTGGGCGTGGGACACCAATAGAGTGAACGAAGTCCTCCAACTCATCCAAGTATTGCTCCGCCTCTGCCGGAGACGCAGTGAAACCAGCCCAGACTGGGCCTATGCCTAGTAACTCCATACTGAGGCGATTCAAGTGCGCCCACATCTCGGGTGGACTGAGGAATTGCCATTTGACATCCCAAATGTCCCAGGCCTCCGGGAAGACGACATCTTCTGCCATGTAGATATGACACAACCACTTATCCAGAGCCTGATTGGATATCCTACAAAATCCCCTCGGTGGCCTCCCCTCCGGATGGCCCTGCTATTCCGGAATCACCGGATCCGCCGCCGCTACCACACCCTCAGCCGGTGTGGGCCTCGCGGCCACGACAGCCCCGCCACCGCGAGAGGCCCTTACTGCCCTCCGACCCCAACCTCAGGATAGGGGAGGCCCACCGTTACCAACTCGAATGGTTGGCTACCTCAGCATCTCCATCGGATAAGCGGCCTCCCAATTGATGGCATACTCCCTCACCAATCTGAAAGCGGCGGTGGATGGAGGCAATGCAATTCACATCTGTCCATCTTCCCGTGTGAACATGAGCCACAACTACCTCATCACACACGGGTTCTCCTCGCGATGCACCTCCCAGTAGACCTGCGAGGTCAGCCGCTGGAGGCACCGGAACTACCTCGGAAATCGATGCGGGGTGTACGGTTCACAGAGTGGCTCCCGATCCACTCATTCCACCAAAACTCCACCTTGAAAGGCTATGAGATAAGCCTAGTGCTCTTCTGTCCCCTAACCTTAATTCGTGAGTACCCCCGTCGGCAATGGAAACGGGTGGAAGATGAACTCTTCCGCCCTCCACACCCGATTCCGCACTATCGGTACGGTTAGTTTGAATGGGAAGATCCCGACTGCATTCAAAATGGAAGGGCGGAAGTTTGATCCTGGCAGTGAGATTGGGTTTGGATACACATAAATCCCCCTGATGTGCACCGCAATCCACCTATACAGAAGGTAGAAGGCCTCGCATATCCTTGGTGGCTTCTTGCCCTCTCTAATGTGCCGAAGCATCCTATACAACTTGGCAAGCATTAGTATCCCTAGATTGACCCGCTTCCCCATGGCCAACATAGACGCCATGATGAATGAGTTGTGCCACACCCCCATGATGGTATCTCTCACCTGTAGGATCCAACCACAGATAAGGGCCACGATGAACGATGCCATCCTGATTATCAGCTGCTGTTCAGTGCTGACACTGAAACCCCAAGTCTTCCATTGGCTGTCCTCCAAGACCCGCCAATACGAGTGCTCCTTGCCCCGTTGAGCCACCTTCGGACAAGTTCGAGGCCTCAAAGGGAACTCTCGATTCTCTGGGAAGTTCAGGAACCACTTAAACCACTTCTTATAGTGGACATCCCTCACTGCCTCCTTGTCCTCTCCAGGGACAAGTTCCATCAGCGCCGACGCTAGTCGCGACATCTATTCCGTATCCTCCCACGCGCTCATGATGGGGAGGAACTCATCATACATGGACCCCAAGATCGGAATCCCCGAAATCTGACAGACATCCCACAGGCTGATGCCCACCTCCCCATGGTGCAGGTGAAAAGTATTGGTCCTAGATGACCATCTGCTCTTCAGCTCCAGCATCAGCTGTTTCCGTTGGTAAATGTGGAATTGGGAGGCCCATGCTGCCTCCTACAAACCCGATCTCCTTAGCTCGGCCCCAAACACCTCGCATGAGGAACCTACCCAGTAGGCCCATGCCCAGTCATTGGTGAAGTTGCCACCCTGGCGCAGGTCCCACTCATCGGACCACCCCTTCATCGAATCCTGCAAAGCCGACTTCAACATGGTGCGGTATAGAGGAGGGGACGTATCCGGTTGTAGTGGCTCCTCGTCAATATTGTTCACATGGTTCTAGAGACAGTCGGAAGTGATGGGTGTGAAGTCCTCCCATGCATGACCATCGGCCTCACTGAACCACTGGCACTGGCATGGTGTGCTCTTGAACCAGCAAGCTGGTTCGTCCCTACTCGCCTCAGGGATGAAGAAATCATCCCTCAGCCCGACGCTATACAAAGGCATCTTCTCGCATTGCGGGTAGTTTTTCTAACTCTCTGATAGCAGTTCTGTCAAAGAATTATGGTTTGAGTGACTTCGGACCATCTCTCCAAGGCCCAGACAGTTAGCCATCTCATCCCTCCGAGTGGCATCTGCAAGCACCCCCAACATAGCTTCTCTATGGGCCATTTCGATTGCAGAACTCGAAAAAATTTCAGGTCAGGTCACGAAGGTTGCTCGCAAAGAGCTGTCCTGAAGCTCGGATGAAAAAACAAGAAGTAGAGCCTGGCCTAGGATGGAAGACAAAAGTTCTCTGGGCGCGGTCGCGGAGTCAGAGACTCGCGGTTCGCCGCGAAGCTCGATTCGCAGAGAGTAGACGTGGACTACGTGGAGCTTCGCGAAGTCGAGAGCGCAAAAGGAAAAAATTCATGAGAAGAAAAAAGAGAGGTCAGCCCCCTATTTATACGCGGCGACCCCGGAGCTTTGCGGAACGTCCCGCCCGCGCAGAGCATCACGGCGCATCCGGACAGTGCGGCCACTGGCCGCCCCGTGGGCCCTCTTTGCGGGTCCGATTCACGAACCACCGATAATTTTGGCGATTTTCCCTCAAACTTCGACCCTTCATCCCTCCGTGGCTCCAAGTCTTAGGGGGGGAATTTGTTGGTGCCAAAACATTGGATGACAAAGAAAGAAGGAAAAGAAGCCCGCGCGCTTCCCCGCGAAGCACAGCTGCGGAGCGCCTCCCCAGCCCACGCAGTTGCCGCGGAGCTCCCGATGCGGTAACGCTCCGTGAATGGCATGACGTTCGCGAGCCCTCCGCGAAGCTCCTGAGGTGGTAATGCTCCGCGAATGGCCTGACATTCGTGAGCCTGCCGTGAAGCTCCTGAGGTAGTAACACTCCGCGAACGGCCTGGCGTTCGCGAGCCCACCAAGAAGCACCCTCCGCCCCTTCGCGCCGCGTGAGATCTGCTTCACGGTGCCCCTTGCCTATAAATACTGGGTTCCCCCTGAGTCTAAGGAGGAGGATGATCTGACCTTTCAGCTTCTCATTTCCCGAATCGCGAAGCACCCTTCGCCCCTGGGAATCATGAGCTCTGCAAGGTACTTGTACTTTGCGAGATGCCTTCGCCTTGTCTCGTCTTGATCCCCTCTTCCAGAGGGATGCCCTTCATGAAGCCTAAGGGAATTCGCGAAGGAAGGGGATTCCCAAGGGAACCCGGGCAGCCACAGAGCATTTATGCTTCACGAAACACCCATCCTGTATTAGTGATCCACATGCCAAGGCGGGGTCGCTGTACATCGTGAAGCACACTTCTTCACAACACCTTACTTCGCGAGGCACCTCTGCTTCACGAGGAGGTGCTCCGCGAATACTATTCCACTTCGCGAAGCACCTCCCATTCACACCCCTGCCCCATGCTAAGGCCAAGGCACTCCACTTCACGAAGCATACTCCTTTTCTTGGAAATCCCTCTTCTCGTGTGACCCTCCAGGTTTGCACGATGTGATTTCAATGTCCCATGGACAACACCACCCGTAGCGTTGCTCCGCCTAAAGCTTCTTCACATAGGCACGCTAATGGCTATTGCTTCTTCGTATAGCCACGCTAACGTAGACCCCTCGATGGTTCGCTCCGTGACCCCCCTTTACCATTTCCTTTCTAGTACCTTCCCTCCCCCAAGGAGCAGAGGGTACCGGTCATGTAAGTCCTAGGGGTGTGGAGTAAACCCACCTTGTCCGAGCTACAAGACGTTAAAATTCCAAGCACCTCATCCTCAACACATGACGTTAAACTGTGATCATACCCCATTCCTCACACGTGGGGTTCCCCCCATCTCGGACATTATTTACACCGCTCGTCTCCACGGGAATGGAATCACCCTCACAAGGGATGATATCCTCCTTCTTGGAGTAGCTTATGTCCATGGGAGAAGGTAAACCACCTTGGTATAATCCCCCAAGCCTCTCTTGTGGAAGGTAGCACCCATGCACCTCCGCACTTCCCCACTGCCAAGGCCAGTGGAGGGCGTGATAGGGAATGAGGCACCTTCCATATTTGGTCCCAAATCCCTCTCTCGCCACGCTTTGTCGCACTTCGGGCCTCCATCCTAGAGTAAGTCCCAGCACCTTGGTCCGCTTAATGAGTAATCCCCTTTTCATTTTCCACAGACGCATCCTTTGCGACGTGATCGTTAGGTCCCTGTAACCTCTTGTTTCTCACACCGAGCATGAATCACGTGGGCTTAGAGTGAGCACAGACCCTAACCCCCACCTTCAGGGAACCACAAGGAATTTGATCCATGTCAAGGCATGGTACATAGGAATCCTCCACGAGGTTCAAGCCCACCGCCCTTCGTTTATTCACGTCAGGGTTTATCCTCTTCCCGCATGATGTTAAACTGCATCCTAGTCCAGCGGTAAGCCGTTGTAACCTCACCTGAACTATGTGGTCTTTGATCCACTCTAAGGTGTGGTACGTAGGAAGCCTCCATGAGGTTCAATCCCACCACTAGATCATTTCCTCACGTCGAGTTCCACCCCCATCCAGCATGACGTTAAACTGTATGCCCCGTCCAGCGTGACGTTAAAATGCACATCCATTTGAACTACAAGGTCTTTGATCCATGTCAAGGCATGGTACGTAGGAGGCCTCCATGAGGTTCAAGCCCACCACCCGTTATTTCTTCACGTCAGGTTCCACCTTCATCCAACACGATGTTAAACTGCATTCCAGCCTAACGGAAAGCCGTTGTGATCAACCCGAACTATGAGGACTTTGATCCATGTCAAGGCATGGTACGTAGGAAGCCTCCCTGAGGTTCAAGCCCCCCCACCAGTGGATATAACGACCCATACTTTACATACATTGTTAATACTTCAAAATTGAAGCACACTTATTACAACATATGAAAAAACCACAAAGGACCGTATAGGTATAGTGTCTTTAGAAACTGGGAAACATAAACAACTGGTTCATAAATATTCTACAGTGTCTCCCATTTATTTCATCATATCTAGGATCCCTTTTAGCATATTCTACTTAATATCCATCTTCCTGACCTGGGGAAAAGAAAACATACAAAAAAAGGGTGAGCTCAAATGCTCAGCAAGGGAAAATAAAGGAAATAAAAATCATATCATATCTTTTTGAAAATCATAACCTGCAAAAGAGATCATAATATCTTAACATGGAATAAATCATAGAAGTGATAATGAGATCCCCATAATCATAACATAAAACTTGAAACTTTGTGGCATGCACACATAATCATGGGAAATCATTTCTTGTTAGTCACGACTCATTGCCAAGACTATCTTAGCGGACAAAGTCCATTTCTGAACCGAGTTCACTCCTCGTTTCAGTCCTGTATCACTGAACCGAAATAACCTTCCGTTCCAGCCATGTCTATCTCATGAGATATAAATCTTTACCCAATTCATTGGAGGGAGATATAGGTCCCACCCATCTTATAATGAATCCTTTCTTATGTGTGCCACATAATCATAAATCATACATCATCGCATAACACATGTAACAAAAATGGGATTCTTGAAATATCATGACATCATAAAACAAATCATATAAGGTAAATGACTTCATAAAAATAATTCCCTCACAACATAATCAAATCAATGTAATAATAGGGATAAAAACAGAACCCTATATTATCTTAGATGGAAAATAACTTTGATAAAACATTTGAACTCCATTCTTGAGGAAAATATCCTTTCTACTTCAAAAACACTTTTCTTTTCTTAACATGTCATAAAATTATAAACTAAAAGAAGTTGATTAAAAATAAACTTGAAAACTTATAAAGGAATATTATTGGAAATAATGTTTTAAAAATCCATTCTTGCCGTATAAGTTGAAAAAAACATTCTTCGTACTTTTGTCGGAAAAGTCAAAAAAGTACCTCGTACAAAAAAACCACAAAAGATTCCTTTCATATTATTTATTAAAAACTCACCAAAGGGTAAAATTGGATTTAAACTATTGTAAGTGGATGGAAACAATATTACATATTGAGGGAACATGGATGTGGATGATAAAATACACCCCAGTAAATTCCAAAGTAAAAACAATCTCGGATAAAAATGAGATTGTGATATTTTCCCTTACCTTAGGTCCGATTTTCTTTGTACGTGTCCGAAGCTCCTGTATAATGGTTTAAATAATGTTATTGACTTATTCCAGAATCATAAATATTGATATGATATCATATATGGTCATATTATTAGATTCTTATTAGTAATATTTCATTGTTACTTGTTACTCGGGTCTTTATTGCCTTTTGTTCTTATGCGTGTTTTGCCGAATAAATTCTTATTCTTATTTTAAGGTTATAGATACCTTATATCCAGAATGGTATTAGTGTAACATATATCATATTTATTCATTCAATTCATTTATATAATTACTATGTAATGATGATCATGTAGAACGATTCGCATCACATCGCGGAGACGGTATTCCGTACGTACGCACGAGCGATGATATTGTTCCCATGATCATGGAATTGTATTTAAGTGTATTTATACTATTTCAGTATCAATATAACTTTATTATAATCATATATAGTTACTAATTACACCATTATACCCATCCTTGTAAGGTGATGGTGGAAAATAGATTACACCACGGCGTGGAGACGGTATTCCGTACGTACGCACGCGCGGTGATTTCATTTTTCCGTAGGATGGATAGAAGGCGAATTAGGGTTGTTTCATATTTATAATAACATATCAGTATGTAATTAATACTGATGTTATTACTTTATCATGAAACAACTAAATAAGAATAAGTTGAAGAAGAAAGAAATTGAAAAGATCGGTAATGGATATTGCCTCTTCTTTGAAACGCCTCTTTGAATCCTCCACTTAGGGAACTAAGATTGGTCTTTAAAGAAGACCAGGACCACTAGGATTATTCTAGGGAAGGGGAGAAGGGATTTTGGCAGGGGTTGGCTGAGCTTGAGTGCTCAAATTGGTGTGAGGAGGAGGGGGAGGAGGTGCCCTTTTAAAAGGGAGGAGAGGGGCACCTTAGGAATATCTCAAAATATTATTTTATATTAAAGTAAAAATCGGTTTATAATGGTTCCAAAGGGTATTATTTCGAAGGTAAAGTGGGGATGGGCCGAAATCCTATCAACCAATAGGATTTAGACAAGTTTAGGTTATTATTTTAACCTTATCAATTAGATTTAACTCTAAGTTAAATAATTTAACTTTTACCGTGTCTTTTTGTTTTCTTACACTATATGGTTAATACACATACTATAACATGACAAAAGAACCCCAAGTTGTTTATTATTAATATATATATCATTATCTAAGTCATTTGGCCGAACCGTAGATTTTTAGGAATAAAATAACAATTAATAATATAATATTTGATTTAAAAACTATTTTGTGTCAATTTTGTCACTATTTGATATATGATTTTTGTGAAAGTCATAAAAGAATTATATGTTCAAACCAAGTTGCTTAAATCAACACTAATATATCATAGTAACCTATAAAATTATTGGAATTCATAAAAAGTCTCAAATTACATTTATTTGGTCATTTATAACATCAATTATGTTAACATTTCCTTAAAAGGGTAATTACTACATCATCATTGTGTCATAAATAAATTAATTTATTTAAAGTCTAAATATTATAAATAAAATATCATTATGTAGGAAATCTTTTTAGATTTCTAATTAATATTTATAATCGAATTTATCTTATGTATACACCCATATTAAAAATGTTTTAGTTATTAAACTTTGATTTTAACTATTTTAACTATTCATTAAATAAAATAATATTAAATGTCATAATCTAATCCAAGTGGACCTAAATGGTCATATTATATTCATAAGGTTGTTTTTGGTTGAATTACACTTATCCAATAGAATTAGTACTTGTGTTAGGGTAATAGTAATATCATATTTACCCTTAGTTACCCTATTTACTATTAACCGCGGTAAAAAAAGTAAAAAGTTACTATTCACCAAAAAAACTATTTTTATCTCTTTGAACCACATTTTACTTACTGATATCAACCGTGTCTGTCAGATTTTTGAAATTCCATTCACAGAAGCGGTAAAATTAAGTTTTATGCAAAATTCAGTTTTTAACCTACCACTTAGTGGTTTCACTATTCATCAAAAATTGAAAGTTTTCAGAAAATTACCAAAATTTCACCCTAGGCTAATTTCGGTATTCTGAATCCAAGAATGAAGTCCATTTTGAAAGATAAAATTTCAAAAAGTGGTTTTTACTATTCATAACGGCTATTTTAAATAATATTTTAATAGCATATCGCCGTTTAGTGAAACTCGGTATTGCGTACAACGCAAGCTATCGAGGAAGGTCGCGATTGCGTGTAAAGCAAGCCAAGCAGGTGTTGTGTAGAAAAAGATTCCTTTGATGATTTATATAACATAAAAGTCTCGGGTGTTGCATTCTACCCCCCTTAAAAAGAATTTCGCCCTCGAAATTCGTCACTTTGTAACAAATAGATAAGGATACTTCTCCCTCATCATATCCTCAAGCTCCCATGTATCTTCTTCAAGTTGGTGGTTCCTCCAAAAAACTTTCACCAATTGAGTGGTCTTGTTTCGTAGGACTTTTTCGCTACGATCCAGAATCTCTATCGGTTGTTCTTCATAAGAAAGATCTTGCTCCAGCGGTACAACTTCTGAGCTGAGTACATGTGAAGGATCAGGTATGTACTTTCTCAGGAGAGATACATGGAACACATCGTGAACTTGAGAGAGATTCGGTGGAAGCGCCAATCGGTAAGCTAACTTCCCAACACGATCCAGTATTTCAAAAGGACCGATATATCTAGGGCTCAACTTCCCCTTCTTTCCAAATCTCATGACTCTCTTCCAGGGAGATATCCGTAAGAACACTTTATCGCCCACTTCAAACTCTAGGTCTTTTCTTCGGTTGTCAGCATAACTTTTCTGTCGAATCTGAGCTGCTCTTATGTGTTTTTGAATAGATTTGACCTTTTCTACCATTTCATCAACGAGATCAGGTCCTAATATCTTTCTTTCCCCAACTTCATCCCAGCAAGTTGGAGTCCTGCATTTCTTTCCATAGAGAGCTTCATAAGGAGCCATCTGAATACTGGAGTGAAAGCTATTATTATAAGAAAATTCCACCAAAGGTAGGTGTTGATCCCAACCTCCTTTGAAATCCATAGAGCAAGCTCTCAACATATCTTCTAGGGTTTGAATTGTTCTCTCAGACTGACCGTCTGTCTGAGGATGATAAGCAGTGCTGAAACTCAACTTTGTATCCAGAGTATGCTGAAGACTTTGCCAGAACTTCGAGGTAAATCTCGGATCCCGATCAGATATAATAGAAAGTGGTACTCCATGCAATCTTACCACTTCCTTTACATATATCCTGGCAAGCTGATCTAGAGAGAAATCTGATCTAATAGCAATGAAGTGTGTAGACTTTGTAAGACGATCAACTATGACCCAGATAGCATTATTGCCTTTGGATGTTTTAGGAAGTCCTGTGAGAAAGTCCATAGTGATATTTTCCCATTTCCATTCGGGTATGGGTAATGGTTGTAACATCCCCTTAGACTTCCGTCTCTCAGTTTTAACTTGTTGACAAACCAAGCATCGAGAGACATATTCAGCAATATCTCTTATCATGCCATCCCACCAGAAGTACTCTTTCAGGTCCCTATACATCTTTGTGCTTCCAGGATGAATAGAGAATGAAGAATTATGAGCCTCATCCAGTAGCTCCTTATTTAATTCGGGGATGGGAGGAACACAAACCCGATTCTTGAACTTTATTATCCCATCACAATCAAGGTTGAATTCAGGAACATTTCTCACCTTCTTTTGTAACTCGACATCTTCTTTCTGTTCCTTTTTAATCTTCACAAGTATAGATGGTTGAACATTCATTTGAGAAAGATAAGATTTTTCCCCTTCAATTATAATTCCAAGATCCATCCTTTGTAAATCCATAAATATTGGATCTTTTGTGATCCTCATCATGGATAAACTAGCATGGTCTTGTCGACTTAATGCATCTGCCACCTTGTTTGCTTTCCCAGGGTGGTAATGGATTGAGCAGTCATAATCCTTAATCAGATCCAACCATCTTCTTTGATGCATATTCAGCTCCTTTTGTGTGAAAATATACTTTAAACTTTTATGATCAGTATAAATATCACACCTTTCACCATAAAGGTAATTCCTCCAAATCTTTAATGCAAAGATTACTGCAGCTAACTCCAAATCATGAGTTGGGTAATTTTGCTCATGTATTTTCAACTGTCGTGAGGCATATGCTATCACCATATCATTTTTCATAAGAACACACCCCAATCCCTTCTTGGATGCATCACTGTAGATCACAAACCTTTCTCCACTACAAGGAAGTGTGAGCACATGTGCACTGGATAGCCTTCTTTTCAACTCCTTGAAATTCTCTTCACATTCCTATGTCCAAACAAACTTAACTCCTTTCCGAGTCAACTTGGTGAGTGGATTAGATAATCGTGAAAAATCTTTCACAAAACGTCGATAATATCCAGCAAAACCAAGAAAACTTCGGATCTCAGTTACTGTTGTTGGTCTCAACCATCTTTTGATAACCTCTGTTTTTGCTGGATCCACAGATATCCCCTCTTTTGAGATTATGTGACCCAAAAATGCAACTTTTTGAAGCCAAAATTCACACTTGGTAAATTTGGCATAAAGCTTCTCCTTTCTCAGGGTCTTCAATATAATTCTCAAGTGATCTTAATGCTCTTCCTTGCTCTTTGAATAGACAAGAATATCGTCTATAAAGACTACCACAAATTGATCAAGATAGTCTCTAAAGACTCTATTCATTAGATCCAGGAAGATAGAAGGGGCATTAGTAAGACCAAATGGCATCAATATAAATTCATAGTGTCCATACCTTGTACGGAAAGCCGTCTTTGGTATATCCTCCCTTTTGACCCTTAATTGATGATACCCTGAACGAAGATCAATCTTGGAAAAGTATTGAGCTCCGCGTAGTTGGTCAAATAAGTCATCAATGCGTGGGAGAGGATATTTGTTCTTGATAGTGATCTTGTTAAGTTCTCGATAATCAATGCAGAGTATCATTGATCCTTCTTTCTTCTTAACAAATAGAACAGGTGCTCCCCAAGGTGACGCACTAGGGCGTATGAATCCCTTATCAATATTCTCTTGGAGTTTCTTCTTCAATTCCTGCAACTCAATTGTGGCCATTCTATAAGGTGTCTTTGAAATAGGCAAAGCACCCGGTACGAGTTCTATTGAAAACTCAACTTCACGATTTGGTGGAAGACCCGGTAATTCCTCCGGAAAGACATCATCAAACTCCCGTACGATGGGAATATTCTTAATCATGAGGTTCTCACCAACCATTTGAGATAAATAACATTCATTTAGTGGAATCAATACCCATAAAATGGAAGAAATTTCCACTGGAAGGTTATGTTCATCCTTGCATTGATAGACGATCATAGATTGATCTGGAATATGAAATGTGACTTCCCTTCTTTGGCAATTGATACAATCTCCGTATAAAGAAAGCCAATCCATGCCAAGAATCACATCAAATTCCACTAAAGGAAGGATCACAAGATTTGCAGGAAGCACTTTCCCACAAACGTCAATTGGAGAAGAATTATAAACTTTTGATGAGATTGATGTGCCATTAGGTGTTGTCACAGCTAACTCAACATCTAATTGTTGAGGTAATACGATGATACCCTTAGAAAATTATTCAGAAATAAAAGAGTGGGTGGATCCAGAATCAAATAAAACATTTGCTACTTTAGAGTGGATGGTAAGTGTACCTTTCACCACTTCGTTATAGTACTCCACATCAATGATAGAAATTGCATGTGACTTTCCTTTGTCTTTAGCCTTAAGAGTTTGTTGACGTCGACCATCATCATCAACCCTTGGATTTGGGCATTGATTGGCATAATGCCCCATCTCCTTGCACTTGAAACATTGAAGTGTAGTAGGTTCATTCTGTTTATCCCTTCCTTTATTTGCATCATTAGACATCTTCTTCCCATTATCGCGGCATTCAAATGCCTGATGACCTTCCTTTCCACATTTGAAACATTTACTTGTCCCTTTAAGACAACTCCCGCCATGTTTCTTTCCACACTTTGAGCATAAGGGAAAGCTCATCTTCTTTTCAGTGTGCTCTTTAGATTTTCCTTTGAATTCCATTTTCCTCTTCTTATCAAACCCATACGACTAATGGGTTACTCCAATCTCCATCTCGACTTTGAGAGCACATCGAACAATTTCCTCATAGCTATTGAAATCCCTTATGGATAACGCCCTTCAAAGACTTGGTTTTAATCCACTAAAGAATCGATCGATCTTACTCTTAGGTTGGATAATAATACCAGAAGCGTACCTTGCAAGTCTTGTAAAATTTGCTTCATAGGTACCAACAGATTCATCATCCCTTTGCTTCAGTTCAAGAAACTCTTTCTCCATCTTTGTTCGGAGAATACGAGGGAAGTACTTATTGAAAAATAAGTTCTTGAACTCGTCCCATTCCATGGACTCAATTTCATCCCTTTGCCTCGTATTATTAATAAGATTCCACCATTGATCAGCATCTCCTTCCAAACGATACACTTCTAGGATGACTTTATCATGTTTAGAACATTGAAGAACTGAAAATATCCTTTTAGTAGTACTAATCCATTGTTCAGCAACTAATGGATTAGTAGACCCGCTGAAAGAAGGTGGACGCTGCCTCATGAAGGATTCAACAGAATGTTGCTCCTTACTTTGTTCGTTTGGAAGTCCTGCATGATTCATAGATTGAGAAAGTTGTGTGAGCATGGCTACAAGATTTTGCATTCCAGATCCCATATCGTTTGGTTGCTCAGGGGGACAATCATTGTATTGCCCATCGCATTCCGCATTAACACGATTCCTTCGGGTTCCAGCCATTGACTAAAACCAAGAAGATTAGTGTGAGCAACACTAATTATAATAGGAAAACCACATAATTAAAGAATAAAATTTTCACGCTTAAGGTCTTATCCTAGGTTATTCATGGCCATTTCTAAAACACTAAGATTGTGTTCTATGCTTAGACTTATCCTTAGGGTTCTTACTAAGGCTTTCACATCCTAGTTTCCAAAGGTTGACTATACCTTTCCTCTGATACCAACTATAACGACCCATACTTTACATACATTGTTAATAATTCAAAATTGAAGCACACTTATTACAACATATGAAAAAACCACAAAGGACCGTATAGTTATAGTGTCTTTAGAAACTGGGAAACATAAACAACTGGTTCATAAATATTCTACAGTGTCTCCCATTTATTTCATCATATCTAGGGTCCCTTTTAGCATATTCTACTTAATATCCATATTCCTGACCTGGGGAAAAGAAAACATACAAAAAAAGGGTGAGCTCAAATGCTCAGCAAGGGAAAATAAAGGAAATAAAAATCATATCATATCTTTTTGAAAATCATAACCTGCAAAAGAGATCATAATATCTTAACATGGAATAAATCATAGAAGTGATAATGAGATCCCCATAATCATAACATAAAACTTGAAACTTTGTGGCATGCACACATAATCATGGAAAATCATTTCTTGTTAGTCATGACTCATTGCCAAGACTATCTTAGCGGACAAAGTCCATTTCTGAACCGAGTTCACTCCTCGTTTCAGTCCTGTATCACTAAACCGAAATAACCTTCCGTTCCATCCATGTCTATATCATGAGATATAAATATTTACCCAATGCATTGGAGGGAGATATAGGTCCCACCCATCTTATAATGAATCCTTTCTTATGTGTGCCACATAATCATAAATCATACATCATCGCATAACACATGTAACAAAAATGGGATTCTTGAAACATCATGACATCATAAAAAAATCATATAAGGTAAATGACTTCATAAAAATAATTCCCTCACAACATAATCAAATCAACGTAATAATAGGGATAAAAATAGAACCCTATATTATCTTAGATGGAAAATAACTTTGATAAAACATTTGAACTCCATTCTTGAGGAAAATATACTTTCTACTTCAAAAACACTTTTCTTTTATTAACATGTCATACAATTATAAACTAAAAGAAGTTGATTAAAAATAAACTTGAAAACTTATAAAGGAAGATTCTTGGAAATAATTTTTTAAAAATCCATTCTTGTTGTATAAGTTAAAAAAACATTCTTCGTACTTTTGTCGGAAAAGTCAAAAAAGTACCTCGTACAAAAAAACCACAAAAGATTCCTTTCATAATCTTTATTAAAAACTCACCGAAGGGTAAAATTGGATTTAAACTATTTTAATTGGATGGAAACAATATTACATATTGATGGAACATGGATGTGGATGATAAAATACACCCCAGTAAATTCCAAAGTAAAAACAATCTCAGATAAAAATGAGATTGTGATATTTTCCCTTACCATAGACCCGATTTGATTTGTACGTGTCCGAAGCTCCTGTATAATGGTTTAAATAATGTTATTGACTTATTAAAGAACCATACATATTGATATGATATCATATATGGTCATATTCTTAGCTTCTTATTAGTAATATTTGATTGTTACTTGTTACTCGGGTCTTTATTGCCTTTTGTTCTTATGCGTGTTTTGCCAAATAAATTCTTATTCTTCTTTTAAGGTTATAGATACCTTATATCCAGAATGGTATTAATGTAACATATATCATATTTATTCCTTCAATTCATTTATATAATTACTATGTAATGATGATCATGTAGAACGAGTTGCATCACATCGTGGAGACGGTATTCCGTACGTACGCACGAGTGATGATATTGTTCCCATGATCGTGGAATTGTATTTAAGTGTATTTATACTATTTCAGTATCAATATAACTTTATAATAATCATATATAGTTACTCATTACACCATTATACCCATCCTTGTAAGGTGATGGTGGAAAATAGATTACACCACGGCGTGGAGACGGTATTCCGTACGTACGCACGCGCGGTGATTTCATTTTTCCGTAGGATGGATAGAAGGTGAATTAGGGTTGTTTCATATTTATAATAACATATCAGTATGTAAGTAATACTGATGTTATTACTTTATCATGAAACAAATAAAGAAGAATAAGTTGAAGAAGAAAGAAATTGAAAAGATCGGTAATGGATATTACCTCTTCTTTGAAACGCCTCTTTGAATCCTTCACTTAGGGATCTAAGATTGGTCTTTGAAGAAGACCAGGACCTCTAGGATTATTATAGGTAATAGGAGAAGGGATTTTGGCAGGGTTTGGCCGATCTTGAGTGCTCAAATTGGTGTGAGGAGGTGGGGGAGGAGGTGCCCTTTTATAAGGGAGGAGAGGGGCACCTTAGGAATATCTCAATATATTATTTTATATTAAAGTCAAAATCGGTTTATAATGGTTCCAAAGGGTATTATTTCGAAGGTAAAGTGGGGATGGGTCGAAATCCTATCAACAAATAGGATTTAGACAAGTTTAGGTTATTATTATAACCTTATCAATTAGATTTAACTCTAAGTTAAATCATTTAACTTTTACTGTGTCTTTTTGTTTTCTTACACTATATGGTTAATACACTTACTATAACATGCCAAACGAACCCCAAGTTGTTTATTATTAATATATATATCCTTATCTAAGTCATTTGGCCGAACCTTAGATTTTTAGGAATAAAATAACAATTAATAATATAATATTTGATTTAAAAACTATTTTGTGTCAATTTTGTCACTATTTGATATATGATTTTTGTGAAAGTCATAACAGAATTATATGTTCGAACCAAGTTGATTAAATCAACACTAATATATCATAGTAACCTAGAAAATTATTGGAATTCATAAAAAGTCTCAAATTACATTTATTTGGGCATTTATAACATCAATTATGTTAACATTTCCTTAAAAGGGTAATTACTGCATCATCGTTGTGTCATAAATAAATTAATTTATTTAAAGTCTAAAAATTATAAATAAAATATCATTATGTAGGAAATATTTTTAGATTTCTAATGAATATTTATAATCGAATTTATCTTATATATAAACCCATATTAAAAATGTTTTAGTTATTAAACTTTGATTTTAACTATTTTAACTATTCATTAAATAAAATAATATTAAATGTCATAATCTAATCCAAGTGGACCTAAATGGTCATATTATATTCATAAGGTTGTTTTTGGTTGAATTACACTTATCCAATATAATTATGACATGTGTTAGGGTAATAGTAATATCATATTTACCCTTAGTTACCCTATTTACTATTAACCGCGGTAAAAAAAGTAAAAAGTTACTATTCACCAAAAAAATTATTTTTATCTCATTGAACCACATTTTACTTACCGATATCAACCGTGTCTGTCGGATTTTCGAAATTCCATTCACAGAAGCGGTAAAATTAAGTTTTATGCAAAATTCAGTTTTTAACCTACCACTTAGTGGTTTCACTATTCATCAAAAATTGAAAGTTTTCAGAAAATTACCAAAATTTCACCCTAGGCTAATTTCGGTATTTCGAATCCAAGAATGAAGTCCATTTTGAAAGATAAAATTTCAAAAAGTGGTTATTACTATTCATAACGGCTATTTTAAATAATATTTTAATAGCATATCGCCGTTTAGTGAAACTCAGTATTGCGTACAACGCAAGCTATCGAGGAAGGTCGCGATTGCATGTAAAGCAAGCCAAGCAAGTGTTGTGTATAAAAAGATTCCTTTGATGATTTATATAACATAAAAGTCTCGGGTGTTACAGTGGACCCCCCAGGTTAACTTCCACGTCGGTTCACCGACAAAACCCAACCTGAACTACGGGGTCTTTGATCCACGCTAAGGTGTGGTACGTAGGAAGCCTCCACGAGGTTCAAGCCCACCACTCAGTCATTCCTTCACGTCGGTTCACCAACACACAGGAAACCTAGTGTGTAAGCCCCACACCATCTAGACCAAGGTCTCTTTTCTTTCATGTTGGTCCACCACACCCACCATTCACTCTCGAACTACGAGGAATTTGATCCGTGTCAAGGCACGGTACGTAGAAATCCTTCCTGAGGCTCAATCCCAACTTTACTGTCGCCCTTGAGATGGTCCCATTTCATTCCCCCTCTACATCATCCATCCACCCTGATTCTTACCCGGGCCGCCACATCCCGGTGGGACCATGCCACTCTACTCCCCTCCACAGCATCCGGGAAGCCGCCCACGAGCTGATCCCGACATCGACACCCCTTCAATGGAAATTCATCAATCTGATCCACTCCAGCAAGGGTTTTGATCAGGCCAATCCATCTCCGCTGGACGTTAAACTCACGACCTACCTCATGATAAACATGAGATGCCTGAGGAAAACCTCGGATGGCACGCCTTTGGCGTAACCATCTCCGCTGGATGTTAAACCTGCGGAATACCCTGTGTTAAACATGGGAAGCTGAGGAAAACCTCAGATACATGCCTATGTAATATGATTCCCCGCGCTCGATGTGGGATGCCTCGGGCTTCCACACCCTCAAGAAGCCCTATGACAAGGGAAAAAATACAGACATGATAATTCCACAACGTTCAGACACGCTACTGATGCCTCGATGTGACTACTCCCCCGACTAATGGTTGCTGCCCTAAACAGACCCTTTGGAATGTTCTGACAGAAGCATTGTAATTAACTAGCGTCTATGAAAACATGGCACTAGGAAGAGTTTCACGAACAATGTATTAAATCTATGAGGGAGACCCAGACTAGATGAAAAGTTCCGAGGAGGAATCCACGGAAGGAAGAACCGACATCCCATCATCCCGTTTCGATCAAGGAGCAAACGTCCCTGAACAAGGAACAGATGCCGCCCGCCTTTGGAAAGTGGGAATGTGGGGAAACTGCTGCGCATCCTCCATGAAGGATGCGCCTGCCCCGGTGTAAAATCCTAAAAAACAAACACCTTATACCTTCTTCAACTGGAGAAAGGAAGGGAAGCACCGCCACCCACGAAGTACACCGATGGTGTCGACTCGACTCGACTACACTGGGCTCTACTCCTTCTGATGTAGACGGAACGACGTCCATCTTCTGCGACATCATTTTTCCGCAACTCGTCAATGGTCAAGTACAATCGACGTAGGTTTTTCAATTCGAGGTTGAATTCTTATATTTAAGTTATTCTTTTCCCTTGGATAAAAACAAAAACCGCGGATTGATCCCCCAAACATGTCGATCCGCAGAACGGATGTTGATTGCAGGATGGGTTAGAGATTAAGCAGGGGTTTAATTCTGGTTCAATTATATTCCGGATTACTGTCTGAGCCTCTAACTCAGAGGTCACAGGCTAACAAAAAAGTCTGGAACCTCCGCCAATTCGTTCTTGATGCGTGGTTTGATGGGCAATGGGTGAACGAAAGGGAATCCCTGATTTGAGGTCGTCGTAGTAAAGAGAAGGACCCGAGGAGGCCGTAGGCACAAATGAGAGGAAAAACGGACCCCCAGAATGGCTCTGGTGGCACACGGTGGCGCAGTTCGATAGCGAAGAGGCGCCGGAGACCGTAGGTGTTCGCTGGCACCAGATGACCGCCTAGGGGAAGCGGCGCTCCTCGCGCGCCGCCGACGGAAGGCCACCACGACACCAGCCGCGGTGGTGGAGCGGAACCCGCATGCGTGTTTCGGGAATCTCGGGCGGCGCCAGATTGCGTCGCCGTTATGACACACCGGGGGGGCTACCCACAACCCCCCCCCCCAACCCCCGCATGCCTTACACATAACGTGCGCGGCCAACCGGGCCGAGCCGTGCGGGCCGGGGCGCCTACCGCGCGGGCGGGGTCACCCTCGCGCGGGCCGGGCTGCAGCTGCCGGACTGGGCCACGCCCATCGGGCCGGGCCACGCCCTACTGGGCCGGACCTCGATCCGGGTCGGGTCGACCAACTTCGGGCCGTCCTAGGGCGGGTTGGGCCGGGTCAGACCAGACCCAGACCCCCCCTCTTCGGACCACTTTTGGTTTTTCGCCCATAACATGAGCTATGGACCTCCGATCGATGTACCGTCAGTTGCATAGGATTCCTTCGATCGAGAAATTAGTTTCCATATATTTCACTCAAGTTTTTGGCGAAGTTTGTGTATGGAAAGGTTGGTTCAAACCCGAAACCAACTGGGCCCTCGGAGCGGAAACACTTATAACTTAAGGACCAGACGTCCGATTGACGTACCGTCATCTACGTTGGATTCCTTTTGATGGGAAAGTTATTTTGGAATACTCCACATAGAATTTAGATGAGGTTGGACTATGACCGGGTTGGATTGTACCCAAAATCCAACCGGCCCCTTGTAGCGGAAACACTTATAACTCTAAGACCGGGCATCCGATTGACGCACCGTCTATCACGTTGGGTTCCTTATGATGATATGGAACTACTGGATACATCAACTCAGGACTTCGTGATAGTTGATGTATCGACACTTGGCTTGAGGAGAGGACCCTCCTGGAATCGAGCGTGCTGTGTGCGGGAACCCTAGGGATGGATACGACTGAGATGATGGAATCCTATGTGGGTTCGACAGTGATGACTACTATACCGGAATCCTACATGAGTTCGACAGTGAGGACTTCTGTACTGGGATCCTCCTTTGGTTCGATAACAATGACTTCTTTACCAGGATCCTACTTGGGTTCAACAACAATAAATACCGTACCGGAATCCTATGTGGGTTCGACAGGGATGACTTCTCTACTAGGATCCTACGTGGGTTCAACAACGCTGATATTGTTCCCGAATCCTATGTGGATTTGACAGAGAAGATGATTCAGAGGCTACATCTAATCATCTCTACCCCTCTTCGTGAGTTTTATACCTATGTGAGCTAAGTAATTTCATTCAACCATTATCAACGTGGTGATTGACTTACTTTCTTTGAGGAATGGTTTGTGCTTGGGCTCGAGAGTTGGAGATAGACTGTGATTGATAACTTAGGTATATGTATGGAAATATACCTAAGTAGGGTTCGTTGATACTTTATGATTGTATATTTCTACTGTGGTTTATCCTTTGTGGATTTTGTGGGACCTTTTAGGGTCTCAGGGTCCCTACGGAGTATCTTTAGACTCACCCCTACATGGGCTATGCCCCCACCCTGTTGTGTTGGATGCAAACAACGGACAACGCTGACCGAGGTGGAGTGTACAAGGACTAGAAGGTACCCGGAGGTAGACCTCACGACGAGTCGGTACTCGGAGGAGATGGACAGACGTGGAGCACTGAGGAGGCTCTCTGTACCTACCATTCAGGTAGGATCTGTGGTGGATCATCCAAGATCTTCTAGGCACCTTCCGACTATTTGTCTTTTTAGTTGTACCTGTTTTTCCTTTCCTTGTACTTTATTATTGGGCTTGTATTTCTGGCCCTTGTACTTTCCAGCACTTCTTCTGTATTCAATTTTTACTTAGAGTTTTCTTCTTCTTGTTCTCCAGTTGTGTTTTTTTGCAGTTATAAAGGCAATTCCTTCCCAGTTTAAGGATTTACGCCTTTGGTTCTAGTCTCCAGCCCCTGGCCTATGGAATGAGGGCTTGGGGTAGTTACGACACGGGACCCTGGGGACGGGTCGTGACAGGGCCCTTTGAGATCACCAAGCATATTGGAAAGGTGGAATATAGGTTGGATTTACCTTCTCAGTTTACATCAATCCATGATGTATTCCATGTCTCCCAATTAAAGAAATACAACCCGAATCCATCCCATGTGCTGAGTTTGGAAGAACTGGAGCTGGAGCCTGACTTGTCTGTTATTGAGCTGCCGGTGAAAATAGTGGACTCCCAAGAGAAGGTACTTCAAGTTATGTCAATTCCGTTGGTCTGGGTTTATTGGAAGCATGGTAACGATACACATGAGACATGGGAGCAGAAGTCATGGGTTGAGGAAGAGTATCCGTTCCTGTTTTCTGATCAAGCTTTAGGTTGACTTTCCAGGATGTAATGTTTTCATGGTTGAGATAATTGTAACATAAATGAAATATTTTCAAGGTATTTTTTATTTAATTTCCATTCATGATTTTTTGGGGGTTTCCCAAGGTTTTATGGAGGAATAGGTGAGTTTTCATGAATTTGGCCAAACCGTGAGCCCAATTCCAAATTTAAAAATAAATTTTGTTGATTTTATAACATTTTCATTTTTTAATATTTTTCACTCATTATAATTCCTAAATGTCCTCCCCTGAAATATTAACACCACAATAAAAATTTGGAACCTTTAGAAATCCATAAACAAGGTGCATTTTTGTTTTTATTTAAGGGATTGGGCCTGCCTGAAGCTCATATCCAGTTTTAAATATCAATTTTATTTATTTAATAACTTATTCAATATTAAGTATTTTTTGGTGATTCCAAGTCTCACACGAGACCACTGCACCCAGATGCGCGTCCAGCCTCTTTACCCACTCGTTGGAGTTCTTAGGAATATATATTTAGGGATTACCTTCTTAGGGTTTCTCAAATCATCCAGATTTGAGGAGGTAAGTTCTTTCCATCATAACTCTTTCAATTATTACTCCTTTTCTCCCCTTTCAATGAATTTTCTTCTAATTTTTTTGAATTAAAAAATGTTCAAAGTGTATTTTTTTGAACCTAGGGTTTAGCCTTTGGTTTTCTAGGTCATTTATTGTGATTTTAGGATTGATCTCGGTCTCTCTTGGTGCGGCGGTGGTTTGATTTGATTTTCGCACAAATGATTCAAGGTTTTTACTAATTTGGAAGGTGATTTCACTTTGTATGAAATAATTGTGACACAGATACTTTTTTTTATTTTAATTTCATTTTAAAACTATTGATTTGGTGCTGCAAAAAATTGGTTTTAGTGGTGTTTGTATTGCAGGTGAATTTTAAGGGCCAATTTCATGTGAAATTTGTGTTTTTTTTCATATAAATATTTTATTGGTTGATTAAGGGCTGACTTTTAATTATTTAGTTGACCTTATTGAACTGTATTAGGGATGAAAAAAATGTTTTAAATGTTATTATTCTTTTTTTGTTGCTGAAAAATTGGTTTTGGGTGATGTTTGTTAAGAAAATGGGTTTTGAGTACCAATTTGGTGTTGAATTGGTTGTTTTACATGGGTATTCTATGAGATGTTTATTGGGAGTGTTTTATAACTCCTGTAATGAGTTTAAAGAAATTTTTATGGTGTGTTGGATTTTGTTTTGATAAATATGAGTTTGAATATGGTGTCTAAGTGGGGTTTTCAAAGAGTTTCGGGTGCAAAATAAGGAAAGATTTGGAGAGGTTGTTTTATTGAAACTCAATGTTTTTTGTTGGGGGGTATAAAATGTGTGTAGCTACTATATTGATTTTATGTGACAATAGAGGTGTTTTATATTAAAATGGATATTTGTATCATTCTAAAATTGTTTGATCACAAAGGGGGAAGCCCGAGTACCTAGGTGGGGCCGTTGTGTACTAGTACGACTAGTGGACCCAATGAGTTTTGTCCCTATTTCATCTAGCATTTGGATAACAACAACTACAAATAAACATTTTGGATTATTATTGGGGACCACTATGTTATGGGTATGTTCCCTACTAGTGGCTTTTTCACAAGAACATATATTACTATGGCTACTTTACACCGAGGTATGAGGTACATGGGGCCCGAGACTATCTAGTGCCTAGGGGTGTTCCCAATTTTGCTACTCATTGTGTTTGTGGTATTTTCCCATGTAATGGGGTGTTTTTGTGCAGTAATTTTTATTATATAACATGTCTATTTGAATGTGTGAAAATTCTGAAAACTCCAGCTTGAAAACTTTTTTCGATTGAAAGTTTCATTTCTTTGATTTTATCACTACTTTTCTTTCCGTATTAAAACTGCTTGCTTTTTCACATTTTACTGCATGATGTTTGGAATCATTGGGTGGTATCCTATTGGGATTAGTCTCACACCCTACTTACACCGATTGGGTGTAAGTATATTTGGATATGTTTGAATTAGGTAAAGGAAAGGATAAAGGTGATGGAGGTTCAGGGTGTTAGTCCCCATCATTGGGGCGGAGTTGTGGAGACGTGTTGGGGGTGATGACCCCTTGTCATGTGGAGTCCATGGGGATGTTTTGTTATAGTTTCATTGTGTATTTGGACCTTTTTTATTGCATTTTAACTTATGTATTCAGTTCTGGATTTTTGTATAAACCTTGTTGGTATGAATTTTTTAAATTCATTTTATCAAATATTTTTGATTTTTTATGTATACATATTCATGTAAATCATTCCCAAAACAATAAAAGTGATACCTGGGAACTTGTGCCAGCCCGTGAGGATAGGGAACGCCCTTCGGGCCTTATCATAGGCAGGGTTTGGTGCTGATAATTGTGGTGACCAGATTCGTCTTGTTACACTCCCTATAAGGATAGATAACCACCCATTGAACATATTTTATTACATATGAATAACCCTTACAGGACCTGGAAGTTAATGACCCAAATACCATTTGGTGTGATGTGGCGAAGTGCTCTTCTATTGTCACATACACATGTACAATGAACAACTTGAACATGCTATTATCCATCACTTTGAACTTAGGATTCATGACCTGGTGCCTCTCCTGGAATGGCCATGATCAACACCACACTGTAGTGCATTGTGGTTTTACATAGATTATTGTGAAGATATCCCCATGGAACTTCCAAAGTGTAAATAGTACACCCAGGTTAATGTTGTCATTCCCATTGTGCTGACCTTCCGTTGGCCGCATGGCTCCCTGTGGAGATCCCAGTAATAAACCTAGACCCATGTCTATAATAAAGGATCCCCATGGATTGCCCCATGTTGTACCTCTCTCATGTCATGGATCTCTTCATGGAGAACCCCACAACACTCAGGATATCTATAGGAAACTATGTCTAAATAAGACACTTGTAAACCCCCATATAGAATTTGAGTAGGTATGGGTATGATGAATCACTTGAGTATGCCCTCTAACTATCGATACACAATCCCATAAATGTCTTTCATTTAAGAAACACCACACACTATTTTTTCTCCAATTGACCTCTCGTATAATAATACCAAACCCACACATCTAGATTTGGTTCTATAAACTTAATATTTACATTTCTAGAATGATATAGATAAATGTGACATAATTTTATCCATGTAAAACTTACTATATAAAATAGAAATAATCGATCATTAATATATCCATGGAAATTTTTGGTTTAGAGTTTCATAAAATTTGGGAAATCTATTTTAAATTGGACATTTCCATATAGTATAAATTTTTCACACAAAACAAAACAGTTAAAATGAAACACATTCTATTTCTATGTAAAATAATATTGATTTTCAACTTGACTTCATCATTGTTCACACCCAAGCTTAAACCCTGTGAAAATATATGAAAATTTGGGATGAGAACAAAAATCTCAATAAGAGATATAACAAATGTATGAAAAAAACCATTAGTATATTTTATAACCATTATATCTTAAAAGAGTGTTTCCATTTAACATAGTAAACTTTAATCTCAAATAATCCTTTAGTTAAAAATGAAATAAACACAAATGGCCAATTTTTTTTTTCATAAAACACTTTATAAGAAAACCTAAAGGTAAAATAATAATCATGAGAGTTTTATAGAAAACATGAGAACCTATGAAATACATTTTCTTAAAAACATAATTTTTACCCTAAAATAGAATAATAACTCTTTTAAAATAAAATATCTTTATCTTACCTTGAAAATTCAAAATATTTCTATGAAAAACCATTAGAAATCATATTAAAATAATATAGGTGTCTTAGGACATCATATTTATAGAACCATTACAAGAACCCTTACAATAACCCTTACAAATGGAATAACCTACATAGTTAATCCTATAATTATTATCTATAGAACATAATAATCACCCAATGTATTGGAGAGCTATATCAAGTCCACCCAACATAATAAAAAATTTAAAAGAACCATAAAATTCCTGAAAAAAATAAAATAATGAACTTACATCATCAAAATCATAAAAATATACTTTTCAACCTACAAAAAAACATTTTTGGATGTTGATATATCCCATAACTTTAAAACCTAATTTTCAAAACTAAAATACCCAGAACAAATAGAAAGAGGGTTTTTATTTTAACAAAACATCGAAGATTATAAATGAATGAAAAAATAAAATAAGAATTATGCTGGTAGGAAAATACATCGATGTCATATATATTAAAATAAAATATTCCTCTTGTCTTTTGTAAATAATGTTATAATGTTCTGTATAAAATATGTAAAAATAATCCTTTTGAAAACCCTTAAAATAAAATTAAAAAATATATAAATTTCTTTTATACTTATTTATATACTTATAAATAAATCCAAAAAATAATTTTAAATATATATACAAAGATTAACAATAATTATAAAATACATCAATAAAACATTTAAAATGAGGGTTTTAAGGTAAAATGTCCTTTACACTTGATAACTCTATATTAAAATCACATTTTAAAAAATAACATTGAATAGACTAGTAAAAATATTAATTTCATAATGAAACAATATAATACATTACATAAGTCATTTTACACACCACACAAAATAAAACATGAGGTGAAGACAACTTATGTCTTAAAGAAATGGAATTGAAACTAGAAGTCCCTTACCTCGAGTTTGGCTTGTCACCTACATTATTTAACACTTTTATAGTTAACTTATACGAATTATTTTATTTATTAATAACCTTTTATAGGTTTCAAACCTTATCATGAAACTATTTATTTCCATTATTTTAATTACATATTTAATTACCTACATAGTTATTTAAACGTCAGGTGTTTTGTTGATGTTCAGTTCATAATTTCAAAACGAATTCAGTATATTTACCATGGTCAAATGTGTCTTTATTCACTCATATCCAAAATAATAATCATTGAATAATTAAAATTTTTATACATAAAATAAAATTTTATAATCATTTATTAAAGTCAACTTTGAAAAAAAATCACATCACTTCATGGAGGTGGTATTCCACATGTATTCATACTCAATGCTATCATTTTTTAATAGGTGGAATAGTAATAAGGTAAGTAAAATATCATTTTGATAGAATAATAATTATGACATGAATATAATATATATATTTTAAATCCATTATAATAAACATCCATGTTATTTGGTGATGAAAAATAAAAAACATCACTTCGTAGAGGTGGTAGTAAAAACGTATGCATGAATGATATTTTCATTTTCCATTGGATAAAAAAAGAGATAAAAAGGGTTGTACCATAATCAAAATATCATTTATTTATATGAAAGGATATGATTTTATTATCAAATCTTGGTTACTAAATATTTAAAAAAAGGTATAAGAATAAATAAACTGGAAATAGTTTGGTTAGGACTTATACCTTCTCCTCGAATGACCTCTTTGTATTACTCTTTATGTTTTCTAGGTTTTGTATTTTGGTGAAACCATGACCTTGGGGATATAGGAATGGATATTGGGGAGATAAATGGGTAGTTATTCTCTGAACTAGAGTGATAAAAACGTTTTATAAAGATAGGAGAGGATTTTCCCAGATCAAAAGGTTTGAGAAAGAGAGGAGAGGATGTTTCCTTTTATATGTGAGGTAATGATACAATTGTAATTAAATAAAAGATTAAAGAACATATATCATAATCATGTAAATTGGCCCAAATGGACCCCATATTTGTATATAAAATGTTATAGGTTTTAAATAAACACTACCATATACATTTATACATTTTTTATACATTTTAATTCTCATATTATGTAAAACCACTTTAAATCCATTTTAACCCTAACTGTGGTAACTTAAATTTTACCTTCATAACTTGATTATATGACCAACACTAAAAGGGATATTTTATTAAATTTTACATGATGATTCCAAATTTTTAATAAATATTATAAAATTCAATTTCTATAGGTTAAATAAATTAATTTTAATATAAGAATTCAAAACACATGAAAAGAAGTTTTTAAGAAAATACTTGATTTAAGTGTAAAAATCATTTTACATTGAAATCACGTAAAAACATGGTTTCCATAATTTTTTTGGACATTTAATAAAAAAGAATGTTTTTTAGATATTTTTATCATTCCAAACGTAAAATAAAAATTCCAATCATACCATTAAATGGGAAGACCCAAAAATAGTTTTCAATTTATAGAAAATATAACTTATTTTCAAAAAAAGTGAAGCATGTGCTCCAAAATTAAAAAAAAAGATTTAAAATACATTTTTTGAAACTCCTTAAACTTATATTTTGGAAAAAAACACAATAAATTGTGTAAAGTAAATATTTAAAGAGATTTTAAAGTGTCACCCCATAGTTTTAACCTTATTTTACCTGTTTTACACTTATTATGGTGACACATATTTACTACAACTACGATTCATAATGAACAAAAATAAAAAGGAACATTTTTACCAAATTTGAATATACAGATTAAAAATATGGAATAAATTTTTAAAAACTTAATTTATAGAATTGGTATAAAATAATTTAAGAAAAAATCACAAACTACATTGAAAAACAGTTTTTTAGAAAAATACGTTTTTACATTAGAAAATGAACTTATATCAAAGCCAGGTATAATGTCAATTTATATGTAGTTAAGTATATTATTTATAACTAAATGGGAATTATGTTATTTTAATATTAAATTAAAATCCTAATGATATTTTCAATGAAAAAATGACAATTTTACAAACATCCATATTTTTCACTTTTCACTAAAAATCAATTTTTTCAGAAAAAGTCCAAATTTTAATATTAAGTTAATTTTGGTTTCTTTATTTCAAAAATAATATATAGTTTTTATAAAATAAAATTCTAAAAATTAGTAGAAATTAATTATAATATCCACCCACAAAAATACATTGAAAATGAATTTGAAAGAAAATGTATTTTTGTAGTATGAAATGACCATATTCTAATTCCTTTCATTATAAACATAAGTAAAAAAATATTTATTAATTAGACTGAATATATATATTATTATTATTTAATTAAAACCATTTATCAATAATGATAAATTTAATATATTAATATAAAAATACATTTCGCACAAAAATTTTTATATATTGAAAATATATCTTTTACCTTCAAATGATTTTATCATAATTTTCAATGAATTGAATTTACATATTCCTAAGGAATATATATATATATATATAATGGATATAAATAAATATATATAGTGTCTTTGTGTCCATAAACCATATATATAATGATCAAATTACATTCATACATATATTCTTACATGCTTCACGAAATATTATTTAGTTACATATCTATTATAATTTATATTCTATTAATTATTATTTTTCTTATTTACATGGTTTAATTTGGGGTCACAGTATTTAGGGATAACCATTAGGATAAATTTTTTATGTTTTTAGTATTTATATATATATTTCAATTTACTCCCCTTTTAATTTTCTTCACGTTGTTTCATATTGAAACCTCATAATGTATTAATGTTTAGCTTTTATTGTAAAAATTTATATAAATAAAAGTATCACAATAAATTTTAGTTTTATTTTTTTAATCAAAATACATCAAACATAACATTCATTTAAATTGGAAATACATATCTAAATATCACGGTGATTAATTTTTCCCCCGTAAAGAAATGTCATCCTCACAATTTTTTCACATGACATATTGAAAGGATTTAAAACATTTTCATAATAAATTCCAAGGAGTAAAAGATAAATTATATGATCAAGAACTGAAAATAAAACTAATATTTTAAAATATTTTTTTTGAAAACTAAATTATTTTAAAAGGAAAATAAAATCTCTCTTCAAAAAGAGGAAAATAGAAATATAAAGGTCACCTAGAATAATACATCATTAGGTTCCCATATAAGGAGATCATTAGGATGAAGTTAAAACATGGACATGAATGAAAAAAATATAAGGAATAACAAAGAGTGATAGAAAACAAGATCGAGGGAAATTTAATGAGCACAAAACTAGAAATCAGTTGTGGAGAAAGATAGCCTTAAATTCATCCAAAATAAAATTAAAATGAAAACCTATTTATTTCAAGATACATTTTATAGCATTGAGGTATTATTTTACAACAAATATTTAACAAATGAGAAAATATATTAAAATTATTTCCTTCTAGAAAAACAATTTCTTATTTTGACTACACTTTAATCAATTTTCACTTCTATCACATCACTTACTCTATGAAATTAATACTAAAAATGTTTTTCTATCATTTATTTATCACTAAAATAATTTTTTTTATATATAATAATATCCAAAAAAGTATAAAAATTTATTCCTCATATATTTGTACATTAATATAAACCAAAATGTTTAGTATATGTTAAGATAATATCCAATATGAATAAACCTTCATATGAATAAGTACAAAATTAATATCCAAATCCTTAACAATAACACCCAAATTGATATTTAAATTATTTGATAAATAAAAAATCTTAAAATTATTCAAAATATTCTTTATAAATTTCTAAACTGAAAAATAAAAAGTATTCTATCACATATTCATCTGATATTAATATAACATTTATCTCCAATCAACATTTAGTCACTCAAAAATTCATATAACCAAATATAAATGTATACGTCCTAATCATATAATATCTAATGTATTTTAATATTTTCCATAAATATACTCAACCATAATAAAGACAGTAAAAAATCATATGTACTTATAAAAGATAATTGAAACTTTATTCCTAAAATAATAACCCATGTTATCCAAAATTATTTATATATTTGCTAATAATATAATGTTCCTAAAATATCGAACTTCTTCAAAAATAACATTAATCACATTATCACCAAATTACCTTCTAAAATCATGGTTATCTATATGATAAATGATATGTTCCCAACATATAATAACCATTTTATCACATAATTACCTCAACATAAAATATAATATTAAATCTAAAGGTTATCTATACATTTAAAATTATTTACATTAAATATAAAAGAACTATTTACTCAAATAACCTTTTTCAATAATTAAAATACTAAACCCAATGGTTGTATTATATTAATTTCCTCCTAAAATACTATTAATAATATTAAATTATCATCACTGAAAACCTAAAAAAGGATGTCTATGCCTTCAAAATTATGATTAACATTAAAAATATGATTAACATTAAAATTATAAACCCATTTTTGTATCCATAGGTGTTAATTTAACTTCACATGAACACTTAATAATATTAAAAGTGATAAAAACCCTACTGTGATGCCGACTATAAAAATCCCAGACCTACACATATTGATCATGTGTTAAAAACCTAAAATTAACATTTGTGGCTTGATATAGATAAACATGACCCAATTTCATCCATTCAAAATGTAACACATAAAAATAATATTGTTTCACTTACATAACCAATTAATTTTTAGGTTTATAGTTTTATATAATTAGGAGAAACTATTTCAAAGTGTAAATTTCATTATAGTATCTATTTTTTCAACCACTATAATGAAATGCATTTTATTTTTATAAAAAATCTTCATGATTTTAAAATTGAATTCATCATTATTTCAACTCATCCTTAAAACATGTGGAAAACATTTAAAAATATGGTATTAGAAAAATAATCTCATTAAAGGATAAATAAAATGGAATAAAGAAACCTTTTAGTCCATTTCAAATCCATGAGATCGTAAAAGAGAGTTTTCCTTTAACATAATGAAATTTTAAATCATGTAATCATTTAATTACACATGAAATTTACTTTACTAATAAACGTTCTACATTAAGAACATTATAAAAAAATTAATATAAATTTCATAATCATGAGGGTTTCTAAGAAAATATGAGAACCCATGAAAAACATTATCATAAAAACATAACTTTCTACCATAAAAGGTCATAATCATTCCATTAAAAAAATATCATTATCATACCTTGTGAAAAAAAAATTCCCTGAAAAATAATTATCATGTATATAAATTTAATGTAGGTTCTATGGGATATCATCTTCATAAAACCCCCTTATAAGAATTCTTAAAAATAGAATTACCTATATGGTTAATCCCAACATAATTCTTCTGAAAACATAGTCTTTACCCAATGAATTGGAGATATATATCATGAACACCCATCATTATAAACAATTTAATAGGGTCATAATATTCAAAAAATAACATGAATATTACATTTCCATCTTAAAAATCATAAATATAGAATTTTTTACCCAAAATATATTTTTTTCAGATATGATATATACCTTTCCATTAAAACCCTATTTTTTAAAACTAAAATTCATAGAAAAAAGGGAAGGATGTTTTGTATTTGAATATAAAATTGAATATTATTAAGGAATCCAAACATATAATAAAGGGTTTGGTAAAATGAAAATCCTTTGACCCCGAATATTATAAAATAGAACATTCTTTTTTCCTTTTTGAAAAGAAAGTCAATATGTTCCAATAAAATACGTAAAGATATTCCTTTTGAAAACCATTGAATGAAAGAAAAAAAAGATATAAAATTAAATTTATATTTTATTTATTTCCATATAAATACATCCATAAAATAATTTTATTAATATGTACATGGAATAAAAATATTTAGCTAATAAATATATAAATCATTTTAAATGTGGTTTTTAGGTAATGTGTCATTTATGGAATGATAAATTTTCAATCAAAAAAACTATTAAGGAAAGAACTTAAAATGAAAATTTAAAAACATTAATTTCATAATAGAAAAGATATAATTCATCCCTAATGTATTTTACACACAAAAAAAAACTTGTCGTGAAAATAGTTTAAGTCTCAATGAAATGGAATTGATACTAGAAATCCATTACCTTGAGTCCGACTTATCACAAAAATTATTTATCACAAGTATAATAAGTATATATTTATTATTTAATTTATAAATACCCTTTTACATGTTTTATAACTTATCATTAATCCATTCATTTAGTTTACTTTAATGACATATTTTATGGCTTAATTAGTTATGTCAGCGTGAGGTCTTTTGAGGAGGTTATGTTCATAATCTCAAAATAACATTGGTATGTTGACTATGGTTAAAGAGGTAATTTTTCCATCATATATAATAATAATAATAATTAAATAATTATAAATTTTATAAATCAAATAAAATTTTATAATCACCCATGAAAAGAGGTCGTGAAAAATTTATCATATTGCTTCATTGGTGTGATATTATAAACGTATGCATGAGCGATGTTGTCATGTTTTAACGGGTGGGAAGGTAAGAAGGTATGTTTTATAAAACGATTAAATAATAATAATTATGCCATTAATATAATTTTTATGTATTAAATCCATCATAATAACCATCCTTGTGTGGTGATGGTGAAAAATGAAACACATCACTTCATAGAGGTGGTAGTCCACACAAATGAATTAACAATGTTTTAATTTCCCATAAGATGAAAAAAGAAATAAATAAATGGTTGTAACAAAGTCAAAATAAAATTTTGCTATATGGAATATACTTATGTTTTTAATTCATCAATGTTATAGAATATATGAAGGAGGTAGAAGAAGAAATAAATTTGAAATAGGTTGATTAGGACTTATACCAGCTCCTCATATGACCTCTTTGAATTACACCATAATCCTTCTATGTTTGGTATTTTGTTGAGACTAAGATATATTGAATTTGGGGATGGATTTTTTGGATATATTAGGAATGGTATTGGATTACTTAGATTTATAAAATTATGTGGGTAAGAAAGGAGAGGATGTACCATTTTATAAGTGAGGGAAATGATGGAATTGAAATCACTTAAATATTAAATAATATATATATAATAATAATACAAAGTGGAACCATGGAACCCCATATTAGTATTTAATATGTTATAGGTTATAAATAATCTCATTTAATAACACTTATACATGTTTTGGTTATATATTAATCCTTATATTCTAGTTAAACCACTTCAAACCCATTTTATAATTAACCGTGATAACATAACATTTTAATTATATGAAAAAAATTAAAAGGGTAATTATAGTTTTTTTTGAAATTATGTTTCCAAATTTAGAATAAATTTTATCATATTAAATTTTTATAGGTTGAAGAAATTACTTTTAATATAAGAACACAAAACACATAAAAAACAACGTTTAGGAAAATACATGATTTAAGCATAGAAATAATTTTATATTGAAATCATGTAAAGAAAGGTTTCAAAGAATTGTAAGGTATATAAGACCTCTACATTCCATACAAATTTATTTTGGAAATCTCAAACACCTTCTACATAAATATATTGTTCTTTATCTTTTATGCATTTCCTTACACTTTCATAAATTTTCTTATAACCAAAATTTCATTAGTCTTATGAGTTAAATATATATTTATTAAGGTTTTTAGTAATCTATTTTTTTTCATACCAGAAATGTTCTTAAGGTTCTGAATTTTGGTTCAAGGTTATACCTTACCGGAATTACATAAGACACTATTTTTCTGTCATCTATTTTCATTGGGATACCAATTTCCTTCTAGAATGAAATTTGGTACAATATTTTCCCTATACTTAGATTTCCAGTATTCCAGTGTTTGGAGTTCTTAAACTCTGACTTCCTAGTTAGCGGTACTGAAATTCCTTAAGACTGATTTGTCATACCGATACTGAAAATCCCAATACCAAAATCCTTATATTATTTTTTTATCGTACCAAAAATATATTATTCATATTTTTCATACTAAATTTTCCTTACAGATGACATCATAGTGACAATCTCGTACCATTTTTTTTCAATTCAGAATATCTTATTTCGAGATTTTCTATACCAAAAATTTTATTAAATGCCAATATTTTCAAAGCTAAAGGTTCTATACCAGAAATTTCCATTCCACACTATAAAGAACATTTTCTTAATACCATTTTTGTTAGAGACTTTGATATCGTTTCTTATAATACTGATACAAGATCATAAGAAACCGATACTAAGAATTTCCTTTTACCATACTTAAACCGATTTTATGAAAATCTATTCCGAATTTTACAATTCCAGAATTTATTATTCAAATCCTTATTTTCCTAGAATTCTGAATCTTATTATTTCTCTCATATCATTCCAATTTTATTGGATTCCAAGTTTCTTAAACTTAAGGTGTAAGATCTTTATATTCATGGTTAGTTATATAAAACAATGTCATAGTTTATATTATAAACTAACCACTGTATGTTTTCCATGTGTCCAACTCCCTCTATGATTTTAGGAAATATGATCATTGGAGTTTAACAGACTAGTAAATTTTTGAAAGCTATAAATAGGACCTCAGATGATGAGATCAAAATACAAAAACACACAATAAGTTCACATGTTTGTATTTTGGGTTTCAACTCTCTAAAAGTGAATTACTATATAGTTAGAGGCTCTTATAAACTCTCAGGATTCATGCATAATGTTTGAACAGCTTGTTCAAACTCAGCTTCGTGCCGAATTGCTTTGTGTAGAGGTGCAATTTCCTTAAAATCAGAGACTTTGGGTTGTGAAGTCAGAGGTGCTGATTTCCTTAAAAATTGAGGGCTTTCAAGGATAGTAATACAGATACCAATATTAGGATTTAGGTCTTATATAGGATTGAGTAAGATATACATTCTTGTAAGTATAAAACAAGGGGCCTTTATCCAAGGTTGTTGGATACCCTCCTCTTTGGGTTAAAAGAAGATTGTAAATTTCCACTGCTTTGCAAGAGTTAGGAGGTTTTATTTTTGTATAAAATTCCTAACCTATATCTATGGTTGTAATAAATTCTATACTCCTTTTGGTATAATTTCATTATAAGAAATGTTTCGTAATCATTAGACTTACGAACTTTATATTTTTTGTAAGAAGGTGATTTCTTATTAGAGGCGTTGTGAATTTTTTTTATACAAAATTTCATTAAGAAGTTTTTAAATTATAAAATTCACTCCCTATTGTATATTGTGCTTTTTAGAACTATTCTGATCCTAATATTGGTATAGAGTAGAATAACATACTCCATACCTTCCAAAAAATTGGTATCAGAGGGTTGGTTCAATCTGAATTAATCTCACAATTAGATTCAGAAGAGAAATCTTCGTCTTCATTTTTTTTTTCAGATTCATAATTTCGGACTCATAATGTTCGGATTTATATTTTTCATAGAGACATTATTTTCTTTCTTAGGATTTTTTTGTTTACAAACTTTTTTTACTAACAAGTTTGTGTAGAAATATTTTCCTTAAGGTGGCTGGTTTAAATGTTGGTTCTATCGACAATCTGAACCCTACCAGACCTCTTATTTTTGAAGGAAATGATTATGAGTACTGGAGAGATAGGATGATGATTTTCATTATCAATACTGGAGTTGATAACTAACTTATTCTGAAAGTAGACTATAAGATTCCTGATAAGGAATTGAGAAATTTTACGAATCAGGAGAAATCAGAATATTAAGAAAATTTTAGAGTCAGAAATACATTGCTATGTTCCATGACTAGGAACATATATAGTGAAATATCTTCACGTAAAGCTGCCAACAGTATCTAGACGAAACTTGAAGTTACACATTTTGGTACTTGTAATGTTATAGAGACAAGAAGAGCTATGTTGAGAGCTAAATTCCTTTTCTTTAAATTTCCTTATGGAGAACCCATAACCAAAGTTTATCAAAGGTTCATGAAAATTGTGAATAGATTAAAATCTCTAGGAGAAAAAGTTTTGGATGATGCATCACTTGTAGATAAGATCATAGACATTATGAAAAATTAATGGGAGTCCAAGAGGACAACAATTGATGAGAACTGGAAAGTCACAAGTCACCCAGATTTCCATAGCTGAGAGGTTTGGAACTCTTCTTCAAAACGAGACAAGAATGAAGAGAGATATTGATAATGTTAAAAAGAAGAATGGTAATGGGGGATTTTCTTTTAAAACTACTTTAAAACATATGAAATCCAAGACTCCAGAAAGATTTACTAGATCAAAGTCAAAGAAAGTTTCTATTCATTCAGAATCTAGTGATACAGAAAAATCTGATAATGAGTTAGCCAATCTTTCTCATAGAATGAAAAAGATAGTATCTTAGAAGAACTATAAAAATAAGTTCAATAAAAGATACTACAAGGAAAAGAAATATGGGGAAGTCAATTTTTATGAATTTAGAAGAACATACCATATCAGACCTGATTTCCCTCTTTTGAAAAAGAAGGATAAGAAGGAAATAAATTCAGAGAGAAACAAGAAGAAGTTCTACCGTTCTAAGAACAATAAAAGTATTAAATCAAATGACACTTGGAGTTCTAGTTTTGAAGAATCTTATGAAAGTGAATCTTTTGAATATGATTCATCATCATAGAAAAATATTGGATTCATCGCTACTACTTCTTTCCGAAGTACTTGTTTTATGGCCAACATACACTCTACGAATGCTTTAACAAATCTATCTATTGATAAGGATTATTACCTTGAAGACATTACTTCTTATGATGATACTTCATATTCATATAATGAAGAAATACCTTCTTATAAAGAAGCATCTAGATTTTTGATGTTATTAGAAGAAAAAAAATTGTAAAATATCTATGAAACTAGAGAAGGAAAATACTAGAGAAGAAGTTCTTAAAAAAGTGATTTCAGACCTCACTAGATATCTTAAATATAATTATGTGCTCCTAGAAAAACTTTATAAAGACCTTAAGGAAGTAAATATTGAAATGTAAAAACTTTCTAAAGATCCTAAGAAAGCTATTTCAAAAAATAAATGCTTTTGAAGAAAAATATAACTACAAGGAAATAATTCCTGATGATAGAAATTTAGTCATAAGACTAAATTTTGAAATATTTTCTCTTAAGAAACTTCTTTCTAATTTTACTTCTGGTAAAGAAAATTTTGACAAGAAGAATTCTCAAATTAGACCTCAAGGAAATACTACTGGAGTAGATTATACTCAAAGAAAACCTGTTTTCATAAACAACTATTTTATTCCATCCAGAGCCCTTTTTGTACTAAATGTCAAAGTGGTGGGAATTGGAAGAAAAATTGTTCGTTAAACAATGTTCAATCTCTTTGGTTTCATAAATCTTATTTCTCAAAACAAATGTGGGTTCCTATCATTTTATTTCCTAACCCAGGATCCAAACAAGTTTGGAATCCAAAAATCAAACTTCTGTTTTTTTAGGAAAATGAAGAATGCACCAAAAATATCTAGTATATGGATAGTGGATATTCCCATCATATTACTGGTAACAAAAGTTATTTCCATAAGACAGTCAAAATTAAAGGTGGAAAAGTAACCTTCGGGGATAATTCTCAAAGAGAGATTGTCGGTATAGGTAAAATCATTCTTCTTGGGAAAGTTTTAATTTCAAATGTTTTATTTGTTAATGGTCTTAAGAACAACCATATAAGAATAAGTCAATTATGTGATGAAGGTTACCTTGTGAATTTTAAGAATGATAAGTGTTTGGTTTAAAATTCCAAGGATGAATATATTTTTACTGCCCATAGGCATGAGAATGTCTACACATTGAACATAATAGACTTAAGTCGTGATCTTCCTTGTTTAAGTGAAATTGAAGATCAATCTTGGCTTTGGAATAGAAGGTTAGGACACTGAAACCTTAAGAACCTAAGTAATATCTCAAATAAATGATTAGTTAAGGATCAACTGGTTCTAAGTTTTGATTCTTCAAAAGTTTGTGACCCTTGTCAGTTTAGAAAGCAACACAAATCTAGCATCAAATCTATTAGTGAAGTTTCATCATCTAATTCCCTATAGTTAGTGCATATAGATCTATTTTTTCCTACAAAAAACTGAAAGTATTAGAGTAAAATATTCTGTACTTTTTCTTGTTTATGACTACACTATATATACTTGGGTCTATTTTCTAACAAGAAATTTGAAGCCTTTTCTTATATTAAAACTTTTCGAGATTAAGTAAAAAATGAGAAAAACCTACCATTGATAACTATTCACAATGATCATGGTGGTGAGTTTGTAAATTCAGATTTTGAATATTTTTGTAGTAAGAAATGTATGACTCACAATTTCTCAACTCCTAGAACTCCTCAACAAAATGGAATTTTTGAATGAAGGAACCAAATCCTTCATGAGATAACCAGAACCATGTTGAGTGAATATTCTATAGCAAAACACTTTTGGGATGAAGCTGTAAGTACTGAATGTTATACTATAAATCCAGATTTGATTAGACATTTTCTTAATAAAACTCTTTATGAGCTATGGACTGGTTGAAAACAAATTTTTTTTTACTTTAAGGTTTTTTTTGTAAAGTTTTATCCTTAACACTAAGGATAACTTACACAAATTTGCACCAAAATCCGATGAAGGAATTTTCTTAGGATATTCCACTAAATCTATGGCTTATAGGGTTTTTAATAAAAATACTTGTACTATGGAAGAAACAATACATGTTAAATTTGATGAAACTGGTCCTTTTGTTTTCAAACAACCTGATTTAAATCCTACAGACATATTTTCTAAAAATGATCAACAACTTATAGTTGAATATTCTTTTAAGGAAAATGTTCACAAAAATATTCCTGAAACATTTACCCCTAATGATTTTCTACATTATGTTGATGATAAAGTTTTACAAAACCCAAATCAGTTCTTACTTAGAAATCATACTACTGATAATGTCATGAGAGATTTCAATCAACTTGCAAGAACTTGAAGTTCCTTAAGAAATGAAATTGAACATGTTTCTTTTCTTTCCCAATTTGAGCCGAAGACTCTTGACGAAGCCTTAGGTGATGAATATTGGATAAATGCTATTCAAGATAAACTTAATGAGTTTGTAAGGAATCATGTCTGGAACTTGGTTGAGAGACCTAAGGATACATCTATTATTGGAGTAAAATGGGTCTTCAGAAATAAATGTGATGAAAATGGGATTATAATTAGAAATAAATAAGGATTAGTTTCTAAAGGTTATAACCAACAAGAAGGCGTAGAACATGAACAAACCTATGCACCTGTATCAAGACTCGAATCTATCCGAATACTTCTATCATTTGTAGCATTTCATAATTTTAAACATTATCAAATGGATGTGAAATGTGCTTTTCTTAATGGATATGTACATGAAGATGTCTATGTTGACCAAACTCTTATTTTTGAAGATATAAAATGTCCTAATCATGTATATAAACTTACCAAAGCTTTATAGGGCCTTAAACAAGCCCCTAAAGCTTGGTATGATAGACTCACAAGATTTTTACTTCAAAACAACTATTCTAAGGGAACCACAGATCCAACATTTTTTATAAATAATGTTAAGAAAGATATTTTAATTGTACAAATTTATGTTGACGATATTATATTCAGATCAACTCAATAAACCTTAATAGATTCCTTTGAGGGTCTTATGAAGTCTGACTTTGAAATGAGTATAATGGGAGTGGTAAGATTCTTTCATGGCATTCAAATTTCTCAAAAACTTGAAGGAACTTATATATCCCAACATAAGATCATCAAATATCTTCTTAAAAAGTTTGGGTATAATAACACAAAGAGCATAATAACTTCTATCGGAACTTCTAATACTCTTGATATTGATGAATCAGGGAAACCTATGAATCAAACATCTTATAAAGGAATGATAGGAAGTTTACTTTACTTAAAAGCAAGTCGAACCAACTTAATGTTTTCTATTTTATTATGTTAAATATATCAAGAAAATCCTAAGGAATCCCATTTCAAGGTTGTGAAAAAAAATTCTGGTACTTAAAATGAACCTTGGATTTATGCCTTTTTATTCTTTTGGAAATTTTCTTGATCTAAAAAGTTTTCCAGATACTGATTTTTCTGGTTGTAAAATGGATAGAAAGAGTACATCTAGAACTTGTAATTTCCTAGGAGATTCCTTTGTTTCTTTGTCTTGCAAGAAACAACATTTTGTAGCCCTTTCCACTGCTGAAGAAGAATATGTAGTAGCTGGAAGTTGTTGTGCTCAAGGGTTGTGGATGCAACACACACTCATAGATTATGGCCCGAGTTTTTCCAAAACACAAATCATGTGTGATAACATTAGTGCCATATACCTATGTACAAACCCAACACATCACTCTTGTGCTATGCACATAGATATTATGCATCATTTTTTAGGGATCACACACTCAAAGGAGATATAATTCTTTAATTCATCAGAACGCAAGAACAACTTGCTGATATTTTTACCAAACCATTACCGTCCGATAGATTTGAATTTATTAAACAGAATCTAGGAATGATATCTATAAGATAATCATTCATATCTACTTTTTTTTATCCATCTATTAACATTAAATTACTCCTAAATTCAGGGGGAGTACATATGTATTAAAAATATATATCTTGTTTTCTATAAAAAAAATTCCCCTGGTGTCTGTTATTAAAAAAATACCAGAATCTAAATTCTTGGAATCCATATTTCTGGAATTGAAATTCTCAGAGTCAAATTACCTGAGTCTAGTTTTTAAACCCAGGAAATTTTTCTTTAATACTAGTAATTTCTTCAAAGATTCCTTAAAGGTAAATTTTCTTACCCATAATTATTTTTTTACAGTTCTATATGTTAGTATTTCATTCCTTTAAGAATTTTTTTTTCTTCAGATTCAAAATTATTTAGAATCTAACATTTATTTTCTAAAACCTCAAAATTCTCTATGGGTATATCTTTTTAACCATATTCAACTGTTAGATCATATTGGAAAAATCTAAGCCATTTTATTTTATTATAGAAGATGAAAGGCAAATCTTTGTCTATATAAGGTATACCCCACTTCATAAGGACCCACCGGTTATTTAAGCCTTCGAGTCAAAGTTCTGCTGCTTCAGAGTTTTTAATTCCAGAATTCTTCATAGATTTCTTATAGATCCAAATTTCTGGCAGTTCCGATCTAATAGAAGTCAAGTAGAATAAAGAAAAGATGATATTTTGAGAGATATTTTTTTATTCATAATTTTTCAGCCAGTATGATTATCTCATCTCTTGTATTATTAAATGTTATAATTGGGAGATTATTTGTATAGAAAAAGACAAGATTCATGATCCTGTATATCCAGAACTAGTCATTCAATTTTATGACTCTGTCAATTTATTTGAAAATAATTGTTAGGAATATTTCATATTTAAGGCTTATGAAAAGTCTTACACAGTCTCATGATGAAAAGAGGCCATGTTCTTGAATATTCCCTATGAAGGAGAAGCCCTCATAGGTTCCTAAAAAAATACAGATAAGGAAGGTTCTTTCGAGTAGAATTGTGGATTAGAGAGTCTCTACATCAAGGGAGTTAAGACTCCGAAGCTTGCACATTTATTAGTAGACCATAGATTGGTAGAATTATATATGCAGGGGTTATTTATCCCAAGAAAAGGGGATAAATATTTCTTAATGACATGTGACATTCTATTGTTTGACTTTCTCATCAACCTTAGGAAGGTTAATTTTGTAAAGTATATTTTCTTTATGATTAATGCTGTGAAAGCCGGTACCATAAAATCCCAAATCCTAATGTACCCAACCACTATATCAATGATAGTTGTTATGGTTTTAACTGAAAGGAAAATCGCATGCAAGTCTACATTTAAGTCCTGTAAGATTATGTTGCTAAGTGAAGATACACTAAAGAGAATGAAACTTTCTTACAATCTGGACTCTAAGAAATTTGAGGAAGTTTTAACCCTAGAAATTCAAGACCCGGTATTGAAAGAATCCATTATGGAATCATCCAAAGCAGTACAGAAGAAGTCAGTACCAGAATCTTAAAAAAGTGTTCAGAGGAAGAAAAATTCGGATGATGTCTCTCATGCTAATCCTATCTCAGCGGGTCAGGCTTCAGCTCCACCAGTGATAAGGAAACTGAAGGCTTACTCTGATGACATTGTTGCAGGATCGAGGAAATTAGCTGAATCCAGGAACAAAGGGGATCCAATATTTGGGATAAATTCGACAAAGGAAAAGGCTATAAGGATTGAAACCACTGATGTATTAGAGAAACAAGCTAAGTATAAGAAGAAAAAAAGGAAAGGAATTGAGATAGAGATTATAAAATCCCTACTGAAAGAATTAGAAAAGTCCTCTGAGATATTTCTAGCACCAGATGTCACTCCAGAACATAATAAATTTAAGGAACATTTAGTGATATCAGAACCTATTCTGAAACTACCAGAAAAAGAACAGGAAGAGGATGAAATTATTCAAGAAGAAAAAGATGATGTTATTAGAGAAGTTGATGAGTATGTTGCAACACTAGGAGTTTCTACCGAATAAGAAGAAGAAGAAAAAGTTGAGATTGAAGTCGAAGAAGTAGAATAAGTAGAAGAATAGATTGATGTAACCGGAAATGAAGATGAAATTCATGAATCCAAAAATAGTGATACCAGATGTGAAGAAGTTAAAAAAGAAGAAGAAATTCAAGTAGAATCCGGAGATGATATGATTGTAGAAAATGAGGCAGTCTCTGAGGGTCCTAAACCCTCTGCAGTACCTAAAGTTGATAAATGGAAGACCATTATGGTTGACCCTTATGATTCCAACTCACCTCAAAACATTGAGAATCCAGAAACCTCTGTTCTGAAAGTTTATAAAGAACAATCAAACTCTGATTTCTCATAATCCATGGGTGATGACTTTATTAAAAATTCTTTAAGGAAATTAGTAATACCATTCCAGTACTCGCTAACCTAGATTCTTGAAGCCAAATGATGTAGGAAGCCTTAAACTAAAAGGCGGATTCAACATCTATACTGATGGACATGGTGGTGAAAGTTGAAGCCGATCATAATAATCATGTAATTTATTACAAAGATCAAAAAGTTTCATGTCAGAAAGTGATGATCCGGACTTGAACCTTATCAGATAAAGGTCTACAATTCTCAGAATTCATGGAATCAACAAAGGGAATGTTCAATGATATAGAAAGTGAGCTATCCAAAGTCCGAACCTCTCTCCCAGAAAAATTCTCAAGTGAGTTTGCAGCAAGGAAAATTGAAGGAAAAAATCTCATAGATTAAATGAATACCATAGCTGTAGTTGTTAATTTTCAGAAGGCATATCTGCTGGTCTTGAGAAGAAATCTGATTCACAAGAAGAAGTGATCAAAGTTCTTGAAGATAAGAATCGGTATCAAGAATTCCAAATTCTGGATTTGGAGAAGAAGGTAGCTGAGCAAGATGCCTTGATAATGAATCTTCAAGAAGACCACAAGGAGGTGAAAAAGATAATGTCCATGGTGAAAAATATTCTTTTATAGAAGAAGAAGGAGGATTAAATCATTCCTCCATATTGAAATTTTGTTGTACTTTCATGAAAAACATAATGAAAATACACTGTGTTTTTTTATATATTATCTCGTGTATATTTCATTCTAACCTTAAAGTTTCCTCATCATTCCTTTTTGAAAATCAAAAAGGGGGAGAATTTTATCAAAGGGAGAAGATAAAGGAAGAAAAATTTATAAAAGAAAATTCCTTAGGGTAAAATCTAAGGAAAAGTAAATTTTATAACTTCTTATCCAAAACAGTTCTACACTTAAGGGGGAGTCTCTCTAAATAGAAGCACATATATTTGAGGGGGAGATTTCTGTACTCTAAGATCATATAAATAAGGGAAGAATAATTTACCCTATGTCATACACTTAAGGGGGAGCTAAGTATTTCTAACTCTGAGTATCTATTTCATTCCTTTAACAAATTTTTTGAAGTTTTTTGTGATTTCCAAAAAGGGGGAGATTGTTAGGTCTATAAGAACCCTCTATTCCTTAAACCATTATTTTGAAAATCAGAAACACCTTCTTCATAAATATATTGTTCTTAGTCTTTCATCCATTTCCTTACAATTTCATAATTTTCCTTATAACCAAAATTTCCTTAGACTTTTTAGTTAAATATATTTTTATTAAGGTTTTTAGTAATAGGTTTTTTTCATACCGAAAATGTTCTTAAGGTTCTGAATTTTGGTTCATGTTTATACCTTATTGGAATTCCTTAAGACATTGTTTTTTCATCCTCTGTTGTCATTAGGATACTGATTTCCATCTAGAATGAAATCTAGTATCATATTTTCCAAAAACATAGATTTCCAGTATTTCGGTGTTCTAGAGTTCTTTCTCTCTGACTTCCTGGTTAGCGGTACTCAAATTACTTAAGAAAGATTTGTCATACAGATACTGGAAATCCCAATATCGAAATACTTATACTACATTTTGTATCATAACAAAAATATATTGTTCATATTTTTCTTACTAAATTTTCCTTTCAGAGGTTATCATATGGAAAATCTTGTACCGTTCTTTTTCAATTCCAAATTTCCTATACTGAGAATTTAAATACCGAAAATTTTATTAAATGACAATGTTTTCAAAGCTGAAATTTCTATACTAGAAATGTCCATTTCACAGTTCAAAAGAATATATTATAAATACCGTTTTTTTAGAGACTTTGATACCGTTTCTTATAATATTGTGACCGGAGAATAAGAAATTGATACTGAGAATTTCCTTATACCTTACTCATACCGATTTTATTAAAATCCATTCCGAATTTTACAATTCCAGAATTTATTATTCAAATCCTTATTTTCCTAGAATTATGAATCTTATATTTTCTGTCATATCATTTCAATTTTATCAGATTCCATGTTCCTTACACTTAAAGTGTAAGAAAATTATATTCATGGTTAGTTATATAAAACGATGTCATATTTTTCGTTATAAACTAACCATTGTATGTTTTCCACGTGTCCCGGTACCTATGAGATTTAAGGAAATATGACCGTTGGAGTGGAACCAACCAGTAGATTTTTGAAAGCTATAAATAGGACCTCAGATGATGAGATCATAATACAAGAACACACATAAAGTTCACATGTTTTCATTTTGGGTTTCATCTCTCTAAAAGTGAATTACTCTAGAGTGAGAGGCTCTTATAAACTCTCAGGCTTCATGTAGAAAATTTGAACAGCTTGTTCAGACTCTACTTCTTGCAGAATTTCTTTGTGCAGAGGTGTGATTTCCTTAAAATCAGAGACTTTGGGTTGTGTAGTCAGAGGTACCGATTCCCTTACAAATCGAGGTCTTGCGGGGATAGTAAGACAGATACAAATCTTTGAATTGAGGGATTACATGGGTTTGGGTAAGACAGACTTTCTTGTAAGTATAAAACAAGGGACATTTATCCGAGGTTGTTGGATACCCTCCTCTTTGGGTTAAAATAAGATTATAAATTTCCTCTACTTTGCAAGAGTTAAGAAGTTTTCTTTTTGTATAAACATTCAAACATGTATCTCTGGTTGTAAGAAATTCTAAATGCCTTATTGTTGAATATCTTTGTAAGGAAATTTTCTTAAGATTTATACTTAAGAACTTTATATTTTCTGTAAGAAGGTGATTTCTTATTAGAGGTTTTGTGAATTTTGTTTATACAAAATTTCCTTAAGAAAATTTTAAAGTATACAATTCACCCCCCTCTTGTATATTGTGCTTTTCAGCACTATTACAATCATAATATTGGTATAGATTAGAATATCAAACTCCATACCTTCCAAACAAGAATGTTTTTGGTTATTTAATAAAAAATAAATGTTTTAGATATTTTTTTCAATAAAACACTATATGTCACCTTCCAAATATACCTTTAATGAAAAGATCCATAAATTTTTTTTTAATTTTGAATAAAATATAAATTATCCTCACAAAAGATAAGTTGTAGTTCCCAAATTCAAAAAATATTTTAAAACAAATTATTTAACTAATTAAGAAAATATTTGTTTGAAATAATCCCATAAAGTAGGATAAATCCACGTGTTATAGTGATTCTAATTCTTAACCCAATACTTTTAATTCTGTTTTACCTATTTTACCCTCACCAAGGTGATAAATATTTACTACAATTACCATTCATAATGAACAAAAAATGAATTATTTAACAAATTTTAAAATGCTAATTCCAAATATGGAATTGAATTTTCATGATTCAATTTATAGATGATGAATAAATTAATTTAACAAAAAAGTAAAAAATAGAATGAAAAACAATTTTCATATGTTGATTTAAAATATGATATAATTTTTTTAAATTAAAATTTCTAAATTTTCAAGAATTTTAATTATACTATCCTGCTACAAAATGCAACAAAAATCAGTTTTGAAGTAAATGTATTTTTGATAGATAAAATAAACTTATTATAATTAATTTCCTAATAATAATAATTAAATGATTTTTTATTAGATAAATTTAATAAATATAATTTTCTTATTTAATTAGTATCATTTATAAATAATCATAAATTTAATCTAGTAAGATAAAAATATATTGCGCTCATAAAAACAGTTTTATTGAAAATTTATCTTTTAAAATCCAACAATTTTATCTTCATTTGAAACAAATTTAATTTAAATATACCTGATGAATATATATCTAATGGATATATATATATTTATATAATGAATATGTTTCCAAAAAACATATATATACCGATCATATTACATTATTATAAATAGCCTTACATGCTTTACCATTTTTTTCATTTACATATCTATCATCATGTTTATTGTATTCCCAATTCATTTCCATGTTTCCATAGTGGATGTTGAGGTAATAGACTTCATGGATACCATGAGGATAATGTTTTTTATTTTTGTTTAATTTTTATATATAAATGTTCATTTACCTCTGTTGTACTTTGGTGCATGTCGTTTCATATTGTGACCACATATTGTATTAGTGTTTCTCTTTAATTATAATAATATATTTCATTAAAAGTATCATGATTAATTTTAATTTTATGTTTCATATATCATAAGATATCAAATATAATTTTCATTTTAAGGATAAATACATATCAAAATATTAAGGTGTTACAGCCCGTTGTTAGTCACCTTGTACTGTCCTTCATCATTTTGTGCCATCATTTTACCTCTTTCACAAGATTATTAGGTTTTTTTGGAATGTGTGGCCAAGAGACCCTGTGAACCAAAGACTCAATTAAATTACACAGACACCAATTTTACCATGCCTATGGCTTAACTCATTTTGGAATTTCAGAGCCCCAAACCCCTAAATGAGTGCAAAATAGCTAGTTTACCCAAGAAAATGATCTCAAAAAATTTATCTACTTGTTCTGTTGACTCAAAGAGGCATTGTTTATCTTTAGCATAAGATAGTGTGAAAAGATAGTCCCAGTGGGTCCTTAATAAAAATATATTAATTAAATTTTTATATATCATTTTCTTCAATTGTTCTATAGAGGGAATTATGATTTTCTGTATAAATAGAGGCTCTAATGGAAAATATGAGACCACAGTATAAATATAAATATAAATAAAATATAAATATAAATATAAATATAAATATAAATATAAATATAAATATAAATATAAATAAAATAAAATAAAATAAAAATATAAATATAAATATAAATATAAATATAAATATAAATAAAATATAAATATAAATAAAATATAAATATAAATATAAATATAAATATAAATATAATTATAAATATAAATTTAAATATAAACAGAAATAGAAATAGTAATAGAAATAGAAATAGAAATAGAACTAGAAATAGAAATAGAAATAGAAATAGAAATATAAATGGAAATATATATATATATAATAATATAAATACACACACACATAAATATTTATATACATAACCATAACCATATAAATATAAATATAAATATACATATAAATATAAATATATATATAAATAGATATATAAATAAATATATATTTATATAAATATATATAAATATGCTGAAATACAAATTAATACATATAAATATCTATAAATATCTATAAATATATATAATTACAAATAAATATAGACAAATATATATAAAATATATTGAAATATACATAAATATATATGAATACAACTATATATAAAATTAAATACATTTATATATATAAACACATTTAAATATACACATGAAAATATATATTTATATATTAAGTACTTGGGAGTGCAATTATATTAAACATACAGACACCACACACATAGGCTGGAAAGGTAGGTCATAGCCTCCCAAGGTATAGCCCACCCATTAAGACTTATTTATTCAGTAAATAGCCTGAAGGCCCAGTGGGCATAAAGCCCATTACATAGCCCTAAGGCCCACAGACTAGCTCAGAGGCCCAACACAACGTCATGTGAACATCATGCAGCCTGCATCACCAGGCCTAGGTCATACCTGAATCACCACCTACTTGCATTATGCCTCGTGCTTGCATGAACACCTGCCAATAGAAATTTCATCCCATATGGATTTGAACCCGGGTCCGATGTTGGATTATAAGGAGCTTTTACCACTCGAGTAAACCCCAAACTACCATGTAAATAAATAAATAAATAAATATATATATATATATATATATATATATCTGTATGTGTGTGTGTGTGTGAACACATATAAATACAAGTAAATTCATAAATATATACCCATATTATATATATATAGATGATTAAAACTTAACGCGCACACACACACCCAGAATCCTCAGTAGGCCAAGCCTCATCCATCCCTATAAGGATTGACAGATAACCAATGAACATATTTTATTACATATGAATGGAACTTACAGGCTTAGGAAGTTGAAGACTTGAAGGCCCTGTGGTATGATTCATCGAAGAGCCCTAATATTGTCACCCCAACATGCACTGTGACCAACTTAACCATGCTATGATCTATTACCTTGAACTTAGGATCCACTAACTAGTGTCCCTCCGGGAATCCCCATGCTTAGAACCATGCCATAGTGCATTGTGAGTCTTTGTGCCCTATGGTGAGGAACTCCCTAGTGAACATCCAAATGGGCACCACCACGCCCACGGTAACACTGTGGTGCCTAATTTTTTGAATTTCCAATGCCTTTAGGGATCCACATGGTACTCCTAGTGATGACCAAGTCCCCTATTCTATAATGGAGGACCCCCCGGATTTCCCCATGATCTACCTTGCTTATGGCATGGAACTCCTCATGGAGCATCCAATAATGACCAGGACATATACACAATGTTAATTACAACTAGGAAACTAACCAACCAACATCTAGAATCTATTTTGGTGGAGGTGTTTTTAATTATTTTATATTGATCTTCTACTAGAAAAATTATTCCACAAACACCTTCCATTATGGACCACCACACAAATGTTTTCTCCCACTAACCACCAACCACCATCTAACCTACATCGTTATTTGTTGTGTGGTGATTTCATTCAACCTCTTTCAATGGCTTGTAATTTTTTTGTAACAAATTTCCCATATGAATTATGGCCCAAATACCCAATTAAATTATAGTGTCCTCAGTTTTCATTTTTGAAAAAAGGTAGGGGTAGGGGTAGGGGTTGGGGTATTTCGTTTTTCCCAATCAGAATCTTAATATATTTCTATTTTAGTAAGAATAATATGTTTTATAATAATAATAATGATGATATTATTATTATTATTTTTATCATTAACCACCATTTCAGTTGTAACTTTTTCATATGATGTCCGATTAACAAACTGTATGTGGTATTATGGTCTTGGAATTAAGATAGATGATTCAAGACCAATACGATCCATTACTCTCCAACTCATGGAACTGAACCTAGGTCCTACAATCTAATATCTCATGTTTTTAATATGATTTAATTTATTATTCTAATTCTTTTCATGTTTTTATAAACAAATAGTCTATCTTGAGTATTTTTCTACATGGATTTCAATAGTGAAATTCGTTCAGCCACATGATTCCATTCATATAATGAGATAGTTTTATTTTTAATTTATCACTATACAGTTGATGTTTTATTTAGGGTTAGTCCCACTAGTGACCTTTATTCATTAGTGTATCCTAAATGAAATTATTGGATGATTAAATAACTTGATCATATCCCTTCTTACTCATTCACCCTTGAGTGAGAGCCAGTGCACATAGTTATGATTAGAGGATTTGGATTTGGTTGTTTTATTCCTTTTTTTATTGACCATTGTGGTCTATCTACATTACAGAAAATTAGTATATTTTCTCTTTTATTATCACCCCAAGCTATGGCCATGAGAAGTGGAGGGTGGGGGATGAAAAAAAATTCTTGGTGGCCCTTTCATCTGACTATCGATTTTGATGATGATGAGAAAGAGTGGTATAGAGGTAGGGTTTTGTATATAAACTCAGTTGGATTAAACTTACATGAATGATTAAAATTACCTATTTTGAATATTAATGGATAATTTATGATTTATGTAATCAAATTTTGGGCACATTTCATATGTTTAGGGTTAGTAACTACCCCTATCATCTAGTTGACTTCTATCGGTGTTGTGTGGGACCCCCGATGGTGGTATTTGGATTAGTAACATAGTGATGGTTGTGTTCATGAGGCATTGATTATGATTAGTTTATTATGACCATGTTACATGGGATATATTTTTTTCCCATTCATTACCCTACTCATGTGGAACCAGGTTGAGTAGTTGAGTAACCACCTAACAAATGGTTGATCCCTTTCCCTTGAATTTTCTTGGGATGCAAGAATTCCTTTAGTTTGACCACAATTTAATAAGGGTTGTTCACCTATTTTAATATGGAATGGAGAGTGGTTCACCCATTTATGGATTTAGTTTCTCCCCATATGATGTATCATCCTTAGGGGTGCGAGTTCCCCACTCTAGTCAATACCAATTTTGGACTTCAATCATGAAGTGTTCAGATGGTCATGGTAACATGAGGCGTTATCAGTACTATGATTTGACCAGTGAGTTCTATAATTCTCCCTATGTGGCCAGTGAGTGATGATATGAGTGTATGGGGAGTGAATCATGGTGGTGATCCACCTTCATATGGGATCTTCTAATATTGGTCATTAGGGTTCTATGAGATGATTTTGACTGTGGTTCCCTCATGCAGGCCGATGTGGTTTGATCTTCTATGCCATGCAAGATCAAAGAGGTTTATCTCTAAGTTATGTGGTGATACTTATATGGATAATAAGAGATGTTATTACAACTAGGTTTTGTGGACGTGGTGGTGTTTCCCCCTAATTCATGTGAATTTTCTCTAGAGTCCTCATTTCATTGAATGAGTTGATATTAGGGGTCTTCCTCAAGTATCTCTTCCCATGAGTTTTTGTCGGGGTCATATTGGGAAGTAAATCCAAATATTCTTCCATTTCCATTTCACTCCACCTTGACCAGGTTGGGTGGCTATATGGGACAAACCTTGGATTCATATTTCTCAACAAACATATCAATCTTTTTATTTTTAGTGTGTCATATTGGGAATTTTTATACTCACCCCTACATAGGTTTTGAGGGCAAACTAGTTGTGTCTGTATAAATGATTCACATGTTAATGGTGATATTGGAGGCCGTAGAGATAAAATAGTCAGATCTTAGTAGATTCAGTGTGACTCATGGACAAAAATACTTAGGATTGGAGTTGGTGTGACATGGAGTTACCCATATTCATAATTTCTTGAGGTAGGTTTTATTTTTGGGTGTTGATCCTTATATTATTTTCCTCTATTTTACTGAAATTTATATTATACACCTTAGGATATTTATCATATATATATATGCATCCATATTTTATATTTTATATTTTTTTATCCTATGTGGTTTTGTTTTTCATGGTTTATTGTTGATGTATATTGTCATAGGTTTCATAGGCCAAGGCCTCTCATATAAGATATATGCTATCTTGGTGCTAGTCACCATCCTATGGACTTTTGGATGTTGGTTTGGGGTGGTACACCCAAAACAACGCTGACCCAGGTGAGGACCCAAAATGATGGTTCATGTCATAAAGGTTCAAAATGGGTTTTTCAAAGGGGTAAAATTTAAAGATAGGTATATGATTTTTTTATTTCAAAACATGTAGGGAGACAATGCTTTTAGGTTCTTAGGATTATTCGATAGATCCAAGAACCCAATGAGGTTGTGGTGGCTAATGCATTCCTATTCATGGACTCTAATAATATATTCACAAAAGTGAGTACATATAGAATTTTTTGTAGGGAACAATTGACTAGGTCCATACATCATATAATAGTCAGTTCATTATTGTTTTCATGGAATGATATTCTTCTTATTAAGATTTTGTTGTTCTATGAGGATGTAAATTTACCTCATAAAGATGATTTCAACAGAAGTCCTTGATGGGCATTTTATGAATTATGAGATTAATGAGAATACTTGAATACATTTGGGCATCCCAAATTTATTCAATCTTTGTGTAACAACACTATTTTTAATGTAAGATAATTTTTAATAGTTTAAAGAATATTTTCAAATCAAGGTGAAATGTTAACATAAAATTACAAGACCTGAGGATCCTCTATATTGATACATTAAAAATATAAAAATTCATGTATCACATTCATTCAATTTTTCAAAAATAATGGTTTATCTCACCAATGGTATCTCAGATGACATAATTGATGCCAAAATTATATCCTGAATGTAGGTTATACACTAGGAATTACATAATTTTTGTAGGCATCTAGTTTTTCAATTTAGTGTAGTCGCCATCAGATTGTTTGTTAAAATTAATATATTTTTTTTTTCTTAATTACCTAATGAATGGTTTTAAACTACCCAAAATATATTAAATCATTGTCATAGACCCTCTCCAGTGTTATCCATATAAACCTAGGGATTGAAGGAGAGGGTCGTGGAGGAGAGTGTTAGCCGATGACAATGGGATTGTGGGTCAATGATCATATTACCATGGGGTTTTTCATAATCAATGAAGTTCCGAGATCTTGATAAAGTGAATGAAAAAAACTCATTATTCATTAGGGATCGTTAAAAATTTAAATAGGGATTTAATTATTATGGTTATATTTATAATTCTTGATTTTAGAAATGAACATGAATTAATTAATTTTGGAATTAATTCTTAGACCATTCTTCATTTATTGTTTAAAATTTTAATTCCTAGAATGAGGGATTATTGTTTAAATTGAAACACCAATGAACCCCAATATTGCATCTATGAGGTTTCCCAATCCTAACACAAAAACTATTTATTTATCATATTTGTGTTTCATGGATTTCTCCCCACGTTCTACATTTATTCATAATCTGTGTTCACTTGACCATTTGTTGGACCAATTATGGGAACAAAATTCATTTAATGATAAATTATTGGTTCCATATACTATTGTTTCTAGTTTGGAATCGAGGATTGTGGTGTGATGCGGGAGTGATGTTGGTGATAAAAATTCAAGGATGGATCTTGAATTATGATTTTGTGGACCATGCATAGGGATGGTGAGGGGATTTAACAATAATATTTTTTTCATGAAGAATGGATAGAATATGCTGTCTATCTAGTCATTGATGTTGTTTAAAGTCATTATGAGTGTTATGGGCATAGTTTGTAGTGCAAGAGGAGGTAGAATCATGGGGAGAAAATTTACAAGGATATTATGAAGTTTCTAATAAATTAGGATATATACATCCTATAGTTCAGATATGTCATGTTGTGTAGTCCCCTCTACGAGACTTCTACGATTTACTATGAGAGTTAAATATTACACACCATATGGGGGACCAAAACATAGTGTGACCATTTTCCAAATAGAACTATGTACACATGGAATACATGCCTAGAAATCCATTTGACCCGATAAACATTGTGTGTTGGGGCACACCCTATGTACATTGAAATGCACATAAGCATGGGTAGATAACACATAACCAAGTACTAGCACAATAATTATATATCATGTATCAAAACAACACACTATGTGTCTATAGAAACATTCCATGTGTGACAAAAAAGACACAGGAGGTACCAAACATAGTAAGATATATCGTGTAACCCCATTGGACATACTGTATACTACTTATGGGACAAGTTAGAGTCCTCGATATCTTTAGTGTGGTTTTTGTTTTAGTGGGAATATTCCCTTGGTCCATCTCTATGAAGGTACGATGTTGCTTCCCATCATGAGTATAGGATAAGATATCCCCTCCATGAAATAATTCTTGATAGATTCATCTATCCCTCCATGTGGCTTGAGGAATGATCCTCTATCTCATTATTCCCTAGGTTGGTTCAAGTATCCTATACCTGACACTCAAGACATGTGATACCCTTGTATATTATTCTAGATAGGGTAAATCATCCTCCCTAGGACTGTGGTTTAATCCCTTACCTATGTATCACTATCTCATGAGTTCAATTTTGTGCTTCAAAATAGAAAGGACTGATGTGTACAACCTATCAGATGAGTGTCATCAGTGTTAGTAAGAGATTGAGAGTGGGTTCTATTTGACAAGTGTTACCTTGTATAATCGAGAAACATCCCTATGATATAAGTGACATAATAAACATACTATAATACTTTAGGACCTAATTTTATCTAATCTAGGTTATCATGTTTATTACACTTTTATTTAGAGATGAAACCCACTTTGATGCTTTGTGTTTGGTGCTTTTCAGGGAGTCCTATAGGGTATGTATATATTCACCCATATAATGGATCTACTCGTACGTATTCTGTATTATTTAGATGATCGATAATTTTATAGAGTCCTAGGAGAACCAAGATATGGTTGTGATTTGTAAGGCTAGACTGACCATAGACAGTTTCCAAAGATTCAATTTGGTAGTAGTTTCATTTTTGTTACACAATTGGTCATCTTTACAGTTTTGGGAGGGACTATATTTGGACCTTTTTAATTTCCATAAGCTATTTTAATACTTTGATACATGATGAGATGTTTTTTAATGACTATGTTTTGTGTTTAATACTTTTAAATAATTTGAATAATATTTATAAGGTTGGGCATGAAGCCAACGTAAAATTATGAGGCCTGAAGAGCCTTGGTGAGGTGGTATGAAAAATCTTAAATATATTATATCACCCATGCATTGTTTTTTCATAAATAGATATATGACTCTTTAATGGTGCTTCATATTGAAAATATGAGAACTCTATTAAATCTAGAATGTGGGTTTTACCCTTGGAACACCATAAAGTTGGTCAACACTAAGTGTTCTGTGGAGGGAGACCATTAGTGGAAAACCTAATTAATTAGATATTTATTTAACTAATTAAAATCAAAGAATACCCCTTCCTTTCCTTCCCATTCATGGGAGGAGGGTAGAGGTATTATACATTCCATTTTGGATGGACCAAGGAGAGAGGATGCACCTTCTAACTTTGTCCCTAATGGTGATGGAGACAAGATCATGATGCAGCGACTTTAGGGTGTGGATCTGGATTAGAATATTAAACGGTTCACCATGAGGTTGGTGAATTTATGTGTTTTATATCTCAATATGATTATATGAGTTATTTAAGTGTTTTAAATCCGTAATATTACTATTAAAGATCCTTTGAGGGCTGATATTTGATAAATGTATGAAAAATGTGGGTTTAGGGAGGTTCTTAGAGATTTGTCATTTGGAAATTCTGATCCCATGCATGTAGTGTAGGGGAAGATGACTTGTATTATTCTTGTTGGATGAATAATGATTTTTGGGAACTACATGATATGTATTGGTGTTTAATTCAATGTAGTTGGACTTGGCCATGTAGATGAAGACATGGGAAGACATTCCATGTTAAGTGGACATGTTCGTGTATCAGTACACAACCAGTTTACATTAAAACAACTAGGGTACCTGGACACATCAAGATACAGACGCACATGTCTATGTACATGGGAACAGGATGAAGGGTAATACCATATGCTCAAGATGATATAACATGCCATGTACTCCATGTACGTATCATATAGTTTCACATAGCTAGCCATGTTGTGTGTAGGTGAAGATATTCCCATGTGTCCAGGTGAGGCTAGAAATGATGTAATAACATGTACATGCCATATACTTTATTTTTTCATTCCAAGTACTGTGAGGGGATGTGGATAGGGTATGACCTCATGAGAGATGTTGTGTACCCTAAAAGTACACACAATTTACTCCCCTAAGATACTTATTACTCACATATCACCTTCTTCAAGACTCAGATCGGGGCCTACGAGTAGCCTATCCTATGTAGTTTTCTATGTAGAAAGTGATGATGGTCTTTTATTGGAATTGAAGATGTGATTCAAGTTTATTATTGTGGGTAGTTTCTTTTGGTGATCCATAGAGGACTGTCATTTCTTTGTGAGCCATGGGTCTAACCCTAGGAGGGTAAAATGGAATTATATATTGATCATAGTATTGTTATACCAGCAATACTTTTTGTCTCCAATTGAGTTTTTTATCCTTCTCTCTGACCATGTAAGGATCCTCTATCATTTCCTTGTCTTCCCTAGGTGGGGTTTGATTAATCGTTGTGACTAACTTACATGGGTGTATGATCCCATACTTAATAGGTTATTATAGATTAGGTTTTCACTGTCCCCATGTGGTACTAGGTGTGATCCCCTATATTTGTATCAATATCTTTAGCATTCTAAATTGCATTTTTGGTGTCCCCTAGTGGTTCTCATCATGATCACTTATCTATATGTGGAGATTTTTTGAGTTATTTTGGGTTATTCTAGATAAGGTTTGTAGTGTCTACCATGGACTTGGATTTAATCCTCTATCCATGTATCAATATATTTGTAGTTTCAGTGAGCATTTTGGTGATACACAATTAGAATGACCTCTAAGATGAGTACCATTAGTGATAATATGTATCATGGAGTGAGATCTCCTGGATAAACATTATATAACTAGAGTTTGTGCCCCCTCAGATACAGATCATAGTTGTGGGGGGATGTCCTTCCACTCAGTACCTTTTGAGGTTACCTGGATCATTTTAGAATTATTGTTGGGATATTTGGAGCTATAAGACGACTCAAAATTCTTATCTGGGTTATAGAGATAGAGATATCCTTTCTATCTCATTTGGGATTATTATTGATCATATATGGGATATTATGTGTTTTTGTCACATTCTATTAGACATAACCTCATGGTGTTGAGCTGGAAATCTCTCCCTATTATTGCTTTGTGTTTGGTGATTTTTGGGAACCTACTGGGTATTTATATACTCAACCATGCATGGGAATTTCCCAAACATGTTATATATTATGTATATTATAGAAATATTATAAGTGATTTAGTGGACCTAGTATTGGGGGTGCATATCGGCCCTTGGCACTGACCATGTTCAATGGTCAACTTTAGATATGCGTGTCATACACTCTCTAGTATTCTCCCTTACCTAGTTGTTGCTAATTTGGGTTTCCACTTAAATTTAAAGTTGGGAATGTATTTTAACCATTTATACTACTGTACTATAATGTTTTCCTAAAGGTTGTTACATGTATGATGTCACTCTAGATGCTTAGTTTTTATTTTCATGCCTCTTCTCGATTTCCTAGAGATGGATGGTGTGCATATATGTATCATAGGTTAAGGCCTCCCATGTGTGTGATATGACTATTCAACACTAGTGTAAAACCCCTAGACTATTGGAGGTGGGATTGTAGTTTCACAATTGGATTTTTTTCATTCCACGCGGGCCCCAAATGGCCAGGTAGTGACAGAGTGGTATCAGAGCCATTATTTACTTGGTAAAGTGTGTGGAGTTGGAATTGCATGAGGATTGGTTATGTAGGGAAATGGTTTTGAAGTGTCTTGAGTGTGGATTTTAGGAAATAGAACCTATTTTTGGTGAAGGGGATCACATATTCGTTCACAAGAAATATAATTAACAATATGTGAAATCAACATACCGATACATTGGTTGCAAGGAACTACTAGTACATGCGTCATATTTAATTTGGTATTTTGACTCTCCTTGTTGAATTATATCCCAAAATAGGATCTTTAATTGTATTATGTCTTGATAATTTTTAGGATTCCTCCATGATGACATCCAATAAGGATTTCATGATATTTTGATGATGATACCTAGTTGAGAAAGGTGACCTTAGTTCAGGGACCCCTCTCATGATATGTTTTCCCCATGTAGGAATGGACCAGTGCTACCACTTATTGAATGATTCTTAGATCCTTTAGTGGATTTTATTGATTATTATTTTTTATTGATAAGTCAATGGATCTAGTAGTATTAGATGATTATGCGTGTAGTTTTAGCATGTTGAATGAGTTACAACCTTGGTCCATTGTGGTTTCACAATGATCCAGAGCCACAAGAAGCTAGGGATTGGCATAAAGTATTTGTTATGATTTTATAAAATTCAAACCCTGATTGATCGAATGGATGTGATCATTAATAGTATTATTTATGGAAAATTAGTTGTTCCCAATGATACTTGAAGATGATTCACTTATTTTAATTTCACATATTCGGTTCCATAGGTAAATATTTCCCATATTTAATGGTGAGATAGAACCCCTGTACAGGTGGTTGAGGATTGGCACAATCTTGTAGTATGAATGTACCACAAGCATATGACCCATATTTATAGTGGTAATAGAGATAATAATTCTCTAGGTTGATGTGGGTATTCATTAGATCCCTATTTTTGTGAGGATTGATGTGGCTACAGACATGAAAGGAAGACATACACTTCCCCTTCCAAGATATGTCCTTGTGAATTGATCTGAAACTATGTGGGTGAGTTATTATCACCCAAAGTGGATAGTGTCAAGGTGTGGTGGATGAGTTCACCTGACTTTTATGTTTGAGTTAATTTTGATGTACTTAGCTATTAAAGAAGGCCCGGGTTTTTGTGAATAGTAAGGAAAGGGAATGGATACGTTCAGGTGAAAAGAGTTTATGAGAAAGAGGATTTGAGGGTGGTTTGTGGTGTGACATGTGTCTAATCTACTAAAAATGAAGTTTAATTATAGAGTCATAAGACATATTTCTCTAGTGTATTCCCTTATTCGAGACCAAGTGATTCCAATAGTTCCTTTTTTCTATACCCTTATGCTTAGGGGATCCTATAAAGGAGGATCGCTGATCACACTCCTACCAATAGTTTGACCTGAATTTGTGAAGAGAGTGATAGATTTGTGTGGAATATTTCCATAATGATAGTGAGGTCATACGATTTTTTCCATGATATTGACTAGTTTCTTATGATCCGTGTCCATATAAATTCTACTAGTGAGGGTTGTAGTGTTCCTAAGTTGGTGGGATGGAATTTTCTTTTATTAGTGAGAATGAATTCTAGGAAGAGTGGGATGCGATCATTTGAAAGAGGTTAAACTAATTTTTTTAATAGTTTTCTAGTATAAACCATTGAGGAGTTTATTCTATGAGATTTTAGTTTCTTATAGTGTTGGATAAATACAAAGATATCTTCCATGAGGATGTATGATGATTAATACCTCAACCAAGACTTTTTTTATGAAAAGACATGCACCTAGAGCTGACCCAATATGTATAATTGAATATCGGATGACCCATTGTAGTTATGATATATGATGGTGTGTTTAGAAAAATTTAAAGAGCATGGGATTCTTTAGAACCAATGTGTTCTCATAGAAATCCCTATGTTGTACACCCACGATGAAGAATAGAGATTTAGGTTAGGTGTGAATTGATGTCACCTAAACAAGGTGCCTATTAGGGAGGATTATTCACCCATAATTATTGATGACTTATTAGACTAGTCTTTTGTTATAGAGTGTTTCTCATAGTTTAACCTTACAATAAGTTATCACAAGCTCCATGTTCAAGAGGAGGATGTACTGAAATTTGATTTCTAAATACATAATAGTTTTTTTGAGTTCATAGTGATACCTTTCAGTATGTTGGATTCCCCAATGTTGTTTTTGAGACTTATGAATCTGTTCATTTAAACCCTTCTTGGATTGGTTTTTTGGAGTCTTATTTGATGAATCCCGCATGAACATAGTATAAAAGTCATATCACATGAAACAATTGATGATGGTTCATGAAATACTATGATATTACCATCCTTATGTGAATCTATCATAGAGTTTTTTTTGTACTCATGAGGTCTACATATTGGGATATGTCTTCTCAGACATAGGAGTGACAATAGACCTAGTAAAGGTTGATTCAGTGCTATATTGGAAGCTAACTAAGGGTGTTCCCAAGGTAGTATATTCTCAAAATGAATTTTTATATCCACTATTATTGATAAAGGTAAGAGAGTATTTTTAAAATTTGATGTTTTACATTTAGAGTGAGGATGATGATTCATATCTCCAATCAATAGTTTTTAGCCTTCAACCTTTTTAGAAGGTTAGGGAGCCATATATTGGGGACATGGATTGAGAGAACTTCCATGATTAAATATCTGCTAGACACATTCCTGAAGAAATTTTGGATGGTGGGGGAGTAAATAATCCTTTAGAGGATGGATAATAAGACTAATAATTCTATGAGAAGATGTTATTAGGAGGTTTCTTTCCCTTATTAGTATGCCCATAATAGGTATGGATATACCAGGATCCTTTGGCATTGGGTTTGGTGTCCTAGGATGTGGTAGCTTATTGATAAGTTTAACACTTGACATCTCACCTAATAGTTGGTGATAAATAAGGTTCCCAGATGGAAGTGGAAATGGGATGGTGAATTTATAGTTTTTATGATGGGGATTCAACTATTAATGAGAGATCATGACACTAACCATGTGATCATCGATAGGCCCATTTATTTGGATCACTTTGTAACCATTTCATAGTAGAGATCAGTGGATAGTTTTTGATTCATGTGTGTGAAAAATGTAGTCAAGATTCATGGAATTCCCTTGAAGATCAATTCATACCATGATTCTCTCTTCATGTTGAAAGTATAGAGAGGTTTAAAGAGGCTTTGGGGCCTAGTTGTGGTTAAAGATGGAGTTTCTACCCAGCTGATGGCTTGGTAAAGTGGTCTGTTCCAGTTATAGAGAACATTCATTGGAATTTCATGTTAGTTCAGGGACATAAATGGTAGAATCATCAAACCTAAATGGAGTTTCATATCACGGTATTTACCACTCCACCATCTATGTAACACTATTTGAGGCCATGTATGGGAGAAACTGCAGGTCACCAAAGTACTGATTGGATCCACTGGGAGAAAATGATTTTGGACCTAGAGTTTGTGTAAACGATGGTTGTATAGGGTTAATTTTATCTAGAGTAAGAAGAGAACTATTGGTAAATGAAAATAGTCCTTTGTATAATAATGATGTTTTCCTTTTTAGTTTTATGAGGAGATCATGTGTTTTGAAAGATCTCAACTCATTGTGGATTTTGATGATTTGGCTAGGATGGAAGTCTATCTCCAGTATTCGTAGGACCTTTTTCAAGTTATTGTCTTAGGTTAGCAAGTTGGAAAACCACTCAATCTTAGGATCACAATTATATTGAGTGATTGGTGTTTTCTATGTGTTGTGGTGGATGAGACATGTGAAAACTTTTTGCATGATGTCAAATATAATGGGTTAGATATTTTTTGTGGAGTTTCCTTTTTGAGGCACCCAATGGAATTTGAGGACCAACCAAAGAATACCCTTTGTGGGAAAGTGTTTTCATTTATTACATGTTTGTTGAAAGCATGTGAAATCTTCAAGAGAGATTATAGGAGTGAGAACCCATTTGTGATCTCAGTATCCTAACTTGTGACTAGATTTTCACTTTTTAGGGTGAAAATAGTTGAAGTTGGGGGGAATGTAATAACACTTTTTTTTGTATAAGACTTAATAATATTTATAGGAATATTTAGGGAGTTGGTAACAGAGTCGGTGTAGAATTTCAGGGTCCGAGATCCTTGGGTAAATTCTATTAAAAACATTAATTTTATTATTTAACACACACATAAATATTATTTAATAATGAAATAAATCTAGAATTGAGTCCCATATCAAAAATATGAGACCTCCATTAAATCTAGAATATGGATTTTTCCCTAGGAGGGACATAAAGTTATTTTTATCCTCAATGTTTTGTAGAGGGAGAACATTGGTGAACAAAATAATTAATTAAATGTTTATTTAATTATTTTGAAGGGGAGAATACCACATCCCCTTTCCTTCCCATGCTTGTGAGGATAAAAGATGCTTTCTCCCCCACAAAATAGATAGACCAATGAGGTAGGAGGTTCCACTAGACTTCGTACTTGATAGTTATGGAGACCAAATAATAATTAAGTGGCTTTAATGTGTGAATATACCCCCAAAACATTATCGTTTCTCCATGAGGTAGACACATTTATGATTTTTATGTACTGATGCACGTATATTCATTATTTAGGTGTTTTAAATCCATTATATGTTTCCTAGGATTATATTGGGGTTAATATACGAGAAATACTAAAAAATGGGGGGTTTCAGAGGTTTGAAGGGATTTCCCATTTTTAAATCCTGATCACATGGCTTGTAACATTAAAGAACATTCCATGTGTTCTTCCCATTGCAGGAAGAATGAGTTTTTATAACTACACATCTTGGAATGGGAGTACATGTCATGTATTGGGACTTTTACATGTGTCCAAGAACATGGGAAGATATTCCTTTTCAAGAGGACATACATATGTAGTAGTACGTGGCTAAAGTACACATGCACAATCATATATTCATACATGGATGTGGTACCCATACATAGTCAGATACATGGACCTAGGCTAAGGTATATTGGAATGGGTTGAAGGACACAAACATTTACCCAGTTTGATAGAAAATACTATGTACTCTGCATACACACCATGTAGTTTTACACAGACAACCAAGATGTGTGTAAGTGAGGACACACCCAGGTGTCCAACTGAGGGTACACACCATGTAACGACTTGTATATGATGTGTACATTATTTTTTCCCACTAATTACCACGAGAGGGAACAACTAGGATATTTTCTCATGACACATTCTAAGTATCCTAGGAGAAAATGTTGTGTAAACCAGGAGTACATACCATATACTCCCATTAGATACGTCTTCCTCATGTATATCCTTCTTCATGTCTCAAATTAGGGCCTGTGATTAGCCAATCCAAAGTAGTTTTTCACACAGAACAAGATGGGGTCGTTCATTTAGGAATCATAAATTTGATGTGAGTTGATTATAATTGGATTTTTATTTTAGGGTTTCCTAGACCGATATTTGTTAGATGTGATCCCTTGGTCCAACCCTATAAGGGAACAAGGACATTACATCATGGGCATAGGTTTGTGATGAAGTCTATGGGTTTTTTCTCAGATAGAGTTTTTGGTATCTCTCTTTGAGAATACTATATGATCCTATATCATTTCATTATCTTCCCTAGGATTATTTTGAGGAATTTTTATGAACAAATTACATATTCATATGTTACCCTAGTTAGCTAGTTATTATATATTGGGTTTACGGTGTCCTCCAATGGTCCTAGGTGTGATCCCCTATATAGGTATCGAGATTGTTGGATTTTCGGACTGGTTTTTTGGTGTCCCCTAGTGGTTCTAGGTGTGATCCCATATTTTTGTGTGGAGATCTTCTACATTCTTATGGGTTATTCCATATTGGTTAAGTGGTGTCCCCCATTTCCCTGAGTGTTGTCCCCTATCTAAGTATCAATATTATTGGAGTTTTAGTGAGTTATTTGGCAAGGTCCAATGAGAAATAACTCGTAGAAGAGAGCCATTAGTGATAATAAGAAATTTAGAGTAAGATATCCTAGATGAGAGTTAATTGAGCGGAGTATTTCCCCCTTCAGTTTTGGATCCTAGTTGTGAGGGATAGGCCCTCAACTTGGTACCCTTTGAGGTTATGAGGGGTATTTGGCCATCAATGTTGGGACCTTTGGAGATTTAGGATGACTCGTAGTTCTTAGTTAGGCATTGGTGATGGAGATACCATTTTTCTATAATTTTATTTATTATTTTTGATAATACATGGGTGATTTTTATTTTTTCTCACATTATGATGGACATACCCTCATGATGTTGAGCAGATACTCTCTCACTATTAATGCATTGTGTTTGGTGATTTTATGGTACATACTGGGTATGTATATACTCACCACTATATTGAATCTTCCTAGACATGTTGTTTCTTATAAATATGATAAGAAGATCATAATTAATTTTTAGGACCTAGTTTTAATAGAGCATAAGATAACTTTACAATGACCATGTTAAATAGTCGACCATGGAGATGTGAATCAATATTTTTATAGTCTTCTATATTACCCTATTAACATCAGTTTGGGTTTCCACTAGTATTTCTACATGGGACATTATTTTTATACATTATACTACTGTAATATGATTTTTTCCTATATGTTGTTTCATGTATGATTTCACTCCATATAATGAGTTTTAATGTTTTTATCTCTATTTAGCAGCATGGAACTGATGTGTGTGTACAAGTATCTTAGTATAAGGCTACCCATGGGTGTGATATGTATACTCGGTGCTAGTCACTCGCCCATTTCCTGTTGGAGGACGTATTGTGGTTATATAATTGGAATTCTGTTGGCCAGGATGACCCTAATGGGTTAGGTCATAACATTATAAATGCATTCACAATATTATATATTTTTTCCTTCTGTATTATACTAGTGTTTATAGATGTGTGTGTCCAAATAGGTACTTCATGAAAAGTACTCCCATGAGTAATATATCCTTACTTGGTGATATTATATAGCCTTTGGACTATTATAGGAAGGGTTGAGGTGTCAGTATTGGATTAGTACTTTCTAGATGGGCTCGGGTGGGTTGGATCATGAATCTTTCCATTCAAATTAGTTTTGTTTCTAGAGGATTTAGCTATATAAGGATATAAAAAAGGTTCCAATGTGACGATCAAAGTGTTATGGGGTCATTACTCTCTCAAATAAGGTATTTTATTGTGATTCATGGGTCACCATGTGAGATTATGAGGTTTGGTACACCTCACAGATAAAGGGGAATAGACAAAAAGATGTGGGGAATTGGTCCTCCATTTGGGCATGGAGTTTGACACTCCCTCAATCCCAATGAGGTATGGACCCCATAGTATAATGGGGTTGGTTCTCCCTTGATGGATAGGGTAAGAGGCATAAATTTATAGAGACTATGTTTTATAAGAGATAGGTTGATATTATTCTTTCAATGTTAGCTAATACTCCCCAATAAGTACATGGGAAAAAACTTCCATTCATAGGAAAATGGTTTATTTGCTTAGGAATAATGTCGGTAATTCTTCATCTCTGACAATGTTTGATTTTCCCATAAAATAGAGGATTTAGTAGTCCCCTATGAGATAGGGTGTGGGTACTCCTTCAATAGATGTTTCTATGGTGTATATTCACCATCAGTGTGGTCGTTTACAACCTCTACTAGTTCATAGTTACTCGACGAGGATTGGTTCCTTCACTATAGTTCCAAGATTTTATAGAATTTTAGCTAATTCATGATGTTGGTTATGATCTTTTAGTTGATAGTGTAGCAAAAAGATGATCCATCGATAGGGTTTTGTATAGCCTATCACTCTCACTAAGGTAAAGTATGATGAGTACGATGAGTCATATGTTGGGATAGGGAGCCTTAGATGAATGATATGTTCCTCCTAATGTGTGTGAGGAATCTTTTATGTGATGTACATTTCTTGATGGTAGGAACTATGATGATTGTATCATAGTGTGAACTATGGTTTCCTAGACCGCTTAGCTACTTAGCTGGTCAATGGTTCAAACTATGATGTTTATTCCTTGAATCTTATGTTCATTAACACAAATATGTTATTTTATTTTGATGATTTCTTGGTTAACCGAGGAGACAGATATCCCAGTGGAATATAGGGTTTTCTAGGGATTCCATAAAATAGTATGACTAATTTTGGTGAGAGACAATAATGGAATATAGGGGTTTTCTTGGGATTCCACAAAATATGGCCCAATGGTGATATCCTTGGTGATGGTTGATCACCAAAAAAGTTACTTCAGGTGAATTGATGTATTTATATAGCAATTTGTGGCCGATCAGTTGGGTTATGATCCACTTTTATAGTGAAGCGGGGACCTTATGATGAGCAGGGCCAACCCTCTGGATGTTGCATCCAGTTTTTCCCTGGTTGGAGATCATGTCATCATGTCAAACTTTTTATTGATAGACCGACCCTATATTTTTATTGAATAGTATGTTACGTTCCCCAGGAACTATCACGGATGAGCTCATGGAGATACCCACTATTTTTTTGATGGTCTTACATTAAACTTTTTTACAGAGTTAGAGTAGTGGCATAAGTATGCTTTGATTTTTTGGTTTATAGAGAATGAAATTACATACATAGTGATCTACGAAGTCCATATCACTAGGATTAATTATGTGATATGGAATAGGTGGTCTAGTATTCATGAGTTCATATGTCTCTAGTATCCAACTGACCAAAATTTAGTTGTCACAGTTATGATACCAATAGGGAGTGGATATAGTTTTGGTGGGATATTCTTCAAAGCCTCTCAAGAGGTGTGATGAGGCATAAAGATCTACAAGATTGTGGTTTTGAATTTTTGAGTATTGGGAAGGTTTTGACATGGGATCCCAAAGTGAAAAATCACGCAATATATAGTAGAATAAAACCAAAATGTGTTTGGTGGTGCAGGTTTTTTCCACTATAGTTGTTAAAAAATGAAAGTATGGGATGATCGTGGTTTACCTCTTACCCTAATCCAGACAATATTTATGTATTCAATTTTTCAGTTGATTGTAAGGAGTGGTGGTAAGCCGTTATGGGGTGGTATGAAACTATTATTAAGTCATCCATTGGTGATTTTTTTGGTTAGATTTTCTTTGTATGAATTTCCTTAGGGCTACCCTTTTAAAATGTGGGGATCTTTATGACTACATGGGTAATTCCCTAGTTGAAGAACAATATCTGATGGATAATTATGGTTCATAGTGATGATTTATGATAGAATTGTAGGGAACACCATATTTAGTGGAAAAGGATTTGGGTAAAAAGAATTGGTGAATTCTTGATTACTGAGTTGTGATTTTTTTGAGGATTCACTAACAATGGGTTGATTATATATGATTATTATTGAGGAACATGAGTCTCAGGTACATTTTCTTTGATCTAGGAGATAAAGAAGGTATGTGTTATAGATTAGGGGTTTCATTCTAGGTCCTTGGGGATATATAGAATTTCATAAGATGGAGGAGCTCATGTTTGGTTAGATTATCTACTACATGAGTTTGGTTTATGAGATTTTTAGAGGTCTATTTAGGTTATTTTTCTTTTTAGGAATGAAAATTCTCAAATATGGGTAGGATATAGAGACCTATGTTTTTTGAATGGAATAATTTTTTTTTAATTTTATAGTCCCAAACTCTTAATAAATATAAATAGTAAATTTACCCTAGAAAAACATCTCCATAAAAATATATGATACTTATTACGACTCATAGTGGAAGCATTTACCTTTAGGGAGAGCTATAATTGAAAGGATTTCATAGTGGTGCCTCCATAAATATATATTAATTAATTTTTATATAAATTATTTAGTAGTAATTATTATTTTACTTTGAGATAAAGTCATGTAAGGGAAATATGAGATCAAAGTTGCATTCGGGGCAGGCATTTTAACCTCAGAGAGCATCAATTTGGGCTTACATCAGAGTGTCCAGGGTCGATCCATCAATAGTGTATTTAAGTAGGTATTTATTTTATTTTAATTATTTATATTTATTTTATATCTCTTCTCACCTTATCTATCCCATCATATATGTAGGGGAGGAGGATACATTCCTTTGTTGATGCTATGGTGGGAGGGATGGGGTACATGAGTTTCTTCTAGGGATATAACTATAATAAAATTGGGACATACTGAACATAATGATTTAGAGATTCACCATTGAGGATGGATTAATTATTTTGATTCATGCCTCATTCATGATTATTTGCTTCCACATGATTCATTATAGGATATATTATATTTCATAATATTGGTTTGCAACAAACTATGGTGGTGGTCGATGATGGATGGCCAACTGAAAGAAATGGATTATTATGGGACACACATGCTCAAATGGGGGAATCTCCCCTCAGTTCAGTTGGTCGAGGGTGTGGGTTGACCAAGTGATCAAGATCATCTTGTGAATTTATCATCCAGGAAATGTCATCGCATAGGATGAACTCTCTATGATTTTGTTTAATTAGAATGGCACAATGTTGTTTGATGAGGTTATCCTATGGTAAACAATGGACCATGTGATTTAGGGGTTGGGGGAACATTCATAGTGGAATAGGAGGAGGTGTCGATCATACGTGGAAACTAGTAGTATATGTAAAATGAACAATAACATTTGTGGTATAAAATCTTTAAAAAGAGATGGGGGGTAATGCATGTATTTCGGTTGTAGGTTTTTCATATAATGTTGTATTGAAAATCTATCTATGGAACCGAAATATTAGCATGAAGATAGATGATTCAAAAATAATATGAAACTTTAAATTTTGACCCATGTAACTAACCATGGGACCCATTATCTAACATCTAATATTATTGATATGATAGAATTCCCAATTTACATCTATGAAACATTTTTAATAAAAAAAATCGCCCATACTAAGTTTTATTGATGTAAATTGCTATGGGAAAATATGTTTGGCCATCAATTATAATTTACATAGTGGGATATCTGTATTTTGAATTTATCCTTATACCTCTAACTTCGTAGTTTAGGTTAGTTCTGCAGTTCCCTCTATATAGTAGAGGGTATATGAAAGGGACTTATTGGATGTGTATAAAACTTTAGAGGATCCAATCTTACATGTAAACCCCTGAGTGAAAGCTAGTGTGTGAATTTGGGATTAGAGGACATGAATTTGGTTTTTAAATTCCTTTTTATATTGAACCTTGTAGCCCATATGTGTTAATGATTATTGGTATCTTCTTTCATTAGCATTTAGTCTCGGTAGTTTCCATGAGAGGTGAAGATCAGGGGCCATGAAACATTATTTTTATCCCTTTTATTGGACTGTTGGTTTCGATGATGATGGGAAATATTGTTATAGAGGTAGGGATTTATATATTCACTTTGCTGGATTATATTAATGAATGAGGCATTTATTCCACTTGATGACTATGAATGGTGATGTGATTATTGCTTTAATTGAGTATTGGGGGAATTTTAAATGTTTGGGGTTGGTGACCACACCTATTGGTTAGTTGATGTACCCTAGTAGAGAGTGATACCCCATAAGGTAGTATTTGAATTAGTGGAATAATGGTGGCGGTGTTCATGAGGATTGGAGTTGGATCAGGTGAATGGGGACCATGGTACACAAGATCACCAATTTTACCCTTTGATATCACACTCTCATGGAACTGGGTTAGGTAGATGAGGAACTACTTATTAGTAAGTTAACCACTTAAAATTGGGTTTTATTAGGTGTGAGGAACACCTCAGGTCATATCATAGTTTGATAAGGTTGATTCCCCTCTTTTAGGATGTAATGAGGTGTGGGTCACACAATAGTGGGTCAGTATCCCTGTATATGTAATATTTTCCTCAAGGTAAAATGTTACCCACTCTACTTGGTATTAGTTCTAGACTTTAATAAAGAGTTGTTTTGATGGTCATGATGGCATGAGGTTCTATGGGTATTATGATTTCACCAGTTATTTTGATTATTTTCTCTATGTGAAGGGTGGTTAATTATTTAAGTGTATGAGGAGGGACTCATGGTAGTGATCCACCTTCATATGAGATCTTTTTGACTTTGTCATATTGCTTTCATGAGATGATTTCAATTCTGTTTCCCTCATAAGGGCTGATGTGTTTTAATCTTCTATGTTTTATAAGGATGTTGAGGTTTATCCTTGAGACATGTGGTGTATCTTCTATAGATTACGAGGGAGGTGTTTTCCCTTAAGTGATGATAATTGTTCATAGAGTCCCCACTCCATGGAATGAGTTTATATTTAGGGTAATTGTTAGGTATTTTTTCCTTGAGTTTATGTCACAGTCATACTAGGAAGTGAAGATGAATATTATTCCCTAGATGGTGCTTCCCCCTTTATTAGGATGGGAAGCTATAATGTTTGGCCCTTGGGTGTCTTCTAACCTACATCATTGTCACCCTTTTTATTTTCAGGATGTCCTACTGGTAAATTTTTTACTCACCTTTGAATGGGTTTTCCATACACTTGTTGTGTATGTGAAAACAACATACGGGTCTATTGTGATATCATTGGATTCATAGATAGTAGAGCTAGTTGAGCTAGAAGATTCAAATCTTGGTGAATTCAATGGTTTAAGTTGTGTCATAAATTTAATTATATATATATATATATAAACTATATATATATACCTAAACACACACACACAAAGATAGATAGATATATATATATATATACATGCCCAAATAATATATATAAATATAAATAAATATAATTATTTTCAAATATACAAACACACACACAAATACCATTGTACCCTAGTTCCACAATACACCCTAAAAGGAGGCAGGGGTGAACTAGTGTGATATAATGTTTTTCATTTCTTTCGATCAAATTGAATATTTTCTCCAAGATTGAAAAGAAAACATGAATATTATTATTAATATTAATCAAATGAAAATATTTAAAGATCAGGAGTTGGTTAATTTTACTTGGACCTCCTTTAAAAGGCCACTCTATTAAGCATATATAAAAAATGTGTTGATATGTCAGTTAATCGCCACCTCACTAATAAGTGATTAAAATTTTAGGAAGAGATCACTGATCATTCATGGTATATGGCCTCTTACTATATTCCACACGTAATTTTATAAGAGGGATAAAATAGAGTCGAGAAGTAGGTTTACCTTATAATGATTTTAGATAAATAAAAATAACACCAATCAATAAGGGTGTTCTTGCATGATTCTCAAATTATTCAATTAAAAATATTCAAGGATATAAAAAACATGTTTATATTTGTGAAACCATGACATTAATTTACTTCCATATTGATCAAATACTCTTGTTACTGATCTCCAATTAGTTTAAATATGATGTTCTATGTAATTCCTACCATCTTGAACAATATTATTATACTTATCTAGAATAGTTTGAATTTAAAAATTAAAATTAAAACTACCATAACTATGTAGATTATTATATTTAAATCTTATAATTTAGATAATCTAACAACAAAATATCCTCCATATAATTTGAATTTAATAGTTCCAGATGTTTAGGTAACTACAAAACCTTTGAGAAATGGAAACATTAGTAATTATGTTTTAATTCTCTAGAAACCCGAAATTACCTCACAACATAACTATTTTATTGTGAATAGAAAGTTTTTGACTCACATGTTTACAATGTCAATGTGAAATGTGGTTTATAACACTCCTTAATGGTAAAAGTTTCATCTACTAACTAGACTTTCCACAACATAACTAAATTATGTGGTGTGGACACAAAAAATAAAAAAAAACTCCATACTTTCATTGTGATCTGTTAAATCTAGAACCTCCTCTGGGTATTCAAGTTCTACTACATATAACCCTATTGAAATTAAAAAAATAACCATATTCTTAGGTTTCCTTAATTTTTTCAAAAATAGACCCTCCACAATGTAACATGATTATATAATGTGGTGAAAATAAAGACACCAATACTATAGTGAATTATAAAAATGTGGCATGGGAATCACCAAATATTTAGTGAAAATGAAATTATATGATCCATAACCTATGAAATAATATCATCCACTATAGTGAAGATAAAACCCTATAGATAAACACCTTCATGACACAAGTATTGGCTTGTGAAGTGGAACTCAAAGAAAATCATACAGATGAACATTGTTCCATTATTGATTTTTATTAAACCTTAAAAGAATATGGGTACTCCATTCATGTTGAAAACATATCTAATTTGATTAATAATAAACCTATCAAGGATGAATGTGATTATATGAAGAAAGATCCATCCATTCAAGATACTAATGGAAGAGCTAAAACTTATCTATTGCCTTTAAATGTGCATTGTGCTATTGAGGTTATTTCATCATCTATAAACAATGCTAGACATTGTTAGTGTCAATCCACTACAGATAGTGATATTGGAGATAATGTTGATAGTGTGAATTTGATTATTAAAATGGATGGTGTAATCAAGAATTTTTCTATGAATAATAATTAATGAGGCCAAAAATAGGGTTCTAACCCAAGCATAAATATAAACGGCAACCCTTTTGTAGAAGTTTCAGGGTCTGGATAACCTTGAAACACCCAATTATATTAGTATCTTTATTAAAAATCACAATCTAGACATTGTGTGTTTATATGAACCCAAAATATGGTTTCTACATGGATTTAGTCCCTTAAAATGTTAGGTTATAACCTGATTCATATAAATCATTCTTCCACTAATATTAAAAGACTTTGGGTCTTAACACATGTAAGTATTCAATGGCCATTTCCTATTAACTATATTGAAAAGATGGTCACTCTAGTATCTAATTTCATAGGAATGAATTTTTTTTTATGATTTCAATGGTTATCATGACAAGAGGGTTTTTTGGAAGAACATAAAAGACTTGTTTGGATCAATAAATTGTCCATGGACTATACTTAGGTATTTAAATACTATTATCATCCTTGATGAGAATATGGGTGTGACTAATGTTGATAGATAAATTAGAGAATTCAAATCATGTATTTAAGGTTTTAATCTTATAAAATTCAATTTAGTGGGTTCCAAATAAACATTGTATAGAAATTATCTTAATAAAATGGTGATTAGTATGCTGTAAAAGACATTTGTTAATTAATATTCCATTGATGGTTGGGCCTCCATTACTTATACTACTCTTTCTATAATTAACTCAGACCATCATCTAATTTCGGTTAATATTTTCACAAGAGATGTTAACCCACCTTTCCCATTCATATTCAATAAGTTTTGGATATTACACTCTAATTAAAATAATATTGTGCAGGATATTTGGATTTCTTAAAATTACAAGGATGATTCCATTGATTATATTATGAAGATTAAAATACTCAGTAGGAAGATGACATAATAGAATAGAGCCTATTGCCTCTCACTTGATAAGAAAATTACTCATCTATATTACTCTATATAAATCTTGTAACATAATAACAGAAGTTGTGAATTTTACATAGGTATTGAGCATAAAATGACTGTTTCCCATGATATCAAAAGTCTCTTAAATATTGAGTAATTCATAAAGATGTAATTTTATAAGTGAAATGGATAATGGACAGTGACATAAATTCCATTTTTTTCTATTCAAATTTTTATGAAAATTACGAGTCCTTTAGTAATTATTAATGATGAGCAGGTTTACTTGATAATAGGAAAGAACATATTGATCCTATTGTTTCCTTCTATAATATCCTCTTCAATGGTCTAAGCACATGATATGATTTGATTCATGATATCATTATCATACTTGTAAACCATAAGGATGATTCAAGGATTACCTAAATCCCACATGATTTTGAGATCAAGGAAGCTATCCTTGGTCTTCATTATAGAATCTCTCATAGTCCAGATGACTTCACCAATCTATTCTTTCATACATTTTAGGAGGTTAATCATAATTATGTTTATGGACTTGTCACTCATTTTTTTAATGGTGTTAATCTAAATAATGTAATCAATGGTCAATTTATTTCTCAAATTAATAAGGTGGTTAGTTATAAGGAAATTCACCTATTTTAAATAGTGGATCTTGTTAATATAGTCCATAAAATTATTGGATATTTTTTTCCAATAGTCATTACAATATCTCTAATAAGATTGTTTCTTCCCATCAATCTGGTTTCCTTAAATGAAGGGTCATAGATGAAAACCTCATGGATTCCTTTAAATGTTTTAACTATTATAATAAAACCACAAAAGTATGTAATATTTCCCTAAAACTTCATTTTAAAAAATCATTTTACATGTCGGATTAACGTTTTATTTGGAAGGTCCTCATTAACTTTGACTTTGATGAATTTTCAATTAAGTTGGTTAACATACTCTTGAGTTATGATCATTTATCAGTTGTTATTAATAGATATCTTAAGTGTTATTTAACTTGTTATATATGTGTTATAAAAAGTCACCCTCTATTAGAAATTATTATTTTTCCATTTTACTGGAATATTTAATATGAGTTATTATTAAAACAGCGGGGAATCACAATTTAAAACCCATAAAGATGCTAGAGGTTTAGTTTCCCCAACTCATTTATTGTATGTTGTTGACCTCATTCTCATCACCCAAGGAGATAAGAGAATTATAAAAAATACCAAGGATTCTCTTCTTTACTGTGAAAATGTTTCTGGTTAGGAGGTCTGTTGAAAAAAATAATTCTTATATTTGGAATTAATAATACTATACCCAGGAAAGTAGAAATTATTAATGATCATGGAATCAGAGAAGGCCTATTTCCTTTTATTTATCTTTATGTTCCTCTTATTTTAGTAAGGCCCTGTACTTAACATTTCACTCACATTTTGAGCCAAATTAAAAATTATTTGACTTATTACAAAGGTAAATCTTTTTTGATAGCTGTTAGGGTCTTCCTTGTGAAAGTAATCATTATTTATAAATTTTTTTTTACCTTTTCATGGTATAAATTTTCTTATTTTATCTTCTTAATAACATCAAATTTTCTATAAAAAACATTATCTGGAGTGGGAGTATTCATTAAATAAATATTATCACCATTCCATGGAATCAATTATATAAACCTATTGACCATGGTTGAATTGGAATGGAAAAACTTTTTGAATTTAATCAATATATACAGGAACACTATATGTAGAGGCTTATCAGATGGGATTCAAAGTGAATTGGATTTATTATATATATATTCTTATACAGACTCAAATATAGAATCTTAATTATATGTATTCTTCTATATGTCCTTCTCTTAAGGACTATTTCTCTGACTTTTCAGTTCATACACATTGGTTGGTTAGTATGAATTCCTCACTTAAATTTTGGATGGATAATTGGATAGGTATGCCTCTTATTGAGCTATTTAACCCTTAATATTCCCAAATGTACAGTAACACCCTAAATTATTTGAGTAAAAACATTGTATTAGATAGCATGTATGACACACAACACCAAGCGTGGAAAGGAATATAAAATCCATAAACATTATAATATATTTAATATTTTAAATAAATTTTTATCTTTAAATGCATGAAATAATGAGTTAGCTTGTGTTACACACATTAATAACTTTCTTCAATGGATTGTGTTACATGAAAGACCGAGTTTTACCGAACAACGATACGATAGTAAATCATTAATATTTAATATAATAATTTATAACCTATCTATTAAATTGGTGGATATTAATAGTATTAACTAAATTATGAAAATATATGGTTGTGATTATTGGTTGTAAATTAATTATAAATTAATATAAGAACCAACTTAATATAAAGGGAATGTTTATATAAAAAATTAATTTTATACTCATAATGGTTTTTAATTATAATAAATTAAATAAATTCCTATTAATGAATAGTAGTAATGAAATTTATATTTTATATATTAAATATACTATTTTTTATATTCATCAAATATATTTGATAGTCATAAGATAAGAAAAAATCTAAAATTATTCATGAAAAAATATATTTTTCGAAAGCCAATTTTCCACCTTTTAATGGAACATGTTTTTTTAAACTACATTTTGGAAAATTTATAAATTTTACATAAATAAATACATTAAAATTTGAAATTATAACTTTATAAACTAGATGAGGGTGATTTTGTTGAATTTTTCTGAAAAGTTTCATTTTTTAATGAATAATGTAAATAATACTAAATTTTATTTGAAATTCGACTTTTCATTTAAATAATTTATAAGGATATGTTATATTTTTAATTGTTTTTAAATTTTAATTATATACATTATACATTTATTAATATAGTTTATTTCATTGGAATCAATTTTATATTGAATTTGGATATAAAAATACTTCAAACTTTTGATCGTTTTCACTAAAAAAATCCACTTTCCGGTCACATTTGTGGGATTAATTTTAAATTAATTTATGAAAATTATATGATTTGAATTTTAATAAATTGATTGAAAATTTTGAAAATTAATAATTTATATTTTATAATAATATGAAATTAATTTTTTACCATAATTATTAGTGAATGCAGTTAAATTTAATTATAGTGATTATCGTAAAAATGAGTTTATTTAGTGGTTAGACAATAAACTTAAGGGAGTAAATAACTTAGGAAACGTTTCCAAAACCAGTTTTTAGGAAATATTTAGTCCATATACTATATTTTATATATTTTTGTTCATTATTTTAGGATGATAATATAAGGGATACATCTCAATTGTGTTTACCTTTTTATATTTACAAGAATGCAACTCATCCTTCACTATAAAAGGTCACTCCCCCCTCAGTTATTCACACCTGTAAAGATTTTTTTTGTTAAAAATAGATAAAATAAACTCACAATATGCATACTTTCATCATACAATCCTTTATTTTGAATGAAATCAATCCAAGGAATTATTTTCATATAAACCAAAAAGAGTTACCCGAAGAAGATGTAACATTTTTTAATGAGAACTTTTTTTATTTCTTCCTCCGCGCTTTAAATTAATCTTATATCATGATTATACAATAAACATGTAATATTTAATATAATTATATTTTTTTATGTTAGGGTTATGACCTAAAATTTTACATACTTCCATCAAATGAGATATACAATCATTATTCGTGTTTATAGAGGACTACCATCTCGCGAACTGATGTCATTCGTTTTACCATTACCACCTTTCAAGGATGGGAATAATAATGACTTTATATTTTAAATATGATATATATTAGTTTCATAATGTATTTATGCTTATATAATTACTATATAACATATACCTTTATGATTTTTACTTTGCGGGAATATAGTAACATTGTTTGTGGACGTGTGCACTACAACCTCTTTAATGCAATGTGATTCGTTCACACATTACGTGGAATGTATTAAGGGTGAGTTTAATATTTTTTTGATATATATAAAATAAATATGACACTTAAATGATAATATAAATATATCACACTTAATTTTTATTCTTTTAGTATGATAAGAAAATTGAAACAATGTTCATGCGTACGTACGACCTACCGCCTCCATGAATGGTGTATTCCATTTCCTACAAAAAAAATTATAGATTACAATAAATACATATATAATAAAAATATATGATATTTAAATCATGGTTTAAACTCTTTATATGATTAAATCTGGATCTATGAAATAGTAATGGAAACTAACAAGTCAAAACATTCTTGAAAAATAAGGCAATTAACACATGAATCAATGAGATTATTGAATGATTGTGAAAAAAAGGTTTATAAGATGTTATAAAAGGTTCATATATGAAATTATAAATATTAATATGGTTATTTTATAATATAATTACAAGATTAAAATAATTATAAATTTGTTTAAATACAATTCAACCAAAAAGGAGTACAAGGTAAGGGTATTTATAGTCTCACTTTTATTTCTATGAGACCTATTCTATATTCACCACACATTTATTTTTGTGTGGTGTATATACTGACATTAAAATATGATATAATAAATTTAATTTATCTCGTGATATAAAATGTTTCAATTTATTTTATTCTTTCAAGTATCTCAGGATTCAAGTGTTACTCTAGAAGTAAGGGATTATCATCTCACTTTTTCTTCTATGAGGCATGATTCATTTTCACAAATTATTTCTTTTTTTGGTATATATATTACATATATATTATTATATATCATGTATAAAATTATATTCATGGTAATGAATTTTGAATTTTAAGCATTTTATTTCATGGGCTTATAATTAAAAAGTTACCAAGTAGTAAGGAATTTCGTCTCAATTTACATTCCAATGAGACTTATTCATTTTTATGATCCAATTAAATTTTATATGGTTTATATAATTCCAATATTATGTGTAATATCATGATTCATTCATAAATCAGGGTATTTTATGTGTCAATTAAAATTATATCTTCCAAGGGGTTTGGGCTTAAAAATTACCAACTAGTAAAAGTTTTCTTAGAAATCTCACTTTCATTCATAATTGTTAACTTTCACTTAAACAAATCACTTCCTCATGATCATTATTCTTATTGTACATTAAATTTATATTAAATATCCATATTATTGTGTTATTTAAATTATGATTTCATAAATCATATACCATTTTTACATATGGTGTTATCTTTTACTATTACCGATTAATTGGGGAGATATTGATAAAGACATATTATTTACTCAATATATATTTTATGATAAGGAACAATATTAAATCAATGATTCAATATTTGATGAATGATTTGGACCCAGAGACATGGGTGTGGCTCTATTAATGATATCTCCTTTATAGATACCCTGAACCTAGTTTCTTAGAGCTTGCGCCTTACTTTATTAGATTGGCATAATAAACATAGATTAAATATCCATAAGGAAAAAATAGTTTTGTAGTTTTTGAAAACAATAAACAAACATAAGATTTAAATTACAACTTTTTAATTGAAATATAATAAAAAAAATTCATTGGAAACATCGTTAACACCTAGATTATCCCAAAAATTCATCCATAATATTCATATTTACATCTTGGGAAAAAATAAAACATAGTAAAAGGATGATCATAGATTCTCAGTATAGGTAAGAAGATACATCAAAAGCTATCATAATCATAAATAATAAGGTATGGTGAATAACTAAACATAGTTCAGTAAAACATAATCCAAAGCCTAAAATGACAGCAATAGAAGCTGATTAAATAATTCCATAATAAAACATTACCATAGATATTATAACAGTTGAATAATCACATGAAATAAAAATTACTAGATTAATAATGAGTTAATTCATAATACTGGACATCATAAGCATACAATCAAGGACTCAGCAAAAACACCATACATAATGGGTAAAAACTGAGTTTAGTTTGTTTTGATGAGACCTACCGATGCATTAAAGGGATATAGAATGACCCAACTATCACTTAATAAGTCCAATTTATTTCTAATATGAACAAAAATAACATATAAATATGAAATTTAAATAAAGTTCTACAATTTGTAATCATTTTCAATAACCATTCTTAGTACTATGGTGAATGTTTTCAAAATAGCACATCCAGAATCAAACTGATTGTAAACCATTTAATAAAATATTGTATTTGATAAGCATAAGTGGTCAATATTAATAAATAATAAAATTAAACATAGGTGTTTAAATAAATGAAAATACTCTATTAAAACAATCTATGAATTTTTGAGATAAATACCCTTTTTTTACTTTGCAAAGAAGATTTCTTTTAGAAAATATTTTTTATTTATCATAATTGTTTGTATAAAACTAGAAATGAAAAAAATACAGTTTTTCATTAAAAATTATTGATTTAATAAAAAATCTAGTTTCTTAAAATATATAATGTATAGTACTTTAAAATGGGTAGGAAATAGAGACGTTCCCTTTAATCGTTAATTCGTATCAGGAAGAATTGAGAAGGGAACCTTGAAAAACATGTATTACATATAAAAAAAATATGAAATGATCTAGAAACAAGATTATTGAATTTTGAAATAGAATTTAGAATAATTATATATAATTAATGAATAATTAAATTGGTTTTATAGAGGAAGATATCATAACCTGAATGAAAATAGAGGTTTGGGATGAAACCCTTACCTTATGTCTGAATGTGTTTTGCACTTAAACCTAATGTCCTAGATAATAAAATTAAATCTATTAATTAATAACCTTATATACAGGTATTTGATTCATTATATTTTTATTAAGTTCATTTATGTCCTTTTTGATCAGTTATAGAGTTTAATTTCATCATTTGAGAGTGTACGTTTTCTTGGTTTTCATGATCGGTTCGCTTGTCTATAAGTAATAAAGTTCATGTAAAATGGGTATAATTATCCAGAATTGTAATTACATGATATTAATGAACATACAAAATTTCAATTGGTGTTATATATTATTTTTTCCTAGATACGAGGATGAATCATTTGGTAACTTGATTATGATATTCTTTTAGATTAATTTATGTTATTTTAGATCACAAAAAACTCATTTTGTTTTAACATTTGGTATTATATAAATATGTTTATTAGAAAAAATAAATAAATTTTTAATATAAATTTTAAAATATTATTAAACCAATAAAATGTTTTAATAAATTTCCTTGAATATGGTGAAGGAATAAATAAAACATGGCATCCTTGGAGGTGATGAAACAACACCTCACAAACAACGTTTCCATTTTAAGAATAAAAGTGAGAGGAGAAGGGGTTTGATGATGGATTATTCCATTATAATAAACAAAATTAATATATCATTAAGGTACTATAGTTATCATTATATTATTATGATGGTGATTTAAGGATATAATAATAAAACAAAAGAACATGAAATGAAATTCCAAGAAGAAGAAATAGGTTTTAACCTCTTCATTTTCTCTTCCTTGAGAACCTCATTAGGGAAATGGTTTTGTTCTTTTGATGAGACCATGTTTTCATGAATCTGAGGGAGAGTCTTGGGAAGTGTATTGGGTATTAATTTTTCAAGTCTCAAATCTTTTAAGGTTTGAGTATAAGGGGTAGTGAGGAGTGGTATTTATAGTGGATGAGAATGGTGTTTTTTGAATATTTTATTCATTTGTTTATTATTTTGACTCAAGACTATGAGTAGTTTGATAATTGTCAAAAAAAATATTGAAATAACTAAATATAGTTCTATATTATGGTCTTAAATCATACATACATCACTTATGACTCAATAATTCATGTATTTAACATTTATCATAAAGAATCATATTTTACTATTAAAAAAATCATGTATTTTAGAAAAATACAAAAAATTAACCTTAACCATTTTTAAACATGTAAAATTAAAAAATGAACTCAATTTCCTGAAAATAATTTTATATCTAAGAGAAATTTAATTTATAATTAAAACCATCATTTACTTGAAAAATACAGATTTTAAATTTATAAATGATTTTATAACTCCTTGAAAAATTTACTAAGGTCTCATAAAATTATCTTAAAATAACATGAAAATAAAATTTTAATTTTGGAATAAAATTTCTGAAAATAAATTTTATTTTAAATAATATTATTAATTGTAAAATTGTAATTAAATATTTATGACTTACAAAAATAGCAATACTTAATTAATAATTTTTATAATATTCATTTGCATATACTATGATATAATTATTTCATACGTTCATTTATAAGATGTATAAATTTTATTTATACATTTATGGGTGAATTTATTATTTATTTAATCAATTTACTATTTATAAGGGTTATATTACTATTTCTATGGTGAAGTTACAATTTCATCAGTATAGGTTCTTTAACATCTATAAATACTTCTTATTTCATTCATTATTAATTTATAAAGTTACTATGGTGTTCTTTAAGTGATTTTATGTGATTTATAATATAAGAAATAATCATAAGAAGGTAAATTTCATTGATAGAATTCCTGATCTTTAAATTCTCTCCTCCTAAGAGAAATTTTGTCCTCAAATTTTTTAGATTGCCACATCATAAAATGATTTTGGTTGTTCTTCATCAGAAGATACTCAGGCTCCCACATCGTCTCTTCAATTTTTTGTTTTTTCCAAAGAACCTTTACTAGCTGAGTCATCCAATTTATCAATAAATTTTCTTAAGAATCTAGAATCTAGATAGTCTCTTTATAGTAAGATAACTCAGTTTCCAATTATATTCCATCAGAACTGGATACATGTGTTGTGTTTGGCATGTACTTCCTTAAAAAAGTGATTTGGAACACATTTTTTTACTTTATAAAATCTATGACACATTTACAAATGATAATACATTGATCCAACTCTATCCATAATTTTAAGAGGGTCAATATACCTATGGCTCAGTTTTCTTTTATTCTTAAATCTTATACCACCCTTAATTCAAGATACATATTAAAAAAACTTGATCTCCCACTTGAAAGTTTAAATCCTTTATTTGATTATTGACATATCTCGTTTTCCTACATTGAGCTTCTTTGATATGGGTTTGAAAAGTCTTTAATTGTTCTGTTGTTTCCTACACAAGCTCTAGGCCCAAAAGCTTCCTTTCACTAACATTATCCCAACAAGTTTGTGTATGACATCTCTTTCCATACAATGATTCATATTGTGCCATTATAATACTATAATGGAAACTATTTTTGTAGGAAAACAATACTGAATGTAAATAATGATCCCACATACCATTAATGTTCGGTGAGTCTGATCTCAACACATCTTCTAAAGTCTAGATTGTCCTTTCTGACTATCGTTAGTTTAAGGGTGATAAGATGTAATCAAATGAAGCTCAATATCCAAATATTTCTTGAGACTTTTACATATTTTCAATGTAAATAATGGATCATGTTTAGAAAAAATTGATATAGGTGTTTCATGATGTCTTATAACATCATTAATATAGGGTCATGCAGGGTACTCTAGTGGGAAATCCTCCCTTATAATTAGGAAATGTGCAGATTTGGTAAGTCGATGAACAATCATCCATATTGTGTCATTATTTATTGGGGTTTTTTGTAATATAATGATAAAATCCAAAGTCATGTCATCCCATTTCCATATAGAAGTAGGTCTAGGTTACATGAATCCTCTAGGATGTTGTCCTTTAACCTTCACTTGTTGAAAAACTAAACATCTTGATACATAATCAAAAATTTCTCACTTAATGTTATCCCAAAAAAATATTCCTTCAAATCTATACATCATAGTGCTACTAGGGTTTATAGAGAAATTCTATCTATGATAATCATCCAAAAAATCCATTTTTATCTCAGTCATAGAGGGAACACAAATCCTCTTCCAAAATTTCATAATTCCATCCTCATTCATAAATTTTAACAACATCCCATCATTTGCATCTTTTCTTTTATTTTGATGATTCTCATCCCGAGAATGTGAAATTTTAATGCTTTCTAATAAATATGGTTGGACAACCAATTACAAAATTAATGATGTTTCACTTTCCTTGATAATTCCCATATCCATATTTGTTAGATCCATGTACACATGGTCATTATCTATCCAAATTTTGTTTAGAAATCCATGATCATTATTGCATAATGCATATGCTACCTTAATCGCCATCCTGAGGTGATATTGTATTGAACAATCATAATCCTTGAGTAGTTCATTCCATCGACTTTGCCTCATACTGAGTTCTTTCTGTAAGAAGATATATTAAAATATCTTGTGATATGTATATATTTTAAATATTTCATTATAGAGATAGTGTATCCATATTTTCAGATCAATGATTAGTACTTGTAACTCAAGATCACGAGTTGAATAGCTCTATTCATGTGTTTTAAACGTCCTTGATGACTATACAATAACTCCATCATTCTGCATAAGGACACAAATGAGTCCTTTATTTGATGTATCACTATAAATAAAACAATACACCATTTCCTAATGGTAGATTCATGATCATAGAATTAACTAATATCCTCTTCAATTCATTGAAACATTTTTCACATTCTGTTATCCATAAAAATATAACCCCTTTATGAGTAATTTTGGCTAATGGTCAGCTAATCGAGAAAAGTTATGGATGAAACGCTGATAATAACCTACTGAGCCACTAAAAATATGTAACTATATTATTTTCATTGGTGTAAGACATTCTTTAACAACCTCTATCTTCGTAGTATCAACTAATATTCTATCCTTCGAGACAATATGACCAAGAAAAGAAATTTTTTGAATCCAAAAGTCACACATTCCAAATCCCCATATAACTATTTTCTTCTAAGAGTCTCTAGAAAAACCCATAAGTGGTTATCATGGTTCTCATAGATTTTGGATTATATCATGACATCATCAAGAAATTTCACAAAAAAATCATCAAGATATTCCATAAACACTATTATCATTAGATCCATAAAGACATAGGGTGCATTATGCATCCCAAATAGAATTACTGAAAACTCATTATGTCTATATCTAGTTCCAAATTCTTCCTTTTTAACATCTTCATTCCTCACAGACAACTGATGATATCTATATCAAAGTTAAATCTTAAAAAATTATTGATATCTATGAATTTGATCAAACAAATTATATATGAAAGGAAGGAGATAATTTTTCATTATTGTAATAACATTTATTTCTCTATAATCAATGAAAAACCACATGGATCTATCTTTCTTCTTGAAAAAGAGAGAAAGGGGTCACTATAGAGAAACACTAGGGAGAAAAAAATACTTTATCACCAAATTCATCTAGTTTTTTTTAATTTTACTAATTCCACATTGGAAATTATATAAGGAATCTTTGATATAGGTCTTGCACCATGAATTAAAACAATAGATAACTCAACTTTATACTCTAGAGGGTGTCTAGTTAAATCTTCTAGAAAAAAATAAATATATTCATGGAAAATAGGTACATTTTTAATTTGTATATTTCCTTTATCATCCATAGATGACGTTTTCTCTACCTCCATATGAATTTCATTCTATAGAGATACTATGGGTGGATCCAAATAAGAATTAGTTGTTGAGGGTTTTCCCTAAAGATAAGGGATTCCACGTAAACCTCAACAACCATAACTTCCTTCTTTTTTTAATATATTTTCACATCATATTTTGAAATTTAGTCTATTATGAGTATTATTTCAAAATCATTAATAAGTATGATGAAAAGTTCAGCAAAAAAAAGCATGTTTATGGGTTATAAAGGGGATTTAACGAAACATCTTTTTTTTTTGCAATGATACTTACCTTAGGAGTTTTGACTAACAAATCTTTTATTAAATCAAAAGGAAAATGTATAATTTTCTTTAAAAACTAGGAAGATATAATATAATGTGATGATTCAAAATAAAATAAATAATTTTATGATCTTGAATAAATTATTAAAGTACCTTCCACGACATCATTAGGAACTTCAAACATAGTAGTTGTGACTTCATAAGCTTGTAATTACTCCCCTGGCCTTCATTGGGGAAAGTTTCATTGATCCTTAGGACAATAATTTTCATAATGTCCCACATCTTTGAAATTGTAGCATTGAAAATTGGTTTCTTTTTCATTTCTCTTACAATCCAGAGTAGGGTGACCTTCTTCTCCACACTTGTAAGAAACACCCATACTTTTCAAGAATGTTCTAGGGTATTTCTTAACATAATTATCTTAGGATAGAAAATTAACTCTTCCCCTCTACCCCTTTTCCTTATTTCCTTTTCTAGAGTTTTTAGCATCCCTATTCTTGTTTTTCTTTATTTTAAAGTAATAAAACATAGAGAATTATATTTCAATCATGATTGCACTGGTGACTATATATTCATATGATGAGAAATTTTGGGAGACCAGTACCCTTTAGAGTAATGGTTATAAAACATAAAAGAATAGATCAATATTTCTCATTTGATTATGTATGTAGTATATGACATGCCTTGTTAAACATTTAAATTAGGCTTGATTCTTTACAAAATTTTCATCCTCTTTCTATCTTAGACACAAGAACTGACTCTCCATGACTACTCACTCTTCACGAGGAAAATATTTTTCAAAAAAAATTTACTTAAAATAGATTCATTTCATATTTTTAATTTCGTCATACTAATTTCTGTTTTGAATTAATGACTACCATTAATCCACATATCTAGATAGACGACACAATTCTATGACAACATTCTACCTTTCGTTACTTCCCAAATTGAGAAATATCTTATATAAGGAACTTATCCACTGTTCTACTACAAAAGGGTTTAAAGTCTCATAAAATGATAGATTATGTTTTCTCATAATGTGATATAACATTTATCTTATACATTATGGATCAGGATGCTCCATTCAACTAAGGTTATTTTTCATACCTTGAGTCAGTTATCCCAATATAGTTATAAGTTGCTCAACACCAGTTGCAGCTCCAATACCGATATCATTATCTTGCATAGGAGGTTAATATCTACATGGAATATATGATTTGATATAGTCCTCATTATTTAAACTAGGCTATATTTATAAATAATATTATACACTATATTAGGTTATTAATCATAATGTATAATCTCAAACTAGAAAAATAAGTAACATAAATTGAAATTTTATGCATAGTTATTGTCATAATTATAAACAAGGTTTCTTTGGGTACATATTTACATCTAAATCCATCAAAATTGTTTGAAATGAAAAAGTTAATTATCCTAAACATATTCCCTAGGAGTGTTAAACCTGGTATGTAGTAAGGCCAATTTTCGTGTACTAGGTTAACCCGTGTCAGTTCCGGGACACCTTGTCGTAGTTGTTACTCCTAGGTGCATCTATTCCAAAACCAAGTCCACTAATAGAATATGGACATGGATTTATTTCTAGGAAGATCTACATAATCTATACCTTACCAAAATTCAAGGATGTTCCTTTATTATTTTCCTCAAAGTCTACCTTAGTGTTATGTTCCCTAATTTATGTTTTATAAATCTCGTTTTCAAGGATTCTACTAAAAATCCATTAATACCAATTATAGAGAAATTGACCCCAGTTTCCCAGATCTGATGCCTTAATCCATTATATTGGCATAATAAATAAGTAAGTGGTATCCCAAAGGACCAAATAGTTTTGTTGTTTTGAATATCTAGATATAAAACTAAGTTTAACATTACAACTTTGGAAAGGAAACACAATATCTGAATTTCATTAGAAACATCCATAACTCCTATATTATCCTTGAAAGTCATTCATAATATTCATCTTTTTATGACTGGGGAAAATAAGACATAAAAAATGCATGATCTTAGATGATATGTAAGGGTAAGAAGATACATCAGAAGCTACCATGAACATACATAATAAGTCAGTGTGAATAACTAAAAACAGAGGTCAATAAAACATAATCTTGATCATAAAATGGAAGGAATAAAAGATGATTAAATAAATACATAATAAAAAGTAACCATGTATATTTTACTAGTTGAATAATAACATGGAATATCAATTACTAGACTCATAATGAGTGAATTCATAATGTCAGACATCAAAAACATATTGTCAAGGCCACAACCAGGAAACCATAGATAATCCATAAAAACTAGTCTAGTGTGTCTCATGAGACCCACCGATGCATTGAGGGGATAAATAAAGCCCCTAAATTCACATAATAATTCCAATAAATTCCTCATATTAACATAAACAACATATAAAAATGAAATTTAAAAAACATCCCCCAATATGTAAACATTTTCACTAACTATTCTGAGTAGTATGGTGAAAGGTTTCAAGATAAAACATCCATAGTCAAACTAACCGTAAACAATTTAATAAAATATGATATATGATAATCATAAGGGGTCAATATAAATGAAGAATAAAATTCCATAGATTTTTTGAAATAAATAAAAACACTCTAATAAAATCATTGAGTGTTTATTGGGAGAAATACCCCTATTTTACTTTGAAAAGATGATTTGTTTTGGAAAAATAATTTTTATTATTCATAATTATTTTTATAAAACAATAAATTAATAAATATAGTTTTTCATGACAAATTTTTTGATTTTATAAAAATAATAGTGTTTTAAAACATATTATGTATGGTACTTGAAAATGGGTAAGAAATTTAGATGTTCCATTTAATTGGTCTTGCATATAAGGAAACATTGATAAGGGAACCTTGAAAAAGATGTATGACTTATAAAAGAAAGATAAAATGATCTGGAAAAAAGCTTTTCGAATTTTTACAAATAATTTAGAATAATTATATAAAAATAATGATGAATTACATTGGTGTATAGAGTAATAAAGCATAATCCAAATGAATACGGAGGTTGGGGAAGAAACCCTTACCTTATGTCTGAATGTGTTCTGCACTAGACCTTAATGTCTAGGATAATCAAATTAAATCCATTAACTAATTAACTCAGAACCTTATATACATGTATCTGATCCATCATAGTTTTATTAAGTGCGTTTATGTCCTTTTTTTGATGTATAGAATTTAACTTCATTGTTAAGGAGCATCTGTTATCTTGGTTTTCATGATTGGTTTGACTGCCTATAAGTTATGAAGTCCATGTAAAAAGGGTATAATTATATAGAATTATAATTAAATTCTATTAATGAAAATAGAAAATCTTAATTGGTATTATATATTTTTCCTAGATATGAGGATGAATCATTAGATAACATGTTAATCATATTCATTTAGATTAATTTAATTAGTATTAGATCACAATGAGCTCATTTGATTTTATCAATTATTATTATGAAAATATGTTACTTAAAGAACATAAAAAGGGTTGTAATATAAATTTAAAAAACTTATTCAAACATTAAAATTTTTTCATGAACATCCTTGAAGATGGTGAAGGAAAATGAAAACTTCACATCCTGGAAGGAGATAAAACAACACCTCACGAACAATGTTTCTATTTTTATAATAAAAGGGAGAGGAGAAGAAGATTGATGATGTATTATTCCAATAACATAAAAAATTCCAATATATATAAGGTTCTAGAGTTATCATGTGCTTTTTATGAGTGGGTAGTGAGGATATAATAATAATATAAAATAACTTGGAAATAAAATAAAAGTTTAATAAAGAGGTTTTTACCTCTTGATTTTCTCCTCCTTGAGAACCTTCATAGGGAAAAGGGTTTGGTATTTTTATGAGACCAAGAGATCTTGGATATGGAGGAGAGTATTGAAAAAATTATTTGTCATAAATTGGAAAAATATTAAATTTTTGAAGGTGTGAGGATAAGGGGTGGTGGGGGTGATATTTATAGTAGAGGCGAGATGTATTTTTTAAATATTTTATTCATTTTTATTACTTTGGATAAAGACTATGAATATATTTATAATTATCACCAAATATATTAAAATAATTATTTATAGTTTTATATTATGAGATTATATTATCCATACATCACCTATGACTCAATAATTCATGTATTTAACATTTTTCGTAAATTATCACATTTTATCATTCACCAAAAATTCATGTATTTTAGAAAAATCCCAAAAATTCACCCTAACAATTTTCCAATGTTAATAACTAAAAAATTAACTCCATTTTATGAAAATAATTTTGAAGATATGAGAAATTTAATTTGTAATTAAAACCATCATTTACTCAAAAAATATATATTTTGAATATAAAACAAATTTTATAACACTCTAAAAAATTAAAAATGTTCTCATAAAACTATAATAAAATCCTAATAAAACAAAATGTTAATTTAGAAATTAATTTTAGAAAATTAATTTTATTTTAAATAATTTTATAGATTATAAAATTTTAATAAAATATTTATGACTTACAGAAACACCAACACTTAAATTAGTAATTTAATAAATATCCATTTCATTATAATATGACATAATTATATCATACAATGAAATACAAGATTCATAAATTTTATTTATACTTTCATTGGGGATTTTACTATTCATTTGACCTATTTACTATTCATAAGGGTCATATTACTATTCATATGGTCAGGTTACTATTTCATCAGTATAGGTTACTTAACTTCTAGAAATACCTCTTATGTCATTAATTATTTATTTATAATGTTTTAATTGTGTTCTCTAAGTGATATTATATGATTTATACTATATTAAATAATCTTAAGTAGGGAAATTTCATTGATAAAATTCGAGGTTGTTTCAACCTCGATGTGTTAGTTATCTCACAAGAATAATCAGTTGGCCAGATCAAATTATATTTAGACTATCATGAGAATAGATCTTGACAGTAATGTTTTGATGTGACTGGGAATCATGGAGTCAAATATTCAAGAATTTCTTTCATTTAGTATTCAGTTATTGTTATCCACAGGATTTTCACTGTGAAAAAATATATGGATGAATTTTGTTTTGAGTCAATTTATTAAATGGAATGTTTTTTCAATCATATACCTTATCATATTGTTTTAATACTTATCCAATTATTTAAATGGAATGTTTTTTCAATTATTTTACTTATCGTATTAATTATTCATTATTGTTTCATGATAACTTCCACTGTACTCAACCCTTACAGAGCATTTTAGCTCACCTTTATTTTTCTTCCTTTCCCTAGTCTATGATGAAAAGAAATTTCAATGATTATTCATTTATGAAGTTCATTTGATTTATTACGTATTATATTTCATTTTCTATCCCCAATGTAAAATGTGTATCATGTATGTAATATAGATTTCTAAAACTGATAAAATTGTTTGTCCTTTTGGATTTGAATCTTGTGTATATTAAATTATAATAAAGTAAGGCACCAATGCTGGTCTACTGGGGTAAGGGTTGTTATTTTAGGTATTAAAGAATGTATAGTAGATTCCATAAAAGCATGATTTAGTAAAACATAGATTAGAGAACACAAACCTATGATTGAATTTGATGATTAGTGTAAAAGAGAATCCCAAATAAATCATGTATAGGATTATGAGATTAACTATGAATAACTATTTCAAATTATGTTAAGTGTTATTCCATATTTAGAAAATTTCAATGTTCATAATTTTATGATCTAATATAGTATATTCAATTGTATAGAAATGGAACCTAGAAGGATGAAGTGCATCAATACCCATGGACAATGTAGAGGTTTCCCTACTGAGAAAGATGATATAGATGGTATTGGAATTGAGAATGTTATGAATATATTATGGAATATTAATATGGTTATGACACATAACCTTTCCCATATGAAGAAACCTATTCCACAATGATATTCTATGATGTTGGATCACTTTATGAAATAGAGGAACCCGTCATTTAGGGGGACTACTAATCTATTGGCAGTTTAACAATGGATTAAGTCTTTGGAGAAGATATTTATGGCACTGACATGTGGTGGAAAGGAAAATGTTACAATTTTAGTGTGCTTTCTCAATGTTGATGTTGATCAATGGTGGTCATTGATCTAGAATACTAGAGATGAAGAGGAAATAAAACATAGGGAATGAAAATCATTCAAGGATACATTTTTTGAGAAATATTTTCTTTGTGAGAAACAAACATAGATGAAGTGAAAGTTCCCTTGTTAATAGATAAAGGTGGAAGAATTTATTATGGAGTATGAATCTACCATTAAAAGTTTTGAAGGTATGATACTAATTTCATATGAAACAAAGAATGACATATTGACAATTTCATTTATGGTCTTCAGCCATGTCTCTGAAGGGTGCGATGTCTTAATATTTTTCTACATATGATGAAATATATTTATGTGCTATCAATATAAAGAAATAATTCTCCAAGTCCTATGACTAATTAGGTAATAAACTGAAGAAGGGTTCAATCGAACCAAATTTGGATAAGGGAAGAAGGGAATGAAATATTTTCCTACACGTGATTACTATTAAAGGAATCACCATTGGAAATGCTTGAAGGAATTTTCGAGTTTGTAATAAGTGTGGAGATAAGGGTAACCATTCTAAAGAATGCAAGGGGAAGAAAATAAATAAATAATTTAAAGTGATTAAAATATTGATAAATGGGGAATTATTCATACAGATGTTTTAAGAATAAAGGGAACCTACCATATAAGAAGACATGGGATCAAGGTCAAGCTTATGTTGTTATTATATAGAAGGTGGAATGATTAATGTTCTTATGTATTTGCATCCTCGAGTATTATTGTAAAATTACTTTATCAATGATATCCTAGTTATAAGTATTATGAAATGTATAAGGATTTTACTATAGTTTATTAATTAAAGGATTTGAAATCATGAATTTAATAGTTCAAATAAAATTGATTCAGTGGAAAATATAATTTCTTGTAAAATAGATGATTGAGAACCCTTAATACATTACTAATATTGAGATATTGTTTTTTGGAAAAAGAGATGATTGATATGGATAAAGTAAATTGGATAGTACTGACTATTTTGGAACTGATTAATGATTTATTGAAAACATAGTTTATTATATTATTATTGGAGCTTACAAAATTTTTGGATTTAAGGAATATATCTAATAATATTTGTTCTAATTAAAGAATAAGGAAACATTCCTATTTTCAATTAGGTTTTATAGAAATTCAATTTATTACCATGTTTTATGATAATACATGATGAAAGCATTCACATGTTTGGTATGTGATGATTAAATATCTAATTCATATTGATTGAAGTATAATTATATGTTCATTTTATAAATTTATTAACCTTCCTAAAGTATTGGATTATAATACTTTAGAAAATTTAACAATTTATGAAATGGTTTAAGTTGATATTTGGATGAGATTTCAGAGGTTAATGTATTACTTCACTATATGATGTAACCTATGCTAAGACATGAAGTGGAAATATATCATGTCACAACCAAAGTACATGATTATTTTTATTGGATAGATTCATATATTTAATTATATTCTTATAGAGTGGAATAATTCCTCAACTCCAGGAAAAATATTTTGAAATAAAAATGTTATCCTATTAAATTAGAATTAGATGAATTATATTGTCTTTTATATCCTGAATTATTTATGTTTTTGAGGCCCTTAACTTTCTATTGACCACTTACTTTCTGATGATCAATGACTATAGTTATTTATGCTTTTATTCTACATTTATGTCCCCATTTTCCAACTTCATTCTCTTACTTGGGATCTTAGTTAGGTGACCTTTATATTTCCTTATCTCTATTATTAAGAGGATATTTTATAAACCCTTTTATGATGCGGGTTTTTAAAAAATAGTATTTTAAAATATCAAAATATTTTTTACTGGGGTAAAGTTTAAATTTTGAGGACACAATTTAATTAAGGTTGAGAGAATGTAACTCCCTAAAATTCATCGGTATGCACATTGTATTCGATAGCGTGTATGAAACTCAACACCAAGAATAGAAATCAATATAACATCCCAATAGTTTTATAAGTATTTACTTTTTTAAATAAATAAATATATTTCAACGCATGCAATACTAATTTATCATAGGTTACATGCAACAATGACTTTCTTCAATTACTTTCTTCAAACCCAGGGCCGGGTTTTACCAAACAAAAAAAATATTATTAAAATATTATTATTTAATATAATAAGATATAACCTAGCCATTAAATAGGATGTTATAAATATTATTAACAATATTATTAAAATATATGGTTGAATTTATTGGTTAAAAATTAATTAGAATGAAAATAATAAAAAAATTGAATATAAAGGGAATGTTTATGAAAAAAACTATTTTTATGCACACAAAGTCATTTTATCCTAATAAATTAAATTAATTACAATTAGTGAATTATAATAATTAAATTTATATATTATATATTAAATAAAATATTTTTTTACACGAATCAAATATATTTTATAGTCATAAGATAAGTACAAATTTAATTTTATACATAAAAGCTTTATTTTTCTAAAGGTAGTTTTATCACCTTTTAATGACACACATATTTTCAAACTAAATATTGGAAATTTTATAAATTTTATATGAATAAATAAAGTTAATTTTTGAGATCATAATCTTAAAATTATATTAGGATTAATTTGTAGTTTTTTTCTAATATGGTTTATTTTTTTATGAATAATGGAAAAATATCGAACATTAATTGAAAAAGGAATTTTTTGAAATAATTTATAAGGGTAGATTATATTTAAATTGGTTTTAAAGTTTAATTAGATTAATTTTACATCTATTAATACAATTTATGTAATTGAGATCAATTTTTTATTGAATTTTTATATAAAAACATCTCATCCTTTTGAACATTTTCACTTTAAAAACTCGTTTCCCCTTCACGTCTAGTGGATTAATATTAAATTAATTTCTGAAAATTCTATGATTTGAATTTGAAAAAATGGATTATATATATTTAATAATAATAATTTATAATTTCTAATAAGTGATAAACATTTATACTATGAGGATTAGTGAATACTATTTATATTAATTACAACGAATAAGGTAAAAATGTTTTTACATAGTGGTTGAACAATAATATTAAGAGGTTGAATGACCAAAAAATTGTCCAAAACGAATTGTATGGTAATATTTAGAACATATAATATATTTTTTTTATATATTTTTAATTATTGGAGGCACATGATTTATGGAATACCTCCCAATAGTATTGAACTTTTTATATTTACAATAATAGCACTCCTGTACTATAAAAGGGCACTCACCCCCTCGCTTATTCACACATATAAAACTTTTGACTCATAATAACCCTAAAAAAATAAATTCCAAACATCTTTAACCTAATCATAAAATCTTAGCTTTGAGAATAAACAAAACTAAGGAATACTTTTTGTATAAACCAAAAGGAGTTACCAAATGAAGATGTAAAGTTCTTTAATGAGCACTTTTGTTTTATTTCTTCCTCCAAAACCTAAATTATTACTATATCATGATTATATAATAACAAAAATATATTAAATATACTAATATTTTGTTATGTTAAGGTTATTACTTACAATTTCACAAAATTCCATCAAATGCGACACACAATCACTCTTTGTGTGTGCGGTGGACTACCACCTCGCGAACCAATGCCATTCATTTTTCTATTAACACATTTCAATGTAGGGAATAATTATGGATTTATAGTTTATATATGATATATATGATATTTATAATGTCTACATTCTTCATTAATTTCTACATAACTCATAACATTATGATTTTCATTTTGTGGGAATACGAGAACATTGTTTGTGGACGTGTGGACTACTAACTCCTCAAAGCAATGTGATTCACTCACAGGTAACATAGAATGTATTAAGGATGGTTTTAATAAAAAAATTTGATATATATAACTTAATTATAAAATTTATATGATAATACACACACACATAACTTACATTTCATTCTATTAGTACAATAATAAAATGGAAATAATGTTCATGCGGACGTATGACCTGCTGTCTCCATGAATGGTTTATTATATTCAATAACACCAAATTTTATAGATTAATTTAAATAAATATATACTAAAATTATATGATATTTAAAAAACGATTTAAATTAATGATAGGATTAAATCATGATCAATTTAAAATTAATAAAAAATAACAAGACAAAACATACTTGAAAAACAAGGACATTAACACCCAAAACAATGAAAGTAATAACTTTTTTTAAACAAAATGACTGATAATATGTTATAAAAGGAACTTATATAATATTATAAATATTAATATATTTCTGGTATAATATAATAACATTAATAATCCCATTACATAATATTTTAAAAGATATTCAACCAAAATGGAGCCTAAGGTAAGGTGTTTTCTCGTCTCAATTTTTTTCTGTGATGATTATTCTATATTCACCACTCATTTATTTTGTTCAGTTTGTAAAATTCCATTTGAAATTTTATGTCATTATTTTAATTTATTTCATGATATTCAATGTTTTAATTTATTTTATTCTTTTAGGGATCTCACGATTCAAAAGTTACTCAAGAAGTAAGGTATTCTGATCTCACTTTTTGTTATGTGAGGCACACACTTTTTCACCACTTATTTATTTGGTGTGGTGTATATACTGCCCCTATTACATTTTATATCATTAATAAATTTAAATTCATATTATTTAAAGTTTTATTTGATGTTTATTTTTGTATGGGGCTTATAATTAAATAGTTACCAATTGGTAAGATATTTTATCTCAACTAAGATTCCATTGAGACTTATCCGTTTTTATACACTAATTAAATTTTATTTATTATATGTAATTATAATTGTCTGTTTAATATCATGATTAAACCATTAATTATTTTATTTTAAGTTTCACTTGGAATTATATCATCTAATGGGGCTTGACTTGAAAATTACCAAGAGGTAAAATTTATCTTAGTAATATAACATTATTTTTGTGATCATTAAATTTCTCTTAAAGAAATCACTTCCTTATGATAATTTTTTATATTTTAAATTATTTATATAAAATTTCAATATTCACGTGTTATGAAATTCGTTATTTCCTAAACTGTATACCATATTTACATAACATGATCAGTTTTACAATTATTGAATTAATTGAGGAAATGTTCATAAATCCGTATTCTTTAATCAATACAGATATTTGATGATATGGAACAATATTGAATCAATTATTAAATATTTGAGGAATTATTTAGACATAAAGGCATGAGAGGGGATTGGTTAATGATATCCCTTCAATGCATCAGTAGTCTCATGAGATAAATCAGTTGACCAAATCAGAGTAGTTTTAAACTATCTTGAGAAAAGATCATGATAGTAAAAGTTCCATGTAATTTGGAAGCATAGAGTCAAATATTTTAGAATTTATTTCATCCATTATTTATTTAAATGACATGTGTTTTCAGTTATCTACCTTTCTATATAATTTATGTCTTATCTAGATATTTAAATGGAATGTGTGTTCAGTTATTCACATTTCTATTTTAATTATTAGTTATTTATTCATGATATATTCTATTTTACTCCCCCTTATTGAGATTTTGAGAAAACCATTTATTTGATTTACTTTCCCTAGGTTATGATGAAGAGATATTTGAATGAATATTCAAGGATATAGTTTATTTTTTTTATTAGGTATTCTATTTGATTTTATATCCCTAGTGTAAAATGTGTATCATGTATATAATATGGATTTCCAAAACTAATAATCTATTTTTCCTTAGGAATTTTAATCTTATAGCTATTACATTAGAATAAATCAAGTCACAGGCTCTAGGATACTAGGGTTGGGGTGACCACATGTACATTAATTATTCTATTAATGAATAAATAAAACCTATTATGGATATTCTACCTGTTGATATTAATAGTGGGGGTTACAATTACAATTTTATTAAATGGGGTGCCATACTAATATGGGAGTCTTTTCCCATGATAATACTCACCTTTATACTAAACTATTTTATCACATCAATTGGGAATGTTAATTATTGGTCTGGATGATTGTACAAAATATGGGTCTTTCCTTATAGGTCCTCTCTTTTGTGGAGGATCATGCACACCAAGATTCCAAAAAATGTCTACCTTAAGTATATTAAAATTTATATTTGGTCTATTTGAAATCTCTATAATCAATATAGTGAATGCATAAATCATGTATTTATGAGTTGTGTCACTGAAAAAATGCTCTAGAATGCTATCTCATATCCATTTGATGTGCATATTATGTGAAAAAATTTGATTCATGAGCATGATACAACCTGTTTAAAGATTTATTTATCAAATATGTTTCTTAATCTATTACTTGTATCCTATCCATAGGTGAATTAGATTATTATGTTTAGGAAAAAAAACTACTACATGATCATACTCCTATTATTTGTTCATATAATGAAAACTTCTAAAAAAGAAAATTCTCTTCGAATAGGTTTATCTAACAATTACATTCATGATATTTTATTTATAAAATTATTTTTCATTACATGTCATCTCCAAACCCATCTTAAGAAATTTTAAGTACTACAAATTCCTCTTTTCTATAGATGAATCCAATGCCACAAATATGGATTATCAAGGGGTAATTTATGATATTTGGGATTTTTTTCTATTTTTAGAAATTATAACAGTGATGTTATGGGATGTATTTATAGAACATGAAGTACTTATACATCTCTTGATACTGAAATTATTGGTATGGTTAATGTGTTTGAAATGGAAATACAACATGATTAGTGAAATTTATTGGTAGAATGTGAATATGTTACCATCATGCATGATTTCAAGAATATGAAAACTAATTTATCTTGGACTATTATTTCTTGATGGATGAAATGCATGTAGACACTCTTATCCATGAACTACTTCATTACTCACGTATATCGTGATGCCTACTACAGGTATGATGGTCATGAAGAAAATGGGGTGACCGATAATTATCTTATATGGTATATTTTTTCCACTAGGGGATATTATTTCCTTTATTTTAAAGTGATTATTGTAATATAAATTTCTTTTGAATTATGTAGTCTTTTTTTTAGTCAATAAAAGAGGATTTTCCATCTTTTCAATACCTTAATTCCCCCCAACCACATTTTTTAGATTCTCTAAATTCATTTACAAAACTTTAATGAATTATAAATATTTATAAATATCCAATAAATAAATAAATACCTTTGGGTTTCAATACCCCCTTTATTTTTTAATTATAATCATATCAGTTGTTTAAATTATGAACCATTTTTTAACCACCCCTTTGAAAATAAAAAGAAACGTTTTCTTCGATTTCTTTTCTACTTTATAAACCAACCAAATAGTATTTACTGATGTCTCCACACCTACATGAGTGAAATATCAGTGTAAGAAATAAGATAAAGTTTCAATTACTATAATGTGGCTAATGAAATTTTAAACAAACACTTCTATTTACAAACTCTATATGAATAGTATCTCACCCTTATTTGACACCCAATACAATATATAAACCCTAACAAATAAAGAAATACTAAATAAATAATTAGATATAATGGGGGAGAGGTAACTTTAAACCTTCTCAGTTTTAGAAAATTGGTTGAATTCAAAGGTTAAACCAATGAATTTTAAATACATGACTCACCAATGGATTTTTGAAGATATACACCACTTGATCTTGAGTTTTAATTAATTCCATCCTCAATATTTTGTTATTTACTTTCTTATTTATAAAATATGTACAAATTTTATTATTCTTCATGAAAGAGTGTCAAATTGGATTTTTAGAAAAGTCATTATCCCTTTTTTTTGTATTAAATCATCATTAGATAATAAACCTATTAACAAATGTATGTTAACCATTTCTTTATATATAAAAGTTGTATACAATCTTAGGTGACTAAAACATATTCTACCTCCAGTATTCTTGAAGAAACACAATATTTTTTCTTTCCTAGAAAACCAATATAATTATTCCTAATATATAAAGAACTACCCCTTTTTGATTTTCAATCCAAAATGAAACTAGACCAATCAATATCCAAAAATTCTAATAAATCCATGTCTATTTTACATTTAAACAATAAACCATAACGAATTGTTCTTTAAACATACCACATTATTCTTTTCATTTCCATGCAATATTCCTTCTTATGACAACTCTTAAATCTTACTTCTAAACATGAAAAAAAGAAAATATCCATCTTGGTTGTAGTAATGTAAAGTAAACTACAAATGATTCTTCTATATTGGGTTGATCCCACCACCTCAGTGTCACCATGTGTACCAAATTTTGTTTCATCTTCCATTATAGAGAAAACAATATTTCACTCCTCCACTATAAATTTATAAAATATTTATTTTAAAAAATTTATCTATGTAATTAATGTTCTTATATAACCTTAATTAAATTATAACCCTATAAAATAAGATAAATCTCTAATCATTGATATTTTAAACGATAAAATCATCAAATTTTTAATTTTATCAACAGTGTATTATTTTCATCTATTGAATATGTTATCATATAGATATAAAAATACAATGAATTACTACTATTTAGAAAATTTCAAATTGAGGTTGTGATCAAATCCTACTCTATTGAACTCCATTTACATTGAAGAAGTATCTAGCCTTGCATATGAAGAATAAGGTTCTTTATTTAGGAAATATAAATATTTTTTTAACCTATACAATTTATAATAATCATTTCCAAGAACAAATATAACTAGTTGATCAATTTATAACCCTTAATTTATAATTATATTCAGAAATACAGTCTTCACATCCATTTGAAACACTATGAAATTTATTTGGAAAATTAAGACTAAGAAGAGTCTAATAGACACAATTCTTTCCAGTGGATAAAATTACACTTCAACATAAATGCCTTAAACTTGAGTATAACATTTGAAGACTAATCTTGCTTTATTTAAAATAACCTTCCAATTTCCAACCAACTTATTTTTGGAGACCCATTTTTTTACCAATTATATTATGATTTTTAGGTACTTTCACAAGATTCCAAGTATATATCTTTTAATTTGATCCAATATTTCCTTAATGGGATTCACACAAGAATTCTATTTATCTGGTCCTTCAAATAAGTATATTAAATCTCATACAATAGATAATTATGTAATACTAATTTTATCCTTCATGTTTGAGTTGGAGTAGATTATTCTTCTATGATATTTCATGGATCAACTTGAGTTCCGGTTTTTTATTAAATGAGTCATTATTTGACTCACCTATCCACTTTTTTCTTCTAAATATTCAATTTCAAAATCCTCATCATCTTGAACATCTTGATTTTCTATTAAATTAGTATTTTCTTCTTCAGATTCTTGAAATAATTATTTAGAAATAGAATTTATAGAATTTACTTTGGATTAATTATCAAGGAATATTATATAAATTTTCCTAAAATATTTATTGATCTTTTTATTAAAACATTTGTAGGACTTAATTTCTATTGAGTATCCAAAGAAAATACCTTCATCTGCTACATCAATATATTTTCCTTGATGGATTTATTTATTTTAAATGAAACACTTTCTTTCAAATACATGAGATGATTTTCAAAAAATTTCTTTTCATGCCACATTTTTATTGTTTCATCTATATTACTGGATTGATTAATACTATATTTTGTGTATAGAAACCCACTTGAACTTATTCTTCCCATTATTTATATGAGATGACAATATCTATCAACACCATTTTCCCATATTATTTATCATGAAATTTCGTCATTCTATAACCCAATTTTTTTGAGTAGTTCTCATCGAAGAGACATAATACTTAACACCATGAGTTTTTAGATAATTATTAAACTCATAATATGTGTATTCCATTCCATGATATGATCTTAAAATTTTTATAGTTCTCTTTGTTTTATTTTATATTCTTATTTAAATTTTTTTATACAATCCATAACTTCTATTTTAGAATGTATGATCATATCATAACCCATATAACTATAATCATATAAAAATAAGATAAAATACCTCCCACTTTATGATCCTACATGGCTAATCTAACCACACACAGCGGTTTAACTAAAATTCAGAAAACCCAAACCTCTCCACTTATTTGTAGGATATGCATTTTGAACTATATTTCCCAGTATACATGAATCCAAAATCATTTCTTGATTTCTCTTACAAGTAGGAATATCCCTTACTTATTTGAATATTAACACTGAATGTTTTGATTGACATGGCCCATCCTCTTATGTCACAATCTTTTTTATTATTTCATTATCAATAGTAGTGTTTTTCCCTTACTATCAACCTGATATAAAAGCACATTTTTCATAAAAAATTGATCAAAGAATTTCTAAATTTTTTATGTAGTAGCCCTCATTACGAAATTTTACCTCCAAAATAGAGTTACGAAGTTGATTTACACTTACAAAATTATTTCATAAACCATCAATATATAGTACATTGATGTTTCTAAATTCATCTCAACTATAAAAGTATTCTCATTTAATTTTATTTATAATGATCCATCATTTATGATCACAAAATTTCATCAAATTTTATTTTAACATTCTTCAACAAATTCTTATTGCCCATCATATGAGACAAGCACTCACTATACAATATCAAGGTGAAACTATTACTTTTTTCCTTCCATGAAATTTCTGTAATGTTTTCCTTTTCAATAATTCTCTCTTATTTTAATGAAATTAATGAATAGGTTGAGGCCTTATTTGGCCTCTTTCCATCACTTTAGTATATTCATAATGTCAAATTCTTCTTTTTCCTGAGGATAAAATAGATTATTTATGGTAATTGGATTACCATTCCTTTTATCAATTTTCCATTTTCTTTCATATAGGGATATTCATCTTCTATACATTTAATCAAATTCTTGATGTCTAAAGTTTCAATAATTAAATTGTGACCCTAGAAAAATATCTTCTTAGATATGATGGGTATTATCTAAATCTCCCCTTCTAGATTCAATGTTTGATCTTCTTTTATAGTTTTCAACTTTACCACTATAGGACATAGTGTGGCCAAGAAAACTAGAGAAATCACATTTCATCAATGGAAAATTGTGTTTCCATCACCTCTCCACATATCAATAGCTTTTGACTAATCCATTTATTTTTGATATTTTTTTTGACATTTTTCCCTTCAATTAATTCCTTATGTTCTTCATTTTTAAAAACATTTTCTTTAAAGTTTCACTATCAAAACCAATGCCAAATTTTTATACAATATTTATCATTCAAACACTCATCATTTCTTCCAATGTTTTTATACATAATTTTTCCCTTTATTTTATAGATTAATCTATAAATAATCCAAAATTAAGATTCTTCTTTGAACCATATAATTTGAATTCTAGTTAAATATTCTTTCCCAAAGAGGCAAATTCTTATTAAATAATTTCAACATTATTAACATTAAATTAGAAAGAATGCTTAAGTTTATCATTGATCTTACAATATTCTTCAGAATTCAATATAAAATTCCCAAATACTTTTAATTAAAAATTATTTATTTCAATGTATTCGATAAATTTATAACTAAGATAAAAATTTTCATTATGTTTGTCAATATTGATTGAACAATCCTTCAAAAAAATTCTAATTTTCCTGATATTTTTTCTTTATAAATTGATATCCTTATGATATATTTCCAAATCCACTTGGAGATAAATAATTCCTTATTATTGACCATCTTCATCAAAATATCTTTTTTATTTTTCCACAAATTTCATCAAAACATATCACACATATGAGATAAATTAAGTTTCAATACCTTCTAATGGACCTCCCTCAATAACATATTCTTCCTTTCATACAATTAATTTTCTATAAAAGTTATTTCCACTTGAATTTCCATAATTAAAGTTACTTATAAAATAAAAATTCTTATATTTTGTTGAGAACACATAATCATCACCTTCTTTATCAAACTTCACTGGTTATCTAGAATAAATGTTTCCAATATTTCTAAAATTGACGTAATGTATAGGTATCTTTCCTTCAAATATTACATTTAATATTATAAACTTCTTTACAATGAGTGATATCAAATCATGACTAGCAACATCTTATTTTTCATTGACCTAAAATTACCTCTTCTCAAAAAGAACAAAAGATATTTCTTTAGATGAGTGTTATAAATAGATTTTAAGATTAACTCTCATTTTATAATTATCCAGTTTTCTATGGTTTGAATTAAGATATAACTCTCCAAGATTCATTTCCTCAAGATCTAATTATATTAGATTTTATATTAGATTTAATATTCTAATAAAATTATTCACTATTTAAGAATATTTTACTTCTTGAACAAGTCCTTGAATGCCACTGAAAACATTAGTAAGATGGTTAAAACCCCTTATATATTTTCATTAGAACCCGTATTCAAATAATTAAACTTTTTTTTGTATGACATGAAGCTTTGATTCCTTAACTTTGGTTTCACCATAAAAAGATTCAGAAAGGTTATCCCAAATACATTCAGATATTAATAATTCCATCACTTTAAAATATATCTTATTAGAATGTGATCCTGATAAGGCATGATGAGCATTAGAATTTTCATTTTGAGATATTTTGTTTGATTCCATTTTTTATATTCTTTTAGGGTCACTAACCTATATCCCATGTACTATAGTAGAATATTCATCAAACCCAAGATATCTGAGAAGATATATCATCCTATTTTTCTAGATCTTATAATTACATCCATAGAATAGTGAAATTACTCTAGAATTAATAATATCTTCAATGTCAACAGTGTTATCTCAATAGAATCAGGAATAAAATTGGATTTAAAACCACCTATTATACCCTATCCCCAAAATACACCCTAATAAGGGGATTAATGAGAAAAAATATTTAGATCAAATCGGATTTTACATATCTGTTAGAATTGGAAACTTGAATCTGGTTATTAATCTTAATAAAATATAAATATATAAATATCAGAAGCACAATGATTTTACTAGGATTACCTATAAAAGGATGCTTTACTAAATTCATATCAATAATGAGTTGATATTCTGTTTAATCAATTCCTCACTCGTATGTGATTACAAATTTAGGAAGTGATAATTACTCATCCATGGTCCATGAAACCTTTTTCTGTTACATAATCCACTTCTCAAGAGGGGTAAAATAAAGTAATCAAATAGGAAGATCTTACAAAGATGCCAGATAAAGAAAAATGACACCAATTAGTAAGGGTGTTCTTCCATGATGCTCTAATTATTAAATTATAGATATTCAAGGATATGCCCAAAAAGTTATTATTTTTAATCCAAGAATTTAATATACTTATATCATGATAAAACACCTTTTATTATTGGTCTTCAAGAATTCATTATATACTATAATGTGTGATTCCAACTATATTAAACAATAGAAATATTCTTATCCAGAATATATTGAATTTCAAATTTGAAATTCAAAATAAAATAACTAACAAACATATTTTATTTAATTCTAAACCTTTTCTCTTGAAAAAAATATCAAACATTAGATCATATCACAATTATATCTCCTACATTGAATTGAATTTTTTTTAAGAATATTAAGTAACTAATAATCCTTTATGAAATGTACTCATCAATAATTCTATTATAATTCCACAAAAACCTAGAATTACAGTGCTATATACCCTATGAATCATGACTAGGATGTTTTGACTTAATTATTTTTCAATTACAAAGTAGATTATAGAATATTACACTCCTTCACGGTGTAAGAATAATCAAATAACTAGCCTCTCCACGGCATAATTCACGTTTGTAGCATAGAAACAAAAAATCAGAAAAAAAAATCCATAATTATATTTTGATTTTTTTAATTCATACTCTACATAGGGTAATCAGATTCTATATAATGGTCACCAATAGACATTAAAAAGACTAACATCTTCATATTTTACCATTATTATGCCAAAAAGTGACCCTCCATAGCATAACCTGATTATGTAGTGTGAATAAAAAAATGAAACTCATATAATGGTATAGTCTAATACCGTGGCATGGGAATCAAAAAATATTCATAACAACTAAAATTATTCTAGAAAACAGTTATGGAATAACCTCATACCCCATGGTAAAGATAATAGCCTCTTAATAACAATATTCACACCACAAGAATCATACTATGGCATGGTACTCAGCCCAGTGGCATGAGAAATGTCCTTACGCCCCATAAACACAATTTTCATTAAAAATTATTGATCCAAACCAACTTTTCTAGACCCGTTAAATAATTTTACACAACATTAAAGAGTTAAAAATATTGAAAACAAATCCAATCAATAAATTTAAAACATGAGGTTACAAAAAAATACACACACACACACAAATATATATAAACAAATATAAGCACACACATAGACACACACACCCACATAGTATATATAAATAAATATAAATGTATATAAATATAAGTACATATAAGTTCATATAAATATAAATAATTAAATAAATATATATAAACACATATGTTATATACATAATTAAATATAACTAAATATAAATATAAATATAAATATTTATATAGATATATATACTCAAAAATATATATATCTAAATGCATATAATTATATATATAAATATACATAAATTGATATATATATATACACACACACACACATATGCACACAAACATTTAAATATATATAAATATACACACATGAAAAATTATTAACCTTGAAATTCTCACTATAAGGAACATCCATGACCACTAAGGTTTAATTATGAATTACATAAAAATACAAGCATTGAAATTCCCATGATATAATTATATGGGATTAGTTGTGACATGAATGTAATTAATATATAAGACACATTTGAAAAATAAATCACGAAATGAGGGAAGACCAATAAATTTCAACACCATCATATCAATAGTAATGTAAAACAAGAGAAGACATTCATAAAACACCCAAAAGGATAATACGACCCTATTAAATCAAGAACAAATACCATGAAAAATATATTATTATAGTATATTAACATGAAAATCAGTTTTGGAGGACTTTTGGGGATATTTTGACATAGAAAGAAATGGGTAAAGGGCTCTCGTATACCAAATATTATGAATCTAATCATAAAATTTTATTTTATTGGTCATTGAACAAAAATAGACACCCATATTAGATGTTATGAACTTATGAATTTAAAGTCATATTTTCAAATTCTCTTAAAAATATATTATTATTTTCAACTAATTATTACAAAATTTTTATCCAAGATAAATTTAGTTCTTTTTTAGGCTTTGATTTTACATGTCAGAGAGTAAAGTAGGCATCCTGATCAATAGTCAAGGATATTTTAAGATATAGATATATTTTTAACTTCACATAATTATCAAATATCATTAATTTTATGATATTTTTTAAATAAATTTCACTAAATGAGAAACAAAAAAAAATGATTCTAAAACTATATAAATAACACAAAAATATTATAAAAAGTATTAGATTTAACCACCATTAAAAATGTCACTAAATAATGTTATTTTTTTCAATAAAATTACTGAAATATACAATATTTTTCTAAAAATATCATTAAGAAAATAAAACACAGAACATTTTTTGATGGTTTTGAAAACTGCTTCTAAAAAATCATCTCTAAATGTTCATTTTTTCATATTGTTAGCATCCAGGTCATAACAGTTGACATACTTATCTTTTTTTTATTTTCCACAACCAATATGTAGTAAAGAACATATAATACACTTTAAATCTATTAAAAACAACATGGTAGAGGCCTCTATGATTTTGTATTGGTTAAGCAACTGATTACTGAGTAGCTAGTTATATTAAATTTGAAATAAGATGTAGGAGGATAAATTTAATGATTTTTTTGTCCACTAGGTATTTGAAAAACTAATTTGGAATAATATATTATCATAAGTTTGGGATGTAAATTTTTGTATATGTTTCTTGGAGGTGTGAAGGATGAGTCTAATATTAGGTGGAACAAAAGGAATTATATTATATATCTGTTAAGGTTTATCATTAATAGATCAAAGAGAGTTGATTGTAAAAATATAGTGATGCTGACCCTTTAGGATGAAAGAAAATGTTTTCATGTCCATGGGGATATAGTTTCAATTCATTTGGAGTTTCAAAATCCTGATCATGATAAGGCATATAATGATCGTTATAGAAATATCCCATATAACATTTCAAAGGTTATTTTTCATGAAAATACTAATAGGGAACAACCCATTAATCGACCACTCTTGTATAGGAAGAAAATAATTGAGCTTCCTAGATATACATCTAAATAGAAGACCAGAATATCTAAAAAAATTAAAACCACGGGTGTCAGAAAGGCACGGTTTTTACCCCAAATACATTCAAATCTCTAAGGTAATGGTGATTTTTTATTGAAAGATATAATTTAAAATTTGGTGTCTAAAAATTAGAATGAAGAATAGCTTAATTAGGCCATGATGTAGCGGTTAGGGGTTTGGAACGACCCCACATGATCCCTCTTGGTAGAGATCATGCTTCATCATTTCTAGATAATCACCTCATTAATGGTGTTGACCTAGAATTGTAAGTCATTACAAATAGTGTCAACAATCCTAAAATATAAACCACCCAATGAACTGAATCCAATTTAGTTGTGTACAACAATATACTAAATTTTTTTAGGACCCCCACGATATGATTATGAACAATCTATGAACCATGAATCCATTCCAAGGGTGGCTATCATGTTTGTTTGGATGACTCTTATTATAGAAGTTTAGTTTATTAAACCAACATTATGATGGATTTTATAAGTGTATAATAACAATTATTAGATAAATTAGAAGTGATTTTAACCATTTTATAAGGATATATATACTAGAAATATGAAATTTCATATAAAATTATAAAATGAAGAAATACTACAAATTATCATACCATACATCGAAGTGAATCTACAATATCTCTAAACTCCACCACTAGGGTTTGATAAAGATCACTGAGTAGAAAAATAATCCCACCTCCGTGGTGTATTCATAAGCTAAGAGAATCATCCAATGTTTAGATTTGATTTATTTAACCTCCACAACATGCTTGTGCCTTAAATGAAAAGGATAAGAATAAATAGATCTTCAGTTTCCTAGGAGTCATTTGATGAATATAGACCCAACATGCCATAATTTGGAATTAGGGTTTTTATAGAACCCAAGGAATGTACTAGGTTGTGTATGCATTAATTCATGTTTCTATAATTACTGTATTAATTCCTCAGATAATTCAAGCATCTTATGAAGGAATAAATTTAACTCCCATTCATTTCATCTTATGAAACATATCTTTTAGTGATAGATAAAGTGGAGGATTGATTGGTTGTCCAACCAATACTACCAATGTATTTAGTATAATATATTTATATATATTACATCATGCTAGAAAATAAAAAATTTCATGCAAGAAATAATATATGTATATATATATTATTTAGGGATTGAGGGAATATATGTCTTTTAGTATCCCACTTGAACTAAATCCAATAATAATTTGTGCCATTTTGCTTTATATTGTATCCTATATAATAAATTGTGAAATTATATGAAAAAAATACTTTTGGGAATATTTCGAAAACACATTTAGAATGATATCAATAACATCATCTTGTATCACATTATATAAAATACCTTTTAAAAACCCATCCAAAACAAGTTTCTATTAACTCTAAAAAAATTTAGAGTTGTCATCTGAGTCAAACTCAATCCCCATTTAGTCAACCAAAAAGTGTGATCCGAAAGACCTCTATAACATTGAAAAAATATGAATCTTTGGACCCATATATAAAATCAAAGAGAAGCCTCATAGAAGGAGTCAATGCTAATTAATATATAATGTGACTTGGAAAAATCAATATAAAACCCATGTATCCATATACCATGGTCCACAAGTCTACATCATATGAAAACATTCATTCACATATTTTCCATTTTTCTAAGTCATCATGTTATAAAACTGCAACTCTAATAACCCAAAGTCAGTGTCTACTTTATAAAATTAGTATAAGATATAGGATCACTTCCCTAAGGATAAATAGGTTTACTAGTATTGAAGATCAAGATAAAAATATACATCCCTTATCACATTGAAAATAAGATATAAAACATAACAATTTTTTTTGTATCCTTGAAACTCATTGAATTATTTTTTCTTCATATCCTAAAGAAAGTAATCAAAATAAAGGTGATATTAAATGCTCGGTAAGGGTCAGGTAAAAGGGAAGCTATCATGAGTAAATAAAGAATAATGAATAAGGTAAGGTAGTTAAATGAAAAAAATTACATTTAATCAATTACTTTAGTATGAAATGATTCCATGGTTTATATCACCGCAATAATCTCATGAATAATAATAATTGAATTATCAATGAAGGAAATGAATAATGTTATACATCATGATCTCAGACACAATGATATACTTACCATCACTTACTTGTGATAATATAGTTTAATCAGTGGGAGGTATACACCAAAAACCCATTTAATAATTTTGGTCAACTAGTTAGTCTCATGAGACATTAATGCATTAATGAGATATCTATAACCATGACCCACCCATCGCTACATGCCTAATGAATTCCTCACATATTGAATGAAAAATTTAATTCATAAACAATATGACTTATTTATAAATATCAACATTATGTAAAGGATATATAATATCAATATTTATCTAGTCAATTCAATAACTGTCATAGTAAATCACCATATGTTGAAATAGTATATGGTTTAGTGAATACACATATTCCTGAAAAATATGGATATTAAAAAGATATGTAATTTATAATTAATTGTGATATTAAAAAAGTGAAAATTTCAAGAAAAAATCAATGGAAAAAAAATTAGTAAGATATCAATTAACAATAAATATTGATTTAGTAAAAAATTCATATATTTTTATAATAAAATAATATTAAAGAAAAATGTTAAAATAATTTTTCATTAAAAAGTTTTATTTTTAAAACCACTAAAATATTTTATAAGAAGATTAATATTATAAAATGGTTAGAGCAGTTGGAATGTCCTTTAACACTATATATGTCAAAAAGAAAACATTCCTTTTGACTTTTTTATAAAGAAAATCAAAATTGACACTTTTGGAAAACATTAAAATATTCCTTTATAACCTTTTAAAAAGTTAAAGATAATATAAAATATCATTCTAAAATCATTTTGTTAAATAAAAAAGACTATTTTAATTTTTATTTGAAATATATGCACATTGAAGAAAAAACACCTAATCAAAAAGATCAATAAGATTAGTTTTTCTTTCAAATATTTCTTGCCTTGATTCATGTGTTAAAGAGAGGAAAAGATAGAAGAAAATAAAAGAACTACATAAATTTCTAGAGGATAAAAAAATAAATTTTTCTATATTATGCATTGATTATAATATTCCTTCAAAAAAAATATAGGCTAATAAAAATGAGAGTGTAAAATAAATTCATACCTCTTGGATAACTTTTAAATTGTTACCCAATGAATGAGTAACAAGGTTTGAAACATTAATCATTATGAATAAATGTATATTCCTGATAAAAACATAAAATGTTTAGTATATACACCACATAAAATAAAATATTTTCATAAAACGAAATATGTCTCAATGGAGTGTAAATTGAGAAAAAATCCCTTACTCACCGCTTCCACAGTGCTGAACATGATTTAACATCATGTATAATGGTTTTAATCTTGTTGTTAGATTATAATATAACAATATTCATTATGAAAAAAATTAATTTAACCATATTACCTAAAATAAGTTTTAATAATTCAAAAAAATTAATTCCATTTTATCAAATCAAATTATCAAAAGTTATAGAATTTAATTTTAAAATAAACCCACAAAACTGGATGAATTCAAGAAATGCATTTTGTTAAGAATGATATTCCCTTACATTAATTATATTATTAGTAATAATAATTATATCGATTCAAATACATATTTTTAGATATAAAATCAATACATTTCAGATAAATCAATCATTATTAAATATTATTTTAATTAATTAAAATGGAAAGACATCATGCATAAGAAATAAATTTTCTAAAAAAATATACCTTTTTACCTTAAAATTATTTTATCTATATTTATATAAAATTGATAGTCAATAAATGGTTAACTACGTATATTATAATACAATATTATAAATAAATGGAGGAATATTTAAATACAATGTTTTGAATTGTTAATAAAAGCTTATCACAGATATAAAATTTCAAAATTCTCTTTCTTAGATTATATTGAACTAATATGATCAAAATAGATATTAATACTATTAAATTATAATTTCTGTACCCTAAATAATTAAAATATTAATTTTATTATAGTTTTATTAAAATATAATGTCCACTAACTATAATTTAGGTTCAAGTGTTACATTCTTCCCTCTAAAAACTTCATCCTTAAAATTTTCATAGATATTACTTTAAAAAAATGAGATTGGTTTTTCATTATAAAATCAACAATTTCCCATGTTTCTTCTATAATTTTATTATTTATATAAATTACCTTTACCATTCGAGAAGTTCAATTCCCCAACACATGTTCTCTAGTGCCTAGAATCTATATAAGCTCTTCAAAGTAAGATAGATCAAGTACCAATTCTGTTTATTTAGAGGTGATCACTTGTGATGGGTATGAAAGGTACTTAATTGACAATGATATATGTAACACATCATGCAACACCCCAATATTTCATGGTTTATTATCTTTTTAAATAAATTTTATTGCTTACGTTGCACGGAACACCGAGTTCAGGCGCACCATGACCCACTAAACTAGCCGTTTAAAAAGCAGTTATGAATAGTGTTAACCACCTTATGAAATTCATATATTTTATTTTTTAAACTACGAATCATTTTTGAATTCAAAATAATAAAATTATTTTATGGTGATTTTTGGTATTTTTTTGAAAATTCAAAATTTTTGATGAATAGTGAAAAATACTGCATTGTTGTGAATAACCAACTTTTAAATTTAAATAAATAAACAAATTTAAATTTATTTTAAAGTAAAAATAGATACATAATACATATATTAACCCAATTTAGGTCATTGGAACTATTTTTATTATAAAATCATATATAAAAATTTATTGAACTTTTAAACATCTCTTTACCCGTAATTTAACTCCATTTTTGGGATTAGCATTAAACGTAATTTTACTGCTTATATGAATTAAATTTTGAAAAAAAATATACTTGGTTGTAATTTTTAATAATTTTTTTTTCAAATAGGAATAAAAATGTTTTGGTGAACAATTACTTTAGTAATTTTATTTACCACGATTAAAGTTAAATAGAGTTTTTAAATGTAAAAATAATATATTATTTTTATAATGTTAGCCTAACACTTGTACTAATTGAATTGAATTATTTTTTTTGAAAAAAAATAATACTTGGGTATATTTTGGGACAACTTGGATCCACTTGGAAGACTTTAATATATTTATAATATTATATTTAAAAAAATCATATTTTGTTATACATTTTTTTAAAAAATAAAATAATTTTAATATGAGTTTATATAAGTGATATGTTAAAATATAAATAATAATTAAAAATATATTATTTTTATCTAAAATATTATTATTTATTTATAATTTTATAAAATGAAAAATTAAATTAAATTGTGACACAATGATGAGGTAGTAATTGTTTTACTAAAAGAAGAATCAAATAAATGATATTCATAATATTAATATAAATATAATTTGAGTGATTTAATATAATCCATCCTTTTAATTGATGAATTAGACATATTATTAATGTTTTAGAAGTATTGGTTTGAATACATCTTGTTGATTCATTTTTTGTATAAGACAAGATAATGAATAATGTCAAAATTGACATTTAAGATATTTTAAAATAAATAATATATTATTAAATGATATAAAATTAATAAAAATATATATTTCTGAAAAATAACTAGTATGATGTTAAATAATCCATAATGATATATTTTAAATAATTTAATGGACACTTTTACATGAAAATGACAAGGATATTATTAAAATTAATGAATGTGACAAAGTGCCTCACTCTCATTTATTATAAATTAAATAATTTTAATATAGTGATAACATTAAGATAAATTCAATAATTAATAGTATATAAAAAAATATAATAATTATATACCACATATTAATTTAATTATAATTTCAAAGACTATATAATTACCATAAATAATGACACAATAGTGATAAAGTAATTATTTTTTAATAAAAATTTCAGATAAATGACGTTAAAAATATTAAAATAAATAAAATTTGAGATAATTGAGGTGATAAAAAAATTTATAATTTACCATGATATGTTATAAGTGTATTAAATGGTTTTTTTGAAGTTATATTTCTCTTTTAATTTTATTTAAAGTCAAACTATTGAATAGTGTCAAAATAGACACTATTGATATTTTCTAAAAATAACATTTTATTAAATTGTTTAAAAACCATATAAATATTTCAAAATTAAAAAGTGATAATTATAAGGTCTAAGATGTCATTAAATGATACTTTATTTTAAATTTACACCATATAAGTAAATATGTATAACAATTTAATAATTATAATATTATTACCATAATTAAAATAAAATAGATAAAATAAAGATAAATAAAAATGATAAGGTTTAATATAAAATAAAAACCTAAAAAAATTTATTGGTTGGGAATATTTTGACCTATACTCAACTTAGATTTTAAATAATTAAATTTTGATACTTTTTCAAATGAAAATTAATTTATATTAATTTAATATTTTGACAGTTTTTTAAAGTAACCATCACATCTATTATAAAAGGGCACATATCCTTATCTTTTATTATCACCTTTAAAACACATTATTTTGAAAGAAACTTCTAATTTTTCCTAAAAAATTCTCCCAATTCATCCTAGAGTCCATAATTTTGGCATAAAGAAAACCTAACGAGTCCTTTTGTGCAAATCAATAAGAGACATTAAAAGAAGAGGAAATTGTTATGCCGACTCTATTAAAGTTCTATTCTTCTTATGATTAATCTTCCTATGTTGCTTCCATACTAAAGTAACACATAAATTATTATATATATTCTGAGATGTTATTATGATTATTTTAAAACCATATTTCTCCTTTTACCGATCCTACAAAAAAATATCACTATGCTTGCGCACGTACGACTTACCATCTCCACGCCATAGTGCAACCTATTTTTCACCACTGATTTATTTAAATGCTTATAATGATGAATATAATAGATAAAAGTAATTAATATTACATGATATTTATTATGTATTATTAACATACCATCAATTTCCTTACCACTTTACTATTAAGGAAATGATGTCGTCGCTCTTGTGTAGGTACAACTTACCGTCTCCACAACGGGATGAGATTCATCCCCCATATCGACCATAAAGAATGATTATAAAAATATATATAATGAATAATTATGAAATATATGAAATAATAATTCTAGTTGTATAATATATATATATATATTTACATTGTCCCATTTAATACGATATGAAAATAACAATTGCGTTCATGCGTATGTATGACAAACCATATCCATGAATGGTGTATTCCATTTAATATTTCTTTCTATTATATATATTTATATTCAGAATATATATTATATATAAATCATGTTTTACATTCTAGAAGTAAGTAAATTAGGATATAATTAATATGATCAAGAATAGGAAGTCAAAACACAAGTAATAAATAAAGAAGTTATTACCCGACACATTACTTTAACTTGGAATTGTTAATAAACAGACAATATAAAGTAATATATGAATCATATATGATATCATAGATAATATTGTTAATCTATAATAAGTTATTAATATGTAAAAAACCATTAGAAATGAGTGTCAGACATGTACATAGTGTATCAGACCTAAGGCAAGAGAATTCTGTCTAATTTTTAATTTTCATGAGATATACGCCATGTTCACTAACTATTTATTGTGTGTGGTGTGTGTAATTCACTTATTATATTTTATATAATGATTAAATTTATCTTCATGGTATTTTAATATTCATTTAATGGTATTGGGTTTATTATTTAAATGTTCAAAGTGGTATGGGACACTTTGAATGTATAAAAAATTAATATTTTCTCCATTTAAATTTTCTTGATATTATCATACACATATATATATATATATAAAAATGATTATAAGGAAAATTTAATTTCTATTTTTAATTTCACTAAAATGTTTTCAACAGGAATATTTTTATTGTTTTATTTAATGTTTAATTTTTCAATCTCATTATTATCTGAGATTGTTTATATAAAAGTATTTAATTGGAAATATTTATAATACATGTCCATGTATCTTCGAAATATTTTCAAAATTATTTTTGAAGGTTTTATGTATGGGACCCCCTTTACTAAAAATTGTTTTAAAAATTTTAATGATATATTCTTCTAAATATTTCCCATTAATTTCCATGTCTTTAAAATGGTTATAAGGATTTATTTAAATGGAAATGAGTGTTTCCAAATGTTAATTCATTTCATAATAATCAATGCTGTATGGGAGAATTTGATTAAAAAATATCTTTTAAATGTTTTATTTTACAAGTGAACCACTTCTGAAAAAATTATTTCAAAGAAAAAGGGATATTTTTCTTATGATATTTTTAATGATTTTAATAGAGAATTTTTGTAAATTTCAACATATTTTGTTGGATCTTATACTTAATTGAGGTTGATATCTTATAATATCATTTTCCATATTTTATTGAATGGTTTATGATCAATTTGATTTTTGTTGAGCTATTTAGATACCATTCCTTGTTTATGGTTAAAGTATTTATATTTCATATTTTAATTTTTAATATGAATGATTATGTTGTTTATGTTTCATCATTTTTTTGTGAGGAATGTATTATAATTAGTAACTGATAGGCGGGGCCCAATATATCCCCTTGATACATCAGTAATTCTCACAAGACAAACTAATTTTATTTTTTACCAGTTTAGTTTTGGTTTTGCCACGAGACCTTGATGGTGTAGTTATGATGTTCGAGATTAAAAATTCCATCATTATGAGATTAGTTTTATTATTAAATGTGAATATTAGACATGTAAAATATCCATGTGAATGTTTAAATTACATTATTTTATTTATTATTTTTATATTGTACTGAAGATTATGTTTAAAATACCTTTTTTCAGTTTTATACCTTGCCTTAAAAGTTCATTCTTATTTTTGAAGGCCTTTGTTGTGTTGTTTACCCTTACTGGGCATCTAAGATCACCCATTTCTTATGTTTTATTTTCCCAGGATGCCAAGAAGTGTTTTATGAAATATATTAAGGGTTATTATAAGAGAATAATGGTGTTCTCAAGGAATTAACTATTTTTTAGGTTTTTTTTTAATTGTAAATTAATTCTCAAGTATGCAATCAATTTTATAGGACTGGTGAACTGATCAGTCCTTCGGAATATGATTCATTGTAATAATGAAAATTTATTAATATAATTCACCATCCTTGGGAATCTATGGTTGGGTAATTATAGTTTATATCAAAGTAATTTTAGAAACAACCATGGAAATTAGATTTAGAAAACATATAATTGAAAGAATAACCCTATGAATGACATTGAGGTTAATTCTAAATATAGGATATCATCATTTAGATTTGATAATTGATAACCTAGTTTAATCCTATGGAAAATGGATTGAGAAGAATATTCCACCATTTAGTGATACTATAAATTATTCTTCATGACTACATCACTAGGATTAGTGTTTCTCACATTATGCTTTGAGTTTTGGTTAATTGAAAGAATCAAAATGGTTATACATGCAATGGTTATACTATTGATAATGTAGACCATACAAAAGAAAAATGAGATTAAAGAGGTATAAAAATATGATGTTGAAGCATAGTTAATGGTTCAAGAGTAATGTTGAATGATTAAGGTTATTTATCATTTTTCTTTAAGAATTATAACATCAATGGTTCTTTGGTTATACGATTCATGAAATATATAAGTATTTTACTACATTTCATTTTAATTAAGAATCTTAAAGCATGAATTATTTTATTATGGTTTATGAGATTAAAAAGGTATTTATAAATTATAAACACCTTATTTTTTGGGGAATATGATGTTATGTTTGATTTTGGAAATTTAAAGACCTTTTAGGACAGCTAATTTGGGCAGAAGTATTTTTAAAAAGTGTTTTGGTTGGAATGGAGAATGTTTAAAATTGAATAATATTTTTTGAGGTTAAAGTATGATTTATTTGATAATTTGGGCTAACCATATTGGTTTCAGTAAAAATTTAGAGGATGAAGGATATAATTCCAGGCCTTAGGATTTATCAAAAGTGCTTCAGGCATGAAAAATTCATTTTGAACATTAATTTATAGAAGTAATGGATGAAGTGAAAATAGGTCAAAGCATATCCAAAGGATAAGATTATGAATATAACATGGAAAGAAATCAATAATGTTATAATTTGAATAGTAAAATAATTTGTCAACTCTAGGTAAAATATCATGAAACCAAAAATTCCATTCTAGTACATTTGTGACGAATCAAATTCTCCCTAATATCATCATAGATTTATAACATTGCTATTGTAAAAATTATCCTGACCATATTCTCTATCACTATCCTTCAAAACGTGATGGTTAAATGTTTCTTTCATGTCCATTTTTTCCTATATGTAACCCTTGTATTTCCTATCTCTAGAAACATTCATACATACCTTTCTTTATTTGAAATTATAAATTTTATCAACTCTTGTTCCGATGAGGGATTTTAATGATGTAATTTTGAATAGTAAAACCCCACTAATTAAACCTGAATTCAAAAATTGAGAGTACATAATTTATTGGATGATGATAGAATATAACACTGCATGTTTTCATTGTATGTTAAATTTTTAAATAAATTTTATAGCTTATGTTGTACACAACACCAAGTTTGAGGGCACCATGATCTACCAAACTAACCATTTAAAAAGTGGATATGAAAAGTATTAACCAAATTTTGAAATTTATATATATTATTATTTAAAATAAACTCCATTTTCGAATTCATAATATCAAAATTATCTTAGGGTGAATTTTTGGTATTTTTATGAAAAGTTTCAAATTTTGATGAATAGGGAAAAATACTCCATTGTTGTTAATAAGTGACTTCTTCATTTAAAAAATAATTTTAATTTAAAATTGTTTTTAAATTGAAAATACATAAATAATACATATGTTAATCCAATTTAGTAAGTTGCAAATATTTTTATACTATAATTAGATTTAAAAATTTATTGAACTTTTGAATGTGTCTTTACTCGCCTTTTACCACATTTACGCATTTAGCATTAAACCTAATTTTACCACTTCTATGAACTATATTTAAAAAAGTGGATATACATTTTTTTAATCAGTATATAAAAATTTGGTCTAATAGGATCAAAATAATTTTTTATGAATAATAACTTTAGTAAATTTATTTACCAAAATTAAAGGTAAATATGGTAACTAAAGATAGACAAAATATAATATTATTAAAATGTGACCCTAAAACTTATCTTATTTTAATTGGATGAATATTTTACGATCAAAATCATCCTTTGGTTAATTTTGGGTCCACTTGGAGCTACTTGTATGAAATTAATATATTTATAATATTATATTTAAAGAAAATCCAATTTTGTTAAAATTTTATTTTTAATAAGTAAAATATTTTTAATATGAGGTTATATAGGTGATATGGTTGAAAATTAATAATAATTAGAAAGATAAAATATTTATCTACACTAGGGTAATTTATTTATAATTTTTGAAAATAAATAATTAAATTAAATGGTGACATAATGATAATGTAGTAATTGATTTATTAAAAGAAGAATCAAATAAATGATATTCAAAATATTAATATAAATATAATTTGATGGATTTAATGTCATCCATCACTTTTATTAGTTAATTTTATATATTATTAATGTTTTAAAAGTATTGGTGTGAATATATCTATTTGATTTGATTTTGGTATAAGACAAAATAATGAATATTGTCAAAATTTACATTAAAGATATTTTAAAATAAATAATATTTTATTAAAAGATATAAAATTCAGAAAAATATATATATAATACAAATAAATATGATAATATTAAATATATAATAATTAATTTTTAAATAATTTTATGGACCCATGTCCATGAAAATGACATTGATATTATTAAAATTAATGAATTTGGAAAAGTGTCACACACTCATTTGTTATAAATTAAATAAATCAATATAGGGATATCCTAGAGATAAATTTGATCATTAAAAGTATCTGGAAATATAATATAATTATATATATAAATTAAATTTACTTATAATTTTTAGAGACTAAATAATTACAATAAATAATGACACAATAGTGAAGAGGTACTTATTTTTAAATAGAAATATCCAATAAATGATTTTAAAAATATTAAAATAAATATAATTTTACATAATTGAAGTGTTAAAAGAATTTTATAGGTTCCTTTGACATGTTAGAAGTGTATTAAATGGTTTTTTTGAATTCATCTTTCTGTTTGGATTTTATTTAAAGTCTTAGTATTGAATAGTGTCAAAATTGACACAATTGTTATTTTATGAAAATAACATTTTATTAAATTATTTAAAAAACATAAAAATATTTTAAAATTACAAAGTGATAACTATACGGTCCAGAATTTCATAAATTATGCATTTATTTTAAATTTAAACCATATTAGTAAATATTTTTAACTATTTAATATTTAGTTTATTATTAGAGCAATAAAAATTAAATTGATTAAATAAGGATAAATCAAAATGATAAGGATTAAAATAAAATCAAAACATGTATAAATTTTATTGGTTGAGATTATGTATGCCCATAGTCATATAATATTTTAAATAATTCATTTTGGATCCTTATGTAATTGAAAATTAATTTATATTAATTAAATATTTTGAGAGTTTCTTAAAGTGCCCCTCACCTCTCTTATAAATGGGCACATATCCTTCTCTTTTATTCACACCTATAAATAAATTCAGATTAGACAAAACCAGACCATTTCTTCTAAAAAATTCCCTCACTTCAACTCATAGTCCATAGTTTTGGCAGAAATCCAACCTAAGGAGTCATTTTGTGCAAATCCAAAGGAGACACTCAAAGAAGAGGTAATTGTTTTACCAACTATTTCCAAAGTTATATTCTTATACTACTTCATATTACTATGTTTTTTCCATAGTAAAGTAATAAATTAAATATTATATATATGATAATATGTTTTTATGATTATGGTACAACCATATTCCTCTTTTACCCATCCTATAAAAAACAATATCAGCATACGTACGTACGTACGACTTACCATCTCCACGCTATGGTGTAATTTGTTTTTCATCACTAATTTATTTCAATGTGTATAATGATGAATATAATAGATATAAATAATTACTTTGACATGATATTGATTATTTATTATTAATATACCATTCATTTCGTTACCCCTTTAATATTAAGGAAATGATATCATTGCTCATACGTACACAGGACTTACCATCTCGATGACACAATAAGATTCATCCTCTATGTTAACCATTAAATAATTATTATAAAAATTTATATAATGATTAATTAGGAAAACTATGACATAATAATTCTATTGAATTACTATATATATATTTCAGTTTACATTTAATATCATAAGAGAAGAGAAATAACTTTCATGCGTACTTACGTCATACCGTCTCCACGAATGGTGTATTCGATTTCATATTTCTATATATTATATATATTTATATTCTGAATATATACCCAAAAGCTCAGAAGAGGAAAACCTTTGACTATTTATTAAGAATTAAAAATCATCATGTAAGTACAAACAAGTAAAAAAACTACAGATCATAAAAATCATACCCGTCACCACATCCCTTATCAATTGCTTCATCTGCCGTAGCCGATTCCCACTCGGAACATTCATAATACTTAAGATCCTTAGTATATTTCCTTCTCATATTCAACATCTCCAATGATAGAAACTCCTTTGAGGGCTTCATAGCCCAACCTTCCTTTGCAATAGAAGATCTGGTGGACACCGACCCTGAAATAGAGGAGTAATCTTTCCTTATCCTTCACCATGGTTGGGTAGATATAACATCCTACCTCCCATGCACCATCATCCTCCCACCCAGAACAACATTGCTATTAGAATACCAAACCATACCACTATCATTCTCCTTTTCACAATCAGAGATGTCACCCCACTTTCTAGAGATCTGCACCTCTTGGTAACTCTCATTCAAGACCCATTCCTGCTGGAATTGACTATTGGAATCAATTATATCAAGACATTGTGGTTGTTTTATTATATTCTTTATCTCAAATTCTCCAGTTGCAACATCCTTATTGTAATCATGCTGCATCTTGCCACCTTCTTGCCTTGTATCATCCTCATTTTCCTGACACCTCTCATCATTATCCATCTCAAGAAAACGGTTACCAGTGGAGACTGTGATAGCCATCCCTTTAGTATCATCCTACCGCCCTTTCAGCACTTCAGCACATGCATCCACTGACTTCAAATCTGGGACATCCAAGTCAAAAGGTTGTTCAGTCACAAGCTTCGAACACGAGGAACAGAAATCCATAGAATTATCCACTGAAATTGTAGATGCAATACTAATATCATTGTTTAAATGATCAAAAACCTGCCTAACCATCGGTGCCTAAGACCTCCACTGCTCCTTTTACTAGCCCTCCCCTTCTTTGATCTGCACTGCCTCGACCACATTCACCAAAAACTGCACCTCAGCTACTGTAAGTCCACTGGACATCACACCTGCACACACTCCATGTAAGTGAGAGCTATCCACAGGTTCATTCCTTGACTGGTTACCTTTCATGGGAACCTTAAACCATCGGAATAAAGCAGCTGCACCATTGTCTCCATTGCCCATCTGCATCATCCCTTGCAATACACCAATAAAATGGTTGCTGTGATATACCGCTTCCACATGAACAAAACGTCCACAAGAAACACAATAACACATCCAGATTCCACTGAAACTCTTTCTTATCCATGATCCACACCTAGTTCACAGGTGACCGTGCAACATCAATCTCAACACAGATCCGTGAGAATATAGGGTTACATACCACCTCCGTTCTTTGATCCGAGCAGAGGTATCGACCTATCATGTTCCCAATATCACACAATATGTCTAGATTTTTAAAGGAAAAGGGAATACCAGGGAGAATCACCCAAGTTGACATCGTCGAGGGGTTACGCCATATGTGGAAGTCAAAGCTCCATCGAAACAAATAAAATGATTCTCCATGGCATCGTCGAGGAGCTCTGGACCAAGCAGAAATCAAATCATTCTCCATCTCAAATCGGATCATCAGATGACTCCTATTGATCAATATGACTACCGCATGCTCTAGAATATCCCATGAATTGAAAACAAACCGGTCAAATTAATCCACTGATGGGCGTTGATGGAGAAACCGAGCTACCAAAGTGAGATTTCAGGGATCCGTAGCATGATTAAACTCCACTGAGGAGAGACAAAGCTATGACACTCCTTGGAAGAGATAATCGACTTTTGGGGAGAGCTTAATCCTTGGAAAATAGGGGAGGTAATCGAGATTGGAGAAAGGAAATAAGTTACTCTTTCCATAATCTTGTGAACATGAACCTCCCCCATCCGATCGATAGGGGGAGCATTGATCCGTATCATGTAATTAGGGAATCACCACGAGGAGAGATGATGCTATCAAATGCATAATATAGTCACACAAAATCAATGAAAAAAATATATTTTGAATATACATAATATATAAATGAAGTTTTATATTTTATATGTATTAAAATCTTGATCTAAGTAATAAGACCAAGAATATTAAGTCAAAACACATACTATAAACAAAGCAGTTATTACACGAAACTTTGCCTCAACTTGGAATTGTTAATAAACATGTAATATAAAGTCAAAAATGAATATTATATGAAATTATAGATATTATAATTATTCTATTAGAAGTTAATTATATGTTCAAAACCATTATACATGAGTTTAGGATGCTTACAGAGAGTATCAGACCTAAGGTAAGGGAATTCCGTCTCACTTTTAATATTAGTGCGATTTAATCCTTGTTTACTACCTATTTCTTGTGTGTGGCGTATGTTATGAACCTATTATTTTTGGTATCATGAATAAATTTATTTTTATGGTATTTTAATATTAATTTTAAGATAATGGGTTTATTATTTAAATGTTCAATGTGACGTGGGACTCTTTGAATGTTTAATGAGTTAATACTTTCTCCTTTTTAATATTCTTGACATTATCATACATATTTATTAATATATTTTTAAAGGATTATAAAAAAAAATTCATTTTTGTTTTGAATTTTATTAAAAGGTTTTGAAAAGAAATATTTTTAATATTTAATGTAAGGGTTAATTTCTCAATCTCATTATTATCTGAAATTGTTTATATGTAAGTATTTACTGGGCCATATTAATAAACCATGTCCATTTCTCTTAAAAATATTTTCAAAATTGATTTTGTAATGTTTTATGTAAGGTTATATTTAACTAAACAATAATTTTAAATGGTTTAAATATTTATTCTAATAAAAATGTCCCATTAATTCCCATGTTTTGAAAATGGTTATAAGGATTTATTTAAATGGAAATGAGTGTTTCAAAATGTTAAATACATTCAAAAGTATCAAAGTGGTATGGGACATTTGGATTAAAAAATATATTTTTAAATGTCTTCCTTTATAATTCCACCACTTTCGAATAAATGATTTTAAAGAAAAATGTGTATTTGTCTCAATATTTTTTTAATTATTTTAATAGAGCATTTTCATCTATGGAAATATAATTTGTTGGATCTTATTATTAATTTAGTGTGGTATATTATGATATCATTTTACATATTTCATAGAATGTTTTATGATCTATTTTATTATGGATGTGGTATTTAGATACCATTATTGGTTTATAGTTATAGTTTTTATATTTTGTATACTAGTTTTGAAAATGAATGGTTATGTTGTTTATGTTAAACTTTTCATATGAGTGTTGTATTTCATAGAGGAAGTGATTGTCATGGCTCGAAATAGGCCCTCAATGAATTATTAGGTGACCTGAGACAAACTAGTTTGGGTTTTTACCCGTTAATATATGGTCCTGGCATGAGACCTTGACAGTGTAGTTATGATGTTCGACATTATTCATACCCTCATTATGAGATAAGTTATTTTTATTACATGTGAATATTCGACTAGTAGATTATCCACATGAATATTAAAATGGAATTATTTGATTTATTCATGCCATATTATTCTGATGATTATGTTTAAAGGGATTTTTCTTTAGATTTATACCATGCCTTAAAAGTTCATGCTTATTTATGAAGGCTTTTGCTGTATTTTTTGCCCTAATTGAGCATCTGAGCGCACCCCTTTATTATTTTTTATTTATCAGATTTCCATGAAGTGATTTATGATTGATATGAAGATTTATTACATGAGAATAATGATACTCTCAAAGAATTATCTATGTTGTATATTATGTTTTTATTTATAATGTAAAGTTCATGTGTGTAATAAATTTTTCAAGACTTCTAAACTGATCGGTCCTTACAGATTTGATTATTTGTAATCTTTCCAATGTATTAAAATAATTTACTAACTTTGGGATTCTAGAGTCTGGGAATTATACATCATGTAATTTAGAGATGATTGGTTTAATTTCCAAAAAAATCCACAAACCTATTTTTTCCATAATTTCAAAAGGTTTGATGTCCCTAGGGCTTAGATTCCTTTTGTCTTCAAGCCTTATAACACCCTTACATGGAGATACTTTAAAGAAAACATGATCTCCATCATGAAATTACAAATATTTCCTTCAATTATCAGCATAATTCCTTTTACTTTTTTGAGTATCTTTAATTTGATTTTGAATAGTCTTAACATTTTCTATTGCCGCCACAAAAGTTTCTTGGCCTACAAGCTTCCTTTCGCTAACTTCATCCCAAAAAAGTTGGATTACACCATCTCTTTCCATATAATTCTTTATACTAATCCATCTTAATACTTGAATAGAAGCCATTTTTATAGGAACACTCTACCAAAGATAAACCTTGATTTAATATACCTTTAATGTCAAGTTATCAAACCCTCAACATTTATTTTAATGTTTGAATAGTCCTTTTGGACTATCCATCAGTCAGAGGATGATAGGTGGTCCTCAAATGAATCTTGGTATTAATATCCTTCTGATGAATTTTCTAGAATTTCAATTTAGATCATGGATCATAAAAATTAAATATTGAAATAGGTGTGTAGTGAATTCTTATAACATAATTAACATAGATCCATGTAAGGCAATCAAGAGGTAAATAATCTATTATAACAAGGAAATGTGAAAATTTGGTAAGATGATAAAAAATAACCTATACCACATCATTATTTCAAAGATTATTTCATAGTATAGATACAATTTAAAAAAGAATGTCATCCCATTTTCAAAAAAGGAATTGATAGAGGTTTCATGACTCCATAAGGATGATATATATCTACCTTTTCCTATTAAAAAACCAAGTATCATGATATATAATCAAAATTTTCCATATTTATATTAACCCACTAATAATATTCTTTCAAATAACTATACATCTTAGTGCTACCAATGTGTATTGATAAATTTGAGTTATGAGAGTCATCCAATAATTCATATTTCACCCCATTTACATAGAGAAAATATAAACTCTTTCTAAATTTTAGAACACCATATTCATATACGATGTGTGTCATTTTCCCATCATTCAAAGCAGTAATTTTCTATTGAAAATTCATAACATCAAAATGTGAAATTTTTATCCTTTACAATAAATATGGAATAAAAATCATTTGAAAAGGTGTGATGTTTTCCCTTACATAATAATTCCCGTATCCATATTCACTAAAACCAAAAAATTAGATCCCTTGTTAATCCTCATTTTAGTCAGGACTCCATGATCATTCATTATAAATGCATTTCCTACCTTATTTTTCATCCCTGGGTGGTAGTGTATAGAGGAATCATTAAACTTGAATAATTAGGGCCATCTAATATTCCTCATGATGAGATATTCTATGAAAATATGTATTTTAGTATCTTGTGATATGTGTATATAACCCATATTTTTCAATAGAGATATTGTATCCATATCTTCAAAGAAAATATTACATCTTCGATCTCAAGATCATGTATGGGAAAGTTCTATTTAAGAGTCTTTAACTACCTTGATGTAAAAGAAATATATTTAGTATTATACATATGGAAACAACTAAGTCTATCTTTTTATGTATCACTATATATCACAAATCCATAATTTTATAGCAGTAGATTCAAAATTGAAGCATAGAAAAATCTTGTATTCAATTGTTCAAAACATTATTCACATTCATTTTTTCCATGTGAACATAACTCATTTACAAGTAATATTGTTTAATTAGTTATCCAATAAATATTTTTTTGAATAAATCAATGATAGTGTTAGGTCCAAAATGGGTCTAGATACCCTGAGGGGGGGGGGAATCAGGGTATGAATATTCTTTTTAAAAATTATACTTACCCCATTGGATCTTGAACTATTTATTACAAGGGTTACATTGTTTGAACATAAGTGTTAAGGTTGACCTTATTGTTTACTTGTTTATCTAATTATGATGATTTGAATGTTATGTAGGAATGAAAACACATAGACACACAATTTTTTAGTTGGTTCACTCTCACTGGGTTATTCTCAAGGAGCATACAACAACATTGTGCTGATGTACCAAATCCACTAAAGATCACTTCCAAATTATGATTTTTGGTCTAGATCACTTATATGCCCATTCTCACTTCCATTACAAGGTTTAAGGTTAGATCACATCATTCCCAAGGTTCACTCCTTATGTCGCTTTCTCTAGATCACTACTAGTGGAAAGGATCACCATATTCCTCTCCATTAATTATTTATAATTAATGAATCCATTACTATATTTAGATTCACTATTGAAGTTCGACATTCATCGAATTTATGAATAATAATTTCCCAGAGGTGTATTAAGAAAATGAAAAATTCAGCACAAATCCTCGGTGTGTTGCACGCTGCTTTAATGCATTGAATGTAACATGTTCCTTTTTCATTGAAAAATAGCTTTCAATCCACCTTCAACTTTCTCACAACTCTTAAGAGCAACACACTCCTTTTATGCAAATCACTGGTTTCTCTCAACTGCCATCTCATGTGAAACTCCATATTTGTGAGGCAACTCGCTACTTTCATGTCACTTACTACTTTCAGGATAAAGAGCTCTGATTTCTTCAATGTGTTGAGCATTCTGAAATGATTGGGGGGCGGGTATCATCCTATTTTTAGTAATTTTTTGATGCTTCATGCAACTCACACAACTTTTCCTCGAGCACACCAGTCTCATTTACGCAAGTCCCTTTCACACAAACTCACCTTTTATGCAAATCCAATCCTTATGTGACCATCCATCCATTGTATATATTCTGATGTAATTAAATTTAAAAATGAATTGTTCACAACTTTCCCTACCTCCTTAACACTTGCACGCAACTTCCATTTCCCAAAACATTTTTATCCATTCTCCATTGTTTGGACCAAAAAATTTGGCAAACACTAGGAAACAACACCACATGGTATACGATATTTTGGTAGCATCTCCAGAGAATCCATTCCTGTTCCATGGTTCTTTGTAAACATATTTTGTAAACAATATCTCAGGAACTCCACAATTGACTATATAAATCCTCTCTTTTAACAAACACAAAAAACCCAAAAATGAATCAATGTCACCATGAGGGTTTTTACCAATAGATAGTAACCTACCAAACCATTAAAATTAAATAACTCAATTATTTTAATTGTGGTAAGCCATTAATTTTTAGCCTTTTTTTGATACGATCTACTGAGATTCTATCATTAGAGAGAATATATCCATTGTAAATTTTTTTTAGATCCATGATTCGTACTTTCTATGTTTCCCATATGATTATTTTCCTCTAAGAGTGTTTGGAATTATCTAAATGTGATTATCATAGTTCTTATATGTTTTATAGTACATGAAGATATAATCAATAAATACAAAAAAAATATCCAGATATTATTTGAATAATTTATTAATTAGATCCATAAAAATAGAGGATGTCTTAGTTAATCTAAAAGAAATTATTGTTAACTTGTAATGTCCACATATTTAATGAAATTTTGTCTTTAGAATATCATCCTTCTTTACTCAAATTGATAATATTGAGAATTAATGTTAGTATTATGAAATTATTGATCTTTGTGAAGATAATTAAATAATTTATCAATTTGAGGTAGAGGATACCTGATATTTATTATAATACAATTTATTTCTCTTTAATCAATACAGATCCTCATAGATCGCTCTTTCTCCTTAATGAAAAGAACATGGGATCCTCCTGGTCAAACAATGGGGTGTATAAATCACTTATCGCATAACTCTTCCAATTTTTTCTTAAAATCCACTAATTATATAGTGTACATTCTATAAGGATTATTTAATTTAGGCCTCATATCAGGGATTAAATCAATGGGAAAATAGGATTCATGCTCTTGTAGATGTTCATGTTATTTATCAAAAAATATATCAATGTATTCTTGTACAAAAGGTATATACTCAATTTAATGATTACCCTTTTCATCTATAGATTGTGTCTGCTCTTACATCCTAATAATTTCATTAAGAAATGTTACTATAGGTGGATATAGACATGACCAAGATGATGATGTCTACCCCATAAAGATAAATAATTTCACATCTTAATCCCAAATCATAATTTCCTTCTATTTACAATAATTTTTGTATTTAATTTTTAAATATATTATATACCAAATATTATATCAAATTCAACCATAAATATAATAATAATTTTTTTAAATTTTTTACATTTATGTTTCAAAATAGTAACTGACTAACACACCCTTTTGCAGTGAGATTTCCACTTGGTGTCTTGATAAATAACTCTATTATTAGTTTTCTAGGGAAATATCTATTTTTTTGGAAAACATGGAAGATATAAAAGATTGAAAAGATATAGAATAAAATAAATCAATTTATAAAGTATAGGATATGTTTAATTTATGTATGTACACTTATTTAGGAACATCAACCTCAACTGCACTGATCACATAAGTTTGGCCTTCTCCCCTTAGCCTCTTCTACAGCAGGTTCCATTCCACTTGGTGCAATGGATTGAATAATTATACATTTCTTTATAGTTGAATCATTGGATTGTAGAAGTCTCTTTATATATATTACATTTATTATCTCAATGACTGTAATCTATACACTGGTAATAAATTCCCATGCCCCATTTTTGGGATGTTTCTTTCCAAAATTTTCACATGATGTAAATTGCATAATTTTCTTCTTCTTCATTGACTTATCCAATTTTTAATAGTGTACATGCGACCTCTATATTTTTTTTATTTCTCTTGAAGATGTAAGATATAGAAAATCACTTCTCTATTTCAATGGAATATAATACTATTTCATCATTTGATGATTTTTTTGCGAAACTAGTTCCCTTTAAAGGCTTGGCTTAAGACCTTAAATAAAATGGTTAATATTTCTTTCTAAATTATGTATGTAATGCATAAAATACCTATAAAAGAATTTAAATTTATCCCTATACTCTAAAAAAATTTCTTATTATATTTACATTAAGTTGAGTAACATTCTCTTCTTTTTATCTCATTGACGATGATGAAAATATTTATCGAAGAATGTTACATTAAAATATATACATTTAATATGTTCAATTTTTTTCTTTTCTAGTATTCTAGATAACTTACCACCATTGATCACTTTCATATTTAAAAAAATATTCTTATAGTAAAACATTTTCTGTGTTATCAATTCTAAAATGAAGAAGGATTTTTCACATGAAATGATCTTATATTGGTGTATCATACCATGAAACATAATGTTTCTCTACATGTGAATGTTTATTATTAATAACCTGGGACAACATCACTAACATAGAAATGATATTCTTAGCTTTAATAATATTTTTATTGGCTTTCTCAACATGTAAATTTCTACATTGGCCATGAGTATTGATACCATTATTTTCTCTAGGCCCCATTTCTAAATATTTTAATATACTAAATTATCTCATAAAATTATGAAATAATATATAAATTTCTAAATTCTATGTAAAATTTAACATAAATTGAAAATATATATATTTTTAATCTCTAAATCACAAACATGTTTTATTTGGGAATACCTTTAAATCCTAAAAATATTTTAAATCTTTCATAATGTTTTTCAAAGAAAATGTGAATTAACCAAAGAATATTCCCAAAGAGTTTCAATATTAGTGTATAGTAATTTCACACTCACTATGTACCATAATCAAGATAGAGATATACTCGAACAATTTTTTTTAGGTTTATTACCCTTAGATGCATCTATTTCAAAACCATATCGCATTATATTATCCATACAGTGGTATATTTCTTAGAATTTCACATAATATCTACCTTAAAAACATAATGATTTTATCATATACATGTAATTATCCTCAAATTCATTTATATTGTTATGTACCCCAATCTATGTTTTTCTAAATCTGGTCCCCAAGGTTTTTACTTATCTTTTAATAATACTAACTTTAACAAAATCAGATCGAGTAACCCATAGTCGGTGTCTACTTTATTACATTGGCATAAGATTCAAGGGATTATATCCACAATTTTTTATTATCTTATTAATCTTGAATAACTATCTAAATTTTTTTCCCTTATTAAATTTGACATAACATATAAAACATAACAAAACAAAATTTTATTTATCATTGAAACTCATTCAACGGTTTCCTCTTTATATCCCAAGGAAATGAAAAAATAATGCTGAGATTAAATACTCAGTAAGGGTAGTGTACAACATAATATATCATGGTTAAATAAGGAATAATCAATATGTAAAGGTAGATAACTGAAAAAAAAATTCCATTCAATCAATTATTTGTGTATAAAATGCATCCAAAGATATTATCAATCCAGTAATATCATGAGTAATAACAACTAAATTCTCAATGAAATAATTTAATAATACTTGATGTAATGATATTAGATAGAATGATATATTTACCATCAAGGCATTATGCCAAGACAATTTAACCTATGGGTAAGTATACATCAAAAAACCATTTAATAATTTTTGCTAACTAGTTTGTCTCATGAGACATGTCGATGCATCAAAGGGATATATATAACTAGCCCCTCCATCACTATATACCCAATTTATTCCTCATATATTGAATGATCAATTTAATTAAAAATGATTTTCCTTATTAAAAAATTCACATATCGAGTATTGGATACAAAATATCAATATTTTCTAATTCAATCAAATAAATTTCATAGTAAAACATGATATATAGAATTAGTAAATGATTTATAATATAAGATAATCTATAATACAAAGAATATGGGCATTTAATAGATATATAATGTGTAATTAAATTAAATCACAATAAAGTGAATTATTTGGGATTAATTTAACTACCACCAAATTATTAAGAGATCAATTCATTATAAATATTGGTTTTTTAATAAATTCATTTATTTTAGAGAATAAATGAAAATGAAAGTGGAAAATATAAATAAGGTTTCATTAAAGAGTTTTATTTTTATAACTTTTAAAATATTTTTGAATAATATAAACATGTTAAAATAGTTAGGGTGGTGGGAAATTTCATTAATTCTGTATAAATTAAAAAACATTTCTTTTAGACTTTTTATAAAGAATTTTGAAAATGGCCCATTTATAAAACATTAAAATGTTTCTAAAAAATTGTGTAAAAAGACAAGGATAAGAAAAATTCATTAATAATTCATTTGGTTAAATAAATAATTTTTTATTATTTTTAAAAAATATGACCATGGAAGGAAAATATAACTGATCAAAAAGATAAGTAAGATCAGTTTTTATTTTAATCATTTCTTCATTTGAATCAAGTGAATAAGAGAGGAAAACTTAGAAGAAAATAATGTAAATCCTTAATTATACATATGATAATTAAATATATGGATTTTATGAAATATATATTATAATATTCATTCAAAAAACAATATAATAAACCATTGTAGAATGATATTTTAATATAAATTATTACATATTTTTATAATTTTTAAATTATAACCCCTTGAAAGAGTAACTTAAATTGAAACATTATTTATCATGAGAAAATATATATTCATGTTAAATAAATAAGAGGTGTATTATATACACCAAATAAAATTAAATAGGCACATAATAATAATTTTTTCTCAATGGATTGGAAATTGAGTTGAAATCCTTTATTCCATGCATCAACTTTGTTGAACATGCTTTATCCTCTAATATAATGGTTTTAAACACATTATTAATTTATACCATAAAAGTATTCATTATTAAAAGAAACTAAGTAATCCTTATAAACTAAAATAAATTATAATAATTCCAAATATGAAACCCATTTTATCACGTTCAATTCACAATAGTGGTGGAATTTAATTTTAAAATAAGATCAGAAAATATTATTGAAGAAAAATTTTACAAGAAAAGAATTTTCATACATAATATGATATTAAATTAATTACATGAGTATTAATAATCTTTATATGTATTTAAATCCATATATATAGATATATAATATTATATTTCATTTAAATCATTAATTATTTAATATTATTTTAATTAATTAAAATTGAATGACATTATGCATTTAAAAACAATTTTATGAAAACTATCACCTTTTTACCTTCAAATGATCTTATATTTATTTATATCAAATTGATAATAAATACATGGATAATTATAAATATTATAACACATTATTATAAATAAAATGTGTAATATCTAAATACTATATTTTTAATTACTAATGAAAACTTATTTCTTAGGGAAAATTTCAAAAAACTCATTTTAGTATTATTTTGACCTAGTAAGTTCAAAAGAAATATTCACCCTATAAAATTTTAATTTTAGTGATATGTAATACTAAAATTTTCATCATATTATAGATTTATTACAATATAATCTTCACTTACTATAATTTAATCTTTGGTGTTACATCGAGTGACAATGAGACATGAAAAATTTCAATCCCATATAGGCAACTAATATATTCTAGATTCTTAGAGTGTTCACTAACTTATCAAGGAATACATCATATGTCATTAATCCTTCTAGATAATCACATCTTGTTACCCTTATCTAGATAGATTTATTAATATTTATCTATGGTTACATATCACATAGCCTATATCAATCGAGGGCTCCAATGTTATACTTTTCATTCAAGAAAAAAAATACCATCTTGTTTAAGCTCAAACTAATGACATGATCATCAAAATACCCAACAAACCCCATATTAGGTATGTAAATATATAGACTTAGGTATGTAGGGTATCAAAGATTGATGTTTCTCATGCTAGGTATCTCACCAACCTCAGGTAATGGGGACTGAAATATGATCCATGCAACCTTAGTATACCAAGGAAATCTATATTAGACTCCATGTGGTATACTTATTAAGTCATCCAACACACAAAAAGAATCATATTATTTTTTGTACCTCATGAATATATCATTTCTCTCTATACAAGAATCCCACTCATGCCAACCTCAACATTTTATCATAACTTATAATACTCCCCGATAAAAACCAGTTAGGGATAATATGAAAGTCATGCTTTAAGAGGTCAATTATCATTACACTTCATGAAATGTATAACTATATATACATTTATGAATCCAATTTGAATGAATTATAATAATGAGGTTTCCTTCAATATGATAAATTATAATTTTATTAAAATCTTTAAGAATATTTTAAAAACCAACATAAACACCATTTATCATATAATATATGATAAAAGTCTAGATAGATATTATGTTTTCTATACATTCTAGGTTTTTTTAACACTTTACATCACTTGTAATCCCTTTCACATACTTATGAGACAATCTGATAAATCCCCCCAAAAAATTATTTATTTATAAACATCTATGAAGTAAACTATTTTTAATAATGGTGATACTTATGAATCATATTCCTATAAGAGTTGAAATCTTTGAACATATTCAAATATTTTAACATAAAATAATGAAATTTTATAATGTAAAATTATATTGTCAACTTATAACACTTTCTATTTTCATCATCATCATCATCATTGGAACCTTATTCCATCAAACCATTATTTTCCCTCAAAACAATGTAAATACTTACTTTTTTTATTTATCGATCCTCCTAAACTCTTTTAGGGTAAATTGAAAATTTATTTAAAATTAGTTCATGTAAGTATTTATTATTTTAACTTTGAAATTATATTATTCTAAACATACACCCACTATGCACTTAGACATTATATTCACTCCAGAATATCATGATAAGATACAGTATCCCTTTTCTTGTTATAAATTACATTTATTTCCTTTCAGAATGAACATTTATAAAATTAACTATTATTTCCATTTTATATATGGTATTTTATGTTTTTGTAAACTTTTTTTATTTATAAATAATAATTTATCAAAATATATCACTTATGTGTGGTGTGAAAACATTCCCACATATTTTAACAAATACTTGAATACACATTTTATCATGGATAAAGCACAATTGTCCATATATTCTTCTCAAAACATGATATAGAAATTGTTGAATAATAGAACATGTGTATACAATTAATCATCTCATACTTGTTTCATTTTTTGATAATCGAACAACATATCGTATCACATATGGGAAATGATATGAAGTTACATGTATTCTAAATAGATTTATTTTTTTCTTGAAAAAATCATTCAGATTCATATACATGATGTAGTATGTATTTACTTATTCTTAGGAATATAAACTAAAAGATCAATAAATTCTTAATTTTATTTTTAACTACATTATAATTAAAAATCATTAAAAAAATATACATTTGGAATCACATATCGTTCAAAATAATGAATTAATTACGAAAACATTTATACCTCACATTGAAATTCCATGGAGTTTCTTAAAACCATTCAGGTATATCATGGATGATCCAATGAAATTGAATTATAATACTTCTTTCTTGAAAACCCTATGTTTCAATGTCCTTTATTTTATTCTTGAAGAAAAATTGTTGAAATTTTTATCCAACTTTTATCCTTTTGGTTTTTAATATTTACCAACTTATACTATCTATATAATACTTTAGAAACTAGACATCATATTTTATATTCATATATATTCTAATAACCTTTATAATATTGGGTAAACATTATTTTTAATTCAATCATATTTCTCATAAAATTTACTTAGATGAAAATACGATAAATTCCCTCACTAGAAACCTTGAAACCTTGACCAAATCTCTCTATTATTCCATAAGAATCTATATTCACTTGTTGGAAAACTTCAACACATGGTTAATAATGAAGTAATTTGTTTTGAAACATAAAATATTTCTTAATAATTGTTTTAAAAACACAAATCTCATTTAAGAACTTTTCTTAAGTTACAAATCATCAGAGATACTTACTATAACACAATCCTTTTCAAGAATTAATTACAATTTTTATGTTTATGTTAATAATGATGAAATTTATTTACAATAAATGGTTTTATCATATGAGTTTCATGTTATAATAAATAATTTTATTAAATTGGTTCCCACTAAAATGACAACCCCTTTTGAAAACACATCATATCTATTTGTGGGCCAAAATCTATATTTCACTATGAAATGAGTATGATAGGTAATTTATATCATCAATTAATTATTTATGTTGATAATCATCCCAATAATATAATATATGATTATAGGATAGTAGAGCATACAACCCTTTGTCCAATCCATCAGATGGATAAAATGAGGTATATTCTTATGGTATCCTTCAAAACTGTTTCCCAATTGAGTGTAACCTAAAACAAGTGACAATAACTTACTAAACAAAGATAATACAATGTAAAAATACCAAGAAAGAACATACCCAAGGATGATCCAATTTTATCTATCACATTATTTCTTTTCAAAAGATCATTTAAAGAACCCAATAAAGGCAGAACATACCCAATTTAAAGATATAGGTCTTGAAAGGTTCCATTTTGGATGGAATCTAACACTTAGTATTTAAATGTGATTTTAATCACACCATGATATCTCATGTTATTCAAATTTATGTATGCTTTATTCTAGTAATTTATTTTTGAATCCTAATCTATCCACTTAACCAATATATTCATACAATACCAATGTGTAACACTCTATACAACCCACAAGTTTCTGTTGCTCACCAAAAATTGAATTCAAACAAATTGATACATATCCCAATTCATCATATGAATATGGTATATGAATAATTCATGTAAAATTTTTAAATTATAAAAGATTGGAAATCTATTCATGGGTAATCCAAAAGTTATTTAAATCTGACCTGATTCACCAACCTAGAAATAATCTTTGATGTAGGTAGGTAGTTCGATCCCAATTACCTATACATGGAGATACCTTACTTGATATAGAATCTAATTCATCATAAATATAACACCTAATATGAAAAAAATATTCTATAACTAAATTTAATTTAATAACTTTAAATAAAATTTAAGACCAAGGTAGATGAAAAAATAAATTCATTATCATACATATTATATAATGCAAGGATCTATCTAGAAGTAGTCTAACAATTAAACTAAGAAAAATAATAATAACCATACCCAAAATTTATAACTATGAATAATATTGGGAATAAAATTTAAATAAATGAATAATTCAAAGATTTAAATATGAGGTAAAAATATATGAAAAAACATAAATTAAAGAAAATTATAAACACTTTTATAATTTTCATCTTTAACATTATGAACATTTAATAATTTTTAATTTAAAAATTTTAGAATCATTTAATTTTTTTGAATATAAACACTTTATATTCATTAAAATATTTTTTTCCTTCATATTTATAATTATATAAAATTTCTATTTCAAATATATGATATTTTATGAATTTTAAACAATTTAAAATTCAATTTCTATTCTGTAATATTTTTACAAAATCTAAATATAATATCCCCAATCATTTTTTAATCCTTGATTATATAAATCATAAAAACAATTTTGATGTGGATTAAATAATAACCAAATAAGGACGCCTTTTGTTTTTAATAATTCATGACAATTAATTATGAATTAAAAATATAACATTCATATATTTTTTAATAATTCATACTTTATAACCATGTATAATTTATCACTTACACTTTATGAATAGAAACTTTTATTTATATATAATAATTCATGCCATATAATTTGGTTAAAAGGTATTCCAAATATTAACATTTAATATTTGGGGAAAAGTTTTCCTTACTATTTAATTAACTATAAAAAGATGAAATTAATTAATATTTCATCCATTTATAAATTAAAATACCCCTAAATACCATTTATAGTAATTTATAAGAATTTTATAATCAATATCAATCATTTTATATGAATTTTTTTTTAATATTTTTGTATTTAATTCTAATTACCCTTATGCATAAAGGTATTCCTATGTAAGGGTAAAGCCGTGTCCCATTACACAGGCTTCTAGAAGCCCTCATGTAAAGGAAAATATATTCTTACCTTTAGAAAGTATAAATTGTGTAACGATACATTATGTCATATTTTTTTGGGGCTTCCTGGTACTACAACATAAGGATACTACTTTTACACAAACCATTTGTGTACAGGTAACCAATATTTTACCCTTATGCATACCTTATATATTAGGGTATCACATTAGTGTGAAATCTTATATAAATTTAAGTAGCTTTAGTAAAGCTGTGTTTACCTTTATGTAACACCGTTATAAAAGCTATAACATTATGTTTATACAACTGTATGTCAACCTTGTTTAACCTCACATGAACCCTTTCAAGTACAGGTAACCCAAAAATTACGTTTTTTTACTACTCACATAAGGGTAACATCTTGGATACCCTTACATAACACTTTTATGCAAACAATGTGCGCAAGGGTCACTATTCAGACTATCTTTACATGAAACCATCATGCAAAGGTAATCATCAGGTATCCTTTCCAATGTAAGGGTTATTCTTTGGTTACCATTACACATCTCACTTTCATAAGGGTGATTCCTTGGTTACCTTTACACAATGTAAATGTGTAAGGGTAAAATATAGTTTCTAGATTTTAATAAAACCTGATAAATGTTGCATTATTTTTAGTTTCTTCATTATTTTATCACATATTTAATAAAACTTAATGATAAACCCCTCTAATACCACTAAATAGGTTTTAAAAGTATAATAATGGTTAATATATCAAGATGATGGGATTTAAAACATTGTTTATGTATATCAATGCAAGAAATATTAAACGATGTATAAAATAATGAAATGGAGAACAAATATAAATAATAATATTATAAATTTTTTAGAATCTACAACATATTCAAACTGCATCATATGTGTTTAATAATGATCACTATATGGGAAGAGAATTCAACCTGTAAAGTATATCTATAGGATAAGTGAATCATATGATGTTGGGATGGGATTTATGAAACTTCGATGAAATGATAGTGCCTCAAATTCAAAGTAGAATAATAAAGATAGATTTGGGTTCCTATGATTCACTAGTGGAATATCCACCCACTATTATATCATATATCAGTAAGGTTTATATAGAATCCAAGGATGATCTGTAATGACCCAAGAAACTGTGGTTTGAGTAATGACAAGTTTGTTTTACAATGCCACCCGTTAAGTGAACAAAAAATCATCTTATAAGATTATAATAATAATAAAATAGAAAAACACATCAAATTAATGAAAGGCCCTTTTATTCAAACGAATAATATCTCGGTGACTACAACTCACACTGATCGAACAAGAAGTTAAGATAACCAAAAATCCCAATTAAAAACCCAATTACAAGTATAGGGAGACTGATTAAAACCACTAGGACCCCAAGAAGTCGGTAAGGGTCTTTGGCATCCATTAGAATAAACACGAGGATGTCTGAAGCCACCACAGCCATGCTGAGCACCAAAGGAATCACACAAACCATCACCTCTTTTCTCCTTCAGTCACCTTGAGTGAGGGATACCCCGGGACTAGACTTTTTATAAGAACATTAATTAGACTGTTGGACCCTAATGACTATAAATATAACCGTTGGCTCCCCCATGATTCTCTTATCCACTAATGATTTATGTCGGACCATTTAAGATAAGAGTTTTTTACCCCCGAAAGGTTTAAAAAGTTAATTGTGTAATTTGGGTTAATATTTAAAGAGTGAAATCAATAATAAAATAATTACTTTATTGCTTTATTTCCCAAAAAGTAAATTATATTTTATGTTTCAAAATAGTGAAAATTAATATTATTATTTTTCCACTATTTACTATACATGTTTTTAACTTGAGCAATTAAACTTTTGTTTTGTAATTATATTGAATCTGATGGGTTTTTACTTTGTCTAAGAAAATATGTACTCAAACTCTTGAGTTATATATATATATGTCGCATCAATACATAAATTAAATGTATTATATTTATCTAGAAATTAAATATAAGTAATAATATTAATGCGAATGTTTATAATTTGAATTAACAGTTTTGAAAACTATGTCAAATTATGATTTCATTTACTTATGTGTTTCATAATGATAATATTTATATCAACACACTCTTATGTGTGATTTTGAAAATAATTATAAATGTATTTATGTTTAATGTTTAATTGTATTAATAAAATTAATCTTTAATTAATGAAATTAAGATAATTAGTTAATAAAGGAAAATAAATAAAAAAAATATATATATATGTTTTGATAAGGGTGAATTAATTAATATAATTTTTTATTAAATAAACCTTTGACCAATTACTTATCATAAAATAATAAAAATTAGACCAATAGTTGAATATTATTAATAAAAACAATGTTATAATAAGATAATAGAAAATAATATTAATAAAACAACTTTTTTTTAAAACAGAAGACCCGCGTTTAATTTTTTTACACCACACCCCCGCTCGACCATCCGATACAGCGCCCTTGATCTCAGCCGTTCCTTTCTTTTTATGCCGCACTACATCTTAGCCACACGATCAACTCCCGAATGATATCGGTCATCCACCACTTTTCCGGATTCTTCTTCCCCCGCGGTTTTCTTCTTCCTCGCGCCGTTGTACCAGTGGGATAGGCAGTTTTGTTTTCTTCCATAGGGCGGCGAATAGACCCAACTTTGCCCTATCTTTTCCACAGGTTGGCACCGACTTCCCTCGAATACCCTACATGCAAGTTGAGTCCCCGATATTCTTTTTTTTAAACCCTGGTTTGCACCGAAGGCGAGGAAAGTTTTGCACCGAAGCTCCTTGGATCTCCGACCACCAAACCGGCCTCGTCTGCTTCGTTTTCCTTCTTCTCCTCTCCGAACTGGTAAGGGGACAAATCATACCTCGTTTTTTTAAAGCTTCGGTATATATATTTATATATAGGTTTATATATAAAAACCTATAAGTATATACTCCCTGTTTATATGCTTATGCATGGCTTTGAGAACCACTCTTGTCATCTTCTGAGTGGAATCCCAAAACCGGGGTAAGGGTACTCTGGAGACCTATTTTACTTTGGTTCGGGTATTTGCATATGTACTTTTAGTATATATATATTTATATAAATATATGTATAAAATGATATGTGCAAATATACAAACCTCTTCTCAATATTTATAACCCAGGTTTTATTTCGCCTCTGAAAATAGAGTTTTTGGGTAATTGTATGAACATGTAAAATCATGCAATTGTATGGAGCAGATTGATATATATGTACATGTGATTATATCGATGCATATGTACATCAATTTGCATAAGGGATGAACGTGGTTCTTTTGTTTTGTAATTTATTACAATATAGCATGATGATTAAAATTTTAATTACCGAAAAAGATTATTATTTTAAGAAAAGTTCGAAAACTATTATATACATGTTTATATTTATGATGAAGTTTATGGTTTAGTTTGATATCAAAATAGTTCCATTGAAATTTTCATTTATCACCATTCTTGATAAATCACGATTTTGTTTTGTGAAGATGGGTAGTGTGAAATTCCTTAAACGTTTACAAGGGTATATATCTGTATTCATACATATATGTACTCATATTTATGGATCGACCATGTTGTATGCAAGAATGATTTTATGCCCATAAGGGTTTTATGAAAATTATTTTCACATTATTTTTCTTATGTAAAAGAACTACAGTTGGTTTTACCAAACATTATTTTTGTTTAATGTATAACATGAGAAATATTATTGAGTATGGTTTAATTTGGTAAACCCATGCACATTTGTATACGCACCTAAATTTATATATATATATATATATATATAACCTAGTATCGACATGTTGTCTTCAAATACATGTTCTTCTTATGATGTTTGCAAAATTTTCAAAAGAAAGGTCATGTTATTCAAAGTGAAAATAAGTTTTTACACAACTATATTCATGCGGTTTGCATACATATATACATGACTTCTCAAGATGGGCCTAATTGCACACTTTATATCCCTAACTATATGTATATTCACACAGTTATAAATAAACATCCACAATACCCATTTATCAGCATGTGTATTAGTTATGAATGACCTTGTTTTAACTTGGTATTATGATGCTTTGGAATGTTAAAGTGTTTATGTTCATTTCCTTAAAACCCATGTTTTCAATTGTTAAGATAATTTCTTATGTGTATGGATTTTTAGCATGCATGTCTTAGTTTTATTAATTATTGAACTGTCTTCAAGTTATGAATATCTATGTGAAAAAGGGGTTTGATTAAGGATGTATTAGTGAAACCCTATGAATGAAAGACCATGTCAAGATATGTGAGGGATGTATTGGACTTAAATGTGACGGGTGCGCCCCGAATTATATAGCACAATATGAATAATGTGACGGGTGCGCCCGAAATTATACAGCGCTCCAATGCATAGGGTAAAGTATAAGTCTCATGAGACGTTATGTGCGACGGTCTTGGAAGTTAACCTTGGCTTGTGCTACCATGGAAATGGGATTGGTGGTTAGCCTTGACCCGTTAAGTATGTTTTACGGTCTTGACGCAAAGTCTTGACAAAGTCCGACATTATACATTCCCTCTGCATGTGATGATAAATGGTCAACCAGGGGTTAGTTCAACTAACAGGACATCTCCTAGTTGAAAATTCCCATTACTATGAATATGTAATTATGTGATAAGAACTGTATTTCATGTGGTAAGTTGTTATAAGAACTATATGTCCCCATGAATCATGTTATGAATTTTATCCTTGCTTACACACAAATTTTTCAGAACTGAAGTAATCTTGGTTGTAAATTATTAATTTTCTATTCTTCATGTGTTGCGCTCTCTGATCATGTTTACTTTAATGTTTATTTTAATTACGTACTTCTTCCCTGTTCAAGTGGTTTTCAAAAAAGTTGGATTTTATGTTTTAAGAAATGATAAATCTTTGTTTTTAGTGAATTGTTTTATTCTCTTCAAAAGGACTGCTTTGAGAAAGAGTTTTCTTAAAACGTTTTTAAAACCCCTTACTGGGCATATTTGCTCAAGCTACGTTTTTGTTTTAAATTTTGCAGGCATGGTTTGTACTAATGAAGTTTATCAGAAGCAGCTGGTTTCCAAAAATCCTGAGCCTTGCGATCTTCTTTAGTAATGGGACATGATACATTATTTTCAAATGTAGTAATGAAATGTTAGTATATCATGTCTCATAAGGCACCTGGGGATCGGGGACGCTACAGTTGGTATCAGAGGATGGGTTCAGGAAACTCTGGAAAACCAGGTGGTATGATTGTATTACTATGATTGACTAAGTAAAAATTTTATAACTTTCAGATGGCTGATGAAAATTTACCTACCAACCTACTGTCACTTCCCACTGAGGCTCTAGAGAACATTGTATCTCTAGCTAGCTGTGATAACTTTCTAAATTATGCCCGAATTCGCATGTCATGTAAGCACATGTATGATGTGTCAAACTCACTTAGGGTGCTTAGTCTTCACAGAAGAACTATGTGCCAACTTTGGTATTCCGTTAACCGAGCTAGATCCACTGTTTCTGTAATGTTGTACTTGTGGGGTTTTTGTTAATTTCTTTCTTTTTATAAATAGAATTGCGAGGGCGCAATTCTTTGAAGGGGGAAGTAATGTAACGACCCGAGAAACCCTGTTTTGAGTAATGACAAGTTTGTTTTACAATGCCACCAGTTAAGTGAACAAACAATCATCTTATAAGATAATAATAATAATAAAATAGAAAAACTCATCAAATGAATGAAAGGCCCTTTTATTCAAATGAGCAATATCTCGGTGACTACAACTCACACTGATCTAACAAAAAGTTAACCTAACCAAAAATCCCAATTAAAAACCCAATTACAATTATAGAGAGACTGATTAAAACTACTAGGTCCCCAAGAAGTCGGATAGGGTCTTTGGCATCCATCAGAATAAACATGAGGATGGCCGAAGCCACCGCAGCCGTGCTGAGCACCAAAGGAATCACACGAACCATCTCATCTTTTCTCCTTAAGTCACCTTGAGTGAGGGATACTCCGAGACCAGACTTTTTATAAGAACAATAATTCGACCGTTGGACCCTAACGACTATAAATATAACTATTGGCTCCCCCATGATTCTCTTATCCACTAATGTTTTATTTTGGACCGTTGAAGATAAGATTTGTTTACCCCCGAAAGGTTCAAAATGTTAATTGTGTAATTTTCCATAATATTTAAAGATTGACATCAATAATAATATAACTAATTTATTGATTGTTTTCCCAAAAGGTTAATTATATTTTATGTTTCAAAATGGTGAAAATTAATATTATTATTTTTCCACTATTTACTATACATGTTTTTAACTTGAGCAATTAAACTTTTATTTTGTAATTATATTGAATCTGATGGGTTTTTACTTTTTCTTAGAAAATATGTACTCAAACTCTTGAGTTATATATATATATGTTGCATCAAAACTTAAATTAAATGTATTATATTTATCTATAAATTAAATATAAGTAATAATATTAATGCGAATGTTTATAATTTGAATTAACAATTTTGAAAACTATGTCAAGTTATGATTTCATTTACTTATGTGTTTCATAATGATAATATTTATATCAACACACTCTTATGTGTGATTTTGAAAATAATTATAAATTTATTTATGTTTAATGTTTAATTGTATTAATAATATTAATTTTTAATTCAGGAAATTAAGATAATTAGTTAACAAAGGAAAATAAATATAAAAATATATATATGTTTTGATAAGGGTGAATTAATTAATATAATTTTTTATTAAATAAACAACTGAACAAAGACTTATCATAAAATAATAAAAATTAGACCAATAATTGAATATTATTAATTAAAAAAATGTTATAAAAAGGTAATAGAAAATAATATTAATAAAACAACTTTTTTTTAAAACAGAAGACCCACATTTATTTTTTTTACACCGCACCCCCGCTCGACCGTTCGATCCAGCACCCTTGATCTCATTTGTTCCTTTATTTTTAAGCTGCACTGCGTCTGAGCCGCACGATCAACTCCCGAATGATCTCGGCCATCCACCGCTTTTCCGGATTCTTCTTCCCCGGTGGCTTTCTTCTTCCTCGCGCCACTGTACCATTGGGATAGGCAGCTTCGTTTTCTTCCATAAACTGGATAATAGACCCAAGTTTGCCCCCTATTTTCCATGGGATGGCACTAACTTCCCTCAGAAACCCTCCATGTAAGTTGAGTCCTTGGTTTTATTTTTTTTTAAACCCTGGTTTGCACCGAAGGCGAGGAAAGTTTTGCACCGAAGCTCCTTTGATCTCCGACCACCAGACCGGCCTCATCTGCTTCGTTTTCCTTCTTCTCCTCTCTGAACTGGTAAGGGGACAAATCTTACCTCATTTTTTTAAATCTTAGGTATATATATTTATATATAGGTTTATATATAAAAACCTATAAGTATATACTCCCTGTTTATACGCTTATGCATGGCTTTGAGAACCACTCTTGTCTGCTTCTAAGTGGAATCCCAAAACCGGTGCAAGGGTACTCGGGAGACCTATTTTACTTTGGATCTAGTATTTTCATATGTACATTTAGTATATATATATTTATATACATATATTTATGAAATTATATATTCAAATATACAAACCTCTTCCAATATTTATAACCCTGGTTTTATTTCACCTATGAAAATGGAGTTTTTGGGTAATTGTATGAACATGTAAAATCATGAAAGTGTATGGAGCATATTGATATATATGTACATTGTGATTATATCAATGTATATGTACATAAATGTGCATAACAGATGAACTTGGTTTTTTTGTTTTGTAATTTATTATAATATAGCATGAGGATTAAAATTTTAATTACCCAAAAAGATTATTATTTCAAGAAAAGTACCAAAACTATTATACACAGGTTTATATGTATGATTAAGATTAAGGTTTAGATTGATATCAAAATAATTCCTTCGAAATTTTCATTTATCACCATTCTTGATAAATCATGATTTTGTTTTGTGAAGATGGGTAGTGTGAAATTCCTTAAATGTTTACAAGTTTATATATATGTATTCATACATATATGTAATCATATTTAGGGATCTACCATGTTGTATGCAAGAATGATTTTATGCCAATAAGGGTTTTCTGAAAATTAAGTTCACATTCTTTTTCTTATGTAAAAGAACTCCAGTTGGTTTTACCAAACATTATTTTTGTTTAATGTATAACATGAGAAATATTATTGAGTATGGTTTAATTTGTAAACCCATGCACATGTGTATACACACCTAAATATATATATATATATATAACCTAGTATCGACATTTTGTCTTCAAATACAAGTTCTTCTTCTGATGTTTTCAAACTTTTCAAAGGAAAGGTCATGTTATTCAAAGTGAAAATAAGTTTTTACACAACTATATTCATGCAGTTTGCATACATATATACATGACTTCTCAAGATTGACCTAATTGCACACTTTATATCCCTGACTATTTGTATATTCAAACAGTTTTAAATAAACATCCACAATATCCATTTATCAGCATGTGTATTAGTTATTAACGACCTTGTTTTAACTTGGTATTATGATTTTTTGGAATGTTAAAGTGTTTATGTTCATTTCTTTAAAACCCATGTTTTCAATTGTTAAGATAATTTCTTATGTGTACAGATTTTTATCATGCATGTCTTAGTTTTATTAATGATTGAACTGTCTTCAAGTTATGAATATGTTTGTGAAAAGGGGGTTTGATTAAGGATGTATGAATGAAACCATATGAATGAAAGGCCATGTCAAGATATGTGAGGGATGTATTGGACTTAAATGCAACGGGTGTTCCTGGAATTATATAGCACAATATGAATGATGTGATGAGTGCGCCCGGAATTATACAGTGCTCCAATGCATTGGGTAAAGTATGAGTCTCATGAGACGTTATGTGCGACGGTATTGGTAGTTAGCCTTGGCTTGTGCTACCATGGAAACGGGATTGGCGGTTAGCCTTGACCCATTAAGTATGTTTTACGTTCTTGATGCAAGGTCGTGACAAAGTCCGGCATTATACATTCCCTCTACATGTGATGATAAATGGTCAACTAGGGGTTAGTTCAACTAACAGGACATCCCCTAGCTGAAAATTCCCATGACTATGAAAATGTAATTATGTGATAAGAACTATATTTCATGTAGTAAGTTGTTATAATAACTTTACATGCCCATGAATAATGTTATGAATGTTCTCCTGGATTGCATAGAGATTTTTCAGAACTGAAGTAATATTTGTTGTAAATTATGAATTATCTATTCTTCATGTGTTGTGCTCTATGATCATGTTTACTTTAATGTTTATTTTAAGTACGTACTTCTTCCCTGTGAAAGTGGTTTTCAAAAATGTTGGATTTCATGTTTTAAGAAAAGAAAATGCTTTGTTTTTAGTGAAGTGTTTTATTCTCTTCAAAAGGACGGCTTTGAGAAAGAGTTTTCTTAAAACGTTTTTAAAACCCCTTACTGGGCATATTTGCTCACCCTACATTTTTGTTTTAAATTTTTCAGGCATGGTTTGTACTAATGAAGTTTATCAGAAGCAGCTAGTTTCCCAGAATCCTTAGCCTCGCGATCTTCTTTAGTAATGGGACATGATATATTATTTGTAAATGTTGTAATGAAATGTTAGTATATCATGTCTCATAAGGCACTCGGGGATCGGGGTCGCTACATGATCCTAGGTGGTGTATGTATTAATTCATTAATTTATAACACATATATTAATTCCATCTCAAATTTATATATCCTATGCATGAATTCATTCAATCCCATTGTTTTCATATTATAAAAAATATCTTTTAATGGTTTATAATATGGAGTATTGATAAGATATCTCACAATACTACCAACATAGGTAGTGATGTTTATAAATAAATATATATATATTCCCCATTATCCATGAAAATAAAAAATATAATACATGCCATAATATATTTATATATAACACATATAAGGATTTAGGGTGAATATATCATTCACTTTAGTGGTGATAAATGTAAATTTATGTCTTATTGGGTAAATTGGGGATGTAATCAAAGAGGCTTTGCAACAATACTTGAATTGTATTTGAACCTTGATTAAAGATTTTGGTTTTTTTTGATACTCAAGGAATAATATTATTTGACGGTCAAAATATTAATATACACTGTCATGTGTTTCTTGTATCCCAATCAAGGGTTCAGTGGGTAAATATACTATAAAGGAAGTTTTGACTAAAGAATTTTAGAAGAAATAGAAATTACAAAAGTGATACCACCAATTAAGGCCTAAAGAAGAAATCCAACGGTGTTAGTGAAGTGGAAGGAAAATTAGTTGAAGAAGAAACATAGGAGTTTCAATATTTGATAAAATCAGAAATTACTTATTTAAAATTTTAGGACAAGGTGAATTTTTATGTAGGTGGGAATGATAAGAAATTGGAAAGTGATGATACAAACTCATTAGTCAGTAAGGCTACTACAATATAGACTAGTTAGGCTAATGTTTGAATTCTCCAGAACCATCTTAGGATAGCAACTTACTGAAGGAGGGGGTAAAGGGAAATAGTTAATAAATTTTAGAGGAAATATTTTATTTTCACATAGTTAAGGTAATTATCCATGTGGTTAGTTGTTTGGGGTTGTTTAGAGTTATGAGTTATAGGGAGATATTTTACATAAGCTTATGGAGTCACCCTAGAGTTCATATATATTTTGGTTCTATGATTTTAATGGTAATTTTGTTATTTCTTGTTTAAAATCCAATACTTTCTTTAGGACTAGAAAAGGGTGTACTCTAATGAGTGGTGTTGGAGATCCTTATAAAATTATAGATATTGATTGTAATTTTAAAAAATTTTCTAAATTTTCAATAAAAAAACCCTATTATTATTCTTCTTCTTAAAATATAAATCAAGATTTGACTTTCCTTCCCATATCACTTACTTGAATTTAGTGGTACCCCAATCCTGCTCCATGATTCACTATACCCCATTTAATGTATATTATATCAATTAACCAATTTCATGACCAATTGGACAATACTTGTTTTTTTATTTTCATACATGATATTTAGTGACAATGATATACCCTTTCCCTTTTTACATAGTTTGAAAGCTATAATAAAAGAAGAATAAATATTTACAAGGGATAATATTTGAAGGATTTCTACGAGTTATTTTTTTTACTATTGATTTTTATATTTTTGTTTTATCTATATGTTGGTATACACATTTGATTTATGAAATTGAATCTCAATTTTTTTACATTAAAATATAATTATATAATTTAATTAAAATTTATGAAATTTCATACAAACATACATGTTGGAAAAATATAGTCTCATTCATGCATGTATTGATTATATTATTATTGAATTATAATTAAACTAATATAAAAATTTAAAAATAGATATATATATATATATATAACCTTGAAATTTCATGATTATATAATCAAATAATGAGGTACTGTCACAAATCAACATGGGATACTCTGACACAACATCTGAGTCAGCCCATAGAAAGGCCCAAAGGGAATTCCTGATCGCTATAGTATGAAAACAAGTGTCTGGGAATCATAGAATCACATTTGGGAATGATTTTGATTAAATAATCATAAATAAATATGCATATAAAACATACTAAGAACTAGGCATGACCCACATATAAATTTAATTTCCATGTAAGTTGAATAAAAAATTTAAAATAAGAATTAATCCAAACAAGTCGTATAAAAAACAAACAAACACATAACCCACATACCATGATACAAAAGAGGTAAAAAAACCAAATAAAATATCTAAAGATATATGAGGGCCAAAATTATCAATACATAAATGATTCAAAAAAAAGAAAGTCTAATATATAAAACCGAAAATCTCCACATGACCCCTGACCACCATCCAACCACATCACCAAGACATTATTCATGAATGAACAAATAGGATAAGTCCATAATGAAGAGATTATCAGGAACCTAAATTAGGAGTCATAAAAGCTACTTGATTTATAAAATCCAGTCAGTATAAGTATGGACTAATCCAAAAAACTAGTAGGATGTCATTGATAATTTTTTTAATGGAATTATATTCATATTCTATTATATTTATTATAGATTAAAACAGTATTCATGAAATTAATTTATTTTTATCATTTGATTAGAACCAACCACATAAATAAATAGAAACATTCCCCCTTAAAAAATTGATTCATTTAAGGAAAACCCACAAGTTCTAGTAAAATTACATAAAAATTATATTTAAAAGAATTATAGGAATACCTTTAAAACTAAGAGAGTTTTGTAATTTATTTTAAATCCTCACTTTACCCTTTTATTTCCCAAAACACATGGTAACTTGTTTTAAAAAAGATGAAATAGAAGTAAACATAAATCATATACATGTAATAAGTATTATGTATAGGGAATATGTAAATCATATCATGTGAAATGAATACTAAAAGAAAATGAATATAACCTGTAATAACATCTACTCTAATAAAGGGATATAATAAAATCATGGGAATAACTCTATAGGAACCAAGATCAAGGCACCCTAGGATCCATGTAACATATTAGTAACTAAAACAATCATATCCCATAATATTTAGTCCTAAAAAGGATATTAGAGAGAACTACTTCATGTTCTAGTTGTAAGTCATATCATAGTGTCATTTTGTTAGTGTTTCATAATCCAATTATTGGTAGGGAATTAAATATGTAGTAGTAGATTTACTAGTCTCCCTTACCAAAGTACATGAGGTTTCTATATTAGACCAAATAGAAATGAGTCATATTAATCACAGATTCAATCACTTAAAACAACAATGATATATAAAACTATCCCTCATCTTACCTCTAAATACCCTTAAAACAAATAACCACTTTTCCATCAAAACCAAATATATCACAAATAACTTTTAGGATCAAAAATAATAGTAAATAAGGTTCTTTATCAAAAATACATTAATTAAGTACCAACCAGGACTTGGATACCTCTTTGAGAACTCAAATCATGAAATCCCATCAACATTTTTACAAATGGGTGTTATAGATTTAAAAAAACGTTCAAAACATGGAAGTCCCATTTTAAAACAAAATACTTTTTAATTCTTTTATAACAAAACTTTTAAACCAAAATGAAATTTAATTCCATTATAAGCACATTTAACACACACAATAAGGAGCCCAAAAATCATTTAAAATATCACTACACATCATAATAATCAAACCAAGAGTATGAATCATAAAATGATAACCAAATAACACCAAACCTCAATGACAATAAAGTACCTTTAAAAAGAATATATTTTATTGAAAAAATAAGTACCATTATTAATAAATTACTTTTAAGAAAAAATTTCCCAAGTCAATAGGTATCTTAAACATCCTTTTTAATACTTGAATTTCCATAAAGATGTTTTTGAGGAATTTTATGAAGAGCTAGAGGGATTTTGAAATTGGTTTTAACTATATATAAATCAAGATCCATTAAAAACCTCTTTTTATCTTAGGGGATTCCACCTGGTTTTGATGAAAAGTTCTCTTTAACCATGTGTGAACCATGCACAAGGGAACCCATATAAGGTTACCTTACACAATCCCTTCTTTAATCTACATGATTTTTGTACCTATGTGCTAGTCATGGGAGAGACACTGAGACACCTAGGAAGAGTAAACAACTTAGATGAATGGTTTACCAAACCATACACTAGGCATCAAAAAATATTTGAGGATAAAGGATATTAATATAATTCCCCAAGGATCTTGAAATACCCAACAAAAAAACTCTCAAACCATAGAACATAGGGAATCAAAGATCAATAAACCTATTTAAATCTATAAATGATATAAAAATACCCCATTATACAATAATAACATCACACAAATAGAAAATTATGAAGGATATAATAAAAAAATTGTGACCTTAAATAAGTATCCCCATAATTTAAGGTTTTCTCTAACTTGTTGAGATGATAAAATCAATATGCAACAAGAAAGATAACTATAGGGCATGAACTACTCTGCATAGTTGAATAGGTAAAGATAGTATAGCCATTAGAGAATCACATTAATGATCACATGAAATTAAATAGTACTTAGATCTGTATTACTAAACCTCCATTCATCTAGATTGAAGGTCTTAAGAATTTTCAAATAAGAGGTCTTAAAATGCATGATCTAATCAACTATTATCATACATAAAATTTATCCAAAAATTACAGAGGAATATTTAACAAAACATATAGATTTAGGGTCACTAAACATCTTAGGATGAACCATAAAAATAATCCTCACCATCATAGCCCCATGAATCACATCATAAAACGAATCCAGGACAGCTTATAACAGTCTCAAACCGAGGTCTTAATGAAGGTGTCCTTCAAGAATAAAACATTAATCAAGTAATTAATAAATAAATCAAGAATAAAAATAATACTCAATAAAATATGAATTAAAATTATGTTAGGAACTCTTGGGTAAGTCTCAATCACTAATAATCATTTAGTTATACCACTCTAATTGGAGTATGGGTAGGGTTAACAACCAGAACGAAACACACTTGAACCAAGATAGATATCAATCTAAGGTATATTCACATGATAAAAACTTATTATAACACATCATTTTTTTCAGAGGAATACTTAAATAATAGATATCACCAGACCCAAATCAGAAGAACAATGCATACACATAGCATGGGAAATACTTATCAAAAATAAAATCACCAATAAAATGACTTTTAATTTAAAATTAATAAGAAAAAGTTTATAATAATACCCATTATTCTTAAAATCATTAAACATTACTTATAAAATAGTTTAGAAGTTCACAAATACCTATTTTAATTCATTTTTATAGTTCACAATCATTCATTGAAATTATTTTGAAAATAAAAAACATTATGTTCATTTCAAACTATCTTTGGAAAATAATTTATATACTTCAAAACATATATTCTATATCTTAATTTTTTTTCCAAAACAAATCACTAATAATATACAACTAAATGACAAAAAAATATCAAAAAACTCTACTTAATTTATCCCAAATAGTACTCAACCATGATAAAAAATAACCTATAAAAACGTGTGGGTCAACACAAGTTCTAAAGGGGTTAGTGGCCTTTTTATGTTTGGGGGACTATACCCAAACCACAAAACCACCAACGAGTGCTTCTTAGAGAAATTTGAATGTGTTTTATATGGGTTGTTTGATCATTTGAGCAAATGAAAAACCTCCAGTTCCAATACAATTTTCAACCCAAAACATGAAAAAAACTATAAAAAACATGTATAATATCAATATAATTCAAAAAAATATCAATCGAACACAATAAAAAATAAGAAATAAAATTTTTATCCATAATAAAAAATTTATAACTGAGCTCCCATGGTAACTTGAGGCTTCAAATGTGAAAGAGAAAGCTTGATTCTCCCCTTACACACCTCTTTTATTTGAACATTCTTATCTCAAAACATCCATTACTTCCCATATAAAAAATGGTATTCTAATACCATTGTTTAATAAACTTATCTGGGAAACCCTAAATTGGCACCCAAGATGACCCATGGAAAGGATCAAAGGGCATTCCTAATCTGAACAGGCTGAAAAATAATGTTTGGGAATCATGTAATCCAACATGAGAATATTTTTTTTTCGAAAAAACATAACTAAATATGCCGAATAAATTTATTGAGAATATGACATAAATAATCTATAAGTTGGAGTTCCATGGAAATCAAATAATCAGTTTCAATATAAGAGGAAAACTAGACAAGGAATAAAATAAACATCCAAAACAATTTTTTTGATAAAAATTACCTACATTAAACCAAATAAAAAATATAAATATACAAGAGGGATGAAATAGAAAATTAATACATGATTCAAAATAAATAAAAAAATAAAAAATATTAAATTGATTATATCCACATGAACCAAGGTCACTATCTGATAATATTTCAAATAACCACTCCATGAGTGACCAAGGAGGATATATCTATAATGATGATCTACTTGATTTCCTAAACTAGGACATGAAAAAGCTACTCATCCTATAAATACCGAGTGGTATATGTAGATTTTCAACTGAAATATCAATAGGATGACATAAATAAAATTATTTTAGAGATTCCTATCATAATCCATTGTATTTATACTAGTTTGAAATAAAATTTATGAAATTCATAACATTTTATAATTTGATTAAACCCAACCACATAAAAATATTCGAACAACTCCCTTTTAAAAAATTAAACAACTTCATTTAAGGAAAACTATTTGTTCCAGTGAAATCACATTAAAAAACTTTTTAATGGATGTATGGAAGTACTTTTAAAACCAATATAGTTTTAGAATTTAGTTTAAATCCTCAATTTAATCATTCATTTCTAAAAGAAGTGATAAGTTGTTTTTTTAAACGATACTGAACCAAACCCAATTAATAATCTTGTAAAATTTCTCAAAGATAAGACATGTATAAATCATATCACGTGTAAAGGAAACTAAAATAAAATAAATATAACCATAAATAACATCCAATCAAGTAATTAAAAATAATAAAATTCTTGAGAATAACCTTATGGGAATTACGGTCAAGGAAATTTAGTATCGTCACATTATCTTAGTCTTAAAACCAATCATATCTAGTTATATCTAGCCATATCCCGTTGTGTATGGGATATTAGGGATAAATACATCAATTAGCAAGGGTAAGTCACATTATAGTATCTTATAGTTAGTGTGGAATAAATTAATGCTAGGTAGGAAATGAAATAAATATTAGTACTTGTCCCAGTGTTCCCTACCTATGTACACAAGGTTCCCCTGATAAACCAAATAGGGGTGACTCATATCAATAATTAATTCAATCATATAAAACATAAATGACAAATAAAAGGTATCCCTAATCTCACCTCCAAATACCCTTCATATAAGAACCCCTTTTACATCAAACATAACATATCACATATAAAAATTAGTCTAAAAAACAATAATAAGAAAGGATCTCAATCCAAACAACTTATATAATGTTCCAATTGTTCCATGGATACCACTTTGATAGATAAAATTATGAAATACCTTTAATGATTTTCCTAATGAGCCTTAAATATTTGAACTATGGTTAAAATAGGGAAATCAGTTTTTAAAACCAAATTAAGTTCAATAATGTGAAAGAAACACTCTAAAACAAAAATGAATCTTAATTCCAATATAAAAAACTAAACATACTTAATACTGAAACCAAAATTAATTTAAAATAACACTAAAAATCATAATAATCAAACCAAAATTTAAGAATCATAAAATTATAACACATAACACAAAATCTAAATAACAATCAAATAAATTTTAAAAGATATAATTTATTTGAAAAATAATTATAATTCTTAATATTTTACTTTTATAAAAAAACATCCAAGTCATTATGTATCTTGTAACACCTTGATAGGAATCCTAGGGTTCGATTTGAAGTGACAGATAACCTTATACTCACCTCCCCACACGCAATAGGTTTTCTACTAGGGGAAATGGTGTAATGTAACATGGGGAGACTATACCCCTAGTAAATATAACCTTCAAAATTTAGTAAAATATTACTATAAGAAAAATTTATAGCACAATAGAATAATTACATGAATAAATACTATAATAGATGTTATTCAAAGTCATAAATAAGTAATCAATAGACCCAAATGTTTTGGTAAAAAAGTATATCAATAAAACTGGAAATAAAAATAAATATAAGTGTAGTGACTAGAATTTGGGGTTGGTACTTGTACCACATCCATCTCCCAACACCACATTCCTAAGAAACCTCTTGAAGGGTACATTACCTCCATCTGATCTGTAACATCCCAAGTAAATAAGGAACATGAAATTTTAATATTTATTAATATTTTTTGTATTAAGTATTAATTTTACTCTAAAGGGGATTCTATGTTGGATGGCGGACATGATACAAAACAATGAGTTTCTTTGGAATCTTACGTTGCACACTAATAATATAATATTATTATTTTAAATGGTAGTTAATGCCTAGCAATTGTATTGTAGGAAATAAATAGATATAAAAAAATATGATTATACTTTTTTTTTAAATGTTTTTATATTTATCCAATAAAATTTAGAGGCTTAAAATGTGAATAAATCTAAGCATAAATACTCTAATATTCTTTAAAAGGTTGATTTTCCACCATTTGATAGCGAACCATATTTAAATATAGTTTGTTCATTTTTATATGTTATATTTGGATAAATAAAATTATTCTTTATATTAGGGACATCAAAATTTACTTTTGGTATATTTTTGGTATTTTTCTAATAAAGTTCATTTTTAATGAATAATGAAAAATACTATATTTTAATTCAAAAGTGCCTTTTAATTTAATTTATTTATATGTTTAGATTATCTTTTCAATTGGTTCAAAAGTATAATTAGAATATATTATTACTATTTAATCTAATTTTTGACATTGGTATTAATTTTACTTTGAAATTGGACATAAAAAGGTGTCAATCTTTTGATAGTTATTATTTCTTAAAAACACGCTTTTTGTTTTGACAGCGGGAATTAAGTTTAAATAAATTTATGCCACTTCTGTGTTTTGAATTTGGAAAAATGGATTCCATATTTCGAATTATGAGGCCTAAATTATGTAAAAAGGTTACTTTTATTTTTATACATTTTAAATATTTACTTCAGTAAATATTTTATTTACCATGATTAAAGTGTAAATATAATAAATAAGGGTAAAATATAATATTATAATAATATAAAATACTCTGACATGTGTTTTAATCATATTGGATGATAAAAATCCTACCATTGGAATCCTTGGGTTGAATTTGGGACCCCATGGAGCCACATGGGAGTAATAATGACACTTTATATTAATTAATTTAATTTAAAGCCGAAAATGCATAAACAAATATCTTTTAGTAAATAAATTTTTACATGGGGTTATATAAGTTATCATTTAGATTTTAAATATTATTTGGAAATATAAAAATATTTCCTACATCATGGTATCTTTTTTTATAAATTTTGGAAAACAAATAAATTAAAATATATATGACACAATAATGATGCAATATTTAACCATTTAATAAATGATTTAAATAAATAAGATTATAAATATTAAAAAAATATCAAAAATCTATCCAATTCTTATTTTATGATTTTATTTAGACCATGAGTCATCATAAATTTTACTTTTACAATTATTTTACCGTTTGAAGTCGAAGATGAGGGTATAATAAAATAATTGTTTCAAACTTTCAAAAAGAGCCCTCCTCTCCCTTATAAAAAACCCTAATTTCTAAACAATTACTCACACCTCTAAAGCCTTTTGGATCATCCAAAATCTACCCAATTAATCTCCCTACATACCTATCCTCCTCTAAGAAGTCTTACCATATGCATAAGGCACTTCAAGAAGTCTTTTTGGTTCAAACCAAAGGAAGTTACCCAAATTAAAGGCAACGATTTATCTTAAATTATTTTCTTTTATTTTAGCTCACTAAACCATATACTCTTTTTATGAATTTCTTTTATAACAAAAAAATATTCTAAATATACTGGGATGTTGTTTTGAGAAGGATTCTAACTACACACACCTCCATTTAATGGGTGAAGAACATACTGTTTCTGTGAATGACAAACTAACGCCTCACGAAGCGATGATTGTTCAATTATCTCCTACCCCGTCTTATGGTTGACATTAAGATGGAATTGTATTTTTATATGATATATATTATGTTTTTTTTCTATATTATTTTTTAATTTTTATTTACAAACATACCTTTATGCCTTCTAATATGCATAAACACGATAATTTCATTTGAGGTAGTGCGGACTACCGCCCCTCAAAGTGATATGATTCGTTCATGACATACATGGAACATATAAAGATGGAGTTAATTAAATTATATAATATATATCTCATATGATATTATACTGTAATTATAATATACCTATTTATCATTATGTTTTAAATCCATTAAAGTACGAAATCGAAATGAAAGTAGCGTTCATGCGTACGTACGGCTTACCTTCTCCATGAATGGTGCATTTCATTTCTTATCTCCAAATGGTATGTACTGTTATAAATACATATATACACTAGATATATATGATTTATGTGATATCTAAATCAGTAATATCATTTTGGAGATAATTGATTTTTCAGGACACAAACAACTTGTAATTAAAAGGTGTTCATTTTTACACAAGTACCAAATATCGATGAAACAACTATTAATAAATTAAATGATTAAATAATGTTTATAACATGATAATAAGTGATATAAAGGAATAGTATACTTGAAAAAGTTTCTAGGAATGTATAAATTAAGTTTATTTTATTATTCAGGATATGAAATAACGATCGAGTCAAGTCGGACCTGATTTAAGTGATTTCTTATCTTACTTTTAATGCCGTGAGATTTCCATTGTTCACCAGATATTTGTTACATGTGGTGTATTTTTTACTAATGTTTGATATATATTATCATGATTACATTTATATTCATGTTATTATGTGATTCATTTGGTGTTTATTAACTTTTTCTCATATGACTCGATTGATTACAACGTGGTAAGGTTTTTTTCATCTCACTTTTTATTCCGATGAGATTCATGCTATATTAGCCACTATTTCCTTTTGTGTGGTGGATTTACTACCCATTATTGTATTATTTTCGTAATATACTTTAATTTATGGGTATTTACATATTGATTGTGTCTATATGTGATTAAATGAGAAGCGTCGTCCCATCAAACCCAACATTGCTATGGAGGATGGATCGTTTACGGATGATAGAGAGATCATCAGGGGGATGGAAATTTCTTTATGTAAAATCATTCTTGCTGATCCGAACCAGAACATGATTAATGGTTATCCACATGGGGGAGAAGATTTTTGTGGGTGGATTCCCAATTTCATTTCAACTCACGATAATTTACTAATGGAAGGGGTCCCAGAGGAGGAGTAGATCCATGAAGCCATGTTGAACTTGAACCCCGAGTGCAAGCCGGGACTAGAATTCTTCCCCGAATGGTTCTACAAGAGCTCCTAGGAGGTGGTAAAGTAGGATATTGTCGCAGCAGTGCATGACTTCTTTAGAGGAGGAATCTTACCACGGGCCTCCTGCGCGACGACTCTAGTCCATATTCCAAAGATCAAAGACCACTCCTCCCTCATTCACTACAGACCCGTAAGTATGTACAACTTCCATTATAAGATACTATCCAGTACCATTAATGTAAGGCTTTCTTCGCTCCTACCCCACTGGATATCCCCCAAGAAACATAGCTTTGTTAAAGTCTGGTCCATTCAAGGGGCAATAGCGCTGTCGTTGGAAATGATGAGGGATCTCAAAACCAAGGTTCGTGGTTCCAATATAGCAGCAAAAATGGATATAAATAAGGCATACGATAGAGTTGAATAGGGGTTTATTAACAGGGTGCTAGTAAGAACATGCTTATCCTCCTAGGCCTATGATATCCTCTTCAGATGCTACAACTCCCCCTGGATGGTAGTGTCCTTCACGGGGAAAACCAAGGGATTCTTCAAGGTAACTAGAGGGTTGTGGTAAGGGGATCCCATCTCCCCGAGCATCATCATTATCATACAGGAAACTCTTAGCCGGATGATCAACAACGGAATATCCAATGGTGACTTTCTCCCCTACCGAAGGAGCTCAAACCTTACATCCACTTCCCACCTAATGTTCGCTGACGACAATCTTATTTTCACAAATGAATGCAAGATATCAACATGGGGTATCACCAGGGTACTGGAAGAGTACTTCCACTAGAGTGGACAAGTTGTTAACAAGGAGATAGATGTGCTCCTAACAGGGCTGAGGATCTGTGTTAGAGGCTAGGCATGTAGTGGGGAACATTCCCAATGATGTATCTTGGAACACCCATATCCCCAGGCAGAATGCGTATACGAGACATCGACCACGTGGTGAGAAGGATCACGACCTGAATTCTCAACTGGAAGAATCAATTCCTATCCTTCGGGGTCAGGATTTCCTTAGTTAACAGCGTCCTATTAGACATGTCGATACATGCTTTGGCCTCCACGAATGTGTTGAAGGGTGTTATCAAATCTATTGATAAAATTCTCACAGGATTTATCTGGGATGCTTCCGCGGTAGGAAAAAGATGCTGGGTTTCATGGGAAAAAATGGAAAAACCGATCCTGGACAAGGGTATTAATGTTAAGAGTTTAGACATAACAATCAACTGCATACATGAAAAACTTGCATGGGATGTTTTGGAAGCACAAACCCTGTATGGAAAGTTGATGTCCGGTAATAGGGGTGCTAATGTGGTCGATCCACCTGCACATCCATCTCCCCTCTAGTCCAAGATTAACAACATCATACCAACCCTCCTCCGGAACTCGCAATGGATTTTAGGGGAGGGGAACATATCGTTATGGTACAACAATTGGGTAGGCAAATAGATCGGCTATCCTGGGTGCCCTGCGCCTAACATCTCCTTTATGGAGGCGAGTCTCCACCCGGTGTTCATCAAGGAGATATTGGACAGTAACTAAAATGAGATATTTTCTTCGATCTTCATTAATTATGACCAGGACAAGTGTGTTTTCACACCCTCCAAATCGGGGAATTTCAACACTAAAGACTATCCCAGGATGTCCAGAACACCGGATCAGTGGGACGGATGGAATGAAGTAGTCTGGTTTACTAAGATTCCCATTAAATACAAATTTCTTATTTGGTGGATCAGGAATAAGGCGATACCTTTGGATGAAAATGTCAAAAGGATGGGCATCATCCTGCCCTCCAAATGCCAATGTTCTAAGGAGGGAAGGGAGGAAAATACAACTCACATATTCTTTGAAGGGGAGTGGGCTCATGAGGTGTGGAGTGCTTTTGGCGGGCTCACTGCTTATTCTTCTCGGGAGCTGAATGATACCCATTTCAGGGACTGGTGGTTTAGGGGAGCTGATGAAAATGGACTGGAAAGAATAACAAGAACCTTGATTCTCAGTGCTGGGTGATAGTGTCTATGGTAGGCAAAAAACAGGGCAATATATGAGGGGAGTAATTCAATAGGGAGGGCCATAATTTCGAGTCAAAAGAGTATACTGGTTGACATGGTGTCACTGATAAACAACTGGAAAGAGGCACCTTCTCTCCGTATGCTACAGGCCCTCCCACCATCCAACACTCCCACTCGGGGACACTGGGTGAGATGGTATCTTCCAAGAATCGGCCTCAAGATCAATACATACGGTTCTTGAATCTCATGGGATATGAGAGGCAGAGGAGTTGTCCGCGATCACATGGGAAGTGTTTGGCTAGCCTTCACAGCTTACTATGGCAGTAGCACATCTATGCTGGCAGAGGCAAAAGCTGTTCTCACAGGGCTCAACCTCTATTCTCAGAAAAACATTATCCTCTCTCAAGTGGAAACAAACTCAATGATCATTCATGATTCCCTACATGGTATAGGTTCTATTCCATGGTCAATCTCATATATCATTAGGAGTTGTAAGGGCCTCGTCAACAATGATGAATTGGTAACTTACACCTAGCATGAGGGGAACAAAGTAGTAGATTATCTTTCCTCTTTATATGTCCATGGCTCTAACTTAGCTTGTTTATCCAATATTGATCTCTTGAAGCCTGAGGGGGTGAATTTGATTCGAGGGGACGCCCTTGGACTACATTACTTTAGGCCCCCCTAATCCGCTGTCTTTTCACTTGGTACTTTGTACTTTGTACTTTGTACCTTGTTTTTTGTACTTTGAGTTTTCTAGTGAATAAAAATGATAATATTGATGATGATATTCATTGTGTGATCTTTCTTTCATGGGGTGTATGTTTCTTAAGTTACCAAATTAGCAAGGGAACCTTTCACCCTCCCATTTTTAATAGACTTCTTTTTTTATGTCTTTTTAATTTACATCTTATTGTGTTGGGATATGTTCTTCTATATACTTATTGATGTAAATTTAATGTCCATGTGATGAGATATCCTTTTCTCTCCCAAATTATTTTCTGAATTTTAATGTGACATCGTTAGGATGTTAAATTTCCTAAAGAAAACTTCTTAATCGAATTTCAATTTTTGGGATAAACATCTACTTCTTGATTATGCCGTGCAATGAATATGTGTGAATAACCTATGATTGTTTTACACTTAATATCCACTTATATTGGGTGTATTTATATATTTCACACATAATTATGTAATTTATTTATCCTTAATCTAAGGGTTCCTTCTTTATAAGGTATTTCATCTCAATTTACATTTCCATTGATACTTCATTGTTGATATGAACCAATTCACTCTTATATGGTATATATACTGTCCTTTGGCACAATATATCATGAATACCTTTATTATTATGACATTATTAAGTTCTAATTAAAAGTTATTCCACAATTATTTCTATTCTAGAATCTCCCATTTTGTTAAAAACTATTTAACTAAAATATCATTTTAAATGGTTTAAATGATTATTCTTCTTAATAGTTCACATTAATGTCCATGTTTTAAAAATTGTTTTAAGGATTTAGTCATATGGACATGAATGTAATGAAATGGAAATTTATTTTAAAAGACTCAAAGTGGTATGGGACACATTGATTCAAAAATCTCTTTATTTAATATTTTAAATGGTATTTTGTAACGCCCCGAACCCAGTTACCCAGAGTTGGTTCATTATTACATAACATTGGCATGATCACAAAAGATCAAGTCTCAAAAGACTGATTATTTTAGTATCCTTGGAATCACTAGATTCATTCATAATGTTTACATTACATCATAAAATGAAAACTACAACAATGTAGTATCCATAGTCCACACTCATATCCCCTCAGACTCTCCCTACAGGTCAGTCATAAAATACTTCTTCACATCCTGGGAAAAATAAAACATAGAAAGGGGTGAGATGAGATGCCCAGTAAGGATAACAGTATAGCGGAATTCATTCATAAATAAGTATAAAAATTTAAGTCAATGTATAACTAAAACAAAAGACTTTTAAACTTGAACTTCATCATAATATGGCAGAAATAAAATGAAATAATTCCATTTAATTATTCACATGGATATTCTACTAATCTAATAATCACATGAAATATCAAAAACCACTTTCATAATGATGGAATTCATAATTCTAGATTATCATAACCACATAGTCAAGGACTTGGGCCAAGACTACAAATAATATTTTTTCAAGGCCATGTTCCAAGACTCCAGTTTGTCTCATGAGACCTACCGATGCATCGAGGAGCTATAGAAGGCTCCACCTGTCACTTAGTAAGTCCAATGGATTCCTCATGTGAATATGTTTAAACATAACATAAACATTCATATTAAAAGTAGCATATGAAATGTCAATACTTTTTCCATAAACCATGAATGGTATAAACATAACACATCCATATTCAAACATATCAAAAAAGGATGTTGACATAGATGAAATCAAAACTATTTGAGGGAAATATCTCTTTTTTTGAAATCATTTAAAATTAAGATAATTATAAAAAACATTTACTTTGAAAATATCCTTATATGCTTGTAAGGGAATCTTCAAAGATTTTATAATGTAGGAAAATAGGTTCACTTGCTGTATAAGTTAAAAAAGACATTCTTACCTTAATTCTATCGAAAAGGATAAAAAGGACCTTGTTTGGAAAACAACAGAAATATTCCTTTATAAACTTCTTATAAAAAGTCAAACAAGGGTATAAATAGCTTTAACCCATAGTCAGTAAAATAGTAAGAGTGATTTGAAATACATTTGTAAGAAACATGAATGTGTATGATAAAGAGATCCTAGTAGATAATTATGTATAAACATCCTCAGATAATGAAGAGATTTTGAAATAAACTCTTACCTTGTACTTTTCCTTGGTTCAGGGTAGTTTAACCTCTTGTATAATGGTGAAATAGTTGTTATTAAATTATAAAAGAATCATATACATTAATATGATATCATATATGATCTTTTCAAATTGATTTGTTTATAATATCTTAGTATTATCGTCGTTTTAGGTGTTAACTTACTCATTTTATTTTATATGTTTTGTTGCATAAGCCATGTTTTTTATGGATAGGTTGTATCTTATTCATATCCAGAATGATATCAAGTCCATAAAAATTATTTTTAATCATCAAATGAGAATTATACTTGAGTGAATACGATGAGGAATTAATCTCAACACGTTCGTGGAGACGGTAGTCCGTACGTACGCACGAGCTACAATATCATTGTTTTGATATTAAAATAATATATAATTGAATGGTATATCATATATACATAATCATTATAATTTTATATTTATTATTTACTTTAATGACACATAATTATCATACACATCCAAATAATAATGTTTTGAATAACAATTACGCCATGACGTGGAGACGGTAAGCCGTACATACGCACGTATGGTGACATGTCATTCAAAGGATGGATAAAATACTAAATATGGTTGTACCATATTTATAATAACATCACATTATATAGAATATTATGGAGTTATTATTTTAGAATGGAAATAAAAATGAAATAAGAAGTTTAATAAGAAAGGAACTTGAAAGAGGGTGGGCTGCGCCAAAAGGCTTTGAAGGTGTGAATTTGAGAGAAGGGGGAGTGACCTTTTATAAGAGGGGTGAGGGGAACCGTTGGAAAAGCTAGAAATATTATTTTATAATAACTTCATATTCGGTTTCTAATGGATAAAAAGTGGATTACTTAATGTTTAAGTTGGGGATGGGTTGAAATCATTTAAACCAGTAGATTTTAGAAAGGTTTGGGTCACTATATTAACCTTATCATTTATGTTTAACACCTAGTTAAATAGTTTGACATTTACCCTGTCTCTTTGTATTTTTATATTATATGGTTAATAAACATACTATATACTTCCAAGAAAACCCAAAGTGGTTCATTAATGATACAACTATCATTATATAAATCCTTTGTCTGATCCATATATTTTTAGGAATAGAATATGAATTAATAATATAATATTTGTTTTAAATACTCTTTTATGTAAAGTTTGACACTATTTGGTATTTTGTTTTTGATAAATTCATAATAGAATTATTACATAAAAAACAATTCATCTAACCAACCCTAATATGTTATATTAACCTAGAAAATTATTGGAATTCATAAAAAGTCTCAAATTGCATTTATTTTTATATTTATAATATCAATTATTTTAATATTTCATTAATTAGGTAATTATTGCATCACCATTGTGTCATAAATAAATTAAATTATTTAATGTATAAAAATTATAAATAAAATATTATTATTTAGGAAATATTTTTACCTTCCTGAAGAATATTTATAATCGAATTCATCTCATGTATAACCCTATATTAAAAGTTTTTAGTTATTTAACTTTTATTTTATCTCTTTTAACCCATCTTTGAATTAAACAATAATAAATGTCCTAATATAATCCATGTTGACCAAATAAGTTCATATTTTCTTCCTAAGGTTGTTTTGGGTCTAATTATACATAGCCAATATAATTAGAACATGTGTTAGGGTAATAAAAATATCATTTTTACCCTCAATTACCCTATTTACTTTTAACCGTGGTAAATAAAAATAAAAAGATACTATTCACTAAATATTATTTTTATCTTATTGAACCACATTTTACTCCTTGATATTAACCGCGTCTCACAAATTTTCAAAATTACACTCACAGAAGCGGTAAAATTATGTTTTATGTGAATTTGAAAATTCTCCTAGGAGATGGGTAAAAGACTGTGAAAGTTCTATAAAAATTTTATACATCTAAAGTTATTATAAACTGACTCCAATGAATTACATTGAACTTATATAGGTATTATGTATCCATTTTGACCAAAAATAAATTTAAATAAAATAAATAATTATTTAAATAAAAATTCATTTTTAAACTATAACTTAGTGTTTTTCACTATTCATAAAAAATTGAACGTTTTTTGAAAATTACCGAAAATTCACCCTAGGCTAATTTTGATATTCCGAATCCAAAAATGAATTCCATTTTAAAAGATAAAATTTATATAATTTCAAAATGTAGGTATTACTCTTCATAATGACTATTTGATTGGTTGTGGTGTGTGTTAGAACTCGATGTTGCGTACAACACACGCTACTGTATTATTCAAAGAGAAGCGTATTATGGAAGCTTGTGGTGTTAAATTCTCCCCTACTTCAAATAATTTCATCCTCGAAATTTCTAGAATATTACTGCATAAAAATACTGAGGGGGTTCTTCATCATAAGTTCCTCGTGTTCCCACGTTGCCTCTTCCATCTTATGGATTCTCCATAGAACTTTTACCAGACGATTCGTTCGGTTTCTCAACACTTGTTCTCCAGTATCAAAAATCCTGATGGGCTCTTCATAATAAGATATATCGGTTCCAGTTCTACTTCCTCATTGGTGAGTACATGCATTGGGTCAAGCTTGTATTTTCTCAATAGTGATACGTGAAACACATCGTTATCTTGGGAGAGATTTGGCGGCATTTCCAAATGGTAAGTTACTAAACCAATTCGTTCTAGAATTTCGAATGGTCCTATGTACCTTGGACTCAATTTACCTTTCTTATTGAAACATATAACTACCTTCCATGGAGATATCTTCATGAAAACATGATCTCCTACCTGAAATTGAAAATCATTCATTATGTTATTGGCACAACTCTTCTGCCTACTTTGAGATGCTTTGATGTAGTTTTGGATTACCTTTACCTTTTCTATCAATTCCTCCACCAGTTCTGGGCCTATGAGTTTTCTTTCACCAACATCATCCCAACAGGTTGGTGCGTGACATCTCTTTCTGTATAACGCTTCATACTGTTCCATCAGAATACATGAATTGAACCTATTGCTATAGGAAAATTCCACTAAAGGTAAATATTGATCCCACATACCCTGAAAGTCAAGTGAGCATGATCACAACATGTCTTCTAAGGTTTGAATTGTCCGTTCTGATAGTCCATCAGTTTGGGGGTGGTAACTAGTGCTCAAATGAAGTTAAGTATCCAGGACTTTCTGAAGACATTTCTAGAATCTTGAAGTAAAACTTGGATCGCGATCATAACCAATCCATAGTGGTAGTCCATCAAGTATTAAAACTCCATTAATATATATTCCTGATAATTGTTCAAGTGGTAAATCTTAACTTATAGTAGGAAAATGTGCTGACGTGGTAAGACGATCAACAATGACCCATATTGCATCATTTTTTCTAGGAGCCTTTGGTAGTCCCATGATAAAGTCTATCTTAATATTATCCCATTTATTCTTAGGTATGGGAAGAGGTTTCATGACTCCTCCAGGCTGTTTCCTTCACGCTTTCACTTATTGACAGACCATACATCTTGACACAGAATCAGCAATCTCCCACTTCATGTTGTCCCACCCAAAATGTTCCTTCAAATATCTATACATTATGGTGCTCCCAGGGTGTATAGATAAATTATAACTATGATCATAATCTAACAATTCCCTTTTTAAATCAGGTATATCGGGAACCCAAAGAGTCTTCCCAAATTTCAAAATTCCATATTCATACACAAAGTCACTCAATCTCCCATCATTCACAGCTTTAATCTTCTTTTTAAACTCTTCATCATTGGTCTGAGAACTCTTTATCCATTCTATTAATGTTGGTTTGGAAACCATTTGAAAAAGTATTGAGGTTTCACCTTCCATGGTGATTCTCATATCCATCTTTACTAGATCCATGCATATAGGATCCATTTCAACTCTCATCTTGTTCAAAACATCACGATCCTTTCTTCTCAAAGCATATTCCACCTTATTTGAATTACCCAGGAGGTAGTGTATTGTGAAATCATAATCCTTGAGTAGTTCAAGCCATCTCCTTTGCCTCATGTTGAGTTCTTTCTATGAGAAAATATACTTCAAACTTTTGTAATCGGTATATATCTCACATTTTTCACCATAAAGATAATGTCTCCATATCTTCAAAGAAATGATTACAGCAGCTAACTGAAGATCGTGAGTAAGATAGTTTTTCTCATGAATTTTCAGCCACCTTGAGGCATAGGAAATAACCCTATCATTCTTCATAAGGACACAACCAAGTCCTTTCTTTGAATCATCACTATAAATAACGAACCCATCATTCCCCGATAGTATATTCAATATTGGAGCATTGAATGATATTCTCTTAAGTTCTTCAAAACATTCTTCACACTCTTTTATCCAAATAAATTTAACCCCTTTACATGTGAGCTTCGTTAATGGGTTATCCAATCAGGCAAAATTCTGGATGAAACACCGATAATAACCATCTAAACAAATAAAACTACATACATTAGTTATACTCGTTGGTGCTGGCCATTCTTGGATTGCCTTGGTCTTAGAAGGATCAACAGAGATTCCATACTTGGAGACAATATGGCCAAGAAAAGAAATCTCCTATATCCAGAATTCACACTTTCTAAACTTCTCATATAATTCATGTATTCTTAGAGTCTTCAATATAATGCGCAAGTGATTTTCATGATCTTCGTAGCTTTTAGATTATACCAATAGATCATCATTAAATATCACTACAAAGTAATCAGGATATTCCTTGAAAACTCTGTTCATTAGATCCATGAAAACAGAGGGTGCATTAGTTAGCCCAAAAGGCATTACTGTAAACTTGAAATGCCCGTACCTGCTTCAAAATGTTGTCTTTAGAATGTCTTCCTTATTCAAACACAACTGATGGTATCCAGATCGAAGGTCAATCTTTGAAAAATATTGAGCTCCATGAAGTTGGTCAAATAAATCATCAACTCAAGGTAGGGTATACTTGTTCTTTATTTTTATAGTATTGATCTCCCTATAGTCGATACAAAACCTCATAGATCCATGTTTCTTATTAACAAAAAGGACAAGGGATCCCCAAGGAGAAACACTAGGGAGAATAAATCCTGTATTACTCGATTCCTCTAGTTGTTTCTTTAGTTTAACTAATTCCATAGTGGCCATTCTATAAGGGGTATTTGATATAGTCCTTGAACCAGGAATTAAATCAATAGAAAACTCAATTTCTCATTCTGGATGATGTCCAGGTAAATATTCTAGAAATGCGTCTACATATTCTTTTACAATAGCTACATCCTCTATTTTAACATTCCATTCCTCACCCACAGTTATTTCATTCTCTTCCTCCCTGATAATTGAATTTAGTTGAGCCACTGGGGGTGGATCTAGATAAGAATTAGGTGGTGACGATTCTACTCTAAAGATAAGGTGTTCCTTATCATCATCTTAAAAAATCGTAACCTCCTTCTTCTTACAATAGATCTTCGAATCATGGTCTGAAATCCAATCCATACTGAGGATTATATCAAATTCAATCATGGGTATGACGATGAGATCAGCAGATAAAGAACATTTATGTGCTCTAATGGGGACTAATTCACAAAACGGTGTTGCAATGATACTTCCCTTTAGAGTTTTGACTGATAACTCCCTTGATAAGTCAAATTGGAAATATCTAACTTTCTTTGAAAACTGGGAAGATATGAAACAATGCGATGATACAGAATCAAATAAAGCATTTTCTAAACTTGAGAAAACCAATAAATTACATGCCACCACATCTTTCGGAGCTTCAACCTCAGTAGTAGTGATTGCATAAGCTTGGAATTGATCCCTTGGACTTTTCTAAGGTAAGTTTCCCTAAGGCTTAGGACATTCATTTTCAGAATTTCCCAACTCCCTGAAATTGTATCATTGAACATTGGTATCTTCCTTCTTCCCCTTGCAATCACGAGCTTGGTGGCCTTTTCACCACACTTGTAAAAGACTCCCATTCCCTTCAAGCAAGTACCGAGGTGTTTCTTCCCACATTTACTATAGGATGGATATTCAAATTTTCCCTTCTTTACCTTATTTCCATTTACATAGTGATTAGCATATCTCTTCTTCTCTTGATTTGCTTTAAAGTCATAAGACATAGTGAATTATTTTTCTATCTTGATAGCACATGAGATAATATCTTTGTACGGTGAGAAGGATTTTGAGACTAATGCTTGAATGAGAAATGGTTTTAACCCATAAAAGAAATGATGAATCTTATTTGTTGGGTTACATATATAATCTTCAGCATACCTCTCTAACCTTGTAAAGTTATCCTCATACATTGCGACATTCTCATCCTCCATTTGTCTCAGACTCAGAAATTGCCTTCCCATATCTGCTCGATGGTCACGATGAAAGTATTTTTCTAAGAAAAGATCTTTGAAATCCCTCCATTCCATATTTGATACTTCATCATCTTCTTCTATGTTTTGAATCAATGTTCACCATTGGTCAGCATCTCCAGTGAGGCGGTAAACTTCCATGATAATTTTTCCCTTTCACTACTCCCCAAGGCATGGAATATTTTCTCTAAATAATTTATCCATTGCTCAGATACTAATGGATTTGTACTCCCATTGAATGTTGGTGGTTGTTACCTCAGGAAGAGATCCAACATTGATCCTCCATGCTGCGGATCAGGGAGCTCTATATGGGTAAGGTTATTATTCATAACCTGAGTGAGTTATCCTAGTATGGTGAAAAAATAATCAGCACCCGTTGTATCACCAGCTCACCTATAATTATCTTGAGCAAGAGGGTAATCCCTAAATAGAGTGTGTGCATTGGTATAGTTTCCATTCCTTCCACTAGGTGCCATTTCTAAACAATGGCATAAACAAGATCAATTTATGAATCGAAATACATAATTCCAAACATGTAAAACACTTAACATAAATTGAACAGTTTATGGATATAATCCATAATCATAAAAATGTTTTCTTTGAGGAAGTATTTACTCACAAACCCTTCATAATGGTTTGTAAAGAAATTGAGAATTATCTTGAGCATATCCCCTGGGAGTTTCGTAACCAAGAGTGCAGTAAGGCCCGTTGTCGTACACTAGTTCCCGTTCGAGTCTAGCTCAAAGTGGTGTTTTTGAGTTTTAAACGTAGGTACATTTGTCCCAGAGCTGCCTCTACCTACTCATATCCATACATGGATGCACTTCTCGGAAAACTCACAAAATCTCTACAATACCAAAATTCTAGGAAGTTATTCTATACTAATCCTCAAAGTCTATCTTAGGGCTATGTGTTCTAATCAGAGTTTATATAAATCTAGATCCCAAGGTTTGTACTAAACTTCCTATGATACCAACTGTAACCCCCAGCTCTAGTTACACAGAGTCGGTGCATTATTACATAACATTGTCATGATCACAAAAGATCACGTCTCGAAAGACCGATTAGTTTAGTAGCATTGGAATTACTAGATACATCCATAAAGTTTACAGTACATCAAAAAATGAAAACTATAACAACATAGTCTCCATAGTCCACACTCATATCCCCTCATACTATCCCTTCAGGCCATTCATAAAATACTTCTTCACATCCTGGGAAAAATAAAACATAGAAAGGGGTGAGCTCAGATGCCCAGTTAGGATAACAATATTGCAGAAACTTTCATAAATAAGAATAAAAATTTAAGGCAATGTATAACTAAAAAAAAGCCTTTTAAACTTGAACTTCATCATAATATGGTAGAAATAAAATTAAATAATTCCATTTACTTATTCACATGGAATTTCTACTAATCGAATAATCACATGCAATATCAATAACCGATTTCATAATGATGGAATGCATAATGCCAGACTATCATAACTACATATCCAAGGCCTTGTGCCAAGACTACAAATAAGATTTTGTCAAGGCCTTGTGCGAAGAAACTAGTTTGTCTCATGAGACATACCGATGCATCGAGGAGCTATAACGGGCTCCACCAGTAACTTATTAAGTCCAATGCATTCCTCAAATGAACAAGTTTAAACATAACATAAAAATTCGTATTAAAACTAACATACAAAATGTCAAAACTTTATCCATAAACCATGAATGGTATAAAAATAACACATCCACATTCAACCATATCAAAAAAACTTAATTACAATACAAAAGTTTTGTATCACAATAAATCAACTTCAAATAAGCTTAAAATCCATCAAAGGATGTTGACATAGATGAAATCAAAACTATTTGAGAGAAATATCTCTTTTTTTGAAATCATTTAAAAGTCACATAATTATAAAATAAAACATTTAAATTGAAAATATCTTTATAATATTGTAATGTAAGATTTGAATATTTTATAACGGCGGAAAATAGATGCACCCGCCGTATAAGTTAAAAAAGACATTCTTACTTTAATTCTGTCGAAAAGGTTAAAAAGGACCTTGTTTGGAAAATGACAGAAAGATTCCTTTATAAAATTCTTATAAAAAGTAAAACAAGGGTATAAATAAATTTAACCCATATTCTGTAAAATATTGAGAATTATTTTAAATACATTTTTAAGAAACATGGATGTGGATGATAAAGAGGTCCCAGTAGATAATTATATATAAACAACATCGGATAATGAAGAGAGTGCGAAATAAACCCTTACCTTGAACTTTTCCTTGGTTGAGGGTAGTTTGACATCCTATATAATGGTGAAATAGTTGTTATTAAATTATAAAATAATCATATACATTAATATGATATCATATATGATCTTTTAACATTGCTTTATTAATAATATCTTAGTATTATCGTCGTTTCGGGTGTTAACTTACTCCTTTTCTTTTATATGTTTTGTAACATAAGCCATGTTTTTTATGGATTGGTTGTATCTTATTCATATAAATAATTATATCAATTCCTTAAACATTATTTTTAATCATCAAATCAAAATTAGACTTGAATGGATACAACGGGGAATGAATCTCATCGCGTTCATGGAGACGGTAGTCCGTACGTATGAATGAGCGACAATATCATTATTTTGATACTAAAATAATATATAATTGGATGGTATATCATATATACAGAATCATTATAATGTTATATTTATTATTTACTTCAATTAAACATCATTATCATACCCATCCAAATAATAATGTTTTGAATAACAATTACACCCTGACGTGGAGACGGTAAGCCGTACGTACGCACGTATGATGACATGTCATTCAAAGGATGGATAGACTAATGAATATGGTTTTACCATATTTATAATAAAATCACAGTATATATAATATTCTGGACTTATTACTTTAGAATCAAATTAACATTGAAAGAAGAAGTTGAAGAAGAAAGGAACTTGAAAGAGGGTGGTGAAAACATTACCTCTTCTTCAGGTTCTTCCTTATGATTTGATCAAAAGGGCTCCATTGGTTGGTTTTCTAGTAAACCTAAGGCCTCTAGGATGAATTGAAGAAAGTTTAGAGAATATGTGGTCAGGGTTTTTCTAAGCCAAAAAGCTTTTATGGTGTGAATTTGAGAGAATGGGGAGTGCCCTTTTATAAGAGGGGTGAGGGGGAACCTTTGGAAAAGCTAGAAATATTATTTTATAATAAATTCATATTCGATTTATAATTGCTCAAAAGTGTATTATTTAATTTCTAATGTGTGGATGGGTCAAAATAAATTAAAGAAATATATTTTAGATAGGTTTGGGTCACTATATTTTCCTTATCATTTATATTTAACTCCTAGTAAAATAGTTTGACATTTACCATGTCTCTTTGTATTTTTATATTATATGGTTAATAAACTTACTATAAAATTCCAAGAGAGTCCCAAGTGGTTCATTAATGATAAAAATATCATTATATAAGTCCTTTTTCCGAACCATAGATTTTGTGGAATATAATATCAATTAATAATATAATATTTGTTTTAAAAACTCTTTTATGTCAATTTTGTCACTGTTTTGTATTTTGTTTTTTCTAAATTTATAACAGAATTATTACATAAAAAAAATCATCTAACCAAAAATAATATGTTTTATTAACCTATAAAATTACTGGAATTCTTAAAAAGTCTCAAATTACATTTATTTTGATATTTATAATATCAATTATTTTAATATTTCATTAATTAGGTAATTACTACATCACTATTGTGTCATAAATAAATTAAATTATTTAATGTACAAAAATTATAAAAAAAATATCATTATGTATTAAATATTTTTATCTTTATAATGAATATTTTTAATTGAATTCATCTTATGTATAACCCTATATTAAATTTTTTTTATTTATTTAACTTTGATTTTATATCTTTTAACTCTTCTTTGAATTAAATAATAATAAATATCCTAATCTAATCCAAGTGGACCAAGGAGGTTCTTATTTTAGTCATGTGGTTGTTTTTGGTCAAATTATACTTATACAATATAATTAGGACACATGTTAGGGTAACAATAATATCATTTTTACCCTTAATTACCCTATTTACTTTTAACTATGGTAAATAAAAGTAAAAGTTATTATTCACCAAAAACTATTTTTATCTTATTGAACCACATTTTACTCCTTGATATTAACCGTGTCTCTAGTATTTTTGAAATTCTACTCACATAAGTGGTAAAATTATATTTTATGTAAATTTGCAAATTCTCCTTGGAGATGGGTAAATGAAGGTGAAAGGTCAATAAATTTTTTATATATCGTAAATTATTATAAACTAACTCCAATGAATTAAATTAAACTTATATAGGTATTATGAATCTAATTTTACCTAAAATAAATTTAAATAAGATAAATAATTATTTAAATAAAAATTCGGTTTTAAACTATAACTCAGTGTTTTTCACTATTCATAAAAAATTGAACGTTTTCAGAAAATTTCCAAAACTTCACCCTAGCCTAATTTCGATATTCCAAAACCAAAAATGAAGTCCATTTTAAAATATAAAATTTATATAATTTCAAAAAGTGGGTATTACTATTCATAACTACTAGTTTGATTGGTTGTGGTGTGTGTTAGAACTCGAAGTTGCGTACAACACACGCTACTATATTATTCAAAGAGAAGCGTACCGTGGAAGCTTGGGGTTTTACATTTCGAAAATGGTTTGATAAAAGCTTTGATTTTTTCAATATTTTTAAATGATATATTTTCATTTCAATGTGGAAATATTAACTTTCCATTATGTTTTCTTTATGGGTTATGAATTTGTAATGACTATTTGGCACTATTTATGTATATAGGTGGTTCTGTGATAAACCTAGGACGGGTGAGCCCGATATAGATCTCTAATGCATTGGGTAACATGATAGAGGTAAAATGAATGTTTCTACTAAGAGATTTAGGGAATATAATGTGTTGGGTATTCCAAATGTGGCTCCCTATGTAGAAGTGATAACTACAATGTAAGTTTGATATGGATTCCACAAGTTACCTTTATGATTTATGATTTATATGTGTTATTCATATATCATATGTTTTCATGAGGTATGTTATGATTGAAAAGTATTGTTTTATTGTTTTGTATTTGTTGATGGGATAATGTTTTCATTAGTTATTTTATATCCCTTACTGGGATTTTTATGCTCATCCCAAGTTTTTAAAATGTTTTCCACAAGACTTAAAGAAGAATAAGGGTCAAGGATGGGATCAAGGAAAAGTCATGCTGTCTAAAACATGGAACTAGACATGACTCTTTTTTTCAAGAGATTTTATTTTATGAAAAATTGATACTGAGTAGAATTTTATACATTTAATATTCATGTTGTTAAGTAAATGTTATGGCCTAATTCTATAATACTCTAAACTTGTAAATATCCCCAATGTGAATTATCCATTTAATTCAAGATTATTTAATGTATAAGGATGGCTACTTATAGTTGGTCTCAAAGGTCGGTTTAGATAACTTTATAGGTTAGGGTGTTCTTTATGTATTAGTGACATTACCATAATGGTTAGGATTTTAGAAAGATTCATAGTTATTTTAGATAATGTGAATGAGTTTAAGATAGAATGAATAAGTATATCTCATTATCTACCCTCCTTATAAGATATTATATGTTGATTTTACTGATATACTCACACATAATTTTTTGGTTTTAGTAAATGGCTAGATCTAGGAGGCACCAAAGTAACAGTGGTTGTGAAGAAAACTGTGATGGTTTTCAGAATGGGCAACTGAATGAAATGGAATATTCAATAAGAAATCTTATTGTTATTCATAACCATCTATATGGAGTCATGAGTGACCACCTTAACCTTGGTGATTTTTATAAGGCATCATATATGCGAGAAACAACTCCCCAAGGAAGTTCATATAATAATCACAAAGGTAAGTATATTCAAAAACCTATGTGTCAAGGATGTGGAAAGAAACACTTAGGAAAATGTTTTAAAGGTATGGGATGATGATATCGATGTGGATGTGATGGTCATAAAGTAAGAACCTTCCATGTAAAAAGGAAGGATCCACTTCACTCTTGTAAAGGGAAAGAAGTTCTTTCTAAGGGATCAATTGAATGTTTTAAATGTGGTGTGCATGGTCATTATGAAAACAGTTGTCCTACGAAGAGTTTTTGGGAATGGGATAGCCATAATCATACAAATATATGTTTACCAAAACCTAATTACATTCCATTTGAGTATTAAGAAACAGACAGTAACCAATGAAAGGTAAGGATTATTTCTTAACATATGTTTTGAAATTATTGAATATTAGAATATGATTCATGATTTTGTTTGTAGGAAAGAAGTATTTCAGAATATGTTGGTAATGAATGGTTAATAGATCATGAGGAAAGTTTTAATGAGTAAGAAGTCAACATATAAGGGATTCTAGAGTTATGGTAAATTTTAGGATGGTGAAATGCGTAAAATTTTTAAGGCTCTTTTGATGATGGGATTACATTGGAAGACTATTTATAGTATGTGTAACCCTAAAGTTTGATATATGAAAATTTCATTTAAGGAGTAACTATCTTTTCTTCTGATGTGTAATGGCGGAATCTTATTTTGGGAGAATCTAGGTTTTTATTATGTATATATAGAGATTTGGGTTATTTATGGAAATGATTAACCTATCATAGAGAATATGTGATTTGGTTAATTACGCTTCAGTATGAGACTTTAAGAGTAGTATATATTTTAGGTGTTAAATGTTAATATTTACTATAGAAGACTATGTGATTAAATCCATCTATGTTTTGGGTTTAAATCTTAGTTTGGATTATTTTGATGATTTTTAAGGACAATTGTGTATTGAATGGTCTTTCTTGAACTTTGGGTACTTTTTTTATAAAGGATTATACTTTTTAGGGATTATAAGATCTTTTACTAACCATTTTGGTTTTATTTGATGTCTAAAGAATAGGTAAATATATAGTTATTCTTTTGTGGATGATGTGATTCTATACAACTTGATTCTATAGATTTTAATGTGACCATGTCTGTTTGAATAGTCATCATTTAGAGAAAAGATGAGTTTGTGTTAGAATTTAGTAATATATGAAAGTCTATATGAAAAGTAAGTATGGTTCCTTATGTTTTTGGTTAATCTCTTAAATAAATTACCAAATTATATGTAACATAAAAAACGTTTTCTGTTAACTTTTCCTACTGGGGAATCAAGGACTGTTTAACCCATCACAAGTTTGTGATTTTCTAGTGGTTAACTTTATCCTAATCATGTTTTCTATCACCCTCCATCAGAACATGACCATTTTTTCTCTCTTCTATACCCATGTTTTCCTACATGTAATCCTAGTATAGGTTATCTCAGGTAATGTTTGTGTTTCATTTTCTGTCTTTTAAAGTGATAATTTTATTGACTATTTTTACGATGTGGGACAATCAATGATGTTTTCAAGCCCCATTTTAAAATTGCGTGGACGCAATTTCCAAAAGGGGGGAAGGATGTAACATCCCAGGTAAATAAAAAAATGAAATTTTAATATTTAATAATAATTGTGCATTAAGTATTAATTTTACTCTAAAGGGGATTCTATGTTCAATGGCGTACCTGATACCCAATAATGGCTTTCTTTGGAATCTTACGTTGCACACTAATAATATAATATTATTATTTTAAATGTTAGTTAATTCTTAGCCATTTTATTAGAGGTAATAAATAGAACTAACAAAAATATGATTATACATGTTTGTTAAATGTGTTTACGTTTATCCAATAAAAGTTAGAGGCTTAAAACGTGAATGAATCTAAGAATAAATACTCTAATATTCTTCAAAAGGTCAATTTACCGCCTTTTGATGGAAAAACCTCTTTAAATATATTTTGGTCATTTTGATATGTTCTATTTGACAAAATAAAAATCCTATTTATATTTAGGACATCAAAAATATATTTTGTGTAAATTTTTGGTATTTTTCTGATAAAGATCATTTTTCAATGAATAGTGAAAACTACTGTATTTTAATTCAAAAGTGCCTTTTAATCTAATTTATTTATATGGTTATATTATCTTTTTAATTGGGTATAATGTTTAATTAAAATAATTTTTTACCATATAATCTGATGTTGAACATTGTAATTAATTTCACATTGAAATTAGACATAAACAAGTGTCAATCTTCTGATAGTTATTATTTCTTCAAAACACACTCTTTGTTTTGACAATGAGAATTAATTTTAAATTATATTCTTCTACTTATGTGTTTTTAATTTGGAAAAATGGATTCAATATTTGGAATTAGTAGGTCCAAATTGTTTAAATAGGTAACTTTTATTTTTAGTCATTTTAAATATTTATTTCAGTAAATATTTTATTTACCATGATTAAAGGGTAAATATAATAAATAAGGGTAAAATATAATATTATAATAATATTAAATTATCCTAACATGTGTACTAATCCTATTTTTTGATACATATCCGACCATGGGAATCCTTGGGTCAAATTTGGGACCCCATGGAGCCACATGGGAGTAATAATGACACTTTATATTAATTAATTTAAAGTAAAGAAAAAAATGACATAAAGAAATATTTTTTAGTAAATCAACTTTTACATGGGGTTATATATGTTATCCTTTCAATTAGAAATATTATATTTAAATCTAAAAATATTTCCTATATCATGGTATTTGTTTTTTAATTTGTAGATATCAAATAAATTAAATTATTTCTGACACAATAATGATGCAATATTTACCCCATTAATAAATGATTTAAATAAGTAAGACTATAAATATTAAAACAATATCCAAAACCTGTCTAATTATTATTGGATGATTTTATTTTGACCATGAGTCATATTAACGTCAACATTAATGATTATTTGACCTTTTGAAACTGAATATGAGGTTATAATAAAATAATTGTTTCAAAATTTCCAAAAGAACCCCTCCCCTCCCTTATAAAAAGGCCCCACTTCTAACTAATTAATCACACCTCTCAAGCCTTTTAGATCATATAAAATCTACCTAATTAATATCCCTATACACCAATCCTCCTCCTAGAATCCTTACCTTAGGCATAACGCACTTCAAGAATTCTTTTTTGTTCAAACCAAAGAGAGTTACCCAAATTAAAGGTAACGATCTCTCTTAAATTATTTTCTTTTATTTTACATCCCAAACCCTAAAATATTTTTTTTCATTTATTTTATAATCAATCTAGTATCCAAAATATACTAGGATTTTGTTTTGAGAAGTATTTGAACTACACAGACCTCCATTTAATGGGTGAAGAACATACTGTTTTTCTGAATGGAAAACTAACACCTCACGAAGCGATGATTGTTTAATTATCTCCTACCGCCTCTTATGGTGGCCATTAAGATGGAACTATATTTATATAAGATATATATTATGTTTTTGTTTTCTATATTCTTCTGTAATTTTTATTTACCAAAATACCTTTATGCCTTCCAATATGTGTAAACACGATAACTTCATTTGAGGAAGTGCGGACTACCGCCCCTCAAGGTGATATGATTTGTTCATGACATACATGGAACGTATAAAGATGGAATTAATGAAATTATGTAGCATATATATCATATGATAATATACTGTAATTATAATATACCTATGTATTGTTATGTTTTAATTCCATTAAAGTACGAAATAGAAATGAAAGTAGCATTAATGCGTACGTATGACTTACCATCTCCATGAACGGTGCATTTCATTTCTTATCTCCAAATGGTATTTAATGTTATAAAAATTTATATATACTGGATATATTTGATTTTTATGATATCTGAATCATGAATATCATTCTGTATATAATTTACTGTCGATGACATTGACCACTTTTAATTACAAGGTGTTCTATTTTACTCAAGTACCAAATATCGATGAAACAACTGTTAATAACTTAAATGATTACATAATGTTTATAACATGGTAATAAGTGATATAAAAGGAATAATAAACTTTAAAAATGTTCTTAATCAAGTATAAATTAACTTTAGTCTATTATTCAGGAGATTAAAGAATGATCGAGTCAAGTCGGATACGATGTACGTGATTTCTTATCTCACTTTTAATTCTGTATGATTTCCATTTTCACCACTTATTTATTGCATGCAGTGTATTTTTTAATGGAATTTGTTATATATTATCATGATTATATTTATATTCATGGTATTATGTGATTCATTTGGTGGTTATTAACCTTTTCTCATACAAAATGATTGATTATAGCGTGGTAAGGTTTTTTTCATCTCAATTTTTATTCCCGTGAGGTTCATCGTATATTAGCCACTACTTCTTTTTGTGTGGTGGATGTACTACCAATTATTGTATTATTTGTGTAATATACATTAATTTATGGGTATTTACAAAATAATTGTATGATGTTTCTTTCATGGAGTGTATGTTTCGCATGTTACCAAATCGGTAAGGGAACCATTCACCCTCCCCTTTTTAAAAGACTTATTTTTTGTATGTCTTTTAATTTACATATTATTAAGTTGGTATATGTTCTTATATATCCTTGTTGATGTAAATTTTATTTCCAAGTGATGAGATATACTTTTCTCTCTCATCAAATTATTTTCTAAATTTAAAAGTGACGCTGTTAGGCTGTCATATTTCTACAAGAAAAATTCTTAACCCAATTTCAATTTTTGGGTTAAACATCTACTTCTTGATTATGTCATGCTATGAATATGTTTGAATAACCTCTGATTGTTTTACAGTTAATATCCAATTATATTAGGTGTATTTATATTTTTAACACATAATTATGTAATTAATTTATCCTTAATATAAGGATACATTCTTTATAATGGACTTCGTCTCAATTTACATTTCCATTGAGACTTTATTGTTGATATGCACCAATTCACTCTCATATGGTGTATATACTATAATTTGGCATATTATATCATTAATAACTTTATTCTCATGATACTATTATGTTCTGATTAAATTTTATTCCACAATTATTTGTATTCTATGATCTCTCATTTTGTTAAAAACTCTTTATCTAAAATATCATTTTAAGAATTTTAAAGGTTTATTCTTCTAAATATTTCACATTAATGTCCATGTTTTAAAAATGTTTTTAAGGATTTATTAATATGGACATGAATGTTTTGAAAATGAAATTTCTTTCAAAATATTAGAAGTGGTATGGGACACTTTGATTAAAAAATCTCTTTATTTAATATTTTAAATGGTTGTGAAAATGGTTTGATAAAAGCTCTGATTTAGTATGTATTTTGAAATGATATATTGTGATTGCAATGTGGAAATGTTATCTTTAAATTATGTTTTCTTTATGGGTTATGAATATGTTATGGCTATTGGGCATTGTTTACCTATATGGGTAGTTCCGTGATAAACCTAGGGTGGGTGAGCTCGAGATAGCTCTCCAAAGCGTTGGGCAACGTGATAGAGGTAAACATGAATGTTTCTACTAAGAGATTAAAGAAATATACTATGATGGGTATTCCAAACGTGACTCTCTATATAGCTGTGATAGCTACAATGTAAGTTTGATATGGATTCCACAAGTTACCTTTATGATTTATAATTTATGTGTGTTATTCATAAATCTTATGATTTTATGAGCACTACGGGAAAAATGCGTATTTGCGACGGGTTATTTGCGATGGGGGTATTTACCCGTCGCAAATAATTAGGCTTTTGCGACGGGATTGCTTTCCCCGTCGCAAATAGTTTTCCCGCGATGCGCGCCAAATCGCGGGAAAACTATTTGCGACGGGAATATTTTCCCGTCGCAAATAACCAGCGGCGGTAAAAGGTATTTGCGACGGGAATATTCCCCCGTCGCAAATAGTATGTCGGCAGGTGGTTATTTGCGACGGGACCCGTCGCAAATAACTATTTAACCGTTGACCGTAATAAATGTTGGCTAAGGTATTTGTGACGGGTACCGTCACAAATAACACTATTTGCGACGGGAATCCCGTCGCAAAAGGACCCGTCGCAAATAATCTAACCTATAAATACCCCCATCCGTTTTTTTCAAATCATTCTCATTCTCTATCTTCTCCTGCTCTCAAACTTGTGTTTCTAAAGTTGAGTTTTTCTTCAGTTTAATTTTTTTTTTCGGAGCTGATATTAAAGTTTTGAAGAACAATCAGAGCAGATCAATTTTCAAGGTATTTATGTTCAATTTAATTTAATATTTATTTTTAATTTTTTATTAGTTTCAATTATTCTTAATTAGTTGTAATTTAATTATGTTTATATTGTTTTATTACTTAATAAATTTAAATTATTAGTATTGTTCATAGTTAATGGTAATTAGGAATAATTAGTAATAATTTTTAATAATTAAGAATAAATATTAATAATTAGTAATAAATACCAATAATTAGGGATAATAACATTATTACATTATTAGTCTATTTTATTATTAATATTAAAATAATATAATTTTTTATATATATACAGTTCTCTTTTCATCTGTGTGTTTGCTGTCTTCACATGTATTATTTGTATGTGGAGATAGAAAATGCACAGATGAAAGGAGAACTGTATATAAATTAGAAAATTATATTATTTTAATATTAATAATAAAATATACTAATAATGTTATTATTTGTAATTATTGGTTATTCTTCCTAATTATTAGTAATTATTCATTTAATTACTAATAATTAGGAACAATTACCAATAATTATCAATAATTAGGAATAATTAGTAATAATTACCAATAATTAGTAATAATTACCCATAATTAGTAATAATTACCAATAAATAGTAATAATTACCAATAAATAGTAATAATTACCAATAATTAGTAATAATTACCAATAATTACCAATAATTTGTAATAATTAGTATTAATTACCAATAATTAGTATTAATTACCAATAATTAGTAATAATTAGCAATAATTAGTAATAATTACCAATAATTAGTAATAATTACCAATAATTAGTAATAATTACCAATAATTAGTAATAATTACCAATAATTAGTAATAATTACCGGTAAATAGTAATAAATAGTAATAATTAGTAATAATTACCGGTAAATAGTAATAAATAATAATAATTAGTAATAAATAGTAACAATTAGTAATAATTAGGAATAATTACCAGTAATTAGTAATAATTACCAGTAATTAATAATAATTAGTAATAATTAGTAATAATTACCAATAATTAGTAATAATTACCAATAATTAGTAATAATTACCAGTAATTAGTAATAATTACCATTAATTAGTAATAATTACCAGTAATTAGTAATAATTACCAGTAATTACCAATAATTACGAGTAATTAGTAATAATTACCAGTAATTACCAATAATTAGTAATAATTAGTATTAATTACCAATAATTAGTATTAATTACCAGTAATTAGTATTAATTACCAATAATTAGTATTAATTACCAATAATTAGTAATAATTACCAATAATTAGTAATAATTAGTAATAATTACCAATAATTATTAATAATTACCAATAATTAGGAATAATTAGTAATAATTACCAATAATTAGTAATAATTACCAATAATTAGGAATAATTACCAATAATTAGTAATAATTACCAATAATTAGTAATAATTACCAATAATTAGTAACAATTAGAATTAATTACCAATAATTAGTATTAATTACCAATAATTAGTATTAATTACCAATAATTAGTATTAATTACCAATAATTAGTATTAATTACCAATAATTAGTATTAATTACCAATAATTAGTAATAATTACCAATAATTAGTAATAATTACCAATAATTAGTAATAATTACCAATAATTAGTAATAATTACCAATAATTAGTAATAAATAGTAATAATTAGTAATAATTACCGGTAAATAGTAATAAATAGTAATAATTAGTAATAAATAGTAATAATTAGTAATAATTAGGAATAATTACCAGTAATTAGTAATAATTACCAGTAATTAGTAATAATTTGTAATAATTAGTAATAATTACCAATAATTAGTAATAATTACCAATAATTAGTAATAATTACCAATAATTAGAAATAATTACCGGTAAATAGTAATAATTAGTAACAATTGGTAATAATTAGGAATAATTACCAGTAATTAGTAATAATTACCAGTAATTAGTAATAATTAGTAACAATTATAAATAACTACCAATAATTAGCAATAAATACCAATAATTAGTAATAATTACCAATAATTAGTAATAATTAGTAATAATTACCACTAATTAGTAATAATTAGTAATAATTACCAATAATTAGTAATAATTAGTAATAATTACCAATAATTAGTACATTATTTGTATATTTTATTATTAATATTAAAATAATATAATTTTCTATATTATATACAATTTTCTTTTCATCTGTGTGTTTTCTGTCTCCACATGTAATATTCGCATTCTTTTTCAAAATTATCAACCTACTCGCCAATGGAGAGGTGAAAGTGAATGCGAATATTACATGTGGAGACAGAATGTTAAACACACAGATGAAAGGAGAATTGTATATAATAAAAAAATTATGTTATTTTAATATTAATAATAAAATATACTAATAATGTAATAATGTTATTATTATATAATTAATGTTTATGAAAAAATTATATTAGTATTATTAAAATAATAAAAAATCAATATAATATTAAAATTATCAATATTTGTAACATGTTTTGCTTTATTCTCAATATATTCAATCTTTACTTGAGTGTTTTTTCTTACAAATTATTCAAAACCAGTAATGCTTTTATATTTTATAGAGAAATATGGAACAACGAGGTCGTCAACAATCATTATTAGGTGACCACATATGGATAAATCAACGTAGAAATCCAAATGGTTCTGGTTTAAATCCAGTATATGTTGAGGGTGTGGAGACTTTTTTATCATTTACGGAATCAAATTCAGAATTTGTTTCAGAAGGAAAAATAAAATGCCCTTGCAGAAAATGTGCATTGAGAACGTTTGACACGTTTGACAAAGTGGGAGAACATCTCTTGCGTTTTGGTTTTCAACCAGATTATGTTTTTTGGTATCAACACGGTGAACGCAGTTCTAGAGAAGGTGATACCAACTTGATTCCGGATCCATCCCGGTTTCAAGATTTAGTACATGATGTTGCAGGTTCATCTGTTCAACATACAGAAACTCCGGCTGATATAGCTTCAAATCCTGAGTTGGCACCGTCTGAATTTTATGAGTTGTTGAAATCTGCTGAGGATGCATTATATCCTGGCTGCAAGATGAGAAAATTATAAGTAGTTGCAAAATTTATGGCTATCAAATCAGATAACGGAATGTCAAACACCTGTTTTGACCAGATATTTTCTTTGCTGAAAACACTGTTACCCGAAGGAAATGTTTTACCTGCAAATTACTATGAGAGTAAGAGGCTGGTTCGAAATTTGGGACTTACTTGTCAGAAGATTCATGCATGTTAAAATGACTGCATTTTATATTCTGGGGAAAATGAGTCGTTGGATAGTTGTCCTACATGTGGGCAACTGAGATATAAAGAAGGACAACACGGGAAGTCTAGTTTGATTCCTGTAAAACAGTTGAGATATTTTCCGCTTACATCCAGACTTCAGCGTTTATTCATGTCTAAGAATACAGCGACAATGATGTCATGGCATAAAGAGAATATTTCAACCGATAAAAGCTTGAATCGTCCAGCCGATGGTGATTCATGGAAACATTTTGATAGAGTGCATCCATCATTTTCTTTAGAAGCTAGAAATGTTCGACTGGGCCTTTCCACTGATGGTTTCTGTCCGTTTGGATCTTATGGTAGTCAATATTCATGTTGGCCTGTTTTTTTAACTCCGTACAATTTACCTCCATGGATGTTGATGAAGGAGCCATATATCTTTTTTATTTTACTAATTCCAGGACATCCGAAGAAAAATATTGATGTTTATTTGAAGCCATTGATTGATGAATTAAATTTATTGTGGAGTACTGGTGTCAGTACATATGATGTTGCAACGAAACAGAATTTCATACTTAGAGCAGCATTGATGTGGACAATAAGTGACTTCCCGGCTTATGGGATGTTATCTGGCTGGAGTACACATGGTCAGAAATCATGTCCTTACTGTATGGGAGAGAACAAAGCATTTATGCTCATTCATGGAAAGAAACCTTGTTATTTTGACTGTCATCGTAGATTTCTTCCAGCTGATCATCCTTTTCGCAGAAACAGATCTCATTTCAGAAAAGGAACAGTTGAAAGGGATGGACCTCCAAAAATGCTATCAGGTTCGGAGTTAAAATCAGTTGTATTTTCATTACCTCCCATCACTTTTGGTCCCACAATAAATCAACAGAAAATTTCTGGTTTTGGGAAAGAACACAATTGGATTAAACATAGAATATTTTGGGATTTGCCATATTGGTCTGATTTGTTGGTCCGACACATGTTAGATGTCATGCATATTGAGAAGAACTGTTTTGATAATTTGTTTCATACAGTTTTGGATATGCCAGGAAAGAGCAAAGACAATGTAAATGCACGTTTAGATCTTGCCCAAATTTTCAGGCATCCAGAATTGGAACTATTTGAGAATGTCAGAACAGAAAGGTTATTGAAACCAAAAGCAGCTTATACACTATCTAAAGAAAACCATTTATTATTTTGTCAGTGGATTGCAGATTTGAGACTTCCAGATGGTTGTGCTTCCAATTTGGGTAGATGTGTAAAGAATGGTCATATTACTGGATTAAAAAGTCATGATTTTCATGTTATAATGGAGAGACTTCTACCCATTGGATTAAGAGGTCTCTTGAATTCTGTGATTTGGGATTCCATAATAGACATGTCTCATTTTTTTCGGGAAATTTGTGCAGCTACGGCATATTATGATGCCCTAGGCAAACTTGAAAAAGATGTTTTTGTAATTATATGTAAACTGGAAAAAATATTTCCGCCGTCTTTCTTCGACTCAATGGAACATTTGATGTTACATTTGCCATATGAAGCCAAATGTGGAGGTCTGGTACAGTTTCGATGGATGTACCCATTTGAAAGATGCATGCAAAAATTGAAAAGAAAAGTACGCAACAAAGCATCTGTTGAAGGATCTATTGCAGAAGCTTATTTGCAAGAGGAAATATCTTTTTTCTGCTCCCATTATTTTGAATCTGAGTATCCTTCAAAACACAACCGAATGGGATGGAATGAGAGGAATATTGATGAAATCGACAATCAATTATCTATTTTCAACCAGTCAGAGCTTGGTTTTGGTGGAGTTTCTAAACGCTGGCTTTCAGATGATGAACATCATAGAGATCATACGTATGTTCTGCTCAACTGTGAAGAGATGACATCAGTTGTACTGTAAGTGTTTATATCACTTATTCTCTCATTTATGTTGCAGTAAATAACTTTGGTTTTTATAGGTTGTATGATAATCATATCAAGAAACAAATTCCACAAATTACAGCAGCTTCTCTCGAAGAACTTCGACTGAAAAATTTATCTCAGTGGTTTCAAAAACTGGTAACATAAATTCTTTATCTTCTAGCAACTCATTCAATGTATAGTTTACTATATTGATAATTATTTCACAAATTTTCAGGTGTCTCGACATGCTGATAAAATTGACAAACAGTTGTGTGTATTGAGTAACCCACCTTCCAAACTTGTTAAAACTTATAATGCATATGTGGTGAATGGATTTCGATTCCACACACATGCATATGAGGAATCGAAAAAAACAATGAACAGTGGAGTTAGCTTGAGAGGATCTCATCATCGAGAAAATGAAGTTGACTTTTATGGCATACTTGATGAAATCATTGAACTCTGTTATCTTGGACAACATTACATAACCATGTTCAAATGTCGGTGGTTGGATACAGAGAGAGGCGTGCGTGTTCATCCGACTCATGGAATCATCGATATTAAATGTAAAAGTGTTCTCGCAGTAAATGAACCATTCTTATTGGCTCAACAGGCATATCAAGTTTATTATGAAAAGTACTGTGCAACATCAAGAGACTTGACTGATTGGTGGAGTGTAATAAAAATCAAAATTCGAGACAATCAGTTTAGTCAAAGTGAATGTGCTTTCACTGATGTGCAAAGAATTGAAGTTTTTCAAGAGAGTACTCAAAATCAATCTTTTTTACAAAGAGACATTAGTATCGATGACGACACCCCACATTTAAGAGTCGGTGATGACGATGATATTAATGATGTCACATATGAATTTGAAACGGTAAGAGATGAAGCAACTGTAACTCGAATGGATATCGATGATGTTGAGGAGGAATATGAAGATGACATTGACATATATGAAGATGATGATGAAGATGAACACTGATAGCATTTCATGGTATTTATATACAATCATAATATGTATATATGTATATATAATAGAAATTATCAATTATTTTCTAACATTAACATTTTCTGTTTCAGATGGACGACGCCACAATTCGTGCGTTGGCGGATGCTGACCTGACTTTTGATGCGGATGAGTTGCTGACAGATGACCCTCAGCCTGCAGGCGCTCCAGGGAGTACGCGGAGGGGGCGCGGTCTTGCACGATTGATGATTCCTGACCCCGTCCCCGAGCGACGTCCACGTCTTGGGTTTGATCCACGCACACAGAGGTGTGATAACCTGTGTGATAACATGTGGATTTGACAAAGATTTCATTAATCTATTCACATAATAAGTGTTTATTATTTTTTCAGTTTTCTGCATATAGCAGTCGGACAGGGCAGCGCTATTTTGCGCAACTATTTCTCTCAGCCGTGGACCACATGGGAGCAGATTCCCATTGATGTGCAGCAGGCCATGTTCGGCCATTGGTTGGTACGTACGTAAATAAATAATTTTTATTTTGAAAATTATTTCATTTCTAACTTGATATTTTGATTTATTTGTAGGGTTTATGGTATCCGATCGAGGATACCATGCGTGACGCCATCCACGAGGCATGGGAGGTGGCCATGCGTGATCGTCTTCGTCAGTTTTTGCACAATTTAAGAAAAGCTGCGATGAAGAAAGCAGGAGTGTCAGATTTTGAGGAGTCATGTAGAGCACACCGACCAGAGTATATTTCATCCCATGTATGGGATGGATTATGTGCGCACTGGTTGAGTGGTGCCTTTCAGAGGAGATCATCGGTGGGGAGGCAGAATCGGGGGAGACAGGAGGTGACTCATCGAGCTGGGAGTCGTTCTTTCAGTACTCATAGACAGCATCTGTTACGTACATTATTTATAAATATTTTATATAACTATAAATATTAACAGTTTATTTTTTATTCTTATAGGCTGTCGAGCACCCCGATATTACAGAGTACGACGTATATCGGAGGATGTATAGTGATCCTGCTACTAGGGAGCTCAGAGGTGATCGTCAGCATCACATCGTGGTCAGTATTATTTGTTTTCAAGTTTAAAAATTAACTGCATATAATATATTCACAATTTTAATTTTAAATTGCAACTATAGGAGTCATATGAGGCCGCAGCGGCACAGGCCCAGCCTGAGAGTCAGGCCGAGTCATCAGATCAGACCACTTCCCGTCAGTTTGATGAGGCGGCATGGATGCAGGCCACCCAGTATGCCTTCGAGAAGGGCCGGGTAGTTGGTATCGGCTCTCGACTAACTCCTGGAGATTATTATGGCAGTGCTGCGATGTCGGCGTCCAGCTCGAGAGGAGCTCGTGCATCTTCTTCTACACAGTATGAGGATCAGTTGCGATCTCAGACTGCACAGATAGAGAGTCTCCGACAGGAGCAGGAGCAGATGCGTCAGCAGCATGAGGAGGAGCGTCGACGCCAGCAGCAGCTGTACGAGGAGCAGGCGAGTCGGTGGCAGCAGCAGCATCAGGAGCAGATGGAGTACATGCGCCGACTCACTCATGCTTTAGGGATGGAGTTTCCTCCACCACCATCTGCAGATCCCCCACCTCCCCCCCTCCCCCCCTCCTTCAGATTAGAGTTTGTATATCTGTTATGAAATTTGTGAAATCAAAATATTTTTTTTTATTCGTAGTTTCTGTCTCATTATAAAATATTAATAATATTATATTTTTAAATAACAATATTAATATGAATAATAATATTATTAATATTTTATAATATTAAATTTTATATATATATTAAAATTTTATATATATATTAAAATTTTATAATATTAAAATTTAATTATTTTTTTTGTAATACTTGAATTATTTTAATATTTGAATGTAAAATAATTCTATTATTTTTATATTAATTAAAATAACTTATTAATATTTTTTTATTTATAAATTATAATTGTAATATTATTATATTAATTAAATAATTTATTAATATTCTATTATTTTTTATTTTTGAATTATAATTCTACTATTATTATAGTAATTAAAATAATTTATTATTTTCATTTCTAAATTATAATTCTATTATTATATTAATTAAAATAATTTATTAATAATTTATTTTTTTTATTTTTTTTATAGTATTTGCGACGGGATACTACTCCCGTCGCAAATACTAGTATTATTAATTTTTTTTATTTTTTTTAAAAATAGTTTTTGCGATGGAACCGTCGCAAAAGCGATTGCAACGGGTCCCGTCGCAAAAACTATTTTAAAAGTTTTTTACAAAAATACGGAATACTATTTGCGACGGGGAGAATGTCCGTCGCAAAAAAAAAGGCTTTAGCGACGGGCCCGTCGTAAATAAGTGTAGTTGCGACGGCGTTTTCAGCAACGGGCTATTTGCGACGGGATCCCGTCGCAAATAGCCTGTCGCAAATACCTGTTTTTATAGTAGTGGAGGTATGTTATGATTGAGAAGTATGGTTTCATTGTTTTGTATTTATTGATGTGATAATGTTTTCATTACTTATTTTTTATCCCTTACTAATCTTTTTATTCTCATCCCATGTTTTTGAAATGTTTTACACAGGACTTAAAGATGAATAAGGGTCAAGGACGGGATCAAGGAAAAGAAATGCTATCTAAAAAATAGAACTAGACATGCCTCCTTTTCAAGATTTTTTATTTTAGGAAAAAATGGAAATTGAGTAGAATTTTATACATGTAATATTCATGTTGTGATGTAAATTTTATGACCTAATTCTCTAAAAATCTAAACCTGAAAAGATCCTCAATTTGAATTATCCATTTAATTCAAGATTATGTAATGTATAAGGATAGGTCCTTACACAATCCTTAATAATGAAGTCTACACATGCATAGAGATGAAATGCAGGGTATGATTGTAAACCCAGTAGGATAGTACCTATGAATCCTTGACATATGTTTACATGTATATGGATGTGTATGAAATTATTTAAAGTAAATACACACCTAATCAAACAATAAATCATGTATCGAGAGAACGTTCACTAACCAATCCACGAAGAACCCTGGTTGTACATGATTTTACACTCTTCTAGATGAGTTTCAAATATTATTAACTGAATGACATTGATGATGCCATGTAACTACGTCCACATGTAACAACAATACCATTCCACCATTAAGGAAAAACTTTATTCCTTCTTTGAAGGGAAAGTATCTACCATGTCATATGACCACCTGCCTATCATTTATGTTACCCACACTTTATATACTTGAATAATGGAATTTAGTTCCTATAAAAAGATATTACCCATCAGTACAACACACCAGAATATATGGAAACTATTCTATCATCATATAGAATTATCTTTGACTAAACATGAGAATATAAGGAACAAAACATCCTTCATAGGGCCATTCCCAATCATTCATGTCATCAGACCCCACCCCTGAGGTGTCAACTAAATATATTAGGACCATCTATCAACCTAAGCACTAAAATAGAGATTATAATGGCTATAAAAAATCTACATATATGTCATAAGACAAAAAGTAACAATATATCACAGTAATAAATTCTATAGGTTATGAAATATTATGCAAGTAATAAATGAAATAAAATGGACCAACATTGAAGATACAAATAATAGTATCACGTTTTACCCACACACACTGACATAACATATTGTAAATGTGTCTCTTGATTATGCACAAAAAAAATAATCATAGAAAATAACTCAATATAAAGTCCCAATATGGAAATTTCTTCTAACCACTAGTGTTCTAATTTCAACATCAAGTTTCATGAAGGACATATTCATTTGAACAACATTCACACAACAACTAAAACAAGCTTTCACACATGATCAAGTAAGGAGGGTCAAGAAAAATTAATTTATTTAATACAACAATCTTAATATAAGAAGGTTCTACAAAAATCACCCTAGGTTTATCTGAATAATGTTTAAATAAAAGGGAAGGTAAATATGGTATGGTAAAATTGATTAATAGAGGAATGAATCAATTAATAACATTTTTAACACACTATATAAATAACACTCCAATTTTCCATTTGAAATGCTTAAGGTAAACTAAAAATTGTGTCGATTTTGACCATTTAAAAACCCTTGTGACTACCACCAAGTACATGGTGGATTTGATCATGAAAACCTGACATGGATAGTTCCCTTAAAATATTTCCAAAAACATTGTTTTTTACCTCACTATGACCTTCTCCATAGGAGTGGAAAGGTTTATATAGAAGTGACCCATGGGTTCTACCCAATATGTAAATACCTTAAGCCCTCCCATTCTGAACTATTTCTAATGATCATTTTACATATGGCTCACCAGGTACCATCACTACTTTCACCACAGTGGTGGTCTAGCCCACATTGAACCAAATAGTCTCTAAATCATCCAAAATCAACATAAAATCTCAAAATAATTTATCCAAACGTGAATAAAACCAAAAACATAATGTATGAGATGTAAACATGGCTTTAAACACAAGAAAAAATGTTTTGGGACTTTACAATCTCTCCCCTCTATGGAATTGTCATCCTTAAGAAGAAACTCTTGAGGTCCTAGTTAAACAACTTTGGCCATTACACTCAAATGTTGGAATTGAACTACCTATTTGTCTCTTGGATTCATACATACTACCATAATACTCATACAAATGGCCCAATGTTCCCCAATCAGCACTTCGTTTCTCTAATATATAATCTAAAAAGAGTTCCCCATAAAAAATTAATTTGGTTCCAACTCAACATACTCACAGTTGGTCACTTGAAAAGGATCAATATTGAACCTCCCAAATAGAGAAATGTGGAAAAATTAATACATTCCTCAATAACATGGAGGATGGTCTAGTTGGAAATCCCCCGCGCTGATACAATCAGTGATCTCAAAAGGTCCCACGAATGTAGTGCTAAATTCCCCTACTTCTGTAAATGTTAAGGACCTATATGATGTGACACCCATAATAAAAATATTTCCCCATAAAAAACCCAAAATGATTAATCCTTCAATCGATATATGATCATTAACTACTCTATGCAGTAACCAAACACTACCTGATCAACTATACTCTCTCAGAGGTATCATGCACCATACTCAACCAAAAAAAGAGATTCCTCACTCACCTCATTCCAACCCAATGATGAAAGACATGAAATTATATATAGATCCTAAAAAGGATCCGTCTAAATATAATTGTAGAAAATGTTATTGTAGGTAAACTCTAAAAAGGAAAGGTTATCATACTATTCTCTACCAAAGATCAAGATGCATGCCCAATGAATATCCTTAAAGATATGAATCATCCTCTCTTACTATCCATTAGTCTGTGGATGATATTTCATAATTAGCTTTAAATAAGTCCCCAAATACTTCCATAAGCCTTTATAAAATCATGATGTAAACCATGCATCCCTATTTCACATGATACTATAAAGAACTCTATGCAGTAGTATAATCTATTAGACAAACAATTTTCCCAACTATCACGACCCGTCCTCGGGGCCCGTGCCGTGACTACCCCAAGCCCGCCTTCTATAGGCCAGGGGCTGGCAACTAGCACCAAAGGCATAAATCCCGATAACTAGGAAGGCATTGCCTTTATAAAAGTAAACAAAACACCACAGAGTACAAGCGAAAGCAATACACTAAGTACAAAAGAAAGTGCTGAAAAGTAAAAGGGCCAGAACACAAACCAAACTGAAAGTAAAGCTACAACTAAAAGAAAGTACAACAGAAAAAGGCGAACAGCTGGAAGAAGGAAGCAGCTCCTGGGTCGTCCTACTCGTATCCTACCTGAAGGGTAGGTACAGATAGCGCAGCTCCTGGATCGTCCACCACGAATCCTACCTGAAGGGTAGGTACAGATAGCCTCCTTAACTCTCTCGCCCGTCAACCTCCTCCGTGTGTCGTCTCGCTGTGAAGTCCTCCTCCAGATACTGACTCGTCGTGTAGTCCACCTCCGGGTACTGACTCGTCATGTAGTCCACCTCCGGGTACCGTCCAGTCCTCGAACACTCATCCTCTCTCAGCACTGCCCGTCATCTGCAACCAACACAACGAGGTGCGGGCATAGCCCGTGGAGGGGTGAGTATAACGATACTCAGTACGGACCCGAGACCCTCAAGGTCTCACTAAAACCAACAAGGATAAACACAAAGAAGATCTCAAAAGATAACCTCTACTTAGGTATATGCCCATACATATACCTAAGTTATCAAGTAACCCATCTCAATCATGAGGTAACAAAAAGATTATGAAATCAACGGATAACCACTACCCAGGTATATGCCCATAAATATACCTAAGTAATCAAGGTACCCATCTCAATAATGAGGTAAACACAAGGGTCAAAAGTCTCAGCTCAAACCAGGATTTTCATCAACAAAACTGTAACTGCTGAAGAGCCCCATCTCTAGAGTGTAAAGTGGACCTGTCACGACTCCGAGGTACTGCTCACTAATCCAAGTCTTTGAGGTACTCCTCCGGTCGAGTACCGCGGGTCTGCTGCCAAATACTGGGTGCTCCGTCCACTGTGGGTCTGCCGCCAAATACCGGGTGCTCCCCCTAATAGCCTACAGAGGTACTCCTCCGGTCGAGTACCATGGGTCTACTTCCAACTACCAGGCGCTCCGTCCGCTGTGGGTCTGCCGCCAAATACCGGGCGCTCCGTCCACTGGGCTAGTCGACTCACTCTAAGACAAGCCGGTCAAGCAGTCGTCAGGTCTCAGCCGGCTACACGGTCTCCGTACTCCAGACGCTCGTCTCCGGGAGGGTCCACTCCACGAGCTACTGGTCAAAACTCCAAGTATCTCAAATTCCCACGAAGAAGTATCTCAAAGGACCGCCTCGTCATAGGGGTCTCAACGCAACAGACGGCGCGTCAATCGGACGCCCGGTCTGTGAGTTATTAGCCTTTTCGTCCCAGGGGCCCGGTTGGTTTCATGTGCGAACCAATCCGGCCGTAACTCAACTATAACCCGAACAATCATAGGGTATACTCATAGGGACCGTTTCTCAACGTGATCACCAACGCCGCTAACGGTTCGTCAAACGGACGTCTGGTCTGAATGATATCAGCTTTTCCGTTCCAGGGGCCCAGTTGGATTTCAGGTACAATCGAACCCGGCCACTATCCAAAAACAACCAAAAATCAGGCAAAGTTTGCCAAAAGTTCTGTCTCATCAAGAGGAAATCAACGAGACAGACGGCGCATCAATCGGACACCGGGTCTGTGAGTTATTGGCTTTTTCGTTCCAGGGGCACGGTTGGTTTCGTGAGCGAACCAACCCGACCACACTCCGACGACATCCAAACCTCGAGAGGAGTAAGCCAAAAGATCCGTCTCACTGAGAGGAATCCAACAAAGTCGACGGAACGTCAATCGGACATCCAGAGCTCATGTTACGAGCGTTTCCGCTCCGAGGGCCTGGTTGGTTTCGTATCCGAACCAACCCGGCCAAACCTAAAGTATTCCGAAACCTTGAGTGAGATATACTGAAACAACCGTCTCATTCCAAGGATCGTGTCACCACTGAAGGAGCGTCGATCGGAGGTCCGTATCCCGAGTTATGGGCAATTGAACCCAAACAGTCCGAAAACGGGGGTTTCGGGCCCGGACCGACCCGGCCCGAGACCCCCCGGTCGGCCCGGCCCGGCATGGCGCGGCCTGGCAGACCGGCCAGGCGCCGGTCCGGCTGGGCACAGCGCGCCTAGCGCACTGTCCGGCTCGGCCGAAGGCCGAGCCGTTTCAGCAAAGGAGGGGCGCCTGCCCCCTTGTGAAACCATGACCCCTCGCAATTAAGGGGGGCCGTTTTTGCCAGCCGGCCGGGGGTTTGAACCCCCGGTTGCACACCGGTCCGGCTGGCCCGTCCTGGTCGGCCGGTTCCGGCCTCCACGGGACCGGCGACGGCCGATCCCCTTCTTCACCGACACCGGCGGCTCGGTCCAGCCGCCGGTCACCTTGCTCCGCCGCGGCCCAGCTCCGGCCGCGACATCTTCTGTTTTCTTCGACACGGCGCGACGGCGTCGTGACGGCGCCACACATTTCCTTCCGCAAGAATCCGCATGGTGCGAAGGCACCACGCTCTCCCGTACCAACCACAATGGAACCAACACAAAAATTAAGGAGGAGGGATGGTCGTGTTTGTGCGGTCCGACCCCCTCACATTATTCAATAACAAGTTGTTTAAATCCATGAAGATCGTCAAGTTGGTATTCACGAACAGATAAATAAATAAAACTCCTACCTCGGTTTCAAGAACGGTGCACGTCAACGAGCCGTGGAAGACGAGAGTCGCGGAGGTCGAGCGTCGTGGAAAAAGAACGCCGACGTCGCGAAGTGAGGATTCGAAGATGTTGACGGAGATTTCGTCGCAGAAAACCGTTGCGGATGAAGAACGTCATGGAAGAAGTTCTCCGCGTTCTTCGACAGAGATGTTCTTCGCTAAGGACGGTGTTCTTCGTCAGAGTCCCAGGTGTTCTTCACGTTCTTCATCAAAGAAGAAGGTGTTCTTCCCAAAAGCTCTCAACGACAAAACTCTAACAACAAAATAAAATAAGCCTCCCACTTATTTTATTAACCCAACATAGGTTTTTGAATTTCAAGAGTTTGAAAATTCAAAACCCACATTTAACTCACTTAATTTATAACATAAGATGTTATAAAATTAATGAGGACATAAGTTAGAAAAACTTAAGTGGGGGGGTTTAGAGGGGTTAGGAAAGTGAGGGGTTGGGCTCGTGTGGGTCCCACCCTACTTTATCCTCTCAAGGTTGGTTATCACAAGGGGGTCCCACCCCCAACATCCTTACTTAGGATAAAACTACTAAGTGGGAAAAATAATAATTGTTAATTTTTATTTTCAACCACCACAAAAATTAAAAACTCCCCACGTGTAAACGCAACTCTGAAATAGGAGTTCCTAAGCAATTACTAGCGCTGCGGTTCCATCGGTGCCCTCAGAATTCGATTCCGGGCACCGGTTCAAAAGTCAGAAATTACAGCTCATTCGTTCACTGAATGTACCCGCACTAAACTTCAGATAGAAATTCCGGCCACACCGGGCCTCAGAATCAGGCGCCGTCAAAAACTGCGTTCTTGTAAAATCCCAAAGAAAATTTAGAAAAAATTTCCCTATAATTTTACGGGTCTTTACATTACTCCCACCTCAGGGCTTTACGTCCCCGTAAAGCTTCAACACAACTAGGGATACAAAAGCAGTACTGAGCACGCATCTGAGCCTCCTGCTCTCATGTGCTCACCTGGAGGTTCCCATACTGCCAGAGAAAGTACACCTGAGGAATCGATCGTCCTCGTAGGATCCGCTCCTATTGATCCTTGATCCCCAGTAGAACCTCCATGGAAGTAACCCTATTGCCATTGTCCTGCTCCTCATGGTCGATGATATGCGAAGGGTCGAGTATGTATCTCCTCAGTTGAGATACCTGGAAAACGTCGTGCATATAGTGAAAATGAGGTGGATGGATCAAGCAGTAAACCACCTCGCCTACCTAGCTGAGGACCTAGAAAGGTCCGTTGAACCTTGGAGATAACTTGCCTCCCTGGCCACATCTCCGTAAACCTCGACGAGGTGAGACCCGTCTAAGGACGTGATCGTCATCCTCTAACTCTAGAGGCCTCCAAGTCCTGTCAGCACAAGGCTTCTGTCGGCCCTGTGCTGTCCTCATCCGCTCTTGGATGACCTGGACTTTCTCTAGTCTCACAAGAGCTGCTATGATTTCTTCTTTTCCGATAAGAGAAATCCGGTCTCATCCCCTGGATAAACCACATTCATTTCCTAATACAGTCAATCCTGACATGAATGATGCATTCATGCCATGGATGACGTCATAAGGCCTCGACGTAACTACCAAGAGATCCAACTGTCACTCTCGCATCCAAGGGTCGAGTCACACTATCGGCATCAGTGTGAGGTCACTAGGTCTCCTCTAGTAGAAATCTCGAAAGTGAGTGTCAAGTCAATAGTCTTAACCGTGACCACTCAGTATCAACCAAACAAAAGGGGCAGAAAAACAAACTTTACAAAGATAAGTGTCTTTTCATTATTGCAGCTCCTAGTACAAAGACACAAAGCAACTACAGACAAACATCAACAAAACTAGAAGCAATAGGATCAATAGCCTCCAGGTCGGAAGCTACTCCCGCTCCTATCCATCTGCTTCCGGAGCTCCATGACCGTAGGCCTCAGCTGCCTGAAGCTGAGCTCTCCCATGTCCTCCTGTCCCCTGCGGTCGGGGTGGGCCTCTTGGTGGTGGGGGTGGAAACACCCCGAAGCGTCGTCCACCTCCAGCTGCACGACCAGCTCCTCTTCCATGGATGCCTGCTCCTTACAGTCTTCCTTGATCGAACCTCTACCTCTGGCTGGGAGTTTCTTCATTTAACCACTGGTCATCTGCATGGCGGGTCGGACAGTCACGTGCCATGTGACCAATCTCGCCGCAGGAGTAACACTGTCCACTCTCGGCACAACTAGCTCTAACTCCACCCCGGTTCCCCCGCACAACTGAACCTGAGTCATGCAGTCGGCCACCAGTAGGTCTGGTCCTCTTGGACCGCTGCATCATCTGTCTACTGTCTACTGCAGAAGACTCTACCGCAAGCCGGCTAGTGGTGGGTCGTGCTGCTGGAGACTGCTCAGCAAGGAAACTCTCCACTAAGAGGGCTCTCTCCAACACCCCTGTCTGAGTCGGAATGCTGTGAGAAACAATAGAAGCTCTAATCTCCCGCCTGAGCCCCTACTTGAAGGTTCGGGCCCTGAAGAACGGGTCCCGTACCATATCTATGGAGTAGCACGAGAGTTCTGTGAAGCTCACTGAATACTGTTCCACTGTCATGCTGACTTGCCGCAGCTGAAGTAGCTCCTGTATACACACCACTCGAAGGGTGGGTGGTACAAACTCTGCCTGTAATAGGCTCTCGAAGTCTACCCAAAGAAGTGTCGCCTCGTCATGCATCTGGAGCATCAGGATCCACCATCTTCTGGGTGCTGCCTGAAGGAGGCTGGCAGAAAGGATCACCATGAAGTCTGCCGGCATCCCCACTAGCCTGAGAACTCTCACCACAACCTCCAGCGAATCCTCAGCCACCTACGGGTCTGTCCCTCCCTAGAACCTGGGTGGTCTCTGGCGCTGGAACTCGTGCAGTGCACTCAAGCGACGTGCACTCTCTACTACTGGGGCTGGTGGCATCGGTGGCCCAACGGGTAGTAGTACCGCTGGTGCCTCCGCTGGTGCCTCAACTGTGATATGGCCCTGTACTGAGGCCACGTCGCTCGGTGGGCTGTCAGTACGTACCACTCTCGGGGCTCTAGCTGGTCGTCCACGGGGAGGCATCCTGAAAGGAACAAACATGACATGGTCAAAAGACATATACCTGGTGAGATGACTTGGTTTGACCTGATATTTAAATAAAACTTCTGGAAGCACACACCCAATCAGTGTTTTCGTGCACAAAGTCAGAAATCAGTTGTCAGGGTCCTCGTGTATGGATACGTCGGCCACCCGCACCAATACTGGATTCCCTGAACTGAAGACCACACTCGGTACCCTTAACACTATTGCTTCACAGAAAGAAAACATCAGAGTTATATGTTCTGCGGTAGAACCGACTCCTCTGATACCAATTTGCCATGACCCGTCCTCGGGGCCCGTGCCGTGACTACCCCAAGCCCGCCTTCCATAGGCCAGGGGCTAGCGACTAGCACCAAAGGTGTAAATCCCGATAACTGGGAAGGCATTGCCTTTATAAAGGTAAACAAAACACCATAGAGTACAAGCGGAAGCAAAGCACTAAGTACAAAAGAATGTGATGAAAAGTAAAAGGGCCAGAATACAAACCAAACTGAAAGTACAACTACAACTAAACGAAAGTACAACAGAAAAAGGCGAACAACTGGAAGAAGGAAGCAGATCCTGGGTCATCCTCCTAGGATCCTACCTGAAGGGTAGGTACAGATATCCTCCTCAACGCTCTCTCCCGTCAACCTCCTCCGTGTGTCTTCTCGCCATGAAGTCCTCCTACAGATACTGACTCGTCATGTAGTTCACCTCTGGGTACTGACTCATCGTGTAGTCCACCTCCGGGTACCATCCAGTCCTCGAACACTCGGCCTCTGTCAGCACTACCCGTCTTCTGCAACCAACATAATGAGGTGTGGGCATAGCCCGTGAAGGGGTGAGTATAATGATACTCATTAGGGACCCCGAGACCCTCAAGGTCTCACTAAAACCAACAAGGATAACCACAAAGAGGATCTCAACAGATAACCTCTACTTAGGTATATTCCCATACATATATCTAAGTTATCAAGTAACCCATCTCAATCATGTGGTAACACAAAGATTATGAAATCAACGGATAAACACTATCCAGGTATATGCCCATACATATACCTAAGTTATCAAGTGACCCATCTCAATCATGAGGTAAACACAAGGGTCAAAAATCTCAGCTCAAACCAGGATTTTCATCAACGAAACCGTAACTGCTGAAGAGCCCCATCTCTGGAGTGTACAGTGGTCCTGTCATGACTCCGAGGTACTGCTCACTAATCCAAGTCTCTAAGATACTCCTCATGTCGAGTATCACGGGTCTGCTGCCAAATACTTGGCGCTCCGTCCGCTGTGGGTCCCTCAAGGTCTCACTAAAACCAACAAGGATAACCAAAAAGAAGATCTCAACAGATAACCTCTACTTAGGTATATGCCCATACATATACCTAAGTTATCAAGTAACCCATCTCAGTCATGAGGTAACACAAAGAATATGAAATCAACGGATAACCACTACCCAGATATATGCCCATACATATACCTAAGTTATCAAATGACCCATCTCAATCATGAGGTAAACACAAGGGTCAAAAGTCTCAGCTCAAACCAGGATTTTCATCAACGAAACCGTAACTGCTGAAGAGCCCCATCTCTGGAGTGTACAGTGGTCCTGTCACGACTCTGAGGTACTGCTCACTAATCCAATTATCTGAGGTTCTCCTCCTGTCGAGTACCGCGGGTCTGCTGCCAAATACTGGGCGCTCCGTCCGCTGTGGGTCTTCCACCAAATACCGTGCGCTCCCCCTAATAGCCTACAGAGGTACTCCTCCGGTCGATTACCGCGGGTCTGCTGCCAACTACCAGGCGCTCCGTCCGCTGGGGGTCTGCCTGCAAATATCGGGCGCTCCGTCCACTGGGCTAGTCGACTCACTCCAAGTCGAGTCGGTCAAGCAGTCGTCAGGTCTCAGCCGGCTACACGGTCTCCGTACTCCGCACGCTCGTCTCCGGGAGGGTTCGCTCCACGAGCTACTGGTCAAAACTCCAAATATCTCAAAGTCCCATGAAGAAGTATCTCAAAGTCCCACGAAGAAGTATCTCAAAGGACCACCTTATCATAGGGGTCTCAACACAACAGACGGCGCGTCAATCGGACGCCCGGTCTGTGAGTTATTAGCCTTTTCGTCCTAGGGGCCCGGTTGGTTTCATTTGCAAACCAATCCTGCCGCAACTCAAATATACCCCTAATAGTCATAGGATATACTCATAGGGACCTTTTTCTCAATGTGATCACCAACTCCGCTGACGGTTCGTCAAATGGACTTCTGGTCTGAATGATATCAGCTTTTCCGTTCTAGGGGCCCGGTTGGATTTTGGGTACAATCCAACCCGGCCACTATCCAACAACAACCAAAACTCAGGATAAGTATTCCAAAAGTTCCGTCTCATCAAGAGGAAAGCAACGAGACAAACGATGCATCAATCGGACGCCCGGTCTGTGAGTTATTGGCTTTTTCGTTCGAGGGGCCCGGTTGGTTTTGTGAGCGAACCAACCCGACCGCACTACGAAGACATCCAAACCTCGAGCAGAGTAAGCCAAAAGATCCGTCTCACTAAGAGGAATCCAACAAAGTCGACGAAACATCAATCGGACGTCCGGAGCTCAAGTTATGAGCGTTTCCGCTCCGAGGGCCCGGTTGGTTTCGTATCCGAACCAACCCGGCCGAACAGAAAGTATTCCGAAATCCTTGAGTGCGATATATCGAAACGACCGTCTTGTTCCAAGGATCGCGTCACCGCTGACGGCGCGTCGATCGGAGGTCCGTAGCCCGAGTTATGGGAAATTGAACCCAAATGGTCCGAAAACGGGGGTTTCGGGCCCAGACCGACCCGGCCCGAGACCCCCCGGTCGGCCCGGACCGGGTCGACCCGCCCCGGGTCTGGGTCAGCCCGGCCCGGAGCGGCCCGGCCCGGCTGGGCGTGTCCAGGCCTGGCAGACCGGCCAGGCGCCGGTCCGGCGGGGCGCGGCCCGGCCCGGCAGACCGGCCAGGCGCCGGTCCGGCTAGGCACAGCGCGCCCATCGCGCTGTCCAGCTCGGCCGAAGGCCGAGCCGTTTCGGAAAAGTGGGGGCGTCTGCCCCCCTGTGAAACCGCGGTCCCCCCGCAATTAAGGGGGGCCGTTTTGGCCAGCCGGTCGGGGGTTTGAACCCCCGGTTGCACACCGGTCCGGCCGGCCCGTCCTGGCCGGCCGGTTCCGGCTTCCACGGGACCGGCGACGGCCGGTCCCCTTCTTCGCTGACACCGGCGGTCCGGTCCGGTCGCAAGTCACCTTGCTCCGCCCTGGCCCGGAACCGGCCGCGGCCCTTGTCGTCCGGCGCGGTGCAACGATACCGCGCCCCTCCGCCGTGGCCCCGCTCCGGCCGCGGCGTCTTCGGTTTTCTTCGACGCGGCGCGACGGCATCGCGTTCTTAAACTTCTTTCCACGGCGTGGCGCGATGGCGCCACACATTTCCTTCCGCAAGAATCCGCGTGGTGCGACGACACCACGCTCTCCCGTACCAACAACAAAGGAACCAACACGAAAATTAAGGGGGAGGGTCGGCCGTGTTTGTGCGGTCCGACCCCCTCACGTTATTCGATAACAAATGGTTAAAATCCACAAATATCTTCAAGTTGGTATTCACGAAAAAATAAATAAATAAAACCCCTACCTCGGTTTCAAGAACGGTGCACGTCAACGAGCCGCGGAAGACGAGCATCGCAGAGGTCGGGCGTCGCGGAAAAAGAACGTCGACGTCGGGAAGCGAGGATTCGAAGACGTTGACGGAGTTTTCGTCGTGAAAAACTATCGCGGAAGAAGAACGTCGTGGAATAAGTTATCCGTATTATTCGGCGGAGATGTTCTTCGCTAAGGACGGTGTTCTTCATCGGAGTCCGAGGTGTTCTTCATATTCTTCGTCGAAGAAGAAGGTGTTCTTCCCAAAAGCATTCAACGACAAAACTCTAACAACAAAATAAAATAAACCTCCCACTTATTTTATTAACCCAACATAGGTTTTTTAATTTCAAGAGTTTGAAAATTCAAAACCCACATTTAACTCACTTAAGTTATAACATAAGATGTTATAAAATTAATGAGGACATAAGTTAGCAAAACTTAAATGGGGGGGGGGGTTAGAGGGGCTAGGAAAGTGAGGGGTTGGGATCGTGTGGGTCCCACCCTACTTTATCCTCTCAAGGTTGGTTATCACAAGGGGGTCCCACCCCCAACATCCTTACTTAGGATAAAACTACCAAGTGAGAAAAATAAAAATTGTTAATTTTTATTTACAACCACCACAAAAATTAAAAACTCCCCTCGTGTAAACGCAACTCCAAAACAGGAGTTCCTAAGAAATTACCGGCGATGCGGTTCCATCAGTCCCCTCAGAATTCGATTACGGGAACCGGTTCAAAAGTTAGAAATTCTCAATCGTTCATTCACTGAACGTACCCGAGCTAAACTTCGGATAGAAATTACAGGCACACCAGGACTTGGAATCAGGCACCGTCAAAAACTGCGTTCTTGTAAAATCCCAATGAAAATTTAGAAAAAATTTCCCTTGAATTTTACGGGTCTTTACACCAACAATTCTATAAAGTGAGTCTATTAGATCGGAATGAAATGGGTTACATTAGTTAGCTGATCCTCTATCTCCAAGATGACACCAAAAATATTCTAGGTCATGGGTAGCCTCATCACAAAGTCCATCATCACATTTTACTACTTCCATAATGACACCATAAGTTTCTAAACAAAACCACCAGGATACTGATGCTTGACCTTTATCCTCTAGCGTGAAAGGAATAAAAAATAAAACTAGCATCGCCTCTTTTCATGCATGGACACCCAAAATGACATGGGATATCAAGGTATATATTTTTTGATCATAAATTCACTATCCAATTTGAATAATGAGATTCTATCATTAATTCCTCCCTCAAAGAATCTAATACAATAAAACTCCTATAAAGGTAGATCACATCTTCACTATCTAAATACCACACTAGAACATAATAATCCCCTTCCAAGAATTCAAATATCACTAAAAACTCTAGGTTTGAGTCTTGGATTTCATTAACATGGTATTATAAATAATATCTTATCACTAAAGGCTCACATTTTAGAACTCGATGATCCTATAATGCATCAACCAACCGCTCTACCACCAAATTCATCAGATAACATTTCTCCCATGAACATTTCTTTACAAGATATTGAGTACCCTATATTTTCCTACTTAGATCATAAAAAAATGATGTTACATTTCATTGGGAATAATCCATCTCAATGTCGAATGTTCCTAGATACTCTAGCCAATGCCTCTATTAAAAATAGATATCCCACTGTGAGAATATATATCTTAATATTTTGTGGTATGTGTAGATGAAAAAACTCTCACTAAAGTGGTAGTTCCACTATCACTTTAGGGAATAAACTACAACTTCAACATCTCAATCATGTGACTAGTAGTTCTACTCGTGGGGTCATAGATGACCTGACCTATAAGACAGAACAGTTATCTATACATAAAAGAACCGAACCCATATATTGAGGAATCCCAATACATTACATATCTAATTACAAGATCTCAAAGGGTCAAAACAGGGGCTGTTAGAAATATCCTATTTTTCTCAAGAAATCCCAATTCAAAATGATCAGATCACTCTAAATTATTACCCTTTTGGTCATCTCTTTCATTGGATCTATGAAATAGAATAATTCTTGAATGAAATTCTAATACTATATTGCTACCCAGAGGATACTCTTGATTTAAAAAACATATCAAGGGTGACCCCAAGACATCACCACTTCCAATTTCCCTAGGTCCTCTAAGATGCATTCATCGGCTTCCACATACACAAGGAAATTCAGCTACTAAATATGAAGGTGACACTTAGATATCATGGTATAAAGATGATTCATTTGAAGTGTACTTATAGAAATCTCATTGTTCCTAACATAAATATTTAGAGTCTTAGAATATATCAGGATATACATCAGGAATAAAAATATGAAAGAATCATGATATGGATGGAAAATACTATTCACTTTGCAAATGAACACTTAGGAAGAATTTATCAACCCAAAATTCATGAAAGGATACTCATATAGTTCATATATACTCCTAAACATGGTCTTAGTAATATACTCATCTCTCACCCATAACTGATGGTATCCTGAACAAATATCTATATTAGTGAACTATTGGGATCCTAAAAGAGATCATCAATCCTAAATAACAGATATCTACTCATAATCAACATCTAATTACACTTTTTATTGCCTGTAAAAAACAATATACTACCATTTTCTCTGTTATAAAACAACATGGGAGCTCCTTACGGTGATGTTCTCGATGTGATAAATCCTTTATCCTCTAAATAATCAAATTCCAACATCAATTATCCCAACCTATTTACTATAATATGATAAGTAGGAATAAATATTTATTATATCCAAGGATTAAGTTCAATCTCAAAGTCAATTTTTTTCTATAGGAATACCTAATAATTCATTTGGGATGAAATTCCAATAACAATCCACCACTGGAGGGAAAATATAAGGATATATATCTAAATTTTCTACAAGAGCCAAGACTACTTACTAAATCATGATAGATATGACCAAACTAGAGTCTAGTACCATTTTGATTATTGAAATATTCCACTCTCTAGAAAATTGTTACCTCTCTCCTCTAGGTTTGGTGAAATTCACTGAACTCTTATAACGATTGATATGAGCTTGATAACTCATCAAAACATCCATTTTGAATATCACCTAAAAAATTCTCATCTCTAAGATCATGAAATCCCCAAGATATTTGTAACTATAAAAAACTACTAGGTACTCTATACATCTATATATATGATCAAATTTATTCCTTAAGAGTTTATAGAAAGATAGAAACTCAGAAACAAATTAATCTGTAGGAAGATACCAGTGACAACATAAGAAGACATGAAATAAAGTGAATAACCTGTATTAAACAAAGTAGAAGATAATTCATGGGTAAGGAATTCCATGACTCTAACAATATAAGGTCTACCTCTATAAGAAAATAGACATTATCTATCACATAAATCTTATCTATTCTTGGAGAAAAACCTGCCTGAGTCACAGATGTTTGTGGTTTGTGGGTCCTCTGATGAGGACCCATTCATGCTCCTTAACTAGTGCTACACGAATATTTATGTGACTTCGTAGAAAAAAATCACAAAATTTGACCCCTATTTACAAATCAAGGAAACTTATTAGGTGGATTTTTATAAGGCTCGAGCCTTAAACATTACTTAATCTTGAGTTATTAAAAGAATACACCTTGAGGATCTTTTCAAGTTTAGAGTTTTCGAGAATTAGATCATGAAACATGCATTACATCCCACATTTAAACAAAGTGGTTACAATATAAGATAGTATTCATTTTTTCCCATCAACGGAAATATATTTAAAATAAAATATGGATTCTTTCTTGACACTTCCTTGACACTATCATCATATCATGTACCCTTCCCTTGACCTGTGAAAAACATTTCAAAAACATGGGATGAGCATAAAAAGCTCAGTAAGGGATATAAAAATATGGAAAGGAAACATGAGTACATGTATAGATAAGAATCAATGAAATCATACTATACTCATAAAACATATGAACTTTAACATACCTAATCAAATCCTGAATAAATCATAAAAATCATAAGACATAAAGGTAACTTGAGGCATTCATAACAATCTTACGTAGGGAGTAACCCTCTTGGTTATGTTTGGAATACCTATCACAGTATATTCCATAAATATCTTCGGAGAAACCTTAACGTTTAACTCCTTCGCGTTACCCAATGCATTCGAGAGCTATATCGGGATCACCCACCCTTAGTTTATCACGGAACCACCCGTCTTCATAACAATGCCCAAGAACCATAACATAATCGTATCATATAAAACATGCATAAAGGAAACATAACATTTCCACATTTTAATCACAAGATATCAATACAACACATTGATATAATAAAAACATTATGAAAACCATTTTCAATACCAAAATAAAAGAAAAGTAAAACATGGTATTTATTTTTCATTTAAAAAAAAGGTATGGCTTGTAGAGGAAGCCGAAACTCAAATAATGGTCACGGCGGCGGAGAAGTCGTTGTCGCCACATATGTATGAAAAAAACATTCCCTTTTTTCATTTAGTAAAACTCTTCATATAAAAAATATTCCTTTTGGATAAAAAAAAATTCAAAAGGGTTTATACACCATATAAAAGAAGGATGTGTATAAAACAAAATATGCCTCAATGAAAGGATATTGAGATGAAGTCCCATACCTCGTGTCTGACTTGACTCAATCGTTCTTTAATGTCCTGAATAATAAACTTGAGTTAATTTATACTTGCTTAAGAACCATTTCAAGTTCATTATTCCTTTTATATCACTTATTACCATGTTATTAACACTATATAATTATTTAAGTTAATAATGGTTGTTTTGTCGATCATTGGTACTTGAGTCAAAAATAAACTCTATATAATTACAAGTTGTTCATGTGGTAAAATATCCATTATATCAAGAATTATATTCATGATTTAGATATCATATATATCATATATATCTAGTATACACATGAATTTATAATATTACATAATCATTTAGAGGTAAGAAATGAAATGCAGCGTTCATGGAGACGGTAAGCCGTACGTACGCATGAACGCTACTTTCATTTCAATGTCATATTAATGGAATTAAAAATAATTGAGAGATATGTATATTTTAATTCCAAATTATATTCATCATTTAGATGTAACATACCTCATATATATCCATTATATATATGTACTTATAATATTACATTACATTTGGGGATAAGAAATGAAATGCACCGTTCATGGAGATGGTATGCCGTACGTACGCATAAACGCTACTTTCATTTCAATCTCATACTTTAATGGAATTAAAACATAATGATACATAATATTATTATAATTACAGTCTGGTATCATATATAATATCATTAAATATATCCTTTATATGTACCACATATGGTATTAACGAATCAAATCACTTTGAGGGGGCGGTAGTCCGCACTTCCTAAAATGAAGATATCGCGTTTACCCATAATGGAAACCATAAAGGTATGCCATAAATGAAAAATACAGAAGATTAAGTAAAACATAAACATATTATATATCATATATAAATATAGTGTCATCTTAATGGCCACCTTCGAAGGTGTTATATGAGTGTTGAACAATCATTGTTTCGTGAGGCAGAAATTCGCCATCCACAGAAACCATATGCTCTTTAACCATTAGATATAGGTGTGTGTAAGTGTAGCTATAATAATTCTTATAAAAACATCCTAGTATATGGAAGATACTGGTGTTGTTACAAAATAAATGAATAAAAAGATTTTAGGGGGTTGGAGAAGCAAAATAAAACATAAGAACACAAGAGAAGACACTACCTTTAAATCGGGTAACTCTTTTTGATTTGAGCTCAATGGCTTCCTTGGAAAGACTTATGCCCAAAGTGAGGATTCTAAGAGTTATAGAGTGATGTGGAGAGACAAAATTGTCAGGGTTTGGCCGAGTAAAAGGCTTTGGAAGTGTGGGTAAGGTGGTAGAGGTGGGGGCCTTTTATAAGAGGAGAGGAGGGGCACTCTTGGAATGTTATAAAAGATAATTTGTTATAAAATGATTTTCGGATAAAAAAGGTCCCAAAATTATAAATTTCTAGGATAAGGTGATAATAGTTCTAAATACACCCATCAAATAGGGTTTTGACATGTTTAGGGCTTATATTTTACATTATCTTTTCATTTTTTAAATCGTTAAATAATGAGGTAATTGCTGCATCATCATGGTGTCATAAATAATTTAATTTATTTAATATCTAAAAATTATAAAAAAAACATATGATGTAGGAAATATTTTTATCTTTATAATGAATATTTATAGTAAAAAAATATTACTTTTATAACCCCATTTATAAATTGTTTTAGTAAAACAACTCATGTTTGCATCATTTTTACTTTTACTTTAAATAAAAGGCATTAATGTCTTTATCTTACGCAAGTGGCTCCATGGGGTCCCAAAAATAGACCCATGGGTTGTCTTGGTTGGCCGTGACACATCCAATAAGGTTAGGACATGTGTCTAGATCATTTCATATTATTGAAACATTATTCGTGCCTTAAATTACACTAATTACCTCTAATCGCGATTAAAAACTTAAAAGTTACTGTTCACCAAAAAATTATTTTAATACCTTTGAACCACATTTTACTTCTTAATGAAACCATGTATTTCAGATTTTTGAAATTCAAAACACATAGGTGGTAAATTTTCATTTAAACAGAAATTCAGTTTTTTAGGTACCACTTAGTGGTGTCACTATTCATCAAAAATTGAAGTTTTTCAGAAAAATACCAAAACGTCACCCTAAGATATATTTGATATTACGAATTAAAAATTGATGTCTATTTTAAAAAATTCAAAACATATAAGTTACATTAATTAATTTAATAATTAATTCCCATTGTCAGAGCAAATAGTGTGTTTTTATGAAACAATATGTATCAAAAGATTGACACTAGTTTAAGTCCAATTTCAAGGTGAAATTAATTCCAAAGACCACTATTGGATTAAATGGTAAAAATATATTGTAATTTCACATTAAAACCAATTCAAAAGATAATCTAATCATATAAGTAAATTAGATTAAAAATAGGTTTTGAATTAAAATAAAACATTTTCATTATTCATTAAAAAAATTGAACTTTATCGGAAAAATACCAAAAATTTACCCAAAGAAAATTTCAATGTCCCAATCATAAAGAATAAGTTTATTTAGAAAAATAGAGATTATAAAATTGTCAAAAGTTTGATTTAAAAATGGTTTGCCATCAAAAGGCAGTAAAACAATCTTTTAAAAATATTAGTGTATTCCATGCTTAAGTTTGAATTTATTCTCATTTTAAGTCTATAAAGAACTATCTAATTCATTAATATACATAGATAAAAATATCTATTATTCATTACTTACTTGGGATGTAACATCCTTCCCCCCTTTAGAAAATTGCATCACCGTAATTTATTTACTTATCGAATAAGTGGGCGTATTTAGCTATCATTGCATTTTCAGATTCCCATGTTGCATATTCAACCATATAGTTTTTCCATAAAACCATTACCTAGTGAATTACCATATTCTGCAACACTTTCTCTCTACGGTCAAGAATCTGGACCGGTTGTTCTTCATAAGAGAGATTCTCTTCCAACTGAACTACCTTTGGGCTCAAAACATGAGATGGATCTGACATATACTTTCTCAACATCGAAACATGAAAAACATTGTGTACATGAGATAAACTCGGAGGTAAATCCACTCAGTAAGCAACTGATCCAAATCTCTACAGAATTTAATATGGTCCAATGAACCATGTACTCAGCTCTCCTTTCTTACCAAATCGCATTACACTTTTCCACGGTGAAATTTTGAGAAAAACATGATCACCTACCTCGAAAGATAGATCCTTCCTCCGGTTATCCGCATAACTCTTTTGCCTGTTCTGTGCTGTTATCATGTGTTTCTGTATCAGCTAAACTTTTTATGCCAACTCTTCTACCAATTCTTGTCACATCAGCTTCCTTTCACCCACTTCATCCCAGAAAGCTGAAGTTCGACACCGCTTCCCATATAAATCCTCAAATGGTGCCATTTGTATACAGGAATGAAAACTGTTATTATATGAAAATTCAACCAAAGAAAGATGTTGGTCCCAACTTCCCTGATAATCCAACGAACAAGCACGCAACATATCTTCCAAAGTCTGAATTTTTCGTTCTGACGACCCATCTGATTGAGGATGAAAAGCTGTACTAAAATTTAATTCAGTACCCAACGACTTCTGAAGGCCTTTCCAAAAGTTAGAAGTAAACCTGGGATCACGGTGAGATACAATGGAGATAGGAACTCCATGTAACCTAGCTATCTCTTTAAGATACAAACGGGAAAGTTGATCTAGGGAAAAGTATCTCGTATAGCAAGGAAATGAGCAGATTTAGTCAAGCGATCAATAATAACCCAGATTGCATTATTACCTCGAGATGTCTTCGGTAATCCCACAACAAAGTCCATGGATATATTTTCCCATTTCCACTCTGGTACTGGTAAAGGATGAAGCATCCCTTTCGATAACTGCCACTCTGCTTTTACCTATTGACAAGTCAAACACTTCACTGTAAAATCAGAAATATCCCTTTTCATTCTGTCCCACCGGTAATACTCCCGAAGATCTCTATACATCTTAGTACTGCCTGGATGAACTGAAAATAGAGAACTATGAGCTTCACATAACAACTCTCTCTTCAACTGTGAATCACAAGGCACACACAATCTCTTCCCAAATCTCAAAAAAAAAATCATTATCAATGTTGAATTCAGGTAACTTACCCTTCTAAACTAGCTCTACCTTTTTTTGCAACTCACTGTCTTGCTTCTGTGCTTGCTTGATTCTTTCCGATAGAGATGATCTCACTGATACCTGAAAAAAAAAGAAGTGCATCCTACACCAACAACTTCTATGACAAAGTTCATAAAATCCTTAACCAAAGGATCACGTTTCAAACACAACATTTTTAATGAAGCATTACTTTTTCGACTAAAAGAATCAGCCACTTTATTTGATTTTCCTAGATGGTAATGAATTGTATAATCATAATCCTTGATTAATTCCATCCATCTCCTCTGTCTCATGTTCAATTCTTTCTAAGTGAATATATACTCTAACCTTTTGTGATCGGTATATATTTCACACTTTACTCCATACAAATGATGCCTCCAAATTTTTAAAGCAAAAAACAACAGCAGCTAATTCCAAATCATGTGTAGGGTAATTTACCTCTTGAGTTTTCAACTGTCGTGAAGCATATGCAATTACTTGATCATTCTGCATTAGGACACAACCAAGTCCTTTCAATGAAGCATCATTGTAGATAACAAACTCACGATTCCTGGAAGGTAGTGACAAAACTGGAGCATTCACCAATCTTCTTTTCAGTTCCTGAAAACAATCATCACATTCTTTTGTCCAGATAAACTTAACACCCTTCCGAGATAGCTTAGTAATTGGACTAGATAACAATGAAAAATTTCTAACAAACCTTCAATAATAGCCTACCAAACCACGGAAACTAAGAATATCATTTACAGTTTTGGGTCTTGGCCATTCTTCAACAACCTTTGTTTTTGCAGGATCAACAGTTATCCAATCTTTAGAAACAATGTGACCAAGGAAAGAAATTTGTTGAAACCAAAACTCACACTTGCTGATTTTCCCAAATAATTTATTTTTCTTTTAAGGTTTTCAAAATAACCCTTAAATGTATTTCATGCTCCTATTTACATTTAGAAAACACCAAAATATCATCAATAAACACAACCACCATTTATCACCTGATTCAACTGAGCCATCAGTACAGTAAACTGCCCAATTCTGATTCCATCCATCTCTGGTTGTTGATTCGAAAGGTCATTATACTCTGTATTCCTTCCTAGAAAAGCTGCTCGGTTTCCTCTATGGAAAACCATTATTAACACATAAATATCTTAGGATAAGCAACATGGTAATCTTCAAATTCTATATCATTTCAATTTGACCATAAAAAAATATTTTTGGATAATCATTTAATAGAATTCCAACCCTTAAAGTTATCTAAAATGACCTCTGATACCAAATATAAGGCCCCAGCCTTAAACATTACTTAATCTTGAGTTATTACAAGAATACACCTTGAGTATCTTTTCAGGTTTAGAGTTTTAGAGAATTAGATCATAAAACATGCATTACATCCCACATTTAAACAAAGTGGTTACAATAAAAGATAGTATTCATTTTTCCCATCAACGGAAACATATTTTAAATAAAACATGGATTCTTTCTTGACACTTCCTTGACACTATAATCATATCATTTACCCATCCATTGACCTTTGAAAAACATTTCAAAAACTTGGGATGAGCATAAAAATCTCAGTAAGGGATATAAAAATATGGAAAGGAAACATGAGTACATGTATACATAAGAATCAATGAAATAATAATCTACTCATAAAACATAAGAACTTTAACATACCTAATCAAATCCTAAATAAATCATAGAAATCATAAGACATAAAGGTAACTTGAGGCATTCATAACATTCTTACGTAGGGAGTAACCCTCTTGGTTATGTTTGGAATACCTATGTATATTCCCTAAATCTCTTCGGAGAAACCTTAACATTTAACTCCTTCGCATTACCCAATGCATTGGAGGGCTATATCGGGCTCACCCGCCCTTAGTTTATCATGGAACCACCCGTCTTCATAACAATTCCAAAGAACTATAACATAATCGTATCACATAAAACATGTATAAAGGAAAAATAACATTTCCACATTTCAATCACAAGATATCAATACGACACATTGATATAATAAAATCATTATGAAAACCATTTTCAATACCAAAATAAAAGAAAAGTAAAACATGGTATTTATTTTTCATTTAAAAAAATGGTATGGCTTGTAGAGGAAGCTGAAACTCAAATAATGGTCACGGCGGCAGAGAAGTCGTTGTCACCGCATACGTACGACAAAAACATTCCCTTTTGTCATTTAGTAAAATTCTTCATATAAAAAATATTCCATTTGGATAAATGTAAAATTCAAAGGGGTTTATACACCGTATAAAAGAAGGTTGTGTATAAAACGAAATACGCCTCAATGAAAGGAGATTGAGACGAAGTCTCATACCTCATGTCCAACTTGACTCGATCGTTCTTTAACTTCCTGAATAATAAAATTGAGTTAATTTATACTTGCTTAAGAACCTTTTTCAAGTTCATTATTCCTTTTATATCACTTATTACCATGTTATGAACACTGTGTAATAATTTATGTTAATAATGGTCATTTTTTCGATCGTTGGTTCTTGAGTCAAAAATAACTCTTTATAATTACAAGTTGTTCATGTGGTAAAATATACATTATATAAAGAATTATATTCATTATTTAGATATCATATATATCATATATATCCAGTATATACATTCATTTATTATATTACATAATCATTTAGAGGTAATAAATGAAATGCACCGTTCATGGAGACGGTAAGCCGTACGTACGCATGAACACTACTTTCATTTCTATGTCATATTAATGGAATTAAAAATAATTGAGAGATATGTATATTTTAATTCGAGATTTATATTCATCATTTATATGTAACATACTTCATATATATCCATTATATATATGTACTTATAATAGTACATTACAGTTGGGGATAAGAAATGAAATGCACCGTTCATGGAGACGGTATGCCGTACATACGCATGAACGCTACTTTCATTTCTATCTCATACTTTAATGGAATTAAAACATAATGATACATAATAGTATTATAAATACAGTATGTTATCATATATAATATCATTAAATCTATCCTTTATACGTACCACATATGGTATTAACGAATCAAATCACTTTGAGGGGGCAGTAGTCAGCACTTCCTAAAATGAAGATATCACATTTACCCATAATGGAAACCATAAAGGTATGCCATAATTGAGAAACACATAAGGTTAAGTAAAACATAAACATATTATATATCATATTTAAATATAGTGACATCTTAATGGCCACCTTCGAAGGTGTTATATGAGTGTTGAATAATCATCGTTTCGTGAGGCAGAAATTCTCCATCCACAGAAACCGTATGCTCTTTAACCATTAGATGTAGGTGTGTGTAAGTGTAGCTTGAATCATTCTTATAAAAAAATTCTAGTATATGGAATATACTGGTTTTGTTATAAAAAAAATTTATAAAAAGAGTTTAGGGGGTTGGAGAAGCAAAATAAAACATAAGAACACAAGAGAAGACACTACCTTTAAATCGGGTAACTCTTTTTGATTTGAGCTCAAAGGATTCCTTGGGAAGACTTCTGCACAATGTGAGGCTTCTAAGAGTTATATAGTGATGTGGAGAGACAAAATTCTCAGGGTTTGGCCGAGACAAAGGCTTTGGAAGTGTGGGTAAGGTGGTATAGGTGGGGGCCTTTTATAAGAGGAGAGGAGGGGCACTTTTAGAATGTAATAAAAGATACTTTACTATAAAATTATTTTTGGATAAAAAAGGTACCATAATTATAAATTTCGAGGATAAGGTGATAATAGTTATAAATCCACCCATACAATAGATTTTTGACATGTGTAGGGATCATAGTTTACATTATATTTTCATTTTTTTATATCGTTAAATAATGAGGTAGTCGATGCATCATCATGGTGTCATAAAGAATTTACTTTATTTAATATCTAAAAATTATAAAAAAACTACTATGATGTAGGAAATATTTTTAACTTTCTAATGAATATTTATAGTCAAAAATATGACTTTTATAACCCAATTTATAAATTGTTTTAGTAAAACAACTCATGTTTGTGTCATTTTTGCTTTTACTTTAAATAAAAGGAATTAATGTCTTTATCTTACCCAAGTGGCCTCATGGGGTCCCAAAAATCGACCCATGGGTTGTCTTGGACGGCCATGAAACTTCCAATAAGGGTAGGACATGTGTCTAGGTCATTACATATTATTAAAACATTATTCTTACCTTAAATTACACCAATTACCTCTAATCGTGATTAAAAACTTAAAAGTTACTATTCACCAAAAAATTATTTTAATCCCTTTTAACCACATTTTACTTATTAATGAAAAACATGTATGTTGGATTTTTTAAATTCAAAACAAAGAGGTGGTAAAATTTCATTTAAACTAAAAATAAGTTTTTTAAGTACCACTTAGTGGTTTCACTATTCATAAAAATTGAAGTTTTTCAGAAAAATACCAAAACATCACCCTAAGCTATATTTGATATTCCGAATTCAAAAATGATGTCTATTTTAAAAAATTAAAAACATATAAGTTACATTAATTAATTTAATAATTAAATCTCGTTGTCATAGCAAATAGCGTGTTTTTATGAAACTATATGTATCAAAAGATTGACACTAGTTTTAGTCCAATTTCAAGGTGAAGTTAATTCCAACGACCACTGTTGGATTAAATAGTAAAAATATATTGTAATTTCACATTAAAACAAATTCAAAAGGTAATCTAATCATATAAATAAATTAGATTAAAAATAAGTTTTGAATTATAATACAACATTTTTCACTATTCATTAAAAAATTTGAACTTTATCGAAAAAATACCAAAAATTTACCCAAAGTAAATTTCAATGTCCCAATAATAAATAATAAGTTTATTTAGACAAATAGAGCTTATAAAATTGTCAAAAGTTTGATTTAAAAATGGTTTTCCATCAAAAGGCAGTAAAACAATATTTTAAAAATATTAGTGTATTCCATGCTTAAGTTTGGATTTATTCTCATTTTAAGAATATAAAGCACTATATAATTAATTAATAGACATAGATAAAAATATCTATTATTCATTACTTACTTGGGATGTTAAAATTTTTACATTATGTTATAAAATAATCCTTCCCACCACAATTATTTCACCTCTCAAAACCTCCTCCCACAAAGGGTGTAGAATAAGAACTAATTTTATCCACCTATATAACATGTTTATACACCTCATAAAAACTCATATTATACCTAATATAATTGTATCTAGATTCCACATTGGGATGTATAATCCCCAATGAACTATAAGAAAGAATAAAACATGAAAGGCAGTATTCCTCCAACCCCTTCTGAAATACTAGGTCCTTTCGAAACACTTGTGTATATGTTGTTAGATAAAAGACCCTAACCAGATGTTTGGGCCTTGTATAAAGTCCAATCTCATAATTATTAGTCTTTTTCCCCACATTTATAGATAAAGGAGGATCAAAACATAGAAACTCGCTAAAATGATACAATTAACCAGAAACTATAATCAACCCTTAATGAAGCTCCATAAACTTCTATACTTCATCTAGATACAGTATGTCAAGGAATAACTCTACTAATATCATCTCCTTGAAGGACTACCATGTAAAACCTTAAATCCTACCAACCTAGCCCATGAAACTCCACCAGCAACTGGCAATTCTCTAAAGCATAAAGGTTGCAAGTTTTTCCTTCTTTTCCACAAGAGTTTCCAATAAGTAGAAGATGCCTCAAATAATATCAACCCATTCCTCGTTATGATGAGGAACAAAAGTTATATATACAGATTAATAATTCAAGAGATTAAAGTCTCTACCAAAATTAATTATCATCCTCTACACCCCTCCATCTTAGGAATGTAAAATTTGTAAGAATCTAGGAAGGGGAGGGTCTACTGACTGAACCACTAGAGCTAGTGTGGTAGCATGCTCAAGTGCATCCTCCTACATATCCAATTGTGGAAAAATCATCCCATCATAATTAGGAGAAATATAGAATCATTGAGGTGACATTTTTTTGAAACACATAACGAATATTTAAAAGTCCTATAACAACTTACTTATAAGAATATCATAGGAAGTTATAAGGCACCCTTAGGGGATTTAAATTGGATTATCTATTCTTGCAGATACCCAAACACCGGGTATAACTCTCTATTCTACTCAAGGTTCAATCCTAGTCCTCAAAACATTTATGTTAGTCACAATCACACACATATATAAATATAATAGTGTAATTCTTAAGTTAGGCAAATTTATGATGGAATAAATAAATCACAACATCGGTAAACAAAGGTATATCACTCAATAATTAGCATAGATAAAGGTATTAAATCAAATAATTACTATGAAAAATACAAAATGTATATATATTGAATGTGATCCAATGTCCCTACTCATGATATATGAACACACCAAAATATTTTAAACTAGAACAAAAATACCATCACCAGTAACTTATAGGTCCATTACACATGATCTAGCCAGGGACATGGAAAATCCACTATCCAAGTTACACCAAACATATCTACCTTATACCATATCTTGGATTGAAAATAAGTAAAGGAAGATATGGCCTCTGATACCACTTTTTAACACCTTGAACTACGTCACCATGTTTTAGCCGAAGTTCCACATAACATCATGCACACATTACTTTACAAAAGATTCCACTGAATAGTGGTGATCGTATAATATAAAATTTGGAGAGTATACCCTGAGTAATCCAAACCATCACATTTTAGTATAACATAAACTCAAAACAAATAGATAAAAAAAATAAGAATAAAAAAAATAAATGCTATAAGAAATTTCTTTCCAAGTCATATAAAATAAATTAACGGAACCCAAATGTGGTGGGTCAATAGGTATGTTAGTATAACTAGAAATGAAAACAAATAAAAGTGAAACAATAATCATTAAAGGTAATTCTTGGTACCCTATACAAATCCCGGATCTACATTCCTTATTTACCTATCAGAAGGCCCTTTCCCTTTACTGTATCCATAGTCATGAATTATTCATCTACGTCAAGATACCAATGTAGGGTGTGAGTATACAAATATAAGGACACCACTAGTGTTTCCTTAACATAAGTGCACATGTATAAGAATGTGAATAAAATTATTTAATGTAAATGGGCACCCAATCATACAATCAACCATGGATCAATAGATCTTGTTCTAATCAATCCTCTAAGAACATTGGTCATACCTGGTTTGACAACATTTTAGATGAGTACCAAATCTAGTTAACTTCATGACTTAGATCAAGAAAGGTAACTCAATCCACCTTTAAATACAATGTTCATTCTTCCTATAAGGAAAAAATATACTACCAACTTCAATAGAAAGAATATCCCATGTCATATGACTACCTTATATCCTTTGTTGGTATACATTATTGGCACACCAAAAAATAGACTCTTTCTTATACTCAAGGAAGTTTCCTATTGGTAGATCGCACTAAAATTTATGGACACTCTTCAAATATATTATATTATTCCATAAGGATAAACATAAAAAACTTAGGTATTAAACATTTTTCAAAGAGACATGTCCAATGAGTCATATCATTCAAGCCCCCCTATGGATTGAATCAACTAGGGAACTAAAAAAGGTTCAAATGGCTATGAAAAAACAATATATAAGGAAAAATATAACAAGGAACAATATATCTAAACCATGAATTCTTTATGAAATGAAATATTATGTAGGTAATAAATGATATAGTGATGAAAAACATGGAACGTGAAAACAAGAATCTTCTGGGTTACCCACACACACCAACATAATATATCATGAAATGGTCTCATGATTAGGCATAAAACCACAACCAAGCATGATAAAAACTCTATAAAAATGATCAATTTGGTAAATATTTACCACATAAAGAGTGTTTATGACAATGTAAATGTTCATAAAGGGTGTTTTCACCTGAACCATGTTCTCTCACCAATCATAAAAATCATGCACACCAGTAACCCCATGAAATGAATAAAAAAGGAATAAAAAGAGTTATAGAAAAAGTATCAAGAAAGAAAAATTACAAATTTATTCCTAGCACATTACCAATTCTCAAAAACATCAATGATATAATTTGAGTCTAGTTGATGAAGGTGAAATCTGTTTCACAAGGAAGGATAAATAAATTATAAGATTAGATGATCCCTCAATTTTTAATCAATATGAATGACATGTATCTTTTATTGTTTGATTATTCTATCAATATTTAGAAAAGAGGGTTAAGATGAGTTAGGTTATTCAAGGAAGTAACCTTAATGCATAAAGGTTTGACCAAAATTACACTAAGTTCATATAAATAATGTCTAGATCTAAGTAAAAAATAATAGAGGTGGGATGCATCAATTAATAAAGGAATTAATCCATTAATAATGCATTTAATACCCCACATAAAGATCACATGCATTTTAACATTGAAATTTTCAAGATCTCTGATGAACTGTGGAAATTTCATCTATTTCAAAACCCACATGAATACCACCAAGAACTCTACCACAGACCCAACCAGGACCATGGTGTATTTTATCATGGAATCCCAACACAACCAACCCCCATGGTATCTTAACAAAGACTTTACCATTTTCACTCACCGTGGCCTTTACCATGGGCATTATGAGGTTCCTATGGTCATGGAATACAAGTTCTATCCCAACACTCCATTCCAACATCCCCTCCAACACCCATTCATGTAACATAACTTTTTAAATAAGGCTCACAAGGGACCACCATATATTTCTCCATACCCATGGTGTATCTTGTGTTAAACCAATGAGTCTCCAAATCCTATAAAATCCACTTGCAATCTCACAGTACTTTATCCAAAACATGTATTAACCCAAAACCATAAAATGTAATCTAGAAACAAGACATTACACACATTAAAAAAATGTTATAGGACTTTACATATCTTAAACATCAATTTTTAAACATGATTTTTTTGAAGGTGGGTGCCTAGAGGAAACATGCATATGTACTTTTATTACCATTACCTATATATTATTTAACATATAAATATGTTTTTCTTACAAAAATAGTGTTGATACTTTTGCATCCACTATATTTATGGTAATTTAATTATATTACTTATCATATCAAAGTCTAATATTAGTTACCAAACTATAATGAGAACATATAGATACAATGATAGTAATGTTAAAGTAATATCATATGGTCTGGATACATCATACTGAAAGGACACAGATGTTGTGAAACCATTAGGTGTTGGGGGATCATAATAATTAATACTTCTTATCATAAAGTTTTCATTTACTGATCTTAGGTTAATGAGATCAGGATGACCAACCCATAAATATGAACACCACATGTTTTAGGTGTCATTAGAATTTCCTACCTAATGACAAGTGTATCGGTCTCTTGATTTGAGATCATTATCAATGTGTTCCATTTGATCACATAATTTTTTGCATGAAAAAAACCATGAAATTTATGTCATGGTGAGGTATCTTATATTGTGTGTTTCATTAGTGGTACAATATTTGTTGAGTGATCAAGATATACTTTGTCACTTACGAGTTGAGGAAATGATATCTTAGGCCTAGATGATCCGAATGGTAATATCATTAAAAATCCATGGACATAGTAGATGAAGTTAAGTCAATATATTTATAAAATAATAATAATAAATCAATATGGGATGATTACATAAGTGTAAATTTTATTTGAGATATCATATGACTAAGATATTATATTCCATTTGGCATATTAAAAGGATAATCATCGCCTCTAAGACTATTCCTTATCTATTTAGGGGCCTTGATGGGTTTTATAATCTTCTCTTAGACTACTAATATTATCCATTATTATGGAGATAGGGGCTTAGAGGGTCACACACAAAATCATACTCAATATTATTTCATATTATAGTGAATAGGTTTATAGGAAATGGTGAGACCCACTACAAGATCTGAGAGTTTTCCAAGAATCACAGATCACTAATAAGTAAATAAATTCATTATTATTCAAGAATATAATAAATCTGTTGAATTTATTTATAGAAAGTATTTATATGTGCTCATGTAAATGAATAGAATAATATAATATAAGTTGATATTAATTTAATATTCAAGGTTCATTTAATATTAGCAGGAATTACAAGATGAGTTAAAGAATCTATTTTTATCAAGTAATATATTAAATATATATTAAATGTATGTGGTGAAATATAAATAATATTTATGACATAGTTAGTTTGTCATAATTATTTATTTATTACTTATTTAGTGGACGTTAAACATATGGTGGTCGGGCATCCCTAATTGGGTATTTTGAGACATACACTTTATAAGTGAAGGAGAATCTCATTCCATACACTATTCAACAGTTGTAATGGAGATCTTATCTCTCCTCCTAAATCCTAAATAGAGAGAAAAATGATGTAAACAATCGAATTATGCAAGAGTACATTTTCAAATCAAAGGAATGGGATTGAGGTGATATTTTTTAGGTCAAAGTGATCGACAGGTCTCTATGATGGAACATGGAATTGGATGAAGAAAATATGTGTGGATTCTTGAAACATGTGTGGAATATTTAGAGTGGTTTATCCTCAGATAATTTAAGAAATATTCTCCGTTGATATGCGATAGAGGGACACTCTTCGATTTAAATTAGGTTCTCAGTTAGTTTTAATTTATATGTTTTGATTATTCATGATAGATCCCCATCCTATACAAAAACTTCAATAGACAGAGATTATGAATTTTTGTCACATTTATGATGTTTTTTTTAATTCCTGGCCCATCAGATTTTACTGCACACCCCAGTACCATCAATTTGTATTAGATGGATCACATGGGTCTTCTTTGTCTACACTAATTAATTTGATTTAAATTTAATGAGATGGTTTTTTATCAGTCCCAGTGGATCGGAACATTCTTTGATCCAATCTCGAGTGGCCATATTATGAACATCCAAAAACAATTTATGGATTGAAAGCTGTATATTTTCAGATATTATAATTTGAGGAACACACTTGTGTGTGTATATATATATATGTATGTTTTTATAGTGTATTTTTTAGGTAAATTATAAAAATTATCCGGCCACTAGAATAGTTCTTCTAATGGAAAATACATTCAACCAATGGTGGAATTGATCAAAAAAACATTCCTATCAGTTTTTATTAAATAATAATATAAATAAAACATGGGGGGAAGCTGGACTGTCCTACTTGCAGTCTCATTTTTCAAAAGCCTAATTTTAGTCTTTTGGAAAATAAAAAAACATTATTAATGTTAAAAGAATTCATCTATAGGTCTAATGGGCCAAGGCTATTCTCATGCAGTCCCCACCGACAATTTCCCCCTTCCATTTGTTGGACCCCGTAATAGTGGCAAATGTCGATGCCTCCTTCTCCTCCTATGGAGAGTCTGAGTAGACGACCACCATGATGCCCTAATACATCCTCCTCTCACCCGGTTCCACCCTATGCAACCCTAGACAAGCGTTGCTACTAATACTATCGAGGCCAACACTACGCTACCATCTTCATCCTGCCTCACCCCAGCTGACGACATCTACTTGGATTAAGCCACCATCCCGAACACCACACCTGACACTACCCTCATCTACTACAGTGATGTTATTAACTAATTTATAATTATTTATTTGATCCCTTTACTTATTTTTGATGAATAAAATTCATAATTGGTTGAAATACTCATGTTTTAAAACTAAATATAATATTTGAGCATTATTTTTATTATTCCAAAGTCATGACAATTTAATATTTCAATTATAACTCTCACCATACTTATCCAAATTGTGTTAATATTGTTTTCTAGGGTTCCTAATTCAATTTAATACTTATCATTAAACTATATATTGGACCAATTCATCCATTTTATGGGTTATATGGTCCATAAAAATAGGCCCAAAGAATCTATTAAAGAAACTATACCAGCCATGATGATTGAATTTCTGAGGTCAATAAAGAAGCCCATACTTGATGAAAATCATTAATATATTCTTGAATAACAAAGATATTCATGCAGAAAAATTTTAAGTCACATGTTCACAACATATGGGCCCAAATTATGCTTTAATGTCCATCCAACTATTTTTTATGTAAATTAAAAACACCCCACAATTATTTACATTTATCCCAATAAAATAGTCTAATTGATAATATATATTTTGGTATGAAAGAAAATATATGTGTCTGAATTTTTAAAATAAATATTTCATATTTGGGGGGAACTTTCTGGACAAAAATTAATTCACATTTATATGAAAGAAAAAATTGACAGCAAAATTGACAGAATGAAATTTTTTAGAAAAATAGTCATAAATTCTGATAAAAATGTCTATTTGAGGCCAAATTATTGGGGTTGATAGTCCAAATAAATACCTCAACTTTTAATAATAATATATCTTGAGAGTCAGATGTATGGTTTTCAGAATTGGCAATCCAATTGGGGGGGAATATTTAAAATGAAAATAGTCAACCACATTGGGCAATAAATACAATCCATCTTCTTCTTGTACGGGGTTGGAATTTAAGAATATATAAGGATAAATTTTCCTAAAAATACTACAAATAGGTCTAATAGGACCTTTTAAACTCATGTTTTTACTTGATAGATCCATCCTTTTCTCTTTGTTTTCATGTTCTGTTGTGTTCTTCTTCATTTGTAATCATGTAAGTTGATTTCAATTTCATTTGAATTTTAATTCATATTTTTTATTAATCATATATTATTTTCATCCTACCACTATTTCATAATATTAATGTTCTAAAAATAGATTAAATTAATCAAAATAAACCCTTTCTTTTTTTCTCATTCAATCAAAAATCAATATTTAATTCTCGTCACTGTTTGTGTGTGTGTTTATAACACTACTCTTATCTTACTCTTTTCCTTGTATTTTAACCCAAAACCATAAGAATTATAACCAGATTATTAACCACCCAAATGAATGAGTAAATCTACCATTGAGGTGAGTCATAATTTGGGGATGTTAAGCGATTGAGATCTTTTTCTCAATGAGAATTCTTTAGGTTAACATTATGTATGTTGAACTTAAAATGTCATGGATTAAAGACATATTTTGTTTAATGAGTGTTTTCATTGGATTATTTCAGCCATTAATATACTAACATAAATATATTTTGATTAATATTATATCCCTAAGTTATGTTAAGTCTTGAATTAAAGAATAAATACTTTGGAGTTCTGATCAAAATCATCTTGTAAAGTGGGTGTTAATTTAATGCAATATAAAGAAATGATCAAGGATCTCATAAGCTTAAATATCCAATAATGAACTCCCCAAAATATTTATCTAATTGTTAAATTAAAAATAATCAATTAATAAATTTAATTAATCTCTGAAAACAAACCTCCCATTAAAAATAAAAAAAAAAAAATCAACTCAATAATCTATACCATCACCGAGGATTTGACCCATTTGATGCTATACACATTAGTAGAGCATCAAAAATTTCAAGGTTCTATAAAACGTAATATTTTATGATTAAAATGGAGATGTTTATAGGGATGTTTAAACTAGTAGTTGTTAGTTTTTTATTTAAAAAAAAAATAAATAAATAACAAAGAAAGGAAAAAATTCAAAGAAAAACCTGACTTCCTAATTCTTCCAAATTCTATTTGAATACATCATAGCCTCCAAAATAATCCATCAAATTTGTTTGAACCTAAAATTCAGAGAACACTTTTCAAACATAGTAGGACCATTTGGGATAATCAAAACATTTCTAATCCAATTGATTTAGATACATCCAATCCTTTGGAACAAACACTAAAAGAACTCACTGCCCCTGATATGAATTATAAACCCATTCATATTCCATATCCAAACATTGAGGATTATTTTTAACTCAAATTGTGGTTGATTAATCTTCTAACTCATTTCCATGGTCTACCCATCAAGGATCCACAAATTCACATCAAATATTTCCAAGTGTTGTTTTCTACCATGAAGCCTCAAGTGGTTTCTAAAGAGCAAAACATACTTCAATAATTCCTCTTCTACCTAGATGACTCTGCCAAGTCATGGGTATACTACCTCCCTCCTAGTTCTATAACCACATAGAATGACATGAAGCTAATATGTTTTTGAGAAATTATTTCTTTCTTCTCATACTAATTATATTCGAAAATAAATATCTGATATCCATTAATTCACAAATGAATCACTCCACTAGTACTGAGAGAGGTTCAAAAAGATTTTCGAAACCTGCCCACAAAACTAAATCCCTGACCAACTCTTAATCCAATGATTCTATAAGGGTTTATTGTCCATGGAGAAAATTATCATTGATTCCAATAGTTGTGGTACTCTTGTTGAAAAAACTTCTATAGCTACATGAGATATCATAAGAAACATGGCTACAAACATGACAAAATTACATACTCGGGCACACTCTCAAGTCAAACAAGTCTATGAGAATAAATTCATAGTACCCAACAAGATGATTTAGTGGATTTATGAACTTACAGGTCTTTTGGGACAATTAAGTGTGGTTACCAAATCCCAAACCACAACTTCCCCACAATCTATTTTCCTGGGACCTATCAAAAGATTTGCAATCTATAGCTCCTCAAATCTTAAAATAAACACATTTCCATAACTTCAAGATAAAAAATCTGATTCTTATAGTCCAATGGAGGTTAATGAAATACATTCTCAGCGGAACACTAACTCTCAAAAACCATGTTAGTTTATTTGAAACTTCAACCAAACCCACTCTGAGCCCTTTTATTCTTCCTTTAACCAATGCTTGTGGTTTGGTAATCACATTTTCCTTTTCCCCCAGTTCCCTCCTCAAAATCCAAACCAATTCCAATATGGTGAAGGTGGTGGTAACTCCCAACCACCTTATCCTTTTGTTCCTAAAAATAAATGGATCAATGATACTCTTTCTCCTCATGGATTCCACTATTTTAATGATCCTTACCAATTCTAAAACCAATTTTATAACTTTACTAAGAACCAAAATCAAGAAAATTTCAATACAGGACATGCCTATTATTCCAACAATCATCAGAAAGTGTCATGGATGTTCTTGCATCCTTCACCCATTCTATCCATAAAAACATTGAAACCCAAATTTGTTAACTTGCATCACACCTCATCTAGCAGCATCCATCCAATTCTTTTCAACTCCTTACTCAACCAATACCCAACCGTAAGGGTAACATATGTTCAATTCAAATTATATTGAGAAAAAAAATTACAAGCCTCATGATGGATATGAAAATGTACCTTTAAATGTGATCTTAAATATTAAATGAACATAAATCTAAAAATTTAACATGAATTCACAGACAATCCTCCTTCTATTCCAATAAGGAACCCAATTATTATTTCCTCAAGATGTATTTAATCCTAGAATGTATTTTGAACCTGATCCAGAAATGCTCAACATAATTAGGCATTTTGAAGTCATCATTACCCTATTTGATTCCATAAAAAAATTCATAATTATGAAATGTTTCTTAAGGAATTGTGCATCCATTAGAGACAACATAAGACAACAGCTAGTGTTTCAACCTAATAGTCTATACCCATGAAGTGAAAATATCTAGGGAACTTTAAAGTTCCATTAGAAATAGGGAGTTACAAATTCTATGATGCACTCATATATCTAGGATCCTCGATAAATGTCTAGATAAAATCCATCTTCTCCAACCTTGTTCTAGGTCACTTTCAACCAACATGTGTTGTCATCCAGTTATCCAATCGATGCATATCTAGTCATGAGGGAATAATAAATGATTTCTTTGTCCAAGTTAATGATCTAATCATCCCACATAATTCATATATCCTTCACATGGAAGGTTATATGAACTCTTATCAATATACCCTAATTATAAGAAGCCCATTACTCTAAAAAAATATTGATGTCCATGTGGGAATCCTATCCATGGAATTGGGTGACCAACTGGTCAAGTTAAACATCTTTCAAGCCATACGATACCCATTAAAGGATTTCTCTTAATTCTCAATCCATGCTTATAAGGACTTTTCAAAGAGTCAATTATACCCAATTCCATCATGTTCATCATGATATAATGAGAGTGAATCATGTGATATTTTCACCATGATTAACCAAGTCATAAATGGGGATGTTGATTTTGAACTCTCATTCATAGGCTCTATCAATTTAGAGGATATTGAAAACTCTCTTGAATCACATCTCAACCCTGATATCTGATATTCCACCATAGAAACAATTGATGAAAATAAATCAAAGTCAACTGAAATACCTTTATTAATTCATGATTTTTTATATCCCACAAATGAAAGATGAGATAAATCTGAAACCTCTTCCTGCACACCTAAAATATGTATTCCTTTTCCATGATCACTCTTATCCTATGATTATCTCTACCACACATACTGAAACCAAGGAGTCCAAACATGTACTGGTGTTAGAAGAAAAAAAAATTCCTTAGTTGCGAACCTAGATGAAATACTAGGTTTCAACACTTATCTTTTCATGCATAACATCCATCTTTAAGAGTTATCCAAACCAATCATACAACCATAAAGAAGTCTGAATCCACTCATAATTGTGGTCGTTAGGGAAGATATCATCAGTTTTCTTCAATAAAGTATTATCTACCCAATTTCCAATACTAAATTGGTTATTACAATTCATGTGGTACCGAAAATGGGTGGGATAACTATTGTCAAGAATGAAAACAGATAGGTGGTCACAACTCGGGTGAAAAACAAATGGCATTGATACATCGATTATTGGAAAGTGAATGATGAAACACAGAAAGATCACTAACCTCTTCCTTCCAGTGATCAAATGATAGAATGATTAGCCATGAAGTCACATTATAACATTATTTAGGGATACAATGGCTACTTCAAAATCTTAATAGCTCCATACGACTATGAAAAGACTACATTATGTTGCCCCTTTGAAACATATGCACATTGGAGAATGACTTTTGGCCTTTGCAATGCTCCCACAAAATTTTATAGTAGTGTGATGAGTATATTTTTTAAATTTATTGACCATTTCATGGATGTATTCATGGATAAATTTAGCATTTATGTTGATTTATTTGAATCCTTATTGTATTCACTCTCTCTAGTCCTTTAAAAGGGTTTCACATGTAACATTGTGCAGAATTATAAAAAATGTATCTTTATTGTTACTAATGGGATTGATCTCAGGAAAATAATTTCACAAGAGGGTATTCAAGTAAATCCTAAAAAAATTAAGGTGATACAATCACATCCTGAACCCACAAAAACTCAACATATCTTTTCATTCCTTGGTCATACCGGTTTCTATCAGCAATTCAACAATAACTTTAGTAGGATTTACCTCACACTCACTATACTATTACAAAATGATGCTACATTACATTTTGATGAGGATTTCAAGAGACACTTAATTAAATTCAAAACAATTCTTACATTTTCCTCGATAATCCATCCCCCATATAGTTTCTTAAACATTGAATTGGTGTGTGATTCTTCTGATAGGGCCATTAGAACTGTTCATGGTCAAAGTAGAGAAAATTTTCTTTATGCCATATATTATTCCTCAATAACAATGGATTAAACTCAATCCCACAACACTATTACAGAAAATGAACTTTTAGAAGTTCTTTTTTCCTTGGATAAATTATGGACCTATATATTAGGTGCCAATGTAATTATTTTCTATAGACAATTCATATATGATGTTCTTACTTAAGAAAAGTGATTCCAAACTAAGTCTAATAAGAAGGATCTTCATGCCCCCAGACTTTGACATTGTGATTAAAGATAGACCGAAAAAAATAAAACCTTGGGGATGATTCCATTAATAGTGTTTATAATTCTTATAATTCTAAAATAATTTCTCCAAAATTTATAACTGAACACCTCTCATCTATCACTCCAATGTTACCATGATATTCTACAATTGTAAAATACTATATTTCTTGTGTTCTTATGGAAAAAAATTAAATGAACAAAAATTTAAGTTGAAATGTGATTCAAAATTCTATTTTTGGAAAGATAATAATCTCTTGGAATCTTGGGATAACATGGTAATTAGGATACATGTCGATGAAGATGATCATTCCTCCATCATTGAAGTTTTTACTCAATGTCTGGTGGTGGACACTTTAGACCACAAAGGACCACCCAAAAGGTCCTTGACTCAAGATTCTTCTGTAATTCACACTTTAAGAACTCACATGTGTTTTTTCAAACTTTTCCCACATTACAAAAAATTGGTAAAATTTCCAAAAATAATGAAATTCATCAAAATCCCTTAATCTTCTATTATATCTTCGATGTTTGGGGAATTGATTTCAAGTGACCATTTCCACCATCCAATTGATTCTCATATATTCCTTTAGCTATTAAATATTTTTTAGATAGGTCATGGCCAAAACCACTAGAAAGGATGATTCACATACTGTTAGTGAGTTCCTAAAAACCCACATTTTCCATCGATTTAGAACACCACATTCCTTGATATGTGACTTAGGAACTAATTTTTTGTAATTGGAATAGGGAATATTTTTTAAAAAAGAATGAGGTTGTACATAAAAATTCAACTTTTTATCACCCTTAAACAAATGGAATGGATGAAATTTCTAATAGAGAAGTGAAAAGGGTGCTTGAGAGAGTTGTAAATCACACTAGAGAAGACTAGCCTGAAGGACTCAGTGAAACACATTGGGATTATCAAACTTACTATAAAACCCCCATTGGTATGTATCTATTTAGGATAGTTTTTAAAAAAAACGTGTAATTTACTATTTTAAATTTAACTTAATTAATTTTAGGTTGCGAAAAATCTAGCAAAGAGAGATTGATGCGGTTGAATCAATTTAAGGATCTTCAACTAGATTCTTATAGTAATTCCAATATCTACAAATAAAAGGATGAGGAACTACCTGAAAAAAAACATCATATGAAAGGTATTTCATAATGTTGAAAAGGTAATTCTATTCAACTCTGGATTTTAGGTTCACCTAGGTATGTTTAATTCTTGTTGGGAAGGTCCTTTTATTATTAATAATGTTTAACCATTTAGTTCGGTGAAAGTCCAAGAACCCACTTAAAAAATGGAATTCACAGTCAATGTACATCAGTTAAATCTTAACCATAAGAGGGAACACATCCCAGTAAGCACATTGAGTTCCATTGAATCCCCAACCACTACGGTAGATCCCCCACTGGAAGGAGACAGAGACCCACCAAATCCAATCCAAGGGAACCTCTTTCCATTTAAATCTCTCTCTCTCTCTATTTCAATGTTTATTTATTATTCATTATCTATTATTCTCATTTTAACCACTTTATTAATACAATATTTTTCCCTATTTATCTTTTGTGTGGCTGTGTATTTTAAAAACACAAAAAAAATTAAAAAATTAAATAAAAAAAACAAAAAATAGTCAAAATTACTCTGCATTAATTTTTTATATTTTGTCTAAACATTTTGGGGAGTCAAAAGACATGTTTTCATCTAAAATTTTTTTATTTTAATTATCAATTTGGATAATTTATCTTGTGTCGAAACCAAAAATATTGAATTCCCAATTTTGGATTTGGAGAATGATTCTTCCCCAACTATAAGGAAAAATATCATATTTCATGCAAAGGGAAACAACGACCTTCTTTTCAAAAAAAAAATTTCACCCCCATTTTTGAGTCTTGAGTTTGTGTACCTTCAAGGTGAATTTATTACCTTACCGTACATTAATATGATAGAATAATTTTTTGAACCACATGAGAATCATAATAATAATATATCCTCCCTTAACCCTTACATTGATCCTCCTTTTGAAATCCCCTTTGAGCCTTTGAAATCTTTTTCTTAATAGCCATGTTACAAGCCTAATACAATATCAAACCCAACATCAGCATGGATTTTCATTTCATAATTTATTTAGATTTATATATGGGGGTAATAGATTTCATTTTGGGAACTATTTTCTTGTTTTATATTCTTCCTTATATGACTGAGGGAAAGTATCTATTTCAGTGTGGGGGAGATATTTTCATTTGGTGTGTTTTGGGATTAGATTAATGTTTATTTAATTTTGTACATATTATTGAAAAGTGTTAAAAAATTGAAAAAAATCACAAAAAATAATGGTTTGTGTCTTGGTCAGGTCAAAAATCACACTTCCTCAACCCTTAATCCTATTATAAATATTACAATTTGTGTCGTGAGGAGATCAAACATGGTTTGATAGATGAGTGTGTGATCTATTCCAAGTTCAACTTTTAAAAAAATGCAAAAAACAAAATGAGAAAAGGAACACTTGCATCATATTTTCTTTTAACGTTGGGAAAATTTTAGTGTTTTGTAGATATTTCATCTTTTAATTTATCTAACTTCTCTTTCTTGAAACATCATTTCGATTTAAATATGTGTTTCCATATCCTTTCATGTCTTATTTCCAAAATTGGGCATTCCTTTTTCCATGTTGGTGTTTTACCTGTCTTTTCCCATATTTTTTCCATTATATTTCTACCATCCCATAGCCATTGAAACCACCATAAAAATACCTATTTATTCTTGTGCTCATTATGATAGGTAATGGAACCTCATATCTCTTTTAAACTCTAATATTTTCACTTACTGTTGGTGAGTGATTGATCCTATAGAAATAAATTTTTATTATATTTAAAGTAGTAAGTTATACGTTCCTACATTTTCTATTAATAGTTTTGAGCATGAAAAATGAATTGTTTTTGGAAATCTATAACTACAATTTTTTTTTCTGGAAATAATATTGGATGATTAAACTAGTATATACCCCCTTGATTGGTGAAAACAAAATTTTATTATTTTTTGGAGAGTGAAAATAATTTAGTTATGTTTTTATATCTATTTTGCATGAGGACATGAATAAGACTATCTATGGGGTAGCTTATGTTATTAAATTATTCATAACTTTTTATTTACTCCCTTTACTTATTTTCAAATAAAAGTGCATAATTGGTGTGAAATACTAATGTTTTAAATTTAAATATTATTTTGCGCATTATTTTTATTATTGCATATTTGTGTCATTTTACTATTTTAAATATAAATATCAACCTTATTTAAATTTATTTATTGTTTTTTTAGTGTTACTACTTAAATTTACTATATACCATTAAACTGTAGACTTGACTAATTTAGTCATTTGAAGGCTCATATGGTCCATACAAAAGGCCCAATGAATTTGTCAAAGAAACTAGACCAGCCCTGATGATTAAATTTATAGCCTCAATCCAGAATCCCATATTTGTTATAACTCCTATATATATATATATTCTTGAATATATATATTAATCATGTATAAAAATATGAAGTCTTGAGTCCACAAATTGGGTCAAACTGATGCTTTGAAGTCCAACCCACCATTATTTATGTGAATTAAAAACCTCCCACAATTCTTGACATTTCTCCGAATAAAATAGTCCTATTGATATGAAATTTCTTTGTTAAATCAAATATATAGGAGGAAAACATTTTATAATAAAAAGTTCAGATTTGAGGGTATATTTCTAGCCTAAAATTCATTCACATTTAGAGCAAGGAAAAACTCAACATAAAAATGGACAGAATAATTTTTTTAGTAAAATAACCATAACATTCTCTAAAAAAATCCAATGGAGAAATGTTTTTTGGGTTTATAGAAAACATAAGTACCTACCACATTAAAGAATAATATATCTCAAGATTCGTCTTTTTATATTTTTAAAATGGAAATCCAATTAGAGTGGAAGTTTTGGAATGCAAATAGTCCACCACCTCGGGCTATAAATAAATACCCCTATTTTCCTTGCATGGGGTTGGCATTTCAGAATATAATAAGATATATGGGAATGAAAAAGTCTTCAAAAAATTCATGTTAGGTCCTTTCAAAATAAAATTTTTCACTTGAGATACCCTTCTTCCTCTATTTTTTTTCATATTATTTTTTTGTAATTATTCATTTGCAATCGTGTATGTTGTTTTCAATTTCATTTGAATTATAATGCATGTTTATTCTTTATAATCTATTATTATCATACAACTTGTGTTGAATAATATTAATGGTCATAAAATAGTTTAAATAAATCAAAATAAACCATTTTTTCATTATCATTCAATCAAATTTCCATATTTAATTCTCATCACCATTTGGGTGTGTATCTGCTGCACTACTCTTATCTTGTCCCCTTTTTTTCCTTATATTTTTAACCCATGAAATTAAAAATTACAACTTGATTATTAACCACCCAAATGGATGATTAAATATATCATTGGAGTGATTCATAATTTTTGTATGTCAAGTAACTCAGATATTTTTCTCGATGAATATTCTTTAGGTTAACATTCTTTATATCAAACTTAAAATGTCATGAATTAATGACATTTTTTTGTTTAATTAGTGGTTTATATAGATTATTGGAACCACAAAAATAGTACCATAAAAAAGTTTTGATTAATATTATAATCCTAATGTATGTTAAATATTGGATTAAATCCTCAAAACTTGGTATATATGATCAAAATCATCTTCTAAAGTGGGTGTTAATTTAATTGAGTATATAGAAATTATCAAGGATATCATACGATTAATTCCCCAATAATGAACTCACCAAAATATTTATCAAAATTTTAAATAAAAAATCATAAATCAATCAATTTAATTACGCTCTAAAAACAAACCCCCCATTAAAAAGGAAAATCAGAAACAATCAATTAAAAAATAAATACCATTTCTTTGGATTTGTCATGAGTACCACTATACACATTAACAGAATACCAGATATTTGAAAAATTGATAGGAGACAAGTGGCCATGATTCATGTATCCACCACCCGCATAATCAACCACCATTAGTGTAGCACTACTCAAGACCATTGATTTCCCTATGTGAGACCCCCCAACCCTGATCTGACCTCCTTCAACGAAATCCCGGATGTTTTTAGACCCGATCGACCACACAATAAGTTGGGGAATGTCTAGCCAAACATGAATTGGTCTTATTGGGCCTACTAGGTCTATAATTTCAATTCATGGGGTCTACCTGTCCATTAACAGGCCTGTAGGGTTACATACCAAGCTGTAATGTGTACAAGTAGGGTTTCAGTGCTCGAGAATATTTTATATAATAAAAAATTTATTTATTTAATTTTTGGTTTAAAAAAATTAATATTTTATATTCCAAAAAATTATAATTTAATTTTAGTGTTAAATTAAATTAAATACTTAATTAATGTTTTGGAATAATAATGAAATTAATGATGGGTCTGATTGGAAATAAATTATTTGAATTTAAATAATTCATTTAATTTTTTTAAATGCCCTAATACTTTAAACATATTATAATTTAATTTTATCATGTGTTTATTTAATATAAAGACTGGTCTAGAGAAGTTACCGACCGAGTGTATGCATGGTTAATTTCATTTAATTAGTTATTACTTGCATGTGATGTTTGTAATATGTAGTTAATTTAATGATAGTCTCCATATCATATTCTTCTCATTAAATATATATAAGGTCCCTCAAGTCAAATTTATCTGTATGTATTTTGGGCTTCCCTATAACCCCTCACTTTCATGAAATTCTACTTGTACATTAGAGGACAACACAATAAGGTGCAGACCCTGCCAAGACAAGGTGGTACCCTAGATTAGAAGTGAACAAACTGGATTTGAGGTAAGTTATGATATGATTCATGACTCGACTCAGGTATGATACCATTAGGTCAGAATTGATCCATTAGGTTTAAATAGGTCAACTAATATTAGATTCTCAAGACCATTTATATAAAATTATTTCATTTGTAACACCCATACACCTCTATATCGGAGCCGGTGCATTACTTGTTATATTGGCATGGTTAGAAGGAATGAAAATCCCGAAGTAACGGTCAGTTTAGTAGTTTTTAAAAAACATTATACATAAATGTAACTCAAATTACATTGGAGAAGGTTAAAAAATACAATACATAACCAAAACTAAAAATTGCATCCATAGGAACTGTAATGACCCAAAATTTTGAATAAATCTTGTTTCCTAATTTTGTGTGTTATTTTATTTTTCATACTCAAAAAAACTGTTTCATTTGATAACATGAGTATAATTAAAATGAGACTATTGGGTTTTGACTGTTATATGACCGTTGGTCAATATGACCGTTGGAAATTAAACATTTCGATATTTGTCTCTAAATACAAGTGATCTTAGTTAATTAATATAGAAAGAAGATTCGATGGCCTCACCCAGTAGTCTTGGACCGATCAAATCCCATCTAACAGAACTTGGGAAGGAGGTAGCACAACTGGGCTTTGCTCTAGACCAAACCCAAGCCGAACTTCATCCTGTGAAGCTAGAACGGAATCGCCTTCGCGAGAAGTTCAAACTGATCGAAATTACTACTCATGCGATGTTGGTCGAGCCTCCCTCAGATTCTCTCACCTTAGCACACCTTACACTTAGGTCCTATGCTTGTGTGATAAGGGGCTATGTAAAGAGACCATAACTGCCTTGTGTAATCCTTTGTTTTAAATAAAAATTTTGATTTCTTCTTATGATTAAGTTTATGAATTTTCAAATGTCCGAATAAATATAGTATGCATATTTTTGGTGAATTTTAGAGAAAGGATATTTAAAAAAAATTATGTAAACCTTAAATAATTAAAAATGCGTAATGATTTTCGAAAAATGGTCTTCTACAATTATGTTCAGTATGAAATTTAGAGTCTAATAAGATCAACTGAATTTTTGATGAATAGTAAATTATGAATAGTGAATTTATGCTTAGGATTATTAACGTGACCAAATGGATTAGTAATCTCACTTAAATAAAGCATTAATATAATCTAGGCACCTTGATTAAGTAATGTGATTCAATAAAATGGTTAAATAACGGTTTCATAAATTATTAGTCAAGTATTAGTTTTTTCGGGTGAATACTGTTTTTTAATTAGAAATTTAATTAAAAATTCCTAGAAAATTATTTTTATAAAATGGATTTCATTTTTTAACTAAGAGCATCGATATTATGTTAGGATAATTTTTGTAGATTTTTCTGAAATAAATGAATTTTCGTTGAATAGTGTATTTATTTAAAAATTAAATTAAAAATATTTAGAAAATTATTTTTATAAAATGGAGTTCTTTTTTGAAATCAGAGCATCATTATTTGGTTAAGGTGAAATTTTGGGATTTTTCTTAGAAATTTGAATTTTCGATGAATAGTGAAAATACAGTTTTTAAGTTACGTGTGTTTAATGACATCATTAAATGATGTATTAAGTATGTAATCAATATGGTCAACTTATGAATAGTAAGATAAGGTATGAGGTGTCCCAAGTGGACAATACCATGGGAAAATACCATGGTCAAGCCCATGGTTTTTCCAAAACCACTAATGAGGTGTCCCTTGGCCATTAATGCCTTGTCCCCTCACTTTCCCTATAAATACCAAGACATCCTCTCATCCATTCGACTCCCAACACTCCCCCAACTATGATCTGGTCTCATTACCTCCCAAGGAGTCATACGAAGGTTCCCCTAAGCCGTCAAGGTCCCAACCATTGAGTTTTAAGAGTTACGTTTTAAGGTAAGGGATCCTACCTTTCTATTTCTTTTCAAGTAATCTCTTTTATGTCATTTCTTTTATGATCCATGCTCTTATGTTGGAAGATTTTATTTTATATTACTCTTACTTCCCTTTTAATTTTCATATGATGATATACCCCTTATTTCTATCATCAATTCATTTTATGAATGTTTAAGTTGCGCCGTTAGGCTGCCAAATTTTTAAGAGATTATTTCACCATTGTCATTTTCAAGTTTTATTTTATTGTCAAGTCTTTCATGTTACTTTTTATTTTTTTGGGGTATTATCTCTATATCTATCATACTGATATTTTATTTTCATATTATGAGATACCCCATTTGGTCTCTTTAATTCATTATTTTGAAGTTTTAAGTGGTGCCGTTAGGCTGCCGAATTTTTAAGGGATTCGTTCACCTTTCTCATTTTTCAAAGTTCTACTTTCATGTAAAGTCATTCAAGTTCCTTTTTATTTTTTTGGGGTATGATCTATATATCTATCATACTGATCTTTTATGTTCATATTATGAGATACCCCATTTGATATCTTCAATTCAGTATTTTGAAGTTTTAATTGGTGTCGTTTGGCTGTCGAATTTTTAAGGGATTCATTCACCTTTCTCATTTTTCAAAGTTCTACTTTCATGTAAAGTCTTTCAAGTTCCTTTTTATTATGTTGGGGTATTATCTCTATATCTATCATACCGATCTTCTACATTCATATGATGAGAGACCATATTTTATCTCTTCAATTCATTTTGTTGATGTTTAAGGGATGCCGTTAGGCTGCCAAATTTTCATAAGAGAAATCTTATTTTCACCTTCCCTCCATGTTTTTCATTTCAAATGGTATATATTTCAAATTTCATTACCATGTTCATATATCCTTATTATTCTGTCCCTCTACTGTTTTATGGGTCATTTATGATTGTTTGAACCATGTCCCATCTCTTTTCAATGTTTTCTAAAACCCCGAAACATAGCCGTTATGCTGTAGAATTTCCGTCTCAAAATGTCTCTCTTATTCTCAAATTCATTTATTTTATTAAGTGAATAATTGAAGATCTTTCTTCTAAAGGGGTATTCACATATATCCCAAAATTTTCTATTTTAAATTCTGAGATTTACATACATGAGACCCGCTTTCCCATTCCGTGGGTTTAATGTGACATAAAGATCATGTCTTTAAAGCAGTTTGTAAAACGTTATGATTATGAAATGAAACCCATTTATTTTATGCTATATGGGTTATTTATGAAATGATTGATGATGATATATGTGTCTCACATGATAATAAATACAAATTAAGGGTGCGCCCTGATACCGCTCCAATGCGTTGTGTAAAGACCTAATCTCTAGAGATGACCATTTAGACTGATACCTTGGTGAATAACCTTGGTAATTTTTATTGACACCTTGGGTATGGACCATGGTGAAACAGAAATTACTGTCTTTGTTAAATGTTTTAGCCACATCTTCAAGTTATGAAATATCTTATTTTTATTATGATATGCCTCATGATTTCATTCTCATGCCTTAAAGTTCTTTTCATGACTTTATTGATGTATCTCAAGTTCACATGTTAAATGTTTCCCTTGTTTCCCTTACTGGGCCTTCTGGTCACCCTTTCTTTTGATGTATGTACCCAGGTTACGAGATGTAGTAATGAACCTAGGATAAAAATAAGGACAAGCCTTTCAAGTGTTTAAGAAGAATGTTTTTTTGTTTCATGTATTAAGTTTCTGGTTTCCAAGACACTAAACCTTAAAGGTCCTCAGTTTTGTATAATGTAATGAATGTTTATGTGACAAAAATGCGGGATGATATAGTTGGTATCAAAGGATGGTTTAGTTATTTGTGGAAATTAGGATATGAAAATTTTAGGAATAACCCTATAGAAAAGTTTAAATAAAGGAAATATTCCTGGTATTTTGGTCAATATTGAGTAAGGGGTTTCTAAGCAAATACATCTCTGTCTGGATACGAGCAGGTAGAGGTGGCTCTGGCACAGATGTACAAAGGGGTAATACCCGAAAACACCGTTTTGAGCTAGACTCGAACGAGAACTGGTACACGACGACAGGCCTTACTGCACTCTTGGTTATGACACTCTTGAGGGATATGCTTTGGTAAATTCATAAACTTTTTATGAACCATTATTAGAGGAACAAAGATAAAATAAATTAAAGATTCACATAATAATATATGATCATGGATAACCTATATTGGATCCAAGGGGATTACAAGTTATGGTATACTTTTCTTCTACAAGTTATCCATCTGTGTTTTAAGTTCCTTTTCAGGATTATTGGCTAAGTATTTAAGCCCCTAATTGTACTTTCTTTTCTTAGTTAATGGCGGGAAATGGAATAACATGTCCCAACAACCAATGTGATAGGAAATGTGATGATTTCCGTATTAATATTATGACACCCCGAGCTTCCACGATACGCTTCTCTTTCAATAATGCAATAGCTTGCATTGTACGCAAGTTTGAGTTCTAACACACCGCGACTAATCTAAGTAGCTGTTATGAATAGTAATACACACCTTTTAAATTTATAGAAATTTTATATTTCATAATGGACTTCATTTTTGTATTCGTAATACCTAAATTAGCCTATGTTGAATTTTTGGTATTTTTCTGAGAACTTCCAATTTTTTATGAATAGTGAAAAATACTTAAAAACAATTTTTTAATCAAAATAATTTATAGTGATAAATTATAATATTGATTGTTTTAAAAGTATAATTAGAATATATTTTTACCATTTTATCCAATGGTGTTCATTAAAATTAATTTCAATTTGAAATTGGACATAAACAATTGTCAATCTTTTGATTGATATTTTTTCTTAAAACACGCTATTTGTTGTGACAGCGAGAATGAATTAGAAAATTAATTAATGCAACTTATATGTTTGGAATTTTGAAAAATAGAAATCATTTTTTGAATTCAGAATATCAATTATAGCTTAGGGTGAAATTTTGGCATTGTTCTGAAAAACTTCAATTTTTGATGAATAGTGAAACCACTAAGTGGTAGTTAAATAACTGATTTTTTTCATTTAAATGAAATATTACCACTTCTGTGATTTGATTTTCAAAAATACAACACACATGGTTGTCATTATGATGTAAAATGTGGTTCAATGGGATTAAAATAATTTTTGGTGAATAGTAACTTTTAAGTTTAATTAATCGCTATTAAAGGTAATTAGTGAAATTTAAGGTAAAAATGGTATTATAAAAATATGAAATGACCTTTACACTTATACTACCTCTATTTTATGAGTCATGTCCGACCTAGACAATCCATGGGTCAACTTGGGGACCCCATGGAGCCACTTTGGTAGGAAAATGACATAAATAACTTTTATTTAAAGTTAAAATAAAAATGTCACAAACATAAGTTGTTTTACTAAAATAATTTTTAAATGGGGTTATAAAAGTCATATTTTTAACTATACATATTAATTAGAAATATAAAAATATTTCCTACATCATGATAATTTTTTTATAATTTTTAGACATTAAATAAATAAAATTATTTTTGACACCATGATGATGCAGCGATTACCTCATTAATTAACGATTTAAATAAAATGAAAAGATAATGTAAACTACAAGGAATAAAGTTGTAAAAAACCTATTGGATGAGTATATTTAGAACCCTTATCAGATTATCCTCGAATTATATAAGTGTGGGACTTTTAAAATCCGAAACTCATTATATAATAAAGTAACATTTCATTACTTTCCAAAAGTGACCCTGCTCTCCACTTATAAAAGGCCCCCACCACTACCACCTTACTCACACTTTAAAAGCCTTTTGGCTCAGCCAAAATCTGCCGAAATACTCTCCCAACTTCCCTCCCTTACTCCTAGAAGACCCACTTTGAGCAGAATGCTTTCCAAGGAAGCCTTTGGCTCAAATCAAAAGAGTTACCTGATTTTAAGGTAATGAATTCGCTTATGTTATTTTGTTTTATTTTGCTTATCCAACCCCCTAAACTCTTTTTATTCATTTATTTTGTAACAAAAAATGTATCCTAAATATATTAGGATGTTGTTATAAAAATTATTCTAGCTACACTTAAACACACCTACATCTAATGGTTAAAGAACATATTGTTTCTGTGGATGGCGAATTTCTGCCTCACGAAACGATGATTGTTCAACATTCATATAACACCTTCAAAGGTGGTCATTAAGATGTCACTATATTTATATATTATATAAAATATGTTTATGTTTTACTTATGCTTCTGTATTTCTCATTTGTGGTATACTTTATGATTTCCATTATGGGTAAACGCGATAATTTCATTTTAGGAAGAGCAGACTACCGCCCCCTCAAAGTGATTTGAATCGATAATGCCATATGTGGGATGTATAAAGGATGGAGAAAATGGTATTATATATTATATTATACTGGAATTATAATATACCTTTATATCATTATGATTTCATTAAATACGAAATAGAAATGAAAGTAGCGTTCATGCGTACATACGACTTACCGTCTCCATGAATGGTGCATTTCTTTTCTTACCTCTAAACATTATGGAATATTATAAATGAATGTATATACTGGATATATATGAGATATATTATATCTATATCATGAATATAATTCTGGATATAATGGATATTTCACCACATGAACAACTTGTAATTATAAGAATTTATTTTTGACTCAAGTACCAACGATCGACAAAACGACTGTTATTAACTTAAATAATTACATAATGTTCATAACACGGTAATATGTGATATAAAAGAAATAAAAAACTTGAAAGAGGTTCTTAAACAATTATAAATTAACTCTAGTTTATTATTCAGGTGGTTATAGAACGGTCGATTCAAGACAGGACGCAAGGTAAGGGAACTTCTTAACCCAATTTCCATTCTTTGGGTTAATCTCCTACTTTAAAATTATGTCATTATATTATTATGTACTATCTTGTATTTGTAATTTCTTTATGTGTAATTATATTGAATACACATAATAGATCTATTTTATTTAAAAAAATGATCTTTGTATGGGACTTCATATCAATCTCCTTTCATTGAGGCATATTTTGTTTTATACACAACCTTCTTTTACACGGTGTATAAACCCCTTTGACTTTTACATTTATTCAAAAGGAATATTTTTATACAAATCACTTACTAAACGACAAAAGGGAATTTTTTTTTCATACGTATGCGGCGACAACGACTTCTCCGCCGCCGTGACCATTATTTGAGTTTCGGCTTCCTCTACAAGCCATACCTTTTTTTTAAAAGAAAAATAAATACCATGTTTTACTTTTCTTTTATTTTGGTATTGAAAATGGTTTTGAAAGTGTTTTTATTATATCAATGTGTTTTATTGATATCTTGTGATTAAAATGTGGAAATTTTATGTTTCCTTTATGCATGTTTTTTGTAATACGATTATGTTATGGTTTATGATATGTTTAAACTTGTTCATATGAGGAATGCATTGGACTTAATAAGTGACGGGTGGAGCCCGCTATACCTCCTCGATGCATCGGTAGGTCTCATGAGAGAAACTAGTGTCTTGGCACGAGGCCTTGAGAAAATCTTATTATAGACTTGGCACGAGGCCTTGGCTACGTGGTTATGATAGTCTGGCATTATGCATTCAATCATTATGAATGTGGTTATTGATATTTCATGTGATTATTCGACTAGTAGAATATCCATTTGAGTATGTAAATAGCATTATTTCATTTTACTTTTTCCATATTATGCTAAAGTTCATGTTTAAAAGGCTTTTGTTTTAGTTATACATTGCCTTAAATGTTAATGTTTATTTATGAAAGCTTCCGCTATGTTGTTACCCTTACTGAGCATCTGAGCTCACCCCTTTCAATGTTTTAATTTTTTACAGGATGTGAAGAAGTATATTATGAATGACCTGTAGGGATAATATAAGGTGATATGAAGAGAAGATGTTTTAGTTTTGTTTTACTTTATGATGTAATGTAATACTTATGAATGTATCTAGTGTTTCCAAGGCTACTAAATTAATCGGTCTTTCGAGACTTGATCTTTTGTGATCATGCCAATGCTACGCAATAATTCGCCGACTCTGAGTAGCTGGGGTAGGGGTGTTATAGTTGGTATCAGAAGCAGTTTAGTACAAACCTTGGAAGCTAGATTTAGATAAAGTCTGATTAGATAACATAGCCCGAAGATAGTCTTTAAGGATTAGTATAGAAGAACTTCCTAGAATTTTGGTATTATAAAGATTTTGTGAGTTTTCCGAGAAATACATCCCTGTCTGGATACGAGCAGGTAGAGGCGGCTCTGGCACAGATGTACCTAGGGGTAAAACCCGAAAACACCACTTTGAGCTAGACTCGAACGGGAACTGGTGCACGACAACGGGCCTTGCTGCACTCTTGGTTACGACACTCCCAGGGGATATGCTTAGGATAATTGTCATTTTCATTACAAACCACTATGAAGGGTTATGAGTATATACTTCCTCCAAGAAAACATTTCTTTTTATGATTATGGATTATATCCATAAATAGTTCAATTTATGTAAAGTGTTTTACAAGTATGAAATTATGTATCTTAATTCATAAACTAATCTAGTTTATGCCATTGTTTAGAAATGGCACCTAGTGGATGGAATGGAAACTGTATCAATGCACGCACTCCATGTAGGGATTTCCCTCCTACTTAAGACAATTATTGTGGAGTTGGAGATACAACTGGTGCTGATCAACTTATTACCATACTGGGACAACTCACTCAAGTTATGAATAAAAACCTTACTCGTATGGAGCACCCCGATCCGAAACGTAGAGAATCAATGTTAGACCGCTTAATGAGGAAACAACCGCCAACATTTAATGGGGGTACAAATCCATTAGAAGCTGAGCAATGGATAAACTCCTTAGAGAAAATATTCCACGCCTTGGGGAGTAACAAAATGGAGAAGGTTGTCATGGTAGTCTACCGCCTCACTGGAGATGCCGATCAATGGTGGTCGCTGATTCAAAATACAAAGGAAGATGAAGAAGTATCAAGTATGGAATGGAGAGAGTTCAATGATCTTTTCTTAGGAAAATAATTTCCACGTGACCATCGAGCAGATATGGAAAGGCAATTTCTAAGTCTGAGGTAGAAGGAGGATGACAATGTCACAAAGTATGAGGCTAACTTTACAAGGTTAGCGAGGCATGCTGCAGATTATATATGTAACCCACGAAGTAAGATTGATCATTTCTTTGATGGGTTAAAACCATTTCTCCGTCGAGCTTTAGTATCACAATCCTTCTCATCATAAGAAGATATTGTCTCGTGTGCTATCAAGACAGAAAAGGAATTCTCTAAATCTTATGACAATAAAGTAAAGAAAGAGAAGAAGAGAACGGTGGAACAAGAGATAGATAAAGGGAAAAAGGGAAAGAAGGATTTTCCAGTATGTGATAATTGTGGTAAGAATCACCCTGGTACTTGCCTAAAAGGAATGGGAGTTTGTTATAAATGTGGAGAAAAAGGTCACCAGGCGCGTGATTGCAAGGGAAAGAAAGAGGCTATCAATGTTGAATGCTACAATTGTAGAGAAATGGGGCATTATGCAAATGAATGTCCTAAGCATCAGGGAAACTTAACTCAGAAAAGGACAAGGGATCAAGCACAATCTTATGTTGTTACTACAGCTGAAGCGGAATAATTAATGTATTGGTGCTTTTGGACTCAAAGATTATATTCTGGTTATAAGGATAATGTGATATATATATATATATAAGGATTGTACTGCAGTACTTTTTGTTTTCATTAAGGATTTAATATGATGAAGGTAATAATATTTTTAGTATGTGACAATAAGAGAAACTTTACTTTGTTTGGGGAATCTGATGTTACAATTGATTTTGGAATTTAAAGACCTTTTAGAAAAAGTCTGGACAGAGGTATTTTGGATAACTATAAAGGATGGAATGGATTATGTTGATCTTTTGATAGTATTGTTTAAGGTTAAAACATTTCTGAAGATTATTTGTGGAATATTATAATACTATAGTTTTAGGAAAAGGACAACCTGCAGGGTGGGGCATAACTCGTCGCGTCGGACAAAGCTGCAGGAATCGAACCCACAACCATAGTGCGACAGGCCTTTATTACCTACCACTAGCCCATAGGAAGTCCCTGGTTATTACAAAATAGTTTTACTAATCTAAATGTTATGTGGTAATGTTTAGAACCTTATACAATTAGGATAAATAGAATGTTTTTGAGTTCTGATACCATTTGGAGTGAAAGATGGGTTTGTGGTAAAAATTTATTAAAGAATGAAAGTCTACAAGAAAAGTAATTATATTTCCTTACATTCTTAGTAAATATCTTAAATAAATTCCTCAACTTTATGAAAGGTAACTTAAAACAAAAACGTTGCCGGTTAACTTTTCCAACTGGGGATTCAATGATAGTTTAACCAATCACAAGTTTGTGATTTTCTTATTGTTAACATTCTCCTAATCCTGTTTTCTACAACTCTGCATCAGACCTTGCTGGTTTGTTTTTCTTCCATATCCATATTATCATAGAATCCTAGTATGGGCTATCTTGGGTAACTTTTGTACTTCTCTTTCTTTATTTTAATGTTATATATTTTAACCCTATTTCCGATGTGGGTTTTCCACAAAGGTATTTTCTATTTTCAACCTTTTATTTTGGAAGAACAATTTCAAATTGCGAGGACGCAATTTATTGAAGGAGGGGAGAATGTGACACCCCGAGCTTCCACGATAAGCTTCTCTTTCAATAATGCAATAGCTTGCATTGTACGCAAGTTTGAGTTCTAACACACCGCGACTAATCAAAGTAGCCGTTATGAATAGTAATACCAACTTTTTAAAATTATAGAAATTTTATATTTCAAAATGGACTTCATTTTTTTATTCATAATATCGAAATTAGCCTATGTCGAATTTTTGGTATTTTTCTGAGAACTTCCAATTTTTTATGAATAGTGAAAAATACTTAAAAACAACTTTTTTAATCAAAATAATTTATAGTGATAAATTATAATATTGAGTGTTTTAAAAGTATAATTAGAATATATTTTTACCATTTTATCCAATGGTGTTCATTAGAATTAATTTCACTTTGAAATTGGACATAAACAATTGTCAATCTTTTGATTGATATTCTTTCTTAAAACACGCTATTTGTTGTGACATCGGGAATTAATTAGAAAATTAATTAATGAAACTTATATGTTTGGAATTTTAAAAAATAGAAATCATTTTTGAATTCAGAATATCAATTATAGCTTAGGGTGAAATTTTGGCATTGTTCTGAAAAACATCAATTTTTGATGAATAGTGAAACCAGTAAGTGGTAGTTAAATAACTGATTTTTTTCATTTAAATGAAATATTACCACTTCTATGATTTGATTTTCAAAAATCTGACATACATGGTTGTCATTAGGAAGTAAAATTTGGTTCAATGGGATTATAATAATTTTTGGTGAATAGTAACTTTTAAGTTTAATTAATCGCGATTAAAGGTAATTAGTGAAATTTAACGTAAAAATGGTATTATAAAAATATGAAATGACCTTTACACTTGTCCTACCTCTATTGGATGAGTCATGGATGACGAAGAAAATCCATGGGTCAACTTGGGGACCCCATGGAGCCACTTTGGTAGGAAAATGACATAAATAACTTTTATTTAAAGTTAAAATAAAAATGTCACAAACATAAGTTGTTTTACTAAAACAATTTTTAAATGGGGTTATACATATCATATTTTTGACTATAAATATTCATTAGAAATATAAAAAGATTTCTAACATCATGATATTTTTTTTATAATTTTTAGACATTATATAAATTAAATTATGTATGACACCATGATGATGCAGCGATTACCTCATTAATTAACGATTTAAATAAAATGAAAAGATAATGTAAAATCCAAAGATTAAAATTGGGGACCCCATTTCGAAACCTTATCACTTTATCCTAGAATTATATATGTGTGGGACCTTTAAAATTCGAAACTCATTATATAATAAAGTAACATTTCATTACTTTCCAAAAGTGCCCCTCCTCTCCACTTATAAAAGGCCCCCACCACTACCACCTTACTCACACTTTCAAAGCCCTTTGGCTCGTCCAAACTCTTCCCAAATAATCTCCAACCTTCCCTCCCTTACTCCTAGAAGCCTCACTTTGGGCAGAATTTTTCCCAAGGAAGCCTTTGTCTCAAATCAAAAGAGTTACCCGATTTTAAGGTAATGTCTTCACTTATGTTATTTTCTTTTATTTTACTTATACAACCTCCTAAACTCTTTTTATTCATTTATTCTGTAACAAAACCAGTATCCTGAATATACTAGGATGTTTTTATTATAATTATTCGAGCTACACTTACACACACCTACATCTAATGGTTAAAGAACATACTATTTCTGTGCATGGTGAATTTATGCCTCACGAAACGATGATTGTTCAACACTCATATAACACCTTCAAAGGTGGATATTAATATGTCACTATAATTATATATTATATATAATATGTTTATTTCTTACTTATGCTTCTGTATTTCTCATTTGTGGCATACTTTATGATTTCCATTATGGGTAAACGCGATAATTTCATTTTAGGAAGTGCGGACTACCGCCCCCTCAAAGTGATTTGAATCGTTAATGCCATATGTGGGATGTATAAAGGATGGAGTAAATGATATTATATATGATATTATACTGGAATTATAATATACCTTTATATCATTATGATTTCATTAAATACGAAATAGAAATGAAAGTAGCGTTCATGCGTACGTACGGCTTACCGTCTCCATGAACGGTGCATTTCATTTCTTACCTCTAAACGTTATGGAATATTATAAATGCATGTATATAATGGATATATATGAGATATATGATATCTATATCATGAATATAATTCTGGATATTATGGATATTTCACCACATGAACAACTTGTAATTATAAGAAGTTTATTTTTGACTCAAGTACCAACGATCGACAAAACGACCGTTATTAACTTAAATAATTACATAATGTTAATAACATTGTAATAAGTGATATAAAAGGAATAAAAAACTTGAAAAGGTTCTTAAGAAATTATAAATTAACTCTAGTTTATTATTCAGGAGGTTAAAGAATAGTCGAGTCAAGACAGGACGCAAGGTAAGGGAACTTCTTAACCCAATTTCCATTCTTTGGGTTAATCTCATACTTTCAAATTATGTCATGATATTATTATGTCCTATATTGTATTTGTACTTTCTCTATGTGTAATTATAGTTAATACACATAATAGATCTATTTTATTTAAAAAAATGATCTTTGTATGGGACTTCGTCTCAATCTCCTTTCATTGAGGCATATTTTGTTTTATACACAACCTTCTTTTACACGGTGTATAAACCCCTTTGACTTTTACGTTTATTCAAAAGGAATATTTTTATACAAAGCGTTTACTAAACGAAAAAAGGGAATGTTTTTGTTGTACGTATGCGGAGACAACTACTTCTCCGCCGCTGTGACCATTATTTGAGTTTCAGCTTCCTCTACAAGCCATACCTTTTTTTAAAAGAAAAATAAATACCATGTTTTAATTTTCTTTTCTTTTGGTATTGAAAATGGTTTTGATAGTGTTTTTGTTATATCAATGTGTTGTATTGATATCTTGTGATTGAAATGTGGAAATGTTATGTTTCCTTTATGCATGTTTTATGTGATATGATTATGTTATGGTTTATGATATGTTTAAACCTATTCATATGAGGAATGTATTGGACTTAATAAGTGATTTTTGGAGCCTGATATAGCTCTTCGATGCATCGGTAGGTCTCATGAGATAAACTAGTGTCTTGGCACGAGGCCTTGACAAAATCTTATTGTAGACTTGGCCCGAGGCCTTGGCTATGTGGTTATGATAGTCTGGAATTATGCATTCCATCATTATGAAAGTGGTTATTGATATTTCATGTGATTATTCGACTAGTAGAATATCCATGTGAGTAAGTAAATGGAATTATTTCATTTTACTTTTTCCATATTATGATAAATTTTAAGTTTAAAAGGCTTTTTTTAGTTATACATTGCCTTAAATGTTAATGTTTATTTATAAAAGCTTCCGCTATGTTATTATCCTTACTGAGAATCTGAGCTCACCCCTTTCAATGTTTTATTTTTTTCCAAGATGTGAAGAAGTATATTATGAATGACCTGCAAGGATAATATAAGGGGATATGAAGAGAAGATGTTGTAGTTTTGTTTTACTTTATGATGTAATGTAAGACTTATGAATGTATCTAGTGTTTCCAAGGCAACTAAACTAATCGGTCTTTCGAGACTTTATCTTTTGTGATCATGCCAATGCTACGCAATAATGCACCGACTCTGGGTAGCTGGGGTCAGGGCGCTACAAATATGATAGAGATGATTAGGGGATTAAAAGATGATTATTGTTTTGGAAGACGTTCACTATTTTGGGAACCCTATTTGAACGAGGTAAATATATTACTATGATATTTTATTTGAGGATAAAAGGTTGACTTATATTTTGAAGAATCGGTGAATTTAAGGCGGACTTATAGTAATTTAGGTTACTTATGGAAATGATTAACCTATCTTGGGGTAAATATGTTTAGGTTAGTTACTTTTTTTATAATATGTTAGGAGTGGTTGATGTTTTTTGAAGATGAACAATAAAGTCTATCTTGGAAGATTATGTTTTAAGATCGTTCTTATAAATGGGTTTCAATCTTAGTTTGGTTTATTTTGAGGAATTTTAAAGACAGTTATTTATGGAATGGTTTATGATAAACTTTGGGCAGTACCATGGAACTTTGAAGATTTAAACGTAGTTTCCCTTCTTATGGGATTCTTTATTTTTGAAGAGTTGTTTTATCTTACCCTTTCTGTTTTTGTTATAATATTTAAAGATAGAAGAAATTGGTAGTTAATCTTTTGTAGATTACTTGATTTTCTAGAAGATGATTATTTTTCTTTGATGAGACCAAGTATTTTTGAATGCTCATTGTTTAGAGAAAAGATTAGTTTTGGTAGAAACTTATTAAAGGATGAAACTCTACTTGAAGGTAGGTATATTTCCTTTTGTTTTTATTCTATGTAGTAAATGAATTCCTGAAAACTATGAAAAGGAATGTAAAACAAAAACGTTGTCTGTTAACATTTCCTACTGGGTAATCAAAGACCGTTTATACACATCATAAGTTTGTGATTTTCTTATTGTTAACTTTCTCCTAATCATGTTTTGTATCACTCTCTCTCAGAACATGAACCTTTGTTTTTTCTTCCATATCCATGTTTTCCTACATGGAATCCTAGTATGGGTTAACTCGGGTGGCCTTTTTTACTTCCTTCTCTTCCTTTTAAAGTAATAGTGTTACTGACTCTTTTTCCGATGTGGGACTTTCAATGAAATTTCAAAAACCAATTTCAAAAATTGCGAGGATGCAATTTCTTAAGGGGGGAAGATTTTAATGACCCGAAATTTTGAATAAATCTTGTTTTCTAATTTTGTGTGTTATTTTATTTTTCATACTCAACAAAACTATCTCATTTGATAACATGAGTATAATTAAAATGAGACTGTTAGGTTTTGACTGTTATATGACCATTGGTCAATATGACCAATGGAAACTAAACATTTCGATATTTGTCTGTAAATACAAGTGATCTTAGTTAATTAACATAGAAAGAAGATTCGATGGCCTGACCCAGTAGTCTTGCACCGATCGAATCCCATCTAACAGAACTTGGGAAGGAGGTAGCACCACTGGGCTTTGCTGTGGACCAAACCCAAGCTGAACATCATCGTGTGAAGCTAGAACGGAATCGCCTTCACGAGAAGTTCAAACTGATAGAAATTACTACTCGTGTGATGTTGGTCGTTCCCCCCTCAGATTCTCTCACCTTAGCACACCTTACACTTAGGTCCAATGCTGGTGTGATAAGGGGCTATGTAAGGAGACCATAACTGCCTTGTGTAATCCTTTGTTTTAAATAAAATTTTTGATTTCTTCTTATGATGAAGTTTATGAATTTTCAAATGTCCAGATAAATATAGTATGCATATTTTTGGTGAATCTTAGAGAAAGGATATTTTTTAAAAAATGTTTATATAAACCTTAAATAATTAAAAATGTGTAATGATTTTCAAAAAATGGTCTTCTACAATTATGTTCAGTATGAAATTTAGAGTCTAATAAGATCAACTTAATATTTGATGAATAATAAATTATGAATAGTGATTTTATGTTTAGGATTAATAATGTGACCAAATAGATTAGTAATCTCACTTAAATAAAGCATTAATACAATCTAGGCACCTTGATTAAGTAATGTGATTCAATAAAATGGTTAAATATCAGTTTCATAAATTAGTAGTCAAGTATTAGTTTTTTCGGGTGAATAGTGTTTTTTAATTAAAAATATTTAGAAAATTATTTTTATAAAATGGATTTCATTTTTGAACTCAGAGCACCGATATTATGTTAAGATAATTTCTGGGGATTTTTCTAAAAAAATGAATTTTCGGTGAATAGTGTATTTATTTAAAAATTAAATTAAAAATATTTAGAAAATTATTTTTATAAAACGGAGTTCATTTTTGAAATCAGAGCATCGATATTTGGTTAAGGTGAAATTTTGGGATTTTTCTGAGAAAGTTGAATTTTCGATGAATAGTGAAAATACAGTTTTTAAGTTACGGGTATTTAATGACATCATTAAATGATGTATTAAGTATGTAATCAGTATTATCAACTTATGAATAGTAAGATAAGGTATGAGGTGTCCCATGTGGCCAATAACATGGGCAAATACCATGGTCAAATCCATGGTTTTTCCAAAACCACTAATGAGGTGTCCCTTGGCCATTAATGCATTGTCCCCTCACTGTCTATATAAATACCAAGTCATCCTCTCATCCATTCGACTCCCAACACTCCCCCAACTAAGCTATGGTCTCATTAACTCCAAAGGAGTCATTCCAAGGTGCCCCCAATCCCTCAAGGTCCCAACCTTTGAGTTTTAAGAGTTACGTTTTAAGGTAAGGGATCCTACCTCTCTCTTTCTTTTCAAGTAATCTCTTTTATGTCATTTTTTTTATGCTCCATGCTCTTATGTTGGAGGATTTTATTTTATATTCCTCTTACTGCCCTTTTAATTTTCATATGATGAGATACCCCCTATTTATATCATCAATTCATTTTAATAATGTTTAAGTTGCGTTGTTTAGCTGCCGAATTTTTAAGAGATTCTTTCACCATTGTCATTTTCATGTTTTATTTTCTTGTCAAGTCTTTCAAGTTCCTTTTTATTTTGTTGGGTTATGATCTTTATATCTATCATACTGATCTTTTATTTTCATATTATGAGATACACTATTTGATCTCTTCAATTTAGTATTTTGAAGTTTTAAGTGGTGCCGTTAGGCTGCCGAATTTTTAAGGGATTCGTTCACCTTTCTCATTTTTCAAAGTTCTACTTTCATGTCAAGTCATTCAAGTTCCTTTTTATTTTTTTGGGGTATGATATATATATCTATCATACTGATATTTTATGTTCATATGATGAGAGAACCCATTTGATATTTTCAATTCAGTATTTTGAAGTTTTAAGTGGTGCCATTAGGCTGCCAGATTTTTAAGGGATTCGTTCACCTTTCTCATTTTTCAAAGTTCTACTTTCATGTAAAGTCTTTAAAGTTACTTTTTATTATGTTGGGGTATGATCTCTATATCTATCATACTTATATTCTACATTAATATGATGAGAGACCCTATTTGATCTATTCAATTCATTTTGTTGAAGTTTAAGGGACGTCGTTAGGCTGCCAAATTTTCATAAGAGAAATCTTATTTTCGTCTTCCCTCCATGTTTTTCATTTCAAATGGTATATCTTTCAAATTTAATTACCATGTTCAGATATACTTCATATTCTGTCCCTCTACTGTTTTATGGGTCATTTATGATTGTTTGAACCATGTCCCCTCTCTTTTCAATGTTTTCTAAAACCCCGAAACATAGCCGTTATGTTGTAGAATTTCCATCTCAAAATGTCTCTCTTATTCTCAAATTCATTTATTTTATTAAGTGAATAATCGAAGCTCTTTGTTCTAAAGGGGTGTTCACATATATATGAAAATGTTATATTTTAAATTCTGGGATTTACATACATGAGACCTGCTTTCCCTTTCTGTGGGTTTAAAGTGACATAAAGATCATGTCTTTAAAGCAGTTTTTAAAATGTTATGATTATGAAATGAAACCCATTTCTTTTATTCTCTATGGGTTGTTTATGAAATTATTGATGATGATATATGTGTCTCACATGATAATAAAGACAAATTAAGGGTTCACCCTGATAGCCCTCCAATGCATTGGGTAAAGACTTAATCTCTGGACATGGACATTTAGACTGATTCCTTGTTGAATAAACTTGGTAATTTTTATTGACACCTTGGGGATGGGCCTTGGTGAAATGGAAATGATTGTCTTTGTTAAATATTTTATCCACCTATAAAAGTTATGAAATAAGTTATTTTTATTATGATATGCCTCATCATTTCATTCTCATTCCTTAATGTTCTTTTCATGACTTTATTGTTGTATCTCAAGTTCACATGTTAACTGTTTCCCTTGTTTCCCTTACTGGGCCTTCTGCTCACCCTGTCTTTTGATGTATGTACCCTGGTTATGAGATGCAGTAATGAACCTATGATAAACATAAGGATAATCCTTTCAAGTGTTTAAGAATAAAGTTTTCTTTGTTTCATGTATTAAGTTCCTAGTTTCCAAGACACTAAACCTTAAAGATCCTCATTTTTTTAGAATGTAATGAATGTTTATGTGACAAAAAGGCGGGATGCTATAGGAACTCAATAAATTATCTCCTCTTCATCACCTGTTGAAGGTAGAAAATGAAAGGGGTGAGCTCAAATGCTTAGTAAGGGTTACAAATAGTAGAAACACGAATCAATAATAACTAAATCATAAACAAATATGGTGTGGTGAATAAATGAAAAACACACGCCATTAATAAACTGAGAAAGGGCCAGCATCCATAGATTTTCTCATAGTGAAAACCTAAAGGATAGTAATCGCTAAAAATGAATAAAGATAATTATTATTTATTATACATCACGTATCTAGAACATTATACCATAGTACCATTAAAACGGTTTAGTTCTGTGGGTAGAAACCTATCTTATTATTTGGAAACAAACCCGAAGGGTTTGTCCCCAACTAATTTGTCTCATGAGACCAATCGATGCATCGAGGGGCTATAGTGGGCCCCACATGACACTGACTTTCCAAATAATTATTTATAAATTGATTAAATACAAGATCATTATGCCTTTTTAATATCCGAATAGAGTAGAGAATATAGATTCATCAATATTTCCATAGTTAAAATAACTTTCCAATTATACACCATATGTAAAATGGTATACAATTTAAACATATCCACGACATGAGATTATGGATATTTAATAGAAATATAATTTAAAATATAAAGTAATATAAAATTGGAAGTAGGTACACCACATATGTATTATTAGGTGCACAATACAATGTTAGTCACAACAAAATGGTAGTTGAGACAAAGTCCCTTGCGACAATGTAATCAATCTAATCATATGACCAGAACTTAATAACCATAAAATGAATCATTGAATAACATGAATATAAATAGAATCATGTTATTATATATCAAATTTAAGTACACATATAACACATACATGAAATAATTGGTGAACAATGGAAATCTCACAAAAATGAAAGTGAGATGAGAAACCCCTTACCTTATGCTCGAGTGTCTTCTTATTTTATTTTAATGAACTGAATAATAAAATTTATCTTCATTAATTAATAACTCCATAACCTCCTATACATTTAATTTATTTATTTTAACCTTATTTGGTTCATTCATGTCCCTTTTATGGGTTTAAGAGGTTCAATTTTATTGTTTTGGGAGCATTTTCATCCTTGGTTTTCATGATTCGTTTACTTGTTTTCATGAATGAAAGTTCATTTGAAATGTGGTTAAACATATAGAATTTTTAATATATCTTATTAATGAAATTAAGGAGATATAAATGATCTTATAATGATTTTGGGATATATATCGTGATGATGATTCATTAGTTAAAGGATTATTACAAATATTTGGATTAACTTGGTCGTTTTGTTCACAAAGAAATGTTTTATATTATTATTTTATATTATGAGTGTCTAAGGACTCCATAATATCAATAAGATGAAATAAATATATTTTTATTTTTTTCTACCATTAAAATGGTTTCATGACCTGTAATTAAGGATAAAGTGAAGAACGAAACTCCGTTGACCAGAAAGGTTATAAATTGGAACCTCATGGATGTTGATTTCGTTTATAAAAATAAAAGGGAAGGGAGTTAGAAATTTTTTTGATGGTTATCCATTAACATGATATAATTCCAGTATATATATGATACTAGTTTTTGTCATGGTCATTTGGTCAGAGGAGGTGAGGAGAAAAAAAAGTGATGAACTTGAAAATAAAAGAAAAGGTGAGAGATCCCTTATGAAAATTTGGTAGCCTAACAGTGTTAGTTAAAATTTCAAAAAATGAAATGATGAGAGAAAAATGGTCTCTAATAATAATTAAATCAAAAGTAAAGTAATAAGAAGACATAAAATCAAACCCTAACATATTAAAATAGAAAATCAAATAGATAACATAAAAGAATTGTCGACTAAAAGAAGATAATGAAGGGTTCCCTTACCTTGTAGAGTAACTCCTAGATCATGAAGGATGTGACCATGGGGGCTTAAGGACACCTTGGGAGGACTCCTAGAGAGGTAAAACCACCATATCTATGAATATATGTGATTTGGAATGAAATAAAATGAATGGATTAATGGGTGTTTATAGAAAAAGAGAGGTAGTTTTTAATAATTTTAAAGGAACTCCTCATTAGTGGGTTTTTTTACCAAACCATGGGCTTGCCCATGGAATTTTACCATTTTTTAGCCACTTGGGACTCTTCATGGCATATGTTACTGTACACAAGTCTACCATCCTTTTATTCTAATTATTATTCCATTATGATGTCATTAAACTACGGAAAACTCAAAACTGTATTTTTACTATTCATGAAAATTTCAAGAATTTTAGAAAAATCCAAAAAATTCACCATAACCATTTTTCGACGTTTATAATTCAAAAATTAACTCTATTTTTTGAAAATAATTTTCTATCTATTTTTAGTTTAATTTTTAAATAAAATCATAGTTAATTCGAAAATAACAATTTAAAGGTATAATTAGTTTTGTATTAAATTGAAAAATTAATTAACTTCTCATTATCTTATTACCATAAAAAAATAAAATATTATCATTATTTACTATTTATAAGGGTAATATTACTATTCATATTACTATTCATAAGGGTATGTTACTATTCATAAATATTCAAGCTGGTTCTATCAGACTCCAAACGACTTACCAGTCATAACTCAAGATGACCTTTTTTTGAAATTCAAAACAAAGATGTGGTGAATATATGTTTAATGGATAGGTTTTGACTATCTCCTAAATAACCAAGTGTTGTTTCAAAGTAACATAGTGAATTATGAAATATAAGACATGAATAGAATGTATTTAAGAGAAGCTTTCCATAAAATGTTATGGGTGTTATATTATTCCCTCATTTGGAAAATTCTTCATTAAAATTTTATGTATGAAGATCACCAAAAAGATGTGGGTGGTTCTTCTTTATGAAATCCTCTGGTACCCATGCTGCTTCCTCTATATTTTGGTTCTCCAATGAACCTTTACTAGACTATTTTTCCAATTTCCCAATACCTTCTCTCTTGTGTCAGGAATCCCGATAGGCTTTTCAAAGTATAAAAAATCAGTTCCCCATTCTATTTCTTCATATGTGAGAACATGTGTTAGGTCTGTCATTTATTTATTTAACAATGACACATGGAACACATCATGAACTCTGGAGAGATTTGGTGGCATCACTAAATGGTAAGATAAAAATATAATTCTTTCCAAAACATCAAATGGTATGATGTACCTAGAGCACAGTTTCCCTTTCTTACTGAACCTTAGGACTCCCTTCCATGGAGATACTTTTAGAAAGACATGATCTCCCACTTAAAATCTCAAATCCTTTATCTGATTGTCAGCATACCTCTTCTACCTACTTTGGGCTGATTTAATATGGGTTTGGATTGTCTACACATTTGAAGTGTACTCTTCAATAAGTTCTCGGCCTTTAATTTTTCTCTCACCAACTTCATCCCAACAAGTTGGAGTTCGAAATATCTTTACATATAATTCTTCATATGGAGCCATTTGAAAACTAGAACGAAAACTATTTTTGTATGAAAATTTGACCAAAGGAAAGTATTGATCCCACATACTTTGGAAGACAAGAGAGCATGACCTCAACATGTCTTCTAGAGTTTGAATAGTCCATTCAGACTGTCCATCGGTTTGGGGGTGATATCTAGTACTCATATGAAGCTCGACATTAAAAGCCTTCTGGAGAAATTTCCTGAATTTTGATGTAAATCCGGGATCTCAATCAGATACAATTGATAGAGTTTCACCATGAAGTCTTACAAATTCATTAATATATAGTCTTTCCAGGCACTGAAGTGGTAAATCCTCTCTTATAGGAAGGAAATGTGCTATTTTTGTGATACGATCAACAATTACACATATTTCTTTATTCCTTCTATGTGTCCTCAACAGTCTGGTGATAAAAGCAATTGTAGTGTTATCCCACGTCCACACAGTAATAGGTAGAGGTTTCATAAATCATTTGGGATGTTGTCTCTCGGCCTTCACTTGTTGAAAAAACTAGACACCTTGACATGTAGTTAGCAATTTTCTGCTTCATACTATCCCACCAAAAATATTCCTTTAGATCTATATACATCTTGGTGCTACCCGGGTGTATAGAGAAATTTGAGCTATGGGCATCGTCTAATATTTCCCTTTTTAGCTCTGGTATTGATGGAACCCATTACATCTTCCCAAATTTTAGAACTCATTCTTCATACACAATGTCAGCCAGTCTCCCATCCTCGAAAACATTAATTTTCTTATGCAGATTCTAATCCTTAGATTGGGAGCTTTTTATCTTCCCTAGTAAAGATGGTTTAGCAATCATTTGAAAGAGAAAAGATGTTTCCCCTTCCATAACAATTCTCATATCCATCTTTAGTAGATCTGAAAATATAGGATCTCTCTCAATCCTTATTTGAGTCATAATTCAAATATCCTTCCTACTTAATGCATCTTCCACCTTATTCAACTTTCCTGGGTGGTAGTGTATTGAAAAATCATATTTTTTGAGTAACTTGAGCCATATTCTTTGCATCATGATGTGTTTTTTTGTGTGAAAATGTATTTCAAACTCTTGTGGTCGTATAAATCTCAAATCTTTCTTCGTAGAGATAATGTCTCTGTATTGTCAGAGCCAAGATTACGATGGCTAACTCAAGATCATGAGTTGGGTAATTTTTCTCATGGGTCTTCAACTATCTTTATGCATAATCAATTACTTTATTGTTTTTCATAAGGACTCAACCCAACCCATTCTTTGATTCATCACTGTATATCACAAATACATCACTTCCAAATGGAAGAGTCAAAATTAGTGCATTGAATAATCTTCTTTTCAATTCATTGAAGAATTACATACAATATTTTTTTCCAAAAAAACATAACTCCTTTACATGTGAGCTTGGTTATTGAGTTAGCTAGTTGGGCAAAATTTCGAGCGAAATGTTGATAGTAACCAGGTAAGACAATAAAACTGTGTACCTCGGTTATGTTTGTTGGCATTGGCCAATCTTGGATTGCTTTTGTCTTTGCCGGATCAACTAGGATTCCATCCTTTGATACAATTTATCAAAGAAAACAAACTGATTGAAGCTAGAATTCTCACTTTCTAAACATCCCATATAATTCATTTCTTCTAAGAGTTTTCAGAATAATATGCAAGTGATCCTCATGGTCTTTATAGCCTTTTGAGTATACTAGGATATCATCGATGAATACCACAATAAGGTTATTAATATATTCCTTGAAAAATATATTCATTAAATCCATTAAAACAGATGGTGCATTCATCAGTCCAAAAGGAAACACTGTAAAATCATAATGCCCATACCTGGTTCGAAATGCTGTCATTGGAATATCTTCCTTCCTCACACATAGTTGATGATATCCAAATCGAAGGTCAATCTTTGAAAATTATTGAGCTCCATGAAGTTTGTCAAATTAATCATCAATCTAGGTCAGAGGATACTTACAGTTTATTTTAATAGCATTGATTTCCCTATAATCAATGCATAGCCTCATGGATCCATATTTTTTGGACAAACAAGACTAGGTCTCCCCATAAAGAAACACAAGGTTGAATAAATCAATTGTCATTTGACTCCTCTAGTTATTTCTTTAGATCCACTAACTCCACAGTGGACATTATATATGTGGTCTTTAATATAGGTCTTTCACAATGAATTAATTCAACGGAAAAATCAATTTAATTCTCTAGAGTATGTCAAGGTAAATCCTCTGAAAACAAGTCTATGTATTCTTGCACTATAAACACACATTCAATTTGAATATATATTTCCTCACCTCTAGATATTGGGTTTTCTTCCTCTCAAATAATTGAATTCAACAGAGATACTGGAGGTGAGTCTAGATAAGAATCAGATGACGAGGTCTCCGCTCTAAACTTAAGAGATTCTACACAATTTTCAAAAATTGTAACTTTCTTTTTCTTACAATAAATCTTCACATCATAGTTTGAAATCCAATTCATTCCAAGAATTATATCAAAGAAATTCATTGGTATGATGATATTTTTAGAAACTAAAGCACATTTATTTTTCATGAGGGGAACTAGTTGACATGCCTTTGTTGCAATGATACATCCCCTAGTAGTTTTGACTGATAACACCATTATTAAATCAAATTGGACACGTCTAATTTTCATGGATAACTGGGAAGATATAAATTAATGCGATGATCCAGAATCAAATAAATTGTTGGCTATGTTTGGGGAAACAAGTAAAGTACCTTCTACCACACCATTAGGAACTTTAACTTCCATGGTTGTAATCTCATAAGCTCTGCCTTGTTCTATGATCTTTTTCTGAGGCATGTTTCCTTGGTTCTTAAGACACTCATTTGCAAAGTGTCTCATCTCTATAAAATTTTAGCATTGAACATAATCAAATTGCTTCTTCCCCTCACCTTAATTAGATAGATGACCCTTTTCTCCACACTTATTGCAGTCTCCCATGCCTTTTATGTGTTTCTCGAGGTGTTTCTTTACACAGTGTTTTCATAATGAGAATTTTTTTCCCTTGTTCTTATTTGGTGCTTCACCTTTCCTTTGGATATCAGATTACCTCTTCTTATCTTGGTTCCCCTTGAAAAAATTTGATCTAGCAATTTACTTCTATGTTTTTATGGATCATGATAAAATTTCATCATATGATGATTTTTTTTGAGATGCGAGTGCCCTTCGAAGAGTTGGCTTAAGTCCATCAAAGAAATGATCAAACTTACCTACCGATTCACGTACATAATCTATGAAATACTTGTCTATCCTTGTTAAGGTAGACTCATACTCTAAAACACTGTCTTCTTCCTTTTGTTTTAAGCCAAGGAATTTCATCTTTATTTCTGTTCGTTGCTCATGATGGAAATATTTTTCGAAGATTATTCCCTTAAATGTCCTCCATTCCATATATTTTATTTCTTCTTCTTCCGTGGTATTCTAAATCAAGGACCACCATTGATCAGCATCACCCCTGAGACAATTTATTCCTAGTACTACATTCTCATTTTCATTGCATCTTAATGCCATGAATATCATTTCTAGGGACTTGGTCCATTTCTCCGCAACCACTGGGTTATTAGTCCCACTTAATGATGGTGGATTCTACTACATGGAACGACCCAACACAGGTGTGGAATGGTTATTCGTTACAACATGTGTATGTTGTCCCAAAAAGTTCATGATCTTATCTGCTCCATCATTGACTATGTTGACATTCTCAGTAGGTAGATCCCTACCTTGCCCATGAGTATTGATTCTCCTTCTTCTCTTAGATGACATTTCTATATTATGGGATACATTATATTTGTTTCTGAATCTCAAATAGAAAAATACTCAACATAGATTGAAATTCTATTCATAGATAATCTTATAAACATGGTTTCTCTGAAGAAAAAAATTACCTTAAACTCCTTCGTAATGGTTTGTAATGAAAATTTGAATTATCCAAAGCATATCCCCTGGGAGTGTCATAACCAAGAGTATCGTAAGGCCTATTGTCATGTAACATTTTCCGTTCGAGTCTAGCTCGAAGCGATGTTTTTGGGTTTAACCCCTTGATAAATTTGTGCCAGAGCCACCTCTACCTTCTCGTATCCAGAAAAAGATGTATTGATTAAAAGATCCACACAATATATTCCATACCAAAATAAAAAGAAATTATTGTAATTTTATCCTCAAATACAACCTTAGGGTTTTGTTCCCTACTATACATGTCCTACCACAGTTTCCATGTTTTATACTAAACTTCCTCTGATACCAACTGTAACACCCCGACCCCTCCAGACTGGAGCCGGTGCATTAATTTTTATATTGTCATTGTTAGAAGGAATTAAAATCCCGAATGAAATATCATTTTAGTAGTCTTGAAGAAACTAGATACATAAATGTAACTCAAATTACATTGGATAAGGGTACAAAAAATAATACATAACAAAAACTAAAAACTGCATCCACATGAACATAATAAATGATCTCCTCTTCATCACCTGTTAAATGTAGACAATGAAAGGGGTGTTATCAAATGATTAGTAATGGAGAAGAATCATGAATAGATAATAACTGAATCATAAACAAATAGGTCATGGGTAATAAATAAAAAACACAATCCATTAATAAATTGAGAAAGGGCATGTATCCATAGATTTTTTCATAGTGAAAAACTCATGGATAGTAATGACTGAAAATGAATAAAGAGAATTATTATTAATTGGAAATCATGTATCTGGAACATGATACTATAATACCATTAAAACTGTTTAGTTTTGTGGGTAGAAACCCATCTAATTTTTTGGAAACAAACTCGAATGGTTTGTCACCAACTGATTTGTCTCATGTGATCTACCAATACATAGAGGGGATATAGTGGGACCCACCTACCACGGTACTTCCAAATAATTATTTATACATTGATTCAATACAAGATAATTATTAATTTTCACTATCCATATAGTGTATATAATACAGATTCATCAATATTTTGATAGTTAAAATAACATTCCAATTATACACCGTATGTAAAATGGTATACGGATTAAACATATCCATGATATGAGATTATGGATTTTTAATAGAAATATAATTTCAAATTATAATTGATAAAAACTAGGTAGTAGGTACACCACATAATGATTATTAGGTGCACAATACAAAGTAAGTCACAACAAAATGGTAGTTGAGACAAATTTCCTTACTACAATGTAATCGGTCGAATCATATGACTCGAACTTAATAACCATCAAATAAATAATTTAATTCCATTAATATAAATAGAATCATTTTATTATATATAAAATGGGAGTACACATAAACCACATACAAGAAATAGTAGGTGAAATATGGAAATCACACAGAAATGAAAGTGAGGTGAGAAACCCCTTACCTTATGCCCGAGTGTGATCTTCGTTTGTTTTAATGATCTGAATAATAAAATTTCTCATCATTAATTAATAAATCCATAACCTCATATACATGTAATTGATTGATTGTAACCTTATTAGGTTCATTAATGGCCCTTTTTATGGGATTAATAGGTTCAATTTTCTTGTTTTGGAAGCATTTTCTTCCTTGGTTTTCGTGATTCATTTACTTGTTTTCATGAACGGAAGTTCATTTGAAACATGGTTAAACATACTGAATTGTTCATATATCTTATTAATGAAATTAATGATATATAAATTATATTATATTGATTTTGGGTTATATACCGTGAAGATGATTCATTAGTTAAAAGTTTATTACAAATATTCGGATTAACATGGCCATTTTGTTCATAATGAACTTGTTTTGTATTATTATTTTATATTATTAGTGTATAAGGATTATAGAACATTAATGAGATGAAATAAATATATACTTATCTGTTTCAACCATTAAAATGGTGTCATAAATAGTAATGAAGGTGATATTGAAGAATGAAACTCCGTCGTCCACAAAGGTTATAAATTGGAACCTCATGGATGTTGATTTCATTTATAAAAATAAAAGGGGAGGGAGTAAGAATATTGATGATGGTTCTTCCATTAACATGATATAATTAATGTATATAGATGATAATGGAGTTTATCATGGTCATATTAATAGAGGAGGTGAGGAAAGAAAAATAAATGAGATGAACTTGAAAATAAAAGAAAAGGTGAGAGATCCCTTATGAAAATTCAACAGCCTAACGACATCGTTTAAAATTTCATAAAATGAAATAATGAGATAAAAAGGGTATCTCAACATATTTAGATCAAAATTAACATAATAAGAACACATAAAATCAAACCCCAACATATGATAATGGAAAATCAAATACATAACATAAAAGAAGTGTCGACTAAAAGAAGAGAATGAAGGATTCCCTTACCATGTAGAGTAACTCTTTGATCTTGATGGAAGGGACCTTGGAGGATTAAGGACACCTTCTCAAGACTCATAGAGAGGTAAAAACACCAGAGATTCTAGGATGATGGATTTGTAATGAAATAAAAAAAATGGATGATTGGTTATTTATAGAAGAAGAGAGGTTGGTTTTAATAATTTCAACGGGACACCTCATTAGTGGGTATTTTTTCCAAACCATGGGATTTCCAATGTTACTTGCCCATGGTTTTAATCACATGGGACACCTCATATCATATGTTACTGTACACAAGTATACCAGCCTTTTATTCTAATTATTATGTCATTATGATGTTATTAAACTACCGAAAACTCAAAACTATATTTTTATTGTTCATGAAAATTTCAAGTATTTTAGAAAAATCCCAAAAATTCAACATAACCATTTTTCGACGTGTAGAATTAAAAAATGAACTCAATTTATTTGAAAATAATTTTCTATGTATTTTTAATTTAATTTTTAAATAAAATCTAGTTAATTCAAAAAATAACAATTTAATGGTATAATTAGTTTTTTATTACATTGAAAACTTAATTAACTTCTCATTATATTATTACCTTAAGAAAATAAAATATTATCATTATTTATTAATTATAAAGGTCATATTACTATTCATAAGGGTATGTTACTATTCATAAAAAATCAAGATGATTCTATCAGACTCCAAATGACTTACTGGTCACAACTCTAGATGACCTTTTTTTGAAATTCAAAACATATTAGTGGAGAATTTATGTTTAATGGCTAGGTTTTGACTATCTAATAAATAACTAGGTGTTATTTCAATGGAACATAGTTCTTTATGACATATAGGCTATAAATATAATTTATTTAAGAGAAGCATACCATACAATGTTTTGGGTGTTAAATCATTTATGTGTTCTTTAATATATTTTTCCCGTGCATTCTTTCTATAAGAACACATAAAATAATAAATAAGAAAAATCCATGAAGATGCGATCAAATTTTTCTATTAAAGCTTATTAATTTATGAGAATGATACCATAGTTTAAACATATTTAATATAAATGGATTGCATTCATCAATAAATATTCAATATCCCTCAATGATATATTAATACATACTACCTTTTTTCACTCAAATTTGAAAAAAACTGGTTGTTCGGTGTTCTCGTCAGCTGAATTTGAAGGTTAGTTTTACTATTGGGGAGTTCTTATAAGAGTAATGGGTTGAATTAAATAAATATGGTAGAAAATAATTACCCAAAGATATCAGATATTCAATTTAGAGGAAAATAATTGATGGAATAATGGTTATGATTATGATAGGATAGGACTTTACTTAACAATTTCTAAGATCCACGAGTTAATGCTGTTGGCCAGCCAAGAACCTACCTAGAAACTCTCTATGTAATGGATTATCCAAGGTTTTAGACTATTATGAGAGGTTTTTAAGGATAATTTCCACCATAATAGACATTAGACAGAGTATTGTAATTATAGTAGTGAGATATATAGAGATTCGATAAAATATTGGGTTACATTTAATGATTTAATAATTAATTATTCAATAATGTCTAAATCAGTAATAAATATAAAGTAAAAAGTGATAAATTTATTTTTTTATACATCAAAATAAAAATCACCAAACCCAATAAAACATTATAATTTTAATCCATACTAGATAAATAAAATATCATGACCAGCCGGAACTTCCAGGAGTGGTACAAGCACTAGAACATAGTACTACCCCAAGAGAAGAAGCATTATGTGCTTGAGTCTCGACTTCCTACTGAGAATCCTCAGGGTGAAAACAAGGTTGACAAAAATAGTTTGAAAATTCATGTATATGATGAATTATAATGCTAGTGATTTAAATTTTCATCTATATCCAGTCAACTATAAAATACATGATGATGGAGAAGCCTACCAGATGACGACTCATCGCCAGTAGTTACATTAAAAGAGTTATATGAAATAATGTTTTGAGATATCAAGTTCATTTTATAAGTGTAGGCTACCATAAGGGAATCAAGTTGGTCCTCATGTATTCAATATGGTTAGTTACATTGAGACTTGATACCCTTTGGTTCAAGTTAAACCATAAACTATCAACCAATATCATTATTTCCTCTTAACCTCTAATCTTTTCAACATTCGTTGTTAATTAAAATATGAATGACATGATAAAGTCCTTCCTAGTTCTTTTGGATTCAGTTTTAAAAGATAATAATAATATGATGAATACTAATTCTTTAGTCCCTGTTGTGAACAAGAGGTATATGGACAACACTAAGAGGTATAAGGATATATTTAATGAATCGATGCACCATCCATCCAAGAATCCAATGATATAGAGGGAGGGAAATGAGTAGGAGGTTGACTGATTTCTTTGTGGAAACAAAGTCCATTGGAAAAATAATTCTAGAGATGGTATGAAAAAGCACGGTAACAATTATACTTCAGGTATTTTTGTCATTGAATGTAATATGTCATTATCTATAAGTTGGGTATTTGATATAGCATTTATATCACACATTTTTATTCTTATACAAAAAAAATTAGATTCCAGAAGAATACAAAGGCTGAAGTGGATCTCCTAGCCCGAAATAGTAAAATTTTAGCATCCTTAGTAGTGAGATATTGTCAATTAAAATTTCCTAGTGGTTTGTTTCTTGAATTAGGAAATTTTTATTACGTTACTTAAGTAACCAAAAACATAATCTCATTGTAATTTCTAGACACTGTGTGATTTTATTTCTAGTTTGGAAATAAATGTTTTCTTTTCTTAAGGATCAAATGTGTAATTGTATGGTGCATCTTATAAATATTTTGTATATAATGGGACTAGAAAACATGGTACTTTCAATCAATGAAAAGACCGATGAACGTGACTCATACAACATCTATCTATGCCACTTCAGGACTGGTCATGTAAATGAGAAGTGATTATAGAAATTACATGTAGAAGGGTATTTAGAATCAACCAAGTTAAGACCCTTGGATTCATGTAACACATTATACAAGATAAAATAAATAATGCACCCTCTTTTGGTAAGGGATTAAGACCCAATTAATTAATAGATATAATTCACACTGATATATGTGGTCCATTACTAATAGAGGAAAGGGGTGGGTTTTATTACTTGAATACTTTTATCGATGACTACAATAGGTATGGATATATCTAATTAATGAGGTATAAGTAATATTCCTACCATATTTTTAAGGAATATCAACATGTAGTAGAAAACCTTCTTGGTAATAAGATTAATACTACTCACTCAGACCATGGGAGAGTGTCTCTTAACCAAGACTTCATTGATAACTTAAAGCATTATGAATAATATCCCAGCATAATTCTCCTTATAAACCACAATTAAATGGAATTAGTGAAATGATTAATGGGACCTTTCTTGACATGTTCAAATCAATGGTGAGTTAGGAAACTCTTCCATTATCCTTTAGTGGATACGCCCTATAGAAAACGACATATAATCTTAATCAAGTACAAACTAAAGTGAAAAAGGTGATTTCATATAATTTGTAGTGTTTACATAAAACCAATATGTCACACATATGTGTATGTGGATACAAGGATTCTTTCAAAACCATACCTAGTGAAATTTTTTTATCTCGAAGCACGAAGTGAAACTTTATATGTTATCCAAAATAAACAAAACGATATTACATATAAATCTTATTAGATAGAAAAGTGATTGTTGAATGACAATCCATATTTATTGAATGGGAACAAATTTCCAATGGAAATAGTTGTTGGATGAATAACTTTGATGAATTTAATTCTCTATATTCACACCAATTGGTATGAGAACAATCTCTATAAGAGATAGTACAAGATTCAGATGTTCTTGAAACACAAATACTTAACAGATAAACACGAGAGGTTAGATAAATAGAGTGTTATCATTTTATTGTCCCTGAGTTAGGTAAAACATTACTCCTTGAGTATGATGAACCTCTAACCTATAAGGAAGAATTAGAAGGAAAGGATTCCACTAAATAGAAACATTCATGCATTCTAATAAAGAGTCCATGTACCAAAATAATGATTGGATATCGTTAGAGCCTCTAGCTTATGCAAAACACATTTGGTAAAAATTGGTATTAAATAAAAAAACTATACATGGATGGAAAGGTTAATACCAACAAGTAAATACTAAATGATAATGGTTTTTGGGAACATCAAGGGATAAAAAATGAAAAAAAATCCTCATTAGTAAAGTCCAACAGAATATTACATACAATAGAAAGTTTCCAAGATTACGATATTTGGAAAATGAATGTAAAAATTAGTTTTCTAAAGGGTAATTTGGTTGAAGAAATATATATGAGTCATCCTAAATGGTTTATAATTTCATGTAATTCCAATAAAGTGTGAAAGATAATGAAATCCAATTATGGGTTGTAGAAGACATCATGATCATGGAATGTTGATATTGATGAGTCTATAAATGATTTGGTTTCATCAACAATGAAAGCAATATATGTGTATATAATAAGGTTGATGAGAATGCCATCATTTTCCTAGTATTATATTTCCATGACATATTAATTATGGGAATCAATGTGAAAGTCTTAAAGTCATTCAAGACATGGTTAAGTGAATGTTTCTACATAGAATACATAGGTGATGAAAACTACTTTATAGGGATCAAGATATATCTAGATTGATTGTATAGGATTATTGGTCTATGTAAAAGTACATATATGATAAAGTTCTCATATGGTATAATATATAACAATATAAGAGAGTTTTGTTTCTAATTTATTTGGTATCAATCTCTTTAAGAAAATGTATCCACAAACATAGGATAATATTGAATGAATGAGTAGAATCCTGTGTAATTCAATAGTGGGATATATAATGCATTCCATATTATATACTAGGTTTTATGTTCCCTTTTATTTCATCATAGTGGGTAGATATCAAGCTAATCTAGGAGAGATGTAATGGGATGATATCTAAACTATAAAAATTACCTGAACCACAAAAAGGATGTGCTCATGGTGTTTAGAGGATATGAGGAATTAGTTTTGAGAGTTTACACTAATTACAGTTCTTAGATAGATCACGATGATATGAAATCATATTCAAGCTTGGTATTTTTCCTAAATGGTGGTGCAGTGAGCTAGAGAATATGAACCAAACCTATGGCCACCAATTTTGTAACAGAATATGAGTTTATAATATATCATGATACAGATAAGGAGGTAATCAATATACACACCTTTATTTTAGAAATTGGTGTTGTTCCAAGTAGTGTAGACCCTATTCTAGTTTGTTGTGGTAATATTACTACAATGGAGCTTTCCGATGAGCCCAGGTCACACAAGAGGATAAAATATATACTTCAAAAATTTCATATATTAAGGTATTTTACTTAGATAGTTGATGTTGTAGTCAAAATATAGACACAAAGGATAACATAGTAGAACCCCCTCTAAAAAATACATATATCAGAAGAATCATGATTATCATGTTAGAGATATTAGTTTGAGACTTGTTATTAGTTGGATCTAGTTCAAGTGGGAGTGTAGAAAGTGGGCTCCCTACACTCAAATTGTGCGTGTACTTTGATTACCATTACATGTATAAAATTTGATAAATACATGTGTTTGTCTTACCATAATAGTGTTGGTTCTTCTAAATCCTCTATATTTAGGGAAATTTCCATCAATTATGTTTCATATAAAAGGGTTATAGTAGTTCCCAAGCTATAATGATAATCTAGAGATACTTTGATAGTAATCTTAAAGTAATGTATTATGTTCCAGATACATCATACTGATAAGATACCGATTATGTTTGAACATCATGTTCTAGGGGATCATAAACAATGGTAATTCTTCTCATGAAGTTCTCACTTTTTGATCTTGTGATAATGAGATCATGAGGAAGAACACACTTATAGAAAAAAAACATGTTTTGGGAGTCATTATCAGTTCCTATATGGGGACATGTGTTTTGGTCTCTAAAATTGAGATCATTATCTGTGTGTTCAATTTATCCTGAACTTTCATGAATGGAGAAAACCTTGGAATTTAATTCATGGTGAGTCATGTTGTGTTGGGTGTGCCATTGATGGTATTAAATTCATTTAATTATCATGATATATTTTTTCATTTCAAAGTTGAGGAAGTGATATCTAGGGAATAGTTGATCAGGATGGTAGTACCATCATAAATCCTACCCATGGTAGTCAAAGATAAGTCCACCTGTTATATCAAAAAACAATAAAGCAAGATAGGATGATGAAATAGGTGTGTATCCTGTTTTATGAGAAATCATATGACAATGAGATTATATTACTCAGTGCATGCTCATAAGATGATTTTTTTACTATTACTATTCCTTGTCTCTTTAGGCACCTTGATGGGTTTCTAGACTCCTCTCTTGGACTATGAATACTATAAAATAATTTTGAGATAGGGTCTTTGAGGGTCACACACAATAGGGTATTCAAGAATCTTCCATATTCTAGTGAATAAGTGTACAGTACATGGCGGCCCCCACAATGGGTTTCGAGAGTTTTCCAAACATTATCGATCAATGATAAACAAATAAATTCATTATTATTATAGAATAGAATAATTGTGTTTAATTTATTTATTAAAATTATTTACTAGTGTTTAAATAAATACATGTAATAACATTATATGAATAGATATTATTTTAATATTAAAGGTTTATTTAATATTATCAAGAATTATGAGCCGAGTTAATGAATTGAGTTTTATCACATAATATATCGAATATATATTTCATGTATGTGATAAAGTATAAGTAATATTTATGACACAATTAGTTTGTTATAATTATTTATTTGTTATTTATTTATTAGACATTAAATATATGGGGGTTAGGAAACCCTAACCTGGTATTTGAGGCACCCACTATATTTGTTAAGGAGAAGCTCATTCCACACAATTTTGATCAATCAGAATTTAGAGACTCTTTCTCCACCTAAATCCTAGAGAGATAAATTCTCTAACTCAACAAACAATTTATGAATGCCTTTTCTGATCAAAGTCATGTGATCAAGGTGATCATAACTATGTTGAGGAGATCATCAACGCTCCAAGCTAGCACTCATAATTTGATAAAGGATGTATATGTAGATTCTTGAAGCATGTTTGGATGATCTACAAGGATTCGAACTCAGATGTTTTAAGAAAAAATCACTGGTGATGTATAATAGTATATCACATTTCAATTTGATCATGGTAATGATTTAATATTATTTTTTGTGATTTGATTAATTCATACAAGATCCTAGGACCATACTGAGGCTAGTATCACCTGAGACAACAATGTTTTGTCACTCCAATGATAATAATTTATAAATACTCAAGCCAATGACCTATTATATGCTCTCTGATATAATAGAAATTGACATGAAGAAGTTACTGATACATTTTATCAAACATATAAATGGATTCTGAAATCTGTTCTAACTATATACAGCTCAAGAGCCTTTGGAAATGTCATTTGACTCAAATTTATAATCCCCACAAAAAGAAAACAATGTTTATAATAATTAAAACTAGCTTCATTAAATTGAATTTAAATGAAAATTATATTTAAATAGATCAATTAGACCAGGAAATTTAATGAAATATAATATCATTGAGACACGTAACATAATCCAAAGGAAACATGTCACCTTCAGTGAAAAATTCTAGATGATGTATCAATATGATATATAAAATACCTATACATAGAGAATCAAAAGTTTAAATAAAAAAAATGACCTAGGGTTTGATTACCTTGGACCCATAATGAGAGGAAGAATAATAAACAAGTAAATAAGTAAAAGAGAATAGATAAAAGAGACCTAACCTTAAAAGAACACTCTTGGATTCAGATAATAAGACAAGAAATTAAAGGAGAATAAGAGGGGAGATACCTTATAGTTCTTCTTTAGTTTTCTCACATGAGTGAGAAATAATTAAACCCAAAGTGGATTTAAAATCTAGGAGGGTAGAATAGAAATTTAATAATTTTACGCACCAGGGAAAACCACATGGTTTACCACACTATCTTCCAACTATGAAACCAACACTGGATGAGAATAGTGGATTCCAAATGTTTATCAGTAACGATACACCAAGGACTCCCAAACAAGGTTATCTCACATAGTTAATTTTTAATGTTGATTTGTTTTCCTTGTATTGTGCTAACCATGTGAGAGTAATAAATAAAACTAATAATTGATGCATGGATTGGACCCAGGTTTGCCAAAAAATGCACCAATGGAAAAATCATAAAAATAAAAAAAATCAATCACAAAATTTACCACCTCTAGTAAATGAAATATTTAAAACTAACAATACACAAAAGTTAAATCAGTGGGTGATAGATAATTTTTTTTTAAATAATAATAATAACACATTTATAATAATGACTGATTATTTTACCACACAAATACAAGGGAAGGATGTTAAATAATATAAGTCGATAAGAAAAATTATTAATTTTAGTTTTCAATAATTTCATTGTCTTCCCTATAATGATAATATAATATGATCTCCCCTACCACATTTTTAAACAATATATACAATTGTTTGATAATGTGTGGGGGAGGATTGCATTAGATAGATCGAGTTTTCTTTTATTGGGAGGAATAATTGACAATTATAAAAATTTTACATTTTCTTTAAACTTAAAAATAATTATAAAAATCTAAATATAGATGTAAGTGATTTTTTTGAAATCATACAATAATAAAATTGATAAAAACGGATTATGTGAATTAGGATGGGTTTTCAATGAATAATTTTCCAAATAATTTTCCCATAACATATCATAAAAATGAATTATCCTAGAGAAATTTTAATATTTAATTATTCAAACAATGTTTTAGTGTATACCTTATCACATGAGTGAAATGTGTGAATCAAAAGTGTTAAAAAATCAATAATAGAGCATTATATGACCTTTTTCTTGAAAACAATCCCATTACATGTCATTAATTTAAGAAATATTGATCTCAATTTTTTTTATAAATATTTAATGAAATGTTTAAATAAAAATTAAATAATGTAATAAATAAATAAATTAATAAAATATAATAATAATGTTGTGTTTCTCTCAAGTATAAATTAACATGAAAATAAGTATAAATATGAAATTTAATTAATAATTAAAAATATATTCATCAAGTTCATTATTTAATGGTAAAATTTAAAAATTGTAAGTATATATTGTAGCTGGGGTAGTATCCATGTGTTAACACATCCCTTAAGTCTATATGAAACCCAAGATCAAATCTAGGTGGCAGAATATGTTTCGGGTACAATAGTGGAACTGTAGCAACCAAAACTATTCATCTGTTTGGGCCTTCGGGCCACCGAGTTTGGCCAATGGGCCACCCAAGGCCTTCATGCTATAAAGTCGTTAGGCCACCCATGGCCTTCGGTCAATAAGGCCTTTAGGACATCCAAGGCCTTCGGGACACAAGGAATTTGGGCCACCTCAGGCATTCAGGTCATGGGATTTGTGGCAATGTTGACTATGGAGTATCCCAGGAAGACCACATAGAAGTGGTACCAAAAGAGGATACAAATCAAGTAGTAGCAACCTGAGAAGATCTCACCTTATTGGAAGAATGAGAGTGTATGATAGCCCCCATCGGTATCAATAACTATGCATTTATGCATGAGGAAGTGAAAACAAATAAACAATTTGATGTAGGGAGATAAGCACCTTCAATGATTCTGATGTTGGGTAGGGATAGATGACGTGTAGTTTCATTGGGCCTTTGGGTCATTTGTTAGGCATTGTGCCTTAGGGCCTTCTGAACATTTATGGGCCTTGTGCCATAGGCCTATGGATTGTGTATGTGTTCACCCTAAACCCTTAAAAGGAGTATTGTCTAAAAAATAAAATATAAATATAAGGCCCTTAGGATTTTAGAGTAGTTATATAATTATTTTGGTGAACTTAAAATGTATAAATATGTAGTGGTTTTTGCGTATGGTTTTTAATAAATAACACTACTAAATCTTTTTTATGATTATATATGATTTCTCATTATAATATGATTTTCTATTTTTATAATTGTTGGTATATTTTAATTGAAGAAAGGAAAATGTTCACGTATAGGGGATATTGTTATACAAAATTTTCGTATAATTCTTATAATAAATTTGAGTGAATTTTTAGCATAATTCTGAAGAGTTTTTTTCTGTTCATATTTTTTTCTAGTATTATTGAATCATTTGAATTTGAATAATGATTTTATAAAATTAAATATTAAAGAGAAAAATATGGAAACACATGTCACACCCCCTCCTTCAAAATATTCTTGTAATGAGAATAGAGATATGATGAACTTGAATCATACCTCTAGTATGATCTGAGATGGATAATAGAACCAAAGGTGTACAAATTTCATAGTATGGGAGGTATTACCCCTATAAATTAAAAAATACTAGGAGATATGATAAAAAAGTAATAAACAAGTCTAGTAGACAATATAATGATAAAAAAACCATCCCACAATGCATGAATAAAGTAAAACTAATACAATGAAAACTATCTAAAGTAAACACCAGAAATACAAGTCTACAATAATGACTCATCAACAACTCCAACCCTACAAGTAATTCATTGATCTATCCCTAAAATCCTCTTAAAACCTAAATAACTATTCATATATATAGGGTGGTCATAATTGATATACGTTGTATGTATATAAACAAGGCCTCAAATGTACATGTGAAAAGAGCATGCTAAAGGGCTAGTGAAAAAATAACACCACCAATAAGCACCCATATTAGCCATCAATCCAAATCCAGCCTCACCAAAGATCACTCCCCAAATCACACATCCAATATAATAATATAGATTTGAGGTCAAAAAAATGTAAGGTTCTCCGCTAGCACTTCCTCATTAATTTACACTCTCAAGCCCCAATGTAAAATGTCCAATGATCCCATCCACTCCACACATATCACATCACATCAAATCCAACCCACAAATACCTAGGGTACACATCACATCCTGTCACATCTCAGCCATAGACACTTTGTCAACATATAACATCACATCACATCTCATGAAAATACACTTAGGGAACACATCACATAACATCACATCCCACCCATAAACACCTGGGTCCACACATCTCATGACAAAGAAAATTAGATAAGTAGGGTATCATGAATGTGGAGGAAATGAACTTTATTCGCCCATCCTATCACAAATGACACCAACCACATATCGCATCACACCACATAACATCTCCCTTATAGATATCTAGGTTGACACATCACATCCCACCCAATGATGTCAGGCCATCACATCACTATTGGAAAATCTCCAACACCAACCGATATCACTATTACTAAAGGAAGTGTGGAGGAGAGGGTTAGCCAAGAATCTATATCACTACTATCTTGGATATTTTAGAAAACACATGGAACACAAAACTTGTGAGTGTTAGTAAAGTTTCCAACTATTATAGGGAACATATAAATTTACATAAACATACATGGTATACAGATAAAATAGAATACCCAAACTATGGGTTCACATCAGTAAAACTAGTTCACACCTCATCACCGCAATATATAACACATCAAAATTCTCAACTGTGTCCACCACTATATGAAACACCATGAAACCATAACATAAGACACACAAAATTTTCCACTACTTTTTTTTGGTTTCTCATCATTTGTTCATTACCCATTTCATTTCTCATAACAGAATTCATTCTTTCATTTAATTCATTTATCCATTTTTCAAATAACTATTTTCAGTCCGTCTCATTTATGTACCATTCTATTTTGTTTCTTTTATCATTACATTTTATCCCATAGATTACTGGGAAACTAACACAACTGAACCATACTACAACTATCCCATCTCACACCACCATCACCACAACACCGCACATCCACCATCATTGCTTCAACACATCACCCAAGCCATATCAAAATATAACGATTATATAATGCTATCACCACATACCCAAAAAGTGACTATCCCACAACCACTATGCCCCAACCACTACTCCACAACCACTATGCTACAACCACTATCTCACAACCACTTTTCCACAACAAATGTGCCACCACACCACACCATAAACATTGTACAGAAACCACTAGGCCAAAACCACTATACCACAACCATTGTTCCACAACCACTACACCACTACCACTGCATCACAACCACTACACCACACCCACTGCTCCACAACCATTGTTCCCTAACCAATTTTCCATGACCACTGCACCACAACTACACACCAAAACCATTTCCCGATAACTATCACACCATAACCATTGAACCACATCCTCATCTTACCACATCACACAACTTATCACATCACATCCATGATAACAAAATACCACATCACTGCCCCACATACTACACAACCCATTCTGTCACTAGAATCACTGAAAATATCCCACACCACATAGGTCAAATACAACAATAAAAACACACAAAAACACAAACTAGCTTCCAAAATTATTTTAGGGGGTATTATCACGTATCTTATTTATTTAGAATGGGTATTATCACAAAAAACATATATCAAGAGGAAACCAATTTTTAACCAAATATAAATTCTTTAAAAATTATATTCAATATGTGATTACACAATTACACATCAAGGGTCATGACATCATAATATATGCAGCAAAAAAAGGCTTCAAATAGTTTTTATTTTCATAATTGGTAATAGGAATGAATAATGAAATTAATAACATATTTTAAATCATTAAGTAATTCTATATCTCCCTATACCCATCAATTTTACACTTGATAATTAATTATATCATTACATTGACCATTAAAATTCACCCAAAGGTAACAAAACATTAAGATCTAACACATAGAACAAAAACATGTGAGAATGAAGATCCCCTACCTCAAGGAATCTTTCTGATATAACTACACTCCATAGAGAAAAGAAGAAACATCCCCCAAACCACAACCACACAAGAAACTCGTGGATCAACACAAAAGACACCAAAGAGTTGTCAAAATTTAAACCCATACACACACCAAACCTATACCGCCCCACCAAAATAGATCTCTAAAGAATGATGGATAGAACACCATTATAATGAGAGGAGAAATCACCACAAATCACCAACGAGCAACCACTAGAACCAATGGATTTATTAATGGGAGAAAAGGGATAGAAAATATCCTCAAGGTACCCAGGTTTATTTTTGAAAGATAGAGATAGAGTGAAAGGTACAATTTAATGAAAATAAATTTCATTAAATGGTTATAAAATAACATAGATCCTGAAACATTCATGTCATGTAACCCATTTACAATATAAATTTCGATTTTTCAAACATCCATAGAAATTCACATTTCCTTGTCTAAAATTAATTATATTTTAAGAATCCACCTTTCCAAAAGTGAATCTATTTCATGATACACACTAAAGATAAACATAATATATGAATTATCAATATATATATGTCGCAAATCACCAATTCATGTCATGTAAACCATTCATAGTGTGAATATCCTGTTGTAGATCTTTTTAACCTCGAATCACAATGAATCCTCCTATATACTTCTCTAAAACACCTAAAACACCCAAAATTATAAATCTAATGAATTGATAAGGAAATTACCATTACATTAGATACCTCATAAATGATTCTCACACATGAGTATCCAAAATCAATCCCAAAAGGAAATGGGTTCGAACATAAACACCATCAGATACCTTTCAAAGATGTTGTTACTCCTCAATGATAAAACCTACCAAATATACCAACCAAAACACCCAAAAATGACACTGCACAACCACATAACCACCTATCCCAAACCAACCTGAGTCGACCTTGAATCGGTCACCTAGGCCAACTTGTGACATGTCCCGAGAGGCGTTCCCGATCCTCCCAGGATTGCGACAAGAACCAAGGGAATCAACAGAGTACACAAGGGAACTATTTCACCCAAATATAAAATATCAAACATATAGAAGAATGAAATGGGCATCCCAAAATAAATTTACATAGAAATTGAGCTGAACAATATTTTTACAAGAAACTAAATGTATAACTAAACAAACAACTCAACTAGCCAAACCTAATAACCAACTAACTCCATGTTACCCCTCTGGTCACTCTCCAACACAATGATCCCATGTCTCCCATGGTGACCGAAATCAAGCTGAAACCCGTAAAAGGGCTAAAAATAGAAGAAGAATATAGACGTGAGTATTAAAACTCAGTAGGTTATCCCAATATTATATTCCCAATGCAAATACATTAAAATAAAAGAAACATCAATTTCAAGTTTCAAATACAAGATATAAAGGTATGCTTTCCAAATGAGGTCCCATGCTATATAATGAATTTTACCAGAAAAAACTTGCATGTTTTATAAACAAGAATGCAAGTAACAGATTTAAAAGTGGTGCAACTTCAAAATGAAAATAGTTCTCAAGAGGGATGCATTAAATAATATACACTTTTAAATAAATAAAACACATTGCTAAATTTTCTAAATGAAGAAAACATATGCTGACGGTGAGTACAAAGTATCTAATGAGTATAAGTCATAGGCACACAACTAGGCACTAGTTAGTTGTGAGCCCCAGGTACCTCGTATCTCGGTGAAAGTGACCATAATAAATATCTGTTCTCATGAACACAAGACACTAGTAGTGAGAATACCAATAAACTGGGGGCCCCACAAAAACATCGTCATCATAGTTTAGTTAGTGTTGTAATTGTCAAACATTCCATGTGAAACAGGGGCCAAACCCCACGGGATCACTAGCATACTAGTACATGTCCACCCACCTAGATACCCTGGATTCTCTTTAGTACTCAATCAAGTTACACATATTATCAAATACACATTTCACATGAAAATTACATTCCCAAACCATAGACTCCCAAAAATTACAGAAACATTCTTCACAATTCTTTAACGAATCAATAAACCACTAATTTTTTTTCGTAAAACAATTTCAATGAATGTATTGAGGCTTTTCACATAAAACTCATTAAAAACACTATTTTAGTATAAACACACAAAAAAACCATACCCAACAAAATTTGGAAGCCCAAAGAAAATTAATAAAATCATTTAATGGACCATAAAACTATCCCAATTGACACAACATTGTATATACATGTAATACAATGAGTACTCATTTTTAGGAAAGGCCAAACAGGCCTTTAAACATTTTCTCAAAACTAACGTTTGTTAATTTTATGCATTTAAATTTTATAAATGAGTTATATAAACAATATATAAATCATTAAACCACATTCATAAATCACTTAAAACACTTAGGTTACATATTCAAATCACAACCATTTTCTTAAGGATGTGAAACGAGCCATTTTCAAGCAACCTCGGCCAAAACATGTTTTAAACCAAAACCCATTTGTTTGTAAAACCGTATACAAATTGGAAAGCCATATAATTATCCCAAAATAATCTTTTTCATGATTCCATTATATTTATAAATCAAAACTAATCATTTTAAATTGCACTAGACACATAAATTCCAACCGGGAAATTTACCGAACACATGGCATGCACTCTTTAATAAGAAAACATATTTTAAGCACTTAAAAAGGGATAAAATACCTTTTTACAGAAATAAATTTATTAAATCCACTGAAACATATGAAAAATACCATAAGAAAAGTGTGAAATATCATGGAATAATTTATCAAACTAGATAAGTTTATAGTTATACCAAAACAACTGTATTTTAACAAAATAAGTCATAAAACATCATTTACACACAAAACAATTAAAAAAAGTTTTCAAATCAGAACATGTCATATAAATAAGGTTATAAAATCATCATAATGATGAAAATTAAATGATAAAGGCTAGTGAAAGGGATATCCTTCCTCAAATCCTTGGAGTAATGGAAACACACACCCAATATCACCATCTGAGGGTTTATAAACCCTAAACCCATGACGACCAGTTCCAAAAGAAAAAAAACCCCATAACAATATTAGGATAACATAATAATATGTCTATCATTACTAGTGGAGATTATAAAACCAATAAATAATGAATTAAGGAAGAAGTGGGAGGAGAAAGGAGAAGAAATCTCACTTTATCAACAAGAATACTCTTAGTATTCCATTAGATTTGCACCATTAGTAAAAATTGAATGGATTGAAACCTCTTGTAGATTCTCCTATGGTCTGGAAGAACTAGGGAAAGATTATTTGTGGGAAAAATAGTTTGAATGGAATGATTTATGGATGAAATAATTTACCTTCTCAATTCTAGACAATTTGAGGAAACCTGAGGAATTTCGCCTAAAAACGTGATTCAAATGATATACAAAGAGATAAAATAGATAATGGGGGTGAATATATTTATTGTAGATTTTATTGGGAGGTGGAATTTTTGAAAAATATATAAAAAATAACAATGATATAAAATAAACGAATTATTCTTTTAGAAATGGAAATTTGTCCATTGGCTGGCCCATTACCTAAATTAGTAACCCAAATTCACCATGAATATGAATTTTCAAGGGGTCCAAAAGTATATGATGGTTTGAATATATCAGTGGAGTAAATGTATGAAGTTGAATGGGTGCAAAAGTTTGAAGAAAAATGAGTTATAAAAGAAAAAAAATTAGTTTTTAAAACTGGAATTGGGCCCACGATTGCCCCAAATCATGAAGTAACCACCCTTTCTCCAAAAACTCTTAAACAAGAAATGGGTAACACAAATTAGTGTGATTAGAAATATATAGTCTTTAAAAAATCAAAATTAATCTCACAACACACCCAATAAAAGGATCGTGATTTTCAACGAACGAGATCCAATCCATGACATGAAAAGAAAAAAATCGGGTGTGACAAATCTCCCCACCATTAAAACTTTCCTCCCCCCGAAATCTATAATGCTATTCAACTAATAGATAAAAACCTAAGGATTACTTATCCACATAATCCAGACTCTAAATCTAAGGAAATATCATTCATTAACAATCTATCCTAATAATATTTCCCAAAAAAACCCCAACTCACAACCACTTCTCGAGAATCAACTAAAAGATCGAGTCACTACCTCCATAACCAAACCAAGAACCTGGTTGGTGGGCCTTATTCCAATGAACCCAACAATCAACCAAACCATATATAACTCCAGAAAATCAAATATTCCAATGGATTAAGTAATGGAATCCCCACCATTAAGAAACCACTAGCACTAGATATGTTCTTAGGAGGAAAAAATCAACGAGACCCTTTGTGGGTCTCCCCACCATTAGAACCCAACATGCAACAAAAAAATCATCATTAACTAGAATTGTGCATCACTTATACATGAACAACATAAATCTCCCAAAACAACCAACAATCCCATGTTAATAGGGTTTCAACATGAACATCTAAACCAACCACTCCCAAATGGAATGGACATGAAATGGGCCCACACATTCTGCACTGATCCAGACCCCCACCACTCGGGGAGGGGAGGGAAGGGGAACCTATAATTAAACCACTGAAAAAACAAAAGAAACAATGGAACTACCCAACACTCTACACCTATGAACAGGTAACACCAATACCACACCCTATTTTCATAGGCGGTCCACACAGGGACATTGATCGAAAACCCACATTCGTGAATCCATAACCATAGACATTGGGTGAGGGGTAAGTCCACTATGCTTGCTGCGAAAAAGGTAAATTCACATAAATGAGGAACCATAATAGTGATATAGAAACTAACACACAACAATGGTGGAGGAAGGAGCCTCTTAAATCTCCCCACACCTCTAGAGATTTCTTGACCACGTGAAAAGATTCACTTCGAGGCCTATGGTTGGAGACCTTATTCTTGAAGCATCTACTGCACCACAGTCAGGGTGCTAAGGATCATACAACTCAAAAATAACTCACATGGTCAAAAAAATATCTGAATATAAATAGGAACTCGTTGATACATATCAAAATTCTATCTCACTATAAACGAGGGGTAGAATGGACAAGGAATACTTCGAAACACATAAACATCACTGGACACAACCACAATGTCCAAAAGAATAATGACAACCTGGAAGCACTTTAAATCAGTCTCGAACAACTCTCTATTCCAAACATTAAGCTGAGACATCATCAAAAGTGGTGGATTTAACATCTTAAATGAATACTTAGGTTGATCAATATGAATGATTTCCAACAGAGAACTATTCATGGCCACATCACAACATTAAACACATCTTTAGAAACCCATTGAACATTACCCCAAAGCCGAGCCACCAACATGATATCATCTCAAGATACAACAAGAGTATGACCTCTATATCACTAGGAAGCATACTAAATAAACAGATCTTCTAAGACATAGAAAAAACAAGCCACATAACCATTGGTTTATAATCCAAGGCCACAATTTTTCAGGTCAAAACACTTCAGAAAAAAAACTAACTTGGTGGGTTTCCACATTCACCAATGGTGTTTAATCAAGTCTCACCCACATGCACATTTCAATGCCACCATAGGCACCCAAACATGATGCCATATAGGCCATCCTTCCAGATATGAATAAAACCATGCATGTGAGAACACATGAAAACACCAAAGGCTAAAATAAAACAACATCATTCCAAAAATCATGTACCTTCAAAAGGAACACCAACCACCATTTCAAAAATCCTTTTCATATTTCACAAACCAAATAACACTTCATAAAGAACCATTTTCTAAAAAACCTACCCATTTTAATTTTTCACAACTTTTAAAACAACCAAGCTACTCCAAAAAACCCCTTCCCATTTTCTAAAATTCAACAAGGTATCTTTTCCTGATCTGATGGTCATTGATACCAATACCCATTCTAAGAAAACACCAACCTCTCAAAACACATTTACAAAACCAATTCATCAAATTCAAACACTTCTCAACATCCTAAAACACCCTATTTAATACAATGATTCAGAATCACCTTAAAATTATTTACACATTCAAAACATTTCATTCTAACAACCCAGAAGGTAAGATTATGGATAATCCATTCCTGTTAAATCATTTCTACTTCCTCTTTTTTTTCCAAAAAAACTCTAGCTATCAAAACCATTATTATATTTAATATTTAAAGACCCTTTTTCCATTTTTAAAATCCAATCCTTACTTTAAAACCCATTTTTAAAATTCTCATACAAGTATTTTCAAAACAGAAAATCTGAATTCATGAATGGTCCAAGAGACCCAAAAAAATAAACTAGTGTCGGTGGGTGACTTGACCATATGGTTGGCAGCCATCTGTCAAACACAACCCCAACACAGAGAGATTTATTAGGACCATGACCCAATTGCACATGGCATTACAAGCCTTGAGAGCTCAGAGAGTCCATTAGTAAGACTCCCCTTGTCATATCCCAACACCCAATAATCAACAAGAACAAAAGACACTAATATAACTGGACATCTAATGGAAACCCAAGGATCCGAATGAGAATGAGTTCACGAGCCACTTTCCACACTTACCCCTAAACTCCCAATAATCCTAATCCATATACCTTAACATCACCAAATAACTAAAGCGCTCTAAAAAAAGGTTTGCTAAGATCTAACCTCCTCTGATACCATTTTGTCATGAACCAGCCCGGGTCGACCCTGAACCGGTCACCTAGGCCAGCCCACGACAAGTCCAGATAGGCGTTCTCGATCCTCTCGGGATGGAGACTCGAACTGAGGGAATCAATAGAGTACACCAGGAAAAGGTTTTACCCAAATATGAACAATCAAACAAATATAGGAAATAAATTGACATCCCAAAATATATTTACATAAAAATTGAACTGAACACTATTTTTAGATGAAATTGAATGTATAGCTAAACAAAAAACTCAACTGACCAAACCTAATAACCAACTAAATACATGTAACCCCTCTGGTCACTCTCCAACACAATGATCACATGTCACCCAAGGCAATTGAAGACAAGCCAAAACCTACACAAGGGCTAAAAATAGAAGAAGACTATAGGCGTGAGTATTAAAACTCCATAGGTTAGCATGATATTATATTCCCAATGCACATACATTAAAATAAAATAAAAATAAATTTCAAGATCAAAATAAAAGATATAATTTATTTTTTCCAAATGAGGTCCCATGCTATATAAAAAAATTACCAGTAAAAAACTTTCAGGTTTTATAAACAAGAATTCTAATAATAATTTTCAAAGAGGTACAACTTCAAAATAAAAATAGTTTTCAAGAGGGATGCATTAAAGAATTTACACATTTAAATAAATCACACACTCAAAATAATTTACCAAAAAAAACACACTGTATTCCGATGATGAGTACAAAACAGACAATGAGAATAAGTCACAAGAACACCCCTAGGCACTAGTTAGTTGTGAGCCCCCTTGTACCTCGTATCTTGGTGAAAGTAACCATAATAAATATCTATTTATTTGCACATGAGCCACTGTTAGGAAGTATACACAAAACCTAGTGGTCCCCCAACATCATCTTCCTTATAGTTTAGTTAGTGTTTTCATCGTCAAACTTGCAACGTGAAGCAGGGGCCTAACCCCACGGGATCACTAGCATACTAGTACACGTCCACCCACCTAGATACCCAGGATTCCCTTTAGTGCTCAATCAAGTTACACATATTATCAGATACACATTTGACATAAAAATTCCATTCCCAAACAATAAACAAACAAAAATCCCACAATCTTGCTTCACATTTCGTTCATGAATCATTAAACCACTAAACATTTTCATAAAACAATTTCAAGGAGTGTATTGAGGCTTTGCAAATAAAACTCATTAAAAACAGTCTTTTAAGTCTAAACACACAAAAAAACTATACCAATCCAAAATTTCAGCCCAAATTTTTTTTCATAAAATCATTTCATGGACCATAAAATAATTCCAATTGACACAACATTTTATATACATGTATAACACTCAATCTTTATTTTTAGGAAATGCCAAATGGACCTTTAATATTTTTCTCAAAACTTACATTTTCCAAATTAATGAATTTGAATTTTATAAATGAGGTGTATAAACACCATTTATAGCAGAAAAAAACAATCATAAATCCCTTAAAACACTCAGGTTACTTATTCAAAACACAACCATTTTCTTAAAGATGTGAAACGGGCCATTTTCCGGTAACCCGGGCCCAAACATGTTGTAAACCAAAACCCATTTTTTCGTAAAAACAAATCCAAATTGGAAAGACATAAATTTATAATAAAATGTTTTTTTTCATAATGAAAATTTAATTATAAATCCCAAATAATCATTTTAAATATCCCAATAGACATAAATTCCAACCAGGCAATTTACTGAAAACATGGCATACACTCAAAAAAAAACTTATTTTAAGAACATATAAAGGGATAAAATACCATTTTCATGTCATAAATTTATTAAATCTACTAAAACATATTAAAAATACCATAAACCATGTTCATAATCTTGTGGAATAATTTATCCAATAAGAGGAGTTCACATTTATACCAAAACAACTATATTTTTAACAAAATAAGGCATAAAACACCATTTACACAAAAAAAATTAAATCCATAGTTTCACAGCAGTACATATCAAATAAGTAAGGATATAACAGCCTGAGAATAATGAAACTTAAAGGATAAAGGCTTGTGTAAGGGATATACTACCTCAAATCCTTGGCATATTGGAAACACACATCCAAAATCACCATCCGAGGTTATATAAACCCTAACTCTATGAAGACCAGACCAAAAATACAAAAACCCCATTAAAAATAATAGGATAACCGAAAAAAACTTGGTCATGACTGGTAGAGATTAAAAAACAATTAAATAATGAATGGAGGAAGAAGAGGGAGGAGAAACAAGAAGGAATCTCACCTTTTGAACAAGAAAATACTTCATCTTCCATTAGATATACACCCATAGAAAAAACAGAAATGCTTGAAAATTCTTGGAGGGTATCTTAAATTCTGTAATAATAAGTGAAGGAATATTTTTTGGAAAAAATAGTATAAATGGAATGATTTATGGATGAAAGAATTTACTTTCACAATTCTGGACAATTTGAGGAAACCTGAGGAGTTTCGCCCAAATATTTGATTCAAATGAGCTCCAAAGAGGTAAAATAGATAATGGGTTTAGGATAGGTATTTTGGAATATAGTGGGATGTTTAATCATCGAAAAATATAAAACAATAGAAAATATAAAATATAAACCATTTTTTTTAAAACTTGAAATGGGTCTATGGGATTGCTCATTACCTAAATAAGTAACCCAAATTCACCATGATTATGAATTCTTAAGGGGTCCAAAAGTATATGGTGGTTTTAATATGTCAGTGGAGGAAATTTATGAAGTTTAATGGGTGAAAAATGTAGAAAAAGGTGTTATAAAAGAAAAAAAATTGGTTTTTAAAATTTGAAATGGGCTCACGGTTGGACCAAATCATGAAGTAACCACACTTTCTCCAAAAACTCCAAAACAATAAATGGGGAACCCAAATTAGGGAGATTAGACATATATGATAGTTCAAAAACCAAAATTTATCTTACGCAACACCCATGAAAAGGATCGGTATTTTCAATGAACCAGATCAAAATCCTGACATGAAAAGAAAAAAAACAGGGTGTGACACCACCTCTCTTTGAGAACAACACTGCATCATCTGGTACCAGCCAAAGACACCATATTTACACATATCCACACTAACCTCTACACATCCTAATCTATCCAATTACACAACCAACACAAAGCACAACACGAGCACATAAACTAGAGAATTACATCATCCATTTAATGATACTATCCACTATGAGTGAAATTGACTCACTCACATGGGTTTAATGAAGTCATAGTATAATGAATCCTAATTAGGATTTAGGCCCTCCCTTTTTCATATGTTGAGGGTTTAATTATACATTACACATCAAGAGAAATTGAACATCTTATAACATAGAGAGATGAAAAAATGATATTACAAGTAAAATAGAGTAAAGAAAAACTAAAAACAACTCTGGTTACTGGGAAAAAATCTATGTCTCTCACTCCCATATACCCTTCTCCACCATTCCTCCATAACACAAGAATTAATAGAATGGTCCACCCACACAACACCTTCTCCCGATGATCATGAATCTCTATTTGTCACTCTAGAAATTTAACTTCATCCTTGATATCCAACTATCCCTAGTCAATAATGTGATATTCACTGTGAAGATACTATTGGTGATGATACATATGTATGACATTGTGGATCCACTATTGCTGTAGTGGTAATGAAAACCGATACGCTACCTCTCTAACACACCAAAACACCTCAAAGGCCCCAAAAAACCTATGATAAAGCTTATTACCCCTACCAAAGCTCTACTTCTCTCGTTGAAGGCAAAATCTAAAGAAAACATGGTCTAAATTCTTGAACTCTAGTGGCCTCCTCCTATGAAGAATATGGGCCTTTTTGTGGTCCTTCACCACCCTCATCTTCTCAAAAATAACTGTATATTCTCAATCATTATCTATACCACATCAGGACTAGAAAACAATGACTCTCCAACCTCCATCCATCACAATAGGTAATGACACACCCACTCGTACAATTCCTAAAATGGGTACATAGAAATGGATGAGTGATATATATTGTTGTACGCATACTCGAACGAAGTAAGATTTCATACCCAATATCCACAAAATCCTAAGATGCATTCCCACAAAATATCTTCTACCTTTTGGATGGTCTTCTCTATCTTCCAATCTATATGAGGGTGGGAAACAATGATATAACTCAATTGAGAGCCAAAATCATGATATAATCTCCTGTAAAATCATGAGGTAAAATGAGGATCCCTATTAGATATAATATTCCTCGTCACCCCCATTATTCCTAACCACAACCACCATATACCTCTTCACCAGTACATCCATGACACTCAACTAACAAACTTTTTGGAAGTGAGCCTTTTTCATCAGTCAGTCTACTATCACCCAAACTACATCACATCATCCTTGAGCTCTTGGAAAAAATATAAAAAATTCCATCAATATTTCTTCCAATTTCCTCTTATGTACATCCAAGAACTATAAAAACCTCTTAGAACACTATGATCCACTTTAACATAACGAAAAGCTAGACATATTTCAATAAAATCTGCCACTGGCCATTTCATCCCCAACCACCAAAGCTATCTCCTCAATCCATGATACATCATTGTCAAGCCAGGATGTATTTGTAATGGTGATTTATGAAACTCATAGAGAAATATCTCATGTGTCCCATATGGGATAATCAACATCTCATAGGACAACACCCAGTTTAGATCATCCTTTGACCATCCTTTCTGAGGATCGCCATGGCCAATATGATTATGAATCACCTCTGCATTTTAGTCTCTCCACTGAGAATCCTCCACATTTAACATCAAACCTTACTACACTATAATATAAGGAAGAAAACATTGGCTAATACTCTCCACGATGTTAATATGTATTACTGAAATCTCTTCAATTCATTTTCAAACATCCATAGATTCTTGAGTCACATCCTTTAAAGACTTCTGACTCAATACATCTGCAACTAGATTACCCTTCCTTGGGGTGTAAGGGATATAAAAATAATAATCCTAAAGAAACTCAATCCATATCCATTACTGAAGATTCCAATCCAATTGTGAGAAAACATATATCATTCACTTATGGTCCATGAAAACCACAAAACACTCACCACTAATGTAATTCCCCCAGAACATTAGTTCGAGCACAACTATTGATAACTCCATGTCATGGGTGGAATAATTATGGTCAGGGGGATATAACTACCTAGAACTATAATTTATCACCTCTATCTTCCATATCAGTATGCATCCTAATCCTAGAATTGATGCATCACATAAAACCGTAAGAAACATACCCTCCTTAGTAAACTAAAGCACTGGGGCATGAACCAACTTCTCCTTTAGGTAACTAAACACTTCTTATCACTGATTTATCTACACAAAAGACTAGTCCGTCCTAGTGAATTTTGTTATTGGGGATATAAAATAAGATAAATTGGGTATAAACCTTTGATAATAGACAATATGATCATGATAACTAAAAATCGAGGAAAAATACTCGGTTGTTTCCTAAAAAACAACTACTTATACCTTTGAAAATTCCACTTCCACACACTATCGAGACACAAAATTTCCAAGGAAACACATCTATCATGTTATGAACAAACTAATAAACAATTTACCATAAATTTAGTATTGTCTAAGGACCTACAGAACAACTCTGAGATGCTCATCATGCTCCTTCTTGGAATTCAAGTAGACCAAGATATCATTGATGAATATGATGATGAATCGGTCCAAGAACACATAGAATATAGAGTTCATAAGCCTCATGAACACAACTAGTGTGTTAGTGACACTGAAGGAAATGGATAAAAAATAATAGAGCCCATAGTTATATCTGAAATAATCCTTATGAACATCCGCATCTATCACCCTAAACTGCTAATGTACGTACCGCAGAGCGATCATAGAGAACCAAATAGATCCTCTCAACTGGTTGAATAGATCATTGAAAAAAACAATAGGGTAATGATTTTTGAACATGAACTGATTCAACCTATCGTAGTCTATAGAAAACCCCAGACTACTATCCTATTTCTAAGTAAACAGCACCGCATCACCCCACAATGACACAATGGGTTAGATGAAACCCAACAACAACATATTATCCACTTGTTTTCTCAAATCATGAAACTTTGTGGGATCCATACAATACGGAACCATTGAGATTAGATATGCGCCCAATTGTAACTCTATCCTAAAATCGATATAACCTTTAGGGGGTATTTCCATAACCTCCTTTCAAAAAAATCTAGGAACTCTTCCACAACCCTATTGACACCACCAACTAGAGATTATACTAATTTCTCCACCATCTATAAAAAAATAATCACTACTTGAAAACCACCAAGTGGATAGCCTCACTCACCAATGAATACCACTTGATGGACCTCCACATCAAAAAAATATTCTATGAATAAATAAATGAATTAACACACAAAATACAACCAAGAAATACCAAGGATAATGTCTTATGAATATATCTTCAAAAATAAAAACACCTCCATTGACTAGTGCTACCTCTTCACCAGTCTCCATCCCAGTAACTCATCAAACAGATAATTATGGCTTCCAACCTAGTTAAATTACACCATGGGAACTTGAAGCCTCTCCAAATACAATCACAACATATGAACCATAGTTTGAGAAAAAGGAGTGTTTGGCCTCTGAATCAAATAAAGAACACACAATGGTATATGGTAAACTAATGGTTCCTCAAAAAAATCTAGGATCTAGTGGTGATGGTTTTTCTAACACATGAATATGACCACTCCAGTTACCTATGATTCTCCAATTCTAGCCTCCATGACCATCCTCGAGCCTAACCCTATATATATGGGGACCATAATGTGGTTTCCCTATACAAACTCCACCTGATCACACCTACTAAAAAAAATTTGGTCCCTGCTGCAGAGACTACCTCGAAGGAAACTTCTAATGCTAAAAAGGGGACTAAACACCCATATGAAACTAATCTCCATGATTGGTAGGAAACTAAGTATTTCGGTGACCATATCCCCATAGATGTGGCACATAATTGAAAAACCCATGGAATGTTCCTAGAAAGAAATTATACCTAAATATTAGGAAAGAAACCACCATGGATGGTTCCTTAACAAATGGATCCCTGACTTCTTAAACACTTGTGACCCACTACATGAATCTCCAATCCTAGAAATGATCTAGTAGTCACTCTCTCAATGTTCAACCCCCAAGGAAATCATTTTCTCAATAACCAATTCCATTTTCTGTACCTCTAGATATTTCTAGAGAATAAAAAATGTGATATGATACCTGATCACTAGGTGTAAATCCTCTTCTAGATACAACACTATAGACTCCTCATCTGAGAAAATATCCGGAGCGATGTGAGGAAGCCTTAACCCTAATCCCAAAGCTCCCATACACTCAGAATCCCTTGAAAATGGTAGAGTATCTCTTTCCTCATGAATTATCTCATCATTAATGATAGAAACTATACTCTGAACTCCCTCTAAAAGTTTTTCCACAACATATATGCCTCCTTATAGTCACTAAGAAACAATTTCCACCATCAATACACATCTCCTCACATACAACTAACTAAAAATATTACCTAAAACTTGTCTTGTGATCAAATATTACTAAAAGTGACCTCAATATCATCCATCTAGTTCTCCAAAACTAGATCTAAAACACACCCCTCACACATACCCAAACTCTTCTATTGAAGGGAACACGAAGATCATTGTCATGCCTTATCATCCTTTACCAGGTCATCCCTCTAATGATTAACTAGAACATCCCATTAAACCTCAAATACCTAATGAACACACATACAATGAATAAAAGCCAAACCTAAAATCAAGGAGAACATTATAATCTTTGTATCATGAAATTATATCAAATATTATTTATATAATTCATTTTATTTTCCAACAACAACCCATTTCAGACACGAACACAAACAATCTTGATGCATGTACCTCTTTTAGGTCTCTACCTAACAAAAAGTACTCCTTAATTAGTCCTTCAGTTAGATTAGTTCTTATGCATGGCATCATTGGTGGGGGGGGGGGGGTTAGATGAAATCCCATGTCCTAGTTGGTCTCCCTTTCCTATGTCTCACACCAATGTCAATTGAAACTATTTCCATACCAACCCATGAAATCCTAACTTTGAATAACTCCAACATCCATCCTGTATCTAAACCATCATAATATGATACCTATTTTTCAAAACCCCTTTCTAGATAAAGTTGAAACAATGAGGAGATTGAGATGTTGACACCTATGTCCTACCACCAGTAGGCCCTGGGTTGGCGACTAGCACTGAGGGTGTAAAAATTTCATAGTATGGGATACATTAACAACTATAAATGAAATAGGATTGGGAGATAAGATAAAAAATCACCCAAAAACACCATCATAAAATATAAAGGTAGACCAATAAATATCCCAGAATGCATGAATAAAGAAAAAAATACAAATAAATGTCTCCTAATGTAAATACCAAAAAGATAAGTTTAGTAATGCAACTCAACAGAAGCTTTAACTCAGTTAGTATTGTCCAACTCGATCCCAAAAATACTCTCGGAATACCTAAAATATAGATTTTATACATAGGGTGGGAATAGAAACTATACTCAGTAGGGACATAACCAAGGCCTTTTATGCACATGTGAAAAGAAAATGCTTAATTGATAGTGAAAAAACAACAGAACAAACAAGAACATATACAATTAATTTAGTCAAACCCAAAATCACTATGGATCAATCTCTAAATTAATCAAATTGTATAATAATAATAATAATGAATTGAGGTCATCAAAATCTATGGATTCCTAATTCTACTTCCCTAGTTTTTTTTTACTCTCATGCCACAACGTAAAATGACACATTCTCGAATCCCTTATACACATATTACATCACATCACATACTACCCATAGAAACCTATTCCGCAAATCACATCCCATCACATATCACCCACAATCACATGGGCCACACATCATATCATATCTCATATCACTCATAGAAACCTGACCCACGCATCACATCACATCACATCCCTCCTACTAAAACATGGTCCAAAAAATTACATCAAAACTAGAACCAGAGTATTAGGTTATCATGAATATGAAGGAAATAAAACTCATTCCCTCCTCTTACCACACATGACCCCACCAGATATCACATCACAACACATCATGTCACACTCGTAGACACCCAGACCAACACATTGCATCCAACCTAAAGAAATCTGGTCCACCACATCACTGCTATAAAATATCCACCACTAACTGATATCTTCACTACTGATGGATGAGTGTGGGAGAGGGGGTATCTAGCCATCCATATCACTACCATCCTGGATGTTGGAGAAAATAACCAAAACCTAGAACCAATGAGCATTGGTAAGGTTATACCCCTTGGGCGGGGTGCATATAAAATAACATAAATATGCATGTTATATAGTTAAAAAACAATACCCAACTTATTTATTCACATCAAGAACAACAACGCACAATACATAACCACCATGTATCCCACATCAACTGAATCAACTGCTACCACCACACAACACAACCACTACACAAGTCACACAACATTGCCTACATCCATTTATAAGTTTCCTCAAATTTTTTTATTATCCATTTCATTTAATATTAAAAAATTCATTCTTTCATTTAGTTCAGTTATCCATTATCAAAAAATCGTTTCCTGTCCATCTCATTTACCTAATTTCCTATTTTGTTCTTTATCATCGTAGTTCATCCCTCTACTGATTTGGAAACTAACACAGACACAACCACACTATAACTGAACCTACTCAAAGAACCACCACCACAACACCACACATTCACCATATTCATTAAACCAAATTGCCCAATCTATTTCACAATGCACACATTGTATAATGATATCCCCACACACCACAACAAATCCACTAAGCCACAACCACTAATCCACAACTACTGCATCATAACCACTGGGCCACAAGAACTACACCACAACCACGCTGCCACAACCACTCTGCCACAAACACTATGCCACAACCACTATGCCACAACCACTGCACCAAAACTATTGTGTCTAAGTAGTGATCCACAACCACTATTCAAAATTTACTATGACACAAACCACTATGCCACAATCACTAAGCAACAACCACTATGCTACAACCTCTATATTACAACCACATTAAACCATATTGCACAACCTATCATAGAAAACTTGTTAAATAACCACCACATCACTACCCCAAGTACTATAGAACCCATCCGGTCACTAAAATCATTACACAATAACCCAAACCACATTGGGATAACACAAAATGTACATGCACACAACAGCAAGCACACAAACCGAATTCCAAAATTATTCATGGGAATTATCACATATCTTCTTTATTTAAACAAGGGTATTATCGCATAAACCAGATATACAAGGAAAACCAAATATTATCCAAATATACATTCATTAACATTGTATTCAGGGTGATATCTAACAACATAATATAAAGGGTCATTACAGCATAATAACTATGGTGTAAAAAAATATCCAAATAGATGTTACTTTCTGAATTGGAAAAAATAATGCATAATAGCATCAATAGAATATATCAAAGTATGAAAAACGAGCAATAAATCCCAAAAACCATAAATTTCAGACATTCAATTTAATTATCTAATTACAATGACCCTTAATATTTATCTAAATATAATAAAAATCTTGTAAATTTCAGACATAACATAAAAATAGGTGAAACAAGGATCCCCTAGCTCAAGGAAACTTTCTGATCTCACTACACACTATATGGTGAAAAAGAAACTACCAAAAAACCATTATTACAAAAGAAACTCATAGGTCAACCTATACCACACAAAATTGTTAAAAAAAACTCAACCCATTCACCAAAAACCAAAACTGCACCACCATTGGAAATTTATAAAGAATAACTGTAGGAAACCTATATTAAACAGAGGAAGACTCACTAAATACCACTAATGGGAATCCACCAAAAGACAAGGATTGAATCAATGGAGAATAGAGCCAGAATATCTCCAAATGGAGTCTCAGATTCATTTATAATGAGAGAGAGAGAGAGGTATGGAAAATAGAAAATAAATCATCCAAAAGGGTTATAAAATAACATGGAACTGAACACATTCAATTCATGTAACCCATTTATATTGTGAATTAAATTTTTTTCAAATTCATTTGAAATTCTCATTTCCTAAAATTGAATTGATTAAAGTTTCCGATTTCACCTTTCCTAACATGAATCCATTTCACATAACACACCTCCTCCAAACAGAAGCCATGAATTCACCTGCTCTATAAGATATGAATCACCAATTTACGTCGTATATACCATTCATAATGTAAATATATTGAAACATCTATGATGAACCTCCAATCAACAGGAAACATCCTCAAGCCTCCTCTAAAACACCTCCAAAACCCAAAATTAAAAATGTAATCGATGGGGAAGGCATATACAGTTACAACCAACAAAATTATATATTCTATAAAATGTAGAAAAGAATGTGAAATATTATAATACTCTACACAAAAACTATATCTATGTTAACATAGAAGGATATTATCATAATAATTATATATAAATAGAAAAAACGTACTAAAGTGACCACAACAACTCAGAATTCCTAGGCTACAGTTATATTACATATATAAACCATGTCCATTATATATTATCACTAAATATATATTTTATATATTGAAGTATAAAATAATTTGGCATGAAGATAAATTTAGATACAATCATTTTAGATACCATAATTCTCAAAGATACAATTTTGACATTGAATCATCCAATGATATAATATACAAAATTGACTATAGGGAAATATATTTTGAAAATAAAATTTAAAACCCTCCCATCTATGAATATTATTTTATTTTTTCCATTTTAGTGGGTTATTGAAGACTCATATTCAATGGTTTTGATTCCAAACATTAGTTACTAAAGAAACATATGTATTTTTAGTTTTTAGATTAGTGATTGATCTTTGATTAAGTTTTAGTGTCTCATATATTTTTTATTAAGAATTCTTGAAATTGAATTTAATAACTAGTATTGGTTCATTGTCCTATTAATGTGAATAATAGATTTATTTTTATTTGAAATATCTATTGAATTTTATTTTAATAAATTATTATTTTTTTATTTTATGTTTTTATGGAGTTTTATCAAATTTCAAATGATATTATATAATTAATGACTATCTTTTTTATAATCAAGAAATTAAAATTTTAATTGATGAATGTGTACATAAACATTTAATCAAATAATATTTTGAATTGAATTGTTAATAATACCATCATGTTTAATATAATTTATTTATTTTATTTCTTATTTTATAATTTATCAATATTTTATAATAATGTATTAAATTTTACATGATACAGGGGACAAATAACCATTGTATTTATTAAATAAATAAATATAACATTATTAATTTAATTTAGATTTAAAAGGGTGTTTTTTAAACTATTGGGTAATACAAAGAGAGGATAAATTTTTAATAATTTGTGTAATGTAAAAATTCAATGTTGTTGAAATCGGAAGTGGGGATTTCATGTGTATGTAAAAACTTCAAAAATCAAGAAAATCAAACATAATTTCTTTATGAGAATTTTGAATCTTCATTTTTAATTTGACAGAAGTTTAGGGAGTTTAATAATTGAATAATTTGAATATTAGGGGGAGTTATAAAATATTTATTTTAAAATAGATGATCACTATCTGGTGTTTATTGATTTAGTAAATAATAATAAGAATTAATATTAATATTAATATTATTATTATCATTATTACTTGATTTTGAGGTATTCCTAATGTTTTTTATTTGATTGATATTGTAAATTAGATAATGAATTAGATTTCTACATAAAAGGTTAAGACTCTATAGAGGGTGGGAAGATTTTATAAAGTTAATAATATTAATAATTTTTTTTCTAGTTTACTCTGTAATTATTTATAAATGTTCATTGATGTTTATTAAGTGAGTCAATGTTTACATTAATTATTTTGGATGGATATTATTGCAGGAAAATTATTTTTAAAATTTTTTTAATTTGTTTTTTCATAGGAATTATAGGTGTTAAGGGGGAGGTAAAGTGTGTTTTAAATATGGGGAGTAGGTTCTTTGGTACTCTGAGTTGTAAAATACATGAGGTCATATGTGTGGTGGTGGCCCTGGGGAGGCATGTTTTGAAACTAAGATCATGCGAGATAGTCATTGAAAATCTTGGTGAAACCAGGGTGTAAATCTATTATTTTGAGAGGCATGGTGGTTGGGGAGTTTCCCTAAGGGTAACATAAAGTTTGGAATGATTATTTTGGTTGATTTAGTTATGTTTCTTTAGGGATAAGTTGAGATATACAAGAATGATGGTAACTATGAGATTGGTTTCACTACATCGTGGTATGCTACAGGGTTGGATAAAAATAGTGAGGGTAATTACACTATGATATAGTGGTAGCTGTTGTATTGGTTTAGCCTATTATAAATAGTCTAAATGACCACCGATAAGATGGGTAGATAACCATTTCAAGGCTAGAGGTTCTGGATATAGATTTTTTCAGATACACGATGACAATGGTCAAGTTTTAAATTCCATTTTAAAGGACCATCTTGTCTTATTTATAAATATAGGGTCTAGTTCCCTATGTTTAGAATTTTTATTTGTTTTATGAACCCTATTTAACCTTAAAACCCCCATTGGAGCTTTTTTCCATCTTTTAGTGGATGCCAACTTTAGAGGTCATTGGTATCAATTTATCTCTAAATTCAAAGTTTCCCTCTTATTTCCATTAGCCTTTCTTCTTATTATCTTTCGTTATTGATTTTAAGGCAACGAGTTTTCTGATTTTGGGTCTAGTATATTAGAATTTTATTTTTCTATGAATAGGTTCCTATGTTGTTCCTATTGAGTTTAGTGGTGATTTATTCCTTGATTCTCCATTAATCTGTGGTGGTTTATTGAAGATTTGTATTACTGTACGGGATTAATGTACATATTGTTATATATGTGTTAATTTTGAATTTTTAGGCTTTATATTCTATGAATTAATTATTTAGATTGACCTTAATGAAGATAAAAATAGAAACCTATGAATAGAATATATATATATATATATATATATATATTAAGAAAGGTGTTTTGATCTCATGCAATTATGTTATGATTTAACCATAATTGTTTCCATGTATGATTTTATAGAGATGGCGGTTTATCATTTCTGTGATTATTTTTGTTCTTTATTAATATTTTAAATGATTAAAATTTGGATAAAAATATAAATTTTAATGAGATAAAGGTAATAATGAACCACAAATTCACATATTTATATAACCCAAACTTGGCGATTTTAAGCAATTTGGAATCTTTCTTTGAGCATGTTTATTTGTTGTTATAGAAATTGTTATATACTGACCATTAGGTTTCTTATTATTGAAACATACTCATATTGAATTTGCTAAATTAATATTATAAAGTAAAATGTTCTTTTCTAGAATTAAATGTCTGGGGATATTTTACAGCCTAGCCCTTAATTATATAAGTTGGTTTACCTCGATGTGGTGGGATTTTGTTTCCATTGAATTTATTATGCCAAAAATATGATTTTATTCCATGAATGTGAATTAGGATAGTAGATCCCATATTGTGTTTTTATATACGCCACATAGTTTGGTTGGATGATTTGGTGGGGGGGGGGGCTGATTTCCAAGGATGCAGTAGTGGATCGATGTTGGTGATGGTATAATGAAATATATTGAGAAGAAAGGTGTCTTGGGTAACACCGGGATGATTTTTAGGGGTTGGTATATGAGATTTATCATTTTTATTTTTTCGTATATGGATGTCTTTAGTGTTCGTTTGTTGTGGTGTTACATTTTTCTTATAATAATATTTTCAATACATTTCTAGTGGATCATATTGTGATAGATTAGGTTGAGTCATAGAATACCTGATAACCTTTAACAATTAATTAATTTATAAAAAAATTAATGGGAATAAGTGTCAATGATGGTAATTATTCATTAACTAAGAAACATGGATTCGTTGGGATAAATTCTCTAAGATAATGGTTTTCAATATTGTATTGAATTGGAAATTATAAAGCCACCTTGGATTTATATGGTTAAAGTAATTGGTCAACCAAAAATTAAGATGATTATTATAAAGTAAATGTCATTTTCTAATTACTATATGTTTAAAGATAATGAAAGTTGATGTTTGTGTGCTTACATGAGCCTTAGATTTCTAATCATAGCGATAAAAATCAATTTCTAATGGGAGATATTTTATATAATAAATGTCTTGTATATGATAGTTTCCCTTATAATATATATGTATTATACAATCTGTCTGTTTTATTATTTCATATATACCCCCTAAGTTCAGTATTCTTACCAATACTCAAATGTTTGTGGTTTAAATAGTTTTCCCAAACATCTAGGTTGTTAAGAGAATCAATGGATAACTACACTGTTTTCTCCGATCTCCCTTCAAATGTCACATGGTGTGTGGGGATATATGGGATGTGATGTATTAATGTATAGGGTATGTTCTCAAAAGGGATGTGATGGACATCATTTTTACCATACATATATGCGAAAGCTGTAGCGGGTTAAGGATAGAATATATACATAAATGAAAAGGACAGTTCTGTTGTTATTCTAGGTGTACCTATGAATGTGTGATGGCATGAGATATAGTTCATGATACGTGGGTTGTGATGGGATTTGGATTAGTTTATGGTTTTTTATGTGATGGAATATTGACATGGTTATGAATTTGTTGTGGCTGTCAAAGAATTATGTCGATGATGAACAATGTATCCGGCATGAGGTTGGGGTTGGTAGGGATGAGGCCCACCTACACCAAATGTGACATGGTATAGATTTGATGGGATTTCATGGTTATGGAAGTGATTGAAGCACATGACATTAGGAATTGGGTAATGAGAGTTACAAAAGAGTAGGGAAGTGGATGCAAGGTACCCTTTTAATATACATTCCTTTGTAATTATGTTACATGCTTCTATGCATTACATGGTGAGAGAGAATTTGTGTAGTTAGTATTTAGTTTAATTTATTTAGGTAACAAGTTGGTTTCCTCTATTTATCCATTGGTAATTAGCATGCTTCTTTCATATTTTCGTAGGAGTTTATAAAAAGATCCTAATGAGTATGCTCATATTATCACCCAAATATATATATATATATATATACTTTTTTTGATATGCTGTTTCTCAACAATCTAACTCGTCATTACTAGATCAAAGTGGTTTTCTATGAACTATTGGTTCCTATGGTCACTACATAGGAATGCTCTTTTAATTTTATTTATTTTCTACAATTTATGAAATTTCATGTATTGGTGTGGTTGTTTATTTAATATATGGAGTTAATTATTGGATGATTGTAATATAATAATATATATTAAGGTTAATAACTACCATTTTAATAAATTTTATACCATTGATTATAGTCACCAACCTTTGGCTTATTAGAGGTGACCTTTTGAGGTCATCACATCTTAACTACCAACCAAAGAGGTGTATCAGCAGAGTGGTGGGAGGGAGTCATGATAAAGTGGTGTCAAAGCTTTTGGTGGAGGGATAATATGGATTTTGGATATTGTAATTAGTTGTAATTTTATGGTTTGGTAGAGAAAAATAATAAGTGGAACATGAAATGTGAGATAGGGAACAGAGACTATTAATGACATAGGTTTATAGGCCCCCCTATGATCTGATTCAAGGACTTAAAAATTAATGAAGGAACTAAGTAAATTGATGTTTCTTGTCATGTGGATACCTATGTGGGGATCATGCATCATGATTATTTTTATGTATGATTATTTGGGTAGATAATGGGAAATATAATGCATCTAAATTAATTAATATAAGGTATTATATATTCTGAGTTTATGTAGACCTTTAATTTTACTTTTTTATGTTGGGCTCTAGGTTGGATTACTCATTAGGTTTGGGATGATGTTTTCTAGCCGGATACACCAAAAAATCACCATACATTTGAGATCACTAATTAAGATTCATGGAGGAATATTATTTAATAATTTTAGTGATAAAATCCTATAGAAGTACGAGGGATCCATTTTAGGCCAAAAAACTAAGGCTTGACAAGCATAAAAACATCTTTTAGATGAAGAGACTTGCGGGAAAATTCTCAAGGAGGCCTCAAATTCATAGATCCTATGTTAGGTCACCATATTCACATTGTCGATGTATCTTGTGGTATTATAAATGAAAACGGTCATTTAGGGGATAATGGTAAAGATCTTATTATCATAATAGGGGTATTTTTAGAAATCCATAAGGAGTAGGTATATGAACACTGGTTTGTTTTTATTTCTTGGTCAGTAAATGTTTTAAAAAACGAGGAGATGATTTCAACCTTCTTCATACCATTTCATTAGATATGGTAGTTATCAAACACCTAATGTAAGAAAATATTTAGTTTTTTTATGAGGAATTAATTTTCACCTAAATCATGAGTGTCTGACCATCCATAGCAGTCATCATTGGGATGGTGAACCTCTGCCGGATCAACCATTATAAAAATATCCTATGATAATGCAGTAGTATGGTGATCTAGGTTATGATAGACAGTGAGAGGATGGGGTAGGTAGAGATAAAACTCACGATACCCCTCATCCCTAGGGATATAGATTTGAAAATTTCCATGGAGGTGGTCATTATTAGATTTTAAGAGGTTTCATGTTTTAGAGTTTACAATGTTAGGTAAGAAAAACATCAAGTGAAGTTTTATCTATTTATATTCCACATGTTTGTATAGCTTATTTTATTCCAAAGCTATAAATTCTTTCATTAATTCCACCCTATTTATTTCTATAATAAATGATGTAAAGATTCTTCCAATACCCTTGGGGTTGACTATTCTATTTGGAGGTTGAGATATATTAAATAATGTGTGTATAGATTATGAGTTAATTCTTGGGAAACATCTCTCTTGCAGAGATTTCATTTTCTAGAAACATCCATATAATATCATCTAAAACATTAATTTGATATTATTAATTTCATGATATTATTTATTTCATTAGAAGGAGAGTTATATTCAATAATTTTGATAGAGATCACACTACATTTACTGGTGAGAAAGACCATAAAATGGGTAAGAGGCATATTGATTCCTTATCTTCTTTGATAACCATGTTGTTGTTGAGTTCATTGGAAGATCAGTATTAGATGTTTCCTTAAATTGTGGAATAATGCTATAATTTATTTTCTATGGCGGTTGTGATGATACCTCCTCAACGATTGATAGAGTCTGGGATAGAGTTTCACCAAGGTGACACTATGATTTTAATGTAACTATATAGGATGGAACCCCTATGTTGTGGGATATAAAGATTTATATTGATGAGTTTTTATAGAGGGGATTTATTAAGTCTAGTGAGTCACCTTAGGGTGATATGGTTCCATTAATTATGGAATATGACAATTTATGACTATATGTTTATTATCTTTAGTTGAACTAGTATATATTGAAGAACCACTATCCTCTTTCAAAGACTGATGATCTATTTAAATATCTAAAATAAAATTTCTAGTTCTTGAAGATTGCTTTTTTGAAGGATATCATCATATGTGTGTAAGGGAAGAGGATATACCAAAGACATCTTTTAATATTCATTAAAGGTAATATGAGTTTGTGGTGATGTCATTCAGTTTTATGAACATCCCCATAGTTTTCATGGGACTGATCAATTCCATGTTTTGGGAATTTCTATATTAGTACATACTAGTGTCCAAAAATTACATACTTGTGTATTTTGAGTCAGATTATGAGCATAAAAAATAATCTATGAGTTGTTTTATGGATTCTATAGTATCATCAAGGGATTGGGAAGCTATTGAATTCTAAATTATGGTCTTGAGAAGTACAATTTATGGGAAATATTTTGCCTTAGTAAAGAGTAATCATGAATCCGTTGAATACTAATAATTTTTTTCTGGGTATCCCCTATGAATATTGTACATATTTGTACATTCCTTGGTCATGAACAATATTATTGGAGGTTTGTACCCAAGATCTATTAGATTGTGCCTCCTTGATAACTTTAACCAGAATGGATTATGATTTTATTATAGATTTACTAGTTCCAGAATTATTTTTATTATTTTAAGGAAAACATAGTTAGTGGTTTGGTAGTTTTTCATAGTTGGGAGTTATGTTTTAGGTTTATTTTGATTCCATTAATCTTGGATTTGGTGTAATTTTTATTCAATTTAGATTGGTTATCTCTTATTAGTATAAGATGGTATGGAATCATGAGAATAACAACTTCAACCATGTTATTAATATTTTTATGGTTTTATTTAGTCTAAATTTGAAGTGATAATACCTCTTTATTTAACCCAATACATTATACACATATCACAAGATCTTGAATTACATATTCAACCCATGTGATTTGAATATGTAGAAATTTTGATGTATGTGATTATTATAGGAGTATGAATTCAATATTTTCTATACACAAGGGAAAGAAAATCTCATGGCCAATAAACTGAGAATGAATTCATGTTAACATGAGTTATGTGATATTTGGAGAGGGATATAGGATCTATTTATTATAAATCTTGATATAGGCTAAGTTGATGGTATATGGGGTCACTATTATATGATGGTGAAGTCATATTTAGTGAAATAGGTGGAGGAAGCACATTTTTGGGATTATTATGTGTAGGTTTGGTATGATCATGTTGTTTACGATTATTACCCTATTAGATGTTCAAAGGATGATTGTCATTAGGTTTTTTCTAGTGGGTACTCTTAATTGTTTTAGTGATATGTGAAGTGGTATTCCATGAGTTCCATAGTTCTCCCTTGGTGGTACTTCTTGGTATGGATAATAATTACCCAACCTTGAGAGTTCATTTTTAGTGGTCTGGAATAAAGAGATTGATTTTAAAGTTTTTTCTTTGATGTTTAGTATTCCATTGGTTGAAGGATGAAAACTATTTTTCTACTAAGATGTTTTAGCTATTAAATTTTTCCTAGTGAAATTGGAGGCCTTTAAATAGAATTATTCACCAGTTTACCCCAAGATTATGGGGTATGCGATGATATTTGTGTGGCTGGGTTTTTTTTGATAAATTCATCTCACTTATTACCAATTAAGGGGTCAAACATAGTATTTATTTTAATGTGGTAGTATCTGGAAGAGGTCATAAAGATTCATGGGGTTCTGAAGACAATCATTATTGATCATGATCTCCATTTACCTTAAATGTGTAGAGAGTTCCCTAGTACAATTTCATCATTTAGTTATTACTTAGGAAATATTTTCATCCATATATAAATGGACATATAGAGAAGACTATCTATAGTTTACAAGAATTAATGCATGCATGAACTCTCGATTTTTGAGGATCGTGGGTGAGGAACCTCCCCTTGGTGGAGTTTTATTATAATAACAATCTTCACTCTATAATGGGGTTAACCCCAATTAATGTTATGTCTGACTAAACATTTAGATATCATTTTTGTTGGAATGATTTTGGAAAGATAATAATTCTTGAACCGGGGTTGGTGTGTAGAATAATAGAGATGTTATAGGTGCTTCATGGGAAGATTAAGGGAGAAAAATATCTTTCTAAGTCATTTGATTATCATAGAAGGTGGCTCTTAGATTTTGTTACTAGATATCATGTGTTCTTGAAGGTATCTCCCTATCTTGGGAAGCAGAGGTTCAGTCATAATAAAAAGCCTTCTCCATGGTTGGTTGGGCCTTTCAAGGTGGAGTCACATGATTGAGCCATAGTTTATCACTTATCACATCCCTCAAAGATGAATTGTATCCATTATATATTAAATGCAACATATCACCATTGATACTTCATGATGATTAAATTTTCATTGACTAGGAATATTTGGAAGTTTAAGATGATGAAAAATTTGAGGAATGAATTAGTGAGATTTAATACCGCAAAGAGAAGGTGTTTCATGGGTGTATCATTACTTTGGATCTGGTATATTGCATGTACAATTACTTGGATGAGTGTACTTTGGAATATGAGTCACATATGTGTGGCCAATATCCTGTTTTTTTGTTTATATTTATGATATTTTTTATTTATGTGGTGATTGGTGATGTTTCATGTTATGTACTATTTTCCTGTAATGTATTGACTATTTTATTATTATAGCAAGATCCTTGAGAGATATCTCATGGGATGTTTGTTTGGCTGATTTATTCTTGTTTCATTGACATGGTTTTAATTCTTATTAATGATAATTTTTAGAGAGGTATTTGATGCAATAGATGTGTTTTTTCAGAATTACTACGTTTGAATTTTCTCAGGACTTGTATGTGTCGAGTGGGGGTTCATAGGTGTTCCATATGTGGAGAATTGAGTTTTTGGTAATCTAGGCTATAAAAACTTATGTTTGTAGGTGTTTTGGTGGACATAGTGAGGTTCACTTTAAATATCTATCCATTAGATATGGATTTTGACGTTCTTGGTGAACCCATGGAATGAATTTTTTCTTCTAGGGGCATAATGTTGGGAGAGTTTCCCTATAGGAAATTATAAAGGCTAAAATGAAAATTTTTGTGGCTTTTGTGGTGTTGTGTCAATGAAAATTTAGGATATATAGATAGAGTATAAATAAAGAGAGTTGTTTAACCATGTTGGGGTTGTTTCCATGGTTGGTTGAAAATATAAGGGGGAATTCCCCATTTACGTGTTAGTAGTTTAGGTGGAAATTTATCTATTTTTTTGGGGAAAAATGAGTACTGATAATAGGAAAAGATAATAATTCTGATGACCCGGTTCCCTGATATGGGTATGTTAAATAATACCATGACTATGATTGAGGTCTCCATACCATGGTGAATGATCATCGAGTATTTTGAATAAATTGGGGGGGTCAGGTTTATTATGTTTTTCCATTTTATTATTCTTCTAAACCCTAGATAGCCCCTTGAACCCCATTGATTCCTTTTTACCATATACTCATGTATTCTATCTTTAGAGTTCACAGGGATCATTTTTACTCTCAAACCAAGGTATCCATATTCTCCCATTTGGTCTTCCCTCTAATTTTATTCCTTTATAGATGTTTTGATAATGCGTTTTCATGAGTCTAGGTTTTTTATTCAAGCATGTTATGATATTTATTTTCTATTGATAGGATTCAGGGTGACTTCTATTGATTTTGGTGGGGATTGATTTCTTGTTTCTATGTTATAATGAGATGATTTATAAAGGAATCATATCGAACAAGTTGATTGATAAACTTATCCTTATTTATATGTTGATGTGTAATTAGAATTATTTAACATTATTGAATAACGTTTTGTGATTTACCATGGAGAAAATAATAATATAAAATAATAAATGGTATATATATTGGAAACTGGGCTATTTATCACATGTGATTATTTTATTCTTTAATCATAATGGTTTCAATATATGATTTTATAGATAACGTGGTTAGTTTGGGAATATTTTTTTCCTTATTATATTTTCTATGATTTAAATTAGGATAAAAATGTAAATATGTTAAGATGAAGGTAATATTTAATTAGGAATTATCTTAATTATATAATCCAACCATTGATTTTTTTTTATCAAGGTGGAGTATTTATTTGAGAATACGTATCAATTTTTATAGGTGTTATTTACTACTTATCCTGAGGATTAATGTTATTGAAACTTTCTCATAATGAATAGATTAAATCAATAAGTTGAAGGAATTTTTTTTACTAAAATTAATTATTATGAATATTTCACAAGAAAAAAATATTTGTTATAAGTTAGGGTTCCATGATGTCATGGCCTTGGTTTCCCCATGTTATTTTTTTAGAAATATATTCTACTTCCATTCTTGTTAAATTGGATGGTTGATCCCTTAATAAGTTTTTAAATGTGATACGTAGTATGTGTTGGTAATTAGATATTAATAATTTAACATATTTCTTTGATTTGATAAATTATCATTTCATAAAATTTAATTAAATTAAATATAGTTTTAATTTTTTTCCCTTTTTAAAAGATTAATGACTATATTTTTTATGAATATTATATTCTTATATTATATTATTGTTTTATTTTTTTCCTAGTATTTTCTTAATAAAAAATTTGGACCATCTTTGTGAGTAACAAAGGTTCACCCTCAACCACCCTTAGGGGACCAAATGGGTTATCTTATGGGAAGTATTTTCCTAGGTATTCTACTTGAGGATTAGAAGCTTGTGCATTGTGGTTGATTTTTTCATGTGGGCCTATGTATAAGGCCCACTAGAAATATCTTGTAGGAGGGGCACATTTTGGCCTAAGAAGGACCGGTGGGAACATGTATAAGGAACATGTGTGGGAGTAGTGGGGTGAGGGTGCAGATCCCCCATTTAAAGATTGAGTTTGAATTGGAATGCATTTATTATTATTCTGCTCACATGACTAACTTCATATTCAATGTGTGACAATGGTCTATCTGTAATGTTTATCTGGCATAAAAAATCACGGTCATATACTTTTCCATTTGATTAGTTACTCACAATTTGTATGATATCATTTATTATTTTATATGCTTTTTTATATTCTCCATGAATATCCTTTCAAATTTTCATTCATATTCAACCTTAAATAAATCATGAAGCCTAGTTTGACTAGTTTTAAAAAGAAGCACCATTTCTTATGTGTCTTATGTCACCGAGCTTCTGTTTGCACTGTGGTTTCAATGGAATTAACCTCAACATTAATTTCTTATATTCTGAAAGTTTCCAACATGCGATGGTATCACTATTTTTCAATGGTGGGTAAAAAAATATAGGTATAACCCTCAACAAAAGCACCCATGGGTCACATGTATATACAATCAACAAAAGAACCACAAGGTCATTGGTATATCACTACAACGGTCAACTGTTAGACATAAAATAAATATCTACACTCTCCTTTTGGTTTTTATTTCATGAAACAATGGATATAAATTTCCACCAGTAGATCACTTACCAGTGGTAGAAGAATGGATCTACCATTCTCTATTTTTTAATAGTAGATCATTATATATAATTCTCTATTTTGCATCAGTAAATCATCTTTATTGGAATATCCCTTCAACATAGCATAGAAGAAACTTTCTTTATCTATTGTGGAAGACAAATCCTCGTGTTTATCTGGTTCTTCTTATAAATATGGTTGGTTTACAAAAAATGGATGGAAGTATCATGGAAATTGCTTCAAGTTGTTTTAGTTTATCTAAACCAATGGAAGATCACTGTACACCAATGGTAGATCAATATAAATTTTGACATATTCTATTATCGATACTCTATTTTTCTATGGCTAGACTTCCAATGATAGATATTTTATCGTCTTTTAGTAGTAAAATCATGATATTTTTCTATTTTTCCACTGGTAGTAGAATTTTCTAATTCTATATATTTTATTGGTGGATCGGCACCATTAATAGCATAGTCAATCTACCACTAGGAATTTCTCATCCACCGTTAGTTCAAAAAAATTTCTTTCATTAAAAGAATACTTTGAGATCTACACAAGATTTGAAACTCAAAGAATGTAGCTATTGAATAAAGTAATGATTTTATTAAATATTCAATGGATGAGTTGAGAGGATCACTTCTTTAATATGATCTAGAAATTAAGAATGAAAATATTAAAGATCATGATAAAAGAAAATGTATTGAATTTAAATCAAATATAAATATTATTTCTAATTCCTCTGACTCCAAGTAACAAAAAAATAGGGAAAAATAAAATTTAAAATTTCACGAAAGGAGTTTAAAAGTTCATGATGGGTAAGAGAGTCTTTATGAATCATCCTTGAGGAGATCATAAAAAAATTAAAGTAAGGGAAGTAAATGAGTTGAAATTAGTAAATATGATGTATGTAAATTAATATTATATGAGTTAAAGAAAAAGATAAATATAACATTATATTATCTCAAATTGAAATAAGATGGAAAATAAAAACAATACAAGAAAGAGTTAAAAAGGGTATATCTTGCTGGATGGAGTTGTACATAAGATTAAAACTGAAGTATTGATGGTTTTGAGAGTTGAAAAGAATATTACAATCTATGTTTAATGGGTATAACTATAAGTTATGTACACAATAATTATAATTATTGTTCTAGTTATGAATATGATATTGAAAATGAATTTAAAAAATTAACTATTCAAAATAAAAAATTTCAAAGTGATATTTTTAGAATTGTTGAACTGTATAGGAAACTGAAAAGATAAAATAAGAATATTAAATAACAAAATAAAAGAACTAAATATTTATTTTTTATGTAAAATAGAGGATAAAATTGTTGTATATTTCGAACTGTTAATGGTTATAGATGTTAATAATGAATACAATATTTCTTAAAAAAACTGATGAAGACAAAGAAATGAGATTTAAATTAGTTTGTGATTATTTAAATAAAATTGAAAAGGAATTTTATAATCTTATACATGAAAATAATATACTAAAAAATTATATATCATGATTAAATATAAAAATATGGGCTTATCTTTAAGTTATTCAAAAATAGAATGAAAACCTTAAAAAATAAATTACTTGATTAATGGAAACCTTATCTATTTTTGTTCGAGGCCAATACAAATTTTATAAGATAATGTCTAAAAACAAACCCAAAAAGGATAAAACATGATAAATTTATAATAATTAGGTACCTAAGATGTATAGAACTATTTTAAAATAAATAAATAATTGTAATATTCGAAATATTAAATGCTTTAGATGTAATTTGAATTGGAATTAAGAAAATGATTTTTTAGAAGATTACTCAGTATTTAGGCTATAATAGGACTTTTATTTCTAAAAATATGTTTTCTAGATTACCTTACAATAAATGTCTTAATTTTTTTATAGTTTCTTAAATTTTTTTATACAAATATAGTTGGAACCAATCTAGAAGGGATACCAGAACAACTACCTTATTGATTTTTTTGGTAGTAAGCCTACCTAATGAGTTAAAAAGTCACACAGTATATGGATAATGGATGATCAAGGTAGATTAATGGTAATATTAATAACTTCTTATCTTTTAACTCTTGTGATGGAGGTATTATCATAAGGATTATTCATGATTATTTAACCCTTTCATGAGTTTGTTTTCCCTATCTAACAACTAGGATTTGGTATGATTCATTCACATTTTCATGTGATTTTTTTGAAGGATCCCTATAAGTATACTTTTATGCTCACCTTAATATATAAAAATTGTTTTTAGGTCTATAGATGATGATTAGTGATCAATATAGGTGTTACCAGTTCATAATGGTTGTCCATCATCTTATGGTGTTTGTGCTCACTGCCTATAAATATCCTTGATATTTTATTTAGATCCAACATTTAATTATATTTTATTTGTTTGGATGGTTTTTAATTAATCTATGGAGTTTATTGGTGAATTTTTACAATTCACTAGAATATATTTTAAAAAATGCGTCTCATTTTATGCTTTTCTATAACCCCGATTATAGTCTCCAACCCAGGGACTATTGTAGGTGGGTTTTATGGCTCACTCATGTCTTCACTACTAAACCATTAGGGGTATAAATGGGGGGGGGGGGCTGTGACAATGTTGTATAATTTTTCAACATAGGGATAAGATAGAGTTTGGAGATAGGCACTGGTGAGGATTTCATGGGTTAGTAGGGAACCAACATCATTATAACTTTATACATGATATAAGTAAGGGATATTAAATAGGACATGCTATTTTAGGGCCCCCAATAATCCAACATAGGGATCATAATATTATTTAATGTACTAAGTGAAGTTATATTGATTTCACGTTAAATCCCTAAATAAGGATCCTGAATCCTGGTTTTCTATTTCTCTATTTTTTTGGGTAGAAAATTTTAATTTATATGAATATAAATTAATTAATATAAATTATTCCATATTTTGAGTTTAAATATTCCCTAACATTTTCTATTTTTCAAGAAAAGGTATAGGCCAACATTCTCATCCGATATGTACCGAGATGTCTAGTAGGATGCATAAAAAATCACCGTGGTGTTCAGATAAAATATAAATATGGTTTAAAAAATAATATTTGGCAGTATCAATGCTATATCCTATAAGAGTATGAGGGATCCATTTCAGATCAATAGTTTGAGGGTAGGATACAGTAGATAAATATTTCCTTTTGGTTGATCCATGTTTTGAGGGAGAACCATATTCAATTGGTTATTAGTATATTGTAGGGTGATTCTTGATAGTGTTCATTTTTCATACTTAGGGATCATAGGTAGTTAGTCATTTCATGGTAGAATTTTCATGATTAGTTTCAATCTGAGTTTCATTCATTGAATGGAAATGAGAATTTTTAGAAAAATATTCTAACCCTACTCTATGAGAGTTATAATATGTAAGTGTTTAATTCATTGGTGTTTCCTATGGTTATTCAAGAGTACCCCGATGTTTTTTCAAAGAAGGTTGTGGTGCTACCCCTTCAAATATTGAATGTGTTTGGAAAAGAGTTGTAGTCGAGTGTCAATTTTATATAAATTTACCTATATAGTATGGTACCCTTTGAGTTATGGGATATATAAATTTCGATTGATGATCATCTATAGATAGTTTTTATTCAACCTAGTGTGTCACCTTAGAGTGATCCAGTTCAATTTGGAAAGAAGGTGGATGATAGTCATTAAATTTATACCATCTATCTTCACCTGAACCAAGTGATAGTGAATAACCACTATCCTCTTTCTTGAATTTATTATCTATTAAATTCATAAATGGGAGCTAACTGGATCTTAACAATCAATTTTTGGTCAGGATATCATAATATATGTATAATTGATAGAGATATTCCTATGATTTCCTTCAGGTGTTATTATGTGAATTACGAGTTCATGGTGGTGTCGTTCAATATTAAAAATTCCATTATAGTTCTAATGGAACTAATGAATTAAATGGTCCATGAATTTTTAGATCATTTCATAGATTTTTTTATTGAAGACATCCATGTGTATTTCAAGTAGAAGGAGGAGTTTATAGATTATCTACATGCTGTTTTGGGGATTCTTTATAACCATCAATATTTTAAGAAGATATAATTGTTTGAGTTCTAGGATAATGGTGAATTTTTCTAGGGATATGTTCTGTCTCAACATATATTTTCATATATCCTTTGAAGATCAAGGTAGTTTTTTTTAGGGTAACCACTAAGAATGTTGCATAGGTTTGAAGCTTCCTTCAACTTTTAGGATATTTTTGGATATTTATACCTGATTTTTTATGTTTTGGATCTTTTAATACATTTTACTAGAAAGGTTTCATATTTTATATGGACCAAAAATATCAAGTTATATTTTTTATATTTAATGTATTAGAGGGTTATTTCTCTAGTTATTCATTTTATAGATGGTGGAGTTATGTTTGAGGTTTGATGTGATTTTCCATGTCTTGGAATGGGTAGATTTATTATACAATAGAGAGAATTTATTTGTTATAGTTTTCAAAAATTATATCCTCATAAGTTAAACTATGCCACCCATGAACTAATAATCTTTGAGGTTGTATTTTCTCATAATGTTTTTGTGTAACTATCTTTTTATTGAAGGGTTTGGGGGTAATTACATTTCATAATAAGTTTTAGTATATTCTATCCTATCTTGATTTAAACTTTAATAAATGGAGATGGATATAAATATTGTTGGATTATATATTCGATATTTTTTATAAACAAGGGAAAATAAATGTTGTGGTTGATGTGATGAGAAAAAAGTCACATGGTGATGTTGTCTATGATGAAATACATTCTTGGATAGTAATAGAGGATCTATCCATTATTAACATATATATAAGTGAAGAAGATAATAGATGACATCTTCATTAGATAAAGGTGAAATAATCATTGGTGTAGTATGTGGTGGAATCTTAGTAGGGTGTTTTAAGGTTTATCTTTGTGGAGATCATGTTTTTGTTAATATTCCCCCATGTTGTGGTCTGAGGATGATTAGTATTGATTTTTTTTTCTAGGGGAGTCTCTTACTTCCCTCAATCACGAGTGAAGAGGTACTCTATGTGGTTTAAAATTTACTATTGATAGAAAATCCCGGGGCAGTTATGATATACCATTTCTTGATTGTGTAGTTTTGGTTGTCCATAATGATGTGACCAGATACCGATCTTATATCTCAATGTTTAGTCATATAGAGGGTGGAGTATAAGCATCGTATTCCGGGTGATTCACTTTAAGCAATAAATGTTCTAAAATGTGAGTGAAAGGACATTTTGATGGAATTACTCACCAAATTACCTATATCTCAGGGGGATATGATGATATTTGGGTGACCCTGGACCACTTCACAAAATAATCTCACTTATTTCTAATAAATGATTCAAGAGTAATGGATGTTTTATCGAAGAAGTGTATTGAGGAGATCATGAGGCTTAATGGGGTTCCAAATACGATCAAATAAGATCATGATCTTTATTTTAACTTTAATTTTTATAGAGGTATTTTTGATGATTTCATTTATCATTTATACCATAAAACACCTTTTGTTCATATAATGATGGTTAGATAGAGAATAATATCATGAATTTTGATGATATATTGTGTGCATGAGGTTTGTATTTTAGTAGATCGTGAGTGAAGTACCTACCATTAGTGATATATTTTTTATAATAAATTCTATCATTCTATAATTTTTATGTTCCTATTAAAATAACTATATGAATGCCCTTGTAGATATATATTTTGTCAGACCGATGTTGGAGAGATCAAGATTCATTGAATGTATTTGGTGAAGAGACTGAAAGGGAAGGTGCATATGATTCATAAGTAGATGAAGGAAACATAGAATCATTAGATGTCATATTAAAATCATATAATAAGGATTCTATATGTTTATGTCAGAGAACATATTTTCTTGAAGGTATCCCCTCAACATGGCATCTGATGATTCAGTCATGTGACTAATATTTCTAGATTGTTCCTTTGTGTATTTTGAGGTGTTGGTGTGTGTTAAATCCTTTTCATATCAGTTATTAATTCAACCATATTTGAATAGGATTCATTATTGTTTTCATGTATCGAAACATCATAAGTATATTTTTGATAATTACCATGTCATTGTATAGGGATAGTTAGATGTTGAAGATGATAAGAATTTATAAGAATGGATTGTTGAGTTTTAGGACTATCAGGATATTATGTTTTATAGGCATGAAATTATTTTATTTTCCTTCACTATGGAGGCACAATTTTATTAAGTATTGTAATTGGGAATGTGAGTCACAAATAAATGATTATTTTATAGATTTTTTATGTTTGATTTTATTATAAGATATGTTTAACCATTTTTGATTCATGATATTGATTAACAATGTTTCATGTTATAAAATCGTTCCCAGTGGTATATTGGTTTTGTTCTGGTTATATCAAGATCCTTGTGAGGTATCTCAGGGGATGATTTTTTCTCCCTTTTATTCTTCCACACTAAGTGTGGTTTTAATTCATAGGGATGATATTTGTTTGAGATGTATTTTATATAAGATACCATTCTTTTTTTATTCCCCCTTATGAATTTTCCATAGGCTTGGAAGTTTCAAGGAGTTTAGATCCAATTTGGATATAGTGAGTAGATTTTTGGACTCTCAATACTAAACAACACCAATGTTTTTAGGTGTGGTGGTGGTCATGGTGATGCACATTTTGTAGATATGGTTAGGAGATCTAGTCATTGAGGTTATTTGTGAACTTAAATAGTGAAGAAACCCATTTTAATTTCTGTGGTTATTGGATAGTTTCTCTATGGGGAATGATGAATGATAAAATAGTTGTTTCAATAGATATAGTAATGTTTCATTGAGGATAATCCAATTTGTGAAGGAAGGATGGAAATGAAAAGAGTGGTTTCACTACATCATTATTTTTGTTTTGGTGGGTTATAAATGGTGACAGTAATTTCTATATGCTTTCGTGGTATTTATAGTGATAACTGATCATATTATAATAAGGATAAACAACCATTAGTAATAGGGGGTGATAACCATTTTCAAGGTTGGGGGTTTCAGATCTATGTTTTCACAGAGACACCATGATCCTGATCAAGGTATCCATTCCATGATGAAGGACCATCGACTATTCTCTATAAATAAATGGTTGGTTTCCTTAATGTTTTACTTTTGATTCTTCTTATTCACTTCATACACCCTTATACCCACTTTTGTTCCTTTTTTCCATCTTCTAGTGGATTTTAACCTTGGTGTTTTTATGAATTGATTTCTCTCTTGATCTAAGGTATCCCACTTCTACCTTTGGAATTTTTTCTTATTATATTCATTAATAGAGGTTATGGAATTTAATTTTCTTATTTATAGGTTTTGTATTCAAAAATGGAATGATGGTGGTTCACTATGTATAAGTTATCGAGTGGCTTCCATCTATTCTGGAGGTCATTAATTCTTTATTTTTCTGTTCATGTGTAGTGGTTTCTCGAAGATTCGTATCAATGTAGAGCATTCAAGATGTTATAATAATTTTTTTAGTGATGTATAAATTACATGATTTTTTTCTATAAATAAATGGCTTAGAATTACCTTAATAAAGATAATAATTTGGAACTATTAATGGAATATATTTTGAAAATGGTTTCGTGATTTCATGTGATTATGTAATACTATAACCAAGATGGATTTCACATATGATTTTATAGATATCTTGGTTTATAATTTATATGATCATTGATATTCTATTGTATATTTGATATGATTAAAATCTATATAACAATGTAAAGTAGTTAAGATGAAGTGATAACTCAATGAGGAATTTACTTAAATATATAATATCATCTCTAAATTGATTAGTAAGAAAGAGTATTTATTTGAGAATTCTTATTGGTGGTTGAAACTATTGTTAGCTATTGATTATAAGGTTTTTTAAAACATTAAACGAATGAATTAGTTAAATCAAGATGGAAATTAAATTTTTTTTTCTAGAATTAAAAATTTGGTCTATATTATAACATCAACTTCTTTCCTATAAGATGGTGTGATTTGATTTGATAGCCTTGGCTACACCTTGAATCAATTTTTATAAAAATCAGTTTTTCTTACATTAATGTATCTTAGTATAGTAGAAACATAACTATGTTTTGATATGTGAAACCTGGTATGGTTTAATGACTCGGTGAGATGTCAACTAATTTTCTAAGGTTTGACGTAATATCCCGATGTTTTTTATGTTAGAATGGAATGGATGGGGTAGAAAGGTTTTTCGGATGATGTCTAGATTATTGGTATCCGTTGAGAGATGAAATTTATGATTTTTATTATTTCTTGATGGTTGTCTTGATTTTTGGGTGGATACTATGTTACATTATATTTTATATAGTGTAATTAATTTATGGTGTGTGAATATTTCTGATGACAGATCAAGATGACTCATAGAATACCCAACAATATGGAATGGTGAATTAGTTCATAAAATAATTTATGGGAATTGGTGTTAATGATGGTAATAATTCATTAGGTGAGAACCACATATTGGTTGGGACAAAATCTCTAAGAGAATGGTTTGAAATATTGAGTTTAAATTGGAATTATTAAATCATATTTTCTTTATATATTTAATATGAATGGATAAAAAAGATTTAATTTGGATTGTATGAAGTAAATGGTTGTTGTTAAATTACCAGATGATTAACGATGATGAACTTTCATGCTTATTTTAATAGTTTAGAATTATATTTCTGATCCTAGATATTAAGGCCAATTTATTTTGAGGGACATTAGCTATTTTATAATCCTAGGGTATGATAATATCCCTTAAACTGGTTATTTCTTATTCTATACATATATTTCATTATTTCATACACTCCCCAACTAAGTCAAGTATGGATATCGATGCTCAAATGTTCAGGGTGTTTTCCCCAAAACCAAAGATTATTAGGGGATATATGGTTGAATACGCCCTATTCTTTGATCTCCCTTCATATATAACATGGTGTGTGTAAAAAGTTGGGCAGTGATTGATTAAGGTACATGGTATATGATCAAAGTGGTTGTGATGGATCTCAGTTTTAATAAACATATATGTGTGGGATATAATAGATTAAGTTTATAGAATATAATTGTATCTTTATTATATATAATATGATTATTATTTGTTTATAAATGGAAAAAATATAATTAATTGAGGTTTATTTTTTAATAAATTGGTTGTGATGGATTTCAAACATACATCATGGTTTTGGGATATGATGAAATGTGGACGTGGCTATGATTTTGATACAGTTGTCATAGATTGATGATAATGAAGAATTTTAAACCCATAAAGAGGTTGGGATAGGAAGGAATGAGTCCTAACCCACATCTGATGTAAGAATATATATATATATATATATAGAGTTTGATAAAATAATCATGGAATGTATTAAATCATATGATGTTTGGCATTGGGAAGTGGGTGAGACAAGTGGGGAATTAGATGTAGGTTTCCATTTATATATACATGAATTTATAATTATATGTCTTATTTCTATGTGTAACTTGGTGAGGATGAATTTGTGATGTTGGAATGTTGTTCACCTGATTAAGGTAATGAGTTAGTTTTATTTTTTTATCTACTTGTCATTGGTTTCATTCTTTCTTATTTTTAGGATATGTTTGAAGGATGATCCTACAAACTATAATTTTTCATTCCCATACACACACACACACACACACAAGATATATATATATATATATATATATATATACTATTTTTCAATTCTATAGGATCTTGTTAGTAAAATATTTGGGCGTTACTATCTCATAGTGGTTTTCTAGGAGCTTTGGGTGTTTGATTTCACTACCAAGGCATTTTCTTCGTATTTTATTTAGTTTTAACATTGGTTGGTCTTATAATATTTTGGGATTATTTTAACTTAATATATGTAGTGTATTGGTGGATGTTTAAAATTTACTTAGATATATTGAGTGTAATCGCACCCATTTTATACATTTTTATATCCTCACTGCGAGTAAAAAACCCATGATCTTTTTGTGTTGGGATTTTTGGGTCACTGCCATCATTATTATCTTTCTATAAGGAGTAACAGTAGAGGGGGATCATGATAATTACTCTTGAGAATAAATTAATCATACATAGATAAATTTTTATATACCTTTGACAGAAGAAGGGTTGGGTATAAAAAAAATAAAGATGATTAAAAAATATATTCTCTTCCCTTTTATTTAGAGGATCATATTAAATAAATATTCATTAATTTTCTATTGGGTCATTTACTCAACTTAAGGTTTTCCTAGGAATTTTCAAATAATTTATTACCGCTCATATTCCGTTCCCTTATTTTTAGTGGTTGAATTCTCCTACTTTCTTAAGCAGGTCCACCACTTATTACCCAATATATTTTATTTCATAACTCACATTTGTGGTGATTTAATTTTTATTAAATTTTCTACAGGTTTTCTCTTGTATTTTCTCACTACTAGACACCTACATTAGTTTTCCTTATAATTATATCTTTATCTTAATTCCCTACAATATTTTTCTTCTGTTTTTAACCACCAAAGATAACTCTTACCTAGTGTATGTGTTTCAATGTTGATCCCAACCCATGAAATAAAAAGTTCTTATAGTTTTCCTCATTACCCTTATTTAGTGTTTCCATTTAGTCTTTTTGGTAGTATTTAAGACTAGAGTGGAGTTATCCCACCTTTTGGTCCATGAGGAGCCCAATTCATTTTCTTGTGTTGATCTCTCTAATGATTTAGTGATTATAGATGTATAGTTCCTAAGTTTATGCATTGTTAGTTGATTCCATAAGTTGCTTTGACCATCAAATATCTTGGCTTCATCATTTATTCCCTTTTATGCTAGGTGGTTTCTTTGTTTAGAATTTTAAATTATTTATTATTTTTTGTGATTTTTATATTCGATTCCATTCATGGTTCTACATTGGATTTGGTAACAACTAATGGTTATAATTTATCATTAAACAACTTGAAAGTCACTCCCTATGTTTTTTTTAAGTAACTTGATAAGGCTTCAGATCATGATGAGGTCATTATCGTATTTTATTTTATTTGATTGGAAACCTTGTCTAGTGAGTGTTTTTAGAATAATCAAGTCTTAAAATCAGTAGATGATGAATTCTTACTCATTGTGTTTATATTTAGATGGAGATAATATTGATCTGAATCCAAAACATGGTGTCTATGGGAATAAATATTTGTGGTGAGTGAAGCATCAATCCCAATGGTTACAATGTGGTGTTGTGACAATGATGAATCCTTGAGCGCATGACTAGTTATTGGGGATTCTTATTTTAATTTTCATTTTTTTGGGTTGAATCTATTTCTATAAATTTTATTCTTTTAATTTATTCTTTTTTAGGATAAGTCTTTGAAATAAAGAAATGTACATGTTCTAATTTACCCTCAAATGTTGTTTTTATAGAAATCCAAAAACAGGGGGTTTGAGAGTGAGTACAGTATCATAATTGATAGATCTCATAAAAATCAATTTATAAATACTCAATTTTAAGTGTAATTAATATTGTAATCGATAAAAATTTGAAAATATTATATTTCCTATTAGAAACCCATATTATTATAATCTCATCATTCTTTCATGAATAAGTAAACAATTGAAACATCAAAATTGTTATATGAATATCAACTCCTTGTATCTCCCTTAAGATATCAATAATCTAGATGGATCTTTGAAGAAGGAACTTCAATCGAAGAATTTTCATTGAATTAAATTTATCAAATCATTTATCGAGTCTATTATGCATGACTCACTACAAAGGAATTGAGAATAAATAGTCATCATTTTGAAGAAATACTTCTTTTAAAGCATCAAGAGATACTGAAAATTCACTTTTCATTTGAGGAGGTCAGAATTATTGCTTAAATATTTAATTTTTTTTAATTGGTAAATCCATACATGAGTAACATGAAATTTAGGATTATATGAAAGTATTGAATGATACTATTTTCCTAGGGTTCTTAGTAGTGGTTCTTGATTTCAACTATATTCTTTTTAATTTTTATTCAGGGGATTTTTACTATTGTTTTCAGATTAAGGAATGTTGGTAATTATTTAGTTTTTATATGAATGTTTTGAAATAGTCCATTGTTTGACATCCTTCAATTAAATTTTTTATTATTCTTTTCTTGGATTCCATATGACATTGTCAAATCCATTTATTTAATGAATCTAATTTGATAGAATTTGTGATAGACATTGGAAAAATATATTAAGATTGATTTAGTGACTAATAATTTGACTCACCCTTTTATTACATGGATCTTTCTAGAAGCAGATGTTTCTATTACTCTCTCTCTCTTAGACTTTATATTGAAAATGGGCCATTGGATTTTATTCAATATATTCTATATTAAAATTTATCCTACCTATTTACTTATTGTATAGTTATGGTCCTTGATGTGGGTTATTATAAGAGATTAAAAAGGGGCTTTGGTCTAAAAAATACTCATCAGGAATATGGGGGTTATGAGAAAAAACAATGGAGATAAAAAAAGACTAACACCCACAATGTTAGAAAATTGGGATCTTATGAGGAGAATGGAATTACTTATATATCTTCCATGGATCATCCATGATTAGATCAGACCTCTCTTTCAAAATAATGGTTTTTTGTCTTATCGACTAGAATGTTTGACCACAATAGGAATGATGGTGTTGTGATGGAAATTGATTTTAAGGTAGGAAAAATTCACCTGTTCTAATGGATTTTTTTGAATGATGATGAGGTTAAGATATTGGTTGATGATGAGAAAGGAAAAAAAATTATGATTCATCTCCTATCTCAAAAAAGGGTTCCAACATCTTGACATTATATTTTTCAAATTATAATAAGAAAAGTGAGAACCATATGAGAAATACTATGAAGTACATACTTTTTGATAAAAAGTAGATATTTCAAATCTTTTGGAGCACTTAAAAAACTTTTATAGTTAAATTTATTAAAGGGAAAAATATTCTTGGGAAGATGAAGATGAATTTTAGTTGAGGGAGAAGAAATGTCATCCTACCAAGAATTATTGTAGTATTCCTTATATTGTTTTTACATAAATAGTTGAAAATCATTCTAATTAATTGAAAATTAAGTTCCAAAGTGATAAATATTATGATATTCTCAGAGGTGGTGGAGGTTTATATGGGAATTAAGCATTAAATAAAAATTTTGAAGCCTTCAATGAAGTAATATTCTTGTGGAGGAGTAAGAAAAAGAGGTGTACCATGATCCCTTGTAAACTTTTTTATGTTTTATTATTTTTTAAAATTTTATTTGATAATTCAGTTACCTATCATGGTAATAGAGAAGAGGAAAAAAAGGGACAACTCAGTGATTCTTCCCTGAAAATGTTACATGGTGCTGGAATGTAATTTTTTGGTTGCTAGTGGATTATTATTACATCAAACACAAATCCATGTACATGTTGGGATGTTTCTACTAGGTTTTAATCATATAACTGAAAACACCTAATGGTTCTATATCCACGAGGGACCTTATTTCTAAAGGCATGTGCTCATTATAGAGTTTTCCTATAGCACTTTAGAGATCATATTGGCTGTGATGATGGGAGGTTGGGATCATCGTACCCTTTTGAGGGGAACTGTTTCATAATCAGTGACTCTTGTATAGATTTAAGATATGTTCATGAATCCTTCATTAATTGAAAATTCTGATGTGGGACATCCTTAAATTTGACAATTAATTAATAGTATATATGGAATTTAGAATCATCTATATGTAAATTAGGTTCTCCATTAATGGATATATATATATATATATTCAAGGTTCAACATCAATGGTTCCCTCTAATGTACTTATTAAAGATTATTTTTCTTTCTTATTAAGATGTCGTTTTTGTGCGACAAATAAGGGTGATCTAGAGTGAATCAACATCTAGGGAAATATGAGATGTTTTAACATCGTAATCAGATCCCTAAGATGTGATTCCTACATATTCTTGTTAAAATAATCAGAACCCATATAGTTCGGTTCCACTTAAATGGTCACATAATACATTTTAAGGTCACATGTTAAGGACTTAACCATGCAGTTTAACATCATATGCTATAGATGTCTTGGTGAAATGTTCCTAGTAATATTTTGTTGGGGGACTTATTTCTAAATGTCCCATGGAACCTGTAAGGGATATGGGATCCTCGGTTAGTTATACCCTACAGGGAATGTGGCCCATTGAGAAATAGGGCTGATTTGGAGTGTTGGGTTTAGACATCAAGGATGATTTCATTGTATCCCATTTGAAAAGGAATTAAAGCCAACATAGTTCAGTTGTGAGGACCCATGCCAATGAAGGTCCTATGTATGTTTTTCTCATAGGGGAGTATGAACCTTTGAGATGATTTCGTTGGGGCTTACTCGTAAGGAGGATTCCCTCGTTATTGATGGAGGTTTGTTTGTGGCTTACTTCATAGGGGGATTCCCTTATAGTTAATTAAGGTTATATGGTTGGGGATGATAACAAGTAGGAGGCCCATTATTGTTTGGGTATTGCACTTGGATTGTTTCTTAATGGTTGTGGATCGTACGAATTCCATGATTAACACCAACCTATAGGACGATATGCCTGTTACTCAGTGTGAGAAATAAGAGGAAGTGGTAGATCTAGGGAATCACACCGTCCACTCTATCCATTTATGGATTAGACTAAAACCCAAACGTAGAGGGAAAGAGAGTAGGATCTTGTTCCCATTCCCTCCCATAATTGTACCCAATTTCCAAAGGGAGGGATAATGGGATTTGAGGTTCTCGTTTCTTATTTTACTTTGGTATCATAGATAGTCATAATTTATGATCTATCGAGATATGAACTATGGAAATGGAAAAGTATGAAGGAATGAAGTATGATAGGTCCTTCAAGAAACTACAGTGGATTACTCTAGGATTAATGCCCAAAAATTAGTTCTCAAGGAATATAATAGGATCTCATTACATGTAGAACTGGAAAATAAATCAAGATCATCACTCTCCAAAAATGTAACTAGAGGCACATGGTCTTAGAGATGAAAATGGGAGAACATTACCCTAGAATTTATATCTGAGACTAGGTTATCCCTTACACTACCATTAGGGTTGGGGTGCTCATGTACAAAGGAATTCATACCCAAATTATAAAAACCATTCTCTTTATTACACACTTAGACGTGATTTATTATATAAACATTCACAAAAGACAATTATGAGGATTGAGAAGTCTACTGTCATGGGAATTTAAGAACATTACATGACCACTTAAGACAAAAAATACAACATTTTTATTGAAAACTTCTTTTACATAACCACGCCATTCTGTTGTACATAACATTGCATGGCATAACACGAGGTCATACATAAGAAAAGGATGATATATAAAGCCTAGCAATGGAGTAAAAATGGAATAAAATGATGAATACAATACATTTTAGGAAATAAGCATATCAATGGATCATAAGAGAAACATGAACATAAATGCATCATATAGTATGATTATCATATCATGGAAATGTGGAAACAACATTTAACATAATATTAGCATGAGCCACGGCTCATTGCACATAGAGAAAGGGTAAAAACTCATTAAATATGAAATTAAGATGATTAAAACCTAATATTACTTGAATTAGAATTAGTAAACCCCCACTAAACATGGCATATCATGATACTAAGAATTATCTAATTCATCAGAGTGCTATTAGGGCACACCCTTTATAAATATTTCATTTCATGCATAAGTGTGCCACATGGATCATATAACATGGAATAATTCAACTTAATAATTTATTACATGATTAATTAATGTATGATACATAAATTGAAGTACCACTAAATATGTATATGTTTATAAATGTGAATACCCTTAATAGAGAAATGGGTATGGTATTCACTACACAATTATTTGTGTTTGGAAAATCACGGTGCAATTTTGGAAACATAACGACATGACATAATAATTCATAAAAATACTTGTTGAGAGAGAAAGTGATATCTCATAACATTTAAATAAAATTGTAATTGATGGGGTAATATAGATACATGTATTCACACATGAAATTCGGAAATAAAAGGCATAACATAGTAAATAAACTTGATGAAAAAGGGGAAAGGGAATAACTCTAATGAAATTTAAGCTTGGTAATAAGTGTACATGGAAGGAATTAACAATAGTGGAAGTGGTATATCATTATTCATAATAAGGAGGGAATTATGGGGGTGGTGTAAAATCATACCCCAACAGTTGTAATTGAAAATACAAGGGTATAACAACAAAAAGAAACATGGAATCATTGAAAAAATAAGAAATCAATTACTTGGATGTGTGAACCCAATGTCTTGGGAGAGGCTTCTAGGGAGCTTGGGATTCCTTTGGAGTATTATAGAGAGATGTAGGCATAGGTTGGTGGAGATTGAAAGATTTTTAGTGAAGTGGAATGGGAGATTTAGTGGGTTTATATAAGAAATGAGAGGAAATTGTTTATTATTTTGGATTTGGACACTACACATTAAAATAATTGATAACACAATACATCCCATGGTTTTGTATAATTTTTTTTTTCAAAAGTTGAGTGGAAACCATTATTTTATAAGGAAAATAGTCGAACTTATTAAAATATTAGGTTTCTTATATATAGGTGAGTCACACTCTCAAGGAAATCAATTTAAAAGGTTAAAATATTTTTTAAGTCCTGGAGGGTCCACTAAGGAACCATAAAATTAATCAAAAAAATATAAATTCAAATTATTTAAATGGTAAAACATATATTGGTCGAACATAACTTTTACAATATTTTATTACATAACTACTGAGTCATTATGAAGTCATAAAACACATTATATATTCAAACAGTAGTTAATTTTTACAAAAAAAATCTGACTGCCTCAAAAAATTATGAAAAATTAACTATTATATAATTTAAACATAATAAATAAAAAAAATGATATTAATTTTATCTAAATAATTATAGAGATATGTGAATTTTTATTTTTAAAAATAAAAACAGTCATTTAATAAAAATTCATCATGTTTGACAAAAACAATTTTCAAACCTTAATAAAATTTAGAATTGTGTTTATAAAAAATATTCAATCATTTATATTTATTAAAAGGTAATTTAGTAATAATATTTTATTATAATTTTATCTAATTCAAAAAATACATTAATTCACCAAAATAGATATCTTAATTTAATATTATCTAATAATTCTATTTGTGATTAAAAAAACATTTACGAAGTAACAATAATAAAATGAATGTACATTACTTATTCTATACAAAAATAATTAACATAATCATAGTGCTAATGTCATGTTACATAACCCCTTATAATACACACATAATACCTAAGGGTAATGTGTGTGATAGTGACCGAATCTTAGGGTGGCCTGGATAATATCGCTTGGGTGATGTTCTCTATTAACTTCCCTTTCTCTCATAGGTAGTTCCATTCAAGATTACCATGTTGAATCTCTTCTTGGGCTTGGTTAAGAGCGAAGCCCAGTGACACTACCTACATTCCGAGCTCTGAAAAAATGGGCTTCGTATGGAGAAATTCTAAGGGATGTGGCCATCGCTTCCTTTTCCTGAGTAAATTATTATTTTTAAAGCCATATATTTATACTAATCAGGGGATCACTATTAAATGACTATATTAGCAACAATTACAATTATTAATGGAATTTTAAAATAAAAAACATAAAACCAAGGAAGTAAATATGTTTTATATATCCATTTTACATAATAAGAAATTTAATTAGATAAAGATGAATTTTCATTAATAAAATTTTGGGTTGTTACACACATTCACCCTGAGGAACTTACCCATCAGGTAGGACTAGTGCAGGACACCTCTAACCGAAGGAATGCATACCCCAATGGGATACCCACTAGTGTTCATCCAACCACATTTTTTCAAGTCCGAGGGCATTTGTAGACATTTCAATTTGGTCTCCTTCATATGAGAGATACAAAAGAGGGGGATACCTACCTTTCGTGTCTTAGAATAGGGCCCAAAAAGGGGATTATGAATTTCCAAGATTGGTTAGAGAAATTCATTCACATAGGGACTGCGAGGAGCTGTACATGCTTCGCTCAGGGGGGAAAGGATTCCCTAAACTATATATGCCTTAGGGAATGGACCAGATAAGAAAAAACACATGATTGAGGATTTATCCTAGTCATCAAGGGTCTTCTTGGGTGTCCCTAAATAGGTATCACACATTTCCTCAATTAGGGAAGGGACCTCGCACTAGTGGTTTTTAGCTAGGGGAAATAGGTTCCTCTCACAGGTGTCTTGTATTTCATATCCTAGAGGGGAATTAATCCCAATACCCCCCCTTAATTTCTTACTTCTCAGGTTATAGATGGATTCTAAAGGAATTTTAGAGGACCTGGGTGAAGGGGTTACATTACTAGAGCTTCAGGTCTTTTTTTTTTAATTTTTGAAATGTTCAAATAAGGAGCCCTAAGGTCCTATTTATAGGTATTTATGGGACCCTATTCAAATTTGGTTTCTCTTTCAGGTCCCTGAAATAGGTGTCCCTTGAATGTTTCTTGTACAGGGGTCCCATGAAGGTGTCATAATGTAGGTGTTCCGTGTAGGTGTCCTGTGAATGTTTCCAATGGAGGTGTCTTGTAAAGGTGTCTCATGCTAGTGTCCCATGAATGTTTCCCATAAAGGTGTCTCATGAAAGTGTCTCATGTAGGTGTCCCGTGTTTGTGTCCCATGAAGGTTTCTCATGAAGGTATCTTGTGCATGGGTCTCATGTAGGTGACCCATGTAGGTGTCCCATACAAGTGTCTTGTATAGGTGTCTAGTGCATGTCTCTCTTGAAAGTGTCCAATGCAGGTATCACATGATGATGTCTCATGTAGGTGTCCCATAATGGTGTCCCATGAAATTTTTATGAATGAAAAAAATACATTTTTAGTCATGAAACATGGGAATCCAATTTTTATCCTTCATTGCGAATAAATACACATTTCTACTGAAACTCAACATTTGGTGTCAAAGTAAGGTTCACATATTGAATTTTTGTGGTAAAGTGCATCTAAAAAATTTCATAGTGTCAACAGAATTCCCCCTTAGTATTAGAATCATTCAAATCGAAAATTGTATGATTATAAGGTAACCGTAGGAAGCTTTGAAACATTCCAACATTAATTGGTAGGATGTGGAAGTATCTCAACTATGTAAGTATGTTCTAATTTTTTCCCAATCCATAGGGAATAGAAAGTATAGATTGACTGTTTCTATGGTAATATGGATAACCCAACAAACATTGTTTCTTTTGTATCATCACCCTAAATTTTACCTAAGTCCAATATGGAGAAGTTTTATTAGGTGAGACTTGGATTTTTCATAGGAAAAATTTTATAGGTTATTATCCTAGCCATGTTTTTTGCCTTTTTCTTTTCATTGCTTTATTTTTCTTCTAAACTGCTAGAAGTGTAAGTCTAATAGGATGAGAAATGGATTTTTTCAGAGTTACCATTTCGTGTTTTTAAATTAGAGAGTATTTTGTATCTTTTGTTGGGATGATTAAAGTCATGAAAGCTAGAATATTTTTATTGGGTTTTTAGGTTGAAGGGGTTTGACCACAGGTTTTTAAATGATGACACAAAAAGGGATTGTTGTCTGTTACTTTTTTGAAAATTATCAAATACCCGATGAGGAATTTTGATTCATGATGTTTTAGTTCACGAATATAAAACAAGATATGAGACAAGAATGTGAGGAATGACCACGAATCTAGTTTGATAATATGTTTTCATCATGATATTTTTAGGAATTATGGGAATAGAGGAGGTCTCTCATGTTGATGAAGGTACCACTGGTTGAAAACCCCATTTTGTGGGAAACATTATACAAAGCCTACTACGGCGTGTTACTATATACTCAAGAAGTGGAATCCTATGGATGAAAAGACATATATATGGGAAACATACGAAAACAAAATTAGGGCATGTTACTGAATAGAAAGATAAATGAGTTCTCCAGATTTCCAACATACTATTACTAATGGTTCAAGGGAGTTGATTGAGACTCACATTTCTAAATACCATGATGGGTGGATTTTCCAAGGGGATATGTTTGAGAATGAAGAGTGCATCTATATTGGAATTATTAATTAATGGGAAACCACTCCTATATGAATTTTTCTTGTGTGAAGGAGGGTAAATTTTGTTAAATGTTTGATGTTAGGGGGAAGGGCCCCTTTCTGACAAGGGTTAAAGCATTGCGCAGTTTAATGTCATGCGACCAAGACATTTATCATGTAGTTTAATGTATTATAGAGAGGAAGTAGTTGTTAAATTTAACATCACGTGACTTGGATGTTTACTATGTAGTTTAATGTCATTCATAAATGACGTTTTGGGGATATAATTTAATGTCTTTATCTTTGTTTGAAGGATTGGGAATTCTACCCTTTCATGATAATATGATTGGGAATGAGCCATCACATTCATGTATGATGGGGGAATGTTTTAGGAAATAATATCTGGATCTCCAAATATTACGATTGGCATGAGGGAAGGGATTATGGAAACAGTGGAGGTGTCTCTTGTGGAAGAAATTTCCACTGGTTGACTATCCCGTTATTTGGGTGATATTCTGAAAATCCAATGGGGGTGTCTAATTTCATATTCAAGGAGTGGAATCCTTTTTATATAGTTCCCATTATGTTGGAGAATTATGTGAGTCCAATGAGGGTGTGTTACTACATAGCCAATAAAAGGATTTCCCATACATTTTGACATTATCTTGCCGATGGACATAAGAAGATTATAGAGATTAATATTTCATTGGATATAGAGATTGGTTTGTGGAAACAAAGTGATTGAATATATGAAGATAATTTCAATTAAATATGACCCATGAATGGGGGAATATGTTTTCTACATAGGTCTTACCCAAAATGAGAAATTTAGTTCACTTAGTTTAAGGTCACGTGACATGGACCATAGGATTGTGGAAATGATCGGTAATGTGTGGCCTACCGGACAATAGTCATTCTATTATACTTTGGACATAATGAGGAAATTGTAAACCATGGTTTACGGTTTTCTTGTATAGAGAGAAATAATATGGGATATGTATGTGAAGGATGATCATGGACAAAATTTTAATTGAGGGATCCATTTATGATGTCTTCAAATATTATAGAGATTGAAGTGGTTTCATTTTAGGGTGATGTTACTGCTAGTTTACAAATCTGTTTTGTGGGTGAATTTTTGCAAATAAAACTAGGGATACTAGATAATAAAGAGTGGAGTTATCTACATTATTGCACCATTATGTGGGTGAATTACAAAAATACAACTAGGGTGTGTTACAACATAGAAAGTAAAATGAGTCCTCAGGTATCATACACTCTATTATGGGTAGCTGGAGAAAGATTATGAAGATCTAAAAGTTTACAAGATTAATTATATGACCTATGGAAGGGATATTTCAAAGAATAGAGGAATTAATTTTACTTATATTTTTCATGATGTTTAGTCTCCCTTATATAGATCTGACTCATATTTAGGAGGGTACATATCTATTTACATAGTCCACACTTGAATGAGGGAGGCCAAATTAAGAGCTTCTTAGATAGTTATTTGTTTGTATGTAGGAGAGGGGGAATTATTCTTTACCCCATGGTTGGGGATAGGACATAAGGTATAGGTGTTACCACGTATATCATTTTGATGATAATCATGCCACACATTGTTCTTATAAAACTGAATAGTTTAAATTCATGCAGTAAGGGAATCAATCTTGCAGCTTAACGTCATGCAGTAAGGTTTAAGGGAACTCGATGAGAAAATATAATATCACTAATGGAATAGGGGATTGGACATTGGAATCACTACAAATCTTGATGGAGTAAGAATCAAGACACACATATTTCTTGAGTGACTTCCACAAACTGATTAGATTCATGAATGCAGAAAAAGGTTTTTTTTATATAGACTCACACATGGGGTGAAAACCCTTATTGGATCCTCTTATGGAGATTTGACTCATACATAATAGAGTGGGGACATTTCCTATATTACAACTAGACTCAGATATAGGATATGAACATCACAACATATCTCAAGGGAATGATAATCATTCTATACATAGTTTTGAAAGAACACATGTAGTTTAAAGTCATAAGGTAAGGACATATGGTGTACCTTTTATGGTTTTGCAACAAGGACCATGATAACCCCAATTTGAATTGAAATTCCTTACTTATGTTAGGAACTTCTATACCAAAACTCCTTATCCAACATGATATATTCTCAACCTAATTAACAAGGAGGGGTAATAAATTATTACATGACACAAAGGAAATACAAATGAAGGATTGGTTAATTTAGATTTTTTGGTTTCTATTCCAAGAGGTATGATCCATGCATCGATACTTATCTGATTAGAATGAGAATAAATCCAAAATTGGTTCTTGAATGATTCCCTATTAAAATATATTACCCCTACATAGGGAGAAGTAATTATTATATTTTGTTATATCTAGGACCAGGATTAAAGATTTGAGCAAAACTAAATATCCAATTAGAATGGAAATCAAGCCACACATAGTTTTTGAGGACATCAGGCATTTTATTATCATGTTATGAGGACATTATATGTGTAGTTTTTCATCTTTTGGTAATGTGTTGGGTCACCCTATGTGGAAGGGAAGAATAATTGTGGTTGGGCATGACATTAGGGGTCTGAGCATCACCACACATCCTCTGATGGTTGGAATCAAGTGAGACATAGTTCTTGGTAAAATTTCCACACATCAACTAGGATTTGACAAGATGAAATGGGATGTTGATGTTCTCTTGAATTATGGATGGTCCTAGGACATAAGTTCTACGTGTCACTACGCATCTCATTGGAATGAGAATCAATTCAAACACATTTCATGAAAATTTCCCTATGCATGTCTGATTCGTACATAGGGAAAGAAGGTTTTTTCATGGTTGGACCTGTGATGGGCAGTATGGGTGTCACTATAAATCTCATTGGATTGAGAATAAATCCATAGGAAATTATTTATAATAGTTCCCCACATCTAGTATTTTTTCACATAGGCAAAAGGGGGATTTGATATTTTCTATAATGATGGATGGTCCAATGACATGAGATCTAAGTGTGAGGAAGTGTCTTTTTGAGATACGAATCAAGGAATACATAGTTCTATAATGATTTTATGGCAGGATACCAAAACTATAAAATATAACCTGGTTGTTCATGGATCAACATTTTATGCTATTTTATGTTATGCAACAAGGACATTAACCATGCATTTTTACATCATGTTGTAAATAAGTTTTCATATAGATTAATTTATTGTTCCTAGGAAATTAGGCTATGTAGTTTAATTACTTAAAGCTTGGTCTATATGTTACTACGCAATTTAACGTCCTACTACTAGGATAAATATCATGGAATTTAGGATCATGGGATAAAGACCAACTATATAGCTTAACATCATGCAACTGATATGTATATCATAAAATTTAACATCATATGGTCGGGAAAACATGCTACATGATTTAATGTCTTATATTTTAACTATATAACATTGTTCAATTTAACATCCCACTACTAAGATTAATGTCATGAATTTTAAGAACATGTGAAAAAGAACGAATATGTAGTTTAACACCATAAAGATGAGATTTATAACATCTTGTTTAATGTCATATGGTCCCGGTGACATTCTATATAGTTTAAATTCTTACATCATGTAATATACAACACCTTTTAATTTAATTTCCTACTTCTAGGATTAATGTCATGGATTTTATGGTCATGTGAAACATACCAACTAAACGGTTTAATATCATTTACATGAGACAAATACCATGCATTTTAACATCATACAGTCTGAAAGCCATTATATAGAGTTTAATGTCTCACAGCTTGGTCTATACGACATCATGCTGTTTAACATCCTATTGCTAGGACAATTATCAGGCCATTTAAGGTCATTCTAAAGAGACCAAACACGTATTTTAGCATCATGTAAATGAGTCATATACCATGAATTTTAACATAATATAGTCAAGATTACATGATACATAGCTTAATGTATTATAACTTGGAATATACAATGTTGTGTAGTTTAACATCATATTCCTAGGTTGAATTTCTTTCCTTTTAAGGTCATCCAAAAGGACAAACTATTCATTTTAATGACATGGAAACAATATTTATACCATTTTTTTAACATCATACGGTCAAGATGACATGACACATAGTTTAATGTCTTTCAACTTGGACTATATAGTGCTATGTAGTTTAATATCCTTCGGCTAATATGGAATCCATTCGATTCAAGGTCATGTAACAAAGAGAAACTGAACATGTGAATTTCATGAATATGAGACATATACCATGCAGTTAAATGTCATATGATTAGGATGATAATCTATCCAATTTTTTGTATTACATATATGACTATACAACATGATGAATTTTAATTTCTTATCTCTAGGACGAGTGTCGTGTGACTTTAAAAATATATTTCCAAGAAACATGTATTTTTTTAGTCCGTAAAAATCTATCCATCTATTGAGATAATGGATTAAGCTCTATTAGAGTAGACCATGTGTATGGAGCAAGGTCCTTGCCACTCTGGATAAAGCTTTAGAGGATTCCTTCCTAGTATCATTAAGGCCCTAAGGACCAATAAAAGTTATCCTTGGAGAAAACAATAGACGTATAATTTCTTGTTAAAATCCCTTGCTTACAAAATTTGATGGACCTCAATGTGATGAAAAGTATGAAATCATTTCTCATTAAGTCTATCTAATTCATAAAATCATTTTTTGTATTTATCATCCAAGGACAGCTGGGAAAATATGGAAATATAGAGTGATGGAAATTGAACCTTTACCGGTAGGACTACTTTTATCTTGTTTTCCAATGAATATGGGGTTTCTCATGTGGAAATACGTGTTGTAGTATGGTAATCCCAAAAGTCAAGAAAGATCCTGTCCGGAAATTTTTTTATCCTTATCCACCATCTTCTAGAGTGTGTTCAATAGGGTCTTGTTGAAGGCATCTCTCTTTCCATTATTTATTGTATGATAGCGGGATGAATGGATGGATTTGATATTGTACTCCTCATATGGATTTTCCACCATAGTAGAACATAAATTGGTGTTATTGTCGATTATTGTTTTATGAGGGATAAATAATTTGTTAATGTTCTTAGCTTTCATGAAGTTGATGATACTTTTGGATCTGAATTATTTGAGTGGAATTTCCTCATCCCATTAATAGAAGAAGGCAGTAGTAGTTAAGATGTATTTGAACTACTTAGCCATAGATGGAGGGTGTGGAACCACAAAACCCATTACCCACATGGAAAATTGATAGGATTATTTTTTTGTATGTAGAAAATCTTACGGTTGATGAATGATGTTTTCATACAATTGGAAGGAATGAGATTTATTGGTGATTTCTATGAAATCTTGTGTTGTAGTGGGCCAATAGTACGCAATACTTCATATTAGATGAGAAATGATTGATCCATAACTGGTGGCCAACATAGGCTCCTAATAATAATTCTTTTATGATAGAAGTGCTATCTTCTTCATCAATATATCTGGGAAAGACTGCATCAAATACTTATTTATAGATTACTTTCTGATGATTTGGGTTTTCATAAAGATAGAAGTTGGTTTCCAACCATAAAATTGGTATTTCCAAGATCTATCTGGTGGGAGTACTCTATTATAGATATAGTCTATGATGGAAACCATCCAAATAGTTTTATGACAATATAGTTTAGTAATAGGACTAACTTCATTGATCTTATCAGTTCTATATTGAAAAAAGGTGTTATCTTTCGACGATGCACAATTCTGATGATGGTTTTCCCCTAGTTTGTTTCTTCCAAAGTCATATCTAAATTTTCGATCGCATATTTTTTTTGGAATTCATTGATCTTGGAATGTGAGTTCATGTTGTATTTGGGTGGATTCCTTTCATTAACCCTTATACATTGTCAATATGGGGGATTAACACTTATTTTATGATATCTTAACCCCATTTGATATGTTTAATCACCAACTCAGAATCACTTTTCACTTCTAAATGGTCCACCGGTATTTGGAGTTCTAGTTCTAGGTTTAAAAATGAGCTCCTGATATCCAATATCATTATTTGTACAACCCTATGATAGAATAAAGGAGTAACTAAAAACATCCCTCACTAGGGTGATGAGAATGATCAGGAACCTAACTTTGATGAGCTTAGGGTCGTACATTATCTTTCATATTGGGCTCTTAAATGATCATTAGAAATAAATTTACCATGTTTTTTGTCCACCTTGAATAAAAAATACACATTCATCTGATATTTTAGTATTCAATGATATTGTTTCTACAGATGTAGATTCTATAATAAAATATTCTAAATAATGTCCTTTAGCCTCTTTTGAGGCGGAAACTGCAAATCAAACTACTAAAGGATAACCACCCAACATTTCAAAAGCACTTTAAACATAAAAATGATGATATATTTGAGTGGTTATATGAGAGTCCATGTGAACCATATGGTGCTATAAATATATTCCTAGTTTTTGAACCATGAAGATTAATGCCAAGGATCTCTTCTCTATATCTAAATAGATATTTTCAGCATCGAGCATGGTTGAAAAAAGATAATATTTTTAGCATCGAGCATGGTTGAAAAAAGATAATAGAGTATGTTTTCATTCCAAGAATGTTTATCCTATACGAGAAAAGTTTCTACAGGTCACTCTAGGGTTTTCAAGTAAAAAATGAGTTTCTTCCCATCAATAAGAAGTATTAGTACTGATGGGATCAAGAGGTGTTTCTTGGGGGTTTTAAATGCCTACTGGTAGTCACTGGTCCAATGATATGTTACCCCTTTCTTTTACAACTTAAGGAAGGGAAAAAATTTCATGAATGGTTTTATATGAAACACCTAATGTTGGATAAGATTCCTTGAAGTCCATTCAACTCTTTAAAGATTTCAGGAGGTGACTTTTTGAGGGTAACCATTTTTTCGTAGGGTCAACTTCGATACCGCGATGATGTACGATGAAGCTACAAATTTTTCCTGAGGTTACCCCAATGTAAAAATTCAATGGATTCATCTTTAGGCTATATTTTCTAAATTTTCTGAAAATAGAATCTAGGTTATCTAGGTGGTTAGATTTTTTTCGTGGCTTAACCACCATTCATCAATGTTTCATTCAAAAAACATTACCTAGAAGGGTTTGAATATGCGAATCATGTCACATTGGTACATGACAATGACATTATTCAAAGAAAAGGGAATTAACTAATAGAAAAATACGCCATAAGGGTCCCAATGGTAGGGTATTTTTCATCTTATGTGGAAATTAAATTTGATTATACCCTAAATATCCAACCATGAAGTTAATGGACTGATATCCAATCATTGCATCGATCAGTAGCTTTGTGATCAGAACTGGCAAATCAACTTATAGAAAATTCCTATTTAGATCTAAAAAGTTTATATAGACCCTGAAATTCACATTATTAATCTTTACTAGGATGATTTTATCGAGCCATTTCAGATATTGGACTTCCCAGATAATGTTAGTCTAGATGAGATTATCCACTTCGGTCTCAATTTTAGAGGAGCAAGTCATGTGTGTCCTTTTGGTTTCCTATTTATATCCCTTATGGCCTTCTGGAAAGGTCATGTGATGGGTGGCCATGTTAGGATCATGGTCTGGAATCTCTATGTAATTCTTGGTGAACACATCTAATTAATTCATTAGGAAGGAGTTATATACCTCTTTTTCTTTATAATTCATGGTCGCACTGATCAAAGTGGGTAATGAATATTCTTCAATTCCTAAATTTATTTCTTTGATATTATCAATAGTTATGGAGAAACCTTCCAAAAATTCTGATGGGTAATCCTTGAGGTCTTCCTCTTCCCCACTTTCATGATTTACCTCTTATTCCTATACTTGGGAAGTATGTGATGAAGCAAGTTTCCCAATGTTAGGGGAGGAGTCAACATTTGCAGATTCATAAGATGAAGAAACTACTTTCGGCTCGATTGATGGTGCACAAATATTTTGGATCTTCGAATGTGAGATGGGGGACTATGAATGAGAAGCCTAATTTTCTCCCATTTTCATGATAAAATCTTCAAGACTAGATAACAAAATAGGGATTTTTTTGAAGCATTGGGGATGAAATGAATAAATTTTGATCTGGTCCTTCATTACTATTTGGAGAGTTAAAAAATTATCCCACATTGGTCATTATTGTTTTCATAAATAACATTATAGTAGTCGCTAAATGTGTGCTCAAAGTCAAGACCACCTATTAAATTTGTTTTTTTGGAAGATTGTACTATGAACTAATCTTCTTGAATGGATTATTTAGATTCATATCCATACCATTTGGGGAATTGATTCAAGTGACATCTTTAATCAAGGACAATTTCCCTTCCCTGTGGTAGAATCCCAGGTCAATATATAATGGATCACATGATTTAAATGGGTATTTCCCCCATGAAGGTACCCAATTTGACTATTGATACAATATTTGAGGCATTGGTGGTATGATGAGGGTATACCCACATGATGATTTAGCCAAGGTCTTCCCAGCAAAACATTGAATGTAGTATCTTTACGAAGAACCATGATTTCTATGTTAGACACAAGATGCATGAACAGAGTTTTGAGTTTGATTTTTTTTAAAAGGATTTCTCTCATTATTTTCATAACTCTATAACATTATAGTTGATGGGGACAAGTTAGATTCTATGAAACCCATTTGACGAAGCTTTTGGACCGGAATGAGGTTGACTCCTGTGCCATAATCAATTAGGGATTGTCAAATATGAATATCATTTATCCTAATAGATATATGTAAGGGTATGAAGTGTCCCTATATAATGGTATCCTAATCCAAGTATATGAAAGATATGAGCATGTGAAATTCCATAGGACCATTCTCTACATGAAACAGTTCAACAAAACAATCCTCGACTTCAGATTTTTTACGGCTTGACAAGGCCTCTAAGAGTGCTTCCTAGAAGTTATTTGATAGGATCAAATAATCTAAGATTTAAAAACTAGGCAGTACCTAGGCTAATTTTTTCAAAATACAATACATCTGTTCTATATTTATATGAATCCCAATATGGGGATTCTCTTTTGTAGGTTCTTCAGGAACTGAAGTACTTGATGTGGATGTATCAACCCTTGGAACAAGAACTAGAGGTGCTTCTGCTCTCAGTGGATAAGGTCCACTAAGTATGCAAGCACACTGAGGTCGATTAGATGATGACATATCCTTAAGATGATCTTCCAATATAATGTTGTGATGAAAACATATGAAATTTATGTGGGATCTTTCTTGATAATGTTGAGCTCATTGGAGATCTCTAACATGAGTTTCATCTGAATAGACACTTCAACCACAGATGTGATTAGAGTAGTGACTCATATCATGATCAAATATTCCCTTATATACTTGAATCTGATCAACTATTCCCCCAGTTATGAAATATATGTTGGGAATTTGGGTTCACGGTCCCCCACATAATATGATAAGGGATATATTAAGTGATTAACATTAATGGAACTAAAGATCAACTCCTCGTTTGATGAGGATTTATTATGGTGGGTTGATCCATATTATACAAATTGGCGAGGCGGTGCCCATGATTCTGGGACTATATGTATTAATTAAAATAATTTTAAAGACAAATTAATCCATGTATTAGCATAATATTCATATTTTTTTCTTAATCTTAAATCCATGTCTCTTTATGGAAGACTGGCTCTCGAAGGTATGAGTTTCCAATGAAGTCAACTGTGACACGAAAAAAGTGGTCAGGGGCATAGTTTGATGTTTCAACTATGCTCGAATGATTGAGTGAGTCTATTTGATCATTTCCTTGACCGTCCAATAGCTGAAATTATATGTACAATTTATATAAAATTTCTTCCATACATTATCCTCCTTTGGATTGGTGGTATAAAAATACACTATTTATGACAGTGGTTTTCCCAACATCACTTTCCTGGAGTCCACCAACTTTTGTAGGATGTCTTTAAAAACATAACATTCTTGAATTATGTTCCCCAATGCTCAATATAAGAGTGAATAGTTTAGTATATCTTCATCACTATCCTTGTTATAATTATTTTAATTTGGAAACTTTATCAAGTTGTTCTCCCATGCTGATATGAAATATCCAAAGACTTGGTCAGTTTGAAAAGAATATAATTTTTATTCATCTCCTCATATTATTTCCATATATGATCCATTTTATCATATTGATGGGTGGGAACTATTTCTGACACTCAAGATGAAGAAACACCAGATATGATGCTGTATTTAGAGTAGGAGCAGGTGCAAAGGCTGGCTTAAGTGTAATAGTGTTAGCCCTTCATTTACCATTCTATTTCTATAAGCTCATGGATTTAATAGGGTCATTGCCTTGGCATGTGTGATGGAGTCCTACACTCTTTTAGAAATTGTTTCATGTTCCTAAAATCCCATTTTGTATTTTATAGGGATGAGGGATGTTCCAAACTCATTGTGAATATTCACTATATATATGGGAAATAAGTCTTCTTGAGGAAGCTATAAGTTCAAGGAGTTTGTAAACCCTTTACACCAAGAAATGAAATACAAGAGCCACTCATTAAACCAATGTTTTCAATTTGAGTAGTTGGGAACTATTTTCTTATATAATATTGATAAAAATTGTATGAAAAACATCTGATGGAGATCGTCCCACCCTATAATTGACTGATCCCACAATCTGGTGTATTGTATAAAGGATGGAACTTGTAGTGATTAAACAAAGCACCCAAGATTCACAAACACTTTTTGTTTAGGGGTCCCCATAATGGGATCAAATCAGGACACAAAATGTGTCTAGTGTTTCTCTCAGTCCCCTGAGCCACTAAAAATAGGAAATGTAGGATTCACAATGTTTTTTGGGGGAAGAGTCAGATCTGCCCATTTGGGGTAAGGATTCTTATCTAGTTGTACCAATGAAAATCAATCCTCTATGGATTCCAATAAAGATATTTATGACTCAATAGTATTCATGATCCCTTGAGGAATGTCTATCTGAGATGGAGCATGAACAGGTGTTGTAGCCTGTAGGGCCATCTCTGGTGGCACTATTGGTATCTTCTGTGGGTAACCTATAGGGGTAGGTATATAAAGATATGATTGGACCTTTTATAGTTGTGTACCAAATAGATTTAATTCTCTATCAACAATTTTGGGATCCAAATTTATTAGTTTGTGGAGTCCAACATTGAGAAGATGTTATGTCTCCCTTCCAATTGCAATGATGAACCCTCTTTATTAAGGTACTCTGGTTGGGAGTTAGATATGGTGATATGTTTATAGAACATACCCAATATGAAGTATTCCTCAAATTGGTTCCATATTGAGTCTCCTCAATTATTTAATCTCTTCCTTTTGTTGAGAAAATATTTACTCAAGTGTAAGGGTTTCAAACCCTCCATACGGTAGGTGAGGCTCAATCAAACCCTTTCCCTTTTTCTTATTGGATGCTCTTTGAGGAGGTAATGATGGATTTTTGGAGGGAATACAAAAATTCATGGAATGCCTATAGTTGTAGGTATACACACCTCCTTCAATTGTTTTTATGTGTACCATACTGTGAACTGAAACTTCCTCCTCCATCTCCTCTGAATTGGCCTTATAAGAACCCGACCTTACAACATTACATAATATTGAATTAAATGAATAATTGATATTGAGAATCTTTTCTGGTTTAGAGTTTTAGAGAATTAGGATATAGTTATTACATCTCAAAAGATTACAAAGCAGACAATTCTACTCAGTTTCCATTTTTTTCACCAAAATAAAAACTCCTGAAAAAAAGAGTCATCTCTAGTTCCATGTTTTAGATAGCATGACTTTTCCTTGATCCCATCCTTGACACTATTAATCTTTAAATTTTATGTAAAACATTTCAAAACATGGGATGGGCATAAAAAGCTCAGTAAGGGTTATAAAATAAAGAATGAAAACATTAGTTCATCATTACATACCTAACATATGCTCTTTAACAAACCTCATGAAATCATAAGATTTATGAATAACACATTGAAAACATAAATAATAATGTTAACTTGTGGCATCCATGTCATACTTACATTGTTGCTATCAGAGATACATAGGTAGTTCCATTTGGAATACCCATCAGAATATATTCCATAAATCTCTTAGGGGAAACATTCATGTTTACCTACGTCACATTACCCAATGCATTGGAAAGCTATCTCGGGATCACCCACCCTAGGTTTATCACGAAACCACCCGTATTTGTAAACAATGCCCAAGAACCATAACATATTCATAACACATAACATAAATATAAATGAATGCTAACATTTCCACATTCTAATCACAATATATCATTTAAATATATTGACACAAAAAATCCATTATCAAAACCATTTTCAATACAAAAATATGTAAAAGAGTAAATGGTATTTATTTTCCTTTTAAAAACATTACTTCTTGTTAAGGAACCCAAAGATCAAATAATACTCACAGCGGCGGAATGGTCATTTCCACAACATGAGTTTAAAAGAAACATTCTTTTTTTTTCCTCATTTAGTGAAATAATTCATAGAAAAATATTCCCTTTGAATGAAATGAAAAGGCAAATGTATTTATACACCGTATAAAAGAAAGTTGAGAATAAAACAAAATATACCTCTATGAATGGGGATTGAGAAGAAGTCCCTTACCTCATGTCGGACTTGACCCGTTTGTCCTTATATCTCTTGAATAATAAAATAAAGTTAATTTCTACTTGGTTAAGAACCTTTCTCAAGTTTATTATTCCTTTTATATCACTTATTACCATGTTATAAACATTATGTAATCATTTTAGTTATTAACGGTTGTTTCGTCGATATTTGGTACTTAAGTAAAAATGAACAACATATAATTACAAGTAGTTCATGTCACCTATAATCCATTATATCCAGAATGATATTAATGATTTAGATATAATATACATAATATATATCCATTTTATATATGTATTTATAATAATAAATATTATTTGGAGATAAGAAATGAAATGCACCATTCATGGAGACTGTAAGCTGTACGTACGCATGAACGCTACTTTCATTTCTATTTCATAAATTAATTGAATTAAAACATAATGATACCTAGGTATATTATAAATCCAGTATAATATCATATATAATATCATTAACTCTATCCTTCATACGTCCCACATATGGCATTAACGAGTCATATCACTTTGAGGGGGCGGTAGTCCGCACTTCCTCAAATGGAATTATCGCGTTTACCCACTATGGAAACCATATAGGTATGATATAAATGAAAAATACAAGAGCATAAAAAAATATAAACATAATATATATCATATATAAATATAGTTCCATCTTAATGGCCACCATGAGAGGCAGTATAAGATAATTGAACAATCATCGCTTCGTGAGGCATTAGTTTCCCATTCATAGAAATAGTATGTTCTTCACCCATTAGATGGATGTGTGTGTAAGTGTAGTTATAATAATTCTCATATAAACATCCTATTATATTTAGGATACTGGTTTTGTAATAAAATAAAGTAATAAAAAGAGTTTAGGGGGTTGGATAAGTAAAATAAAACAATAGAACTTAAGAGAAGATGTTACCTTTAAATCAGGTAACTCCCTTTGGTTTGAAACAAAAGGTTTTCTTGAAGTGTTTTATACCTATGTTATGGATTATAGGATGAATATATAGATCTTAGGATCTTATTGAGGCATAGGTTGCGTGATCCAAAGGCTGGGGAAGTTTGAAAAATGGGTTAGAAGTGAGGTCTTTTTATAACGGAGAGGAGGGGCTCTTTAGGAAAGATTGAAACCATTATTTTATAATAACCTCATCTTCAGTTTAAAAAGGACAAATAATAGTTAAATTAAAATTTTATATGACTCATGGTAGAAATAAAATCATCCAATAAGAATGGGATAGTTTTTTGATATTGTTTTAATATTTATAATCTAATTTATTTAAATCATTTATTAATGAGACAAATATTGAATCATTATTGTGTCATAAATAATTTAATTTATTTAATATAAGAAAATTATAAAACAAATACCATGATATAGGAAATCGTTTTAGCTTTACAATGAATATTTATAGTCGTATGGATAACTTATATAACCCCATGAAAAATTTTATTTACTAAAATATATTTGTTTATGTCATTATTGTCTTTTCTTTAAATAAATTAATATAAAGTGTCATTATTACTCCCATGTGGCCCCATGGGGTCTCAAATTCGACCCAAGGATGCCCAGGGTTGGATATGTATCATCCAATAGGGTTAAGACACATGTTACTATAATTTAATATTTTTATAATAATATATTTTACACTTATTTACTATATTTACCCTTTAATCATGGTAAATAAAATATTTAATGTTGTAAATATTTAATATGTCTAAAAATAAAAGTTAACTATTTACAAAATTTTGACCTACTAATTCCAAATATGGAATCCATTTTTCTAAATTCAAGACACCGAAGTGGCTGAAATTAATTTAAAATTATTTCCCACTATTAAAAAGGGTGTTTTTAAGAAATTATAACTATAAAAATATTGAGAATTGTTTACGTCCAATTTCAAAGTGAAATTAATTCCAATGTCCAACATTGGATTAAATATTAATAATATATTCTAATTACACTTTAGAACGAATTAAAAAGATAATCTAACCATATTAATAAATTATATTAAAAGTCACTTTTGAATTAAAATACAAAATTTTTCACTAATCATTAAAAAATGAACTTTATCAGAAAAAAACCAAAAATTTACCCAAAGTAAATTTTGATGTCCAAAATATAAAGAAGAATTTTATTTTGTCAAATAGAACATATAAAAATGACCAAAACTGGATTTAAATAGGATTCTCAATCAAAAGGCGGTAAATCGACGCTTTTAAAGAACATTAGAGTATTTATGGTTAGATTCATTTACATTTTAAGCCTCTAAATTTTATTATATAAATGTAAAATCATTTTACAAAAATGTATAATAATATTTTAGTAAGTTATATTCATTCCTTCTGATAAAATGGCTTGGTGTCAACTACCATTTAAAATAATAATATTATATTATTAGTGGGCAACGTAAGATTTCGACGAAACCCGCTGTTGCGTATTGGGTACGCTATCAAACATAGAATCCCCTTTAAAGTAAAATTAATATTTAATTCAAAAATATTAAGAAACATTCAAATGTATTATTCTTTATTTACTTGGGATGTTATATCCTTCCCCCTTTTGGGAATTGCGTCCTCGTAATTTTTATTCACTTATCAAATAAGTGGGGGTATTTATCCCTCATAACATTTTTAGATTCACACATTGCCTCTTCAACCATATGGTTTTTTTTTAAAAACATTACCTAAAAAATTACCTTATTCCACAACAATATCTCACTACAGTCAAGAATCTAGACTGGTTGTTTCTCAAAGGAGAGGTTCTCTTCCAACTGAACTACCTCTGGGCTTAAAACTTGAGATGGATCTGGAATATACTTTCTCAACATTGAAAAATGAAAAACATTGAGTACCTGAGATAAACATGGGGGTAAAGACACATTTTACCAACTAATCCAACTTTATCTAGGATTTCATAAGGTCCAATAAACCTCAGACTCAAATTTCCCTTCTTACCAAAATGCATCACACTTTTCCATGGAGAAACATTGCAAAAGACATGATCACCTACCTCAAAAGATAGATCCTTCCTCTGGTTATCTGCATAGATTTTCAGCCTGCTCTGTGTTGTTCTGATGTTATACTAAATCAATTTAACCTTTTCTACCATCTCTTCTACCAATTCTAGTTCCATTAGCTTTCATTCACCTACTTCATCCCCAAAAGCTATAGTTCGACAATGCTTTCCATATAATGCCTCAAATGCAGCCTTCTGTATACTGGAATGAAAATTCTTCTTATATGAAAATTCAACCAAAGAAATATATTGGTCCCAATATCCCTAGTAATCCAGTGAAATAGCTCGTAGCATATCCTCCAAGGTCTGAATTATTCGTTCTGACTGCTCATCTGATTGAGGATAAAAAGCTATACTAAAATATAATTTAGTACCCGATGAATTTTGAAGGACTTTCCAAAAGTTAGATGTAAACCTAGTATCAAGATCAGATACAATAGACAGGGTAACACAATGCAACGTGACTATCTCTATAACATACAATTGAGAAAGTTTATTTAGAGACAATTTATCTCAAATAGGAAGAAAATCAGAAGATTTAGTCAATCGATCAATAATAAACTGGATTTCATTGTTAAATCTAGAGGTCTTTGGTAATCCCACAACGAAATCCAAGGATATATATTCCCATTTCCACTCTAGCACTGGTAAAGACTGAAGCATCCCTTTCAGTAACTATCGCTATGCTTTAACCTGATGACAAGTCAAACACTGCATAGGAAATTGAGCAATATCTTTTTTCATTCCATCCTGCCAATAATAATCCAGAAGATCTTTGTACATCTTAGTATAGCTAGGATAAACTAATAATGGGGATCTATGAGCTTCACATGTCAACTCATTCTTCAACTGTGAATCACAAGGCATGAATAATCTTTTCCCAAAAATCAAAACATAATAATTATCAATGTTAAATTCAAAAAAATACCCTTCTGAACCAACTCTAACTTTTTTTGTAACTCACTTTCTTATTTCTGTGCTCGCTTAATTCTGTCTAACATAGATGATTCCTCTGACACCTGAAACAAAATAGAAAAATTTCCTGCACCAACAACTTCTATGCCAAAGTTCATCAAATCAAAAACCAAAGGATCTTGTTCCAAATGTAGCATGGTTAGGGAAGCATTACATTTCTTACTCAAAGCATCAACAACTATATTTTCCATTCCTAGATGGTAATGGATCGTGCAATAATAATACTTGATTAATTCCAACCATCTCCTATGTCTCATGTTCAATTCTTTTTTAGTGAATATATACATCAAACTATTATGTTTAGTATATATTTTACAGTTCACTCTATATAAATGATGCCTCCAAATATTTAAAGCAAAAACAATAGCAGCTAATTCCAAATCATGTGTAGGGTAATTTAACTCATGAGGTTTCAGCTGATGTGAAGCATAATCAATTACCTGATCATTCTGTATAAGGAAACAATCAAGTCCTTTCAATGAAGCATCACTGTAGATAAAAAATTCACCATTTCTAAAAGGCAGTTCCAAAACTAGAGCGTTCACCAATATTTTTTTCAATTCTTGAAAACAATCATCACATTCTTTTTTCTAGATGAACTTACCTCCTTTTTGAGTTAACATAGTCATTAAACTAGATAACCTCAGAAATTTTTATGAAAAACCTTCAATAATAACCTGCCAGACCAAGAAAACTATGAATCTAGGTTATATTTGTGGGTCTTCACCATTCTTCAAAAAACAATTTTTACCAGGATCAACAGTTATGCCATTTTTTGAAATAATGTTACCCAGAAATGAAATTTATTATAACCAAAACTCACACTTGCAGAATTTCTTATACAGTTTCTTTTCTTTTAAGGGTTTCAAGACAACCCTTAAATTACTTTCATGCTCCTCTTTACTTTTAGAAATAACAAAAATATCATCAATGAGCAGAACCAAAAACTTATCCATGAACTCACGAAAAATTCTATTCATAAGATCCAAGAATACAACAGGTGCATTGGTTAACCCAAAAGTAATAACTACAAATTCATAATGGCCTTATCTAGTACTAAATGTAGTCTTCAGAATTTCTACTAACATTACTTTAAACTGATGGTACCCTGACCTCAGATCAGTCTTCGAAAAATACTAAGCTCCATAGATCTGATCAAACAAATCATCGATATGAGGGAAAGGATACTTGTTCTTAATAGTGATTTTATTCAATGCTCTATAATAAATGCAACCTCTCATCGAACCATCTTTTTTTAACAAATAAGACAGGAGAACCTCATGGTGATGTGCTAGGTGGAATGAAACCTTTATCAAATAACTCCCTCAATTGATTCTTTAACTCTAAAATTTCAATTTGATCCATTCGATAAGGGGGTTTTGAAATTGGTTTAGCATTAGGAACTAAATAAACTGTAAATTCAACTTCCCGATAAGGTATAAAACCTAGAAACTCATCATTAAAAACATCAAGGTACTCATTTACCACTGGCACATCATTAATCTCAACACTTCCTTGATTTTTAACAATATATTCATGTTAACATTCATTTCCTTCTTTTAGTATTTTCACAGCTTCTTGATATGTTATCAAAAGTAAGGGTTCATTCTTGTACACAAACTGAAAATATTTTTAAAAATAAACCTCTTTAGCTCTGCAGCCCATCTTAGCATGATAAACAGAAACCTAATCCACACCCAAAATAACAACAAACTATACTAGAGGAAAAACAATAAGATTTGTAGGTAGATTCTTCCTTCACACAAGGACATGAAGGTTATTATAATTTATTTTTATTCCAACATTTTCTCCAAGTGTTTTTACCATATGTTCTGTATTCATATCATGAGATGGAATTCCCAATTTACTAAACAATTTCATAGAAATGAATGAATGTGTAGACCCTGAATCAAACAATACATTGGTATAATCTGAACAAACAAACAGTGTACCTGATACTACTACATTCGATGGCCCAAAATCTGCTGAAGTAGTTGCAAAGGATTTCACCACCCCTTTCTGCTTATAGTCTGGCTTCTTTCCCGTAGTTTATTTCTTCGTTGGATAGTCATTTTCATAATGACCCATTTCATTACACTTGAAACATATTACGGGATGTAAATCAGATTTTTTCTTACCATTACCTTGATCCTTTTCAATGCAATTACGAGCCTTATATCCCATTTTAACACATTGGTAGCACTTACCAGAATTCAAAAGACATTCTACCACAAGATTTTTACCACAATTTTCAAAAACTGTAAACTTAAGTTTCTGACCATCAGGCTTTTTTGAAGAGTTAATCTCATTCATCTACCACCTCAACCTCTTATTCTATTGTATGTCAAAGAACACCTGATCATCGGCAAACTCCATTTCCACCTTCTTCACAGAATGAAAAAGTTTTTCATAAATTTTGAACTCATGAGAAGCTAAATCCCTTAGATACATTGGATTTAATCCTGAGTAAAAATGATAGATTTTAATATCAAGAACTCATTTGAAAATATGATCATAACTTGTCAGTCGGGTGAACTTTGCTTCATAAGCAGCCAATGAGTCATCCTCCTACTTCAATTAAATGAATTTTTAACCAACCTAAGTCGAACCACCTCAAGAAAATATTTTTCAAGGAACATACCATTGAATTCATCCCAATCAAGAGCATCAATCTCCTCACTATTACTGATATTTTTCACCATCGACCACCACTGATCAGCTTTACCTTGAAAACGGTAAACAACAAGACTAACCTTTTGGTGTTTTGAACATCCCATGACATGAAATTTTTTCTCCAGTTCTTTAATCCACCCTTCTGCGAGCACAGGTTCAGATGATAATCTAAATGATGGGAGATGTTTCCTCATTAAATTAATTACTACTAACATGTTCTTCTGTGGTTGATTTGGCTGATCTCATGCATGGATATCATCACCAATTATAGTCGGATGCAACTGTTCCATTACTAAAACAAACTATTCAGTTCTGATTCCGAACATCTCAGGTTGCTGATTTGGAAAGCTATCTTCCTCTTGATGTTGTCCCAACATAGCTATCCTGTTTCCTCTGAGGAAAACCATTCTGGACATAGAAATATCTTAGACAAAGCAACATGGTAATCTGGAAATTCTATATCATTTAAATATCAACATTAATTAATTTATGGATATTAATTTAACAATACCCTAACTCATAATGTTATCTAAAACGACCTACAATTCCAACTATAAGGACATGACCTTGAAACATTACATAATATTGAATTAAATTAATAATTCACATTGAGGATCTTTTCACGTTTATAGTTTAAGAGAATTAGGACATAACTATTACATATCAAAAGATTAAAAAGTAGACACTTCCACTAAGTTTCCATTTTTTCACAAAATAAAAACTCTTTAAAAAAAGAGTCATGTCTAGTTCCATGTTTTAGACATCATTCCTTTTAATTGATCCCATCCTTAACCCTATTCATCTTTAAGTCCTATGAAAGAAATTTCCAAACATGGGATGAGAATAAAATTCTCATTAAGTGTTATAAAACAAAGAATTAAAACATTAATTCTTTATTACATACATAATATAAGCTCTTTAATGTACCTCATGAAATCATATGATTTATGAATGACAAATAGAAAACATAAAGCATAAAGGTAACTTGTGGAATACATATCATACTTACATTTTAGCTATCACAACTACATAGGGAGTTACATTTGGAATACCCATCACAATATATTCCCAAAATCTCTTAGAAGAAATATTCAAATTTAAATTCTCCACGTTACCCAATGCATTGGAGAGCTATCTCTAGCTCATCCAACCTAGGTTTATCATGGAACCACCCGTATACGTAAAAAATTCCCAAGAACCAGAACATATTCATAAAACATAAAATAAACATAAAGGAAAGATAACATTTCAACATTCTAATCAAAATATATCATTTAAAAATATTGACATAAAAAATCCATTATCAAAACCATTTTCAATACCAAAATATGTAAAAGAGTATATGGTATTTATTTTCCTTCTAAAAACATTACTTCTTGTTAAGTAAGCCAAAGATCAAATAATACTCACGGCGGCAGAAAGGTCGTTGTCACCGCGTATGTCAAAATGAAACATTTTTTTTCCTTTTAGTAAAATTATTTGTAGAAAAATATTCCCTTTGAATGAAATTGTAACACCCCATGATTTCATAAGACGTTTTTTCTTCAATTTAATTCAATAAGTTGAACTATACGAAACACATGAGTTCAAGCACACCATGACTTACCAAACTAGCCATTCAAAAGCAGTTATAAATAATGTTAACTAAATTTTGAACTTAATATAATCCTTATAATTTTAGAATCCATATTATGATTTTCTTAGACACATTGTAAGAACAAATTCATTTTTTTAGATCAAAGAAGTATTTTTCAAAATATGAAATTTTACAGCCTTTTATTGGCGAACCCTTTTTAAATCCAAAATTTGAAACTTATATATATTCAACTTGAAAAAATAAAATTATTCTCTAGAATCGGGACATAATAATTTAGTTTCAATAAATTTTTGGCATTTTTCTAATAACGTTCATATTGGGGAGAGTAGTAAAAAATACTATATTCTAACTGAAAAAAAAGTTTTTAAATCAAAATAATTTATAGTGTTAAAATATACATTTTAATGGTTGGGAAGTATATATAGATTATTATTTTACCATTTAATCCAATTATGGTCATTGTAAGTAATTTCACTTTGAAATAGGACATAAACAAGTGTCTATCATTTGATAGTTAATTTTTCCTAAAAATACGCCTTTGGTTTTTGACAAAGGGAATTAATTTTAAATTAATAAATGAAACTTCTATGTTTTGAATTTGGAAATTTAGACTCCATTTTTGAATTCATAATATCAAAATTAATTTAGGGTTAATTTTTGGAATTTTTCAGAAAACTTTTAATTTTTGATGAATAGAGAAAAACACCAAGTTATTGTTTAAAACCGAATTTTTATTTAAATAATAATTTATTTTATTTAAATTTATTTTAGGCCAAAATAGATACATAATACCTATATAATTTCAATGCAATTTATTAGAGTCATTTTATACTAATTTTAGATATATAAAAATTTTATTAATCTTTTTACCGTATTTTACCCACCTCCTAGGAGCATTTTCAAATTTTAATTAATCATAATTTTAACCCTTATGTGAATTGAATTTCAAAAATCTGAGAGACACGTTTTATATTAGTAAGTAAAATGTGGTCCAATAAGATAAAAATAATTTTTGGTGAATAGTAACTTTTAACTTTTATTTACCATAGTTAAAGTAAATAGGGTAATTAAAGGTAAAAATGATATTATTATTACCCTAAAAATGTACTAATTTCATTGGATAAGTGTAATTAGACCAAAAACAACCTTAGGAATAAAATATGATCCTTTAGGTCCACATGAATTAGATTAGGACATTTTTTATTATTTAATTTAAAGAAGAGTTAAAAGTGTTAAATTCATGTTTTCATAACATAAACATTTTTAATATAGGGTTATAAATAAGATAAATTAAGCTATAAATATTCATTATAAATATAAAAATATTTCCTACATAATGGTATTTTATTTATAATTTTTATACAATAAATAATTAAATTTATTTATGACACAATGATGATGCAACAATTACCTTATCAATTAAAGATTAAAAAAATTGATATTATAAATACCCAAATAAATATAATTTGAGACTTCTGATGAATTAAACTAATTTTATATTTTAATATGACATTTTACGGTTGATTCAATAATTTTTTTCGAAGTAATCATACTGTTATCATTTTAACAAAAAAACAAATACCAAATAGTGTCAAAATTGACATAAAATAGTTTTTAAAACAAATATTACATTATTAATTAATATAATAGTCCTAAAAATCTATGGTTCGTCAAAAAAACTCTTATAAAAATATATGTGACATTAATGAACTAATTGGGGTTCTATTGTATTTTTATAGTATGTTTATTAAATATATAATATAAAAATACAAAGAGACATGGTAAACGTCAAACTATTTAACTAAGAGTTAAATATAAATGTTAAGGTTAATATGGTGACCTAGATCAGTATAAAACCCATTGGATGGGAGGTTTTATACCCATACTCGCCTTAACCTCTCAATAAATCATTTTGGAGCAATTATAAACCGAAAATGATTTTATTATAAAATATTATTTCTATATTTTCCTTAAATGCCCCTCACCCCTCTAATAAAAGGGTACATCCACTTCTCTTAATTTCACACCTCCAAAGCCTTCTAGATCTACCAAAACCTGCCCAAATATCCTCCCAACATTACTCCTTTAATCCTAGAGGCCTTACTTTGGTAACAAATCCAACCTATAGAGCCCTTTTGATCAAATCAAAAGGAAGAACCCAATGAAGAGGTAAATATTTCATGACCTCTTCCATGTTCATTTATTCTTCCACTTCCTTTTTCTTTGTTGTTACCATTCTAAAATAATAACCCCAGTATCTTCTATATACTATGATGTTATAATAAAAATGGTACAACCATATTCATTATTCTATCCATCCTATATATGACAATGTCACCAAACGTTCGTACGTACAGATTGCCGTCTCCACGTCGTGGTGTAGTTTGTTATTAAAACACTTCATTATTTGGATGGGTATAAAAATGAGTATAAATGATTTAAATAATAAATATAACATGTTAATTATTTTTTATATATGATATACCATCCAATTACATACGATTTATCCATCAATATAATGATATTTTCACCCGTGCGTACGTACGGATTACTGTCTCCACGACGCGATGAGATTCATTTCCACGTTCACCATTAAATGATGATTATAAAATATATATCATTAATAAGTATGTAATATATGAAATAATAATGATACTATATATATATATATATATGTGTGCGTGTGTACTTACATATATCTTATTCACTTAATTTCATTCAATACGATATGAAAACAGAAACATCGTTTATGTGTACGTACGGCTTATCGTCTCCATAAACGGTGTTTTAAATTTCATATATATATGTCTATTATACATACTTATATTCTAAATATATATTATATATAAATAATTTTTTATATTCTGGAAGTATTTAAATCAGGATCTAAGTGATGCAATCAAGAGTAACAAGTTAAAACATGTATGATAAAGAAAGTGATTATTCCCAAAAATGTTAATTTAACATGGAAATTATTATTAAATGTGTAGTATAAAATCAAGAATGAATAATATATGATATTATAAATATTAATATGGTTCTGGTATAATTCAATAACATACTACGATCTTTGTATAGGAGGTTAAACATACCCTCGACTAAAGGAAAGTGCGTGGTAAGGGTCAATTCCCCAATCTCATTATTATCCGAGATTGTTTATGTGTAAGTATCTACTGGGAAGTATTGATTATCCTTTTCCATGATTCATAAAAAAATTTCAAAGAGATTATTTTTAGGGACATTTTTACTAAAACATCATTTTAAAGGTTTTATATATTTATTTTTCTAAATCATTATCATTAATATCTATGTTTTCAAAAAGGTTTTTAAGGATTTATTTATATGGACCTGAATGTTTTTAAAATGTTAATTCCTTTCAAAAGTTTCAATGCAGTATGGGACAATTTGATTCGAAAATGTCTTTAAATTCCTTCCTTTTAAAATTGTATGAATTTTTAATGTGTTTATGAAAAATGGATATTTCCCTCAAATATTGTTACACATCATTTTCATCAATATAAACAACCCTTGATGAACTTTAAACATGTTTGATTTTTATTTATTATGATAAAAATATTGCATATTTTATTGAAGGTTTTGTGATATTTTTGACTATGGATGTCTTATTTTTATACTATTTGTGGTTTATGGATAAAGTATTGACATTTTGTATGCTATTTTTAATACGAATGTTTATGTTATGTTTAAACCTTTTCATATAAGGAATGCATTTGACTTAGTAAGTGATGGGTGGAGCCCGATATAGCTTCTCGATGCATCAGTAGGTATCATGAGACAAACTAGTTTCTTGGCACAAGGCCTTGACCAAATCTTATTTGTAGTCTTGGCACAAGTCCTTGACTATGTGGTTATGAGGTCTTGTATTATGCATTCCATCATTATGAAAGTGGCTATTGATATTGCATGTGATGATTTTACTAGTAGATTATCCATGTGAATAAGTAAATGGAATTATTTTATTGTATATTTTCTATATTATTCTGAATTTTATGTTTCAAAGGTTTTTGTTTTTGTCTTATACATTTCATTAAATGTTTATTCTTATTTATGAAAGTTTCTGCTATATTATTATCCATACTGAGCATCTGATCTCACCCCATTATCTGTTTTAATTTTCCCAGGATTCCAAGAAGTGTATTGTGATTGATAACCATGGTCAAGATAGGGGATTAATTGCTTTTTCAAAGGATCATTTATGTTTTGTTTTATTTTCTAATGTGTAATTTAACATTCATGTATTAAATATATTTTCCAAGACTGCTAAATTGATTGGTGTTTTGGGACTTGATTCCTTGTGATCTTGCCAATTTGTTAAAATAATTCATAGACTCTGGGCTTCTAGGGTTGGGGAATTACAAAAATTAAAAGTCAAAGGTATTTATACACCGTATAAAATAAAGTTGAGAATAAAACAAAATATGCCTCAATGAAAGGGGATTGAGATGAAGTCCCTTACCTCGTGTCTGACTTGAACTATTTGCCCTTATATCTCCTGAATAATAAACTAAATTTTATTTATACTTGATTAAGAACCTTTTTAAAGTTTATTATTCCTTTTATATCATTTATTACCATGTTATAAACATCATGTAATCATTTAAGTTATTAACGGTTGTTTCGTCGATATTTGGCACTTGAGTAAAAATGAACACCTTATAATCACAAGTTGTCTATGTCGCCAACAATCCATTATATAGAGAATGATATTCATGATTTATATATCATATACATAATAAATATTTTGTATATATATGTATTTATAACAATACATAACATTTGGAGATAAGAAATGGGATGCACCGTTCATGGAGACGGTAAGCCGTATATACACATGAACGCTACTTTCATTTCAATTTAGTACATTAATGGAATTAAAACATAATTATACCTAGGTATATTATAATTACAGTATAATACCATATACAATAACATTACATATATCCTTTATACATCCAAAATATGGCATTAACGAGTCATATCACTTTGAGGTGGAGGTAGTCCGCACTTCCTCAAATGAAATTATTGCGTTTACCCACTATGGAAACCATAAAGGTATGCTATAAATGAAAAATACAGAAGCATAAAAAAATATAACCATAATATATATCATATATAAATATGGTTCCATCTTGATATCCACCATGAGAGGCGGTAGGAGATAATTGAACAATCATCGCTTCATGAGGCGTTAGTTTGTCATTCACAGAAATAGTATGTTCTTCACTCATTAGATGGAGATCTGTGTAAGTGTAGATAGAATCCTTCTCATAAAAACATCCTATTATATTTAGGATACTGTTTTGGTTATAAAATAATGGAATAAAAAGAGTTTATGGGTTTGATAAGTAAAATAAAACAAAAGAACTTAAGAGAAGGCATTACCTTTAAATCGGGTAACTCCCTTTGGTTTGAATGATAAGGGTTTCCTGAATCTTTCTCTGCCTAAGGTAAGGCCTCTAGGATTAAAATAGGGATTTTGGGAGCTTATTGAAGATGAGGTTTATGATCCAAAGTCTTTAGAAGTGTCAGAAATGGGTTAGAAGTTAGGGTTTTTTAAAAGGGAGAGGAGGGGCTCTTTAGGGAAGTTTGAAACAATTATTTTATTATAACCTCATATTAAGTTTCAAAAGGTCACATAATTTTTAAATTCAATGTTAATATGACTTATGTTTGAAATAAAATCATCCAATAAGAATTGGATAGGTTTTTTATATTTTTTAATATTTATAATCTTATTTATTTACACCATTTATTAATGGGGAAAACATTTCATCATTATTGTGTCTTAAATAATTTAATATATATGATGTCCAAAAATTATAAAACCAATACCATGATGTAGGAAATCGTTTTATACTTCCAATGAAAATTTATAGTCGAAAGGATAACTTATATAACCTAATGTAAAAAAATTTATTTACTAAAAGATATTGGTTTATGTCATTTTTGTCTTTACTTTAAATTAATTCATATAAAGTGTCATTATTACTCTCATGTATCCCCATGGGGTCACAAATTTGACCCATGTGTGACCAAGGTCGGATATGTATCAGCCAATAGAATTAGGACACATTTTAGGGTAATTTAATATTATTATAATATAATATCTTACCCTTATTTACTATATTTACCTTTTAATCATGGTAAATAAAATATTTATTGAAGTAAATATCTAAAATGTCTAAAAATAAAAGTTACCCATTTAACAAATTTGGACCTCAAGATTCCAAATATGGAATCCATTTTTATAAATTGAAGATAGTGAAGTGGTAGAAATTAATTTAAAATTAATTCCCGGTGTCAAAACAAAAAACTTGATTTTAAGAAATAATTACTATCAAACGATTGACACTTGTTTTTGTCCAATTTCAAATTGAAATTAATTCCATTGTCCAAAATTGGAATAACTATTAAAAAATATTCTAATTAATCTTTTTAACCAACTAGAAAGATAATCTATCCATAAAAATAAATTAGATTAAAACGATATTTTGAATTAAAATACAGTATTTTTCACTATTCACTAAAAAATGAACTTTATCAGAAAAAAATAAAAAAATTTACCGAAAGTAAATTTTGATAACTGGAATTTAAATAAGAATTTATTTTGTCAAATAAAACATATAAAAATTACCAAAACTAGATTAAAAGAGGGTTCTCCATCAAAAGGCGGTAAATCACCCCTTTTAATGAATATTAGTGTATTTATGCTTATATTCATTCACATTTCAAGCCTCTAAATTTTATTAGAAAAATGTAAAAACGTTTTACAAACATGTATAATCATATTTTAGTTAGTTCTATTCATTTAGTTCGATACAATGTCTAGGCATTAACTACCATTTAAAATAATAATATTATATAATTAGTGTGCAACGTAAGATTTCAATGAAACCCGCTGTTGCATATTGGGTACTCTATCGAACATTTCATCCCCTTTAAAGTAAAACTAATATTTAATTAAAAAATATTAATAAACATTAAAATGTATTATTCTTTATTTACATGGGATATTACATCCTTCCCCCCTTTTGGGAATTATGTCCTTGCAATTTTTATTCACTTATCAAATAAGTGGGGGTATTTATCCCTCGTAAAATTTTCAGATTCCCACGTTGCCTCTTCAACCATATGGTTTTTCCACAAAACCTTTTCCTAAAAAATTACCTTATTCTGCAACAATTTCTCTCTACAGTCAAAAATCTAGACTAGTTGTTCCTCATATGAGATATTCTCTTCCAACTGAACTGCCTCTGGGCTTAAAACATGAGATGGATCTGGCATATACTTTCTCAACATTGAAACATGAAAATCATTGTGTACCTGAGATAAACATTGGGGTAAAGCCATGTTTTATGCAATATATCCAACTTTATCTAGGATTACATAAGGTCTAATGAAACTTGGACTCAACTTTCCCTTCATACTAAAACACATCACACTTTTCCATGGAGAAACCTTGAGAAAGTCATGATATCCTACCTCAAAAGATAGATCCTTTTGCTGGTTATCCGCATAGATTTTCTGCCTACTCTGTGCTGTTCTCATTTTATATTGAATAAACTAAAAATTTTCTACCATCCATTCTACCAATTCTGGTCCCATAAGCTTTCTTTCACCTACTTCATCGCAAAAAGCTGGAGTTCAACAACACTTTCCATATAATTCTTCATATAGATCCATCTATATACTAGAATGAAAAATGTTATTATATGAAAATACAACCAAAGAAATATGTTGGTGCCAACTTCCCTCGTAATACATTTAATAAGATCATAGCATATACTCCATGGTATGAATTGTTTGTTCTGAATTCTCATCTAATTGAGGATGAAAAGGTGTACTAAATTTTAATTCAGTACCCAACAACTTCTTAAGGCCTTTCCAAAAGTTATAAGTAAACCTAGGATCACAGTCAGATACAATGGATAGGGGAACACCATGCAACCTGACTATCTCTTTAACATACAAATGAGAAAGTTTATATAGAGACAAAGTATCTCTGATAGGAAGGAAATGAGCAGATTTAGTCAATCGATCAATAATAACACAGATTGCATTGTTACCTCTAGATGTCTTTGATAATCCCACAATGAAGTACATGCATATATTTTCCCATTTCACTCTTGCACCAGTAAATACTGATGTATCCCTTTAGGTAACTGATGCTCTACTTTAACCTACTGACATGTCAAACACATCATAGTAAAATCAGCAATATATCTTTTCATTCCATCCCACCAGTAATACTATCAAAGATCTCTATACATCTTAGTACTGTCAGGATGAACTGAAAATAGAAAACTACGAGCTTCACACAACAACTCATTCTTCAAATATGAATCAAAAGGCACACATAATCCTTTCCCAAACCTCAAAACACAGTCATTATCAATGTTACATTCAGGCAACTTACCCTTTTGAACCAACTCTACCTTTTTCTGTAACTCACATTCTTCTTTCGGAACTCGCTTAATTCTGTCTGACAGAGATGATTCCACTAACACCTGAAACAAAATAGAATAATTTCCTGCACCAATAAATTTTATGCCAATGTTTATCAAATCCAAAAACAATGGATCTCGTTCCAAACATAGCATGGTTAGTGAAGCATTAGCTTTTTGACTCTAAGCATCAGCCACTTTATTTTCCTTTCCTAGATGGTAATGGATCATGCAATCATAATACATAATTAATTCCAACCATCTCCTCTCTCTCATGTTCAATTATTTTTTAGTGAATATATTCTTCAAAATTTTTTCGTCAGTATATATTTCACATTTCACTCCATAAAATGGTGCCTCAAAATTTTTAAAGAAAAAACAACAGCAACTAATTTTGAATCATGTGTATGGTAATTTAACTCATGTGGTTTCAACTGATGTGAAGCATAAGCAATTACCTGATCATTATGCTTAAAGGAATAACCATGTCCTTTTAATGAAGCATTACCATTGATAACAAACTCACCATTTCTAGAATGCAGTTTCAAAATTTGAGCATTCACCAATCTTCTTTTCAATTCTAGAAAACAATCATCACATTCTTTTGTCCAGATGAACTTAACACCTTTTCGAGTTAACATAGTAATTGGACTAGATAACCTTGAAATATTTTTGACAAACAATCTATAATAAACTAAAAAAACAAGAAAAATATGAATCTCATTTTTATTTGTGGGTCTTGTCCATTCCTTAACAACTTTTGTTTTAGCAGGATCAACAGTTATGCCATTTTTTGAAACAATGTTACCCAGGAATCAAAATTGTTGTAACAAAAACTCATACTTTTTGAACTTCCCATACAATTTATTTTCTTTTAAGTTTTTCATGAAAACCCTTAAATGACTTTCATGATTCTCATTACTTTTAGAAAGAACCAAAATACCATCAATGAACACAACCACAAACTTATCCAAGAACTCACAAAAAATTTTATTCATAAGATATATGAATAGAGAAGGTTCATTGGTTAACCCAAAAGGCATAACTATAAATTCATAATGTCCATATCTATTATGAAATTTGGTCTTCAGAATGAATTCTTCCATTACATCAAACTGATGTTACCTCGACCACAGATCAGTCTTTGAAAAACACTGATCTCCCAGGAGCTGATCAAACAATTCATTGTTTTGAGGCAAAGGATACTTGTTCTTAACAATGATGTTATTAAATGCTCTATAATCAATGTAATGTCTCATTGAACCATATTTTTTTAACAAATAATATAGGATCCCCCCATGGAGATGTGCTAGGTCGACTAAAACCTTTATAAAATAACTCCTATAATTGCTTCTTTAACTCTAAAAGTTCAATTTGATCCATTCTATAAGGGGGTTTTGAAATTGGTTTAGAATTAGGAACTAAATCAACTGTAAATTCAACTTCCTGATCTGGTATAATAATGGAAAACTCATCAGGAAAAACATCAAGGTACTCATTTACCACAGACACATCATTAATCTCAACACTTCCTTTACTTACAACAATATGTGCAAGGTAAGATTCATTTCAATCTTTTACTAGTTTCTCAGCTTACTGATATGTTATCAAAAGTAAGGTTTCATTCTTGTAAACAAACTGAAAGTAATTTTAAAAAGAAACCTGCAGTCAATCTTATCATGATAAACAGAAAGCCAGTCCATATCCAAAATAACATCACAAACTACTAGATGCAAAACAATAAGATTTGTAGGTAGATTATTCCCGCACACAAGGACATGAAGGTTTTTATAATTTATTTTTATCCCAACATTTCCTACAGGTGTTTTTACAATAATTTCGGTATTCATATCATGAGATGGAGTTCCCATTTAGTAGAAAATTTCTCAGAAATGAATGAATGTGTAGACCCTGAATCAAACAATACATTGGTATAATCTGAGCAAACAAACAGTGTACGTGATACTAATTCATTCGATGTCGCAACATCTACTGAAGTAGTTGCAAAGGATTTCAACACACTATTCTGCTTGTAGTTTGGCTACTTTCCCTCAGTTGAGTTCATCTTTGAACAGTCATTTGCAAAATGACCCATTTCATTGCACTTGAAAAATTTTACTGACTGTAAAACAGATTTTGTCTTACCATTACCATGATCGTTTTCCATGAAATTACGAGCCTTATGTATTATTTTACCACATCGTTAGCACTTACCAGAATTAAAAAGACATTCTCCAGCATAATTTTTACCACAATTTTCACAAAATGTAAACTTAAGTTTCTTACCATCAGAATTTTTTGAAGAGTTATTCTCTTTCATCTTCCACCTCAGCATATTATTCTATTGTTTTTCAAAGAACACATGATCATCAACAAACTCTATTTACACCATCTCCATACAGTGAACAAGTTTTTCATAACAGTTGAACTCACAAGAAGCTAAATCCCTTCAATACATTGGATTTAATCTTGAGTAAAAATAGTTGATTTTAATATCAATATCTCGTATGAAATTTGGAACATACCTTGCGAGTCGAGTGAATATTGCTTCCTAAGCAGCCACTGATTCATCGTCCTTCCTCAATTAAAGGAATAGTTTTTTTATCCTAAGTTGAACCACCTTAGGAAAATATTTCTCAAGGAACATACCTTTGAATTCATTCCAATTAAGAGCATCAATCTTATCACTATCCCTGATATTTTTCACCACTGACCACCACTGATCAGCTTCACCTTCAAAACCGTAAATAGAATGACTAGCCTTCTGGTGTTCTAAACACCCCATGACATCAAAAAATTTCTCCAGTGCTTTAATCCACCCTTCTGCTGGCAGAAGGTACGATGATCCTCTGAATTATGGGTGATGTTTCCTTATGAAATGTTCTACTAATGACATGCTCTTATGTGATTGATCTAGCTGATCTCGTGCATGGATACCATCTCCATTTATATCATGAGTCAGTTGTTCCATCACTGCATCAAACAATTCAGTTCTGACCATATCTAGTTGCTGATTTGGAAAGTTATCTTCCACGTGATGTCGTCCCAACATAGTTGTCCTGTTTCCTCTCCAGAAACCCATTCTGAATACAAAAATATCTTAAGCAATGCAACATGGTAATATTTAAATGATTTATCATTTAAATATTAACAAAAATTAATTTATGGATATTAATTTAAGAATACCCTAACTCATAAAGTTATATAAACTGACCTTTTATACCAACTATAATTTCCCAGCCTTAAAACATTAAATAATATTGAATTAAATGAATAATTCCCATTGAGGATCTTTTCAGGATTAGAGTTTTAGAGAATTAGTACATAACTATTACATCTAAAAAGATTACAATGTAGACTGTTCTACTTGTTTTCCATTTTTTCACAAAATAAAAACTCACAAAAAAAGATTCCTGCCTAGTTTCATGTTTTAGATAACATGAATTTTCCAAGATCCCATCCTTGACCCTATTCATCATTAAGCCCAGTGAAAAACATTTCAAAACATGGGATGAGCATAAGAATATCAGTAATGGTTATAAAAAAAATAATGAAAACATTAGTTCATCATTACATATATAACATAAGCTCTTTAACATACCTCATGAAATCATAAGATTTGTGAATAACACATAGAAAACAAAAATTATAAAGGTAACTTGTGGCATCCATATCATACTTACATTGTAGTTATCACAGCTACGCAGGGAGTTACATTTGGAATACCCATCACAGTATATTCCCAAAATATCTTAAGAGAAACATTCATGTTTACCTCCGTCACATTACCCAATGCATTGGGGAGCTATCTTGGTCTCACCCACCCATAGGTTTATTATGTAACCACCCATATACATAAATAATTCCCAAGAACCATAACATATTCATAACATATAAAATAAACATAAAGGAAAGATAAAATTTCCACATTCTAATAACAATATATCATTTCAATATATTGACATAAAAAATCTATTATCAAAACCATTTGCAATACCAAAATATGTAAAAGATTATATGTTATTTATTTTCATTTTAAAAACATTACAGCTTGTTAATGAAGTCAAAGATCAAATAATACTCACGACAGCTGAAAGGTCATTGTCACCACGTACGTTAAAAAGAAACATTCTTTTTTTGTCTTTTAGTAAAATTATTCATAGAAAAACAATTCCTTTGAATGAAATGAAATTTTAATGTTATTTATACACCTTATAAAATAATTTTGAGAATAAAACAAAATATGCCTCGATGAAAGTGGATTGAGATGAAGTCCCTTACCTCGTGTCCGACTTGATCCATTTGTCCTTATATATCCTGAATAATAAACTAAAGTTAATTTCTACTTACATAAGAACCCATTTAATGTTTATTATTCCTTTTATATCACTTATTATCATGATAAAAACATTATGTAATCATTTAAGTTATTAACGGTTGTTTCATCACTATTTGGTACTTGAGTAAAAATGAACACCTTATAAATACAAGTTTTCCATGTTGCCGACAATCCATTATATCCAGAATGATATTAATGATTTATATATAATATACATAATATATATCCCGTATATATATGTATTTATTACATTACATAACATTTGGAGATAAGAAATGAAATGCACTATCCATGGAGATGGTAAGCCGTACGTACGCATGAACCCTACTTTCTTTTCTATTTCATAATTTAATGGAATTACAACATGATTATAACTAGGTATATTATAAATATAGTATAATATAATATAAAATACCATTAAATATATCCTTTATACATCCCACATATGGCATTAACGAGTCATATCACTTTAAGGGGATCGTAGTCCCCACTTCCTCAAATGAAATTATTGCGTTTACCCACTATGGAAACCATAAAGTTATGATATAAATGAAAAATACAGAAGAATAAAGAAAATATAAACATAATATATATCATATATAAATATAGTTCAATCTTAATGGTCACCATGGGAGGTGGTAGGAGAGAATTGAACAATCATCGCTTCGTGAGGCGTTAGTTTGCCATTCACAGAAACAGTATGTTTTTCACCCATTAGATGGAGGTGTGTGTAAGTGTTATTATAATATATCTAATAAAAACATCCTATTATATTTATTATACTGGTTTTGTTATAAAATAAAGGAATCAAAAGAGTGTAGGGGTTAGAGAAATAATATAAAACAAAAGAACTTAAGAGAAGACGTTACCTTTAAATCAGGTAACTCCGTTTGGATTGAACCAAAAGGGTGTCTTGTAGTGTTTTCTACATAAGGTAATTCTTCTAGGATGAAGAGAGAGATCTTGGGATCTTATTTATGTAGAGGTTTCATGAGCCAAATTCTTTATAAGTGTGAGAAATGTGTTAGAAGTGAGAGATTTTTATAAGGTAGAGGAGGGGCTCTTTAGGAAAGTTTGAAACAATTATTTTATAATAACATAATCTTCGGTTTAAAAAGGTCAACTAATAATGAAAGTTGAAGTAAAGATGAATCATGGTCGAAATAAAATCATCCAATACGAATTTTATAGGTTTTTGATATTGTTTTATTATTTATAATCTAATTTATTTAAATCATTTCTTAATGATGAAAATATTGAATCATTTTTGTGTCATAAATAATTTAATATATTTGATCTCAAAAAATTATAAAAAAATACAGTGATGTAGGAAATATTTTTATCTTTCAATTTAATTTTATAGTCTGATTTATAACTTATATTACCCCATGTAAAAAGTTATTTACTAAAAGATATTTGTTTATGTCATTTTTGTCTTTACTTTAAATTAATTAATATAAAGTGTCATTATTACTTCCATGTGGCCCCTTGGGGTCCCAAATTAGACACAAGGATGACCATGGTTGAATATATATCAGCCAATAGGATTAAGAAATGTGTTATTGTAATTCAATGTTATTATAATATTATATTTTACCCATATTTACTATATTTACCTTTTAATCATAATAAATAAAATATTTTCTGAAGTAAATATTTAAAATGTATAAAAATAAAAGATAACTATATACATAATTTGGACCTAATGATTCCAAATATGGTATCAATTTTTCTAAATTCAAAACACAGAAGTGGCAGAAATTAATTTAAAAATAATTCCCACTGTCAAAACAAAAAGCGTGTTTTTAAGAAATAATAACTATCCAAAGATTAACACATATTTATATCCAATTTCAAAGTGAAATTAATTCCATTTTTCCCAAATTGGATTAAATATTAAAAATATATTCTAATTAAACTTTATAACCAATTAAAAAATAATCTAACCATATAAATAAATTAGATTAAAAGGCAATTTTGAATTAAAATACCGCATTTTCACTATTCATTAAAAAATGAACTATATCAGAAAAATACCAAAAATTTACCCAAAGTAAATTTTGATTTCCATAATCTAAATAATAATTTTATTTTGTCAAATAGAATATATAAAAATTACCAAAACTCGATTTAATGAGGGGTCTCCATCAAAAGGCGGTAAATCGACCCTTTTAATGAATATTAAAGTATTTATGCATAGATTCATTCATATTTTAAGCCTATAAATTTTATTGGATAAATGTAAAAACATTTTACAAACATGTATAATCATATTTTAGTTAGTTCTATTAATTCCCTCCAATAAAATGGATAGGCGTTAACTACAATTTAAAAGAATAATATTATATTATTAGTGTGAAATGTTAGATTTCAAAGAAACCCGATGTTGCGTATTGGGTATGCTATCAAACATAACATCCACTTTAAATTATAATTAATATTTAATTCAAAAATATTAATAAAAATTGAAATTTATTATTCTTTATTTACTTGGGATGTTACAGGCCTCATGTTCTATAGGGTCTATAGGGGTAGCATTAATTATATTCCCGGATGCTTAATGAATTTAAAAATTTTCTTGAGTGTATTTTCCATACATCCATTTCCTAAAACCCCCATGGGGCCTTGTACTCTTCTTTCTTAGTTCTCTAGGGTCTATTTAGGATATGGTAATTCAAATGTAATCCCTAGATTGTTCAGTCATACATGTAGCCAATGAGGATACATAATCATGAGTAGGGAAAAGCTAGAAGGATTTGTTATGTTTCATTCCCCCTAATTCATAGAAGACATACTTCTATTGTGGAAGAGGTTGTTTAGGTGGTAAAACCCTCATCCCTAAGGGATGTATCTATTCTCAATCCACTTTCACAACTCTTTGGTATTGGTTTTCTAACCTCTATGGTTGGGTTGAAATATCCCCTAGCCCTTCGGTATGGGGTTTTTCATGGATTTTCATGGATTCTATTACTGCATCTTCCCTTTTAATTTTTTAGTGTTTTGTTAGAATATGGGTTGCTTGCATCATTTAGTATTCACCTAAATCACCCACATTTGAAGATAAATGCGATATTTTTGGTATTTGTGCTATCTGAAGAATGACTACCTTAAACAAAAGGATTGCTAAATATTTTTAGATGCCCACTATAAAAGTATTTATATAGATTTATCTCTTCTGGCCTGATGTCTGTGAGATTCAGTTGGGGTATATAATTTTTCATCATTTCAGCGGTCATGAATAGAATCAATTTGTACAATCCATCACGAAGCTATGACATTTCATGATACCACTGTTGGAGAGCTTTGCTGGTTGGGGATCACAGTGAAATGAAATGTCCCATGTTCACCCCATCCTATGATATTAAATCTATATGGGGTATCTAAGATCTATTAACAAGATTATTTTAACACACTATGGAATTCACACTGAAAGAATCCTTGCTGTTTCCCCTATTTTGGATGTCATGAAACCAAGAGAGAGGCCAAGTCAATTTGGAATTACATTCCTTATATTAAATTGACATGAATTTGATTTTCATCATAGGGTAACACCAATTCTATTAAGTGATGAAGAGTGGTTCATATGTTCAGGTATATTTCGTGTACACATTCTTCTGACAACACCTCTGGAATGATGTATTGAGGGGTGGGTAAAGGTGAGAACATAGCTGGAACGTCATCTTTATCAACGTTAATCCTCATGTGCAGCATGTCTTCTCTTTATTTTTATAGAGGTTCCTCAAACTAGTATGGCCAAAGTGAAAATTTTCCAATTGATTTATCACAAATAACTACATTCACGGGAAATTCCCCTAACATATTGGATGGTAGGTAATCCAAGGATGTCTCAGAGAATGACTGTCACATAGGGATGTCTTCTGGGTGAGATAGTATCTCACTTGTCAATGACTATGCATTAGAGATAACTGGACCTATTTTCATATGTACCACATGGTAGGAGTGCTTTATCATCATTAATTCGACAAGGGGAATATTATTTTGATGAAAAGAAACCCTAGTATGGAGAGAACATTCATAGAGAACTATATCTTGTGGATGAACAAGGGGAAGAATCTCACACTCTTTAATCTTATAGACACTTGGAGGGCTTACATGACTCTCATTGGAAAATTGGCTCTCGAGATCAATCATATTATGAACATAAATCAATACTTCATGTTTATGTGTCTAAGGAGGACCTTCATAATTACTTCTTATAATCCCAGAATTGGGTAATGGGATAGTTGGATCCTTAGATTACATTGATAAGTGTTTGAGTGCTTCAAAAACTTTATCATTATTTGAAGAGGGATCATAGATTAGATATTCAATTTAAATTCATCTCTAGTGAGGCTTATTTTTAGATTCCTTCTAGTGATCAATTGGGGAAAATTTCCATAAAAAGTGAGTTTTAGGTATATAATCTTGTTTGATTATGTATCAACCCAAAGTTTCATTAATGGAAATCCCTCTTGATCTTATTAAATGTCTCTTTATATAATTTTTTTTATAAAATGTCAACTTCTTTGGTTTTATGATAAGAGTTGTGACTGTTACTTTTATATCCGTTGAACAGTGATCACATGATTAGTATAAATATAAGGCTTTAACGAACCCAATTTTACTCATACAAAGGAAGTGATGGCCTCATCCAGTAGAATTTCCCCATACGAAGCCCATTTGTCGGATCTTATAAAAGTGGTGGCGTCTTTGTGCTTCACCCTTGACCAAGCCCAAGCTGAGCTTCATTATGTCATGCTCGAACGTGACCGTCTACGGGAAAAGTAGAATTTGATAGAGATTACCACTCGAGCGATCTTATTTGAACCGCCCCAAGAGTCTGTCACCATCGCACACCTTACCCTTAGGTCTTATGCAGCTGTTTTAAGGGGTTATGTAACAAATACTTAGTCATATGTTCATGTACATTATTTTTTGTATATAATAATGAATATAATTTCTAGTCATTTTTTATACTTTGTAAATATTTTTTAAAGTACAAATGGTGTTTTTAGTTATTATTTAATTAAGAAATCTATTTTATTAAATTAAGGGATTTTTGAATTAAATAATATTTTAATAAAATAATAATAATAATATTAAATTAATTTTTATTAAATATAAATGATCTTATAATTTTATGAATGCAATTAAAATTTTTATTACGGTTTGAAATCCATTTCTTTCAAAATCCGTGAATTTTCAATAAATATTGGTTTTTATTTTAAAAGTAAAAATTAACATATTTATAAATTTTTTAGATAAAATAAATTTCATTTCTGGAATCAGGACGTCGAAATTATCCAACGGTGAATTTTTCATAATTTTCGGAGACAGTCAAATTTTTGGGTAAAAATTAAATACCATTTAAATATATAATGTGTTTTATGACATCATAATGACCCAATGGTTATGTAATAAAATACCATAATCCTTATGTTCTTCCAATATATGTTTTATCATTAAAATAATGTGATTTTGGGTTTGTTTGACTTACTTTTCAAAGCATTAATGGACCCCTTATGACATATTCAACACTTTGCCTTTTTAAATTAATTTCCATGGGAGTGTGACTCACCTCCACATAAGCAACACTATTATATTAAGAAGTTCGGACTTGGGCCTTATAAAATATTTTTTTCCTCTTCCCTTTTCCAAAAAACCATGGGCAAAACCCGAGGTATGGTTTGTGGTTTGGATTATTTTAATGTAAGGGGATCGAAACCTAAATAATAAATAATTCTCTCACCTTTCCTATATAAACCCACCCAAGCTCCCACTTCCTCCTCACTAAAGTCCCTTGGAGTTCATCGAACCTCTTCCCTACTCTCTTTATAATCCTCCCAAGGTGCCCCAAGGTCCCATGAAGCCTCTCACAAGCCTCTCTCTATCCTTTGGAAGCACACTTCCAAGTAAGCGTTTTTTCTTCCTTTTTCATTTTTTGTCCAATTTTATTTAAGTTGTTTTTTCCATTTAATTTCAATTATGAATATTGGGGTATGGTTTCTCACCTCCCGCATACTTCCCTGTTATTTTTTTAATTATGGGAGACCCCTTTCTCTCTCATTAAATGCCTCCCATGTACACTCGTTACTATGGAAAAATTCCGAAAGGAACTTCTCTTTTTCTTTTACATTCAAGAAATAATTTTGTATCATGAATCTAAATTCCCCTAAAACTGTGGGGACATGTATCTATATGTCCTCCTTACTTTCCATCACATATAAATATGATGAGGAACCCATTTCTCTCTCATCAACAATTTTTATGAATTCTTATGTCACGCCGTTACGCTGCCGAAATCGCACTGATTTTCTAAGCCAATTCCATTGTGTAGTGGATACCATGCCCATTTCTCCACCAAGGGTATCCACCTTTATGGACCTTTACTTATTTATTACCAAAGTATCATGTATGAATTCCAAATTCCTTTATCACGGAATAAATTATTATGTTTTATGAATCCATTTTTTATGATCCATGTGGCACACTTATGCATGAAATGAAATGTTTAAGAAGGGTGCACCCTTATAGCGCTCCAATGCATTGGGAAAAGTATAGTATCATGATACGTCATGTGAAATGAGTGTTGACTCATGATAATTCAAGTTTAAAGAGGGTTTACTCGTTCTTCATGAGCAATGAGGGTTTACTCATGCTTTATGTGCAATGAGCCTTGGCTCATGCTAAATCCATGTTAAGTGTTGTTGCCACATTTCCATGTTATGATTATCATTCTTTATCATGCCTTTATGTTCATGTTTCTTTTATTCTCTATTGGTATGCCTATTGTCTAACATGTATTGTACTCCTCATGTTATTCCATGTGTACTCCCTTACTGGGCTTTATAGCTCACCCTTTTCTTATGCATGTCCTCCGGTTATCCCATGCAATGCTTAGTACAAGGGAATGTAGTGGTCATGTAAAGGAAGTTTTCAATAAAGATGTTGTATTTCATGTTTTAAGTTTTTATGTAATGATCCTAAGCCCCAAATACACTAAACCTATCGATCTTCTTTGTTGTATCAAGTGAAGTTTTATGTAATAAATCATGTTTAAGTTGTAATAAAAAGCAGGGTGGTCATAGTTTGTATCAGAGGATAGGTTTAGTTATTTTTGGGATTAGGAAACCTTAGTAAAGCCTTAGATATAAGAATAAGTATAATAAAAACATCCCTATGTTTTGGTAAATACTATGTAAGTGGTTTATCAAACAAATACATCCTTTTCTGGATACGAGCAGGTAGAGGCGGCTCTGGCACAGATGTATCCTCGGGGTAAAACCCGAAAACACCGCTTTGAGCTAGACTCGAACGGGAACTGGTGCACGACAACGGGCCTTGCTGCACTCTTGGTTATGAAACTCCTGGGGGATATGTTTTGATAAATTCAGAATCTTATTATGAACCCTTATTAAGGGAAAAATTTCCCTAAGAATATATGTTAGAAAGTAGATCATGAAAAGCATTGATTGAATCCTATAGACTCATGAGTTAAAGAAATTAATGTTTATTTATAAGTCATCAACTTTTGTCTTTGGATTACCCTTTATGTGTTAACCCTAACTCTCCTTTTATTCCAGAAAATTGCCAGTAATAGGAGGACTCATGCTAACAACCGTTGTAAAGATCAGTGTGATGATTGTACTAATGAGATGCCCAATCCAATGGGAGCGGGAATCGCGAACTTTACCACGCTTCTCTCTCAGCTAACTCAAGTTTTGAATAGTAACATGGGTCAAGAGGAACGTTCAACCCCCCCCCCCCAAGAAAGAACAAGTCACTATCAAGAGCTTCATGAGACAAAGGCCTCCTACTTTTAGTGGATCATCTGATCCCACGATTGCTGAACAATGGACCAAATCCATTGAAAAGATCATCTCCATCCTCTAATGTTCTAAACAAGAGAAGGTTCTCCTGGCTACTTATCGTATGGAGGGTTAAGCTGATCAATGGTGGACATTGATAAAAAATACGAAACCTAAGGAGGAGATTGAGGATTTGGAATGGAAGGAATTATGGAAGATGTTTTTTGATAAATATTTTCTGTGCACCCTCCTGCTTAAGATGGAAAGGGACTTCCTTTCCCTTAAGAAAAAATATGAATAATCTGTTGGAGCGTACGAGGAAAAATTCACAAGGCTTGCCTGATATGCTTCCAGCTTTGTCGTTACCCCCAAATGCAAGGTTGACCTCTTCTTTGGTGTGCTGAAGCCTAGATTGCGGAAAGAATTAGCGATCCGTGACTTCGACAGTTATGAGGAAATTGTCCGATGTGCCCTCAAGGTCGAAATGGAGATCGGAGAATCACAGGGGTATCATGGGGACAAGAAGTGTAAGGTAGACTTCAATACTGGTGGTCCGATGGATAAATCCAACGACTCTAAGAAGTTCCAGCACCCCACTTGGAAAAAGTTCTGAAAGAAGCACCCTGGAAATTGCCTTAAGGGGACCAGAAAATGATTCAGGTGTGGAAGAGAAGGGCACCTAGCTATTAACTGTCAGAAAGAAGGACCCACGGCTGCGACAGAGGAGAGTAACGCTCCGTTCGAACCTCAAAATGTTGTTCAATTATATAAATGCAAAGAACCAGGTCATTTTGCAAATCAGTGCCCTAATCCAAGGGTTATCGGAGACAACCAACAACCTCCAAGATAGCAAGGAAGAGATTTTTCAATCACTTCTGCCGAAGTGAACCCTGAAAACGAAGTGGTGACTGGTACGCTAGTTATTCATTCAAGAATAGCGAACATACTTTTTGATTCAGCTTCTACGCATTCTTTTATTTCTCGAAAGTTTAGTAGAACAATCCCAACACCACCACAAATCATAGAAGTAAAGATGCCGGTGAGTACAGAAAATGGGGCAATCATTGCATCCCATGAGTATAAGTCCTCCCCTGTTACAATGTGTGGATTGAATTTCCCGAAGAACCTCGTCATACTCCCTCTGGTAGAATTTGATGCAATTCATGGCATGGATTGTCTTTCCTTATATAGAGCCAACATAAATTGTCGGGAGAGGGAAATCACACTCCATATGGAGAATCGACCCCCAATTCTTTACAAGTGTCAGGAGGAAGATGAATCTCCTTTAGCTCCATCATCTCAAGCATGGATATTACTGCCCTATGATCACGCGTATCTGGGTTAGATGATTGAGTCCAAAGAAGAAACCATTCTTGAAGAAATGCTTATTGTGATGGAATTTGCAGAAGTGTTTCCCAAGGAACTGCCTGGTCTTCCTCCTAGAAGAGATGTTGAGTTCTCAATTGAACATATACCTGGGGAATTACCAATATCCAAGACCCCATATAGAATGGATGTTTTTGAGCTTGAAGAGCTGAAGAAACAACTACAGGAGAATCTGGATAAAGGGATTATACGCCCAAGTGCTTCACCATGGGGTGAACTAGTCCTCTTCGTCAAGAAGAAGGATCGGTCAATGCAGCTTTGCATCGATTATCGTGAACTAAACAAAATCACAATAAAGAACAAGTATCCTCTCCCATGAATTGATGACTTTTTCGATCAGTTGTGTGGAGCACAATACTTCTCCAAGGTGGACTTGCGGTCGGGATATTATCAAGTAAGGGTGAAGGAGGAAGATATCCCCAAGACTACTTTTCGTACAAGGTACGGGCACTATGAATTCATAGTAATGCCTTTCGGACTCACCAATGCTCCAGAAATATACACGGACTTGATGAATAGAGTCTTTAGAGATTACCTTGACAAATTTTGGGTAGTCTTTATAGATGATATTCTAATATACTCCGAAACCAAGGAGGATCATGAGGAGCATTCAAGAACTGTACTGGAGACTTTGAGCAAGGAGAAGCTCTATGAAAAGTAAAACAAGTCTGAGTTCTGGTTGAAGGAGGTCTCATTCATGGTCCATATCATCACAAGCAATGGGATATCTGTAGACCCCTCCAAAATAGATGAAATTGAGGTATGGTCGAGGCCAACATTAGTAACGGATATCCGTAGCTTCTTGGGGTTAGCTGGATATTATCGACGATTTTTGAGGAATTTCTCATGATTGTCCAACCCTCTTACCAATATAACTCAAATGGGAGTAAAGTTTTCTTAGAGCGATGAATGCGAAGAAAGCATCAAGGAGTTGAAAAGGTGGCTTATCACTGCACCCATGCTCACTTTACCCACAAGTGGGGAGCTTTTGTGGTATTCAGTGATACTTCGAAGAAGGGCTTAGGATGTGTGCTGATGCAGAATGATAAAGTGATATCCTATGCCTCAAGGCAGTTGAAAATCTATGAGAAAATTTATCCAATTCAAGATCTGGAGTTGGCGGCTGTGATCTTTTCCTTGAAAATCTGGCGGCATTATCTATATGGAGGGAAATGTGAGATATATACTGACCACAAGAGTCATAAATATATATTCACACAGAAAGAGCTTAATATGCACCAGAGAAGATGGATAGAGCTCATCAAGGGTTATGACTGTTCAATACATTACCACCCTAAGAAATCGAACAAGGTGGCAGATGCCCTAAGTAGAAAGGATCCAGCGATTCTATTAATGATGAGAATTGAGAAAGATCCAATCTTCAAAGACTTGATGAAGATGGACGTGGGAATCATAAAGAACGGAACATCATCAATCCTTTCACAAATGATTGCTCGACCATCTCTTTTGGAAAGGTTAAAGGATGCTCAAAAGGATGATGTGGGAATTCAATAAAAAGTGGAAGCTATCAAAAAGGGGAAATCCTAAGAGTTTAATGTTAATGAAGAAGGAATTGTGCTGTTTGGGAAAAGACTATGTGTTCCATCACGTCCAGAGCTGAAGAAGGAACTTTTGGATGATGTAGATAGTTCAAATTTATCTATTCACCCAGGGAGCACAAAGATGTATCGAGATCTCTGAGAAAACATTTGGTGGGATAATATGAAGAAGGAGATTTCCGAATATACATCAAAGTGCCTGGTGTCTTAGAAAGTGAAGGAAGAGAGGCATCTAAGGCGATGATACAACCATTTCCCATACCAGAACGGAAATGGGAAAACATCACCATGGACTTTGTCACCGGACTTCCAAGGACATTCAAAGGCAACAATGCAATCTGGGTTGTTGTGGATCATCTTACAAAGACTGCACATTTCATTGCTATTCGAGAGGATTTATTATTGGATCAACTGGAACAGATATATATTAGGGAAGTGGTAAGGATTCATGGAGTACCACTATCTATTGTGTCTGACCAAGATCCAAGATTAACCTCTATGTTTTGGAAGAGTCTTCAACATGCTCTGAATACTGAACTGAACTTCAGTACGACCTATCATCCTCAAACGGATGGTCAATCCGAGCGGACTATCCAAACACTTGAGGATACGTTGTTAGCATGCTCAATGGACTTTAAAGGAGGATGGGATCAACATCTTCCTCTGGTTGAGTTCTCTTATAATAACAGTTTTCACTTGAGCATCCAAATGGCACCCTATGAAGCCATTTATGGGAAAAGGTGCAGAACACCGACATGTTGGGATGAGGTTGGTGAACATAAGCTACATGGACCAGAAATGTTCGGAGAATTGGTGGAGAAGGTGAAAACCATTTAGAAGCATATCAAGGCATCCCAGAGTCGACATAAGAGTTATACAGATAATTATCTATGAGACCTTGTGTTTAAAGTTGGATACATGGTGTTTCTACGCATATCTCCATGGAAAAAGGTCATGAGGTTTGGAAAGAAAGGGAAGTTAAGTCCAAGTTACATCGGACCCTTCAAGACTCTTGGTCGTGTCGGGGCTGAGGCCTATCGACTAGCACTTCCACATGCCATGGCCAAAGTACATGATGTCTTTCATGTGTCCCTCTTAAGGAAGTACATACCAAACCCTTCACATGTACTCTCTTCTGTGGTGGTAAAATTGGAAGACAATCTTTCTTATGAGGAGCAACCAGTTAAGATATTATATCGTAGAGAAAAAGTTCTACGAAATAAGACAATGCCCCTCATCAAGGTGTTGTGGAAAAACCACAAGTTTGAAGAAACGACTTGGGAATTGGAGGATATGATGAAGCTGAGTTACCCACATTTGTTTTAGTGTGGGAAAAGGAAAATTTTGAGGGTGAACTTTCTTAAGGGGGGATATTTTAACGACCCAAGTATCATTAATGGAAATCCCTCTTGATCTTATTAAATGTCTCTTTATATAAAATGTTTTATAAAATGCCAACTTTTTTGGTTTTATGATAAGAGTTGTGACTGTTACATTTATAGCCGTTGAACAGTGATCACATGATTAGTATAAATATAAGGCTTTAACGAACCCAATTTTACTCAGGAAAAGGAAGTGATGGCCCCATCCATTAGAATTTCCCCATACGAAGCCCATTTGTTGGAGCTTGGAAAAGAGGTGGAGTCTTTGGGAATCACCCTTGACCAAGCCCAAGGCAAGCTTCATTATGTCAAGATTGAACATGACCGTCTACGGGAAAAGTGGAAGTTGATAGAGATTACCACTCGAGGGATGTTATCCGAGCCGCCCCAAGAGTCTGTCAGCATCGGACACCTTACCCTTAGGTCTTATGCGGGTATTTTAAGGGGTTATGTAAAAAATAAGTAGTACTATGTTCATGTACATTATTTTCTGTATATAATAATGAATATAATTTCTAGTCATTTTTGATACATTGTAAATAGTTTTTAAAGTACAAATGGTGTTTTTAGTTATTATTTAATTAAGAAATATATTTTATTAACTTAAGGGATTTTTGAATTAAATAATATTTTAATAAAATAATAATACTATTATGAAATTAATCTTTATTAAATATAAATGATATTATAATTTTATGAATGCAATTAAAATTTTTATTAAGGTTTGAAAGCCATTTCTGTCAAAATCCATTAATTTTCGATAAATGTTGGTTTTTATTTTAAAAGTGAAAATTAAAATATTTAGAAATTTATTTAGATAAAATAAATTTTATTTCTGGAATTAGGACATTGAAATTATCCAACGGTGAATTTTTCATAATTTTCCGAGACAGTCAAATGTTTGGGTAAAAATTAAATACCGTTTAAATATATAATGTGTTTTATGACATCATACTGACCCAATGGTGATGTAATAAAATACCATAATCCATATGTTCGGACAATATATGTTTTATCATTAAAATAATGTGATTTTGGGTTTGTTTGACTTACTTTTCAAAGCATTAATGGACCCCTCAATTCATATTCAACACTTTGCCTTTTTAAATTAATTTCCATGGGAGTGTGAATCACCTCCACATAAGCAACCCTATTATTTTGAGAAGATTGTACTTGGGACGTATAAAATATTTTTTTCTCTTCCATTTTCCAAAAACCATGGGCAAAAACCATGGGATGGTTTTTGGTTTGGATTAATTTAATGTAAGGGGACCCAAACCTAAATAATGAATAATTCCCTCACCTTTCATATATAAACCCACCCAAGCTCCCACTTCCTCATCACTAAAATCCCTTGGAGTTCGTCCAAACCTTTCCCTACTCTCTCTATAATCCTTCCAAGGTGCCCCAAGCTCCCAAGAATCCTTTCAAAAGCCTCTCTCTAGCCTTTGGAAGCACACTTCCAAGTAATGGTTTTTTCTTCCTTTCTCATTTTTTGTGCAATTTTATTTAAGTTGTTTTTACCTTTTAATTTAAATTATGAATATTGGGGTATGGTTCGCACCTCCCCCATACTTCCATCTTATTGTTTGAATTATGGGAGACCCCATTATCTCTCAATAAATGCCTCCCATGTACACCTGTTACTATGCCGAAATTCCGAAAGGAACTTCTCTCTCTTCTTTTACATTCAATAAATAATTTTGTATCATGAATCTAAATTCCATTAAAATAGTTGGTACATGTATATATATGACCTCATTACTTTCCATTACATGTAAATATGATGATAAACCCTTTCTATCTCATCAACCTTTTTTATTAATTCTTATGTCACGCCGTTACGCTGCCGAAATCGCACCAATTTTCTATGCCAATGCCATTGTGTAGTGGATACCATACCCATTTATCCATCAAGGGTATCCACCTTTATGCACATTTACTTATTGATTACAAAGTTTCATGTATGAATTCTACCCTCCTTTATCATGGAATAAATGATTATGTTTTATGAATCTATGTTTTATGATCCATGTGGAAGACTTATGCATGAAATGAAATGTTTAAGAAGGGTGCACCCTTATAGCGCTCCAATGCATTGGGTAAAGTATAGTATCATGATACGTCATGTGCAATGAGTGTTGACTCGTGATAATTCAGGTGCAATGAGGGTTTACTCTTGCTTCAAGTGAAATGAGGGTTTACTCATGCTTTATGTGCAATGAGACTTTGCTCATGCTAAATCCATGTTAAGTGTTGTTGCCACATTTCCATGTTATGATTATCATGCTTTATCATTCCTTTATGTTCATGTTTATTTTATGATATATTGATATGCCTATTGTCTAACATGTATTGTTCTCCTCATGTTATTCTATGTGTACTCCCTTACTTGGATTTATAGCTCACCCTTTTCTTATGCATGTCCTCAGGTTATCCCATGCAATGCTAAGTACAAGGGAATGTAGTGGTCATGTAAAGGAAGTTTTCAATAATGATGTTGTATTTCATGTTTTATGTTTTTATGTAATGATCCTAAGTCCCAAAGACACTAAACCTCTCGATCTTCTTTGTTGTATCAAGTGATGTTTTATGTAATAAATCATGTTTAATTTGTAATAAAAATCATGGTTTTCATAGATTATCTCCCATATCACTGCTAGAATTTATTGAAAGGCTTCTATAATTTTGGCAGGGGTTTATTCATGACTCGGAGTGGCCATTGGAATGGGCCGATTACTTCCTATTGGAATGGGTGTATGTTCTCTATCCAGTTGTCCATATATCATGGTTAATTTACACAATGAACGTTATGGATGGGATAATAGGTATATATCTACTCTAGGGTGACATGCTAATAATACACACCCTTTATGGGGATAAAGTTATGTGGTCGTCCCTCTATCAATACTATTGTTGCTGTTATGATGTATTTGATGGTCTATAGGATGCGGGCATTAATTTTTGATAGAAAAATTTATTGAATATTTTATTGATTTTATAGGATAAAATTTCCTCACATTGTGCTAAATATTTTTATTTTTAAAATATTTGATATTGGATTTTTCATTTGATAATTTGATGAAAATTATAGTTTTTTACTTTAACGTATACTACTATTTCGGAAATAAATCTCTTAATGTGGATTATACAAAACATACAATTTTGTAAAATAACTCCAAAATAAATGGGCTACAACTTTAATTTAGAAAATATGAGCTAGATCATGCATTTTTTTGTCATAAATGGACCATGAATTCAAATCTGTTATGGACTCACCTGATTGGAAACCACTTCAGTATTTGGGCCATAAATTATTCCTATGAGCTTGGATTGGGCACAAATTTAGAGAGATGTTCAAGGATCAAGTTTTTCAAAAAAAACTATAATCATAAATGGTTCAAAAATGTTGGAGTTCAAATAGGCATTGAATGATAGATTAGAATATTTGGATGAGTTTTCCCATTCACACTTGAAACCTCTTATAAACATAGCCTCCCCTCTACAATATAAATTTGTATTTTATTCATTTTGAGGGGTTGGGAAGTATAATAATATATCTTGGGAAGATTATAATTTGTTTTAATTCATTTATATAAGAATATTAAGAGGGATATCTCTTGAATCAAGGACCCATTTATCGAACACCTCCTTTTCTTCTTCTTCATGTTGTAATGTTTGTGTTTTCATAACAAACCTCTTAGTTTCTATTCCATTTAGAATTTTATTTTCAATTATCATAATATTTTATTTACTTATTTTTAATGAAACTAATGAGTAGAAACATTATTTTTTTATACCCATTATAAACATATGCACATGCAATTCGTTTCTACGATGACTACACCACTCATGGAAGATTAGTTTTTATTAGTAATCGATATATCTCTTACATTATTCATTTATTTATTTTGAATAAATTAGAAACATTAATTCATTTAATATGATCTATGAATTTATTTTTTAATTTAAAAAAAAACTAATCAATTAATTGAATAATTTTCACAAAAACTCACATGGTCGTGTAATGTGAGAATTGTGAAAGTGTGATCTTAATCTGTAAAATAAAACCACATGAGATCAATTTGTAGAGTTAAAATATATTTTTAAACTCAAATTTTACTCAGTTATAAAATTTATTTGTTCCCTAATTTACAAAATACAATAATCTATGCTTGGAATGACAATCAAGGTAGGGTGTTGTGATTTCAGGTTCGATGCAAGCCTAGGGTTTAATTCAAATCCTCATTGTTGTAAAGTAAATTTACATAGGGTTTAGGGTTTAAAAAAATTATGGGATAATAATTCAATAGATATTAATTTAAATGATAATTAATAATTATTAATTTAAGAGGTATATTTCAATCGATTACATTTTCTAAAAATATTTTTCTAAAAAAAACATATTCTTATGTTGTTTTGTCAATTATTTAATAAAAAAAAGAAAAAAGAAAATATTCTTCAAACATACTTATAATAGTTTTATGAATGATAAAAAACCCCATAAATGTTAGTAGTGTGTTTATGTTATCTTATTTTATTTTAAAAATACCTTTAATATGTTGCTTTAAATTATATTATCCTTTAAGGGATGACCTTGGATAGGCACTCTGATGTACCTAAGAAGTAAATAATAACACATCATTTGATATCGTGCATGAAAATTATTTTAGAACTTTCACCATTTGTAGGGTTGAAATTACTTATTTCATTTATTTATAGTTTTTTATTAATTTTATATTTTATTTTCTTATTCTCTTCTTTATTATTTCATTACCCATTCTGATTTTGTCTTCTTCTTTTGTATTGTTTTTTCTTTTTTTGGTCTATAAACCCAAACTTCTTCTCTTTTTATTATAGTTTAATTTTATTCATTTAATTTTTATTTTATTTATTAAAAAAACTAATAAAAAATATATATTAGATCTTGACCATGATATTAAATATAAACTTAGGGCTCGAGTCAAATAGTCTTAGTCTACCGGATGTTTTAACATTCAACCAATTGGAGAATTCCCCCATTCTCAAAAACGTGAAATTGAAAACACTTAAAAATAAAACCATAAATAATAAAAAATGGATTAAAATTATAATAATTAACATAATATAACTATACTTGAATTAGATACACCATATATTAACTATTAACCAATTTTAATTGCATAGAGAATATAGAATCAGAATTTGAGATAAAATCTGGGATAAATCACCTTATTCCAAAATTTCATGGATTATGTTGTGAGGATCCAAAAAAATTTAAAGAATTTAATGTGGTTTTCTCAAACTTAAAACCTAGAAATATATCTGAATATAAAATAAAACTAATATCATTCCAACTATCACTTTATGGAACATCAAAAGATGGGATATATTATTTAAAACATGAAGATGTAACTTGTTGGAATGATTTGAAATGAATTTTCTTGCAGTGATTTTTTTCCAGCATCAAAGACAACCACCATTTTAATATATATCTCAAGGATCTAGAGGGAATAAGGGGAGTCAATGTGAGAGTACTAGGAGTGATTCAAGATGTTGTTTTCAAGCTTCATGTATTAACAAATCAGTGAGAAACTACTCATACGGTACTTCTATGATGGACTCACACCTATGGAGAGGATTACGGTGTATTAAATAGCTGGAGGCTCAATAGTTGACAAACACCAGTAGTTGCACATGTATTGATAAAAAAGATGACACAAAAATCTAAGCAATTTGGTGATTGAGGTAACCTATAAGTCATAGGAGTATATAAAGAATGTAAATATTCTATTGAAAATAATTTATTTGATACAAATTTTGAATAATTGACCACTATAGTGAGACAAATTTATTTGGATAAAATGACATCCCAACCAACACCTTTGAGGCCTTGTGTCTTCTGCACTAAAATAGAGCACCCAACTAACTATTTCCCCAAACAATAAAAAATAAATTATGGCACAGTTTTATTCCTCGGGAGACCATATCCATAGAAACAACAACAAAATTCAAAGAATAAGTATTTTTACTTTTCACCAAAATACAAACAAGGATGAAAAGATCATTTAAACATGAGGTATGGATCTAGAAAACAATAATGTACCCTATTTCAAAAAAACATCCAGTAGACTTTCCCTTACAAATAGTTATTTTAATAACCCTAAAGGATATTTAAATCTCAAGCATAAACAAGTTAAGAAAAAGGGAATTATAAAAAAGGGTATCTTCTAATACAAATGAACTTTTGAAACCAGTTGTTCATAATCAACAGAATGAGCTGGATATTCGAGTTATGGAGTTAAAGTCATAAATGAGCTAGATTGCCATGACCCTCCATGAACTAGTAAGTAAGAGATCAAGAAATTTAAATTCGCAACCTACTCCAAATCCAATGGGGAAATTTTAGTGCCATCTCATTGAGAAGTAAGAAGAAAGTGATTGATTCATATGAACCTACCATTCCACTGGATTCACCACAACTCTGGGGAATCCCCATTCAAGACTAATTGATGAGCATCCCATGGAGAAAGAAATAGGTATGTAAAATATTGATGATGTTCCTCCTAAACCCCTTTACATTAAAAATAGAGTTTTTTAAACCATGAATTTGGATGAATAGGTGATGAGAAAAGAGGGTTTGGATATATTCAGGTGGGTTGAGAACAAGATCCCTCTACATGAATCAATTAAGAAAATCCCTTGGTATGGAAAATTTTTAAAAGAAAATTTCACTAATAGATGATGTGTCAAGGTAAATGTGAGTATCAATCTTGGAAGGAACATGCCAGAACTCAGTACACCAACTCAAGTAATTCCAACAAAGTGCAAGGATCGTGATTCATTCACCATACCCTCAGTGATAATAGAGTTAGACATTTATAATGCTTTATGTGATTTGGGATCTTCCATAAATGTGAGGCCTCACTCTTTATTCTATTGTTTATTGGTTAGTGAGTTTAAGACAACAAGAGTAGTGGTGTAGTTGGTGAATAGATATACAACATATCCAGGGGAGTCCTTGAGGATGTAATTGGTTGGGTAAGAGACATGATCTTTCCAATAGATTTCTACATACTTAAAATGGAGGATGATCATGTAAATTCTCATGATCCAATTATCTTATGTAGGCCCTTCTTTAAAACTATAAAGAATATTATAAATGTATATGATGGTACACTTTCTTTTTATTTTGGAGACGATGTTATGATATTTAATGTTATGGACTCCATGAAGTACCAGTTAGAGAACCATTTTTCTTTTTTTATCTCCCATTACGAACTAACAAATAAAAACCTCATTGATTTTAATTGTCATATTCTTAGAAAGATTATGATAATTGGTTCTAGTTTTATGTCTAAGATAACATAGAAACCTATTTCAAATGAAAAAACTGCTCTTCGATTTGATTTTTATCGGGATTAATATTCATATTTTGATGATGTTCACTCTTATTATGAAATTGATTTTAACTACAATAAGGGATTTGATGCATTATTATATGATTTAGATGGTGTTTTTTATACTAATGTTCATTATGAACATGTTTCAATTCCTTAAATGTATCCATCCATATTGAACCACTCTTCATTGTAACTGAAGCCACTACCACCAAATCTCAAATACTCATTCTTATTGTGTGGTGAGAGACTACCTGTTATAATTGCAAAATATCCCTTCTGAAAATGAAAAAAATATATTTGAATATTTTGAGGGAGAACATAGGGTGATCTGTTGGTCCTTTTCCTAGATAATTGGTATTATCCCCTCTATTTTGCTACATAGGATTTTTTGGTGGATGGGGATAAACTAGTTTTAAATCCATAAAAGAGAAATAATCAAACTCCTCTAGAATTTGTTAAAAAAGAAATTGAAAATTTTCTTTCAACATTCATAATTTATCCTACATCAAATTTTTAGTTGATGAGTCCTATTTAGGTTGTTCTTAGGAAAAGTGGTGTTACTATTTTAAATATTACAGAGAGGAGTTAGTTCTAATAATGGTAGAAAATATTTTGTGTGTGTTTACTGATTATAGTGATAAAAATAAATCCACCATCAATGACCATTTCCCCTCCAAATTATTGATTAAATACTTGAGAGACAAGTTGAGGGGACACACTATTGTTTATGGGATGGATTTTATGGATATTTTTAGGTTTCTATAACTCCAAAAGATTAATAGAAAACATCATTAACTATTCCATTTGGTACATTTTCCTATCTAAGGATTCCATTTGGACTATGTAATTCCCCAGATATATTCTAGAGATGTATGGTGAGTATTTTTTTTGATTTAATTGAGTAATGTATAGAATTATTAATGGATTATTTTGAAGTGTGTGGATATTTATTTGATAAATTTTCATTTATTTTGGTAGATGTGTTATATAATTGTATAAAGAAGAATATGGTTTATAATTTTGAAAAGTTTTATTTCATGGTAGAGCATGGAATTGCATTATGTTTTGTGGTGTCAAAAAATAGAATAGAGGATGGTAGTTCTAATGTACATATTATTTCATCCTTTACATATCCTTAATTTGTGTGTGTGTGATGTTAGATCACTCATAGAGAATGAATGATTTTATCGACACTTCATATAATATTTCTGTAAGATCTATATACTTTTATCATGATTCCTTCAAAAGATACTGACATTATTTTTTATGATTCTTGTAGGGTATCATTTGATGATCTAATGAAGCATATGATCAATACACCAATCCTAAATCTCCCATGGTGGTACATTCCATTTGATCTTATGTTTTATTCTTCAAAAAATATAGTTGGAAATATCTTATCATAGAGGGTGGAGAGACATTCACTTGTGATTTACTATGATTCTAGGAAATTGGATTCATCCTAATTAAATTACACCCCCATGGAAAAAGATATTATTTACATCATATTTTATTTAGATAAATTATGATCATATTTATTGGGCTCTAAAGTAGTTGTTTTTTTGACCAAGCTACTCTGAGGTACCACTTAATAAATCAAGATGAAAATCCCATACTTATCTGGTGGATGTTCCTTATTCAAGAATTTGATATTGAGATATAGTATTAGAAGGGGTTATAAAACATAGGGGTGGACCACATAAGTATGATTAATCACAAACTTGATACTAACACCTTGGGCCAGGTACCACTTTGGGAGACATTCCTCGATGAGAATAACTATTTCATATCAGGTACACAAACTTGATATGTATATTTAGTGCACTACCTTGTCGCCTATGAAATTTTGATAAATTTAAAGAAGAATAATGTCTAAAAATTATTGTTTGAGTCCAAGTTTTATGTGTGTGATGATCCATACCTATAGAACATGTGTACTGATAATATTATTAAGAGGTGTGTTCCTAATCATGAGTCTGAGTCTCTTATGCGTTACTGCAATACACTTTCATGTGGAGGAAAATTTGGACCCCAACGAATATCTAAAAAAATTCATAGACTCTACATTATATTTTCCTAGCTTATTATATGATTCTAATGTGTTTTTAAGTCATTATAATGTTTCCAATACACTATAGATATTTTTAAGAGACATGAGATACCTCAAAAACCCATAATATTCTATGTGTTTGTTGATGTTTGGGGCATTTATTTTATGGGTCCTTCTTCAAGTTCATTTGGTTTCTTTTAACTTTTGGTCACCGCTGATTATTTTAGAAAATGGGCGGAGGCCAAGCCCATCAGTACTGATGATTCTAATGTTGTAGTTGATTTTTTCAAGGCTTAATTATTATGCAGGGTCGGAGTACAAAAATTCCATCATCAGTTACCAAGGGACACACTTTTTCAATTGTAATTTGGATTCCATACTTCGGATGTTTGGGGTGACACACAAAACATCCACACCCTACCACCCCCCAAAAAATGGACATACTTAGGTTTTAAATGAGTAGTTGAAATAATTGTTTGAGAAAATCAGATAGTTGAATAGAATAATTAGAGAAGGATTTTTGATGAAGCGCAATGGGAATATAGGATAACATTCAAAACTCCCATAGGTATTTCCCCATTTCTTATTTTTTGGGAAAGCCTATCATTTTCTTAAAGAGTTCAAACATCTAGTCTATTGGGCTATAATAAAATGAATCATGGATTTGGACCAATATGGAATTTAATAAAAGAAAAATATTCACAAAGTTGAGGAGATTAATTAATAATAATATGAGAACTCAAGGCTATAAAGAGAAATATCAAATTAATCTCGTTATAAAATGATTCAAAAATAGAGTTTCATGTAGGGGATAAAGTCCTTTTCTATAGTTTATGACTAATGTTGATCCATGTTAACTTTCACTCTAGATGGTTTGGCCCTTATGTTGTATCTAATATTTTTTTTATGGTGCAGTGGAGATACCACAAGAGGAGACATCAAGGATTTTTATAGTCAATTGGTATCATTTAATATAATATATTGAGGGAATTCCTACCGATGCGATTGATTTCATCAAACTGCATGACCCCATCATCACCCATTTATATCAGGTTGTTCTTATCCCTTTAACTTTTATATTATATTTCCTATTTTGAATTATATATTTGATTTCACATATCATATCATAAGTTTAAATTAAGTTCAATGAAATATATTATGTGTGGGGGCATGGACAATATTTTGGCGTAGATTCTTTAGGTTTTTCATTTTTGAGTTTTTGTTTATGTGTTTTATGTTAATATTAAAAAACACAAGTTAACATGCTCATTTAGATATAGAATATATGGAAAATATTTTTTCAAAAAATTCATTGGTGGAATGATACGAATGATAAGTATTTAATTTTTAAGGGTTGATTTTTATAAAAATAGAAGTCATCAATGATATGATTAGCAGTTTCATTATAAAATCATTTAGATTTTGACACCATTCTTTGTAATATCTTCTCATTGTAAATTATGTCATTTATTTATCCAAAAAAAGATTATACTGAACCGTGACATGGGTAATTTTTTCATACACAATCGAAGGTATATAAAAGTTAGGAAAAAAATTCATTTCAAATAAATGGTTGATCCATAAATTTGTTTCTCTTCTGATGGGTTTAATTTATGTACCGAATTGAATTATTCATGTGTACCTTATATCTAAAAGTTATAAACCCTAAAGAAATAAAAAAAATCAAAAGATACAAAAAAAATATCTTTATAAAGAGGGGAGTAATGAAATGTATAATAGATAGAGATATTTAGGACATAAGATTAATGTTTAACTTTTGATAATTATTAAGAGATTGGGTATTATAATTTGATTTCAATGTAATGTAGAACATGTTTTGGTGAATTAAATCTAAAAAGAAGAATTTATTTACTTGACCTGAATATACTAAATAATGGGAGGTGTCATGAGTTTTAAATGGTTGAAACACACAAATGTAGGAAATTAATCGCATGGTAGACCAATAATATGTTTCTATTTGAATAGTTTATTTAATATCACTATATTTTATTTTGATATAATTTATGAGATAATGAATTTCAAATTTATTGATATTGACTCTTGATGGGATTCTTACTTTACCTATATTTCCACTATTGATTGATGAATGTGAACATGCATATCTAGTCACAATTTCTTTTGGAATAAATTATATGAGGTTTTTCCCAAGAGTGAAAAATTTTAAGTGTGGGGGAGTTGATAAAATGAAATTTTATAAAAAACATTATTAAAAATAAATGATATAATTTCATCACATCATATTTAATTTATTTATTTATATATTATTTGGGATTATAATATTCATTTGAAAATTTGATTAAATTTATAGTTTTTTTCTATAAAGTGAACTATTTTGTTTTATCCATAAATATTTTTATGTGATTTATTTGGTCTTAAAATTTAAGCATTCCACACTAAATTTCCTACAAATTTTATGTAGAATATCTAATATGGATCATGCATTTTTTTGGAGTAATTCGTCCATGAAGTCAAATCCGGGATGGACATGCTAGATTGAACATGAATTAAATTTTTTGTCCACAAAGTATTCATAAATTATTGGATTGATCCCAAATTTGGAGACAATATGATGGGAAACTTTCATATATATATCATACATATATATGGATAGCTGGTTTATGCGTTTTTGATTTCAAGCATGTAGTTCAATTTTTAATAAAATATTTTGATGAATCTCACTATACATTTAGTTCAATTTGTATTTCATATACATGCAGTTCAATCATACATATATAAATCATACGTTTTTAGAACAGGATAATCTTTTTCACTCTATTTATCTAGGAATTTAATTAAGGATATTTCTTGAATCAGGGATCCCTTTATCGAATCACTCTTCTTATTCTTCATGTTGTAATTTTTTAGTTTTTGTAATAAAACAAATAGTTTCTATTAAAATTCTTCTATTATTTTCAATTTAATTATTATATTTTTTTAATTATTAGTTTTGGAGATAAATAGTTAAAATATGATTGTTTTATAACCTTTCTAAACCTTTTCACATGCAACTCGTTTTTACGACGACTACACCACCCAGGGAAGAGTAGTTTCTCTTAGTTATCAATCTACCTCTTACCTAAATCATTTATTTATTTTTAATAAATAATATATTTTTATTCACATAATATGATCTAATAATTGAGTAATTACTTTAAAATAAACTAATCAAGCTAACAAGAACTCTCTAGGTTGAGTAATGTGTGAATTATGAGAGCACGATCTTATTCAATTAAAGAAAACAACACATGAAAAATTTTATATAGTTAAAATATAATATATAAAATTAACTAATACTCCCTTTTATAGTGAATATATTCCCTTATTTACCACTGACCAAAATATATCCTTGGAACAAAAATCAAAGCAGGTTGTTGCGATAGCATGTTTCGAAGCTAGCCAAGGGTTTAACTCATTTCATATTTTTGGTAAAGTTAATTCATATAGGGATTAGAGGTCAGAAAATTAGGGTACTGTAATTAATTAGATATTAATTTAAATGATAATTATTTATAAGTAAGTGAATAGGTAGAGTTATATCGATTCATATTTCTAAAAAAAATTCTAAAAAATCATTTTGTTGCATTCTCTCAATCTTGTTTAAAAAAAATGAAAAAATACAACCATTTAACAAAAAATTTCTTAATGTTTTTTAAATGATAAAAAACACCTCATAAATTTATTTAGTGTATTTATGTTATTTTATTTTATTTTAAAAATAAATTTATTGTATTTTTTTAAATTACTTCTTCTAGTTAGTGATGACCTTAGTCAGCCACTCTACTGCACCTATGAAGTAAAAAAACTAAACATAACTTGAGAGCATAGATGAAAATTCATTTTAAATTTTTTCTACTATTTAACTATTCTCAAGATCTGATTAGTGAATTTAGTGACTGTAATATGGATATATGCTCATTCTGCATCAGGATCAGTGGTATGTGCCAGCTCCTATCCTCCATTTCCAGCAAGTGGATACTAAAAATAGTCAGATGTGGGGGAAGAGAGTGGTGTGTACTAACTATTATTCACTAGGACATTGATACTAGATTATATAGGTTATTTTTGATGGGTATTCTATAATAATTGACATGTTATGCTAGGTATGACTTCCTTATCATAGTTTGCTTCTAAAGTTTATGAGATAAATTATTTGGACAGTGCTAGATGAGGATGCTGGTGGGCTAGATTAATGTGGATGGGTCTAGGTTCCTTCTCATGGCTTTCCACCAAATTTGAACTATGACCTTCTTTGGACACTACTAGGAAATGTTATTGCAAGGCCTAACTGGTGCATGTATGTGTATGTTTCTGCTCACTGTGTTTCGTAGGATCTAAACTATGGGCTTCTTGGGATGCTTCTAGGTTAGTATGTCAGCAAATTAAATTGGTGCAGGTTGTTGTATGTTCGGGATAAATAATTTCCACTAAATTTTGAAATTCGTCTTCCTTGTACACTGTTAGATGAGGTTTCTATAAGGCATGGATGGTGTAGTTAGGTGTATGTTCTTACTTGTTCTGTGCCTCCATATTTGAATAGTGGGATTCATTGGATACTACTAGATGAGTCTACTGTCCAACTAAATTAGTAAAAAGGGTGTATATTATTGATCACATTTTCCACCAAAATTTATTAGTGGGTTTATTTGGAGGGTACATAGATGTTTCTCTATTCCATGTTGGCTAGTTGCTACCCCCAGTGGACCTTCTTGCACAACCATGTTTCGATGACCTGTGCTGAACTACCGAGGGTGGCACCATCATCATGCTGAGTGTTCACTACTATGTGGTTGAATAAGGCAGTTGGTTTTGTTTGCTTCTGCACCATTGGATGTCACTAATTGGATGACTGGTTGGGCTTTTCAAGCTGGTGGGCCTATTAGGAAACCTCTAGGTTCGGGATAGTGTAGTTATCAAAATATTCTTGGATCAGTGCATTCATGAACCATATTTAAAGATGATGGGTTGGAGATAAAATCCTCTACTTGGATGAGGACCTAACTTGAATGATATCTAGGGTAAAAAATCTATGATATTTGATGCGACACCATCTAGATTTAAGAAAGATCCTATTGGATAATTCTGTAAAATAGGTGACAAACATAAATAAGAAAACCCAAACAGAGAAAAAACTCATTCAAATGAAAAACATATATAATTTATTGTATTGTCTTTCCCTCTTTTATTTTGAGAGGTAATATGGATTGAAATATGGGTGACACTATCATCCTGGTTAATGATTCACGTTTGGTTCACCATTATTGTTTTGACCCAAAAAATGACATGCTAGGATGTAATATTGTTTTGTGATGTTTGTGGAGAAACCCATAAATCAAACACATATCTACAACCCTTTCATAGAGTTTCCAATGGGTTTTTTTGGAAAACTAGAAACACCCAATGGTTTTATATCTGTGAGGGACATAATTTCCAAAGGCAGGTGTTCACTGGGGAGTTTTTCCGATGACACTTAATAATTCACATTGCTTTATTGGATGCGAGGTCTAGCTCATCAAACCATTTTGGGGAGAAGTTTTAATTACTATGAGACTCTCTTATACATTTAAGTTATGTTCATGAATCCTTCATTAATTCCCCAGTAAAACATGGGTCAACCTTATATCAAATACCAATTATTATAATGTATAGAATTTAGGATAATCTATATGAATTTATGGTTCTCTATAAATGGAGATATCTCTATGTAAATGAGGGTATTCATCAATGGTACCCTATTATGCACTAATTATAGATTCTTTTTCTATCATGTTACAATACTAGTTTTGATCCACATAGTGGGAAAATTTTGAGTGATTCATTATCATGGGAGATTAGATTAATTTTTTTGTTAGTATTAGACCGATGATATGGTCTTACTATGAATCCTCGTGAAGGGAATTATAATCCACATAGTTCAGTTCTACATAACGAGGCACATCATATCTTTTAATGTCTTTTGATAAGGACTGAGCCATGAAGTTTACTATTATTTAGTAAGGACATCTTGGAAAAAGGTTCTTAATCAATGTTCATTTCCATAATTATGAAAAATTTCTTAGGGAACCTTCAAGAAATATAGTCACCTAGGATAGATAAGAACGTACTATTATTGAGTCACAATGAGAATTATGATTTAGTTTGAGTGTTGGGTTTGGTCCTGAAGGAGGCTTCCTTTGTATCCCATTTTAATGGGAATAAAATCCCATGTAGTTTATTTGTGAGGAACCATACCAATGGTGGTCCTATGAAGGTTTATATCAACGGTGATTATGGGCCTTTTATATTATTTATTTGGGGCTTAATCTTAATGAGGATGACCACTTCATTGCAGAGGATTAGTTTGGGCTTACTCAAGTGTAGGATTCCCATATTGTTATGTATGGTGATATTATTAGGGATTATATTAAGTATGAGACCCATTATTGGTTGGGGAATACACATGGAATGATTTGAAAACGTTAGGGATTGTACGAATTCAGTGATCACCACCAACCTATAAGCCACTGTGAGTCAATATTTGTGTGAGAAACAAGAGGAAACTATAGATATGAGGAATCACACAATCTACTCTATCCAATTATGGTTGAGGCCAAAACCCAATGGGAGAGGGAAAAAGAGAAGGTTTTGGTTCTCATTCCCTACAATCATTGTACCTTGGACCCAACGGGATATAGAAAGGGATTTGAAGTTCCCATGTACATCATTTCGTTGATCTCCTTGATAGTCACATATAATGATCTATCTGAATATGGACCATGAGTATGGAAAATCAGGAAGGAATGAAGAAGGAGAAGTCCTGTAAAAATTTCAAGGGGACCATCCAGGAGGGATACCCTATAATTAGATCTAGGGGAAGAGAGAAGGATCTCATTCTAGGTCAAATGTGAAAAGAAAGTGTGATTCTCACCCTCCACTCCTAGAATTGGAGGTCCCTATTCTTAGAGGAAATTAGGGGAGGTCATGGTTATAGCTATAATATATGATATTTAGATATACATTGCACTACCCCTAGGGTCGGGATCCTTGTGACTGAAGTAATTCATACCCACATGTACCCCGAGTACCCTACCCATTAGGTACGTTAAGTGCAAGAAACATTTGAAAAATGGAATGCATACCCAAATGAGAGACATGCTGTTGTGCCTCCTACTGTGATTTTTCAGGTATGAGGGCATTGGTGGGCATTATAATTTTTCCAACTCAAAACATATATCCAAAAGAAGGGGTTCCCTACCATTTGTGTCTTAGAATAGGGATAAAAAATATGCGCAAAGAGGTCATGAATTGGCATGAGAAGGTTCTTTCAACAGGTCCTAGAAGATATCAAAGTGCTTCGTGTAGGTAGGATAGGCACCGTGCAAGATTTATATGCCTTGGGTAATTGACCACATGGGAAACAACACATTTTTGAGGCTTTATGTTAATAACCATAGGTCTTCATAGGTGTCCTTGGATGTGTCTAGCACATATCCTCGATTAGGGAAGGGTCTATGTGAATGTGGTTGTCCAATAAAGTGAAAGAGGTTTCTCACACAAGTTTCTTGTATTTACGACATTTGAAGGACTTTGATCCTACTATACCCCTTAAATTATTATTTTATTTGGTTTAATACGGATACCTAAGAAACATTGTAGGTCTTCTGTGAAGGGGGTGCACAACTAGATATTTAGGGATTCTTCCGATTTTCTAGTTGTTAAAATGTGTATCCATAGGGTCCTATTTATAGGTAAATATGGGACCTTGGTCATAGACAGTTTCTCATGTAAGTCCCTAGACTAGGTGGAACACGTAAGTGGTCCGTACAGGAGTCCAATGCATGTGTCCCATGTTTTTGTTTGGGGGAGGTGTCCCGTAAATGTGTCTCGTGTAGGTGTCACATGCAGGGGTTCCATAGAGGTGTCTTCTACAGGTGTCCCATGAAGGTGTCCAATGACGGTGTCCCATGTAGGTGTCCCATGTAGGTATCACATGCAGGTGTCCTGTGCTATTGTCCTGTGTAGGATTCCTGTGCAGGTGTCTTGTATAGGGGTTCCATGTATGGGTCTCGTGTAGGGGTCCCATAGAGGGGTCGCGTATAGGTGTCCCATGAAGGTCTCCCATGCAGGTGTCCTATGGAGGTTTCCTATATAGGGGTCCTTTATAGGGGTCCAATGCAAGGGTCCCATGTAGGTGTCCGAGGTAGGTGTCCTATATATGTGTCCTATGTAGGTGTCTCATGCACATGTCATATGCAGGTGTCCCGTGAAAGGGTCCCATGAAAGTGTCTCAATAAGTTGTCTCATGAAGGAGTCCTATGAAGGTTTCTATTATAGTGGTCCTATGTAGGATTCTTGTGCAGCTATGTTTTGAAGGTGTCCCATGTCTGTGTCCCATACAGAAGTCTCATGTAGGTTTCCCATGCAGGTGTCCCATGTAGGGGACCCATGCATGGGTCCCATGTAGGTGTCTCATATAGGTGTTCCATACAGGTGTCCGGTGTAGGGGTCCCATATAGGTGTCATGGGGAGGTGTCCCATGCAGGTTTCCCATGCATGTGTCTCGTGAACATGTCATGTATAGGTGTCCAATGTAGGTGTCCGGTGTAGGGGTCCCATGCGGGTTTCCCATGTAGGCGTCATGTTCAAGTGTCCCATATTGGGGTCCCATGTAGGGGTCCCATGTTGGTGTCCCATACAGGTGTTTCATTCATGTGTCCCATGTAGGAGTCCCCTATAGGTTTCCCATGCACATGTCATATACAGGTGTTCCATGCAGGTGTCCTATGTAGGGGTCTCATGGAGGTGTCCCATGTAGGTGTCCCATACAAGTGTCCCATATAGGGGTCCTATTCAAGTGTCCTGTGAAATTTTTGACCGTAGTAGATGGAATTTTGGATGGAGACACATGGGAATCCAATATTCTCTTTCATCCATCATAAAGTCACATTTATTCCATAACTCAACATTTAGTGTCTAAGTGCATTTCACTTAGTGAATTATACAAAAAAGTGCATGGAACACATTTCGTGGTGTCAATACATAGAGATCCTCTCATGATAACTTTTGGAATTCTATCATGATTGTTTTTTGAAACAAAATTGAATCTTAATCAATATATTATTATTAAATTCCATTTATTTTAATCATTTTTTAGCGATGAGATGTCTTGTTTGAAAATTATAATGTCTTATTGATTGAAAATATAACTATTTACTCTAATGGTATATATTGGGAAATCATTTTTTATCCTATGGAAGATTTAATAAAGTTATATGGGGAATACTGATGACTTGGATACTATTGTAGGTGAAGTACCCAGGGGCCAATTAGGTATAACTGAGAGGAGGGGGTGAATCAGTGGTGCACTATTTTTACATATTGTCTCTCTTTTAATTCATCCTTTATGATTTATTTATGTATTGAGGCATCATATTTAATTCTCAGACTCACCCTATATGCAAAAATAATTATGAGAGAACAACACATAAGGATTTCACAAGGTTTGGTCAAAATACCTACACTTTACTACAATTGGTTATTCCCGAAGATTCAAATCATTTAGTATATATAGGTTTTATATTAAGGTAAATTACCATTCCCATCAACACTAAGTCCCACAATGATCCCACTCTAGAGTCCCACTAGATATCACAACTTCCCACATGAACAAGCATTCATCATTGAGTCCCACTATGTCTTCTCTAACTCTAGAGTCCCAATAGAGATGTCTAATTAAACTAAAAGTATTATCAACTGATAGAAAGAATAATATCTAATTTTAAGTACTTTCTACTACGTCAGGATGTAATCATTCACTAAAAGTTGTATCACATGATATTTTTGTGTATAAATTCAAGAACATTGTAAACTCATTGTATACTACCTGATCTTTCTCATTGTCCGCTAATCTTCAAATGATATAGACTTTCTCAATCCACTGAGTACTCATATGTGAATAATATATTATGATTGAAACAATTACTTGGTCTCAATCTTAAATGATTTTAAAAATATTCTTATTTGTCTTATTATGTGTCAACCTCAATTAAATGTGTGAAAGTGGTGCACACAATTGATTCAATATTATTTTGTGAAATAAAAATCATTCAAACAATCAATAATCAATCTCAATAAACACTACTCAAGTGTAATTTATATAGTGTTTCATGGGGTTCTTAAATTTTTAAACCATAAGACAAAATATTATAATATTTATTATTTTACGTTCTATTTAACAATTATTTTTATTCAAGATACATTGTAAATTTTACCCAAATTATCTGATGAAAATAGCTCAGATATCACAAGTTACTTTTTTCCAGTAATTTACTCAAGGGACTATTCATTTATGATTGAATTCATAGACAATTTATTATACTTTCTTGGTGTACTCTAATCCTTCACAGAAGTGATGTGTGTTTGTTCTTATTCATGCTAGTACGTACAGGCATGAGATATCATGTTTCCTTTGTGAACACATGGATGTTCGATTTTTTCCTCCTCTTTACATGGAATATACTGCATCTCATATCCAAGAATGTCTATAGATCAGTTATTCATGAAGCTTTTTGAATGTGTGAAATATTATAAACAGACACAGATGTCATATTTTCTTTACAAAACTTCTGACTGTGAGAGTATCATGCAGTAGGTCATGGTATCTTCGTATTATCCTTTATAAAAATGCGGAGTTAAAATATTCTCTATTTCAAGGGAATTGAGATACCATCCCAAACATGGACAATAATATCTCTCTCAGTCGTAGATGATATCATTGTATTAGTGACTTCCACCACATCTCCTTCATTCCTTTACCGACACAAAAACTATGAGAAATAATTTGAGTTAAGGCTATTTTTAAAACAACCACAAAATATTCTATGACAATAATATTTTTAAAACTATCAAGATCTTGAAATTTATCAAATATTTTCCACAAAAATTATGGTGTCTCTTCTTTCATGAGATCAATTTCTCTCTTCATGAACTGGGACTCACATCCATGAAATTATATCACTTACATCATCTTAGGAATTAATTTCTCTATAGATCTCCAATTCAACCTTGGTAGAATAAATATGTTTGTGTAAAAACTTTCATATACCTTAATGTCCTCAAAAATGAATATTAGGTGCACAATAATCACGGAAATGACATATTTCAAGCCTGTAATGACCATTTAAGGATGGTCCAACATTGGGTCTTTCTCATAACATAAAACCTATAGCATTAGGGATCTCATGAGTGTAACAGATGATCAGAGGATGATGTTAAATCCGTGGATGCTAATAGATCATAAAATCAGTGATGACCAAAAGATGCAACTTATATGAGTATAGTTTTTAGTAGGATTAATAGTACTACACACACACCATCATACATTAGACTTATAAAGATATCTCATCTATTATATAAACAAACATGTTCCTCCATAAGCTCAGTTGAAAGAATGGGGTCCTCTCCGCGACACCATTCCTTGCCATGCTAAGTCCCTTATGATGTGACCCTAATCTCTTATGAACCAACCCGTGCATGCCTTTGTGCCTCTATGTCCACAGTCACTTTCCCACCAATTCATCCTACTACCATGTAAATTTGTTAGAATATCTCTCTCTTTTGGTTGAGCTAGATCCCACAATGAGGTTGATTGAGTTTTCCCTTATGCCTTGTATGGTTGTACAATTTTTTTTTGAAAAATTGCACAAAATAATTATAATAAATCTATGTTTAGAATTTATAAACCAAGCCTTTATCTCTAGATAAATATTCATGAAAAATATTATTTTTCATGGTATTCATATTCCTTTAATATTATTTGAATTATTCTTCTATTAAAATACTTTATATCAAATATTCCTTATGCAAAAATATTTTAATTTAGAATTTCATTTTGAATTTAGTATTTTTAAACTTTAATTCATCATGTAAATAAATATTTTTATGGTATTCACATATTATAACTTGTTACAAGAATTGTTTCATTTCTTCAACACCATTTACACTTGTCTTTGACCTTTAAGTCCATTTCAAAAATCATTAAAACCCACAAGGTGAATCTTTTAAGCATAACATCCAATGCCATTTTATGAATCCAAAAAAATCCTCTAAAAATAATCAAATTATGTCTAATCACAAAAAAACATATTGAATAATTGAAAATAAATGAAATAGTGTCATGTGATCAGAAATATCCCCTTTATATTTTTTTGAATATCTTCTCACATTATAATAGTAAATATGTGGTGAAGAATTATTTTTAACCCCTAATTGAAGATAATATTTAAATTATAAGTGGGGGATTTATCATCTCATTAATATCCACAAAACATCTTCCTTGAACAATTATATGTGATGGATGATATTAAGTTATTCTCTTAGAAATGATTAATTTGTTAATCAACTCTAATTCTTTATGGGATAACTCAATATAGAAAAAAGTGAGATATAAAAATGGTTGTGTATGTTTTCCATAAGCTACCATGAATGTGAAATAATATGTAGAAATTAAAAATTCTATTTTTAGGGGTTGGAAATAATCATATTTACCAATGAAATGAAAAATATTTCATATACTTCAAAAACACATTACAATGTTCTGGTTAAAAATGATATATCCACACTTTTATCTTAAAATCAACATCCATTAATAATAATTAACAATTCCATCAGATTAGGGATTTTAGAGTGATTTTCATACCTAATCTTTTAATTTTTTGAATCTATTCATAAGTTTGACATTGAATTTGTCGTGACGATTTAATAGGTGCATATTATCAATTCTCCCCTCAAAGTATCCATCTATATCCTTAATTTCCCTATATATTATTAAAAAAATATAAATATTTTAATAAAGAACTACCTATTAGTTCTTCAAAAATAACACTCAAGATTAATGTTTCCTCCAAACCATTCCTTGTTCTTCTTTCATTTCATCTGAGATAATGATGTATTTTTCTTCATTTTTTCATCCTAATATATTTTTATTTTTAAATTATTTTCATAAAAAGAATCCTCACATGGACTGGAGTCATTCATCTCAAATGTTAAAGAATTTTAGTTTCATTTTTCCTACACTATACTTTTTATAACCTCTACTTGAGTTGTTTTGATTTTCATTAAATTATTTACATCCCGTCTAATTTGACCACACTTCGCACATAAATTCTTTTGAATCTCCAGATCATCACCATTGGTTACCCTCTAATGAAATTCAACCTATTTTGTTTATAACCACTCATTTACCCTCCTTTAAATGATATATTTGAACATTATCCACTAGTTTATCCATTTTCAATTAATCCAAAAAAACTATCAAAAGGTCATTTATATCATGATCAACATTCTTGAGTGTGTCACACTATTTTTCAGATGTACATAACATAATATATTTTGTTTCTTCAGTTTTATTCCCTTTTATATCATATGGAAATTCTCTAGTTAATCTGCTCATGCAAACCATAACTCTATGACATTCTAATCAATATCCACTAAACACTTTTTCTAGGCTTGCATACATTATTTGGAACCATGGATGAATTTTCTGGTCACTAATTTATTACTTTAGTAATATATTCTCATTTTTTAACCATGGATCCCATTGGGTTCATACATGTTTCTTGGTAATGACAAGTTATACCAAAAGGAGTTGGATTTATTCTTAAAATTTCCACAATACAAATAAATTCTTCTAAAAATGATCTTCTATTTTTATTGATAAATCTATCAAAAGAATTCATGATTTTGACTTATTGAAAATTAAACATTATTTTTTCTATGATAAAATTTTATTCCTAGTAAATTGATTTCATTATTTGATTTTATAATGTAACTTTCTGTTGAATTATCAGGTTATAAATACTTAAATACACTGTCAATGATAACATATGTATTTTGAAACAATTTAGACTAATATTTACCATGTCTTTCAGAAGACATCATATAAAAAACCTAATATTAATCAACTTTTACCAAAAGAGACATATTGAAGTGTTCTACAATGTTTTTTAATTCATGTTGGGATTTTATATACATTGAATTTTCCTCCAACAATTCATCCTCCTTGTGAGATAGTTTCTCTTCAAGATCATTCACTATCATCTCAATCTCATCCACCTTCAATATATAATACTTATTCTTATAAAAAAATACATATCTTTTTATAATTATATTATTTTTCAATATATAATTATGTATTTATTTTCTCCATCAACCTATTCTCTTTCTTAAGATATTTTTTTTCTCAATAGAATCTTCCAACTCTTTTTTTATACTCTATTCTAGATTTATTATCACTTTTCCATCATCATCACTACTTGAAGTAGAATATTATATCTATACATGAATAAGGAAATTTTTTTATCCTTTTAAATAACTACTAGATTATTAATTATAAAATGAAAAAAATTCTCATTAAATTCCTATTTTAGTTGAGGAAAGACTTCTTCTTTACCTTCTCCTTTTTCTGTTTCTGAGGTTTCTCATTTTCTTTATAAACGTTTGAATCATCTATTTTCTTTTTAAAATATAAGGAAATGTATGAAATAACATTATAGTTATATAAATTTAGTGTTTTTTTATTTTTCATTCCATTTTCACTTTTATGAAATGGAACACCTCAAAATTATAATGTAATAACATTATATTCAATAATGTGTATGACACACAACACCAAACACATAAGAGAATATAATATCCTGGGACTTTAAAATATATTTACTATTTTAAATAAAATCAATAAATGATATTACATTAAATTCATGTGATATTGAGTTAGAATTTATCAAACACAACAACAATATTGTTATATGTATTGCATTACACGCAAGACTGAGTTTTACTGAACAACAATATATTAACAGTACATTATTATTTAATATAAGAAGATATAACATAGCCATTAAATTAGAGGTTATAAATAATTTTTACTTATGAGAATATATATATTTTATATCCTATAAAATAATTTTTCTATTCATCCAATATATTTTATATTCTTAAGATAAGAACATACCCAATTTTATGCATAAAACCCTATATTTATTCTAAAGCCAATTTTACTGCCTTTTAATAGAAAATCAAATTTAAATACATTTTTATCAATTTTGTAAAGTTTACATGTAATATAAACATTTTTTAAATAAATAATGATAAATTAGCATAGGGTTATGTTTTTGTTATTTTTTCATGAAGTTTCATTTTTTGATGAATAGTGACGAATAATGAATTTAAATTCAAAAATATTTTTTATCTAATTAAATTATAATATTAAATTATATTTTTTTATTTTTTTAATGTTAAATTATATATATATTACATCAATTTAGAAAATTCATGTAATTTTAATAAATTTAACTTTTAAATTGGACATAAAAACTTATCAATTTTTTTAACATTTTAACATTAAAGACCTTTTTTATTGTCCCATCTCTCTGATTAAATTAAAATTAATTTCATAAAGTTATGTGATTGGAATTTTGAAAAATATATTCAATATTTATAACTATAATAATTCATAATTTCTAATAATTTCAACTTAATTTTTTCCACAATTATAAAAGAAATGGAATAAAATTCATTACAGTGATTATGAGAAAATTTAACTTATCATAGGACTGAACCATAAACATAAAAGTAGAAGTGACATTGAAACAATAAAAAAATACATTTTAGGGAAATATATAGACCATATTATCTATTTTTTATAATATTTACCATTACTGATGGAACATGATATAAGGGAGGCCTCTCAATATGGTTTATCTTTTAATATTGACAGGAATGCAACTCTTCCTCGACTATAAAAATGAACTCACCCCTCCCATTTATTCAGAAGACTAAAACCATTTGGATCACCAAAAATATGCTAAAATAATCTTCCAAAATTCCTAAACTCATCCTAGAATCCTCCCTTTGGGATGAAAGGCAACCAAGGAATCCATTTAGTGAAAACCCAAATGAGTTACCTGAAGATTAGGTAACATCCTTCATCATGAAATTTTGTTTTGTTTTCATTCTACACCCAATAAAATACTATTCCATTATTAACTGAAAACTAGGTATCCTAAATATACTGATATTGTTTTAAGTATTATACCAACACTGACACACACATCCATCAAATGGGAAATAAACTTACTGTTTGTTTTCGAAAAATCACTGCCACAAAAAATGATGATTGTTTGTTCTTCCTTTACAACTCTTCATTGTGGGAATTAATCTAGAGACACTATTAATATATGATATATAATAAATTTATAATGTATTTATGCTTATATATTTTCTTATATATCACATACCCTTATTCTTTCTATTTTGTGCAAATACGATAACATCGTTTGGGGATGTGTGGAATAGTGCTTCCTCTAAGGGATGTGATTCATTCATGCAATACATGGAATTTATAAAATATGGTTTTAATAAATCTAAATGAAATATATGTCATAAATATAGTACTGAAATTATAATTTAAATATATATCATTTTATTTTCATTCATTTAGAAACAGAAATGAAATGAAAGTAGCATTAATGGGGGCGTACGACCTATCGTCTCCAAGAACAGTGAATTTCATTTTCTATATCCAAATATTATGGATTTTTATTGATACATATATAATGAATATATATAATATTTAAATAGTGTTTTACATTCTGTATATTGTTAAATCATGATATATGTAATAGTAACAATAAGTTACATGTCAAAATATACTCCAAAAACAGGGCAATTAATTCCCGAAATAGTGAAAATAACAGAAGATTATCAACCAATAGGTAATAAAATATTATAAAAAGATAATATATGATATTATAAATATTATTATGGGTCTGGTATAAGTTAGTGACATTTTTAGACCATTATAATGGATGTTAATGTATGTTCAACCAAATGGAAACACACGGTAACATATTTTCATCTCACTTTTTACATTTGTGAGATTAATGTAATATTCACCATTTATTTTGTGTGGTGTATATACTGACTATTTTGATATATTATATTATGAATTATTTTATGTTCATTTTTTTAAATGTTTCATTTTATGATTAGTTTATTTTGTTTTTTATTTAAATGTTACCACAACTATCAGTGATTCATGTCTCACTTTTCATTCAATGAGGCATACACCTTTTTTACAAGTTATATCTTATATGTGGTGTATATACTGACCTTATTGTATTTCATATCATTAATAAATTTATCTTCATGTTATTTATATTTTCATTTGAAATTATTTCATTTTGGGGGATTATAATTAAAAAGTTACCAAGTAGTAAGGGACTTCGTCTAAATTCCCATTCTCAAAGATATATTTTATTATTGTGCACCAAATTTCTTATGTATAGTGTACTTACTAAAAATTTTACATTTAATAATAGAATTAATTAATTATTCAAAATATTTTTAGTTTCAAATTTACTTATTTCATCAAATGGTATTTCAATAAAGTGATACCAAGTGGAAGAGAATTTCATAACACAATATATTTTAATTTGTTTATATTACTTCCTCATAGTCGTGAACATTCTAAGATTACGTGTGTAATAAATTTGTAATATATATTTTTTAATTAAACTTGTTTTATGTGAATTTAAATTATATAGACACAATTTATTTATTTATTTATTCTCACATCAAGGTTATGGTCTTTTCAAAGGTTTACTTCAAAATACCATTTTTTCATGATTTTTTACACTTGAATTTATATTAGAAGAAATTATTAGATAAATGTTGAATAAAACCTTATGTTTTATTCCCCTATGTGTTTTAATTACCTTTTAAAATTAATGGTTACTTTTCCCACTATTTGTTACTTATAATTTCTTTGATAATGTTTTTAATAAAACACGACTTCATTTATCTCTTTAGTTAGAGAACCTATTTTCTTCTAAAAAACATTTTTTTCTAAAATTGTTTTCAAAAATATTTTAAACTTTCAAAAATAATTTATTAAAAATCTTTTTCACGGATTTTTTAATTTTACAATTGTTCTTAATGGAATCTTGAATTCACTTTCTCGAAAAGGCACGTTCTTAACCTCCTACCTTTCAAAAATGAATATTCTATTTACCTTTTATGACATGTATGTAATTACCCATCATAATTTATTTGAAGCATTATTTTTAAATATAAAAGTTAAATGTTTGAATAATATGTTTATTTATAAATGATTTAAAGGAAAATATTATAAAAAAATTCAAAATAATGTGGATATTTTCCACATTTTTTTTAAAAGATATTTTTTATAGTATTTCCATTTATCAACAACACTAGCCCTTTATTTTCACTCTAATTGGGATATGTTTTATTGATAAAACCCTTATTATTCCTCTATATGGTTCGTGTTTTATTTTTCCAAGGATTGTACTAACATTCACTTCCATGATTCCTTTATTAGTCCTATTGAAATATTCAATTTACTATGATCATTAGACATTAAATTTCCCTTAATTATCCATATCATTTATCATCGGTATGTTAATTTCCTAAATCAAATATCATTTTCCCATTTGCTGTTCACTTTTATGGGTATTTTATTATCTAGGAAAGTAATGATAAATATACATTCTTTATTCAATAGATATATTTGTTAATCCATATTATTTATTTTGATTATTCAATACGAGGAGTGATTTGGAATAGAAATTAAGTGTAGGGACCAGAATTTATATGTCCCCTCGATGCATCAATAGGTTATCATGGGAAAAAATAGTTGTGCAAATTTAATAGGTTTCTACTGCTAGTATTAAACCATCTTGTGAAAGGTATTGATATTATAGGTTTTCATGTTTCTCAGACATGACATCTAATAATTAATCATTGATTCCATTTCGATTAAATTTTTATTTACCCATGATATTTTGCATCGATATGTATCTATGGATATATTTCATTCCCATTTCATTTATTAAATGGCTTGTGTTTTAGTAATTTTCCTTTCTATATTGATTATGCCTTTTCCAGTTCTTTAAATGGTATGTGTTTTTACTTATTTACATATCCATATTATTTATCAACTTTATTACAAGTTTATTAATTACATGGATTGTTATTTACCTTGACCTAAGGATTATTCACATTGATTCATTATTTATTCTTCTATGCTTAGCCCTACTAAGAATTTGAGCTCACACATATTTTATTTATTTTCCCATTGAATCCAAGAAGTGTACTAAGAAATATATTTAAGGACAATCTAGATGGAATAATGTTATTATCAAAGAATGAAAAAAAATTGTGATGTAATTGGGGTATTAATTTGTAATACAAGAATCATGTACGTATCTGGTTTACCAAGACTGCTAAACTCTTCCGTCCTTTAGGATTTTATTTCTTTTAATTATACCAATGTAACTGTAGTAGACATGGGCTCTTGGATTTGGGGTTTGGGTTGATATAGTTTCTATCAAAGGAAGTTTAGTAGAAACCTTGGGAACTAGATTTAGGAAAACATTTATTATAAAAAAATAGCCCTAAGGTAGAATTAGAGGATAAGTATATAAGAAAATCCAAAAGTTTTAATTAGATAGATATGATGTGGATTTCCTAGAAATAAATCCATATCTGGATACTACAAGTAGATGTGGTTATAACATAGATGTACCTAGGGGTAACAACTATGACAAGGTGTGTTGATCCTAAATCGGTATAACCAGGTACATGATAATGGTCGTTAATGTGAACATTAATTGACACTCTAGGGGGATATGCTTAGGGTAATTCAAATTTTCATTAAATACCATTATTTTGTATTTGAATAGGTAATTATAATTTATAACCTAAGTTAAACATAATTGGTTTTATATTGAAAATAAGTTTTCATGATTTAGATCTCCTATTAATAAATATAGGTTTATCACACTATGACTATTATTACTCAAACTATGATTTCTAGTTTTAGTATATGACTGGAAACCGAAGCATTCATGTTAACATATTACATTATAGAAAAGGTAGTGGAAACGAGAAACCAACTACGGGGTCAATAGTAGTGAAAGATATTTTGTTAATCCCTAATATGTTTTCCAAAAAAATATGATTTACAATATATACCTCAACAAACTCATGAAATCACCAAATAATTGATGTTTATAGGTTTCTAATAGCTTGAGTGGTGGAGACCATATAGAAAAGAAAGGCTCTATTTACATCATGAATGTAATGTGGAATTAGGAAATTAGGAATTTTTTTCAATTGAACGGGGAAATTATTTATGTGTGGGAAATAAGGATATAAAGAGAATAATTAACGTGAAAAAATGAAGAGTACTATGTTAGGAAATAAAACTCATCTCAAGGATACATTTATAGTTTTTATCCTTAATTACAGGGCACCTATGAATTATTTTATTCAATTCCCTCTTCTAAATGATAAACCCTAGACCAAGGAAGGTCATATATGGAAATACATGGTTGAAGTATTCAGGTATTACTGTTGTATTGGAAAACATAGTTAAAAGGTTATTTAATGACTAAATTTAACGATTATACATCATATTTATTTTGTAAATTATATTAATTTGTTTGTTCAAAAGGAAAACCCACGTGTCGGGTGACAACCTATCAATTCTAGAAAGACCATGGGTCTTGAACCCATGACCAAAGGACAATATGAGATTCACACCTACCACTAACCTACCCTATGTTCTAGTTAATGTGTAATTTTTTTAGTTAAACAATTTGATGAATAAATATTAATGATGAAAAATAAATAATACTTTTAGGTTTATATATTATTGTATTAACCATATTGGTTTTGGAAAATACTTATAGACAAATATAATGACGTGTTTTATGGGTATTATTAACTTTTAAAAGAGGATTTTATTGCTTTATAAGGGGGGGAGGTTCATTCTAGGATAATCATTTCTTGGAGTAAGGTATGAAATAGAATTTGATGAAAGCACAACCAAAATATGTAATTCTTCATATGAAATTAAAAAATACCAACTATGTAAATTCCATTATATTCCGATGTAGTAAAATAATTACTCATTATTGGAAAAATGATAAAAAATGATGTCCTAATATGTTTTTTTTGAATTGGTGGTCTTTTAAATCATTGTGGATTTATGGATTCCAGGCCCTAAACATTACATTGATAATTGAAATTTTTTTGATTGGTGGTCTCAATAAATATCTTTAAATATTTGTTCTTTTACTTCATGTATGTAACTCCAATTTCAACTAATTTTCTCTTACTTGGACACCTAGTTCTATGTTAGTTCATGTGTCCTTTGTACTTCCCATTCTCTCTTTTCTCAAGGATAGTCTATGAACCCTTCTCATGATATGTGATTTAAAAATACGAAATATCAAACATCTTATTACCAAGGTAGAGTTTAAACTACAATGAAACAATTTAATTAATTTGGGGTGAATGGAACACCCCGATATTCTAAAGTAAGAACATTGTATTCAATAGCATGTATGACACGCAACACCAATCTCGAAAGGGAATATAATATCCTGAGACTTTAAAATATGTTTAATTTTTAAATAACATACTTTTTTTTTAAATTCTTTCAATGAATGATATTTTGAGTTATCAGTAATCACACATAAAAATGAGTTTTTTCAATGTCTTTCGTTACACGCATGACCGAGTTTCACCGAATAATAATATATTGATAAAAAATATTATTTAATATTATAAGATATAAAATAATTGTTAATTAGTTATTATGAATAGTATTAAATAAATTATGAGAATAAATATATTATATATCCAATCAAATAAATTTTATGTTAGTTAAATAAATTTTGTAGTTATAAGATAAGAACAAACTGAATTTTATGCCTAAAAACTATATTTTTTATGAAGGTAATTTTTCCACCTTTTAATGAAGAACCTATTTTAAATAAAAATTTTGAAAATTTTATAAAATTTATATGTAAAAATAAACTTCATATTTTAAATATTGACATAAAAATTACCTTGGGGTGAATTTTTTGTATTTTTATGTCATGTTTCAAATTTTGATAAATAGTAAACAATACTGAATTTTAATTCAAAAATGTTTTTTATCTAATTTGTTTATAAGGTAAAAAATTAATTATAGTTGTTTTTAAAATTAAATTATATAAAATTGACATTAATTAAATAAATTATTTTTATTGGAATCAATTTCACTCTGAAATTGGATATAAAAACTTATGAAACTTTTGAATATTTTTACTTTAAAAATGTGGTTTCTCTTCCTATATGTATGATTAAATTCAAAATAATTTATGCCACTTATGTGATTTTAATTTGAAAAAATGGATTACATATTTATAATAAACATAATTTATAATGGATAACAGGGTAAATTTAGTTTTTGTCTAGAAATATTAGTCAATGTGATTATAATTAATTATAGTGATTAAGATAAAAATTAACTTAATAAAGGCCAAAATGTACTAGAAACTTGTCCAAAAACCATTTACAAGAAATATTTCGACCATATACTCCCTTATTTTGAATATGAACCATTATTTGAGGAAGATGATGTATGTGAGACCACTCAAAAATGTTTACCTTTTTATATTTAGAAGAATGTCACTCCTCCTCCATTATAAAAAAGAACTCACCCATCCCATTTATTCACACCTATCAAGACCTTTTTATCTCAAAACAATATTCTCAAATAATATTCCCAAATCCCTCCCCTCATCATATAATCCCCCCTTTGGGATAAAATACAACCATGTAAGCCCTTTAGTGTAGAACATGACGAGTTACCCATTGAATAGTTAACATCCTTCCTCAAGATCTTTTGTTTTATATTCATTCTCCACAAAATTAGATATTATTGTTAAATTATTAAATAATAAACTAAATATCCTAAAAATACTTAGATGTTTTTATTCTAATTTTTCAACCTAAACTTACAAACAACTCTATCACATGGGTAATGAGCTTAGCATTCGTGTAAAGAAAACTACCACCTCGTGAAACGATTATTGTTCATTATTCCATTACCACATCTCATTACGGACATTATGATAAAATTTTTATTTATATATGATATATATGATACTTATAATTTTAGTATTATTATGAATTTTTTATATAACACATTCCCATATGCTTTCCATTTTGTGTAAATAGGATAACATCATTTTTGGGTGTGTGGACTACTGCCTCCTCAAAGCAATGTGATCCATTGACGCTATACATAAAATGAAAAGGGATGGATTTAATAAACTTTTATGCCATAAATGAAGTAAATGTGATTATTTAATTATAATATACACATCTCTCATTTGTTTTCATTATTTCAAATATGGTAATGAAATGAATATAGCATTCAAGCGTACGTATGACCTATCATCTCCATGAAAGATGCATTTCACTCTCTCTATTAAATATTTTGGATTATTACAAATACATATATAATGAATATAAATGACTTTTAAATCATTTTTTCCATTCTGGATATGATGAAATCAAGATATAAGTAATAGAAAAACATGTAACAAGTCAAAAAATTCTCATAAAATAAGGTAATTAACACCCAAAATTGTGAAAACAATGGGTGATTATTAATAAATGGGTAATAAGATATTGTAAAAAAAATTATATATTATATTATAAATATGATTATTTTTCTATTAAAATTTATTGACATGTTCAAAACTATTATACATGAAGTTAATGGATGTTCACCTAAAAATAAACACAAGGTAAAGGATTTTCACTTCACTTTTTACATTTGTGAAAAAATAGTCATATTCACCACATACTTATATTGTGTGGTTTATATACTAACCATTTTGATATATCAAATCATTAATTATTTTATATTCACGTTTTTAACATTTTTAATTTTATGACTATTATTTAGTTGTTTTCAATTTAAATTTTTCGACAGTTATAAGGGATTCATGTCTCACTTTTTTTTCTGGAGGCATACACAATTTTCACCACTTATTTATTTTATGGGGTGAATATGATACCCCTATTATATTTTATATAAATATTAAATGTATCTTCATGTTAGTTAAAGTTTAATTCAAAATTATTTCTTTCATTGGGGTTATAATACCAAAGTTACCAAGTAGTAAGGGACTTCGTTTCAATTTCCATTCTTTGAGACTTATTTTATTATTATGAATCTAATTTTCTATATATGGTGAAAATATTGAAACTTAGACTAATAATATCATGATTCATTAATTACTTATGATATTTTGATTTTCAAATGGAATTATTTCTTCAAATAAGATTTGAATTAAGTGTTACTAAGTGGAAAATAATTTCATAACTAAATTACTTTTTTTGGATCATATTACTTCCTCGCTGTCGTTAATATTATAAGATTATTTGTGTAATAAATATTTAATATGTATATTTTTTTATTTCAACATGTTTTATGTGGATTTTAAATTTAACACACATAATCTCTTTATTGATTGATTCTCACATCAACGTTATGGTATTTTCAAGGGTTTACATCATAATCACATTTTTCTTAGGATTGTTTACACTTGGATTTCCACATGAGGAAATTATTGGAACAATGTTTGAAAAAACCATTAATTTTATTATCCAATGGTTTTAATATCCCTTTAAATGTAATAATAAAATTTTTTAACTCTCTGGTACTCAAAATTTGTTAGAAAATATTTTAAAAAAAACACAACTTCATTTATCTCATCAATTAGAAAAAAAATTCTTCTAAAAAGCATGTTTTCTAGAAATGTTTTCTGTAATATTTTATCTATTCCAGAATGATTCATTAATGAAAATTTTATCCTTTTTCCTTTTAATAATGTTTTGAAAGTATATTTCTTATTTCTTTCTGAATAAGGCAATTTTCTATTATTTTACCTTACAAAATATAGTTCTTTTACCTCATACGACATATAGAAAATCACCCACCATCAATTATTTGAACTCTCATTTATATGTTTAAATGTTTAATTTGTAATGAAAATGATTTTTTGAATGTTATTTTCATTGAAATGAATTTTCAAAATGATTTTCAAAATAAAAAGGATATTTTCTTTAAGAATGTTTAAATATATCTTTTTATAGTATTTTTATTCATTGTGAACAAAAAACCTTTATTTTAACTCAATTTGAGATATGTTTTATTCATAAAACCCTTATTATTCTTATAGATTGTTTATGATTTATTTTAACAAGTATAATATTTACATTCACTTAATTTATTCCTTTTTTAGTGCCCTTGAAATATTCATTTTTCTATGATCATTAAACATTTAATTTCCCATAATCGTTTATACCATTTATCATGGATATGTATATTTCTTAAATCATATATAATTTTTATATATTGTTTTTACATTGATATTTATTTGATTTTATGGGAAATATTGATAAATATATATTATTTTTTCAATACCGATATTTGATTTGGAATATATAATTTTTTTTGATTATTAAATAAAAGGAATTACAAGGATTAAAAATGAAGGGGAGACAAACATTATATAACTCCTAGAAGCATTAATAGGTTATAAAGAGTAAAATTAGTTGTGTAAATTAAATAGGTTTCTACGTATGGTTTTAAACCCTCATGTGAAGTGTTTGATTGTATAAATTTTCATGTACCATAGACATGACGTCCAATAATTTAGAATTGCATTTATTTTGATTCATTTATTATTTAACCATGAAATTTTACATCAACATATTTATGGATACATTTTATTCAGATTTCATTAACTAAATGTTATATGTTTTAATTATTTTCCATGGAATATTTTTTTATGACTTATCTATTTATTTAAATGGAATATGTTTTTAGTTATTTACCTTGGCATACTATTTATATACTTTGTTCTCAGTTTACTGATTAAATGTAATGTTATTTACCTTTCCATAATGATTATTCTCACTGATTCATTATTTTTCTACTATTCATAACCATTACTATGAATTTCATCTCACCTTTATTTTATTTTACATCCCTAAAAACCCAATAAGTTTAATAACAAAATATATGCAAGGATAATATCGATGGAATAAATATATTATCCAATAATGAAAGGAAAAAATTATATTATAGTTAGTAAATAAATATGCAATACAAAAATAAAATATGCTTCTGGTTTACAAATAATTATAAACTCTCCATCGGTTAATTATTTTATTACTTGTAATCATGCCAATATAATGGTAGTAGAGACCGATTCTGGGATTATGGGGTTGGGTTGATACATGATTCCAATTGAAATAATATAAATAATTTTATTAAGGCCCTTTTCATCATCATAATTAAAATCACTTTGTTCCCCTACTTCAACCTATTTGGTCTTGCCTTTTATTATAGTCTCAATGGATATCCCATAAATTATCATCTTTTTTGAAGAGTAAGTATTTATCATTTCATAAGCAATGAATATGTTTTGTAAATCATCAAATAAAATGTATGCCTTATCTTCCAAGTCTGAAACCTTGGGATCAAATCTATTTGGGAAATTTATCATAAGATTTTTCATAATTATTGAATCATTTAGCTTTCTCTCCATATCCAGAAAATATTAACCAATATCTCATTTACTCTAAGGAAATTGTCATTAATAATTTTGTCGTGTTTCATTTTAACATTCATGAACATGAATCTCTAGATTTCGAATTTAGCTTCCTTGACATCAATGTTACCTTCATAATTTATTCTTGGTTTATCCCAAATTTTCATAGAAGTCTGAAGATCCTTCACTTTTGTGTACAAATTTTCTGATAAATAGATAAGGATATAATTTTAATCCTTTTAATCAGGTTATAGATTTATCTTATCAACTTTATTGAAATAAACATTCCCAAAAATATATGGAAAGTCTACTATTTCTATATCTCTCACTACCATCAATGTTGAAATGAGGTAAGGTGGAACCCTATTCCTCAACATCTAGTAGTTTTTTCTATAAAAAATTATTCCTCATTTTTTAAATGAATTGGAGTTATTATTATTTTATAATATTATTAGATCATCTGATGAGAATTTTCATAGATACCAATTTATGTTACCAAGAAATGATTATGTACCAATGAGAGGGGAGGGGTGAATCAACAGTATACTATTTTTAAAAATTATTTCTTTTTTTTCAACCTCTATAACTGATTAAATCATGAATCCCGAATCATTAATTATTAGACATAACCAATATGTATAAAAAATAAAGAGACAAAATCACATAATTTTTTTATATGATTAATCAAAAGACCTACTTCTTGATGATACTAGTTATTCTCCTATATTACATATTTTTTACTATATATCGATGCTCACATCCTGAAAAATTACAATTCCCATTAGCACTAAGTCCTATAATGTTACTACTATAAATTCCCACTAGAGATCATAAGTTTCCATTTACACAAGTTTTAAACATAAATTCCAAATCTATTTTCTCATACTCAATATTCCAACTAGATTCTTCAACTTTTAATAATATTGTGATACAATTATAGATATAACTCTACCATTTTATAATAACATAGGAAAATCTTTGAGATGTAATTTTTATCTTTAAGAGAACCAGATCACTTGATATTGTTTTTACAACTTTAAGAACTTCAAGAACGGATTTTCAACTACTTGTTCTTGCTAATTGTCCACTGACCATCAAATGATTTGGACTTTATCAACCCACTAAGTATTGGTTATGAATAAAATCATCTTATTGAAACACTATTCTAGTTTCAATATGAAATTATTTGGTATATATTCTACTTATATTGATAAATTCATAAGCTCAATTAAATGTGTGAAGGTGGTCCAAACAATTTAAACAATATAATTTTATAGAAAAAAATATTGAACACATTCTCAAATCAATCTCATCTCAGATAACTCATGTGTACTTCATGAAATTGTTTTAAGTTGTTCATATGTTTTTAAACCATAACACATATTATTATATTATTTTTAAATTTGTGTTCTATTTAGAAATTATGTTCTTTCAATATTACATGTACATTTTACCCACACTGTTTGATACAAATGGATGGAATATCTCAAGTTATTTTTATGTTTCAGTTATCATCTCATGTGTTTGTGCATTTATGTTTTCATGTATGCATAAATACATATACTTTATTTGTTCGTTCCCCTTATTCAGAAAAGTGTTGAGCAATAGCTCTTCATAAAAAAATGTATGTACAAGTATGGAATATCAAATTACTTATTCATTGAAATGAATGTTAAATTTATTATTCCTCCTCATGTTAAACAAAGTGATTTACATATCCATGTAAGTTCATATATTATTTATTTTTTAATCCCTTGAAATGTGTGTAACTCAAGAGAATGAATAGGGTGACTTAGTTTTATCATAAAACTATTCAGTGTTGGAGTCTCAAGCAAGAGGTTATGGTGTTTTTTTATTATCCATCATGAACTATAGTGTTTTTTGGATGCTATATTTTAGGCGAAATAAGATCTCCTGCAAAACAATTTTGGTAGAAGACCTATTCTTATTATATGACCTCCTTATATTATGGAGTTCCACCAAATCTCCATCATTACTTAACTGACCTAAAAACTACAAGAAATAAGATGAGTCAGTGATATTTTTTAAAATTCCTCCAAAATATGTTGTGTCTATCATGTTTTTAAAATAATGATAATACATGTATTTATAAAATATTATGACAAAAAAATGACGCCTCTTATTATGCGATATCACGTTTTCTATTTACGAATTCAGACTCACATGTATGTGAATATATCAAATGAATCATTTCATTCATTAATATCACTAAATTTCTTCAGTTCTTCCTTGGATGAAGCTATATCTTCACGTAAACACATTCATGTATCTCCAAGTCTACATTCATGAAATATAAATACAAAATAATCACATAAAAACCTTATTTTGTGATTATCATGACCATTAGACAATATCCTGGCATTATGTATAGCTGGTAACATTGAACTAGTAGCATCAAGGAGCTCCTAAGTGTAGCAAAATAGTATATGTTTAAGATGAAGATATGGATGCTAGTAGATCATCATATCAATGATGATCAGATGACACAGCTTATATGTTTTTTTAAGTTGATTAATAGTATTATATTCTCACATACCAACATCATTTTTTCCATCCTATTTACAAACAAACATATTCTTTCAGTAGCTAAGTTGTGAATATGGGGTCCACTACTAGCCACTTTTCCTCATTGCACTGCTACCCCGATTGTACAAATGAATTATCTAACACACCCTCCCATTTATTCCTTTACACCTCTATATTCACACCTTCTTATGAAAATAAACCACTTTCCATTATATGAGTTTCTCGGACTGGCTCTCCCTTATGGTTGAACTATCTCCCACAATGAGGACGATTGAGATGAACCTTATGGCTTGTATGGTTGGACATATTTTAATAAAAAGGCCCACCCAATACTTACAATCATTCTATTTATAGAATTTATAAAATAATGACTTTCTCTCTCCATCAATCATCATGAAAAATATATTTTTCATGGTATTCATATTCCTTAAAATTTATTTGAAATATTCTTCTTCAAAAATACTACATTCTATATCTTCCATATGAATAAATATTTTACTTTTCATAGAAATTTTAATTTACTATTTTTCAACATCAATTAAAATTAAAAATAAATATTTGTGTGGCCTTAATATATTATTACTTATAGCCAACAATGTGATTGTTCTCCACTACCATTGAAACATGTCTTTGAGTCAAAATACAAGTTCAATAATCATTAAAATTAATATATATAATTTATCACAAATTAAATACAATTAAATTTACTGAATCCAAAATAAAACTCCTAGAATTATTACCTTATATACCCTAACCAAACACATCTTGACTCATTATATATAAATTCAATACTTATATTGACTCAAAAACATTTTTTATTTTTTTGTCTTAAGATTCAAAGACATATTTTTTAGGGTTAAATTTTATTTCATGTCCCTTTTATTATTATTTTTCGGTTTTTTTATTTCATTATATATAATTCATAGTTAATACTAGTTTTATAAAATGTTTATAATTTTTACAATGGGATTTTGATTTATGGAGATCTGTTCATAGCTGTTTCTGGTCCCTCAAATGTGTGTTTTTGTTGTTTTTTCTTGTTTTTTATATTTTTTCTCAAATTATTATATTATGATTTTCCCCATCCATAGGGGAAGATATTATTGTTATTTTTATTATTGAATAAAAAATATATATTTTCTAATTTTAAGGGTGTAAATATTTTTTTTGAAAGTATGTATTAATACTTTGACTAGTACGCATAAGTTTAATTCTATTCAAAATGTTAGTGATATTATAGGAATTGATATTTATATATTTTAACAACTTATTTGTTTTCTATATGATCTAACTATTGATATTTTCCATCTTAAATTAGTAATATTGGTTGATTATAATATATAATTTTTTTAATGGTGGTATATGGATCCCATTGAGGAATTCTATGATGTCTTTATTCATAAAAGTAGATCCCACCCTAACAAAAATTGGTTATACAATGGGTTGAATGAAAATCATATTTATGAAAAAATGGATGATCGTTATTATAAACATATATTAATTTGAGAGTAACCCTTGAAGAATAGTTCGAATCAAGATAATATTTAAGAGACTTTGTAATTGTACACTAATAAAAGATCATTGATGCCTATAAAATAAAAGTATTGGAATCTGAGTCATTTAAAAAGATTAGTGTTCAGGGGTATTCATGGAATCAAATATTCCATCAAATGGATACTCCATTCTATATAAATTAGAGTTACTATTATGATAAGTTATCCTACCCATTGGAACTGGGTAATTTTTTTTTTGAAATTATTATCTTATATATATTAATCTTGTCTTTAGGATTATAACCAATCGAATAAATGACCCATATCACACCTACTAGTGAATGGACATATCTATTAGATCATACCTAATATAATTGATATCCCCGATCATACTGGTTCGGTGAAATGGTTGAGCCACTTAAAATAACTATTCATTCTTGGGCTCAAACTAGTAGAACCTATCAATCCATCAGAAAAAATGAAGGCATATATAATAACCTTAAATTGATGCAACTTGTGAAGTGAAAAGTAAACCAAAAATCACCAAATTTTGTGATCACATTAACATGCTCTTATGGATGGTGTAGTGTAACACACCCACATGATTTTTCCTCCCAACTTTATCAATTTAAAAAATGATAAAAGTGTCCCTCATTATAAAGGTAACCCTAATATAACCCACTTTACAACATGTTGTTCCAAAAATATTTCCATTCAAATAAAAAAATTAAAATTTTTAAAACAGTAAAAATCCAAAAGTACCACACCTATTAAAATATTTAAAAATACTTTTCATAAATAAATACATATACTATCTTCATAAAAAATTACCTAAATAAACATATTTATCAATTTCTTCATTTTTATAGTAGAGTCACATAAAATATGAATATAAAAATAGGTGGAAACTTCCATGAACATGTAAATCTTATAATTATCTGAATTCATCCTATAAAATAATATTAAAAATCCAAATTTCTTCATCTACTCATAGAAACAGTTATTCACATTTTTTATCCTTTCATGAATGTATAAGGCCCAAATTCATAATCTCTTTGCATATTTTCACTCCTACATTGACATAGAAGAACTAAAAAGTATTTACATATTCCTACACTTGTTTAATTTCCTTGTTTAATTAAGATTTGTAAGGTCACCCTCATTTTATTATTGGAAAAACACAATTTTTCTATAATAATACTTTACTGTTTCATTCCCATATATGATATAATTTCCAAAATAGAACCTATGTATTCAAAGTTATCACATGTTAAGATGAGGTCACATTGATGTTTAATTTTTCATAAGGACTTCAATAACATCCCTTAAGAATATAATAACATGAACTTCCATAAAATTCAATTTTTTAATGAATCTATATAATTTTTCCTTGATATAAGAAACTAAAAAGTTATGATAACATCTTGTATCAACTACCTCACACAGTTATGTTTCAGACCAATGTTTCTTGATTTCTAATTAAAATTATTGTTGTATGCACTAAAAAATATCGCTTGACTATCACAACATAAAAAATCATAGACATTGGTATATGAAAATGGAATATGTGTTAAAATAGATCTAGGATATTCCACATCTTTTCTAGAATCTACTAAAGAAACAAACTCATAATCCATTTTAATTTAGATATACACGATTGTTACTTTGATTCCCAAGATATCACTCCACCTATATGTTTAAAAACCCAATAACTCAAAGAAGAGTGATATTACAAATTATTAATCCTGATTGAATTAAAAAAATATTCCAACACTATAGTGTATCCACTATATCATATATATTAATCCATAGTATGCTAATGATATTTTATTAATCCCCTAACATCATCCCATTATTCATAAATCAGATTAATTGTATACAGTCTCAACATTCCAACAACATATGCAATATCAGTTCATGTGATTTTTATGGAATACATGAGATAACCTATAACCCATTAATATTATATTTTTACAAACCACATTACAAGGATTTTTTAGCCTACCACTCCCAAAAGTATATAGTGTAGACTTAAGTGAACAATCAAATTATTCAAAACACTTTAAGACCCTTTCAATATAAGAATCTTGAGAGCGCCAAAAAAATATTATTCATTACAAATTAGATAGAAAATATGGTATTATCTTCATCTAAGCCATTCATATTAAATTTTCTAGATAAAATATACTTAACCACATTTACTTGATTTATATTAGTTCCCAAAATTAACATATCATTAACATATAAACAAATAAGCTCATCATGGTCATTATAAAAACTACTATAAAAAATTAACCATTATGGTTAACTGCATATCTATTTAATATAATTACATTATTAAATTTATGAATATAGTTTTTGGTGATTATTTTAAAAAATATATGGACTATAAAATTTTTCAAACCTTCCTTTATTTTCAAGGTAGTATGAATCCTTCTGGTTATTCCATATATATTTCTTCTTATAATTCACCATTTAAGAATTCACTTTTACAATACATTTGATAAATTTAAAAATTAAAATTGGAAGATAAAGTGAGAATAATTTTTATAGAATAAATCCTATCCATAAGAGAATAGGTATAAAAATAATCTATTGCTATTTTTTTTGTTAAACCCCATTACAACGAATCTAGCTTCATATTTTTAAAATGTATCATCAACTTTTAATTTCATTCCAAATACTCACTTACGACCTATAAAATGTATACCCAATGAAAATTAATTAATATATAATTTTTTCCCAATTATTGTGGTTATTTTATCATTTATATATCCCTTATAAAGTGATTCATAATAAGGCAACATAACATATATGAAATATTTTTTATCAGAATCTCTATTAAGTAAAACTATAGTTTTTGCAATCATACCAACAATATTTCCATCCAAAAAGAACTTATAGAAATAATATCCATATGCCTTGGGTATCCAATGTCATTTACTTTTACAAACATCATTGACCATATATTCATGAGATACTCTTTAATTCTAGAAAAATTACCCAATTTGGACTTTATTGTGTAATAAGTAAATAAAGATTCTTTAATGATATCATATCATGATTTAATAACAATATTAAGAAAAAAATAATAATTTGATTCTATATCCATGAATATAAAACTTATTAATTCTATACATATCAAATAAATGAGCTATGAAAACATATTTTACCCAAAATTTCACTTTTAGGTTCATGTACTCGTATAATTTTATAACAACCCAAAATATTTAAATAATTGAGGGTTTGTTTCTAATGATTCCATAATTCATATGAATTCATGGAATTAAATTTTATTGGAACCTTGTTTTAGGAATGACATGATATTAATAATTACTCTATCCAATATCTTATTAAGAGGTCTGAGCTAAAAATAATGGAATTAACCATTCCCATTTATGATATACTATTCCTCTTAGAGAGAACATTTTTTCGAGGTTTAAAGGGTGATGTTACTTCTTGTATGATCCCTATATATTTAGATAAAAAAGGACTATAATATTAAATTTCCCCTTTGGATCTGAGGAATTTAATTATGAGACCACATTGGTTTTCAACCTCATTTTAATCAATACTATATTTATCTATAAATTCATATATTTCATGTAAATTTTAATCTTGGAGAAAACATTATACATTCATCTGTGAAAGTTAACAATTAATATTTATTAACAGTGGTGGGTGTGGAATGAATATAAAAAAATCATTATTTATTAATTCTATCAAATTACTCTTCCTTTATATAGTTGGAAAATTTTCATAAATTTGAATGTTTTTGTACAATTGACAAAATTATTATAATTTTTATCCATGCAAGGAAATAATTTCATTTTAACATGTTATATATTTTATTATAATATATGAAAGATAAATGGTTATTCCATAAATTAAAATAATCTTAAATGTTATTATAAATAAAATTTATATTTTATTTGAAAAATATATCATGTAAGTGGCCCATCCCAACAAAAGTTCTACCCATGAATAGGAGAAAGTTATATAACTTAAGTAAAATTTTAAATCCATGATTTTCTAATAATATCCCTAAATCTAAGTTCCTAAAAACCTCAGGAACATACAATATATAATTTAGAATAAGGATATTTCAAGAGTTAAACTTTTTATTGACCACACCCATCCCTTATATGTTAATTATTATAGTATTTCCCATTTATATTGATGTGACATATTTGATTGATTACATACTCTTGAAGAGATATTACTTGTTTAATGCATGTCGTTTATCTCTTGAATCAATACAAAAAAGTAGATCTATTCAATATCACATTAGCTCCAGATATCTTGTTTTTAAATTTTTCCTTTGGAGTGTTAATAATATATTTTTTCAAATGGATATGACATTTCCATTTTATGTTTTCGAAATTTCCACATAAGTATTATTTTCCTTTATAGAAACATGAATTTTTAAATGATATTTGTATCTTGAAAATGTGTGTTATGTTATATTATTCACAATGAATCACATCTCTTTAATAATGATGTAAATGTGATGGGAAATGTGATTATCTACATTTGATCGTTATATGACCATTGGGATCTTTATTCTTGACAATAATTTTAATCTTATAATTTGTGATTATGTGAAAAATTTGACAAAGGATAATTGATATATAAAGTTATCTATATGGCCTCATCTAGTACAATCATTTCATATGGATCCTATTTTTCAGATATTGGGATGTAGGTGGCATCACTGGGGTTCAATCTTGACCGAGCCCAAGCTGAACTTCAATAAGTGAAGATAGAAAGAATTTTCCTATGATATAAGTTCAAGTTGGAGGAAACTACCACTTGAGTGATGTTAGAAGAGCCACCCCATGAGTATATTACCATCAAACACCTTACCCTTACTTCATATGTGAGTTTTATAAGGGTTTATGTGTCGAGTTCTTAGTTACTTCCATTATATAAATAAAATTATTATTCTATGAATTTCATTTTAAGAATAGTTTTTCTTAATATAGGAATATGATGAATTTGATGAATGGATTTTTCAGAATTTTTTTACATTTAATAAAGATATGAACCATTATAATAAACAATGGTATTATGAATAATTTTTATTTTAGTGAAATAGTATGATAAAAAATCTCTCATTTAAATATAAATGATAAAATAAATATTTTTGAAGTGTCATAAATTATACTATACATTTTCAACCCACTATTGTTTTTATAAATGATAACTTTTTTGAAAAAAAAAATTAAAATTATAATATTAGTAGAATTATTTTGATAAAAAAATATCATTTATTAAATCATGACATAAAAATTATGTTTGGGGGAATCTATGATAATTTTCTAAAATACATTTTTTTAGTGAATAGTAATGATATAGTTTGAGTTTTTTGATATGTTTAATAACATAATAGTTATGTCAGAATGATGAAATAACTATTTAACAAAAATAAAAGACTTAATATATGTTGTTTTATTAATATAAAATATATTAATATATTTTAATCAATTTCAAAATAGATAATTTACATTCCATATTTTAAAATGAAAACTTTAATGTTAAAAATATTATTTTGTGGAAACATTACTATTTATTACTAAATAAGTAATATAAAATGATGGTCAAATCTCGTTGATTAAAATAACATAAATTGTTTACCAAGTTTCCAATACCATGGGAAATACAATTCTAGATCCCATGGTTATGTATTTTCCAAAACCTTGGTTTCTAAGGCTTATATTTAAAAATTAATAGCCAAATCTTCCACTTTTTCTATAAATTCCCACCCTTTTCTACATTTTATTTCACTACCCATTAATAATACATAAATATATGATATTTTTACCTCTTAATGAGTCCTTAAAATGTCTCATCATACCCCTAAGGTTCTAATACTTCAGTTTTCGGAACAACTCTTCATGGTAAGAGAAATATCCCTTTTTCCATTCCTTTTCAAGAACATCTTTTTGTATAAGTCTTATGAATGTTATGGAAAACCCCTATTATTTCATTTTTATTTATTCTATAAATAAAAAATTGTTTTTTTAAATGGGATTACTCTATCCACTCTGTTTTTACCCTTTCTTAAAACCATGTTTTATACCCAATATGCTGCCGAATTTACTTATCAAAATTCTTATCTTATCATCAAGAAATTATTTTGTATTTTTTTAAAACGAAAATATACTTATTTTCAAGGGGTATTAATAAATATGTAAAAAATATTTATTTTAGTTTTTATTGACATACATAAAACCCATATTACCTATTTATGGGTTAAAAATGACACAATTATAATATTTTATGCTTTTTTAAAATACCATTATCTTGATATTAAGCTCGTTTATTTTATTATACACATGTTATTTATGAATTTTTTGATTATGATATACATTGCTCAAAATATAATTAATACATATGAAGGTTTTGACTTGATATCTCTCCAATGCATTGGGTAAAGAATTTAATCTCTTGATATGACATGTTTTATGACACCTTGGTGAATAATCATGGTAATTTTTATGACACCCTTGTGAAAAACCTTATTGATATGTGTATGAAAGTATCATTTAAATGTTGTAGACACATTTTCATGTTATTATTAATGTCCTTTTTTATGATATGACTCGCATTCCCTTTCTCATGCCATAATGATATTCCAAAAGTTCTTATTGATATTCCACAAGATCACTTATAAATTATTTCCCTTTATTTCTCTTACCAGGACTTATGCATATCCATTCATTTTCTGTTAGTCCCCATGTTTTGAGATTCCTTAAATGTACTTAGGATGAAAATTTTATGAATCCTTTCATGTGTGTTAGATGAATGTTATAATTTTTCATGTATTATGTACCTTATTTCCAAGAAAAAAACATTAAAAGAACCTCTAAGTGTACAATGTAATGAAACATTATGTAATAAAAAGTTATTATTCTATAACATTTAATCTTTTTCAATAATAAATTAAATTTGGATGGATGTTCTATATGTTTTTCTCCTTTTAGTTATTTAATGAACCCACTCCCTCTATAAAAATTTCCCCAAATATATCATTCTTAAATTTATTTTCCTCCTCATTTTTTATATTCCACTTTAATCTATATTTATTTGAGTAAACAATTTAGGGTTACATATTTATAATTATGTTTTAGATAATATATATCTAACAACCTAAATAGTTATAAATAAAATATCCCTTTTAATTTAATTAAATTTCATATTATGTAATATGGTTATATAAAACCCATGCACTGAATTTATTATTATATCCAATTGGATTTTAAAAAAATTAATCATATTTACCATTAAAAATATATCCTTTGAACAGTTATCAAATGATTAGTATAAATATTGGGTTTCCAAAAAACCAATTATCACTGAAAAAGGAAGTGATGGCCACAACCAGTAGGACTATACACTATGAAGCCCATTTATCAGAGATTTCAAGGGAGACAGAATCTATAAAATTTTCCTTTGACCAATCTCAAACTAATATTCAACAAAATTAGCATGAGTGAAACTATTTATGGGAGAAGTTCAGGGCCATCGAGATCATGACCTAAACCATGTTCGATGATCCACCCCATGGAAATCTCCCCATCTCACACCTTACTCTTAGGGATTTTTTAGTGTATTAATGATATATGTATCAAGACCATATAAAATTGATTATTTATATTTTTTATAGAATAAAGAATATATTTTCATCCTATTATTGATAATTTATAATTGATTTTTATTTTTATATGATAAAACAAAAATAGTATTTTTGTGTAATATTAAAATTCAATTAAGGAATTTATTTTAAGAAATTATGGTATTTTTAAAATAATAATATTTTAAATAAATATAATTATTAAATATTTTTTTAATAATTATTAATGATAATATAATTTTTATGAAGACAAATATAATTTTTAGAAAGTTTTAAAAACTGATATTATAAAAAAACCCATCATTTCTCTATAATTGTCGATTCTGATTTTAAAAGCGAAGAAACATATATTTAAATTTTTTTTGATTATATGAACATTATTTTTAGAATCATAATTTCTAAATTTTATAATGGTGAATTTTTCATAATTTTCAAAGATAGTTGAATTTCTATGTAAAACTTAAATACCTTATAAATATACATTTTGTATAATGACATCATAATGACCCAAAACTAATGAAATAAATTATATAAAGGGTATCCATAACCAAATAAATTTTTTCCCATAAAAATTAGTTTATTTTAAGTTTATCTTATTTATTTTATAAAGCCTTTATGAATCCTCCCATATTATTTTTATATTTTTAAATTTTTAAAATCATTTCTTTAAGGGTTGTTCTCACCTTTAAATATTCAAGGGAATTATTTTATTAATTTAGACACATGGTATTTTAAAATAATGAGAATCACTACCATTTTGAAAAAACAATGGGATAGTTTATGGTTTTGGTTATTTACTTTTGTGAAGTCTAAGACCTATGAAATAATGAAACCTCTCTCTTTTCCTTTATAAACACTACTGGAAAAAAGTCCTATACCCACGGTTTTGGGAACCGTGGGCTGGAACGCCGTCGGTATAGGTCCCCAGCCTATACCCACGGTATTCCAAAACCGTGGGTATAGGTGTTCTGCCACCGTGTCAACAAAACATTCCCAATTGCCACGGTGGCTTTTACCCACGGTTTCAAAACCGTGGGTATAGATCCTAAAATAAAGCTGCAGGCGGGTTTCGATCCCACGACCTCTTCACTGCAAAGTACCGCGTCTACCACTACCCTACAATCAATTATGTTTATATATATATATATATATAGTTAAATATAGTTATATAAACCGTGGGTATAGAGGGAAGAACTGTAGGTATAGGACTCCCGCAAAAAAAAAATCTTTCCCGCGGAAATTTTTTTTTTCCCGCGCACACATGGGAACCCTATACCCACGGTTTTTCAAAACCATGGGTATAGGTTTTTTATCCTATACCTATCCCCACGGTTCTCTTCAAAACCGTGGGGATAGGTACCCCTATACCCACGGTTCTTGAAAACCGTGGGTATAGGTCAATTTTCAAGACCTATCCCCACGGTTTTGGAAAACCGTGGGGATAGACCCCCCTCTGCCCACGGTTTTTGAAAACCGTGGGTACAGGTCTTGAAAATTGACCTATAACCACGGTTTTCCAAACCCGTGGGTATAGGGGGTACCTATCCCCACGGTTTTGAGGAAAACCGTGGGGATAGGTCCATTTTCCAGTAGGGAAACCCACTAAAGATCCCACTTATCTTAACAAAAAATTCATTGAGGATGTACTTATTCTTCCCTATACTATATAGAGTCTTATAAGGTTCCCCCAAGCCCTCAATAATCCCCTCTCATGATTTCTAAGTCACAGACACAAGTAAGGGATAATCCCCTTCTCTTCTTAGATCAAGTTTATTTATTTTTTTTATTCCATATATTCCAAATTCCTAATGTTGGGGAATGTTTTAACTTGTCAAATTTACTAAAATTTAATGTAAAAATGATGAGATACCATTTTCACTCTCATCAACTTTTTTTTATTAATTTTTACGTGACATCGTTATGCTGCTGAAATTTTACAGTGGGATTTCATACAAAAAATATGTGTAGGGAATACACAAATCCAATTCCCATCAAGTGTGTTCAAAATTATGAAAATGTTATTATTTGATTAAGGAGTTTCATTTATTTATTACAAAATTATTTATCATAAAATAAAAAGTGATGAAAAATGATTTAATGTTTTATGTCTTATGTGGAACACTGAGGCATGATAATGAAATGAATATGATGGGTGAACCCAAAATTATATACAACTCTAACGTATTGGATAATTTTTATTATCATTATGTGTCCTGTTTGGATACAGAATGAACCTTATTCCTTTATGGTAAATTTCCACTATGAGGTCATGGCTGGTTAATCCTTGATTTCTATTTATGTTGTAGTGTTTTAATTTGTGGCCACATTTCCTATGTCACATTTATTATTATCATGCTATATCATTCCTTGTTGTTATTTTTTTTATTACACATTAATATTCCTATTATCAAACATGTTTTTATTTTTTCATTTTTCTCCATTTTTATTTGCTTATAGAGAGTTATAGAACACCCATTTCATATACATGTCCCCATGTTATCCCATGTAGTTTTATGTTCGACGAAATATTATTATAATGTCAAAGAAGTTTTAAATATTGTTTTTGTATCTCATTTTATAAGTTTTTATGTAATGCAACTAATTCCCAAAGACAATATATTTCTCAATATACTGGGTTTTATTAATTGAAATCTTATGAAATAAATCATGTATTAATGTGTATTAAAGAGAAGACTTTTTGTACTTGATATCAAAGGAAATTGTAAGATATTTTTGGGATTTAGATGATCAAAATATATAGAAAGAATTAGATATAATACTAATTATAAGAAAACATCCAACAATTTTTTTACGTATTGAGAAAATGGTTTATCAAGAAAATACCTACTTTTCTAGATACTACATGTGGGTGTAGATCTAGAACATATGTACCTAGTGGTAACAAATCTAACAAGGTTTCTTGAACCTGACATGGGGAACATAATACATGACAATGGGACTTTCTGTGAAACTAGTTTGGCACTTCCAAAGAATAAGATTTTGTAAATTCATAATCTCATTATGAACCATTATTATGGGAACAAAATTCCCATAGGAAAATATTGTAGAAAATAAACTATAGATAACAATGATTAAAGACTATAAATTCCTATGCTAAGAAAATTTATGTAATTAATAACTTATACCTTCCATGTTGTTGGATTCTCCTTTTTATGATTAATAGTAGAAAAAAGATAGTTATTCCTAATTTTACTTTTATTCTATAAAATAGTAGAAAATATGAGGAATCGGGTAAACAATCAATTCGATAGTCAATGTGATAACAACCCCAATGAGATGACCAACATTATGTGACCAAGAATCAAAAATTTTATGATGATACTCTCTTAGCTAAATCCAGTTGTAAATAGAAAAATGGATAAAGAAAAGTGTATAAATCCCCATAAGAGAGAACAAGCTACGATTGAATCCATTATTAAAAAAAGGAATCCAAATTTCAATGGATCATATGATCCCATAAACATATAATAATGGATGAACTCCATTGATAAGAGATTCTACAACCTTCATTATTTTGAGAAAGATAAGTTTCTACTAGATGCTTTTCATATGGAGGGTGAATTTGATAAGTGGTGGAAATTGATCAAGAATATAAAGGCTGAGGAAGTGATCAATGCCATGGGATGGAATAAATTATGTAATTATTTTTGACAAATATTTTCCTCGCAAACTCCATATTAACATAGAATGAGATTTTCTTGTCCTCAAGAAAAAATATGAAAAATATATAAGAGCATATGAGGAAAACCTCACAATACTTCCATGAAATGCCTTTGTATTTTTCATCACCTCTGAATTCAAGGTTGACCACTTCTTCGGTGGGGTAAATCCTAGTCTATGTTAATCTATAGTGATCCATTACATTGATAGCTGTGAGAAAAAATTTCAATGTTTCCTCAAATTAGAAATGGAGATTAGTTAATCTCAAGGGTATCACATGGATAAGAAGTGGAAATTAGATATCATTTTTTTAAGTATGATTGAGAAATAAAATAGTGCCAATGAATTTCAACATCCCACTTGTCAAAGGAGTGTGGAGAAGAACACTAAATTTTTTTAAAGGGGATGAGTAAATGATTTAGGTGCAGGAAGGAAGGGAACCTATCTAGTGACTACAAATTAGAGAAACCAACCAATGGGATGCAGGAAAGTAATGCTCTAGTCAACCCTCATCTAATTTTTTATTTCCTCAACTACAAGGAACCAGGTCACCTTGGAAACCATTTCCATAAGATAAAGGTTTTTAGAGACAACCAAAAACCTCCCAGGCATCACGGCCATTATATTTTCTCCACAGCCACTAAGGTGGATCCTGAAAATAATGTGCTGATAGGTACAATAGTTATTCATTCAATAATATTGAATTTAATTTTTTATTCTTCTTCTACCCATTCCTTTATATCAAAAAATATTAGTATAACTATTCGAACACCACCACAAATCATGGATGTAGAGATGTCAGTGAAAAAGAAAAATGGGGAAACTATTTCATATCAAGTATATTACTCTATCCCTATAAATGTTTATGTGATGAAATTACCAAAAACCATGTCATACAACCCATTTTGTAATTTTTTTCAACTATGGGAAAGGATTGTATTTCCATATATAGCTTCAACATAAACTACCATGGGAATAAAATCACTCTTTATATTGAAAATCGACCATTGTGTTTGTATAAGTTCTAGGAGGAGGATGATTATTCTTTACCACCACCATCTTAATAATGGATTATATTTAACTATGAGAAAGCGTATAGAAATCAAATGATTATATCTAAAGAAAGAACCATCCTTGAATACATTCCAATTATGATAGAATACACTGATGTGTTTCTCGAGGAATTTCTTAGTCCTCCTCCTAGATGAGAGGTTGAATTTTTTATCGACCATGGGGTGTTTCCATTATCCAAGAGTCCATATAGAATGGAATTTTTTGGAAATTTAGAAAATAATGAAAAATCTATTTGTGAATTTGGATTAAGGATTCATATGCCCAAGTGCTTCTCTATCGGGTGCACCAGCCTTCTTCATCAAGAAGAAGGATGGTCCAATGCACCTTTGCATCGATTATCTTGATCTCAAAAAGATCATGATAAAGGAAAAGTATATTCTTCCTTGGATTGATAAATTATTCAATCAGCTAGGTGGAGAAAAATATTTCGACAAGGTGGGTATTTGGTAAGGATATTATCAATTATGGATGAATAAGGAAGATATCCCCAAGACTGCTTTTCGTATAAGGTACGCGCACTATATGTTCATAGTGATGCCTTATAGGCTCACTAATTATCCAAAAATCATCATGTAATTGATAAATAGAGTATATAGAGATTACCTTGACAAATTTTTGGAAGTATTTATAGATAAAATTATAATATACATAAAAATAAAGGAGTAGCATGAGGAGAATCTAAGAACTATTATAAAGACCCTATGAAAGGAGAATCTTTATGCCAAGTACAAAAAAAGGGAGTTATGTTTGAAGAAATTTCTTTACTAGAGAATATCATCGAAAGTGATGGAATATTGGTGGACTCTTAGAAAATACAATCAATTAAAGGATGGAAGATGCTAACTTCTATGATAGAAATCAATAGTTTCCTTGGATTCTCTAGGTATTATAGTCTATTTGGGAGACATTTCTTATAATTTTCAAATCCTATTACCAAGAAAACTCAAAAGAGAGTGATGTTTTCTTGGAATGATGAATGAAAAGAGATCTTCAATGAGTTGAATAAAAGATTATCACTACACCTGTGATCACACTTCCTACAAGTGGAAAGATTTTTGTGGTATTCATCAATACTTTGAACAAGGGGTTGGGTTGTGTAATAATGAAAAATGACAAATACATAGCCCTTCCTTCAAGGAAGTAGAAATTTCATGAACAGAACTACCCAACATATGATATAGAGTTCATTGTAGTGATTTTCACATTGAAAATTTGAGAGCATTTTCTCTTTGTGGAGATGTGTGAAATATACACAGATCAAAAAATCTCCAAGTATGTATTTACATAGAAAGAGATGTATATGTTCCAATGAAGATAGTTAGAGCTAATCAAGGGCCATGATTTCACTACTTCAAAATATGCCTTTAATAGTATTGGTATTAGTTTGCACTAGAAAAAAGGCTTTTAAATGGTATCTTAATCAGTGCTAAAGAAAGTGCTAATAAATTTAATCCTTTATCAATGGTTTTTTAGCACTGATAATGGTAACCGTTATCAAAACCTTATTTTTAGTGCTGATATAGCGTACCCTTCATCAGTGCTTTAGTTATTTCATTGATAAAGGGTAACCCTTATCCACACTTTATTTTTAGAGATGATAAAGGGTACCCTTTATCATCATTTTATTTTTAGCACTAATAAATGTCCAAATATATAAAAAAATAATTATATAAATAAATAATAAAAAATAATTTTATTAAAAAAATATTACAAATTTTATTAATTAAATAATTATTGATAAAAAATATTAATTGGATTATACATTATTAAATATTAGTAATTTCATTAATTAGATAATTATGGTAATTAATGTTAATAAATTATATATATTCAATATTTATTTATATAATAATAAAAATAAATATGATTTATTTATTAAAAAATATTTATGCACTTTATATTAAATATTCCTATATTTTTTGAATAATTATTTATAATTAAAAATTAATATGAATTAAAAATACTTATTATTTCATAGTGTAGTTGACATATAATTGAATGTTGTTTGATTTTTCAATTTATCATAGATCAATTTTGTGTTATATTGATTTCACATATTTTTAATTAATGAATTTTTATATACAATTCAAACACAAAACTTATAAATTTTTTCATTACTATTAAAGTGTATTTTTTATAATTTATTCCATTTCACCCCTTTTTTATATGAATGAACTTGAAATTCGATATTCAATAATAATGTTAAAAAAATAGTTGTAAAATATATTTGTAGATAAAAATATTTATAAATAAATATAATAAAATATGTACATACTATATTTATAAAATTATATATTTAAAATTATAAATAAATAAATAATTTTTAAAATAATTTTTATAATTACAAATAAATGATTATACTTAATTAAATAATTATTAAATTTATAATAAATTTACATAAATAATGAATACATTTAATATATATATATATATATATTATATATATAATTATATTAAAATATATAATTATATAAATATAATTTCATAATAAATAATTATATAATTATAAATAAATAATTATATATTTAAATAATTATAAAGTTAAAAAAAATATTTTTAAATAAATAATAAATGTACTATATTTATATTTACATATATATATAATGTATATATATATATTTGTCATTTATTTTATTTATAATTATAATAATAACTCCTTTATTAGTGCTTATGTAATACGTGTTGATAAAAGAAATATTTATCAACATTTCTTTGTACCGATAAAGATTGAATTTATTAGTGATTTTTAGTGATGATAAATACCTACCTCTATCAATGCTAAAAAGGAACTGATAAATATGACTTTTATTAGTGCTAAAATAATACATGCTAATAAAATGAATCTTTATCCATGCTTTTTTGAAAGTGTAGGTAAAAGTGTACCAATATTATTAAAAAACATAACATATTGCAAACTCGTCGCTATATAAAAATACTTCCATGAACGCCACCCATTTTCTGTTCTCCGCCTCAGTGATTCTAAAATCGAATCACACAAATCAACTCAAATCATACAAACCTGCTGCCTCCAATTTCTCGAACATCCTACGACATCCGGTGTTCATTTATAATTAGGGTTTTTGAAGAATACACCGATATATTGATTAGAGGGTCTCATATTACCTTCAACCTAGTGAGGGATTCTAATTTTCCTTTGTATGTTCTAATTTTCATTCAGTATTTGTGCTTTGGTTATTGTATACTATTTTTCTTTTGTTTAGGATCTGTTTTTTTCTTAACTACAATTTTGGATATCTAGTTTTGGTCTTTTTAAATTATTGTTTTGAATCAATTTTCTTCATTGTCTACATCTATACCCCAGATTTCTCTCCAATATTAATTTCATCACTGTTTTTAATTCATAGAGAATCACCATTGGTCCATAGAAGAACCAATTAAATAAATATTTATTCTACTATATAAAAAAATATAGATTTTGGATATAAAAACCTCAAAAAAATGTGAAAATTGATTTACCAAACCAATTCTTGGTATGGTGATAGTGAGAATTAGCAACAGAAGATAATTTTATGCAATTCATGTATGTAAATTTATTTATTTAAATTTTATTTTAATATTACGATGTGATGTAATTTCCTTAAAATTTTATTTTCTCTGAATTTTGTAGTTTTATTTTATGTGAAATCATAGTAAAGGTGATACCATATTTATTTATTTTCAATGACTCTCTATGTTCAAAATTATTATTGGGTTGTATATATTATACTATGTTGGGATATTCTTCTCTAAGGGTTACATATTTTTTTTTCAATTTATGTTTATTTTATAAAGATATATATACATACATACATACATATATATATGTAAGTATATATCTTTTTATCTATTTATATGTGTTTTTAGAACTTATATTGTAAGGTTGATTTTATAATTATTTATTCACAAATTATGGTTATGTATTTCTTAATTATGAAGGGATTATATTTATTTTCATTAATAATTACAGTCAAATTTTTAGTTTTTTAGTAATTTTGTGAATTATAAATTCCATGTTATATATATACATGTGTGTGTGTGTGTGTTTAATAGTTAATGGGATAGACATTGGAAAGGTTGGTGTGTTTTTCTACCTTGTTTATGGTATATCTTATTTATGTGTACTATTTATTTATTCCAACAACTCTATAGGCCACCCTATAATCTCAATGATGGGTCAATGTTTATTATATATCATTCCTAGAACCCTTATGTTTCTACATCACTTGTTCTAAAAACTAGAATGGAATTTATCAAATTATATATATTAGAAATTATTTTTAGGTATTCATCATTTTAGGTCGACATGTATTGGTTCAACCCCTATGAATCTCTAATTACAATCCATGTATATGAAAAAACAACTTATTTATTAAAATGTTTTATCAATAGATTTTTATATCTTCTTGTTTTTTGAATGAGAATTTATCATTCTTGTTTAACATATTTGGGGTTCTTATTACAACTTAATTTCCTTTATTATATTTTCATTTGTTTAAGGGATTTATGAAAGACTTGATGTATCATTATAATTTAGGAAGGACTAGACTTACTTAGAGGATATAAATTATTAAAAATGACATTTCTCCAATAAATATATAATTTTTATTGGCCCCAAAGATTCATATATCATAACATATCCCCATCGATACCCCTTGAATCACAATCATGAATATCCCTCCCCCTAAATCTCACATTCAATAGTCCATGAGTTAATAAAAAGTTCCAATGGTTCAATTCAAACAAATGGGAGGCATTTCCACTTTTATTAAACATAATTAAGTACAATTTCCATCATCATTATCTCAATCTATCAAATAGTTATAATTTTATTTTTTTGCCTTGAGACTCATACCCCATATATTTTATGTTCCTTATACTACTCTAAGAATTATTCATCTCATGTATGACTAATGCTTAGAGTATTTCAAGAAACATATGTGCGTGTTCACAAGAGGTGGATATGTGTGTCAAACAGAAAAATGTTATGATAAATTTTTAGGAGATGAGATGATGAGGATGAAAGTTGTTTATACATTTTTATATCTTCTAGTTGATTGAATGAGAGTTTACTATTGTTGTTTATCATATTTGTGTTTCTTATAACACTTTAATTTCTTATATTATATTTTCATTTGTTTAGGGTATTTCAGAAAGATTTGATGTATGTAGAAAAACAGGTATTTTTGTAATTTTCTGCTTGAGGCTCTTCCCCCATCTCTTTTATAGATAGCTTTCATCCTCATGAACTTCATCTCCTGAATAGTCATTATTAAAAAAATTTACTAGAAACTCATCCCTCATATCTTTTATGTTAATTTTAATTTAATGACCATTACTCATCCCATGGATGACTACAACTTAGATTACTTCAAACGCTCTAAGATTTATTTTGATAATTTTTGTCATTATTTATAAATCATTTGTGACATATAGGAATTGGTCTTACATTAAACCAATACATGATGTAATCTGTATGATTCAAAGTGTGTGTTTCACGTATAAAATAAATTTTTAGTAAAATAGAAAACTGATGTACTCAAAAACAATAATACATTTAGATTGTTTTGATACTTTAAGATAATGATACATATGTGATTGGTGACATGGAGTAGTCATACAAACCTCAATCTGATGCATGGTGTGACCCATATGACTCCTAGTGTATGTTTTTATTTAAAATTGACATCAATTTTAGTAAAAATGAAAACTTTCCTACCAAAAAATGATAAAATGAATTCATATTTTTTGAATACATTAGTATAATGATCCATAAGTCATTTTTTATGTGTACAAATCAGCTGCACCTCAGTCCATCACTCGATGTTCCTGGTATGACTCAATGTGTCTGTTATCAGTTTAAAATTAACATTTTAGTCTCAAAAGGGTCACTCCCTAAAAAATGAGAAATCATGCTTATATTTTCTTGATAATTTACGACATCTATTCATATGTAATTTGTGCTGTGTACAAATTGGTCTCGCATCAAACATATACACATTGTGATCATTATAAGTCAAAGTGCATGTTCCAATTTTGAAATGAAAATGTAGTTAAAATGATGAGTGACATAATCCAAATTGACAAAACAAATTCATATAGTTTTTATACCTTAGGACAATGATCCATAAGTCATTTAAGACAAGTAGGAATCAAATGAATCTCAATCTAATGCATGGTATGACTGATATGACTCAAAAGAGTGTGTTTCTAGTTTAAATAGACATTTTGGTAAAAAATTAAAGTGATTTACTCAAAATTAAGAAAACAAATTCGTCCAAACCTCAGTCCGATGCATGGTGTAACTAGTATGACCCAAAGTGCATCTTTTTTATTTAAAATTGCCATCAATTTTAGTAAAATGGACACCTGTCCTACTCAAAACTGAGAAAAAACATTATGATTGTTTTGATACTTTATGAAAATGATCCATAATTCATTTGTGATGTGTTTGAATTAGTCACACCTCAATTTGATACATGATCAGCCCGATATGACTCAAATTGTATGTTATTAGTTTATAATCGACATTTTAGTTCAAAAAGTGTCACTTGCTGATTTTCTTGATAATATAAGAAAATGATTCATAATTTATTTATGACCTATAGCAATACATTTCACCTGAAACAGATATTTCATTTGATCATAACAAGTCAAAAGTACCTGTTTTCATTATGAAATTACATTTTGGAAAAAACAACAGCTGGCGTACTCAAAACTGAGCAAACAAGTTCAGATTGTTTTGATACTTTAGGACAATAATTAACAAGTCACTTGAGACATGTTGGAATAATCCACACCTCAATCCAATATATGGTGTAACTAGTATAACTCAAATTGAGCCACTTTATTTTAAATTGACATCAATTTTACTAAAATTCACACTTTATATTAATTTATTTCATCATATTATCACTAACATAATAATTTTTTCTCATACAGGGGCATTAGTTTTCTCTATAAGGGGAGGTGTTTTTTTGAAATATCACAAGTTAGATGAAGATTAAAAGAAAATGGAACATTGATGTTTTTTAATGTATGTAATAATTTGTATTGATGTAATTTTATATACCAATGTTTGAGATTTATACAAACTATTTTATTCATGTGTTTGTGTTGTAAATTTCATTGCATTTACATACTCTATTGGGGATTTTTTGTTGATATTTAGTGTGTTTTTTATTCTTCAGTGTACTGTTATAGTAGAAAACAATGGTGATGCAGTGTGCTATGCATCACTCTATAGTGTGTACCTTTATCAGTTATTTTAGAAGTTTTGACAATGGTATACTTTATCAGCACTTCTAGAAGTACAGATAAAATTTCCTTTATAAATAATTAAAAAAGTGTAGATAAATGGTTCCTTTTTCAGTGATAAATGAAAGAACTTATAAAATACCATGGGTTTTGACCTTGATCATGTAGTCAGTGATTTTTTATCACTAATAAATGTCATTTATAGCACTCTTAAAGGCCTATTTTGTAGTAATGTTGGAAAATCCACAACCATCATGAAAAGAAAATAATGTAGATGATTATATAAGTAGTAAGTACTCACGAATTCTATAATTGATGAGAATTAAGAAGGATGCAGTCTTCTTAGATTTAAAAAGGATGGACACTGGAATCATAAAGGATGAACATCATCAATACTTTTACAAATGACTGCACAACCATCACTTCTGGAGATGTTAAGGGACTCTTAAATAGATGATGTGGGAATTCCAAAGAAAGTGGAATATATAAGAAAAGAGAAATCCCCATAGTTTAATGTTAAAATAAAAGGAAGTTTTTAATTTGGGTCAAGACTATGGGTTCCATAATATCTTGAGTTAAGAATGGAACTATTAGATGATGCACATAGTCATAATTTCTTAATTCACATAAAAATCACAATGATATAGGTAGATATATGATATCACTATTGGTGGGATAAAATGAAGAAGGTGATCACTAAATATGAATCCATGTTCCTTTTATGTCTAAAAGTGATGGATTAAAGCAATAAGTCTAAGGGGATGATGCAACCATTACCCATACAAACATAAAAATGCGAAACATCACCATAGACTTATTATCAAACTTCCAAAAAAATCTAGAGGAAACAAAACTATTTGGTTTGTGGTGGATAGTATCACAAAGACTATGCACTTATTTTCAATTTAAGAGTTTTTCTCAAAGGATAAAATTGTATGTATATATATCTGAGAATTTGTATGGATTCATTGAGTACCACAATCTATTTTATTTGACCAAGATCTACGATTCAGCTCCAAGTTATAGAAAAATAATAAACATTCTCTAAACACTGAGTTAATCTTTAGAATGAATTATCACCACAAAAATGAAGGCCAATATGAGAGGAATATCTAGAAACATGATGAAAATTTTAGATCATTCTCAACTGAATTCAAAGGATGATGAGTTCAACATCTTTCTATGCTTGAGTTTTCTAACAAAAATGTTCTCACTTGAGAATCCAAATGGATACCTATGAATACCTTTAAGAGAAATGGTTCATAACACTATCATTATAGGATAAACATGGGGAATGAAAACTGTTAGGTCCTAAAATGATTGAGGAAATGAAAGAAAAGGTTAAGACCATTCAGTAGAAAATCAAGGCTAGTAAAAGAAAAAAAAGATCTATATTGAGAATCATTAAAAAGACCTAGATTTTAAGGTCTAAGATACAATATTCCTCTTCATATCTCTATGGAAGAAAGTGATCAGATTTTGGGAATAAGGGAACACCTAGTCCCAGATACACTAGTCCCTTTGAGATCATTGATCGCATCTAAGTGGTGGCCTACTGACTAGCACCCCCACCAAACTTTTCTAAAGTACATGATGTATTCTAGGTATCCCTTTTTTTAAAGTACATACCAGACCCTTCAAATGTACACAGTCAATAGGTGGTACCATTAAATAATGATATTTCCTATGAGGAGCATCCAGTGAATATTTTAGATCATAGAGACAAAGTTTCATCAAATAAGACAATTCACCTTGTCAAAGAGGTGTGGAGAAACCACGTGTTTGAAGATGTTATGTGGGAATTAGGGGAGGTGATGAAACAAAGTTACCCTAATCTATTTTAGTGTGAGAAATGAAACTTTTGAGGAAAAATCTTCTTAAGGGGGGACAATTGTAAAAGCCTAAAAAGTTATAAATAAAATTTACCTTTTAATTTAATTAAATGTCTGACTTTGTAATATGGGTACAAAAAACACATGAAATCCATTTGTTTTATTATATCTAATGGGAGTTTAATGACATATAAGAAAAATTTAAATTTATAATATATCCATTGAATATTTATCATATAATTATTATAAATATTGGGTTTTGGAAAAACCAATTGACATAGATTAAGGAAGTGATGGTGTCAATGAGTTGGATCAAACCCTATAAAGGCCATTTATCATAGCTACTTAGGAATATATAATCTCTGGGATTTTTATAGGGAAAATCCCAATATTCTATTCAATAACATAATAATGATAAAAATCATTTATGTTAGAAGTTTAACTTCATCGATATCACAACTGAAACCATGTTCGCCGAACAACCCCATGATAATATCACCATCGCCCACCTCAAACTTATAGAGTTTGTCAGTGTATTAAAGGGATATGTATCAAGAACTGATAAATTGATTAAATAAATTATTTTATATTTAATAATTAATATATTTCTATCCTATTTCTGTTATATTATAAATGATTCTTATTTTGATACAATAAAACACAAATGGTACATTTTTTTAATATTCAAATTCAATTAAGGAATTTATTTTGATGAATTGAGGTATTTTTGAAATAAATAATATTTTAATAAACTATTATTATTAAATAATGTTTAAAAAATATAAATTATCATATAATTTTTATGAAGTCAAATGTAATTTTTAAATGCTTGAAAATTATTATTATCAAAAAACCAAGAATTTCTTTATAGTTATCAATTATAATTTTAAAAGTGAAAATTAATATATTTTTAAAATTATTTGGGTTAAATTAATTTTATTTTTTGAATTAGAATGTTTTCATTATCTAATGTTGAGTTTTTCCGAATTTAATGAGACTATCAAATATTAAAGTAAAAAATTAAATATCATATAAATGTACATTGTCTATAATAACATCATAATGACCCAAAGGTGATTTAATGAATAATATAAAGGGTATCCATGAATAAATATATGTTTTCACTTCAAAATGATGTGATTTTATGTTTATTTTATTTATTTTATAAATCCTTTTTGAATCCTCTAAATCCATTATTATATTTTAAGGTTTTAAAATCATTTATTTAATATTGTGACTCACCTCCAAATAATCATGTGTATTATTTTCTTAATTTAGTCCCTTTGACTTATAAAATAAAGAAAACCAGCACAATTAGGAAAAAATAATTGAACAAAACCATGGTATGTATTGAGGTCTTTATTTTTTAGTTTTTTAGAGCCGAAAACCAAAATAATAAAGAAATACCTCTCTTTTCAAATATATAACCACTGAATATCCCACTTATATTCAATAAAATTGATTTATCACAACATTACTCGACCATACCCTCTTTAGAGTCCTCTGAAGGTTTCTTAATACTCTTAATAATCCCCTATAAGGCTTTCGGAGTCATACACTCAAGTAAGGGATCCTCACCTTATCTTCTTTAATCATGTTTCGTAATTTTATTATGCCTTATATTTAAAATTCCTAATATTGGGGAAACTATTTCTATATCCCATTTGATTACCATTTTATATAAAAATTATTAGATACCAATTTCTCTCTCAACAACCTTTGTTATGAATTTTAAGTGACGCTGTTAAGGCCAATATTTTACCACAAGTTTTATGGTTAAAAAATGTGTAGTGAATTCCCAAGCCCAATTTATATCAAGGGTGTTCAAATTTATTCCCTTATTATTATTTTATTATAAACTCTCTTGTATGTATTCCAAAAAAAATTATCTATGAATAAAATTTAATTAAAAATGATTTCAATATCTATAATCCATGTGGAAAATTTAAGCATGTGAATGAAATAAATGTGTTGGGTGCACCTGAAATTATATATCAGTCCAATGAATTGAGTAATGTTTAGTATCATGATATGTCATGTTGCGACAAGTAGCCAACATGATTCCATTATGTGAATTTTTCCACATTGAAGTCATTGTATGATTATCCTTGACCTATGTTTATGATGCATTATTTTATGTAGTGCCCACATTCCCCAAGTTCCTTTTAGATTATCATGCTATATCATTCCATATTGTTCTTGTTCCTTATATTCCCCATTGATATGAATATTGTCTAACATTAATTTCATTATTCAGGTTATGCCATGTTTTTTCCATTACTGAGATTTATATATCACCCATTTTTTATGCAAGTCCCCATGTTATCCTATGATGTATTAATATCCATAGAATATTATGATAATGTCAATGAAGTTTTCAATATTTTTGTATTATATCATGTTATAAGATGTTATGTAATGTTTCTAATTCCAAAATACATTAGAATTATTGATCTTATGAGTTTTATTAAGTGAAATATAATGTAAAATTTTCTGTATTAATGTGTAATAAATATCAGTGTTGTTATATTATAAAATTCTTCCATGAAGGGTAGGGGGATTTTATCAATGATGGTCTGATAAATTTGGCATCATCCATGTTTATCTTTTTTTTATTTAGATGTTTTTAGATAGATTTTATTTTATACAACTGATATACTATAGATCTAGTATCTACCATTTTTTTAAATGAATGTTCTTAATATTAATTTCTTTATCACTGCATCCTCAGTAATGAACTTTTACTCTAAATAATCCCTGATCTCCTTTATCATCAGAAAGGGTTGGTAAGTGTTGATGATTTCATCATATAGTGCATTGAGTATGTTTCATTAACAATAAAATTCATCATTTTCCCATGTTTCATTAGTTAGAGACTATAAATGTATCTTATTTTGATGTGGATGGATTCGGAATTGAGATCACATACACAACTTTGAGATTCAAAAGCAACAACTGCATCATATTTTTCTACCTCTTATGTTTTCCATATAATTACTCTACCATCATCACATTTTTGATGCTTGATATATCTATGGAATTGGTTAATATACTCTTAAATTTTTTGGGTATATTCAAGAATAATTATATTTAATTTTCTGAGATAGTCGTAGATGGAGTCCGAAGAGGCACATTACGAGGTATAACACCTTAAAAGTAGATTAATCCCTACACAGTCGATAGTATAATGGGTTGAAAGAAAATGATATTTGTATAAAATTATGTCCCATTACCCAAAACATTTTATTATATGACAGTATCACTTGATGAATCTTTTGAATCAAGTGTACATTGAATATTTTTTTGTTATTTCACACCAATAATTTATCTTCAATATTTGTCAAAGACAAGTACTAGAAACTCAATAATTCAAAAGGATTGAAGTGATTATGAACTAGAAAAATACTATTTTTATCTAATGAATTATCCATTTTATATAAATTAGAGTCCCCATTTACATAGTATATTCTACCCCATGGAATTGGGTAGAAACTTATTCTAGAAAGACAAATCTCAGACAGATAAATGTTTTCCATCAAATAAAACAGGATTGAATAAGTGGCCTAGATAACACCAACTATTGATTTAATGTATTTATAGATCGTACCTGATATAATAGATGGTATATATCATACCCATTTGATAACAATGGTTAACCAACCTGATCCACCCATTTATGCATGTGTCTGAACCAATAAAACCTATTAATCCTTGAGAAAAAAATAAAGGCACCTTTGAACACATCACACCAAAATGAAATGTGAAGTAAAAACTACACCAAAAAATAACCACATTTCATGATCAATAACATGAGTGGATGGTGTGGTGTACCACCCCAAAAATATTTTTCTTCCTCATTTTATCATTTATCATATTGATAAAATAGACCCCCTTTATAAAAGTGAACCCACTCCCACCCACATTCCAACGTACGATTCAAAATGTATTTCCCTTTAAAAAACCATTTTAAAATATTTTTCAAACTTAAAAAATACAAGATACTATTTTTATCATTATAATTGTAATGTAAAATAGAATTCTTCTCTAGGAGTAAATTCTAAGTATAGTAATTAATTATATAATATTCTAAATTTCTTTGAATTAATGACTTGTTTTCCCTTTCTCTTAGATGAATATGTTTTTAAACTATATATTACCTTAGTTATGTCATTAATTTCATAAAATGCTATATATAAGAGAATTTATACTAATTCCTCTGTAAAAACATGGGGTTTTCTCTATTTTTAATATGTCAATTACATATAAAAAATTAGAATTTTATTGATAAATTTATAGTTCTATACCCTTCAATATTTTTATTATAAAACATCTTATTTAATAATTTTATACCCCTGATTGATTTTATTATTATTAGTTCTTCATTTATATAATTTATTGATACCACTCCAAAAATCAAATTATATATCCAACTATATAATATCTTCACTACTATAATTATTTAATGGGGTTATCTTGTTTAGTGGAATATAAATTCTATTAAATATGGGAAAATGATATTATTTTTCATGAATCCATATTTCACTTCATGAAAACATTTTAGATACTAATTTTCTATAAATGAACCATGATGATAATTCCTTGTTGTTTGAGATAGGTTTGAGTCAATAAACCACCTTCATATCTATTTATTAAATCATAAAACAAATTATATTAGTTTTAATTAACATAAATATTTTCATTTTATTTTTTTTGTTTTCTAGAATTATTATGTGATACTTTAATGTTTAATGAATTAATATAACACAACTAAGTTCTAGTACTTTAAGAAGTTTCACTAATCTTATTCGATTATCCATTTAAAGAAATACAATGTCATTATCATTTAATGATATATATATAATCTACATACATCGGAAGATGAATTATTCTATTAGATATAGTTTCATCCAAACCTAATGTTTTCAAAATCTAAAAACTGATGCTTGTTACAACATCATCTATATATTAACCTAAGTGCTTCATGAAATGGAATATGTTGGACATACTTAAATAAATTATAGTCATGTTGAAAATTTTCATCATTTCTTTACATCGAGTTCTTATAATTTGTTTTACATTAAATGTGAACTTTGAGACACTATGGCGGGGTTTTCTATATAAATATCTAACTTCCTTTATATTTTTCATTATCTAATTCTGTGATACTGAGTTGGTTCTTGGAAAGGAACCTATGTTATATATAATCATCGAGATCAATGAGATTATAAAAATAAGAATCTATACCTTATGATAAGTATACATTCAATTATTTCTAACCACTAACTTTTTATTGATCATGAAATCAGAGAGGATATTAGGGAAAGAGATTTCTATTACTAACTATGGTGTCAAAAAATGCTTTTTGGTGACTTCTGCTGTCTGATAGGTTAATATTCATGCAATTTAAAGAATTATAATTAGGATAACTATGATTATATCTATAAAACCTCCTTCAATTATTGATAAAATAGAGTTTTACTTTTATTAGAATCAAAATTTTAATAATATCCTTTAGGGTTTTTTGGGATTGTCATCTAAAACACTACAATTTTTTTACTTTTACATGTAATTTTAATTTCCTAAATGATTTTAATTTTTTAAAACTTGTTAATATTATAATTTTTTTATTTTCTATTATATGTAATTATTATATCGTGATACTTTATATATTGATAAATTATTTTATTAGACAATTTCTTGATTTGGACAAAAAATTGTTATTAGATTTTGAAAATAATTTAACCCACTCTTATAGTTCCATATCTAACTTTAGTGGGAAAAAATTTGTATTTAATCAAAACTATATGTAGTTATAGGTATCTACCTAAAATAATTATATTATAATTATATTTTTTATTTCCTATTTGATTATCAAATCTTATAAAATCTACCTTCAACTAATATACAATCGATAAATGTTATTTTTTAGATATGAAAGGATCAATAATAGTTCGTAGATTGGATAATATACATCCAAATGGACTAAATTTATTAGATAGTGGTGATTATGAATACTTGAGAGACTAGATGGAAACTTATTTTATGAACAGTAGAGTTTATAACAATGTTTTATGGATTTGAAATTATATAATTCTAGAGAAGGATATTGTTTGATTTTATAGAGATAAAAGCATTGAGTTTCAATATAATTTCTGAGTGAGGAATTTTCTTCTTTATTCCATCTAGTTGAATATATATAATAATGTTTCATTTTGTTAGATAACATATAGAATTTGTAAAAAATTATAAATTACTCATTTTGGAACATCGTATGTTATAAATACTAATAGGGATGTGCTAAGAGTTAAATGTCATAGTTTTGACTTCCTACATGGAGATTCTATGAACCAGATGCATTAATATTTCATAATAATTGTTTTATTGTATTCATTATCATGGAGATAAATAACTATCATATAATCAACTTGTTGAGGAGGAAATTGATATTCTACCCATGGGATGGGATTCCAAGTGGATAGAGATAAACAATACAAAGTATATTACTAAGTTGATCATAGATGATATTATTGAAGCTATGAAATTTTTTTTGAGAAGTCTATAAAATTATTCTAAAAAAGGAAGAAATAAAAATAAATTTTATATTTCGTTAATTTCAAGAATTCTAACTTCTTGGGGAAATAATTATCATATAAAATTATTTTTGTAGAACTTAGTGAAGGTTAGATAACTCGTTTAACTATAAATATAAATAGTTAAACGTGAAATAAATTCATTTATTGGGAAAATAGGAAGGATAAAAGAGAACATTTTGATAAGAAATATTTTATAAAAACTATCTTATAAGAGTATAAAAGGCATAGTCACATTAGACCAGAATCATTGCGACTCAAAAAAGGAGAAAGAAACAATGTGAGATAAAAAAATAAAGAGATAAATTATTTAAAGGATATTAATGATACTGTGAGTTCTAGAAAGGATATGTTATCATTAGATCATTTTTGTGATAAAAATAGTGATACGATTTGAAAGAATATTCATTTCTATGACGAAGTACTTAAGAATAAAATGTTTATTATGGGAAAGAAGACTCTTGAATCTCTTTAAAAATTTACTCATGATACTAATGTTTCAATTTCATTAGAAAAACAATAAGAAAATAAATATAATCTATTGTCACTTAAAGAATAATATTATAATGCTACTAGCCTAGGGAAATGATATATGTGGATGACGAAATGATGTAATCAAGAAAAATAAAAACATTTTTAACATTCAAAGAAATATTCAAAATGTAGAAATAAGGTTTACAATGAAAAAATATTAACTTTATAAGTAATAATATGAGTTGGTTAAGGTGACAAATAATAAATTTAAACTCAAATTAGAATTGGATAATTCAAAAAAAAATCTTTAAATATTACATCTGTGTTTAGGGAAAAATATCCTTCTTTTAAATCACCAGAAAATGAATATTTTTTTAAATATCAATTCAGATATTCAGAGTTTAAATAATTTTCTAAAAAATATGACCATAGGATTAAAATAATATGAAAATTATATAGAAAATTATCCCCTAAAATAACAATGTCCAGACTATGAGATAAAACAACTAAAATAGAACATTATCAGATAATTACATTATGTTGAATAGTTCACCTTTTTATGTGAAATGTTAAATTAGTCGACAGAGGATTAACTATTATTCATTTAAAAAATTTCAATCCTCTAGAAAACACCAAACATATATTTCCAAATAGATTTCCATGATTGAAAAAAAATTATATGAACTTATTTGGAAACCTAAAGTACTCTTTACACATACCTTCAGACCGAAGAAGGTCTTGAAAAAAAAATAATTTTTGGATATAGAAAAGTTGTTGTATAACAATAGATAAATTATTATATATGGTGCTGATAATATTTCACATTTTATTAACTTTCTAATTTTTTATTGTCTAACTTTTAAGTTTAACACCATTTTATTAGAGGTGTTATATATAACATTCATCTAGATATTATCTTAGTGTATACTGAAGAAAGGAACGTTTTTTTTTCTTAATAAAATATGGAAATATATTAAACAGAATAATATTATGCGATCATAATAAAAGATAACTTCTAAGAGGTTTAAATTTTTAATTATCTTCTTATTTTTTATCTTCAACTAGTGATTACTTTTTTCTTTTCATACATTTCTATATTATGATAATTTTATACGTTACATTGAAAAATTATTTGTATTGGAAGGTAATTTAAATTTTTTTGGAATTAAAATTAAATTATTTTTATAGAGATTTTATGTCATAACATTTGGAGTGAAGTGATTTGAACTGTTGGATTAGATGATTTCAATGGATATAAAGAACAACAATATTTTTGGGTTTGGTTCCCTATAAAAAACTATATTATTTTCTATATATTTATTTTATATTCATGAATTTGAATATTAATATGCTATCACATTTTTTATTTCTCTTCTGCATACCATTATTGTGATAATGACCTTGAATATAGAATCCCATTAAAAAGGACATAGTCGCTCCTTACTATGATGAGAACCATGATAATTCATGGAGATATTCTTCAATGTTGTTCTATGGTCGAATAACATACTATGTTTTGGAAAATAGTTTATATACTATCATAAATGAGAACTTGTAAGTAGATGAGGATTTATATCATAAAAGTTTCACAAAGTAATCCCCAATATATGAGATAATGAGAGTATACCCGCTTTTAGGAACTCTTTATATTTAAGTTTCATTGGATATTTCTAGGTAAAATAATGTGTAATGGTCCTTATAATTTAAGATTATTATTAATGCACACCGTGACTCCCATGCTCTTATGTATTTCTGTATACCATGACAAGATAGTTCAAAGATTTTTCTGGAATATTTGGAATGTAATTAACTAAGGGTTAGTAATGATTAAATCTATGAAGGAATGTATCTTCTATATTTATAGAAGATAATTTCACATCCCTTTGATAGATTTAGAAAAATAACATTAAATCTTAGGGAAATGGTTTAAGGATGAGTTTATTTTAGATAATCAATGAAATATGTATCAAACATATATGTTGATGAAAGAGGTATTAAACATTATTAATAAGATATAATGTCAGCAAGATTATATTAGACTATGACCATTATTATGAAGTTATGGTCATTGTTACATATCCTCTTTTTATATGGGTGACTTGACTCATTGCTTGATAGTACCCTTGGGATTTAGGCAAGACCACCTACTTCCACCGAGGAAGAGGCATATAGGATCACACCCGAAGTGTTTCCACTGATCAAAATTAAATATTATTTATGTTTATGTTTAACAGTTGTAAATAACTATTATTTTACAGAACAAGAAGTAATTTTTATATAGGATTTATTAAATTATAACATATATTAAATAAATATTTAATTGCATTATAATTATTTAATTTCATGAATACTTAATATTTTATTATCTCTTGTTATTAATATGATAATAAAAAATTATTCATTCATTAATAAATAATTTATTACACAAATATTGATTTAAATATTTTCTACACTAGAGTGGGAATATAATATTTTATTATTTATTAAATTTATTATATTTAACTTTTGTTTTACACAAGGTAATAAATAATTATTTAATAATTAATAAATTAATTTATTATTTGAATATTAAAATAAATATTTTATTCTCCAATCCATGAATATAATATTTATTGGTAAATTCAATAAATGTAAAGAAGGAAGAGATTTCAACATAATTAGTCTAATGATAAATATTTATTTATTAGACTATAAATAATATTACCCATTGTAAGGGTTAGCTCACACCATAAAACTAAATAATAATAATTCTATTTTATATGTTAGGAGGTTTATTTTGGTTTTACCATGTTGTTAAAGAGAATTTATGGAACTAATTAATATAAAACCCAAACTCGAGGTCTATAAATAGATAATTTTGAGAATTTCTAGAAGTTGATCATTGTATTCAATAATATCCAACCTTGAGAATTTAATATCAATAAATAACACCTCTAGGGTTTTCTATCAAGATCAATAGAGTTTCTTTGTCAACATTTCTATCAAGCCTAAGAGATCAACATATGATCCTTTCTAAGATGAAGAGATCATCGTTTTGGTCAAAGGAGTGACATAAGATGATACATGCCACTATGATATCACTCAATATACTAACAATGTCATTTGAAGATTAATGGAGCACATGTGATTCACCACGAGAGGGGATTTATTTTGGTTCTTCATTAACACGGTGAAAAATCAACAAAAAAACCTTTAAGAAATCAATAACTACATCGAATAACTAACTCAAGATCAGGGTATTTCATCATTAAATTTAATTAATTATAAATTCACATTAAAATGATCCTTTCTATGTTCTAGAAAAAAATATTATTCAAGATTCTTCAGAAAATTTTAATTAGTCATGGATTTAACATCATGTACCTTATAGATGATCCATCAAATTTGAAAAATGTCATGTTGGCCATTCACCAAATTGGAACACCCATTATGTCGAAAATCGTAAAGTGGTATCATATAGGATACACTCAATTTATAACTATTTATTTATTTTTTATCATTTTCATATTTAAAAGTTAGTTTTCATTTAAAAAATTCATTCTTTTAGTCTTATTATATGTAACACCCCATTTATTTAAAAATAAATTGAAATTAATGAAACATTTTTTTAATTATATAACTATAAACTATATTTTAAACATAAATATTTTCGGCTTCTATGATTTTAATTTCAAGAAATGGTCATCCACAGTTGTAATAATTATGTTTTTTGGAATCTCATAAAACAAACTTGTTTTTGGTGAAAAGTAGCATACACTTATGAATAGTATTATTAATATTAACATGACCTTATGAATAGTAAATCATATTATTATTTTAATTTTTTATATTTATAAGATAATGATAAATTGATTAAATTTTCATGGTGATATAAAATCTGTTGTCACTTTTAAATTGTAATTTTCGGGATAAAATATGATTTTATTTTAAAATTAAATTAATCATATTTAGAAACTTATTTCCAAAAAAAGAGTTCATTTTTGATTTCTACATGTAGAAAAATGGATAGGGTAAAATTTTGGGATTTCTCTAAAATACATGATTTTTTTGTTGAAGAGATAAATACATTGATATACCATATATAGGTATCCATCTAACATTAAGTGATTTTATTAGTAAAATAAACTATTTCCTAGCAACATGGATAATGTCATCACCATTAGTTTGAACTCACATTCACTTATTACTATTTAGGGTCACATTGATCAATACTATTCATTGTCTCAGAAAAAATTTAATCTAAAGAATAAAATAATGTAAAACCCCTAATATCATTGAACAAAAATACGACCCCCACCCACATCTTCCATTCACACCACTCAATACATGAGGCCTGTCTATGTTCTACAAAATAATCTTCCCAAGCCTCTCCCACATGTTCCATACCTGATGGTCTCACACAAACAACAAAACCACATGCATTAGAAACCATCTCAAGGATAATAGATCAAGAGGTAAAGATCCACTTTCATTTTCTTGTGTTTTCATTTCAATTATTTCCTTTTCTTATACTCTCATATCCTCACCTTATACAAGAGTAATGAAATAAATATTATTATATATATTAAATATTTTTATCATGATAATGGAAATATTCATCATTATTCTTCCTCTCCTCTATATCGTATTATTAAAATAAAAACACCATCTGTGATGTGTCGATTTACCAAAATCGGGGACAATGCCTTTTTAATTTCAATTAATTCTGAAAAAAATTATTATAAAATAATTTTAATTGTTGAAACAAAATTTAATGTGTATGATATATCCTTATTCATGTTTTGGATTTAACATATATACATAATCTTATGTTATATAATGAAACCAGTTTGTGATTATCAAAGAACCGCCCAAATGATCTAAACAGATATCACTAAATATTTTTCTATTGTTTAATACTCATAACGTATAACCAAAATTATTTAGGGAATAAAATAATATTTTGTAAAAATATTAATACCATTTCATTCCACTTTTATAATTTTATTTCTATAGGAAAAGAAAATCAAATACAAACTGGCCATCAAAATCATGTAAAGAACGCACCCAAAACAATAGAAGGATCAAAATTATAAAAATTAAAGAGTGAAATTATGTTTTGAAATGATCATATAAGTTATTATAAACAATAATGTTTTTATTTAATATATCAATAACACTCTTTTAACCATTATATATGATTTTTAAACATGGTTTATGTAAGACGAACCCAAGGTATGAGAATTATTAACCCAATTTTCAGTAACTGAATTAACCCTCTACTTTATTCATTATGTGGTATTACGATTATTTGTGTGATAAATATTTGTTTATATTATGTTTTATTATGTTTATTTATAGTTTATACACATATCTATTCTATTCTATTAATTCTCAATGTAATTATATTTGTAATTGAATTTCATTTTAAAATCCTTTTTAAAGTATCTTTAATGAAATTCAAAAAGACTATTTTTTATAGAATGGGTAGGTTATCCTTAATTAATAATAATTTATTACCATAATATGTTAATTGGATATAGTTTTGTTGGCTTGAGCCCATTAAAGCTCATGATATGTTCTGTTCATCCCATTATTGCTCAAGATATTACGGGTGAGCCCCATTATATCTCTCCAAAGCAATGGGTACTTGGGATATAGAATTTGACCAAATGATTATTCCTTGTTTAAGAGAATGAAAGAGTTATATGGAAAATATTTATTAAGGAAACTATATGATATTTACAAGAATGTTAATGAGTTGTGAAATATATTTCTTGGTTTTTTGTTATCACTTTTCGGACAAATTTCTTTCCTTAAATCCCTTACTAAGCCTTTTTTGATCATCTGATGTTCTAAATTTTTTTCCACAAGTTATAATATTTTATAAGAGAAGAAAGGAAGAAAATTTAAATGTTATAAATATTTTTCAATGTAATTATGTTTTGTTTAAGTTTTATATTTTTTGAAAAAGTGGATACTATTTTAGTAGTTTCCTCATGTATGACTATGGGATGTTATGCATGCTTTATGTCATGATTTATCTAAAAATATAAACCTAAAAGTATCATCAATGTGTAATAATGTATTTTCTTTTTTAAATCTCATGATTATGTAATGTTTTATGGCTATGTCCTTATAGTAGGTATCAAAGGATGGTTTAGATAACTTTAGGGGTTAGAATGATGTTATTATAAAACCACAAATGATTTTTTAATTTATAATTGATTTGAAATGATATAGAATTTAAATATTACCATGATTGTTAGCAAATGTTTTGTCTATTCAGAATAAATTTTTATCGAAGAAATAGGGAAGCTAAATTAGGAAGGCACCACGAGGCTGATGTCTATCCAAATCTGGAGCCTGGAATGGGGGGAATTGAAGCCAATTATTTTATGACATCAATGGCTCAGTTGACTAAAGATAAAAATAGTGGTGGAATCCATGAATGAGTGAAACATGATCTACTATGAAGAAACTTGTATTTTGTGAAGATATTTATGTGGCAACATCCTCTAGATTTTAGTGGAACCACATATCTTGTGATAGTCAAATGATGGATCAGTGCCCGAGAAAAGATATTTGATGTCATGGGATATTCGGAATATTAAAAGGTAATACTAAAAATTTATCTTTTGGAATGTGTATCTAATAAATAGTGGTATCTAGTTAAGAATACAAGATAAAGAGATGATATTGATAGTCTAGAATGGGACGATTTTAAAAGTCTTTTTCTGGAAAAATATTTTACTAAAACTGTTCAACTATGAATGGTGAAACAATTCATGGAACTAAAGAAAAATGATGATGAAAATGTGGAAGAAAATGAATCCAATTTTGCAAGATCAGCTAGGTACATATAGAATTTTACTTTAGATTTTGTTTGTGAAATTAATATAATTTACACTAGTTTGAAAACATTTTTCTGAATAGATTTGGCTTTATGTGAGTTTAAAAGCTATGAGAAACTTATTTGTTGTGATGTAAAGGTTGAGATGGAGTTTGATGACACATTTGAAACTCATGAGGAAAATTATAAGAATTTGATAGGTTGGATGGAATTAGGAAATAATTCATCAATGAAATCTAGAAGTTAGAATATAATTTTCCCTACTTATGAAAAGTGTGGTAAAAAGAATAATGGTGAATGTCAGGTATATTATGAGAAATGATATTAATGTGGAAAGTTTGGTAACTTGTCTTGTGAGTGAAAAAATCCAAAATTTAATGACAAAATGATGGTGATATTCTTTAACTATATGTAATTAGGTCATTTATCTAATTTGTGTTCGAAGCTAGTGACTCAGGCAGAAAATCATAAAGATTGGAAGTAGGAAGGTGTGTAAAAATCATTTTCAAGCACTTTAGAAAATTTTCAGCTTTTAAATGTGGTCGTATCAGTTAAATTTTTTATTTTCATATATTTAACAAATTTTTTGTTCGATTTGGGGTCTACACATACCTTCATTTCTGAGATATTTTCAGAAAAATTGGGAATTCCACCTCATGAAATGAAACCAAATGTCATGGTAAAAACAACAAGATGTAATATTATGCCAAAAAGAAATATAAAAATCTAACTATTTTTACATGTGGATAAAGTTTACCTACAAACCAAAGAGTATTTATTTTAGTAGAGTTTGATGTTATTATGGGTATGGACTAGTTTTCTTTTTTATCATGATAATATAGATTGTAGAGAAAATGAAGTTCTTTTCTACGAAAGAGTTTCAGTTTATTTACAATAATGAACCAATTCAATTGAGAGGTTGAGTTTGTTATTGAATTAGTTTAAATGCTAGTAAAATTTCTAAAATACCTTATTGAAGGGCTCAAATGGAACGTCTAGAATTAAAAAACTTGTTTCAGACATTATTAGATAAAGTATTTATCCAATCTATCACTTCACCATGGGGTGCTCCTATATTGTTTGTTAAAAAGAAAGATGGTTTAATGAGGCTTTGAATTGATTTTAGATACTCTAATAACATCACTATTAAAAATGATTATATTTCCCCTCGTATTAATGGTTTTTACCAGATCCAGGGAGTATAGTATTTTTTGATGGTTTACCAGAGGTTGAGGTACCATCAATTGAAAGTAAATGATGAAGACATCCCAAAGACTTCATTTCGTACTAGATATGTTCATTATTAATTTGTAGTTATGGATTTTGGATTAACTAATACACTTTTTGTATTCATTGATATTATGAATAGAATATTTCATGAGTTCTTGGATGAGTTTATGGTTATTTTTATTATTGACATCCTGCTATATTCAATAAGTAAAAAGGAGCACGAAAAACATCTAAGGGTTTTTTTTGAAAAACTTAAAAAAAGATACTATATCGAAAATTCATCAAGTGTGAATTTTTGTGGCAAAAAATTTATTTCCTTGGTCACATTATTTTTAAATATAGCATTACAAATTATGCTGATAAATTAAATTCGTTGATTTATCGACAAGACCCAAATGTATAATTTAGATTTGTAGTGTTTATAGATTGGTAGGCAATTACCTAAAGTTTGTAGAAAAATTTGTAGGTTTATCTACTCCACTGACTAAGTTAAGTAAAATGGAGATAAATTCATCTAGAAAAAATAACATGATGATTGTTTTTAGGAATTGAAAAGAAAATTGGAGAATGCTTCAGTCCTAACCCTAGCTTCTAGAAGTGGTGAAATTTTCATCTAAAATGATTTTTAAGGGACTTCATTGTGTTCTGATGCAAAATGATCTAGTATTTACTTATGCTTCAAGCCAGTAGAAACCTCATGAGATAAATTACCCTAAACTTGATTTGTAATTTGCTGTTATTTTTTAGCATTAAAATTTTGGAGGCATCATCTATATGATGTAAAATGGGAAATATATAATAACCATAAAATATGAAAGTATATATTTACTCAGAATGAATTAAAAATGAGATAGAGAAGATGGTTGAAACTAATCAAGTATTATGATTACATGATTCGTTACCATCCTAGAAAAGAAAAAATAGTGGATGATTCATTGAGTCAGAAAATAAATGCTATATTAACCATGATACATTCAAAACATGACCCTTTGGCGAATGAATTAATAAAATTTGGATTGGAAGTTGATGGTGTATGAAATTGCTCTATTTTTTTCAGGTTTAATTGTAGTCATCTTTGTCAGATAGAATTATGCAATTGCAGAAATAAGATGGAAAGTTACAAAAAAATGTCGAATTGGTTAAAATGAGAAAGTTACGTGACTTTATACTTGATAAATATTATGTTTTGAAGTTTTGGAAGAGGTTATGTGTTCTTGGTGATTCCCAGTTGAAGAAGTAATTGTTATGTAAAGCTCACAGTTCTCTATTTCCAGCTCATCCTAGAAGCAGAAAGATGTACAGAGATCTTCAATAGTATTACTTGTATGAGGGAATGAATAGTGGTATTGTAGATTTTACTATGAATTGGTTGACATGTCAATAGGTAAATCCAATTATTAGTTAACAAAGGGGATGCTTAAAAAATTACCAGAGACAGAGTGGTAATGGGAAAATATAACCATGGACTTCATTGTGGGACTACCAAAGACTTCTCAAGGTACCGTTGCAATATGGGTTATTGTTGATAAACTGACTAATTCTTCTCATATCCTTCCTATTCGAGATACCATGTATTTGGATCATCTTTCTTTATTGTACCTCAAGGTAATTTTTTAGGTTACATGGCGATCTTCTTTCCATTGTATCTGATCGGGATCCTAGGTTTACTTTTAATTTTTATAAGGGCCTTCAAATATTATTTGGCACAGAATTAAATTTCTGTGCAACTTTTCATCCTTAGTCATATGGGAAGTCAGAACGAATGATTAAAGATTATGAGGATATTCTTCATGATTTTTCAATGGACTACTAGGGATGTTGAGGTCAAAATATTTCTTTGTTTGGGTTTTTATATAATAACAGTTTTCATTCAAATATACAGATGAAACTTTTTGAAGAATTTCATTAGAAGTGGTGTCGAACTCCATATTTTTTGGATGAAGTTGGGCAAAATAAGTTTATGGGACCTAAATTAGTAGAATAATTGGCTGAGAAATTGAATATAATCCAACAACACATGAGGAAAAGTCAGATTATGTAGAAAATTTAGATAGATAATATGAGGAATGACTTTTATTTTGAAGTTTTTGATCTTGTTATTTCTAGAATATCTCCATAGAAATGTGTTATGAATTTTGGTAATAAAGGTAAAGTGATTCCATTATTCATTAAAAATTATTTAGTCTTGGAAAATGTTGGATTAGTTTCCTACTGAGTAGCTTTGCCACTAATTTTACTTTAGGTACACAATATTTTTCATGTTTTTATATTGATAAAGTATATTCTAGATTCATCTCATGTCTGGAGACCATATGCAGTTTATCTTGAAGATAACCATTCTTATAAAGAGAATCCTTTTCATATTATTGATTGTAGAGAGAAATTATTGCAATATAAGGTAATCCACCAGAAAAAGGTTTTATAGAGAAATCACATTTTCAAAGAAGAAACATGGGAATCTAATAATTTTTTAGGGTAAAGGTTCCCTCACAATTTTATCAATTAAATTAAAAAATTGCAAGGACACATTTTCCAGAAGGTGGAGTGAATGTAACACCATAAGGTTTTAAAAATAAATTAAAATGCATGAAACTTTTTTTAAGTATGTAGTCATAAATTAGATATTAAACATAAATTTTTTCACTTATATGATTTGAATTACAAAAAAATGATCATCTACGGTTGTGGTCAATACCTTATTTAGTGTCTGACAGTACAAAATTATTTTTCTTGGTGAATAGTAACATACCCTTATGAATAGTAATATGAACCTTAAAAAATATTAAATCTTATTGTTATTTTATTTTCTTATGGTTATAAGATAGTGAGATCTTGATTAATTTTTCATGGCGATATAAAATCAGTTATAATTTTAAAATGGGTTTTTTTGGAATAAATAATGATTTTATTTAAAAATAAAATTATTCATATTTAGAGAATTATTTTCAAAAAATTGAGTTAATTTTTTAATTCAAAAAGTATAAAAATGGTTATGGTGAATGTTTGTGATTTTTATGAAATACTAGAATTTTTTGTGAATAGTAAAATACGCTAATATGCCACATATATACATTATCTATAAAATACCCAATTTCCTAGCATCATGGTTGATGTAATCACACTCGGTTTGAACTCACTAGCACTTATTATTGGTTTGGACAACTTTAATCAATAATATTCACGGTCTTTAGTAAAAGTATTAAACTAATGATTAAAATAATGCAAAACCCCTCCTATCCTCCACTACAAATACCACCCTCACCCCCTCTTCCTATGACACCACTCAAGCCTTGACCCTTTTCTATGTTCTGAAAAATAATCTTCCCAATCCCTTACCCCCCTTTGAAGACATACTAGTATCACCAAAATGCCAAATCCAAGGTTCTTAAGGAGGATCATAAGGAGAATAGATCAAGCGGTAAATATCCTCTTTCATTTGTTTTGTTTTCTTTTCAATTATTTTATTTTCTTATACTCTCTTATACTCCACTTATCCAAGAAGAATGAAAGATCTTGTATGATATATATGCTATATTTTTATCATGTTTATGTAAATATTAATCATCATTATTCCTCTCCTTTACCTCTTATTCTAAAAAAAACATCATCTGTGATGTGTCGATTTACGAATATCATGGATGGTGTGTTTTCAATTTCCATTACTTCCTTCAAAACTAGGTATAAAACGATTTTAATGGTTGAAAAATAGTTTATAATTTATTTTATATCTTATTTATTATTCTGTAGTTAACATATATATAAAATATTGTGTTATATAATGAAACATGATTGTGATTATCAAAGAACCACCAAAATGATCTAAACAGATGTCACTAAGGATTTATCTAATGTTTCATAATCCAACTATATAACTAAAATTATTTATGGAATAAATTAATATTCTGGAAACATATTAGTACCATTTCATTCCCCTTCTATAATTTTATTTCCATACGACAAGAAAATCAAATGCATACTGGTAATGGAAATAATGTAAAGAACTCACCCAAAACAATGAAAGGATCCAAATATTAATAATTAAAGGGTGAAATGATGTTATTAAATGATCATATAAGGCGTTATAAACATTAATAACTTTCTCTAATATATTCATAATACTATTTTAACCATTATATAAAATTTTTAAACATTTTTTAATTAAGTTGTACTCGAGGTAAGGTAATTTATAACCCAATTTCCAATCTTTGGGTTAACCTTCTACATTATTCATTATGTGGTACTAAGATTATTTTTTTGATGAATATTGGATTATATTATGATTCATTATGTGTATTTACAGTGTATAGATATATACATTCAATTCTATTTATTCTAACTCCAACTATTTCTAAGGGACTGTCTTTTTATATTCTTTTTAAAAGTCTCATTAATGAAATTCAAAAAGACTATTATTTTACATAGAATGATTAATTTCACCAGATGTCGTGATGATTTATTACAATGAAATATTACTTGGACATATCTATGTTGGTTTTACCCCATTATATCTCATGATATGTTAGGTTGATCCCATTATATCTCATGATATGTTAGGTTGATCCCATTATAGCTCAAGATATTATAGGTGATCCCCATTATAGCTCTCCAATGCATTTGGCATTCTGGAGATGGAATTTGATCAAATGGATATTCTATGTGTAAGGGTAATTATAAGAGTGATATGGTAAATATGTCCCAAGGAAACTAATTGGTGTTCCCATGCAATTTAATTAGTTTTTATGAAATGGGGTTTTTTGGTTTTTTTTCTTATCACTTGACAAACAATTTATTTCCTTATATCACTTACTGAATTTTTGTGCTCATCCCAAGATTTGAAATGATTCTTCATAGGTTATAAGTATGTTTAAGATAATTAAGGAATAACATTTAACTGTTATGAATATTTGTAAATGAAATTATGTTTTATTAATATTTTATATTTTGAAAAAGTTGATACTATCTTAATAGTATCCTCATATATTATTATGGGGTTTTATGTATGTTTTATGTCTTGATTTCTCTAAAACTCTAATCCTAAAAAGATCCTCATTGTATGAGATTGTATTTTCTTGTATAAAACTAAATATTATTAAAACATTTCAGTCTGGGACCTTATATTGTTGATATATCTTATTCTCATCTTTATTTCTTAGTAATATTACCTAGACCATTTAATAATATATGAATAACATTCAAAGAACCATTGGGAGGTGGCACACATTTTGGAGGGTTGTAGAAATTGTAACTTGTGAAACTTTTGTGGCACACAACATTCTATGTTGGTCATGTGGCAAAAAAATGTGAAGTAACTAATTATATTACACACAATATAATTAATTTATAAGCACTGAATTTAAGACACAGATATTTTAATTAATACACATAAGATGTAATAAATTTACATGAAGTTTAATTAATTCCCATACCACATAATTAATTTATATACGATTTAATTAATTCATATTCAGAATAATTAATTCAAATTCCATGTAATTAATTCACTTGAAATGTAATTAATTTATACATGGTGTAATCATTTCACATTCCATTTAATTAATATTCATGTGGTGTGATTAATACACACATAATATAATTATTTCACATGGTATGTAATTAATTAACATTAAATTTAATAAATTGAAAAATATTATAATTATATATATATGGGTTAATCAATTTATACTCATTTACATGTACTACATGTCATGAGAGTTTGTACACCACACAAATTAATCTATATGCAAAAATTAAAAATTAATTTTATTATTCGATAAACCTCATCATTATGTGTTTTGTGTGTCATTTATTGACTAATAAATTCCATATGAAAGGTTTTAGATGACATTAAATACTCAAATAATTTATGTACAAATTTAATAACTATAATTTGTGTATTTTCATTATATGTTACATACTCTATGTGCATTAAATCAGTATATGTTTTTTTAACATTAATTTTTCTAATGTGTCATTTTTTAAGAACATGTTTTGAAATAATGGTACATGTCTGGTACATGATATGTTGTGGGAGTGACTTTTATATAAAAAGGAAAACACTGATAAATTCATATGGGTATACATTATATTACCTCAATTTACAAGATATGAACTTATTTAGATTTTAAATAAAGATAGTTTATATAAATTATTTAAAAATTTTGCGGATAACTATCTCTAGGATAGATTGGATGGAATGTAAGATAAAATGAATTAATTAAATAATCGTATAATTAATTTATTTATTTAATATGTGTCTTTTATTAAGAAAATCAAAATCAATTCTAGTTAGTTATTTTAAATAAATATTTTATACAAAATTGTATGATCATGATATTAGATCAATATTTGTATATGTATGGTTTCTATTAATTTAATTATTTCATGGGTCGTTGAAATTAGTTTATTAAATTAAATTGATGATTTATGAGTCATTCCTCTTCCTTATTACATACAGACCTACTTGTGCCAAGTTTAATTTATGTAAACCACATTTTGGGTTCTCTTAAACTATGAGTGAAATAAAAGAATTGTAAGGATGTAGCTCCCATGTCTGTGGAGTTGGGTAAAGATGGATCGAAGTCAAAATCAAACCAATGAGAAACACCAAAAAAGCTGGGCTGATATAAACAAGAGGCTATATTGGGTCAATAAGTTTTCCCCTTGGTCTATTGGTTTTTTTATTGTCTTCTAAATAATCAATCTATTAGTTAAAACACATAATCATTTCATTTTTTATTTATTTTATGGATGTGAGACTATGATCACATAAATAAAAGGATTATTATACAAATATAGAATTATAATAAAATCATAATGTGTAACTATTTTTTCATACATGTTTAATCACTTAAATGAAATAAAAAATATAAACATGACTTTTAAATGTTAAAATAAATAATTTCATAGATAATAAACAATATTCTACAAGTTAATATTAAGTCATTATGCCTTCCATTATCAAAATTTATATGAACCTATAGTTAATGTGTCTATTCATCCCCAATTGTGGGAAATCTAAATTATTTGAAAGTCATGAATTATATAATGGTCCAACATAAATGAATCAATATTTTTATTATTGATATTATTATTTCTAATAAAAAAATATGGAAGGTGTTGAGGATATATGAGTCATGATTTCCAGATGGGGGAGTCCACTAAAAGGATTAAGGAGCAATCAGTTGGCATTTACAATGACTACGTACCTAAATAATTTATTGTAATTTTCATGTTATCAATATGTATTATAAGAAGGGAAATATATATTTTTTCAACTAGAATATACAAATGTCTAGGCATTCTATGTTTAATGGTGAGGGCCATTGAGTCTTGCTAAAATTGGGTGATTCTTTAAAAATTTAATTACTATGTGTCACATAATTTTTAATCAAGGGAAGTAAATATATATATATATATATATATATATATTAGTTATTATAGAAATAAAAAAGAACCCCTAAAAAATTTGTTTATTCTATAATATAGGTAATTTCCTCACAAGAAAAAATTCCATAGAGCGGCATAGATGTTTTTCACCGCTGTATTGTCATAAAATTTATACTATGTATTGGAATTCCCAAAAAAAATATCTTCAAATCATGATTTGGTTAAAAATGATTCCTACATAATATATATAAATAGTTATTCCTCCATTATATCTTACCATTTATCTCTTAAAAATATGAAAATGAGACTTTAAGGTAAATGAGATTCACTTTATACTAATTTAGTGTAAACTGGAAATTGGGTTCTTATATTATTATCATGTATTCATGTAATGAAGTAAATTAAATACATTTCAGCTTATATTTAGAAACGATATCATCCCTAAATTTCATCTTATCATCCTTACCACTATGGTTATTCTTATTCATCCAAGACTAAATAAATAGTATAAAGAAACTGCTGATAAATAATTTTTTATAATTCACCTAGAAAAATAAGGTATGGTGGAAACATATTTTCTCAAATTTTATGGTGAGAAAATAAAAATAAAATATTAAAATACCATGGAATTTTAAAGGAAATTTTGTCCTTATAACATATTTAAATGAGAAAAAGTATTAAGAGGGATCGAAATGAATAGGAGGCTATTTACATCTCATGAGTAAGGAAACAATTATTGGAATAATTGTAATAAATTAAATAAGTAATTATAAAATTTTAGAACCTTAATCATTGAATACACTATTTTCTTTTTACATCATAGTCATTAAGATACATTATGTTTAACAACCATTATCATTTTAGAATTAATAATGTTAAGAAATATTATATGAAGTGGGGTAAATTATACTAGTGGTTGAGAAAGGTTGGTTCCTATATTACTATAGAGAATATATAACTTCTGATTTTTTTAAATAGATTGATTTATATTTTTAAGGGGTGTTACCAAAACATTAATATTAGGTTCTAGATTGAAATATTTGAAATTATTTTACATTTGGAATAAATTTTATTATAGTAAATCAGACTAAATTAATGGTTTAGTAAATCTGGATTCAAAGATATCCAATGAAATAAATGAGGAATATTAAATATAATACTCATACACAATTGTGGAAAGATAATAACGTGTAAAATAAAATTTAAATAAGTTTAATTTCATAATCCTAGAAATGTTTTAGTATTTTTTAAAAATGTTTACAATGTATACTATCAAAATAATTATCATGTTTTAGGTAAAAAACATTTATAAATAATGGTTCACATCAGAGTTATTTGAGTTCAAAAATGACATGTAAACTATTCTAAATCTAGTGGTAAATTCACATACTTCATGAGATTCCCCTAAAATCCTTGAAATTCTTATTAATTTAAATGAGTTCTCTTGGTAAATATATATGAACATCAAGCTCTATTGTCAGAGAACAACTTATCCAAATAATCATTGATCATACAAGTGTAGTAAAGGTATTCCCAAACTCACATTCCCTTATATTCATCAAAAAATTGATAATATTAAAAGAAATACAATTTATGTGTCTTATATATATTAAAAACCAAGAATAATTTATTTTAAGACATGTTTTTAAAAAATAAGTAATAAAACTAATTATATACCAACTATATTGACTAATGAATATCATATCAATTGGGACATGATAATAACTTATTAGGAAATGACCACAAGTGTTTGATTAACATCATTTTTTAAAGACTAACTTATTTACAAATGAACATATAGTTTATCTCAATTAATAATCCTATATCTACTAAGGATAATGATATTAACATCTATTCAAGACCAACTATGTTTCCATAATGGAAAAAATATATCTTTAAGGATAATAAGAGAAGTATTCACATCTATGAACTAAGGGCCTGACCACACATGAGTTATCTTAGGAACACTAGCCCCACTAATCATAGTGGGTGGAGTAGTTCAAGAGACTCATACTATATATGAATTCATAACCAAATATGTGGTTAATGTTCACCTTGGTGGGTGGAAAATAAATTATTATTTCATAATAAATATTCCCATAAAGATATAATAAATTGAATCATAAAAAGGTTGAAATGTTTTTATGAATTCAACTAATGGATTCCAGGTGTCATGAATCTGGGACTCCATATTTTGAATGATTCTATGATTTGAAACTAATGGTGATTATTAAAGAGAAACTAGACATGGATAATATAAGCCAGTACCAATAAATCATGATTGATTATTGAAAAGTTTAGCTCATGATGAAACATATACATCAATTATAATGACTTAAATACTTTTAAATAATACTTGTCAAAGATTACTTTTATTATCATCATATTTGGATATTGATTGTAAATCCCACCTAATTTGGAGTAACTCTTATAGAATATAACTTTATGATGAGGCCAAAAGGATATCCTATTGTACATGTCTATAATGAATAATTTTGAAGAACTAGTGAAATCAAAAAATGAAAATAATATATAAACATTAAATAAATGAATATTTGGATAAATCATGAACAATTATCATTTAATATCCATTTATAAATTAATGAGTTATGTGTGTATCTAATAGGTTAGTGGGAGTGCTATAAGTTTTCAATATATATTTGTTGATAACATATGGAAAACAAATTTTATGTCTTACCAATTAATTAATATTAAAGAATATATTTCTCTAAAAAACAACATAATGTTGAAACCATGTTATAAGGAATGATATTTATAAAAATATATCATTGGGTTTAATTAATTTAATCACCTAACATATTTTCACAATGTTTTGAAAAATAACATTGAAAATAATTAAAGATTGTATTTTTGTTGCAATATAATATTTATATTTTATCATGAATTTGAATTGTATGATATTATTGGTATTGAAAGAATTTCTCAAAATTAAGTGTTATGAATTTATCTCATATTCCATGATATGTAATAGTGTTTTATTCCACTGATTAATGATGAATAATAGTTGAATATCATATAGTTTAAACATAATTTCACTTACTTTTCATTATAACTATCTAACAGTACGTTGAAAAATAGAACTAGATGATTTCCTTGTATCTAGAGTAGTAGGGTTACAAATGATTAAGTTAATTGAACATTTTTCCTTATTTTTTTCATATTTATATAGTATTGTAGTAAGGATAAGGTAATATACCATATAAACTTATTACAGCAAGTGGTTTTCATATATACTATAACAAAGTAAATTGTGACTTTTGACGCATCTTATGAAGCGATTTAGTAGAATGTTGTTCCTATTAATGAATAATCCAAAAGATAATGTTTTATAATTATTATGATAATCTCTTACTATGGACTTAACAACAATGTTAGTGTTTTAAAATTTTATAATGAGGTACTTAGTAATATCAAAAATTTATGGATTTTCTCAATGTAGTGATGTCATGGTATGCAGATTCACCGCAAAAAACATGTGGGTTTACCAAAACTAGCAATGAAACATGGTAGGCCCAACAACAATAGAAATACTCAACTGATGAATGTTTAAAATGTGAGGAATAGTCTTAGAGAGTCGCACACAAATTTGTTTCTTTAAACTCAGTTAAATATAATTTTTATTTATATTTAACAGCTGCAATAAACATTATTCTCTAGATAGAGAAGTAATATTTATTCGTGATTTATTAAATGATCAAAAATATAAAGTTACTGTTATTATACAAGGTAATTGTTTAATTACATAAATATATAATATTTATTTATCTGTTCTTATTACCAAGGAAAAAAAATAAATATTTATTCCTTATTATGTGAATAAAAAATAAATATTATATTCATTAGAATGCGAAAGTAATATTATTTTATTTATTGAATGTATAATATTTATCACTTATTATTTGAATGGTAGTGATTAATTATTTATTAATAAATAATTTATTAAATTAAGTTAATATTAAAACAAATATTTTATTCTCCATAACATGGATTTAATATTTTTGATGAAATTTATTAAAAAATCACTAAATTTAATGGAGGAGCAGACCCAGTTATTTTTCTGGTGATAAATATTTATTTACTATATGATAAATAATATTCCTTGCTGAGAGATTTAGCACATTCCATGGAATAAAATAATAATAATAATTTACTTGGAATGGGTTTCTTTTTGGGATGGACATATTATTAAGGTCTTCTATGTAATTAATTAATATAAAACCCTAACCATGGATCTATAAATAGAAAATTATGATAGTTTTGGGAAGATAATCATCATGCAGAACATTATCATCCCTATATAATTCTCTCTCAATAAAGAACACCACTTGGTATTTCTATCAAACTTTAGAAATTTTCTCTTCTTCTATTCCTCTTAATCTATTCTAATGATGAGATGGTTCTTTTTAGACTAAAGGGGTTGTGGTTACAATAAAATGACTAATATAAAGACATCGATACCACCGAACTATCACCTAGAGTACCATCAATGACTTTCTAAGTTCAATGGATCATGTGTGGATCACCTCTTGAGTGGATCTACTTTGGTTACACATCAATGTAATGAAAATAATATCAAATGACCTTCATAAAATCAACGTGTAAAATTAATAAAAAATTCAAACATGATGAATTTCATCATGATGTTAAATAATTTATAAATTAACATGAAAAATATCTTCTCTTAGTCCCGGAAAAATATTTTTTAGTATTCTTCATAAAATATTTCGTTATCCAAGGTGTTCAAGTTATTGTATATTACAAAGGATTCGTTGAATAAAAAAGTGAGTTTTCCATAGGCCTAATCGTTGCTTCCCCTATATTTAGAACAATCATATATGAAGAGGTTTCAACCTAGAGTTGGGTTTTTGTATTCATGATAAATCACTTCCATTTTGTAATCATATTTTATAGCCTTAAATTTTTATTTTGTATGTATTTATGTCATTACAATGTGAAATTTACAGGAGATAATTTTCTATTGAAATTATAATAGAACTATAATGGTTTTTAAACCACGAATAACTTTTAAAAATTGAAATTACATTTCATGGAAGGGATTATATTACTCTTCCTAGTAATGAATAAAAATTATTCAACTACAAACTCACCCATGTGTTTTTTGGATCTCTAATTTTAGATAACCTAGAGGTTATCAAGAATTTTACACCCCATCTTTCATTGATGGTATGTTCTTATTCAACCTCAGTTAAACCTGGTGTTTTATGTTTTATTATACTTATTGTTATAAGTATGAAGGCATATAGAGTAAATTGAGGGGCCATAGACATGATTCAAGACAATGACATGCAATGATAGTCTCACTTACTGGCCAGTGATCCTAGAACCAGCCATCCCTAGGACCACCGACTAGCTATTGGAGGCTAATATCTAGTCAGTGAACTGTAGATTGTTTTTTAAATAGAGGATTTTATGTATTTTTATCCTATTTATCCTTAATATTTCATTCATAATATTTGGAACTCGTTTTTTCATAATATCCCCACACATACCTCTCATGCACCCTCTCATTCTCTTGGGTGGATGTCATTCAATATATAATTATTTTTTTCATTAGTTTAGTGAGACCATGACCATGAGGTATTTCTATTACTAAAAATTTATCTATTATTGTTTTTTCTCACAAATATTTGTGTCCTTACATTATTATCCAATATGAACTATACTAAGAATTTTATCTTTTTTTATTTATCCCATTCTATCTCAAATTTATCGCTAATATTAGAAATGTGATCTTTTCTAGGAATAAGGTTGGAAGACCCTATGTTTTTTCCATAGACATGATTAATTTTATTCGATGCGTGTGTTGTAATATATGCTGTTATTTCATGTGTAACCTCAAAAAATAAATTCTAATGATTTAAACATGATATTTCCAAGTTTTATATACCTTTAAATTTGTTAAATTATAATTGATAAAGTGATTACTTGAGAATGAATTAAAAAATATAATTACCTCATTTAATTATTTAGAACATTAAAATAGGGATGAAGCTGTTTTAATTAAAATTGGTAATTATACATGGTAGTTTTTTTGGTAAAATAAAGAAACATGTTTTGAAATGTTATGCTTATAAATTCAATTTTTTATAGAATTTTTTAAAGGGTAAAATGAAGATTTTCTATTAAAATATTTTTTTGTGTAGTTAAAGTGTGGAATGAGTTTGGATTTGGTATGGGTATTATGAGAAAACATGAATCATTATTATTATATTAAGCCTCTAATAGTAAACATCCATATAGGAGGTTTTGGTTATTTGACAAAACACCCTTAGGGGTGGTTCTGATATTACCTACTTGGGTGGTTGTTAATAAACCCTTATTGGTGTTCATGAATACACCTTTTGAAAACACCTCAAGTGAGTGTCCATGTTACTAATTAGGTAATTGAGTCAATATGGTGACATGATGTGCACAAAGTCATATGGAACTTGTCGAAGTTGGTATGTATGACCATAAGTGTTTCTAGGGAACCCAAGTGTTGGGGGTTATTTAATTTCTTTTGGTAAGTTAGACCTTAATTATTTAACCATTTGTTCTTCACACTATTATATTTACTTACATTTATAGGATGGATTTATTTAGGGACATTATTGATGGTGGCCTATTGAGACATACTGATAGCCTACTTGGCCCTTTTTCGTATCTGAGAAGAGTTCAATACTGTAAGTCAGTAAAAGGGAAAGCATTCCATGAAATATGCTTGATCTCATGGTTATGATATAATTCATTCGGGATAGATCTTGTAAAACTTTTTAGAGAGAATGATATATTTTGGTATATTAATGTTTTTATAAATTTATAACACATATTTTTTTATGGAAATGAGTGTGTGACACATGAATTTTATTTTCTATCATGGTGGTTGTTATGTTGTTTGGATTCTAGTTTTTTGGAACATGGATTGATTTTAATCTATGATGTGATGTATGATATTTCTATCATTTTCTATTGATTTTTCACTCTAACCAGAGGGAATAATATCCCTATACTATTCTTATAGATCCTCATTATTGTTTGATAGCATATAGTGTATAGGTAATAATATTTTGTAGTCTCATGGCACTACTGGTCTAGGGAACCTGTTGAGTGGCCTCTTTGTTGAACCCCACACTCTTTGATTTTCATGATCACAATCACTTTCATATGTGTTTAACATTGTTTTTAAGTGTTGTGGATGATAGGCAAAAGATTGCCAAAGGATTGGCCCAAGAATGGACAAGAAATGGACTGAAATTCAGTCCACCGGCCAACCGGTGGAACACCAGCGGCCAGCCGGTGGCACCTGCACTCAAAGGGAAGCTACTGCCTCCCCACCGGTCGACCGGTGGCTCTGTCACCGGTCGACCTGTGGCACCCAGCACAAATAGTGAGACCTACTGTCTTTCCACCGGCCAGCCGGTGGCTCCTCCACCGGTCGACCGGTGGGGCCTGGACCAACCTCCTTCTCAACATCCAAGGCACCGGCCAACCGGTGGCCCATCCACCGGTCAGCCGGTGGAGCCAAGTCTCGAAATCTCCCAATTTCCTCAAGCACCGGCCAGCCTGTGGGCCTGCACCGGCCAGCCGGTGGACACAGTCAAACTAGCCGTTGGGCTGTTGACCAGCCTGTCCACTTGGCTCCCAACGGCTCTTTTAGCCTCTCCAACGGCTCCGAAGCCTCCCCAAGGGTTTCATGCCTATAAATAAAGGCCAAGGAAGCCCCGAACATCTACCGGAACTATACGGAAGCCCACGGACACATTGTTCATCATTTGGCGTACCTCCGGCGACTTCCTTCAAAGGAACCTCAATAGCTCCAACAACTTCCACATCCAAGGAGCTCCACTCAAGAAGCTTGGGAGTGCACGTCTTCAACTCCATTCAACCTTTGGCGCCCAAGTCTTCCCAATCACGGTTTTTCTTGTATATTTTATTTTGAGCTTAAAATTGGGTTTGTGCTTACAAACCCCAAACTTTTCTCATCCCCTCTTTCTTTGGGTTCTCACACCACCACTAAGGTGTGAAGAGGTTTCTTCAAGCCTTTCCTTTTAAAAGGCTTGTGTTTCGGTGAGCTAGCCTTCACCCGTTAAAAAGGCTAGTGGGTTCTTGCTAAACCATCAAAAGCAAGTGGGTTCTTGCTAAACCACAAAAGCAAGCTGTAATAGGTCCTAGTGCTACCTCAAAGCCTAGTGGGTTTCTTGCTAAAACCATTGAAAAGCAAGCGGTAGGAATCTCTCAACGGTTGAGTTGGGAGCGGAGACGTAGGCCGGGTTTTTGGCCGAACTCCGTTATCAATTTCTTGTGTCTTGCCTCTTTATTTCCGCTGCATTATTTACTTTGATTTTTAATTTGTTAATCAATTTTTTAAAAGGCAATTCACCCCCCCTCTTGCCATCATTCCCGTTTTTTTTTCCGACCCAACAATTGGTATCAAAGGGAACTTTGAATAAAATCCCTAACCCGGTTTCAAATTTAAGATCCATTTAGATGGCATCAACTTCTTTCGCCCCCGAGGGCTACTCATTGGGTCGGGCTCCATTTTTTGATGGGACCGACTATAATTATTGGAAAACCCGCATGACCACCTTTTTGAGAAGTATAGGATATCCCATTTTTAAAATAGTCATGCAAGGTTACACTCTCTCTTCCCCCGACGAATCCAAATGGACCCCCACCGATATTAAAAATTTTGAGCTTGATGGCAAAGCCATGAATGCTCTTCATTGCGGGTTAGATAGAAATGAGTTCAATCGAGTGTCTACATGCACCTCCGCACATGAAATCTGGAAACTTTTGGAGGTTACCCATGAGGGGACCAACAAAGTAAAGGATACTCGATTGGACATGTACCGTCAGGACTTTGAATCTTTTTCCATGCACCCAAATGAATCTATTTCTGAAATGTTTACTAGATTTACTGACGTGTGCAATGGTAGAAAATCTCTTGGAGATGACATTTCTGCAGAAACTATGGTGAAAAAGATCCTATGGGTCCTTCCGAGCTCATGGGCACCTAAAGTGACGGCGATCCAAGAAGCTAAGGACGTCAAAAATATGCCGGTCGAAGAGCTCATCGGATCCCTAATGACGTACGAGATCACGATGAGGAGGCAAGCTCAAAAGGAGGGCACACCAATCAAAACTCCAAAGAACATCGCCCTCAAGGTACAAAAGGAAGTAAGCTCCTCCTCATCCTCTTCCTCATCATCAAGCGGCGACTCGGAAATGGAGTATCTCGCCCGCCAAATGCACAAGTTTATGAAGAAGCACAAGAAGAAGAAATCCCGCAAGCACCGAAAGCAAGAACCCACCGAAAAATCCGAGCCCAAGGTGAAATGTTACGGGTGCGGCGAAAAGGGTCATTACAAGCCCGATTGCCCACTCAACAAGAAACGGGCCACGCCAAAGGAAAAAGGAAAGAAGAAGGTCCTCAAGGCGACATGGAGTGACACCTCCTCTTCATCCTCCTCCTCCTCCTCAAGCGACCAAGGTACAAAATTCCTAATGGCATTCCATGAGGTAACTTCTTCCGATTCCTCTTCCTCATGTTCTTCAAATTCAAATTCTTTAAATCATCTTTCTTATGAAGAACTCTCACATGCTAGAGATCAATTAGAAAATGGTTTTCATGAGCTTTCATCAAAATTTGTCGCTTTAAAAAGAATCTCAAAAAGATTTCCTCCGAAAAAGACCAACTTCTCAAAGAGAAGGAGGAACTCACCCTTAAAATCCAAAATTTTCCAAATGTTGATTCCATGGAATCAACCATCAAAGACCTTAGAGAGACCCTAGCTAAGTTCACCCAAGGGGAACAAAATTTGAACAATCTCCTAGGTTCCCAACGTATATCTAGAACCACCCAAGGGCTAGGATACACCAACCGAGCTTCCTCCTCCCATGCTCCAACTGTTTTTGTAAGGGGGAGCTCTAGCTTTAAATTTTGTAATTATTGCAAAAAACCCTGGCACCTTATTTATGAATGCAATTGCAAAAATGCCCGGTATGGTCAACCCAAAAGTTTTTTCTTTTCCGATGAGTTTTATAGAAGAAGACCCGCTATGAGACAAGTATGGATTGAAAAATCCCTTCTAGCGAGTCTCTCCGGGCCCAAAATTGTCTCTTTTCAAAATCCCTCTCCCCGGTAATTCATTGTTTTTATTTAGGGGGAGTTAGGATCGTTTAAGTCCTTTTGATTTTATTTTCAAAATTTTCGATTCCAACTTTCAATTTCAACATTTGGTATCCAAAATTCAAATTTCAAATTTCAATTGGTTTTTGATTCAAAACTTTCAATTCAAACTGTTATTCAAATTTTCATTTCAATTTCAAAAATCTCAAATTGATTTTCAATTCTCAAAATCTAGTTTTTCAAACCCTGTCCCTCAATCAAGTTTTATGCCCCATTCTATTTTGATAATCACAAAGGGGGAGAAATTTCTTGATTGATTGGGGGAGAATCTTTTCTCTCATGCTTAGTATTTATTTTCAATTTTTCATTTAAAGCATGCCTTTCATTTAAGTTTTTACTTTGCTTAGATAAGTGATTGTGATCATCAAAATAGGGGGAGATTGTTGAACCCCACACTCTTTGATTTTCATGATCACAATCACTTTCATATGTGTTTAACATTGTTTTTAAGTGTTGTGGATGATAGGCAAAAGATTGCCAAAGGATTGGCCCAAGAATGGACAAGAAATGGACTGAAATTCAGTCCACCGGCCAACCGGTGGAACACCAGCGGCCAGCCGGTGGCACCTGCACTCAAAGGGAAGCTACTGCCTCCCCACCGGTCGACCAGTGGCTCTGTCACCGGTCAACCTGTGGCACCCAACACAAATAGTGAGACCTACTGTCTTTCCACCGGCCAGCCGGTGGCTCCTCCACCGGTCGACCGGTGGGGCCTGGACCAACCTCCTTCTCAACATCCAAGGCACCGGCCAACCGGTGGCCCATCCACCGGTCAGCCGGTGGAGCCAAGTCTCGAAATCTCCCAATTTCCTCAAGCACCGGCCAGCCGGTGGGCCTGCACCGGCCAGCCGGTGGACACAGTCAAACTAGCCGTTGGGCTGTTGACCAGCCTGTCCACTTGGCTCCCAACGGCTCTTTTAGCCTCTCCAACGGCTCTGAAGCCTCCTCAAGGGTTTCATGCCTATAAATAAAGGCCAAGGAAGCCCCGAACATCTACCGGAACTATACGGAAGCCCACGGACACGTTGTTCATCATTTGGCGTACCTCCGGCGACTTCCTTCAAAGGAACCTCAATAGCTCCAACAACTTCCACATCCAAGGAGCTCCACTCAAGAAGCTTGGGAGTGCACGTCTTCAACTCCATTCAACCTTTGGCGCCCAAGTCTTCCCAATCACGGTTTTTCTTGTATATTTTATTTTGAGCTTAAAATTGGGTTTGTGCTTACAAACCCCAAACTTTTCTCATCCCCTCTTTCTTTGGGTTCTCACACCACCACTAAGGTGTGAAGAGGTTTCTTCAAGCCTTTCCTTTTAAAAGGCTTGTGTTTCGGTGAGCTAGCCTTCACCCGTTAAAAAGGCTAGTGGGTTCTTGCTAAACCATCAAAAGCAAGTGGGTTCTTGCTAAACCACAAAATCAAGCTGTAATAGGTCCTAGTGCTACCTAAAAGCCTAGTGGGTTTCTTGCTAAAACCATTGAAAAGCAAGCGGTAGGAATCTCTCAACGGTTGAGTTGGGAGCGGAGACGTAGGCCGGGTTTTTGGCCGAACTCCGTTATCAATTTCTTGTGTCTTGCCTCTTTATTTCCGCTGCATTATTTACTTTGATTTTTAATTTGTTAATCAATTTTTTAAAAGGCAATTCACCCCCCCTCTTGCCATCATTCCCGTTTTTTTTTCCGACCCAACACTCTTGATTTTGATGTTAAAAAGTGGTATTATATATTTTATTTAACTTTTTTTGGAAAGGTATATAGAATAATATTATGTGTCATGGATTGGTAAATAACTTATAACTAGAATTAAATAACCCATGTGTGGCAGGAAAGGAAATTCACCAAAGATGGGACCTATTATTCTGGTAATTTACTTGTTACACTTTTGTTATTTCAACTCAAATGAATAACTTTTTTTATTTTTATTAATTTTGTTTATTCTCTCTCCTATACGGATATGTCAAGATAGTGTGTGTTCATTATTTCATCATTATTATTATGTAGGATTATTTTATAATTCATATATTATTTTTTTTTGAATGATATTTATTTATATATATACCTATGGATAAAAAGATGTGTTGATCATTTAATGAGTCATCAATGTTTTAAATGTATTTTTGTATAAAATCTTTTGGGGGAATCTTGCTTAACGAAATACTTGAATGGAAAAAACAATTATAAATGAATTTTTAAATGATTATATTTGTTAAATAGGGTTCTAATAAAAAACATATATGTTTTTTTCTATTATAGATTTTCTATTATCTAATCAAACCCTGAGAATCTAAATCCTTGAAAAAAATATGAATATACTAGAATATAAATATATTATGATAAAAAAAACTATATGATTAATAGGAAGAATAATGTAGGGATTCTTATGGAAAGGTATAATAGGTAACCATTTATTTCTTTATTCAATACTTGAACATTTCCATAATGGGTTGTTATATGATGTTCATACTAGAATTATAGTGCTCTGCCACCTTAGAGATCCAGGGTCTCACACCAGGAGGGAAAGAGTGAGCATTCCCTACTAAAAGGTGGGTCGAAGCCTCATGTTATGAAAGGACCTAGTAATGGATGATCTACTTCAAGAGACTTTTGTGAGTGGTTCAGTCCATAGAGAGTGAAACCCCTGATACCAAACCATCCATGTCTGGTCTCACTCTTGATTTTTAGTAACAACATCCATATTTTTCATGGGAGAGGGTTTACCATAGGTAGCTAAGTTGTGGATGGATTATATTTGATTTATTATTGATCATACTAATTCCTCAAGACAAGTGGTTGAATATTAATATATATATATATACATATGTTCTAATGGGTGTGTCGATGTTGGTTTTTTGTTCTTGTCTATAGTGACTAGAATTTTGGGTTGACTTGGACAAACATAGAGACCCACTTCTTTATCCATTTCCTCCTCAAGGCGATGTGATAAAACATGACCACAAAGTAGATGCGTTTTACATAAGTGGATATGTTGATTATGGATAATTTCTATTATTTTAGAGATATTAAATGTTTTATCTCACCTTGGTTGGTGATGAGACTATCAGAAAAAAAAATTAAAGATAAAACCCATTTTGAGATCAAGGTAATGGTGAATGTGTTTCTTCAGAAATATTTTTCTAATATTGTGAAACAATACTTGATAACTCATAGAAACAAAAATGAGGTCTATGATATTGGGAGGTTTTCATATGTGGGTGGTGGTGGTGGTGGTGGTTCATTTTGCAGCAAGAAATGTTAGGTATATGACTTGTGTCGGGGTAGTGATAGATAGACCAGGAAAGGGTGGGGACACTTCATTAACTCCTTGAAGAAGTGATGAGGTACAAGTCTATTAGTTTTACGGTTGGGGCATACCAGGATATAGTATACCTGAAAAAATCATAATTTCCATCCATGTGGTAGAATGAAACACTTACATTCCTTTTTCCAATGTGCAAGGTAGGCTCCCAGTTACTAGATCTTCTTGAGTGCACAATAGGCCCAAATTACTAGAGGTTCAGGACGAACATAAAGTTACACCTTAATAGATAGAATGTTGGTATTTCACTAGATGTTCCGGTCATGGTGGTTGACGGGGAGTCTATGTTTAGGGTTATAAGAGTCCATTGGGGAATGTGACTCAAGGATGTTATATTAGGGTGTAGGGATATAGTTTAAGACACATTCATACTATCGATCCTATACAGACCGAATTTTATTCATGGACATCTACTATTATAGTTATTGTCCTAGTTTATTCATCTATTCATTCCAATTTATTTTTTAATGGAACCTCACTTTCTTTTCGTTCATCTCAGTTTATGGGTGGTTTGGGTACAGATGCGGAGTACCTTTATAGAGTGTTTTTAATTGGCACACCCTTAGGAATAAATTAAAAGGTAATTAAAAAGTGTGTTTAATTTTATGTATTCATTTTCAGTTGATTATTACTCTATGATATCATCAATTTTGAAATGGATGGGTTAAAAATGATTATGAAGATGGATTTTCTTGTTCATTATCAATCACATATCGATTTCTATCGCTGATGAGGTTTTTTCACTTATCCTGAGGGATATAGATTATAATATATTGGTGAGTTGTATATTCAAGAAGTAAATTCATTACTTGTTCATCAATGACCGCATGGAATCATAACCCATGTTACTAGTCTCATCTTGAATGAGGGATATATTCACCAGGTATCCTTTCCTCCCTCTATTTATTAGTTTTAGGATATGTTTGTTGAAATTTTTATTATTATTTATACTAAATCATGGGAGAAAATTAAAAAACATTATTCATGGAAAAAGTAATTTATTAATTAATCCTTATAGGATAACAAAAACAGAGCGTCAAGACTAGAAATACAAAATATATATAACTTAGAGTTGAAGGGATTCATTCATCCCAGCATGTCTCCCTATGGTGATATTGTCATATTTTCCAATTTGTTGGATGTTTTTGTGATATTATTGGTAGAATATCATAATCTTAATTATGTGATGGTTAAAAATAAACATCCACAACCTAGTATCACTATTTTATTCTATTAAATCATGGGTGTCTTAGTTTTCATGACGATTTAGTTATGATCAGGGTACCACCAGTTGATGGTTTTATCTTATGATATTCCTCTTAAAATTTTGAGAAGTAGATAAAATCATAATAAATACCTCCTAATTTTTTTTGGGGTTGACAAAAATACAAAAAGTGTTTTTCGATCTATCAAATAGGATATATCACCCTTATTTTTAATAATGTTTTTTTCATTTTCATCAATGAAATCTTGCTATAATCCAGGTTGGGTGAGGAACATGCTAGTCATTTAAAGATATTATAGAGCACACTAAGGAAGATGTAGTTGTATGAAATGATATCAAAGTACCAGTTTTTGTTGGCTCGACTACACTTCCTAGACAAATATATCTTTCACACAAGGGTGTTAGTGGATATTGAGAAGGTGGAGGTTGTAGATTCTTATGGGATACCCTCGAACATTTTTTAGATTCATGGATTCTTGTTGTATGTTGGATATTATCACAAACTTATCTAAGACTCTTCCCACTTGAAAACACCATTGTTGGTTCTAGTTTATAAGGAAGTAAAGTTTTAGTGGTCTAATTCTTATTGGGAAATCTTTGGGGAGTTAAAGAAGAGATTTATTTTTTCACTAATCCTAACTTCCCAAATCCAGGTAAGTATTAAACCCTATACTGAAATACATTGATTATTTTCTTGGATGTAGTGTTGATGTATATTGGAATGTATTCTCTTTTGGGATCATTTATTATGATGACTTAGGTATTAGCTTGGGTGTAGTGCTAATATAGGATGGGTAGGCTGTCCCTTATTGGTACAGTAATCTGATACCACAAGATTTTAACCACATGAATCTTGATTTGGAGTTGGTTATGGTGGTAAATTCCTTGTGGTGTTAGTGGTACTATATTATGGGGGAAATTTTCATGGTTTACACTGATCATAAATGCCCGAATCACCTTTTCTCTCAATTTTATTTGAACCTTTATTAGATTAGATGGGTCTATTACCTATAATACACTATTTTGAGAAAGTGTACAACCTTATAAATGGGAATTCCATTATAGATATTTTGAGGATGTTAATTAGACCCAGATAATTTGGGAGCTTAGGAGTGAGTTTTAGGTGATATATCCATTCATTAAGATAAGTATGGATATCCATGATTACTAAGGAAGAGTGACATCAGAGTCATGATCTTTCATTTCCTCACTTCTTGATAGGGTGAATGAGAGTCATATTTCATACTCAGACTTCTTACTGATGAGGGATTGAATATATGGTAAGGATCCATTGATTGAATGGTAATTGGATTACGATAATGTTCTATATGTTTGAGACAGAGTGGTAGTCCCTATGAGAATGCATGAGGGAAAAACATGGGACTCCACTACATTGATGTGGGTTGTGAATCCAGATCTAACCAAGTTGTGCCATGATGTAAAAAAATAGAACTCGTGGATTATAATGAAGTAAGACATAGTGGGTTTCATCGCTCAATTCTCTATGTGTCCGCATGAGAAGGATGATAATGAGTGGCCTACCGATCTTCTCTATTCATTTCCCATTCTAGAGTAGGAATGGAATGATGCGAAAATAGACTTCATAATAAGTTTGATGAGGATACCTTCAAGCCATGATACAGTTTTTTTTCTTATTGGATGGTTGATAAAACTGTCCCATTTGATGTCAATCAAGGAGATTTATTTAGGGGTTGATATTGGCAGATTATAGATCCATGTATTGGTAATCTTTCATGGGGTGACATATATACATGATGTGTAAGTTCAAGACAGATAAAAATATAAAAAATATGTTCATGATTCACATTACACATCATGAGTGTATCAAGAAACATAAAACCTAATGATATGCTGGATACGATGATGCTGAGGGTTTGCCAAAAAAACCTATTTATACACCTTCATCCACATAGAAATAGTTGATATTGAATGGGAGGAGTGACATGAATTTATGAAATCTATCAATGTGTGACACTATTGTTCATTTTTCACCACCTTTTTTCATATTTTTTTCATTATTTTGTATAACCTCTCATGGATAGTATGAGATATTGATTTCTTTTTTTCGTGGTGTGTGAGATGATTGTGGATTGATTTTACAAGGAATTTTATTTTTTATTTCAATTCATTTTGTGATTTCATATTGGTTCTTCAATTCTATCCCTTACCTGAATCATTTTTGAATGACAATTGTGATCAGGGTTACGAAGTTGGTTTAATTTATTTCTTTCATTTAGTATGAACTTTTATTGACATTATAAAATACATTTGTTTACTATCAGTTTTAGGGTTTAGACTTATTCCATGACCATTAGTTCTTCCTTTTACCTATATTTAATTAAGGTTTATGGTTACCCATTCTTTGTAATTTTAAGTAACCTACAATGAGAAAATAGATTTTGGGATGGAGGGAATTTACCCGGACCATTAGGCTCACTAGATACTCATTCCGATGAATGAATGATTTTTAATTAATTATTTCGTAGCATTTTATCACATGAACATTGATTCATTTCTATCTAACACCCTTTCTATTTTCATCTACCACTTTCTTCACTAATAACATGACTATTAGCATAGATTATATTTCTTTAAATAACAATTTGTTTAGGTCTTCATTATTGAATTAATATTTTCTCCAACACTGTATCTGTTGGTTCAAACACGGACATGCATATCCTATATTACCCTATAGAATTGTGGTTTTTTCAATTTAAAAATTTAAAACAAGAATCAAACAAACCACTAAAATTTACGGTATTATAGGATATGCATGTCTGAGTTCAATCTAATAGAGACAAGGTTAATGAAAACATTAATTAGATAACAAATACCTAAAATAATTGTAATTTTTAGAAATTAAATCTAAGATAATGAGAATGGTATAGGTGAATAACATGGGATAATAAAATATAAAATGGGTTTTGGGAATTAATGAATCCAATTTTATGGGATAACAAGGTATGAAATAATTAATTAACAATCATGAAGTCATCATAATCAAGTCCTAGTGAGTTCAATGGTCATGGTAAGCACTCTCCATCCTAATATCTCCTTTTCTCATAAATTGTTACATAATATTGAAATGAATGGGTGACCATAAACCTTATTTAAATATAGAGTAAGAATAATCCCAATGGTCATTATGGAAGTGTAAACCCTAGATCTAACATAAAATTAATGAATTCAATTAACTCAAGAAATGTTAATGATCAAAGAAATAAATAAATTAAAACCACATCCTAACCCTACTCATAATGGTAATTAATAAAGGAATCATGAAATGGATAGAATTCAAGAACCAATATGAAATCCCAATATAAATATCAATCAAAAATAAAATACATTATATAGTCAATCTTCTTTTATCACAGACATAAAGATACATATAAGTCACACCCCCCATGCTATCCATGAGATGGTCTAGAAAATAATGAATAAAAATATATAAAAAGGTTGAAAAGATAGGATCCATAGTGGTGGATGCCATCTTATAGAAGACCGTTGAGATCGTTCCTCCCCATCATATCACCTCTTGTTGTACGGATGAAGGTGTATAAATAGTTTTTAAAGTCAAACCCTCATCTCTAGAATATCCCATGTATCTTTATTTCTTTTATTTCTCAAAAAATTCATGACCTTAAATTTTACATTATGTGTAATGTGCATCATCTATGGATTTTTCATATCTATCTATATCTTGGGAATTCATGTTGTCGGTAGGTTATACGATACGTAATGGATTTTCCCAACATGTAATATTTCAAGACTTTCAAAGTCAGTAGTAGATTATGTTAATGAACTCATGTCTTGTAATGAAATACATGACATATATACATATGCCTCCAAGTTCTCTTCTACGCTATATAATTAATTGTCCAGGGTCACTCTAGTTAACTTAACTCATGGATTGAGTTGTTATTTAGCTATTATATTCTTCTTTTTATTAATATAACTAAGATATGTTGTATCCTTCCATAAAACATGAAACAATTAAAACTGGTCAAAAATATGAAAGATTCATCAATTATTTTCAAAAATAAATGTATTAAAAAACCATAAAATACTTGTAGGAAATAAAAATATTAGGGTGATATAAGGAATCATTTATGATAGGGATACCCACATAACCTTGATATTTTGGAAAGGCTTTTAGAATTTGATGGGAATGTAAGTACAAGTTATTCTTACTTATCACTCAAAAACTAATGGGAAATATAAGCATACTGTATAGGTGTTGGAGGATATGTTTTTAAAATGCATCCTCAATTTTGGAAGCTATTGGGATAGTAATATTACCTTTGTGTACTTTTTATGTAATAATAGTGATCAATATTATATTAATGAATTTTAATTTAAAGATTTATTTGGGAGGCCATTTAGATAATATTTGTATTGGCTAGAAGATGGGGAGTGTTCTATGCTTGGTCCAAGTCTCATACTAGAGACCAATGACTAGGTAATGTTGATTAGGAACCATTTAGAAACCACACAGAGTTAGAATATTCATATGTTTATCAGAGATGTAATCCTAGAGAGTTTTAGGTGTGAGACGAAGTTATCCTATGGTTATCACAAAGTCCAGGGAAGCATCATTTTTGGAAATAGTTAGTGTTAGTTCGATATTTGTAGGGTTGTTTGAGTTGATCGAGAAAGTTAGTATTGTGTAATAGTATCTAGAACATTATCGATGATATATATCTATGCATGAAATAGTACATGTACCTAAAATTTAATAGGATAATCTAGAACTTATCTCATTTGATTGATATTAATGATGTCATGTAATAAGTCAATGATTATTTTGAAGAACCCCCATTTGTTACATGGAACATTGTGAGAAGTCCCTCTGTGGTAATAATGATCTTATTTTATACATGCTCTAGTGGAAGAAATGTAATTAGTATGAGATTTTGGAGTGAGAACATGACATTCAATCCCAGTGATGAATGTATTTCTTCTATGAAGCACAATTTCCCTTAAGAATTTATCTCGAGGACGAGCTGATATATGGTGTGGAGGTTGTAAATATATATCCTTCATTGAAGGTATTTTTGTATTAAACATTGACTAATCCCCAACCATTAGGTTATATTAAGCATGTTTATAGTCGTATGATGGATGGAAGGAGAAAAATGGGGGCATTGAGCTAGGATCTAGGGATGTAGAAATATACTGAAATCCCAACATCTAGCTGGTAGGTGTACTAATTGATTAGAAGTGCTAATAAGCTCACTGGCTAGCTAGTGTAGGCCATCACCTAGCTAGTGTTCTCTATGGTGCTTTTTATGTGGGGGTAAAATTTCCCCTTTTATTTATATAAAATTCCATTTTAAACCTGTCCTCTACCCCCTCATATTTCATAGTAGAACTCATTCAATCTATAACCATTATACTTCGGTTTCGTGTGATCAAGACATTGAGTTATGTCTATGACTCCAATTGTTTTCTCTCACCATCAAGCTGTGTCCCACCCAGTTTATCCAATATTCCCTATTTTTAGGACATCATTCTTGGTTATTTATTCACATATTCTAGGATTAATCAAAAACTGATATTGGATTATTAGTCTCCTCAAAGACTAAGTTTGGTGGTTTCTATGATTATACCCCAGTGTTGACTACTTTTTTTAGTTCTTGAATTGTTAGTTATGATAGTACTCCATGGATAACCTCAAAATTTCAATTCCAGTGTTTTAAAGATGATCTTTTCATGCTTTTTTAACAATGGATGTCTTGGACCAAGAGTCCAAGACTAATTTATTGAAAACATAAAGTTGTTACATGACTTTAAAAGAGGTTATTTTATTACAAAAGTTCTTAAAAAGGAAATTAATATCATATGGTAAAATATCTAACCAAGAGATCTCATTATTGATTACATTGTTGGAAATACCATCATCCATTGTGTTAGCTTCCCGATAAGCATGAGTGATGATGAAGTTGAGTTCTGAGAGGAATAAAAGACATTTCGTCCCTCTAAATGTGAGTGTTAATGATAGGTGAATCACACCTTTCCATGTCGATTGGACAATATTGGAGGAGTTTCTTTCAAGATGAAGTTTTTCCAATACCTTATTTATATAAAATTGAACTGCATTTATAACACTGATCATTTCATTCTCCATATATGATAAAATACCCAAATTACTAAATAAACATCCAAGGAACCTTCCATTGTGGTAAAAAAATGTCACCACAACTCGCATGAACTATGTAACCTTTTGAGGCCACATCAAAAATTATTTTTATCCATCCCAAAAGAGGAACTTTCCAAAAGACCTCGAAGAAGACAGTTGTCTTCTTGAAGTTACCTACAATGTCTATCTTCTGTTAAACCATGAAGTTCAATACAGTGTTGTAGTAGTGATTATATTGAATAATGATAGAGTCAATGAACGTAGTAATAAGGAATACTAATGAATGCCGAATAGAAAAGGGAGTCTGCCGATTCATGATGGATTATCTCTTATACTAGATGATATGAAATGTTTTAGTGACATCAGCCATGTAAAGGTTTATAATTTGTGGAGAGTGATAAACAAAGTTGCAATGATACAGTAGAACAGTAAGTCTAATAACCTCTTATAGTGTTATTTCAAATATATCATGTAGTTTACCACAACTTGTTGAGAATGTTTCATAGGACAAGAAAAATTGGTTGCATCTTCTTTGTGCTGATTATAGAATCTACACCTAGAATATAACTAAATGCCAAAAAAATCAAGAAGATGTCAGTAGGATTTTTTTACAAACCTGACTCCAAAACTAGGGTCAATTTAAAGGCCTGATCAAAGTATTATAAAATCACGTAATCAAGGATAAATAATTTATAGAGTAATATTTAGCACAATAAAAATTAATATATCCCAAAATAACATTTAGGGAATGTTCCCAGATTAGAGTGTCCCTATTAGGAGAAAAAAACAAATTATTCATATTGGTAAGATAGTCATCAGACAACTCCATATTGGTTAGGGTCTGGAAATCATGTATGGAGACATTAGTTTTCATTAGACGGTGGTGATTATCAACTAGATAAATTATAGTATTTACCATAAAATTATTAGGAAAAATAATGATAGAGCACTCCCTTAAAAAAATGTAATGATACATGATATGGGAAAACAAGTTCTGATGGATAGAAAAATAGAAGATACCATATAGTAATTTCCACCCCATTTCTGTTTGTAAATAAATATGTCTCTAATAAATCTAATATTCATTGAGTCGTGGTTGATAATATTCCAAGTCAACCTCTCTTGCAAAACCTCATTAAATAACGTGATGTTTTGATCCCTGGACCACTATTATGTAGGGGTGTGTATCACTTTTTTCAAGGAAAAGTGACTATTTTTATTTCAATTGTAATACCACTCCAAAAAATTTATTATTTAGGCATTAAAGAAAATTAGTAGATATATAGTCCATTTATAAATCACAATTGAATAGACCAATTTGGAGATAATAGTAACTTTAATAATGATAATACTACTAGCCATTAGAAGAGACATACCTTTCTAGGTGTAATGTTTTTTTATTTGATCTACAATCCTGAGAAAGTAACTAGTTTTAGATTTTCTCCAAAATAAAATAACTCTAAGGTAATGAATGGGAATTGATTCCTCTTTGGTTCGCAATTTTATTATGAAAGGAGATATTCCTAGATCTAGAATTCCCTTACCAAAATAGTTTTACGAAATCTTCTAATTGACAGCCAATGTTAAAATATCCTCATAGTTGGAGAGGACCATACTAGGATTTTGAATATTTTATTTACCACCTTTAAAAAATTATCGTCTCATCTTTATAGAGAAGGTGGATAGGAACAACTAGTTTCTTTGATCCATTAATGGATTTAAGATTGTCTTTCTTAATCATGTCCTTGATAATCATTCTTAGATTATCTTATGTTATGTATAAAATAATCATCATAATAGGGTCACCTTGTCTAAATCGCTTTGAATTATAAAAATAACCCTTTGGAGCATTATTTATAAGCACTAAAACATGAGAAGAATAAAATTGAACCTTAACCCATTTAAAAAAAGCATCCTTAGATCCAAATATGTGATGAAATTTTGAAATAAAACTCCAATACATACTTTCAAAGGCTTTTATGATGTCCTAATTAAGTGAAATGCTACCAAATAATTTTGTTTTCATGAGAATATTGACACATTCATTGGAATTCTGATGAAATCTTGGATTTTAATACATTTCAAAAAATCAATCCAATTCCAAGATACAATTTTATTTGAAATTATACTATGTATGTTGTCATGGAGTTTGGTAATAATATTATAGCTAGTGTTGATGAGGTGTATGGGTATTAATAGGTGTATATCAGAATTATTTTCAACAATGGGAATAAGGATGAGAAAATTAGAATTAAGTCCATGAGGCAATGAACCTATAGAAAGAAATTATTTAACCAATCTTCATATATCCCACAATATTACATCCCAAAAACTATAAAAGAAAGAATCATTAAAACCATCTAGTACTAGGGCATTGTTAGGTTTAAGAATAAAGAATCCTTCCCTTATCTCAAAGTTTAGTGGGATGATGGTCATCCAGTTTTTATCTTCACTAATACCCATGTTTGGAAGGATACCATCATCAAGGTTCTTATTGAGCTCATTTACATTAAAAATATTTTAAAAATAGGTGAAAATATGATTGACAAGGTATACACCATTATCGATAAATTTGTCACCATATTTCTGTTGGGTGAGGGTTATAGAATACTTCCTATATCTTTGCATAGTATTATAAAATTTTGTATTAATATCCCTATTATTAATCAATTTGAACTTCATAATTTCCTTTTTATGTTTTTCTTTTATGGATACTAAGGAAGTCATCTTAGAAGAAAGATCAATTTCTTTGTTAATAACCACCTAAAATCAGAATTAATAGACTTATATTGCATCTAATTGAGTATGGATTCAAGGTAGAAAATATCATTCTCCATATTATTATACATGTCTTTTCACTAGCCTTTAATATTATTATTCAAAATCATTAGATTCATGATACATTAAGAAGCATCAATGCCACACTGATTGGAGTTCCAACTATCATGCACAAGTTTTCCATAATTCGGGTATGAATCCCATACCTTATTAAATCTAAAAGGTATCCTTGGCTTCATATTTTTATTAACTAGGATAACCAAAATTGGATTACGGTAAAATTTTATCCTTGGGAAAGTAATAATTGAGATAATATCTCATTTCTCAAGGGTTTGGTCATTATATAAGGCCCAATCAAGTTTTCTAGAAACCATTTTGTTGGTGTTCCTTCTATACAAGGTTTACTTTTCTCCAACTATATTTATTTAAATTAGATTATTTACTTAAATTAATTTATTTAAATTTCATGATTTTAATGTGAAATGATCATCCCCCATCATTTTTCTAGGATGCAATATGTCATTGAAATCATCACGAATAGTCTATGTGTCTTGAATTTTATGGTTGATAAGTTCAATTTTTTTCAAAGCCATCTCCATTCATGATATATGTTCTTCGAATAAATGAAAGAGTATAATAGATGAAAATTAGAGATTTCAGAATCACAAGTAATCATTTTATCATCAAAATTCAAGGCATAATCACCACTAAGGGAATTGTGAGAAAAACCCATAGACTATCAACATTTCCAAAATTATTGTTACAATAATAAGTCTATATCCTTTATTTTCTAGACTATAAAGGCCCATCCATCAATCCAACTTATATTTTTTTCAAAATAGTTTACAATAAGGATAAAATGCTAAGGGCGTCTTAAATAGTGCAGGTTGAGGGAATCCCCTCTAACTAAATTCACACCCTTAGATTTCAGGCTATTATTAGTGAGGAGAATAGTTATAATGGAGTTGTGGTCCTCTAAAGAGGCCAATTGATCTGTGACCCCATTCCCCTCATCCCAAGAATGAGTTACACTGATTTGGTCTCTCGAAAGAGATCTGCATTTATGGATAGTGTATTCGATAGTACAGGGAGAAGAACCTATACCGAGAAAGGAATCATGAAAAATCATAGAGTCATTATCAACTTGTGTAATTTCAAGATTCTTCTGCATGAAAATGGTGAGTCGAGTAAGCATCTCATTGGCCTCGGCCTAGATAGAGGTTCCATTTCCATAAAATGAAGAGTATGATAGAAAAACATTTCTCCCTAGACCAAAAATGACTCACCCTCCACTCCTGGCACCCATCACACACAACCAGTCAGAATTAAATTTTGGTCCTCTATTAGGAGGATTCTAGAAAACCCATCTCCCTTACAAATTACTGAGGGAGGGATATGAGGATGATCCCCTGTCATGATGAATCCTTAATGAATGAGAACCCCCAGTTCAAGATGAGAGAAGCAATATCTACCAGTAGAAAACAGGTCCTCGCGATGATGGACCACACTTAAGGATTATGGTCCTAGAGACTTTCTTGGTTCCTATCTTTCCACAAAAACCAGCATCTAGTATTGAAAATTATTATCCTCTCCATTAATTACATACATGAATTCATCATTCCATGAAACCATATGACTATAAAAGAAGCATTGGTGAGATCTCACGATGCAAATGTAGTAAGGCCACTAAAGCAAGTCCAGACACCCTACGCTCGTTCCCCTATGAATATATTATGTTCAGAGCTCTCCACCCACCCTAAACTATAATAATGTGACCTTGAATCTAAACTGATCGCCACATTCTTGATATTCTCATCTATATTATATTCCTGATTCGTGATGCCTCGTGACTCAAATTAAACTTCACTAGAGTTTTGTTTAACCATAGCACTCTATTCCAACTATCCTAAAGGATCTGCGTAGAGACCATCCTGTGGAAATCCCAGGAAGATAAGACACCTGATGATGAAGTAGTAAACATGCATTTTTCTGGCTAGGAGTTGAGCATAATGGATTTGAGGAGGCCCTGTTTTTTCCCATATAGGAGAGACTTTGTGAATTTTGGATAGAGAATTTCTTCCTTCACCATGATCAGGGGAGCCGGACAACCTAGGTAACCAAGAACCAAGCCCTCCCAATTAAAATTCCATAATGAGATATCCTCAGTGCCAACCAACCATCATGATTTCCTTTTGAGAGTCTAAAAATGAGGGGAAACGATCGACGTGAAGGGATAAGTGTACTCCCTCACTGCATCTCAAGAGCCTCTGCAAATAATAGACATGGACTTTCCCTAGAGAGTGTGTCCCTCAAGAATCTCCCAAGCAAGCTTAGAGTTCACATAATTGAGCATGCTCTGAAAACCCCACACATTGATCCCTCCGTTATGGACATGTCATTCCATCCTATCCCATGAGGCCCAGTGCCTCTGTCCTTTTGACATGGAATCCTAGATAAAATTATAGATCATCTTGTTAATCATTTGAATAACACCACGCGGCGCATAGGAAGAATCCATCTCAAGAACTGAGATTACAGACATGATGATATTAACTAGGGTAATACAACCTCCAAATGAATGTATGTGGTTCTTCTAGTTTAGGATGTGGCTTGAGATCCTTTTCAATATATGATCAATGTCACAAACTATTAGCCTACCTGAAGAAACATGAAATCCCAAGTACTCCATGTAGAAAAATCGATGATACATGTCAAGGCAGTTGCAGTGTGAGGAAAACCACTTGAGAGAACACCTGTGAGAAATGAAGAAATGTCTCTTTGAACTACTGATAAAATTCATTCTCCAAAAGATGTAATTTTCTAGAATTCTCTTGATGCCATTTACAGAACCCCTACCTCAATTCGTGAAGATTATTGTGTCCTCTTCAAACATCAAGTGGGAGATCATTGGAATGTTCATCCTTCTCCTAAAGGGAAATATATCTCCATTTTATGAGCCTCAGTCAATAAGACGACTAGGAGAGTTCGAAGCCAGGATAAATATTATGGGAGATATTGGGTTTCCTTGTCGAAGGCCCCTCATAGACCTAATGAAACCATAAATAATCCCCAAGAATGCCACCGAGAACAATGAATAACTGAAGCTTCTGAAAAGGAGATCCACCACCCTGGACAAGAACCCCATAGCTGCGACAACACTATTGATAAATCTCCACTCGATCTGATAATAATCTTTGTTCATGTTCAATTTTATAACCAGATTAGAGGTGATGGTCTTCACGTTAACATCCCACGTCACCTCTTGGGTAATAGAAATAGCTCCATGTATAGTGCACTCACGGACAAACCCATGTTTCTCAGTGGATATACACTACAGGAGGATTTGGGACAAACTCTAGTTATTCACACTTGTGAGGATATTGTACAGGAAATTACAAAGACTCACTATTCTATAGTGTGAGAGAGAAGAAGGTACCTTGATCTTTAGGATGAGAACCAGAAAGGTAGCACTATTTACCTAAGGTAGATCCCTCCACCGAAATAATCTTGTATATACTCGATTACAACCCCTTCTTCACATCCATAATTCCCTTATAAAATGATCTTGGGAGGCTTTCCAGTATGGGTTCACTCTCAGGGATTAGCTTCATCATCACCATAGGAATTTCTTCCCCCTAAAGAATCGCCTCCATGATCTCACTGTCCAGGATATACACCATCAAGGGAATCACATCCCATAGAGCTGCATTAAAACTTGGTTATCCACTTTCCACTTATGGTTTTGGTCCCACAAGAAGTTACCTAATGAAAGAGAGTTCCATGCTCTCAAAAATGTCTCTATCCTAAGTGTATGTTCCATCCTCGAGTTGAATATTGGGTTTGATCATGTGTATCCTCTCACTAATATAAGCATGAAAAAACACTTTGTTTTTATCCCCATCATGAAACCATCTCACATGGGATCTCTTCTAAGCTAGTATCTCCTATTTAAGGATTAGATCCACCTAGCAAGCCTCCTTAAAAACTAACTATTCAAATATAGATTCACTCTAAGACTCTTCCAGGCTAGATTCCATGTTCTTGACACTCTGTTTTAAGGTCTTCATGTCCTGATCAAAGAGAGGGAGCCCCCTGGCCCACTCCTAGAACCCAAGAAAAGGATTAGAGACTTTATTATGAAGGAAAACTCATATATTATCATGATCCAGATCACCCCCCATATTCCTCATAGTCATCAGGTAACCAGGGATCGAGACCACTAATGATAAAACAAAAAATGCTCCAGGAAATCCTCATAGGAGATAGATAAACTAGTATAGGAGAGGGGTATGATAATCCTCAGAAAAGATGATGTACCTTAGAATTAAGAATCATGTTGATAGCCTTGTTTTTATCCAGACACATATCGAGCCTACTCTAGTTGTGTCTGCCTCCGTTCTGGTTGTTGCACCCAGTGTAATGTTCTCCCGAGTACCCCAAGTCAAGAAGGCCCGACCCCACCATGAATCTTACGAAAACCAAGAAATCCAATTGAGGGAAACCACCCCTCCCTTCTTTGATCCCCATGGTCAAGGATGATGTTGAAGTTGTAACACCCCGAGCTTCCATGATACGCTTCTGATTCAATAATTAAATAGCTTGCATTGTATGCAAGTTCGAGGTTCTAACACACACCAAAACCAATCAAAGTAGCCGTTATGAATGGTAATACATACTTTTTGAAATTATATAAATTTTATATTACAAAATGGACTTCATTTTTGGATTCAGAATATCTAAATTAGCCTATGTTGAATTTTTGGTATTTTTCTGATAACTTCCAATTTTTTATGAATAGTGAAAAATACTTAAAAACAACTTTTTTAATCAAAATAATTTATAGTGATAAATTATACTACTGAGTGGTTTTAAAGTATAATTAGAATATATTTTTACAATTTTATCCAATGGGGTTCATTATAATAAATTTCACTTTGAAATTGGACATAAACAATTGTCAATCGTTTGATATATATTGTTTCTGAAAAACACGCTATTTGTTGTGACAGCGGGAATTATTTATAAAATTCATTAATGAAACTTATATGTTCGGAATTTTGTAAAATTGACATCATTTTTGAATTTAGAATATCAATTATATCTTAGGGTGAAATTTTGGCATTGTTCTGAAAAACATCAAATTTTGATGAATAGTGAAACTACTAAGTGGTAGTTAAAAAACTGAATTTTTCATGAAACATAATTTTACCACTTCTGCGAATGGAATTTCGAATATCCGAGAGACATGGTTAATATAATGAAGTGAAATGTGGTTCAATGAGATGAAAATAATTTTTTGGTGAATAGTAACTTTTTACTTTTATTTACCACGGTTAAAAGTAAATAGGGTAATTAAGGGTAAAAATGATATTAATATTACCCTGACGCATGTCCTAATTCCATTGGACAAGTTTATCTCGACCAAAAACAACCTTAGGAATAAAATATTATCATTTAGGTCCACTTGGAATAGATTAGGACATTTATTAATATTTAATTCAAAGAAGAGTTAAAAGAGGTAAAATCAAAGTTTATTTACTAAAACATTTTTAATATAGGGTTATACATAAGATAAATTCGATTGTAAATATTCATCAGAAAGATAATAATATTTCCTACATAATGATAGTTTATTTATAATTTTTAGAGATTAAATAATTTAATTTAATTATGACACAATGATGATACATTAATTATTATAATAGTGAAAAATTAAAATAATTGATATTATAAATATCCAAATAAATATAATTTGAAGCTTATAATGAATTAAAATAATTTTATAGGATAATATGACATATTAGGATTGATTTATTCGACTTTTTTCGAAGTAATCAATCTGTTATGTGTTTCAAAAAAATAAACTATTGAATAGTGTCAAAATTGTCATAAAAGAGTTTTTAAAAAAAATATTATATTATTAATTGATATTAAATTCCTAAAAATCTAAGGTTCTTCCAAGATAATTATATAATGCTAGGTGTATCATTGATGGACCAATTGGGGGTCTCTTGGATGTATATAGTATGTTTATTAACTATATAATTTAAAAATACAAAGTGACATGGTAAATGTCAAACTAATTAACAAAGAGTTAAAAATAAACGATAAGGTTAATATAATGACCCAAACCTGTCTAAATTCTATTGGTTGAATGGATTTAGACCTATTCCCTCCTTAAACATTAAATAATCAACTTTGGAGCCATTAGAATCCGAATATGAATTTATTATAAATTAATATTTCTAGCTTTTCCAAAGGTGCCCCTCACCCTTCTTATAAAAGGGCACTCCTCCTTCTCATTACTTCACACCTTCAAAGCCTTTTGGTTCGGCCAAACCCATACCAAATACTCTCTAAACTTCCCTAAATACAACCTAGAGGACTTACTTTGATCATAAAGCCAACCTATGGATCCCTTTTGTTTAAATCAAAAGGAAGAACCCGAAGAAGAGGTAATGTTTTCACCACCCTCTTTCAAATTCATTTCTTCTTCAACTTCTTCTTCCTTTGTTATTACCATTCTAAAATAATAAATCCAGTATCATATATATACTGTGATGTTATTATAAATATGTTACAACCATATTCAATATTCAATCCATCCTTTGAATAACATGTCACCATACGTGTGTACGTACGGCTTACCGTCTCCACGTCGTGGTGTAATTGTTATTCAATAAATTATTATTTGGATGGGTATAATAATGATGTGTAATTCATGTAAATAATAAATGTAACATGATAATGATTCTGTATATATGATATACCATCCAATTATATATTATTTTAATATCAAAAGAATGATATTGTCGCTCGTGCGTACGTACGGACTACCGTCTCCACGAACGCGATGAGATTCATTCTCCATCATATCCATTCAAGTATAATTCTAATTTTGATGATTAATAATAGTATCTAAGGACTTGATATCATTCTGTATATGATTAAGATATAACCTATCCTTGACAAACACGACTTACATAACAAACCATATAAAAGAAAACGAGTAAGTTAACATCCGAAAGAACGATAATAGTAAGATATTATTAACAAATCAATGTTAAAAGATCATATATGATATCATATTAATGTATATGATTCTTGTATAATTTAATAACAATTATTTCACCATTATAAATGAGGTTAACCTACCCTCAACCAAGGAAAAGTACAAGGTAAGGGTTTATTTCGTAATCTCTCCATGATCCGAGGTTGTTTTTACGAAATAATCTACTGGTATTTCTTTATCATCCACATCCATGTTTCTTCAAAATGTACTTCAAAACATTTTTACCAATTACAAGAATATGGGTTAAAGTCATTTATACCCTTTTCTTACTTTTTATAAGAGTTTTATAAAGGAATCTTTCCATCGTTTTCCAAATGAGGTGCTTTTTCACCTTTTCGACGAGATTAAAGTAAGAATGTTTTTTGTAACTTATACGGTGGGTACAGCTATTTTCCACTGTTATAAAATCTTCAAAGCTTCCATTACAAGATTATAATAATATTTTCAAAGAAAATGTTTTATTTTATTAATATATGACTCTTAAATGATTTCAAAATAAAAAGAGATATTTCTCTAAAAAGAGTTTTGATTTCATCTATGTCAACATCCTTTGATGGATTTTACGCTTATTTGAAGTTGATTTATTATGATACAAAAACATATATATTGTATTGAAGGTTTTGTGATATGTTTGAATATGGATGTGTAATTTTTATACCATTCATGGTTTATGGGTAAATTATTCCCATTTTTTATGCCAGTTTTAATACAAATTTTTGTGTTATATTTCATCCTCTTCTTAAGATGAATGTGTTGGGCTAGTATGTTCCGGGTTGGGGACCGGTAAAAGTAAGCCCTCCGGGTTGGGGTCCGGTTACAGCAGACCCTCTGGGTTGGTGTCCGGTTATTAGAGGAACTCTGGGTTGGTGTCCGGTTTTTAGAGGCACTCCGGGTTGGTGTCCAGTTACAGAGGCTCTCCAGGTTGGGTTCCGGTTACAGTTATACCTTAGGTCTCGGCACATGGCCTTGACACAGAAATTAAAGTTCGGCATTATGCATTCCATCATTATGAAGGTGGTTATTGATATTTCATGTGATTATTCGATCCGTAGAATATCCATGTGAATAAGTAAATGGCATTATTTCATTTTATTTATGCCATACTATGTTGAAGTTCAAGTTTAAAAGGCTTTTGTTTTAGTTATACATTGTCTTAAATGTTTATTATTATTTATGAATGTTTCTGCTATATTGTTATCCTTAGTGGGCATTTGTGCTCACCCCTTTTCTATGTTTTATTTTTCCCAGGATATGAAGAAGTAAATTATGAATGACCTGCAGGGATAGTATGAGGGGATAAGAGTGTGGTCTATGGAAACTATGTTGTTGTAGTTTTCATTTTTATGATGTAAAACTTTATGAATATATCTAGTATTTCCAAGGCTACTAAACCAATCAGTCTTTAGAGATTTGATATTTCTTGTGATCATGACAATGTTATGTAATAATGCACCGACTCTGGGTGACTGGGGTCGAGGCGTTACAATGGGTATCAGAGGAAGTTTAGTACAAACCTTGGACGCTAGATTTAGATAAACTCTGATTAGAGCACATAGATTTAAGATGAACTTTGAGGATTAGTATAGAAGAACTTCCTAGAATTTTGTTATTGTAGAGATTTTTTTGATTTTTCCGAGAAATACATCCCTGTCTGGATACAAGCAGGTAGAGGCGGCTCTGGCACAGATGTACCTAGGGGTAAAACCCGAAAACACCGCTTTGAGCTTGACTCGAACGGGAACTGGTGCACGAAAATGGGTCTTTCTGCACACTTGCTTACGACACTCTCAGGGTATATGCTTAGGATAACTCTCATTTTCTTTACAAATCATTATGAAGGGTTTATGAGTATATACTTCATCAAAGAAAACATTCTTATGATTATGGATTATATCAATAAATATTTCAATTTATGTTAAGTGTTTTATAAGTATGGGATTATGTAAACTGATATAGTTTATGCCATTGTTTAGAAATGGAACCTAGTGGAAGAAATGGAAACTGTATCAATGCATGCACTCCATGTAGGGATTTCCCTCCTGCTCAAAATAATTATAGCGGATCTAGTGATGCAACTGGTGCCGATCAACTAATCACCATACTGGGACAACTCACTCAGGTTATGAATAATAACCTTAACCATATGGAGCACCCTGATCCACAATGTGGAGGATCAATGTTAGATATCTTTATGAGGAAAAAACCACCAACGTTCAATGGGAGTACAAATCCCTTAGTAGCTGAGCAATGGATAAATTCCCTAGATAAAATATTTCAGGCTTTGGGGAGTAGTGAAAGGGAAAAAGTTATCATGGCAGTTTACCACCTCACTGGAGATGCTGATCAATGGTGGTCATTGATTCAAAATACAAAGGAATATGATGAAGTATCAAATATGGAATGGAGGGAGGTCAAAGATTGGTTTTTAGAAAAATACATTCCTCGTGACCATCAAGCAGATATGGAAAGGAAATTTCTGAGTCTGAGACAAAAGGAGGATGAGAATGTCACAAAGTATGAGGATAACTTTACAAGGTTAGCAAGGTTTGCTAGAGATTATATACGTAACCAAAGAAGTAAGATTGATCATTTCATTTATGGTTTAAAACCATTTCTCCATCGAGCATTAGTCTCACAATCATTTTCATCGTACGAAGACATTGTCTTATGTGCTATCAAGACCGAAAAGGAATTTTCAAAGTCTTATGACTTTAAAGCAAAGCAAGAGAAGAAGAGATCTACTGATCAATCTGGGAATGGAAATAAGTAGAATAAGGGAAAGGTTGAATATCCATCCTATGGTAAATGTGGGAAGAAACACCCCAGTACTTGCTTGAAGGGAATGGGAGTCTGTTACATGTGTGGTGAAAAAGGCCACCAAGCTCGTGATCGCAAAGGGGATAAGGAAGCTACCAATGTTGAGTGCTACAATTGTAGAGAAATGGGGCATTATGAAAATGAATGTCTAAAGTGTCAAGGAAACTTACCTCGGAAAAGGCCAAGGGATCAAGGCCAATCTTATGCTGTTACTACAGTTGAAGTGGAATAATTAATGTACTGGTGCCTTTGGACTCAAGGATTAAATTCTGGTTATAAGAATAAAGTGATATATATAAGGATTGTACTGCAGCACATTTTGTTTACATTAAGGTTTTAATATGATGAAGGTAATCATATTTTAGTATGTGACAATAAGAGAAACTTTACTTTGTTTGGGGGATCTGATGAATTGATTTTGGAATTTAGAGACCTTTTAGAGAAAGTCTGGACAGAGGTATTTTGGATAATTACAAAGGTTGGAATGGATTAAGTTGAACTTTAGATAATATTGTTTAAGGTTAAAACATTTATGAATATTATTTTAGGAATATTATAATACTAAAGTTGTATGAAAAGGACAACCTGCAGGTTGGGGGATAGCCCGTCGCATCGGAAAAAGCTGCAGGAATTGAACCCACAACCATAGTGTGACATACCTTTATTACCTACCACTAGCCTACAGGAAGTCCCTGGTTATTACAAAATAGTTTTCCTAATCTAAATTGTAAGTGTTAATATTAAGAACCTTTTAAGAATAGGATAAATATAATATTTTTGTGTTCTAATATCTTTTGAGTGAAAGATGGGTTTGTGGTAAACATTAATTAAAGAATGAAAGTCTACCTAACAAGTAATTATATTTCCTTACATTGTTAGTAAATCTCTTAAATAAATTACTCAAATTTATGAAAGGTAACTTAAAACAAAAACTTTTTCGGTTAACTTTTCCAACTGGGGATTCAATGACCGTTTAACCAATCACAAGTTTGTGATTTTCTTGTGGTTAAATTTTTCTTTAATCCTGATTTCTATAACTCTCCATCAGACCTTGATGGTTTGTTTCTCCTCCATATCCATATTTTCATAGAATCCTAGTATGGGCTATCTCGGATGACCTTGGTACTTCTCTTTCTTTCTTTTAAAGTTATATTTTTATTAACCCTATTTCCGATGTGGGTTTTCCACAAAGTAATTTTCTACAATAAACCTTTTAATTTCAAAGAAAAATTTCAAATTGAGAGGACACAATTTATTGAAGGAGGGGAGAATGTAACACCCCTAGCTTCCATGATATGCTTCTCATTCAATAATGCAATAGCTTGCATTGTACGCAAGTTCGAGGTTCTAACACACACCAAAACCAAAAAAAGTAGCCGTTATGAATGTTAATACCTACTTTTTGAAATTATATAAATTTTATATTACAAAATAGACTTCATTTTTGGATTCAGAATATTGAAATTAGCCTATGTTGAATTTTTGGTATTTTTCTGAGAACTTCCAATTTTTTATGAATAGTGAAAAATACTTAAAAACAAATGTTTTTATAAAAATAATTTATAGTGATGAATTATACTACTGAGTGGTTTTAAAGTATAACTAGAATATATTTTTACAATTTTATCCAATGGTTTTCATTATAATTAATTTTACTTTGAAATTGGACATAAACAATTGTCAATCTTTTGATATATATTGTTTCTGAAAAACACGCTATTTGTTGTGACAATAGAAATTAATTATAAAATTAATTAATGCAACTTATATGTTTGGAATTTTTTAAAATAGACATCATTTTTTAATTTAGAATATAAATTATAGCTTAGGGTGAAATTTTGGCATTGTTCTGAAAAACTTAAAATTTTGATGAATAGTGAAACTACTAAGTGGTAGTTAAAAAACTGAATTTTTCATAAAACTTAATTTTATCACTTCTGTGAATGGAATTTCAAAAATCCGATAGACATGGTTAATATCAAGAAGTGAAATGTGGTTCAATGAGATAAAAATATTTTTTGGTGAATAGTAACTTTTTACTTTTATTTACCCCAGTTAAAAGTAAATAGGGTAATTAAGGGTAAAATGATATTAATATTACCCTGACACATATCCTAATTCTATTGGAAAAGTTTATCTCGACCAAAAACAATCTTAGGAATAAAATATTATCATTTAGTTCCACTTGGAATAGATTAGGACATTTATTAATATTTAATTCAAAGAAGAGTTAAAAGAGTTAAAATCAATGTTTATTTACTAAAACATTTTTAATATAGGGTTATACAAAAGATAAATTCGATTGTAAATATTCATTAGAAAGATAATAATATTTCATACATAATGATATTTTATTTATAATTTTTAGACATTAAATAATTTAATTTATTTATGACACAATGATGATGCATTAATTATTATAATAGTGAAAAATTAAAATAATTGATATTATAAATACCGAAATAAATATAATTTGAAACTTTTAATGAATTAAAATAATTTTCTAGGATAATATGACATATTAGGATTGATTTAGATGACTTTTTCTGAAGTAATAAATCTGTTATGAGTTTCAAAAAAATCAACTATTGAATAGTGTCAAAATTGACATAAAAGAGTTTCTAAAGAAAATATTATATTATTAATTGATATTAAATTCCTAAAAATATAAGGTTCGGAAAAGTGACTTATATAATGATAGGTGTACCATTAATGGACCACTTGGGGGTCTCTTGGATGTATATAGTATGTTTATTAACTATATAATATAAAAATACAAAGTGACATGGTAAATGTAAAACTAATTAACTAAGAGTTAAAAATAAAAGATAAGGATAATATAAGGACCCAACCCTGTCTAAATTCTATTGGTTGAATTTATTTCGACCTATCCTCACCTTAAACTTTAAATAATCTACTTTGGAGACATTAGAAACCAAATATAAATTTATTATAAATTAATATTTCTAGATCTTCCAAAGGTGCCCCTCACCCCTCTTATAAAAGGGCACTCCTCCTTCTCATTACTTCACACATTCAAAGCCTTTTGGTTCGGCCAAACCCATACTAAATACTCTTTAAACTTCCCTCAATACAACCTAGAGGCCTTAGTTTGATCAGAAAGCTATCCTAAGGATCCCTTTTGATCAAATCAAAAGGAAGAACCCGAAGAAGAGGTAATGTTTTCACCACCCTCTTTCAAATTCATTTCTTCTTCAAATTATTCTTCTTTTGTTATTACCATTCTAAAATAATAAATCCAGTATCATATATATACAGTGATGTTATTATAAATATGTTACAACCATATTCAGTACTCAATCCATCCTTTGAATAACATGTCACTATACGTGCGTACGTACGGCTTACCGTCTCCACGTCGTGGTGTAATTGTTATTCAATAAATTATTATTTGGATGGGTATAATAATGATGTTTAATTCATGTAAATAATAAATTTAACATGATAATGATTCTCTATATATGATATAACCTCCAATTATATATTATTTTAATATCAAAAGAATGATATTGTCGCTCGTGCGTACGTACAGACTACCGTCTCCACGAACGCGATGAGATTCATTCTTCATCGTATCCATTCACGTATAATTCTCATTTGATGATTAATAATAGTATCTAAGGACTTGATATCATTTTGGATATGATTAATATACAACCTATCCATGACAAACATGGCTTACGTAACAAAACATATAAAAGAAAACGAGTAAGTTAACATCCGAAACAACGATAATACTAAGATTTTATTAACAAATCAATGTTAAAAGATCATATATGATATCATATTAATGTATATGATTGTTGTATAATTTAATAACAATTATTTCACCATTATACAGGAGGTTAACCTACCCTCAACCAATGAAAAGTACAAGGTAAGGGTTTATTTCGCAATCTCTCCATTATCCGAGGTTGTTTATACGAAATAATCTACTGAGATTTCTTTATCATCCACATCCATGTTTCTTCAAAATGTATTTCAAAACATTTTTACCATTTACAAGAATATGGGTTAAAGACATTTATACCCTTTTTTACTTTTTATAAGAGTTTTATAAATGAATCTTTCCGTCGTTTTCCAAACAAGGTGCTTTTTAACCTTTTCGACAGGATTAAAGTAAGAATGTTTTTTAACATATACGGCGGGTACGACTATTTTCCACCATTATAAAATCTTCAAAGCCTCCCTTAAAATATTATAAGAATATTTTCAAAGAAAATGTTTTATTTTATAAATATATGACTCTTAAATGATTTCAAAATAAAAATATATATTTCTCTAAAAAGAGTTTTGATTTCATCTATGTCAATATCCTTTGATGGATTTTACGCTTATTTGAAATTGATTTATTATGATATAAAAACAGATATATTGTATTGATGGTTTTGTGATATGTTTGAATATGGATGTGTAATTTTTATACCATTCATGGTTTATGGGTAAAGTATTCACATTTCGCATGCTAGTTTTAATACAAATTTTTGTGTTATATTTCATCCTCTTCTTAAGATGAATGTGTTGGGCTAGTATGTTCCGGGTTGGGGACCGGTAAAATTAAGCCCTCTGGGTTTGGGTCCGGTTACAGCAGACCCTCTGGGTTGGTGTCCGGTTATTAGAGGCACTCCGGGTTGGTGTCCGGTTATTAGAGGCACTCCGGGTTGGTGTCCGGTTATTAGAGGCACTCTGGGTTGGAGTCCGGTTATAGAGGCTCTCCGGGTTGGGTTCCGGTTACAGTTATAACATAGGTCTTGGCACGAGGCCTTGACACAGAAATTAAATTTCGGCATTATGCATTCCATCATTATAAAAGTGGTTATTGATAATGCATGTGATTATTCGACCAGTAGAATATCCATGTGAATAAGTAAATGGAATTATTTCATTTTATTTATGCCATACTATGTTGAAGTTCAAGTTTAAAATGGTTTGGTTTTAGTTATACATTTCCTAAAATGTTTATTCTTATTTATGAAAGTTTCTGCTATATTGTTATCCCTACTGGTAATTTGATCTCACCCCTTTTCTATGTTTTATTTTTCCCAAGATATGAAGAAGTAAATTATGAATGACCTACAGGGATAGTATGAGGGGATAAGAGTGTGGTCTATGGAAACTATGTTGTTGTAGTTTTCATTTTTATGATGTAAAACATTATGAATATATCTAGTATTTCCAAGGCTATTAAACCAATTGGTCTTTCGAGATTTGATCTTTCTTGTGATCATGCCAATGTTATGTAATAATGCACTGACTCTGGGTAACTGGGGTCGGGGCGTTATAGAAGTCCCTCACCACAAGCCATAGAAGGTCTTCCAGATTGAAGGAACCAAGCTCAGACCACAAACTCTTTCTGACCTAAGCATCACAGCTACGGTACACAAAGGAAATGAAGAAGCACTCTAAAAATTTTGTGACTTTTGATGTGATGAACTGATCGCCGATTCTCATCAAATAATAAAGAAACCTCTTTTATCCAAAAGATACATATATGGTAGTTTATCGAAAGTGCTTTCATGGATTCATGCATCCTAAATTTACTATAGAACTTCATTAGATTAGCCAGGTTCTGTTTGTGCTGAAGAAATACTACTATAGAATCCTTATGTTTCTTAACTTCAGAAGCTATTAATTCAGACTTCACTCATTAACAGAGGCCAATATCATTCCATATGAGCATCAAAAACATTATAAAGAGTAAGAGCCTGACATTGGCCATATGCTCGGTGGTCATCATGGAGGGAGAGGAAGAGCTTCCCCTAAGTTGTCTCATCCTTGCCAAAGTGCATATACAATGGCTCTGAGAATTGGGGATCAGGACTAAGGTAGTCACCAAGGAATGAGCCTCCATAATAACTCCACCCATATTCCCTAGAGATGAGAAGGGGGATAGAGAACCCAAGGCCAGAACCACATCACCAAAAATTCCAGAAATCTTGGATGAGACAGCACTGGAACCCTCCTCTTGACATGCCTCGGGTATGGGAGGAGAGCCAGGGTGGATTCTTCCATCCTCCAACTCCTCGATAGCAGCAGGAAGGCCCTCCATAGGTGATGGAAGAAACACTCTATAGTCCAGAGTTTATTGATGAAAATCAAGGAACTAATCACGATGTCAGCCTACTGTAGGAAACATAAAATTACTAAGCAAGGTTGTTGTGAGGGCCGAAAGGCTCAGTGAGTAAAATCTAGGCTTGAAATATACAAGTTCCATGCCAAGGGAAACCATGATATTAGATGAGAATTAGGTCTTTCACTCTCTTAGGATCAACTATGGGGGCTCTAAACATTCCCCATATCAACCATCATCTCTTGGGTAGGAACAAACTCGAAGCCCCCCCTAGGAAGAAAAGATACACTACCTGAGGGAGCCTTTTGAGCCTGAAGAGGCCCTATTTTATTCTTTTTTCTACACAAAATCATGGAGAGGCCCTGTAGGAAACATGTGGAACAGAACTAGGGATAAACCAAGAATTTGATTTCTTGGTCCCATGCCTCCAAATCATGAAACGTCAAAGATATCTTATCTAGAATCGGCTGGGACATATCCAAATACAAACATAATAGAGGAACCAAGATGTCTTCGAAAGATAAGCTACAATCCTCCGCGCCTAGAAATCCCTCTAGTGAACCCCTAATGGCCTTTAGAAACACAACATTTTGGAAATTCATGGGAATCCAGGAGAGACCCATCCTGACCATGATATGGGAACTTTCCTCACCATTGTGAGATTCTATAGACCATAGGGAGAAGATAAAATGGCACCACCCAAAGGCTCTGGGAACATTACACCAAAAAAGGTCAAAATACACCTCCGACTCTAGCATAATAGAGAAGGAATGTATGTGAATTAAAGAAATCTAAATCTATATCCTTAAACCCCATGAATCCAACAACCTCTTGAATGCATACAAAGGTGGTCGTGCCTCCCCAAAACGATCCAAGACCATCCACTTGAGGCAAGATACGACCTCTTTGAATGCAGCTGAGGGAACCTCCACTGAGAAATAAGAACCATCCAAGGATTTCCCTGGAGTGACTAGATCCATCGATGGGAAAAAGATCTACTAGAAGCCACGATATGATCTACACAGGGAATACGAAAAAGATTTCATGGGCGGCTGAGATAGAAGAGGAGAACCAGGTGAATCCTAATGGATAGAACACTCTCTACCTATAGAGACACTGTGATCGAAGGTTGTCAAGGCCAAAAACACCTCATGGTCACTGGCATCTAGATAAGTAATAGTCGAAAGGATTTGAAAAACACCAGGCATGTGAGGAACTTTATTTTCATCCATCCCTTTCATATCTATTTAACATATCTTATGTTTCCCCTTACTTGAATAGAAAGTCCAAAAGAAAAAAAAATTAGGTTCATCAATTATATATAGTTTAGATCTATGGATTTTTATAAATCTATGTAATGAGATAGCAGTTTCAGAGTTTTCCACTCTATTACTGTTCTAGAAGTGTAGATTCCATTGAATCTTTTATTGGGGGTGGGACCCCATTTTTTTACTTTTGTTTTATTTTTCCTATATGATTTGCTAATTGTGAGAGCCTTCTTAACAAAATTCTCATGAATTACAATTTAATATATATATATATATATGAACAATTTGATGGACATTACTAGATTTTCCATCATCCTTTGAATATACTAATTTATCTACATATGTGTGGTTTTCTAATTAAAAAATTGTAATTGGATATGGTAGATGGTTTTGGGTAAATAAAGTAATATTTTTTATTAATTTAAAAATTGAAATGAATTTTTGAAAGGGGAAAATAAATTACCATATTTCTGATACTGTGGTTTTTTTGCAAGTTGGTGATGTGTGGAATGAGTTTGTATTTGAGAAGGCTATCAGAAGACTACATAAAGAATTAATTTTAGATTGTGGATCAAATATAAAACACCCTTATGAGTGGTTGTGAAAATACCCTATGTGGGTGGCCCTGTTACTACATGGGTACTTGGGTGAGCATGGTAACACGATGTGCATAGAGACATACGACATTGGTTGAAGTTAGTCTATCTGACCCCATATGTCACCATGGATTCCATGCATTAGGGGTTAATCATTTTATTTTTGTAATTTACTTTTTAATTGTTTAGTTATTAGTCATTATCAATCTTTAATGTACTTATGTTTCAAAAATATATTTATTTAGAAATGATGTTGGTGGTGGACTACTGATTCATGATCACCCCTACTCAAGAAACTATTTGGTGCCCGGATGGACATCATGATTGCATGTCTGGATAAGATAGGGATCCCCATGATAGTTTTTAATCACATGGTTAGGATAGAGAATAATGATTAGGTTTAATCAAGAGCTCATACTACTTTTTGGAGAGAGCACGTTTTTTTCATTTTTTATTTTTCATACATTTGGTAACCATAGGATAGGATGGATGTTAGTATGTGACAACTGAGTTTAATTTTTTTGTCAAATTTGTTGTTTCATTTTTTATGGTTCAATATTTGGAACGTTCATTTATTTTTATCTATGATGTGATGTGATGTTTGATATTTCCATTATTTTCCATTGGGGTTTCACATTGACTATAGGTTGTAGTCTCCCAGAGGTATTATCATATACCCTCACTGCTGGTCAATAGCATTTGACATATAGGGTTGTATTCCTAAGGTTATGTGGTACCAGTAGTCCAGGTTAATAATTGTGTGGACTCTTGATCAGGTCATTTGAAAGAAGATGACATTCAAATTTTAGGGGAAGGAAATTGTAATCTTTTAAATATTCTTTAGTCATTGTTGGAATTCTTCTTGAGGGAGAATGTTTATTTGTATCACATAATCATATGAAAGTTTCCTAATAGTCCCATAGAAATAAGATGATAGAAACATTGTTGTTTGTGAATGATATGATTTATAAGAATAGATAGTATCATCTAGAACTTATGATTATTTTAAAATGTATTTAACTATTTATATCACTGATGAAAGGTGATGGATATTCAATAAGGATTTAAGATCTTTATTTATTATACATTTTCTATAAGATGAGAAAGTATAGTACTATTAAGTTTAATTGGGAATAAATTAAGGTTTTTTCACAAGGATACTAAATATTTAGAGGTATGTATACAATCAAAAATTTAATGATATGTTAGTGTAATATTTAGATAGGGTGGAATTCAAACACATTGGTGTTATGGAGAGGTGGAAGCAGTCGTTACTCTGTAGTGATACTATCACCTAGATGATGATTGTCTACCTTCCTTGTGAGAGGAATTTTATTAATAAAAATATGGATTTCAACAATTATGTGTATATTAATAATTAGTAGAAGCATAATAATGATGAAATGGAGGAGAAAATATATATATTATAAGAGAAGATAAAATCCAAAAAAGATATCCTATAAAATAAAACCACCACTTTGAAGAAGAATGGACTAGATGAAGATTTTGATATATTCATTGAAAAGAGTTAAGTTGTGTTGTAGAAGAATACATGTGAAATAAAGAAAATTATTAGAATAAATCATGGAAACCATATTATATATTATTTAATTTAAAATTCAAAACTATAAAGGAATGTGAAGTCCAATAAAGGGAATCTAAGAAGAAGAATAAATAATCCATAATGATTAATAAATTACATGTATTACCTCTTATGACCATAAAATAATGATCTGGATATAAAAAAAGATGCTGAAGAGAAGGGAAAATTTTATGAAATATAATTCTAGGAAGAATAAGATTCTAAGAGATGTTCTGGTGGATTCACCTTTTAATTTAACTTCACCCCATTCACCTACTAAAAGGATTTTATCTACCTATGAAGTAGTGGAAGTGATTATTCATTACACTCCACCTAAAACTCCCCATCATTAGAATTATTTATCATCCTATAAATGTTCTTCATCATCATCACAAAAGACTGTAAGAACATCAATAGATGAATACTAGAAGTATCAATCACCTTCTTCTACTGATGGTGAAAATATAAGAAATATTTTATTTATGATGATCTTATTTAATCAATTATAGTGGATCCTCTAGTAGAAATGAAATATAAAACAAAAAAATATAAAAGGGATATGAAATTTACATTGAAATATTTAAATACGGGGAATATTCATGCCATGTTATCATCTTGAATATTTCACCAAGGGGAAAGAGTTGACTGATAAATACACATAAAGGCGGTGAAATTAAATCTGAATAAGATGTTCATTATAAGATATCACTTTAGAAGGTAGTTATATAAGTGAACTAATATATAAGAAGAAAATTTTGATGGTTGAATATCTATGAAGATTTTTTAGTATCATAACCATCCTTTTGCAGATCTATTCATGACTACTATATTTACAAGATAACTCAATAAATTCTCAAACTGTTGAAACATTGAAATAGGTCCTTGATCAGTAAGTAGAGATAAATAATAAGTTTTTTAGATTCAGGAAAAATTATGATATGTAGTTCTAGAACATTAAGATAATGAACAAGTATGAGAAGCATCATGGTAGAGGTATTCATCAGATACATGACCTAAATAATGATCAGGAATGGATTGTTAAAAAATGAAATTTATAAGATCAATAAAGAATAATAAATTTATAGAAGAAAGAATTGTAAAATTTAAGGAAAGAGTTTAAGGAAGATGAAAATTAAATAGAAGGATTAGTGAAGAGGTGGAGGAAGATGAAAAATATGAGGTTCAAATATCATAAAAAACTATTTCCAATTTCGTTATTTTTATATTTTAATTTTTTCTATAAAAAATAAATTGTTTAATGTTTTGATCAATGGTTTAACTATAAATTAAATGATTATTTTATCAATGGTAGAATAATTCATTTTTTGTGGATTTTTTTATATTTAGTGTTTTATATGGGGGATTAATTTTTGGAAATTAAAGATTCTATAAATTATAAAAAAATGAAAAAATAAAATGCTTTTATCCATTAATTAATTGAAAATCACAAAGAGATATATATCACAAGGATATATTATCTTAATAAAAGAATGTAATTTATCCTTTCCCAATTTTACTCCATTTAATTTCTTATGCTTAATGATTTTATGCTTTTCTTATTTTTAATTAAATCACTAAGAGGGGTAAATTTCATAACAGAATTTTTCAAATTAATTTTTTATTTTGAAATAACAAATTAATTAATTTATGTTGTAATTTATGAAAAAAGATATATATTTGATAAAGGTGGAGATAACTAAATATTTAATTCTTTCATATGTTAAACCTACAATATGTCTAATTGAAAGTTACATGAAGTGTTTTCTTTTAACTTATATTCAAAATTATATTATCCTATGTGTCATGTTATTTTAAAAAAGAGGATATTGTTTGAGATATAAATGATCCAATCTACCCATTTTATATCCTTTATTTATAAAATCACAGTACACTTGATATGAGTTTGAATTAACATGAGATTTTTTATTTGAGGTTTTTTGTGTGAAAACATATTTTTTTGTAATTTAAAGGCTAGTAAACGTATCAAATACTTATAAGTTATATTAATTTATAAATATTCATTAAACAAATAAAATCATACATTTTTAGCAATGTGGTTTAATACATAGTTTGTTGTAGGATATAAGATATATCCATAACAAAATGGAGTGTTTATTTTGATTCAATTTCAACCCTATCTAATGAAATCAGAATCTCACTATTGATGGTTGTTACAAAACCATCTATAAATTCACTTGAGGAGTTTGAGGAATATAAGGTTTTAAACACAATATAATATCTTAGAGTCATGTTGATTTTCTTAATCATGTCTTTTTCATTTAGTGCTTCATAATATTTTTTTTATCTATGTGCACTTAGAACATTTGTTGTGAGATTTTCTTTGTAAAGATGTAAGTTCCCTTTTATTTGTCTATTTTTTGATAGTTCATGACCAGTGTGGTTATAGAGTAGGAAGTTATACATTATCTGATAAAAAAGAAAAAAAAATATAGGTATAAAAATTTATAACTTTTAATGGGTATACAGTCAAAGATTTCCAGGTGTAGACTTTCCACTGATCATTGGATCATTATGAAGCATAAGGATAGAGTTTCCTACTGCTGACTATAGTATTGAATAATTTTTTATGGAAAATTATATCATCATATATGTAAACATTCAATAATGTTCCAGGTATCAAATTGGGATACATAGGATCTGGTCCATAGATCATTTCATTTCTTTAGATAAAAATGAAGGATTCCTTTGATTAAAATCCTATTGGTAATAAAATACTTTAGGGGTTTCTAGATTTTGTATCTTGAACATTGTTCATTGTTTATTTTTTCCTTTTCATTTTTATTTTAATTTTTTATAATTTATTTATTTTTTCATAGCTTATTTATATTGGGAGAGTTTTACATTCCACATTAATTATTTTTTGAACTCATATCTTTGATAAGAAAATATATTACCTAAGAAACTAATTAAATTAGTTGTATTAAAAAAATTTATATTTTATTTTTACTACAATTCACCCCTCTAATAGATCCATATATTAATTTAGTGGTAATGTACTTATATGATCTATTGGAGACAAATAGAATCACCATTTCTATATATTTTAATAATATAATAGAATTATGATATGTTTTTTTTTGGAAAAATCCAATGGAGGTTTCAATAGGATGACCAATGATAGAGTGGTTAATGGATCTCCAAGGGATATTAGATATAGAGATGTGTGAAGAGATTCCAAGAGAAATTTTATGGGATGTTTCTATAATTCATAAATTGTATCAATTTCTTTAAAAGCTCAAATCAAATGTATTATTATATCAATAAATATTTCAAATATAATATTATGTCCCTGGATTTGGATTGATGTTTACTAATTATTATTATCACAGGTTATCATGAATAACATATTTAACTTTTGTAAAATTTACCATCTCAATGAATTGAATGTTTAATTTATATTTATTACTGTGATTTTGTTTTTTCTAATTTCTATTGAGAGTCCAAGAATATGGAATATTATCTACGCTAAAATTTTAACATTATAATTCATTCTCATCATTAAATTATATTATTAATGATTTTCTCAACATCATCAAAAAATTTATCTATTAAAAAATATTCTCTATAACTTTTTCTTTTTTATAATAATTTTTATTGTGAGTCTTAAAGTTCTCATTATGATCATCCACTTTACATTTATAAGGACGATGATGGTGATAATTAAAATTGTGATGTTGAAATTTATTATTATTATTATTATTTTTATTATATGGGTGTAGATGAGCTTGAATCTATGAATTCATAAGCTCCATAGTTCCACGCTCCCCTATAAGGGATTGATCCCTAAGGTGGGTTATTTTAATCTCAGTAGGGATGAGTGTTTCATGACCTTAAAATGTAGAGAATGGTGCACACAAGAAATTTTGGAGACGATGTCCCAATATGAACTATTTTTTATTTAAATTTCAGGTATAATAAAAGAAGTGAAAATTAATTAAAATATATTATTTCTTGTTATTCATTGCTCAAAATGATGTAAATGTAATAATGAGCTAGAGTATCTGTTACATTAAAAAAGGAATAATAGTTCCATACAAGGATGGAAACATTGAAATTTTATTATTATATTAAAAAAACATGTTCTATGGTGGGATAAAATTCTATTATAGGTTATATAGTATTTTTATTGTTATGTGTTAGTACTCAATAGATGACGAGACATCATCACATGAAGTTCACAATTAATATTCCCTAAAATAGTAAATTATTAAAACTGGCCCACCGACAATAAATTTATGTATTTTTCATGTCATTAAATTTTTCTATGTGAATTAGTAATGATATTTAAAATTTAAGAATTTTATTAATGCATATCATGAGTCACACACTCGAATGTACTGAAATAAACCATGGTGAAAATTTTCATGAAAAAGTTAGATAATTTGGATGAATCATGAATGATATGTTATTAATGAATATGTTGAAGAAGTATTTGTCACTTCCATATTTATAGAAGTTGACATCTCATACCATTCATTTAAATAGAACTGTTACATTAAATTCCATGAAAATGGAATAAAAAAAGTTTATTTCAAGTATTCAGTGAAATACATGTCAACCATCAAGGATGATAACATAAGTATGAAAACTTCTGGATGATATATCGGAAAAAAGGGATTATATTATATAGTGGGAATTCATATGTGGTTTTATCATTGGGGGATATATTATTTATTTGTGGGTCCCATGACCCATTAATAGATAGTTATCTTGGATTTTAGGCCAGCCCACGTAATGCTACTATGGAAGAGGCCTAGGTGGTCAGGAAAATGTGTTTCCTTTGATCTCAGTTAAATATTATTTATATCTAACAATTATAATAAATATTATTTTCTAGGAAGACAATTAATATTTATTCAAGATTCATTAATTTATCACATTTATAAAATAAATATTTATTTATATGGTAAATGTTTAATTATATGAATATGTAATATTTATTAATATCTTGTTATTCACACAATAATAAATAAATCATTATTTATTAAATAAGTAATTTAATTAGTCATAAGAATATTTAAAAAATATTTTTTCTCTAGTCTATGAATAATATAATTATTTATTTATTGAATTAATAAATATTTAATAACAATATTTATTTGGGTATCAAATAATTAGATATGCGAAAAAGTGGACCATGATTGGTTCAAGGGATAAATATTAATGTTTTAGATCATAAAATCATATTTATCATTGAACCAATTAGCACAATCCTTGTAATAAAATTGCATTTTTATTTTATTACATGGTTTGGTGTTTCTTAGGATTTAATATTTTATTAAAGATGTATTGTAAAATTAATTAAATATATAACCCTAACAATAGGTCTATTAAAATAATGATATCATATTTTAGAGAAGGCTAATCATTTCGCACAAGAGATTCTTCTCTTGATCCTCCTCCTCTCATCCTTTTAAGAATGAGAATAAAAAATTAAATTTCATCATGCCCGAAGGAGTGTGAAGTGATCAAAGGTTAATAATGAAATACAATTAATTGGATACTCTAGCACCCAAAAACATTATTACTATTGTTATGAGACAAATAGAGTACATGTTGATCCCCACTAGAGTATATCAATAGTTAGTCCTCAAAAAGAAAGTATGTGACACTGATAGGATTAGAATGATCAACATGATCAATGAAGAAAGATCTCAAAACTGATATAATGTTTTATCTTAGACAAATTATAAAACTAATGAGAAAATATATTCCCTTAGTTATGGTTTTTTATTTGAAAATAGTCTCTAAAAGAATATGACTTGTCCATTGGCCTTCCAAGGTACTTTTGTTGTGTCCAAAACCATCAAGTGGTATTAAAGTGATCACATTAAATATTATAATTATTTATTATATTAGTAATAATTAGTCATATTAACTTTATTTTACATGTTATGTTTTATTTTTTCATTATTTTATCATTGAGATATCTTTATTATCCTCTTTGTTTCTTGATTTCTTAACCAAGTTATGTTAACAATTAACAAAGACTTCATTGGAAGAACCAATGTAGTGGTTTTAATAAATCCAGATGGATAAAACAAGGTTACATGATTTGTATTCCTTTATCATACATTTTTCATACTAGTTCATTACACTAGGATTGGTGTGGAATATAGACCATAATTTAATGAATACACATTGTTTTCATTAAATGCTCCCCATTTTGATCAGTGAGGGTGGTACATGATTTTTTCGGACTAAACATCATACAGATTGCTTATATTATGTGTATTTTATGTGGATTTGTGTAAAAAATAGGATCAAAATATGTCTTATTATTAATACCGCACTTGTATTTATTACCTGACATGTATATGATGTCACCTATGAAACTTGAAATACACACTTTTCATCAGTTATATATACCATATACCTCGAAAATGTCCATGAAAAGTATACGCCAACTCATTAGGAATGTCTTGTAGACATCTGAAGAGGAAAATCACATGTTGTGTGGCTAGCCTACACACGTCATATACATTAATTATTTAAATTTAAATGTTATATTTATTTAATAAATATATTAAACCTCATCGAACTACATTTTTAGAGCCATTATGTTGACAGTACATGTCATCCATTAGGTTTTATAATATATTAAATAATTAATTATTTCTTGTGTGATATTTGAAATTTCAATCTATGTATGGTCACTACATACTAAAAACACAGAACACATGAAATTATATAATAAAAGTTATTTTCATGTGTTCCTGGTGTCATTAAATTGACTGTACACACCATAAAATTATGGAACATTCTGTGTACTCAAATTTTTAGGTGATTTTATTATATATTATAAGGACCATTCGGATTAGTTTAGACAGGTACTCACTGAATTTATTCTCATTACAAAGTTGTGTACTATTTTAAGAAATTACAAATAAAATGAATTATTTTATTTTATTTAAAATCACAATGGATAGTAATCTCCTCAAAAATTGGATAGGATAAGTTAAAATGAATTAATAGATTAATAAGATATTTAATTGAATTATTCATAAGTTTTTTTATTATCAAATAATAATTTGAAATTAATGAAAGATAGATGTTTTATATGCATAGTCATTTCATGTGTATAGAAGATCATGAGCATTGAACAGATATCTATTGGTGTTAGTTTGATTTAATTTAATTTATTTGATGAGTATGCAAATATTTATTTTTAAATTAAATATGATTCCATGTGTGGAATCCCTCCATACATTATTATGTTAGACCATTGTGTTCAATGTTTTTTTTTCTAATCCCTTTTAAACAATCATTTGGTATACCATACCTATGTGAGAGTTTTAAAAAATCTAAAATAAAAGGAGTATCTAATTGTTCATGGAGTATGTTCAAGGAGGTATCGAGGTAGATGTGGTTCAAGATGGAACCAAGATGAAACTTGACCAGGAAATACATATGTAGATAGGTGTAATACTATAACTCATGCTAAGATTGGAACAAAGAGTTTCCCCTAGGGTCATGGGTTGTATTACTGTCCGCTCAATAAATTAAACATTATATGATATAATGATCAAATCATTTATGTATTTTTATAGAAATATAGAATAATTTATTTTATTGATGCAAGGATTTTATCACAAAAATAAATGATTTAATATGAAAATATATAATTATATTAAAAGGATTATGCATAATTTGTTTTGGTACATGGTTAACCACTTACTTAAAATTAAATTGATATTAAAAAGACATGTAAGTGATAAAATAAAAAAATGTATCTATATTAAAAAATACCTCACATTAATATTCAGTCATTATGCCATCTATTAATTGAATTAAGACAAACTAGAGTTAAATTGTTGGTTCAGGCCATGGCAGAGAGAACTTTTAATTATCATGTAATCATTAATAAGATGATGGTTTGATTTAATTGAACTTGTATTGAATTTAATTTCCATAGTCCATTCAAAAATATTTATAAGGACAATGTTGAGGAAATACAAATAATGATTTCAGGATTTGGGATTCAAATTAATGGATCATGGAGGTTCATGCACATATTTTGCAAGACTTCCCACTGAAACACCTACATATGGTTTCCATGGCCCTAGATTAGATCGTAATGAGGGAAATATGAATCCATGATAGTAAATTATATAAATTGATAGGAAATTACAAATTCAATGGTGAGGGTCCTTGAGAAATGATAAAATAGTGGGATTCTTTATAAAATTAATTATTATTATGCCTTATATAAATTCAAATCAAGAGAAATACTAATAATTTCCTCTATTGTTATATAATAATTATAAGTTTATCATTATCCTTATATCTAATATCAATGATAGAGAAATACCATCTCCTAACTGGTAGTATGTTCTACTAATGGTTCAGATGCCGATGGGTTGTGCTGCCCCATTAATGGAAATTTTGAAAGCTAGAATCCGTAATCCCTGATCAGTTCACTATGAATGTTAGTTTTGAGGATTTAACCATCAATTAAAAACACCAAAATAATGTACTAGATGTTTGAGGTTTTGTTTTTTCATTAATGTCTATTGAAATCCAGAAATTTCATGAAAACATGTATGCTTATAGCATGATACAACATCTTCATGATATTTATATGAACAGAGAATAATGAGAATGATTTCAAATTTCCAACGATCTCTTCCATAGAATGTTTGGAGAAATTTCCTTAACTATGCCATAAATATTCATAATTGTTGGATACATACAATTCCTAGAAGTTATAGAGTTTAAGATATATAAATAACTAGAAAATAATCTAATTCTTTCATCACCCCCTCATAAATTATCTGTTTTTTGTTAATTTAAATATGAAAACCACCAAGAAGTATTTTCAAGATATTCCCACTTTAATTATCTAATTAGGAAAGAGTAGAAAGTGTCAAAATCCTTTTGTCCTTATGGTTAATAAATTTAATTTCCATGAGAATAGATCCGAGACTAATTAGAATCCTAAATATTCTTTATAATGTTCATCTAAGAAGAATAGGATCCAGAGGAATGAATGGCAACATGAAATTGTCTATTTTTTCATGTGGTAGGAAGGGCTACTCAAAGAAAACAACCAACTGTATAGGGAATCTGGGGGAAGCTTCAGCTGCATTCATTGTAGAGTGAAATATATCATTTTTATAAATTGAATATAAGACTCATCGTGTGATTCACACATATATATTCAAATACATGATCTATTAGATTTTAATGATTTCTTGAGGTGAGGTAGATTTTTGGGTAGCCAATGGAGTTATAATTATTGTTATTGCAATTAGGGACTACTACCTCACATTACCATATAAAATTATCTTGGATATAAAATATTGTTATTGTGTTCATCAAGTTACAATAAATATTATATCTTTTTTATACTTGAATGAAATGGATCATTTTTCAAATTTGGAAATAAATTTGGATTTTTCAATAAATAAATCATTTTCTATGGTAATAATTATTCAAATAATAGTATTTATGTGTTGTATTAAAAAAATAGAGTCTTGTAAATTGATAAAGAAATATTTCACTTGACTCATACCACACCCAAATATAGAATCACTGAGTATATCATGTAAATGAGATGCGTATGACCGAATTAAAACAATATAGATATTTTGATTCATTTGAACTAATACTACATAGTTTATTTCATGCTTGCATAAAAGGAAAATTTTCCAAAGCCCCATTTAGTAGATAAGGTAAATGGTCCACTGAGATTTTTATTTTGGTTTATACCTTTTGAGACTCAAGGTAATCATAAATAAATAATATATAAATTGCATTATTTAATTAATACATTCCAAAAATAGTCACACAATCCATGGATGACAAGGTTTAGTGTCTTATAGAATATCTACATAAACATATTATTTTACAACACTTATTAACATTTCCCTATAACCATTATCTTTTAGACCCACTTCTAGATATCTCATATGAAATAATAATCTTCAAAACATGTAGAATGGAAACATAAGAAGGGGTAAGCTTGAATTTTTATTCAGTGAAACATATCAACTAGTCATAGTGGTTAGATTTTATATACGAGAGAGGACATAAGTATGAGAGTAATACCAGGTAGAAATATATAGATATTATAACTTGAAATGATAAAAATTTATTGATCATTATGGAACATGTTATAAAAACACAAGACCATTGAATTTTCTTAAAAACATGTCTTATAAACATATAACAAGCAAGAAGTCAATTAATAAAAATGCATAATATATTTAAAACATTTAATATCATAAAATTTCAGAAAAGTATGAAAACAAGAAAAATAGTAGAGAAGTAGTGGCAAAAACATAAGTATAGGAAAATAACATAAAAAATTGATCTATGTTCATCCATTAATTTTATGTAAAAATCCAAATATTTCCACCATTTGGTATGTGAAAAATAATCTTATTATGAACACACATCATTATCTCATGATACATAAATTCATAACCAATGAATTTTAAGGATATATGGGACCCTATCAGTCATTACCCATACTTATGAGCTCTTCCTAATGTAAAATCATTTATATTATAAAAAATTACCCATGAGATGAAAAATGGGTTTTATAACATTTCCAAATGGTATAAAAAACATGATCATTTGATACCAAAAACATTATCTTCATTAAAAAAATTATTTTGGGTTATTTATGAATCATTGAGTAATCATAAAAAATCCTTTAAAAATTATTAAGAACCCAAAATTTATTTAATTATTTTTTTTCTTAATATCATTATAAAAACGTGATTTTTTAGTAACATTTCAAAAACCTTTTTTGAAAATTAAGAGAAAAATGTTTAATTTTTTAAAAAATTACATTCCAATAAAGATACTTTGAAAATAAACAGATTATGTGTAAAAATTTGTGGTATAATAGAATAATATATGATCATTCAATGTAAAATCCTTTGAAATATTTTAAAATTACCTTATTGCACACCCACATTGTTAAAAGGATATGAAAAAATTAGTTTTAAAATAGAGGAGAATATAAGGATGGTTAGAGGTAAATTTTTTCATTGATTTTTCACTAGGTAAAGAATAATATTTATGGGAAGTGAAAACATGTATATGGAGAAAAATTCCATTAAAAGAGATATAAATTATTCTAAAAAAATACATTCCACAAAATAATAGATTCACCGAGGAAGAATGACTAACAGTGAAACATGTTTTGTGTATAAAATAATGTGGAAATACAATATAACATTATCATAATTTAGATACTATTTTTATTGAAAGAATTTTAGATAAAGAGAAGTTAAGATAACTCAAGGGAAGGATTTTAGTCACAAAAAACCTATTACGAGTTTGGAAAAATTTTAATCCAATTTCATTGGAATATTAAAAATCGTATGGTTCAATAAATACCATAAATTAAATCACATGTCATGTAAAAATTCATTCTTCGGTAGTATGTACACTGTAGAAATAAAATATTTTTGTATAACATTAAAACATATATCAATGAATAGAAGTTATGATGAAAACCCATGAAACATTAGTAACATTTTAATCAATACCACTAAAAGAGAGGACATATAATTTTCCATGAAATAAAAATATTAAAAAATAATTCATGATATTATATATCAAATTATCAGAATATAAACCACATAAAATTGTTTACTTTCTTACAATAAAAGATGTCTCAAATAGTGGAATTTGAAATGAAAAACCTAACATTTACTCCCTCTTATTTGAGTGCATTCTAACCTCTAGTATCATTAAAATTACTATATTAATCATATATTTCATAAAATTATTCATTAATATTTCCTTTTATAAAATTATTTTATAAATATTCAATACATTTTTATAAGTTATTTATCAACTTTATTCAAAATTAGGTGCTATAAATCATGACCGTTTTATAGTTTTTAGATAATGGAATTGTTTTTATTCATTATTATCTCTAATTTCATCCTTAATATATCATAGTAGGTGTTGTAATATATGTTTCAAAATAATTCATAAATTGCTAATTTCGTTTATGATGTTTTTTGTAACATTTTGAGATGATAAAATCGAAGACTAGCTTTTCTGGTGAATTTATCGAATAAAAGGTGATATATTAATATAATTATTAGATATTGATATTATGAATCCATAATAATATTTATATATTTAGGAAAGTATTATTACATTATTTTACTATAATATAACATTTTTCAATCATCCATTATGTCAACATTACAACATCACTCATGTAGGTGGTAAAAATGACCTAAACAACAATGTGTTATATTTATTGAATGAGTTAGAGAATATTATTATATAATTTCATTATAAATTTTAAAATTTTTAGAAAATATCATAAATACCATAAATATTCATTAAAATCATTCTTATAACCATACAATATGGGCATTTATGACAAATAAAATTAATCATTTGTAGAGTTGGTAGTCCGCAGGAACACAAGAATAATGATCTCATTTCTCAATGAATAGATGGAATGATAGTATATAAAAAACTATCATTTAACTAATTTATTATTTAAATATAAAACATATTTATTCATTAAATCCATTTGTGGTAACATCCATTATATCTGATGATGTAAGAAAATCCATATCACATTGGGGATGTAGTTGCCTTCACGTTCACTTCATCGATGCAATTTAGTTTATATAGTGGATAGATATGATTAAATATTTGTTATATAATTCATATCATGAATATTATTTATAATAAATATATTTCTATAATTATGTTATAATGTTTCTAAATTATTTAATGAAATATTAGAATAAAATAAATTCCTAAGAGAATGAAACACTCATGTTGGGAGACTTGATTTTCTCTTAGAAATCTAGTTGGATGTGAAGGCCTTAAGAAAACTTAAGGTGACCAGAAATTTATATAGCTGAGAGAGGTTTTTAGGAGGATAATTATTTCAGTATTTTGAGTAAGAATTAAAAGTTGAAGATAAACTTTTAATTAGAGGAAGTGGTATCATTTTATAAGATAAGAAAAGGGGATTTTTGGAAACACGCAATAATATTCTGTTATCCCGTGACACTATTCAATGGTAAATGGATATAAAGGGGGAAATAGTGGGTGAGGGAAAAAATATGGTTGAAAATACTCTATCAAATTTATTTTTAAACAATTTAATAGTAATTATAGGGTTTTTTCTTTTAACATTTTTCCCAAATTAATTTTTACATTGGTAATTAATTTTTAACTTAGTAATTAACATTAATGACAAAAAATAAGATTGAATACCATTACCTAATTTGAAACATATTATTACAAATATTAAATAAAATTTATCAAATAAAAATTCATTATGTAAAGAAATTAATTTTATCAGAAGCGCAAGTAAAGTGAAAAAACATGTTTTCTTAAAAAAGTATTTTTAGGAAAAAGATTTATTTTTAGGATAAAATTGTCACCATATTTGATTTTAATGAATATATAATAATTATTATTATTAAATGTTTGTTTATTATATATTAATATAAATCAAAACCATCATTTCATCATGTTATAATTAGTTAAAAAAATAGTTGAAAACCATTTTTCATAAAAATAAATCACAAAAAATCAAAATGTTGAAAATTTGTTTATAATTTCGACAATGTATGTTGACATGATTTATTTTACTCTATAATATATAATTTTATATGAAAATGTTTAAAAACATTAAACGTATTCGTATAAAAAATAATTATAGAAAAGTGACAACATTAATAAATTTGGTATTTTCACTATTTACCCAAAAATTAATTATTTTTGAGAAATAATAAAATAATTTTTAACTAAAATGACTTGGATAAATTATAAAATTATGTTAATTTTTTCAAATTCACAACCTATTATTTGTAAATATTAATTTTATTTAAAATTATAAAATATAGCGAAGAAATGTTTTTATCGAAAGAACAAATTTTGGTATGTTAACTATGACTAATTATTTTAGTGGTAATATAACTTGTTATTATTAAATTAATATAAAAATATTTTGTTAAAGTATAATTTATTTTTCTATAAAATACATTTTTTAATATAAAGGTAATTTATTGAAATATACTTTTCAAAGAGTATATAAATTTATGGTATATTGATATAAATATTTTATTATATTTTAATATAATCTTAATTTCTACAAACAATACCCTTATGATTTCTCATAATACATAATGTTTAGGTAAGCTATGGTTTCATTTTTCGGTTGTGGTTTAGCTAGCATAGATCTTGTTCCAATATCCATAAGCTTGAACTTCTTCTATATATGGTTTTTCTCAAACTTTAATTTACAAATATCAACTTGGGATTGGTCTTGTGGAAACCCATGAAAAGATAACATTATTATAAGTTTGGATAAGTAGGATTCATAAGTAAAACTTATTCTTCTCAGTGACATTTATTCATATTTTCCTTGTTGGTTTTCTGATATTGTTACTTCAATTTACATCGGGTTATTTAATTGATACGCTTTAACGACCATATCTATTATTCAAAATATATCATTTGTTCTCTTTCATTTTGTTTTTCATTTATAACACACTATTAAAATAATGTTAATTTGAGGATATAAAATTATAGAATCTTTTTTCAATTGTAATACTAATTTGGGTGGAACTTTTCAGGCTAAATCCACAGGTGGGTACTCTTAATTAAAAAAATTTAATGACGACATTAATAGATATAAACATATCTACTTAATAAGGTCAAGTGAGATTCATTTAATAGATTCATGGAATATGTTAGTGAAGATGAGAACCAACTTGGTAAGATGATTAAGAACCTTCACTCAGGCCATGATGGAAAATATCTTAATCGATAACACAATGATTATTTATTGAAGTTTTGGAAATTATCACAAATCACTAAATTTTTTTTCCATAAAGGAATGGTGTAAGAAAAAGGAGGAACCAAACCCCGTTAAACATAGTGAGATAAATAATTAGTCATTAAAGTCTTATATTATCCTTTTTAGGATATCTATTGTAGACATCAACATACATACTAAACTGACTACCAACTAAATCAATACATGGTATTCTATATTATATTTTGTTTGGAAATAAACCTATCATGTCACATGTATGAGTGTGGGGTTTAGAATCATATGGTAATTCTTTATCTGGTAATAAAATTACACTATGATGCACTATGTGTATATTTATATGGTATCCTAATGAAATAATATTACCTATATGATCCTTCGAATAAGAATTTTGTGGTTAATAGACATCCCAATTTTATTTAAAGAGATCATATATCCAAAGGAGATTGTTGGAGGGATATAGACTTCAATTAATTCCAAAATCAAGATACACAAGAGTTGGGATATGAATATATTCCAAAAGTCCTTATGTAGAAGGATGTTATAGAGGAAAAATTACTGCATAATAGTATTATAGGTGTTAGGGAAACTAAACGATATGGAATTATAGTCACCGAGGATGGTGACTCATTATTAGTTGATGATATTTAGCATGTAACCTACAAGGAGATACTAAGTGGAATATAAGTTTCAAATTGAAGGAATATTTGAGTCATGTAATGGATTCCATCTACCAGGATATTATATATCCTCTAGTGGATATAAATCATATAGTTTGTAAATTGGTATTCAAGAAGATATTGGACATGGATAGTCAAGATGGTACCTGTAAGACATGAATAGTTTCTAAAAGGTTCAAAAAACATCATGGAATTGACTATTGTCAGGACCTATCCAACTAGGGCTCGTACCACGACTCCCAAATCCCCCCTCTAATAGTCTAGAGGTTGGAATCTAGCATAGGGTAGGCATATCACTATCCTGTGAGGCCTTATCCAAAGTACATGTACACACACACACACATCTACAAGCCCATATAAATGATGAAATGTAAAAAAACTGAACAAACATGAAGGCATAAATCTAAATCCTATAACTAGAGTATTACATAAAGTAAAATAAAGAAAACATGGCCAAATACAAGACCACTGGAAAGAGTCTTTAACACAAGCCCCACCTGAACGTAACGGTACTAGGACTACTGTCTGAAATTCTTGGGAACACACCTCGATATGTCTGGTCTCACTAAGAATTGTATAGTCTTGATTCACCTAGGACCCTATTCGAGGGTCGACTGTTTTCTTAAGACACGAAAAATGTGGTAAGACCCCGTATAGGTGTGAGTATTAGAATAATTAGTAGTACACCCCGAAAACCCAAAAGAATATAACAATGGGAAATATACTCATATCTATACAGGTATATGTCTATATTAAAAATAATAAGAATATCTAGATATAATCAACCGAGATACCCAATCTTGATGTAATCCACAACAATAGTATACATAGACTAGGATTTTAGTTTGAAGTTTTCACAAAGTACTCATATGGGAGAACACACTCCTGAGTCCTATGGTACTCATGATTTCTATCTGAGAGGTATTCCTCATTGGGTCTTGTCATGAAATATAATACACTAAATGACCTGGAGAGAATACAATACAGTGATAGAGATCACATCCATGTCCATGGGGTGATAAAAACAACTCTATCTAGATTGACCTGCTAAGTATAGGATCAGGTCCTAGTATGATTTGTCACGTCGATACCATGAAATCCACATAGGGAACAAAGATGAATAGATGATCCCACTCCATGCCACTTGGGGGATTCCATCAACTATATCTATGAAGTAATGCAGATGGGAGCATAAACCTATAATTATGAAATGATTCATACTAACCTTCAGGGAAACAACAAGGGGAAAGAAACTGAACCTAACTTGTCTAAGATACAATGTACAATATATCAAAGCCATGTATGAATTATTACATGGTGTGTAGTGGGGTTACACACAATGTTCCTTGACCCCAGGTTCTGCCCATGAAAATGAACCATGTCATCAAACCATTTATGTATAGTATAGACGAGAACAAGGCATGTATAGGGGTTACACGCCATGTCCTTGTACACTGGGTCCCATACATGTACTGCAGTCGTATGCTAGTACATGGCATTATAATGTGTGCCCATGATAGTGTACCCATACCCAGGGTTTCTTGTGTACATGGTCCAGGATTCGTTGTCTACGAGAGTACATGTTGTACAAGAAACCAGTGTGCTCCACCCCATGTTCATGTTATTTACCATGTACACACCGAGTCTTCCAAAGGGAGATATATGCCGAGTAGGCTGGGACTACATGATTTGTGTATAAAGGTTCTCCAAAAACCATTATTCTTCTTCTTGATCACACACATGTAGTCATTTATATGGAACCTATCACTAATAGTACTGGTAACCTAGGATTATCTTGGCTGAGCCTCATCACCTCTTGAACCACCGATTCATGTGTGTAATCTGTTCGAAAAATGGATCTATTGTCTTACATCAATTCAATCCAAAGTATACTGAATATTGTGAAATAAGGAATCAATTTTCAATCAAGTCATCTTTGTTTCCACTTTTTCACCACCATAATGTGGTTCCAATCTTGGATCTACGATATCAGATCATTGTGCCAAGAAATGGATGTAAAATCATAGAGTGATCGAGATTTGTTGAGTCATGACCCAAATGGGGAACTCCCAAAATGAATAATGAATGGTGGGAGAAAAGAAAAAATTGAATCAAAGGTAATAGACCTCGATCGATGTTTATATTGATCTTGACTCATTGTTGTTATAAAAAAATTGAATAAATCTATAATCACAAATACAAGAAATTTTCCAATAAAAACCCCACAAATATAATCCCATCCAGCAATACACACGATCTGTGAATCAATATATTCATCTATTGATTCACCTTCATAATTGAAATAAAGATTAGGGAATAAAAAAATTAAAGCATTTCCCTGCCTCGATTCAGGTCGATCACTGATGAATAATGACCTGTCATCATCATCATCATTGGAAAGATCCATAAAATTTTAGGTGTATCAATCTTTGACTCACAAATTCATCATTGTTCATGTGAGAGGATTCTCCATGGCTCTATACAGTAACCCTCTAAAGGCACTAGGGTTATGAGGATAACCCAAGGGGATTTTTCATATAGGTTTATTTAAAGAATAACTAGTCATTGTGTCAATCGCTCAAAATAAAATAAATCTATTCAATTATTTTATTCATTTCTATGACCATGATAATGTTTCCACAAATGAACTGCACTGACTAATGATAAGTCACACCTAGGGTAAACATCATGTTCTGAACTCAATTAATCCATTGTATTTATGATCCAGTTACCCATTTGGAATTTATTCCATTTTTCAGGAAAACTGCATCTATGTACTATTTAATATATTACATATTTTTAAAATTTTTATTCCAAGTGAACTAGGCCATTGAATCGTATGTCATCTCATCTATAGGTCTAAAAAATAATCCCTATAATATTTAAAAAAAATTCATAGAAAGTCTCAGATATTACATTCTCTCAACCTTGTGGTTGCATGCCCCCCTAAAATCCAAAACAAGGGATACTCAAAAAAAATGTGGGTAATGAGCTTGAATCTGAGTCTCCCGCTCCCATATTCTCTCTTAGAGATTCTCATGTTTCCACCGGACACACAATAATATAATTAATCACCCATGAAGGACCCTATCATTCCAATCCACGATCACCATCAGGTTCTCTGCAATGTTTGCTCCATCCACGATTTGCGGATCACCCGAGTAGATAAAGTGCAATGAGTCATGCATGTACCTCCTCACCTACAACACGTTAATGATTTCATATGCTCATCCCAACAGTAGAGGTATATCCAAGTAGTATGTCACCTCACCAGATCTACCTTGTAATTAGAAAGGGTCAATGAACCTAGGAAATAGCTTTCTGCTCTATCCAAATCTCCATAACCCACACCAAGGTGAAACTTGTAGGAACACATGGTCCAATTCGTAGAACTCCAAAGACCTCCATCACCTATTATCATAATAATTGTAATAGATCTATGAAGTCTTAATTTGCTTCTTGATGATCTATACCTTCTCGGTTGTAGATCACACCAACTATGGGCCCATGAGTGCTGACTATCATGGGTCCGACTAGCAAAGTGGTGATGTACAGTGTCACCCATAACAATCCTACAATGGTTTTGTACTGATTGTAGAATAATATCCACTATTGTAGGTAAACTCCACCAGTGGTAGGTGATCCTCCCAACTATGTCCGAAATCCCATATGAAATTTCAAAAAAAATCCTCCAAAACCCGAATAGCCAACTTAGTATGGCTGTTAGTTTAGGGGTGAAACATTTTCCCCTAGCATATCTGGGTCCCTAAAACCTCCTATAATCCCTTCCACAACTTGGATGTAAATAGATCATCATTTTTCAAAACAATAATCAATGAGACTCCAGGTAGTCGGACTATCTCCTTCATGTATAGGCAATTTCAAGCTCACTACTGAGCTCTATTCTCATATAGCTAAGAAGTGGGCCGACTAGTTCGGCTGGTCTAGGATTACCCAAAATGGAATCATGATCCTTAAATATACATGGTAATTCCATCAAAAAGTCCATATATTTTCCATCCCACATCTAGTTTGGCAACTCAATGGGATGAGTTAAACCTGTTGGAACTTGTTGGTTAACCTTCACTTATAGATAGGTAAGGCATCAAGAGACGAAATCTGCAACAACCTTCTTCATCCATGGAAACAAAAATTAACTTCATATGTCCTATTAAATATTTTCCACACCTATATGTAACGCCAAAGGATATATATGAATATATATTAGAACCTCCTCCCACAAGGTCATTGGAACCATCATGCGTCCTTTTAAAAGAGCGATGTGCTCTCCACCTTTTGAAAATCCATCGAGAGCATGACATGCAGATATATGAGTATGTAGGGTCTCATTATTGGTTTACCCAAGAAATAACTCCCTAACACACTATAGAAGTATAGGGGTGACAACCATAAACTAGAGATAAGATGCTTTGTCTCCATCCACAACAGATAACTACAACGAGGCCAACTACTCTGATGCCTCATTCAGAAATTTTGAAAAAGATATTCTGCTGAGAGAACCTGTTACCAAATTCGCCTTCCTAGGATTATAGACAATTTATAATTCATAATAATGGAGGAAATATATCCATAACCTCTATCTCAAGTTGATATCATTCAGAGAGAATATTTACTTGATACTTTTGTGATCATAGTAGATGATAAACCACTCACCCATCAGGTTGTGTCACCAAGTCATCAGGGAAAGGATTACCACCACTAAAACAAGATCTTGTGTCATGTACTTCTTTTCATGTGGTGTCAACTTACATGAACCATAAGAATAAATTCTTTCCTCTGAATTGTAAAACAACCAACCCATGTTCCTGATTCATCGAAGAGAACTACACACTTGACACCTTACTATGGTAATCTCAAGATGGGAGCAGTTGTCAAACTTTACCTAAATTGATTAAAATACTACTAGAATCTCTATATCCATATTAAAGTATACTACTTTAAAGTAAAATATGTCATTGGTGTTGATACACTGGAGAAATCATGTATGAATCTTCATTAATAGTCTGCCAACCCAAGAAAGCTCTGCACCTCCATCACGCTCTTTGGTGGCTCACATGCTAACATCACCTCAACCTTAGCTGAGTCCAATTTTAATCCATCAAACAAAATAGTGTGTCCTAGAAATTGGACCACTAAATCCAAAATAGTTATTTTTAGAACTTTGCATAAATATGGTGCTCTTATAGAACATCCCAAAACCATCATTAAGTGTCTTGCAAGATCCTCCTCAGACACCATGCACACAAGGATATTGTCAATGAATACTACCATGAACAAGTATAAGAAAGGATAGAATATCTTGTTCATGTGTCCCATGAACACATCAGGGGAGTTATTCATTCCAAATGGAATCAACTTGTACTCATACTGATTATAGGGACACATGAATGTCATCTTCAGTATATCCTCATCCCGTACTCACAGCTGGTGATAGCCTGGCCTGAGGTCAATATTTTAGGAGCACTGATCCCCTCTCAACTAATCATATAGGTCATCAATAATCATTAGTGGATATTTATTCTTCACGATCTCCTAGTTCAAGAACCGGTAGTCCACACACAACCTCAAGCTATCATCTTCCTTCTTGGAAAACAAAACTGGGTTTGTCCAGGGTGAAACACTAGGTCTAATGAAGCCCTTCCTCTATAAGATCTCGAACTGTACCCTCTGCATGAGAAGATCTGTAGTAGCCATCCGCTATTCTAGTGTAGATATCAATTCTCTCCTGGGATGTCGATCAATGTAAAAGTCCATATCTGGGGGGGAGGTAGAAATGGAACATCAGTGGGAAAGATGTCCTTGTACTATGCCACCACTATAGGAAATTGGAAAATCATAACATCTACTACACCAATGGTTAGGCTAGCCAACTAATGAGTAATCGGCTACACCATCCTATTCATGATCCCATCCTACACTGCATGGGTTTCCTTTTCACCAAAAAAGGAAAATCGGGTTCTAACACTACGGACACACCACACCCTTTTCCAAAAATAGTTAATATGACCATGAACTATGGATAACCAATCCATACTAGGAATGACATCGTAAGGCCTCGACACCGCTACAAATATATCTCAATAGAAACTCTCACCTCCAAGATTCAAGTCACCCTATCGAAACCAATTTGTGATCACTGGATCATCTCTAGTAGGAGTATCCAAGCGCAAGGGTTGAGCTAAGGTCTCATCTACAATCTCTAAGAATTGAAAATGATATGTGGAGAGAGTGTAATGACTCGAACCTTTCTCGATCAGTACTGCATCTATGGTATAAAAGACAAAAATCATATCTTGAATCATTCCCGTCGTTCTTAGGTTGAAGGTTTCAACCACCTACATCTTTTCCCACCACTATTTTTTATATCTCTAAGCCTGGTGTGGAAAGGCTGGGGGTGGTGTTGGTAACAAGTCTAAATTTAGATCACTTCCTACTATTTGGCTACATCCACCACCCTAAAACGCCATCTATTTTTATTCATTGTATCATCCTCCATGTCCCACACATAGTCTCTCTATCAGCAGTACGATGGGTCGGGAAATTTCAGGTGAGATATCCCACATCATCGCATGGGTAGAAATGCCTCCCTTAGGGATAATTAGACCCACCATGTGATCCCTATACTGCATATCCTTTTTAAGAAATCCTCCTGAAATGTATCCCATGTCTTGGTATCTGATACTAACATCAGCACACTGCCTCTGAGGTATCTAATCCTATTTTCCCACTACTGACAATCACTAGTTGTATTTTCTCAGCCATGAAACTCTTGACCACCAAAGTTGTCTATAGGACCCCAGCATATGTAGGAATTCGTAGAGGAATAAAAATTTCTTGGATGTCTATACACAAACCTCGCTTTAATTTTTGATCCTTGAATAACTGATATTGAACTATATCCATAAAGTACTTATAAATGTTGGTAAATCATGATGAATACTCATATACTGTCACACTGCATTTAATGAGATATAGAGCTCCTGGATATATACAAACATCACCATAGTTGGTTATAAATATTCTCTAAAGAGATAATAAAGCTCTGTCCATGAAAGAGATTCCTCATTGTAAGATAGGATAAATAAATCTTGTCATCATCTTGTTGATCCATGAATAAGACTCACTGTTAAGACCACCATCTAATCTGATGGTTTCATAACTAGATGGAAAACTCATGTCACTGCCTCATGCTAGTTCTTAGATGCCTATGGGTTGGGCTCACCTCAGAACCTGAGGGATCTTTACCACTAAAAATCATGAAGGGAACTTAGTCTGCACTACTCTTCTGCTGGTATTGTGGGTACTATGTGCTTCTCTACAAGTGGTGGTACAACTAGTGAACTACTGAGAGGTAACATATCATGAACTAGTCCCTATATAGACACCTCATCACTAATGGGATCAACCTCTTGATCGAGCTATTGAATAATAGATGACATACGTCATGGAGGCATCCTGAAATAAATAAGATGTACCAGGGTAAATGTGTATATCTAGAGACCTGACTCAAGAAGGAAATTGAAACCACAATCCATTCCTATATGTTTCATGTATGATTTTTTTTCCCTAAAACAAGTGTTCCCATGTACCGAGTCAAAAAAGCAGTTGATCAGAGTCCTAGTATATAGATATGTCAGCTTCCACAACAACACTAGAGTCACTATCAAAAAAGAAGAACTCGAAACACTTATCATTTCTTTCGACAAACCCATATCATTGACCACATGACCTAAAGAAGAATCGACCACTCTGATAACACTTTGTAATGACCCGAACCAGTGGGGCCCATATCGTGACCCCCCAAGCCCACCCCTAATAGGAAAGGGGCTGGAGACTTGTGCCGAGTAGGATTATCACTGACATGGTAGGCCTTAGCCAAAGTACATATACACCTGAACACATATCCAAGTTTATACAAAGGATGAAAAGTAAAAAAACTAAACAACCATTCATGCATAAAAATAAATCCCATAACCAGAGTACGAAGGGAACTAAGAGAAAGTAAACAAGAGCAAATAAAATCCCACCAGAAAGAGTCTGTAACATAAGTCCAACCTGAATGTAAAGGTACTTGTACTGATTTATGAAAGACGCCTGAAAAAATACATTCTATATGGTCTCATTAAGAATTGTTCGGTCCTGGTCTTCCTAGGACTCCATCAGTGGGTCGATCATCTACATGAGATATGACATGTGAGAGCAAAGCCCATAAAAGGTTGAGTATAACAATACTCAGTAGGACACTCCAAAAACCACAAAACATATAAAAAGGGAAATATTTTCATCTCATCACATTTATATGTCTATAGTTCATATAGCAAGAATAACTATATATACTCAACCAAGACACATAATCAAGAGCTAATCCACAACTATAGTATACCAAGACTAGGATTTCTATTATGAGATTCCACAAAGTACTCATATGGGAGAAGACACTCCCAAGTTCGATAGCACTTATGGCATCCTTCTGAGAGGTACTACCCATCGAATCTCTTTGTGAGAAATAATATGCTAATATATTTGAAGATAATATGATACACAGATATGGATCACAATTAGGGAAATAGGGTAATACCAACAACTCCATCTTGATTAACCTGTTATGTAGAGGAACGATGCCCAATAGGGTTGGTCAATTCAATTCCAATAACTCCACCTAGGGAATGAAGATGAAATTAGGATCGTACTATGGGCCTCTTAGGGGGATTCCAACAACTCTATCCAAGAAGTCATACAAAATGGATAGTAGTCCAGGGAGTAAGAAATGATTCATACCAACCGTTAACTAAACAATAAGGTCAACGACCTCTAATGATATTGTCTAATATACAAAGTGAAATAAATATAATCCATGTGTGAAAGAGTCCAAAATGTGTAAAGGGGTTACACATCATTTCTCGTGACTTTAGGTTCTGTCCATGTAAATGCCCTATGTCATCCAACAATGTCTGTGTAGTATAGGGGAGTACACGATGTTTCGAGGGGTTACACATTGTTTCCCTATATATCGGTTCTCATCTTTGTACTCGATCCATTTTTCATTACATTGTTCGAGGCTGTGTACCCATGCATGTGTAACAGTATACGAGGTAGCCTATGTACATGGTCCAAGATTTTTCATGTGGGGGAATATGTGCCGTGTAGGAAACCCATGTACTCCATCCCATGTCCATGTAATTTTCCATGTACGTGTTGAGATGTCCAAAGGGGGTTACACACTGTGTAATCAAGGAAAATAGGTTGTGTGAATTTTTTTCTATAAACCCTTATTATTCCACCTGATCACATCTGCACTATCATCGCATCAAAATCCAGCTCAAATCACACTGGTAGCCTAGGATCTTCTTAGTCGAGCCTCGACATCACTCGAACAACTGATTCGGTCTAATCCATTCGAAAAATGTATCTATTCATAGTTATTCATTCCACATAAAATAATGATGAATAGTATGAAATCAATAATCATTCACCATTTGATTGTCACTGTTTCCACGTTTTCACAACCCTCATGTCGTTCCGGTCCCATATTTATGATATCTGATCATTACACCAAGAAACAGGTGCACAATAATTTATTTATCAATATTTTTAAGTCATGTTCCAAAAATATATTCACATGATGAATGATGAATGTGTAGGAGGGGAATTACAAATCTATCAAGAGTAACAAAGCTCGATCGATGCTTGTTTCGATCTCGATTCATTTTCATTAAAACGATAATAGATGAAATAAATAATAAAAAAGGCAAGAATATATCCCATAAAACCCCGAATATATAATCCCATCTTGTAGTATACAAGAAATGTGAATCAATACATTCATCAATTGATTCATATTCGTAGTAGAAACAAAGAATGGGGAATAAAAAAATTAAATCACATGCCCTACCAGTATTTAAAATATGGTCTTTGTCTGTCTAGAATAGGGCATTAAGAGTGCAATAAAAGAATTGTTAACTGAGGTGAAGTTAAAGGGGGTCCCTTTAATCAGCACTTAGAAAATAACTAATAATTGGACCTTCAATCAGTTCTATAAATAGTGCTGATAAAATACTCTTTTATCAGTGTTTTTTAGCACTGAAAAAAGATAAAAAAAATTAAAAAAAAATATTTTTACAATTCGGGGAGGGGATTCAACAGTGCTTGAAGCCCCCCTTCAATAGCACCCCACCATATCCCACACGAACCAGCCACCCCCAGGTCATTAACAGCACCCCACCCCCCTTTAATAGTGATAATCCTTATTCCCCACCCGCGCGGGTGACCTTCATCTCGCAGGATTCGAACTCGTGACTTGTTACCTATAGTGACTAAACCTTTGATACTCCACCATATTGTTTTATTGTTATTTTATTAATATATCAATTTATTTTTATATATACTTAGTTTAATTTATTTATATATTAATATATATATTAACATATATATATATTAATATATATATATATATTTAGTTATATTAATATATATATTTATATTTAGTTATATTAATATATATATCCTTACATTAATATATATATATATATACATATCTATAAATTAATATATATATATATATAGTTATATTTATATTCTAATACATTTATTCGTATATTAATATATATTTATAAAATCGGTTTTAAATACATATATAAAATAAGATTTTTTGTGCGTATTTATAAATAAATAAATACATATATACAACATAGACACACACATATTATTTTTGTCTTTTTATGTATAATTATACATATTTATAAATATTTACAAATAATATATATTAATATGTATATACATATGTTTAGACCATATAGGTAATATATATCAGTTTGTCAATACCGACGCACACAAATATATACGCACACACACAAACACATCATATTGGTATATAAATATTAATATATTTCTATTTTAAATAAAATGGATATTAGTTTTTTTATATAAGGCTTATATATTGAGAAATATAATTTATATGTAGATATGATTAATTATTTATTGATAAATTTATTTTTTGGGTGAATATTTAAAAAAATATGTATATATATTTATATAATTGATTAAAAGTAACATCACATTATGAAAAATGACAAAATTTCAAAGCCATAATATCAATAAAAATGTAACCCCTTTGAATAAATTTAGTCCCCAGTGAAAAAGTCAAAAGACCCCATGAAACAAGGATGAAATTCCGTCGAATGTTAACCAATTTGATTATTGCGGACTAAACACTCAGTTTTGGAGGTATTATGGGGCCTTTTGGCCTCAAAAAATGTTACATAAGGTTCCCATTGGTTATTAACATGTAGATCTCATCGCAAGATTCGATTTTATATATTGTAGTGCTCTAACAAACACCCGGATCAAATGTTATGGCTATTTGAATATTGTGTTACATTTTCAACTTATTTTAGATTTTTTTGATTATTTGTGTCTTTAAATTGTTATTAAATGATTATTAGTTGATGATAATTAGAAAATTATTAATTGATAATATTGGTTAAAATATTTTAAATCCATTTTCACTAAATTTCTCATATATTAAATATAATTCTCTGTTTATACATATCTAAAACATATTTAAAATTATATATTATATTTATGTCAATAAAAATATACTTATATATCAATATATAATTATTCATTATTTTCTAAGAAATATACACTTTATCGGTGCTAGGGAAAAGTGATGATAAAGCACCCCATTATCAGCACTACTAAAAAAATTTATGTTAAAGGGGTACCCTTTAACAACACTAAAAGAATAGATGATAAAGGGTCACTTTTAAAAATGCTTTTAAAAGTGGCCTTTAGTAGTGCTTTTTTTCATTGATAAAGGAACCCACTTTATCAGGTCTTTTTTAGCGTTATTAAAGGGTGGTGCTGCGGAAAACCTGTTTTGTGGTAGTGTACCTCGATTCAGTTCAGTCATAGATGAAGAACGATGTTTCTTCATAATTATCATTTCCAATATTCATCTAATTAGAGTTGCATCGATATTTGACTTATGACTTCATCATTGTATCCCTGATAGGATTCCCCGTTCCTCTTTCCAACGATCCTCTGAAGGCTCCAGGGTTATATGGATAACCCTGTGGTTTCTGAATAATAGTATATTTAATGGTTAATCAGTAGCTATGTCAAAATTTCGAAATAAAAAATAATTTTATTCAACAAATTTATTTATTTCGGTGCCCATGATGAATTATAGACAAACGTCCCAGGACGACTAATGTTAAATCTCTTCTGGGGTAAACATCGCGTTTTGAACTCAACGGTTCCTTCATTATTCTAATTTGGATAACCATTTAGAATTTATTCCACTTCTCAGTAAAAAAATGTGTCCAAACTTTTTAAAATATTTAATATATTTCAAACATTTATCACAGGAACACTAGGCCTCAGAATCGTATTCCCTCTCAGCACCTAGTCTAAAAAATAATCCATATAATATTTAAAAATAATAGGCATAAAATCCAAGACATTTAAACTATAAATAAAACTATTCACCAGTTTCTATTATAAAATCAATCAGAATTTTAATTTCCATAAAATATTACCATGTATATGTAATTTTTTAGATGAAAGTAAAAAGATATTTACATAATTGGAACCTTCATGAAAGTGTTTATATAACACAACACAAATCATTTGTGACTCCAAAGGTTTCCAATAATGCATGGATGTCGTAGAAATCCGTTTATGGATTAAATTAAGAATCCAAGTCCTGGAAAATTCAATTTTATGAAGTCATAATGTAATTTTGTTTCATTAAACATAAATTTGTGACTTGTGTATATAAGTAGTTTTGTGGTAGTGTGGTCATTTTCCTAATAGTTTATGTCTATTACATACTACTACTTGGAAAAAAAATACTAGCCTTATACTATGTTTAATAAAGGTTGAATACATGCCTCTGCATGATGTACTCAGGTGAAGTGGAATATATTCTTGGAATCAGGATCCAACAAGATAGTTCCAAGAGTTCACTTGGACTAACTCAAAGTACATATGTTAATAAGATACTGAAGAGATTCAGTATGAAAAAATACAAGAGGGTATTATTTTCATTTTAATATGGCATTAATATTTCTATGAAAATGTGCCCTTAGTTATATAAGAAAATATATAAGATTTCTTGGACTCCATACACATCAGTGATCACATAAGTCATATATTATATGTTATGTAAATTTCTAGATTTCACCTACACCTTAAGTATGGTAGTGAGATATCAAACTAACCAATGTGACCAATATTGGATTGTATTCAAGAATATCTGTAAGTATATAAGGTATACTAAGGATATTTTCTTGGTCCATGGATGTTACTAGGAATGTATCATCAAGGAAATGTATAAGCTATTTTAAAAATAGATCATGCTAATTTGAAATCACAATTGTGATACATTTTCACTCTCAATGGAGGATTTGTGAGTTTGAAGAGCTCAAAACAAGTCACTGTCACCAATTTTTTAATATATTATCAGTATATTATGGATTTTTAGGAATCTAAATAAGTGGTTTGGATACAGAAGTTTTTCCAGGATCTTAATGTTGTTCCTAAAAATAAAATAAAATATCACATTACATTGTGATAACACTACAATGATGGCTATTACAAAGGATCCAAGATCACATCACTGGATGGAGCACATACATCATAAATATAAACCCTTGAATGGGTTTTCTTTGTGAGGAAAAATCACTATAAATATAGTTCCCACTAAATATAACATGGCATACTCATTAAATAAAGCCTTAACTCAGCAGAAATATGATCATAATGTGCGAATTATCATACTAAAAGTAACTGGTAGTTATCTCTAGTCCAAGTATAAGTATGTTGGTGTTGGGTTCGAAGAACTAGATTTTTGTAATTTATATTTCATGTATATTCAAATAAGTGAATATTAATTAAAATTTATTATTAAATATCATTAATAGTTCTATGTGACTTTATTTTAATAATATATGAGATTATTTTTCATGTTAAAATGGGATTAACAATTCCCTGTTATGATAAAAACATTTAAATTCTATTGTAATATTCATAAAAATCATTATATGGTTGAATAAAATTATATTATAGGGAACCTATTATGTTGACATTCAAGTGAAAGTACTTGTAAGTATATGATACTTTATCTTATGAATTTCACACTTAGTAATCTCTAGTATGGGAGATTATGAGAATACGTCTACCTATAATAAATACATATATTTATGTTTCATTGGATTTTCCAATAAATGAGATTGTATAATGATCCAAATACTTTAAGATTATTACTAATTATATCATGAATCACACATTTTGATGTATTATTGTAAACCATGATGAGATAGTTCATCATGAGGTTGGTAATGACATGAATGATATGTTATTAATGAATAATTCAAGGATTGATTTTTCCCTTTTATATTTATAGATGTTGATATATCGAACCTTTGATTGAAATGACACCATCGCATTAAATTCCATGGGCATGGTGTAACGATGAGTTCATTTTAGGCAGTCAAAGAAAGACATGTCGAACATTGAGGTTGATGACAGAAGTGTGCAACATGTTTTCTAAGATACCAAGACAATGATATTATATTACAAATGAGATTTCATATTTTGTTTTATCATTATGACATATCTTTTTTCTATATGGGTTCCTTGGCCCATTGGTAGACATTAATCTTGGGATATAGGAAAGACTTATTAATTTTATTGAAGAATATGCCAAAAGGGTCACACAAAATGTTTTTCCTATGATCTATATTAAATTTTATTTATATTTTAAAATTGAAATAAATATTATTCTCAAGATCAAGAATCAATATTAATTCATGTTTTATTAAATGACCACATTTAATAATTAAATATTTATCCATAATTTCTATTTTTAATTAGGTGAATATATGATATTTATTTATCCCTTGATTATCATGATGTAATAAATAATTTATTTTGTTATGTGAAATTTAACTAAATATTTATTCTCAAGTATATAATTAAAATATTTATTTATTGAATAAATATTAAATAACAATATTTATTTAGGTATTTGATAAATTCAATGGGTTATGAGTGGACCAAGATTGAGTCTGGTGATAAATATCACTTTTTTATACTATAAAATAATGTTTATTGTTGGGCCAGTTAGTGTATTCCATGGAATAAAATAATAATAATATATTATTAAATTTCATGGGGTTTATCAAGAAATACCATTTCATTAAATATTCCATGTGTAATTAATTAAATAATAAACACTAACCCTAGGTATTTAAATATATTAATATCACTTTTTAAAACAGGTTAATCATTGTGAAAAATGGATTCCTATGAAGGTATTATTCCTCCTCTCATCCTATCCTAAACAAGAATAAAATATGTGATTTATTCAAGACCGAATAAACATGAATCGATCAAATATGAAAAATTCATGATGATCAGTAAACTACTCTAGCACCAGGTGATTCCTCGAAATTTTTCTTAGATAAAAGGATAATCTGTGGATCACCACTAGAGGCGATTGTGTTAGGGACATAAAAACACAATAGAAATACAATGATCATGATAGAATGATAAACATCATAAATGAATAAAAATATAAAGATCATAGTAAAATTTTCTTATTATGCTTAAATTATTTATTAAATTTACATGAAAATATATTACCTTGGTTCTGAGGTTTTATTTTACAATATTATTTTGGACAATTTTCATTAGTTAGGACATTTAAATCTTTTACATTGAGAATGATCCATCAAATATGATAAAATTTGGGTTCTCCATCATCCCTATAAGGCACTTTTGTAATGTCTGAAACCATTAAGACTATAGAGGTAGGGTTAGTTCACATATTTAGGAATGGGTGGAATACAATATTAGAGAAATATTGTATAATGAAATATATAGGAATTGTTAGGAAAATGATATGTGTGGGTGTTCAGTCAAGGGTATAATATAGAGAGCAGTCAATGGTCTACCTTTAGGCATGACTGTGTAGTTACCTAGGTTTGATCACCACTTATAATACATACATATCATATGATAAGGGTATATTTTTAGAATAAAAAAAGATAAATTAATATAAATATAGGATATCAAGGTCATATCACGTCTTTAGGTACTATCAATTTCAATAATTAAATATTTATGGGATTATTGGACAATACTTTCTGGGGTGTAACTCTATAAATTGAAATAATAGAAAAGGATAAATTGTCGATGAATTGACTGTTGAGGGACTTGTGGTCCATTACAAGTTATTCCTTGGAGTTTTAATTTCATAATTCATAATCCGCAATAATTACCTAGATTATTTTATATGGAGAGGTTTAATGGTTCTATTTATCCTTGGATCGGCTAGTGTAGATTACCTATTTTTTTGATTCTGTATTGGTTAGGGCCACCTAGGGATGTTATCACAACTACTGGATTAGAGGTATCTATGGAGTAAAATATTTTGATCCCACTTGAATATAAAATATCAATTAATCAATTTTTATTATGATTATGATGATGATGATGATTATTATTATTATTATTATTTTAATGTTATTATTTTTTTATTACAGAGTATTGGATTTTCTTGGTACTTTATTTTGGGATTTTGAGGTATTTTGTTGTTGATAGTGGTTTTGGAGGTAAATGGAATACTGGAATATGAGATTCAACAAAATATTAGATAATAAAAAAGTTATGTCATAATTATTTCCATTGTATCATGATTTTTTAGGCAGTATGTGTCAGATCTAGAAAGAGTGTTTCCTCTAGTCATTGTATCTTATTAATTACTCTATGATTGTCATCATTTGGGATTGATGTAATAAATTACATTAAAATTCCTTATTTCCTAAAAAATTGGTGAAAATTTTCGTTCAAATGTTTCTCTGTGATCATTTTCAGGATGTTGTACATTATTATAAACGGATTTTGGATTTAAGACCAGAGTATTTATGAAATTGATGGGGGTGAAAAATTGCATCGTGACACTAAAAATTTCCTCAATTATGGCATAAAAATTTCAATATCTTGTAATGACTAGTGGCATCATCATAATTAATTGGTTTTTGATAGTGAGATATATGGGGTGATTAAAAATATTACAACCTAATTTTTAATGGTTTGGCTATCTGGATCTTTTTACATCGTAATATAATGCATTATTCCATGTTTTTTATGATCCATTATTATTTATAAATTTGTGTGGATTATATAATATCATTTCTTTCATTTTTTTATACTTTAGCGACATTATTTATTTATAAGATTTCTCAGAAAACATTTTGACCCATATTAGATTCCTTTATCTCTTTTAGTCATATTTTTATAGATTGAGGTGATTTTTTCTTGAGTCTTCTTTTATTATATATAACTTTTTTCTTCTTAGTCTATCTAGGGTAATTTGTGTGTTAATGAGGTGATGGAAGATTTATTTTTTTCAATATTTGGTGTAGGATAGTTGTGAGTTTGTTAGTATATTATTATCAACTCCTAACTTCTTAGTGTTTTATATTTAATGATTTGGTTTGAGGACTGTGATTCAGTTCAACTTTTTCATATTACCATTTTAATGTGTAATTATCATGATTTTGTTTTTTTTTGTATGGTTTTGATATTTTACATAAATAAGATAACCACATTTTTCAAATGGGAAGTGATTTGATTATGTTTTACAAGATATAACATCTAATTGTTTGTGTTGATGCTTGATTTATGTCATAATAATTCCAATGAAATAAAATTTAATTTTTTTTAAATATATGGAATTCATATTTCAAATGGATAGATGAATTGAAAGATATAAATATAATAGAAAATTATAAAGCTATAATTTTTTTATTTATTTTTTGTTAGTATAAATATGAAGTGGTAAATTAATAAAAAGATTTAGGAAAATAGTATTATTGTTGGATTTATATTGTTGATGTTGTGGTATAGTTGTGTTATTTATTTTTTGGGATAGTTTAAGAGATTTTAACTTGGTTTACAATTTTGGTGGAAGGATGTAGTGGATGTGGATTTTTTTGGGTTGTTGACATGGATGTGATAGAATTGATGGTGTGGGTTATCAATAGTTCATTACTATGGTAGTGTGGTGATTTTTATTAGGTTTATTCATTTAAGTAGAATTTAATATGGAGTATGGTGGAATAATTTAAATTACTTGAATAAAGTTAATATAAGTGGGTTATATTTAATTAATACATTAATGTGTGAATAAATTTTATTTAATGGAATATTTATTGTGGTAAATTATGAGAATAATAAATTATATAATAAATTATAATTAGTTTATATGAAAGAATAGGTGATGTAAGTAAATAACCAAAGGGGGTAATGTGGCTGGTACATGAATCTAAAATTATTAATGAAATTTGAAATAGGGAGAAGGGTGTGGGAAGGTCTGTTTGAATGTGTTTATATTATAATGATTTTGTATGATTTCATAAGGAAAATGAATTTGTGAAACGGAGGTGATAAAATGTCATTTATAGTAGGGTTATAATGATGTTTTGAAATGAATTAGACCATAGTATATGATTGTGTGTTATATTATAATACTCATCATTGTTTTCTAAATATTTTATACATTATCACCAAATTCATGTAACATGACTAATGCCAATATGAGGTTTTGGGTTCCGGGTACACCATCAATATCTTTTATGTTGGTGATTCAAATGGATGACTAATCCCCCTATTATTCTCTCTCATCAAGACATAGGGTGTTTATATAGTGATGCGATATTGATGTGTCGATGTGGAAGTGAATTAAGAATGATGTGGATATTTGGCAGCGGATATATGGTATGTGGCTATGATATATTGTATAAAATTACAATTTTTTATATGAATCTATGATATATAGTATGTTTCTCTGGTATATGGTATGTGGTTTCCATACATGGTTGGGATATGTGGATTTGGAAGGGATGACAATTTCAATATGTATGTCGTTGGGATGTGAGGGTGACTAGCTCGATGGGGAGGGAGATGGGAGGTACCTTATGGATATATTGTAATTAAAAATATATTATCATACTTGTTTTCAGATTTGGTGAGTATGTCTTGGTGAGGTTGGGGTGTGATAAATTTCATAGGATTTGTAATAAGTTTGTCTCACTATTTATTAATTGAGGATTTATTATACTTCATCCATGATGACAATATATTTTATGGAAAGAAACCTACTGGGAATACTTTTATTCTCACACATTCTTACATAATTAGTTTTTATATATTTATATGAATCATTTGGAAATAGAGATAAAAATTACTAGGTTGTGGTATGGTGGAATTCCCCCCATCTATGTACCATTCACCAGTTTCCAAGTCGGGGGTTTCCCCTGACATAAGGTTCACCTCCCCATATTCTAGAGACTTCCAACTAGCAAAGAGGGTATGAGGTTTCAATGTGTGGAGTCTATACACTCATATTAGAGTAAAACAACCACAAAAATATTAAAAAACATCCATAAAAATTATAAGAGTACAAAAAACTAATCAATAAGAATAAATATATATCAAATGAAAATTTGGTAGTAAACATTCATATACCACTACCAATCACCCACCAGTATGATCACATATAGAAATAAATAAAAGAATAAAAATATTTAATGTACACTACTTCCACCTCCACACCTTACCTCATCAAAATATATATACTCTATCAAAGAAATCTTTCTTGATCACGAAACATCGTGCATATTCCCTACCTGAACCTGTGATCAATGTGGTCTATTACTGTACTAAATTGTCAGGACGCCCTACATTAGCAATGAGTAAAAAATATTAGTACACTATAAATGGTGTCCATAATATAAAAAGTAATTAAATTATATTCACAGGTTATTTTACTAGAATAAAATATTCAAATTTTGAAGCATAATAAAATAATAATCATCAACCCTCATGTTCTAAGGTGAAACCTAGTATTGACCACACATGTTTAACCAATTGATAAATTTCTCTGAAACATTCATATAATCACCTTGGTTGAACCATATCCTACCCTAGAAACTCTAAAAAATATCACTCAGGGGGGCCAAGTCCTAGCCCAAAACATGTACCACAATATCATTCATATATTGGCTAGTATTGGATGTAACTTAACATATAAAAAATACTTCTTAGGGGAACCATGTATAGAGCCGATACTATATAATAAAATTCACATAGGAGAAACACAACTTAACATAGAATCATATCACATACTCTTATGGGTAACATATCTCAACTAGAATAATTTAATAAAATGAACACTTGGGCTGGTTACTCAACTCAACCAAAATCACATCACATGCACCTCGGGTAAACTTCTCTCACAGAGTATCATATCACATAAACATGGGGGAAAATCAGTTAGCCCATAACCATATAAGAAATAACACACAAGGGTTGGTAACTCATATAACTTATAATCACATCACATAAACTCAAGGTAAACACACATCGCCTAGAATCATATCATACACACTTTGTAGAAAATTCACTCATTCAAAACCATATAAGAAAATATTCACCAAGGTTGATAAATCAATTCATCCAGAATCACATGACATACACCAATGGGAAAAACAACTCACCCAAAATCATATTACATGAATATATATAATCCAGGTACCTCCTCCACAGAACAAGATGACATACCATAACGGAAGGCCACTAGCACAAACACATCACACACCTCCTAGGTTATCCTCTTAAACAAAAAACATATCGCTCTCACTACATAAATTCTACTCTATATCCAACGATTATTGGATTCTAAGGACACACTTGAGATCAATGATACATAATCCCCCACATTAACCCCTTATAGAGTTATCTCAATATTAAGGAACGAAATAAGAAACCGTGAATTATCATATAGCCCAGACATCCTACATGGGGTTCTTTATCACATTTCAATCCCCTGGATGAAAACGATAAATCAGGGGGAATGAAATTATTTTACATAGCCATGACCACATCATGGCCTCACTGACCTCATAGGCCATGCAACACCATCTCCACACAAAGGTGATGACCTTATTCTCATCAACCTTCTATGTAACACCCGAGACTTTTATGTTATATAAATCATCAAAGGAATCTTTTTCTACACAACACCTACTTGGATTTCATTACACGAAATCGCGGCCTACCTCGATAGCTTGCGTCGTACGCAATACCGACTTTCACTAAACAATGATATGATATTAAAATATTATTAAAACTAGCTGTTATGAATAGTAATAACCACATTTTGAAATTTTGTAAATTTTATTTTCCAAAATTGACTTCATTTTTTGATTCGCAATATCGAAATTAGCCTAGGGTGAAATTTTCGTATTTTTCTAAAAACTTTTAATTTTTGATGAATAGTGAAACCACTAAGTGGTAGTCAAAAAAACTGAATTTTTCATAAAACTGAATTTTACCGCTTCTGTGAGTGGAATTTTGAAAATCCAAGAGACACGGTTAATATCAAGGACTAAAATGTGGTTCAATGAGATGAAAATAATTTTTGGTGAATAGTAACTTTTTACTTTTTTTACCATTGTTAAAAGTAAATAGGGTAATTAAGGGTAAATATGATATTATTATTACCCTAACACATGTCCTAATTCTATTGGATAAGTTTAATTCGACCAAAAACAAACTTAGGAATAAAATATGACCATTTAGGCCCACTTGGATTAAATTAGGACATTTATTATTAATTTATTTAAAGAAGGGTTAAAATAGTTAAAATCAAAGTTGAATAAGTAAATAAATTTTAATATGGGGTTATACATAAGATAAATTAGACTATAAATATTCATTAGAAAGATAAAAATATTTCCTACATAATGGTATTTTATTTGTAATTTTTAGACATTAAATAATTTAATTTATTTATGACACAAAGATGATGCAGTATTTATCTTATTAATGAAATATTGACATAATTAATGTTATAAACACCAAAATAAATGTAATTTGAGATTTTTATGAATTACACTAATTTTATAGTTTAATATAACATGTTAGTATTGATTTAATTAACTTTTTCCGAACTAATCATTCTGTTATGATTTTCACAAAAAATCAATTACTAAATAGTGTCAAAATTGACATAAAATAGTTTTTTAAAAAAAAAATAAATTATTAATTGTTATTTTATTCCTAAAAATATAAGGTTCGGAAAAATGACTTAGATAAGGTTATATATATTAATAATAAACAACTTGGGGTTCGTTTGGCTGCTTATAGTAAGTCTATTAACCTTATAGTATAAGAAAAGAAGAAGACACGGTAAAAGTTAAATTATCTAACTTAAAGTTAAATCTAAATGATAAGGTTAAAATTGATACCTAAACTTGTCTAAATTCTATTTGATGAGAGTATTTCAACACATCCCCACCTTATCCTCGAAATAAATCAATTTGGATCTATTTAAAACCGAACTTGACTTTATAATAAAATAATATTTTTAGTTATTCCAAAGGTTCCCCTCTCCTCCCTTATAAAAGGGCACCTTCTACCCCTCTTCCTCACACCACTTTGAGCCTTCAATCTCGGACAAACCCTGCCAATTCCTCCTCTCCACTTCCCCAGAGACATCCTAGAGGTTCTGGTCTTCTTCAAGTACCCATTTTAGTGCCCTAAAAAAAGGTCTCAAAAAAGCACTTCAAAGAAGAGGTAATGTCTGTTACCGATTCATTCATCTTTATTTCTTCTTCCACTTCTTCTTATTTAGTTGTTTCATTATGAAGTAATAACATCAGTATCACTCATATACTGATATGTTATTATAATTATGAAACAACCCTATTTCACCATCTATCCATCCTACGAAAAAAGAAATCATCGCGCGTGCGTACGTACAGAATACCGTCTCCACGCCGTGGTGAAATCTATTTTCCACCAACACCTTACTTGGATGGGTATAATGGTGTAAATAATGACTATATATGACTATTATAAAGTGATACTGATTCTGAAATAGTATACATACACTCCAATACAATTCCACGATCATAGGAACGATATCATCACCCGTGCGTACGTACGGAATACCGTCTCCACGATGTGATGCGACTCGTTCTACATGATCTTCATTTCATAATGATTATATAAATGAATTGAAGGAATGAATATGATATATATTACACTAATACCATTCTGGAAATGAGGTATCTATAACCTAAAGAGAAGAATAATAATTTATTCGACAATACACGCATAAGAACAAAAAGTTATAAACACCCGAATAAAAAGTAGCAATGAAATATTACTACTAAGAAGCTAAGAATATGACCATATATGATATCATAAGAATAAGTATGATTCTGGAATAAGTCAATAACATTATTTAAATAATTATACAGGAGGTTCAGACACTTACGAAGCAAAAAGGACCTAAGGTAAGGGAAATATCACAATCTCATTTTTATCCAAGATTGTTTATACTTTAGAATTTACTGGGGTGTGTTTTATCATCCACATCCATGTTTCCACAATATTTAATATTATTTCCATTCATCTACAATTGTTTAAATCCTATTTTTCCCTTTCAGTGAGTTTTTAGTAAAATATATGAAAGGAATCTTTTGTCATTTTTCGTACAAGGTACTTTTTTGACTTTTCCGACAAAAGTACGAGAAGAATGTTTTTTTTACTTATACGGAATGAATGGATTTTTTAACATTATTTCCAAGAATATTCCTTTACAAGTTTTCAAGTTTATTTTTAATCAACTTCTTTTAAAATTGTATGACATGTTAAGAAAGGAAAATTATTTTGAAGTAGAAAGGATATTTTCCTCAAGAATGGAGTTCAAGTGTTTTATCAAAATTATTTTCCATCTAAGATAATATAGGGTTCTGTTTATATACCTATTATTACATTGATATGATTATGTTGTGATGGATATATTTTTATGAATTCCTTTATCTTATATGAATTGTTTTATGTTGTCATGATGTTTAAGATTCCCATTTTTATTACATGGGTTATGCTATGATGTATAGTTTATGATTTTGTGGCACACATAAGAATGGTATCATTATGAGATGGGTGGGACCTATATCTCCTTCCAATGCATTGGGTAAAGATTTTATATCTCATGAGATAGACATGGCCGGAATGGTAGGTTATACCGGTTCAGTGAAACAGGACTGAAACGAGGGTGACTCAGTTCAGAAAGGGACTTTGTCCACTAAGATAGTCTTACCAATGAGTATTGACTAACAAGAAATGATTCTCTATGATTATGTGTGTATGCCACAAAGTTTCATGTTTTAAGTTATGATTATTGTGATTACATTTCACTGCCATGATTTATCCCATGTTATGAAATTATGATCTCTTTTGCAGGTTAAGATTTACAAAAGTTATGTGCTTATGTATACGATGTGATTGATATTTCTTTTTATCCTTACTGATCCTTTGAGATCACCCTTTTTTATGTTTTATTTCCCCAGGTCCGGAAGAAGGTTATTAAGTAGAATATGCCAAAAAGGAACTCTTGATATGATGAAATAAATGGGAGGAAAAGTAGATGCTTTATGAACCAGTTGTTTATGTTTCCCAGTTTCTAAAGACACTATAACTATACGGTCCTTTCTTGGTTTTGTTATATGTTGTAATAAGTGTGCTTCAGTTCTGAAGTAATAACAATGTATGTAAAGTATGGGTCGGTATAGTAGGTATCAGAGGAAAGGTATAGTAAACCTTTGGAAACTAGGATGTGAAAGCCCTAGTAAGAACCCTAAGGATAAGTCTAAGAATAGAACACAATCTTAGTGTTTTAGAAATGGCCATGAATAACCTAGGATAAGACCTTAAGTGTGAAATTTTATTCTTGAGTATGTGGTTTTCCTATTATAATTAGTGTTGCTCACACTATTCTTCTTGGTTTTAGTCAATGGTTGGAACTCGAAGGAATCGTGTTAATGAGGAATGCGACGGTCAATGCAATGATTGTCCCCCTGAGCAACCAAACGTTATGGGAGATGGAATTCAAAATCTTGTAGCCATGCTCACACAACATTCTCAAGCTATGAATCATACAAGACTTCCAAACGAGCAAAGGATGGAACAACATTCTGTTGAATCCATCATGAGGCAGCGTCCACCTTCTTTCAGTGGGTCTACTGATCCATTAGTTGCTGAACAATGGATTAGTACTACTGAAAATATATTTTCAGTTCTTCAATGTTCTGAACATGATAAAGTCATCCTAGTAATGTATCGTTTGGAAGGAGATTCGGATCAATGGTGGAATCTTATTAAGAATACGAGGCAAAGAGATGAAATTGAGTCCATGGAATGAGATGAGTTCGAGAACTTATTTTTCAATAAGTACTTCCCTCTTATTCTCCAAACAAAGATGGAGAAAGAGTTTCTTGAACTGAAGCAAAAGGATGATGAATCTGTTGGTACCTATGAATTAAATTTTACAAGACTTGCAAGGTACGCTTCTGGTATTATTATCCAACCTGAGAGTAAGATAGATCGATTCTTTATTTCCTTAAAACCAAGTCTTCGAAGGGCGTTAGCCATAAGGGACTTCAATAGCTGCGAGGAAATCGTTCGATGTGCTCTCAAAGTCGAGATGGAGATTGGAGTAACCCATCAGTCATATGGGTTTGATAAGAAGAGGAAAATGGAATTAAAAGGAAAATCTAAAGAGAACACTGAAAAGAAGATGAGCTTTCCCTTATGCTCAATGTGTGGAAAGAAACATGGAGGGAGTTGTCTTAAAGGGACAAGTAAATGTTTCAAATGTGGAAAGGAAGGTCATCGATCATTTGAATACCGCGATGATGGGAAGAAGATGTCTAATGATGCAAACAAAGGAAGGGATACACAGAATGAACCTACTACACTTCAATGTTTTAAGTGCAAGGAGATGGGACATTATGCCAATAAATGCTCTAATCCAAGGGTTGATGATGATGGTCGACCTCAACAAACTCTTAAGGCTAAAGACAAAGGAAAGTCACATGCAATTTCTATTAGCGATGTGGAGTATGATAACGATGTGGTGAAAGGTACACTTACCATCCACTCTAAAGTAGCAAATGTTTTATTTGATTCTGGATCCACCCACTCTTTTATTTCTGAAGAATTTTCTAAGGGTATCACCGTATTAACTCAACAATTAGATGTCGAGTTAGCTGTGACAACACCTAATGGAACAACAGTCGCATCAATAGTTTATAATTCTTATGCGATCGAAGTTTGTGGGAAAGTGCTTCCTGCAAATCTTGTGATCCTTCCTATAGTGGAATTTGATGTGATTCTGGGAATGGATTGGATTTCTTTATATGGATCTCATATCAATTGCCCAAGAAGGGAAGTCACATTTCATATTCTAGATCAATTTATGATCGTCTATCAATGCAAGGATGAACATAACCTTCTAGTGGAAATTTCTTCCATCTTATGGGTCTTGATTCCACTAAATGAAGGTTATTTATCTCAAATGGTTGGTGAGAAACTCACGATTAATAATATGCCCATTGTACGGGAGTTTGATGATGTCTTTCCGGAGGAATTACTGGGTCTTCCACCAAATCGTGAAGTTTAGTTTTCAATAGAACTTGTACCGGGTGCTTTGCCTATTTCAAAGACACCTTATAGAATGTCCCCAATTGAGTTGCAGGAATTGAAGAAGCAACTCCAAGAGAATCTTGATAAGGGATTCATACGCCCTAGTGTGTCACCTTGGGGAGCACCTGTTCTATTTGTTAAGAAGAAAGATGGATCAATGAGACTCTGCATTGATTATCGAGAACTTAACAAGATCACTATCAAGAACAAATATCCTCTCCCGCGCATTGATGAACTATTTGACCAACTACGCGGAGCTCAATACTTTTCCAAGATTGATCTTCATTCAGGGTATCATCAATTAAGGGTCAAAAGGGAGGATATACCAAAGACGGATTTCCGTACAAGGTATGGACAATATGAATTTATAGTGAATCCATTTGGTCTTACTAATGCCCCTGCTATCTTCATGGATCTAATGAATAGAGTCTTTAGAGACTATCTTGATCAAATTTTGGTAGTCTTTATAGACGATATTCTTGTATCTTCAAAGAGAAAGGAAGAGCATGAAGATCACTTGAGAAATATATTGAAGACCCTGAAAAAGGAGAAGCTTTATGCCAAATTTACCAAGTGTGAATTTTGGCTTCAAAAAGTTGCATTTTTGGGTCACATAATCTCAAAAGAGGGGATATCTGTGGATCCAGCAAAAATAGAGGTTATCAAAAATGGTCGAGACCAACAACAGTAACTGAGATCTGAAGTTTTCTTGGTTTGGTTTGATATTATCGATGTTTTGTGAATGATTTTTCATGATTATCTAATCCACTCACCAAGTTGACTCGGAAAGGAGTTAAGTTTGTTTGGACGGAGGAATGTGAAGATAATTTCAACGAGTTGAAAATATGGTTATCCAGTGCACCTGTTCTCACACTTCCCTATAGTGGAGAAAGGCTTGTGATCTATAGTGATGCATCCAAGAAGGGATTGGGGTGTGTTCTTATTCAAAATGATATGGTGATAGCTTATGCCTCACGACAGTTGAAAATCCATGAGAAAAATTACCCAACACATGATTTGGAGTTAGTTGCGGTAATCTTTGCAGTAAAGATTTGGAGGCATTATCTTTATGGTGAAAGGTGTGATATTTATACTGATCATAAAAGTTTAAAGTATATTTTCACACAAAAGGAGCTGAATATGCGCCAAAGAAGATGGTTGGAGCTGATTAAGGATTACGACTGCTCAATCCATTACCACCCTGGGAAAGCAAACAAGGTGGCATATGCATTAAGTCGACAAGACCATGCTAGTTTATCCATGATGAGGATCGAAAAAGATCCAATATTTATGGATTTACAAAGGATGGATCTTGGAATTATAATGGAAGGGGAAAAATCTTATCTTTCTCAAATGAATGTTCAACCATCTATACATGTGAAGATTAAAGAGGCACAGAAAGAAGATGTCGAGTTACAAAAGAAGGTGAGAAATGTTCCTGAATTCAACCTTGATTGTGATGGGATAATAAAGTTTAGGAATCGGGTTTGTGTTCCTCCCATCCCCGAATTAAAGAAGGAGCTACTGGATGGGGCTCATAGTTCTTTATTCTCTATTCATCCTGGAAGCACGAATATGTATAGGAACCTGAAAGAGTACTTCTGGTGGGATGGCCTGAAAAGAGATGTTGCTGAATATGTCTCTCGATGCTTGGTTTGTCAGCAAGTTAAAGCTGAGAGACAGAAGTCTAAGGGGATGTTACAACCATTACCCATACCCGAATGGAAATGGGAAAACATCACTATGGACTTTTCCATAGGACTTCCTAAAACATCCAAAGGCAATAATGCTATATGGGTCATAGTTTATCGTCTTACCAAGTCTGCACATTTCATTGCTATTAGAGAGGATTTCTCTCTGGATCAGCTTTCTAGGATATATGTAAAGGAAGTGGTAAGATTTCATGGAGTACCACTTTCTATTATATCTGATCGGGATCCGAGATTTACCTCGAAGTTCGGGAGAAGTCTTTAGCATACTCTGGATACAGAGTTGAGTTTCAGCACTACTTATCATCCTCAGACAGACGGTCAGTCTGAGAGAACAATTCAAACCCTAGAAGATATGTTGAGAGCTTGCTCTATGGATTTCAAAGGTGGATGGGATCAACACCTACCTTTGGTGGAATTTTCTTATAATAATATCTTTCACTCCAGTATTCAGATGGATCCTTATGATGCTCTCTATGGAAAGAAATGCAGGACTCCAACTTTCTGGGATGAAGTTGGGGAAAGAAAGTTATTAGGACCTGATCTCGTCGATGAAATGGCAGAAAAGGTCAGATCTACTCACCAACACATAAGAGAAGCTCAGAGTCGACAGAAAAGTTATGCCGACAACCGAAGAAAAGACCTAGAGTTTGAAGTGGGTGATAAAGTGTTCTTACGAATATCTCACTGGAAGAGGGTTATGAGATTTGGAAAGAAGGGGAAGTTGAGCCCTAGATATATCGGTCCTTTCGAAATATTGGATCGCGTTGGGAAGGTAGCTTACCGATTGGTGCTTCCACCGAATCTGTCTCAAGTTCACGATGTGTTCCATGTATCTCTCCTGAGAAAGTACATACCTGATCCTTCACATGTACTCAGCTCAGAAGTTGTACCGCTGGAGCAAGATCTTTCTTATAAAGAACAACCGATAGAGATTCTGGATCGTAGCGAAAAAGTCCTACGAAACAAGACCACTCGATTGGTTAAAGTTTTATGTAGGAACCACCAATTAGAAGAATCTACTTGGGAGCTTGAGGATATGATGAGGGAGAGGTATCCTCATCTGTTTGTTACAAAGTGACGAATTTCGAGGGCGAAATAAATTTTAAGGGGGGTAGAATGTAACACACGAGACTTTTATGTTATATAAATCATCAAAGGAATCTTTTTCTACACAACACTTTCTTGGATTTCTTTACACGAAATCGCGGCCTTCCTCGATAGCTTGCGTCGTACGCAATACCGAGTTTCACTAAACAACGATATGCTATTAAAATATTATTAAAACTAGTCGTTATGAATAGTAATAACCACTTTTTGAAATTTTATAAATTTTATTTTTCAAAATGGACTTCATTTTTGGATTCGGAATATTGAAATTATCCTAGGGTGAAATTTTGGTATTTTTCTGAAAACTTTCAATTTTTGATGAATAGTGAAACAACTAAGTGAAGTTAAAAAAACTGAATTTTTCATAAAACTGAATTTTACCGCTTCTGTGAGTGGAATTTAAAAAATCTGAGAGACACGGTTAATATAAAGGACTAAAATGTGGTTCAATGAGATGAAAATAATTTTTGTTGAATAGTAACTTTTTACTTTTTTTTACCACGGTTAAAAGTAAATAGGGTAATTAATGGTAAAGATGATATTATTATTACCCTAAAACATGTCCTAATTCTATCGGATAAGTGTAATTCGACCAAAAAAAACTCAGGAATAAAATATGACCATTTAGGCCCACTTGGATTAGATTAGGACATTTATTATTAATTTATTTAAAGAAGGGTTAAAATAGTTAAAATCAAAGTTGAATAAGTACATAATTTTTAATATGGGGTTATACATAAGATAAATTAGACTATAAATATTAATTATAAATCTAAAAAGATTTCCAACATAATGGTATTTTATTTGTAATTTTTAGACATTAAATAATTTAATTTATTTATGACACAAAGATGATGCAGTAATTATCTTATTAATGAAATATTGACATAATTAATGTTATAAACACCAAAATAAAAGTAATTTGAGACTTTTTATGAATTAAACTAATTTTCTAGTTTAATATGACATGTTAGTATTGATTTAATTAACTTTTTTCTAACTAATCACTCTGTTATGATTTTCACAAATAATCAATTACTAAATAGTGTCAAAATTGACATAAAATAGTTTTTAAAAAAAATATAATATTAGTAATTGTTATTTTATTCCTAAAAATCTAAGGTTCGGCCAAATGACTTAGATAAGGTTATATATATTAATAATAAACAACTTGGGGTTCGTTTGTCTGCTTATAGTAAGTCTATTAACCATATAGTATAAGAAAACAAGAAGACACGGTAAAAGTTAAATTATCTAACTTAAAGATAAATCAAAATGATAAGGTTAAAATTGATACCTAAACTTCTCTAAATTCTATTGGATGAGAGGATTTCGACCCATCCCCACCTTATCCTCGAAATAAATCAATTTGGAGCTATTTAAAACCGAACATGACTTTATAATAAAATAATATTTTTATTTATTCCAAAGGTGCCCCTCTCCTCCCTTATAAAAGGGCACCTCCTCCCCCTCTTCCTCACACCACTTTTAGCCTTCAATATCATCAAAACCCTGCCAATTCATCCTCTCAACTTCCCTAGATACATCCTAGAGGTTCTGTTCTTCTTCAAAGACCCATTTTAGTGCCCTAAAAGGAGGTCTCAAAGAAGCACTTCAAAGAAGAGGTAATGTCCGTTACCGATTCTTTCATCTTTATTTCTTCTTCCACTTCTTCTTCATTAGTTGTTTCATTATGAAGTAATAACATCAGTATCACTCATATACGGATATGTTATTATAATTATGAAACAACCCTATTTCACCATCTATCCATCCTACGGAAAAAGAAATCACCGCGCGTGCGTACGTACGGAATACCGTCTCCACGCCGTGGTGTAATCTATTTTCTGCCACCACCATAATTGGATGGGTATAATGGTGTAAATAATGACTACATATGACTATTATAAAGTGATACGGATTCTGAAATAGTATACATACACTCCAATACAATTCCACGATCATAGGAACGATATCATCACTCGTGCGTACGTACGGAATACCGTCTCCACAATGTGATGCGACTCGTTATACATGATCTTCATTTCATAATGATTATATAAATGAATTGAATGAATTAATATGATATATATTACACTAATACCATTCTGGAAATGATTTATCTATAACCTAAAGAGAAGAATAAGAATTTATTCGACAAGACACGCATAAGAACAAAAAGTTATAAACACACGAATAACAAGTAGCAATGAAATATTACTACTAAGAAGCTAAGAATATGACCATATATGATATCATAAAAATAAGTATGATTCTGGAATAAGTCAATAACATTATTTAAATCATTATACAGGAGGTTCAGACACTTATGAAGCAAAACGGACCTAAGGTAAGGGAAATATCACAATCTCATTTTTATCCGAGATTGTTTATACTTTAGAATTTACTAGGGTGTATTTTATCATCCACATCCATGTTTCCTCAATATGTAATATTATTTCCATTCATCTAAAAAATTTTAAATCCTATTTTACCCTTCGGTGAGTTTTTAGTAAAATATATGAAAGGAATCTTTTGTCGTTTTTCATACGATGTACTTTTTTGACTTTTCCGACAAAAGTACGAGAAGAATGTTTTTTTTAACTTATACGGCATGAATGGATTTTTAAACATTATTTCCAAGAAGCTTCCTTTACATGTTTTCAAGTTTATTTTTAATAAACTTCTTTTAAAATTGTATTACATGTTAAGAAAGGAAAATGTTTTTGAAGTAGAAAGGATATTTTCCTCAAGAATGGAGTTCAAGTGTTTTATCAAAATTATTTTCCATCTAAGATAATATTGGGTTCTGTTTGTATCCCTATTATTACATTGATATGATTATGTTGTGATGGATATATTTTTATAAATTCATTTATCTTATATGAATTGTTTTACGATGTCATGATGTTTAAGATTCCCATTCTTATTGCATGGGTTATGCTATGATGTATGGTTTATGATTTTGTGGAACACATAAGAATGGTATCATTATGAGATGGGTGGGAACTATATCTCCCTCCAATGCATTGGGTAAAGATTTTATATCTCATGAGATAGAAATGGCTGGAATGGTAGGTTATACCGGTTCAGTGAAACAGGACTGAAATGAGGGTGACTCGGTTCATAAAGGGACTTTGTCCACTAAGATAGTCTTGCCAATGAGTCTTGACAAACAAGAAATGATTCTCTATGATTATGTGTGTATGCCACAAAGTTTCATGTTTTAAGTTATGATTATTGTGATTACATTTCACTGCCATGATTTATCCCATGTTATGAAATTATGATCTCTTTTGTAGTTTAAGATTTCCAAAAGTTATGTGCTTATGTATACGATGTGATTGATATTTATTTTTACCCTTACTGAGCATTTGTGGTCACCCTTTTGTATGTTTTATTTCCCTAGGTCAGGAAGAAGGTTATTAAGTAGAATATGCCAAAAAGGGACTCTAGATATGATGAAATAAATGGGAGGCAAATTAGATGCTTTATGAACTAGTTGTTTATGTTTCCCAGTTTCTAAAGACACTATACCTATATGGTCCTTTCTTGGTTTTGTTATATGTTGTAATAAGTGTGCTTCATTTCTGATGTAATAACAATGTATGTAAAGTATGGGTCGTTATATTCTAGACCAAAATAGATATGTTTTATCACACCGAAACATCCCATAGTATAAATTATGGTATACCTAACTAGGTACTCATAAATCCATGGGGTAAGAATACTATCCCCAATCTTTATCCAACTATATGAATGCCTATAAGGTATATTATGGTCCATATATGGCATATCCCTAATCCAAATATTAATGGTTCATCGCTTTCCCCACTTAAAGGGAACCAAGGGGAATATCAAGTTTCACTATGTTTCATAACAATTTTACCCATATGAATTTTATTTACCTCATGGAATGTATTTATAATCAATCCCTCATCCATCAATGATCGAGGAATCAAAATAGTCATCAAGGGTCTATCCTTTCACATGGAATTATAATATACTCATGGAATGTCATGGAATAAAATTAATTTTAATTTGAAGGTTTATATCACATAGTGTCATATCACATATCACATGCACATAAAACCATTTCATAAAATATAGTACTTTGTATAGGGACCACCTACCTTATACATAGTTATTATATTTAAGATTTCTTGTCATCCCTACTATAGATCATCCAAGAGTCCTCGACATTCACCTAATCACTTGAGCTCCTATATTAAGACACAAAATCCAATTTAATTAAATATAACAATTTAGGATTTATTTATTATTTTAATTAAAATTGGAACAAATGTTTAAAAACCCATCAGATCTTTAATGCTCACCTAAAACATGACTAACCACATAAAAAGTTTTATGGAGTACCCAAGATATCATCATATGTAAAATCCATGTCAACCTACATGGATTTATCCATCAATTAATCAAAATATAATTAAAAATACAACAACAATTACTAGGTAGATATTCGTTAAATGAAATGGTGAGAAATGACATGAGTTCATCACAACCTAACATCCTCTATCCAATACACACAAAATATTTATCATATTATGATAATTCCACCTTTCTCTGGTGGAATCATCAATATAATACTATCATAGATACATTAGTGGAATAAAATGGAATGATGAACAATGGAGAAAGTATATAAACTCAGCTAGAATCACAGAAGAAAAAAATGACAATTAATGCACCATTTCAAGTGGGAATTGAGAGATATATGAGAGGGGAAGAGCCCATGGTTCGACCATGCAAGTGGAAAGAAAAAAGGTATTATGGGTATTCAAAATCAATGTGGGAAAGGGTATTTTATCATTTTTAATGAAATAAGTGAAGACAAATAGTGCCAACTATCTCGTACCGGATTGGTAAAGGCTCTTTCTGGGATTCCAAGAGACCCGAGTTTGAAACTAATTGGAGGAAAATTTTTGGGTAACTATAGCATTATTGTAGTAGTACTGTATTAGTAAAATAGAATTTATTATTCAATACAATAGTATCGAGAAATATTCACCCAATTTGAGCCTTCGAGCCTCCAGTTTGGGCCTATAGTTTTCAGGGCCTTTGGACCATCAACGGTCTTTGGGCCATAGAGACAATAGAGTTGCCCAGTTCACATAGAGAAGGCCCAAAAAGAGGATCAAAGTAAAGAGTAGAAATCACTAGACCAAAGATAACTGAAAAGGAAGAATGATAGGGTATGTAAACCACCATCAGGACCGGGCACCATGCAACTTTGTACAGGGTAGTGCTATCCGATCAGCAATGAATGGGGGGAGCTAGGGTATCAATGATGTAGAAGGTGGGGAGGGGAAGTTCTAGTGAATTGGGCCTATGGGTCATGTCTAAGAATAGTATGCATCTGGGACTTTGGGTCATGTAATTGGATTTTGGTTCATGTTGGCCCTTGTGTCTTGGGCCTACCGGTTATGTATGGTTTCCCCTTCAACCCTTCAAAGGGGGATTATCCATAATAAAAATAAAAACAAGGCCCTTGGGACATTAAAGAATACAAATGGTTTGAATATATGTTTTTAAAAGACATTAACCCATTATAAAACTAGGATTATCTCAATCCACACCCACTTATATGTTTTGCCTACACGGTTTTCCAAATTGTGTGTTAACATGGATGCATGCTCTGATAAATTTAAACACATTCCATAGTTTCCTTGCACGGTCTTCTAAAGTTATTCACTGGATATGTTCTTCATATAAAATGGGAAAAAATCTATATTTTTTCCTTATATGGATTCCCCAAATCATGCATTATATATCTAATATATAAAAACCCCTTCTATAAATATAAACTTCCACTCAATCCTCCTGATGCACACCTGATTTCCCGAATGACCTCTTATGACTTGATCCGTGTCAAAAAAATATCATCTAGATGTTACAACTCACAAAATTAAAATCCAAAAAACAATTATAAAACATACCCTACAACAAGGAAAAAAAATTCCCTCTATATTTTAGAACACGTAAAGAGGTAGTGTAATACACCTTGTCTATATAGGAATTGATATTATAGAGGTGTTTTCAATTTTTCAAGTTGGAAAGGGGGAAATATTTTGAATAGTTCTTCATAATGAGTTTCTAAGATCTTAAAAACCATAAAAGTTGAATTATATATGTTTATTCAGAATTAGGTGTTGTCTTGGGGGCTCAAAATGGCTCTTGGGAGGGTTTATATGGCTGATGGTACAGGTCATCGGCTAGTCGATGGTTACAAACAATATGCCTAAGGCTGTTTTCATCGTTGGTGACCTACGTTCTTAGTAATATCTAGCCGATGTTGTTTTAAAGTGTTAATTTATATTTTACCCTCATGGATTTTTTATGGGAAATCCCCTCCCCTTCCTCATTTGGCCACACATACCAAGGTGTCTCTTCCAATTCCTCTCCTTGGTTCCTCCTGGTTTTGGGGTGTTTTAGGTTTTGATTCATAATGTTATGAGGTGATTCATCATATCAAGAATTCACTTTTCTTATTCCTCCCCTTTTTCTAATTTTTTCTCAATTTTGGTTTTTTGATTCTGATTCCACTTGATCATGGTGTAATCAGAACATGATGATTGGGCTTTAATTTTTCATAGATGAGGGGGTCCAATAATGTGGTCTACATTCTGACACATGTATTTTGGATTGGTGTATGTGGAATTGTAAATTTATTAGTAATTTTCCTCAAATTAAATTAATTTTATGATGGAATTAGTGACACATGTTAGGGATTTTTTATGGGTTGATGTTATGGTATGCTACAGTTTGTTGGAATGTGTTTGGTTGTAGTTATAGTGTGAAGTGGCCACGAATTAAATTTCTACGGGATGGAACAAAGGAAATATTTTTTTTATATAGGAGATATATTACATGTCCTATAGTCCCATATGTAATTAAATACCATTACAAAATAGCCCATAGGTCTCGGGGATTGGAATTCTTAATTCTTGGCCCAAAGTCCCCTCAAATGATTATCACTTCTGAAGTACCTAGACTAAATATATGGTAATTGTATTTACTATGAGTTAGTTTTTCCTTGATACCTTCACTTAAATTTTATTTATGGTTATCATGACACATGGACACATGGTCATTACACTAAGGCATTGACCATGAAAAAATTTTAAATTAATTGTTAAATTTAATTAATATGTTTAATCTAAAATGAGCTATCATCTCAGAATTTTTTTTCATTATGATGAACAAATTGATAAGGCCCATTGTGTCATTGGAATTGGATGGTTTTCATCATCTACAAGTTGGTGAAGTCATTGTAGTGATACCCCAGGGAAACTAAACCTTTTGAGGTGTGTGGTTAGATTTATCATGGACTAGTATCCCTTATGAATAATTCATTTTCACAATCAGATATATGGAATCAGGTGTGGACCTATTTTATCATTATATTTTTTTGTTTGAGGGGTGTTAGAGGTGCTTGATGCCTTAATTGTTTTTGGGATATTGGGAGAAAAATGGACAGGACCATAACCATGGTCTTCCTTTTAGAATCTTATGTGAAATGATATGATCCACCATTACCAGTGTAGTTCATGGTATTAAGTGTAGAATTTAGTGGTTTCATTCAGTGATAGGACTAAAAAGCCTCACACAAGTATGGTGGTGGCCATTTAAAACCCAAAAGCCTAGGTTTTAGGGTTGGGAATAATTGGCCCTCATGGTTGATCTCATATGCAAGGACAAAATTCCATGGTGGGAAGCATTATGGCATGGTGGTGGTGGTTTTATATTTTTGAAACTCTTGAATGGCTCTTGATCTTATGGGTATGGTTACTTTAGCCATGTGAAACATTAATGGTAACTATTATGGAATCCTTTTAATTTATTTCTCTGCATTAAGCATAATTTTTTATCCAACATTTGATCTGCTTCCAGATCTAGTGTTCTAAGAATGAGTTTTAGGAACTCGTATTTTTTCTAGCAACATATTTGGGTGTTCTCTTTATAGATATAGGTGCATGAGGACCATGTAGATTTGTTTCCCATCATAAATTTAGAAAGAAACATGGTATTTATTGATATTGAGGTAGGTTCCTCTATCATGTGTTATATACATATTCATGACAAGTGTTCTTATAATTTCCGTTACTTTTAATTTATAAAATTTATGGTTTCAAATCCATTTGAAGTGGAATTTATCTTTGATGTCTGTGTAATTGATTTCTAAAAATGGCCTTTTTTAAATAATTTTGATAAAAAGGAAGAGTTTTGTAAATTTCCTCAAAAATGGATTTAAAATGGAAATGGTTTTTTCATCATAGATGTAGCATGGTATCAATATATAAAATGTTTTATGTAAATATGGGCTTGGAAATGAAATGATATTTTTCCTTGAAAAATATTTATGAAATATAGAATTGGTTTATTGAATGTAATGATAAGGTAATAGCACATTGGGAATACCATGAAACATGGGAGAAAACACATCATATGTTGTAACGACCCGAGTCCGAAGCCCCTCCACTGGTGCCACGTACCCAGTTCGCCACATGACCTCAAGCGTGTTTCCCCGAATGCCAGAGGCTGCCAACTAGCAGCGAGGGCCTTGGTGAGTCGGTGGGGAAACTATGCCCTCATTCGGTAAGGTATACAAGGTAAGAAAACAACAATAAAAAACTGAAGCAGTAAACAACATGCATAACAACAGAAACCAAACAGCGGAAGTAATGTAGATATATACCTATGATGAAAATGATGCAGCAGGTACAAGTATCTATGGAAAATAGAAAACACAACAACGTGCTAGAATACAATTGAAACCAAGTGCAAATGAAAAAAGAGTAAGCTCCTCAACATCGCAAGCCACAGATCAGCCCCATGCTCCCCAGCTCCTGGTGCAATCAAGATCCTGAAGTAAAAGGGCGCTTTCCCTTGTCTATACCTGCAGCAACATAGTATTTTTGGGCCCAAAAGCATGGCCCAAACAGGGTGTGAGATACAATCCCAATAGGAAATCACCCAAAGATTTGTGCATAACAGTCAAGGAATACATGTCAGAAATAAAACAAGAAGAAGTCAACTGAAAAGCAGAAGCAGCTACAATCCAGAGTTCTAACATGTAAGGTACAAAAGTAAGCATTCAACAACATGAGGAAAACAGGTAACCCTATGGGTAGCACTCACAGCCTAACCCCTTTGGTTCAACCTATAGTACTAGAAACCCTCTGGGAGGCAAACACAGTCTCACCCCTCTGGTTCAGCTACGTAATTAACCAGACTCTCTAGGGAAGCACTCACCGTCAATTCACCCTATAGTCTCGTATCGTGTTAAAGGCTCTCTGGGGAAGCACTCAATGTCAATTCCCCATGTGGACCGCGTTGTGGATCTACAGACTCTCTGGGGAAGCACACAAAGTCAATTCCCCCTATAGTCTTGCATCGTAATTAAAAGACACTCCAGAGAATCCCTTCCGTCAATTCTTCCTTTGGTCTATTACTCTCAGTTCTGATAGTCCTGTGTATAACTAAACATGCTCAGCATGTGTGTATCGTCCAAGTAACCCTCAAGAACTACTTGGCTATCAACTAAGGCTCAACAATATATCAAAAAGACAGTTCCACTATCCTAAAACAAGGTCTGCCAAATGAAAAAACTCCCAACAAGAAGAACAAGCATGGAAAAGCAACATGAGCACAAAATAAATTACACTACTCACAAGCAATAACCTCTACTAAAGCAATCATGAAAGGTAGGCAAACAACAAGGGAAAAATAGGAAACACGCAATACCCCAGTCAAGCGTATTGGTGGAATTTGCACATAATATTCATCAACTTTCTACAGAAAGGCACAAACCACTTACCCCGATCCTAGGAGATCAATATATGTGAACCATGATGACAGATTCCTCTTATAACAATGTAGATCTGAGAAAACACACAAAACGTTCATCCCATGATATCTTGAAAACAAAGAGGAATCAAGAAACAAGGACCAAGCAGAAGGAAGAACTCACCACTGTGATTCCAACTCAATCGACCGTGCTCGAATTGGAGAACAGACGGTGAGGCGGGAGCCTGTCAATGTTCCGGATGTATGGTCTCTCTCAGATGGACGAAATCTAGAGAAGAAGATGGTTTTGGGGGTTAGGCACGACCCTGGTGCATTTAATGAGAAAAAAGTAAGTACATGGTGTGTACTTCTTGAGTACACGACATGTACTTCGATTTTTCCATACTCCGAATTAACCAGCCTCCACCTCAGCCTTACACACTATGTGTGTGGGCCGGCACGGCCAACACATGGCTTTGAGCCAGGGAAGAGTACACAGCGTGTACTCATAAGGTACACAGTGTGTACTTCTGAAATTTCCAGAAAATTTATTTTCTTTAAAAACTCCCGAAAAAGGGAAAACATACCTGAACGAAGATCCAGGTTCTTACAAACTTCCCCCTTAAAGAAATTCATCCCCGAATTTCCCTAACATCGTGGAGAAGAAGAATCCTTGAACAGCTCTAGCCACTGTGATCGTACATCAGCCTCCCTCTCCTAGGTCTCGTCCTGTACTCGCCCGTGCTTCCATAGCACTCGTACGAGAGGAATAGACCGCCCGCAGAGAACCTTTGTACTGCGATCGACAATCCGGATAGGATGCTCCTTGAACGACACATCCACTTCAAGCTTGACTTCCTCAGGCTGAAAGACGTGAGACAGGTCTGAAAAGTAATGTCGGAGCTGAGATACGTGGAAGACATTGTACATGGCCCGATACCTCTAAGGCAGCTGCAAGCGATAGGCGACCGGCCCAACTCTATCCCAGACCTCAAACGGCCCGACGTACCGTGGTGAAAGCTTACCCTGTCTCTAAATCCTCTTGTGTCCCACCCTCAGTGTGACACGCAGGAAAACCTGATCACCGACCTCGAACTCTAGAGGTCGTCTCCGCTGATCAGCATAAGACTTCTGTCGAGACTGCGTTGTAGCCATCCTCTTCCATATCAGATCTATCTTCTCTAAAGTCTCCTGAACAAGATGAGGTCCTAGAAAAGCTGCATCTCCTGCATCCAGCCAGCATAAGGGCGATCGGCATGGCCTACCGTACAAAGCCTCATATGGTGCCATATGAATGGTCGCCTGAAAACTGTTGTTGTAGGCGAACTCCACCAGAAGAATATGCTTCTCCAAAGAACCACCAAAGTCAAGGATTCAGGCTCAGAGCATGTCCACAAGCACATGGATCGTGTGCTCGGGCTGGCCATCAGTCTGGGGATGGTAAGTTGTACTCAAAAGTACCTGTGTACCCAAGGCCTTCTGAAGTCCCTGTCAGAACTGAGAGGTAAAGCGCACATCTCTGTCTGAAACAATAGATCATGAAACTCCATGTAGACGAATGATCTCTCTGATGTAAAGTCTTCCCATATCATCGACACTGAAGGTCTCCTTGATTGGAAAGAAGTGAGCAACCTTATTAAGTATATCTACGACAACCCAAACAAAATCATTCCCTTGAGGTGATATCGACATCCCGATCACGAAGTCCATCGCAACATAGTTCCACTTCCACTCTGGAATGGGTAACTACTGTAAAAGCCCCGCTGGTCGCTGATGTTATGCTTTCACTTGCTGACAAGTAGAACATATCATGAAAAAACCAGAAAAATCCTTCTTCATACCTGGCCCCCAGTACTGGCGATGAAGATCCCGATACATCTTGTTGACGCCAGGATGAACTTCCCAAACTGAGGAATGAAAATCCCACATCAGCTCCTTGCATATGTCTGATGGCACCCATACGCATCCCTGGAAATGCAAGATCTCATCCTCACCCACTGTCCATCCTGGAAGTGGGTCCTCTCCTGACACACTCTCCCGCAAGACTAGGCCTTCTTAGTCTGATAGCTGCCTCATCCATACCCAATCAAGTAGCGTGGAGGTAACAGCTACAGAAGATAGAAAAGTTTGTCCCCGTCTGTCATGCACCTCCAGATGCATCTCAGAGAACAGAGCCATCAGCAGCCACTCACTACTGGCCTCCTGAACTACCTAAATCTGAGTTCTCCTACTCAATGCATCTTCCATGGTGTTTCCCTTTCCCGGCGTATAGGAAAGATCGAAGTCAAAAGACTGAAGATAGTCAACCCACCCGCACTACCTCAGATTCAGATCATGCTGAGTTAAGATATATTTGAGACTCTTGTGGTCAGTGAAGACCAAAAAGTTCTCTCTTATAAGATAGTGTCTCCAACAACCCAAGGCATGAATAACAGCTTCCAAATCCAGATCGTGCATAGGGTAGTTCCTCTCATGTGGCCTCAACTACTGAGACCCATACGCAACAACTCGATCTCCCTACATAAGCACAGCTCCTAGCCCAACACCTGAAGCATCATAGTAGACTGTATAGTTCTTGCTTGGCTCTAGGAAGACTAGTATCGGTGCCGACGTCAACCTCCCTTTCAGCTCCTGAAAGGCTGAATCACAAGAATCTAACCATAAGAACTTCACCCCCTTCTTGGTCAGACCTGTCAAAGGTGCTGCTAGACGAGAAAAGTACTGAATGAAGTGTCGGTAGTAACCAGTCAGCCCTAGGAAGCTCCGTACCTCAGAGATGTTCTACATCTGCTCCCAAGAAACTATAGCTCTCACTTTCTCTGGGTCCAGTAAAACTCCTCCCTCTGAGATGACGTGACCCAAGAAGTGAATCTGATCCATCCAGAAGTGGAACTTCGAGTGTTTAGCATAAAGTAGATGCTCTCTCAGTGTACTCAGAATGATCTCAAGATGGGTGGCATGGTCGTGTCGAGTGTGAGAGTACACCAAGATATAATCCACAAAAACATTGATGAAGGAATCCAAGTAAGGATGGAAAACTTGGTTCATCAGTGCATGAAAACTGCAGGTGCATCCATGAGTCCGAAAGGCATGACTGTATACTCGTAAGGATAGTACCTTCTCCTGAATGCTGTCAGAGGTATATCTGATGGTCTAACGCACAACTGATGATAACTAGACCTCAAGTCGATCTTTGAGAACACCCAGGCTCTTTGAAGTTGATCGAAAAGGTCATCAATCCGTGGAAAGGGATATCGGTTCTTGACCGTCAACTGGTTCAGCTTCTGATAATCCACACAAAGCCGAAGGGTACCGTATGCCTTCTTTGCAAACAGAACAAGTGAACCCCAAGGAGAAGTACTGGGTCGGATGAAACCCTTAGCATGTAGCTCCTCCAACTGTTTCTTGAGCTCCTGCAACTCAGGTGTGGTCATCCTATAAAGAGGAATGGACACTGGTGCCGCTCCTAGCTTGCGCTCAATAGAGAATTCTACCTCACGCTACAAAGCCAAACCTGAAATGTCCTCTGGAAAGACATCCCTGAAGTGATCCACCACTGGAGGAAAGTCCAACTGTGGAGTCCTCTGATCATCTAGATAAAGACTAGAAATATGGTTCATCAATCCTCCTTGCCCGAGATACTTGAGTCCCGCCTAACTCGCCTGAACGTCCCATTCGCCTCTATGAGGAGAAGATTCACCCTCTGGAGAGATGAAACTGACTCTGTGGCGATAACAGTCAATGATTGCCTGGAAGGGAATCAACCAGTCTATGCCAAGGATGACATCATAGCCTGTCATTTCTAGGACATAAAGATCCCATAAGAAGTGATACCCTGCCACCTCAAGAGGGCACTCTCTACACTGGCGTACACTAGATGTCCTCGTTCCCAAAGGTGTGTCTAGTTTAAATGTGTCGACAGAAGAAAAGATGCAGAGTCCAAGGCTCCCCACAACAACAATAGAGATAAAGCTATGCATAGCACCAGTATAGAAAAGAGATGATGAAAAAACTTAGGCTAATAAAATCGCACCTCGAATAGTAGAAGTGTCGGAATCCTTCTCATGATATGTTTGCTCCGCGGCGAAAGACTGGCATGTGCTGCGGCCCTACGCCCCTGGCTGACTACTCTGAGCTGAACCTCCCTGATGGTGCTGAGGAACTGGTGGATGACTACCACATCCTCAACCTCCACCTCATCCCGAACGTCCGGAAGAACTCCAATTTCCTGATTGGTGAGAAACTGGTGGGGCTGCTCCTGAACGAGGATTCATGGAAGAACCATGGTCACCAACTTCTGGTGAGAAAACCTGATAGAAACGCTGAAGGTGACCCATCTTGACACAATATCAGCACTCCACGGGGTCTCTCTAGCATTGCGGCCTCGAGTGCCCTGTCCGGCCACACTGGTAGCACGTCACCTGGATGCCTGACGAGGCGCTAGCTTCCTCAAATCACCGTGTTTTGGCTTTCTACGGTGCTTCTTGCTGTCATCTGGAGGAAATCTAACTCTGGAAAGCAGAACCACCCTGACTCACAGCTCCATAGTCTCTCAGATTACGCTCTGAAATCAGTTCCTGGTTGATGATGGAAGTAATGGAAGTCAACTGGAAGATGTTCACCTGCGAGCGGATCTCCCGTCTGAGTCCATCCTCGAACTTCCTCGCCAAGAACACCCCACTCCCATCCCAAAGGGGTGTAAAACACCACAGCTCAGTGAAACGAGAGGAATACTCCATGACAGATAGATTACCCTACTCTATGCTCATGAACTCCCGGGCTCGATCGGCCCTCAGGGTCTCCGGGTATAAGTAGTCGTAGAACACGCGCTAGAACTCCACCCAAGTCATAGCATGTTGATGACCCGTCTGTGAGACCACGTCCCACAACCTCTTGGTGGATTCTCAGAGCATGTAGGTGGTGAGCATGACCCGCCTATCTGGAGTCATCTCCGGATGCCTGGAGATAGTTAGCATGGCTTCTATCCATGACTCTATAGCCTGAGGTCCTCCCTCCCCCGAGATCATGGGAGGATACTGCTGCTGAAAGACCCGCATCAAGCCTTCCATAGACGAGGCAGGAGGCGGTGCTCCCTGGAAGGCCTGCATCATCCTCATGAAACCTTCCCTGAACTGCGCATCAACGCCTGCAACTGGTACGAAAACTGGTTCCAAGGCTAGCTCGACTGGGGGATCAACAGGAAGTCCTTGTTCATCCATATCTGGCATCTGATCACTGCCTGATGACAGATGTACGATGGGAGGAAGTCTCGGAGGCATAGCTCTGAATGATCAAAAGAACACCTTAGATCAGGAAAACAAGGACAGAGAACACGAGGTTACAAAATGGGAACAGGGGAAGAAAAACATAATAGATTGCAAAACATGACTACACGGCGTGTATAAAAACTACACGGACTATTTTTTTAAACCACTAACATGGGTGTGTACTCTTTCCCTACAAGTCGTGTACACTTCAAACTACACCGCGTGTTGACCCCAACACACGACATGTACTTGTAACTATTCCCATGCCCGAGTACCTTACACGGCTGACCCACATGGTTCGACTTAACCCGAGACTACACGGCATGTTCGAAATAAACACAGCGTGCACTAGACAAGGCTTCGGCCTATCCGTGTTGTTGAGTACACAACCGTCTACATGGTTGGACCTTACACGGCATGCTCCGAACAAACACAACATGTATAGGCGAAGGCGACGCCATCCCTTGTTGTTCGTGACACGGCCGGGTACCTGGGAAAGACTACACGGCGTGTTCCGAACAAACACGGCGTGTGAAATGGAAGGTAACGTCGTCTCGTGTTGTTTGCGACACGGCCAGGTACCTAGACCGGACTACATGGCGTGTTCCGAGCAAACACAACATGTGGAACGGAAGGTGACGCTGACCTGTGTTGTTCGTGACATGGCCGGGTACTTGGACAGGACTACATGGAATGTTCCCTATGGACACGACGTGTTCTACCCGTGCTTCCCCGACCCGTGTTGTTAGTGACCCGGCCAGGTACACGGCTCCAAGCATACATGGTTTGTAGCTACCGTACACGGTGTGTTTCCGAAGTTACTTTCACGACACCGTGTTCTGCTCACACGGTCAGTGACATGGCCTGAAAAATACACGGTGTGTATCCAAAAAGTAAACGCCGTGTATTCTGGGTTTTTCTGCGCAGTAGCTCAGAAACTGGTCAGACTCCCAAAAACACTAAAAACAAGGCAGAGAGGTGCCAAATTCTGATCCGTGATGGCCCATAACACCTAAAGAACCAAATTTTTGGCATTCATTTTATGCAAGGAATAATGCAAAAAGTTTTCTACCATGACAACAGAGAATCTATCAAGAAACTATCACAATAGCATTCATAATCTACACAGAGTCTATCACAACAGCATGCAATCGCTAATGCACCCTAGATGGCATGGAAAGAATGCATGGAATGTGATTTCTACAAGTGCCTATATGATGCATGAGATGACATACCCTCATCTCATCGTGTTGTGATAGAAATAGAACCGAAATATAAAAACAATAATAGCGCAATCCATGTGAATCACTCTAGGTGAAATCAAATCAACTGTAAAATCTCAAAACCAGCAACAGCAATTAATGAGGTAGTATGACTTTTCTCTGTACACGGGTTAGATACTCCTGCGCACAGCTTAATACCAAGTACCAAATCCGTCCTATCCTTGGATAAAGTCTCCAAACAGTAAGGAAAGAGAAAAGAACTCCTCTGATACCACTTTGTAACGACCTGAGTCTGGAGCCCCTCCACTGGTTCCCCATATCTGGTTTGCCACATGACCTCAAGCGCGTTTACCCAAACTCTAGAGGCTGACAACTAGCAGTGAGGGCCTTGGTGAGTCGGTGGGGAAACTATGCCCTGATTCAGTAAGGTATACAAGGTAAGAAAACAACAATAAACAACGGAAGCAGTAAACAACATCCATAACAACAGAAACCAAACAATGGAAGCAATGTAGATATATAACTATGTTGAAAATGATGCAGTAGGAACAAGCATCTAAAGAAAAACATCAAACACAACAACATGCTGGAATACAACTTAAACCAAGTGCAAAAGAAAAAAAAGTAATCTCCTCAGCATCGAGAGCCACGGCTCGGTCCCATTCTCCCCAGCTCCTGGTGCAATCAAGATCCTGAAGTAGAAGGGCACTTTCCCTTGTCTATACCTGCAGCAACACAGTCTTCATGGGCCCAAAATCATGGCCCAAATAGGGTGTGAGATACAATCCCAGTAGGCAATCACCCAAATATTTGTGCCTAACAGTCAATGAATACATGGTAGTAATAAAACAAGAAGCAGTAAACAGAAAAGCACAAGCAGCTACAATCAACAATTATAACAAGTAAGGTACACAAGTAAGCAGTCAGCAACAAGAAGAAAATAGGTAACCCTCTTGGTATCTCTCACAGCCTAACCCCTATGGTTCACCTATAGTACTAGCAACCCTCTGGGAGGCACACATAGTCTCACCCCTCTGGTTCGACAATGTAATTAAGCAGACTCTATGGGGAAACACTCACCGTCAATTCCCCCTATACTCTTGTATCGTGCTAAAGGCTCTCTGGGGAAGCACTCAACATCAATTCCCCCTGTGGCCTATGTCGTGGATCTACAGACTCTCTGGGGAAGCACTCAACGTCAATTCCCCCTATAGTCTCGCATCATAATTAAAAGACACTCTGGAGAAGCCCTTCCATCAATTCTCCCTTTGGTCTATTACTCTAGGTTCTCACAGTCCTGAGTATAACTAAACATGATCAGCACATTTGTATCGTCCAGGTAACCTTCATGAACTACTTGTCTATCAAATAAGGCTCAACAGTATATCAAAAAGACAATTCCACTATCCTACAACAAGGTTTGGCAACTGGAAAAACGCCCAACAGGAAGAACAAGAATGACAAGGCAACCTGAGCACAAAATAAATTACACTACTCACAAGCAGTAACCTCTACTAAAGCAATCCAGTAAAGTAGGCAAACAAAAAGGGAAAAACAGGAAACATGCAATACCCTGTTCAATGGTATTGGTGGAATTTGCACATAATATTCATCAACATTTTACGGAAAGACACAAACCACCTACCTCGATCCTTGGAGATCTATATACGTGAACCACGACGACAGATTCCTCCTATAACAACGTAGATCTGAGAAAACGCACAAAATGTTCATCCCATGATATCTTGAAAACAAGGAGGAATCAAGAAACAAGGCTCAAGCAGAAGGAAGAACTCACCGCTGTGATTCCAACTCAATCGACCGTGCTTGAATCAGAGAAAGGACGGCGAGGTGGGAGCCCGTCAAAGATTTGGACGTACGGTCGCTCTCGGACGGACGCAATCTGGAGAAGAAGATGGTTTTGGGGTTTAGGCGTGACCCCGGTCTATTTAATGAAAAAAAGAAAGTACACAGCGTGTACTTAAATTTTTCTGTACTCTGAATTAACCGGTCTCCACCTCAGCCTTACACACTGTGTGTGTGTCCCGGCATGTCCAGCACACTGCTTTGATTCGGGGAAGAGTACAGGGCGTGTACTCAGAAAGTACACGGCGTGTAATTCTGAAATTTCCAGAAGATTTATTTTCCTTAAAAACTCCAGAAAAAGGGAAAACATGCCTGAACGAAGATCCAGGTTATTACATATGCAATACCTATTGGAGATATCTATTAGTATAGAATGTTACCATGATTCCATGGTTTCTAATTGCTATCCTTTTTGGGTAATAAATGATCCCAAGTAATTGAGTTCACTTAAGATGGATAATGTTTCTTGTCTTTCTTAGTTGCGTAAACCCTTGTGTTGTGATTGTCCCACTATAATTTTTAGGATAAATTACATTTATGTATATTGGTAAGATTATTCACCCACTTTATATGGATATTAATTCATGGAACATGTTTTATTCTTCTGCTTATGCCTCATGTATATATGTAATGACATGTTTTTTATTAGATTCTGGGGTGTTTTAAAAAGAAAACCGTAATATGGAATTATATGAGAAAATTATATCTTTTAGAAATGTTTTAGAAATCTACTTTACACAATAACTAATGGATTCATGTGGATAGAAATTTTATATATATTATTCGTGTTATAAAACTAGTAATTTTTTCTCACACCTTACACTTTACTTTATGTATTTGTAGCCATGGTTTAGTAGTATACATGTAAAGGGAAGAGAATCATGGTGAGGTCGGATCTTCAGGATTGTGTTACCTTCTGGTGGGTTAGGATGGTGGAGAAATATATTCACATAGATATAGACATTTGGGTTTCTCTGGGTTCATTTTTATGGTTTTTTGGTTTATTCATTTAGGCCTTGTTACCCACTTATTGAATTTTACCTTTATAGTTTGGTTGTCTAGACATATGATGTAAATTTATATTTCTACTATGATACTCTATTTATTTATACCTTATCATATTTCTATTTAGGAAGAAATAATTACCACATTTCATTGTATGATACACTAGTGATTTTCATCAGCCTGTGTCGATCGGGAGTGTTCTCAAGCCTTTTGGTGGGCCAAACTCGGTGAAATTAGGGGTTGAATTGGGTTGCTCTATTAAAAATTTCAACCAAATTGAGGTTATAATTATAGCTTATTTTTATGCTTGTGTATCACCATCTTGTGTCTAGGGTCATTAATAGGATAGAATATGGATTTTTAGAACATGATAGGTAATGTGGGAGTGTTCTTGGAAAACTCACTTTAATGAAAATCCTTGAGTTACCATGGGAATAATGGGGTTTTGTAACATACATGTTTTTCTTTTTTATCCTTTTAATATTTAGTTCTATAAAAATTAGTTTAGTATAAGGAATCAAATTTTATTCTTTTTTTCATTCTATTTATTATATTAAATGTGTATCCTTCAAGAAAACCATCTTTGAATAATACTTAGGAAGCTATATAGTGATCCCCATATGAGAATCCTCTAGAAAACTTCGATTTTGTGGAAACTATATTATAAATGATCTATTACATGGGACAAGTAGTGAGTGTTGAACTGTAACTAATGATGGACTATGCCTCATAATTCACAAACAAGCATCCACCAATATTTCATGGTGATAAGGGACCTGAGGAATCAGAAGAATGGATTGATATAATTGAGAGGATTTCAAACATTGTAAAACAAATCTAGAGTATTACATGGTTGGTTTCATAACTTACATGCTTTATGGTCTAGGATGAAATTTGGGAAATCTCTTAAGTTATCCATGTTTCAAGAATATCACATATAGACTACTATCAAGATATTACTTTATCAATAGTTCCATCATGAGACACTAAGAGAAGAGAAAGATGGAGAGTTCATTTCTTTGGAGTGGGGATATCATTCTATCATGGAGTATGCGACATGGTTTACCGAGTTGTGTAACTATCTATGGATCACTTTTATAATGACCATATAATGTCATGGATGTTTTATATGGGTTTGAGGGATGATATTTGGTAACTGATAATTATAATGTACCTACCCAAATTTACATATGTATTTGAAAAGTAATCTATGGATGAGGTAGATATAGATAGTATGATAGGACTCTTTAGAGCATTAGTGTAAACAAGAGGTATCTAGAGATCAGTTTATAAGAGAAAAGGGAAGTTGATAGAAAAAATAAATGGTGATGGAGGGAGTGTAAAATAGACATTAGGGTGGATACAAGTGGTCTATTATCAGTTTGGGAGAAAAGAATACCCCAGGACATATTGTAAGGAATCAAATAGGGTATGTCATGAATATGGGATATTTGGTTATCTTTAGTGTTTTTAGGAGAGTAAAACCATGGTAGTAGAAATGTATCCACCATTACCAAGGGCTGTTAGTTTAGATATAATAAAATAATAGAGTCCGGATCTCAACCACACACTAATGGTGATTCCTTGTTTATAGAGAAAGGGAATGATGGAGCTGGACAATAGTATATAGTATAGTATGCACTAAAATATTAAGAAGTAGGGTTAGTTACCAGGAGAGGTATGGTTTTCATTATATATTAAATGGTTACGTATGAATTTGAAACTATTAAAAAGCATTACTTTATATCATCAAATCATATCAATGTGTTGGGATTATGATTAGAGATTGTGTCTTTTATAATGACTTTTTTCACTCCTTTTGGAAAGAAGTTGAGGTATGTTTTTAGATGTCCTAAATGTGAGGTTATGATTTCTGACCATGAAATCATATGGAATTTTCTAGTTATAATCCTAACATAGTTTATCCCATCACTTGAATGGATTGGATGATTATCTATAAATCATATATATATATATATGTTTAATAATTATATGGTATAGTTTCTTTCTTCTAATTGATTCAATCTGTCTTTTGGTGTGATTGAGATACTAGATCTAGGATACTAGGTCCCATTTCTCTCAGGGACGAGTCAATATCATTCATGACATTGTAAATGTTTATTGATGATGTTGATACACATGTTAGTGTCTATTTTCTAGTTTCAATGAGTTTATATCAAAATGTTTTTCAGATAATATCTCTAGATTAACTTTTTAATGGGGATTCGAGATCTCTATAATAATTCATCAAGGGATAAATCCCATTTCCATAAATTTATTTGATATTGAAACTATTGAATTAAAATAATTAAAGTTTCATATTTAAGATCTTGAGGCAAATGGATTTAATCATCCTAGCATTTAACCGTGGGCATCATCAGTTCCTTTTCGAAGAAGGCATATTGGAGTCTCTATCATTGTATTAATTACTAAAAACCAACTAGGTGACAATTAAAAACAAATATCTCTATCCCCATATTTATGAACTTTTCAGTTAGAAAAGTGATTCGAAGGGTTTTCAAATATTGATATCAAATCAGAATACCGCCATCTGAGGGACAAGGGGGATAAAACTCATAAAATGTAATGCTAGAGTAAGTATGAGAATTTTGAGTATCTAGTCTTGTTGGTTGGCCTTAATAATGCTCTTATGGTGTTTATGGATTTAACTAAGTGAATATTCCATCTATTTTTTGGATTATTTTGTGGTTTGTTGTGAATGATATCTTGTTTTATTAAAGATCAATTAAGGATCATTTTGAGCATCTTGATTTAATCCTTTGAATCTTGAAATAAAATTGTATATTTGGGAAGCTATAAAAATTTTACTCTTAGTTCACAAGGTAAATATTCATGGCCATGCGATTTAATAGAAATATTTTTAGTGGAACCTAAGAATATTAAGGTGTTGATATCTTGGGAGTAGCCTGGAAATGTGTTTGAGATCAGAAATTTCATGATATTAGTTGGTTATTACATATGCTTAGTTTGGGAGTTCTCTAATATTACATCTCTTATAAAGGTGTTAACATTTATGTGTGTGAAGTTTGATTGGAATAATAAATTCCATATTTCTTTTGAGGTGTTTGAAATGAGATTGACTTCATATCCAATCATGAATCATCTTGGGTTGGGTTTGGGATCTGATGTTTACTACATGACCTTAGGTACATTTTTTGTGTTGGGTTGTTGTGAAGTTAGAATTTTGATTTTTGATCTATTCAATCATAACCTTATGAGAAGAACTACCCATTCCTATTTTTTTTTTCAAGGCAGCGATGCATGATATTAATAATTGGTTCCACTACCTATTTGGGGAGCGAATTATAGTCTATTCAGACCATAAGAGTCTACATTATATATTCAATTAGATGAATGAGAACATAAATCAGAGAAAATGGATAGATTACCTTTAAATTGTTGAATTTAATATTACCTTCACTCATGGGAATGGAAACATGGTCACAAATGCTTTGATAATTTTTTTTGAATCAGAATGTGAAGGAATTAGTGGAGGAGTGGTGATTTATGGGATTTTATAATTGTATATTCATGGATGAATGAAAAAACAATATATAATTATTCAGATCTTGAAAATAGGTTCAAACATTTATGGATGATCATATTGAACTAATATTGGCTAAGTATGCATAGTGTCAATACTTTAGCAGCACTCTTTATAGTGGGTATACCTTGGGTTAGTAGTCATGGTCTCCCGATGGAGTATTTTATTTCCATGGTAAGATGGTTGTTCCATTTCACCTGTAAAAATAATTTATAAATAATGGAAACAAATATAATTGGCATATTCACCCTAAAGCTACCAAGATGTACCATGAATTGAGACATTGTTACTACTTGCTATGAATCTGATGATAGATTAAAAATTTTCTGTCTTGGGGTCTTAAATTTTAAATATTTAAGGCATAACATTAGAGGCATGTTGGTTTTATGAAACTGTTAATCATTACAATATGTAAATGGGATAATATAACCATAAAATTTATGATTATGGAAACTCCGAATCCTAGTTTTAATAATGTGATAGGTGTGATTATTGTTCGACTAAAAAATATGGCACATTTATTACATATGAAGGACTCAATGAAGCTGGAGAATATGAGATAGTTATACATGTCGGATATTGTATGTCTTCATGGTTATCCATGAACAATCATTTTAGGCAAGGAATCTCTCTTCACATCCCATTTATGTATTGTATTGAAGATAGATATGGGTTATTAGTTGAAGTTGAGCACGACATATCATCCCTAGATGAATGATCAGACTAAGAGAACCACCCAGATTCTACAGGGCATGTTTTCAGTGTGCTTAAATGATTTCCATTGATATTGATAGAAACAATTCCCTAATTTTATTTTTATTATAGTAATATTTATTAGGAATATAACATTATGGTTTCTTTTTGAGGTTTTCTTGTGGAGGACTTTCATATTGACTCCTGATGTGTATATATTGGTGAATTATCCTTTGTTAGATCGACAACCATTTTGGATATGATGAATATTTTCAATTGATCATTAAAATATTAGTGACAGATCTGTGTCTCCATAAGTCATATTTTTATCATCATCATAATAGATCAGAGTTTTATGAAGGTGGTTGGGTTTTATATATATATTTAGCATTGTTTGGAAACATAATTTTGTCAAAGTAGGGTAAGATATAACCTATTTAGGTTATCTTGTTTGAGATTGGGGAGGGACATAGAAAGGTGACTTATCCATTATATATACCTACTCAATTTAATTCAATCCATGATGTGTTCTATGATTCCCAACTAAAAAACTGTTATACAGATCTATTCAATATGATCAAGTGGGAGGATGGTGAGATTGAACCTAAGACCTTAGTGATTAAATTTACAATTCAAATAGTGGACCAATATTGTAAGGTACTATATTAAAATATAATACCATTGGTGTGATTGAGATGAAAGTGGAGCAGAGACAACCATGAGACATTGGACTATAAGTCCTTGATATTGTAGAAGATGATTAATCAATTTTGATGTTTGTGATTCTAATCATTTTTTAGGATAAAAATATTTTATAGTGAGGATATTTTTCACACCCTAGCATATAGAAGCATGTATACAACCACTTTTATCTTTGTATTTTTGGTTTGGGATGATTTAGAAGCATTTTGTGGCTTAAAACTAGTTTTTGTAAATCTTAGGAGAAAAATGGGATAGAACACAGTAAGGGTGGAGTCCATGGTGTGCCTTGTGATATCATATGTAAAATGGCATGAGCCACCATGCCTTGTGAAGATAATATCCAATTAGTGTCTTACCTATTCCCCACAACCAACAATCCTCACCATAAGTGTGGTGAAGGCTGTAGCTAGTCCAAAACTACCTAGGTGTTGAGGCAAGGATGTGGTCAGTCCCTATAGTTGGTCACAAAGGTGAGTTCATGACACCATGGTGGGAAGCACCAATGTGTTGTGCTAATTGGTTTAAATGTTTACAAATCATGAATGGTGCCTCAGTTTTTGGGGGTTGTTATTCCAGCCTCATGAAACCTTAATGTGTGGTTTTATGGTGACCTTGACTCATTTTCACTATATTAAACTTATTATTCTTTACAATTTTCTTAGATTTTAGATCTATAATTCCACGAAGGTATGTTGGGTGAATTTAATCTAACCAACTATAGCTTTGGAAGTTTACCATCTTCTTGGGAATTATCTTTACGTATAATGTCTCATGAGGACTGATCTATTTGTATTCCATAATCGATCTATAAGTCAATATAGTTTTCATCGATCACAATTTATGTGTCTCTATCCCATGTTATATCACATGTAATTACTTGTTTTCATATTATTTCTTTTGGTTTGGATTTATTAAATAGATTAATTAAAATTAGTGAGAGATGAACGTGATCTTTTATGGTTTTGGAAGTGTTTTCTAAAAATCTGTTTTTGTTAAGAAAAATTTGACAATCATAAAGCGTTTTTTATAATGAATCAAATATGGTTTTGAAATAGAAATGGATTTTCCATAATAGAATCTATTTAGTATCTCTATTGAAAATCTTTTATTAAAATATGGGAATTGAAATTAAATTAATTTTCCTTGGAAAACTTTTAAGAATTATGGAATAAGTTTCTTGAATGTAATGATGATGTAATATCACATTGGGAAGATCATGGGACATGAAGGAAAACTATAGTGAGACCTAGTGGAGTTATCTATCACTAGGGTAGGTGCTTATTCCTGCACTATTTTTGGGGTTATTCTTTTTGGCGAACTAAGTTTCCCAGAATTTAAAGGTCACTAATTTTGTCTAGTGTTTTTTATTTTTCTTAGTTGTTTACACCCTTTTGTTCAAATTTTCCCTTTGGTAAGTTGTTAATACATTACATAAATTCATATTGATATTCTTATTCTCTCACATGATATGGATATTGATGCTAGAAGCCAATTTTATTCATCTACTTATGTTTCATGGATTTGTGTTATGTCATATTATTTTACTTATTAGAATATATTATATTTTTTAAATGAAAACCAAAAGATAATTTTATATTGAAAAATGATTTTTTTTGGAAATGTTCTAAAAATGTAATTTATACAAGAATGGATTGATTCACATTGAAAATTTATAAATTATTAGTGAAATCATTCTAACATATAGTGTTCGTGCCCTAATTTTCCCTTTGGGAAATTGTAGCCATGGTTTTGTAGGATACAAATAATGAGAATAGAATTATGTATTGTAAAACTATCCTAGATCATATTGGCCTTCAATGGGATAGGATGGTGGTGATATATATTCATATTAAGATGGACCCAAGGGTCTCTTCAGGTTTCATATTTTTATCCTTTTAGATTTTTTCTTTTACAACTTGTTATCCACTTATTGGATATTAAATTTATGTTTTGTTTTTCCTGATATATGATGTAACATTAGATATATACTAAAATTTTCTATTTGTTTCTATCTTATAATATGTTTGTTGAAGGTGAAATCATTCCCACATTTCGTTTTAAGTAACCCTAGTGCTTGTATCAATCCTCAACGATTAGGAATACTCTTTGAGCCTTATGGTGGTCCAATTTGAGCGACATTATGGGTTGACCTAGGATGCTCTATTACACCTTAGACACCTTCATAAGTAGGTGAGAGATTATAAGAGATAAATTAATTGATTGGGTTATGTGGGGATCCCTTGTAGACCATTTGATCCATCATACTCATCGAGAAGAACATGGATATGTGATCCTTCACGCATGTGTTTAGAATAAGAAAATTGACCATGGGAATGATGAATTTGTATTGGGTGAATTGGTAAGAAAATAATAAACTTATATAAAAAGATGGACTTTGATACATCTCTTGAGACTGAAATCAGAAAGTCTAAACCATGAGGATGATGAGGTCATGCTGAGACTATGAACATGAATAGGGGTGTGACATTCTCCTAGATGTAGTTTATAACCAATGTGACTTGGGATGGAATTGATTATCTTGATGCACTTTATCCATATATGTGTTATCCCCGGGGACTACAATAAGTACCCCAATGATAGACCAACCCTGAGTGGGTGTGGTGGGATATAAATAGTGGTGGTGGGTTTGGGAGTTTAACCAATCAAGACCTTTTCTAATTTATGGTTGGATTCACATACACCCTTACGGAATATGTGATATGTATGGGGGATTCCAAAGAATTGGAGACAGATACATGGATTGGATTCCATGGGCTTGGAGAAGGGTATACAATTGGGTCTTCAATGGAATTGTGGATTGAGGTTGGATCTATCACATATTTAGAGCTTAGTGTTGGATGAAGCATGGATTTAGATCACGTAGTTTGAGATTACATGGATTTGAAGATGGGATGTTTGGACTATAATAGGTTACATCACTATAGTTATAAGTGTAGTGGTGGATCTACCATAAATTGAGATAATAGATTTTAGGATTTTTATGGGTTACATTCCCAAATTAATGCGGATAATTTTCTAGCTACCTTCGATTAATTGTTTGAATGTTCTTATAGTCAGGGGTTACATACCTAAAGTTGTGTGGATTCCCTTCAAAGCTTCTATGGATTTAGTTCTTCAATGATTCAACTATCACATATATTGTCCAAGAATTCATGAGGATACTATTTTGAGATGCCATGGATTAGAGATTGGATGTTGGACTATTATGGGATGTGTCCTTGGAGTCATAATGATATAGTAGGGTATTCCATGGATTTGTATCCCACATGCTACTACATAGGCGTTATTATATTTATGTTCTCAAAGACACCATAGTACTTGAAAGGGAAGGTATGGTCAATCAGGGTCACATACATAGGGATCAATGATGGTTTATTTTTATTTATTTTCTATAGTGTATTTATTGTTTTCAGTTGATTATTTCATATGCACATATAACTATATTAAAATTATTTAAAATACCAAGTTGATAGTTCCCTACTAAGTTTTGTACTAAGACCCTCCTCATGAGGACTTCAAACTTAGGAACTTGATCTGACCCTCACATAGATACAAGAATCAGTTGTTCCATATAATAGGATCTCATGATCGATCTAGAGCATCTTGGATGGATTTTGAATTACCAGATGAGGTGAGGTGAGGGAATTGTGGAATATCCTCTAAAAGTTTTATTTTAGTCATTCTATTATTTTTATTTTATGTAGTATATGGGAGAATCCCATAGGTAAATCAAACATTTATTCCTTATGTTATCATTACATTCATTATAACATGTTAAATTTATTTATATTATATATTTACCTTTTTGTGATGGTTTTATTTGATGTTTTGGTATTTATCATTGATTTTATACTTTGATATGTGGGGTATAGTTTCCACATAATACCATCTTAGAACCCCTTTTCTGGTTAGAAGCCTCTCGTGTACAAGGAGGTATGAATGTTGCCATATGGAGAACCAGTATGGTTATTATTTATAGAGTGTTTCAAGCATAGATATTAGAAAGTGGTATTATATATATTTTTTCCTTAATATTTGGGATATAGTATCTATTAGGATTGGTATTATAAAGATAAATATCATATTCATGTATTTTATTTTGTTGTCAATGAAATATCAAAGAAGGAATAATAACCTCTCATTGTTTTTGGTGAAAAACGGACTAAACATCATATACAACAAATCAGACTGAAAATGCTTTAAATTCCATCGAATTGAGAAGGTATTTTCTGGAAGAAAAGACCATAAGATTCACCTCAGGTACAAAATGACTTTCTAATTGTAATGAAGAAGATAATCAGATTCATTATGGGCCTGATATAAACTTGATGATTCTTTTCTATTTTTTATTTCCCAAAAAAAAAATAAGTAAGTTTTAAAACTTTCGATTAAAGCATTCTGAAAGAAAGGAAGAGAAAAGGTGTTTCCAATCGTATTCAGGATGAGTGTGAGAGAAATAAGTTTCGAGAGTAACATGAAGTTATAATACATTCCATTATAATTTAGATAATGTTGAAGAATATCATAAATGATTCAGAAGCCATGAATAATTCATTCATTTAAGGAAGAAGTTAAATAATAAGAGAGTGTGTGTAAACTAACCTTTCCAGTCTCAACACATCATTATGAGATTATCAGACTCATAATTTTTCAATGGCTAAGAAGGATGATCATAATTATAGAAACCAAAGGTGATTATTTTGAATCAAACCCATATCCAAAAATATTTAAATCATTAGAGAGAGATGTTGACGAGAATAATAATCAAAAATGAAAAGTAAGTGGAGTGTAAAAATTTCATTTCTATTGTATTCAGAAATTAAATACGTTTTTGAAGTCAATGTTGCAAATACAGATCCATTAGATTTGTTATACCCTCAGAAGAATAATTTTTTCATCGGTGGATGTTGGGAGGGAAGATAAAGAAAATAAGTTGAATTAGTGTAATCTATTTCAAAAAGAAAATTAAGTGATACATAAAAAATGAATTCAACAATTTCTCAATAGGATGATCTCTTGACTGAGTTAAGTGAGAATGGATTTTTAGAAATCTCTTCCTAGTTGGTCAAGAAGAAAGATGAAAAAATAATCTATTTTTTTACATTTTTCACCATTGTATTTAGGAATAGTACAATGAAAATTTGAATTGTACTCATACTAGATTATTTTATATCTATAATCCTTCATGAAGAGTTTAAAGTAGATAAAAATTGTTTTAAATGGAAGCATTATGTTTGAATAATATGTTTTCATTTTGTATACATCAGTTGGTACAGAGCATCATAATGAAGAAATCATTCTGAGCAGTCAAAATGTATAATCAGAATTAGACCTAACATTGTTAATGAATATAGAAGTGAGATGAAGTTATTACAATGTTCGATAAGTGTTTAGAAGAATTGAATAAATCCTAAATTCACCTTCAATTCAAGTGAATTTAAATTTTATGAAAAATTGGTAGAGTGGGAATCATTTAAAAAATCCCACCCAAACCTATTTTGGGTCGAATATAAAAGGATAAGTACTTTACAGTTTCTTGTAACATGTAATATTGAGGTATAAAATCAACTAGAATTTTATCTCAAATAAGAATGGAATGAGTGTCTGAGAAAGATTGGGAGGCTTGAAAAATAAATAAGGAATCTGAATTCTGAATACTATTTAAAAAATCAAGAAGTTTTTCTTGATGAGAAAGTCAATCTAGTGAAATAGATTGAATATTTTATGAAATGGCATTGGAACAAAAATTGTAATAAACATATGGATGTTAATATGAATGTAAAATAAGAAGGCTTGGAAATAATCCAACTAAAATTTTATAAAGATGAAAAAAATCTGAAAGTTTCAATGAATCTATCTCTAAATTTTGTTAAATTTCATATAAAGATGAAACTAAGAAGGATCAGCAAATGATACCTTCATAATTTTGGGAGGAGGATGGAATTTTTTATAAGAAGAATAAATTTGGGAAAGTAGTACATGTGAAAAAAATGTGAAATATAAGAAGTTACTAAAAAATACGAGCCTTTAAATTTTTCAAAAAATACTAAGTCTAAAACAATTTCTATTACTTCTTGTTTTGATAAGGATAAATAGAAAACTAAACTATGAAAGAAGACTTTGGTTGAAAATAGAAGGGATGGTGGTTGAAAAAGTTGAGATAAGAAGGTTTTTTAGAAACATACTCAAAATTATAGTTAGTATGGAATCTACAGAGGCATATATTATTTATATTCATAGAACATGATTTTTGGTGGATTTAGAGACACAAAATATATATTTTGGTTCAATCAAAAACATTACTACCATTCCACAACTTTTTTAAGGAAATTTTTTATGGGGATTCAATCTCTTAAAATGAAGAAGAATGAGAAGGATGTTCGGATGAAACATGGGAATGTTGGTGTAAAGTTTAAAAATAGGATAAAATATCTAGAATATATTTGTGGAAGATGTGAACAACTAGGTCACTTTTCCAAAGTATTTTTTTATAGTCACAACAAAGGTTTGTTAACAATTCTAAGAATCTAGATATGAGGAAAGAAAAATCTCTTATTGTAGAAATTTCCCTGAAAGCTACCAAATGAGTACGAACTTGGATTGTTGATAGAGTGTGCTCTCCTAATATTATAAGTGATTTAATGTTTTTTAATAATTTGAATGACTTTAAATATGTAAAAATGAAATTAGGCCATGATGAATCCTTGTGAATAAAAGGTGTTGGATCAACCATCACTAGGAAATAAAAGTTGAAAACCAAGAAATATTTGAATGTTAATGGACTGAAACACAATTTACTATGTCATTCACTAAATTGTGATTAGGGTGATAATTTTATTTTCAGAAATGATGTGTTTTTGTGAGAATTAAGGAAGATGTAAAAATATTTGTAAGAGGCCAACATATAAAATAAACTTTATTTCATGTTAGAGAAATACAAAATTATTATTACTCTGGTATGGTAGAAAAATATTAGTTGTGTCATTAATGTATGGGACACATGTCTCATATAATCATGGAAAAGTTATCAAAATGAGTTAGTGTCTAACATATTCTTAATATGTCCAGAATAAAATAATTGTGTTGCACTACATGTCAAAAGTGAAAAAAATTCTAAATCAGTGCACAAGGAAGTCAAGATTTGTTCAAAAACACCATGAAACTTATTCATTCCAACATCTTTGGGACAATGAGAAACCAATTAAATTATGGAGATAATTACATCAACACTTTAACTGATGACTTTACTGAAATTAATTGTGTCAGGTGGATGAAACCTAAGTCAGATGCTTTGAAAATGTTTAAAACTGTTAGGATGAAATATGTGAATCAATTTTTGTATTCTATGAAGAAGGTAAGAATTGATAATTGAGGTGAGTATAATAATGATGAATTTAAAATTTATCTTCAGATGTATGAAATTCATTATGATTTCAGTTCACCATATACACTAAAACAAAATTTTGTTTCCGAAAGGAAGAACATATGTTTGGTGGAAATGAACATGGTCGTTATCATTAATATTGGATTCAAGATTTGATTACAACTGTGTATATAAAAAATTGAAGTTTTTATAGGTTGGATTTAGATATTTTTGCATATGAAATTTTTTATTAAAAAACTAAATGTTTTAAAAAATTAATAATTTTTTATGTCCATGCATCATTAAGAAGAAAGTTGGATACCTTGTAATGTTTTACCAGAGAGCTAAAGATGAAATTTTTCATGGTTATTCTCTAGTGAGAATATGATACATATGTTTCAATAAATAAAAAATAATAATTCATGATTATATTGATGTGAATTTTATTAAAAAGTCTTCATAATATAAATGGACTCAAGCTAATAATAAAGTTGATAAGGGAAAGGAATTTTTGGTTAATATTTCTGATATGGATACATACAATTGTAATCCCACTCATGAGGAAGAATCAGAATCAGCTATTTCAATTGAGGTGGGTGTTTCACAAAACATTCATCCCATGAAGAGAAATCATGTGGAAACTCATAACATTATAGGTGATCAACATCAAATGGTTAAAAAAATAATAACAAAAAATGACAATACACATACTTATTTCTATTTAAAAGTTGAGCTAAATAATGTAAATGAGGCCTCTGAGCATCTGAAATTTGTTCAGGCCAAGAAGGAAGTGTTAAATCATGTAGAAAATAATGATACATGGGAACTCATACCTAATCGAGATAACAAATATATTATTGGTACAAATTTATTTTTTAGAATAAGAATAATGATAAAGGTTAAGTGATAAGAAATAAGGAAATATTAGTGTGCAAAGTATACAATCAAATTGGCTGTGTCTATTTTTATGATAATTTTTCTCTCATAGAAAGTTTATAAATAATCAAAATAATTTTTTCTATTTCTTCACAATAAATTAAAAAAAATTAAATTGATGTGGAGTCATATTTTTTAAATGGAAATCTTGATGGGGACATTTACATTGAAAACCCATGTTGATTTGATATTGTGAAATATGAAAGTTAAGTGTGTAGATTGAAGAAGGTCTTTTATGGGATAAAACAAGATCCAAGGGCATGGTATTCCAAATTTTATACTTTAGTAAGGAAAGATAAATTTTATGAAATGAATATTTGATAGTAGTCTTTACATCAACAAAAGTCATGAGTTTTTCCTCATCTTAATTGTTTATGTTCCTGCCATATCTTTACTGGGAATGATGAAATATATTGTGAAATATTTTCCAAATAGATGAAAAAATGATTGATATGAATATACTAGGAGAAATGAAATATTTTCATGGGATATATATCTTTAAAAAAAGAAAAATGATTTTATTTCTCACGAAAAGTATGCTCTATAAATTATTAAGGGGTTTGGAATGGAAAATTCGAAACAGGTTTCCTCAACAATTTCAGTGGGAACTAAGTTGTCTAAACATTGAGAAGCGAAGGAAGTTGATCAGAAAGAGTTTCAATAGGTGATTGAAAGTATACTATATTTGAATTCCTAAAGACATGATATTTTCCATGACATTACAATATGTGTAATAATTCATAGTTAACCTAAATAATTACATTTACTCACTGGAAAAAATAAATCTTAGATATATCAAAGGAACACAAAATTTCAGAATCAGTTATGATTGCTTAGAAAGTATTGACTTTTTTGGGTTTTCCTTCTGTAATTGGGTAAGAAATTTTGATTATAGAAGATACACATCTAGGGGGGTATTCTATATGGGGAAAATTTGTGTTATTTGGAATACAATGATACAAAATTCAGTAACTCTTAGCACGGTTGAAGCTGAGTATGTTGTTTCCACTCAAGCATCTACCAAAATTTTGTGGATGAAGACTCGGTTAGAAGATTTACTTGTTGAATTGAAGTTACCCTTTCTCATAGGTTTTTATAATCATATTGTAATCAACCATACCATGAGTATGATAAAAACCCTCATAAAAAATATTAATATCAAATATTATATCATCAAATATCATGTTTAAAAGAATGAATGAAGATAAAGTATGTTCCTACATCTGAAAAAGTTGCTGACATTTTTACAAAACCATTACTAAAGGAACCTTTTTTCTATATTGAGGTTGAAAATGGGCGTCCAACCAATTTCTCATCAAGATTGAGGTAAGTTTTTCTCCTCTCTGATCTTGTATTTGGAATGTGTTTTTAGGGTGGAGAATTGTTTAATAAATATTTCCATAGTTGTGTGATAAACATTTTATGGAAGCATGTAAATAGGGGTATTTATGGGTAATCTATGAATCTAGCAACGTATGTGTGTGGACTATTATAAATATTTGTTGGAGTGGTTGTAGGAAAAGAAATGTTTTTTAATAGGAATTCTTAAGAGGTGTAAATGAAAAGTTTAGTTGCTAGAAAAGTTAAGGAAGATAAGAAAGTTGAGATGAAAAGTTGAAGAGGATTTCATGATCACTAATTTTGGATAGAATGGTTTTATTGTCTATAATTCATGTATCTTACAAGGATTTATCTCACATAGTTCTAGAATTGTTGATATGTAATCCATAGATTAAGGTTACCAAGTTCAATGATATATGAATATTGGTTAAAAACAAAATCCAAAGTGGTAGATTGATAGGACTGGGTTGATAGGGACAAATATTGTATTCATGTATTAGATTTTGTTTTCATGGAAATATCCAAGATGTAAAAATCACCTCAGAATTTTTTTGGTGAAAATATATTGACCATAAAATTCTGGAAATCTTACTCACAATTCTAATAATTCCATTACAGTGAGAAGATGTTTTCCCTATGTGAAGGATCATCAGATTCACCTTGGGCATGGAATTTTGTTGGGATCGAAATGAGGAATAGAGTAATATTCATCATGGATCTTATATAAATATGATGACTATTTTTTGATTTGTATTTCTAAAGCATCCTATGTATGTTATAAAACTTGTGATGAAATATTGATGAATGAATGTGGGAAAAAATGTGATTTCAATCGTATTCAACATAATCATATTCGGGCTGAGTATGAAAGAAAAATGTTTCTTGAAGAATGAGAAGTTAAATTACTTTCATTTATAAGTTATTAGATGCTTGAGTTGATCTTAAATGTTTTTAAATTAATGAATAATTCATGGTAAAAATAAATAATTTGAATAATATGAATGCCTATGTAAAAAACATTTTTGGTCTCAACCCATTGATATGAGATTACCAGATGAAAAATTATTCAAAGGCTGAGAGGGATGATTGTACTAAGAGAAACCTAAGGTTATTATTTTCATTCAAACTAAAATCCAAAATATTTAAATCTTTGAAGAAATTATTTTATGATATTCTTAATAAAAAATAAATATAATTTATTTGATAAAATTTCATTGATAACATATTTCTAAAAGAAATAAGTTTTAAAAGATCAATTTGTTGATACTGATCCATCAGATTCTGTATACCATAAAATGTAGAATTTGTTTCATCAAGGGATTTTGGGATTGATGATAAAGAAAATAAGTTGATGTTTTTGGAGGTATTTCAAGAAGAAAATTTAGTGTCTGATCAATAATGAAGCCAACCATTTATCATCTAGATGATTTTTTGTTGAGTTATGTGAAAAAGAATTTTCAGATATCTCTTACAAGTGTGTCAAAAGAAAGTAATAATAAGAATATATTATTTTACTTTTTACTTCATCATAATGAGGAAAATAGTAAGGAAATCATAATCATAATCATACTAGAGATTTTTTAACTTCACCACATGATCTGGTATGATAGAAATTCTCTTATTCATAATAAATGCTCATCCAGTAATAACCCGGGATGAATGAGGATTTTCATTTCCATTCGTGTTGCTGCATCAATCCAAAAGGGCCACTGCAACAACACGGTGCATGAATTTATCATCCTACGGTGATTTCTTATTACTGGAAACTATTGACAACCTCACCATAATTTTGATATCTTTTGGCGTGCCCCTCTACTAGGATGGATTAATGTGGATGATTCATGAAAAGGAAATCTGGGCCCTGTGGGTTATGGCACCATCATCAGGAATAATATTAGTCAGATCATTGGTTTCTTATATGGTATTTTTGAAATTGCTTCCTCAGTAGAAGAAAAAATGATGGGTATGATTCATTCCATCTTTTTCTTCAAACAACATGGTTGGAACAACCAATGGAATGAGAGTCAGTTGACCACTATTGTGAAAGAAGATTGGAATAGTGTGATACATCTTTCATGGTCAATCACCACCCGTTTGATGGGATGCACCTATGTTCATCTCGACTTCAAATACATCATCACTCATATATATCGTGAAGCTAACGTAGTTGCTGAAGGTCTTGCGAACAAGGGAGTCAATCAACACATTACCTGACTTAATGAACTTTCATGCTAACATACTTTCCTTTCATAATAATGATTGTAATATGTTTCCATATTTCTGAATCTTGTAATTATTTTCCATTATAATAATTGTGCCATGTTTTTCTGTCCAGGCACCATCTTCTTCAAATAAATACGAGAGTTTTGCTATTTTTGGATTCATTAATGAATATTTTGAAGAAGATACAACTATTTTTCTAAGGAAAGATTTATGTTTGAATAATATGTTTTCATTTTGTGTTCATTAGTTGGTAGAGATCATTGTAATGAAGAAATTTTTATGAGCAGTTGGAATGAATAATAAGAATCATACATATATTTTTAAAGATGAAATAAATAAGAATAAGTTATTAGATGATTTTTGAACGTTCATGAAGATTCAAGAACCATTGATGAAGTCATAAATCCACCCCAAATTAAAGTATAATTTATGTATTAGGAAAATTTGGTTCACTGGGAAACATTTTAAGAATACTACCAAACATCATATGGGTTGACTATAAAAGGAGACATACTTTTGAATTTCTTGACACAATTATTTTAGAGATAGAAGATCTTAATTTCCATGGATTAGAAGTTTCTATATTATGTATTGATGAAGATATCTGTCAGATGGAAGAAGAAAAGAGAAAAGAAAAGATTGTATTCAAAATTACTAGAATTGGATAGAACAAACAAATTGGGGTTTCTAAACTCAAGTATAAGTGTTTTAGTATTGTTTCATTGGTATTCTGATAGAAGTTTATTTTCTGTATTGAGGAATTAGACTGGGAAAATTGGATTGGAAAAATTAGACTGATTTCTTTTACAATGTCCAGGAAGTTCTTTCCATCTTCTATGTAAGAAGCTGATGAATTTTTTGGAAAGATAAAATTTATGAAATATGATCAATATGTATTGTAACATGTTTGTTACACAAAATTTCAAATATCATTTTGTTCCATATTATGCACATGAACTGGTGTATTGATTGTTGTGCTACATGAGTGAAAGGGAATATCCTACTTTTTTATTCCACACAAAAGGATTTTTATCTAGTGTATGGAGTGATATTTGATTGTTTCCAAACCATACCAAGGACATAACTAGAATTATTGAGAAGTGAAATATGTAAATTCTTGTATTTTATTGGATATGTAGTTGAATTGTTTTTAGTAGGAAATAAATATTTAACTAGAGGAGAAGGTTGTTTCATAAGTATCAGAACATAAAATAAAAATATATCACTAATTCACCGCTCCCACTCTCTATGATACAACTATCATGACTTATAAATTACAGTAGCTTGGATGTTGGTATGTGTTAGATAATTTGGGGGACATCAGGCCAATTCACAATGAACACCTATTCTGGTAGGGTGTCTAGGTTAGAATGGGTTTAGGGATGATTTTATGGATTTGGGATTTTATAATTATTATTATTTGGTACATTAGGTGGCACACACAATGTTTGAGTTTGAAAATTTTTCATTTATTTTTTGACACATGACCAGTTAGAAAGAATCCAGTTACTAAATTTGGATCTTTTCTAATAGAATAATGAGGTGTCTCAGGCATCTTCCTTAACACATAAGATTCACATGAGATGCATGGGCTTTCTAGTCTATTTTTTATCACTAGTGACTAAGTCTAGGATATTTAAATTTTTAGAAATTACTTATACATTGATTTCTTATACAATTATATGGTGACATTAAAATCAGCTAGGATGACTTGTATTTTCATTTACTTTTTATGGAATACCATGTGGATCCATAGTTGGGTGCTTGATGATGATGGAGGGGTATGTGTGCATATGAGGTTTAATAAACCTAGTAGGTTATTATGGGAAGATGTTTCCTTGGTGGGAAAGCCCTATTTGTGAGTTCATTACTCATGTTTAGTTATTTAATGTGTTAGTGACAACCTATATAGTGTTTTCATGTATGACCTGGAATGAAATTATATTTAACTAATCCCCATTGTTGTGGTTTCCCTTTGAACAAATTTTCTAGGATGGTTCCTCGGGCTATGACACCTGTGACCGCTGAGTAGTGATCCATGAGGGATCATTCCTAATTTTAGATTCTTGGTGAGGGTCGATAACTTATGGATTGATAATTTTTGCACGTGATTCCATTACAAGGTAACAAATACCATAAAGTGGGTTTTCGAAATTTTTATGGGATGGTTTGTTAAGACACGAGTATTGATGATTCCCTATAAGCTTTGAAATTTTTCAAGACACAATCTTTTGTCTAGGTTGAAGACTTAGTGACCCTTAAGATGCCACATAGAATTATGAGTGAGCATGTTCCTAAATATGTGTTTTGGAACTAATGATAGGGGTTATGTTGAGGTTATTATTATATAGATAATATAATTATGGGTGAGTGCTTTGAGTTTTGAGTAGTTCACATGAGGTTCCACTTAAATTGATCTTGGAATTTTGGTTCATTTGGGATTAACATACAAGAATGGTATACTGAGGTGATGTGTTTTGGATTAGACACATGGTTTCCTAGTGTATGAGAATACCCTTGAGTGGGTTTGAGGGATGTATTAGGGGAACCTTGAAATTTTGGTAAGTGAGTCACATAGGGTGGTTTTGATTTTGGTATTGAGGCTAGATTCTATGGGCATAGATATCTAGGTGTTTCACCCTATTAACATTAGAAATGTTTTAGGGGAATAATGAAAGCACAGTTATATGATTTTGGTTTTAGTAAGACACTAGATTGTTTATAAGCATGTGGTTGATCTTCTAACAATTAAAGTGCCTAGTTTTGAAGAGGATCACCAAGGGTGATCCTATCTTGGTACGTATGATGGAACACATGGAATGGTAAATGGGTGAGGTAGATGAGCCTCATTTAGAAAACTTGTGACTCATAGGAATATGAGTCAGGTTTATACATTTGGGAGTAATTAAAGTGCACACACATTGGTTTCAAGATGAGATCAATTTAACACACCTTGTAATATGTAGGGAATATTGAAATAGAATTAGGAATTCACCATGTCTGAGTTGATGGATAATGAGTTTTTTGAGATGTATATAGGATTGGGTCCCCAAGAATTAGATCATAATTGGAAAAGTAACAAAGGGGAGGAGGAGATGTTTGGAATGAATCGGGTTATGTGGTACAATTGATTTTAGTGTGGGCATAGTAGCTCCGGGCTTATAGTGAAAATGATGTGTATCTATAGAGAGAGGTGACACACTTAATGTATTAATCATACTACTAAAACTCATCCAAGTAATATTTCAGATGGAAGGTTCAAAGGTTGATATTGTGATTGAGCCTGGATTATGATGAGAGACACAAATCTGGTGATGGAACCTGTTTAGATGGTTCTTGAGGAGAGATATGATACAAGATATATGGTGGGGAGTGAACCAATGTCTAGTTGGGGTTGGTGATCCATGTTATGTATTGAATTTTAGTAGTTTCCATAAATGACATTACCATGGGTTGGGAATATTTGATGAATTGAATCTTGGGTTGGTTCTTGGGAGTGAGTGGGATTGGCCATGTATACTACATAGGTTAAGTGGAATCCTTATTAAATTCTAGTTAGAGATTTGAATTCCACTTTAGTGGAATTCAATCAACATATTTTAGCTCTGGATATGTTGGGATGATCCAGATGTGTTGGATCAAATTTGTTTCAGTGCTCATGAAATAACAGTGTATGGTGTAAAATTTTGCCAGAATGAGGATTAAACTATGAAATCTCCTACAAATTCATGAACTAATATTGGGGGTAACATTAAAATTATCATGGGAGGCCTATGAGAATAAAGTAATCATGATCAGGTAATTTAAAAACTTTTATTGGAAGAAGAAAAGATTTTTTGAGATAGGTCATCCATAGAGGGCCTGGCTGTATTTCTTTTATGTGGTTGGGTGTAGTGTGCTATAAAATTCATTAATTACATAGTTTTTTATATGAGGGATTGCATCATTAATTATAAGGGTATTTATATCAAAATTCAGAATTTAAAAGTTATTCTTAGATGGTGGGGGAATCTTTATTTTGGCTTGGGAATGAGAGGCAATTTTTGGTAGAAATGTTGGATTGTTACTTTATCTTCTTCTTTAGTGAGGGTATCATAAATATTGTTTGGGTTGATTTCAGAATGTAAAGATCCTATTTTGATGATCAATTCCAATGTTAGTGGTTATTATGGATTGGAATTATTTCCTTTATCTAATCCATATAGTGGGGAGAACCATGATATTAGTGAAAAATTGGATGAAGACACCTTATGTGTCTCAGGTTAGATGGGAATGGGTGAGTGTATTCTCAATTATTAGTGATGCATTTGAGTGATGGATCATGTTTTAGTGGGTCAAATGCCTTATGGTGAAAATTTTACTCTGGAAGTTCTTCAAGAGTCCAAGAATGGAACACAATCATTTGAACCGAAGTTAGAGATAGGTATAGATCGTGATGTATGAATGGCTAACCACCATGACTTGTTAGGGATGATAAGTGTTTTAGTGGCGAATCCATAATACTTTTTGTCTGTATAGGCCTAAATTTTTTATAAGGTTATGAATTTTTTCAAGTAAGTGATGGGGTCAATTTTTTTTACCATGCTTTAGAATGAGTTTATGAGAGTCGTAACACCTCCAAATAGGTGTTTTACAAGGGGAATGTCGATCATGTGGTTCCATGTTGGCTTGTAAGGGCTCTATGATGGGCTTGGATGGATACTACATCCTTGGTTGCATGAGGCCACTAGTCAGCTGTTATCATCATCAACTCGATGATGGATATATACTAGCTAGATGATGGATTTTTATATGGGGGAATTAATATTTTTAACCTCTCATATTATTGCAGGGGAACCCCACATTCCCCACCTCATTTGGCTACACTGACCAAGGGGTATCTCTTCCTTCCCCTCAGTGGTTCCACATAGTTTTAGGTAGTGATTTCAGCATTTTGAGGAGATTCACCATCTGTGATGATCTTTATTATTATTCTTCCATATTAATTATAATTCTCAATTTATTTGGTTAGGTTTTGTTTATTATGGTTACACCAGATCATGGTGGAATCAGAACTCAATTATGGGGTTCAATTTTTCTTCTGATGAGGGAATCCAAGGATTTCTTCTTCATACAACCACGTGTTGTTCGGGTTATGGTATGTGGAGCTAGAAATTTTTCTATGTTTATTTCTAAAATTAAATTAATCTAATGTTGTAATTGGTAACACACAATAGGAATTTTCCTTAGTTGAGGGTGGTGGCACATTGTGGGTCATTGGAAAGAATTTGGTTGTTGTTATGGTGGGTTGAGTCCACAAGTGTTCTTTTCAACAGTTAATAAATTATTAAAATATTTTGATAAATTAATTATAAACGATAAAATTAATTTATATGGGTTTTATTGTTGGATTTAGGGCCTCATGTGGGTTGTTTATGGTGAGTGAATTTTTTATTGGCTTGAATGGGTTCATATGATCCTAGGTGGAGCCAGTGGAAAAATAATTTAAAAGTGAAGTTGGATTTACGATGTGATAGTTGGTCCTTAGTACTTTACCTATATTTTTATATTTATTTATCATGATTTATGGACATGTGGTCATTCCATTGAATCATTGACAGTAAGGGAAGTGATTATTAATTATTAAATTTACTAAGGAAATTTAATCTAAAATTCACTCTAATCATAGACCAAATTCCCCATTATGATGAAAAAATGTTCCAATTCACCATTATTCCTTGAGCATTTCCTAGTCATCCTTAATTGCTAATGGATGATTTATTTGTATTGATTCCCCAAGGAAACCAAGACTCATGATGTGTTTGATCTTATTTAGCATGGCCTCGTGGCACTCCATAAGAGATATTATACATCTCCAAGAGGATGTGTGGGGTGACCCTAGATTAAGGGCCCAAGAGGGCCATGTGAGGACCCAATGTGGACCCTTCAAGCAGTTGAGATCATCAAGAAAAACATGGGTGCATGATCCTTAGCATAAAATTTTATTATACCAATAATAAAAACCATGGTAATAGTGGACTTGGGATGGGTGAGATGATAGGTTTGGAGTAAACTTAGACATAGATATGAATATTGAGCCATCTCTTGAGACTAACATCAGCAAGGCTTACCCATTATGAAAAATTGGTTGTGAAGAGACAGAGGAATTTCCAAGGGGCATGAATCCTTCAATAGGTGTGTTATGACGTGAGTGACTTTGTATGGTATTGGGGAACCTAGTGGGGTAACTCTGTCTATTTCTTGACATAGGGGCCCATTATAGGTACCTCGACGATAGACCAACTATGAGTTGGTTTAGTGGACTATAGATAGTGATTTTGGAATTAGGAATTCATCTAATACTATACTTTTATTATTTATTTTTAGCTTGGAATATTCCTTCAAGTTATATGTGAATGGTTGGTGAATAAATAGACATATATCAGAATACACAAATGGGATTCCATGGACTTAGAGTTGGGTATACTATTGGATATTCCATGGATTTGGGTATTATTGTTGGAGCTATCATGGATTTAGAGCTGAAGGTTAGATCTACCATTGATTTAAAGAATAGATGTTTGGATTTCCATGATTTATATCCTCAATATCAAGAAGATACTATTATAGACTCCATGAACATGGATCTTGGATACATGGGTTTTCATGGGTTATATCCCATATTTCATTAGGATACTATCTAAAGGTGTCATGGATTTAGATCATAGATGTTTGTACTTCCATGGTATATATCCTTAATGTTGTGAGTTTACTATACAGAGATTCCATAGATTTAGATCTTGAATTTTCGGATTTTCCTGGGTCACATCTCTGTAGTTGTGAGGATACAATCTAGACCTACCATATATTTAGATAGAAAATGCTGTAATTTATGGGGATGAGAACCCCGTATTATTAGGATATAGTTGGTGTATCCCTGGATTTCGAGACTACATGTCACTGGGTAGGCATGGTCATTATGAAATTCTCAAAGACACTCCAATAGTACATGAAGCAATTATGGTCGATTAGGGTCACATAACTGCAGATTAATGATGGATTATTTTTCTTTATTTTCTAGAGTGTATTTATTTTTTCCATTTGATCTTGTCACATGAACATATCATTGCATTGACAACATGTATAGATCAATATTAGGGCCCCCTTCTATGTTTTATACTCTCACCCTATAAGGGACTCCATTTCCCTTTGGTACCTAAGAAAAATATCACTTGGTTGTAGGAACAGGTTAGGTTGGGGTCCATGTTCACATAATCAGTCTAGATTATCTCAAATGTGATTTGTGGTATGGGATGAGGTGAGGCTCCAAGGTAGTAGTAGATCCTATAAAAAAATTTCTTTTCCTTTGATTTTATTTTATATTGTATTTGTGATCGGCCTAGAGGGAGATCAGTCCTTTATAAATTATTCCAATATTTCATTCATTATGGAATGTTCAGTTTATTTATCTTTTCTACATGCTCTGGTGTGATCCTCATGTCTGATTTTTGATATTTATCTATGATTATAAACTCTAATATGGTGGTTATATTCTCCTCATTGTACAACATTGAACCCCTAATTCTTGTTAGTAGTCTCTAACGTACAAGGAGGCATTCTTAAAGTCGTATGGGGAATCAGTTAGGTAACAATTACTATTGTGATCCAAGATGAGATGTTACATGGGATTCTTTACAATCTCTTCACCATAGAACTTATCTTCATCAACAATCCTTATTTTTCCTTGAAACATAAATCCTAACACTCTTGAGTCATGAATTCATAATTGAATCTCTTTATTTTAACTGCAAAATATGAATGAGATTCCAATATGAAACTCTAAATTTCAGGGCTTAATGTGAATCAAAATCCAAGCTACCCACTCAATGACATCTCAAATACCAAGAAGATACTCAACTAAACTAATCTACCATGATATTACATAGTATCATTAACTGATTCATTCTCAAACTTATAGTACTCTCCACCATAAGACTCCACACACAAAGGTCGATTCATGATCCATGATGCTCCCCACTATAGAAAGAACCTACTAGAATATATTTCCATCAGACCATTGACATGATAGATATAATTTCCACCTCAGTATACCTTATTTATTGAGAAATCATAATCCATTCCTCTTCTAGGATACCTTTACAGAAAATCGCACAACCTCACTTACTAACAGATTATAACATTACCTGATCATGATGTCTTAATTATATGATGGAATCATGAGATTGTATAAGCCCCGAAATTGAAGTCTTAACATGGAATTTAGTGTATTCCATAGTTATATCACTATCCATGCATTGCATTTATCATTATCTCACCATGGCCAGTGACACAACTTTGATCTGAATTAATCTCATATCACACCAAATTTTTCCTCAGATCGATGAGAATATCTGGACTCTATCCAACACCACATATGAATCCTAAATATTTTAATTGCTGAATAAAAAATTTAAATAAAATCCATATAAACATCAACATCTCAATTTCAATTTGACTATCCTCTGACTAGTATCCCTGAGTTCATGAAACTATATTTGTGGTGGTCAAACTTCCATGATTGATAAGATAATCCATGCGTAAGAGTATCCTTAACATCACTCTAATGAACCAAAAATATAATCCCCAAAAGATACACTCTATTAATTATCACACAAGAAGAATGAAAGTGGATACCTTTACCATACCCATGTGCTATAAAAAATTATCCACCTATTCTCTGCTCACCATAAACATCATCCTCAACATCAACTGAAATTTCATCCACAAAGAGGGTTATACCCTCAAAATTTCAATGGAATGATCCCCATCATATGGACTCCCATAAACATATCCATAAGAGTAACACCTTATTGAATACATAATAACATGTTTTCTATCCCTCTTTAGCTATGTTATCTCACATTTTCTACTCCTATCATGACATTGGGTCAGATTGACCATACCATAATACCAAGATCCATCAATGATATCAATATCCATTATAGTGGCATTATCGCCTAATCTTAATGGAGTATCATGACACCATGACCATAATAATTACACCAATAAATTTTCTCATATCCCAAACATATCTTCTCATAAAACCATAAACAATTGGAACCATTGCTAATCTTATGTTCACTTGACCTCCCACATCAAGTATTCTTACAAAAGCCACAGTGAGAATCACTCCACTCCTAAAGGTAGACTGAACCCCAATAACCCTTTTTGGATTTCTTTTCTGTTATACATCTTGATATCATATGAACATGATGGATGTACACTCTCATACCACCAACTCACATAGAAAAAAAATATCAAATGAGTTACAAATACTAAACACTATGAACAGGTTCCAAAACAACATACCCAGTATCCCTCATAGGTAAATCCAATTAATATAGAATCACCCCATTTCTTCCTTTATAAAATGACTAAGGAATCTCGCCCATTTTAGTTCAACCACAAAATCACCCACCACTCTATCATCATTAAAAAAATCACAATCATTTAACCAAGTTATGTCCATATTAGGTCCAACAATCAATGGTCATGTTCCACAATCTCTTAAATCTCTACACCTATAATCAATGGACCTATAATTATATTGATTCTAACCTATAAAACATGAATGTAGCTCATTGTATCGAGGTCACATATCCAAATCCCTAGTGAATAAGTCATTCTCATGCTAGAAAAAAACTTATGATAATACTTCCTATGAATCAATCTAAATTTTTTTCATCTACCCATTCCAACTATCTCTATGGTACTCAAAATCCTATGCCAACCCCACCATTATGATAACCTCATATATCATAGATCATCTCAAAAATATTACGGAAAATTTCATTTTTCTCAATCAAAACACTAGGATTAATAATATCTTGAGTTATATCTCAGAGCCATGATGGGCTCCCACCTAGCCCATAAACAATGTATCTCATATGTCATAGTTCAGAAGGATACATTCCTACCACCTGATCAAATATCACAAGTCTACCCACATAAAAATACAACTAATATAGCATCCCCATATATATATATATATATATATATATATTATAGACCACCATTTGAATTCAACCACCCACTCATAGATCACCGATCCTTGCCACAAATTTTTATACCATACTACCCCTCAATGATTGGGTCATAAACATGTGAATATAATGAAATTATCATATGAAAAATTATATTTAGTGAAACCATAGACACATGGAAAAGTTAAATATGATTCCTCCAATGAGTTATATATAAAAAAACTTTATTTGTTTTTTGAAACTTTATGAAATGAAGATAAAATGAATATCAGCCCATAGGGTTCCATTACTAAGGTATCAAATGTCTGTATCAACCCACCAAGGACCAATGCACATCCCATCCACAGAGGCACTATGTATTAGTCATTAAGAAGAATCTAGTTGTAAGATCAACAAAAACTATAATCATAAGAAAAAATATATCTCAGTTGAGTAGAATTCCACCAACACGTTATATGGGAAAACACTATATAGGTTGTCTTTAATACTTTAAACAATTAAACCTTATGTCATCTATGTTATCAATTACACACAAGACCAAAAATTTCATGGGAATCTTATACACCTAATATATCGAATTTACAGCAGAATATTTCAAATGGTATAAGAAAAAAACAATAAAACAACTCAAATAAACACATCAAATTCAAATTAATATCCCAACTACAATAATGAAAACCAAAGCAATAGTACTATATCTATCACAACGTAGACATCAAATCAAAAAACATTTCCATGGTAAACTAGTCAGAGGTTTATCAAAAGCTCTATTTTATATCTGTTTCCTATATACCAAACCCTAAATTGTAATATGAAGGGAAAAATGATTTAATACCACATTGTAATGCCCCTACATTCCAAGAAAAATCACCAGTGTCCTATTTCGGGTGTCACATGACCTCAAGTATTCCTCACTATATGTAAAAATCCAAGTCCATATGGGATGTTAATTTCAATGAGAAATTGAAATTTTCTCCATTGGTGTATTGGTAATTTTGAAATATATATTTTGAATGGTGTTTTAAGAATTTTAATTTCAAAAAAATTATTATTTGGACATGGTCTAAGTTTTAGTCGAAAGACGAAGGGTTCTTGATAGAACCAAATGGAAAACAAGCTTGATGGGATGCTAAAAATGGATATAGAAGTCCATTAACACCATGAATAGTGATTCAAAATGTCACTTGGGTTCACGTGGTGTGACCCAAGGGTTTCAAGAAGTGAAAAGGGGAGTCCATTGGCATATTGAAAAAATTATTAGTGCATACCCATAAGTAATTACATAAATTATGTGGCCTTTTTTGATTTTTAAGACATGATTCCCCCCCTTGTTCCTTCAAATGATAGTAGTGTATAGGACGGTCATGGATGACTCTCCATCGCCCTCCATTATTCTCTATTATTGGTGTTCCAATGTTTCATTTGATGACATCATAGGTACGTTTCCTCTTATCCTTCACCTTCTACTTATTCCCCACACATTGTAACTAATATCGAGGATGTTCATTCTAGGATGAAATGTAAACATCACTAGAGAATGGTTAAATCTCAATATTTATTCATAGTTTCCATGCATCCTAAAAAGAGTGGATCTATAAATAATGATTTACTATATTCACACATAGTGATATAGAGGTATGTCACTATTTCATATTTTGCACGTGGTTTCCTCTAAATCAATTTTTTATTTGGGCTATTGAATCATCTATTTTAACTAGGTATTATTTTCATCCTAGATCTGATGATGTTTTAGGAGAAGAATAGATCTTGTTGTTGATGGTTTTAGCATGGACGAATGAGCTGTTGAATTAACCAGTAAAATTCCATGTGTGAACTAATTTAATTAATTATTTATAATTGTTTTTGTTGAATAATTATTTTTTTCTCGGCATGAGTTAGGAGCTGGATGCTTTGAGATGGTTCTGGTTGAACAAGGATGATTCTAGAAGATCATAGATAATCCAAGGTAGCTACTTATAGTGTAACGACCTGAAATTTTGAATAAATCTTGTTTCCTAATTTTGTGTGTTATTTTATTTTTATACTCAACAAAACTGTTTCATATGATAACATGAATATATTTAAATTGAGACCGTTGGGTTTTGACTGTTATATGACCATTACTCAATATGACCGCTGGAAACTAAAAGTTTCGATTATTGTCTCTAAATACGAGTGATCTTGGTTGATTAATATAGAATGATGATTTGATGTCCTCATCCATTAGTCTCGGGCCAATCAAAGCCCATCTAATGGAACGTGGGAAGGAGGTAGCACCACTGGCCTTTGCTCTGGACCAAACCCAAGCCGAACTTCATCGTGTGAAGCTAGACTAGAATCAAATTCTTGAGAAGTTCAAACGGATATAAATTATTACTCGTGCAATGTTGGGTGAGCTGCCCTCAGATTCTCTCACCTTAGCACACCTTACACTTAGGTCATTTTCTGGGGTTATAAGGGGCTATGTAATGAGACCGTAACTGCCTTGTGTAATCCTTTATTTTAAATAAAAATTTTGATTTCTTCTTATGATGAAGCTTATGAATTTTTAAATGTCCTGATAAATATAGTATGCATATTTTTGATGAATTTTAGAGAAAGGATATTTTAAAAATTATTATGTAAACCTTAAATAATTAAAAATGTGCAATGATTTTCAAAAAATTGTCTTATACAATTATGTTCAGTATGAAATTTAGAGTCCAATAAGATCAACATAATTTTTGATGAATAGTAAATTATGAATAGTGATTTTATGCTTAGGATTAGTAATGTGACCAAATTGATTAGTAATCTCACTTAAAGAAATTATTAATATAATCTAGGCACCTTGATTAAGTAATGTGATTCAATAAAATGGTTAAATAATGGTTTCATAAATTATTATTCAAGTATTAGTTTTTCGGGTGAATCGTGTTTTTTAATTAAAAATTAAATTAAAAATATTTAGAAAATTATTTTTATAAAATGAACTATATTTTTGAATTCAAAACATCGATATTATTCAAACGTAATTTTTGGGGAATTTTCTGAAAAAAAGGAATTTTCATTGAATAGTTTATTTATTTAAAAATTAAATTAAAAATATTGAGAAAATTATTTTTATAAAATGGAGTTCATTTTTGAAATCGGAGCATCGATATTTGGTTAAGGTGAAATTTTTGGATTTTTCTGAGAAAGTTGAATTTTCGATGAATAGTGAAAATATAGTTTTTAAGTTACGGGTGTTTAATGGAATCATTAAATGATGTGCTAAGTATGTAATAAATATGGTCTACTTATTAATAGTAAGATAAGGTATGAGGTGTCCCATGTGGAAAATACCATGGGCCAATACCATGGGCAAGGCCATGGTTTTGCCAAAACCACCAATGAGGTGTCCCTTGGCCATTAATGTCTTATCCCCTCACTTTATCTATAAATACCCACCCTTCCCTCCATTATTTTTCACTCCCAACTCTCCCCAAACTCAGATATGGTCTCATTATTTCCCAAATAGTCCTCCCAAGGTGCCCCAAAGCCCTCAAGGTCCCAACCTTCGAGTTTTAAGAGTTACGTTTAAGGTAAGGGATCCTACCTCTCTCTTTCTTTTCAAGTAATCTCTTTTATTTCATTTCTTTTATGCTCCATGCTCTTATGTTGGAGAATTTTATTTTATATTCCTCTTACTGCCCTTTTCATTTTCATATGATGAGAGACCCCCTCTTTCTCTCATCAATTCATTTTAATAATGTTTAAATGACATCGTTAGGCTTCCAAATTTTTAAGGGATTCATTCACCTTTCTCATTTTTTCAAAGTTCTACTTTCATGTAATGTCTTTCATGTTTCTTTCTATTATGTTGGGGTATAATATCTATATCTATCATACTGATATTTTATGTTCATATGATGAGAGACCCTATTTGATCTCGTCAATTCATTTTTTTTGAAGTTTAGGTGACGTCGTTAGGCTGCTGAATTTTTAAGGGATTCATTCACCTTTCTCATTTTTCAAAGATCTACTATCATGTAATGTCTTTCAAGTTCCATTTTATTATGTTGGGGTATGATCTCTATATCTATCATACTGATATTTTATGTTCATATTACGAGATACCCTATTTTATCTCCTCAATTCATTTTTGTTGAAGTTTAGGTGACGCCGTTAGGATGCCGAATTTTTAAGGGATTCGTTTACCTTTCTCATTTTTCAAAGTTCTACTTTCATGTCAAGTCTCTCAAGTTCCTTTTTATTATGTTGGGGTATGATCTATATAACTATCATACTTATCGTTTAAGTTAATATGATGAGAGACCCTATTTTATCTCGTCAATTCATTTTTGTTGAAGTTTAGGTGACGCCGTTAGGCTGCCAAATTTTTAAGGGATTCGTTCACCTTTCTAATTTTTCAAAGTTCTACTTTCATGTAAAGTATTTGAAGTTCCTTTTTCTTATGTTGGGGTATGATATCTATATCTATCATACGGATCTTTTATGTTCATATTATGAGAGACCCTATTTTATCTCTTCAATTCTTTTTTTTATGTTTAAGTGACGTTGTTAGGCTGCCAAATTTTCATAAGAGAAATCTTATTTTTGTCTTCCTTTCATGTTCTTCATTTCATATGGTATATCTTTAAAATTTCATTACCATGTTCTTAAATCCTTTATATTATGTTCCCCTACTGTTTTACGGATCATTTATGAGTGGGTTACCCATGTCTCCTCTCTTTTCAATGTTTTCTAAAACCTCGTAACATAGCTGTTATGCTGCAGAATTTCTGTCTCAAAATGTCTCTCTCTTATTATCAAATTCATTTATTTTGTTAAGTTAATACTCAAAAATCATTCTTCTAAAGGGGTATTCATATATATACCAAAATTTTCTATTTTAAATTCTAATATTTACATACATGAGACCCTCTTTCCCTTTCCGTGGGTTTAAAGTGACATAAAGATCATGTCTTTAAAGCAGTTTTTAAAACATTATCATTATGAAATGAAACCTATTTCTTTTATGCTATTTGGGTTGTTTATGAAATTATTGATGATGATATATGTGGCTCACATGATAATAAAGACAAATGAATGGTGTGCCCTGATACCGCTCCAATGCATTGGGTAAAGACTTAATCTCTAGAGATGACCATTTTTTAACGACACCTTGGTGAATAACCTTGGTAATTTTTAATAACACCTTGGGGATGGACCTTGGTGAAACGGTAATGATTGTCAATATTAAATGTTTTAGCCACATCTTCATGTTATGAAAAAAATTATTTTTATTATGATATGCCTCATGATTTCTTTCTCATGCCTTAAAGTTCATTTTCATGACATTGTTGATGTATCTCATGTTCACATGTTAAATGTCTCCCCTTATTTCCCTTACTCGGCCTTCTGCTCACCCTTTCTTTTGATGTATGTCCCCAGGTTATGAGATTCAGTAACGAACCTAGGATGAACATAAGGAGAAGCCTTTCAAGTGTTTAAGAAAATGTTTTATGTTTTCATGTTTTAAGTTCCTGGTTTCCAAGACACTAAACCTTAAAGATCCTTGGTTTTGTATAATGTAATGGAAATTTATGTTATAAAAAGGCGGGATGCCATAGTCGGTATCAAAGGATGGTTTTGTTATTTGTTGAAATTAGGATTTGAAAATTCTAGGAAGAACCCTATAGAAAATTTTAAATATAGTAAATATTCTTGGTATTTTGGTGAGTATTGAGTAATGGGTTGCCAAGAAAATACATCCCTGTCTGGATACGAGCAGGTAGAGGTGGCTCTGGAACATATGTACATAGGGGTAAAACCTGAAAACACCGCTTTGAGAGAGATTCAAACGGGACCTAGTACACGACAACGGTCCTTGCTGCACTCTTGGTTACGACACTCCCGGGGGATATGCTTTGGTAAATTCATAAACTTAGTATGAACCATTATTAAAGGAAAAAATATAAAATAAAATAAAGATTCACATACGATCATATGATCATGGATAACCAAGATTAGAACCTAGGGGATCACAAGTTAGGATATACTTTTCTTCTACAAGTTTATCCTTTTATTCTTAATGTTTTCTTTTCATGATTATTGGCTAAGTATTTAATCCCCCTAATTATACTTTATTTTCATAGTTAATGGCGGGAAATGGAAGAACATTTCCCAACAACCAATGTGATAGGAAATGTGATGATAGCCCAATTACTGTGATAGAAATGATGAGAGATAAAGTTGAACAAATTGTGATTATGCCAAACCAACTAACAAATATCACAATTAATAATTGGTACCTAGTTGAATGCCCAAATTCATTAAGGAAGAAGAAGACAAAGTCTCAAGGATGATCATATGATAATGTTGATAAGGGAAAGAAGACCCAATTTATTTTTTTGCAAAAAGTGTGGGAAGAGGCACCAAGGATAATGTCACAAAGGAACCGAGAGATGTTTTAAGTGTAGGAAGATAGGGCATAATGTATCCAATTTCTTTAAAAAATGGATGATCTGATGAATAGAGATAATGTTCGATCTAATATACCTTATACATTTCGATGTCGTAAATGTGGAGAAGTTAGACATTATCCAAGGAAATGCTCTCTTGGAATGGGTGAGAAGCATGATGAGCATCAACAATATTCGAGGACAAGGGAACAATTCAAGTCCTATGCTGAGATGGATCATGATGACTGAAGTACATGTAACTTCTTCACAATAATTGTCTATGTCATGTTGTATTTTAGTTTGTTCTCTATGATCATATCTTTTCTGTTTTTTAAGATCATCGAGTCACTACATAAGTTGATTTTATATCATTAAGGAAAACATCTATTGTTATGTACCACATGTTGAGGTAGTGAAGCTGTTCTTCTTAAAAAAATGTGATTAGGGGATTAAAAGATGATTATTATTCTGGAAGACGTTCACTATTTTGGGAACCCTATTTGATCAAGGTAAATAGATTACTGCGGTATTTTCTTTGAGGAGTAAAGGTTGACTTATATTTTAAAGAATCGATGAATTTAAGGAAAACTTATAGTAATTTAGGTTATATATGGAAATGATTAACCTATCTTAAGGAAAATGTGATTAGGTTAGTTACTTTTGTTATAAGATTGTAAGGGTGGTTGATGTTGTTTGGAGATGAATGATAAAGTCTATCTTGGAAGACTATGTTATGAGATCATTCTTATAATTGGGTTTCAATCTTAGTTTGGTTAATTTTGAGGAATTTTAAGGACAATTATTTATGGAATGGACTGTGATGAACTTTGGGTAGTACCACTGAAATTTGAAGATTTAAAAGTAGTTTCATTCCTATAGGATTCTTTCTCTTTGAAGAGTTGTTTTATATTACCATTTCTGTTTTTGGGATAATGTTTAAAGATATAAGAACTTGATAGTTAATCTTTTGTGGATTACGTGACTCTCAATAAGATGATTCTTGTGTTTTGATGATACCAAGTGTTTTTGAATGCTCATCATTTGGAGAAAAGATTAGTTTTGGTAGAAACTTATTAAAGGATGAAACTCAACATGAAGGTAAATATATTTCCTTGTGTTTTTATTCTATATAGTAAATGAATTCCTCAAAATTATGAAAATGAACATAAAATAAAAACGTTGTTGGTTTACGTTTCCTACTAGGTAATCAAAGACCATTTACACACATCATAAGTTTGTGATTTTCTTGTAGTTAACTTTCTCCTAATCATGTTTTCTATCACTCTCTCTAAGAATTTGACCCTTTGTTTTCTCCTCCATGTCCATGTTTTCTTACATGGAATCCTAGTGTGGGTTAAATCGGGTGACCTTATTACTTCCCTTTCATTCTTTTAAAGTAATAGTTTTACTAACTCCTTTTCTGATGTGGGACATTCAATGAAATTTCAAAACCCAATTTTAAAAATTGTGAGGATGCAATTTCTTAAGGGGGGAAGATTGTAATGACCCTAAATTTTGAATAAATCTTGTTCCCTAATTTTGTGTGTTATTTTATTTTTATACTCAAAAAAACTATTTCACTTGATAACATGAGTATAATTAAAATGAGACCGTTGTATTTTGAATGCTATATGACCATTGGCCAATATGACCGCTGGAAACTAAACGTTTCCATTATTGTCTCTAAATACAAGTGATCTTGGTTAATTAATATAGAAAGATGATTCGATGGCCTCATCCAGTAGTCTCAGGCCAATCGAAGCCAATCTAACAGAACTTGGGAAGGAGGTAGCACCACTGGGCTTTACTGTTGACCAAATCCAAGCCGAACTTCATCGTGTGAAGCTAGAATGGAATCGCCTTCGCGAGAAGTTCAAACTTATAGAAATTACTACTCGTGCAATGTTGGCTAAGCCGCCCTCAGATTCTTTCACCTTATCACACCTTAGACTTAGCTCCTATGCTGGGGTTATAAAGGGCTATGTAAGGAGACCGTAACTACCTTTTGTAATCCTTTGTTTTAAATAAAAATTTTGATTTCTTCTTATGATGAAGTTTATGAATTTTCAAATGTCCGGATAAATATAGTATGCATATTTTTGATGAATTTTTGAGAAAGGATATTTTAAAAATGTTTTTGTAAACCTTCAATAATTAAAAATGTGTAATGATTTTCAAAAAATGGTCTTCTACAACTATGTTCAGTATGATAGTTAGAGTCTAATAAGATCAACTTAATTTTTGAAGAATAGTTAATTATGAATAGTGATTTTATGCTTAGGATTAGTAATGTGACCAAATGGATTAGTAATCTCACTTAAAGAAATTATTAACATAATCTAGGTACCTTGATTAAGTAATTTGATTCAATAAAATGGTTAAATAGCGGTTTCATAAATTATTAGTCAAATATTAGTTTTTTCAGGTGAATAGTGTTTTTTAATTAAAAATTAAATTAAAAATATTTAGAAAATTCTTGTTATAAAATGGAATTTATTTTTGAATTCAGAACATCGATATTATACTAAGGTAATTTTGGGGGAATTTTCTGAAAAAAAATGAATTTTCGGTGAATAGAGTATTTATTTAAAAATTAAATTAAAATTAATTAGAATTTTTTTTATAAAATGGAGTTCATTTTTGAAATCATAGCATCGATATTTGGTTAAGGTGAAATTTTGGAATTTTTCTGAGAAAGATGAATTTTTGATGAATAGTGAAAATATAGTTTTTAAGTTATGGGTGTTTAATGACATCATTAAATGATGTGTTAAGTATGTAATTAATATGGTCGACTTATGAATAGTATGATAAGGTATGAGGTGTCTCAAGTGGCCAATACCAAGGGCAAATACAGTGGTAAATCCCATGGTTTTGCCAAAACCACCAATGAGGTGTCCCTTGGCCATTAATGCCTTGTCCCCTCACTTTCCCTATAAATACCCACCCTTCCCTCCATTAGTTTTCACTCCCAACTCTCCCCCAACGAAGCTCTGGTCTCATTACCTCCCATGTATTCCTCCCAAGGTGCCCCCAAGCCCTCAAGGACCCAACCTTCGAGTTTTAAGAGTTACGTTTAAGGTAAAGGATCCCACCTCTCTCTTTCTTTTCAAGTAATCTCTTTGAAGTCATTTCTTTTATGCTCCATGATCTTATGTTGGAGGATGTTCTTTTATATTCCTCTTACTACCCTTTTCATTTTCATATGATGAGAGACCCCCTCTTTCTCTCATCAATTCATTTTATGAAATTTTAAATGACGTCGTTAGGCTGCCGAATTCTTAAGGGATTCGTTCACCTTTCTCATTTTTTCAAAGTTCTACTTTCATGTCATGTATTTCAAGTTACTTTTTATTGTGTTGGGGTATGATATCTAAATCTATCATACTTATATTTTATGTTCATATGATTAGAGCCCATTTTTATCTCGTCAATTCATTTTTTTGAAGTTTAGGTGATGCCGTTAGGCTGCTGAATTTTTAAGGGATTCATTCACCTTTCTCATTTTTCAAAGTTCTACTTTCATGTAAAGTCTTTCAAGTTCCTTTCTATTATTTTGGGGTATGATATATATATATATATCATACTGATCTTTTATGTTCATATGATGAGATACCCTATTGGATCTTTTCAATTCATTTTTGTTGAAGTTTAGGTGACGTCGTTAGGATGCCGAATTTTTAAGGGATTTGTTCAGCTTTCTCATTTTTCAAAGTTCTACTTTCATGTCAAGTCTTTCAAGTTTCTTTTTATTATGTTGGGGTATGATCTCTATATCTATCATACTGATCTTTTATGTTCATATTATGAGAGACCCTATTTGATCTCATCAATTCATTTTTGTTGAAGTTTAGGTGACACCGTTAGGCTGCCGAATTTTTAAGGGATTCGTTCATCTTTCTCATTTTTCAAAGTTTTATTTTCATGTCAAGTCATTCAGGTTACTTTTTATTATATTGGGGTATGATCTCTATATCTACCATACGGATCTTTTATTTTCATATGATTAGAGACCCTATTTTATCTTGTCAATTCATTTTTTTATGTTTAGGTGACGTCGTTAGGCTGCCGAATTTATAAGGGATTCATTCACCTTTCTCATTTTTCAAAGTTCTACATTCATGTCAAGCCTTTCAAGTTCCGTTTTATTATGTTTTGGTATGATCTCTATATCTATCATACTGATATTTTATGTTCATATGATGAGAGACCCTATTTGATCTCGTCAATTCTTTTTTTTTTTGAAGTTTAAGTGACACCGTTTGGCTGCCGAATTTTCATAAGAGAAATATTATTTTTGTCTTCCTTTAATGTTATTAAATTCATATGTTATATCATTAAAATTTCATTACCATGTTCTTAAATCCTTTATATTCTGTTCCCCTACTGTTTTATGGATAATTTATGAGTGGGTGACCCATGTCTCCTCTCTTTTCAATGTATTCTAAAACCTCATAACATAGCCGTTATGCTGCAGAATTTCTGTCTCAAAATGTCTCTCTCTTATTCTCAAATTCATTTATTTTATTAAGTGAGTACTCAAAGATATCTCTTCTAAAGGTTTATTCACATATATACCAATATTTTCTATTTTTAAATTCTAGGATTTACAAACAAGAGACCCGTTTTCCCTTTCTGTGGGTTTAAAGTGAAATAAAGATCATGTCTTTAAATCAGTTTTTAAAATGTTATGATTTTGAAATGAAACCGATTTATTTTATGCTATATGGGTTGTTTATGAAATGATTGATGATGATATATGTGGCTCACATGATAATAAATACAAATGAAGGGTGCGCCCTGATAGCGCTCCAATGCATTGGGTAAAGACTTAATCTCTAGTGATGACCATTTTTTAATGACGCCTTGGTGAATAACCTTGGTAATTTTTAATGACACCTTGGGGATGGACCTTGGTGAAACAGAAATGATTTTCAATATTAAATTTTTTAGCTACATCTTCAAGTTATGAAATATGTTATTTTTATTATGATATGCCTCATTATTTCTTTCTCATGCCTTAAAGTTATTTTTCATGACATTGTTGATGTATCTCAAGTTCACATGTTAAATGTTTCCCCTTGTTTCCCTTATTGGGCCTTCTACACACCCTTTATTTTGATGTATATCCCCATGTTATGAGAAGTAGTAATGAACCTAGGATGAACATAACGAGAATCCATTCAAGTGTATAAGAATAATGTTTTATTTTTTCATGTTTTAAGTTCCTGGTTTCCAAGATACTAAACATTAAAGATCATCGGTATTGTAAAATGTAATGAAAAATTATGTTTTAAAAAGGCGGGATGCCAAATATAGCCCTAAAATTCAATTTATAAATTCTTTTTATAAATTAGGCGGTCTCACATACTTTCCTTATGATATTTTTTGTAGTCTATGTGGCATGAAGGTGTTGTGGTATTACATTAAGGGTCATTTCCCATGTTAATTTAATGAAGTGGTCTATTTTAATGAAATTAAAATGACTAGTTAAAATTAATGATAATAAAGGGTCATGAAAAACCCTTATATGCTTAATTTTCATCTAAGCTATTGAAATCCAAGGTCGAGACTATGAAACACTAGGGGAACTAAGAACCTCTTAACTGGTGAGGGTAGATTAATTATACCCATTTAACCCATTCATATTATTTTTAGAGACATAAAAGATGGTTTCAGGGTATACCTAGTGTTCCTAAACCATTTAGCCCTTATAATTCCTCCATTGGGTTTCAAACTATTTGGGTTAATTAGAATGATGATAAGAAGTCCTAGCCATTTCTATTTGATGTGGCAGGGCCTAGGTGGATAGACCATAGGCTGATCGGGACTGGGTATTGGTGACCAGAGTAACCAAGAGTGACCCTAATGACTGATCTACTCTGTGAACCATCTCTTGACTAATACCCAAATGACAATACCATGTATAGTTGGCTAGGTCGTGTTACCCTAATGATGATGTTATAGATCCTGATGTCTCAATGCATCTACTGTAGACCTTTGACTATAACCGAGACCAAGGATCCACATGAGGGTTCTTCTACTATAGTGAGATGGAGGGGGCCTAGTGGGTGCTCTCTTGATAGACCAACCCTTAAAAAGGAAAATGAAATTTATTGAATGTGTGATTATTCATACCTGATTGGGGGATGCCTTGGATTGTATACTTCGATATGTGATGGCCCTTTTTAGGTCCTCATATACAAATACATGCCCATTATGTTCATCTATGGTTGTAGGATGCCTTGAAATAGTCCTAGTATTCAGGGTTCACATAATCATTGATGTTTATCTATGGTTGTAGGATTCAATGGATATAGCTCTTGGATCTAAGGTGTGGATATACATAGATGTTCATCGATGCATATTGTATGCTGAGAACTTGCCCTTAGATCTGGGGTGCACAAAAACATATACGTTTATCCATTACTATAGAATTCAATGGGAGTATTTCAGGGATCTGGAGTGCACTTCATGCATATATTTTAATGCATCGTTGATCTACCATGGATTTTGAGCTCAGAGATAAGGTTGTATTGGAATCATTCCTAGAATCATAAGGATAATTTGGGATCCCATAGATTTGGAGCTCAGAAAAAGGTATTTTTCATACCTCCTTCAAAAATATGTGAGGATATGATTCATGATTACAGGGATTTGGATCTCATAGGTAGAGATGTCATAAACTCATTCCTATAGTTGCGAGGATGATTTAGGATACCATGGTTTTAGATCTTAGAGATACGGTAATCACGTACCTTATTCCTAGATTCATGATGATGATTTGGGTTACCATGTATTTTTATGTCATGTATCTTGTTTTCATATTCCTCATTCATGGAGTCATGGGGATATGATTTGGGCCACAATGGATTTGGTGCTTTGAGATAGGTTTGTCATTGACCTTGTTACTATAGTAATGATGAGATGATTAGGGCTTCCATTAGTATAGATGTTATAAAGAGATTTGTCATTAGACACATCCCTAGAGTGATGAGGATGATTACGCTACCTTGTATTTCAACCTAAGAGATAGGTTTGTTGGATGATAGACCCCTAAAGTCATGAGGACTAGTTGGGGATGTCTAGAATTTGGAAACTACGTGTTACTTGAGAGGCATGGTCATAGTGACAAGCCCAAAGACAGTATAGAACTTTCCAAAGTAGGTATGGTTGTTCGCGGTAATACACTTAAGGATTGATAGAAATTTATTTATTTGGAGTTTTCATTTATTTCAGTTAATCATGTCATATGAAAATATCACTGCATATTCTTGTTTGAATTGGTCCAGGTTGGTGTTTCTATACTGATTTTTTTACTCACACCCTACTTGAGCCACCACTAAAATTTGTTACCCAAGAATATGTTTGCTAGGTTATAGGAATAGGTTCGGCTGAGGCCCAAGATATCATCATCAAGTAGAATAGATTATATAGTACTAGGATACTGGATGATAATTTCTTAGAGAGAAAATAGACCCATTTTTGTTTTATTTCTCTTATTCTTGTATAAATGTATACATGGCTTAGTGGGTGGACTATTGTATATATATATGATGGTTGTTCTAGACTTTAATACATTAAATTTATTATTTTTCGTTGTTCATTTATTCAATATGCTCTGATTAGTTAATACTATGGATGGTATTTTGTGATTTCATATTGAAGATAATCTTTAATATAGGGGGTATGATATTTCCTGTGTACCACCTTAGACCCCCTCAAATATTTGGTAGCCTATAGATTATGAGGAGGTGTTCATAAGGTCACATGGTGAACCAGTGCAGCTATAGATTATATATTGAGCTGGGGTGGGATGTTGAAAAGTGGTATCTATGCATTTCCGTTTATTTGGTCTTATAATTTTAAGACCATCTAGTCTGCAAATTTGGGAATGTGTTGAAACCTACGATGGATACTGTGATGGTCTGTCGAGAACAACCTATTCTTTCAGAAATTACAAGTTACATGGGAATGTGGATACTATTATGATTTTCTATGATATAGTTGTATTTTATTTTCTCCTTGGCAAATATACACATGGTTTTGTTTTTTTGATTACTAATGGAAATATAGATCTTGTCTTGTTGTAATGAAGATACTGAGTTTATTCTAACCATTGGACTTTAGAGGAAAGATGCATCTAATGCATCATACAAGGTTTGTAGGATTCAGATAACATATAAGCCTACTATTGTGTGATCTCACTGATGGTCAAGGTATAGTTGTTTGAAGTATCAAAATCTACTTATATGATTTTCTTCCATTTATTTATATAGTGGAATTATAATCAGTTGATCCAACATGTATATGAATTCTTTTTGATGGAAGTCTAGGAGAATCTATGATGATACATACTTCAAGGAGGAAAATGATGTCATGGTCCTCATGCATAGGTAGTTTAGTGACCCTACTGGGTTGGTGTGGCACATGGTTGTGAAGAATTTGGACCCTAGTAAGATTTGTTTGTTCAAGTTTAGTTATTTAATATTACATGTAATAACATATATGGTATTTTATAGTAAATATTTGAATTAAATTCAACTTAAATAAAATGTTGGAGTGATTCACTTAGTACTGACCATCCAGGATGATTTTGTGCATATGTAGAATATAATGGTGATATGAAATCCTCTAGGGATAATTCTAGTGTACATATTCTCTTCGAGGATGGGCGCTCTATGCATGGGTGGTCATTAGGTATGTTTATTTCATGAGATGATACAGGAGTGTTAGTGATGATCTATGAGTTTTGAACCTAATGAGAGACTTGATTCGTAGGGATATATGGTAGAACTATAGGCCCTTAGTTCTTACTCAAAACCTAGTGGGTTTTTGTTTTTTTACTTGATGGTGATTCATTAGAGGGGTTACCTTGATGTTGGGGATGTTTTTGATTGTATAACATATGAAATGTTGGTTCTATTGAGTTCCAATAAATGGAATGGTCATTCCTTGGTTTTTTTCTAGTGGAATCACATTGAGTGATTATGGTTGAATTTACTATTAGTTTCAAGTGGTAGGATCATTTAGATACCAGAACTAGTGATTCAGATACTTTTTGATGTGGGAATTTATGATGACCTTTTATGGGAAATTCAAGGATTTTTAGGTCTTTGATGCACATATTTTATCTAAGAATGATGCTTGGTGCGATAGGTGGTCATGTGGTTGGAATTGAATAGTGAGAAATGTTAGGTTATTGGATAGGAATGTCAAGGATTCCTTATCCTCGATGTGGCTAATAGACCATGAGAAATATTCATATTATTGAATGTTATTTTGATCCTATATTCGGTAATTAACAACTCATGTGATTTGATTCAGGTTCATTGAATGGTCTCATGAAATTGTATGGCTCTAGAGTATCTAATGATGCTAGATGATAAGCATGGACAATAGATATTCAATGAAATTTAGGACATATGAACGGTAGGCTCAAGAAAAATCAGCTATTACATTAGGTAAAAAAGATAATGTTTTATGGATATGGTGGGACCATTTGGATTTTTTGTTAGTGCAATGGTTTTTTTCATTACCATTGGAAATAGTTCATGTCATGGTTAATGAAATTGAATGGTGTGTTAACTATAGTTCCGCAATAATAATTATTTCATGACTTCTTGATAGAGATTCATGGGGTCGTAGTGAATTTTTTCTATATCATCCCAAGTGGATCACGTTACAAGGATTTTATCATACAGTTGTAGGCATGGAGGCCAAGAGACTGGTAATGGGGTTGTGGTGGTGATCACCAAAAATATCTTAGTGTACTATTAGTCTATTCATGATCGTTCATGAAATATACTCATCATCCTGAGTATACTGAGAGAGAATTATATTCAGAAAAATATACATTAATGTCTTTTCTAGTTTAATAAAGGAACTCTTGGGGTTTTCCCTAATAGTTCACTGTAAGGGATGTTTTACGGTAGGAAGACCACCATTGGTTGTTGGAGGATGAAACTCATGTGAGGGATTATTGGATTGGTTGGACCGACCATTGGAAAATTTATGTAGTGTTTGGACACTGATGATATGTAATTTATGATATATGTATTTCCATATAAACACCATATTTTAAATTTTTACGAGACTTTGGATGGATTTTTTATGTTGACAACAGGATCAGAATGTTATTGTGTGATCAGAAGGTGATTCATGGGGTGTACCCCATATTGTGCCATAATTATTGGGGTGAATAACATTTCGTGACATGTTACTTGGGGTTTTCCATGATTATTGACTTGGTTAAGGGGGTAGAACCATTTTCATATCGAGCTTAAAGGGTTGAACCCTTGTTTTATTGCATGGATCATGGGGTCAATCACATGATAAAATATTTTGAGATACGTTTGAAGGTGTAAAATATGAGATGAAAAGTGTGGAATGTTCCATTATAGAATAAATTCTTGGGAAATATTGGGGAGTCAGTACTGTGGTTTAGGTATGTAATTTAATGTATAACAAGTGTTTTCTGAGGTTTTTCTGGGACCATTCGAGGAAAGGTCAACATATTGTTAGACCCTACGGCACCAAGAGATGAGAGGGGTGAATCAGGGTGTGAAATATTCTTTTGAACTGATGGATCTTGTTCCCACATTAGTAGGAACTTGTTAGACCTATATGATGGATATGATTAATAATCAATAATTCACATGCAAAGAGATAACACAACACTTATATTTGGTTCACAACAAATGGATAAGTCCAAAGAGTATATGTAGATAATTTTTTAGTCATACTAAAATCCAATAATTTTTACTATATGTGGAATATAGAGGTTCAGTCATAGTCACTCTATGCCAAGCTCACTATCATTACAATTTGAGATCGCTCACTACATCCCTCAAAACACAACTGCTGACTCAACCTTGCTCAGTGCTCTGAGACAATCCAAACTTAGTTTATCGACTTGAAGGTCACTTCAATGATTTGGAATTAAAGTCTTTGACCTTGACATAGAACGTGGCTATTTTTCCACTATTTTCCTAAATTGATGCACCTTAAAGTAAAAAAATGAGAAAAATGGATATCAAAAGACCTAAATAATCTCCACAATTCACTTGCACACAACACTTTCTCTTGCACACAAGATTTAGGATTTATTGCGCAAGATGACTTTCACGGGACCCTTGTTTTTTTGTACAACCCATATCTTTTGCACAACTACTCCAAGATGTTCACTTGGCCTTTCTAGACTAAAGGAACATCTTTTTCTTAATATTATCTTTCTCAAAATCTTTATTGTGGAAATATTTCATGTGACAAATTAGATTGTTTTTCATTGAAAATTCCTTTGCTTTTTCTATGGGGGTTGTCACCTTTTTATAGGCCTCGATGACCCTATGTGCAAGTTTCTAAAGCGTCTTCTTTAGTGTGGGAATGTTTTTTGAGAGTGAAAAATCCCTTTTGACATTGCATTGGGCGCATAATATTCTTTCACGCATCCTCATCCTTCACACACTTTATGCATTTTCCATTTTTTGATGTTCTGATCCAGAAACATAACTATCATGCATGTTTCCAAATCACCACAAATAATGTGTGAAAAAATCGATATTTCGCACACATTCCAGATCACTCACGCACCTTCCTTCACCAAAAATACCTTTCTCCTTTTTGTGATTTTGTGGCCCACAAAATTTTAAAACACTTGGAAGTGACGCCACCTTCAGTAATGTTGTCCTCTTGAACTATGAGATCCCTTTCCTTATAGACTAATTGGTCTTCCATTTAATTATTAAAAACAAATAAACCCAAACCTAGATCAACCCAGTGTGGATTGAAAAAAAACAAAAATTAAATTCACAATTTCTATAATAACCAGGCTTAGTTAAAACACATGTACGGGTCATGTTTATGTGTAGTAGATTCTCACAGGTATTGGATAAAAATTGGAGAGGAGTTGAGATACTATATTTGTAAGGTGTTTTTCCATGTTTGGGTATTTTGAAATGGAAACAATGTAAAATTGATCACTGGACAATTTGAAATGTGTTTATAATGGTAATGTTTTTGGTGGGGAGAACAAAAAACTATGTGATTTTTTAGTTCATGAAATAGATTTTTTTTTTGAAATATATAGGTGTTGGGAAGTTCAGGTTAGGGGTTCTATTATGGTTATGAGTGGGGTCTTGGGTTTTGTTGAATATTGAGTCTCATGTTTGGGTAACACATAAGATGCTCTTTTAGTCCCCCATAGTAGAACATTGTGTTTTGAGCATGGTTTTTTGAACTGTATATTTCATGTTTATTGTTTGAATGCTGAAAATGTCTTCTCATGGATGGGAACGTTTATGTCTGGTAGATTGTAAGAACCTGTATCAATATGGTTTTATATTTTTAAAATGAATTTGAAATTTTCTCAATTGTGGGATGGGTCATTCTGGTATTGGATTTTTGGAACACGGTTCTGAGAATTTTAATATCCAAAACTGGTGTCCTTAGATGTGGAATGTGTTTTAGTGGAAGAACCATGGGTTTGGGTGAGCACCATAGGAGGAATAGACGGGTTGGGATACTTTAAATAGCTACATAAATCTATTCATTCGATGAATATTGATTCAAAATGTAAATACATTTTACAGGGTGCAACCTAAGGGTTTCATGATGTAAAAAGGGAAACCTAGAAGCTTACCCCAAAATTCCTAGAGTGGAACCTTAGGTAACTCTTTGAATCGCGTAACCTTTTTAATTATTATTTTTGTTTTAAAATGGGATTAAACTACCATGTTCTTCCATATGGTAGTGGAACATGGGCGGGTCTCCACCGACACCTCCTCCCCCTCTATACCTCTTCATTCATGGCTTTCCTATGTGGTATTTTATGGAATTGGAGGTAAGGTTATTCCCCTAATTCTCCTCTCATTTATCACATGCTCATTGATTCAAATTTTGGGGATGTTCATTCTTGGTCGAAATCGTGATTTAACCAAAGAATGGTGAAATCAGCAAATTAATTGGGAGTTTCCTTACAACATAGAGAGAGGGGTTCCTGACCTGATGACCACCTGCATTCACACATCATTCTAATGAGTTCTGTCTCTTTCTTGAATTTTACATGGTTTTTTCCCTGATCAATTTATTTATTGTGATTTTGAATTATATTTTTTAATTGGTAATTTTTTTCATCCTAGATTTACTGATGCATCAATAATGTAACTCATCCTTTCTCTAATGGTTTCGATGTAGCAAAATGACATAAATTGTGAACCATCAATACATCATGTATGAACTTATTAACTAATCAGTTATAATTGTTATGGATAATTAGTCATCAATGTAAGGAATAAGTTAAGATCATGAGTTATTGATATGGGTCTTGTTCAACAAGGGAGTTGAAAGATCTTCTTAGTTAGGACTTAGTATTTATTTACGCCCTTGTCATAAAAGTAGAATATCTTTGTATAATGTAGGTGGTCTCATGTACTTGCTCTATGGAATTTTTTTTCTATGTTGCATGTGGATATTCAGGTGTAACCTTGATGGAGATATCCCTGGTTAATTTAATTACATGTATTTTTTAATTAAATTAAAATATCTATGTGAAATTAATGAGCACTAAATGTCACAAAAAACCCTTTCACGCTAGCTTGTCACCATAGTCACTAATAGCTATGGTATGAACTATGAATCACCATGTATCCTCTAGACCTCTTGACAGGAGAGGCCAAACCAACTGAGACCCCTTTAGATCATTATTAGGGTCTTAGAACATCTCCAAGTAGGTGAGGGTGAAACTAGTGATTTGACATCATATAGGTCTAATGTGACCGCCCTTGTGTTTTGATATTTTTTGGCTGATTAGAAAAAAGATGAGAAGAGTGATCCTCTTCCATCTAATATGACCAGATAGTGGTCAATAGACCACAAGATGACAGGAATAGGATTTGGGAGATGGGTTTGAACTATAGTGACATTGATGACCGAGATGTGCTATAGTCGATCTCTTGACTAGCGTCCACATTGAGGGATCCTATACAGTCATTAATGTCGTTCGTATCTAATGAGGATATTGGTATACGTGAAATCATACTGCATCAGGAGTTGACATGTGACTATGATTGATACTGAGTACTCATTCAAGGGTTCCTCTTCTATACTGTGAACGATGAGACATAGTGAGATCCCTGTTGACTTACCAACCTTCAGTAGTGAAATTGTAATTTGTTGAATGTGTTGTTATTCATACATGGTTGGAGGATGACTTATACTATGTCCATGGATATTTTTTGGACCATTTTGGGTCCCCATATACATTTACATTCCCATTATATACATCTATGGCTATAGGATGCCCTGAAATAGTCCTTGGATATAGGGTGAACATATGCATCGATGCTTATCTATGGTTAAAGGATGAATTGAAATTAGTTCTTTGATTTGGGGTTTTTATACTCATATATTTCTATCAATTTATATAGTATATAAATAAATTATACTTGTATCTAGAGTTTTGATATGAATTAATTATTATCTATGGTTTTGGGATGCATTGGGTGTTGCTCTTGGACCCAAGGTGCACTTTCTGCATAGATTTTCTTGAATGACCAGGATGCCATGGATTTGGAGCATAGATATGAGGATTTCATGGAATGAATTCTCAGATTAATAGAGACGATCCAAGATACCATGTATCTAGAGATTAGATATAGGGTTATCAAGGACCTTTTTTTAGGATTTTTGTGGATATGATTAGGTATTTCATAGATTTTGTGCTAACAGATAGTGTTTCCATGAACCTTGTTTTGAAAGTCGTGAGGTTGATTTTGGATATCGGGGATTCGGATATTATATATAGATCTACCATTGAAATCACCCCTAAAGTTTTTTTTATGATCTATGCTACCATGGTTCTATAGATCAATGATAGTGTTATCATGGACCTCATTTCCAAAGTTGTGAGGATATGATTTAGGCTACCATGGATTTAGAGCTCAGAGATAGGGCTATGATGGATCTTGTTCCCAATGTTGTGGGGAGAAAATTGTATCTACCGTGTGTATAAATCTCATAGATAGTTGTTTCCAAGGCCTCAACCTTGAAGTCATGAGTATGATTAGGATATCTAGGATTTGCAGCTCAAAGTCAGGGCTAATGGGGAATGGAACCCCAAAGACATGAGAATTGGTTCGGGTTTCCATTGATATGGAACCCACAAGTTACTTGTGAGTCATATTTTTCACAAAATGATGAGGGAATATCTATAACTAGATAAAGTATGTATGGTTCATAGGGGTATCAAACCTAAGGATTGATAGTAATTTATTTATTAATGTATCCCTTTATTTCATTTTATCAATTCACTTGAATATATCACTCCATATATTATTTATTAACAGACCAAATTGGTGATTAATTTTTCAGTTTTATACTTACACCCTACTCAGGCCACAACTGCACTTGGTTTTTGGCTCAGATATTAACTTGATTGTAGGAATGGATTAGGATGAGGCTTGGGATAGCACTGTAGAGCATAACAAATCTGATGGTATCAGGAGAGTGGATGGGGATTGGTAGATAGAGGCAGTAGAGCCATTTTTAATATATTTATTTTATTCTTGTATTTATATATGATTATTCAATAAGGTGATCTCTTATATCTATAGTATGGTACTTCCATCTCTTTTAGTATCTCATGTACTACTCTAGGTTAACCATTTATTATGCATACTCTAATTATTTACTTTTATGGGTGGAATTTGGTTATTTTGTGTTTACTATGAACTCTGATATTTGGTTTATAGTCTAACCACATTACCAACATATAAACCCTACTAGTAAATAGATTTTGAGATATATGGTGGTACTCCTAAGGACATGTGTTGAACCGATCCAGCTACTGATTATAGAGTGAGTTGGGGTGGAATGTTACATTGTACATCAAAGGATACCAAATTGATGGGGGGTATATGGTGTTATCATTGGGATAATATACCATCATATAAAAGTAAAACAATATCAAAAAAATCTTACAAAACTTATAAAAAATAGTTTATATAGAAAACCTAACAAATCAGAATCATTCTATATCAAGTGAAAATGAAAAGGCATAGATTCATACATCCCAAATGATCACCCACAAGGATGACCATATGGGAAATAAAAAAATAAAAAAAATAGGATCTACTACTATCCTCAATACTCACTGCATCCCAATCTTCAGACTCTAAGCAATCATAGATGATCATGAAACAACATGGTCTATACTATTTGAACATGTGACCAATGAGTCCTACTCATGTACCAAAGTCCCAGTGACACCCAAGTTGGGTGTGAGTCATACTCAATAGGCATCCACTAAAGGAGTCCCTAATATAACAAAAAATACAATGTATACACATGTGACACACCCATAATATAATATAAAAATGTGGAAGTATGATAAAATAATAACCACTAATGCATAGGTTCTAAGGTGACACTTAGGATCGACTCGACATGCTTCATCTGGGGCAAGATGTATCTGCACCAATCATATAACCACCTAAGAAGAACCACATCTTACCCCTAGATACAATTTAAAATATCATCGAGGGGGATCCGTTCCTACCCTAGAACATATTAAAAAATATCATACTTTCTTCCGCATGTTATAGATGTCTTTTAGAATAAAACATACCACCTAAGGGGAACCCAATCCATCTCCATATGCATATAGAAACGTAGACTTGGGGGGAACTCATCACAACCTGAAACTATACCATATAAACCAAGGGTTGACTATGTTTACATGCAATCATATAAGAAAACATATATATAGGTCGACCACTCATCTCACCTAGAATGATATCGCATACACTTATGGGAAACTACACTCCCCTAGAATCATATCACATACAATATGGGAAACTATACTCACTCATAACCATATAAAAAACATACACATGGGTGAGAAAATTATCTCACATGGAATTACATCACATACACCTGGTGGAAACATAGCTCAACTAGAATCATATAAAAAATTCTCAGGGAAAACTTCTCCTACACAAAACCACATAAGAAAATGTACACCCAGGTAAGAAATTTAGCTCACTTAGAATCATATAACATACATACAATGAAACATATATCGCACAAAATCACAAAAAATAATAAAAACACATACATATATCACAAAATACCATGGGATATCCTCTAATGAAGCTCATATAATACCAAACTCTTAAAAATATCATATATCATCCCCTATTTTACAAAACAATCCCTTTAACTAGAGATATTATAGGATTTTATTAATCTTCTCTGGTTCTACGGTGATTCTCAAGATAAAAAATACATAATTTCATGCACTAAACCTCTTTATGATTAACAAAATACCAAGTCCCCCATCGACGACTGCTTGGTCATCTAATAGCGCATAAAACAAACATGGGATCATCTATCTCATTCCCAACCCCTGGGGTCAAAAACCATCACTCAAGGGGGAGAAATCCCATTGATATTTTTGTGATCACGTCATATCATCAATTTTCATATACGTTATTCCATACCATTATCAGAAGAGGGGGAGAACCCAATCCCATATATATTCGAGACCATAGTAGGTTGGTACACACACCAAACCTTCCCATATTCATACCTATGGCATACCTACCTGAGTAATCAAAAATCCATTGGGGAGGAACACCCACCCTGCTCTCTAAACAACTAGACAAAAGGATATAATGGGTCTTAATGTCCACATATGGCTATCCCTAAGCTAACCATTATCAGTTAAACTCTCACCCCTATTTAAGGGAACCAAAATACTTATGAAGGTCCACTAAGTTTCACTGGGATTATACCCCTCTAATATATGATCCTCATAAAATGTATTTATAATCAATATTTAAACCATCAGTTTCCAATTCATCACTCTAGTATTTAAGGGTCATTCATTTCCATAGGAACTTTCATTCTATTTATAGGAGTATAAGGAAAACGGTTTGTTTTAATATGATGTTCGATCACCCATAGTGGTGTGAGTACAAATCAGATACACATAAATATTATACACAAGCTATATGTAGATTTATTGGTGTCACCAACCTCATACATAGTGATTATCTTTATGAAATCTTGATAACCCTTTATCAAGCTCATCCAATCCTCAGTTGTATCCATATCATCACCCATGATCATATCCTAGGAAATGAAATCCAACATAATTAAATATAATAATTTATAATTAATTTTTAAATATAATTAAAATATGAATAATTGATTAAAAAATCTTCAGGACATCTCACTACATTGAAATCGTGAATAATTATATCTATAAGGTCCATGGTGTACACTTGACATCATCATTATTAAAATACCTACCAACAGTCATTGATTCACTGATCAATTTCATATAATTTAATTGAAACCTGCTAAATAAATTCATAGGGTGAGGTAACTCTAATGAAATGGTAATAAATAGTGTACAGTAATCATCAAAGGATTTCATTTAGCTATTCCATGAAAAATCATGATCATATTAAGATGACTCCACCATTCTATGGGTTAATTTTCCATATAACCCTAGTTTGAAAATATTGAAAACAGGTGAAATAAAAATGAAATATGAATGAAGGGAAAGGATATAAAAGAAATTATAATCCCCATGAAAAATTACACTAATAATTCACTATGTCATGGGGGATAAAATGAAATATGATAGGGGTTTCCCTCAATTCATCCATGTGAGAGGGAAGAAAAAAAGAAGTTGGGTGTCTAAAATCTATATAGGAAAAGGTTAATTTCTTATTTTTTTTTTGAATCTTGGGTAACCACATGGTTTGGTCAAAATTTTTTCTAAACTATGCACCAATCGTGTAGCTAATTTTTTCTTCAGAAATATCGCCCACACAGCTTCATAACATGTTTTACTAATCCATTTAAAAATTGTGAAACACACATTGAGTTCATCACTATGAAAAGTTAACTTTCATTGTCCTTTGAAACTTTTTGAAATACATATCCCTCAAATCCAAGGGAAAAATCATCCACATGGTTTCCTTATATAGTTTCCCCTAACCATACAATAACATTGTAGTTGGGTAAAACCCCATCAAAAATCCAAACATCCATGAAAAACAATCAATGCTCACTGAAGCATGCAAAACACCTCTTGAGCCTTGATCCACATTAAAAAAAATATTCTTGAGATGTTCAAACCCTAAAAATTATTATCCAAATCAAAATTCTCTAATATCTCCTACTATATGTCCAAAAAATAAAATTCTCTTTGAATTTTAAAACTTTTAAAGATATGGGTCATTATTACCTCCCCAATATTACACTTTTAATCCTTGATAAGACTAAATAGTCCTTTAACCATCAATCCTAACTCACCTCAATCATTAATTCATAAAAAAACAACAAATTCTACCCTTGAATTCTAAACAATATTCTACTGTGAAAATCAAATGATCAAGGAAATTTATTTATAAAAATACAAGATACTTTATCACTATAATCTCCAAGGTATAGATAATGATCAAACACCCTCAGCAATCTTGATAAATTAAAGTGTGATAAACTAATTAATTCTCATGATTTTGGTTCTTCACACCATAAGACTCTACTAAAAAAGAATGATTCATGAGACATGATGCATCCCACCCAAGGATTAGCGCACTAAAACCTATTTCCATCATCCCATCAACATATCATATGTTTTTCCTATGTCATTGCACCAATTCCATATAAAAATACAATTTAGTCCTCATATTTCCTACCTTTCCTAAAAATTATTAGCCTCACATGTTGAAGCATTGTCACATCACTCAATCATAATGCATTATATCCCTATAGGTATCTTGATATTTTCTAAAAACCCTCACTGATGTATCAACCTTCCACTCAGTGCAATTCCTTTGTTGAATCACCAATCACCTGCATTATCCATCATGTTGTCACCATGATCTCTGACGTAAATATGATCCAATTCACTCACAAATCAGAGTAATATATATCGTAAGATTGATTCAAACATTTTTAATCCATCCAACACCACATCAAAATCCTAAATCTAGTATTTATCAATGAAATAAGATAAATTAGATCTATCTACACACAAATATATCATGGTCATTTCAACCATTCTATAACTAGTATAATTGCATCTATGGCCCTAGAAATACAATGTCTATACTTCTTTGATTGATAAGGTGATAACCATATAGAATTATCCTTATCACCACTCTACCAAATAAAAAATAGAATCTATGTATTCCATGATTTATCCATTATCTCATGTTAAGACAAGACATTTCCACCTTTCTCATACTAATGATCCATTGTAAATCACTAATTTCCACCCATTATTAGTATACTAGTAACATCACCAATAACACCCACAAAAATTCTATCCATAATGAGTGCCACACCTACCAGACACTAATGTTGTTCTCCCTAACTTATAGATTTCATTACTCCACACTTCAAGCACAATGCATTATAGACTTCACCATCACATGTGTATCACTTCTCCCAATCTGTATTAAATCATCCATTCACCCCCTACCATGACATGGAGTAATATTAACCCTATTAGGGTACCATAAACTATAAAAAATATCACATTGCATTATATAGGTAAAACCTTCTATTTTAAATAAAACCTTAGGCCACCATGCCAATAAGATTCCCAAAAATCCAATAGTTCTATACCACCACACACCTACTCATCGACCCATGTATAATGGGTATGACACATAATATCATTAATTAGTTCCTTTTCACATCAATTATTTTCCATGAATCCATACTAATACACACTCTCTTCCTCAAGCAAGATTGAAACCAATAGTACAATCATATATTTTCATCTGTAATCCATCTTGATCTTATCTAATCCTAATGGATGTGTGATTTCATACCACTCAATCACACAATTGAATTACTCTCCCATGAGTTGCACATATTCGACCCTAGGCCCATGTGGCTAGACATGTGACTATATACCCATCATAGGTTAACCTATTTAACAAGAATCACTCATGTGTTTCTTTTCCAAGAAGACCATGGTATCTCACCCATGCTTGGGCATGATCACCGACCACCAAAGCATCATTCCTAAACTAACAATAATTTACCCATGAATTATAAATCCATGTTAAAACCATATAGGTTCATAGTCTATGGTATCCTTGAGATATAAAACTAAATTAAATTTTCCAAGTATCATACAAACCCTTACTTCAAAAATTAGAACACAAATCATTATATGTAGGTTAGGTATCCATATACATGGTAAATAAAGCATTCCCTTGCATGCACCTTACTACTGATAGAACTTTTCATGAATCAATATAAAATTCATGGTATCTATTTAATAATCCCATCTATATGTAATTTTTTGGTCTAACACATCTCCCATGTTATCCTTGTATATAAAAAGTAATGTTATAAATAAAAAAGAAAGCATCATTCTACTGAATCGCATCACTCGACTCATCTATATCTTGAGCCACATCCCAAAGAAACTATGATCTCTTATGTGGACTATAAATCATATCAATCAAATATTAAAACTCACATGGTAACATCCCTTACCCCATATCAAATATCAAAATGAAACTCACATTCCAATACACCCACTCTCAGGTTCTCACATATACATATAAAAAATCAACATGCAAATCCAATTGCCCACTCCTCAAGACCCATCCTCACCTTGTATCAAAATACTAGACTACCTACCTTGAGGATTAGATCACATACATGTGAATATACTGAAATATTCCTTTAATGAATCCAATTGAGTGTAACCATATACACATGGCCCTGTTAAATAAAACCCCACCAAGAATAAATATGAGAAAACACCATATAGGTTATTGTTGAAAATTTATGTAATCAATTCTGTATCACAATTACCACATAGGGATCTATTACCAAGGAATATCACGCATATACTAACCCACCATGGATCATTCTAAATCAAATGAATACGAGAACTAGATAACTATTGTTAAGGAAAAAATCACAATAAGATCCACATGAATTGTTATAAAAATTCCATGTAATATCTAAGTAGAATACAACATACATGTTATACCAGAAAAATACCATATAAGTTTTGTAAACATTTTAAATGTGGTGACCCAACCCAATAAGTCTTGGAGCTGGTTTCATGCTACCATCACATGGGCATAAGATATAAGTGAATTGTGTCTAAAAGGACTGAACATTTAAGTAGTCTTGGTAAAATAGATACAAACACGAGTCTTGTATTACAAATTAAGACAATAATTACAAAATTTTTTCTAAATAGCTTTGAGGATGAAGACTTTATTCTATCTAGAGTATTCGTTCATATCTCTTTTAGTACACTTATTGGGTTCTAGAGGAAAATTAACATAATAAGGGTGAGTTCAAATGCTCAGTAAGGATAAAATACATTGGAATAAATAATGATTCTATAATAATAATCAATATAGAAAGGTAATAAATGAGCACACATTCCAAGTCTTCGAAAACTGAAAAGGAAGTATATAAAATGTATCTAGAGTAAATAATTGTGAACACCTTCCTTTAAAATAACCTGACACGGTGGAATAAATATGGAAATCTAAGAAACTGAAACACATTCTATTTAATAAATGAAATGAAAATTAAAGGTATCTATATAAGTGTTGACACAAAATCTCAAGGATGAATAATAACTCAAACTGAATGATGGAAATGATTAATTATTTGAAATTATGTCTAAGACACATGAAAAACTCTACTATCAAGATCTATCCTCCAGAAATTTTAAAACTATGTGTAGAAACCCATACATTCTTCATGGAAAAAAACTCGAAGGGTATATTACTAACTAATTTGTGTCTCTTGAGATTACCTACGAATCAAGGGGCTTAAATTAACCTTTCCTCAACCCATAATAAATTCCTTAAATGGTTCCTAATCCATGAATTTAATGTCCTAATCATTCCTTATATTGAATAAACTATATTCTTTATCAAATATCTGTATTGAATAAAGGATACGGATTTATAAATTTTTATCCAAATATTAAAATAACTTTCTTAGTGAACACAATATAAAAATTATATATGGTTTAGGAAATAATTATATCCATGAAAATTGATATGTATATTTAGAATAAATTCAATGGCAAGTGATCGTAGGAAATTGAATATTTTTAGGGGATTGAAATGAATAAAGGAAGTGAATGTTAACGATACCCTTATCCAAATAAATCGTAAACCTTACATAGGAAGATTAAGGATGGTATCATTACATAATATCACATGTGGAGTAAAATAGTGGGTTTTTTTGTTGATGAGTAGAAATATTAGAAAAATGTATTTTAAAAAAACCTTTATGAAAATGTTCTTTTTTTTGAAAGTTTTTTTGAAAAAACTTTTCATATAAAATCACTTTTGAAAAAAAAAATAAATAAAAAGTAAATTTTTAAAAATTTAAATGAATCATAAAAGAAATTATAATGTATAAATATATACCTAAAATAAATGGTAATATTAATATTCCAATTTCATTGTTAAAAGGTTACAAAAACAATTTTTTTGCAGAGCAACCAGAAGACTCCTTTCAGAAAAATTGTAAATATAAAAGGGTAATTTTTTTAATAAACCATTTTTATATGGATATAAATATTTTTAAAAACATTTTAATAAAACGTGGTTTTAGAAGAAGAAATTTTCTCTGACTAAAGAGAGAAATGAAGTCACGTTTTCTTAAAAATATTTTATAAAATATTTTGGGTACTAAAGAGTAGGAAAATGGTACTAATAAAAAAATATTATGAATAACCAATTGAGATTAGAACTAAAGGTTTTATTTAATATTGGTCATATAATTTCCTCAAACATAATTACCTTTGAAAGTTCATTAAAATTATTCTAGTGGAAAATAATCATTAAACATTCCAAAGTATCCCATACAATTTTAATACATATTAAATAATCATCATCATGAAGGAATAACATAAAATTAATGTTTGAAAAAACAAAAAGGTAAAAGTATTAATGATATAATATATCAAAAAATTTATTATAAATTCCACAAAAAATATGTAATTGGTGAATATGAAATTTATCTTATAGTTGTAAAAAGTGAGATGAAAATACCTTAACTTGAGTCTTACTTGTCTCATGTGTCATTATATTCTTGAATAATAAACATATTCTAGTTATTTACAAACATGAGAACTTTTTTTATTTTTATAATTACTTTTATTTTAAATCTTACTATTTTTTATACAAATACTTAAACAGTTAAGATTATGTCTAGTGTTTTGATCAAATTTGGTTCATGTGTCCAAAACAACTTCGGGTAGGTCAACTATGGTCAAATGGTCAGTACATAACATCTATTGAATAATAATAATGAAATAATTATAATATTTATACATAATTTATACATTTAAAACCAATAATTAAATACGGTTACGAAAAATTAACCAACATTACAATAATGGAGACGGTAGGATGTATGTACACATGAGTAACATTCCCAGTTTTCAATGATCGTTATTGAAATAAGGTGAGTGAAATTAATATTTTTATAATTATTATTATATAATAAATATAATATTATGTAATCATATATACTTATATATAATTTTTCTGATTTAAAAGGAATCAAATCATGTCGAGGATGTGGTATTCCACACGTCAATGAACGACGTTATCACTTTTTAAGTGTGTGAAAGAGTAACAATGAAAATAATATATATCTTATTTACATAAAGTTAATTATTTACTTAATATCATATACATATTTTTTATTTAACATATTTTTTATTAAAAACATTTATTGTACAGTCCAATTATATCATTAAACAATCACATATCTTTGAGGGGGTGGTATTCGACACTTCCACAAATGATGTTATCATATTTACACAAAAAAGAAATTATAAGGTAATGTGTTAAAAAATAATTAAATAAGCATAAATAAATTATAAATATAATATATAAAATATATAACCATAATTTCTATCACAATTTTCAACCATTAAATGAGTTAATGTAAAACGAACAACCATTATTTTGTGAGGCGTTAGTCACCATATACATAAACAGTGTGTTCATTACCCATTAGATGAAAGTTTGTGTAATTGTAGGTAAAAACTCTTTTATAAAAATATATCATTATATTTATCATATTTTTTTATATAATTTTGGAAAAATTTGAGGTGAGGTAGTAGAGAAAGAAACAAAACTAAAGAGCTTAAGGAAAGATGTAACCTCTTCTTTAGGTAACTCCTTTTGGATTCCCCAAGGTAATTCCTTAGACATATATTTTATAATGTGGTGTCTTATAAGATGTGTAGAGCGATGTTGATGATATATTCGGAAAGTTAATGTTCCAACCAAAGTGTCTTGATAGGTGTGAGGAAGTAGCAGAAGAGGAAGCCTTTATAGAGGAGTAGGAGTGGCGCTCTATTAAATTTTGGAAAAGGGAATTACACCGGAATTTTTATCATTGAAATTGAATACAATAATGGTCCAAATAAGATAAAATTTGGATAAGGTATATATATGCCCATAAAATTTATTTTGGAAAAGTTTATATGCTATTTTCTCCCTTAATTTTATCTTTTAGTCCCTTATTAAACTTAATTTCATTTTAATCGTTGTAATTAATTTTAATAACATTCACTAAAGTTTTTTTGTAGAAAAAATAATTGACCATATTAGAGGTTATAAATTTTTCTTATTCAAAATATTGAATACCTTTCTTCCAAATTACAATAACATAAGTTTCAGAAATTAATTTAAATTTAACCTTATAAGTGGGATGACAAAGTGGGTTTTTAATGTAAATATATTTGAAAATTTTCTATGATTTATGTCCAATTTAAAAGTGAGATTTATTATAATGACATAAATAAGATTAATTGTTAATTATTAAATATAATTATACATTAAAAAATTAAAATTATAATTTAACCATATAAAAAAATTATATGAAAACGCAATTTTGAATTAAAATTCAGTATTTTCACTATTCATTAAAAAATGAATCTTCACTGAAGAATAAAAAAAATCACCCAGATCTATTTTTTATATTTATATTTAAAATATGAAGTTTATTTTGACATTTATGATTTATATAAGTACCAAAAAATGTATTTAAAATATGTTTTATATTAAAAGGTGGTAAAAGTTCCTTAATAAAAAATGTAGGTTTTTATGTGTGATATTGATTTTTATCATGTATTTTTTCTATCGAATATATAGGATGATTATAAATAATATTTGATTTAATATAACATATTTATTTCATTAATATCACTCACTATTTTTAATTAGCTTAATTTATAAGGAGAAAACAACTTTGTAAGCATAAAAATACAAATATTCCGTTTCTATTCAATTGGTTCATATATTAATTTCGAATTAAGTTTCAACCAATGGATTTGTTTTAAATTTGTGTAAAACATATATTTCTTAAGTTAGTTAATACTATTAATAACCAAAAATTTAGTATCTTGTTTATATATTATTATATAATATTATTTTAATAATATATTTTTTTCCGGTAAAAATCGGTATTGAATGTAATGTAAGATATTAGAGAAAGACATTGTTGAGTGTGACACATGATATCTTTGTATCAAAAGTATCAAAAACTAAATTAGAGATTTAATTTATTTTAAATATTAAATATATTGTAAAATCTTTGGATATTATATTCCCTTACGCTCTTGGTGTTGTGTGTCATACATGCTATCGAATATAATATTCCTAATTTCAATGTTCAGTTTGTTACATTAAATAGATAAAACCTCTATCATCTGTGATATCAATCATGTAGAAACACATGCATTTAACGTGAACACTACATGAAAAATATGATCCATGTACATTGTCTTCTTCCTAATGGGACAAGAGATAAAAATATAATAACATCTCAAATACATAGATCATATTTAAATATATATCTCAATTATAACTATAAAAACCAAAATAGTAATCCCATATTATTGTTAACTAGGGATTCACATAGAAAAAATGTGATAATGATTCCATAGTATGAGGTCCATAAAAAGATTTAAAACATCCCTATTACCCATATATCATATCCCAAAAGGTGATAATAAAGACACTCTAATATAAATTTTTAAAACCCCGACATCCTTGTATCACTCATCAGTGTCTCATTCAGGGTTTCATGAGACCTTCATAATGCCAACCCATATGCCAAATGATATCTAATAACAATAAGGGTCCAAGTTGTCACTATGGGGACACTGTACCCCTACATTTGAGTATAAAAATTTTATAAATATCATAAAAAAATCAAAAAAAAAATTAAATTACAAAAAAAACAACAAAAAATCATCTTGCTGTATAAAATGAAAATATAGACCCATAATTCATAAATACCAACTAATATACCACTAATAAAATCACATATAAAAATAAAAAAGGAATACAAATAACGAAGAGGCCTTATAACCATCCCCAATCCTCACCTCATATCAATATCCAAACTCAATTTGAGATATATTATTTTATCATGAAACACTAAAAATTTTCCTTAACCAATCCCCTTATCAATGAGGTCATCTCATGTAGAAAAGTGTAATGGCCACTCAAGAAGGATGTGATTAAATCTCAGTAGGACACCATGAATAGTGTCCCTAACATAACATGTAAGTATAGTGTATACACGTATAATATTTTTAGAATAATTTATATAATTGTTGAAGCAAAATAAAATGAAATAAAATATTCCTTCAATTTAGGTTAATAGTCATGATCAACAGAAAATGATTTATCCATTTCAATATTTCTATTAAACAGTCATATAACCACATAGGAGAAATCATGTCTATAAAATACAACTTTAGAATATCACCCAATGGGACCATGTCCTATGCCATGCAAATCCCTGGGCCATATCAACCACTGAGAAGTGGGGGAGGGTTAATGAGTTGTTAATTTTTGTATTCTTTTATTATACAATTCAATCTTTTTATTTGATCAAATCCCTAAACAATCATTATTTTAAGTGTAAACATTCACATATGTAAAAAAATGAAATCAATAAAAATTAAATGAGTATTTTTACAAGGTCTGGCCTCAATGATAAAGCCTACTATATTTCATGATCAACCAATCATTGGATCACATATTTTATTATCACTTTTAATTTATGTGATCACAAGTGTTTAAAAATTTTCCACATATTTATATATAGGAAATATCCATAGTCTATAAAGGTTAATTGGATTAATATATCCTAGAATCATCATTTATTTATTAGATATTCTATAACCTCTACCAAACAAGGCTTGACCTACATCTACATACTGATGTAGTATGATTATTTTCATAGTTTTGTATCATGTCCACATAGTGAAATGCTCTTATAAACCAATACCATCCTTAATCTCATTCAATTATTATAAATTTTTATATTTTTATATATCACTATTATTCTTGGTATCCGAAATGACTAGTCTCACAGAAAGTCATCAACTATCACTATATAAAATCAATAACAATTAATTCAATTTGACTCAGAATACTTTACTAAATGAGTATAAGAAATAAATTCCACTATAGATAATTTTTATATTATAATAAATTAAATAAGGATCCTCAATACACTACATGTTTTCCTCTTCCTCGCTAAATGAAAAGTCACTATTTCTAGTTGCATTCAATTTATTATTTGAAGTAGTTAGTCTCTTCAAGGCTCAAAAATTCTTCCCACAGACTTAATAATATGTTAAATATTTCCCAAAAATACTCATTATCACACTATATCATCATATTTTATTTCTTCATGAATATAGAATGCATGTTTTTCACATAACACAAATTAATATTTCTTCACAGAACTGTATTACGCGACACCACTTCTTCTCCTTTACATTACTTGCTCAGTTCGTGGAGTTGTATCACATTTCATCATATATCCATAGAGAGAATGTTATTCCCTTAAATATGAAATTAAAAAATATTTGGTGATCCTGGAACAATACTCCTCCTCTATATAAGATTTTATACACAAAATCACACTTTTCTCCTTGACACAACACTTTAAATGTGTAATAAAAAATAAAATTTTCATGGAATTGATTCCAAGTGCAATGAAAGTACGTTGTGGTGGGTGATATATTAAAATTTATTTAATATTTCTATTCTTGAATCCAAGTGAAAGGTTATTTAATGTCAAATATATAATTAATATATTTAATAATTTAAGAAATGATTACCTTGTATTATGATCATTTCTTGATTGACGATGTATATCATTCAAAACAACCCTTCTAGATTGCCTTCATTGTGCTATAAGGATCCAATGGTAGAATCCCTCTAATAGTGTTCCACATATTCTCCTTTGACCTCTAAAAAATTCAAATCGATCTTTGGGTTCTATCATGGTGATTTTATTGTCTTTCATTACTCATGATTATCAATCGCTCTTCTATTTTGAAGGTATCTCTCTTACAAACCTCATTCTTGAGAGGAAAAAAGAAAGGAAGATTCGAGAGAGAATTTTGTGTTCCCAACAATTCTCTATTATCGATATTTGATTGCAATATACAATATAGATAAATATCTATTTATAGAGATATGGTTTTGGTTAAAAATATTATTTAATTTCATGTCAACCATTAAATTACATTTAAAATTTTCAGTAATTCCCATGTCATATGATAATATTATCATTATTATTACTTTTTGGTGCATTCCATATAGTGAATTAATAATTATTATTTAACCATATTATTAATTAATATTTTCCACTTGATTTGGTATTTATATGTTCGAACTCCTCTAGCAATTATTGAACACCCAAATAAATACTTTAGTCCTCAAAAAAATTTATTCACAATCTAGTGAATAAATATTTAAAAAAATATTCAATAAAAAATATTAATATTTTATTCACAATCTAGTGAATAAATATTATATATATATATATATTCATGAAATAAGATAAATTTTTTATTACCTTTTGAGTATTAATAGTCAATAAAAATCCATGAAATTAGTACCTATTTTTTATAATAATATTTATTTCAATACTAAAATTAAAATTGAATTTAATCATGATCATCAGAAACACTAAGTGTGTGACCCTCTATGATTATTTATTAATGACATTAGGTGTGCTTAATGGCTAAGATTACTGTCTAGAAATAGTTGAGCGAACTAAAGAAAAATAACATATTGACATAACTATGATAACTGAATGTGATCACACATTGTGTAATATAATCTCTTCATCTCAATATATCATATTTAAGGTTTCACATCCATGTCACTAACTTATATGATCGATAAATCATTCTTTGAGTATCTGAAAAAAAATATCATTACACCACGCAAATAAAATTTATTGATATTTTTCTATTCTATTCAGATGACTAAGATAATATCTTCCATAAAGATGGAAGGGACGTATCCATTATAGAAATATCCTTAATGACAAGTCAATTGGAATTCAACCAATATACCCTACATTCCGCCAAAATATTGTGTGATAGTTTTGGTCAATAATTTTTATTGCACAAGTCATGGCATGAATAATTGATAATATTAAAGTCTAAGGAAAATTACACATTTTCACTAATAGGAATATCCAACGACACCAAAACATATGAAATTATTACAGGTGGGTATATTTTCATAATCTCTCATCATAGAGATTACCAAGTGAATAAATCCTGGGAAGAAGCATCATCCACTTATGTGTACTCACACAAGAATGTTTATGTACTATGTGTCACATCATAGTTCATTATCAAACCGTAGAACATTATTTAATAATATCTCTATATCCATTCAAGGTTCTTATCAAAGCGGGAAAATTTTATGACCTTATCAATGTGATGTATATGTTAAGAAATTATTACATTAGATTCATATATATCAACGAAAAATATGTAATAATAAGTTTTATTAATATTCAATATATCATATATTCATGTAATCAATGTAAAAATAGTTGGTCTTATGAAATAAACTCCAAAAAACATCCACTTAGACCAGATCCAACTACCTATTACTTTCAGTTTACTAGACCTCATATGGTAATCATGATTCTAATGGGTCAATAATTTAATCAAGGGACCCACCATTTTGTATTCTATGGAAATTCTAATCACCCCAACTTCAGTTCTCAGAGAAAAATACCATAAGATATAATACTCTAGAAGTATGTGCTTTATCCACTGATGTAACCATGGATGTTTTACAAGATCCATTGCTAAAATATTATCACAATAGAGTGTGATAGGATCTTTAATGATAGGTAAATAATCTAGATCAGGGATGAATTTTTTCATATATACTGCTTATTTATCTTACTTAGATGTTATAATATACTCAGACTCTGTTTTAGAATATACAACCACATACTTATTTGAGATATTTCATCTCACAACACCTTCCTTCAAAGTGATGATGTATCCCATTCATTACTTCATGTCATCTTGATATGTTTGGAAACTATAATCTACATATCCTATGAGGAATAGTTTTTCATATCTTCCATAAACCATGAATATATCTTTATTATTTCACAGATACATAAGGATAGTCTTGACTACTATCCAACATTGGTAACATAGACCATCTTGATGTCTTCCTACCATACATAATGCATCGGTGACATATAGACTAGTTCATAGTATAAAACACATAACTGGACCAATTTATGATGCATATGGATTATTTTCCATTCTATTTATTTCCTATTATGTCTAAGGAATCATTTTCTAGGAAAGAATAATTCCACGTTAAACTGAAAAAAATACCATTAGGTATTTTTCAATACTAAATCACTTAAATATCTTGTCAATGTTTGTTATTTTAATTTGTTCAAGAATCCTATTAGATCTATCATGATGGATATTGATCCCTAGAATATAATTTTCTTCTCCTACGTCCTTCAAGAAGAATAATTTATTCAACCACACCATAAAAGACTATAAGGATTGTATTTTGTTTCAAATGAGTAATAATCCATCAGCATATACTATTAATAAAATGACTACACTCAAACAAAAGTATGTGTAGACACAAGGCTCATGCTCATTCTTTATGAAACCAAACTCTATTAAAGATTCATCAAATTGAATGTTCCATGACCTTGAAGCATTCTTTGATCCATAAATGGATTTTTTTCTTTCAATTTTCATATCTTATTAGCATCCATTGGATTCACAAACCTTTTAGCACTAGTACAATCATGACCTTTAGCGGTCGCCAAAAGCCGTCGCTAAAGGTGTATGGCAGCCGCCTGGCATCTGCCAAACGGTGGACACTTTTGGCCCATCTCTATTTCTATAAACAACTGACATTTGGCGGATGCTGAAGGCAAGCTGGAATGGGCTACAATGACCACTGCAGGTGGTGCTGGAATAACCTATAGCGGCAGCTTAATTTCGGCCACATAGGTTTTTAATTTTTTTTTAAATATCAATAATACAATTAAATATACCCACATAAATCTCATCAGTCATCTTCCAAGCTCCACAACCATCATCAAATATAACTGGATAACAAAATTATTACCGAATATAACCTATAGATAAATAATTGAAACAAATTAACACATTACAATTCCAAATTACTCTAACAGATCGAAAGTATTTTATTTCTCAAATATAATCATAATTTCGATTATTGTTTTAAAATTTTAAAATTGTTAATTATATGATTCTAATTAGATTGTTGCCATGTGATTTCAGGTCAATATGATGTCGTTCGCTTTGTATTTGGACGTTTATGACACCAGAAGTGCATCCTCGACACCGCAGGCACATGGCATATTCGATTGATGTACCATCTTCCCGAACACATCACAACCAACTCTCACATTGTTGTCGTTTGATTTCATTCCATTCTAACATTGTTCGGCCGGTTTGGACCCCCCACGGGCGTTTATGAAGTGCAGTCAACAGTTAGAAATGTGTATTGAGTCATACCGCGCAAACTGCACATCCAATTGACATGAACTCTCCTCTTACACAACAGGAATAATAATTAGATTGTTTCCCTTTTATTTCAAGTCATTCTGATGTCGTCTGCTATTAATTTGACCGTTAAATGCCCGTTTTGGACGTTTATGACACCAAAACTGCGTTCTCGGTCACCGCCAGTAGATGGAACCTCTGATTGACGTGTCGTCTACCTGAACACTTCACAATTCACCCAACCATTATTTTCTTCTGATTTCAGGCTATTCCGACATCATTCGGCGGGTTTGGACCCCCCCCCCCCCCCCCACGTGCGTTTATGAAGCGCCCAACACATAAAGAACGCACATTGAGTCGTACCATGAAAAAACATGTTTGATTGATGTGTCATCTCCTCATACACCTCATGAATAATAATAATATTGTTTCCCTGTGAATTCAGGTCAATCTGATGTCCTCCTCTATAAATTTGACCATTAAATGCCTGTTTTGGCCGTTTATGACACCAAAGGTGTATCGTCGGTCACTACGGGCACACGGCACCTCTGATTGACATGTCGTCTGCCCGACCACTTCACAATTCCCTCACCCATTGTTTTTGTCTAATTTTAGACCATTCCGACGTTGTTCGGCTAGTTTGGACCCCCCCCCCCCCCCCCATGAGCATTTATGAAGCGCACCCAACACTTAAAAAACACATATTGATATGTACCACGCAAACCGTAGGACCAATTGACGTTCCATATCCTGTTACACGTCATGAATAATAAGTATATTTTTGCCCTGTGATTTCAGCTCAATCCGATGTTGTCCACTATGAATATGACCATTAAACTCCTGTTTTAGCCGTTTGTGACACCAGAAAGTGCATTCTCGGTCAGCACAAGCACATGACACCTCTGATTGACTTATCATCTACCCGAATACTTCACAATTCACTCATCCATTATCTTCGTTGGATTTCAATCCATTCCGATGCCGTTTGGCGGGTTTGGACCCCCACATGCGTTTATAAAGCGTGACCAACACTTAAAAAACGCATATTGAGCCATTCCGTGCAAACAACATGCCTTATTGACGTTCCATCTCCTCATACATGTCAAGAATAATATTTATATTTTCTACCTATTATTTCTAGTCAATATGAGGTCATCCTCTATGAATTTGACCATTAAATGCCCGTTTTGGCCGTTTATGACACCAGAAGTACTTTTTTGGTCACCGCGGGCACACGACACCTCTGATTGACATTACCTCTGCCCGAACACTTCGCAATTCACTCAATCATTGTTTTCTTATGTTATCAGGCCATTCTGAAGTCATTCGGTCAGTTTGGACCCCCCACGCGCGTTTGTAAAGTGCGCCCAACACTTAAAAAACACATATTGAGTCGTACCACGCAAACCGCATGTCCGATTGATGTGTCGTCTCCTCGTACATGTCACGAATAATAATTATATTGTTTTCATGTTATTTAAAGTCAATCTGATGTTATCAGCTAGGAATTTGATCGTTAAACGTCCATTTTGGCCGTTTATGACATCAGAAGTGTGTTCTCAGTCATGGCAGGCACACAACACCTCCAATTGATGTGATGTCTACCCGACCACTTCAAAATTAACTCACCCATTATTATTGTCTAATTTCAAGCCATTCGGACGTCGTTCGCCGAATTTGGACCCCCATGAGCATTTATGAAGCGCACCCAACACTTAAAAAATGCATTTTGAGCCTTACCATGAAAACCGCAAGTTTGATTGATGTGTACTCTCCTCGTAAACATCAGGAATAATAATTAGATTGTTTCACTATGATTTCAGGTCAATCTGATGTCGTCCGCTATGAATTTTACCATGAAACACCCGTTTTAGCCGTTTATGACACCAGAAGTACATTCCCAGTCACCACGGGCACATGACACCTCTGATTTATGTGTCGTCTACTTGAACACTTCACAATTCAATCACCCATTGTTTTTGTTTGATTTCAGGCCATTCTGATGTCATTCATCTGGTTTGGACCCCCCACCCCCACCCCCACGAGGGTTTATGAAGCACACCCAACACTTAAAAAATGCATATTGAGCTGTACCATGCAAACCACATGTCCGATTGAAGTTTCGTCTCCTCTTACACATCACGAATAATAATTATATTGTTTCTCTATACTTTCAGGTCAATCTGATGTCTTCCTGTATGAATTTGACCATTAAACACCCATTTTGGCCGTTTATGACACTAGAAGTGTGTTCTCAGTCACCGCGGGAACACAACACCTCCGATTGATGTTCCTTCTGCCCGAACACTTCAGAATTAACTATCCCATTGTTTTCATCTGATTTCAGGCCATTTCGATGTCGTTCGGATGGTTTGGACCCCCCCCCCATGCGCGTATATGAAGAGCACCCAACACATAAAAACCCAATATTGAGTTGTAGCGCGCAAACCACACGTCTGATTGATGTTTTGTCTCCTTGTACACATCACGAATAATAATTAGATTGTATTCATATGATTTTGAGGTCAATCTGATGTCGTTCATTATGAATTTGACCGTTAAATGCTAGTTTTGGCCATTTATGACATCCGAAGTGCGCTCTCGATCACCGCGGGCACACGTCACCTCCGATGGACATGTCATCTACCTGAACAATTAAAAATTCACTCACCCATTGTTTTTGCCTTACTTCAGGACATTATGATGTCTTTCATCTGGTTTGGACCCCCCACATGCGTTTATGAAGCGCACCCAACACTTAAAAAACACATACTGAGCCATACTACACAAACTGCATGTCTGATTGATGTTTCGTCTCTTCGTACATGTCAATAATAATAATTATGTTATTTACCTGTGAGTTCCGGTCAATCTGATGTCGTCCGCTATGAATTTGGCCGTTAAACGCCAGTTTTGGCTGTTTTTGACACCAGAAGTGCTTTCTCGGTCACCGCGGGCACACAACACCTCAGATTGATGATCTGTCTACCCGAATACAAGAAAATTCACTAAACCATTGTTTTTTTCCTAATTTTAGGCCATTCCGACATCGTTCGTCTAGTTTGGACCCCCCCACATGTTTATGAAGAGAGCCCAACACTTAAAAAATGCATATTGATCTGTACCACGCAAACCACACGTCCAATTGACATGCCGCCTCCTTGTAAACATCAAGAATAATAATTATATTGTTTCCCTATGATTTCAGGTCAATCCGGTGTCGTCCACTATGAATTTGACCATTAAACGTCCGTTTTGGCAGTTTATGACACCAGAAGTGCATTCTTGGTCACCGCGGCCACCTGGAACCTCTGATTGACGTTCCATCTACCCGACCACATCAAAATTCACACACGCATTGTTTTTGTCTTATTTCAGTCCATTATGATGTCGTTCGGCCGGTTTGGACCCCCCCCCCCCCACACACACACACGCAGGCGTTTATGAAGCGCTTCAAACACTTAAAAATGTATATTGAGTCGTACCACGCAAACCATACGTCTGATTGACGTTTCGCCTCCTCGTAAAAGTCATGAATAATAATTATATTTTTTTCTATGATTTAGGTCAATAAAATGTCTTCCTCTATGAATTTGACCATTAAATGGCTGTTTTGGCCGTTTGTGAGACCAGAAGTGAGTTCTTGGTCACTACGGGAACACAACACCTCTGATTGAAGTGTTCTCTACCCGAACAATTCAAAACTCACTCAACCATTGTTTTTGTCTGATTTCAGGCCATTCCAACATTGTTCGGCCTATTTGGACCCCTCCCCCCATGCGTGTTTGTGAAGGATGCCCAACACTTAAAAAATGCATATTGAACCATACCGCGCAAACCGCACATCCGATTGATGTCTCGTCTCCTCATACACATCACGAATAATAATTAGTTTGTTTCCCTGTGATTTCAGGTCAATCTGATGTCGTCCTCTATGAATTTAACTGTTAAATGCCTGTTTTGGCTGTTTGTGACACAAGAAGAGTGTTCATGGTCACTGCGGGCACACGACACTTTCGATTGCCGTGTTGTCTACCCAAACACTTTAAAATTCACTCACCTGTTATTTTCATCTGATTTTTGTCCATTCCGACATCGTTCGGCCGGTTCCCCCCCCCCCCCCCCCCACGCGTGTTTGTGAAGCACGTCATACACTTTAAAAACGAATATTGAGTCGTACCGCATAAACCGCACGTCTGATTGACGTTCTGTCTCCTAATACATGTCACGAATAATAATTATATTGTTTCCCTATGATTTAAGGTCAATATAATGTTGTCCCCTATGAAGATGATTGTTATACACTCATTTTAGCCATTTATGACACCATAAGTTTGTTCTTGGTCATCACGGGCACACATCACACTTGATTGACATGTCGTTTCCCTAACCACATCATAATTCACTCACCCATTGTTTTTGTCTTTTTTTAGGCCATTCTGACATCGTTTGACCAGTTTGGACCCCCCACACACGTTTATGAAGCACCCCAACACTTCAGAAACACATCTTGAGCTATAACGCGCAAACCATACATCCGATTGATATGTCGTCTCCTCATACATGGCACAAATCATAATTAGATTGTTTCCCTTTGATTTTAGGTCTATCCGATGTCGTCCACTATGAATTTCACCGTTGAATGCCCGTTTTGGCTGTCTGTGACTCAAGAAGTGCGATCTCGGTCAACGTGGGCACACGACACCTCCGATTAAAATGTATTCTACCTGACCACTTTACAATTCACTCACCTATTGTTTTCGTCTGATTTCAGGCCATTCCGACATCGTTCGGCTGGTTTGGAACCCCCCCCCCCCCACACACACACACACCTTTATGAAGCATGTCCATCCTTTATGAAACACATATTGAGCAGTACCACGCAAACTACACATCCAATTGATGTGTTTTTTCCTCGTACATGTCACGAATAATAATTATATTATTTCCTTGTGACTTCAGGTAAATCTGATGTCGTCCGCTATGAATTTCACCGTTAAATGCCCATTTTGGCCGTTTATGACACCAGAAGTGCGTTCTCGATCACTGTGGGCACACGAAACCTCCGATTGATGTTCTGTATACCTGAACACTTCACAATTCACTCAGCTGTTGTTTTCGTCTGATTTCAGGCCATTCCGATGTCATTCGTCCAGTTTGGACCCCCCACACGCATTTATGAAGTGCACCTAACACTTAAAAAAAACATATATTGAGATGTACAGTGAAAAACACACATCTGATTGACGTGTCTTCTCCTAGTACATGTCAAAAATAATTATTATATTTTTGACCTGTTATTTCAGTTCAATATGATGTCATCCACTATGAATTTGACCGTTAAATGCCCGTTTTGGCTGTTTTGACACCAGCAGTACATTCTCGGTCACCGCGGGAACACGACACCTCCGATTGATGAGACATCTGCTCGAAAACTTCTAAATTTACTCACCCATTTTTTTCATCTTATTTCAGGCTATTACGACTTTTTTTTGCCAGTGTGGACCCCCCCCCCCCCCACGATCATTTATGAAGCGATCCCAACACTTAAAAAAGCATATTGAGTCGTACCGTGTAAACCACACATCTGATTGATGTGATGTCTACTCATAAACATTACAAATAATAATTAGATTTTTGATCTGTGATTTTAGGTAAATATGATGTCAATCGCTATGAATTTGACCATTAAACACACATTTTGGCTGTTTATGACACCAGAAGTGCGTTCTCGGTCACCATGGGCACACGACTCCTCTGATTGACATGCCGTCAACTCGAACACATCACCATTCACTCAACCATTATTTTTTTCTCATTTCAGTCCATCCCGACGTCATTCGGCTGGTTTGGACCCACCCACGCACATTTTTGAAGCGTGTCCCACACTTAAAAAACACATATTGAGCAGTACCGTGAAAATCACATGTTCGATTGACGTACCATTTTCTAGTACATGTCACGAATAATAATTAGATTTTTTTTCTGTGATTTCAGGTAAATCTGATGTTGTTCTCTATGAATTTGACCGTTAAAAGCCCGTTTTGGCCGTTTGTGACACCAGAAGTGTGTTCTCAGTCACCACGGGCACACGGCACCTCCGATTGATGTTTTGTCTGCCCAACCACTTCAAAATTTACACATCCATTGTTTTCATCGTGTTTCAATCTATTCCGATGTTGTTCTTCCAGTTTGGACCCCCCCCCCACACATGATTTTGAAGCACAACCAACACTTAAAAATTCATATTGAGTCGTACCATGAAAACCGCACATCCGATTGACATTTCATATCCTCTTACACATCATGAATAATAATTAGATTGTTTCCCTATGATATCAGGTCAATCCTATGTTGTTTTCTATGAATTTGACCGTTTAACGCCCGTTTTGGCCGTTTATGACACCAGAAGTGTGTTCTCAGTCACCGTGGGTGCACGACACCTTCGATTGTTGTTATATCAGCCAAAAACTTCACAATTCACTCACCTATTGTGGTCTTCCGATTTCAGGACATTCCGACATCATTCGACTAGTTTGGACCTGGCACGTGCATTTAGGAAGCGCGCCCAACACCAAAAAAATGCATATTGAGCCGTACCGAACAAAACCACACGTTCGATTGAAGTTTTTTTCCTTATACATGTCACGAATAATAATTAGATTTTTTTCAATATGATTTCAGGTCAAAATGATGTCGTCTTCTCTAAATTTGACTGTTCAATGCCCATTTTTTCCGTTTATGACATCAGAAATGCATTCATTGTCACCGTGGGCACACGACACCTCTAATTGATGTGTCGTCAACCCGACCACTTCACAATTCAATCACTCATTGTTTTCATCTAATTTCAGGTCATTATGACATCATTTAGCCGGCTTTCACCCCCCATACACTTTTATAAAGTGTGTCCAACATTTAAAAAACACATATTGAGTCGTACAACGCAAACCACATGTTCGATTGACGTGTCATCTCCTCTTACACATCACAAATAATAATTATATTGTTTCCCTATGATTTCAGGTCAATCTGAGGTCATCCTATATGAATTTGACTGTTAAACACCCATTTTGGCCGTCAGTGACACCAGAACTGTGTTCTTAGTCACTGCGGGCACACGACACCTCCAATTTGACTATTAAACACCCGTTAGAATGTCTCGAACACCCAAAAATGGTGTCCAGTAATCTATATTCACTATTGACTTGTAATCCTTCCATAATATCTGGCATTTTGACATACATACAGCCTGAAACTCATCTAGATAGGATGTCAAATTATCCTGTTAAAAAAATTTCTAGTAGATGGGACAATAATAATAACAATATCATGAAAATTTAAACATAGAATTTACCTGAACCTCCCCCCATAATCTATCCATCATATCCTGGGGGAATGAACAACATTCACAAGTCGTCATAGGGAATCTGTGTGAGTCTCGTATCATATGCCTAAACCGACGACTTAATATAGTAGCACCTTCTCCGACTGGATGAAATGTGTTATCAAATAACACATCCAATCGGGCTCTAGAGTTCCAAGATCGAACCCCTCTACCAGAACCCCTACGTCTGCTGGATAACACACTAGATCATGATAAACATAAATTCATAATATAATTATAATATAAATTAATGATTAGAAACAGTTAAGGAAATACACACACAAAATTACAATGAATTAATTTAGAAAAATGAAAATATACATATAGACAACATCAGGTGAACCACCGTGACCACCCTGTGAAATACCTACATTAAAAGAAATTATTGTTAAATCAAGAAATTTCAATACATATATAACTCATAAATATTTTTACAAACAAAAACTGGGGATATAATATCATTGTTCACTTATCATGAAAGTTTATCATAACTCCTTCAACTATCTCTATTTAGAATTATATATCTTCATCTTGTACAACTACTTTTTTTAGTCAACTGTTTGATCAGGAAATGCGACATCTTTATGTTCCTCTTGGTCAATCAGAAAAACATCTCTTCTAGACATTTTCACCAAAACATTCCAATCTGAATCAATGCTAACAAAGTAAACTTGTTTTGCCTATGATGTCAGTATGAAGGGCTCATTTCCTACTCGGTCATCTTTATATTACATATTGTTAAATTTTTATAATGTAAATTATAAGCTACCAACTTTCGTTCCACGAACCAGATCGACCCAATCACAACATAACAATAAGTGTTTTAAGCCACGACCATAAATAACCTCAATAATATCTCTCAGCAATTCATAATAATAACCTAAACCAACAGAAGAACAACCAAAACCACTATTTTGTGTGGTTCGGTTCATGTCAAGATCACTAATTTGAAATTTGAATCCATTAGCATCCAAAGCCTTGTAGCGACGAGCTGTAATAAATGGACCATCAGCTAGTTGATTGAGTTCTTCACTCACGTGATGGGTTAAATCACGTACCTTTTTAATATGAAAATTTCACATATATAGTTTAATGGATAAAGGATTGTGTAAATACAACTAAGTTGCACTATAAAAATATTAAATCAATTATACATACATGAGTCTTAAACCACTCATGAAATGTGTTGAAATGATGTTTTTGGATTTGATAGTCAGTTTCATGGGGACTTTCACGTTTCAACTCATCGATATGCATCTTAAATCACAATAAAATATAAGGTAAGAAATAAAATAAATATAGAATCAAAATAGACAAAAACTATTAAACTTATTGTATCAATGGAATAACTGATGGAGTGTTGAACAACACATATCGATGAGCTTGAAACCACTCATTGTTCCGCATGTAAAACATTATTACTTCTCTAATTGGACCCTCATCATTCTAGGAGGGTTTATCTATCTTTGTTTCAACCTCATCCATATATGAAGCACAGAAATTAGTACACTCATACATTAAATATCCCTTGGAAATTGAGGCTTTCAGAAGAGTATTGTTGTGCACATACCCTTTCAATGTATTTAAGTATCGCTCTATTAGATACATCCACCTGAATTGCACAGGACTGCCAGCAATGACTTCACCAGTTAAATACATGGTCAAGTGAACCATGATATCAAAAAACGACGGCAGAAATAGTTTTTCTAGGTGACATAGTGCAAGTACAATCTTATCCTGTAGCTTTTTCAAATCACTCATGTGATGATTCCTAGAACAAAGCTGTCTGAAAATATTAGAAACTCCAATCAACAGCTCAATAACCAGGGTAGGTAAGAAATCACGAATTGCTATAGGAATTAACTATTGAAGAAAAATATGATTATTGTCAATTTTCAACCCCTGTAATGTCATGCTTGTTATATTCACATGCTTGGAAATATTAGAGAAATAACCATATGGAACCTTAACGGTCTTCAAAATTGATATAAATGTTTTTTTCTCTTATTTACTCATTGTGTACTGTGTAGAAGGCATGTATGCCTAATTACCTTTACCCAACTATAAAATAAATTGTTTTCTCAATCCCATTTCTTGCAAATCAGGTCGATCATTTTCACTATCCTTTGATTTCCCCATGATGCCTAAAATGGTGCACAGTATATTATCACATACATTTTTTTCAATGTGAATCACATCTAATTTATGTCTTAAAATATTATTTTTCCAATAAGGAAAGTCAGAAAAATACTCTATTTTTTCCAATTCTGACTGCGCTGTTTATTTTCAACAAAAATAGAAGGCAATGCAGGAACCAATAAATCTTAAAAATCATAAATTGTACATATGTTTTCTTGATCTAGTTGTTCACTAATTTCAACCCCAGACAGTATTTGTGGTGATGGTTCATACTCCCTATTCCCATCAAATGATACAGGGTCTTTTCTAAACCTGTGAAATAGAGGAAGAAAGCATATGTTACAAAGATATTCCCACTTTCTACATTGCTTAATCCATATATATTTCTTACTCTTATTACCATAAGGGAAAAAATTCTCCTTTTGTACTCCAACCTAATTAGTTAGCATATGTTGGGAAATCATTAAATGTCCATAACCAAGTAGTCCAATGTCTAGACATTTCATTAGCTGTTGAGTCAAAAGTCATTACACCATCAGCCCAAAATTCTTGTAGCTCATTAATCAAAGTTTTCATATAAACATCGATTTTATCGCCAGGTCCCCTCGGTCCATCAATTAGAATTGAATGTAACAAAAAAAATTTCTTCATACATACCCATGGGTGAATGTTGTATAGAACAAACACTATTGTCCACGTACTATGTTTCGCACCAACCATGGACCTAATGGATTAAAACCATCTATTGCCAAACCCATCTGAATATTACAATCATCTCAGGAAAAGTCTGGGTGTCTTTGATCAAACTCTGTGCATGCCAAAGAATATTCTGTGTGAGTTAATTTATCAACCTATTTCTTTCTCTCTGAATTCTATGTCATAAATTTAGCAATTTTAGTGGACAATTAGAATCTCTTCAGTCTCAGTTTCAGTGGGAAATAATGCATATGTTTAGCGGCAACTTATTTCCCTTGATTCAGGACTCTCCCGGGAAGAATCTGACTACCTTGATTAATCTCATTGGTCGTCCACCTGGATGTATATAAAATAGTAAAAATATTTAATTGTGCATTCAATTTTCTAAAAAATATACAATTATTGTGACACGCATCAATTGTATCATATGTAAAACCTAGATCATCGGTCAACTTGCAATCTTGATAGAATGACTCCAGAATCTTCACTCCATCTATGAGTGCCTTCTTCAACAATACCAACAACATGTAGAATGAGGTGTCTAACCACTACTTCAAGGCCTTAAGGTGTAACAATTCAACGTTGAATAATAGTTTACTAAATTTAGTGCATCCAATATATAATTCAGTACACACATCGTCAATAATTTTAAAGAATTTAAATTGTTTTCCATCTACAGAAGAACGGGGATTAACTGATCCAACGTCGTAATTTATGACATTACTATATTTAGGTTGAAACTGACACATCATATCATTGAGCATTTTCTTCATCGGATCAACTGTTCTTGAATCAAAATTCATATGAATTCTTTCTGAGCAATGACATGAAATAGAAATTTCTCCATGACGTGTCCATGCCTTATAGTTTTTCAAAAACCCTATTCAAAAACAAATGTTATCTAATACTATCTCGTTTGAAGAGATATCTATTTTAATATTTTTTTTCATGGAAAACTAATCATATAGCTTGTAAATTTGTTGGTGAAATCCATAAATCTCTTAATCCCCCCATAATATTCTGCCAAAAACCTATCTTGCATATTAATCCATCTCTTATCCATATATGTATTTTATAGAAATCAAAATTGAAATATATTTTTTAAATTATAAAAAAAACATATTATTAAAATTTAAAAACTAATGACTTCAAAGCTAATTTGATGGATAAAAATCATTACCAATAGAGGACACAAAACCGTGGGTAATGGTGTGTGACTCGATTGTAGAACCATGACGGCGGAACGACTTGAAGACAGTGGTTCGATGGCCGGACTCAAAAGGGGAAAAACCATTGGACGAAGCGTGGGAGGGTTATACATGGTGGGGCATGACGGACCGTGAGGGTACAACGGAGGAAGTACGTGAGGACTTTTCGGAGGGATGCAGCGGGGCTGGGAGGGGACGACAACAGCGGGACTGTCCGAAGGTGCAGTGCAGAAGCATGGGGTGGGGGTTGTCAGGTCGCAGGGGTGTTAGGGTTTCGGGGGGCGCAGCGCAGAGGTAAGGCGGTGGGGGTCGCCGGGGTTGCAGGTGGCACAATGCAGAGGCAAGGGGTGGGGGTCACCAGGGTTCGGGGTCGCCGGGGGTCGCAGGGGGTCGTCGGGGGTCGCCTGGGGTCGGGGGTCGCCAGTGTAATGACCCAAAGTTTTTCAATGGAAATTTTCTTCTTATATTTATGTCATTAAATAAAATGAAATCACAACATAATGAACTACTATGTGATAAGTGGCCTTTAAACATAAGTTTTTCACTTCTGTGTTTGGAATTTTGAAAATATGACATACACGGTTGTGTTAAAGATGATTTTTGGAGTCTAATGAAACAAAAATAATTTTTCGTTAATAGTGACCTACCCTTATGATTTGTAACACACCCTTAAGAATAGTAATATGACCCTTATTAATATTAAATCATCCAACATAAGAGTAACATTACCTATGAATAATTAAATAAAATTTAGACATCTTAGAAAGTGAAAATTTGACCTTAGAAAACGCTTTGGTATTTTGAAAGTCATAAATAATTAATTATAATTAATTAAATAATTTAAAAGAATATTTATTTCCTTAAAATGTATTCATAATTTATTTAATAGATGTCTTATAGTTTTTATATAATTTTATAAGACACAACGTAATTTTTGAAATCACTATAAAATCAGTTTTAATCTTAAAAACTCTATTTTATGTAAATTATGATTTTAATTAAATATTAAATTAATAATATTTTGGAAATTATTTTTTAAAAATGGAATTCATTTTTTGATTCTACATGTCAAAAAATGGTTGGAGTAAATTTTTTGGGATTTTTCGGAGATACATGAATTTTTTATGAATAGTAGAATCTGATAATTTACAATAAATGCTAAATAAGAGATTAATTGATTCATCGATGACGCTCTTCTGATATAAGACCACATGGTTCGAGATCACATGATAAAATTACTATTATTGGTTATTCAAGATTCATTATTCCTTGTCTTAGGGGAAATTAATAAACTAATGATTTTTATATTAAGGAAACCCCTCTCCCCTCCATTATAAAAGTCACCCTTCACACCCTCATTTTCTCACACCTCTCAAGCTACAATACTTCTCTAAACTCTTCCCAAACACCTTCCATATCCCCTCCCCCACGTCCAAGAGATTCTGGTCTCATAAAAATACCAATCTTAGGCCCTTAAGGAGGTTCTCAAGAGAAGGATTCAAGATGTAATTTCTCTCCCTCTTCTCCTTTAATTTCCATTCAAGTTCAAGTTCATTTCTTGATCTCTCCCAACATATATTCACCCAAATGGTATTGTAACTCTAGTATTATACATATAATATAATTTTATTATTATAATTGGATATTATATCATCCAAACCCATTTCATTTTGTTTTATTAAAGAGAACGTTGTTCGCGAGGTGTTAATTTATCACCTTCAAGAACGACATGCTTTCTTCTTCCATTTCTACCTTATGATATGGTCATGAAACCATTTTTATGGTTGAAACAGAATATTTTATATTTATTATGTCATATTTAATGTTCTAGAACTGACTTATAAACATATTACTAAGTGATAAATTAAAACAACTTTATTGTGATCAAAAAACCGCCCAAATTGACCGATATAACCATCATTTAATTCTTATCTAATGATTCATCCACATTGATCTAATATAATTCATTATAATATCATAAGAACTCCTGTAATATTATTAGTGACATTTAATATCATTTTTTGATGTTTATCCATGTTCTACCTGAACATCAATTTATGAATACAAGTGAACCACCCAAGAAAAACCATAAAAACGAACATCCTCAAACAATGTTTTTAATCTCTATAAGTCATCCAAAAGAACATAAAATAATATAATGTTACCATAATGAACCCTATTGATGTATAAAATGTTATTTAATTTCTAAATAATGAATATAATGTCATTATACAGGACATTAAAGAGAAGTAAGTATTCAGATACAAGGTAATGGAAAATCTCAAACCCAATTTTCTTCCTTCAGGTTCTCCCTCTTCCACTCCATTTTTGATATGGTTACTCATTAAAGATAATTTTTTCAACATTGTATTTAATTTTCTGGGATATAAATGTTTGTCACTGGTTTTTATGTCCAACACAAATTTTTCCAAAAGAACTCTTCTTTTAAGAACACCCCTTTTACTTCTCACTCAAAGTGGATAGTTCTTGTATCATGTATGTTATTCCCTCTTTATTTTGGGAACTGAAAGCTTATGAATGTGTTATTATGAGATGAAACCCATTAATTTACATGGGTTAGTTATGTAAATTTTTTATATGTGTTCTATGTTTCAAGAATGATGATGATAATGTTATGATGTGACGGGTGCACCCGGAATTATATAGGGCAATATGAATGTTTCAATGTGACTGGATCGCCCAGAATTATACAGCGCTCCAATGCATTGGGTAATGTGATGAATATCATCAGTAAATGTTAAATGATGTGTGAACAAGATTCTAGCTTGGTTCACACGTATGTGTGGTAGTTAACCACTAAGACATGATGTTTCATTTTTATGCATTGCCACATTTCAAGTCTATTATTTATGCTCCTCTCATGTTCATGATCTTTTTCCTATCTTTTGATTATGCTCACTCCTTGCTATATTGTTCTTATCTATCCTATTATTGGGCTTCTATGTCACCCCTTTTGATGTATATCCTTAGGTGGATACATGTACTAAGGAGATGACAAGTGGCAATAAGAATCTAGAGAAGAAGAAATTAAATAAATTTTTATGCTTAATGTTGTATTTGTTATGTGTGGTCCTAGTTTTTCCAAGACACAAAACCTTTGGTTCCTCTATGTGTAATACTATTATGTGTTGTATCTTTAAAATTATTTAATTGTAATGTAATAAAAGTCTCAGGTCATTATAGTTGGTATCAGAGGCAAGGTTTAGTTAATTTGGGAATTAGGATTAGTAAACCCTATAGAAAACCTCTAGTATGAGATTAAGTACAAATGTGCACAAAAGAGTATTTACATAGGGATACCATATGTTATGTTTTTGGTATAAATTGTTTAAATTAATATGTTATTCATGACATGTTTACTTATGTTTTTTTCTAACCTTTTCTATTATAGAAAATGGTGGGAACCAGGAGAAATCAGTCCAACAACTCATGCGAGGGCCAATGCAACGATTGCCCGAACAACATCCCCAATGATTTGGAAGGTGGAGTTAAAAACATCATGGCAATTATTACACAATTATCTCAGGTTATGAACAATAACCATAATAATGGGGAACATCCTCTTTCAACAAAGAGGTATCAACTGGCTATCGAATGTTTTTTGCGGCAATGACCATCGAAGTTTTGTGGATCTTCTGATCCACTAGTTGTTGAATAGTGGGTCAACTCCATGGAGAAGATATTTTCTCTACTTCACTGTTCTAAGATGGATAAGGTGACTTTAGTCATTTATCATCTAGATGGAGAAGTCGATCAATGGTGGCCTTTGATTAAGAACACCAAGCGAAGGGAGGAAATTTAAGAGATGGAATGGGTAGACTTTAAGATAACGTTTCTTAATAAATATTTCCCACGAACTCTTCGCACGAAGATGGATAGAGAATTCATAGAGATCAAGAAAAAAGAATTAGAATCTTTTACACCTATGAAGCGAATTTCACAAGTCTTTCAAGGTATGCTTCAGGTTTTGTTATCAACAATTATAGAAAAATTGATATATTCATTGGTGGATTAAAACCACACCTTTGAAAGGCTCTTGCAATTGAAGACTTTGGGAGTTATGAAGAAGTTGTTTGGGGAGCTCTCAAAGTGGAGATGTAGTTTGGAGAATGGTTCCATGGTTATGGGGATAAGAAAAGAAAGATGGAGTTTCAAGGTAGTGGATCTAATGAAAAAGGCGGGAAGAAAAATCAACGACCCACATGCCAAAAATGTGGGATGTTGCACCATGGGAACTACCTCAAAGGGATGGGGAAATGCTTCAAGTGAGGGAAATAAGGACACCATGATCAAGAGTGTCGAAAATACATGAAAAGGAAATATAATGTAGACGATGAAAGGAAAGAACCATTCATGGTTCAACGCTACAACTGTAGGGAGCTAGGGCACTATGCAAACTAGTGCACTAAACCTCGATCTATCGAGGGTAATCAGCGTCAGCAGCCACCAAATCCTAAAGAATAAGGGAAGGCTTATGCTATCACTACTGTGGAGGTGGAGCAATATAATTATTTATTAAAAGTTACACTTCTTATTCACAAAATAATGGCAGAAGTCTTATTTGATTCTGGTTCTACGCATTCCTTTATAACTTGCAAGTTTTCTAGAACTATATAATTGATGTCCCAAAACCATGAAGTAGAGATATCTATAAAAACAGCAAGTGGTGGAGTTATCAATTGAACTCATACCCAGAGCTACTCCTATCTGAAAGTGTCCCTATAAGATGGCTCCTATCGAACTAGAGGAGTTAAATAAGTAGCTGCAAGAGCATCTGGACAAAGGGTTCATATGCCCTAGTGCATCACCTTGGGGTACACCAGTGCTCTTTGTGAAGAAGAAGGATGGAACAATGTGGTTGTGTATCGATTATCGGGAACTCAACAAGATCATCATGAATAACAAGTATCCTCTCCCAAGGATTGATGACCGGTTCGACCAGTTAATAGGAGCTCAATACTTCTCAAATGTGGATCTTCATTCTGGATATCATCATGTAAAGGTGAAGAAGGAAGATATTCAGAAGACTGCCTTTCGTAAAAGGTATGGGCACCATGAGTTTTTGGTGATTCCCTTCGGACTTACTAATTCCCCTGCAATATTCATGGATTTGAGGAATAGAGTTTTTAGACATTACCTCGACAAATTTATGTTATTGTTTATCGATGATATTCTCAGCTACTCCAAGAGCTAGGAGGAACATGAAGAACATCTAAAACTTGTGTTGGAGATATTATGAAAGGATAAGTTGTATGCCATGTTCATCAATTGTGACTTTTAGATAAAGAAATTCATGTTCCTGGGACATGTGGTCACATGTGAGGGAATTTTTGTGGATCCTTCAAAGAAAAAGGTGATTGAAGAATGGACCAGGCCCTCTAGTGTCTCCAAAATCCATCGTTTTCTTGGATTAGCTGGGTACTACCGACAATTTGTAAAAAAACTTCTCACAATTGTCAATCCTGCTAACTAAGTTAACAAGGAAAGGGGTAAAGTATGTCTAGACTGATGAAAGTGAGGGAAGCTTCAAGGAGCAAAAGAGAAGGCTGATCACTGCACCTGTACTCACACTACCGTAAAGTGGAGAAAGTTTTGTGATATACAGTGATGCTTCAAAGAAAGGCTGGGGTTGTGTACTCATGAAAAATGATAATGTGATAGCCTACGCCTCACGACAGTTGAAGATCCACGAGCAGAACTACCCGATGCATGATCTAGAGCAGGCATCCATGATTTTTTCCTTGAAAATATAGTGGCACTACCTTTATGGCGAGAAGTGTGACATATACACTGACCATAAGAGCCTAAAGTATATATTCACAGAAAAGGAGCTCTACATGCGTCAAAGGAGATGGTTAGAGCTAATCAAGGATTACTATTTCTCTATTCACTTTCATCCTAGAAAGGTGAACAAGGTACCTGATGCTCTAAGTAGAAAAGAACTAGCTACTCTATCCATGCTGCAGATTGAGAAAGACCATATCTTCTTAGATATGAAAAGGATGGATTTGGAAATCATAAGGGAAGAGGATACATCCTACCTTTCCCAAATCATTGTGAAACCATCCATCTAGGAGAATATTAAGGAAGCACAAAGGGATGATTTGAAGATACAAAAGATGGTGAATGTAGTAAAGGAAGGGAAGATGCAAGAGTTCCATACCGACGATGATGGTGTGATTCCGTTTGGAACGTGGAATTGTGTGCCTTAATCTCCTGGGATAAAGAATGATCTATTGGATAATGCACATAGATCAAATTTCTCTATCCATCCTTGGAGTACCAAGATGTACCGTGATATCCAAGAACACTTCTGTTAGGATAACATGAAGGAGGAGATTGCGGAATATATATCAAGGTGCATGGTATGTCAGCAAGTGAATGCTGAGTGACAAAAGTCTAAGGGTATGATGCAGCCATTGCCTATACCCATGTGGAAATGGGATAAAGTTACTATGGACTTTGTCACAGGTCTCCCAAAGACGTAAAAGGGAAATAATGCGATATGGGTTGTGGTTGATCGACTCACCAAGACTGCCCATTTTATCGCTATTCGGGAAGACCTCTCACTCGAACAACATGCAATGATATATTTGAATGATTTGGTGATACTGCATGGTGTTCCACTCTCAATTTTATCTTAACAAGATCCATAGTTCACATCTATGTTCTGGAGGATGCTTCAACATGCTTTGAGTTCTTAATTAAATTTCATCACGGCCTATCACCCAAAACGAATGGGCAGTCTGAAAGGACAATTCACACACTTGAAGATATGCTAAGAGCCTGCTCTCTAGAATTCAAAGTTGGTTGGGATCAGTATCTCCCATTGGATGAGTTTTCATAGAACAATAGCTTCCACTCGAGTATCCAGATGGATCCATATGATGCTCTGTATGGAAATCGATGTAGAACTACAACCTGTTGGGATGAAGTTGGAGAAAGAAAGCTATGTGGACCTGATCTTGTGCAAGAGATGATAGAGAAGGTTCAAGTCATCCAGAAACACATGAAAGCTACCCAAAGTCGGCAAAAGATCTGTTCTGAAAACCGTCGAAGGGACTTAGAGTTCAACATTGGAGATAAAGTATTCCTTCAAATATCCCCATGGAAGAGAGTCATGTTATTCGGGAAGAAAGGGAAGCTAATCCCAAGGTATATTGGCCCCTTTGATATCCTTGACTGTATAGGAGCCATGGACTATCGTATTGCACTTCCACCAAATATGTCTCAAGTTCAAGATGTGTTTCATGTATCACTATTGATGAAGTACATAGCAGACCCCTCACATGTACAAAACTCAGAGGTGGTGCAGCTGGAAGATGATCTCTCCTATGAGGAGAAACCAGTAAAGATTCTGGATCGGAGAGATAAGGTTCTATGCAACAAGACAACCCATCTTGTCAAAGTGTTATGGAGGACCATAAGTTTGAGGATGCAACTTGGGAACCAGAAGAGTTAATAAATGAGAAACACCATCACCTGTTTGTGTAAAGTGAAATTTCGGGGGAGAAATTTCTTAAGGGGGGAAGAATGTAACGACCCAAAGTTTTTCAATGCAAAATACCTTCTTATATTTATGTCATAAAATAAAATTAAATCACAAAATAATGAACTTCTAATTGTTAAGTGACCTTTAAACATAAGTATGTCACTTCTGTGTTTGGAATTTTGAAAATCTGACATACACGGCTTTGTTCAAGATGATTTTTGGAGTATAATGAAACGAAAATAATTTTCAGAGAATAGTGACATAATGTCACGACCCGTCCTCGGGGCCAGTTCCATGACTACCCCAAGCCAGCCTTCCATAGGCCAGGGGCTGGCGACTAGCACCAATGGTGTAAATCCCATTAAAAGGGGATGACATTGCCTTTATAATGTAAAAAAACACCACAGAGTACGCAAGATGAGTAAAAACTAAGTAAACTGAGTACAAAGTAAGTGCTGAAAAGTAAATGAGCCAAAATACAAACCCAACTGAAAGTAAAGTACAACTGAAATGAAATTACAGCAACTGAAAAGTAAAGCAGCGAGTTTGAGATGTCCTCTGGAAATCCCACCTGATGGGTGGGTATAGATAGTCTCCTCTGCTCCTCATCTCCAGCTGTCTGCTCCATGTACGTCTCGTCCAGTGGTCCACCTCTAGGTACCGTCCAGCTCCACGAGCTCCCACCTCGATCAGCGCTGTCTGTTGTCTGCATCCAACACAACGTAGTGTGGGAAAAGCCCGTGCAGGGGTGAGTATACGCTACTTAGTAGGGACCTTGAGACCCATGAAGGTCTCCTAGAATCCACGAAGGATAAACCACGAAGGAAAGATACAATCACGAAGTAAAAACCAACTCTACGTAGGTATATTCCCATACATATACCTAAGTCTTCTATTCCAGCTCGGCTCCAGCACACGAGCCCAAATACAACCCAGTTTACAAAGGAAAACATAACCCATTCCACATAGGAATTCACAACCCAATCCACATAGGAAAACATAACCAATTCCACATAGGAATTCACAACCCAATCCACACAGGAAAGAACAACAATCATATCGATGATAATGATTGTAAGTTAAGACTCAGCTCACACAGGTATACACTTCATAAGACGATAGAGATGATCAGATGTAGCCACTGATTCAGCTAAGATGTCAGACCCACATAGGATACAAGACCAGCTAAGCTGTCGGACCCACAAAGGATAAAGATCGGCTACTCTCCCGGACCCACATATGATACATGTACATAGTCAAATACTATCGGACCCACATAAGATACAAGAACAGTAGTCAAATAAAGCCGTACCCACATAAGAAACAATAAAATTATTTATCTACATCTAACCCACAGAGGATTCTAGTATGGTCTTCGTCACTACCGAACCCACAGAGGATCCTAGTACAGTCGTCATCGTCATCGTAGTCGGAGCCAGCTCTAGGTTTCCCACACACATCACGCTTGATTATAGGAGGGTTCGCTCCACGAGCCAAGGGGTAGATACATCAACTATCATGAAGTCCATATTTGATATTTCAAAAAGTTCCTCCTCATCGAAAGAAACTCAACACGATAGACGACGCATCAATCGGATGCCCGGTCTGAGAGTTATTGGCTTATTCGTCCCAAGGGCCCTGTTGGTTTTTAAGCTAAAACCAACCTTACTGTACTCCAGCTGCATCCAATCCTCTAGAAGAGTAATCCAAAATAACCGTCCCACTAAGAGTAATCTAACAAAGTCGACGGCAAGTCAATCGTACATCCGAAGCTCAAGTTATAACTGTTTCCGCTCCGATGGCCCACTTGGTTTCATGTTCGAACCAACCCGGCCGTACCCAAAGTTTGTCGAAACCTTGAGTGTAATATACCAAAATGCCCGTCTCGATCCAAGTATCGCTACGCAACTAACAGAGTGTCGATCATAGGTCCTCATCCCATGTTACGGGCATTTGAACGGATCTGTCTGGAAATCAGGGGGTTCGGGCTCGGTCCGACCCGGCCCGATACCCCTAGGTCAGCCCGAACCGGGCGGGTGGCCAGGCCCCGCGCAGGTGGCCCAGCCTGGCGTGGGCGGCCGTGCTCAACGCGGGAGGCCCAGCCTGGCACAAGCAGGCCGGCCCGGCGCGGGCGGTCTGACCCAGTGCGGGCCGCGGCCCGGCTCGAGGGCGAGCTGGACGCGGAGGGGGGGGGGGCACCCCCCCCCCCCCAATTTTCCCAAAACAGTGGACCCCTGTTGGGTTCGCCCTAGGTGGCTGCCGGTGATTTCAAGCCCATGGATTTCTTAGAAATGATCGGCCATTAAGCCCGGCCGGTTGTGCCACGCGGGACCTGCAGGGGGTCCCGCCTCCTTGAACGCCGGCGGATAGCTTGGCTGACCGCCTCCTGCTACTCCGCCGCAGCCAAAGACCGCGTACCCTATCTGACTGGCATGGCGCGACGGCACCGTGACCCTCCACCGTGGCGTGCTCTTAACTGCGGCTTCACCGGTGCGGCCCGACGGCTCCGCGCTCATCTGTTGTGGCCTGGTCCGACCGCGGTTCTCTCGACCTCACGTGATGCAACAGTTCCGCCTCCGTTTCAAGGCACGAAGAAAATCAATCAACAAAACGGGGAGGAGGTTCCGCTGTGTTCGTGCGGTCCGACCTCCTCCTGTTATATCGATAACAGCCAGCCAATAGTAATGATGAACTTTGAAATAATCATGAACCTGAAAACAACCCCTACCTCAAGTAGTTCACGGAAGCTAGCTTCACGAAAAACAGCATCGCGGGGTGTGGCTTCGTATACGTCGATGGAGAGGAGAAGGAACGACACGTCGATCTCTTCTTGTAGTGTCGGCCTTCTTCGATGAAGAGTGTTGTTCTTCGGGTAAGGTTGAAGCTCTTCAAAGGAACAACACAAGGGCTCTCTCCTTTTCTTCGCACAGAAAAATCCAAACAAAAATAAAATAAGGCTTTGCCTTATTTTATTTACTTATGCCAATAATTCAAAGCATCAAAAGTTGAATTCACCTAATTAATTTTGAGTTGTCAAAATTAATGGTGTGCTAGGTTGGCAACATTAATGTGAGGGTGAGTCACAAAATTCCGGAGGGGAGGTTTAGAGGATTTAGGGAAATTGAAGGGGTGGGGCTCGTATGGGCCCCACCTCACTAATATCCTATCAAGTGGAGTTAGGATGTAGTGGGGCCCACCCCAACTTCCTCACATAGGTTTTAATTACTTAGAGTAGAAATAAAATTGTAACACATATTTTATTTCACTCTTCAATTAATCCATTTATTTAACAACAGCTCCCAAGCAAACGAAACTCCATAAAAGGTCTTCCTAAGCAATTTCTGGCGCTGCGGTTTCATCGGTGCCCTCAGATTTTGATTCCTAGCACCGGTTCAAAAGTTAAAAAAAACTTTCTTGTTCATTCACTGAACGTACCCGAGCTAAACTTTGTAAATTGATTCCGGGATAACCGGGCCTCGGAATCAGGTGCCGTCATAAAGTACATACTCGTAAAATCCAAAATAATTTAAGAAAAAAAATTCCCTTTAAATTTACGGGTCTTTACATTACTCCCACCTCAGGGATTTACGTCCTTGTAAAGATACATCAAAAACTAGGGGAACAAATGAGGGTACTGAGCACGCATCTGAGCCTCCCACTCCCAAGTGCACTCCTGGAGGTTCCCGTGCTTCCACCTGATGCGCACTAGAGTAGTCGAACGCCCACGTAGGACCCGCTCCTTTCGATCCTCGATCTCCACCAGGACCTCCGCAAAAGTTGCCTCATTATCGATGTCCAACTCCACATGGTCGATGATATGTTTCAGGTCATTCATGTATCTCCTTAGCTGAGACACTTGTAAGACGTCGTGCACCCGATGCAACTGAGGTAGTAGAGCTAGGCGATAATCCACCTCGCCGATCCTGCTGAGAACCTAGAATGGTCTGATGAAGCGCAGAGAAAACTTGTCGCCCCGACCAAATCTCTGTAATCCACGCCGAGGTGAGACCCATAAGAAAACGTGGTCTCCATATTCGAACTCTAGTGGTCTCTTCCTCCTGCCAGCATAAGACTTCTTTCGGCTCTGAGCTGTCCTCATCCACTCCTGGATGACCTGGACCTTCTCCATCATAGCCTGGACCATCTCTGGTCCCACATGTGCTGACTCCCCAGGGTTTGTCCAGCACAGAGGTGATCTGCAAGGTCAGCCGTACAATGCCTCGTATGGTGCCATCCCGATGGTGGAGTGGTAGCTGTTGTTGTACACAAACTCCACCAAAGGTAGGTGATCCTTCCAGTTGTGACCAATGTTGAGGACACATGCACAGAGCATGTCCTTGAGAGTCTGAATGGTCCATTCTGTCTGGCCATCTATCTAAGGTTGAAAGGCGGTGCTCAGGCGTAACTGCGTTCCGAATGCCTCCTGTAACCCCTTCCAAAGCTGGGAAGTAAAGAGAGCATCTCGATCGATAATGATAGATGATGGAACACCATGAATCCATATGATCTCCTGAACGTAGAGGCGTCCCATGATCTCCACAGAGCCCTGCTCACTGATGGGTAAGAAGTGGGCCAACATGGTGAGTCGGTCGACGATCACCCAAATAGAGTCATGTCCTCTGGAAGTACGTGGAATCCCAGTCACGAAATCCGTAGATATCTCATCCCACTTCCACTCCGAGACCTCCAAGGGCTGTATCAAGCCTGCTGGTACCTAGTGCTCCGCCTTCACCTACTGGAAGGTGAGGCATCAAGAAATGAACTCTGCCAAACCCTTCTTCATACCCGGCCACTAGTGCTGTCGTCTGAGATCCTGGTAAATCTTTGCTACTCTTGGATATACCGCTAATGGGGAAGTGTGAAACTCTCTCAGCACCTCCTCATGTAATGTAGCTGGTACCATGGTACATCTTCTGAAAAGGATGACGTGCTCTCCTCCTATAGAGAATCCATCAGGTGCCTGTCCTGAGGAAACCTGTGCACGCCGCGTCTCACAGTAAACGTCCCCATGTTGTGCCTCTCTTACCCGCTGAAGAAGTGGAGGAGTGACTATGAGTGACTGAAGAAAGGCTACTCCATCTCTATCCACAAAGTATATCTGCAAAGCGGCTAGCTACTCTGTCGCCTCTCCATGTAGCTAAATGCCCGTCCTCTTTCTGAGAGAATCGGCTACTACATTCCCCTTCCTTAGAGTATAGACTATCTCAAAGTCATAGTCCTAAAGGAACTCAAGCCATCGCTGCTGTCTCAGGTTTATGTCCTTCTGCGAGAAGATGTACCTGAGACTTTGGTAGTCAGAGTAGACTATAAAGAGCCCACCCATCAGATAGTGCCGCCACATCTTAAGAGCGAAGACCACTACTGCTAACTCCATGTCATGGGTAGCATAGTTTTACTCGTGCTACCTCAACTATCGTGATCCATAGGTGATCACTACCCGCTACTACATCAGGACACACCTAAGTATGGTCCCTAAAGCATCGTAGTAGACTAAGTACCCTACTCCTTCCTCTGGTAGCCTCAAGATTGGTGCACTGTTCAATCTCTGTCTTATCTCTTGGAAGCTCTGCTGACATCTATCCGACCACATGAAGGGTTTCCCCTTCTTCGTCAAAGCTAAAAGCGGTGCTGCAACTCTGGAGAAGTCTAGCAAAAATCTCCAATAGTACCCAGCCATACCCAGGAAACTCCGCACCTCCATCATGCTCCTGGGTGGCTCCCAAGCTAGCACTGGCTCGATCTTCGCAGGATCCAACACAACTCCCGCCTCAGAGTTGACGTTCCCCAAGAAGTGGACCTCACATATCTAGAACTGACACTTTGAGAGCTTACCATAAATCTGGTGCTCTCAGAGTGTGTACAGTACAACCCGCAAGTGTTAGGCATGCTCCTCCTTAGTGGTCGAGTAAATCAATATGTCGTCGATGAAGACTACAACAAATCGATCGAGGTAAGGATGGAAGATCCTGTTCATGAGACTCATGAACACTACTGGAGCATTGGTTACGCCGAAAGGCATAACCAAGAACTCATAGTGGCCATACCGACACCTAAAATCCATCTTCTGCATATCCTCATCTCGAACTCTTAGCAGATGATAGCCTGATCTGAGGTATATCTTCAAGAACCATCATACTATCTTGAGAAGATCGAAGAGGTCGTCAATCCTCGGAAATGGATACTTTTTCTTCACGGTCACCTAATTTAGGTGACGGTAATCAAAAAACAGTCGTAAGCCCCCATATTCCTTCTTGGAAAAGAAAATCGGGGAAGCCCAGGGTGAAACACCGGGTCAGATGAATCCCTTTCCCTACAAGTCCTCCAGTTGTACCCGTAGCTCTAGAAGCTCAGCGGGAGCCATCCGATATGCTGGAGTAGATATCGTGGATTTCCTCGGGTATAGGTCAATATAAAAGTCTACCTCTCTGTGAGGACGTAGTCCTAGAACGCCATCAGGAAAGATGTCCGTATACTGATCCACCACTATAGGAAAACTCGGACTCCACACGTCCACTGTTCCTAGGATGAGGCTATCCAACTGATGATTGATCGGTTGTCCTCTCCTCTGCGTGAGCCCATCCTGCGCTGCAAAGGCTCCCTTCCCGCCGGTGAAGGTGAACCTACTCCCATCGGCGCGGACACATCGCACCTTGTGCCTAATACAGTCGATCTGAGAACGGATCATAGATAACCAATCCATGCCCAAGATGACGTCATAAGGCCTCGATGCCGCTACAAGAAGATCCCAGCTGAAGCTATCACCTCCTACAGTAAGCTTACAGTGTCGACACCAGTGCGTAATCGTTGAGTCTGCTCCCGTATGAGTATCTAGCCGTAAGGATCGAGCCAATGGCTCCATCAAAATCTCTGAGCTCCGAACCAGGGCAGCGGCAATGAAATAATGAATCTCTCCTATGTCTATAAGAACTGAAGCAAAGGTGGAGTAGACATAGATAGTACCTCAAATCATCTCTGGTGCACCGTGGTCGTAGGCCTCCACTGCCTGAAGCTGTGCCTGCCTCTGTCCGTCAGCTCCCCATGGTCGGGGTGGACCTCCTGGTGGTGGTGGTGGTAGAGCCTCAAAACGTCATCCACCACCTACCGCTCGACCATCTCCTCTTCCTCGTCTGCCGGTTCCCTGTAGACAACCATGATCGAACCTCTGCCTCTGCCTGGGTGGTCCCTCAACTGTTTGTTGCTCCTTTTCTTGGCAGGTCGAGTAGTCATGAGCCATGTGGCCCTGCCCCCTGCATGCATAACATTGTCTGCTCCTCGGAAGGCTGGCTCTACACCGTGTGCCCTACAACTCTGAGCCAGTATCCTGAGGTCATCCGCCTGATGGTCTGGTCCGCTTAGACCCATGTGACATCCTTCGACTACCAGCTGCAGAAGACTCTTCTACGTGCCACCCTGCGGTAGGTCTCACTGCTGGTGTAGGCTCAGTAAGAAAGCTCTCTACAAGAAGGGCTCGTTTCAGTACTCCTGCCTACGTCAGAATGCTAAGGGAGATCATTGAGGCCCTGATCTCATGCATCAGTCCCTCCTCGAAGGTCCGGGCCCGGAAGAATGGGTCTCGTACCATGTCTTTGGAGTAGTGCGAGAGGTCAATAAATCTCGTCGATTACTGGGCTACTTTCATGCTGCACTGCCGCAGCTATAGTAGCACCTGAATGCGCACTGCATGGAGGGTGGCTGGAATGAACTCCAAGCGGAAGAGGATCTCGAAGTCCGTCCAATGATGAGAAGCCTCGTCATGCACCTAGAGCATCAAGATCTACCACCTACCTACTGCCTCGTGTAGGAAACTCACCGCAAGGATCACCATGAGGTCAGATGGTGTCCCTTCTAATCTGAAACCCGTACAATAGCCTCCAGCCAACCCTCGGATGCCTGAGGGTCCATCTCCCCACGGAACATGGGCAATCTCTGATGCTGAAACTCATACAGTGCACTAAGGCGACGTGCATTCTCAGTAGCTAGGGTTGGTGGCATCGGTGGCTCGGTGGGTACAGGTACCACCGGTGCCTCCACTGTAAAGGGGCCCTGCACCAAGGCCTCATCACTCAGTGGGATGTTGTCTCGCACAAATCTTGGAACCCTAGCTGGCTACCGTCGTGGGGCCATCCTGAAAAAAAAACAGGTGAGCCACGGTCAATACAGTATACCTGGTGAGCTGACACAAAGTAATCACAATGAAAACTTTTCAAACACACATGCAATCAATATTTTCATGCATTGAGTCGGAAATCAGAAGTCAGGGTACTGGTGTATGGATATGTCAGCCACCACACCAACACTGGACTCCCTGTACTGATTACCACACTCAATACCCTTAACACTATTTCTTCACATAGAAGAAATATCAAGGTTCTGAGTTCTGTGGTAGAACCGAACTCCTCTGATACCAATTTGTCACGACCCGTCCTTGGGGGTCGGGCCGTGACTACCCCATGCCTGCCTTCCATAAGAAAGGGGTTGGCAACTTGCACCAAAGGCGTAAATCCTGATAGAAATGTAAGTCATGGCCTTTATAAAGTAAACCAACACCACAGAGTACGCAAGCTGAGTAAACACTAAGTAAAATGAGTAAAAAGTAAGTGCTAAAAAGTAAATGGGCCAGAATACAAACCCAACTAAAAGTAAATTACAACTGAAATGAAAGTACAACAACTGAAAAGTAAAGTAGTGAGTCCAAGCCATCCTCTGTAAATCCCACATGAAGGGTGGGTACAGATAGTCTCCTCTACTCCTCAGCTTCGGTTGTCCACTCCATGTACATCTCGTCCAGTGATCCACCTCCAGGTACCGTCCAGCTCCACGAGCTCCCACCTCGATCATCGTTATACATCCTCTGCATCCAACACAACATAGTGCAGGCATAGCCCGTGCAGGGGTGAGTATACACTACTCAGTAGGGACCCCGAGACCCCTGAAGGTCTCCCAGAATCCACTAAGGATAAACCACAAAGGAAAGATACAATCAAGAAGTAAAAACCAACCCTACTTAGGTATATTCCCATACATATAACTAAGTCATCTATTCTAGCTCGGCTCCAGCACACGTGCCCAAATAAAACCTAGTCCACACAGGAAAACATAACCCATTCCACATAAGAATTCACAACCCAATCCACAGAGGAAAACATAACCCATTCCACATAGGAATTCAAAACCCAATCCACATAGGAAAGCACAACACAATCCACACAGGAAAGCACAACAATCATATCGATGATAATGATTGTAAGTTAAGACTCAGCTCACACAGGTATACACTTCATAAGACGATAGAGATGATCAGATATAGCCATTGATTCCACTAATATGTCGGACCCACATAGGATACAAGACTAGCTAAGCTGTCAGACACACAAAGGATACAAGACCAGCTACTCTGCCAGAACCACATAATATACAAGTATAGAGTCAAATACTGCCGGACCCACATACGATACAAGAACATTAGTCAAATAATGTCAGACCCACATAGGATACAAGAACAATAGTCATCTCCATAAAACCCACAGAGGATTCCAGTATGGTTGTCGTTGCTGCCGAACCCACGGAGGAACCCAGTACAGTCGTCATCATCATCGCAGTCGCAGCGAACTCTAGGGTTCCCGCACACAGCACGCTCGTTTCCAGGAGAGTCCGCTCCATGAGCCAAGGGGACTATACGTCAACTTTCATGAAGTCTAGAGTTGATGTAACACAAAGTTCCGCCTCATCTAAAGGAACTCAATGCAACAAACGACACGTCAATCGGACGCCCGGTTTGAGAGTTATTGGTTTATTCGTCACAGGGGCCCGGTTGGTTTTTAAGCTAAAACCAACCCGACAGTACACCAGCAGTGTCCAAACCTCGAACGAAGTAATCCAAAAGAACCGTCTCACTAATCAAAATCCAACAAAGTCGACAACACGTCAATCAGACGTCCAAAGCTCAAGTTAAAAGCATTTCCGCTCCGAGGGACCTGTTGGTTTCATGTTATAACCAACCCGGCTATACATAATTTTCTCCAAAACCTTGATTGTAATATACTGAATCGACCATATCAATCCAAGGATCGCTACGCAACTGACGGAGCATCGATTGGAGGTCCGTAGCCCAAGTTATGGGCATTTGAAAGGACATGTCTGGAAATCAGGGGGTTCGGGCCCGGTCTGACCCGGCCCGATACCCATGGGTGGGCCCGAAACGGGTCGACCCGACCCGGGTCTGGGTCTGGCCGGTTAGGGCACGTCTCGGCCAAGCGCGGGCGGTCTGGCCCTACGTGGGCCACTGCTCGGTACGAGGCGGAGCTGGATGCGGGGGGGGGGGGGGGGGGGGGGCTATTTTCCCAAAAAGGCGGACCCCTGTGGGGTCCGCCCTAGGGGGCTGCCGGGGGTTTCAAACCCCCGGTATTCATGGTTACGGCCGGCCATTAAGGCCGACCGATTGTGTCATGCAGGACCCGCGAGGGGTCCCGTATCCTTGAACTCCAGCGGCCGAAGGCCGCGGCCCGCCCCAGCCGCACCCCTCCATGGGGCTCCGGCGCAGCGTGACGGAGCCGCGCCCCTCCACCGCAGCCCGCTCTTGGTCGCGGATCCCTTCATCATCACCGGCGCCGCGCGACGGCGCCGCGATCCTCCGTCACGGCCTGCTCCGACTGCAATTCTCTCGACCTCGTGTGGTGCAACAGTTCCGCCTCCGTTTCAATCCACGAAGAAAATCAATCAACAAAAAGGGGAGGTGGTTCGTCCGTGTTCGTGCGGTCCGACCTCCTCCCATTATATTCATAACAGGGGGCCAATAATAATGATGAATGTTGAAATAATCATGAATGTGAAAACCCCCCTACCTTAAGTAGTTTGCGAAAGCTAGCTTCATGGAAAACAGCGTTGTGGGGTGTGGCTCCGTATACGTCGACAGAGAGAAGAAGGAACGGTGCATCGATCTCTTCTTGAGGTGTCGGCATTCTTCGACGAAGAGTGTTGTTCTTCGCGGAAGGTTGAAGCTCTTTAAAGGAACAACACAAGGGCTCTCTCCTTTTTTTCGCACAGCAAAAGCCAAAAAAAATAAAATAAGGCTTTTCCTTATTTTATTTACTTATGCCAATAATTCAAAACATCAAAAGTTGATTTCACCTAATTAATTTTGAGTTGTCAAAATTAATGTTGTGCTAATTTGGGAACATTAATGTGAGGGTGAGTCACATAATTTAAGAGGGGAGGTTTAGAAGAGTTAGGGAAATTTAATGGGTGGGGCTCATATGGGCCCCACCTCACTAATATCCTATCAAGTGGAGTTAGGATGTAGTGGGTCCCACCCCAACTTCCTCACATAGGTTGTAATTACTTAGAGTAGAAATAAAATTTTAACACATATTTTATTTCACTATTCAATTAATCTGTTTATTTAACAACACCTCCCGCACAAACGCAACTCCAGAAAAGGTATTCCAATGAAATTTCCGGGGCTGCGGTTTCATCGGTGCCCTCGTATTTTGATTCCGAGCACCAGTTCAAAATTTTGAAAAACCCGCTTGTTCATTCACTGAACGTACCCGAGCTAAACTTCGTAACTTGATTCCAGGCACACCAGGTCTCGGAATCAGGTTCCGTTAGAAACTGCGTACTTGTAAAATCCCAATGAAATTTAGAAAAAAAAATTCCTTGAAATTTACGGGTCTTTATACCTAACCTTATGAATAGTAACAAACCCTTTTGAATAGTAATATGACCCTTATGAATAGTATATCATCTAACATAAGAGTAACATTACCTATGAATAATTAAATAAAATTTAGACATCTTAGAAAGTGAAAATTTTACCTTAGTATACATTTTGGTATTTTGTAAGTCATAAATAAATAATTAATTTATTTAAAAGAATATTTAGTTCGATAAAATGTATTCATAAATTATTGAATCAATGTCTTATAGTTTTTAGATAATTTTATAAGACCCATCGTAATTTTTTAAAGCACTATATAATCAGCTTTAATCTTAAAAATTGTTTTTACGTAAATTATGATTTTAATTAAATATTAAATTAACAATGTTTAGAAAATTATTTTAGAAAAATGGACTTCATTTTTGGATTCTACACATCGAAAAATGGTTGGGGTAAATTTTTTTTATTTTATTGAGATACTTGAATATTTGATGAATAGTAGAATCCGATAATTTCCAATAAATGCTAAATAAGGTATTAATTGAGTCATCGATGATGCTATGATAATGTAAGCCCAATTGGTTCAGGATCACATGATAAAATTACTATTATTGGTCATTCAGGACTCAATATTCCTTGTGTTAGGGGAAATTAATAAACTAATGAATTTTATATTAAGGAAACGCATATCCCCTCCACTATAAAATCCACCCTTCACACCCTCATTTCCTCACACCTCTCAAGCTCTCGGACTTCTCTAAACTCTTCCCAAAAACCTTCCCTAGCCCCTCCCCCACGTCCAAGAGCTTCTGGTCTCATCAAAAGACCAAGCATAGGCCCTTAAGGAGGTTCTCAAGAGAAGGATTCAAGATGTAATTTCTCTCCCTCTTCTCCTTTAATTTCCTTTCATGTTCAAGTTCATTTCTTGATCTCTCCCCACCTATATTCACCCAAATGGTATTGTAACTCCACTATTATACATATACTGTAATTTTATGATTCTAATGGTATATTATATCATCCAAACCCATTTCCTTTTATTTTATTAAAGTGAACATTGTTCGTGAGGTGTCAATTTATCACCTTCTAGAACGAAATGCATTATTCTTCCATTTCTACCTTCAGATCTGGTCATGAAACCATTTTTATTGTTGAAAAAGAATATTTTACATGTATTATGTACTATTTAATGTTCTTGAACTTACTTATGAACATATTACTCAGTGAAAAATTAAAAAAACTTCATTGTGATAAAAAAACTGCCCAAATTGACCCATATAACCATCATTTAATTATTATCTAATGATTCATCCACATGGATCTAATATACTTCATTATAACATAATTAAAACTCCTATTATATTATTAGTGAAATATAATATCATATCTGGATTTTTACCCATGTTTTACCCGAACTTCAATTTATGAATACAAGTGAACCAACCAAGAAAACCATAAAAACAAACATCCCCGAACAATGTTTTTAAACACTATAAGTCATCCAAAAGAACATAAAATGACATAATGAAACCAGAATGAACCCTATTGATGTATAAAAGGTAATTTAATTTCTAATTAATGAATATAATTTCATTATATAGGACATTAAAGGGAAGTAAGCATTCGGATTAAAGGTAAGGGAAAATCTCGAAGCCAAATTTCTTCCTTCGAGCTCTCCCTCTTTCACTCCATTTTTGATATGGTTACTGCTTAAAGATCATTTTTTCCACATTGTCTTTACATTTATAGGATATACATGTTTTTCACTAGTTTTTTATGTCCAAAATATGTTTTTCCAAAAGAAATCTTCTTTTCAGAACACCCCTCTTACTTCTCACTCAATGTGGACAGTTCTTATATCATGTATGTTATTCCCTCTTTCTTTTGGAAACACAAATCTTATGAATGTGTTATTAAGAGATGAAACCCATTCCTTTACATGGGTTAGTTATGTCAATTTTTGATCTGTGTTCTATGTGGAAAGAATGATGATGATAATGTTATGATGTGATGTGTGCGCCCAGAATTATATAGGGCAATATGAATGTTTCAATGTGACTGGTTCTCTCGGAATTATACAGCACTCCAATGCATTGGGTAATGTGCTGAATATAATGAGTAAATGTGAAATTATTTGTGAACAAGATTATATCTTTTTTCACACGTATGTGTGGTAGTTAACCACTAAGACATGATGTTTCTTTTTTATCCATTACCACATTTCATGTCTTTTATTTATGCTTCTATCATGTTCATGATATTTTTCTTATCTTGTGATTATGCTCACCCCATGATTTATTGTTATTATCTATCCCCTTATTGGGCTTCTAGATCACCCCTTTTGATATATATCCTCAGGTGGCTACATGTACTGTGGAGAGGAAAAGTGGAAATAAGAAGATAGAGAAGATGAAATTAAATAAATGTTTATGCATGATGTTTTATTTGTTATGTGTGGTCCCAGTTTTACGAAGAAAATAAACCTTTGGATCCTATATGTGTAATAATATTATGTTTTTACCTTTAAAATTATGTAATAGAAATTTATGAAAAGGATCGGGTCGTTATAGCTGGGGGTCAGGGTTGCCGGGGGTTGGTGTCGTGGGGTCGGGGAGGGGTGGGTCGTGATGTTGGGGAGGGCAAAATGGGGTCACGAGGTCGGGGATGAGAAATTTGGGCATTATGTGTATTCAAATTAAGCGTCCAACATTTGGCGGCTTCTGTTGATAGCATTACCAGCCTCCAAATAGTGGCCGCTATAAGTCCACCGCCTCGAAAGCTAAAAATTATAGTAGTATAGGTTATGTCATATATACATGCTCATGAAGGTTCCCATTAAGGAAGGATGTTTCAACCTAAATTATCCAAATCTCATAGTCATGTGAAGCCACAATGTCAATTACAATTATGATGTACTTTAGTATTAAAAATAGTGAAAATGTTTCATTATAATCAATGACTTGATGGTGTTAAAACCATTTTTCAACTAGTATTTCCTTATTGGTATTGGATTTTCCTTCCATGTTGAGTTTCTTGTTGATTAACTATTTGAAACCAATGGGTTTTACATCAATCATAGGATCAAACATAATCTTGAATTGGTTTTGGTACATGGAATCCCTTCAAAATCAATGTATTACTTTCACTTAGTGCAACCTTTTAGGTTAGATTGTCATTATCATCAACTAATACTGAGTCACTATATTCTATGTCTAGAAAACCATACTGTTCTTGTTCTCTAAACTCTTTTATTATTCCACATAGTACTTCTGTCTCTAGAACAATTTATTATTCCATGGGGTTTTCTGTAATATGTTCATATTCCAACACTTGTGTACCATGAGTCTCAACCTCAACAAATTCTATCTCACTCCCACAATATCATTTAGATATGTGCTCCCTCTCATGTAATATGGAATGTATTTACAATATTTTCTTTTCTTATGTGTTATATAGGTGGTATCCTCCTATTTCTTTTCGGTATCCTTTAGAGGTACACATTGTTCCTTAGGATAAAAGTTTGTTACCTAAAGAGGCCTTAAGAAACACTTCTCAATCCCACACATGTAAATTTGATATTATGATTTTTTCTCCACTCAAAAATTCTTATGGAATACCATTTATCAATTTAGTTTTCACATGGATTAGTATACATCCATTTTTTTTGTAAATTATATCCCCAAAAGGATAATACAAGACTCTCATGAAACATTATTTATCTCACCATTTCAAAAAGGTTTATTTCCTACTTTCAATTACACTATTAAACTAAGGTGTGTAAGGTGGAGTGAGTTGGGATAGGATCCAAAACTATTGTAAGTAATAAATTAAGTCTTGATTAAGATATTCTCCACCACAATATAATTGGAGTTTCTTAATATTCTTATAAATATGGTTCTCAAGTTAAATTTATATTCATATAATTTATTAAAATAATCCAACTTATACCTTATTAAGTATAAATATCCATATCTACTAAAATCACAAGTAAAATTTAGGAAGTATGAGTACTCAACTCTTACATCAACATGAAATTGTATATGCGCACTGGAATGAACTAATTCCATATGCTCTGTATCCCTTTAATAATTCCCACTAAATATGGTTTTGGTCATTATTCCTTCTAATAATACATGATATAAACCATGTGGGTTTAGTTTAGAAAATATAAATATCCTTCATGATGTAATTTATCATGTTGTTTTCAATTACATAAGCTAGGTGGGGATGTAAAAGTTGGGTATGGTATGATTCATGTGAAGTAAATTCATTATCAATTTCCATTACTTGTTTCATGTAATACAACACATAAATAATTTTTTTTTAATATTTCTTAACATAAAAAATTCTACATTTATAAAATACAAAAAATTTACTCCCAAATTTAAAAACAAATCCATCAATATCAATACTGGATATAGAAATAATATTTTTGATAATCGATGGAACATAATAAAAACCATTCAGAAATGATATCATTCTAGTCGACAACATGTGGTGGTAGTCCTATATAGATATAAAATTTTTTTAGCCATGTTGTATGCTAGTTGATCTACTTATCCTTGGTTAATATTTCTGAATCTACTTGGTTCCAATATTTTAATACAAATGTGATCATTAAAAGATTTATCTACTAACCAATTAGTTGAAACGCATAAATTTCACTCAATAAAAAATACACCTAATGTTTTCCTTACATCTTTGGATGGGTGTAGTTTTTTTCTAGTGACCCTTCTTGCCACATGTGAAACAGACATCATTATTTTCCCTTTCACACTTGTTGATCTTTTCCTTCTTGGAAGGATGCGAATAATATTTGGATTTATATCACTTCCCTTCCCCATTCATTTTGTTCACACTAAGGATGGGTGGTTTTTCATTATTTTTATCCTTATTTACATAGAGAATAAGATTGAAAATATTTGGTAAAGACTTCTCAATGTTGTTCATATTAAAATTCACATCAAATCTAGAGATTCTCTAAGGTAGTAATTCTAGAATGAGATCGATTCACATTTCATCAAAGAGTATAAAACATAGAACCTATAAGCACTGAATATAGCCAATGATATTTATGAAATAATGCCTAGATGGGGAACTCAATAAAAGATTTATTTAAATTATTTCATTTTAATTCTAAAACAAATACTATCTATCACTCTCCTAGTAAAGACCATGATGGTTCAAAATCATTTTATACACATCCATGTTTTCATGATACATAATTAGTTGAATAGATTTTGATTAAAGAATAAAAAATTGAATATAGACCACAATGATCAAATGTTTTTCAGAAAGATAACTCTCTAGCATGTGATATTTATATTCTTAGCATAACACAACCCGAAGGCATATAAACCACTCGTATAATTTACTGTCAGTTAAAAGATTGCATTTCTCCAATATTGAACATATGGACAGTATAGATGAAATATTTTCAATTTATTATACAACTAAAAGAGAATATTTCAAGTAGTTTTTCTTCATTATAAATTATGTGATAAATAATACGTACATAAATAAATTATTCTTTTAAATCTCACACTATTTTATCAAGTACAAATATACCCCATCATTGAGCTAGGAATTTCTAGTTTCTAGGATATTCTAATGTCATGGATCTATATTTCCCTTCACATAATTCCAACAAGGGTTGTTCAAGATACATTAAGGTATTTAGTTTCATACATATTTTCCAACCGTGCTCTTATTGCCCCTTGATCTATTGAGGGATTTCCCCAATCATTAAATTCTGATTAGATTCCTCAAAACATTCTTCTAAATTACACCAAGTCTAGTAATGGCTACTCTTTTTTATTTTAAATGGTCAATATAACCCAAAATCTTCAAAATAACTCTCCTTATAAAAGTATGTTTCCCAAAAAGGGTTATTCAAACACTTAATTCTATTAAGTTTTGTTCCTAATCAAGTAACAAAAGGTTTAGTATTCCATAATATTAGGTTAAGTGATTTTAATTACTTATTAATAAATTTTATCTTGTTTTATCATTTACATGTTTTGTTAATATTAGGTGGATATTACTGATTTAATTAACCATGTTGGATAAAAAATTTATGTATAATTCATTTATTTAATTTATAATGTATAAATTTTATCTTGTTTTTTCCTTTATATGTCTTGTCAATATTAAGTGGATGTTATATAATTAATTAACCATACCTCATAAAAAATTTATTCATAATAAATTTATTTAAATTCCATCATTTAACATTAATTAATCAATTTATTTGATTGTGATTTTTCATATATAAAATAAATAATATCATAGAAAGAAAATTAATTAATAAAATGGATCATTCATGATATTTATATAATGGTTGATTATATGATAATACATTAAATATACCATTAACCTAGGGTAAATCACTCCAACTGCTGGTCTTGTAATGAGTTACAACATTCAACATTTCCACCTTTTTATCACCTACGTTGGCATCATAATGCTTCCATCTTCAATCACCTCCACATGAATTTCAATACTACCTTAATTACATGTGTTTATGGCCCGCGTACAACTGTGGGGAACCAAAGGATTGGTAAAAAGAGGATTACAAAAATATCATTGGACATACAGGTCCTATGTAATAATGGAGGGAGGGATAACACATAGTCCTTCATATCTAATTTAATTATAAATAATTGAAAACAGATGAAATAAATTATATTAAAACATAAAATGCATATATAGGTCTTGGTTGAGATCATGAATTGTCCTACATGCAATGATTTATAAAAATTAACTAGTTAGAATTCATTTCATTACTTATTATTTATTATTTAAGATGAATGTGCTTAAATTAATTAATCAATAAATTAATTGATTCCATTTAATCTCAATGATCATCTGAACTTAATTGATTATACCCATATTTTTTCATATTAATGACAAATAAATGGATGCACCAATAATGACATATTAATAACAATAAATTAATTGATCATTTAAAAAAACTAAAACATTATTAAATTTTCGAACACACATTAATGTGATAATAAATAAAATAAGGTTTTAATGATGTAATTTTAAATTTAATGTAATTTTTAATTATTTGCTTTAATGGGATACTACCCAACATTTATAGTCTAGTTACACTCTGTATACCTCAGTTTTTTTTTGTATCTAAGTAACACACTTGGGGATTCAGTGTGCCAACTCGGCTAGACTACACTATGTGTACAATCTTACCACACACCATATATACACTTTCTTTGTGCCAAGTTGGCCCGATCAGCAAATGGTGTGATGTAGAAACACCATAAGTAAGTAAATACTTAGCTCATAGAGTTAATATGATCATTGTAACACCCCACGATTTTTTGAAATAATTTTTTTGAATTAATTTAATATTTTGGATATTTTTTATTCCACAAAACACTTAATATACTTTTTTATTTAAAAGAAATAAGTTCGGATTATGTTATATGCAACACCAAGTTAATGTTTTGATACAGACAACACTTATATTAACATTCAGCACATGAAAAACTATGTTTGTCTAATTTTACACACAATGTCAAGTTCCTGTGATAACTTACATAACACGCAAGGACGAATTTTACAAAACAACAATATAATATTAATAATAATATTAAAATATTATTATAGTTACCACCAAAAAATTGGAATTAAAGTTACTAATAATATTAACTAAATTTTGAAAACTTTATTTACCAGTGTAAATAAAATGAATCATTTTGTTGTCAATTAGTATATGTGAATGAATGAATTATTTTAAAATAAAGAAATTACTTTTCTTAAAAAACTCTGTTTATATATATAAAAAAGGAATTCCAATTAATGTATTCAAAAAAAATATTTATATTATATATTAAAACCATATTATTATACTCATGAAAAAGACTAAATAGGTATATTATATGAATAAATCCAATTTTATGAATAAAAAGTTGTATTTTTCTAAAATAGAATTTCACAATATTTTAATGGAAAATCTAGTTTAAGTATAATTTTTGACACAATAATAATTTTTATTCGAAAAAAAATAAATTTTAGAATCATAATATCAAAATTTACTTTGTGGGAATTTTTTTTAATTTTTTTGACACTTTTAATTTTTATGAAAAATAGTTAAAAACACTGAATTTTGATTCGAAACTGCTTATTCATATAATTTATTTATATTGTAAAATTATGTGTTAATTTTAATTTAAAGAATAATTGGATCAATTAAAAATCACTTAAACCAATTTAGTTCAATGGAAAAAATTTATTAATGAAATTGGATATAAAAATATTTCAATTTTTGGACAATTTTGCTTTAAAAACTTGCATTGTTTTCCTGAATATAAGATAGATTTTAAATTAATTTATGAAAATCATATGATTGGAATTTTAAAAAATGGATTCCATATTTTTCATCATAATAATTTTTAATTTATAATAAGGTCGAATCAGCTTTTTACAAAAAATAATAGTGAATTTGATTAAAATCAATTAAAATGATTAATGTAAAATTGTGTTAACATAGTGGTTAAACTCTAATTTTCAGAGTCCAAATTAGTTAGACACTTTTTCAAAACCCATTGGTTTGAAATTATTAGACCATATCACCTATTTTCTCTAATATTTTGAGTTATTAGGAAACATGTTCATGAAATTGATCTATATAATAAGTTAAGCATGGAAAAAGACAAAACATAAACCTTCTTTACCTTTACCATTTATAAATCCGTAGAGTTTGAAAGAAGATACTTAGTTTCTGTTATAAGAAATATTTTTAAATTTAAATATTTTTTTCATATTAATATAAATTAAAAATAATTTTTATAGATGATATAATTACATTAAATTAATAACAAATGTGAACGCATGGATTATTTAGTTAATAATGAAATAATATAATTGATACAAAAAACATTAATAGTAAAGTAAATTTAATGAATTATTCTATACCATTATTTTTTTAGTTAAATATACCAATATAAACTAATTTTAACCTAATATATTTTAATTCCAATTTTTTTTTTTTTTTCATATTAAAATTAAATATATAGTAAAAATATTGTCATTAATGTTGTTTTATAATAAATGATGTTTTATTAAATGATTTAAAATTAATATAATTGTATATTATTCCATATAAATATCATGTTTTAATAAATATAAAATATTTTTCATTAATGGAGAATTTATTGTTTTAAAATTAACATTTGACCCATATATAGTAAAAACGTTGTTTGCACGGTTCATGTTAAAGGAGTGTTTTTGTGCATTACAAGTGCTCGCTTTAAAATTAAATTACAACACGCATGAGAATTATATTTTTTAAATAAAATAAAATATTTATAATTATATGTTTATATATTTTCTAAAAAATATCCCTTTAATTTATTCTTAATAGCTAAATTAATTATGTTAGAAAACTATTTACTTTAATAAAAACCAAAATGATAAATTTGCGGAAACATATAAGTTAATGAAAAAAATTATAAAAATGAATTATTTTTGGTGTGTTTGAAGTTTTTATCAAACAAAAATATGAACTAATCTAATATTTTTCATTATTTAGGCACATGAGGAAAGGGGGAGATCCCAATAGTTTATATCTTTTTGTATTTACAAGGATACCACACCCCTCCATTATAAAAGGCATTCACTCTTCCCATTTTTTGAACATATCAATCCACATTGGGTTATAAAATCTCTAAAGAAATAGTCTCTAAAAATCACAGACATAAAAATAGAATCCCTACCTTGGGAATAAATCAAAAAGTGTAATCCCATTAGTTAAAACTAATTGGATTAACTTGAAAAAAGAGATAATATTTTTTAAATGAGCATTTATGTGTAATCTTTTCATATGCCCCTTTATTCATTATTATTACATGATAATATAATAAAATCAAGATAAAAAATATTCCAAAATTATTTTATGTTAATTTTTAAACCTTCACTTAAACATTCTTCCACCTAAGGGGAAACAAACATACCATTCGAGTGTTTGGCGAACTATCGCCTCACAAAACGATGTTGTTCAATTTTCCATTATAACCCCTTATTGGTGGGAATTGTGATGTAAACAGAAATTTTATATGATAAAAATTATATTAATGATTTATTTATTCTTTTGTAACTATTATATAAAACACTCCTTCATTCTTTCTGATTTTTGTAAATATGATAAATTTGTTTGCAGATGTGTGGACTACCGCCTCCTCAAGGAGATGTGTTTCGATGACACTTTACATGGAATGTATTAAGAATAGGTTTATTGAAATTATATAATATATAGTTCATAATAATTCTACTATAATTATATTATATATATATATATATTTTATTTATTTATTTTTCTTTTAATTTGATAATAAAATGGAAATGACGTCCATGTGTACGTAAGGCCTACCATCTACATTAACGGTGTATTCCATTTACAACCTATATATATTATAAATATTTATAAATATTTTTATAATTAATATATATTATATTTATATCCTATTTTAAATTTTAAAAATAAGTAAATCCTGATCTATGTAAGAAAATCAAGAATAATAAGTCAAAACATGTACAAAAAATGGATATTACCTGAAGCATTACATTAACATGGAATTGTTAACAAATTTGTAATACAAAGTCAAAATAAAATATTATATGGTATTATATATAATAATATGGTTATGTAAAAGACTTAAAATGAACTTATATATATATTATAAATGTGGTTTTTATGAGTACGATGAGAGTGAATACATAATTGTCTCAATTTTATTTTCCATGTTACACAAGCCATGGACACCACCTATTTCTTATTTGTGGTGTGTATACTACCTATGGATGTATTATATTGTTATTAATATTAATTATTCTATATTGAAAAATATATTTTATGATATTTATTTTATTTGTTCTATGTTTCAAAATATACCAAATTGGTAATGTAATTTTGTCTCAATTTTCTTTATTTGAGGTATATGTTTTGTTATGCACGTATATTCTTTTATGAGGTGTATATAATGACTTTTGACATGGTATATCATTAGTACCATTATTTCTTTGATATTTTGGGCTTAATTTGAAGTCATTTTCTTATATGAGGATCAGGATTCAAAGTGAAAAAGTGGTAAGTGTTTATTGTAATAATCTCATCGTTTATCTGGATGGTTTAAGATTATGCTTTCATTGATGAAACATTATGAGCCAACATTAATCGAATGCATGAATTCCATTATAATATATTTTTTCCTCATATATTCATGGTTTAGTTCCATTTTTTACACTTTGGTACATAAGATAATTAAGAATGTGTTTTAAATAAAATATGACATTATCTCCCTCCTCGATCAAAAATTTATGTTCTTTCAAAACAACATTTTTTAAAAAGGTTTTCAAAATATTTTTGTGTTAGAATTTTTTTCAAATGATCTTTAAGGATTTCATTATATATATTAAAATATTTATTTTTTTAAAAAATGATTTAAATGATTTCAAATAATCTTTTATTTTTTTCCAAAGAAATATTTTTCAAAAAAAATTCATGCTTTTTTTTCAAGGAAATGGTTTTCAAAAATGTTTTCAATCTTATAAGATTTTAAAGAAATTGTTTTCAAAATGTTTTCAATATTTTTTTAAATGTTTCAGAAGAAAAATGTTTTAAAATTTTCTTTAATATTATTTTATAATTTTTCAAAGAATTGTTTTTCAAAATGTTTCCAAAATTATTTTATATGTTTTTAATGAAACATATTTTCAAAATGTTTTCAATATTATTTTATATATTTTGAAGGAAAAAGGTTTTAAATATGTTTTAAATATACTTCTAAATTTTTTTAAGTAAAATGGTTTCATATATTTGTTTATAATTTATCAAGTTTATCTTTTGTGAAAATAATTTTCAAAAAATATTTTACTTTTTAAAAATCAATTTTCATAGAAGAAAGTCTATTTTCCTCATTAAATGTTTTAAATGATATTTCAAAAAAAATTCCATTCAAGAGACATGTGTTGGTGTTAATCATTCCTTTCTGAGGAAATGATCAAAATGTTCCTTTAATAGTATTTCTCTTAATGGTTTATATTTTGATGGTATGTTGTTTCGGAAAATTATTTCCCTTTCAAGAGTTATATATTTATGAAACTTATTTATAATTTATGAGTTATAGTTTTATGAAACCCATTTCACTTTCACGGGGTATATGATTATTATTCCTGCTTCTTTTCACAGGTTTTTCTTTGATGAAATGATAATTAAATTATCTATTTTTTATAGGTTATGATATTATTATATATTTGTTACACCAATTTCATTTCATTGGTTATGATATTATTGTTTATGATTTTGTGGAACATGTATGTATATTTTCATTCTAAGATGGGTATAACCTATATCCTTTTCCAATGCATTGGGTGAATATTTATATATCATGAGATAGTAATGGATGGAATGGGGAGTGATCCCATTTTAGTAAAGGTCTTTTTCCATTAATATGGTCTTGGTAGTGAACCATGACTGCTAATATGGCCATGGGAGTGAATCATGATTATTAAGATGGTATGGAGAGTGAACACATACTACTATGATATCCATAAAAGTGATTCCTTGAATACTATTGAAATAATTTTATGTGCTCATATCTTTGCCAAAAAATCTATTTCCTAATCCAATGTTATGATTTCATGGATTATTATCCTTATTTCCTTATGATAAATGTCTTATGAAATTCCAATACTTATTCTACGGCTCACGTATATAATCTTTGATATACCAGTTATGATCCTTAAATGATATTATTTTGTTCACATACCATTATTCTCATGTTATTCTTATATATCACTTATTTTACCCTTAATAATCATCTAATCTCACACCTTTCTTATGTTTCATTACCCCATTTTAGAAATAATGGTATTAAGTAGATGTAATAAAGGGGAAGATGTTTTTGGGAAATTTTTAAGATATTTCACCCAATTAGTATATTTATATCCAAGTTTTCAAAGACTCTAAACTACTACATTCCTCTAACATATAATTTTGTAATGTTTTCAATATTCATATAAAATGATGTAATATCCCTGTATGTTAATCTTGGGTTTTTATTGTTGGTATCAAAGGAATGTTTTAGTCAACCTTTGGAAACTAGGATGAGAAACCTTTGGTATGATACCTAAGGATATTTCTAAAGATATGTCTAGGTATGTCTCTAAGGATAAGCCTAAGGTGTCATAATTTTGACATCCTAGAAGTGATTTGTCATGATTATGTGGTTTTCCACTATGATAAGTGATTATAACACTATGATTTATATCATTAGTGAATGGATGGTATTATAAAGAATTGGGTTAATGTTGAATGTGATGGAAATTTTTTTGATGAGCATCCAAATGGGATGATCACTCAAGTGAAGGATGTTGTGATATTTCCTAATCCATTTTCATGTAACATGATTATCAACGTGTACTTTAACCAACTTTCAAACACACCATAGAAGATAAAGAATAAGTTCACTGAGAGTTTTAGTAATAGAGACCATGGGGGAAATAAGAATCAATTTCCTTTTTTTTCAACACTGTGGAAAGAATCGCCTAATTGAATGTATTATAGGAACAATAATATGTCTTGACTATGTAAAAGATGGTAAATAATCAAGTATCTGCAAAGGAAATGTGAAGATATAAGTTAATGTAATGGATAAGAATACATGCCTCCCTATTAAATAATCAAAGGTTTAATTATTTTAGTATGGAATGAATTTTCATTATTCCAATAGTTGTCCCAAGAAAAAATCTCATGATGAGAATTTGCATGGTGGTACGGAGAATGGTTATGTTTCTGGTAATTATAATACTACAGGTTAAATATTAAAGGAATTTCATATTATGTAATGGGTTGAGGTGGACTTTTTAATATATTAAGAATAAAGTGGAATAATAAACGTTTTTATGTATTTAGATTCAATAATTATGTTATATGAATAGTAAAATATTTAAGGACTGTTCGTTTTATTTTTTCCACTATGTATTTAAAATAATATGTTTAATGGTTCTAATGGACTAGAAAAGTCATTTAATGAAAAGGTGATGTTCATGGTAAATACATGATTAAGGGGAAGATAACCATTAATATGTTCTTTATGTCAAGATAATGATGTCTGCGTAAATATATGTTAGATATGAATAATTAAATTGGATATTGATGAGTACCTTGGAAAAAATTAAGGATTTTATGATGACTAGTTCATACATTCATTGATAAACTTTATAACATTTTTGGATTCAATGAATATATCCAAATAACTTTGGAATAAATAAATATAAATAATTTTCAATAAGGATTTGTGGTAATTTAGGATATTACTGTGTTTCAAGGAAAATAATGATGATTTTATTTACATGATTGGTATGTGAAAACCAAGAGCAAATATATGATATATGGAGGATCAATGTAAGGCTATTTTTGAGAAATTTTGTGACCTTGTTTTTATGTTTTTGTACTTACATATTTTAGAACAGTAATAAGGTTAACCATTTATCGAGTGGTTTATGATAAATATCATATGAGGTTTTAGAGATTAAAGTAATATCTTTCCATATAATGATTTATACATGTTTTATATCATGTGATAACATTTTGTTGTGATAAAGATAGCTGGAATGAACCATCATGAAATTTATAGATCTCAAGATTTGTTAATTCCTAACCAATGTAAAAATCAGATTCTTTTATTGTAATAAGTGATGGAGTGGAATTTTATCAAGGCATACGAAAGGTTAAGGTTTCCCTAAAATCAGGTAAGTATATATTTTCATGAAAATTATTAAAATTTAGTAAAAGGGTCTTGAAATAAAATGTTTCTAGTTATATCAATTTTGATGATATCAGTGACGCTTTTCAAGCCTCTTTGGGTTATGTATTTGTGATTATTAACTTTATCCAAACCATATTCTCTATCACTATCCATCATAACTTGATATTTATATCTGTCTTCCATGTCTCTATTTTCACTAGTAACCTATATTCTATCATGTGGAAACCAAGTTCTGAGTTAACATGGGTAACCTTCATGTTTCCAACATTCCCTTTTTAAAGGAAGTTTTAGTATTCATTTTCACGATGTGGGTTTCTAGTAAATGAAATTTTAAAAAGTAAAACCTTTGATAACCCATATAAATTTTAGCGGATAAATTCATTTTTTGGGGGGGTAAATGTAACACCCCATTATTTTGGAAAAAATTACTTTTTCAAATTAATTTAATCAATTTGATATTTTTCATTTCACGCAACACTACATTTAGTTTTTTATATAAAATAACTATGTTTTACTTGAATTATATGAAATAATAATTTATTTTATTTCTAAACGTAACACTTATATTAACATTCAGTGCATGATTCAGTATGTTTTCATTGTGGTACAAACAGTTCTATGTTCCTTCGATAGCTTTTGTAGCACGCAAGTCTGAGTTTTTCAAAACTAAAATATACTATTAATATTATAATTAAAATATTATTATTAAATATACCACCTATCCATTAGAATGGTAGTTAAAAATAATATTAAATAATCTGTGGAAATATAATTTTCACACATATATAAAATGAATCATTTTGTTATCAAGTAGTAGAAGTCAATGAAATAACTATTTCAAACTAATGAAATTACCTTTCTAAGAAAACTATTTTTCTATAAATTAAATAAAAAATTTCAATTAATGTTTTCAATAATTTTTTTATATTATATGTTTAATAAATATTTTTATACTTGTCCAACAGACTCTATAGGTACAAGATATGAAAAAATCCAATTTCATGAATAAAGAGATGTATTTTTATAAAATGAAATTTTACCACCTTTTAATAGAAACACCATTTGAAATGTATATTTGTGAAACTTTTTTAATTTTGGACTGAAATAATAAACTTCATTTTTGTAATAGGAATATGAAAATTTACATGGTTTAATTTTTTGTATCTTAATGAGAAGGTTTATTTTTTAATGAACTGTAAAAACACATAATTTTAATTCAAAACTTCATTTTCATCTAATTTATTTATATATTAAAATTATTTTTTAATTTTATTTTAAAGTATAATTATATAACTTATACATTTATTAATACAATTTAGGTCATTGGAACCAATTTATTAATGAAACTGGATATAATAACAATTCACACTTTGGTACCTTTTCGCTTTAAAAACCTACAATGTCATCCCATCTATGAGATTAATTTTAAACTAATTTCTACCACTTATATGATTGTAATTTTGGAAAACTGGATTCCATATTTGGAATAATGGTAATTGATAGTATATAATTAATCCAAATTAGTTTTTTACCATACATATTAGTGAATGTGATACAAATTAATTAGAACAATTAATGTAAAATGATGTTTACTTAGTGGTTAAACATTTATTTTAAGAGTCCAAATAACCATGACAGTTATCCAAAACCCATTGGATAGAAATTATTAGACAATATAACCAATGTTTTATTATTTTATAAGTTATTGGGTCACATTTTCATGATATTGACTCATATATTAAGTTATATAAGGAAAATACAAAAAAGGAACCTTCCTTACATTTAACATTTAAAAAGCATTAAATTATGAAAGAATCTACATATCTTTGGTTATAAAAATTATTTTTAAAGTTAAATTCGTTTTTTTATCATGATAATTTAAATATAATTTTTATATATGATATAATTAATTTAAATTCTTAACAAATGCTAATACATTGATTATTTAGTTAATAATTGAATAAGATAAATGATTATAAATGAATTAAAAGTGAATTAAATATAATTAATTAATGTTTCCCATTATTTTTTATGTAAATATATCATTTTAAATAAATTTTTTCTTAATAAATTTTAATTAAAATATTTTTGGTGTTTTTAAATTAAAATTAGATAAATATTGTCCAAATGTACATTAATGTTATTTTATAATAAATGATAATTTATTTAAGGATTTAAAATTAATAAAACACATATATTCTACCAAGTTAATTTTAGTTTTTAATAAATATCAAATATATTCCATTAATGGCCCAAATTATCTTTTATAATTAATATAACGACATATATACATTAAAAACATTTTTGCACAACCCATGTTAAAGGACTGTTTTTGCGCATTGCATGAACTTGTTTTATAATTAAATTTAAAAACACATGTGATTTCTTTTTTTTAAATAATATATCATATTTATAATTAATTGTGCCTATATTTTATAATAAATTTCACTTTAATACAGTGTTAACGGTTAAATTTCATAGGTTATAAAACTAGTTACATTAATAAAATCCAAAATAATAAAATTAGGGAAACCAAGAAGTTAATGAACAAAATTATAAAAATGAACTAAAATTTGTGTTGGGGAGGTTTTTATTCACCATAATTCCTACTTACTCTAATTTTGGTTCATTTTTTAGGCAAATGAGGTAGGTGAGAGCACCCAATAGTGTATACCTTTTTGGTATATACATGGTTTTCACCTCCTCCAATATAAAAAGGCATTCACTCTTCCCCATCCTCACACCTCTCAAGACACATAGAATTATCCAAAATATGAAAAAATAGTCTCAAAAAATCCCTAACCTCAACATATATTCCTTAAATTTGGAATAGATAAAATCAAGTAATCCCTTTGGGGCAAACCAATATGAGTTATCCAAAAAACAGGTAACATTATTCAATGTGTATTTATGTATTACTTATTTCTACGCACCTTTATTTATTATAATTATATGATCAAGTGATAACATAAGTATCCTAAATGTAATAAATTTTTATTATTTTATGGTTTCTACCTGCACTTACACACACTTCCATCTAATGGGTAACAAACTTACCATTTGTGTGTATGGCGGACTACGATGCCGTGAAACTATGTTGTTAATTTTTTCTATTACCTCCTCTCATGGGTGATAATTATGATGTAAAAAATATTTTTATGTTATATAAAAGATATTATTTATTTATTTATGCTTCTGGAATTATTATATAAAGCATACCATCATTTTTATATTTTTTGCTAATACGATAACTTCATTTTTAGATGCACTAATAAAAAATTACACTATACCAATGGTTTGATATCATTGGTATAGGACCTGAAACAATTGTGGTAGGATATCCCAATGGTTTCAGAAAACATTGGTATGTGGGATTTTGGTATATTTATGTAATAATTGTTTCTATAAAATTGTTGGTGTTGGTTGTGTCGAGTTACCCTATTCCAACAGTTACAAGTGAATCGTTGGTATATATATATATGCCAATGGTTTTAAAACTATAGGAATAGTGTCTTGACTAGATGAACTATGTACCAATGGATACATGTAAACTATTGGTATAAATGAATACCAGGGTCTCTACAACAGTAGGTATTTGTGTTTAGCATAACATTATACCAACTACTCCCCAAATGTGGGTATTTCTATTAAGCAGAACTATATTCCAATGGTTTTGAAAACCATATGTATAGCCTCCTCTCCTCACTATGCACAATATCCCTTTCTAGTATCTCTTCCAATCTTCAATAACCTATAACAAAAAACACTCTACACTTTAAAAATATATTTTCATATTCTTTTTAAACAAGAACAAACAATTAGAAATAATTTTTACTTCATTTCCAAAAAATAATGCCTTACCCTTATATGAATCATGATTTGAATTATGTTTTAAAAAATAAAACTCCACTAATTTTTTTTATCTCCATCAATTTATATTGGATCTATGTTGTGTGTATTTTTAATACCATTATGCTGTTACATAAGTTAATGTTAGTATCAAATCATGTCTATCATTATTAGTTAAACAACATAATGATTGATTTGTTTATTTGTATGGACACTAATTTGATTGTTAATATGCATGATAGAGAGGTGGTGTGTGCATATATGTATTAGTAGCATATAAATTGTTTATTTAGATACATATATTATAGAGGATAATGATTGGATAAGCGCTCAATTCCCCGGATCTACATATCCCTTACCCTATTTCATGGAATGGGCCAAAGACCTTAATTTGTATACCCCTTCCCATTTCCACAGTATGGGATTTGGACCCATCTAAAGATGTTCTCTAGAATGGGATTGGCTACAAGATTTACCTAACCCCAAAGCTGGATTATAAATTTACAATAATTCCTTACTTCTATTCTTGAGAAAAATATTCTTTTCTCAATCCTAAATTATTGTACATGAAAGTTCAATTATCAATACTTTTAAAAAGTTTTTCATCACAATTTTATTTTAAATTCTAGGGCAGAATCCATGATTACTCTATCTATTTTCATTTATGAATAACATTGAGATCACGATTCCTCATTGTACAAATTTTTTGTTCCTATTTGTTTATCTAAATTATGTTTATAGAAAAAAAATTTGTTTTTTGAATATTTTAATGATTATTATTTAACTATGATTTTAGTTAAGATCATGGGATAAAATCATGAATATTTTTTAATCAAATAATCAAAATAATCCTCGATTAGTGTGAATTATGGATTTAATTTTATTTTTTTGAACCCAATTATTTTATTTGATTTCAATGAGGATTAAAGGAATTAAAGGATGTTACATGATTTCAATAGGTAGATAAGTGTTTATTGGAACTTGATTGAGTTTCCTATGCTTGTTGAGAAGAATCATGGTTTTTCCAAACAAAGTATTATGGTGTGTAATTAATGTTTAAGATTACATGTGGTTTAATGATTTACCTTATGAAATAGAGGTGATGAAATTCGTTTAAAACACTTATTATATAGAAAAGGAAAATAATATTGACATTCTTTCTTTAGATTCAATATGGTCCAGTCATATGACTAAAAATATGGACAGTGATTTGAGTTTTTTCATTATATATATGGAAATGAATGAGGAAGTTACATGGAAGAATATTTTATGATTTTATGTACAAAATCTATTGGGAACATTTTTTGAGTGGTGATGATTTGATGATTCTGCAACTCGATGGATTGATATACAGATTTGGTTCAACTATTTTTTTTTTGTAAAGGAGAGTTCCATAGAGTAAAGAGAATGTTGGATAGATTATCTTGATGAATATACTGAGGAGGTAGTATTTATAACTACTTTTTAACTATCATTTATGTTAAGTTCATGTGTTATTGATCAAAGGAATACTATATTCTTCATGAGTGATGGACATGCAAGGAGAATTTAGGAGTTAAAGGCTAGTCAAATGGATGTGTGAGGGATTGTAAATGTCATCATCATTCACATGTAATGATTTCTCAATATACATTAGGTCTCATGAAGAACTGATATATATGAATTCCTTGGATGTGCTGAGATAATTTGAGAATGATTTTGAGTTAATTATAAATAAGTCTAGAATCGTCAATTATAGTAGAAAAATTAAAATGATTGATTTTCATAAAGGTAATATAGTAACCTATGTTAGTGTCATATTGATCATCACATAAAGATAATCCATGAGTTCAGTGGGCTCCGTAATGTTCATTAGAATTATACATAAAGGTAATCCCAGAAATCAATATGCTGTGTAAAGGTACCCATGAGCTGTGTAAAGGTCTTCAAGACATTATGTAAAGGTAAATCTAGATTTTCATATGTGACTATATTTAAAGGCTACTATGAATACGAAAATCTATTTAGAGGTAACTTTGAAGACATGAATAATATAATGTTTATCCATAACTATCTAGAGGTCATTCCATGTCTAATAGTAATTTAGAAGTGCATAAAGGTCATTCTTGATTCATTTAAGGGTAATTTAAATGTTCATAAAGGTTATTATTTATAACGACCCGAATCTGTAGCCACATAACTGGTGCCCCGTACTCGGTTCGCCACATGACCTCAACCGCATTTCCCCAAATGCCAGAGGTTGCTGACTTGCAGCGAGGGCCTTGGTGAGTCTGTGCGGAAACTATTCCCTCATTTGGTAAAGTATACAGTGGAAGAATAACATAAACAATAGTGGAATTAGTAAACATCATACAACAACTGAACTAAAAGTCGAATCAATGACTGATATAATAATGATGTAGAATGGTCCACGTATCTATGGAAAGCAGTAAACAAAACAACGTGCTGAAATACAACTGAAACCCATGTACTAAACATAAACAACAACTCCTACAGCATCGCGAGCCAAAGCACAGTCCCAGGCTCTCATGCTCCAACCAGTAATCAATTACTTGAGGTAGAAGGACCACAATCTCTATCTACACCTGCAACCATATAATCTGTTTGGGCTGAAAAGCAGGACCCAAACAGGGTGTGAGACTAATCCTAGTAGGTAACCACCAAAATATTTGTGCCCTACTATCAGTGAGTAATATAGCAAAAGTAAAGGTAAATAAGTACAGTAATTGACTAAGAGTACACAAGTAAATAATCCTTCCAATTACCATTCACATTAATTTAATTAAACAACAATAAAAACTAGCAAAGCATTCTATTTCAAGGTAAGCAAGTAACACAGAAGGTATCACAAATGACTATCGAAACACAAGTAGTAAAAAACCCAAGCTTGTTCTTTGTCTTGGTGGACTCATCACAACCAACTATCAAAATTCACACTGACCCTCTGGGTGGTGCAAACTAGTAGACCCCTATAGTCCAGTAATCAAACAAGACACATACACTCTAGGAAGCTCTCACGCCAATTACCCTATGGTCTTGCAACGATAGCTATAGACTCGTTGAGGAAGCACTTATGTCTAATTCCACCTATGGTCTCGATGAATGTATAAACTAAGAACACTCATGGGAAGCACAAAGTCCTATTTTCATAGGTCCTGCGTATGAAACTAAAACCAACAGACCCTCTAGGGAAGCCCTTAATCATCTATTCCTTCTTTGATCTCCCACACCAGGTTCTCACATCCCTGAGCAGTCCAATCATGCGTAAACGATTGTCTGCAGCCCTAAGTAAGTTCAGAAACTACTTGGATAATAGCTACCATGCATCAAAATCATTAAAACAGTATGAAACACATGCAAACAGTTATAACAAGTAAACTAGCAATTGCAATAGGGGTTGCCTCACAGGCAAACGGTGTCGAACGGCGATAAACAGCCAAATAGGGAGAAACACCCATGGGTGATCCTAAAACATAAAACCAAGCATATATTAGAATCAATTAACCATAAGATAACAAGAAATCTAGGGAAAATAAACAATATGATCAAAATCATAAACCCGGGATACCCGATACATGGGTATCTGGCACATTTGCAACCAAAACTCAAACAACATCAACGTAGGGAAACAAACCACCTACTCAAAGAAGATCGACATAATTGAACCGTGGCCCATGAATCAGAATATAACATAGTAGATCTCTATGATTCTTCTTTAATCGACACAATTTGATTCAGAAAACAGGTGACGGATCGGTGGCTCAGAGAATAATCAGCCTCCTCGGATGCTCTGAAACGAAGATCCAGGTTCTTAAAAACATCCCCCCTTAAAGAAATTCGTCCTCGAATTTCTTTAACGAGGCGTAGAAGAAGAAATCTCAAACAACTATTGACACTATGATCGCATATCAGCCTCCCTATCCCAAGTCTCGTCCAATATACGTCCGTGCTGCCATAGCACCCGCACCAGAGGAACAGACCAGCCACGGAGTACCTTTGCACTACGATCAACAATCCTGATAGGATACTCCTTGAATGATGCATCCTACTCCAACTCAACCTCCTCAGGTTGAAAAACATGAGAGGATTCTGAGAAATACCGTCGAAGCTGAAAAACATGAAAGATGTCGTGCATAGCCTGCTACCTCTGAGGTAACAGCTACCTATAAGCAACCAGCCTGACTTTTTCCGGAATATCAAACGGCCCGAAGTATCTTAGTGAAAGTTTCCCCTGCTTCCTAATCTTCTTATGTCCCAACCTCGGGGTAACTCGCAGGAAAACATTTTCTCCCACCTTGAACTCCAAAGGTCATCTCCGCTGATCAGCATAAGATTTCTACTGAGACTATGCAGTAGCCATCCACTTCCGAATCAACTCCACCTGTTCCGTGGTCTCCTGAACGAGACGAGGTCCTAGAAAGGCTGCATCTCCTACCTCTAGCCAGCATAAAGGGGATCAGCATGGCCTACCGTAAAAAGCCTTGTAAGGTGCCATCTGAATAGTCACCTGAAAACTGTTGTTGTAGGCAAACTCTAGTAGAGGGATATGCTTCTACCATGTACCACCAAAGTCTAGAATGCAATCTCGGAGCATATCCTCAAGAACCTAGATTGTATGCTCAGACTGGCCATCAGTTTAGGGGTGGTATGCTGTACTCAAAAGTACCTTTGGACCCAAAGCCCTCTGTAGCCCCTGCTAGAAGTGCGAAGTAAAATGCGCATCCCTGTTTGAAACAATGGAGTGTGGAACTCCATGCAGACGTGCAATATCTTGGATATACAACCGTCCCAGATCATCAACACTGAAGGTATCCTTGATCGACAAGAAGTGTGCAACCTTCGTGAGCATGTCCACCACAACCCAAACCACATCATTTCCTCGAGGTGATCTTGGTAATCCTGTCACGATGTCAATCGCGACATCATTCCATTTCCACTCAGGAATGGGTAATTGGTGTAAAATACCAACTTGTCGCTGATGCTCTGCTTTCACCTGTTGACAAGTCGAACATCTCAGGACAAAACCACCCACATCCTTCTTCATACCTGGCCACCAATATTGACGGTGTAGGTCTCTGTACATCTTGGTGACACCAGGATGAACTGCCCAAGATGAAGCATGAAACTCCCCCATCAGTTCCTCACGTATGTCCACTGAAACCCATACGCGGCCATGAAAATGTAGCACCTCATCATTGTCCACATTCCACCCTGGATTAGGGTCTCTATCCGACACACCCTCCCATAAGAATAGGCCTTCTGTGTCTGATAGCTGCCTCATTCGAACTCGATCTAAAAGAGTAGAGGTAACAACTATAGAAGAAAGAGCTGTCTGCCCCTGTCTATCGTGCACCACCAAATGCATCTCAGAGAACATAGCCATAAGCTACCACTCATTGTTGGCCTCTTGAACAGCCTGAAATTTAATCCTTCTGCTCAGTGAAACAGCCACATCATTTCCTTTCCCAGGCGTATAAGCAAGATCGAAGTTGAAAGACTGTAGGTACTTGACCCACCTCTGTTGTCTCAGATTCAAGTTATGCTGCGTGAAGATATAACTGAGGCTCTTGTGGTCAGTATATACCACAAAATGCTCTCCCATGAGATAGTGCCTCCAACAACGTAGAGCATGAACAACTGCATTCAAATCCAGGTCGTACGTAGGATAGTTCTTCTCATGGCTCCTCAACTACCGAGATCCGTACGCAACAACACGATCCTCCTGTATAAGCACTGCTCCATGACCGATGCCAGATACATCGCAGAAAACTATATAACTCTTGCCCAGCTCTGGTAGAACTATAATCGGTGCTGAGGTCAATCTCCCCTTCAGCTCTTGGAAACTGAAATGCAAGTTTCTGACCAAACGTACTTCACACATTTCTTAGTCAAGACCATCAACGACACTGATAAGCGTGATAAGTCCGGTATAAACCGCCTATAATAACCAGCCAGTCCCAAGAAACTCCATACCTTGAAGACATTCTTCTACTACTGCCAAGTAACTACTGCTCTCACCTTCTCTAGGTCTACTGATACCCTTATCTCTGAGATGACATGGCCCAAGAAGTGAATCTCATCCATCCAGAAGTGGCACTTTGAGAGATTAGAATATAACTATTGCTCTCTCAGTGTACTCAATACGATCTCAAGATGGGTAGCAAGGTCATGTCGAGTGTGAGAGTACACCAAGATATCGTCCACAAAGACAATGATGAAAGAGTCCAAGTAAGGATGGAAAACTCTGTTCATCAGCGCCATGAAAACTGCTGGTGTATTCGTGAGACCGAACGGTATTACCAGATATTCGTACAGAACATACCTGCTTCAGAAAGCTGTGACAGGTATATCAGATGGTCTGACCCGCAAGTGATGATAGTCAGATCTCAACTCGATCTTCGAGAATACCTTGGCTCCTCGAAGCTGATAAAAAAGATCATCAATCCTCGGCAATGGATATCGGTTCTTTACCGTCAACTGGATCATCTTCTAGTAGTCCACACAACGCCATATGGTACCATCCGCCTTCTTCGCAAACAACACATGCGAACCCCAAGGGGAAGTACTGGGTCAGATAAAACCCTTCGCCTGCAACTCCTCCAACTTCTTCTTGAGTTCTTACAACATAGGCTTAGCCATCTTATAAGGTGGTATGGATACCGGTGCTACTCATGGCACAAGATCAATAGAGAAGTCTACCTCACACTCCGGAGGAAACACTGAAAAGTCTTCTGTAAAGTCATCTGGAAATCCATCAACTACTGGAGGGATGTCCATATGACAAGTCCCCTTATCATCCAGATATAAACTAGAAATCTGGGTTGTAACACTGCCCAACCCATGATGCTCTGGTCCAGCTCTGCTTTCCTGGACATCCCATTCTCCATTGTAAAGAAAATAATCTCCCTCTGGTGATGTGAAACTCACCCTACGACGATAAAAATTGAGAAAGGCCTGAAAATGAACCATCCAGTCCATTCCAAGAATAACATCAAAACCCATCACCTCAAGGACATAAAGATCCCATAAGAAGTGACACCCACCAACCTCAAGGGGGAAATCCTTGCACTGACGCACACTAGTAGTTCTATGTCTCAAGGGAGTGTCTAGTGTTAGTGTATCCTCGGAAATAAAGACAGTAAGTATAAGGATCTCCACAGTGTTCATAGAAATAAATCTATGAGAAGCTCCGGTATCAAAAAGTGAAGAAGGTAAAATTGAGGGTACTAAGATCGTACCTCGAACTATGGATGGTCCAGGATCCTGCTCCCGATGGATCTGCACTACTAAAAACATCTAGCCAATACTGTGGCCCTGTGTAGCAGCCTGATATCCCTAAGATGATCCTCCCTAAGCCTAACTACCGCGTCCGTGACCTCTACCCTAGCCTGAATGACCTGAATAACACTAGCCCCCAGTCTGCTGCCAATCTGGTGACACTACTCCTGTATGAGGAGTATAAACTGATCCTCCTTCACTAGCTGCTGGAAGAAGAACCCGACAAAAACGTTGCAGATGACCCATATTGCTGCAATCTTGGCACTCCACTGGATCTCTCAGGCACGAAGGCTTCTTATGCCCGATTTTTCAACACATATAGAACACCACCTGGTTTTCCATAAGGAAGAGCCCTACTTCCATAAGAATTAACTCGCTTCCTCGAGTCACCTCGAGTAGACTCTCGGTGGTGTTTCCTGCTGTCAGTATACAATGAATCTGTTTTGGATACTAAACCACCCTGGTCAACAGATCCAGTCTCCCTAGGATTTAGTTCAGTGATCAGTACCTGGTTGACTATTAGGGTAATAGTAGTCAACTAGAAGACGTTCACCTTCGATCTGATCTCTGGCTTGAGGCCTTCCTCAAAATTCCTTCCCAAAAATAGCTCGTCATTTCCCAGAATGGGAGTGAAATTCTATAACTCAGTGAAACACGAGGAATAATCCATAACTGAAAGAGTACCATACTACAGGTTCATGAACACTCTATCTCTTTCGTCCCTCAGTGTCGCTAGATAGAAGTAGTCGTAGAACGTACGCTAGAACTCGTCCCATACCATAGTCCGTTGGAACCCTTCCTGTGAGACTACATCTCACAATCTCTTGGAAGAATCTCACAACATGTAAGTCGCAAGATTCACCCTCCTGTCTGGGGGTGTCTCCAAATGCTCGAAGATGGAAATCATAGTTTCTAGCAATGACTCTATATCCTGAGGTCCTCCATCCCTGGTGAAAGTGGGAGGATGGTGATGCTGGAAGACTTGCGTCAGCTCTGCCATAGATGGGGTAGGATGCTGAGCTCCATGGAAGGTCTGCATGAACCTCATGAAACCCTCTCTGAACTGAGCATCGACAGCAGTTTTAGGAATCACTTCAGGTGCCATGTTTGGAACGATCGAAGGAACTACAGGTAGTCCCTGGTCTGTCGTATCAGGCGTACGGGCACTGCCTGGTTCCTGACGTGCAATGGGAGGACGTCTTGGTGCCATAGCCCTAAAAGGTCAAAAGCACACCTAAAATTTAGGATTTATAAGGATAGAAAACACAAGAGTACAAAATGGGAATATGAGAGAGAAACACTTAAGTTTTCAAAACACAACAACATGGTGTGTATTTAAAACTACACGGCGTGTTTGTTAAATCCATTCACATGGGCGTGTACTTCTGCCACCATTGGTCGAATAACAAACAGACTACACGACATGTTTTCACAACACATGGCATGTACATAAACTCCACTCCCTTTCCTGAGTCCCTTTACATGGATAACCTACACGGTACCATAATCCTAAACTACACGGCGTGTTTACTAAAGACACATTGTGTACTGGAAAGCATTCGGCGACCCGTGTAGCAGTTACACGGTCGGCTACACGACTGACCCATACACAGCGTTTTCCGAACAAACATGGTGTGTTTGAGAATAGATAACATCGACTCGTGTTGTTTGTGACATAGCCGGGTACCCAGAAGAAAACTACACTACATGTTCTTATAAGACACAGCATGTACTACACGAGTTTCCCCAACCCGTGTTGTTAATTACACGGCCGAGTTCACGGGTGACAACCACATGACGTGTACTTATGGTACACAGTGCATCCCCGAAGACTCTCTGAAACCTCTTTTTTTTGTTCACACAAACAGTAACACGGTTTAAAAACTACACGGCGTGTACTAAAATTACACGTCGTGTATTCTGGGTTTTTTCGGGCAGTAGCTCAGAAATTGCACCGAATGCCAGAAGCACTGAAAAACAAACATCTATGTGCCAAATTCCGATCCGCGGGGGCCCATACTCCCCGAAAATCAATGCTTGGCATCATAAAAATGCATATATCAAGTAAAATGGCATAACAAGTATGTTTGTCATAGCAACTATCACAACAACATGCATAATATATCACGACATCTATCACAACAGCATGAAAATATAATGCACCCTAGATGGCATGGTAAAATGCATAACAAGTGATTTCTTACCCAGTTTCTATATGATGCATGAGATGGAACACCCTCATCTCACTGAGTTGCAACAAAATAGAACCACAATCATATAGACTGTAACAACACAAAACATGTGCATCACCCAACAGTGAAATATAATAAACTGTAACACTTGCAAAAACAAAAAATTGCAATTACGAGGTAATATAGCTTTTCCCTGTACACGAGTTAATTACTCCCGGGAAAAATTAAGTACTAACTACAATTTTCTTCTTATCCCTTTCTATTTTCGCAAAGCAGTAAGGAAATAGAAAAGAAGAAAACATGCCTTTGATACCACTTTGTAACGACCCGAATCCGGAGCCACATAACTGGTGCCCCGTACCCGGTTCTCCACATGACCTCAAGCGCGTTTCCCCAAATGTCAGAGGTTGCCGACTAGTAGCGAGGGGATTGGTGAGTCTGTGGGGGAAACTATGCCCTCATTTGGTAAAGTATATAGTGGGAGAATAACATAAACAATAGTGGAAGTAGTAAACAGCGTACAAAAACTGAAGTTAAAGTCGAAACAATGACTGATATAATAATGATGTAGAATGGTAGACGTATCTATAGAAAGCAGTAAACAAAACAATGTGCTGAAATAAAACTGTAACCCAAGTACTAAACGTAAACAGCAACTACAGCAGCATCACGAGCCAAAGGCCGGTCCCATGCTCTCTAACTCCAACCAGAAATCAAGTACCTGAGGTAGAAGGACCACAATCCCAATCTACACCTACAACCATATAATCTGTTTGGGTTGAAAAGCAGGACCCAAATAGGGTGTGAGACTAATCCCAGTAGGCAACCACCATAATATTTGTGCCCTACTGTTAGTGAGAAATATAGAAAAAGTAAAGGAAATAAGTACAGTAATGGATTAATAGAACACCAGTAAATATTCCTGCCAATTACCATTCACATTCATTTAATTAAACAACTAAGGAAAAACTAAAAAAGCATTCTATTCCAAGGTAAGAAATTAACACAGCAGGTATCTCATATGACTACTGAAACACAAGCATTACAAAACCGAAGTTTGTTCTTTGTCTTGGTGGACTCATCACAACCAACCATCAAAATTCACACTGAACCTCTGGGTGGATCAAACTAGAAGACCCCTATAGTCTAGTAATCAAACAAGGCACAAACACTCTGGGAAGCTCTCATGTCAATTCCCCTATGGTCTTACAACGATAGCTATAGACTCTCTGAGGAAGCACTTACGTCTAATTCCTCACGTGGTCTCGATGTGTGTATAAACCAAGAACAATATTGGGAAGCACAAAGTCCTATTCTCGTAGGCCCTGGGTACGAAACTAAAACCAACAAACCCTCTAGGGAAGCACTTAATCGTCCATTCCCTCTTTGATACCCTGCACCAGGTTCTCACAGCCCTGAGCAGTCCAGTCGTGCGTAAACGACTGTCAGCAGCCCTAACTAAGATTAGAAACTACATGGCTAATAGCTACCATGCATCAAAAGAATTTAAACAATAGGCAACACATGCAAACAGTTATTACAAGTAAACTAGCAATTGCAATAGGGGTTGCCTCATAAGCAAATGGTGCCAAATGGCGATAAACAGCCAAACAGGGAGAAACACCTGTGGGTGATCCTCAAACATGAAACCACGCATATATTAGCAACAATTAACAATAATCTAACAATAAATCTAGGTAAAATAAAAAATAGTATCAAAATCCTAAACCCGGGATACCCGATACATGGGTATCCGACACTTTTGCAACCAAAACTCAATGAACTTCAACGTAGGGCAACAAACCACCTACCTCAATCCTCAAATATCAATATACTTGAACCTTGGCCCATGAATTGGCCTATAACCGATTAGATCTCTGATATTCTTCTGCAATCGACGAAATTTGATTTGGAAAACTGGTGACGGATCAATGGCTTGGAGAAGAATCGGCCTCATCGGATGCTTTGAAACGAAGATCCAGGTTCTTAAATTCTTAATATACAAAAGGGTCATTTATAAGTCCATAAATGTTATTCCTTGAATAATTTCTATGTAATTAATAAATAAGAAGATAACTGAGTGACACAAAATATGTTATATCTTCTGTAAGAAAAATTCTGAAAAAATAAAGGAAATCCTTTTGAGATTAAATATAGTGATGTAATTATTATGAATTCATGACTGAAATATAATGATGTTGATATAGTTGTGATAGAAATATATTATGATAATGAAAATAAATGAGAGATTTACTGCATTATGACATGCATAGAGAATTTTTGAGGCATATTTTAAATAGTAAATAGAGGAGACACGCCGTGTTTGGTTTCTTTTATATTCTAAGGGGGGAAAACTAAAATATATTAGGTGTTATCTAATTACATAATTTCACTCCAAAACCTATTTTATTCTGATTGAATTATTTATAATCTATTTTTCTTTTCTGTTTGAGCACGTTATATATTCCTCATTGTATTCTTTCTTTGGAAAATATCGTATATACCTAGGAATGCTTCATATTTTCTATTTAGTTTCTTGCTTAAGATTCTACTAATCAACAAACCATTTCTATATCCTTGATTGTTTTTTATTATGGAAATTATTATGATTTCGGTACCTAGTCATTCTACATATTATTTACTAGTAATTTATTGATAATGGGGAGTACTGTAAGAGAATGTTTAGTTTAGTAGTTGTATAATATAAAGGGTGGTTCATCGCAAAACTTATATCATATGTTTTCAATTGCATCCCCCACTGATTCTATGAATAAAATACTCTCTTCTAGACTCTTTACATTTTTTAAAGTTTTGACCATTCCATAATAAATTAATTGGATTTTATATTGTTATCAAATTAATTTTTTCTCCCTTACACTATTTATTCATGCTAGTAAAACTGCTTGAATAGTGAAACTATTTATACAAGTTTGGGTGTTTTGGGAGAGTTATTCAATACCGGTAATCAACCTTATGAAATTTAATTGACATTCCTTGATTTTTCTCATTTTTTGTTTTGATGAATCTCTCTAATCTATCCTCACATCCTGATATCTTATATTGCAAACCATAAATATGTTTTAAAATAATTATTTCTATAGCCATTCTCAATAGAGTTTTGAATATGTTCCCAATCCCTCCTTGGTTTTTCAATTTTTATTAGACCATCCCATTGTTTAGACATAGTAATGACCTAGTTAGAATCTAATATAAGAATGAGTAGAATTGAGTAAGGTTTATGGGTTATTCCCACAGGCTAGAAAAAGTGTTTGGGAATAAAGGAATAACCACTTAGGAACAATTTCACCCACAAACAATTAATTTAATCAATAATGGAAAATAAATAAAATTTCAGCATGACCCGTCCATACCTCGGACGTCAATACTGAATGAAAAGAAAATAATCAAAAGAAAAATGGTATAAATGTGGATAAAAATGAAACACACTAATTAATCTCTCAAATATATCAATCTCCCTCCCTTGAAATGAATATCGTGTAGCCACCTAATATTCCCTCTAGTCCACTTTGTAGAATATAACTACCCTCAATCCATATAATGTTGTAAAAGGCCTATGTGGACAATGAAATAAATAAAATAAAATAAAAACTAAACTACAACATACCTATCTCCTATGACTATACATGTTAATTCCCAATATATTATATCCATAACACCCTATGGGTTAAATAATGTTTCTACAAGCAAGGGGGAAAAGATTCAAGTTTGAAAATGATACCATCAAATCATTCATTCTAATTAAATAACATTTACTCTTCCTATTAATGGTATATAATAAGTTTGTATTGAGTTTCATCTTATTTTGGTTTTGTTCTATAGAAGTTTGTTTAGGATATTTTCATAATATTTACTTTGTCTAGTTTTTTATTATATTAGAATGGAAAATTTCCTTCATTTGTGTAACACCCAGCCCCTACCTCATTGTCTTGAGGAGGTGGTGAGGGATACTTGTCCTTAAGCAACGTTCCCAATATGCCAAAGGCTGTTAATAAATACTAAGGGATTCATGATCATTTTGGGGAATGATTGGACCTTAAGACAAAACCAACCAAAACAACAACTAATGATGCACACACTTTTATACCCAAACAGGCATTCCCAAAAGACAACCAAGTTGTTCTACAACACAACCAAAAACCAATACAACCAACCATATCAGAGTACAAGAGGAAACTAAACAACATGAACTATGAGACATGACACCACCACACCTCCACACCAAGCTCCAAGCTCCACTGAGACATCACAATGCACCACTAAAGGAGGGAGATGCCTTAACTTTGCCCACATCATGATATACAACATCTGCAAAGACACTAACATTCCAAAGCAGAGGGTGAGTACTAAAACTCAGTAGGATTTCCCCAAATGACTTCCCTACACACACCACTAGGGTAAAACCGTGAACAAATTTATTTAAAATAGTTTATATAAAATAAATTACAAGTGCAACCATTTTCATTAGCCAAACATGCCATTACCAAGACATCACACCCAAACCAAACAATCAAGGGAAAGCAAACCATACATGCCACAAGTCATTTAATCATTTCAAACTACCACCACAATTTCTATCTTTCCAAGAAATGCACAACAAAACAACCAAACAACCAGACAACCAAACTGTAGAGCTTCTGTCCATCCCATTCACCCGTTCACACTTTAGTGGCACTTCTCGTCCACTTACCATTGATGGTGGCCCTTACATCCACTATCCATACCCTTTTCATAGTGGTGCTTCTCTACACTTCCACACAACATTTAAAACCATCTAATTCCAAGAATATAACCCACCAAGGTCACAACCACATGCAACCAACCAATTCCATTGCATATCAATCCACTTCAATAAATCACCCATTTATTGAAAACCATTTTCCAGGAAAAACAACATTTCAATTAAACAACCCTTTTTTTGAAAATCATTTCCATTAGTCATTTTCACAAATTAACCATACCATCACATTTTAAAACCTCCATTTTAAAATCCACAACAATAGCATTTCACCACAAAACCCTCTTTTTCCCAAAAAATCCCCAAAACATCACCCAAGAGATTTCTAACCAATTTTTCACATCAAAACACAATTAATTTCAAGAACAGTAAACAAATTTTAACCAAAACCATTATCTCTAACCAAGCAGAGTCGATAGAGAAGCCACCTACCTTTAGGGTTCCTGAGAAATTGACCCACGAACAACCGCGCCTCAAATCCAGCGAACGCACCACCGAAACCTCTCTAGATCCACTTCCCTAACATTAAAAAGCATTAAAAACATAATCTAAGGAAACCACAACCCTTTATCTAAACACAACATGTGTAGATCTAGAAAAACAAGAAATATAGGGATGTAGATCTAGAGGAAAACACAGGGAAACCATAAGGAGAGACTTACCTGGGAGAAACCACCTTCAATCCAACAAGAAACCTCTTCCAAACGCTTCCAAATCGAGTGATAAAGCTCCTCCACCCCCTGAGAAACAAATAAACTGAGTTATCCACAAGTAGAAGGATGTTTGGAGTGAAATAGGTTAATCCTGAGGGAGCTCGGAACTTATTACTTTATTTTTAAGTGGCCACATGGTTAACCTGCACAGTTTGGAAAACTGTGCGCTAATCGTGCACATGCTACTACCTCGAGAGGAAGGGTCTACATGGTTTCTTCACATGGTTTTGAACATCGTACGTAGGCCGTGCGAAGCCTATTGTCTCCATCTCATGGTTTCCTAGAGAATCCACATGGTTTCCACTAACCGTGCTCAAACCGTGCACCCCTTTAAAAGTCTCCAAACTCATCCAAAACCATTCCAAACTCTCACATACTTTTCCCAACTCATCCTAGGCACTTTAAACACATAAAAATGAATAAAAAATGGCCACATAACTCAAACCGGGGGTATTAAATTCTCCCCACCATTAGACTTTCTGTCCTCAGACAGTAGTGAACCTGCCCTTTGCCGAAAGAGCTCGGGCCACTGCTCGACCATCTCTTTCTCCCGCTCCCAAGTCTCCTCTTAAATCTAACCATGTTGCCACAAAACATGAACTAAACCGATGAACTTACCATGGAATACATTCCCTTTCCTATCCATAAACCGAACTAGCACGTGCACCAAGGAAGCATCCGGTTCTAGCTCAACATGATCCCATCGAATAACATGGTCACGATCCAGCTGATACTTTTTCAACTGCGACACATGAAACACATTGTGCACCGCACTAAACCTATGTGGAAAATCCAAAAAATAAGCCACCTCACCAACTTGCTCAAGAATCTCAAAAGTTCCAATATATCTTGGAGATAACTTTCCCTGCATTCCAAACCGACGATGTCCCAAACTAGGAGAGATCCTTAAGAAAACATGATCACTCACCTCAAATGACAACGGTCGTCGATGATGATCCACATATGATTTCTGACGACTCTGAGCCGTCACTATTCTCTTCCTAATCAACTTGATATTCTTCGTAGTCTCCTGGACAAGGCTCTGTCCAACCATGGAGGACTCACCTGTTTCCACCCAACATAGTAGAGAACAACAAGACGGCCCACACAATTCTTTTTACGGAGCCATCAGTATGGATCCCAGATAACAGTTATTGTATGAGAACTCAATAAATGACAAGTGATCTTCCCATGAGCCACTAAAATCCAAGACACAAGCCCACAACATATCATCTAGATTTTGTATCATCCTCTCGGATTGAGCCTCCGTCTGAGGGAGATATGTCCTGCTCATAGTCAACTGTGCCCCAAGGGCTTACTGTAAGGATTTCTAGAAAAGAGATGTAAACATCGAATCTCTATCTGATACAATAGAAACTAGAACACAATGCCTCTTTACAACCTCTGGGATAAAGATTTTGGACAGATCCTCCACCATATGAGATTCACAAATTAGTATGAAATTGGCCAACTTCATTAGGTGATCCACTATCACCCAAATGGCGTCGTTCTTTCTGACCGTTCTTGGGAGACCTGTGACAAAATCCATCGCTATTTTCTCCCACTTCCAAACAGGGATTGGTAATGACTGCAACATTCCTGCTGTCCTCTGATGCTCTTCCTTAACATACTGACAAGTCAAGCATATCGAAACAAACTCAGCCACACTTCTTCTCATACCATCCCACCAAAACTACGCTTTTATCACATTATACATTTTCTGAATTCTAGGATGAATAGAACACCTGGAATGATGATATTCCCCAAGACGATCCTCTTGAAAAGAAACTGGTACAACCATCTTATTCCGAAAACACAAAATTGAATCACCATTCAGTTTCCAACCCTCAATGGTCTCCCCACCATTGAGTCTCAACCCCATGGTCACACACTAAGAATCAGATATCTATGACTCTTTAACCATGCCATCCAAGTCAGGAATCAGAAGAACCGGAAAAAAGACCGCTCTATCACCCTGGTACTCACATTCCAACTGCATATCAGCTATAACCAACATCAACTCCCACTGGTCTGATGCATGTTTCACCATCTAAGCATATGATTTTCTACTTAATGCATTTTCCACAAAATTTCCCTTACCTGGTGTGTAAATTAAGTCAAAATAAAACATCTGAAGATATACCATCTATCTCCTTTGCCTCAAGTTCAAATCCTATTGTGAGAAAATGTGCTTCATGCTCTTATGATATGTATATACTGTGAATTTCTCACTTAAGAGATAATGACACCATACTTTCAAGGCATGGACCACTACTGCCAACTCCAAATCATGAGTTAGGTAGTTCTTCTAATGCACCCTCAACTGCCATGAGCCATACACAACCACATGATTCCCTTGTATGAGAACGCACACCAAACCTAATATCGATGCATCATAATACACCACATACCCTCTTCCTGGTTCTGGAAAAACCAAGATTGGTGCTGATGTAAGATGACCCTTTAGCTCTTTGAAAAACTACAGACACTGTTCATTCCACTGGAATGGAACATTCTTTCTTGTCAAAGCTGTCATCGGCAATGCCAAATGTGAAAAATCAAGAACAAAACGCCGATAATACCCAGCTAGACCAAGGAAAATCTGTATATCAAACACATTCTTTAGCGGTTTCCATGACATAACAGCCTCTATTTATTCTGTATCCACTGAAACAACTCTTTTAGAAATCACATGTCCAATAAAACGAACTTCTTGTATCCAAAAGTCACACTTTGACAATTTGGCATACAACTGATGATCCCTAAAATATCTCTATCACTATCTCCAAGTGCTGGTCATGCTCCACCCTTATCTCTGAATACACCAGAATATCATCTACAAACACCAACACAAATGAATCCAGATATATCTGAAATATCCTATTCATCAATTCCATAAACCCCGCTGGCACATTCGTTAGACCAAAGGGTATAACCACATATTCATAATGGTCATATCTACTTCTGAAAGCTATCCTAGGAATATCTTCCTTCCTCACCTAAAATTTATGATATCTCGTCCTCAGGTCGATCTTGTAGATCCACTGGTATCCCCTCAACTGATCGAACAAATCATCAATTCATGGAAGTGGATATCTATTCTTTATCATAACTTGGTTAAGTCTACAATAATCAACACATAGCCTCAAAGTTCCATCTACCTTTTTCACAAAAAACATCGGAACTACCCACAGAGATGTGCTATGCTAGATAAACCCTATGTTTTTTAACTCTTCCAACTAGAATTTCAATTCTCTCAATTCAGCTGATGCCATCTGATAAGACGGTTGTGAGATTGGACTGGTCCCCGGAAGGAGATCAATCGTAAACTCCACTTCTCTTACAGGAGGTAACCTAGATAATTCTTCAAGAAAAACATCCATGAACCGATCCACCAATACTGGAAGAACATTCTACTCAACATCATCTATCGATTCCAATGACAACACCACCAACTGATATTATAACGTGCCCACTGTTGGTGCCAACAAACCCGTTGCACCGAGCCTTTCATGCCCTTCTCCTATAAAGATATGTCTAACTCCATCGTGTGTCATAAAAGACATTGTTCGCGCATCCCAATCAATGTGGGCCTTGAATTCTACCAGCCAATCCATTTCCAGGATTACATCATACCCATCCATCTCAAGCATTGAGAAATTCCACACTAGCTCAACTTCGCCCACAATGATACAACATGCTCTACACAAGAAGGGTCAATACTCCCTTCGACCCAGAGGAGTTTAAAGATTCAAAATGGAGGGCAACATTTCTACCCTTAAACCTAGAAAATCAACCACACTTGCATCAATAAAATAGTGTAAAGCACCCTTATCAAATAGCACTTGCATAAAGGTAGAATTTTAAATAATAGCACCTCGCACCGTGGATGGTCCTGACTGATCATCCACCACAACCTGCTCAGCACCGAACAATGCCTTTGTCGCCACACTCTCCTCTTTATTGCTTTGCTAAGGCATTGTGGTATTCTTAGAATCACCATGACCCACATTACTCTACTAACGAGGGGTGTGCTGTTGTCCCCATCCCGTCGAAGCATATGACGTCTACGGTCCCTGGGGAGTGTCACGCGCACCCGACCTTGGATCATTCCGACAATAATGCTACAGGTGCCCCATCTTCTTACAATTATGACCTGATCGAGGCTGTGTCATACAATCCCGATTGATGTGGCTCATAGAATCACACTGAAAACATCATAGATTTTTCTGGGGCTTTGGAGGAAGACTTACCGATCCTGCCGTCAGATTATGAGCCATATTCCCGCCCCGGGAATAACTGTCCCTCCTCTGCTTGAACCCAGAATTAGAGTTACCACTATTCCCCATTGGTACCACCATGTTTCCTCTGCCTGGAGTGCCCAAAAGATCCCGCTCAGCCACCGAGGCTCTATTCACCATCTCTGTGTAATCATCTATACACAGCACCACCATCTTTGAATGGATTTCTTACCTTAACCCTGCTTCAATGATCCCTGCCATCAACGACGTGCTACCCACCACCTCGGGTGAAAACCTCACTCTGTTCATAAACATAGCTTCATACTCCGTCACCGACATAAGCTCATGCTTTAAACTGAAGAAATCTGTCATACGCTAAATTCTTAACGTATGTGGGTAGAATTGTTTGTTAAACAATTCTTCAAAGCCTTCCCACATCATACCCTGGTCTGTCCCCAATTGGACTACCAACTCCCACCACTTAAGGTAAATATCTTCAAACATATATGTGGAAAAATTCACTTTTAACTCTACTGGTGTTCCAAAGAACATGAAGATCTTTTTTATTCAATTCAACCATGCTTCTGCCCTTTCTGGCTCTGAATCACCCCTGAAGATGGGTGAGTTCTGATTTTGAAACATAACTACATGATCCACATGCCTTGGTTAATCCATTTTATTTCCACTTTTCACAGCTTGGAATGATTGCACTATGCTTTGCACTAGATACAGGTTCACCTGAGGCTCAGGTGCTACCACATTCTCAGCAGCCTCCTCCGGTTGATCTCTACGACGCCTACCGGGTGATATTTCTATAAACAGAAAAAATCATGAGTCTCACTTCTGTAGACATCAGGAAATACCATTTCAAATCACATTACACAACACTATCGCACAAGGCTTCCCACAAGTTCACATTTTCCTTGTTTCACCGTTTTGAAAACCAATCCATTTTAAAAATACCACCAGTTTCCATGTTTCAAATCCTTCTGTTTTGAAACCCAATTCAGATTTTTCAAAATCCACACATTCATATCAAATCATTAATAATTATACCCCAATGAAATATTCATCCTAGAGGGATGTCATTTCTACCTTATATGTCTTGAAAATTTCATTGGCTACACCCACGACAACGAGATTTCCAATGCCTATAAGTGTCTCTGAAACACTTTTGTACCCAACTCCCTGGTAGCTTGAATTTCAGCATAAGAGGGTTAGCTATGTCCTTTCATGCTATAAATTCTATGTTCCGACATTCCTACACCTTACTACCATCATGACTCAAGGAATATACCACAACGAACATCAACACTAAATTTGAGAATCAACTCCAAAGGACAGAACAAACTGATACCACTTGTAACACCCCACCCCTACCTCATTGGCATGAGGAGGCGGTGAGGGATAATTGGCCTTATGCAACGTTCCCAAGATGCCAAAGGAAGGAAATAAATGAATAGGGCTTCAAGATCATGTTGGGGAATGATTTTTCCTTAAGACAAAACCAACCAAACCAACAAATAATTATGCACACACTTTCAAATCCTAACATGTATTCCCAAAATACAACCATGTTGTTCCACAATACAACCCAAAACCAATACAACCAACCATATCAGAGTACAAGAAGAAACTAAACAACAAACACTATGATCCATGACACTACCACAGCTCCACATCAAGCTTCAAGCTCCACCGAGACATCACAATGCACCCCTAAAGGAGGGAGATGCCTTACCTTTTCCCACATCATGATATATAACATCTGCAAAGACACCAATGTGACAAAGAAGGGGGTGGGTACTAAAACTCAGAAGGATTTCCCCAAATGACTTCCCTACACATGCCACTAGGATAAAACCGTTATCACATTTATGTAAAATAGTTTATATAAAATAAATTACAAGTGCAACCATTTTCATAATCCAATCATGACCTTACCAAGCCATCACACACAAACCAAACAATAAAGGGAAATACAACCATACATGCCACAATTCATTTCATCATTTCACACTAGAACCTCAATTTCCATGTTTCCATGAAATGCACAACAAAAAAACCAAAGAACCAAACAACCAAATAGTAGAGCTTCCATCCAACTTGTTCACCTCTTCACACATTAGTGGAACTTCCCGTCCACTAACCATTGATGGTGGCCCTTCTGTCCACTATCCATCCCCTTTCCATAGTGGTGCTTCTCTCCACTTCCACACAACATAAAAAACAAGCTAATGCCAAGCATATAACCCACCAAGGTCACAACCACATGCAATCAACCAATTCCATTGCATATCAATCCACATCAATAAGTCACCCATTTATTGAAAACCATTTTCCATACAAAATAACATTTCAATAAAACAACACTTTTATTGAAAATTATTTCAATAAATCATTTTCAAAAATTAACCATAGCATCACATTTTAAAACCTCCATTTTAAAATACAAAATAATATCATTTCACCACAAAACCCTCTTTTCCCAAAAAATCCCCAAAACAGCACCCAAGGGATTTCTAAATAATTTCGCAAATAAAAAAAATTATTTTCAAGAAAAAAAAATTAATTGATATCAGAACCATTAGCTCTAACCAAGTGGAGTCAAGAGAGAAGCCACCTACCTTTATGGTTCCTAATAAATCTACCCACAAATAACCATGCCTCAAATCCGTCAAATATACCACCGAAACCTCTCTAGATCCCCTTCCCTAACATTCACAAGCCTTAAAAACATCATCCAAGGCAACCAAAACCCTAGATCTACAAAAAACAAGTGTAGATAATGAAAACCAAGAAAGATAGGGATGTAGATCTAGAGGAAAACACAGGGAAACCAAGAGGAGAGACTTACCTAGGTGAAACCACCTTCAATCCACCAAGAAACCACTTCAAACGCTTCCAAATTGAGTGAGAAAGTTCCTCCACCCCCTGAGAACCGAAGATCCTGAGTGAGACACGAGTGGGAGAATGTTTGGAGTGAAATAGGTTAAGTCCAATGGAGCCTGGAACTTATAAACCTATTTTTAAGTGGTTGCACGGTTAAAACTCATGGTTTGGAAAACCGTGCGCAAACAGTGTGCTTGCTACTGCCTCGAGAACAAGGGCCCACATGGTTTCCTCGCATGGTTTGGAAAACAATGCATAGGCCGTGTGAATCCTACCATCTCCCTTGCATGATTTCTTGGAGAATCCACACTATTTCCTCTAACCGTGCTCAAACTGTGCACCCCTTTAAAAGTCTCCAAACTCATCCAAAACCATTCCAAACTCTCCCAACCTCTTCCGAACTCATCCCATTCACTTTAAACAGATAAAAATGAATAAAAAAGTCTACATACATCAAATCAGGGGCACTGCAATTTTTTTTCTAATAGATTCAGTATAATTACATTTGGTTCATATCAGTTGGGTTTTTTTCAGTTTAGTTCATGTCAGATTCAGTCATATAGGTTTGAATTCATTTTATTTGTTCCAATTTGATTCATAGTTTGTAATATTATATTAGTTCAAGTTATATTTTTTTGACTTGGTAAAATGTGGTTTTGTAGAATTTTCTTCAATTTGAATTCGATTTTCGTAATTTTAATCATTCTATACCTATTTTTTTATCTAATTTACATTTATACCAGATATATTCAGATAATTTTTGAATTTTTTAGTTGTTTCGTTCTATTTTTTATTTGGTTTTATTCTAAACATTTTGGTTTTGTATGGTTCCAGTTTATTTAGTTCAACCCATATTGGGTTTACTCTTTATAATCTTTTTTGGTTTAGTTTCCTTTGTTTCATCTTGGTTCATTGTGTTTGATGAAACCCGAATTAAGGTAGGTTATGAGATGTCTAACTAGATTATACTAATTATATATAATTATTTTTGGTAAAATATTATATGATTTGTTTTAGAAATAGTTAGTTTAAATTTTTTTATATATGATAATTTAATTTATTGTATATTCATTTTTGAATATTCAATTTTACTCTTTATAGGTTAATATAATTCGTATTATTTTCAGTTTTCAGTCTTAAATTATGTCTTATTTCATTCTACTCAGTTTGAATGTGTTTATGTAGGATTCATTTAATTTGGTTTGTTTTTATTTGAATCAGGTTAGGTTGATTCGATTTGATTCAATTTGGTAAATAATTCATTTCATGTCAAACAACTATTCTATGAAATATATATCATTATTTAGTAAATAATATGGTTTAAAATACAAGAAATCATTGATTCTTTAAATTTAATATCCAATAAAGGAGGGAACCTACCTCAAATTTAGGTTCACTTCTTATGAATATAAAAACATAAATCATCCATTTACCTCTTGCAGGTATATGAACATTCTCATATATTTGAGGACACCTATCCCCTATGTATATATTTTTAGGGATAAATATGTACAAGGGGATCCTTACATATAAAATTACATAATAATACGCCCCTTTACCTTACATAAATATACATTTTCATATATATATACATAAGCATAGATGGCCTGTAATGCCCCAACCCCAGTTACTCAAAAGTCAGTGCATTATTACATAACATTGGCATGATCACGAAAGATCATGTCTTGAAATACCAATTAGTTTAGTATCCTTGGAATCACTAGATACACTCATAAATTTTACATTACATCATAAAGTGAAAAACTAAAACAACATCTTGTCTCCATAGTCCACACTCATATCCCCTCAGACTATCCCTGAAGGTCAGTCATAAAATACTTCTTCACATCCTGGAAAAAATAAAACATAGAAAGGGGAGAGCTCAGATGATCAGTAAAAATAACAATATAGCGGAAACTTTCATAAATAAGAATAAAAATCTAATGCAATGTATAAATAAAAAATAATAATTTTAAACTTCAACTTCAGCATAATATGGAAAAAATACAATGAGAAAATTCCATTTACTTATTCACATGGATACTCTACTAGTCGAATAATCAAATGCAACATCAATAGCCACTTTCATAATGATGGAATGCATAATTCCAGACTATCAAAACCACATAGTCAAGGCCTTGTTCCAAGACTACAAATAATATTTTTTCAAGGCCTTCTGAAAATACACTATTTTTTCTCATGAGACCTATCGATGCATCTAGGAGCTATAGAGGGCTCCACCCGTCACTTATTAAGTCCAATGCATTCCTCATATGAATAGGTTTAAACATAACATAAACATTCGTATTAAAACTAGCATATGAAATATCAATACTTTCTCCATAAACCATGAATGGTATAAAAATAAGACATCCACAGTCAAACATACAACAAAACCTTCAATAAAATATGGAAGTTTTGTATTATAATAAATCAACTTCAAATAATCTTTATAGCCATCAAAGGATGTTGAACTAGATGAAATCAAAACTATTAGAGAAAAATATCTCTATTTTTTTTGAAATCATTTAAAAGAAACATTATTATAAAAGAAAACATTTACTTTGAAAATAAGCTTGTAAGGGAAGCTTCGATGATTTTATAACCGCGGAAAATAGCCACACCTGCCATATATGTTAAAAAAGACATTCTTACCTTAATTCAATCGAAAATGTTAAAAAGGACCTTGTTTGGAAAACGATAGAAATATTACATTATAAACTTCTTATAAAAATTACAAAAAGGGTATAAATTACTTTAACCCATAGTCTTTAAAATAGTAAGAATTATTTGAAATATATTTTTATGAAACAAGGATGTGGATGATAAAGATATCCCAGTAGATAATTATGTATAAACAACATCGGATAATGAAGATATTCTGATATAAACCCTTACCTTGTACTTTTCCTTGGTTGAGGGTAGTTTATCCTCTTTTATAATAGTGAAATATTTGTTATCAAATTTTACAAGAATCATATACATTAATATGATATCATATATGATCTTTTAACATTGCTTTGTTAATAATATCTTAGTGTTATCATCGTTTCAGGTGTTAATTTACTCATTTTCTTTTATATGTTTTGTTACATAAGATGTGTTTGTTATGGATAGTTTGTATCTTATTCAAATAAATAATGACATAAAGTCCTTAAAAATTATTTTTAATCATAAAATTATAATTATACTTGAACGGATATGATGGGGAATGAATCTCATCGCATTCGTGGAGACGGTAGTCCGTACGTACACACGAGCGACAATATCATTTTTTTGATATTAAAAAAATATATAATTTGATGGTATATCATATATAAAGGATAATTATCATGTTATATTTATTATTTACATCAATTACACATCATTATCATACCCATACAAATAATAATGTATTGAATAACAATTACACCACGACGTGGAGACGGTAGGTCGTACGTATGCACCTATGGTCACATGTCATTCAAAGGATGGATAGAATAGTGAATAGGGTTGTAACATATTTAAAATAACATCACAGTATATATAAGATACTAGATTTATTACTTTATAATGGAAATAACAAAGAAAGAATATGTGGAAGAAGAAAGGAACTTGAAAGAGGGTGGTGAAAACATTACCTCTTCTTCGGGTTCTTCCTTTTGATTTGATCAAAAGGGCTCCTTATGTTGGCTTTATGATCAAACTAAGGATTGTAGGTTGAGATGATGGAAGTTTATAGAATATTTCGGCATAGGTTGTCCGAGCCAAAAGGCTTTGAAGGTGTGAATTAGAGAGAAGGGGGAGTTCTGTTTTATAAGATGGGTGAGGGGAACCTTTGGAAAAGCGAGAAATATTATTTTATAATAAATTCATATTCGGTTTATAATGGCTCCAAAGTAGATTATTTAGAGGTTAAGGTGGGTATATGTCGATAACCACTCAACCAATATGTTTTAGACAGGTTTGGGTCACTCTATTAACTTTATCTTTTTGATTTAACTCTTAGTTAAATAGTTTGACATTTACCATGTCTCTTTGTATTTTTATATTATATAGTTAATAAACATACTATGTACTTATAGGAGAACCCCAAGTCATTCATAATGATACACCTATCATTATATAATTATTTTGGCTGAACCTTATATTTTTAGAAATAGAATATCAATTAATAATATAATATTTGTTTTAAAAGCTCTTTTATGTCAATATTGACACTATTTGGTATTTAGTTTTTTATAAATTCATAAAAGCATTATTAATTATAAAACAATTCATCTAACAACCCCTAATATGTCATATTAACCTAAAAAATTAGTTTAATTCATAAAAAATAACAAATTATAATTATTTGGATATTTATAATATCAATATTTTTAACATTTCATTAATTAGATAATTGATGCATCACCATTGTGTCATAAATAAATTCAATTATATAATTTCTAGAAATTATAAATAAAATATAATCATATAGGAAATCTTTTTATATTTATAATTAATATTTGTAATCGAATTTATCTTATGTATAAACCTATATTAAAAATCGTTTAGTTGCTTAACTTTGATTTTATCTCCTTTAACTCTTCTTTGAATTAAATAATAATAAATGTCCTAATATAATCCAAGTGGACCAAATAGGTTCATATTTTATTAATAAGGTTGTTTTTTGTCAAATTATACTTACCCAATAGAATTAGGACACGTGTTAGGGTAATAATAATATCATTTTTACCTTCAATTACCCTATTTACTTTTAATCGTGGTAAATAAAATTAAAAATTTACTAGTCACCAAAAAATAATTTTATCTTATTGAACTGAATTTTACTCCTTTATATTAACCGTGTCTCCCAAATTTTGTTAATTACACTCACAGAGGTAGTAAAATTTTGTTTTATGTAAATTTTCAAATTCTCTTAGGAGATGGGAAAAAGACGGTGAAAAGTTCAATAAAATTTTTATATATCTAAAAATATTATAAACTATCTCCAATAAATTACATTTAAATTATATGGGTATTATGTATCTATTTCAACCTAAAATAAATTCAAATAAAATAAATAATTATAAAAATTCGTTTTTAATATATAACTTCGTGTTTTTTCACTATTCATCGAAAATTGAATGTTTTCAGAAAAATTCCAAAAATTCGCCCTAAGGTAATTTTGATATTCCGAATCCAAAAATGAAGACCATTTTGAAAGGTAAAATTTATAAAAATTTCAAAAAGATGGTATTACTATTCATAACAGCTAGTTTGATTGGTTGTCATGTGTGTTAGAACTCGAAGTTGCGTACAACACACGCCACTATATTATTCAAAGAGAAGTGTACTGTGGAAGCATGGGGTGTTACATTATCCCCTCCTTCAAATAATTTCATCCTTGAAATTTATAGAATACTACCGCATGAAATGAATAAGGTGGTTCTTCATCATAAGTTCCTTGGGTTCCCACGTTGCCTCTTCCATCTTATGCTTTCTCCATATAACTTTTACCAGACGAGTCGTCCGGTTTCGCAACACTTGTTCTCTAGTATCAAGAATCCTGACAGGCTCTTTGCAATAAGATAGATCGGGTTACATTTCTACTTCCCCATAGGTGAGTACATGCATTGGGTCAGGCATGTATTTTCTCAACAGTGATATGTGAAACACATCGTGAACTTGGGAGAGATTTGGAGACATTGCCAAATGATAAGCTATAACCCCAATTCGTTCTAGAATTTTGAAAGGTCCTATATACCTGGGACTCAATTTACCTTTCTTACTGAAATGTATAACTCCCTTCAATAGAGATACCTTCATGAAAATATGATCTCCTACCTGAAATTCCAAATCCTTCCTTCAGTTATCAGCATAGCTCTTCTGCCTACATTGAGATACTTTGATTTGGTTTTGGATTACCTTCACCTTTTCCATCATTTCCTCCACCAGTTCTGGGCCTACGAGTTTTCTTTCACCAACATCATCCCAACAGGTTGGTGTGCGACATCTCTTTTTTCATAACACTTCATATGGTGCCATCTGAATACTCGAATAGAAGCTATTGTTATAGGAAAATTCTACCAGAGGTAAATATTGATCCCACGTACCCTAAATGTCAAGTGAGCAAGACCTCTACATGTCTTATAAGGTTTGAATGGTCCGTTCTGATTGTCTATCTATTTGAGGGTGGTAAGTAGTTCTCAAATGAAGTTCAGTATCCAAGGCCTTCTAAGAATTTTCTAGAATCTTGAAGTAAAATGTGGATCACGATCATAAAAAATCGATAGGGGTACTCCATGAAGTCTCAAAAATTCTTTAATATATACTCTTTCTAGACGTTCAAGTGGTAGATCTTCTCTTATAGAAATTAAATGTGCTGACTTGGTAAGATGATCAACAATGACCCATATTGCATCGTTCCTTCTTGGATTCTTTGGTAGTCCCATGACAAAGTCCATTTTAATATTATCCTATTTCCACTCAGGTATGGGAAGAGGTTGCATGACTCCTACAGGTTGTTGCCATCCAGCTTTCACTTTATGAAAAACCATACATCTTGACAAAAAATCAGCAATCTCCCTCTTCATGATGTCCCACCAAAAGTGTTCCTTAAAATCTCTATTCATTTTGGTGCTCCCATGGTGTATAGAGAAATTGGAACTGTGAGCATCATCCAACAATTCCCTTTTTAGATCGGGTATATGGAGAACACAATGTCTCTTTCCAAATTTCAAAACTCCATCTTCATAGACAAAGTCACTCAATCTCCAATCATTCACAACTTTAATATTCTTTTGAAATTCTTCATCATCGGTCTGATAACTCTTAATCCTTTCTAGTAAATATGGTTTGGAAACCATTTGAAAAAGTATCGATGTTTCACCTTCCATGGTTATTCTTATATCCAACTTTACTAGATCCATGAAAATTGGATCCCTTTCAACTCTAATTTTGTTCAAAACTCCATGATCCTTACTGCTCAAAGCATCTACCACCTTATTTTCCTTCCTTGGGTGGTAGTGTATCATGAAATCATAATCATTGCGTAATTCAATCCATCACCTTTTCCTCATGTTGAGTTCTTTCTGTTAGAAAATATACTTCAAACTCTTGTGATCGGTATATATCTCACCTTTTTCACCATAGAGATAATTTCTCCATATCTTCAAAGCAAAGATTATAGTAGCTAACTCAAGATCATGAGGAGTATAGTTTTTCTCATTAATTTTTATTTGTCATGATGCAAAATAAATAACTCTATCATTCTGCATAAGGACACAACCAAGTCCTTTCATTGAAGCATCACTATTAATAATGAACCCATCATTCCCCAATGGTAGAGCCAATATAGGATCATTGACTAATCTTCTCTTTAGTTCTTCAAAACATTTTCACACTCTTTGGTCCAAATAAATTTAACCCCTTTACGTGTGAGCTTCGTTAATGGGTTAGCCAATCGGGTAACATTCTAGACGAAACGCCGATAATAACCTGCTAAAAAAATAAAACTTCCTACCTTAGTTATAATCGTTGGTTCTGGCCATTCTTGGATTCACATGGTCTTAGAAGGATCAATAGAGATTCCATCCTTAGAGAAAATATGGCCAAGAAAAGAAATCTTTTGAAGCCAGAATTCACACTTGCTAAACATCACATATAATTCATGTCTTCAAAGAGTCTTCAGTATAATGCACAAGTTATTTTCATGGTCTTCGTAGCTTTTGGAGTATACCAAGATATCTTCAATAAGTAACAGTACAAAATAATCATATTATTCCATGAGAAATCTATTCATTAAATCCATGAAAACAGAGGGTGCATTAGTCAGCCCAAAAGACATTACTGTAAACTCATAATGCCCGTACCTGGTTTGAAATGCTGTCTTCGGAATGTATTCCTTCTTCACACACAACTGATGGTATCCAAATCGAAGGTCAATCTTTGAAATGTATTGAGCTCCATGTAGTTGGTCAAATAAATCATCAATACGAGGTAGGGGATACTTGTTCTTTATTGTTATAGCATTGATCTCCCTGTAGTCAATTCACATCCTCATAGATCCATCTTTATTTTTTACAAAATGAATAGGGGCTCCCCATGGAGAAACACATGGGCAAATAAATCCATTATTACTCAATTCCTCTAGTTGTTTCTTTACTTCAACTAATTCCACAATGGATATTATATAAGGGGTCATCGATATAGGCCTTCAACCAGGAATTAAATAAATGGAAAACTCAATTTCTCATTCTGGAGGATGTCCAGGTAATTCATCCAGAAACACATCTACATATTCTTTCACAACAGGTATATCCTCTATTTTAACATTCCTTTCCTCACCCACAATTATTTCATTCTCTTCCTCCCCGATAATTGAATTAAGTTGACATACTGGGGGTGGATCTAGATAAGAATTGGGTGGTGATTATTCTACTCTAAAGATAAGGTGTTATTTATCATCATCATCAAAAATTGTAACCTCCTTCTTTTTATTGACTGAAAATCAATTTTTTTACATTTTTTGAAGACGGTTTGTGGGTTCTTAGCACCCCAACTTACAACCACAGACAAGTCATACAACACATACGAACATAGAATTACACATCATAATAACCAGAATCATCTCTGCATCCGAATCTGGAGTCTTCAACTCCAGTAACTGATTCCCATTCTGGATGCCTCCAAAATCTTTTACTTTGAACCCAAATCCTAAGATGATCAAGAATAGATTGATCTAGGAATGCATTTTTGACCATGCTACATTTTTTAAAGGCCAAAGTCACCTCATTATTCCACTTTGATGTTGATCTAGTCAGCATCGGTCTCAGAGGAAATGAGTAGTCCTTCCTTGGTCTCCTTCTTGGTATAGCAGACAGAGGCCCGTCAGCAGTAGCCATCATGTGATTCCCACATTTGACAACATAACTGACTGAACAACCGACTGTACCGCTCACATTCTCTTTCCCTCCCCCATAATTCTCCCTTCCAATTCTAGATCACTCCCCCAAAGCCACATCAGCAAACTCAGAGTTGTTTCCCAGCCTCTGAACTAGAGTTTTACACTCCATCAAAGGGAGGCGCCTATCCTCAGTAGTAGCATTTTCCACAAAGGGTTCGACATTATCCCCCCATCCTCTGGTACATACTCTCCACCAAAGAGAAGGGCCTTGCCACATTGTGATTGTTTTTCACAATCATGGTACCCGTTTCATGCCCCAAACATTCAACTTGTTGGTCCTCCCTGGCCTCCTCACCAACTAACGCAGGTTCATGCACCCTACGTTCAACCTGCTAGTCTTCCAAGGTCTTCGCACCATCATCACATCCTACAACCACATCCTCCTCTGGACCCGCAGCCAACAAGTCATTCAAAATACCCTCAAACCTATTACTCCAAGCTATAAAAGGTTTAGCCAGAGGATCAAGGCTTATAGAAACCTTAGCACTGGCCATGGTGACTTCCTCTCCAGTACTGACCTTTCATCCTTACCCACTCTACTCTGAACCCAGACCAGCCATGGAAGTAGCAGGTAATCCCAAGTCCTGCTTTAACCATTGTAAAACCTTATACACCATCAGATTAGCCTAGTATGCCTTAGCATCAGAAGCCTCAGGGACTGGGTCCTCCTCAAAATACACCTTAAGAGATCTCGATGTATTGACAGCCCCAGCAGCACCAGACTAGCGGGGACCCCTTCCATCGTCAACTGGCTCTGCAGTTCTTGAATCTAGACCCACCTTAACGCCACTTCTTACACCATCCTCGGTGCTCAAAAAAGCAGAATGCCCATTACAATGATCCATCATCAACCGTGAAAGACGTCCACATCAGCAAACCTAAACCGAGTGTCCCAATCTCTTTCAAGAGACACAAAACTCAATGAAATTTTCATAAATAACTCTCTGTTTTCATTGGTATTCCTCGCTGATTGTGATCCAAACAAAATCAAAAGGGATGCGAGACACACCCATTTCAATCATGGGTATGACGATGAGATCAGCAGATAAAGAACATTTATATGCTATAATTGTGACTGATTCACAAAACCTTTTTGCAATGATACTACCCTGAGGAGTTTTAACTGAAAAATCCCTTGTTAAATCAAATAAGAAATATCTAATTTTCTTAAAAAACTAGGATGATATGAAACAATGCGATGATCCAGTATCAAATAATGCATTTTCTAAACATGAGGAAACCATTAACTTACCTGCCACCACGTCTTTCGGAGCTTATACCTCAGCAGCAGTGATAGCATAAGCTTGGCCTTGATCCCTTGGCCTTTTTTGAGGATATATTTTCTAATACTTAGGACATTAATTTTCATAATGTCCCATATCCCTACAATTGTACCATTGAACATCAGTAGATTCGTTCTTCCCCTTGCAATCACGAGCTTGGTGGCCTTTTACACCACACTTGTAATAGACTCCCATTCCATTCAAGAAATTATCGGGGCATTTCTTCTCACATTTATTGCAGTATGGATATTAAAATTTTCTCTTCTTCCCCATATTTCCACTCTTAGAGTGATCAGATGATCTCTTATTCTGTTTGTTTTCTTTAATTTCAAAATACTTAGAGAATTATTTTTCTATATTGACAGCACATGACACAATATATTCGTACGATGATATGGATTTTGAGACTAATTCTTGATGAAGAAATGGTTTTAAACCATCAAAGAAATGATCAATCTTACTCCTTGGGTTACGTATATAATCTGATGCATGCCTCTCTAACCTTGTAAAGTTAGCATCATACTTTGCGACATTCTCATCCTCCTTTTGCCTTAGACTCAGAAATTGTCTTTCCATATCTACTCGATGGTGACGAGGAAAGTATTTTTCTAAGAAAAGATCATTGAACTCCCTCAATTACATATTGGATACTTTATCATCTTCCTTAATGTTTTGATTCAATGACCACCATTGATCAGCATCTTCAGTGATGCGGTAAACTGCCATGATAACTTTTTCCCTTTCACGACTCCACAAGGCATGGAATATTTTTTCTGAGGAACTTATCCATTGCTCAGCTACTAATGGATTTGTACCCCAATTGAATGTTGGTGGTTGTTGCCTCATTAAGCGATCTAAAATTGATCCTCCATTCTGTGGATTTGGGTACTCCATATGGGTAAGGTTATTATTCATAACCTGAGTGAGTTTTCCCAGTATGGTGATTATCGGATCAGCATCTATTGCATCACCAGCTCCACTATAATTATATTGAGCAGGAGTTCAATCCCTGCATGGAGTGTGTGAATTGATACAGTTTCCATTTCATCCACTATGTGCCATTTCTAAACAATGGCATACACTATATTTGTTTATCAATCGCAATACATAAATCCAAACTTATATACGCTTAACATGAATTGAACAGTTTATGGATATAATCCATAATCATAAAAATGTTTTATTTGAAAAATTATATACTCATAAACCCTTCATAATGGTTTGGAAAGAAAATGAGTATTATCCTAAGAATATCCCATGGGAGTGTCATAACCAATATTGCAGCAAGGCATGTTGTCATGCACTAGTTCTCATTCAAGTATAGCTTAAAGCGGTGTTTTTGGGTTTTACCCCTAGGTACATCTATGCCATATCCGCCTCTACCTGCTCATATTCTGACATGGATGTATTGCTCAGAAAAATCAAAAAATCTGTACAATACCAAAATTCTAGGAAGTTCTTCTATACTAATCCCCAAAGTCCATCTTAGGTCTATGTGCTCTAATCAGAGTTTATCAAAATCTAGCTTCCAAGGTTTGTAATAAACTTCCTCTGATACCAACTGTAACGCCCTGACCCCAGTTACCCTGTGTCGGTTCATTATTACATAACATTGGAATGATCACAAATGATCGATTCTTGAATGAACAATCAGTTTAGTAGCCTTGGAATCACTAGATGCATTAATAAAGTTTACATTACATCATAAATTAAAAAACAACAAAAACATATTGTCTCCATAGTCCTCACTCATATCCCTTCAGACTATCCCTATAGGTCAGTCATAAAATACTTCTTCACATCCTAGAAAAAATAGAACATAGAAAGGGGTGTGCTCAGATGCTCAATAAGGATAACAATATAGCGGAAACTTTCATAAATAAGCACAATAATTTAAGGCAATGTATAACTAAAAAAAATCTTTTTAAAATTGAACTTTAGCATAATATGGAAAAAATAAAATTAAATAATTCCATTTACTACATCACATGGATATTCTACTAGTCGAATAATCACATGCAATATCAATAACCACTTCATAATGATGGAATGCATAATGCGAGACTATCATAACCACAAAGTCAAGGCCTTGTGACAAGAATACAAATAAGATTTTTTTAAGGCCTTGTGCCAAGACACTAATATGTCTCATGAGACCTACCGATGCATCAAGGAGCTATAGCGGGCTCCACCCATAACTTATTAAGTCCAATGCATTCTTCATATGAATAGGTTTGAACATAACATAAACATTCTTATTAAAACTACCATACGAAATGTCAATACTTTCTACATAAAACATGAATGGTATAAAAATAACACATCTACAATAAAACATATCACAAAACCTTCCATACAATATGGAAGTTCTGTATCATAATAAATCTACTTCAAATAAGCCTAAAATTCATCAAAGGATGTTGACATAGATGAAATCAAAACTATTTGGGAAAAATATTTCTTTTTTTAAATCATTTAAAAGTCACATAATTATAAAAGAATACATTTACATTGAAAATATTCTTATAATCTTGTAAGGAAAGCTTCATATATTTTATATCGGCATAAAATAGTCTCACCCTCCGTATAAGTTAAAAAAGACATCATTACCTTAATTCTGTCGAAAAGGTTAAAAATGACCTCGATTGGAAAACTATAGAAATATTCCTTAATAAAATTATTATAAAAAGTAAAAAAATGTTATAAATGACTTTAACCCATAGTCTTTAAAATAGTAAGAATGATTTGAAATAAAATTTTAAGAAACATGGGTGTGGATGATAAAGAGGTCCCAGTAGATAATTACGTATAAACAACCTCAGATAATGAAGAGATTGTGAAATAAACCCCTACCTTGTACTTCAACTTGGTTGAGGGTCTTTTAAACTCTTGTATAAGGTTGAAATAGTTTTTATTAAATTATAAAAGAATAATATACATTAATATGATATCATATATTATCTTTTAACATTGCTTCGTTAATAATATCTTAGTATTATCGTCGTTTCGGGTGTTAACTTACTCATTTTATTTTATATTTTTTGTTACATAATCTGTGTTTGTTATGGATAGGTTATATATTATTCATATCCTAAATTATATGAATTCATTAAACATCATTTGTAATCATAAATTTAGTATTAGACCTGAATGGATACGATGGGAAAAGAATCTCATCGTGTTCGTGGAGATGGTAGTCCGTACGTACGCACAAGCGACAATATCATTATTTTTATATTAAAATAAAATATAATTTGATGGTATATAATATATATAGATTCATTATCATGTTATATTTATTATTTACATCAATTAATCATCATTATCATACCCATCCAAATAATAATGTATTGAATAACAATTACACCATGATGTGGAGACGGTAGGCCGCATGTACGCACGTATGGTGACATGTCATTCAAAGGATGGATTGAATAATGAATATGGTAGTAACATATTTATAATAACATCATAGTATACGAAAGATACTGGAGGTTTTTACTTTAGAATGGAAATAACAAATAAATAAGAAGTGGAAGAAGAAAGGAACTTGAAAGAGGGTGGTAAAAACACTACCTCTTCTTCGGGTTCTTCCTTTTGATTTGATCAAAAGGGATAATTAGGTTGGATTTATGATCAAACTAAGGCCTCTAGGTTGAATTTAGGGAAGTTGAGAGAATATTTTTTCAGATTTTTGTCGATCCAATAGGCTTTGAAGGTGTGAATTAGAGGGAAGGTGGAGTGCCCTTTTATAAGAGGGGTGAGGGGTACCTTTGGAAAAACTAGAAGTATTATTTTATAATAAATTCATATTCGGTTTCTAATGGCTCAAAAGTGTACTATTTAATGGTTAAGGTGGGGATAGGTCGAAATCCCCCAACCAATAGGTTTTAGATAGGTTTGTGTCACTAAAATACCTTTATCATTTTGATTTATTTCTTAGTTAAATAGTCTGACATTTACCATGTCTCTTTGTAATTTTATATTATATAGTTAATAAATTGACTATATACTTCTAAGAGAACCCTTAGTGGTTAAATAATGATACAACTATCATTATATAAGTCCTTTTTCCAAACATTATATTTTTAGGAATAGAATATCAATTAATAATATAATATTTATTTTAAAAACTCTTTTGTGTCAATTTTGACACTATTTGGTATATTGTTTTTTATAAATTCATAACTGCATTATTACTTCGAAAACAATTCATCTAACCAACCCTAATATGTAATATTAACCTATAAAATTTAGTTTAATTCATAAAAAGTCTCAAATTCCATTTATTTGGATATTTATAATATCAATTATTTTAATATTTCATTAATTAGGTAATTACTGCATCACCATTGTGTCATAAATAAATTAAATTATTTAATTTATAAAAATTATAAATAAAATACCATTATGTATGAAATATTTTTATATTTATAATTAATATTTATATTCTAATTTATCTTATGTATAACCATATATTAAAATTGTTTTAGTTACGTAACTTTCATTTTATCTCTTTTAACTCTTCTTTTGATTAAATAATAATAAATGTCCTAATCTAATACAAGTGGACCAAAGAGGTTCATATTTTATTCATAAGGCTGTTTTTGGTCGAATTATACTTAGAAAATAGAATTAGGACCTGTGTTTTGGTAATAATTATATCATTTTTACCCTCAATTACCCTATTTATTTTTAACAGTGGTAAATAAAAGTAAAAAGTTACTATTTACAAAAAATTATTTTTATCTTATTGAACCATATTTTAGTCTTTGATATTAACCGTGTCTCTCGTATTTTCAAAATTCCACACATAGAAGTGGTAAAATTATGTTTTATGTGAATTTGAAAATTCTCCTAGGAGATGGGTAAAAGACGGTGAAAAGTTCAATAAAATTTTTATATATATAAAATTATTATTCACTGACTCCAATGAATTAAATTGAACTTATATAGGTATTATGTATATATTTTGATCTAAAATAAATTTAAATAAAATAAATAATTATAAAAATTCGGTTTTAAGCTATAACTCAGTGTTTTTTCACTATTCATCAAAAAATTGAATGTGTTCGGAAAAATACCAAAAATTCACCCTAAGAAAATTTCAATATTCCGAATCTAAAAATGAAGTCCATTTTGAAAGATAAAAATTATAAAATTTCAAAAATTTGGTTCTACTATTCACAAAGACTAGTCTGATTGGTTGTGGTGTGGGTTAGAACTCGAAGTTGCGTACAACACGCGCTACTGTATTATTCAAAAAGAAGAATACCATGGAATCTTGGGGTGTTACATAGCCCTTATATATATATATATTCATACCAACATGGGTGAATATATATATAAATGTGTGTGTGTGGTTGGGGGTAGCTTATATATATATATACATACCTATGCATTCATGTACAAGTCTCCTTTGACAACCGAAACCCAAAACCACCACAACGTGGTCCAAAATACTCTAAAAACACAATAAACATGAAACCTCAATACACCTTAATTAAAAAGAGGAAAAATTGAAACAGAACTAAACATAAAAAAAATCAGTTGCAAATTTTCAGTTAACAAAATAGATTCTGGGATAGAGCCATAAATTTTGATACAAATTTTTGAGTATGTATAAAAATGAAAAGGAAAGAAGTTTCATTACAATCAATATTAAATCCAAATAAGAATTATTACAGAAAATAAAAATGATTGGTTTAAGCCAAGAGGACGAATGGACATATTTAATAGATGTGGAATGGAATACTTCTATAATTGGTGAGTATATACTTTCAATTGTAGTGATTGAAAATGAAATGAATAGTTGATAGGAAACAATAAATATCCCATAATTTTATCCATCATAAATAAAACACATGCATTAGAAAACACAACTCCTTCTAGAATTTTATCATCAACAAACAAAATAAGAGCACCCAATAATATGGTGTCCCTAAACGTCAAAAAATTAATAAGAGGACTATAGGAAAAATCACACACACAAAAAATCCAAATGAAAAAATAGACTTAAAGATACTCAAATGTCCAAAAAAGAAATCATGAAATCGTAGGACACATGGAATTCAGATACAGGGTATACAAAGACATAATTTGTTAAACATGTAATGATGAAAATTAATTTCGAAATATATAAATAATTATATAATTTCATTTCAAAAAAAATTACAATAGAATATATATATATATATATAAAGAGAAACCAAATAATAATTTATTTGGTACATTGGGTTTTGAATTTGAAATATGTATTTATAAGATAAAGTACTTGGGTAGATAACCAAATTTGGGTAAATTCATATAAAACACAGTGAGATAGAATAGTAGGTGGGATTTCTAATAGTTGAAGAACATGCCCATTTATTCATATACATTTCAGATGATGCGATATAAAATAAAACAATGAATTATTAAAAACATGATAGATTATGATTTGTTATCTATCATATCATGAATAAATAAATGGACAGGTCCTCTACCTGGGAAGGCATTACTTAAGAGAGAATATAATTCATCAAAAATCTAAACCCTAATATGTATAAACTATATTAAAAAACAAAATTCAATTTCATAAATTAAATTACAAAATAAGTTCAATGTAAATGAAAAAATAAATTCATTTTATTAAATAGCGTCTAATAAAAGGATATATCTCATAAAAGGGGATTAATAATTATTCTACAGAAAAAAAACATTATTTAAAAATTTATAAATATAGATAATGTCGGGAATGCTCTTATAAATAAAATAAAAATTACAGTATTTAAACATTTTATTACCATTTATGAAAAAATAATAAATAAAATATAACTATTAACCAATTTATAAATTCGAATATATTATGGAAATTCCATCAATATGAATATAAATACTTTATATACACTTTAGTATGAACTATTTTATATTCTATATTATATGGAATTTTAAAAAATATATGATATTATCATGAATCATAAAACATTATAATCCAATTTATATTATGTAGATATTTTATATAATCTAAACATCATATAAATAGAATTTCAAAAAAGGAGATATTAATTTTTTAATAATTCAAAATAATTTATGTTGAAAAATCTATTAATTAAAATAGAAATAATAATATATTTTGAGATCATTTATTTAATCTATAAGCACTTTATAAATAGAATTTTTATGATTATAAAATAAGAACCTTTATTTATAATCCATAGAGTTTACCATATAATATACCAAAAGGTATTTATATATTAACATTTAATATTTAAGTAATATTTAATAATCAATATTTCAAAAATAAATTAAACCCTTTATAAATATGATAATTAATTAAAATTTTATAAATTAATAAATATCCTTAAAATACTTATTATTATAATTTAAAAAATATATAAATTATAGGTAAACTTAACAAAAAAAATATTTTTATGTTTTTCTGTTAGCCATTTTTATTAGGGGTCAACTACATAGGGTTTATTCCTGCTACCCTTACATATCCCAATTTTGGAAAGGTAACACATTTTTTTCTTTTAAATGACCTAACCATGTAATGATATCACAAAATGTAACACTATGTATCCTAATTTTGTAAAGTTAATATAAAATTTAATTTTACATAGTACCATTATTCTTATGGGTAATTTAATTTTCCTTTATAAAAGAACATTCTACATATGGGTAACTGTATTTACATTTATGTATTATGATTTTGAACAAAGGAAAAATAGAATGACCCTTATACAGATTGTTTGGTGTAAGGATAATATTGGGTTATCTTTATATAGACTACATTACCTAAGGATAAGTGGATAAGTCACTTATGTAGACCATTCCATGTCTGGGTAAAACTGATGACCACTAAGGTAGAGCCAAAATACGTAATGGTAAATTAAACATTCCATAAAACTGAAAATAATGTTATTGTTTTTCTTTCTTCTTCATCTCGTGAAATTATTCACAAATAAAATTCATGGTATGGTTGTGATACCACTTTTGGGGTTTAAATTATTCTAATAATAATTATTAGATCCTATATAAGCATATAAACTCACATGTCTATCATCTACCATGCTATAAATATGAAAAATGAATAAGAAACCAGAATGAATAAATCCTATAAAACATGTACCAATTTTTAAGAATCCACTATATCATATATAACCTCGTTCTATGGGTTCGAAAGGGATAACTGAAATTGAATCCAAAAAACATCCTACATGTGGAGGTATCTGTGGGTCATGCCAAATCGTTCAATGTTTTAATGAGATCTAATATATATCCATGGTACGGTAGTGCCTTCAGCCCAAAAAGGAAGAGTGAAGAGATCATTGGATGACATTGAGTTCATTTAAGGAATAGTGAAAACATCTATACAGAATACTAAAACATGATCTATAATTCAGCACTTCTGATGGTGGATGGCCAATCAATCAACAAGAAACTACTATGAACCCTAAACACCAAAGAAACCAAAAACCCAGGATAAACCATTGACCTATAGTTTGACCAAACCACAACAGTGAAGGAGAAACCTACAAATAAAAAGTGAAAAAGTAATTGGAGAACAAACATTGGTGACCCAACCATATACCCTGAATATCACACAATAAACCTCTATGTTGTTAAGAGTTAACTAGGAGGATGGAAGTTGAATATGGAATGATGGAATCAGAAGGAAGTGGAGTGTTGAGGAAGTGTTTTGGATTTGAGTGGGATGAGTACGGTGGATAATAGAGGAATCATGGGAGAATATGGTTGGATTGGGAGAGTAGAGGGTTCTTTCTAGGTATGAGAATGATGGATTATTTGGGGTGAATGTTTGTGGGAGAGATAAGGGTTTGTGGGGGAGGGAAGAGTTTGTGGGGGATGGGCATACGTGGATGAGCTCGATGGAAATGAAAAATAATGAATGGTATAACTATAGATTTTTTTGAAACCATAGGGATATATTTACCTATATAATATATCTCAATGGTTCTACTAATCCAATGTTATAGGTGCATGGGTGTAGACCCATTTTCTAGTAGTGACGTTTGGACTACCACCACCTCAAAGCAAGGTGATTCATTCACACTTTACATGGAATGTGTTAAAGATGGTTTTACTGAACTTCTATGATATATAAAACAAGATAATTATATTATATATATATTATATATATATATATATCATTTACTTAATTTCTTTCAATAGGACAATAAAACAATAACATCCTTCATGTGTACGTATGAACGGCCGTCTTTATGAATAGTGTATTATATTTCATATTTCAATATACTATATATTATTATAAATGTTTATATGATGAATATATATTATATTTATATAATGTTTTACATTCTTTAAATATGTAAATCTTGATCTAAGTAAGATGAAAAAAAAATAAGTCAAAACATGTACAAAAAAAAGTGGATATTACCTGAAGCATAACATTGACAAGGAATTATTAATAAATGGGTAATATAAAGTCAAAATAAAATAATATATGGTATTATATATAATAAAATATTTCTAAAATATATTTATAATAAACTTATATTTATTATACATGTGTTTTGAATGAGTATGATGACAGTCAAGGCGTAAGGTATGGGGTTTCTCATCACACTTTTATTTGATGTGAGTCACATGAAATGATCACCTCCTATTTCATATATGTGGTGTTTATACATCCCATGGATGTATTATATGAATATTATAGTTAAATTTATGGGTATTAATATATCAACTTTATGATCATTCTTTCATGTTGATTATGTTTCAAAAGATTCCAAATTGGTAATGTAATTTTGTCTGAATTTTCTTTTTTTGAGAACAGGTTTTTTATACACCAATGTTATTTTATGAGATATATATAATTCCTTTTGACATGTTTTATCTTGAATAGTTTTAGTTTTATTATATTTTAATCTTTATGTAATGTAATTTTCTAACACAGATTTTATTATTTAAATATACCAAGTGTTAAGAGTGTATTACAACAATCTCCTTGTTTATCGGGATTTTTTTATTATGATATCATTGATGAAAAATTATGACCCAAATTTCAAGAACACTCATGAACTCTCTTATCCTATATTTAGTAATTGTATATTAAAATTTTATCACTATTTCCAATCTTTGGTACTTAAGATTATTAAAAAAGTGTTTTTATGAAAATATAACGTTACTCTTTGCTCAGAAATCTATGTTCTTTCAAAACCATGTTTTCTAAAATGGTTTTAAAAAAATTTATATGTTTAAAATGTTTCTTAATAGATTTTAAAATATTACTTTATATGTTTTCTAAAATTTATTTTCAAATAAATGGATTTCAATGATTTCAAGACTCTTTTATATGTTTTTTAAGTATTAGTTTTCAAAAACAATTCAAGCTTTCTTTTTAGTGAAATGTTTTTAAAAAATGTTTTTAAGACTCCTTTAAATTTTTTCAAAGAAAACATTTTAATTTTTTTTCAACATTATATTATATTTTTTCAATGAAAAAGTGTTTAAAAATATTTTCAAGATTATTTTATATGTTCTCAGAGAAAAAAAATTTCAAAAAAATTTCAATCTTATTTTATATGGTTTAATGGAAAAATAATTTCAATGTTTTAAAGATTCTTTTATATGTTTTCAGTGAAAATGTTTTTCTCGGTTCCTTTATATGTTTTCATGTTTATTTTCAATGAAAATGGTTTTCAAAACGTTTTCTTTTTAAAAAATATTTTTCTGAATAAGAATGGATATTTTCCTCAATAAAGTTTTTTAAAAGATACTTCAAAATTACTTTCCATATAAGATAGCATTCTTTGGTCATACCCAGGCCTTTTTAGAGAAATTATCTAATGGTTTCGTTCATATTATTTATTTGGGTGGTTTATATTTTTATTTAATAATGTTTTAGAAACACTTTTCCCTTTCATAGGTTATATGTTTATGAAAGACATTTCTCTTTCAAGTTTTATATGTTTACGAAACCCATTTCACCTTCACGGGTTATATGCTTTGGAAACCCACTACTATTCATGGGTTAGTATTTGATGAAATAATATTAAAACCTTTCTATTTTTTAATGGGTTATGATATGATTAAATGTTTATAAAACCAATTTCATTTTATAGGTTATGATATAAATTTTTTTGATCTTATAGAACATGTTTGTATGATTTCATTATGATATGGGTGGGGCATAATATTACTTAAATTAATTGGGTAAAGATCTATATATCATGGGATATAAATTTCTGGAACAGGGAGAGAACATGTTTATTAATGGCATTTTTTCAATAATATGGTCATAGGAGTGAGACTTAACTACTAATATGGTCATGGGAGTGATCCATGACTGCTAAGATGGTATGGGGAGTGAACCCAAAACACTAATATTTCCTTATAAGGGATGACTTAAATACTATGGAAATCATTTTATATTATTATTTGTCTTCTACAAGTCCTATGCCTTAATCCAATGTAATGATTTCATGTATTATTCTCTTGATTCATTTATGATTCATGTATTATGAGTTGCAAATATTTTTGTCATGACCCATGTATATTATCTTTGATATGCATGGTATGATCCTAAAATTGTTATTATCATGTTTTCATACACCTTTTCTCATGTAATTTTTATGTATCTCCTTTTTTTACCCTTATTGAGCATCAAATTTCAACAATTTCTTATGTTTCCTTTTCCTTGGTTATGAAGAAAGGTATTAAGTATAAGTATTAAAATAAAATATCTTTGTGGGTACCTTTTAATATCTTTCACCATGTTAAAACATTTTGTTCGATGTTTCCATAGACACTACACTATTAAGGTTCTCAGATATATACTTTTGTAATGTACTGAATATTCATCTAGAATAATGTAATATCCATGTATGTTAGGCCTGGGTTGTTATATACATGGGTACACAGTGTGTAATATGGCTACAAACCATATAGCCTAGTTTTATTGGTAAAATATTTAACTCTTTCTGATGGAATCTATGATCGTTAATAATCTATTATTAAACATTTAAGAAAATAAAACATCAAAAAACATGATTAATATATCAAAGCGGGTTAGTTCAAATCAGATTAAATAATGAATATTAAAAAATGATAATTAAATAATGATTTTGTATGGATCATAAATCAAATATGTAATTATAATTTTAAATTCACCCACTCTGATACCACTTTCTTGTTCCATGTGTAGAGAAAGAATTTAGTGGTGGGAGATATATTGAAATTTCAATTAAAATTTCAATACCCAAAAAGAACGTAATGTATCTTTCCCATTAAATTTATAATTATTTTATTTAATAGTGGAAGAAACGGTTACCATGGCATACGATCCTATCATCTCTTTTGAATTTGATCATATGAAAATGACTCTTTTGGATTTCCTTTGTTTTGTTTTAGGGATCCAAGGATAGAATCCCTCTAGTGTTGATCCACATGTGCACCTTTGATCTTTGAGAAATGCCAATCTATTTTTGGGTTCTAGCAAGATGTGTTTATTTTCTTAAGTTACATGTGTTGATGGATTATCCTTTGATCTTGATGGGATCTCTATTATGTTTCTCATTCAACAGAGGAAGATAAAAAATTGGAGTTGAGAGAGAATTTGTTGTGCACAAAAATTATCTTTTATTGATATTTGATTGGAATATATAATAGAAATATGCAATTATTTATATCTATAGGGTTTTGGATAAAAATTTATTTAATTGAATTACAACTATTAAGTAACATTAATAAACTTTTATAATCCCTATTCCATATAATAATAATATCACTATTATTATTTTGGCATGCCACAACATGGGAAATAATAAATATTATTTAACAATATTATTAATTAATAAATATAACAAAACTCAATCTTGGTCTGTTCAAACTCCTCTAGCACTTATTGAACTCCCAAATAAATATTTTATTCATAAATAAATATCTTACTCACAATATAGAGAATAAATTTTTATTAAAATATTCAATATATAAAATAAATATGTCTTTCACAATCCAATGAATAAATATTTCATATATATTCCCATAATTAGATAAACTATTTTTAAATAAAAAATAAATATTTATTACCTTGTGAATAATAGAGATCAATAAAACATGGATAGAATTATTTCTCAATCTTGAGATTAATATTAATTCCAAAAATTATATTCAAATATAATTTAATTTAGATCATCATAAACACATAGCATGTGACCTTTTAGGATTATTTCTCATTTTTATTAGGTGGGCTTGCCAAATTCTAAGATTACTGTCTGGAAATAGGTCACAGAACCCAGTAGAAAGAACTTCATATTGAAACAATGATAACTATATATAAACTCTCACTGTGTAATATAATCCTCATGTCTCAATATATCATCAATAAGGTTTCACATTTGTGTCACCAACCTATTTTCTTGATATGCATTTCGTTGAATATGTAAAATAAACAATCCCTTACAACATGGCCATAAAATTTAGGGTTATAGTTTTACTTTAATCAAGGAGATGATATATCAACTTCAATAAAGATAGAAGGGAAAAATTCATCCTCAACATATACATTAATGGCATGTCAATGTTGACACAACCAATGTAACCTACTTTCCACCAAAATATTGTGTGATGTTTTTGGTTAGTAAATCAATATACATGATTCATGACATGCGTCAAGGATAATATTAAATTACATGGACCATTAAACAATCTCACAAGTAGGAATATCTATTAACACCAGAACATGAAAAATTCCTACTAGAGGGTCTATTATTGTAATCTCTTATCAGGGATATTAATAAATATGAAATTTATGGTAAGATGCCTCATATGATTATGAGTACTTACACCTGATAGTTTATGCACTATTTCTCCCATCATAGTATGTTATCCACCAAAAGAACATTATTTAATAATATCATTGTAGAACATTATGTTTATCTTCATAGTAAGGAAATGATATGATATTATCAATGGGACGTATACTCTAAGAAATTATTACATTATAGTCATGGGTAATAAGGAATAATATTTAAAAATATTTTCTATTAATATTCAATATATCTAATGTATATGTAATCAGTGTTGAAAAATTGTCCCTAGGACACCAACCCCAAAACGTGGGGTTATTGACCTTAACATAATTTTTCACTATACACAATATTTCTTATTCAAAAATATTTTCAATAAGAAGAATACATCATGAAAATATTGAGTTTTTTTATGATTTATGAGTTCATAGAACATAAACATCATTTATGTGGTCATGAGGGATGAATCCCACCATGATGACACATGGATTTTACTTCACGAATATAGAGATTCACAAAACCTTCTTTCCTTCATCAAAATAGAACATGGAGGTGCTATATTTCTCTAAATAAAATAATATCTATCTAAATTTAGAGTAAAAAAATCCTTCATGAAGCTCAATGTTTAGTATTTATAGACCTCAAGAAACACATTCAATTCATATTTGATGTCATATTCAAACCCTTGAGAATAATTCTATGTTGATGTATTTTGAATTCCATAAGATCTCATAATGTATATTCTATTAATGTGTTAAAAATTTATTTTTCATCACCATTATAATTCTAGATTTAAGGTGTCTCTTTTTATACAACATAGTATAGATGCTTGTGAGAATAATCACTCGCTTTACCATATTTGAAACTCTTGAACTTAGGAATGATTGAAAGACACATTGTATCTTTATATCATCCTCCATAGTATCATAATATTTAGAATAACTTAGGCATTCATGTTTTATATCGCATCAAAGATTTTGCGATAATTAAATGAGTATAATTATATTGGTGTGATCCCCAGATATACCCATTTAAGTTGTTATCATAACGAAGACAATGAACTGTGGCAGCCCAATAAATGAGAAACTCTTAGTAAATATAGAGTTAGAAGATATTTATATGTGGATCATGATTAGATAACATAAAATAGATGGATCAGAAAGAGATAATTTAAATATATGATTTGTTTCTAGTGAATATTAATATGCATCTCTTGCCCCACATCGAATTTTCATATGTTTAAGTCTCACCATATTACAATTTCTTTTATCACTTCACCATGAAGATGTCAACTGATTAAAAATTCAAATATATGACACTCACACCCTATACCAGCCATACCAAAAAACTTTTTTGTGCCCTTAGGAACCCTTTCATGTACACTACAGTCACATTTCACCCCCCCCCCCGCATGCACCATCCTACCTACCCATGTGGGCACTCACATCCATGACTTCATGGTATATCTAAGTCGATACCATCTCATATTGTTGATTGTTGGGTCCCACAAATGTGGTTGAGGGGGTCCACAATTAGCTTATGGAGAGCCCCATATTATTAGAAACCCCAAACCAATATACTTAAAAAAAACTAATAATAAATTTAATATAAAAAAATGGGTTCACATCTCAAAAGTATCGTCAAATATTATTCATGCATGGCCTTCAAATAACACCTAATGAAATAATAGTTATATTTCATGGTCTTCATATTTCTTCTAAATTATTTTAAATCATATTATTATTTATTTTTAATTATAGTTTTCAATTATCTTCATCTCTACTTCCAAAATTCCTCATAAAAATCCATTTTCCATGCCCTTGTTCAAATTATCTTCAGGAAAATAAATATTTGAATGGTATTCCCCATGTTAATGTTGTTGAAAATGTGAACTATCCTTGTGTAATTGGAACATTCCTTTGACCTTACTAATAATTCAATATTAATTTGATTTAAATGAAGGGAATGGACCAAGCATGACTTTTAATCCCACATCATAAATCCATAACATTTCTATAAGAATCACCACTTCATCTCCCCTCATCAATATTCTTAAAAACATTGAAATAATTTAATACTTCTTATTCAATGATAATCACCTTTAAAAGAACAAAAAATAATATAAATTGGTATCTATAACCCCCTTTGTATTTATTAATAATACCCACAATTATACAATCATATAATGATATGTTAATATGTTGTCAAACCATATCTCACCCTTTATTTTTAAAATTTCATTTTACTTAATCCCCCCCTTATTGAAAATAAGTACAATTTACATGGGAAATTTTATATAAATCAATACATAATAAATTTCCATAAATAATTCCATTTAAATTATACTTGATCCATGACTGCTGTTGAATCGAAGAGGTTTTGATCTTGAAAAAATGTTATCCATCATAAAATTGAATGGTATAAAAAGAAATGAGAACTCATAATATTCTTCGATAACCATATAAATGCATTCGAATATGACACAAATGATAGATTAAAATTTAAATACAAAAAAAATCAACTAAAAACTCCTACACTCAGTTCAAAAAAATTGATTAAGAAAAATATAGTACAAAAAATTATTTTATAAAAGCATTGGAATATCTCCATTAATTAATTTTTCATATAATTGATAAAAATAATTTTATCCCCTTTTTATTATAATGTTATTTTGTTTATCCATAATGAGAGATAAAAATTTCAAATAACTTCAATATAATTTTCAAGTAAGTACCTTCTAGGAGGACCAAATTTTCATGAAAAAAATAATTCTAACAACATCAAATTTTCATTTGTATACTCATTAAGGGAAAAAATCCTCAAAAACGTTATAATGGTGGCTATTTTTAATAATTAATGTAATGTTTTTCCTATATAGTTAATAAACCAAAATAGATATTCATCCTGTAGTTATATAATTTTGAATACTCCAACATCATCATCAAGGATGAACTTATTTAATATATTCTCTTTGGAATACCAACTTATGAGATCAATGAAGGATGGAAAAATCATATTTCTTTCTATATGGTGTTTATAATATCTTTTTATATTATTTTTAGGTAATCCGCCTAATAAATTTCATCACCTTCAATTACTTATATTATAGGATCAAATACAATATAAAAATAGCAAGGGAATATAGTTGGTATTATTTATACTTAATGTGAATAGAAAAGATGAGATTTTTTTCTCAAGAAAGTTGATCCACTTTCTCTATTTTTCATGAATTAAATCTGAAATTCATTTATGATTTTTATTTAGGTATCATGGATATCATTACTTTTTCACTTTCTTTGGGTGTGTACTTTCCTTTCATAAAATCTTTGAATTCACTTGTATCCCCTAGTGAAACGTTCATTCCTTTTAAGAACTATTCTTGTATTGGAATAATTTTATAAAATAATTAGGAGTGTTTCTATCCAGGTTTCACTTCATACATATAAATTCATTAACATAATAATTGTAATTTGTTGATGATCTCCCATGAAATTCATCTACATCAAGTGGATTATTCTTTTTTCCTATTCCACAAGCCTTTTCTTATGAGTATTCCAAATTTCTTGGTCTATCCAAAATTTCTAGCTAAATAACTGATATATCATTAGGTTTTTTGAAATCCTTATTATTGTTTCCATGTGGACTCACATGAGTACCATTCTTTATTTATTTATTATAATATGTCACACTCTTCTGGATAATAATATTGTAATTATTTTGAATATTATTTTTAATAATGTTGTTTTCTAATGATAACATCTTCTAAAACATCTAGGGAATAATCTATTTTTTAACCTTCTTCAAATTTATACCCAAAGATGAAAATTATTTATTCTACATTAATATCTAATGATTATATCATTATACATGTTGAGATATACATTCATTATTTTTTGGAACACCACCTCTTCTAACATCATAGGAATCATTAAGAGTATTAAATCTATTTGATATAAACAGATTCTTATTTTTATGTGATTGTTTGATCTTCCCCAGGTTTATCCCCCTTGAAATTAGAATAATTTATGATTTATAATTTAATTTATTGTAAAAAATATATAATGAAAATTTTCCAAATCTATTACATCACAAACATTGACCCATAAATCTTGATCTTCTTTTATCTTTTATATGTTGTCCAAAATTTCCAACAGAATCAACACAATGTTTTTAGGCCTTCCTTTCTATGTGTTAGGATCATATTTGGTAACTCTATAACACACTTATTTTTTCCCCACAGATATGGTGGGAGGCTCTTCTCCTTCTATCATTATCCATGTTTTCAAAAAAAATTAAAAATTCACTTTCTGTAGAAAAAGATTTGGAAATATTTTTACATTTAGATATGGATGGTACCTATATCATTATAGCTACTTGAGAAGGATCAATAGGAAACTTAATGAACTCATTTTCATATTAGGGAGTTTTTTTCTCATAAAAATACTAAAAATAAAAATATCTGTTAGAAATAACATACTTATTTGATTGTGAAGTCTCAACATGAGTCTTTTCAAGATTGTCTAGTTTCATTTCTAATACAACACATGATATATTTAGGAAATTATTTGTAAATTCCATTTTACCTTCATATTATATCCTCATATTCTCGACCTCATCTTCATAAAATGAAAATTTTTATTTTAATGATGTGTTAAGATATTTTATTCTATTGGATTTGATATCCAATTGATAATTATGGACATTAATTTTTTTTTCTTATTTTATTCGAATACAAGGATCTTATTTCAAAACTTTTTAGTGGAATCAACCTTGAATTATATTGAGACACTGATCATTAACTTTATATTATATTATTGTAATATCCTCATAATCTAATTCAGTGACTCTGACTTGTATGGATATATTTTCACAAGTGATGAACTTATTATTCATGATCTACACCATGTCTTCTTACCCAACCTAAAGATAACTGATTTTGATTTCCCTATTTTTGAATATCCCAAACAAAAAAAATAAGATTAGTGGAAAAATAATGAATCATATCCCTTCATTCATTTATAGAAATTTCAACTGTTATGTTATCACTTTCACTAGATCTTGGATTATCTTCCAGAAAGTTTTAACATAAATAAGGATATACCTCATGATTAATTTAATCAATTGAGAAAAATAAAGTAATAATGTTGTCAAAATCATTGATTAATAAGATAACTACTTTTTCACCTCCTATAATTATATATGTGACATAATCATTTCCTGGAGTGTCAGAAACTTTTTTCCCTCCCTTGGTAAGAGGGGAATTGTCATTATCTAATACTATATATTTTTCATGCTAATCAAAGTACTGGAAGAAACTAAGATCTTATTTGAAATAGAGATGACTTCTACAAAACGACACTTATTTATAAATGTATTATATAAATAAAAATATTCAAAAATAAGACCTTTAATTGTAGTTAAAACAATAGTGGGAACCTTTCACTTTGGTACCATGTGTAAATCCCTATACTATATTACCTACTAAGTGGGGGGTGAATCAGGGGTTAATGTTTATGAATTGTTTTATTTCTCAATTAAACCTATGTGTTTGGTTAAACCTTTGATACATAATTCTTTTAAGTGTTTCTTTTCATGTATGAAAACAAATGAAAGTACTAAAGAAATACAAGGACTTTTATAGGGTTTTGGAATAATGAGAAATCCTCCTCCTCACCATGATCCACATGTGTTTGTTTCTTGTATTTTTTTATCACTATTAAATTTAGGGGTGATAGGAATAATAAAATTAGTACACATGTTTAGACTGTTAATATCAACATCCTATAAAGGATAAATGACACAATCTGTACTAGCACCGCTGATTCTTCAACATATCTTCAATAACATCCAATGAAAATTTCCTCAACTACTTATTGATACTGATGCAATATGCATTTCGGCTTTTTTCCCATTCAAATCCATGTATTCAATTAATATTCTGAAACACTGTTAGCCTTCATCACCATGTCAACATCATCATCATAGTTTCTATTTTTATTCAACGTGATAAGGTATAAGGTAAGATGGCCACCCAGTTCCTAAGGACGCCAAAAGTAATGCATGTTGAGGGAATCCCCTTAGATCAAAGACACCACTCATGTTTAAAGAATCATATATTGTAATGACATGTGACTTCTAGGGATTGATCATCCAGGAAAGCCAGGTGATTCGCTACTTTATTCCATTATGTATAGGTGTGGGTGACCTTTATATTATTGGAGAGAAGAGCTCTGCATTTATTAAAGAAATAAGAGATCGACCTCATAGTGACACCTTTGCACTATAAGGAGTCATCAATGATTATATATTATATTTACACATGGGAAATATGGGTGTTCTTTTGGATGCATAGATTGATCTTGGTCAAAACCTCTTTGACCTCATCTTTTAAGGAATTTTCACTACCATTGTGGGCCTTGAAGGCCATCACAACACTCCCCATATAGTCCCTCATGACCCCACCTACATGTATGACACCCACTATGCATGATCCATCAATGTATAGGTTGAAACCATCCACTAGAAGAAGTTGCAACACCCATTGGCCGTGTAGCCTGGAACTTTGGGGGTGAGCCGTTGTGGAGGAAACACGTAGCAACCTGAGAGAGGGTGCTTCTTTATAGTTTCTAGAGAAGGTCACTAAGTCCTCTAGTAGGATCCTTGTTCTTGCAATGATAGAAGGAACTATTGAGAGAAGCCCCTCATATCTTTCCTGGTTTCTAGCTTTCCATAAACACAATCGGATAGAATTGAGGATTACGAGATGTTCCATTCTTTCCTAGACCACATTTTTAGTCCCCTAAAACCATAACCCTAGGAATTTTTCATCATGAAGTTACTGAGAGGAATATGTAGTATGATTTCTAAAGAAACTATACACCACATTGGCACATTCACCTTCAAAGAAAATGTTGTTCATGTTCTTCTCTTGCCTTATTCTTTAGCAGTAGCAGATGGATGCTAGACTTATTCTCAACTTTTTGATTCTATCATCTGAGGGTATTGTGTGATTCATAATTCTTCAGAAAAAGAATTTTTACTTTTAAGGGATTTTATTTCACCAGTCCACATAATTCTATCTTTATATATTATTCCAAGGAGTGGAAAACCTATGAAATTCCATTACATTAAAGTTCACCAAGGGTGATGGTGAAAAGAAAAATTTGTTAGGATTCGAATTTGTGATTATTAGATCAAACACCTATTGCTTCTTCGTTTACAAAACCTTTTAGATGAAGAATGGGTGTAGTATCACCTCCTTAAAAGAGATCATTGCGGTATGGAAACCCAAAAACCTAATCACGTTACATGCCAGGTTGTGATCCAAAAAAGGATGTTCCCCTCCCCAACTATCCATTGAAAATTCTATTGAAGATTTGGGATAAAGGAGCTGATCGAGGACCAAAGAGGTAATCCATTAACTGAAAAATTTCCCGCATTACCTCCCAGGCTATGAGACATCATCTTACCCAAAAATGTGTGGTCTTATATCATCTCCCATGCTAGTTTATCATGTATTCACAAGATGGTGACCGATAAGATATTCACATTAATTCAATTTTCATGGTTGGGACTAACGGTTAAATACAAAGGGACCCATTGTCTTTTTCCCTCTGATAATGCATAAAAAATAAACCTAACCACAATTTTATCATTTTTTTCTAGTAATCTATATATGCATGTTGGTGGATGCAATAGAATGTACCAGAAAGTCTCGATTTTTTACTAGAAAGTCACAATTTATGATTACATGCAATATATCATTTCATTTACATAATCTATGAACATCACATAAATTATTTTCTACGCCTTAAAAATAAGGTATATGGTTTCTACAAAGCCTCAATCTCACACTATCTCACTGTATTTAATTTATAAATTCATATTAAATGATTGGACTTTGCATATATCTTATTAATATTTCTTTCTAAAACTATATTATATGACACCACGTCTTATTCATCTTGAAACTTACTTTGTTTGTGAAACTATCTCACATTTATTCATGTATCAACATATTAAACAATATTTTCTTTGATATGAGCATCATGAATCTTTGATTATAATATAAAACACTACTCATTATCATAATATTTTACACATGGAACCGTAATTTTCTTATTTGTTAGACACTTTGAATGGTTAATTAATAATAAAATATTTGTGGAACTGTTTCACTTACACTATAAATGAGATTTATTCTTCATGATATTTATAGTATGCTGAAAACCTGGAAAAACTCTAGAGTTTATTTTAAACCATTATGAGTTCATGGAACTTTAAAATCCTTCTTGTGGTCACAAAAAAGGAATCACAACATAATGACCCATATATGTTTCTTTTTAGAAATAGATATATATGAAACCCTCTTCCTATAGTGAAAATGGAACACAATGACGATATTTTTTTATCTATAAAACAAGAGCTATCAAAATTTAAAATGGGAGTATCCCTCATTAGACACAAGGTCTCAATATTTTTATACCCCAATCTCCACCATCGATCCACATTAAGTGCTACATTGAAACCCCTGAGATTAATGTCATGTTAATTAATTATAATTTCCAAAATTTCTTAGAATTTATATTCTTTGAACACACGATATATTTATTTTAAGTCACTATATCATTTTAATATTAAAATCATATTTTATTATCTAACATAGTGCACATACATTAAATAATAATCAGCTACTTTATATTGTTTTGTATTCTTAAACACATCCATGCCTGAATGGATCACTGTAGCTTCAAATAATCATTAGTAAAATCATAATTTTTAAACTATGCCATGCATGATGGGAAATTATTTCACTCATGATGTTAGAAAGATCATTTGAGTCTCATTATTTTGGTGTGATTCCCATATATAGCCATTTAGGTTACTACCGTAATCTCAATGATGTATTTCAATGTCCCACCACATGAAAAACCCATATATCATCCATAGGTGGAAGATGAAGATGTGACATACGATTAGAAGATGAATATTAGATGTATCAGATGATGATTATATAATTATGTGATTTTATTAAATTGAAATGTGTCTCATGTATCAAGTACCGCATTGGATTTTCTGGTGGATGAGCCACACCATATAAAATATTACCTTCCCATATCACCATTGAGCTGACACTGTGGTTAGAACACAGATATACTAAATCCATTCCCTAGACAAGATGCAACATACCCTTGTGTGGTCCCTTATGAAATTGTTCACTCACACTATGGGTGTATTGTGCTATCTGAAATCTACTTTCCTTCCCACCCATATAGGTGGTCATATTCGAGCCTCTATGGATTAGATGAGTCAATCCTCTCCCATGTGTTTGACCCCTGGGTACCACATGTGTGGCTGAGGGGGTCCTTGGTTGGCCGATGGATTTCCCATATTTATTAATTACTACAAACAAATATACATAGTAAAAACTAAGTATTATTCCAATATAAAAAATTTATTCATATCTTAACACAATATTCAAATACTCTTCATACATATCCTTTAATAACTCCTCATGAAATGATATTTATATTTCACAATCATAATATTTCTTACAACTTATTTAAAATCGTATTATTATTTATTTTCAATATAAACTTTCAATTATCTTCATCTCTATTTTTTCCATAATTCCTCAAAAAAATTCATTTTTCATGGCCTTATTGGAATTCTCTATATGAAAATAATTATTTTCACCTTGTTAAATGCTGTAGACAACACACACTCACCAACTAAAATTGTCAAATTTATTTGAATTTAAGAATAGTTCCACAGTTTTTAGAGTTAAACATGGATAACTTCCGAATCATGGAATCCAATTTCATATCATAAATCCATAATAATTCTTCAAGCATCTCAAGTTTTTATTCCCTCACCAAGATCCTTTATCATATTGACATAAATGAATACTCATTATGAATTAATAATTTCATTGACAAAAAATAAAACTTATACAAAGTGGGATCATCACCCTAGAACCCACACCAGAATATCATACCACCTCCATCCAACGCCATATGTCTTTGATAATAAAATGTACTAAAGAACCGCATCTAGACCCATAACCATATAGAAACACACACACAGGGAAAAAATAGTTCACATGAAATCATATAAATATATACACCAAGGTTAACAACTCATAACATCCAAAATCATATCACATACATATGAGGGAAAATCAGATCACCCAAAATCAGATCACATAAACATAGGGAAACTCATCTTAACTAGAAATGTATCTGAAAGCATACACCCATGTCACAAAATAAATCACCTGAATCACATCACATACACTCAGGGTCAATAAAGATCACCTATAATTATATCATATACACCCAGGGGAAACTCATCTCACACAAAACATTTAAAAAACATACACCTAAGTTGAAAACTCACATGAAACGCAATCACATCGAATACCAATCAAAAAATTTCAATGAAAATTTCAACAGATACTACCATAACACGTGGATCCTTTCCCATTACCTATTTCAATACAAGAAAGTATTCATACACCTAAAGGTATATGTGGTATGTGAGGAAAATCCTAATAAAATACCACCACAAATCTAACTATCATCCTTAATGAAAATAAAAAATCTAGTTTGAGAGAAGTAATTTTAAAAAATAATATTTATTTTATAAAAAAATAAATGGAAAAAAACATTAAAAATCCCTTTATTTTTATAAATATAATCCATTTTATAAAGTAAACATATGAAATATAATCCTAAAATGTAACAAAGGGAAATATGGCATAAACACCATCATAATATCCAAATGAAGAGAAATGAATAAAGTAACATAACGTCTCAACAAATCACAACACATGAAACATGGGCTCCAATATAACATGGAGAATGTAACTATGAATTTCTCACATAGCACTAGAAAACCTATATGAACATGAAAAAATAACTCAATACTAGTGGTTCTATTTTTATAACCATTTGTAACCCTAGACACTACACAAACTATGTTAATGCAATATCTATCTATGATGACTAACACATCTCAAATATTTTCCATGAGGAACCCAATAAATCACATAATCAAACAATATTTTCATAAAAAAATACTTACAAATCAAGACAATAATACTCATAATTCAATCAACTTTCAAAACCACTTGTTAGAAACCCATATTGAATTAAATTCTTCTTTAAAACATTTAATCAAACATATCTTGTGCACAAAAATTTTTGAAAGTAAAATCTACAAAAAACCAACACTTAGTCTAACACATGTCTATGAACAATAAGGGATAAGTATATGTAGTCCTGAATAATCAATTTTATAAATAATTTAACAAAGAATCTAAAGAAAAATGGATCACTAAAGGTAATCGAAAGAGACAACCCATTAATTAGAGTCACCTACCTTAAATATGATGAAAAAGTTTTACCTTGATTGAATAACACAAGAATAGATAAGAAGAGATCCTCAAAAGTATATAAATACAAGGAAATCCACTTAGAAACCAACCCTGTCCAAATATCCATCCCTCATTTCTATATATGAAAAAAATATTAAAGAATGTTTATATAATGTGGAATTGAAGAAAGATAGGAGGATAATCCCAAGATAAAACATTAGTGTACTTTAAATAACTTCCCTAGAAGTATATAAATTATCTAAAAGAGAAAGGGGGGGGGGGGTGAAAACCCCATGCATACGTGGATCTAGGTCATACAAATCAGGAATAAATGAATGAAATTATCCTATAATTCTATTATGGGTAATGTTTAATTCCCACTTTTATGTAAAATAGGATGGCCACATGGTTTTGAAATCATACACAAACTATGAACCCAATCCCAATGAACTAAAAAGTACACAAGGTTTTCTTATAGGGTAACATAGTTTGGAAAAACACGTACCAGCCATTAAAATGGAATTGAAATACCCCATCTCATTCTATGTAGTTTCTGTTCATGGATTGAACTGACCATGTGACCAGCATAGGATTCCATATTTTTCACATTTACAATCTCTATATCTAGAAATCCCAAATAGATAAATAAATGAATGAAATTAGAAAATTAAATACATTTTAAGGTCCTATTGGGTGTCCTAATTTTATCATTTATACCATTTTCTTCACCAAAAAAGTTATCATTTATCCTCATTAGAGAATAAGTGAGTCTATTTCACCTTAAAAAGGATTCAAACTCCCATGAATCCATATTATTTCAACCATGCTACCATTATAAATAGACTAGAGAAATATAATTAACAGATAATACTCTATCTATATGATCCATGATACATACATTCTACACAAAATTGGTTGTTTTGACCTCCAAATATAAATCCTCCAACTAAACCATGTGAGGTGGGTTAATATGATACTTTTTTATCTTTGAAAATTGGAACACATCATGGATAAAAGTCATCCGCTATGGTAACTTAGATGGCATGAACTTTCCCATTATTCTTGATGATCATAAATGGTATGAAATAATGTGGTGTCAACTTAATTTTTTCCCTAATCTATAAAATCTTAGCCAATGAAAAACACTGAGAAACACATGATCTCTAATGAAAAATTAAAACATACGATGTTTTTCAGACCCAAAATATTATTGTATGGTATTTTTTATTTATATTTTGTCTTTATTTTATTCGATAGAATTCCCAAATGTTTTTCAATTAATATTTGAGAATTAGGAGAGATAGATTATAGAACATGATTTGATCATGGTTAGTAAAAAAATTATATAACCCCTAAAAACTATGCATGTAGTGGAAGAGGAACTGGTATGATTTCATGTTTAGGAGGATGACCATGAACCTGCCCCCCTATGAACCATGCAACTCAAGAAAATGAAATTGTTGTTCTCACATGGTTAGGTGGAGATTTTGTGAAACCAAGTGACCCAAACTATGTAGCCCCCACTTCTTGGGATAGAGGAAGCTACATTATTGGAAAACTATTAAGAAGGTCAAATGACCAATATAATTTTTAAAATATTATGTTTTCCAGAAAAACAACCGTAAATTTAAATGCATTTCACCCCTCATTTCCTTATTCAACTTCTTATCCCTATGAAAACCTCCCATATTCTCCACATCTCATTTGGATTTAATCCACAGGATACATGATCTAGTATGTTAAGGAAACTCCTTGTAAGTTTACCTTTATCATTCTCCATGGTTTCATCTCCCTCTTCCCTATGATTCCATATCTTTGATGGTTTTGGTTACCAAGATTGGGTTCAATATATTTTTCTTTTCTTGGGTTTTGATGTTTTTGGTGTGTTGGTACTTACATAAGATCTATTATTATATTGGTTTTTTATTTTAAATAGTTTAGTGGTTATTTCAAGAAAATAGTATTTGGTTCTATGTTGTGATGTTATTTTATGATTTAAGTGTGATTTCATATAGTTAAAAATGTGTTATAAAGTATTTGTGTGTTTGAAAATGGAGATTTCTAGGTGTTTTGGGAGTTTAAGGTTTTTGAAATAGGGATTTCTCAATGAAACTAGTTTTAAAGGGTATGAATAACTTTTGATTAGTTAGATTATGATAAAATGGGATTAATAAGGTTTTTAAATGAAATAAAGCACATGTAAACCCTAGGTACCTTGGAAGTTGGGCTAGGACTAATTATTAGGTGAGTCATTGGGGCCTAAAACTGATCTCCCAGTAGTATTATCATACAAAACGAACTAAAAAATGTGACATGTATTATTATTGGTGTATTTTGGGTGTGTGCCCTCCAATAGTTCATTCATGGGAAGGGTTATTTATATGTTTGATCACTTATACATGATGTACCTAGAACCCTAATAGATTAGACACTTAGAGATTTCCCATGGTACATATCCTATATTTTTATCTACCTTCATTTTTCTTGAATTGTTCACATATATTTCTATAATAAACCATGTTTTCAAACTAAACTACATACCTTGCATAAAAAATAGAATATTTATTAATCTTATAATGGATATTCATGGAAAACATTGTGTAATCCTATAGGTAATGTTATCTCAAAATCTATATATACCCAACGGGTACATGTAGAGCTAGTTTTGTCTGATTTAGGTAAAGGAAATATTTTTTCGGAAATGGTGGTTACCCTTTCTTGTTTTTTTATTTTGGGGAAAAGTGATTGTGGTAGAAAGCTGGAGTATAGTCTTTATGTCATGAGGTGGCTTGTGTTTTTTTGGCAGTACCCTAATTTTTTCTAGTTATAAATGTATGCTTTGACATGGAACTGGTGTATAATCCTTTGTATTGTTTGTTGTGAATGATTGTTGTGATATTTTACATAAATTATTTTTTTATGGTTGATTATTATATTTATGCTAAAATAGTTCCCAAAGGAGTTATTTGATGTATAATAACTAGTTTCTAGATAATGGGGATCAATAATTCCCTTCAGGCCATGCCATGGGCCAAGATAGGAGTTGGGTTTGATAGAATCCTGGTTCAGTTTGTGAAAAAGTGGTATCAAAGCCTTGTTTATTCCTTTCTTTGAGACCTTTTATTTGAGAAAATCTAGTTGGAATGGATCTAAGATAGTTGAGGCTTGAGGTACTAGTTTAAAATGGGGTGTATGGCTACCACACCTCATGAGAGGCCTTAGGTCAGCCTAGGATGTTAGGGATTTTAATTAAATACTATTAGAGGTGTAATGAACCGGATACAGACTAGGCATGGGGACCAAGGCTGGGTATAATTTTTTAAAATTTTTATTGAGCTAGTTTAGTTTTTTATGATCTATTTGACTATTTTTTCATGTTTTGTGATATTCCATGGGTTGATGTGTTGATGGTTTTTATTTTTCTTATCGTTGACTTTTGTAGTGTCATGCCTTCCTAGAGGCCATTTGGACATTTAGAGGAGGATACCATGGAGATTTATCTATCAATAGTTGATCAAATATTAGTTGAGGTAGTGGTTCAGGTTATCTAAGATCCATATCAGATATTTGGATCTATCCATGACAAGGCTAATGAATTTGAACCAAGACAGAAAAAATAATTTTCTTAAGTGTTTCTTAAGCATAAGATCCACTTATTTAATGGAATCATGGATCCCTCAGAGAAATAATATTTGGTGTATAATATTGAGAAAATATTAGATTTTATCAAGACTAAAATATGTTAAGCTAAATTGTGTAGTATTTATGATAGAATGCACCAATCACAAGTGGTGGGATTCAGTAGATCTGGAAGGGTATTATGATAAGATGGTATGGAAAGAATTCAAGTCCATCTTCACCATATATAACATCCCTAAGAAATATTCCCTCACCATGTCTCAAAAATTGTTAGACCACCATCACGGAGATTTCATGGTGTTGGATTATGTTATCTGCTTCAGGGTAATATTCTGTTTGGCTCCTAATATAGTTTCTAATGAAAAGTTAAAATCAAAACATTTTGAAATGGTTTTGTGGTCAGAAATTCAATCTCAAGTATTCTTTTATAAGTATAAGTTCTATCCTAAGGTGGTTGATTGATAACTTATAGTGGGTATTGAAGAGGCCAATATGTTGGGCTTGTATGGGATGCATCCACCATCGATTTAGAGTGGAGTTGTATAATCTAAAAAGAAAATTAATCATCAAGAGTAGGGGAAAAGGAGTGTTAGTAGTTCTTCCTACCCACCCCAATTGTCATCATCGTCAGTTACATGTGGAATATATATTATGTTCCATCATTGTGGGATATCTATTCATGCATGGTAAATATTCCCAACCCCACCTAGGTTATTATTTCTATGTGGGGACATGGGGTATCAGTAAATGTTTTTCTAATGTTTCCCATACTTCTCGCAATGGTGTTGGATTAATAATTTTTTGGGAACAACAGTTCAGTATGATACACCCAATTTTATGGGATCTCATTCTAGTGTATGTGGTATCAATAAAATATATTATTATTTGTGGAGTCATCTTAAATAAATGACGCATTGTAACACCCAAAGTTTTTTATGATTTTTTTGGGTAAATTAAATTTCTTTGATTGATTGCATTGTAATCTACACCATGTTACAATTTATTTTTACATAACACCATGTTAATATTTCTTCATATGTAACACTGATTTATGATTGTGTTTCATGAAACATTAAGATTATCTTTAGGTACACACAACATTGAGTTAATATTGTGATACACACAACACATATCTTATCTTTTGTTACACGAAACACAGAGTTTAAACGAAAATGCAATATATTATTATAATATTATTATAGTTTTACCTATAAATATGAATAGAGGATTTGTAAAGGATTAACCAAATTATGTAAATATGGCTTATTCATGTTCATACAATTAATTCGTTTGGTAACTAATTAATTTAAAATTAATGTAAGAACTATTTTAAAATAAAGAAATATATTTTATGAATAACTATTCTTATATACACAAACATGTTTTATATAAATAAATAAAAAAATTATGAATTATTTTAATGAAATTTATATTTTATATATTTAATCAAAAATTTATAAGCAATAATATTTTTTTTCTAGACAATATAGATGAATAAATACAATTTTATTCATAAAAGATGTATTTTTCTAAGAGAATGTTTTACTGTCTTTTAATAAAACACATATTTTTAAAACTGTTGTTTCAAAATTATATAAATCATATTTGAAAAAATGCATATTATTTTTTACATCATAACATCAAAATTATCTTAGGGTTGGTTTTTTTTAACATTTCATTAATAATGAATAATGAAACATACTGAATTTGAATTGAAAACTTATTTTTCTTTAATTTATTTACATTGTTAAATTTAATTATTATTTATTTTTAAAGTATATTTAGATAAATTCTATATATATATATATCCAATTTAGTTAAATTTAATAAATTTGGAATTTAAATTTTATATAAAAAAATTCAAAAAAAATTGAACATTTTACCTTTAAAAACCCGATATCTCACCCTGCCTGTGAGAATAATTTTAAAATAATTTATTCCACTTCTATAATTTTAATTTGAAAAAATGTATTCCTTATTTGTAATAATAATAATATTTATTTATAATACTTCCAAATTAACTTTTTATATAATAATTGTTGAAAATGTTTAAAATAAATCCTGATGGTTAATAGAAAAACGAGTTTTCTAAGGGAAAAAACATTAAAATTAAGGAAAAACAACTCAGAAACATGTAAAAACTACATTTAATGGGAAATAATTATACCATATATCCAATATTCTTGAAAAAATATCTTTATTTGTGATCATTATGTAAGGGAGACCTCCCACTATAGTGTACCTTTTGGTATTTACAATAGTTCCACTCCTCCATTATAAAAGGGCATTCAATCTACCAACATATTAACACCATTAAATTAATTTGTCACAAATAATACCTATAAAAATATATTATAAAGTTTTCTCTAATGAGATTATAATATTTACCTTTTTTAGAATCCAACCGTGGAATTTATTTGGTTTAAACCAAAAAGAGTTACCCGAAGAAGAGGTAATTTTCATCAACATGCATTTTTTTTCTATTTCCCTCTCCAGCCCCTTAAATTAATCATATACCTTGATGATATAATATCCTCAATATCCTAAATATAATAATAAGCTTTTATGTTATGGTTATGACCTAAAACTTCTCACACTTCCATCAAATGGGATATTCAATCATCATTTGTGTGTATGTCAGACTATTGCCTTACGAACTGATGTCATTCATTATTCCATTTCCACCTCCTATGGTTGGCTATAATTATGTAAATTATATTTATATATGATATAAATTATATTTATTATTTATTTATTATTACTTAATTATTATATAACCCATACCTTCATGCATTCGTTTTTTTGAGAATACGATAACATCATTCGTGTGTACTACAGACTACAATATCGTGAAGCAATGTTATTTGTTCATTCATTGCATGAAATGTATTAAAGTTGGGTTAAATATATATATATGTGGTATTAAAAATATTAAAATCTTATATACATGATTATATATATATATATTTATATCATTTAATTTATTTCAATATGATAAGAAAAAGGAAACAATGTTCATTCATTCGTACGACCTACCTTCTTCATGAATGATGTATTTAATTTCCAATGTATATCAATATATATTATTATAAATACATATATAATTAATATATACAAATATTTATCATGGTTTAAATTTTATAAACTTGGATATAATGATCAAAATAATAGTACATTGAAAAAGAAGTCAAAACATGTACAAAAAACAATGTGGAAATTACCCGAAATATAAATTTAACACAGAATTGTTAATTGATAGGAAATATAAAGCCATAAGTAAATAATATATGTTATTATATATAAAAATATGGATCTGTGTTATATTTACAATAAAAAATTACTTATTATATTGGAGTTTTGAACAAGTTTGAAGAGAGTCAAGAATTAAGGTAACAAAATTTCTAGTCTCACTTTTATTTCTGAGTGAATGATGCCATATTCACCACTTTTCTATTTTTTGGGGTGTATATTCATCCCTATGACATGATATATAATTAATATACCTATTTTAATGATAATTACTTTCTCTATTGATGTTATTATTTCATGGGGATTACGGTACAAAAGCAACTCAAGTAATAAGAGCTTTTCATCTCACATTATACTTTTGTGAGAAACATACCACCACCTCTTTTTTTTTTGTGTTGTATATACTACCCATGATTGTACTTTTTTATTATCATATATAAATGTTTAATTATTTACAAATCCATTTTAGGATCTCTATTTCATGGGGTTACGGTTTTACTGTTGCCAAAGTGGTATGATAATTTTTTTATAAATTGTTTTTCTCTGAGACACATGTTATGTTATGATCCTATATTCTTTTATGAGGTGTATTTATTTCCCCATTTTTGTGTTATTTCATATATATTATTATTTTAATGATATTTTATTCTTTATGTAATGTTAATATTTGATGGGTATTTTGATTCAATGTTAACAAAGTGGTAATAGTTTATTTCTATAATCGGGTCTTTTATTTTGATTTTTTATTATTATGCTATAAATAATTAAATATAATAGTCATATCTTAATAATTATTATGAATTTAATTATAATCTGGTTATTAATGATATATTCACATAATGGTACCATTTTTTACTCTTGGGTACTTAATATAATAAAAAAATGTTTTTAAGAAAATATGACCTTATTTCTCTCTTTGGTTGGAAATATGGTTTAGTCAAAAACCTTGTTTTCTAAAAATATTTGTAATTTATTAAATGATATTTTAAAATCATTTTAAAATAAAAATATTTTATGATTTTTTTTTATTTTAACATGGGTTTAACATGGTTTTCTAATATTTCAATATATTTTTTCATTATTATTTTCAAAGAAAAAGGTTTTGAAATTATTTTTTCTTTAAAAAATATTTTCAATGTTGAAAGAATATTTTAGTTAAGAAATAATTTAAAATAATTTAAAATATTACTTAATTAGTTTTAAAATTGGTGTTCAAGGAAAATTATTTTTAAAATTATTTATGTCTTAAAAAATTATTTTTAATGAAAGGTTATTTTCCCTGAGAAATGTTCTAAGTGATATCCCAAAATCCTTCTCGATATAAGATGAAATAAATTGATATATTTTATGATTTAATAAGGATATAATCCAATGATACCATCACTATTCTTTATTTGAATGGTTAATGTTTAATATGATAAGTTTTTTTATGAAACCCATTTTTTTCCATAAGTTATACCATGATAAATTTCTTATGAAACTCACTTTCTTTAACGGGTTATTCTATGATGATATGGTTATTAAACTAGTCACTTTTCCCTAGTTTATGATATAATTAAATTTTTATGATACCCATTTCATTTCATGAGGTATGATATGATATCTATAAACCCCATCTCTTTTTATGGGTCATGGTACGATGAATGATTTATTAACTTGTGGAACATGTATGTATAATTTAATTACATATCGAGTGGGACCTATATCTCCCTTAAATTCATTGGGTAAATATTTATATCTCATGAGAAAAACGTAGCTGAAATAGAGAGTGAACTTGGGTCAATCTGGGACTATATCTTCTAATATGGTCTTGGGATTGAACCTTAACTACTAAGATGGTATTAGGAGTAAACCTTTACTATTATGATGTTCATGGGAGTGAATATTTATGACTAATATAGAACACCATTCTTCAGGTAATTAACCCTTTATTTATGTATTTTAATTATATAACTTAATTGGGTTAAGGTTAGGAAGCTTGGAAAAAAATTTAACAAATTTTTTAAGATTTTATAGAGGTGTGTGGTTTGAGAATGGTTTGAAGAAACTATGAAACACCTCTAGGAAACTGTGAAAAGGGAAACAAAGGCCACTAGGATGGAGCATGGTTGGTGCACGGTTTGTCCAAACCAAGTAGCCAACCAAGAGGAACGATGAATTTTTGAAAATAGGGTATGATTATGGATGGAACATGGTTTCTCTAACCATGTAATACAACCATGTGAGTGTATTAAGAGGAAAAGTATGATACATGACTTTCGATCAATTTTCTTAACCATGTGCCAAATCATACAACACTAAAAATTAGATCAGGATTTTATAGATAGAATCTGAATCACCCCTTAAACCATTGTTTTTTCCTTAATATGACAATAAATCTAATTTTTATACTTCTTAATTTGGTATAGACCTTTCCATTTGATATGGGAGAACTATATTGGAAAATCTTGGCGCGTCGGAAGTTGAATTGCAAGGTATGATCAAATTCTTGTTGGTTTCTCCATACTTTCTTTTTATTACCTCTATTAAGTTTCTCGATATAATATTTTTGGGTTATATATGTTTTTAAATATTCTAAATATGTTGAGATATGATGGTTTTCATTATATGGAATAAGATCTAAGGTGGGTTTTGGAGTTTCAACACTGTTTGTTGAAGAATCTGTGTCATTCATTACTTTATCTTAAGTTTTAGGGTATGTGGATCCACTATTGATTCCTATTTATTAAAACTAGAAATTTTAATTTAAAATTGATTGTATTTATTTAATTTAATTTTGAAATTTTTGGGAAAATATTGATTGATACCCTATTTAGTGTTAGTTTGAGAAATTTTTGGAATTGGTTATTTTTTGGAAAGTGAAATTGGTTACATTTGTTTTTAAATGATGATTTTAGAAAGTTCACTTGGTTTTGTTTTATGGAACGAGATTGGTAAAAATATTTTTAATAATTTTTTTATTTAAATGGGTAGACATGATTTTGGGAATAATGGTTGGGTATCAGTTGAATGTGATGAATAATGGTCATGAAGTACCATAATCAAAGGGCCAAATTATAGACAAGAAGTTAAATCATCAATTGTAACACCAAGATTGTGTGTATGTTTTTTGTGCATCTTTGGAATGGAATGGGTTATTCCAAATTTAAGTTTTAAAGGTTTTAAATCATTTCTTAGTTTCCTTTCATGTTAAACTTTTTTTTCTTACAAATGGTTTTTATTTTGAGAAAAATAGTTTAAAATTTTTTAATATAATTTTTTATATAAATATTCTAACTTATTCTATAATAATAGAATTATTAGGGAATTAATTTGGTGGTAAAATAATTAGGCTTATACTCACCCCCAACCTCGAAACATTGGTGCATTTTCAGATATTAGATAAAGGAATATTATCTTATTTCTTTAGTGATGCATCCTGATACTTTGGGCATGGCTTGTAGAGTTGGAGATTGGAGATTTAATATATATGTTGTAGGATATCTTTGTTGTCTATGATATACGCTTTTGTATCCACATAATACTCTAATTTATTTTTATTTTTTTCATTCCTTGAGTTTTATTATATTTTTCTCATGCATCACTAGTGGTTGTTCAATTATGAATATATATTATTTAGTTTTTAAATGGAAAATTTCCCCCAAAAATTTATAATGATCTTGGGATTTATTTCTATTCATTGGTTTATTTTTAGAGTTACTAATATCTTAGTATCTCCCCCATCACTTCTCAAATCAATGAGGATGGAAGGATGTTACAGATGGTATCAATCTTGTCCAGTTCATCTTTTATTTTAAGACAAATAGCATTGATATGTTCATTCTTGGAGTTGGAAATTATTTCTTATGAAATCATTGAATTGGTTTGATATAAAGTATATATGATTCTTGGATCATGAAATGTTGATAATAAAGTGTTGTAGAAGAACTATTTATGAGGAACCTCAATTTACTAGTGAGTTGGGTATATAAGTGTTTTGAGACATTTCTATGATTTATAATCTCATCATCATTTTATATTCAAATCATGTTGAGATATGATTGCTTAGATTATAGTGACCAAGATATAAGGTGTGTTTTTTTAGTTTCAATCGAATTTTTCAAATAATTTGTTTCTTTCTTCCTTTTTGCTGACATTTTGAGGTTATTGGATACACTCCTGACAAATATTAGTTAGAAAAATAAGTATTAATTTAAAATTTATTAATTTGACTGAATTAAATTTTGATTTTTTTACATATATTAATAGAAACCATATTTTGTGATGGTTTTAGAAATTTTGGGATTTGGTTATTTTTTAGAATGATCAATTGGTTTCATGATTTTAAAATAAATATTTCTAAGTGGTTTTTTGGTTTTGATATATTCAATGATATTGATAGAAATATTTAAAAAAATATTTCATTGAAATGGGTTAACTTGATTTATTCAAAATGGTTGGTTATGAGTATAATTAGATGGATAATTATTTTTTAGTAAAACAGTCGAAGGGATGAATTATGGAGGTGAAGTTGTACAATCTACGATAACATCAACCTTGTGCATGGGTGTGTGTTTTGTATCTATAGAATATAATGGGTTATGCCAAATAGACATGTAAGTGGTTTGAAATAATATTTTAGTTTCTTTATGTTTAAAACTATTTTTCTTAGAAATGGTATTAATTTTGATATAAAATATATTAAATTGTTTTATATAAATTATTTTTTATAAATGTTATAACTTGTTTTATCCTAGTGGCATGACCAGGGAAGTAATTTGGGGAAACCCTACCAAGTTTTATACTCACTCCCAGCTAGGAAAAATTGGTGCCTTTTAAGATATTGTATATTAGGAATATGTAACGGAAAATTATCTCAATTATTTAGTGATTCAACATGATACTTTGGCCATAGCTTGTGAAGTTGGAGCTTGGGGAATAATTAGAGTTGTTTCATGGTGTCTTGGTTGTATCTGATATTGATTTTGATTTTTTCATTGAACTCTGATGTAGTTTTCGTTGTTTTTTCATTCATTGAGTTGTATATCATTATTCTCAAGCATTATACAGTGGTTTTTAGTTTATGGTTATTTGGTTTTGGGTTTTTTATAAAAGAAAAAAATCATCCCCCAACTATTTGTGAAAACCTTGGAATTTATTTCCATCCCATGGTATCATGGGGATGTCACCTAAGTCTTAGTAGTTCTGCCATCACAAATCAATATAATTTGGTGGGGTGGGATATTAGAAATAAGATTATTTGCGGAGTTAACCCATTCCACTATGATATCCTAGTAAATGAGCCTTAAATAATATTAAAATAATTTTATATATTTATGTGTTTTCCACAATTATATGTTGTATTCATATGTTATGATCACATGTATTTTTCTCTTTGATTCCATTTTGATTCATGTTATTTTAAATACAAATATTTATTCTAGGACTCATGATTATGATATTTGATATGCAGGTTATGATCTTCAAATGTTATGCTCATGTTGTCATCCCTTAAGTTCATGTTATGCTTGAATATCTACTTTATTTACCCTTAATGAGCATATGATCTCAACTTGTATTATGTTTCATTTCCCATGGTTATGCCGAAATGTTTTAATTATGAGTACTAAATGGGAAGATCTATGTGTAATACTTTTAAGATCTTTCTCCAAGCGGGAATATTTCATTCCATGTTTAAAATGGAATTTAACTATTATGGTCCTTGGACATGTTTTTATGTAATGAAATGAATATTCTTCTAAAATGATATAATATCCATATATATTAATCCTTGTTCTCTACATTTAGTATCAAAGTAAAGTTTTAGTCAACCTTTGGAAATAAGGATTATAGTGCTTTAGTGATATCCCTATAGAACTTTTTAAGGATATTTTTAGTGATGTCTTAAATGATATGTCTAAGGATGAGTTAGAGCTATTGAAAATGTCCTATTTTTTTAAATCATTGATAGTGTAGTTTTTAAGAAATTACATCCCTATTTTCATATTATAGGTGTATATTTATATGGAACAGATTTACCTTAGATAATTACCCCAAAAACAACAAATTGATCTAGAATCAATCAAGAACGAGTTCATGGAAATGTGCTTTTCAATACAAAAGGTTTGACACCTCTAAGGGATTTGATTTGGAAATTAAAAAACACTTTATAAACCATCATTAAGGATTTAGATAGATTATAATGATGAATAACCTAGGATGAATCTATGGTGTAATAGATTAAAAAGGATGTGTTTTGATTTAGACACCCAATAATTAATTTTTCGTGATTGTGTTTTTTATCTATGAATATTTTTTCTCAAACTATGATTTCTAGTTTTAGTAAATAGTGGAGAAAAAATAAACTAAGTTAACATTGAATTTTATGATATTTTTTGATGAGAGGTCAAATGGTATGATCACAATAGTGAAGGATGTTTTGATAATGCCTAATCATTTTTCACATAACATGATTAACAATTTGTACCTTCATCAACTCTTTGAATCACTAAACAAGAGAAAGAAAGAGTTCATTGAGAATTATTGTATGGGAGACCATAGTGGAAATAAGATTAATTTTTTTGTGTCGAGGATGTGGGAAGAAACACCCAAGCTGATGTCTTTGAAAAACATGAATACGATTTTATTGTGGAAGAGAAGGACACGAAGCAAGTAACTACAAAAGGAAAATTAGATGCTCAGGTAACAAAATGGAAGAATATAATTGACTACCTATGGTATCATCAACTATTGAATTATTTAAATGTGGAAATTATGGGAATTATGAAAATAAATTACGTAATTGGAATTCTCATATAGATAATCAGTAAGGTTGTGTGAGTAATGGTTATATTAGTGACGATAAAGTGAATACAAATAAATTATGATAGAAAAGTGAAATTATGGGTTGAGAAAATTAAACCTAGTAAATGGATTCAGTAATATGTTCAATAATTTAACAATTAAAGTATTTAAATTCAAGGATAATGATATATGTATCATGAAATATATTGTAATGCCCTGAAATTCTAAAGTAATAACGTCATATTTGGTAGCATGTATGACACGTAATTTCAAGATCATATGGGAATATAATATTTTGTGACTTTACAATATAATTACTATTTTAAATAATTTCAATCTATGTATAGATTTCAATAAACATAATAAGAAGTTATCTTATGTTACATGCAATGAATACTTTATTCAATAGCTTTCATTACATGAAAGACCGAGTTTTACCAAAGAAAAATAAATTATTAGAAAAATATTCTTAATATCATAAGATGTAACTTAGATTTTAAATTAGAGGTTATGAATATTATTAACTAACTTATAAAAATATATGGTTTTCACAAATATAAAATGAATTCATTGGTTACAAATTAATTATAAATGAATATAAGAACTGATTAGATATAAATGGAATGTTTTTATAAGAAATTATTTTTGTTCTCAAAAAATAAATTCATTATAATAAAATAAATTAATAAAAATTAATGTAACATATATATATATTATTTAGTAAAATATTTTTTCTATTCATTCAATATATTTGATATACATATGATAAGAACAAGCCAAATTTTACCTATAAAACCCTATATTTTTATAAAGACACTTTTAATGTCTTTTAATAGAGAACACATTTTAAATAAAATTTTTGGATGTTTTCAAAATAAAATATATTAAAATAATGTTAATTTTTTAAATTAAAATGTAAAAATTAGTTTACAGTTAATTTTTGGTTTATTTCTATGAAGTTTTATTTTTTGATAAATAACGAAAAATACTAAATTTTAATTCAAAACTAATGTTTTGTATAACTTATTTATAAGGTTAAATTATACATTAAATTTTTTTTCAAGTCACATTATATAAATTATAAATTAATTAATCCAATTTTTGTAATGTAAATCAATTTCACTTTAAAATTGGTTATAAAAACATAGCACACTTTTGAAAGTTTCCCCTTTAAAAACCTGAATTCTCATCTCATCTATAGAATTAAATTTAAAATAATTTCTACCAATTTTGTTATATAAAGTTATAAAAACGGATTAAATATTAATAATAATCATACTTTGTAATATCTTATTAGAAAAAATTATTATTTTACCAAAAATATTAGTTAAAGTGATTAAAATTAATAATAGTGATTAGGAGAAAAAATATCTAAACAAAGGACTGATACTTAAACATAAAAGCGAAAATGACCTAAAAACTTGTACAAATTAAAATTTCTCTAAATATTTAGACTATATCATTCCTTATTTGAAAAATGGACCACTATTATGAGGATATTATATAAGAGAGACATCTCAATAGTGTTTGCATTTTTATATTTACAAGAATGTCACTCCTCCACTATAAAAAGCAACTCACCCCTCCCTTTAATTTACACCTCACAAGACCTTTGGGATGCAAAAACTTTGATAAGATAATATCAAAAAATACATAACCTAATTCTAGAAGCCTCATTTTTTTAATAAATCCATCCAATAAATCCATTTTCTGAAAACTAAAATAATTTACCCAAATTAGAGGTAACACACATCCCCAGGATCTTTTGTTTTATTTTCATTATAAACCCCCTAAAATATTCTTATTCCATGATTAAATAATAACCTCAGTATAGTAAATATACTAATATAATTTAATTCTAAGGTTTTACCTACACTTACACGTGCTTCAATCAAATGGGTAGCGAACTTACTGTCCGTGTACGACAAACTTTGACCTCACAAAAGAATGATTGTTTATTCTTATTTTACCACCTTTAAGGGTATGAATTATGATATAATAACTATTTATATATGATATATATTATATTTATAATTTTTTTATATTTTTTTAATTATTATATAATAAATACTCTTATCCTTTCCGTTTTGTGTAAATATGATAACATTGTTCGTGGGAGTGTGGACTATCACCTCCTCAATGAGAAGTGATTCATTTACACTAAATATGGAACATACAAAGGATAGTTTAAATAAACCAATGTTGTTGTAACCCTATCTCTTGGATTTTAATGATCACAATCACTCTCATCGTGTTCTAACTTGTTTTCAAGTATTTTTGATGATAGGAAAAAGGTTGCCAAAGAGTTGGCCCAAGAAGACTGGAAAAGGACTCTCTGAGTCCACCGGCCAACCGGTGGATTACCACCGGCCAGCAGGTGGTCTCTGGCAGAAGCAATGCTCTCTGCCAGGTTCCACCGGTCAGCCGGTGCCTGACCCCCGGCCAGCCGGTGCCTAACCACCGGCCAGCCGGTGGAACCAGACAGTAGGTCTTGCCCACTGCCAGGTGCCACCGGCCAACCGGTGTCTGGACCACCGGCCAGCCGGTGGAACCCAGACAGAAAGCTCTGCCTTCTGTCTGGAGCACCGGTCAGCCGGTAAGCCCAGTCAAACTAGCCGTTGGGCTTTGACCAGACTTGCCCACTTGACCCCCAACGGCTCCGAAAGCCCTCCAACGGCCATATTGAAGTATTTGGGGATATTTATCCTTTAAATAGATGAGGATGGATGCCGGGAACATATCCGATACATTGGAATGATGTTTTGATCCCTTGAGGCTCTAACGACAAATCTCTAAGGCTACTTGTGATCCATTTCCATCCTTGAAGATTGGGCTGCCTCTATATCAACTACTCTCACACTCTTGGCGCTCAAGGCTTCCTCTAGTTTGTTATAATTTATTTATTTCAATTGTTTAGTTCTTCATTGGGTTTGTATTAAAACAAACCATCCTTTTCTTCCTCACGTTCATTTTGGGTTTCTTGCTACAACCATAATAAAAAAAGAAAGATGTACGAAGGTGATCTAGCCTACCTTAAAACGGCTAGTGGGTTTCTTTCTACAACCATTAAAAACCAAGCTGAAGTATAAATCTCTCAACGGTTGAGTTGGGAGCGGAGACGTAGGCTTTGGTTTAAGCCGAACTCCGTTATCAAGTTTTGTGTGTTGCCTCATTTATTTCCGCTGCACTATTAACTTTGATTTTAAATTGTTAATTATTTTTTAAAAGGCAATTCACCCCCCCTCTTGCCATCACTCTCTGCCCAACATTTGGTATCAGAGGGAAGTTTGTGTAATACCTTAACCGGTTACAAACATAAAATCCATAGTGATGGCTTCTTCCTCACAAGCACCCGAAGGGTATTCCATGACTCGGGCTCCATTCTTTGATGGAACCGACTAAACTTATTGGAAAACTCGCATGATTACATTTCTTAGAAGTATTGGCTATCCTATATATAGAATTGTTATGCAAGGCTACACTCTCTCTAGAAAAGATGAGTCTAAATGGACCCCCGAAGACATTTCTAATTTGGAGCTTGATGGAAAAGCCATGAATGCTCTTCATTGTGGGTTAGACCATAATGAATTTAATCGTATTTCTACTTGCACCACTTCTCATGAAATTTGGAATCTTTTGGAAGTGACCCATGAGGGCACTAACAAAGTCAAAGACACTAGATTAGATATGTATCATCAAGACTTTGAAAGTTTCACCATGCACCCACACGAATCTATTAGGGAAATGTTTACTCGCTTTACTGATGTGTGTAATGGGAGAAAGTCTCTTGGAGATGATGTTTCTGCAGAGACGATGGTCAAGAAGATTCTTTGGGTCCTACCAAGCTCATGGGCTCCAAAGGTGACGGCAATCCAAGAAGCGAAAGATGTCAAGAAAATGCCGGTTGAAGAACTCATTGGATCACTTATGACCTATGAGATTACCATGAAGAGGCATGCCGATAAAGAAGGTAAAATCATCAAGGAGAAAAAAAACATACCATTCAAAGCAAAGCAAGAAAGCTCCTCCGATGATAGCGAATCTGAGATTTCTCAACTTGCAAGAAAATGAGCAAGTTCATGAAGAAAAAGAATAATTTTCAAAGGGCACGAAAGGAAGAGCCAAAAGAAGAAAAAGAAGTTACATGCTTTGAATGTGGAAATAAAGGCCACATCAAACCGGAGTTCTCTCTTTTCAAGAAAAGGTTAAAGGAAAAGAAAAACAAGAAGGTTTTCAAAGCGTCAACATGGAGTGCAAGTGATGACTCCATGTCTTCAAGCGACTCAAGCGATGAAGGTGGAAAATGCCTAATGGCACTTGATGAGGTATCCTCTTCCGAATCCTCTTCCTCATCTTCTTCTTTTAATAATGACATGTCTTATGAAGATCTCCAAAATGCGAGAGATCAGTTAGAGGAAGGTTTTCATGAACTTACCTCTAAATTTTTGGCCTTAAAAAAGAAACACAAAATTCTAATTTCTGAAAAAGATCAACTTCTCAAAAAGAATGAGGAACTTGCCCTTAAGGTCCAAGATATTCCAAATGTTGATTCTTTGAATTCAACTATTAAATATTTAAGGGAATCTCTTGCCAATTTCACCCAAGGTGAACAAAATTTGACCAAATTTCTAGGTTCTCAACGTTCGGCTAGAACCACACATGGACTTGGCTTTAACAAGCAAGCCACTTCTCCTAGAGCACCCACTACTTTTGTAAGGGGGAGCTCTCAAAATAAATTTTGTAATTATTGTAGAAAAAACGGACATATGATTTATGAATGCAATTGTAAAAATGCTAGATATGGCCGGCCCAAAATCATTACCTACTCGGATGAATATCTTAGGATGTATCCCTCTAGACAAGTATGGGTTCAAAAGTCTCTTTTAGCTAATCTTTCCGGACCCAAACTTATATGGGTACCAAAATCTATTCTCTCTTGATTTTGTAGGATAAACACCAAAGAAGTAGGACTTAGAAAGGCTCGTGGTATCTCGACAGCGGATGCTCGAGGCACATGTGTGGCGATCCCTCCGAGTTCAACTCCCTTGAAAAATTCGATGGAGGATACGTCACCTTCGGTGACAATTCAAAAAGCAAGATCGTCGGAATAGGTACCATTGGATTTGGTAGGACCTCCTTAATTAAAGATGTTTTATTTGTTAAAGGTTTAAAACATAATTTAATTAGCATTTGTCAACATTGTGATAGTGGTTTTTCGGTGAATTTTCAAAATGATTTATGCAATGTGTTTGATTTTCAAAACAAATTGATATTTTCTACTTCCCGTTTTCAAAATGTTTACATTATTGATTTAAAGTCTTTAGCTAGCCAAAATGTTAAATGTTTAAGTGCTCTTGACAATGAGTCTTGGCTTTGGCATAGAAGGTTGGGGAATTGTATCTCTCATTCACTTCTAAAGCTTAATAAGAACAAGCTCATCCGTGACCTTCCTAAACTTAAGTTTAAGAATGATTTGATTTGTGAGCCATGCCAACTTGGCAAGAAACACAAATCTTCTTTCAAATCTAAGAAGGAAGTGTCCACTTAAAAATCTCTTGAGCTCCTTCATCTTGATCTTTTTGGTCCTACCCTTGTAGCAAGTCTAGGTGGAAAATCCTATACCTTTGTCCTAGTAGATGACTTTTCTCATTTCACTTGGGTTTTCTTTTTAGCTCATAAGAATGATGCTTGTAGAACCTTTTTTAAATTCTCTAGGAAAGTAGAAAACGAAAAAGGATATAAAATTATATCGCTTCGTAGTGACAATGGAGGTGAATTCGAGAACAAAGAATTCGATGAATTGTGTTCCTCTCAAGGATACAATCACACCTTCTCTGCCCCTAGGACTCCACAACAAAATGGAGTGGTTGAAAGGAGAAACCAAACTCTCCAAGAAATAGCTCGAACCCTCCTTAGTGAATTCAACCTCCCTCAATATTTCTGGGCCGAGGCGGTAAACACTGCTTGTTATACTATCAATAAAGTCCTTGTAAGACCCCTTCTTAAGAAAACCCCCTATGAACTTTGGAAAGGAAAATTGCCCAAAGTTGGTTATTTTAAAGTGTTTGGTTGTAAATGCTTTATCCTTAACACAAAAGATAACCTAGGGAAATTTGATGCCAAATCCGATGAAGGTTTTTTTCTTGGGTACTCCAACTCACGCAAAGCCTATCGTGTCTTCAATAAACGTTCAAAAACCATCGAAGAATCATCTCATGTCAAATTTGATGAAACTCTTCCAAAACCTCATCCGGTCATTGAAGATGTTGAAGATAAGCTTGATAAACTTGAATTAAATGATTCCTCTTCTCCTCTCAAGGAGGATGATGATCATGAACCTTCTTCTCCTTCTTTGCCTTCCACCTTGCCTAAGGTTTGGAAACCTTCTAGAGACCATCCTTTAGAAAATGTTATAGGTGATCTTCAAGCCGGTACTCGAACTTGAAGATCAATCCTCAACGAGGTTGAACATCAAGCCTTTCTTTCTCAACTAGATCCTCAAACCATTAATGATGCCATTAATGATGAGAATTGGGTTCTTGCAATGCAAGAGGAACTAAATCAATTCTCTAGAAATGATGTTGGACTCTTGTTGAAAGACCCAATGATCATCCAATTATTGGCACTAAATGGGTTTTTTGGAACAAACTTGATGATCAAGGAAATATAACCCAGAACAAGGCTCGCCTAGTAGCTAAGGGCTATAATCAAGAAGAAGGAATTGATTATGGTGAAACCTTTGCGCACGTTGCTAGATTGGAATCCATTAGGATCTTGTTGGCATTCGCCGCTCACTTAAATTTCAAACTTTTTCAAATGGATGTTAAAAGTTCTTTTTTAAATGGTTTTAATTCAGAAAAAATCTTTGTTGAACAACCCCCCGGTTTTGAAGATCCAAAATTTCCAAATCATGTTTTTAAGTTAACCAAGGCTCTATATGGCTTAAAACAAGCCCCTCGGGCTTGGTATGAGCGGTTAACAAAATTTCTTTTAGAAAATTATTTTAAAATGGGTCAAGCTGATTGTACCCTATTTTTAAAACACACTTCAAAAGATCTTTTAATTGTCCAAATTTACATTGATGATGTTATCTTTGGTTCAACTAAAGAATCACTTTGTACTGATTTTTCAGATTTAATGAGAAAAGAATTTGAAATGAGCTTTATGGGGGAATTAAAATTTTTTCATGGTTTTCAAATCATTCAAAATTCAAATGGTATTTTTCTAACCCAAGGCAAATACACAAACGAACTTTTAAGTCGTTTTGGTGTGGATCAAGTAAAGGAAATTAGTACCCCCATGAGTACTTCTTGTAAACTTATGTTAGATGAAGCCGGGAAACCGGTGGATAACAAGCTTTATAGGAGTATGATCGGGAGTCTACTTTACCTAACCGCGACCCATCCTGACATCATGTCCAGTGTTTGCCTTTGTGCTCGTTTTCAAGCCAATCCCAAAGAATCTCATTTTAAATCGGTCAAAAGAATTTTTAAGTATTTAAAAGGATCCAAAAACATTGGTTTGTTTTATCCCTCTAATACTTCTTTCAAACTTTCTTCATATTAGGATGCTGATTTTGGTGGATGTCAATTAGATCGTAAGAGTACTAGTGGAACCTGTCATCTGCTAGGCAAGTCCCTTGTTTCATGGAGTAGAAAAAAGCAAAACTGTGTTTCTCTTTCTACTGCCAAGGCCGAGTACGTAGCAGCTGGTAATTGTTGTGCCCAAATTATTTGGATGCAGCACACTCTCTTGGATTATGGCCTTTCCTACGATCATGTCCCTATACGGTGTGACAACACTAGTGCCATTAGTATTTCTAAGAATCCAATACAACAATCTAGGACAAAGCATATAGATTTAAGGCATAATTTCCTTCGTGACCATTTTCAAAAAGGGGATATCACTTTGGACTTCATTTCTACTGATTTCCAATTAGCTGATATTTTTACCAAACCGCTCCCAGTTGAACGTTTTGATTTTATTAAGGGGGAGTTAGGAATGATTCGTCAATGAGGACTATTAAATATTTGACTCTTTTTGGCTTGCTTATTTTTTTTAAGTGATTTAAACTCTTTTTTATTTTATTTTAATTTTTTATTAATTTTAATACCACCGGTCAACCGGTGGTACAGCACCGGTTAAACGGTGGTGTCGGGCTTTTCTTTTTTGGGTCGCCCGGAGGAAGGGTTAAAATTAAACCTAAACCCTTCCGCTCCCATTCCACTCTCTCTCTCTCGTGCGCCTCCTCCAGACCCGCGGCTCCTCCTTGCCCTAGCCTCCCTTCTTCCTCCTTGCCCTCTCAAACTCCATTCTTCTCTCAATCTCTCTCAATTTTTTTCCTTTTGCCATCATGGGTCCTCTCTCTTCACGTAAAGGAAAGGGCATCGCTCAAGAAGCACCTCCTCCTCCTTCAATCCCTCAACATTCGGACATTTGGCATGACAAAGTCATTCTGCCTGGTAGAGTGATTGACTATTCTTGGCTCTCCTCTGCTCATCTCGAGCTTTTCTCCATTATTTAATATCAACACTGGCATTCCTTTTTTGAACCTCCTGAGAAGGATGTTATTTATCCCCTTCTTGTCAAAGAATTTTATGCTCAACTGACGTGGTCGGTTTCTGACGACGTCGATACCATTTCCACCACCGCTCTTGGGAAACCCATCACTTTCACTTCTTTGGAGATTGCCAGGATGCTAGGAGTTCCTCATGTTGGACCTCATGCATTTGCTCAGGGGGAGTTTCCTCGGGACCCTGATTTTGATCTTGCTGTCGCTCTTGAGCATCTTACAGGGCAGCCCAACGATCCAATTTTCAAGATCTCCCAGCTCACCCCTAACCATCGCATCATTGAGCGCCTCATTCAGACCGCCATTGCACCCCGTATCGGTGATCATGATACGGTGAAATTTATTGATATTTATCTTCTCTCTTATATCACCAGAGGCATTCATTTCAATTTGGTCGGGTTCCTGTTCCGGGCCATGTCTTATGTGGCTGAGCACCCGCGCCGGTCCAAAACTCTACCTCACGGGCGCTTGTTGACCAAAATCTTTACCTTTCTTGATGTCCCTCTCCGTGCTACCTCCTTCGAGCAGCCAAAGAAGGATAGCATCATCAATTTTATGATGGTGCAACGGATGAACATTCGTTGGCATCCTTGGCGTCAGGAGTGGATTACTGACAAGGATGGCCTTCTCAAGGCTTACTCCCCTCAGACACATTCACACCCTCCTTCCCATGCCATGCCTCCTGCTATTGCCGCTACCTATCCTCTTTCAGATAGTGAGGACAGTGGTGCTGATGAAGAGGAAGGGAGTGGTGACAGCGAAGGTGAGGCTGCTGCTGCTGGTGATGAGGAAGATGGAGCGGGTGATGATGCACCAGAGCCTGCTGAGGCTGTGCCCCCTCCCGCTGATACTGGTGGCTTGTCGGTGATGGCTGATTAATTCCTTCGCTACCAGGATCAAATTGAGACCCGTCTCGACTTGCAGTTTTCTTACTTCAGCTCTCAGTTTGATCAGCTCCACTCTCGGATCGATTCTCTTGATCGTCGCTTTGAGGCGGTCCAGGCTCCTCCAGCTCCTCCGACCTTCAGGCGTCGTCGTCACTCTCGGCCCTCTAGGAGTGAATAGAGCCTTTCCTGTTTTTTGACTTGTCTTTGTATTTTTATTTTGAACTTTCTATGTAACATTTCATCTTTTATAAAATTCATGTTGTCTTATCTATCAATCCTTTTTGTCATTGCTTACTTCCTTATTATTGTTTTTCAAATTTTCTTTCATACTTTTCCTCCTATTTTGATAATCCCAAAGGGGGAGAAAACCTCTCTATTACATAGTTACTTATTTCATTTAATTAAGTGCTCTTTTTAAGTGCTCTTTTTTATTGATTTCAGTTGTTTCTTTTAAATGACCTATGGTTACAATTTCAAAATGAACCATTCTCTTTATTTCAATCCTTTAAAGATTAATATCATTTTCAATACATGATACATCTATGAAATTCTTGTATTAAAATGATCTCTAAAATTTTCCATGTCCAAGTTTCTTATTTCTTTTTTACTTGGCATATCCTTTTTAAAAGCTTTCTCATTTGTGATTGTGATCATCAAAATAAGGGGAGATTGTTGTACCCCTATCTCTTGGATTTTAATGATCACAATCACTCTCATCATGTTATAGCTTGTTTTCAAGTATTTTTTATGATAGGAAAAAGGTTGCCAAAGAGTTGTCCCAAGAAGACTGGAAAAGGACTCTCTGAGTCCACCGGCCTACCGGTGGATTCCCACCGGCCAGCCGGTGGTCTCTGGCAGAAGCAATGCTCTCTGCCGGGTTCCACCGGCCCGCCGGTGCCTGACCACCGGCCCGCCGGTGCCTGACCACCGGCCGGCCGGTGTCCCCGCACCGTCCTGCCCGTGGAACCCAGACAGAAAGCTCTGCCTTCTGTCTGGAGCACCGGCCAGCCGGTGGCCAAGCACCGGTAAGCCGGTAAGCCCAGTCAAACTAGTCGTTGGGCTTTGACCAGACTTGCCCACTTGACCCCCAACGGCTCCGAAAGCCCTCCAACGGCCATATTGAAGTATTTGGGGATATTTCTCCTTTAAATAGACGAGGATGGATGCCAGGAACATATCTGATACATTGGAATGATGTTTTGATCCCTTGAGGCTCTAACGACAAATCTCTCAGGCTTCTTGTGATCCATTTCCATCCTTGAAGCTTGGGCTGCCTCTACATCAACTACTCTCACACTCTTGGCGCTCAAGGCTTCCTCTAGTTTGTTATAATTTATTTATTTCAATTGTTTAGTTCTTCATTGGGTTTGTATTAAAACAAACCATCCTTTTCATCCTCACTTTAATTTTGGGTTTCTTGCTACAACCATAATAAAAAAAAAGCAAGCTGTACGAAGGTGATATAGCCTACCTTAAAACGGCTAGTGGGTTTCTTACTACAACCATTAAAAAGAAAGCTGAAGTATAAATCTCTCAACGGTTGAGTTGGGAGCAGAGACGTATGCTTTGGTTTAAGCCGAACTCTGTTATCAAGTTTTGTGTGTTGCCTCTTTTATTTTCGCTGCACTATTAACTTTGATTTTAAATTGTTAATTATTTTTTAAAAGGAAATTCACCCCCCTCTTGCCATCACTCTCCGCCCAAAAAATGTTTCATATATGACATATATATATGATTCTTTAACTATAATATAAATATATATTATTTAATTTTCATTCTCTTAAATGTGGAAAAGAAGTGAAAGTAGGGTTCATGTGTATGTACAACTTATCGTATCCATTAATGGTTCATTTCATTTTCTATCTCTAATTATTATGGATTATTATAAAGAAATATATGGTGAATATGTATGATATTTATATCAAGTATTAAATTCTTTATATTATGTAATCATGATAACTTAATAAGAACAAAAATAACAAGTTAGAACATACTCGAGAAATGAGGCGATTAACACCCGTAATACTGATAATAATTAATGATTGTTAAAAAATAAGTAATAAGATATTATAAGATCATATGTGATATTAAAAATATTATTATGGTTATTTTATAATTTATTGAAATATTTAAAACAATTATACATGAATTTAAAGGATTTTAACCCTAAATAAAACACAACGTAATGAATTTTCAACTCACTTTTTACATCTATGAGATAAAAGTCATATCCACAAAAAAACTTCATTTTTGTGGTGTAAATAATTCCCATTTTAATATATGATATCATGAAATAATTTATATTCATTTTATTTATAGTTTCATTTTAATTTATTTCATTCGTGGGGATTATAATTCTAAAGCTACCAAGTAGTAATGGAATTTGTCTCATACTCTATTCTTTGAGACATACTTTATTTTTGTGCATCTAATTTCTTATATATTGTGTAAATACTTCCAATTTGGAATGTAATACCATTATTCATTAATTATTCATGAAATTTTGATTTTTAATTTTAATTATTTTATTTATTGGGATTTGAATTAAGTGTTACCATGTGTAAAACAACTTTATAACCAAATTTCTTTTATTTGGGTTATATTACTTCCTCTATGGTGTTAATATTCTTAAATAATGTGTGTAATCACTTTTTTACTATATAATTTTTTATTTTCAGATATTTTCTGTGGATTTAAATTTGAAGAACATTTTGTATTCATTAATTTACCCTCACAACAAGGTTATGGTCTTTTCAAGGGTTCACTTCATAATCTCATTTTGTTTGGATTATTTACATTTGAATTTCTATCAGAGAAAATTAGTGGATCCTTATTTTATAAACCTTTTCTTTTTCGTTTCTTATAGTTTTTCATAAACTTTTACCAGTAATGTTTCCATTTTTTCACTCATTGGTACTCATAATTTTTAAGAAAATGTTTTAAAAAACCAATCCTCATTTATCTCTTTAGTCAATGAACTTATTTTCATCTAAGAATCCTTTTTTATATGTATTAAATTTTTTTACACAATCCAAAATGATTTAGTAAATAAACTTTTATACTTTTTTCTTTAAATTTATTTATTGGAATATTCTTATGGCATTCCAAACATGGAACTTTCTCCAAACAAATAACATTACAAACCTTTTACCCTACAAATAAAATGTTCTCTTTACCTCATATGACATGTACATAATTACCATCCATCATTTCATTGAAGCTTCAATTTTTAGTTCAAAATGCTATTTTTTAAAGAAAATGTTTATAAAACTGATTTTTAATGAAAATTATTTTCAAATTGTTTTTTTAAAACAAAAGGAAAATATTTCCTCCATGAATCTTTTTAAAATGTTTTTTATATTATTTCCATTCATCCGCAAAAAAAATTTATTTTCACTCTACTTAGATATGTTGTATTGATACCATCCTTATTTTTCCTCTGGATTTTTTATTATTGATTTTTTAAGGATAGTATTGACATTCAATTCCTTGATTACATTGATAGTACCCTTGAAATATTCAATCTCCTATGATCATTGGACATTAAATTTCCACTAATTATTTATATAATTTATCATTTTTATTACTATTTTATAAACTATATACCATTTTTACATATGATGTTTACATTAACACTTATTTGATTATGTTGGGAAATATTGATAAATACTATTATTTATTAAATAAGGATATTTTTTATGGGATATTGTTTATTATTTATTTCAATTATACAATAATATGAATGTTATGGACTGGTTATGATGGGTGGGGCTTGAACATTATATAACCTCTAGGTACATTGATAGGTTCTCATGAGGCTAATTATTTTTGAAAATTAAAAAGGTTTCTACCTATAGTTTAAAACCATATTGTGATAGGTCTATATGGTATGGGTTTTAATGTGCCTCAAACATGACATCTAATAATTAAGCACTGCCTTCATTTTGATTCAGTTATTTTTTATCCATTTAATTTTTCATTTACAAATATATGAATACATTCCAATCTCATTTCATTTACTAAATTGAATGTGTTGTAGTTAGTTTCCATGATTGGTTAAATATAACTTATATAGTTATTTTAATGGCATGTATTTCACGTTATTACCATTCCATATTTTTAGGTACTTCTTTCTTAGTTTATTGATTACATGAAATTTTATTTACCTTTCCATAATATTTATTCTTATAAATTCATTATTTCTTCCACTATTCTTAACAATTATTGAGAATTTTATTTCAACTATATTTTATCTATCTTCCCCAGGAATCTAAGAAGAGTACTATGAAAGATCATGGTAGTGCTAGATTGAATAATGATATTATCCACGCAAGAAAAAAAATTTGTAGATAGTGTATTAATTTGTAATACAGTTCTCATGTATATTTTTGGTTTACCAATACTAATAATCTCTTTAGTCCTTTGGGATTTTATTCTTTATAATCATGTTAATGTAATGGTGGTAGACATTGGCTCAAAACTTTTGGCGGAGAAGGTTTAGTAGCAACCATGGGAAAAATATTTAAGAAAAATACATTATAGAACATATCACTAAGGTAGAATTTTAGGATTAGAATAAAATAAAATCCTAAAGTTTTGGCATAGTAGATATTTTGTGGGTCTTCTTAGAAAAAAAATATTTTTCTAGATACTACAAGAGGACATGGTTCTCTTACAAATGTATATAGGAGTAATGATTCTGAAAATGTGTGTTGGGCCTGACTTGAGTGTAACCTAGTAAACAATAAAGAATCCTTACTTCACATCTGGTTTGACACTCTTAGGGGATATTCGTAGGATAATTCACATTTTCATTAAAACCCATTATGAATTATTTGAATAGACAATGAAAAATAACTACCAAGGTTAAACCTTAGACCAAGGAAGGACCTATGTTAATTTAAAATGGTTGAAGTATTAATGTATTTAGGTAGTATTGATAACATTATATAAATGTAAATTTAGAGATTAAACTTATTTTAAGGATTATCTTCATATTTAAATTTGAAAATATATTAATATTGTTTTATAAAAGGAAAACATTTCTGTCAAATAACAACCCATAAAATCAAAAAATCCCTCTGTACTTGAACCCTTGACCAAAGGATGATAAGGGTTTCATGGATACCACTAGCCTATGCAATGTTTAGGTTAATTTTACATTGTTTTCAGTTAAGAAATTTGATGAATAAAAATTAATGATGAACCAGTAGTATCAATTTTAAGTTTTATTGATTAATGTATTAACCATTTTGTCCTTGAAGAATAGTTATAGATATATAGTTCTAATTTTAACTCTTTTATGGGCCTTAGGATCCAATTAATTTGTATTTTAGTCCTTCTAGAGTCAAATTTAATTTTTGGATATCAAATTATTATAGTAAGGGATGAATTATAATTTAATAATATCCCCACCAAAAAATGGATTTGATCATATAAAATTGAGACATATCATGTAAGTATATTTCTTTATATTAGTAGGTAGTAAAATAATTAACCAGAATTAAGAAAATGTTCTAAAAAAAGTTGTCCTAATAAATTAATTTGTGAGGATCCAAAGGACTTTTAAATCTTCAGGGATTTATATCTTTGAGGCCCTGAGCATTCATTGATCATTTAGTTGTTTGTGATCGATGACCTTAATTTCTCTATATAAATATTTATGATTTTACTCCATGTACATATGTCCACTTTCTACTAATTTTCTCATACATTGAGACTTAGTTATATGTTAGTCCATGTGTCCATTGAACATCACATTCTCTATTTTATGGACAATGTTTTATGTACTCTTCTCATGATATGGAATTTGGATATAAGAAATATCGAAAAAATTATTAGTTAGGTTGGGTTTAAACTGTGAGGACACAATTTAATTAAGTTAGAGATAATTTGACATCCCAAAATTCTAAAGTAAGAACATTGAATTCAATATCATGCATGACACGCAGAACCAAACACATAAGGTAATATAATATCTTAAGACATTACAATATAATTACTATTTAAAATAAATTCATTATATGATATAGCTTCTAATGCATGAAATAGTGAGTTATCTATCATTACACACAACAAATACTTTCCTTGATAGCTTCTGTTACACACAAGACCGAGTTTTACCAAATGACTATATATTATTAAAATACTATTATTTAATATAATAAAATATAAAAAATATGTTAAATTAGTGTTTATGAATAGTATTAACATACTTATGAAAATTTATGGTTTACAAAAATATTATTCGAATTCATTGGTTAAAAATTAATTAGATAAAAATATAATAACTAATTGAATATAAAGGGAATGTTTTTATACAAACTATTTTTATGCTTAAAAAATTATTTTATACCAATAAATTAAATTAATTAAAATTAGTGAGTTATATTATTATAATATTATATATATCTATATATATTATATTAAATAAAATATTATTGACATTAATTCAATAGATTTCATAAGAAAAAGATAAGAACAGACCCAATTTTACTCATAAAAATCTATATTTTTATAAAGGCATGTTTACAAAAATATAATGTAAAACCTATTTTAAATCCAATTTTTGTAAATTTCATAAATTATATATGTCAATATAATTTACTTTTATTAAATATATCCATTAAAATTATTTTATGATTCATTTTTAATATTTTTATTTAAAGTATCATTTTTATTGAATACTGAACAATACTGAATTATAATTCAGAACTCATTTTTCATATAATTTATTTACATAGTTAAATTATATCTAATTTTTTAACAAAAATTATATAAATTATAAATGATTAATCTAATTTAGGTAATTGGAAATAATTTCACCATGAAATTGAATATATAAACTTAGAAAACTTTTGAATGTTTTTACTTTAAAACCTTGCATTGTCGTCCTGTTTCCAAGATTAAATTTAAATTAATTTATTCCACATCCATGGTCTAAATTTGGAAAAATGGATTAATTATTTGTAAAAATATTAATTTATAATATATATTATTTTAAAATTTTTTTTGACCAAAAATATTATTGAAAGGTATTAAAATTAATTATAGTGATTAATAGAAAAATGAGCTTAATATATAACTCAAACTTAAACTTAAAGGAATAAACATCATAGAAAAATGTCCAAAATCTATTTTATGGATATATTTTGATTATATCCTCAATTTTTTATAATATTTACCATTAGTTGAGGCACATGTTGTAAGGGATACCTCTCAATAGTGTTTACCTTTTTATATTTTCAAGAATGCCATTACTTCTCCACTATTAAAAGTCACCAACCCCTACCATTTATTCACCACTATAAAGATATTTATAACAAAAAAATTATTCTAAAATATATTCAAAACATCCAAACCATTATCCTGGAGCCTATTTTGGGTATAAATCCAACCAACGAATCCCTTTAGTGCAAACCAAAAATAGTTAACCGAAGAAGAGGTAACATACTTCCTCAAGCTCTTTTGTTTTATTTTCATTCTCCATCCCATAAAATATTATTATTACATGCTTAAATAATAACACAACTATATTAAATATTCTGATATTATAATATTATAATACTTTGACCTATAATTAAACACATTTCCATCAAATGGGTAATGAACTTATCATTCATGTATGGAAAAATACCGCCTCGCAAAACGGTGATGGTTCGTTCATCCATTACCGCCAATAATGAAAGGAATTATGAAGGAAAAGATATTTACATATGATATATATTATATTTATAGTGTTTCTATTTTTATGTAATTAGTATATAACACATAACCTTATGCTTTCCATTTTCGGTAAATACGACAACATCGTTTGTAAAAGTGTTGACTACTGCTTCCTCAAAACGATGTGATTCATTCACACTATACATGGAACGTATAAATGATGGTTTCAAAAAAACTAAATCACATATATGGAATAAATATGATACTAAAATTATAATATAAATATATATATTTTAATTTTCATTCTTTTAAATATGAAAATAAAAAAAAATATCATTCATGCGTACGTATGGCCTACCATCTTCATGAACTGTGCATTTAATTTTCTATCTCAAATTATTATGGATTATTATAAATATATATATAAATATATAATATATAATATTTTCATAATTTTTTACATTATTAATTTGATTAAACCGTGATCAAATTTTTCGGAACATAAATAACAAGTCAGAACTAACTCGACAACCTAGGCAATTAACACCCGAAATAGTAAAAATAAGGATTGATTGTTAACATATGGGTAATAATATATTTTAAGAAAATAACATATAATATTATAAATATTATTATGGTTTTGGTATATATTGGGGAGATTTTTAAAACCATTATACATTATGTTGAAGTATATTCACCTAAAATGAAACACAAGGTAACAAATTTTAATATCACTTTTTAGATTTATGAGATAAATGTCATCTCCACCACCTACTTATTTTGTGTGGTGTACCTACTGACCATTTTGATATATTAAATAATTAATTTTTTTAACTTCATTATTTTTATAGTTTCATTTAATGTTATTTCATTCATGGGGATTATAATTCTAAAGTTGAGAAGAGGCATGGGACTTAGTTTAAAACTCCATTCTTTGAGATATACTTTATTGTTCTGTAAAACAATTTCTTATATATGGTGTACATAATGATGCTTTCACATGTAATATCATTATTCATTAATTATTCAAGATTTTTTGATATTTAATATTAATTATTTCATATAAGTGGATTTAAATTATACATTACCAAGTGTAAAATAATTTTATAACCCAATTTATTTTCTTTGTTTTAAATTTATTTAGTATTGTCATTAATATTCTATGATTGTGTGTGTTATAATTTTTTTATCTATTGTTTTATTTAAAATTATTTTATGTGGATTCATATTTGAAACACATAATTTAATCATTATTTTACACTCACATCAATGTTATGGTCTTTTTAAGTGTATACTTCAAAATATAATTTCGTTTGGGATTGTTTGGACATGAATTTCCATCAGAAGAAATTATTAGATCATTGTATAATAAACCATTTAATTATATTCTCCGCTATTTTTTCATATCCTTTTCTAAGTAATAGTACCATTTTTTCACTCTTTATTACTAAAAATATTTTAAAAAATGTTTTTATTGAAATCGGAATTTATTTCTCTCTTTAGTCGAAGAACCCATTGTTTTCTAAAAAGAATATTTCTTAAAATATTTTAAAAATATATTTACTCTTTTCCAAAATGATTTATTAAAGAATTTTTTACCCTTATTTATTTTTTTAAAATGTTTTTAAATGAATTTTCTTATCTCTTTCCAAACAAGTCACTTTCCCATCATTTTACCTTATAAAAGGAATGTTCATTTTTCCACATATGACATGTAAATAATTAACCGATGTTGTTTCTTTTAAGAATTATTTATAAGTTTAACAGTTTAATTTTTTTAGAAATTTTTTTTACAAGAAATTTTCAAAAAAAAGTATTTTAAATTTTTTTAAATAAATAGTATTTTTCTGTTAATAAATTTTTAAATTATTTTTAAAATTATTTCTATTCGTCAATAACATCAACCCTTTATTTTAATTCTTATATGGATATTTGATATTGATACCATCCTTATTTTTCCTTTATATGGTTTAAGATTTATTTTTCCTGGTATAGTATTAAAATTCACTTATTTAATTCCTCTATTAGTCCCGTTAAAATATTCAATTAACTATGATCACTATAAATTTAATTTACCCTAATTATCCGTATCACATATCATGAAAATTGTTATTTCCTAAATTGTATACCATTTTTACATATGGGGTTTACTTTGATAGTTATATTATTATATTAAGAAATATTGACAAATCCATACACCTGATTCAATATTGATATTTTGTAAGGAATGTTGTTTATTATTTGTTTCGATTATTAATTATGAGTAATGCTATGGAAAAGTAATGATTGGTAGGGATCATAATTTAAATGGCCTCTCGATGCATCGATAGGTTCTCATGAGACAAATCATTTGTGAAAACTAAAAATGTTTCTTCCTTTAGTTTTGAACCATCTTATGAATGGTCTTGATAGTATATGTTATCATGTTTCTTAGACTTGACATCCAATAATTAAAAAATTCCCTAATTTTGATTTAGTTATTATTTATCCAAGAGATTTATCATCAAAATATCTATAGATACATTTCATTCTTAGTTCATTGATTAAATTTTATGTGTTTTAGTTATTTTCCTTTCCATGTTGATTATTCCTTATACAGTTATTTTAATGTCACATGTTTCTAGTATTTACCCTTACATATTGTTTAGGGACTTCCTACTCAATTTTTCGATTACATGGCATGTCATTTACCTTTCCATAATGATTATTCTCATTTATTAATTATTGAGTCTGCTATGCTTAAGCCTTGCTAAGTATTTGAGATTGCACTTATTTTATTTCTTTTATATAGGAATCCATGAAGTGTATTAAGAAAAATATGAAATAAAATTCTAGAAGGAATAATGTCATTATACAATAATGAAAAAAAATTATGTTGTAATTAGTGTATTTAGTTGTAATACAAAACTCATTTATGTGTCTTGTTTAGCAAGACTACAAATATCTTTTGTTCTTTAGGATTTCATTACTTATAATAATTCCAATGTAATGGTAGTAGACATCAGATCTGGGATTCTGGGATCATGATGATATATATATAAGGATTTTATGTAGATGTATAACCATAATAATTTTCAAGATTATTTTAAATGGTAGTAGTGGATATGAAAAATTTATTTAATGGTATGGTCATATTTTATGGAAAAAAACTTGATTAGGGGAAAGTAACCCTTAATATATTTAAGAATAAAATAAAATGGATTTTAGTTTGGATAAATAGATTATTAATTTGGATGAAGTAAATTGGATAAAATAAATTACCACCTAACTAATAAAGGATTTTTGGAAAAATTAGTTTATGATATCATTTATAGAGTTTATATAATTATTGGATCTATAGAATATATTCCATAATTTTAAGTTTTATTCATGTAATGAGGAAGAATGATTGTTTTCATTAAGGTTATATTGTAATTTGGTTTATTTCCATGTTTGAAGATATTTTATGATAATGGTGCTCACATTTTTGGTTTGGGACAATCAAGGGCCACTTTATATTATATGGGTATTAATGATATGTTTATTTTATAAATTTAGTGAACTTCTTCCTAAATTTTTGGATTTTAATCATTATAAATTGTTAAATGGTTAACAATTTATGAAATGGTTTATGAATATGGTTTTGCAGATTAACATAATATTTTTTATGAATATTGGATAACATGTTCTAACTATTTTTATTTAATGATAAAGAAATAACAGAATAATGAATTATCTTACTATTTATGTATCATATGGTACTTTAGTGATTCAAAAACTAAAAAATCACATTTTTATTGCAATAAGAGTGTATGTTTAAATTGGTCAAGGAACAACCAAAGGGTGAGATTTCACATATGAAAGGGAATGAAATAAAGTAATTATATATTTTTCTAAAATTATTCACTTTAGGAAAAGGGCCATGAAATAAAATATTATCCTATTATAATCATTTTTATGATATCAATAACCTTTTTCAATCCTTTTGGATTATGGATTTTTTATCATTAACTTTATCCAAACCTTGTTCTCTATCACTATCAATTGGTATTTGGGTGTTAGTTTTCTCTTCGATGTCCATGTTTTCAATTCTCACTTATGTAATACTATATAGAAACCAATTTATGAGTTACTTTGGGAAACCGTTATATTTTTAACTTTCCCTTTTGAAATGAAGTTATATTATTCATTTTTACAATTTGGGTTTCTTTGAAAGGAACCTTCAAGTACTAAACCATTGATAACCCAAAAAAATTTCAAGGTAAAATTCATTTTAAGGGAGCATAATGTAACACCCCATGTTTTTATGAAATATTTACTTTCTAAATATATTAAATTTCTTTGATGGCTTTCATTTCATGCTACACCAAGATAAGATTTCATTATACACAAAATTAAGATAATATTTATTTATATCCAACAACATTATAAAATATTTCTATAGGATATACTGTGTTTTTATTGAGGTATATACAACACTGAGTTAATATTTATCTATATGCAACACTAATCTTATATTTTATTATGCGCAACACGTATTTTAATTGAAAATGTGAATTATTATTAAAATATTATTTTAGTTATCACCTAGATATTTGAATGGAAAGTTTGAAAATAAGTTAATGAATTATAAAAATATTTTTAATAAATGTTTATAAAATTAATTATTTAGTAACCAATTAATTCAAAATGATAGTAATAACTTTTTTATAATAAAGAAATTTATTTTCTGAAATGATAATTTTATATGCACAAAAACATTTTATCTTAATAAATTAAATATAATTCTTTTAATAAATGATCTTAATAAAATATATATCATATATTTGACAAAATATTTAACAATCATCTTATGTGTCTTATATAGAGCAGATAACAAAAATTCTAATTTTATGCATTAAAATATGTATTTTTTTAGAATTTTTAACGCCATTTATTGGTGTACTTAATTTAAAAATTAATTTTGAAAAATTTGTAAATTATATTTAAAAAATAAAATTTATTTTTGAATTAGGAACATAAAAAATATTTTAGGGTAAATAGTTTTATTTTTCTAAAATATTTCATTTTTTGATAATTGGAAAAAATACTGACTTTTCATTGAAAACTATTTTTTTAATTTAATATATTTATATAGTTAAATTATATATTTAATTTGTCTTAATATATATTTATTTATATTTTACATATATTAACCCAATTTAGTTCATTGGAATTAATTTTACATTGATATTAGATATAAAATCATTTCAAACATTTGAATATTTTCACATTAAAAACATATTATCTTGTCTCATCTATGGATTATAATAAGATTAATTTATTCCTCTTATGGAATTGTAATTTTAATAAATGGATTCCATATTTGTAATCATATTAATTTTTAAATTATAAAAATTCAAACTTATTTTTTTACCGTAATTATTAGTGAAAACATTTAAAATTAATCCTGTTGATTAAGAGATAAATGAGTTTACTATGGGACTAAACATTAAACATATAGGAAAATGACTTTTTAACTTCTATAATGGAAATATTTCTACTATATACCCTATTATATTAAATATTGTTCGTTATTGGAGGGATATTATCTATGGGGGGCCTCTCAATAGTGATTACTGTTTCGTATATACATGAATGTCACTCCTCCTTCATTATAAATTGTAATTAACTATACCCACTTAATCTCACATCGAAGGAATTTTTTATAGTCAAATAAATATCTAAAAATCTTATAAAATTCAAAAATATTAAATTAGAATCATAACTTTAAGAATAAATCCAACCGAATAAATTCCTTTGGCAAAAACCAAAAAGAGTTACTCGAAGAAGTGGTAACATTCATCAACGTGAATTTCTATTTTTTACCTATCAATCCCCTTAAATTAGTATTATTAAATTATTATATAAAAAATAAGTGTCCAAAATATACTATTTTGTGGTTATGTTAAATTTAATACCTACAAATTTATACACTTCCATCAAATGGGATACACAATCATCGTTCGTGTGTACGGCAGATTGCTTCCTCACGAAGTAATGTCATTCGTTCTTCCATTACAAACTCTTAAAGTTTAAAATAATGATGTATGTAATGTTTATATATGATATAAAATATATTTAGGATTTATTTATTCTTTTATTAATATTTTATATTCCATACCTTCATGATTTAAATTTTGTGAGTATATGATAATGTCGTCCATGAGTACGGTGGACTACCGTCTTGCGAAGCGATGTGATTTGTTCACAAATTACATATAATATATTAATAATAGGTTAAATATATATATGTGATATATATATAATAAAAATTATAATTTAATTGTTATATATATATATTAGTTACTTCATTTCTATCAATGTAACAAGAATATGGAAACTGTGTACTTCTGTATATATGATTTAGCATCTCCAAGAACAGTGTATTTCATGTCCTATTTCTATATTTTATAGATTATTATAAATACATATCTAATTAAAATACATTATAATTATTTCATAATTTACATTCTTGAAATAATTAAATCACGAACAAAGTAATAGGATAAAAAATAATAGGTCAAAATAGATATGAAAAACAAAGCAGGTATTTCCCAAAAGATAACATTAACATGGAATTGTAAATAAACTCATAAAATTAAGTAATAAGTAAATAATATATGGTATTATATACATTACTATGGTTATTTTATAGATTTATAATAAACATATATTTATTATACAGTAGGTTTGAAAAAGTACAATGAGATTAATGCCTTAAGGGAAGGTGATTTCTAGTCTCACTTTAATTTCTGAGAGACTGATGCCATATTCACCACTCGTCTCTTTTGGGTGGTGTATATAATTAAATATGAAATTATACATCATTAATAGACCAAATTTAAGGATAAATAATGTTTTCATGGATGTCATTCTTTCAAGTGGATTATAATTCAGAAGTTACTCATGTAATAAGGGAATTTTATCTCACTTTTTACTTTAGTCAGACATGCTATATTAACAACCTCTTTATTATAGGGGTGTATATATTTCCCATTAATATAATTTAGGATTATTATACATAGATTTTTTTATTTACACATCCATTTGATGATATCTCTTTCAAGGGGTTACATTTTTAAAGTTACCAAAGTGGTAATATAATTTTGTCTCAATTTTCCTCCTTTGAGACACATATTATGTTATAAAGCTATATTATTTTACGAGGTGTATATACTACCCATTTTAGGTGTTATATAATGAACATAATTATTCTAATGATATTTTAGTCTTCATTTAATGTTATTAATTCATGGGGTTTTTGATTCATTGTTACCAAATTGGTAATAGTTTAATGTTATAATCTCATCATTTATCGGGATTGATTCTTATCATACTTCCATTGATGAAATATTATGATCCATATCTCAATAATTATCATGAATTTTATTATCATATATTTATTCATGATATATATATATGTAATTTAAAATATTTACACTTTTTATAACTTTTGATTATTAAGAAAGCGTTTTTAATAAAATCTAACCTTATTTGTCCTTTTGGTCAGAAATCTATTTTATTCAAAAACCATATTTTATAAAAATGTATTAAAAAATGATTCTAAATTTTATTTTAAGAATATTTTAAATGAAAATTATTTTGAAATAATGTGTTCTAAAATAATTTTATAATGCTTTTCAAAGCATCCTTTATATGTTTTCAAGGTTATTTTCAAAGAAAATGGTTATCAAAATGTTTTATGATTTGAAAAGTGTTTTTGAAATAAGAAATAATTTTTTGCACAATAAATGTTTTAAATTTTTTATAAATACTAATTCATATGTTTTAAAAGTTTTTTTCAATTAAAAGTGTTTTGAAAAAAGAAATTTATTCAAAAATTTATTTCCAAAGAAAGGTTATTTTTATTAAGAAATGCTCTAGGTGATCATTAAAAATACTTATCCATATAAGATGACATTCTTTAATATAATTTATGACTTTTTAGGACTATGAACCAAGTATAAAATTCTTAATATTTATTTGATTTTTTTTTTAAATTACAAGTTGATTATGAAACTCATTTCTCTTAACAAGGTTATACCATGATAAAATGCTTATGAATCATGCTTCCTTTCATGAGTTACTCTTTGATGAAATGACTAAGAAACCTATATTTTTTACATAGTTTATAATATAATGAAATATTTATGATGACCATATAATTTCATGGGTTATGATATGATTATTATGGAACCCATCTCGTTTTATAAACATGATATAATGAATGTCTTATTATATTGTGGAACACATATATAAGATTTCATTATGTGATTAGTGGGACCTATATATCTTTCAAATATATTGGGAAAATATTTATATCTCATGAGATAAACATAGATGGAATAGAAAGTGAACCTAGTTTAGTAAGGGACTTTATCTGCAAATATGGTCATAAGAGTGAACCTTTACCACTAAGATGGTCTTTCAATTGAACACAACTACTAATATGGTCTGGGGAGGGAACCTATTGCACTAAGATATCCTTGGAAGTGAACCTTGAATAATATTGAAATAATTTCATATGTTTATGTGTTTTAAAAAATTCTATTTTTCTTCATTTTTTATGATCAAATGGACTGTTATATATGATTAATTTATTATTCATGTCACATGAACTGCCAATATTTATTCCGTGACTCAATATTATGATCTTTGATATCCAAGGTATGATATTAAAATGTTATTCTCATGTTCTCATACACTTATATTAATTTTATGCTTGAATATATCCTTTATTAACCCTTACTAAGAATCTAAGATAACCCTTTATTATGTTTCATTTACCCAGGTTATAAAGAAAGGTTTTATGTAGGAGTACTAAATGAGAAGATATTTATGGGAAACTTTGGAGATCTTTCTCCAAGTTAGAAGATTATGTTCCAAGTTTCCAAAGGAACTAAATTATTACCATCCTTGGACATGTGGTTGTATGATAAAATTAATATTTATAAAAAAATTCATAATATCCATGTATGTTATCCTTGGGTCTCTATAAATAGATTACTATTCTACTACATTCATAGATAGAGACAAAGAACCTAGATATGATAGACCAATCACAGATGGAATCTGATGCAGGTCTTACACTAGTTCGAGGTATTTTTCTTATTACATCATCCATAGTCATGTGTATGTTTAATAAATGTGATTATCAATCATTAATTTTTTATCTACTTGTGTATTTGATAAAACAATTTATTGACCTTGTGTCACGCGACATGGAGTAGGTTACACCTCTTGGTATAAGGAAATAGAAGGGTTTCTAATGAGAATCTTCTATTATCTCCCTATCAAATGTTTATTGGAAATATTATTTCTTTATCTTGTGTATTAACCTCTTTTTTTGATCCTATAGATGAATTGGATGATTATTTTCAAGGCCCACATCAACTGCTATCATTAGTAGTTGGAATTTATAACCTCTAATGAGAGCAGTCGAGTTTTTCAACAAGAATGGGATTCATAGTAAGGACAAGATTGGTCCCCACTTATGGGGATGGATATGAATATTTAACCAATTTTCTCCCAATTTATGAATAATTTTGGAGAATTATTTGATATTGGATTTCCTTTCTTGGTAATTTTTTTTCCTGAGGTGTTTTTGGATGATTTATTAAGCTTAATTCTTGAACCATATGTGGATTTTATAATAAATTTGGCATTAAGAACACCACTAATTTCTCTTCCATCATTTCATATATCCCCACTGAGTTGAGGGAGTTAAATATAAAGCTAGATTATTTGGAATGAAAAGGTTTCATTCACTTGGGCATCTCCCCTTTTCCCGCTCTAGTGCTTTTTTTAATAAATTTAATTGAAATCTTCAACTCTATATCGACTATTGGTAGCTAAATTAGTTCACAATCATGAATAAATACCTTGTATCCTATATTGATGACATTTTTTACCCAATAAAATGAGAAAATTGGTTTCCAAATATTGACCACTATTCAGGGTATCAGTGGGTCAAGGTGAGAGAATTATATGTTTTCAATACCACTATCTGAAGTCGATATAACTATTTTGATTTTTTGGTAATGTAGTTTGAAATGATACCATGGGTTTCATGGATCATATGAATATATTGGTAAATTAATATTGCGACTCTTTTTTATGTTTTTTTGGATGAAATAATAGTATACACAAGGTCAAAAAAGGTTCATAGACAGTATTTGTGGATTTTTTTATAAATGTTGTGGGACCATCGTATTTATACTAAATTGTTCAAGTGTATCTTCTAGATACCTGATGTTATGTTTTTGGGACATGTTATCTGAAAACATGGGGTTTAAATTAACTCATAAATGCTAAGTTATATGATTTTATAGGAATATCTGAGGAATTTTTCTGAGATCAAGAGATTTATGGTCCTAGAAATGTACTATATTTGGTTATTTGGATATTTCTCTTAGCTTGCTTCACCTATGAAATCTCTCACCTGAGAAGGGATAAAGTTTTTTGAATATTATAATTTCAAGAGTCTTTTTAGGGGTTAAACAGCAATTTACCACCACTCCAATCATGATTTTACCAATTGATGGATAGGGTTATATAGTCTATTATTATGATTTAGGTATAGGTTTGGGTTGAATTCTTATGCAGGGTGACCATATCATGTCAAACAGTTATTTCCAAATCTGACCACATGAAATGATTTACCCAACCCATGGCCTTGAACCCACGGTAGTGATACATGCACATAAATTCTTGTGTATCTATATTTTTAGGGATAATTTAACAGTCTACTCATTCTAAAAAAATATTGAGCGATATATTATCTTAAAATTTGATCTTGTGGTAGTGGTGATGGATCAAGTAATTATATGTGTTAAACTTAGACATTATCTATAACCCAGGTAAGGGAAATGTATTTACTGATTTCTTTAGTGGGATGCTAAAATCCTAGGATCTAATGGAGTCCAGTGGGAAATGATATATGAAGGGGACATTTATTAAATTTTTTTAGAGGTCAATAAATAGAGTGTAGGTGTGTACTTAGATAGTGTATAGATGACACCATATTCTTTAGATATTATTTGGGAGAAGTGGCTAATAGATGAGTTATACTAGTGATCTAATCAGTTTCTAAATGGTGGGGAGGATCTTAGTAAATGTTAGTTAACTTCCAATAGATTACTATAATTCAATGGGTCCTATTTTCTATAATTTTATCTATAAAAGGTTGTTATCTTGGACTACCATCACTCTTAGAAGTCCATTAATCCTAGTGACACCATGATGTTTTTTTATGTGTTGCACTAGTTTCTGTGTCTAGGTATGGGGTGTGTTGTAGCTGATTGAATATCTCGATTTTATACTTTTCATCCGGTCAATGATGATCAACCAAACCGTCAAGCCTACTTCAATTTCTTCCTATTCCTACCTAGAAGTGGGATCTGGTATACATGGATTTCACCATTGGGATACCCCGTACTCCATAGGTAATAGAATTGATTTGGGTGGTTATCTATTTTTTAAACAAATCATTTAATTTGATCCCAATCAAGGATTCTACCAAAGTGGAAGATATGGGCATGTTTTATGTTTAAAATATTGTGAGGTTTCAAAGTGTTTTTTGGAAACTGTTTCTAAGAAGGATTTCCATTATACATCTCAGTTTTTGTAAGGACTCCAGAAGATAAGGTGTTTGTGGTTTAGGCTCAACACAACATACTGTCATCAAAAGGATAGCCATATAAAGAAAGATAACTAGATTGAATAAGATATTTTTTGTTCCAATGAGTTAGAATTTTGAGGTTCGTACGATATCCATCTCGGTTTGGTGTACTTCTTTTATAATAATAGTTAACAATACTATATTAGGATGGCTCATTTTGAAGTGTTTTATGGTTGATCATGTCAGTCTCCTCAATGATGGATAATAGTGGGTGAGAATTATTTAGTGGTACTGATCAATTTATAGGAGACAACTAGAAAGATTCATAAGATCAATCAATGTTTTTTGATAGCTCAATGTCATTATACGTCTTATTCTAATAATCAATTCTGATCATTGGAATTATTTGTGCATGAGGGGGTGATTCTATGGGTGAAACCTTGTTTCAATCATTATCACATTGGGAATCAAGGGAAACCTAAGCCAATATAAATTGGAACATTTGAGAATACTGATAGAATCTTTAAGGTCGCATACATCTTGTATTGTCCTTCTCATTTTATATTGATTCAAGAAAATTTCTATTTATCTCAATTTAAGTGAAATAATCTATACATTTTTTAATGTGTTGTACTAGAATGATTGGGAGTTTTCACCTGATTTATTAGTGACCAAGAACCCAATTCAATTTGTGGATTCCAAAGTGAAAGTGATTTTTGGGAAATCCATTTCATTAGATTGGGTATTGGGTAAGCATAGGAATGAACATCATGAGACACTGGAATGGAATTATTTGGTAGAGGATAAATACTCACTCTTTTTTAATAGTATATGGGTTGGCTTTCTATGGGTTTGATGTGTCATGGTGGAAAGAATTATCACACCCAATGTGTTATTTTTTTTAATTTTTAATATTTTTTGTGTTTTTATTTTTTCAAAGATATTTGGTGTGTTTTTCAAATAAAATAGATATTTTTTTAGAGATGGAGGGTAGTTTATAATTTAATCATAATTATTCCAAACCATTCACTAACCCTTGAAAATTGTTTATTCCATCATAGAGGAACTAAGAGACTCTCATGTTTAGGATCATAGTCATATTCTAGCCCCCTCAAAACTATTAGGACTAGAAAGTGGAACTATAGTACCTACATGGTTTAGCTATTGATTTGTGGAAACATGTGACCCAAACATTGTGGACATGGTTATTGTTATAGAGGTGCCAATAGGGTTGGTGGATCCCTAGAAGATTATGCAGATATCCAAGTTTTGGAATAAAATTTGTGTTTTCTAAAAAAACACATCCTTGATTTTAACACATTTTCACGCTTCATTTTATAAATTATACTTATCAATACATATTCATGCCTCCCTTCATCAATACCTCCATTTTGGATTCAATTCATGGGTGGAATGATCTTGGATCTTTAAAGAAACCCAAAGTAAGTCCCCCCTCTTCATTGTCCTTGGGGTTTTCTTCCTAATTCCACTAGCTTCGTTATCTCTAGTGGATATGGATAACTAGAGTTTGTTAAATATATATTTCATGGATTTGGTTTTTATTTTAGTGTGGGTTCATTCTTTTTTAGGATCTCTGCTAGAATTTCCTTGTAATTTTCAACTGGTTGGTTGTGGTTTCAAGAATAAAGGTAGGTGATACAATGTTTTTCTACAATTTAATAATTTTAATGTTATTTCCTTTATGTAATTATTTTTTAAAGTTTTTAGTATATGTATATGTGTAAATGGATATTTCATGAGGTCAGTGGGTAAACAAATTTTGTAAATGGTTTATCCCCTATGAAAATGGTGTGGAAATGTAATCCTAGCATATAATGATGTAGTTTATAATGAAAGTGGATTGACATGGTTTTAAAATAGAACAAAGACCTAGGGAACCATGTATATCTATGAGGGTGTTCTAGGACAAGTATCTAGGTTATTAAGTGGGGAATTACCCTAGTCTCAATAGCAGTATTAGGATGCTACACTAACTAATCAATTTGACTTGGAATATTATCATTGGACTTTGGGTGAGTACCCTCCAATGCATCATGAAAAAGAAGCAGTCTTTATATTTTTTATCATAAAAATAAAATGTTCCTAGAACCCTAGTAACATATCCACTATGAGGCTTCCCATGCTTCTTATGCTGTATTTTTATCTACCATCATTTTTATGCACTGTTCACTTTTTTTATGAGTAAATCCATCTTCTGAAACTAAATTTCTTAATTTCTTTCAAAAATATAACATTTATTTATATTATAATAGATATTCATGGAACACGTAGTGGGATCCTACTAGTAATGTGATATAACAACCTATATATATTCAATGATTATATATAGACCTTTTTTATACAATTCAGGTAAAGTTAAACTCTAATTAGTAAATGGAAGACAATATTGCTAGTTTCTTTATTTTGGGGATTAGTGATAGTATTGGTATGGTGGATGATGGTCCTCATGTCATGAGGTATCTTGAGTTTACTTTTTTAGTTCCCACTCATTTTTTCATTTTGATATGTTGTTATAAATGTATTATTAAACATGGAAATTATGTGTTCTATTTGGTATAGTTTTTTGTGGATGATGATATTGATGTTTTCATTGATTGTTTCACTATTTCTTGTTATTATATTTATGGGAAAATCATTACTAAATGATTTTATGATTTTCATGAATTATTTTCTAGTCCATTGATATAGAGAGTACACTTCAAGAAATTCCATGGTTCGAGTATCGTGTCGGTTTGGATGGAATCTTGTGTCAGTTTGTGAAAATAATGATGGTTGACATAAGATTATTTTTCTCTATGTCATAAAAAATCACTTTTTAATAACTTGAATCTTATCATTCATTTCTTTGACAAGGATCTGTTCTAATAAGGAACTCTCAACCAATTCCATCAAATAAATATAGGCTAATATGGTTATCTATACAAGGATTTATAGGGATCCCTCTTCATCTAGGATTTCAAACTATTATAATATAAAAACTTATCCAATGATAAATGATTATCTCATTAGTTTCCAAAATCAAGAACAAAAGACCAAAACATATCCTCAAGATTCTAAAGAGAATTATCTATCAATAAATTCATTTAAGGATGATATTTCCTGCTAAATTTCACTTAACAACACAAACCTGCTTTGATACCCATATAAAAACTAATTAAATCATGTTTTTTTATAAAAAAACAATATCTAAAGGAGCATTAGAAAGTTCCAATATCTCATGGACACATAGGAATCCAATACCTTCCACCTTCGTCAACTCTTTAATATGAGGAATGTTGGATGATTTCATCAATCCGTCAATACTCTCCAATATATAATTCTTACCACTATCAAACTATGGAAAAAAATTTAAAACTTATATAGAAATATCATCCCATCTCCACATTAGAATGGAGAGAGGTTGTAATAAACATACCTTCCTAGAGTTCACAACCTTGTTTTTATGATAATGATTGAAATAAAAAATAAAAAACCACCTACTTCATCCCATGAAACCAATGATAGATTTAGATAATATAAAAAATCGTGGAGGTTCCAGGGTGAATGAACCAAATGAAATGGTGCACACCACTCATTACCTTATACCCCAGGTCTAAAGGAATTACAATATGCTTCCTAAAATTAAAGTCACCATCAGGACACCAAAATCAATCACTTGAGTTCTCTATGCTATTTAAAATTCCACTAATCTATTGATAATGTATGACAACCCTGCTTTTTATAACAACTTAAACATGATTTATTACATAAAAATTCACTTTATACGACAAAGAAGATCGAGAGGTTTTGTGTCTTTGGGGATTGGGATCATTACATAAAAACTCGAAACATAAAATACAACATCTTTATTGAAAACTTCCTTTACATGACCACTACATTCTCTCGTACTTAGCATTGCATGGGATAACCTGATTACATGCATAAGAAAAGGGTGAGCTATAAAGCCCAGTAAGTGAGTACACAAGGAATAACATGAGGAGTACAATACATGTTAGAAAATTGGCATATCAATAGATCATAAGAGAAACATGAACATAAAGGCATGATAAAGCATGATAATCCTAACATGTAAATGTGACAACAACACTTAACATGGAATTAGCATGAGCCAAGGCTCATTACACATGGAGCATGAGTAAATCCTCATTGCACATAAAGCACAAGTAAACCCTCGTTGCACTTGAATTAGCATGAGTCAACACTCATTCCACATGACGTATCATGATACTATACTTTACCCAATGCATTGGAGTGCTATAAGGGCACAACCTTCTTAATCATTTCATTTCATGCATAATTGTGCCACATGGATCATAAAACATTGATTCATAAAACATAATAATATATTCCACGATAAAGGAATGTGGAATTCATACATGAAACATTATAATCAATAAGTAAATGTGCATAAATATGAATACCCTTGATGGAGAAATGGGCATGGTATTCACTACACAAAGGCATTGGCTTAGAAAATCGGTGCAATTTCACCAGCGTAACGGTGTGACATAAGAATTCATAAAAATGGTTGATGAGAGAGAAAGGTGTTCCTCATCATATTTACATGTAATGGACAAAAATGAGGTCATATAGATACATGTCCCAACAATTGTAATGGAATTTAGATTCAAGATACAAAATTATTTCTTGAATTTAAAATAAGATAGAGAAGTTCCTTTCGGAATTTTGGCATAGTAACGGGTGTACATGGGATGCATTTAATGAATGATAAAGTGGTCTCCCATTATTCAAACAATAAGAGGGCAGTATGGGGGAGGTGCAAAACCATACCCCAACATTCATAACTGAAATTAAAAGGGAAATACAACTTAAAGAAAATTGAAAAAAAGAAGAAAGGAAGAAAAAACCCTTACTTGGAAATGTGCTTCCAAAGGCTAGAGAGAGGCTTATGAGAGGCTTCTTGGGAGATTGGGTGGGTTTATATAGGAAAGGTGGGGGAATTCATTATTATTTAGGTTTGGGACCCCTTACATTAAATTAATCCAAACCACAAACCATCCCATGGTTTTTGCCCATGGTCTTTGGAAAAGGGAAGATGAAAACAACATTTTATAAGGCCAAAGTCTGAACATCTTAAAATATTAGGGTTTCTTATGTGGAGGTGATTCACACTCCCATGGAAATTAATTTAAAAATACAAGGTGTTTAATAAGTCTTGTGGGGTCCATTAATGCTTTGAAAAGTAAGTCAAACAAACCCAAAATCACATTATTTTAATGGTAAAACATATATTGGCCGAACATAATGATTATAGTATTTTATTACATCACTATTGGGTCATTATGATGTCATAAACCACATTATATATTTAAAAGATATTTAATTTTTACCCAAAAATTTGACTCTCAGAAAATTATGAAAAATTCACCATTGGATAATTTCAACGTCATGATTCCATAATTAACATTTATTTTATCTAAATAATTTTCTAAATATGTTAATTTCACTTTTAAAATAAAAACCGCTATTTATCGAAAATTCACGGGTTTTGACAAAAATGGCATTCAAACCTTAATAAAAATTATATTTGCACTCATAAAATTATAAGATCATTTATATTTAATAAAAATTAATTTAATAATAATAATAATATTTTATTAAAATATTATTTAATTTAGAAATCCCTTATTTTAATAAAATAGAATTCTTAATTAAATAATAACTAAAAACAATATTTGTACATTAAAAACTATTTACAATGTATCAAAAATGACTAGAAATTATATTCATTTTTATATACAAAAATAATGTACATGAACATAGTACTACTTATTTGTTACATAACCCCTTAAAACAGCCTCATAAGACCTAATGGTAAGGTGTGCGATGGTGACAGACTCTTGGGGTGGCTCAGATAACATTGCTCAAGTGGTAATTTCAATCAACTTCCACTTTTCCCGTAGACGGTCACGTTCAAGATTGACATGATGAAGCTCATCTTGGTCTTGGTCAAGAGCGAAGCCCAAATATGCCACCTCTTTTTTGTGCTCCGACAAATGGGCTTCCTATGGGTCAATTCTACTGGATGAGGCCATCACTTCCTTTGTCTGAGTAAATTTGGATCTGTTAAAGATTTATATTTATACTAATCATGTGATCACTGTTCAATAGCTATATTAGCAACGGTCAGAATTTTTATCAAAAAACCAAAGAATTTGATATTTTATATAAACATAAAGAGACATTTAATTAGATCAAGAGGGATTTCCATTAATGAAACTTTGGGTCGTTAAAATATTCCCCCCTTAAGAAATTTCACCCTCGAAATTTTCCTTTTCCCACACTAAAATAGATGTGGGTAACTCAACTTCATCATTTCCTCTGATTCCCAAGTCTCTTCTTCAAACTTGTGGTTTCTCCACAACACCTTGACAAGGGGCATTGTCTTATTTCAAAGTACTTTTTCTCTACGATCTAAGATCTTCATCGGTTTCTCCTCAAAAGAAAGATAATATTGCAATTATACCACCTCAGAAGAGATTACATGTGAAGGGTCCTGTATGTACTTTCTTAAGAGGGATACATGAAAGAAATCATATACTTTGGCCATAGTAGGTGGAAGTGCTAGTCTATAGGCCACATCCCTGACACGATCAAGAATCTCGAAGGGGCCGATGTACCTTGGACTTAACTTCCCTTTCATTCCAAACCTCATGACCTTATTCCACGGACATATGTGTAGAAAAACAATGTCTCCAACTTTAAACTCAAGGTCTTGTCGACGGTTATATGCATAACTCTTCTTTCGACTCTCTACTGCATTGATATGCTGGTGAATGGTTTTCACATTCTCCACCATTTCCTCGACCAATTTTGGTCCAATCAGCTTATGTTCACCAACCTCATCCCAACATGTCGATGTTCTACACCTTTTCTCATACAGGGCTTCATATGGTGCCATTTGGATGCTCGAGTGGAAATTATTATTATAAGAGGACTCATCCAGAGGAAGACTTTGATCTCATCCTCCTTTAAAGTCCATTGAGCATGCTCTCAACATATCCTCAAGTGTTTGGATAGTCCGCTCGGATTGGTCATCAGTTTGAGGATGATAGGCCGTAATGAATTTCAGTTCAGTATTCAGAGCATGTTGAAGACTCTTCCAAAACATAAAGGTGAATATTGGATCTCAGTCAGACACAATAGATAGTGGTACACCATTCAACCTTAGCACTTCCCTAATATATATGTGTTCCAGTTGATCCAATGAGAAATCCTCCCGAATAGAAATGAAGTGTGCAGTCTTGGTAAGACAATCCACAACAACCCAGATTGTATTGTTCTCTTTGGATGTCATCAGAAGTCCGGTGAAAAAGTCCATGGTGATGTGATCCCATTTCTATTCTAGTATGGGAAATGGTTGCATCATCCCCTTAGACTTCTTCCTCTCTTCCTTCACTTGCTGGAACACCAGACACTTTGATGTATATTCAGCGATCTCCTTCTTCATATTATCCCACCAAAAGTTTTCTTGGAGATCTCGATACATCTTTGTGCTCCCTGGGAGAATAGAGAAATTCGAACTATGTGCGTCATCCAAAAGTTCCTTCTTCATCTTTGGACTTTATTGATCACATAGTCTTTTCACAAACCTCACAATTCCTTCTTCATTAACATTAAACTCTGAGGATTTCCACTTTTTGATAGCTTCCACTTTTTCTTGAATTCCCACATCATCCTTTTGAGTATCCTTTATCCTTTCCAAAAGAGATGGTTGATCAATCATTTGTGAAAGGATTAATGATGTTCCCTTCTCTATGATTCCCATGTCCATCTTCATCAAGTCTAAGAAGATTGGATCCTTCTCAATTCACATCATTGATAGAATCGTTGGATCCTTTCTACTTAGGGCATCTACCACCTTGTTCGCTTTCCCAGGGTGGTAATGTATTGAACAGTCATAATCCTTGATAAGCTCTATCCATCTTCTCTAGTGCATATTAAGCTATTTCTGTGTAAATATATATTTAAGACTCTTGTGGTTAGTATATATTTCACATTTCTCCCCATAGAGATAATTCCACCAGATTTTCAAGGCAAAGTTCACAACCGCCAACTCTAGATCATGTGTTAGACAGTTTCACTCATGGATTGTCAACTGCCTTGAGGCATAGGATATCACTTTATCATTATGCTTCAGTACACAACCTAATCCCTTCTTCGAAGCATCACTGAATACCACAAAAAGTTCCCCACTAGTGGGTAAAGTGAGCACGGGCGCAGTGATAAGCCTCCTTTTCAAATACTTGAAGATTTCTTCACATTCATCACTCCAAGAAAACTTTACTCCCTTCCGAGTTAGCTTGGTAAGAGGGTTGTTCAATCGTGGGAAATTCCTCACAAATCGTCAATAATATCCAGCTAACCCCAAGTAGCTACAGATATCCTTTACCGATGTTGGCCTCGTCCATCCCTCAATTGCATCTGTTTTGGAGGGATCCATAGATATACCATTACTTGTGATGATATGGCCCAAGAATGAGACTTCCTTCAACCAGAACTCACACTTTATATACTTTTCATAGAGCTTCTCCTTGTGAAAAGTATCATGTACATTTCTTAAATGCTCCTCATGATCCTCCTTGGTTATGGAGTATATTAGAATATCATCTATAAAGAATACCACAAATATTTCTAGGTAATCTCTAAAGACTCTATTCATTATGTCCATGAAGAGTGCTGGAGCATTAGTGAGTTCGAAAGGCATTACTATGAATTCATAGTGCATGTATCTTGTGTGAAAAAACAGTCTTGGGTATATCTTCCTTCTTCACCCTTACTTGATAAAATCCCGACCGCAAGTCCACCTTCGAGAAGTATTGTGCTCCACGCAACTGATCGAACAATTCATCAATTCGTGGGGGAGGATACTTGTTTTTATCATGATTTTGTTAAGTTCACAATAATCGATGCAAAGCCGCATTGACCCATCCTTCTTCTTGACGAAGTGGACTGGTGCACCCCATGGTGAAGCACTTGGGCATATAAACCCTTTCTCCAGATTCTCCTGTAGTTGTTTCTTCAGCTCTTCAAGCTCTACAACAGCCATTCTATATAGAGTCTTGGATATTGGTAATTCCTAGAGTATAGGTTCAATTTAGAATTCAACATCTCTTCTAGGAGGAAGGCCAGGACATTCCTCGGGAAACACTTCAGCGAACTCCCTCACAATAGGAATTTCATCAAGGATGGTTTCTTCCTTGGACTCAATCAACTGAGCTAGATACACGTGCTCATAAGGCATTAATATCCATTCTTGAGATGATAGAGCTAAAAGAGATTCATCTTCCTCCTTACACTTGTAAAGAATTGGGGGTCGATTCTCCATATGGAGTGTGATTTCCCTCTCCCGAAAATTTATGTTGGCTCTATATAAGGAAAGACAATCCATGCCAAGAATTGCATCAAATTCCACCAAAGGGAGTATAACGAGGTTCGCTGGGAAATTCAATCCACAAATTATAATAGGGGAAGACTTATATTCATGGGATGCAATGATTGCCCTATTTTCCGTACTCACTGAAATCTTCACTTCCATGATTGGTGGTGGTGCTGGGATTGTTCTACTAAACATTCGATATATAAAACAATATGTAGAACTTGAATCAAAAATTATGATCGCTATTCTTGAATGAATAACTATCGTACCTGTCACCACTTCGTTGTCAGGGTTCACTTCGGCAGAAGTGATGGCAAAAGCTCCTCCTTGATGTCTTGGAGGTTATTGGTTTCCTCTGAAATCCCTTGGATTAGGGAACTGATTTGAAAAATGACCCAGTTATTTTCATTTTTAGCATTGAACAATGTGTTGAGGTTCAAACGGAGTGTTCCTCTCCTCTGTCGCAGCCCAGGTATTTCTTGCCGATAGTTAACATCTAGGTGCCCTTTCCTTCCACACCTGAAGCATTTCCTCATCCCCTTAAGGCAATTTCTAGGGTTCTTCTTTCCGCCCTTTTGGCAAGTGGGGTGCTGGATCTTATTACCACCGTTGGATTTATCCATCGGACCGCCAGCATTGAATTCCACCTTACACTTCTTGTCCCCATGATACCCTTGTGATTCCCCGATCTCTATTTCATCCTTAAGAGCACATCAGACTATTTCTTCATAGCTGTTGAAGTCACAGATCACTAATGCTTTCCACAGGCTAGGTTTCAGCCCACCAAAGAAGTGGCCAACATTGCATTCAGGGGTAACGACAAAGCCGGAATCATAACGTGCATGCCTTGTAAAGTTTTCCTCGTACGCTCCAATAGATTCTTCTTCTTTTTGCTTGAGGTAAAGGAATTACATTTCCATCTTAAGCTGGAGGGTGCGTGGAAAATATTTATCGAAAAACATCTTCTGGAAATCCTTCAATTCCAATTCCTCTATCTCCTCCTCAGGCTTTATATTTTTTATCAACGTCCACCATTGATCAGCTTCACCCTCCATACGATAAACCGCAAGGGGAACCTTCTCTTGTTCAGAACATTGAAGGATGGAGAGGATCTTTTCAATATAGTTGATCCATTTTTCAGTGATCGTGGGATCGGATGATCCACTAAAAGTAGGTGGCCTTTGTCTCATGAAGCTCTCGATAGCGACTTGTTATTTCTTAGGGGGGGGGGGGGTTGAACGTTCCTCTTGACCCGTGTTTCTATTCAAAACTTGAGTAAGCTGAGAGGGAATCGTGAAAAATTTTGTGATTCCCGCTCACTTTGGATTTGGCATCTCATTAGTACAATCATCACATTGATCTTCACAAAAGTTGTTAGCCCGAGTCCTCCTATTACCGGCCATTGGCTGGAATAAAAGGAAAGTTAGGGGTAACACATAAAGGTTAATCCAAAGACAAAATTTGATGACTCATAAATAAACTTTTATTTACTTAACTCATGAGTCTATAGGCTTCAATCTAGAATTTTTATGATCTACTTTCTAACATATATTCGTAGGGGTTTTTTATTCCCTTAATAAGGGTTCATACTAAGCTTGTGAATTTATCAAAACATATCCCCCGGGAGTGTCGTAACCAAGAGTGCAGCAAGGCCCATTGTCGTGCACTAGTTCCCATTCGAGTCTAGCTCAAAGAGCTATTTTCGGGTTTTACCCCTAGGATACATTTGTTCCAGAGTCGCCTCTACCTGCTCGTATCCAGACAGGGATGTATTTGTTTGATAAACCACTTACTCAGTACGACCAAAACATAGGGATGTTTTTATTATACTTAGTCTTGTATCTAAGGCTTTACTATGGTTTTCTAATCCTAATCCCAAAAATAACTAAACCTATCCTCTGATACCAACTATGACAACCCTGCTTTTTATCACAACTTAAACATGATTTATTACATAAAACGTCACATGATGCAACAAAGAAGATCGAGAGGATTAGTGTCTTTGAGGCTTAGGATCATTACATAAAAACTAGAAACATAAAATATAACATCTTTATTTAAAACTTTGTCTACATGACCACTACATTCTCTCGTACTTAGCATTGCATGGGATAACCTTAGGACATGCATAAGAAAAGGGGGAGCTATAAATCCCAGTAAGGGAGTACAAATGGAATAACATGAGGAGTACAATACATGTTAGACAATAGGCATATCAATAGATAATAAGAGTAAAATGAAAATAAAGGCATGATAAATCATGATAATCATAACATGGAAATGTGGAAACAACACTTAAAATGGAATTATCATGATCCAAGGCTCATTGCAGAGAGAGCATGAGTAAATCCTCATTGCACATAAAGCACGAGTAAACCCTCATTGAACTTGAATTAGCATGAGTCAATTCTCATTTCACATGACGTATCATGATACTCTACTTTACCCAATGCATTGGAGCTCTAAAAGGGCGCACCCTTATTTATCATTTCATTTCATGCATAAGTGTGCCACATGGATCATAAAACATTGATTTATAAAACATCACCAATTATTCCATGATAAAGGAATGTGTAATTCTTACATGAAACATTATAATCAATATGTAAATGTGCATAAAGGTGAATACCCTTGATGGAGATATGGGCATGGTATTCAATACACCAAGGCATTGGCTTAGAAAACTGGTGCAATTTTGGCAGCGTAACGGCGTGACATAAGAATTCATAAAAATGGTTGATGAGAGAGAAACGGGTTCATCATCATAGTTACATGTAATAGACAATAAGGAGGTCATATAGATACATGTCCCATCAATTGTAATGAAATTTAGATTCATGATACAAAATTATTTCTTGAATGTAAAAGAAGAGAGAGAAGTTCCTTTCGAAACTTCGGCATGGTAACTGGTGTACATGGGAGGCATTTAATGAGAGAGAAAGGGGTCTTCCATCATTTAAAAAATAAGAGGGCAGTATGGGGGAGATGCGAAACCATACCCCAATATTCATAATTGAAATGAAAAGGGCAATACAACTTAAAGAAAATTGACAAAAAGGAGAAAGGAAGAAAAAACCCTTACTTGGAAGTGTGCTTCCAAAGGCTAGAGAGAGGCTTGTGAGAGGCTTCTTGGGAGCTTGGGTGGGTTTATATAGGAAAGGTGAGGGAATTCTTTATTGTTTAGATTTGGGACCCCTTACATTAAATTAATCCAAACCACAAACCATCCCATGGTTTGGCCCATGGTTTTTGGAAAAGGGAAGAGGAAAACAATATTTTATAAGGCCAAAGTCCGAACTTCTTAAAATATTAGGGTTGCTTATGTGGAGGTGAGTCCCACTCCGATGGAAATTAATTTAAAAAGACAAGGTGTTTAATAAGTCTTGAGGGGTCCATTAATTCTTAGAAAAGTAATTCAAACAAACACAAAATCACATTATTTTAATGGTAAAACATATATTAGCCGAACATAAAGATTATAGTATTTTATTACATCACTATTGGGTCATTATGATGTCATAAAACACATTATATATTTATATGATATTTAATTTTAACCCAAAAATTTGACTATCTCAGAAAATTATGAAAAATTCACCGTTGGATAATTTTGACGTCCTGATTCTACAAATAACATTTATTTTATCTAAATAATTTTCTATATATGTTAATTTTCACTATTAAAATAAAAACTGCTATTTGTCAAAAATTCATGGGTTTTGACAAAAATGGCTTTTAAACATTAATAAAAATTATAATTGCATTCATAAAATTATAAGATCATTTATATTTAATAAAAATCAATTTAATAATGATAATAATATTTTTTTAAAATATTATTTAATTCAAAAATCCCTTAATTTAATAAAATTTAATTCTTAATTAAATAATAACTAAAAACACTATTTTTTCTTTAAAAACTATTTACAATGTATCAAAAATGACTAGAAATTATATTCATTATTATATAAAAAAATAATGTACATGAACATAGAACTACTTATTTGTTACATAACCCCTTAAAACAACTGCATAAGACCTAAGGGTAAGGTGTGCGATGGTGACAAACTCTTGGGGTGGCTCGGATAACATCGCTCGAGTGGTAATTTCAATCAACTTCCACTTTTCTCATAGACGGTCACGTTCAAGCTTGACATGATGAATCTCAACTTGGGCTTTATCAAGAGCGAAGCCCAAAGATGCCACTTATTTTCCAAGCTCTGACAGATGGACTTCGTATGGGGAAATTCTACGGGATGAGGTCATCGCTTCCTTTGTCTGAGTAAATTTGGATTTGTTGAAGCCCTATATTTATACTAATCATGTGATCACTGTTAAACGGTTATATTAGCAACGGTAAAAATCTTTTCATAAAACCAAATAAGGTGAGATTTTATATAAACATAAAGAGTCATTAAATTAGATCGAGAGGGATTTCCATTAATGAAACTTTGTGTCATTACATAATCGGGATCCAATACCTACTCTATCCAAATCCCATCATCCATGGAAGGTGTGACTTGCACATTTGCTACAAAACAATAATCACCCTCCACTATCAAATCTATATAACACATGAAAATTTTATCATAAAGCACGATTCATATATATATATATATATTCACTTTATGATATAGTAAATTCTTACTCAATTTTTTAGCCTCCATGTTCCCTTTTCCTATGGTACAATCCAAATCAAAATAAAAATCTTGAAGGTACTTAACCCATATCCTATGTCTAGGATTTAGATAATTCTTCATGAAGATATACTTTATAATTATATCATTATAATACATGGAAACCCATTCCCAAAAAAATTGTGGTGCCATATTTTCACATCATGTATCACAACCACAAATTTTGTGTCATTGGTGGGTAATTCTTCTCAGGAGGGTGAAAATGGCATGATCAATGATCCCCTTCATGATCACTTTACATCAACACATACCTAAATCATATACCCAAAGAATCAAAATACAAAACATAACTAATGACTAACTATAAAAGATTAAAAAATGAGCTTATGTCAACCTAATCATAAAATTGTATAAGGATCTATAACAATTCTTATCTCAATTGGAACAATCACACTTTTAGGGAAAAGGTTTCAAGGGATATTATAATCTGAAAAAATCATGCACAAAGTGTTTATAATATCCCACTACACCCAAGAATAGACAAACTTCTAATAAATTAATATACTTATCCTAGGATATTACCACTTGAATCTTCATAACGCCTATAAAAATGTCGTCTTCAGATACCACTTAACCCCATAATTTTACTTTTTAGATCTATAAAATATCATTTCAATGACTTTGAAATGGATTAATGATCCCTCAAGGTTCCCAAACCTATATATAGATGGTAAATTATCTCTACCTTCATCTTTGAATAAACTATGACATCATCAATGAACAGCACAAAAAATGTGTTGAGATTATTGTGGTTGATCTAGATCATCAAGGCCATGATGATAGAAGTGGAATTAGTAAGGCCTAACAACATAACCAAATAATCATAATTCACAAAGCTTCTCCAAAAAGTGGTCTTGGAAATATCTTATTCTGACACCAATATATGATGGTATCCAAACCCAAGGAAAATCTAAAGAGACATTTTTATACCTTCATATGAACAATAGATCCTCAATATGAGGTTTTAGGTCTCTATTTTAATGTTCAATGCATTGAGCTATGAGTAATAAATGATGTGTTTGAGATTCTCATATTACTTATTTAAAAAAGAATCGGTTAAGCCCATGGGAACTTTCTAGGGTGAATAAAACCCTTGATATCAAGATTCTCGGGATAAATATTTAATTCCATTAACTCTATAGGGGCCATTCTATAGGATGGAATGTAGACGAGGATCATCACTTGTAGTAGATCAATAAATAAGTATACATATCACTGGATAGTTCTTACCCCCTAAATGGTTTTCTTAGTCTGTATATCCATGTTAGGGTGGAATGATATAATCAAATGAAACTATATCCCTGAATCCTTATGAATTATTTAGGTGTTCCTAGGAATATGGGTCCTGGACTACGTGGCTAGTCTTTCACAATCACAGTTCGGTAAACCTAAGTATTGGGCAGGCTTAGGAGACAGTTCCTACATGTTTCCTTATCTATGACAGTAGGTTTATCCCACTAGTTGTTTCATTCTATAGAAACCAATTGGCTGATTATGTATTGGAGATTATGGAAAGAGGGGGTATGAATCTACCTTCAAATAAATTAAAGCAGAATAAAAATTTAATTGAAAAATTAAAACAATTTAAAAATAAAAAAGAGAGAAAATAAAAATATGACAATTTATATATTTTATTCGATATTATTAATATAATATCAATGAAATTATTGTGTGAAAATGATATAACTGAATTAATTCATGTAATACAATTCTAGTTTTTTGATACAGTGCCGAAAATTAAATAGAGGGAAAAGTTTTAATAAGGATTTTGGCTAAAGCTCGGTGGGAAAACACACATCTCCAACCCTCATTTTGAGATTTATATTTTATAAATCTCAAGATATTATATGTGATTAAGAAACATGTTCATCACAATTGTGGATTTTGAGTTCCCTTTTTAGCTTCATTGATGGTTAATTGACCATCCCACACTTTTGTGGAAGATGAACTATTAGAGAATAAAGTTTCCGGATAAAGAAATACCATTAAAAGACACTCCAATATATATTTAATAAATAAATTACAATGGGGTGATAGGTTTGAGAGGATGGTAGAGAGTCTCTGAAGCATTGAATCTTTGGAGCTGGATCTTTGAGAATATTTGAGAGAAATATTAATTTTGTGTCGATTTGGACTAAGAGAATTGTTCAGGTGTAAAGTATATCTTCTAATGGGTAAATAACGTCCCTTTATAGGATAGAAATGTCCTAGATGGTGTCTATAATTCTCTAGGTGTAATAAATCTAAAACAGACTGCCTTAATTGTATTTTTGAATGCATTAAATTCATGCTCACTAAAGCATGTTCGACACCATTGGGTCCCCAGTGGACTCCACCAAGTAGTTGGTGGGCTTCATGGAGCTAGGTTGTTTTGTATAACTTATATTAGATACCCTCTAATGTCCAGAAACTAGTTTTTGGCCATACTATAGAGAGATAAAAGACTTCTGTAACCATCGATTAGCTGGTTCTCCCCCACCAGGTAACTAGTGGTCCTACTACTGCAACATTGACTTTGGACACATGAATCTAGATATTTTCTTAAAATAACTTGATAGATTATGTATCCTAATTATTCCCATCAACTCTTGGGGATTTACTTTCTTCATTTAAGGACTTATTTTCATATTCTAACTTCTTTCCAAGGACTTTAAGCATGATTTGTTATATGTCCAATCCATTATTAATGATTAAATGAATCATTAAGATTACATCTAATTCCATCACTTTTTATTTAATAACAATACCTAAACTAACTAAAATTAAAAATTTAGTATCATAAGTGAGAGTTTGTGATTATAAAAACACCATGACAGAGGTAGGCACTATAATCTCTCCCTTTTGATGATCATAAAATTTTAACTTAAAAAGACAAATTAATCAAAAATCAAGAGTAAAATAAATTCATAAAATGAAACTAAATTCAAGATATAAAAATAAAATAATCAATGATATCATCTATTTAAATTATCATGTAGTTTATTAGAAACAATAATGATAATTTTAAAAGTTAACCAGTTATAAAACAAATTTATAAAAAAATTACAATAATTTTTGGACATTTTTTTTATAGAATTTCTCCCACTTTTGGACTACCAAAATGTGAAAAATATTTAAAAGATAAATATAAAATTATTATATAGAATTTCAATAATGATTTTTAAGAAATACATAGAGGATATTTTAAAAGATAACGGGAAATTAGAGAAATAATATTAAAAGAGAAAAAAAATCAAATTAAGAAAACAAATTGAAAACAACAATATTTATTAACACCTTTTAATTTCTAAAATTCCTAAAAATATGATTATTATATAGAAAGAGAGTAATGTGAGAGATAAGAGATAAAGAAAACAAAAAATAAAAGACAAACTATATATTTTTAAAAACACTTCTTAACTTTCAAAATCCAAAAACAATATAATCATTAGAGAGAGAGTATAAATTAAAAATAAGAAAAGAAAAATGAGTATAAATAGAAAAATCTAATAAATTAATAAAAAAAATAAATATGTATAGTTAAAAATATGAAATAATATTGAAAAATAAAAAAAATAAAATTAGAAAATTACATTTTTTATCCATGACATTACCTTATAGTTAAGAAATAAAATTTTCTCCATGTTTTATTTCTCCAATAAAAGATCCTAAGGAAGGTATTTACAATGAAAAGTGAAATAATACTTTGGAAACATCATTTTATTTCCCTAAAAGTAAACACAAGAATAATGTTTATAGTGAAAAGAATATAAAATATTTTTACTCATTATTATTCTTCTTTAAACAAGATAAAATAAAAATTTTAAAAATAATAGTGAATATATATATATATATATATATTACTCCTATTAGTTTCAAAATAAATGTAAAAGATAAAGTTATAAAAATTAGTTTTAAATAAAAATATAATATTATGATAAGTACGTATTATTTTGGAAATAATATTTTTAAATTTTGAAAATAAAAGAAAAGTTTTAAAATATATGTAATTAATTAATTTTTAAAGTAAAAGACCCATAATAAGGGAAATTTAGGAATTAAAATAGATAACACTTCCCATAAAAGGTTAATATAGGTGACATAAAGTGATCATTACATGAATATATGAAAATAATAAAGCAAGTAATTCAATAGAATATATTTAAAACAAAATCATCTTTTTTAAAGATTTGAAATAACATATTAAACTGGTAAACACAAGATATCCCTAGGTTAAATGAATATGGTCACATGTCCACAATTCATAATTAAACTTTAATTAATTTTATATGATTCATGGAAAAACATTTGGTCAAAATATTATATATTTGAAATTCTATTGTGGAAAAATCCAATACTATATCACCTTTTTTGAAGTTATATATTAGGAAATGGTGAAACAATTTAATTTTTTTGGGGTTAGAGTGATGTATAATATTTTTTAAGATATATATTTCACTAAAAAAATTTACATAATAATTATATGGTAATTTATTAGAGTTCAATCTAAGATAGACTACTATATCTTTATAATTTGAGCACAATAACTCCCAATGACAATGCATTCTACTTTGGCTGTTGAAAGAGTAATAAAAGTATACATTTTAATACTCGATGAGACAATATATTTTTATATTATATTTAAAGTTCCCCTAGTATTTTTGCTATATATTTAAAAACCTCCAAAATAAAAATGGGGAAAAAATTTATTTCAAAATGGGTTATTTTGGGATTGAATAGACCATAATTTTGGGATACTTTTAAGTAAGAAAACATGTATGGTAGATTTTGAATGATATTAAATTGTATTTTATTAAATATTTAAAGGATATATGTACTATAAATTCTATCTATCTTTTTCATAGTAAGGTAAATTATACTTCTACTCGTACTTGTAAAAAGTTTGTTGTTGACAATTTTACCAGCTTGATCCAATTTTAACTTAGAATATTACTTATTACAATGATAATTCTCTTAGAATGTTCCATTTATAATTATTTTAAGTTTTTAAGGTATTATTTTTTAAAAAAAAATATTCATTTATTTCTTTGAGATATTTGAAAACTAAGATCTAATTTTAGTTTACCTAAAAAACTCATCACAAATTCCTTTTTTCATAAAATCCTAAAATTCAAAAAAAATCATTAGTAAAGAATAAAATAAAATCATAAATGTAAATTTGAATAAGTATTAAATTTTTTAGATGTGTTTAAAAAATTAATTTGAATCATATTTCCCTTTACTAAAATCATTTTAAAAAATTTAACTTGAAATATGTTCATTACATCCATGGGGGATTGTTTTAAACATTAAACTTCATTAGATATTTTGAAAATATAATTTAACAAAAAATTGGTTTTCAAAACTAGGTGGGTGTTCTAAAAAAATTTAGGAATAAAACCGTTTAAGAAATTTATTTGGAAATCAAAGTGAATTAATTTTAAATTTAGATGAGAGGTGAATTCCTAAAACGGTTTATAGAATCTATCAAGGAAATGGGTGTATAGGTTTCACCACAGTCAATTCTTTATTCTTGGTTATAACATTCTACTACTAAATTATATTTTTTTATAATAATATTACCAGATTTATCATGTTTATTTCAAAACCCCCATTTAAATCCAACAATATTATAATCATTATGTATTTACATGATTGTTCATACATCATTTAAAGTGATTTTATTATGTTCCTGTTATATATAAAGTACACAATTTTCATCATTAAGTACATCATTAAATTTTTGGAGTTCAAGGTGAGAGAAAAATGATTGGTCTTCAACATCATTTAAGATTGGTCTATACGTACCACTTCCCACATGTAAATCACTAATGAAATTTTCACTTCCATGTTCTTTATATTTTTTGAAATCTTTTGAAAGAGAAATTGAAAGAGATACATGGTATTCTTATACTTATTTAGTTTGAAAATGTTCATTTAAAACATTTTTTTAAAAAGAATTAATAAATTGGTTTTGTAAAAAAATCATAAAATACCACGTGGATTTATTCTTCAATAGTTTTAGAATTTTTTAAAATAAATGGTAAAAATATTTGAGTTGGTGTACCCAAGGAAGATACATCTGTGAGATTTAGAATTTTTTTTTCCAAGATATTATTTGGTGATTAAAATAGAGCATTCCAAAAACATTGAGAAATTTGATTGTGGGTTTTCTATTTTTCCAATGTTTCAAAAAAAAATCTTATGAAAAAACATAAAAATAATTAAATTAATTATATAACATTAAAAAATTATTTCTTCATCCCAAAAATATTTTATAAGTGAAAATTAATTTAAAAGGGTTTGAGTGATTTATTGGATTGTTAGATTTTCCCACTCAAATTCCTAATTTTGTTGAGGGGTTTGAAGTGAAAATAATTAATTATTATAACATTCATAAGAATAAAAAAACATTATATTCATTTTCATCAAGTCCTCCTCTATGATCACATTGAAATGAAATAATTTTGAAACCTTTTTAATTTTAAACCCTTTTTGAAAATGTAATGATGGATTTTCAAGATTCACATCATGATATAATAAAAATACCCATTTGAATCTTGTATTGTCATAAACAATAAGAAGTGGATAGAATTTTATTTATAAGCATTAAATTTGATTAAGACAAAGAAGGTAAAGATTAATTATTTAAAAATAATTGGATTTGGAAATAATTTTTTAAATTTTAAAAGATGATTTTTTTTAAATATTGGAAATTATCCCAAATTATTTCATCATTGAAATTAAATTTAGGAATATATCATACTGTTTTATAATAATTTAATTTGAAAAGGGATTGGGTGTTACATTTATTGAGGCATCTATTCCAAATCCATGACTCTATCACTTTTTCACTCAAATAGTTTACATTTCTCCTATAAAATTCTTGGAAATTAATTTCATAATTTTTTTAAAATTAGGAGGTAGAAAATAATTTTTTCCATTTTGATATAAAAACTTTTCAAAAATAATTTTTTGAAATATATTTTCAAACCCCTATTAAACAATTTACTACTACATTGAAAATTTTATTTTAATCCTTTTACAAATGAGACATGTTTAATTAAATTTTATTTAGAATACTTAATTATACCTTCATAGATTATCTTTCCCTTTGAGTTATTACTAAATTTGACAATATCTCTTTCATGTTTATCTATTACAAAAGAATTTGTGGGGTCACCACACACGTGTATCAAGAAACTAGATTCTTGGTACAACATTTCTTATTGAGTTTTCTCCTAAGAAACTTTTCCTATAAAATTAAATGATTAATGGTTTTGGTACCCATAAAAACATTGGTTTCCTTACATTAGCTAATAAATATTTCAAAACTCATAATTTATTCATGGCTTTCTTTTGGAAACATTGTATGAAATATAAATTGACTTTGGTCTTCCATATCTTGAACTTTTTAAATCACAATCATATATTAAGTGACAATTTATTTTATAATAATTAAAAAATATTTCTTGTGATAAACCTCTTAAAAATTAGTTTTCATTGTATTTTTAAAGGTACTATCATGATTATAGTAAAAATATATATCCCATTATGTTATAGTTTTATAAGAAACTACAATTAAATTTATATTTTCTCCACCTTAGTTAAATTTTAAGAGGAATTTTTTGTGATCTTTAATGTTGGATTGAATATTATTAACATATGATTGATTTTTTTCATGAAGAGATATTCCATTTACTTGTGGATAAGATTATTTTCATTTTTATAGATTTTATTTTTCTTAAACCACTATATTATAATTATTGATAGAAAAAAATATAAATAATTTAGTTTATGATATCCATTTTCAAGTTAATTTGGGGAATATTTTAGATCTTCATAATGTATATTACTTGAGGAGTAAAAATAAGAAAAAGGATAAGAGGCGGGGGTAGAATAAGATGATAAGTAAATTGGAAGAGGGGTACTAACCTCCGAATATTCATTAACATGTTACGTAAGGAACTTCATCTTTGAGTCAATTGAAATGTATGCTGATGTTGAATCCATGGAGTCATCACATTCACTCCACATTATGACATTAAAATCCTATTTACCTTATTTATTTTATTTGATACTCTTATTGTAAAAAATGAACTCCAATTTGAGTTGACATTTCTTTTTATATTTGTAGCATATCACTTCCAGTTCCATCTTTTGATTTGACTTTTTTTAAATCTTATGGATTTTTTCTTTTGAAATTAATTGAGCCTATTTTTTGAAACAAAATTATAGTCTTGAACCTAATATCTTGAATATTAATTATTGATAGCTTGTAAGGTGATATTTTTCTTGACTCATTTCTCTTCATTGGCCTAATTTTAATCCTATCATTTCGTTGTTATTTTTTAGATAATTAGAGAACTTATGAGTTCCTCAACCTCCATCAATTTCACATATTTATATTAGTTAGTGGTTTTGAGATTTTATGATTTTGAGATAAGTAAAAAAATAATATTTCTTTATTATATTTTTATTAGAAAATTCATCACTAATGAAATTAATACCATTTCACATTTTAAAAAATATCATAAATATAATTATAATAGATTCATTGAAATATATAGTAAATATTTAAAAATCGTGATGGTACATATCGAATCTAGTATATTTTACTTTATTTTATCCTTTATGTGTGATGTATAATAATATATAGATATCAAAAGAATTTTTTCAAGAAGAAACACAATTAAACTCATTTTTATTAAGTCCACAACTTAATTAATTCATTTCTTTGTTATTTAATTGAAGATTGTTAATATCTTTAAGAGTAATTTTTTCTTTAGATTAATTTGTGGGAACATACTCCAGAATTTCATTTTTCGTGATGGACAATATATACTACTAAAAAAGATGAAATGTGATTCTTTCAATATGAATAGTTAGTTCCATAAAAAATAGGTACAATTGAATTGGGATTATATTCCATAATAAAATATATCTTTTAAATATGGTATTATCTAAAAAACAAAATTGAAATAAATTTTTTGAAAAATAAGGATTTATTAAATAAATATAAAGAATCCCTTTGATACAAATTATTTATTGAAGGTTATGAAAAGTGGGGGTGAATTTTCCTTTTAGAAATTAAATATGAATAAAAGGTTAATTTTAAAATTAAAACAATTTTGATATAATAATGTGATAAAAAAATTTATAGTTGATATATTTGATTCAGGTTTATAAATATAATGTTGAAGTATTTAAAGAGTGGAAAGGGTCAAGCCAAATTTATGAAAGTATATGATTCGTCGTTTAATGATGTAGTGTAGAAAAGTAAATAAATGAAAAACACCATAAAAAAGGATTTCAGATAAATATTTATGTTATCCTCTACGTCTCCACCCCTCAACTTGATAGGTCTATTGTATAAACACCTTCATTTAAACAATGGTCAAGAAACCCTTCCTTCATAATTATGTCTTGTGAGTACCCTCTTGAGCTTAATCAGTAGCCACGTAAACCATCCAACCCTTTTATGGAGTGTGAACAAATGGATCATAGAGTTTGTTGATAGAGAGGGTTGCTTTAAGAAAATTTTTTACAAGTGACTCATAAATATCCTTAATTGATAAAGTAAAATGGAGGATTAACGATTTGAAAGGATGGTAGAGATACATTGAAGGATTGGATATTTGGAGTTACCTTTTTTAGAATCTTTGTGAGAAATAGTAATTTGGAATTGATTCAAATCATCATAATTGTTTATGAAAACGGTATATCTTTCAAGGGTTCAATAGTATCCTTTTATTGACTCCAAAAGGTTTGGAAGAATCCAAATTTCATTGGGTTTAATGAATATGAAATGAACCACCTAAATAGAATTTTCAATGAATTTAACATAATCTTTATGAATCTTGATTGACACCATGAGGTACTTGTTAGCCTCTAATAGGTAGTTAACGAGCTACCTGAAGCAAAGAGTGACTACAAAATATCCACCGATGAGCCACTATAGGCTAAGAACCGGCATGTGGACTTCTGGAAGAGATATGGAAGACTATTAGAACCACCAAATAGTCAGTACTCCTCCAAATAGTATTCAGTTGTCATACTACAATAATATCAGTTCTTTACATAGGGAATCAACTATCCGGTACCTAATACATGTAGCTGATGTAGCCAGCTACAACCCAATTTCTTCTATAGCCTTTCGTACACAATTAAAACGAATTTTATGATTCTCTTAAGTTGTTTAGAAGAAATTTAATAATTAAGAATGATATTTTCAATAATTTATCATGGAATAAATATTTATCTATGATTCCATGTAATTATATCACTTTTTATTTAATAAAAATGTTGAAACTGACTTAATGAAATAATTAGCAACATATGTGAGTGCTTGTGATCATGAAAACACCATAAGATCCATGACTAATTACCATCCTCATAACTGGTCACTTTCTGGGTCATCACCATAATTCACACCATTTTTCTACAAATTACCACATCACTTCGTTCCACACCATCATTGTCCCCCTTCATACCACCAACATATTTTTTACCTCACCTAATGTTATTGTCATTGACCCTCCACCCTTTTGTGTTGTATCACAACAATACCATCTAATAATAAAATATTTTCATCATTATATTATCATCCAATAATTTTTAACATGGATGGGGAGGTAAGTATAAATATTTTTCATTATTTTCCCATTAAAAATGAAATAACATTGAGAAAATTTTGGGAATAAAATTAAACTAGAAAATTTATCGCTCAAGGATCTAATAAATCAAGTATATCGATTAAACATCTTAAATAATAGTTTAAATCAAATAAATCCAATAACAAATCAACAAAAAAAAATTATAAAATTATAAATCCCACACTCGATTATGGATAGATCATTGAATAATATGGTGTCTACATCGTATTTCGATGTTTATCCTTCAAGGAATGTGTTCTTTTTGTATATCCATACCTCTCTCAATATCCCTTTATAATTCTAGGTTTTATAGTGACTAACCCTAAATTATATATTCAAAGAGGATTTTATAGTGTATTTTTAGGATTTACAAATATAAAATTAATTTATTCTTTTAAAACACAACCGTAATGGGAAATCCTAGGGAACCAAATGTTAATTGATAATTCACCACCTCTATGGTAAACATTTTATTCTAGGAACAATAAAATATTTTGTTTACTCATTTGATTATTTGTTTTGGATACATAATAAATTAATCACATACATTCAAGTGGCATAAAAATTATATATTATTTTCAGGCATCTAAGAAAATTGGAACTCAAAAATGTTACAGTGATTATCCGTAGAAAATATTATTAAAAATATAACAAATTTTTCAAATGAAAAATTCTTGGTTAATACATGTAAAAGGAAAACTAAATATATAGGGAATTATTTCACTATACCCAATTGTATAAAATCTATATTGGTATTTTTCTCCAGTTACTATGGACCAGATTATTTAACTTCTTGAAATTGTTCTATTATGGGTGTTACCCCTAGTTTTTTTTATGTTGATAATTGCATTACCTATTAGTTTATGATTATTTTATGACTAGTTTCCTATAAATAGTTGAATTTGGACATGGATATTGATTAAATTAGTAAATATATCCTAGGTTTATCTACCCTTGACCCGTAGGTACCCCCCTATGATACTTTAACATAATATTTATCATAACCCTATTTAATTTATAATTTTAACCATTTAATTTATTATTTTGATTCACCAATATAATTGTAACATACATGTATAGTTATTTAAATTATAAAATAAATAATACAATTCCCTAATATACTCTAATTTTCTTAAATAAGTGTACATAATATTGTTTTTTATAATATTTAAACTTGGATTTTGTTATTTTGTATTTCAAAATATCACGCATAGATTTATGAAAGAAATAAAAGGTGTATAATAGGTTTTTGAATCTTAATAGTAATTTTTTACACCCTACATATACACATTGGTGTGTGTTTAGTATTTTCTTTTTATATTTCCTCACATGAATGGAAGCAATTTTTCTTTTTAAATAAGTTTTTGGAAATTGACTTGGGATTGAGCCTATTGGGGTATTGGAATCTAGATTTATCATGTTCTACAAGTAAATAATTATTTATTTTATTCTATTTTTTAATACTCTCATATATAGATTATTTAGAACTTATATCCATGTCAATATCTTCATGATCCATCATTTATTATTGAATTATGATTTTTTTATTTGATTGAATCATTTTTTATTTAATATATTCTTTATGTATACATAAAGGGTAAATCATTCCCATTATTTTTCATATGATACAAAGATATTTTGTTGCCAACCCATAGAGATAAATAATGTGCTTTAGGTTTTGTGGAATTTTGATTCAAGTGTAGTGTCATAATATTTATGTTGATATGTTACAAGTGAGTTATTTCACCCTCATATATGTTTTATACACTCATTGGTAGTTTCTAACACATGGTATTAGATTCCATATTCATGGATCACTAGATTCTTCACTGTTGGACCGAGAGGGGTTCTAGTGGTGTAAATTCATGAAAAAGTGGTATAGATACATGTTTGATAGTTATCATATAGTTTGAAGTTATTCACTTGTGAGGAATTTTTTAGTTTCATAGAAAAACAATATCATTTAAGATTAACCTTTGATATTGAACACAGAAACCATCTAGGACATCGAAATGGAATCTATGATTTGGATCAACTGTTACAAATACTTATGTTGTTCAATCATATCTCATAAACTCATTGATATTTTGACACGCATAAAGTCTTAATTTGTTTTAATGATAGGTTTATCTTTATTATTTTATGATCATATCTAATATTTAATTAGTTATTATTAACTGATTTCAATTATTTAAGTTGTCACTATATAATTATCAAAGGACTTTCTCCTATGCGATTTTTCAAATTAAGGAAATTATTTTACATCATTAGATTTCACATTCTAGAAAATTAATTTCTCTTATATTCTGATATTTATCATATCTAATAATGAATCCTCTCATTGAAAATCTCATTAGGTTATGCTAAATCGATTCGTATTAAAAATTACTAGAGTAAATGAATTTCTTTATGGTGTAAGGAAATTATCTTACAGTGTGGATGAATTATTTTACAAAAATAATCCATGCTAGAAGGTTGAAAATTATGGATATTTAGATATGTAAATTATATTACACATATCTATATTTATCTTATAGAAAGGAACATCCTAATTAAATTATCATACACACTCACAAATTAAATGATCTGATATGTTATTTATCTAAGATATTTTGTTTTATCTTATGGTGTTGAAATTATATTATGATAACAATTCTTATAGAACATTTATCATACACGAATCCAATTATATTATAAAGGTTTTATTTATCATCCTTGGATTCAGATTATTGTTCAAATAATCTCCTTACTCTTACAATATCTTTTAGAATGTAAATATATGATTTTACGTGTATTAAAATGATTTTTTCCAAATAAAGAATGGTTTATTTAAATAAAGAACCTATTTCCAATAATATATGGATCCAATGAAGTCTCAATCTTCTAACATTGTTCATTATATGATTGTAGAAAAAGGAAACACACTAATTAATATTTTTCACATTAAATTTAAAAGGGATTATTTCACTCGATCATTGGATTAAAAAGTATGGGGAGTTCAAATTCAAAAATATGAGATGTAAAAAAAAAGATCACACATATGTATGTTTATAAAATATCAATATACACACATAGTATTTTTTTTCTTCTATATGATAAATTCTTGATCATCTCTATTGTGGTAATTAGAATCCTATCTTTTATGATCGAAGAACCTATAGATCTACTATTTAAATATATTTAATCTCACTAGAAATTATTTCTTCATATTTCATTTTCTTCTTTAAATTGTCTATTGAATATATATCAATCTATTACTTTTTATATTTGTAACATTTTTTTCTCATTTAATTGAATGTACTAAGACTGTGTAGTGGTTTTGTAAATGGATGGCCTTGTTAAAAGATCTTATAACATTGTACCCAGTGAAAAATACATGAAATTGTCTAGGAAGATATAAGAACTCTAGTTTATATAGTTTAAACCTTCAAATATTTATATATGTATCTGTTTATTTTTCCATTTATTCATCACTATGTTTTGGGTTTCTTCAGTAAAAATAATTAATATATTTAATATATATATATATATTGGAACTCTCAGACATACTTCTATAATAAATGTTTTTCCCATTGATCCAAAATTTATATGTAAAATTTGAGAATGTGGCTGTATCCAGAATGAAAGGTTTACCCAAGGAATGATACAGTGTTGGTTAGCATTAGATATTCAGTTGAGGGAAGCTATTGGTGATATAATAAGAAAAATTAAATAATTTATTTAATTTATTTTTATATGCCCTAAAACCTAATACCATATCTATATATATATATGTAATTATAAAAAATATATATGGTTATCCAAATAACCCTAGGATAATACATAGGAGAAGAAATTGAGATATATGTTGGCGTTGATGACTCGATATTATTGATTGATGACAAAAATCGAGAAGAAATGTGAGAGAAATGATGAAGGTGGTGGGATATTCACATTCTTCAATAGAAAACATTATTCACCAATAATCGATTTGTTCTAATGGAAGGGATCATTTATTTCTAGATTTTATACCTTGTATTGAATTATTTAGAATATATTACATATCTTCTTAATTTTCAATGATTTTTTTCTTCACAAGAGCCCAATTTTATTTAGTGTTCTTAAAACAAAATGTTTATATTTTTTGAAATTTCATTTTACACCAATGGAAAACAAAATTTAGTAAATTTTTATCCAGTTTCATGTCATCCAATGATGTTATCACTTCATTCTTATGCTTTTCACAACATTTTTCTAGGTGTTCTTCTTCATTGGCCCATGGGGTCACAATTCCGCATTTTTGTGTTATATTTGAGTATGATTGAACCTCAAAATTCAATAATATTTCAAAAATTACATAGGTTTGGTGTTTTCATATGTTTGTAGAATGAAGGAGATAGATTCTGGTCTTGGTATATCGATTAGTAATGGAAGGCATGATAGTTACCATATGGATAATTGTTGTTCTGATTTCCAGTCACCAGAGGGAACAATCATCAACTATAGATTAACTCCTTCTTTTATAGTGTATTCAAGTGGTAAAATAGTATTATAAGTGGAAAGAATATAAAATATTTCATAATGATAATTAAAAAACTTATTTTATATGAAAATTGCGGGTATATGTTGTGAATCTTGGAGCAACATGGGATGTATTCACAGTTTCTCATAGCAGCTTGTGTTTCAGATGAGATAAATATCAAACACCAAGTGGATGGGCCCACACGTTGTATGATAATACCCAAGCATCCAATACGTGTTCTAATATAATATTCCCAGGAAACTATGTAAACTTACACACCGTGTTATGAGACATGGCTTCACAGGCTGTGTTCAGGGAAAGACATAACTAGGTTTCCTAGAGGAGTCACACATAATGTTACCCAATGTATAATCCATGTGGAGCGATAAGGATATCCAAGATATATATAAATGTGTAAAATCCATGATTTCCAAGTAGATTAATATGTTGTACGAACTTATGTGCACACCATATAATTTTCCAATTAACTTTTACCTAGTATATCTTCTTCAATACATGGATTTGTGACCTTAAGAAGCCTATCCGGATTAATTTTCCATATAGATCATAGTATCCTTTTTGGAATTAGAGATATTACAAGATATGTTACAAGATATATTCTTCTTAAAACACTACCTAACCAATGATAATGGTCAAGACTAATCATCATTGAGATGTCAGGGTCAGTACTCCTATGTCATACTAGGGCACATGTCCCCCATACTCTTCATACAAGTAGAGTCGGTAGTCCACCAAACTACAAAGGGTGAAGGTCCCATATATATAGATTAGTATTCCCCTATATTAAAGGTTTTGTTGGGAGTTGATCCTCTACACTATTTAGTTCTCCCCTGACTATAGAGCATGTTTCTAAGGTGGGGTCCCTCAACATTGATTCCTATGAGGTTGCATGTGGTTCATGGCATTGTAGATGAACCATTATAGATGTAGTGTAACTCATCATTATTATCGGGTTTTGAATATGGATATCACACTTTCTCTTATCATTTGGGTTTATTTGAAACATATCTATTGATAGTTTCTTTTTCCGTATTTCATTATGGGATGGGTTGGCTACATTTATTCTGTTGCTTCCCGCTTTGTTCTTGGGGAATCCTCCTATAAAAGTATATACACACACCTAGGTTGGATATTCCAACATGTTTCGTGTCTTATATATTTGATAGAAAGATCATTGATGACATTGTTGGTTCTAGTATTAGAAAACCATAATATTATTTGAGATGAGGAATGCATTTAGTGGTTATCCTCCGAGATTTTGAGCCAGACACTCTTCACTAGTTGTCAGATTGGGGACTCATTTATTATTGGTCATGTATTGTATCCATTTATACATTTTCTATTGCCTTGATTCACTTTGATGTACTTCCTGGAGGTTATTACATGCATTGATTACACTCTAGATATTTTAGTATTTTATTATATATCTACATTATTTCAAGGAGTTAGTTGTTTGTATTCATACAGTTACATTAGGATAAGGCCTCCCATTTTAGTTATACAACTAAATGGTAATTTTCACCAGACACTAGTGTAGAGACCCAAAGCTTGACGTACATAGAAATTACATTACTTTTGTGGAATACTTAATACATAACAAAAACAAACACACAAGGACCGTAATAGTTTAGTATCTTTGGAAACTCGAAACATAATCTTCTAATCGTGGTGAAAGATCATCAACATATCTCATAAAGATCTTCCCCTTTTTTCTTACCTAAATCATTTATTTATATCCTAGGGAAAAGAAAACATATAAATGGTGATTTCAAATGCTCAGTATGGGTAAGCATGGAGAAAATAGAACAAACCATATACATTTGAACTTTAAAACATGAACATAAAGTTTACACATAAAAATATTGATTTCTGAACTAAATCTTGGAAGTACATAAGGAATAGGTCATAAAGCAACATTAATCATGATAAAATATCATGGTAATAAAACATTTAATTGTGTCAGACCATTAAGTACATGATATGAATTCCATAGTAGCCAAGGCATTGCTTCCAAGACCATCTTAGTGGACAAAGTCCCTTTCTGAATCGAGTTCACTCCTCGTTTAAGTCCTGTAACACTGAACCAGATTAACTTACTCTTCCATCCATGTGTATCTCATGAGACATAAATCTTTACCCAATGCATTAGAGGGAGATATATGTCACACCCATCTCATAATGAAATCATTATTTCGTGTGCCACAAAATAAGCATACATCATTCATAATAACCCAACGAATAAATTGGGTTTCATAAACATCATCCCATCATAACATAATCCATATAAAAGAAATGGAAATAATTTCATAATAAGAAAAATAAAACCATTTAAATAATAGATACATTATATGTGAAACATAATCACACTAAATATTGTCATCTTAGATGTAAAATAGTTTTGATAAAACACTTAAAATGAATTCTTGAGGAAAATATCCTTTCTTCTTCAAAATCATTTTCTTTTCTCAAAATGCCCTGAAATTTTAAAAGAAAAGGATTTTGTTGAAAATAATCATGAAAACTTGTAGAATAAGATCCATGAAAATTATGTGTTATGAAACCATAAAAATCCTTTCATGTCACATAAGTTAAAAACATTCTTCTCGTACTTTTTCCCAAAAAAGTCAAAAAGTACATTGCATGGTAATCAAATGAAATATTCCTTACATTCCATGTAGTAAAAGTCACAAATTGGTAAAAAGGACTTTAAACATACATTAAACCATTTTTAGAAAATAGGGACATGGATGATAAATATAACCCTAGTAAATACTTACGAGTAAACAATCTCGGATAAAAATGAGATTGGAAAAGTTATCCCTGACCCCATGTCCAATTTCTTCTGTATGTTTCCAAGACTCCAGTATAGTGGGTTTAAACATATTATTAACTTGTAATAGAACCATAAAAATATTTATGATATCATATATGATTCACTTACGACTTTATAGTATCCGTTTATTTGTCAATTCCATGTTAAAGTAGCGTTTTTGGAAAAATCGTTTCTTTTATCATCTGTTTTTTGACTTGTAATTATTAATATGATTACTTAGATCATGATTACATAATTCCAGAATGTAAAACATCATTTATATATAATATATATTCATAATATACATATATATATATATAATAGATCAGTAAATGGAAGGAAATACACCGTTCATGGAGACGGTAGGCCGTACGTACGCATGAACGTTGTTTTTCGTTTCCTTATTGAATTGAATGGAATTAAGTAGATGAAATTCATACATATATATATATACATATCCAATAGAATTATTATGTCATATATTTCATGATTACTTATTATATATACTTTATAATCAGTCTTGAATTGTTAACATGGAAAATGAATCTCATCGCGTCGTGGAGACGGTAATCTGTACGTACGCACGAGCGATGATATCGTTCCCATATTTATTAAATGGAATTGGATTGGATGATATAATTTCATAGAATCAGTATGATGTTATAATAATAATATATAGTTATTCTTTACACCATTATACCCATCCAAGTAAGGTGTTGGTGGAAAAATTAATTACACCACGGCGTGGAGATGGTATTCCGTACGTACGCACGCGCAATGATTTCGTTTCCCGTAGGATGGATAGAAGGTGAAATAGGGTTGTTTAATATTTATATTAAAATATAAGTATATAATTAATACTTATGTTATTACTTTATAATGAAACAATTAATGAAGAGTAAGTAGAAGAAGAAAGAAACTTGAAAGAGTCGGTAGAAGAGATTACCTCTTCCTTGACGCACCTCCTTTAAACTTCTTCTTAGGGAACTAGAGATTGTCTTTTGAGAATACCAGAAACTCTATGATATAAATAGAGAGTTTGAGAATATTAATTTTCAGGGGTTTTCCGTGCTTCATGGCTCAAAGGGTGTGAAGAGAAGAGGCAAGGGGTGCCCTTTTTATAAGGGAGGAGAGGGGCACCTTTGGAAAAACTTAAAATATTATTTTATAATAAAGTCATATTCAGTTTATAGTAGCTCCAAATTTATTTATTTCAAAGCTAAAGTGGGTATGGGTCTAAATATTCTCAACCAATATGTTTTAGACAAGTTTAGGTTACTATTTTAACCTTATCATTTATATTTAACTCTAAGTTAAATAATTTATCTTTTACAGTGTCTTCTTGTTTTCTTACACTATATGGTTAATAAACTTACTATAACAAGACAAACGAACCCCAAGTGGTTCATTATTAATGTATATAACCTTATCTAAGTCATTTGGTCGAACCTTATATTTTTTAGAATATAATAACAATTAATAATATAATATTTATTTTAAAAAACAATTTTATGTCAATTTTGACACTATTTGGTAATTGATTTTTTTTGAAAATCATAAAAGAATTATTAGTTTGGAAAAAAATAATTAAATCAATACCAATATGTCATATTAACCTAGAAAATTATTTTTATTCATAAATGGTCTCAAATTTGATTTATTTGGGTATTTATAACATCAATTATGTTAATATTTCATTAATTAGGTAATTATTGCATCATCATTATTTCATCAATAAATTAAAGTATTTGATTTATAAACCTTATAAATAAAATAACATTATGTAAGAAATATTTTTAGCTTTCTAATGAATATTTATGGTCAAATTTATCTTATGTATTACCCTATATAAAAAATCTTTTAGTTATTAAACTTTGATTTTAACTATTTTAACTCTTCTTTAAATAAAATAATAATAAGTGTCCTAATCTAATCCAAGTGGACCTAAAGGGTAATATTTTATTCCTATGGTTTTTTTGGTCGAATTACACTTATCCAATAGAATTAGGACATGTGTTAGGGTAATAATAATATCATTTTTACCTTTAATTACCCTATTTACTTTTAACCGTGGTAAATAAAAGTAAAAAGTTACTATTCACAAAAAAATTATTTTTATATTATTGAACCAAATTTTACTCCTTGATATTAACTCTGTGTCTTTTATTTTTGAAATTACACTCATAGAATCGGTAAAATTAAGTTTTATGTAAATTTTCAAATTCTCCAAGGAGGTGGGTAAAAGATGGTGAAAAGTTCAATAAAATTTTTATATATCTAAAATTATTAAAAAATGACTCAAATGATTTACATTGAACTTATATAGGTATTATTTATCTATTTTGACCTAAAATAAATTTAAATAAAATAAATAATTATTTAAATAAAATGTCGTTTTTTAAAAAGTAACCCAGTATTTTCACTATTCATCAAAAATTGAAAGTTTTCAGAAAAATACCTAAAAATCACCCTAGGCTAATTTCAATATTCTGAATCCAAAAATGAAGTCCATTTTTAAAGATAAAATTTATAAAATTTCAAAAAGTGTGTATTTCTATTCATAACTTCTAGTTCATAATAATATTATAATAATATCTCGTTTAGTGAAACTTGGTATTGTGTACTACACACGCTATCGAAGAAGGCCTTGATTGCATGTAATGCAAGCCACGTCAGGGTTGTGTGTAGTGAAAGCTCTGTTTGGTGTTTCATATAACATAATCAAAACATATTTAATTTATACATTAAACAAAATCTATACTTAATGTTTTGTAGAATAATTTTTACAAAACGAACTTGAATTTGTGTGTAACAAGAGACAAGATTAGTGTTGCATATACTGCAAGATAATACGGTGTTGCATATAGTACAAGCTAATCTTGGTATAGTTTATAATATAAGACATCGAAGAAATTAAAAATAATATATCTCATAAAATCTCGGGGTGTTACAACTAGACTATTTGAAGTTGGATTGGGGTGCCACCCTCAACTTACTTCTAGCCATGGTGGGGCCCTGGTTGGTTAGGTCATGAAAGAGTTGTATCAATGTAGTTTTTTCCTCATATCAGAGTTTGGAGTTGGAAATTTTGTGAGGATTTCTTTTAGAACTTATAAAAATAACTTTAGTTTTTCTCAAGTTTGTGTCATTATACGTGAAACACATTAGTAGTGAGGAAACTGATGTATTCATACTCCATTAATCTGACTACCTGTATATTTACCCACCATGCTAAAACAATAGTTTTAGGGAAACCATTGATGCATGAATCATATAGGAATGATTCTTTTTGTATTTCATGTCCTTCTTGATTCATATCCCCAGATATGATCATCTTGTCATTGTATGTCTTGTTAACTTTCAAGATGCCACTGTGATAGCAACCAATATTGGGTGATGAAAAAAACCATTTGAGTGATGAGGCCCCAATTCAAGAACACTATCTTGTGTTATTTCCTCCATGTGGTTGTAGAACAGTAATTACACTTGATGGACTACATGTGGATCCACCTGTAGTGGTCTAGGAGTATGATTGATTTCATTTTAGAAAACTAATAGCTCTAGTAGGTCTGGACAATAACGTGTATAGGGTTAACACATTACGTGAGTTCCAATGATAGATTCAACTCAGGTTTCATGGATAGGCAGACCCTCAATAAGTAGAGGATTGGCTCGAGGTAGTGATTTATGTTTTTTTATCAAGTCCAGAATGTGGATGATTATATGGTTTCTCTTGTGACCAGTCCTCAATATGGAGTAGCAAGGCGCTGGTTGTGTTTGATTACTTAGGCCTAGATGAGATGATTCTTTCCTAGATGAACTTATATAAGTTGTTTCATGATGAGTATCACCATTTTATCTTCCGCTCTATCTAGATCCAAGAGCTTCTTAAGATGAAACATGGTGATATGTTAGTTTTTGAGTACCCCATGTGATCTATTGAATTTGTGTGTTACTCTCTTAATGTGGTGTAGGATTGAAACTTATAGGCATTGAATATTGAGTAGGTACATCATAGAGAAAATATTCCTATCATGATCTCTTTATGAATCCACACTTATACTACAGTACAAAAGTAGTATTTGGTTACAGAGAACATTATAATTGACGGATTTCAGGTAGTAGGAGATGATAATGGACATCATGGGGAGGATTTTTCTATGATGGATAGCATATATTAATCATCAGGGTCTCAACATAGTATGAATACTCTTACCAATAATCAAACATGTGGATCTACATAATATGGTTCATTTAGAAGATCCAATCATCCTAGAGATGGGTGATGAATTTTTTTTGATCATCGAGGTCACATGGATCATGATTTTCTGGCCCCCTAAGAAATGGATAGTGTTTAGGTAGTGAATGGACATCCACAGTGGAGATTGTGTTAAGATTAAGGATCTCCCAAGTGGGTCTAGGGAGGTCTCCAGATCGACAATGCTAATAATGTAGGTAGATCTCTATATTCTGGATCTGTAGGTGGATCATGATACTAAAACCTACTCCCTCCATACTCATATGGTGTCCCATGACAACATATGAGGGTTTGAGGTCAAGAGAATGTATAGTTTCTAGTTATGTATGGATATGATTAGGTATCTCATGATATTATTGAAGTTATGATCTATTTATCCTCCACATTATCTGTTATACTAGTATACATAGGCGTGAGACAATCCTTAATCTCAATATACCTTATGCAAAAACTAGAGTTTCTGGTGGATTCTTTTTCCCATCACTTATGGATAACAGTTTCTACAGAGAGTAATCCTTCATTATTATACATCTACCGATAGTGATTCTTGGTGTTTGGTAGAGATATTTTCTAGTGGGACCTCTTGGACATTATAATGAAACCTTATGATGTTATGTGAGGTATGTATTGGTTGTCCATGGTAAATTACTAGATATAAAATCATCACAGAAGAGTTATATTCCTTCATTCATATAAGATAATATTCTCCTTAATGGGTGAGAGAGATCTTATGGTCGAGTGAGTGGGGCTCATGAGCAAGAAGTTGAAACCTATCACCTAGAATATAGGGTGTTTATCCAATAGTGAAGCAAGATTTTTAGGCTTATGTGATATTTAGGTAGTGGATGTTTAAATTTATATTTTTTCTAAAGATTTCTTGGGACATCCTCAGAGGTGAGAGATCAGATTATACCCCAATTTTTACCCTAGGACTACACAGATAACTTCTACAACATTATTATTTAAACCTACTATGGTCTGATAGTTGAGGGTGCAGATGTAATACCTTTGAAAAAAAAATTTTATCAGACCGAACATGTTCCCTAGGTGCTTGTAGTGTTTTTTGGTAAAATAATTAGAAGGGAGTTTGATTATTTGTTGATTACAGTCACCCAAACCCACTAACGTTCAAGAACGGGTACCCATTTGTTGAGGGATAATGAACTTTTCTTCCAGATAAAAGGTTTTAGTTTATTTTAAAAGATATTTCTTTGGTCTGAATACCATTAGTTGATAGTTCTGGATGATGATATTTTGAATATGACATCTCGATGTCACTATAAGGCATTTTGAGTTCTCGATGATTCCTTTTGATATGAAAAATTCCCTCATTGTGTTCATGGATCATATAAACCAAAACTTCCACTCATACTTGGACTTATTCATAGTTGTATATAATGATGACATTCTCTTATACTCTACATCATAGGATGATCATGTAAAATATTTAATGATGGTACTCAAATTACTTTGGGAGAACTGACTATACGGTAATATCATGATGTGTTGGTTTTGGATCTGAGAGGTTCACTTTATGGGTAATGTTATCTTTAAGCATGATTTAGATATGGAAATTGTAAATCATTGAATAGTTATTCTATGGGAACCACCTAAGAGTGTGTTAGAGGTGTACAGTTTTCTTAGTTTTTTAAGAACTACTAAATGTTTTTTGGAGACTTTTCTAAGATAACGAACCCTTTGACTGCCTTGATGTGGAAATGAAATCAGTTTTCTTGGATTGAGAAGTGTCAGAGATCCTTTTAAGAGCATAGGGCTAAGTTGACCAATTCCCTTATTTTGATACTACCATAAGAGGGTGAAACAAGTTTTTTAGTCAATTTAACCATCTTTAATATTTGTTTTATCCTAACTACTACAATATAGCTTCTACCATTGTTGTATCCCAACGAGACTGCATTAAAGATGTTTCTTTATCAAGTTTTTTATTATTACTGACTAATAAGTATATTTTTAGGGGTATTATGAAATATAAATTAAAAAAATACCAATTTTCTTAACTAAGAAAATATGAGAAGTAAATAAAATAAGATAAGAAGCGGTGAATGAAAACTAGAGAGAAGTATGAAAAGATGAGTGGATTTTCAAAGTGAATCAACTGGTTCATCCATTATTCATTTATTTTGAGGAATTAATTATATAAATACACAAAAAACATAGTCTAAAATCTAAAAAATATATATCTAATTATGTTTGAGAACTCAAAATCGACAACTAAGATCTCAATTTTAACCTTATTTCATTAAGATCCAATCAATGTATTCAACAATTTCCAAACTCTTTGATAGATTCAAACCATAGTGCTCAAAATTCTCAATTGAGAGATGAGAATCATTAAAAATAATAATCAAAAAAAAAAATAACCAAAAAAGACCTACAAGTTTTCAACCAATGAAAAATTCATGGTGATCAACTTGTACTAAACAAATACTTAAAGAAAAAACTAAAAAAATAGAAGAATATTCAATTAAAAGACATAAATTAATTATATTATAATTATAAATATAGATAAAATTAATTTTTGATAGAATATATAAAATCATAAAATTAATTAACCAGTGAAAACCACAAGGTGCAGCCACAAGAAAATTATTTGATCATGTCTACAGAATATTATTATCCTTTGATCTTTGTCTCCATGGTCGACAGAATATCTTCTTTGATTATTCTAAAATATATTCTTACTCCACTCTCCATCACTCCACTCTAGTGTCATGAAATGGTGTTCTAATTATTTTTTTTCATTACTCTCCTCTCTATAGAACTAATCCGGAATTATTCAATGTCATGAGTTGCATCCCTTTTATTCTCCCGAGAAATCACTAACAAAACTACCGACTCCTTTAGTAACTTTCAAATGGGAGAATTAATGTTTCTATCATATTTTCACTACCCATGTAATTTTAGCAGAACTACATCACTAACACTATAAAAATATATGTAATTAAATGACACCAAATTCAAATATTAAATTCTAAGCATGTGTCAATTATCAATGATGCCACTTTTCACTCATATCCTTCAAAGGTATTACTATAAAAACTATCACTGAAAAATAGAAGAACAACCAAAACACTGAAAATCCATAATCATCATCATCAACAACTAGACATGGATCTAAAAGTTCATTAAAACTACTTAAATGTTAGAGGTATTAAACCTGAAGCTCAGAGATTAAATTCTTTTCACAGTCAATAACTCACCATCCACCCTTGTCTAGACACCATTCATCATTTGACTTTGTTTGAAAATAAATCATATGCCATGGTGTGTAATTCCAAAACAATGTGACTAGAATAAAATAATTATAAAAATCCCTTCCATATTTTAACATTAATTGAATCTTCATTAAATGATGATTTATTATCTTCAATCAATACATGAATCATATTCAGGCTGGATGGATCAACCATCACAATTAATAAACCCTCAGCTTGACCTTTTTAGGAACTCATTGTTGAAAATCATCGAACTCAATGAGGGAAACTTCTTTTGACTTTGAGACTATAGAACTGGGGAGTAATAAGGTCCTCACCACCTACTTCAAAAATCAATCCTGAAAAGCAAAAAAATAGTGAACACATATCTTCAATAATACATTGTGGTTTGAACATGACATCAATATATACCATTCACTTGTTCAGTTTTGGGTGATATTTGACCTAAATGGAGTTGGAAATGACCTAGGTCTTGGTTAATCTAGTTCTTAGTTTCATCAGAGGTGAGTTGGATCCAATGTAGGCTGTGGGATCTAGGATTCTTCCTTATCTAAAAAAATATTCATCCTCGGAAATGGTGGGTTCTTCAATATTGATCCATCAATGGGTATCGACTCGATCTTCTTCGAATGCATCTTAGTACTATCTTCTAACAGAGTGTAATTATCATCGAGTGATCAACAAGGATGGTCATTATTCTTATTAGAACATTGTAATCATGAAATCATTGAGATGCAGTTCTTCATTTCTGGGAAAATTCTACTATGCTGATTCACCCATCACTTGACACAAACATAGGATCATTCTCAAATGGATCTTCATAAAATGATACGGTCTAATTGAGGATTCATCTTCTTAGATCTCGATTCTCCAACTCACGATGCTCAGTTGTTCTTCAAACATGCAACAACACTCGAAAATTATTCTGATAGCAACTTTGGTTAGGATATTAGTGGATTTGGAGATTTTTTATCATCGAGTTTTGGAGATATCATATTGGCGTTCGATTAGGGATCAACTTCAAATATTCTATGTGATGTTGGGAGAAATAGTAGTGGCTACTCATCCCAATAATAAATTATCTTACTTAGATAGGTGGATCAATTTTTTTACTCACATAAGATAATAATGTTGGGAGACTATTTTACTAATAGGGAATTTTAAAGGATCTTATGGGATCTTATGAGAATTATATTTCATGAAATATTCGTACATGTTCTCCTTTGTCTAAATATTAAAAGATTTTCTCATTACTCATATATATTAGAAAAAAAAACTTATGTGACAAACACTAAATTCAACATATGGTTTAAGCATATCAATTATCATACACAATAAGCCTCCAAAAAATATCTTACCAAAATATCTCTTAATGATGGCTTCATCAAATATATCCACTAAGAGTATTTCCTTCAATTTAAATTATGTATAAAATAATTTTTTAACTTTGGAAACTCAAATCTTTGATATAGATAGTAAAAATAAAAATCATTGCTATGGAAATTTGTCTCACACCCTACACTAAAAATTAAAAAAAATTGATTTCATATAAAAACAAGAAAATTTAGTAATAAATTTAAACTATAAGTTAATTGTAACTATTTAAAAAACATATTTGAAAATTTAATTAAAATAAAATATCTTTCGTTAAATAAATTTTATCAAAAATAAATATATAAAATACAATCTAAATTAATTATTTATTTGAAATAATAAAATGAATAAAAATTTAAAATCAAATTGAATAAAATAGTTAATTGTAAAAAATAAAAAAATTATAAAAAATTATAAAAAATTAAATGTTAAATTAAAATAAAAAGATAACAATTATAAAATTAATTGATGAAATTAAATATTACTCTTTAATTAATTAATTATTCGCAAAATTAGAAAAAATAAAATTTTAATTAGAAAAAACATAAAATTAAACAAATACGTTAAAATAATTATATTAAAATAAATTTAAAAATTTAAAAATAAAAATCAAAGTTAAAAAATATACAAAAAAACTAATTTGAAATTAAATAAAATTAAAATCATTATTTAAAGTTTTTTATTATTTTAACAACAAAGCAACTTAACTAATTAAAAATTATTTTAACAATTAAAAACTAATTAAACTACAAATATTATGGCATACAATTGTACCAAAAAATAACCACATCAATTCTCCCATGCTATGGTATGCCCTGTCCAAAAGCAACCAAAAATTCAAATTTAGTGGAATAAAATAAATCTTGAATTTGAAAAACTATATGGACAATAAAAATTTCTTCTAAAATGATTTTCTCGATTGGATTTTATCAATCGGTGAAAACATTTTACCCTCAAGAAATTAAGTATTTTTTAATTAAAAGTCAATTATTTTTTACAAAAATAATTGTTGGAAAATTTTCAGATTTAGATTAAACTCATTTCAATTTTCATTGAACTGAAATTATAAAATTTTCATTACCTCTAAGATAAATGACATGCATAAATTATAAATAAAATAATTTAGAAACTATATTTTTACAATTGACCTTAATAAATTTAAATATAAATAAATAACTCATCTAGTAGCTTAAAGAATAAAAGAAAAAGTTTAAACTAGATTAGTAATTTCATTTAGTAATTCATTATAATACACATATTATGTTTTTGAAATAAATTAAAATAATAATGGATATTATTGTTTTAAAACATTCTCATAATTACTTACCAAATAAAACTACTTTTAAATTGATCAAAAAATAAATAAATCACTCAAGTATATCTAAGAGGTAATATAGAATTAAACTTCTTAAAGTGGCTACACGATACATAAATTTTATAAAATATTTAAACTACGTAAATAGTTTAATTGAAACTTGAGGAACAATCAAATTTAAAAATTATTGGGGTTTTATATGGGATAACTTTTTGATATAGTTTAGCACATTGAAATACCATATCACCACAAAAATGCTGAATATGGTTCTCAATGTTTAATACAAGGTGTATAAAACATGGAAATACAATTTAAAGTTAAAAACAAATTTTTTTATTCAATGTATTAAAATCATGTTCAATGGGTTACAAGAAATATCAGTGAATTTTTTTCCTAGAACAAATAAATAAATAAAAACAAAAATCATGTTCAAATATTTTATACTGGTTACCAAAATCATCATTAATCTAATGAAAAAGGTTTTTATGATAGTGCATGTTTAATTATGTGTTCACTTTGATTTTTAGTAAATCATAAAATATTCAAGAATTACAAGAAACTAAAATGCCATCAAAATTAAACATTTAATACTAGTAACCGTTCTGTTTTGGTACTAATTTTCAACATTAAAAATTTCATTCAATTTCAACAATATTTAAAAAATATAAACACCAATTTAGTTATAGTTAATAGTTTTTAAAATCATAAAATTGTTAGTATAATTTTTAAAGAAAAAATACTTTGAAATAAAATCTTTATTTTTCTTTTCATATATTCAAATACACCCCTTATTTTCTTTTATGAATTCCCTCTGTTCAGCTTGAAAATTCATAAAACTGTTAATATATAGACATTATATTCAATAAATATTTACTCAAGTAAAAATTATCTATGGTTCAATAATTTTTTATGTTGATCTATCTCAATTCCTCTTGTTTCTTCTCTAAATAAATATATATCATGAAGTTTTTACTCTATTTGAAGTGTATATTAGAAATAGGTGGACTCCACTTGTGAAAAATTGAACTGTAATAAAGGTGAAAATGCTGAGAACGATATGTAAATAGCAGTTGTCAACATTATTTTCTATATTATAAATAGGTACACTTTAAAAGTATATTCAAATTTAAAGATTAGAATTGAAAGTAATGAAAATAAACTAAAGGGTAAAAAATAAATCTTTGGTTAAAACCCTAATACGTGTTTATTTTTTATGATTTACATAGCCATATATTGTGTGGATCATCCCCAATCCATCGGTGTAAGTGGATTATGTAGTAAAAACCACCACATAATTTATTTCATGCAGCTGGTTGGTATAATTTTTTTTACAAAGGTCCCCTAGGAAATAATAAGTTGTATCGAACACCTTCATATTGTATTATAATTTTCTAATAAAAGATATATTAAAAATAAAAGGGAACCCACTTTGACTTATCTTGGAGAAAATTTTTCCCCCATTCCATCAAAATCGTCTTGGGAAATCATTAGTATGTGAATAATTTAATTTTTATCCCTAAAAAAGACAATCCCCTCCTCTAATTCCAGCTCCAAATTATCTTCCAAAGAGATTGTCCCAAGTTTCACCCACAGCTCTATCTCCTACATTACTTCTGAATAACAATTATTTTCTTCCATAAATGATTCTAAATCATCCTTGTTCGGTGAAGTGGGTGTCTTTCCAATGGTGTAAAAATAAGGAAATTTGGATGAAATTTCAGATTCAAAAAGAACAAAAAATACATTTCAAGAATATTGAAATATTCATAAAGTGAAATAGTTGGAAGACCATATTATTCCTATAAGACCAAGGAAAACTCAATCAAATTGTGATGTAAAAGGTCATCATTTTATTCCTTAACCACTTGGATTTATTCATTTCAAGTTGAGAAGTAAATAACTCCTACTTGAAACTTAAGGGAAAATGTGTGAATTATTTTAGTTATCTAGTTAAAATTTATAAGACTTTTGGATTTATATCTTCTTTATGTTCTTCCAACATAATTTTAAATTCATTTTCATTTAATATCTTAAATATGCTCAAATTACTATAGGGAAATTCTCTAATACTGGTCTCCAAGGATGGGTGAACATCTATTTCCTCTTGTTGTTTTTTCATTTTTTTAAATAATGATCAATTTTTTCTGAACCTACAACGAAGTTCCCTTTAAAATGAATCCATTTTAAATAAGTTTTTTGAGTTTTTTAACCCCTTCAGTATTTTTATAACCTAACTACTACAATATAGATGCAACCAAGGTTGTTTCTGTATGAGACTGCATTTAAGGGGTTTCTCTATAATTATTTTTATTGTTATTAACTGAATAATATTTATATATGGGGGTTATAAAATATGGAATAAAACTATCCTAATTAGATATTCTAAGAAAACATGAAAATAAAATAGAAAAAAATAAGCTGCAGTAAATTAAAACTGGAGAGATGTCCGAAAAGATCGGTGGCCTTCCCTAGTGACTCAATTGGTTCATCGATTCTTCAATTATTTGGATGTATTAATTCCATAAATTCTCTTGAGACACAGTCCTAAATACCTAAACAACCTACCTCATTATGTTTAAGAATTCATGTTCATCAACAGAGATCTCAGTTGTAACCTTATTTTATTAATAGTCGGTTAATGTATTCTACAGTTGCCAAATCTTTTGACATAGTCAAACTGTTGTGCTCACAATTCTCAATCAATAATTGAGAAGACTAAGAAGTAAGAATTCTATAAAAAAATACAAACTGTACTGACCTAATATTCTACACCTGGTGAAAAATACATGTTGAACGGCTATGTTCCAAACAAAGAATTGAAGTGAAAATTAAATGAAATGAAGGACATGCAATTATCAAAAATCAATCGATTATGTAACATTATTAAAAATATATAGAATTATAGTTTGATGTAAATTATAATTGTTTGTAATGAAATAACCAATATAAAACACAAGATATGACCATAAGAAAATTAGTCGATCAAGTTTTTGGAAAACAATCGGCCTTCGATCTTCATCACCAAGCTCGGTAGTAGATTATCTTTGAGTATTCAAAAAGATCCTCATCTATATTCTCTTCTGTTATTCCATTTATCTCTATAAATAAACTATAATTATTTTAATTTCATGAGTTTCAACCCTTTTATTATTGAAAAAAATCACTAACAAAACCACCACCTCATTTGGTGACTATAAAATGATATAACTTATTTGGCTAGCTTTCTGTTACTCTCTATGTAATTTGTTCATAACACCTTCACCAACTCTGTTAGAATCCAAGCAATTAAATTCCTAAATTTTCAAATATAAAATTCCAAGCACATATAAATTTTTAATGATTCCACCAGTCCCTCACATCTTTCAATGTTACTACCAAAAAACTCATCACCACAAAACATAGGAACAACCAAACCACTAAGAAACCACCATATACATCATCAAAAACTTGACCTGGCTCTACGAGGCCATTCAAACTACATTGTTGATGGAGGTATTCAACATCAACATTAGTGTTTCAATTCTGTTTGTGATCCAAAAGTCAACATCCACCTTTAACTAACAACCATTCTTCAAACATCCTTGGTTTGAAAATCAATTGAACACACATAGTGTAATTCCCAAAAAATTTGACTGGAACAATGTAATTTGATGAAACCCTGACATCTTTTCACAGTAATAAATTGTTAATTTAATCATGATTTATTATCATTGATTAGTGAAAGTATCATCTTTAGGCTTTATGGTTCAACCAACACAATTAATGAACCCTCATTATGACCTTCGTTTTCCATGAACTCAATGAGAAAATCATCAATCATAATGAGGGAAATATCATTTGACATCGAGACCATAGAATTGGAGAGAAACATGTTTTCCCATCCGCCTTCAAAAATTGATCCAATAAAAGGAACAAATAATAGAGTGAACATTTCTTTGATCCTCTAGTATCATTCAAATTCATCATTAAAAGCTACCACACAAAACATTGATTTTAGGTGTTCCATAACCTTGATGGTTGTAGCGACGACCTAGGCCTTGGTTCGTCTTGTTCTCAATTTATATATTGGTGAGTTGGATCCAATGGTTGTTTTGGGATCCAGGGTTCATCTATCATCCAACATATCCATCCTTATTAGTGGCAGGTTCTTCAATATCAATTCATCAATGAGTATCAACTCGATCTTCTTCGAATTTATTTTAGTGTTATCTTCTAACGGAGTGTAATAAGAATTAGTTGATAAAAAGTATGTTCATAATCACCATCATAAAATAAATCAGATATGGTTATTCTTCTCTAGAAAGATTATACTACACGGGTTCACCCATCTCTAGACATTAGCACAGGCTCAGTCCCGAATAGATATTAAACAAAAAGCGTGATGTAATAGAATCTTTATCTTCCTTAATCTAGATTCATTGGCTCAGGATTCTTGGATGTTCTTAAAACACGATACAAAACCTATAAATTATTAATAAAAAAGAATTGGTTAGGATCTCAATGGTATTGGTTGGTCTACATCCTCTGTAATAGGGGGGACGTAGTAGGGTTTGATTAGGGCTCGTCTTCAAAGATTCAACATGAATATGGGAAAAATAGTAGTGGCTGCTCGGCCCAATAAGAATTTACGATACTCAAATAGGTTGATCAATTATCTTACTCATGTAAGATAATTATGTTGGAGGATTATTTTACTTATGGGGACACAAAAAATATTTTACATGATTTAATGATAATTATATTCCATGAAATACTCTTATGTGCGCTCCTGTTTTAAAATATTACATGATAGCCTCATTTTTCATGCATGCCAAAAAAATATGTGAAACCCACTGAATTCATTTTACAGGATGAGAATCTCCATTATATTACAATGTCTACCTCAAAAAATTATATTACAAAAATATCTTTTAAGGAAATCATCTTGAAAACACATCCATTGAGAGGATTTCAGTTAATTTATCTTAAATGAAAAATAATTTCTTTATCTTTGGAAAACACAAATCTTTGATGTAGATTGTGAAAATATAATCCTTTGTTATTTAAATTCATCTCAAACCTCGTAGTAAAAATAAATTAAAAATATTAAAATAAAAAAAAGATAATTTCTTCAAAAATGTATACTCTAAGATAATTTTAATAATTTACAAAAAAATGTATAATAAAATTGAATTATAGTAAAAAAATTGTTAAATAAATTTTTTAAAAAATAAATATATTAAATAAAATCTAAACTAATTATTTAGATAAAATATTAAAATATATTAAAAATTAAAATCCAATTGAATAAAATAATTAATTATCAATGAAATAAAAATTTAAATAGTTAAATTTTAATAAAAAGATTCTAATTATTAAATTAATTATAGAAATTATATATTACTATTTAATTTATTTATTATACAATGAAACAAGAAAAATTATAAATTGAATTATGAGAATAAAAATTTAAAAAATAAGTTAAAATAGTTATTTTAAAAAAATAAAAATTAAATATAAAAACTCAAAGTTACAAAAATTATAATTAAAATAGAAAAGAAAAATTGATTTAAAATAAATAATTATTTAAAGGGTTTTATTATTTTAACATCAAATTAACATCATTTTAAATTAACTAATTAAAAAATTATTTTAACAACTAAAACAAAATCAAATATATGATATTACGTGGAAAATGATATCAAAATACAGCCACATCAAAGTGCATTGATCATGTAGTGTTTTGTAATGCCTCTATGGATGGGTTAAGATATGTGTTGATATAAAAGAAGGATGTGGTCACTTGTGGGTTGAGGTATATGAGACCCCATGATCAGATTTATGCAACCCATGACTTTGAGTAGGAAGCTAAATTCTTCACCCTGAATATGTGGAGACATTATATTTTCCGTAGAATTTCATTGATTACTCATACCACTGAATTCTAAGGTACATCTTAACTAAGAGAGATATCAACCTGAAACAGAGGAACTTATTAGAGTTTTTATTGGACTCTGACTTTGAGATAGTCAAAACTCCAGGGAAGGGACACATAATAGTAGATTATCATAGATGGAAATGTAGTTATCGCATGGTCTATGAGGCATATGAAATGTTGGACTTATTGTAGCTGACTTTAATGGAGGAAGAGGTGTGAAGATTAAATAAAGTCAATGGTAGTGACTCCACTAATTTATTGTGTGAGAGGAACTCCTAAGGTAGGTATTTACTGTGATGTTTTCTGTCACCAAATATCCTAGTGTGATGCACCAGATAGAATTTCTAATGGTGGGGAGAATATCATCCAATTTAGGGGAAAACAGTAGTTCTAGTCATGTTGCATGATGATGTATTAAGGGAGTTTCATACCTCTTACTGGGATGTATATTCAGTATTGGAAAATATGTATAGGGACCTTCAGTAGTAGTTTTGGTTGGTTGGAATGAGGTGAACCATAACAGGGGTTGTTTTCCATTGTCTCATGTGTTAGTAGGTAAAGGCAGAAAATCAGGTTCCAGCCGGTTTGAATCAACCCATTTAGATTCGAAAATGGAAGTGGGATGTCACATACTTAGTTTTTTTATAGGGATTCTATGAATATTGAAAACCCATGCTGCTATTTTGTAGATTTTGAACTAAGTTACCCAGTAAACACACATCCATGCCATCAAGGAGAAGAGTTTCAAATTGAGTTCCGGGTGGTTGTACATGTATTAAATTGTATGGATTCATGGGATACCCATGATGATTGTCTCTTTCCATGATTCCCAGCTCACTCCATGATTATAGAGGGGTCTATATGAGGCTTTTGGTTTCTAGTTGTGGATGAGAATAGCATTTCACTTATTGACAGATGGACAGACTGAGTGGACCATCCTAATATTGGAGCATATTATGAGAGTCTATTTATTGAACTTCATCTAGAGCTATAAGGATCACTTTTCCTTGAAGAAATTTATAATAATAACTACTATCACTCTACTACAGGCATGGAACATTTCAAGGCCCTGTATAGGAGACTCTTCATGTCACCCTTATACTGGATGAAGATTGTAGATACATCTCTTGTTGGGTCATAACTGGTGCAGGTAATGACATAGATGGTCTAGGTAATATGTGAGCTTACCAGGATAGCCGAGTACCGATAGAAATCTTACACAGACTGATGTTGTATTCCTTATGAGTTTGAGTAGGGGGACAATTTTTATGACAGTCTACTAACATTGTGACTTGCAAAGATTTGGTTGAGGAAGAAAGCTATCCCAAAGGATCATCAGGCCATTCAATATCCTAAATCGGGTTGGTAGGGTTTCTTTCCATTTGGCATTTCCCATATAGTGGGATCGAATGCATGGAATCTTCCATGTGTTCTAACTGAGGAGATACGTGAATGATATGATGCAAGTTATTAATTGGAGTGATAAGGACATCAGGTATATAACTACATTCATGGAGTACCTGATGGTTGTCAAGGATCGATAAGAGAGAATCTAGAGTGTATGAACTATTCCTTTGGTTTATGTTCTTTGGCAGCCTGAGAGCATGAAACACAACAAGATAAATTGATATTTGCAATAGGTTATTTTCAAAAAACTATGTTCACATAAAAAATAGTCGAAAATGTAATGTTATTTGAGAAGGGATATAATTCCTAATGCAAATAACCATAAATACTTTGCCAATTGGGATCAGATACGCGCCCTGTCACAAATATTTGTGGTGCGACTGCATGACATTCTATAGGAAAAGGTTTGATTTCAATATAATTTGGTATTCAGTTTCAAATAACCTTTTTTGTGATGAGAAACTCCCCTGTCACAAAAATTAGTAAATTTCAAAATAATAAATTTTCATTGTAAAATAATATTATTCGCAACATAAATTCGTGACCCATCACAAATAATCATCCAATAGAGAAAATAATAGGTATTTATGGTGGGTAGCATTTTTTGACGGGGGGCCAAAGCCATCAAAAATTCTATTTGGATCATCACCATAAGTATTTATGGTGGGAACTATTTATGATGAATCCCATTATAAATACCATTATTTGTGATGAAAATTCACTCGCAAAGTATCCCTTCATAAATAATATAACCATTTTAAGGCTCCCTGCCACCATTCTTCTATAAAAAGTTCAAAACTCCTATTTTGGTTTCTCTCTAGTTTCTCTCCGTATAAGCTTAATTTTTTACAGAAAATTTACACATAGAGGTCTTTAGGATCGCATCACTATTTTCATTCATGTAAAGTGTTATTTTTATGGTATTTATATAAAACTTTTTTAAATGGTTATTTTATTTATTATATTTGATATCTCTTATATTTAGGAATAAATAGTATTAATTTGTAGCAATAAGTAGTAATCTGAAGTAATTGGAATTAAATATAAATAACTAGTACCAATTTTTAATAATAATCAATAATTGTTAAAATTAATCCGTAATTAGTAAGTAAATATTTAATAAATTGTACCAACTATTAAATAATTTGTAAAAAATAATAATAATTAGTAATAATTAAAAATAATTATTGATAATTTGTAACAATTTGTAATAATTATATGTAATTAGTAATGATTACCATTAATTATAAATTTTTTGTAATAATTAACAATAATTCAAAATAATGAGTAATAACCACTACTAATTTGTAATAATTAGTAATAATTAGTAATGAATACCCATAATTTTTAATAATTAGTAGTATTAATAATAATATGAAATAATTACTAATAATTAGTAATAATTATCCATAATTCATAATAATTTGTACAAAAATAGTAATAATTATAAATAATTAGTAATAATTAGTTACAAATAATAATAATTAGTAAAAATTTACAAATATTTAATAACAATTAACAATAATTAGTAATAATTTAAAATAATTACCAATAATTAAAAAATAATTATTGATAATTACTGATAATTACCAATATAATTATAAAATTCTAAAATAATTAACAATAATTAACAATAATTAGAAATAATTAGAAATAATTAGTATTAATTTACCGAAGAGAGTAATAATTACAAATAATTAATGATAATTAGTGACAACCGGTTATAATTAATAACAAATACAAATAGCTACCAATAAATTACAATAAATACCAATAATTCCCAATAAATAGTAGTCATAGATAATAATTATTAATATCTATCAATAATTAGAAACAAATCATCATATTTACTAATAATTAATAATAATTAAAAAATAACAAAAATGATTAATAAATACCAATAATTGGTAATAATTAAAGATAATTACTCTTATTTATTAATAACTATTAATAATTCATAATAATTACAATTAATTTGTATTTATAATCTATAATTAGTAATGAATTTCAATTAATATTTTTAATTAGTTAAAATTAGTAATAATTCCAAAAATATAAAAAATGTGTAATAAAACCAAACAATTAGTAATAACAACCAATAACTAGTAATAATAAATAGTAACAATTTGAATAAATTAATAACATTCACAAATAATTCGAAATAATTATACATTATTAATAATAATTAGTAATAATTATAACTGATAAAAAATAATTAAAAATAATTATCAATAATTTCCAATAATAAGTAATAATTAGTAATTAATATCAAAAATTATTAATAATTAGTAATAATTAATAATTTACAATAATTACCTATAATTTGTAATAATTAGTAATAGTTAATAAAAATAACCAATAAATAGAAATAATAAATAATAATAACCCTTAATTATTGATAATTGCATATAATTTATTATAATTACAAATACTTACCAATAATTACAAATAATTTACAATAAATATAAATAATTACCAATAATTTCAAATAATTATTAAAAATTGATAATAATTAATTGTAATTATTGCTAATTAGTGATAATTAATAGATTTTATCAATTATTAGTATAAACTAATAAATAGTGACAGTTAGTAACAATTAGTATTTTTTAATAATTTTAAATAATCTATATTAATTTATAATAATTGTTATGAAATATTTTTATTTACTATCATTTTCTTATTTAGAAATAATTTCTAATATTTTGTTATAATTATTTGTAATTATTGATATTTGGTAGTAGTGACAAGTAATATTTTTTCCCCTTGAATAATCCCTTTATTATATTAGATTGATCATAAGAAATATTTTTTATTTTCTATTTTTTAAAAAAATTTGGGAATAAGGAAGTAGATAATAGTTTTTATTAAAATATCACGATTAGATAAATATTTGTGGAAATTCAAGAAATTATGGTATAAATCTTATATATATTGATGGTGTTGAAACATTTTTATCATTTACAAATTCAAAACTATAATTTATTTTATAAGGGAAAAGTGTTTATGTTAGAAATGTGATCCAAGAGGATTTAAAACATTTTATAGTGTTGGGGTCCATCTATTAGATTTTAAAAAAAAGATGAGGGTTTTTTGTATCAAAATGGTGAACATAACTCCAGAGAAGGTAGGAAAAATATTAATATATTCATTACAATTTCAAAATTTAGTATATGTTGTTGTTGGTATATATTTTCACTAAATAGAAACTCAGAATTATGATTTGAATCCCAAGATATAATAATCTAAATTTTTTTAGTTGATGAAGTCTACCGAAGATGCCATATATTACGGTTTAATGATAACAAAATATGAAGCTATTTATAAATTTATGGCTACTAAATTAGATAATAGAATGTAAAATATTTGTTTTTATCAAATATTATTTTTTTTAAATCACTATTACCAGTGGGAAATATATTACATATAAATTTATATGAAAGTAAGAGGTTGGTACATAATTTAGTACTTTGTCATCATAAGATCCATGCATGTTTAAATGAGTCCATCCTATATTATGTTATAAATAACTCATTAGTTAATTTTCCTACATATAGACAATTGAGGTACAAAGAGGCACAACAATTGAAGTCTAGACTGGTTCCCATTTAATATTTGTGGTTTTTTCTACTTAAAGAAAGAATATAAAATTTATTTAATTATCATAAAACACTGGAATTGATTACATGAAAAAAAAATATTTCCACTAGAAAAATCTTAAAGCATCATTGTGATAGTGATTCATGGAAACATTTTTTTCAGGTGAATATGTATTTATTCATAAGATTATAAAATGTGATTGTGTATTACTTTTTATGGTTTCTATCAATTTTTTTCTTATGATAATAAATATTCTTATTAGATCATATTTATTATAGTGACCCAGCACTAGAAAACCTAGAGTGAGTGTGTTCTATAAATTAGAATGGCATGATTACAATGAATGAAATACCAAAGGACCAGTTGGTATAATAGTCTTGGAAATAAAACATTCATACATTATACCTATAATAAATTTGGAATAAAATTTAAACATGATACACAATAAACTGAAAAAAGAAGTATCCTTGAAAGATTATTCAAAGTTATATTCTTCATAAACTGGGTAAAGAAACATAATAAGGTTAAGCTGAAATTCTCAGTAAGGTTAAATACAAGGAAGAAATAATGAATCAATCTATATTCAAAGGCATATAACTGAACACAGTTTCAATTTACATAAGTATATAAGGCATAAATAATATAGAAAGTAATAATCATAAATGTATACCATAAATAAATAAACTAATAATGAATTATATCCATAGATTTCTCAACGAAAAATCTCATAGATAATTAATAACTCAAACTAAATGAGGGAAATGATTTTCTAACGAACATCATGTCTAAGGTGCATGAAAACCAACTATCATCAATACCGTTCACAATATGGTTTAAAAATAATGTTAAAAAAACATTTATGAAATTATTTTCCTCATGAAAACCCAATGATGCATCGATGAGATATATAAATTCCAGGATCCCCCCTTCATTTTCAGTTTAAATCATTCCTCATAATGAATAATCATAATAAATAATATTCCTTATCAAATAACTGTGTTGAATGAGAAATACATATTTTTCAATAATTCCCCATTTAATCAAATAACCATCAATGTAAATAAAATATTTAAATTGGTATATAGTTTAGTCCGTAGTAATTTCTTTGAAAAACGAAATGTATAATTATGATAAATTAAATTATCAAAGATCTTATGAAGTTGAATAATTCAAGGGGGCTTCAAGAATGAATCATGGAAGTGAATGTAAAAATTATCCTCTGAAAAGTAAACATCAATCCATTTGGAGGAATAATAAGTATGGTATTAATAAAACAAATCCTAAGAGGAGTAAAAATAGAGAGTTTATGTCGTTGATGAGATAAAATAATAACTTTAAAAAATATTCTTAAGGAAAATATTTTTTTTCATTTGAAAAAACATTTTTAAATATATTTATTTGAAAATAACTTTTTAAAACATTTTATTTAAAAATAAACCAATTAAACATAAAAAGTAGGCTTAAAAAATAATTATGGATAAATCCATACAAGTCATTCATGCAAAAAGAACATCCTTTTTTCAAAGTAAAATGGTTTGAAAAGTTCCATTTTGCGAAGGTGAAAAGAATATTCCTTTGATAACATAGGTAAAATAGAAAAATGGTGTAGATGAATTTACCAGATTATTTTAGAAAAAAATAATAAAGTAATTTTTTTAGAAGAAAATAGGTTCTCCAACTAAAGAGATAAATAAACCTGGGTTTTCATAAAAATAGTTTCTAAAACATTTTGAGTATGAAGTGGAAAAAATGGCACAAATACATGAAAATGATCATGAATAACTAGAGTAGAATAAAATGAATTATTTAAATATGGATATTTAATTTCCTTATATCAAAATACTATGGTAATAATATTAGTATTATTTTTTAGGAAAATAGTATCTAAACATTCCAAAGTCTCGCATACCGCTTTGGAATATTTTAAATCATAACATCATAAAAGAATAAATTAAATAAAAGTTATAATATCATGAAAAAGGGAAGTATGTACACCATATAAAATAAATTAGGTGCATAACAATTAAGTATGCCTCACGGAATCAAAAGGAGACAAGAATCCCTTACATTAACATACCTTTTGTTGTTTGGAATTTATCCTCTAGTATAGTGGATAAAAATATGTTACATTAATATAATAGAACCATAATAATTTTTATAATACCATATATTATCTTATTATAATGGGTCATTACCAGTTTGTTAAAAAATCATTAATTTTACTATATTGGGTGTTAATTGTCTAGTTCATCAACTATGTTTTAACCTGTTATTTGTTGTTATTATTAAATTTATCATGGTTTAATCATCTATAAAATGTAAAAAATAATGTTAATATCATATATTTCTTTTATATATGTATATATATTAATATATAATATATTTAGATAAGAAATGAAATGCACCATTCATGGAGATGATAGTCTGTATGTACGCATGAACGATAATTTGATTTCTTTGTCATATTAAAAGGATAAAGAGTAAATAGTATATATGAATATTATAATTCCATAATTATATATCTTTCATATATATTACATATTATTATTAAAATTATACTTAATACATTCCATGCATAGCATGATCGAATCACATCGCTTTGTTGGGGCAATAGTTCTCACTTCCACAAACGATGTTATCATTTTTACAGAAATTTGAATGTATAAGGATATGTGTTGTAAAATTATTACATAAACATAAATACATAATAAATATTATATATAACATATATATATATATAAAGTTTCCATCCTAAATTCCACCATGAGTGGGGGGAATGGAAAATTGAACAATCATCATTTAGTGAGGCGGTAGTTCGTCAGACACGTAAAAAATATGCTTATTACCCATTAGATGGAAGTGTGTGTAATTTAAGGTCGAATCCTTAACATAAAAACATCATAGTATATTTAGGATACTGGGTTTTTTTCATTATAATTGAATAATAATGTTTTAGGTAGCGGATAATGGTCATAAATTTAAGGGCTATAGGAAAGGTGTTACCTCTTAATTGGGTAACTTCTTTTGGTTTCAACCAAATGACTTCATAGGATTTCATTCTGCCCAAATGGAGGATTCAAGAAGGAAAGGAGGTACTTTGGGGAGTTAATTGGGTAGCTTTTGACCGAACCTAGGTGTCTTTAGAGTTTTAAGGATGTGGAAGGAAATAAGACCTTTTATAATGGAGGATGAGTGGTAATCTGGTAATATTTTTAATGAAAGGAACCCCACCAACATTAGTATTATTAAAATTGGAATAATAATAATAATGAGTCTATAAATGGAAGGATAGGGTCTAAATATGGCCATAAAATGGATTTTTGACATTTGTATAGGTCATTTTCAGTCATAAGGTTGCCGTTTAGTCCCTTATTAATATTAAGTGGCCGAAATTAAATTAAATTTCATCATGCGAGCAGGATGACAATGTGTGTTTTTAAAGTAAAAACATCTAAAATATTTCTATGTTTTTATAGTCAATTTAAAAATTAAATTGATCCCAATGACCTAAGTTGGATTAATTAATTAAAATATTATCTAATTAAACATTAAAACAAATTAAACGTATAATTGAACCTTATAAATAAATTAGATGAAAAAATAGTTTTGAACTGAAATTCAGTATTTTTAACTATTCCTTAAAAAATGATATGTTTCCGAAAAATATAAAAAATTCTTCCTAACTTAATTTTTATTCTTCAATTTATAATATCAAGTTTAGTTTTACATATAAATTTTTTTAAAGTATTAGAATTTATATTTAAAATGGGTTCTACATTAAAATGTGGTAAAATTGCCCAAATAAAAATATATGTTTTTATGTGTAAAATAGGGTTTGTTTTTGTCTTACGTCTATCAAATATATTGTAAGACTATTAAAAATATTTTATTCATTATATAAAATATATATTTCATTAATATAATTTACTAATTATGATTATTTTAATTTATAATAACAAAAAGCTTTTATGAGTATAAAAATAATAATATTTTATTTATGTTCAATTAGTAAATATTTTAATTTCTAATTAACTAGTAACCGATTATTTCAATTTATATTGGTGTAAATAATAGATTTTAATAGGTTCGTCAATCCTTTTTATTACTACTAATTTAACGACTTGTTTATATTTTATTATATTAAATAATAATATTTTAATCAGATATTATTGCTCTGTAAAACTTGATCTTGTGTGTAGCGTAGTCCATCAAAGAAGATATTTCCTACATGTGACACATAATAACTCGGTTTTGCATGAATTTCTAAATAAAATATATCAAATATCAATAAAATAGAAAATATATTGTAAATTATCAGGGTATTATATCCCCTAACTTTCTTGGTATCACATGTTATGCATGCTATCGAATAGAAGGTTTTTACATTAGAATTTCGGTGTGTTACAGTCTCCCCACCATAAATGAATTTCACCCTCACAATTTTAATGTGATCTAAAAAATAAGGAATAAAAGCAAACTATTTTTGAATGACCCACATCATAAAAAGTGTAAATATCACATCTTCCTAATAAGAGAGAAAGAAAAGTACAATAATTGCATATCTAGGTTACATTGTATGAGAACAAAGACAATAATTGTAAACATGGTTATGGAAGAAAAATGAAACCATTATGTTTTGATGGTGAGTGGTATCGAAAATTTTTAGGAGAAGGTTAAAAAGTACAAATCCATAAATTTATGATGATATAAGAGGCCATTTGATTAATGGGAAACGAAAGTACTAGGAAAACATTTTTTGTTTCAATATCCCTTTTCTTGGAGTTAGGGAACTATTTCACTCTTTGAGAATATAATTAAATATATGGTTAAATTAACATAATATTTTCCTTTGATTATGCCATGAACTATTTCTACTTTGTTTCTTATAGAATGATGCATCGTACGGTGAAGTAACACATTAACCTCTACAATATCAACCAATGATCATCTTAAACCATTTTATAAACAGTTAACTTTTACAAAATATTATTGTCTAACACATTATAAGGAAGGTTGCTCAATTTCTAAGATGAACTTATCATTAGACATTAATCAACATGAAGTATCTCTAAATTTTCACATTCCATACATGTGAATAACTTCTTCATGTATCCTCTAGAAATATGGTAATAACTTGAATTACCAAAAAATCTTATTAGAAACATGAATTCTTCTGTGTACCTTAAGAAAGACACAAGTTATTGGATATACTCCTTATATCCAAGAGTGTTGTAAACTCCATCAATGATAGCATAGAACACCTAATGACAAGTAATTAATAAGTTATAATGTATTCAGTACTAATCTAAATCAATTATTTCATCATCATTATCGGAACATCATGAATATAATAAGGGTTCTCTTTCCCTCAATTGTGTGTCTTCCAAAATGATTAAATTTCTACTGAATATCTTTTCTTGGTACCATTCAACATATGGTTTCAAATCCATAATGAGAATTTAATAGAGTAAAATCCTGATATATTCCATAATTATTATAACTAGTAAATTTCTGATAAAATATTCGAATGACATAATTTTTGAATATATATATTAATAATTCCTCTTCATCCACTACAGTATGATAATTTGATCATTCTCCAATAACATAATTTGGGTATATTTTTTTGACGCTTGAGACATTGATTCACATGGTGTCTCGTCTATTTACAGTTGAAGCATTGTACATTAGAATACATTTTCTTTCCCATTAAATCATGAACTTGGTTTCCTTTTCTCCACATATTTAACAAACTCCCATTCCCATAAAGAATTTACCAGGGTGATTCTTTCCATAGTTATCAAATGTTGGAAAACCATTCTTTCCCTTCATCCCTTTATCAATATTTACTTATTTCATCCTCTTATTATCTTACATCCCTTAAAATCCATTAGACTTGGATAATTTTTTACTTATATTATTAACACTAGATATTATTTCCTCATATTATAAGGATACTGGGGAGGCTGTTTACCTTAGAAATTTTGGTTTAATACCTTGAATGAAATGGTCTTTCTTACTCTTTGCATCGCATGAATTTGTGGGGTTCTCATTCCTCCTTCTAGATTCCATTTCTAAATAATTATATATAATAGATTATCTCATAAAATCATGAACATTCTATAAATATAACAAGGTAAAGAACATAACATAAATTGATGCATCATAAATCCCTAAATCATAAACTTTGGTTACTTTGGTGGGGTATTTTTACTTTTAAATCCTTCATAATTGTAGGTAAAGAAAATATGAAATATCATAAGTTTATTCCAATTAGTATCAAACGAAGGGTACAATATGGCCAATTTTCATATTCCAGGTTACCTCGAATCATGCATGAAACTCTTTGTTAGATTCGTTACTCCTAAGTATATCTATTCTAGAACCACGCCCATTTATAGTATGTAGACAAGTATTTGTTTTTAAGAATAACCACATATTCTCTACATTTCCAAAATTATGGGATGTTATGGTACACTAATTCTCAATGTATATCTTATGGTTTTTCTCCCTAAAATATTTTTTAAAAATCCAGTTTCGATGGTCGCTAATAATCTTCCTTTGATACCAATTACAGTGACCCAACCCTAGATATCCCAGAGCTGATTTATGCTATCAATTTCATCTACATGATTACAAGGAATCAAATAATATGGAAAATTTTGTTTACCAGTCTTAAAAATCCATATTACATACATGATACCCATAATACGTTGGAAAAAAATAAAACACGCTACATAATGAAGTAAAATAAACTACATCCTTGAATGTTTATTCAAAGTTAACTTCATCATATAATAGGAAAATAACATAATGAGGGTGATATCAAATGATTAGTAAGGATAAATACAACAGAATCAATAAGGAATCAACCTCTATAAAAATGTAAATAATTGAGCACAATTTCCATTTACATCACGGGATAAGGCATAAATGATATGGAAAGTAAGAAACTGAAACACATTCCATAAATCAATAAATTAAGAATGAATTAAATCCATATATATATTGATGTAATTTCTCATTGATATATAATAATTGAATCTAAATGAAGGAAATTATTTATTAATGGAGGTAATTTATAAGGAAAATGGAAATGTATTGTCGTCAGGACCGATCACAAGACGGTTTAAAACTAATGTTAGAAACCCATTTTCATAATTATTTCTCTCATAAGAACCTATTGATGCATCATAGAGCTATATAAATCTGGGCTATACCCATCATTTCTAGTCCAAATAATTCCTCATAATGATTGATCATAATAAATAATTTTCCTTATAAAATAACTGTATTGAATGAAAATTGCAGATTTATTAAAAATTTCCCATTTAATAAAATAAATATCAATGTAATGATAATATTTAAAATGGTATATGGTTTGGCCAATAGTAATATCCATGAAGAATGAAATTGATAATTAGGAGAAATTCAATGATCAATGATCATATGAATGTGAATATTTCAATGGGACTTCAATAATTAATCAAGTAACTAAATATTAATATTATCCTTGTCCAATTCAATCATAAACCATAAATAGTAAGAATAAATATGGTATCAATAAAAAAATCCAAATTAGATTAAAAATAGAGGATTGTTATCATTGATTAAATAAAAGAATAACATTAAAAAAATATTCCTGATGAAAATATTTATTCATTTTAAAAACCCATTAAAAAATATTTTCCATTTAAAATAAAATTAGAAAACACTTTCTTTAAAAATAAACATTTAAACATAGAATGTATAATTTAAAGAAATGATAGTGTATTAATCTTTATAAGTCGTACAAGGTAAAAAACCTTATTTTTACATGGTAAAAAGGTTTGAAAATAACCTTATGAGGAAGGTGAAAAGAATATTACATTGATAAAATTAGTAAAAGAAAAAAAGGATTTAAATGTGTTTACTATAGTATTTTAAAAAAATTTAACAAAACATGGTTCTTAGAAGAAAATAGGTTCTATAACATAAGAGATAAATAAAGTTGGGTTTTCTTAAAAATATTTTCTAATACATTTTGGGTAAACAGTGGAAAATTGTAAAAATACCTAAAAATGGTCAGGAATAACCATATGATAATAAATTATTTCTTGAAATAAAGTTATTAAATTTTCTTAAATGGGGATACCATGGTATTATTATTAGTATTAGTTTTGAGGAAAATAATCTCTAAACATTCCAAATTGTCCCATACAACTTTGAAACATTTTAAATCATAATATCATGAAGAAAAAAATTAAATTACAGTTATAATATAATTAGAGGAGTGATATTAATGATATATCATGTAAAAGGGAAGTATGTACAACATATAAAATAAATTAGGTGTACAATAATTAATTATGTCTTACAGAATGAAAATGAGACAAGGATCAATTGCCTTAACTTCCATGTTGTTGTGTGGTATTTATCCTCCAAAATAGTGATTAAAAATATATTAGTAACTTATAAAAAACCATAATCAGGTTTATAATACCATATAATAACTTATTATAATGTCTCATTTCCTGTTTTTTAACAAACATTCATTAATTTAAATACATCTGGTGTTAATTACCATGTTCGCTGACTATGTTTTAACATGTTTTTTGTTGTTCTTATTAAATTTATCCCAGATTCGTCACATCCAGAATGTAAACCATGATTTTAATATCATATATCTAGTATATATGAATATATAATAATATATAATATTTGGATATAATAAATGGAATGCACTATTCATGGAGAAAGAAGTCCATATGTACGCATGAACACTACATTCATTTCCTTGTTGTATTAAGAGTATGAATAGTAAATGGTCCATAAGTATATTATAATTAAATTATAATATATATTTCATGGATTTATTAAAATTATCCTTAATACATTCCATGAAAATTATGAATGAATCACATTTCATTGAGTGGTGGTAGTTCGCACTTCCACAAACGATGTTATCGTTTTTAGACAAATTAAAAATGTATAAATATATTTGTTGTAAAATACATAAATAAGCTTAAATACATAATAAATGATATATATAACACATATAAATATATTATTCATCATAATTGAAACTATGAGTGGTAGTAAATGAAAATTGAACAATCATCATTTAGCGAGGTGGTAGTCCGCTAAACACGTAAACAGTATGTTCATTACCCATTAGATGGAAGTATGTATAAGTTTAGGATTAATAAATAACATAAAACCATCCTAATATAATTATTATTATTTTCATTATCATAGAGTAATAATATTTTAGGGATTTGATAATATACATAATTTTAAAGGGCTTTAGGAAATGTGTTACCTCTTAATCAAGTAACTTCTTTTGGTTTCCACCAAAAGACATCTTAGGATTTCATTCTGCCAAAGGGGGATTTAAGGAGGAAAGGAGGGATTTTCGGGATTTAATTTACTATATTTTTTCCTTAACTAAGTGTCTTGAGAGGTGTGGGGTGTAGGAGTAAATGAGGCCTTTATAATTGAGGTGGAGTGGCACTCTTGTAATATTTTAGAATAAAGGAACCTCACCAAAATTTTGGATTTAAAGTGGATAGATAATGGTTAAAATTAGATTAAAGGGTGTATAGGGTCTAAAGGTTACATAAAATGGATTTTAGACAAGTGTATAGGTCGTTTTGGGTCTTAAGGTTTAGTCCCTTATTATGCTCAATTTAACCTTAATGCTTATAATTAATTTTAATTATCTTCACTTATATTTTTGGTAAAAAACTAATTTTACCATATAATAAATTTAAAATTATATGGATTTAAAATATGGAATCCTTTTTTCTTAATTAAAATTACTTAAATGGTATAAATTAAATTAAAATTAATCCTATAAGCGTGACGAAAATTTGATTTTTAAAATTAAATACGTCTGAAAGTTTTATATGTTTTTATAGTAAATTTCAATGTAAATATAATTAAAATGACAAAAAATGGATGAAATTATAAAAAATTTCTCTAATTATAATTTAAAATATTATAATATTATAATTTATCTTTATAAATAAATGAGTTAAAAAACAATTTCGGAACTAAAATTCAGTATTTTAACTATTCATTAAAAAATGATATGTTTCCAAAATATATAAAAAATTCACCCTAACATAATTATTATGTTTTTATTTAAAATATGAAGTTTATTTTTACACATTAAATCAATTAATGCATCAAAATTCAGATTTGAAATGGTTTTTTCATTAAATGGCGTTAAAATTGTCTTTATGAATATATAGGTTTTTAAATTTAAAATAGGTTTTGTTCTTATATTATATCTATCAAATATATTGGATGACTACCAATAATTTTGATTGAATATATAACATATATATTTAATTAATATAATTAACTAATTGTAATTAATTTAATTTATTATTACAAATCATCTTTGTGATTATAAAAATAATAATATTTCTTTTATATTCAATTGGTTTATATTCTAATTTATAATTAATTGGTAACTTATTAATTCATTATGTATTTGTGTAGATAAAAAATTTTAATAAGTTCATTAATCAATTTTATAACTACTAATTTAATAGATATTTTATATCTTATTATATTAAATTATAATATTTTAAATATATATTATTATTTTGTAAAACTTATTCTTGTGTGTAATGAAAGCCATTAAAGAAGACCTCTCCTGTGTGTTAAACATGCTAACTCAGTGTTGCAGAAATTTACAAAAAAAATAATATCTATTTAAATCATTAAATATAATTTAAAGTATCAAGGTATTATATCCCCTTATGTGCTTGGTGTCACGTGTTATGAATTCTATCGAATATAAGGTTCTTACCTTAGAATTTTGGGGTGTTACATTTATAACTCTCTACAACTTAACTCCTTGAAATTAATGAATGAACAATATATATTTCATACGATACAAATTCTAGGATATCCAAAAAATAATATTATTTTAATTTAAATTTTTTGATTAATGAGTTAAATATATTGTGATTTAATGGTGTCAGTACATATGACGTTGTTCCAAAGTAGAATTTAATAATAAAAGATACATTAATGTGGAAAATTAGTGACTTATCAATGTATATAATTTTATCTAACTAAATTATAAATGGTATAAAATGATATCTATATTTTATGAGTAAAAAAATAATTTAGGCCTTCTAATGGAAGAAAACGTTGTATTTTCGATGGTCATCGCCAATTTCCTCCTAAATACTATCATTTCCGAAAGAAAATAAATAATTTCAGAAAAGGAACAATTCAAAGATATGGACACAATAAATGATCTCAAGTATTGATTTAAAATATATTGTCTATTCATTTCCTCCAACTACAATTAGACTTACTATAAACCAACAATAAATATATGGATTTGGGAAGGATACCAATTGGATAAAATATAGTATTTTTGAGATCAACTATATTAATTTGATTTGATGGTCTATCACATGTTAGATTTCATGAATATTGATAATAACTATTTTAATAACATATTTTATACAGTTTTGGAAACACCTGGTATGACTAAAGATAATATAAAGGCATGATTATATATTTCTCAAATTTTCTGGCATCTCGAACTTGAGTTATTTGATAATGACATATCACATAAGTTAACGAAACCAAAATAATTTTATAAACATTTTATATAAAATTATTTATTATTCTATCAAGGTGTTACATATTTGAGGTTACTAGATGGCCATGCTTCTAATTTGGATTTATGTGTTAGAAAAAGTACTATTATCTTATTAAAAATTCAAGGTTTTCATGTTATAATAAAAATAATATTGTTGATTGTCCTTATATGTTTTTAAAATTATTTGATTTGGGGTATAATAATAGAAATATCATGTATTTTATTAGAAATTTTTATAGTGACAATAAACTTCGATATAATTCATAAGACACAAAATGATGTTGTTTTAATTTTATATAAATTAAAAATAATCATCGTCTTTATTTAATTCAATGGAAAATTCAATACAGCATTTTCTACATAATGTAAATTTTAGAGGAGCAATACAATTTTGATTTATGTGCCCATATGATACATGGATAAAAATTGAAGGGGTACATAATAAATAATCAGTTGAAGAGTCAATTTCAATGGTGTATTTGAAAGAGGTAATTTTATTTTTATACTCTAATTGTTTTCAAAACAAATATCCTTCAAATAATAATATAATGGGTTGTAATTAAATAAATTTCAATGATTTAATTATCCATACATTATAAGTTTATTTCAGCCAGAATTTTTTTGGGCGGTGTTCATGAACAATGGATTTCAGATGATGAACAATACAATAATCATAGATATATATTTCTCAATTGTTAATAAATGGATTTATTTTTATTATGAGTGATACATTCACCTATTAATTTTATTTTTAAAAATAAAATTAATATTATATCATTTATATATTATATTATGATTATACCAAGAAATGGTTCACACAAATTACAGCAGGTTCTCTTGAAGAATGCAACAATGTAATTTCTCATATTAGTTTTAAAGACTATTAAAGTAAATTATTTATGGTTTAATATATGAAAACAATTTATTATTTATTATATTTTTAATTAATTTTAATTTTTTAGGGTATCGTAATATGAATATAAAATTGATTATAAATTATGTGTATGGAGTAACTATTTTTACCAGATTCATGTTGGTTGTCTGGGTTCAAAAAATAAGATATCTGATGGCTATGATGATGCTTTTATTTTTTTATAACATGCTTGAACATCAGGTTTTCTATCCTGGTTTCTCAAAAAAAATTGTATAACTCTTGACACTTGATTATGGGTGAGTGAGTGTGGTTTCACAATCGTTTGTGTTTGGTTTACAATTTTTTCTCTAACAGAAACAACCAATGGATCCCACTTATGTGATGAGTCATGGGACTACATTCCAAAGGCATGTAATAATTTTGGGATTTCAACTTATTGATTATTATAAGGTCGTATTGGTTGAGAGGATGGTTGGTCAGGATCATCACACACTTTTCGGGGAATTATTTATTACTCTAATACTCTCATAAATTTATGATATGTTCATGAATATTTCCAAAATCATGATATGGGAATGGTTACCATAATAACACAATCTAGTGTTAAACCCCTTTAAAATTAAAAGGGTACTATATTAATGATTCCATTTGTATGTATCAAAGGTTTTACATCTAATTCCCATTATTTCTTAGTCATGTGAGGTTTTTATGCTTTGAATCCATCTGACTAAAAACATCGGAATTCGGTGTCATCCCAGAAGTTGATTGGTGTTTCAGGGTTACGATTGAATCTCCAAGAGGTATCTTATGTGTCCTGTGAAAAAAAGGATTCAAATACCACATAGTTTATTTAGGAATAAGCTGTTTAGTTTAACGTTATAAAAAAATGTATATGAAGGTATTTCGGAATTGTGGATTAAGATCAGTAATTAAGTAGGAGTCCTACATATCCTACTTATAAATGAAGAAGAGTCTTCAAATTTTAGTTTCTCATAAACCATCTTATAGGAAGGGATAAATAAATAATAATTGTGAGGGTTATTTCCCCTTATTTTATCAATAATGTAATACTTCATAGACCTACAAGAAGGTGGAATCCCATGTGTGGAGGTATTTGTATCATGATTGTGAGAGGGAATTGCAAACTAATATTCTCTTACTTGATGGGATGTTATGATTCTAGATATATGATCATTATTGTGATATGATTATTTTAAATCCCTAAGATCACATGAGTCATTCTTAGTGTGATATACAAGATATTACAAGTTATTGAACACAATTTGTGTAGATGTGGATCATACACATTGAATCATCCCTGATGGAATATTTTAAATGGAACTCAGGCCTTAGGAAGGCTCCCTAAATATCCTTATTATAATTGGAATTAGAGTCTCCATAGTACATTTAACTTTAATGATTCACTGATGGATGTGAAAAAATGGTGGACCCATTGGGTTTGAGTCCTATGAACCAAATTAAAAGGGATACTAAGTAACTTACTACAAGGTTTATTCCCCCAAGAGATACCTTGACCTTATCCTCTCATAGATAATGAGTGGTAACTATTAGTGGTTTATTAAGAATTTATGGGTGGAATAAGGGTCCTATAATACAAATAAGGTTACAGAATTGGATGACCCTAGTCCATTATAGACACTTACCATATGAAGGGAGAATTCTCAAACCAAGGAATCATGGTGGGAGTTCACATGGTTGTTGGGTACATATCCAAGTTTTCTTACTACATAAAAATTACATATATATGGATCAATTCTTCACATATCTGAATATTTATGTTGATGTTTGTCTCATATGTCTAGGGGCATCACGTGAACTATGATAACATGTTCACAGTGTTTCATGTTATCCAAAAAACATGTCCATGGGTAGTTTCATGATAAAATATGGCATGTTTAGGGTCTTCTCATGATCTAGATGACATATATTGGTTGTATAATGTGATCCAAGATGAAATATTTGATAATTGTCACATGATCAAAGCTAACATTACTAGGGACTTTAAATGACTGAGATGACATTTCCAGGGTGTTGTGTGTGATTCAAATGACATGTCCAAGGGTTTTCATGTGATCAAATATGAAATTTTCAGAGACTTCAAATGAACCAATTGTCATGTATGGGGTGTGTCGTTTGATCCAACTGACATGTTTGAGAGTTATCACATGATCAAATCTTACATGTCCATGAACTCTATATGAACCTAGAAGACATGTTCAGGATGTGTTGTGTGATCCACTTGACATGTTTAGTGACTTTTCTCATGTTTGAGATTCCTTTACATGATCAAGGAACTGATTACGTAGATGACATTACTCTTTAATGTGAAAAATAGTATATCTTACTTCTCATGAAGATTATTTCATTTTCATCCTTTTCACATAAATACCCCAATTGTTTTTAAGAATTTTCTAACTCAGGCATCATATAATTAAATAATAATTCCAAAGACCCTTTGTGTGATCCACCTGATATTCCAGAGATCAACTCATGAAAAATGAAATGATCATACGAATAGAATGAAAATACCATGTAATCCCTTAAATTACTCACTAGACATTTTTAGGTGGAAGACTCTTAAGATCACATGATCCTTCACTTAGGAATTTTTACTCTCACCTCAGTATATGTTTTTCATGTGTTGAGGGGACGATTTTATAGTCGTCACTTCCCTGATTCTATGTCTATTTATATGGAAATTAAATCTCATATTTTGGCTTGAGTTAGAATAGGGGGAATTTGAATAATGTATCACACACATTGCATGAACCCCCCTTGAGTTATCAATGTCATCATCTTTGTTTTGTGTGATAAAAAATGAATGTGTGACCACTCCTATAATAAAATAGAGTATATAAATGGTATTTTTTTCATTAATAATTTTTTTTTTACATTATATTTTATATTATTCATATATATACAACATATAAATGAACTTATAATAATTTAATTCATTAAAAAAATTATTTATATTAATCAGCAATAAAATGCATTAAAATTCTAAACGTTACAATGAGACATAAATATAATATAAGTAAAGTCTAATATAAAAATTTGGATGCTTTCAATCTACTAAAAACATCACCCCCATGAAAACCCTGTAGAAAAGAAATAGGATATTAGTAAACCGATTGATTTTTTAGAAAATGAAAATATAGGACCCCGGGAGGAATTATAGTGAGTTTTGAAAAAAATAACACAGTGGTATTTATATGAGAAAATGTGAATTTTGGTACGGTAGTATGTCTATTGGAATAGTAACATGACATTTGGGAATAGTAAACTAACCCTTAAATCATTATAAAACCGCAAAATAATAAAATATAATATTAATAATATTTATCATGATTAATTTAAATAAATATAATTATTATAACAACATAAAATAATTATCATGATTAAAAACTCAATTAAAATATATGCACATTTTTAATAAACTATATTTTACCATATTTCATAAAAAATAATTTTTATATTAGATATTAATAAAAACAATGTTAGAAAATTATTTTGATAAAATTATTTTCATTTAATAAATTATCCCATCAAAATTTTTGAAGTTCGTTATTTTGGTAATTTTTAGAAATTCTTCACCTTTTTGGTAAATAGTCAAAATACCATTTTCTTATAACCATTGTATTTTGAATTACATCATTCATGATGTAATAATGACCTAATAAATTATAGAAAATTTTGATCAAACAAGAAATAATTAATTTGTGAAATGAATCTTTAAAATACAATAAACATTTTTTCAAACCTAAAAATTATGTTCTAATGTCTAAAATCAAAAGTGTTACCTTAAAATTACAATTTTTGATTTATTCTAATTTCATTTTTAGTAAATTATAGAATTTGGTTTATAAAGGGTTATAAATTCCTAAAACAATTTTATTTTATTTATATATTATTTTTAATGTCATAAATTTCACTATTACAAGGGTTTCTTTAGATATAGTATTTTATTCAATATTTTTACTCAAAATTACCCCTCTCTTAAATTATATATATTCCTTATCCCTCTGCTTGGTAAAACACTCCTCCCCTACATTAAAAATTGAAATATCCAACCATATCCTCTCTCTCATTCCCCTTATAATCCTTAGGTAGGTTTTAAAGTAACTACCTCCAATCATCAAGGGAGTTTAGTATCTTACAATAGAAGCAACACCGAGAAGAGTATATGTTTTCATCGACTATTATTTTTCATTTTACTCTTCAATTTAAATTTTTTCTATGCATTATAAACTAAAATATTCCAATATTAATTAAATAGTTTGTTAAAATTATATTAATTAAGTTATTCTACTTAAAAATCATATCTATTATGAAATTATATTTCATAATTTCCGTACCTCCTATTTGGACAATGTCCCGTTAACGACCAATTAACTTCCAACAAGGATGATTCCAATTTTTTTCTTATCACCAATTTAATTCCATTACCCTAGAATCCTAGTCCCGATGCATTACATTATTACATTGGTATAGATACAATATTCAAATCTGAAGGGACCAAATAGTTTAGTAGTTTTGGAAAACGAGATTACAAACATGATACCCATATTACATTGGGGAATAGAAAAATAAAACATAATACATAAAAAAGAATAATAATTTTCATCCTTTAAAGTCATTCAAATGATTTATATTCATAACCTAGGTAAATGAAACAAAAAAACAGTGAACTCAAATGCTCAGTTAGGGTGATTACAATGGAAGCAATAATCAATCAATAATTTTAATAAACATGGAATGGTAAATAACTGAGAACACATGCCTCTAAAATAACTGGATAATGCATAATCAGTATAGATTAGTGGATAACTGAAACACATTACTTTTAAACAATAAACTAAAAATGAACTACATCCATATAAAATGTCAAATCAATGATCTTTTAGATTAAGGATAACGAAATTTGAATGAGGGAAATGGTTAATTATTGGACGGAATGTTTCCTATGTACATGGAACATTTACCATCATGAACTTTCACAAGAAGGTTTAACATATAGAGTATAAAACCATCTAATATTTTCAACTGATTCAACTCATGATACTTTTGATGCATCGAGTGGGTGTCTATAATTGGGCAACACCCATGTTGTACCTATCCAAAGCATTCCTTGTATATTGAGTAATCTATTTAATTCAATAATAATGTGCTTTATCAAATATATTTATTTAATAAGTGATAATGATTTATCAATAATTCCCCATTGGAGGATAAGTATCCACAACATTTGTTGAGGCTGATGAATGGATATAAAATTTATATATTATTAAATCATTCTTGAGAATAATAATCTTTAAATGTTATAAAGTGTCTCATAACAATATGAAACATTTGAGTCATAATCCTGATGATGTAATAACATTAAATAAAATTTATAATATCATGAGAATAAATATTTTAATAATATAACATTTAAAAGGATAATATATACACTATATGAATATGAATTGGTGCATAACCAAAAATAAGCTTCAATGGAATGTAAATTGAGAAGAAATATCTAACCCTGAATATGACTTATCATGTGTAAATTTACCTTTCTGAATAATAAAATTATTTAAATTATTTAAATTATTCATAACCTTTTTCAATTTTATTATTAATTTTACTTCTCTTGTTACAATTTTTTATAAAAAAATTTAAACAATTAAGTTTATGTTAGGTGTTTCGACAAAATTAGATTTAGTGGTTAAAAATGACTTTATTAGGTCATCTATAGTCAAAAGGGGTCATTATATAAAAATCTATAGAATAATAATAATGAAATAATTATAATAGTTATACAACAATTATACTTTAAAAATATATCATGAAATATTGTTATGAAAAATGAACCAACATTATATGCATGGTGATAGTAGGTCATACATACACATGAGTAATGTTCCCATTTTTCAATGGTCATTATGAAAATAAGGTAAGTGAAATTATATATTTATAGAACATAATTTTATAATAAATACCATGTTATTTAATTATATATACTTATATATAATTATTTTGATGTTAAAGTAATCACATCTTGTCTAGGATGTGGTATTTCATACTTCCACAAACGATGTTATCAAATTTACAAAAAATTGAAAGAATTAAGGTATGTGTTATATATTAATTAAATAAGTATTAATAAACCCTAAATACCATACACATCATATAAAAAAAATGTGTACATCATTATTATCAACCATGATTGGTGGTAAAGAAAAAACAAACAATATTGTTTCGTGTGGCGGTAGTTCACCGCAGACAAAAATAGTTATATCACTACCCATTAGATTGAAGTTTTTGTTAGTATAGGTATAACCCTTTTAATGGAAGAATATAATTATATCTATTATACTGGTCTTATTATATAATCATATAATAATAAGAATTAGGTGGTGTATAATTAAAATAAATTAAAGGAGCTTGAGGAGGGATGTTACCTCTTCTTTGGGTAATTCCTCTGGGTTTTCACCAAAGGGCTTCCTTGGTTGGATTTATTCAAACTTTAATGATTATATAATGAATTATGGAATATTCAAAGATTATTTTTGTATTTTATGGGTGATCAAAAGGGATTTATAGGTTTCAGTATGTGGGAGGGGTGTGTGCCTTTTTATAGTGGAGGAGAAGTGAAATTTTTGTAATGTTCTTGAATGAGAATTTCACACACGTTTTTCCCATTTAATATTTCTCCAATAATGGTAAAAATTTAATCTGAGTGATAATAGAATATAAATATGAACATAAAATGGGTTTTGGACAAGTGTATAAGTCATTTTTTGGGGCTTAAGTATAAGGTTTAGTCTCTTGTTGTCTAAATTTTCAACATAATTTCTCTAATTAATGTTAATCACTTTCACTAATTTTTTTGGTAAAAAACAAATTTGACCACATTATAAATTAAAAAAAATTATTATTAAAAATATGAAATCCATTTCTCCTACTTCCAATCACATATGTGGAATAAATTAATTAAAAATTAATCTCGTAGATGAGACGGCAATGTGGGTTTTTCAAATAAAAATGTTCAAAAGTTTACTATGTTTTTATATTAAATTTAAAAGATAAATTTACATTAATTAATTAAATTTTATTAATTTATATATTATTTATATATTTTGACTTTTAAACCAATTTAAAATATAATTTATCCATATTAATAAATTAATTGAAAAATAATTTTTGAATTTAAATTTAGTAATTTTCGTTATTCAGAAAAAATTAAATATTGTAGAAAAATACAAAAAAATCACCCTAACATAATTCTTATGTTTATATTGAAAAATAATAATTTTTTTGTCATATTATATTTATAAGAGTTTAAAAATAATAATTTAAAATTGGTTTATCGTGAAAAGGTGGTAAAACTACCTTTCGAAAATCTGGGTTTTTATGGGAAGTATTGCATTTATTCTATATTATGCATGTCAGATGTATTCAATAAATGTAAAAAATATTAGATTGAATATTTAAAATATATATTACATTAATATCACTCATTAATTGTAATTAATTTAACTTATAAGGATAAAATGACTTTGTGAGCATAAAAATAGTTTTTTATAAAAGCATTCCCTTTATATTTAATTAGTTCTTATATTCATTTCTAATTAATTTTTAACTAGTTAATTTAACCATATATTTTCATAAGTTGTTTCATATTATTCATAACCATCAATTTAGCAACTTGGTTTTATCTTATTATATTAAATAATAATATCTTAATAATATATCGTTGTTTAGTAAAACTCAATATTGTGTGTAACGTAAGCTAACTCATTATTTCATGCATTAAAAGAAATGGAATAGATTTATTTAAAAAATTAAATATATCTTAAATACTTAGTACATTATATTCATTTCTATTCATATTTTTTCCTATCCTAGAATCAATTAAATAGAATGTTCTTACTTTATAATTTTGGGGAGTTACATTCTCCCCACCTTAATGATATTGCATCCTTTTAATTTAAACATGATCTCAATGATCTAGGGGTTGACATTTTAAATTACTATTGTCGAAAAACCCACTTATAAAATAGGGTCTATAAAACATATTATTAATAATATGGAAAATGAAATGCAAATTTCACCATAAAACTGGGCTTTTGAATAGGAGAACATTAATGAAAACATGGATATGGAATAGATATCTAACCATCATGTTTTAAAGGAGAGTGATATAGAACATGTTCACCATAAATCTAATGACCACAAAGCCTTAAACCACAATCATTAAAATTTTAAAGGAGAGTGATATAGAACATGTTAATCCCTTGATGCTTGGGATATTCATTTACCTAGTGTCCCATATCTTTCCAATTATAACACTGAATAACAGTTTTTTCCTTTATCCCTTTGAATTATTTTTCACAATTAACCTTTTCTTTACACTTATAAAAAACTATCAATCCTTTAAAGCATTTATGAGGGTTATTATTTCCATAGTTATCGCATGTTGTAAAATACTTCTTTCGTTTTTCCATTTTATCTACCATTTTATCTTCATTTCCATTTTTCTCTTACTTACCTTGAGGGAAATAAGGCTTGGATAATTATTTATCTATCTTGATAGCTCATATAAATATTTAATTATTTGAAGAAATCATTTTAGACACCAATGATCTTCAGATAATTCTCTTAGAAACTTCAAATAAATGGTCACTCTTACACTTTGTGTTGCATATGAAATTTGTATCATACCTCTCTAACCATGTAAAGGAATCTTCATACTCTAAAAAAAACTTATAACTACTTTTGATTCAAAAAAAGTAACTTTATCTTCATCATAGTTTTTTTCTAACAAGGGATATATTTATCAAATAATTTCTCCTTAAATTTTTTTTCATTCTATGAGTTTTATTTGATCTACCTCCCTATTATTCTAGATCAATTACAACCATTGATCAGTATCTCAATTGATACAATACATTAAAAGTGTATCCTTTTCCATTTCACCACATCCTAATGACATGAATATTTTCTTCAAATACTTAATCCATTTCTCAGTTATAATTGGATTAGTAATCCCACTAAATGATTTGGGCTTCTTTCACATAAAGAGATCCAACAGAGTATATTCTCATTGTGAAATAGGTTTCTCTATTCAAGAAAGGTTATTTTTCATAACATCATTAAGTTGGCCTAATATATCCATAACATTATCAATTCCAATACTATCAATATCAGCTTCCTCAGTAGGGAAATATCTAAATTTTCCATGAGTAGTGATACCATTCTTCCTTCCATGGTTCATTTCTAAAATATTTCTCATACTGGATTAGTTCATAAGATTATTTAATTTGTATAATTCTAAATACATAATAACACTTAACTTATATTTTGTCTTTGAAATTATTAGAATTATAAAATCTTGTTTATTTGAGGACATCTTTACTTTTAAATCATTTATAATGGTTTGTAAAGAAAATAAAAATTATTTTATGTGTATCCCACAGGAGTGTCAAAGCAGCTGCGCATTAAGGACCATTTATTAGTACCAGGTTATTCCAAATAAGGTCCAACAAACCTTGTCTTAGTTTCTAACCCTAGGTAAATCTATTCCAAAACCACATCCACTTTTAGTATCTGAAAAGCGATGTATTGCTAGGATGACCCACATAATCTCTAACTTACCAATATTCAAGGAATTCCTTCTATATTTATCCTCAAATTATATCTTAGGGTTATGTTCCCTAATATATATTTTCTAAATCTAGTTTCTTTGTTTTCTTCTAAACCTACTTTGATACCAACTGTAATGCTCTGACCCAAGAATCCCGAAGCTGGTGCATTACATTATTACATTAGAATATATACAAGCTTCAAATGCTAATGGACCGAATAGTTTAGTAGTTTTGAAAAACAATATTACATACTTGTAACCCATATTACATTAGGGACTAGAAAATAAAAAATAATACATAAAAAATACTAATAAAATGAATCATTGAAACTCATTCAAAGGATTCCTATTAATAAAATAAGGAATGGAAATAAAAAATAAGGGGGAGATCAGATTATCATTATGGATAATTACAACATATGAAATAATGAATCAATAAGAATAATAAACATTGAATGGTAAATAATTAATAATACACACCGCTCAAATAACTGTATAATGAATAATAAATATGGAATGTTGGATATGTGAAACACTTGTAATTTAAACAATATGTGACATCCCAGACTCAGATTCCACATAGTGAGTGCCTGGAGCCTAGTGGCCCACAAGGCCTCAATCATATCTTCTCAAATTATAGATGATACCGACTAGTAGCAAGGGCCCAGGGTGTGTCAATGGGGATACAATTCCCTCATTACCAAAGTGTAGTGCAGCGGGTGAATTTAATCATAGATAAATAAATAAACAGTGGAAGAAATATATATAAAAACAGAAGGCATATAGAAAAATAGGGACAATAGTAACAAAAATTGAACAATAGGAATATCATTTAAGAACTGATGATATGTCATGTCACTTGAAAACTAGAAAACATGGATACAAGATAGCAGGCATAACTTGTTCTATAATAGTGTAAAGGAAATAAAATATTATCCCAATGATCATGTCCACTGGATCAATCATCTTTTATCAAGATCCATCATAAGCAAAAGGCAATAATGTATTTGAATTCCAATTCTTCTCTTTATCAACACCTTCAACCATGTAATCTATCTTGGGTACCCAACGATGCCTAGAGAGGGTGTGAAATTAATCTCAGTGGGCTACTACCAATGGTTTAAATAACATCCAACTCTTTTAATGGAAATTTAACAGTGTGAAGGCATCCATATATAAAGTAAGAAGTATAATGTAACTAAATACCCACATATATGCTTCAGCTTTTATTTGATGTATGAACATGTAACCAACTCGTTTAATTAATTAATTAATAATTTTAGATTTATAGTGTGACAACCTAGTCCCGGTGGCAGCACAGCCACCCCGCCTTAACATGGCTCTCGGGTCCTGGCCCACTAGGTACCACCAATTTCCCCACAGACATGTGGGGCCCAGCCCAGGGTCCACCCACATGCCTGAACGGGTCATCTGACTAATATGATAGTCCTCACAGGCCAACACATTTCCTTTCCAGTGTGCTTTTTTCTCACTCACACACACCCTAAGAAAATTCCCAGGAGGTCACCCTTCCTAATCACTACTCTAGGGCAAGCACACATAACAGTGGAGTTCTAATCAGACAGGCTCTCGAAAAGGAAGGTTCACCTTGTTGACATGAGTCATATCATTTATCCATTTAACCCTTTATCATTTGGGGATGTTACAATCTCCCCCCCTTTAGAGCACAACGCCCTCGTTGTGGGCCCTACATCTCAACCCAGGCAGTGCACCGCACTTAAGGCTGGGTTCCTCCTCTGATACCAAATGTGACAACCGGGTCCCGGTGACAGCACAACCACCCCACCTTAACATGGTCGTCGGGTCCTAGCCCACCAGGTACCACCAGTTTCCCCAGAGACATGTGGGTCCCACCCCAGGGTCCACCCACATGCCTGAATGGGTCATCTGACTAATATGATAGTCCCCACAGGCTAACACATGTCCTTTCCAGTGTGCTTTTTCCTCACTCACACACACCCTAAGCAAAAGGAAATCATGTATTTGGGTACCCAATGATGCCTAGAGAGGGTTTGAAATTAATCTCAGTGGGCTAGTACCAACGGTTTAAATAACATCCAACTCTTTTAATGGAAATTCAACAGTGTGAAGGCATCCATATATTATGTAAGAAGTATAATGTAACTAAATACCCACATATATGCTTCATCTTTTATTTGATGTATGAACATGTAACCAAATCATTTAATTAATTAATTACTAATTTTAGATTGATAGTGTGACAACCTGGACCCAATGACAGCACAGCCACCCCGCCTTAACATGGTTGTCGGGTCCTGGCCCACCAGGTACCACCAGTTGCCCCACAGACACATGGGGCCCACCCCAGGGTCCACCCACATTCCTGAATGGGTCATCTGACTAATATGATTGTCCCTACAGGCCAACACATGTCCTTTCCAGTGTTCTTTGTCCTCACTCACACACACCCAAAGAAAATTCTCAGGAGGTCACTCATCCTAATCACTACTCCATGGAAAGCACGCTTAATCGTGGAGTTCTAATCAGACAGGCTCTTGAAAAGGAAGGTTCACCTTGTTGACATGAGTCATATCATTAAGCCATTTAACCCTTTTTCATTTGGGGATGTTACAATCACCCCCCCCCCCCCTTTAGAGCACAACACCCTCGTTGTGGGCCCTATATCTCAACTCTGGGAGTGCACCGCCCATAAGGCTGGGTTCCTCATCTGATACCAAATGTGACAACCGGGTCCCGGTGACAGCACAACCACCCCGCCTTAACATGGTCGTCGGGTCTTGGCCCACCAGGTACCACCAGTTGCCCCACAGACACATGGGCCCACCCCAGGGTCCACCCACATGCCTGAATGGGTCATCTGACTAATATGATTGTCCCTACAGGCCAACACATGTCCTTTACAGTGTGATTTGTCCTCACTCACACACATCCTAAGAAAATTCTTAGGAGGTCACTCATCCTAATCACTACTCCATGGCAAGAACGCTTAACTGTGAAGTTCTAATCAGACGGGCTCTTGAAAAGGAAGGTTCAACTTGTTGACATGAGTCATATCCTTTAGCCATTTAACCCTTTATCATTTGGGGATGTTACAATCACCCCCCCCCCTTTAGAGCACAACACCCTCGTTGTGGGCCCTATATATCAACTCTGGCAGTGCACCGCCCATAAGGCTGGGTTCCTCATTTGATACCAAATGTGACAACCGGGTCCCGGTGACAGCACATCCACCACGCCTTAACATGGTCGTCGGGTCCTGGCCCACCAGGTACCACCAGTTTCCCCAGAGACATGTGGGGCCCACCCCAGGGTCCACCCACATGCCTGAATGGGTCATCTGACTAATATGATAGTCCCCACAGGCTAACACATGTCCTTTCTAGTGTGTTTTTTCCTCACTCACACACACCCTAAGAAAATTCCCAGGAGGTCACCCATCCTAATCACTACTCCATGCCAAACACACTTAACCGTGTAGTTCTAATCTGACAGGATCCCGAAAAGGAAGGTGCACCTTGTTGACATGAGTCATATCACTTAGCCATTTAACCCTTTATCATTTGGGGATGTTACAGATAGGTCTTGTGAGACATATCCAACACCAACATCACCTCATGCTAGTATAAATAGTGAAGGTTCCACGATGTAATAAGGCAACCATGATTTATCATATTTAGAAATGAAGCCCCAAGGTAATAAAAAAGGCAATGTAGACCTCAAGGGTCACAAAATAAGTAATAATTTTAGCCCGACATGGGGTAAGAGTGTAATATAAATAGGATAATCTAAGGCATTCCACAATGAAGCACCTAACAAGTCTAAGGTGATCGTCCAAGGTAAAACGGTGCTGAGCAGAGACAGGGCCCCGTGGGCTTTAACCATGGAACCTACTTGTCAATGCTAGATCCAATGAGTGTATTAAAGGATTCCTATAGTACTATGGGTAGAGCCTACGTTGTCATACCAAACATCCATGAATAGACAAGGATCTACATTTAGGTGGGTATGAACCTTAGAAACCCGAATCCTTAAATCAGAATGGGGTTCTCGAATGCTCATGGAATTCTATTATTAGTATAAAAGGCATGCTCATGTCAGACCATTCCTATTTGATTATGAAGTCATGTAATATTTATTTTGGTTAAAGATTTACCTTTTCTTTAGTGTGACATGTTCATGTAGCATGCAACCATTGGTTCAAGCCTTTCCTTTGATTAGTGTGATAAGGTTAAGTAGCATGTAACCGTTTTAATCCATTTAAGGAATATTCCATATTCAAGGTTCATTTTAATATTGTCCATTAATGTGGTAAGGGGTGTTATGGATATGCATCCTACTATTCACGCACATTCAATAAAGTCAAGTCATATATTCAATATACTTTTTTAATTTCCATTTCATATTTAATTATCCATTGAAGTACTTACAGAGGCGGTTCAAGTGGTGAGATTACATGGTAAATGCTATTATTCAATTCTCATTATAAAAAAATCATTTAACATAGAAACACTTAAACTTATAGTGGTCAAGCCAAGTCACACCCGAATAGTGGATCAAATGTGTCAAAACACTAAAATGACAATTATGGCATAACCTTTAACATTGAAAGAATGGAGTTGTGGTCAAATCCACAAACAATCAATCACCTATATGGAAAGAGCATAACCATATAGTTATAATGACTATGATAATGATATATAAATTCAACAAATGACACTCGATGAAATCATTAGGCCCAACACGACAAATCCAAAATCAATAAACATGAGGGATGAGTTATAGAACACTCACCTTAGGCTTGTACGAATATCCTCCTCCAGTGTTGTCCCTTGATTTCGCTCAAATCAAAGTAGATCTAAGAGAAATATAAAATATCCCTACCCAATATCTCGTTCGAGATCAAAAGAGAAAGAGAAAGGCTCAAGAGCACTCGATTACATACCATTGTGCATACAACGTGAAAAAGAGAAGCACAATTAGATCCCGGATGAAGTAGATCTTGGAATACCAAGAATTGATCATAAAAAAGGTCCAAATTGAGAGGAAAATGGACTAATCCCACTAGTTATTTTATTATTAAGATGATGTATGATTGATAGATCATTAATTCAAAAAATGTAAATTTACCTAGAAAATTATCCTTTGCGTGGTTTGTCCACACAATTTGACAAACCGTGTGCAAACCATGCAAAGTGGTTCTATCTAGAAATTTCAATCTACACTGTTATCCAAACTATGCGCCAACTATGCACAAACCACGCTAACTATCTAGTTTTCCTAAAAAAATGTGTTCGGGGCTTCGAACATACCCTAGACACCCATGTAACCTTTTCTAACTCGTTAGGAATCTGTATTAGGTCCAAAGTACAATTTTGACCGAAATATAAAGGATCCATAACTTAGTGAAAAACTAGGTTCCTAAAATATTACCCCATAAAAGAAATCTTCCCCACGTTCACCTTCCAATAATGTGGAAACATTGTTTAATAATATCTCCATCCACTGAGCATGTATGTTTGCTTCCCTCTCCCTAGTCTCATCACATACCTATCTGTGCTACCATAGCACCCGTACTGGAGAGACAGACTAGCCTCGAAGATCCTTTGTGCTCGGGTAAATGATGTGTACTGGATACTCTATAATGGTAGTATCAGCATCTAACTAAACATCTTCGAGATCAAAGGTATGAGACATATCAACACGTTACTGAATAATTTGTGAAACATGGAATATGTCATTCATGGAATGGTACCTTTGAGGTAGTAGAAACTAATATACTATTGGCCTGACTCTTTCTAGAATTTCAAATGGACCTACATAATTAGGATAAAGCTTCCCTTGCTTCTGTAACTGTCTATGCCTAAGCCTGGGTGATACACTAAGAAAAACATGGTCCCTAACCTTGATCTCTAGAGGTAATCGATGAAAATTGGCATAAGATTTTTTTTCTAGACTGAGAAATAGTCATACTCTTTCTAATCAGCTGAACCTACTTTGAAGTCTCTTAAACAAGATGAGGACCTAGTAGGGATGCCTCAACTGACTCTAGCCAACACAGGGGTGGACATCATGACCTAACATATAAGGCCTCAAATGGATTCATTTAAATTGTATCCTGAAATATGTTATTATAGGAAAACTCAATGAGAAGGATATGATTCTCCCATGATACTCAGAAATCAAGAACACATGCTTATAGAACTTCCTCTAGAACATGTATTGTCTATCTTGATTATCCATTGGTCAAAGGGTGAAAAGATATTCTTCAAAGCACCTGTGTTCCCATAGACTTTTGAAATCCCTTCCAGAACCATGATTTGAAACAGTCATCCCTAATTGAAATGATAGTACATGGAACCTTGTGTAGTCTTGTTATATCATATACATATAGTCTTTCCATCTTATCAACTGAGAAAGTATCCTGAATTACAATTAATTGGTATGTTTTCATTATAAATTCAATGACTACCCAGATAGCATTGCTACCCCTTTGAAAACTAGGTAATATGACAAAACAATCCATAGAAACATCTTCCCCTTTCCATTCCAGGACTAGAAGTGGCTATAACAAGACTATAGTTCTCTAGTGCTCTACCTTCACCTGCTAACAAGTGGAACACCTTGTGATAAAGCCAACTATATGACTTTTCATCCTAGGCCACCATTACTGGAATCACATATCTCGATACATATTTGAGATTCCAAGAAGAACTAACCACTAACAAGTGTGGGACAACCTCATAAAATCATCTCTCATGTATGTAGGAACCTAGATACATCCACATAGATGCAGGGTGTCATCTTTGTCTATACCCCAATCTTGAGGTGGGTTATCTCCTCATATACCCTCAGAAGAACCAAGACTTTGGGATCTGAAAAAACAATATAATATTCACCTTCTCAAGGAGGTAAGGGGTAAATTTTAAGGATGAGAGCTGATATTACTCATGAATATAATGAAAATACATATGCTACTCATAAAAGTGGTTAATTGACTTATATTCATCAAGGGCTTCATGTACGGCATGTACTTGAGTTTTCTAACTCAGTGCATCTGCAACTACATTGCCCTTCCCAGACATATAGGCCAACTCAAAATTAATGAATTAAAGGTATTTGACCCATCTTCATTGTCTGAAATTCATTTCATTCTATGAAAAGATATATTTGAGGCTCTTTTTATCCATGTACACCAAAAATAAATCACCCAGTAGATAATGTCATTGAAAATGTAAGGAATTGATAACTGCTTCTTTCTCATGGTCAGGTGTTGGGTAATTCCTTTCATGAGGCCTCAACTACTGATATATGTACGCAATGACTTTTTCCTCCTAAATTAGCACTACTCTTAGTCTAATACATGATTCTTCATAGAAAATAGTAAAATGAGTACCTGGCTCCAGAAGAGTCAGAATAGGTGTCGAGACAAGCCTCTATTATTCCTCCTAAAATGATTTCTCACACGCTTCTGAACAAACTAACTTTACATTCCTATTTTTAAGAACAATAAGAGGTGAAACAAGGTGAGAGAAGTACTGTATAAAATTCATTTAATATCTATACAACCCTAAAAAACTATGTATATCAAACTCTTTCTTGGGTTGATACCAGAAAACTACAGCACAAACCTTTTTGAGGTCAACAGATACTCTTGATTCTGAGATAATATGACCAAAGAAGTGAAATTTGTTGATCCAGAAGTGTAACCTAGCAAACATGGTATAAATTGAATGTTCTCTCAATTTACTAATAATGATCTCAAGATGTTTGACATGGTCGCTATGAGTGCAATAATACACTAAGATATTGTCCAAAAAGACTATGATTAAGAGTCCAAATAGAGGTGGAGAATCATATTCATCAGATCCATGAAAATGATAGGAGCATTCGTAAGACCGAACGACATAACAAGGTACTCACATAGACCATACCTTCTATGGAAAGATGTACGATGTATGTCTGATGGCTTCACATGCACCTGATGATAACAAGATCTCAAATCAATCTTGGAGAAGACCTTTTCTCCTAAGATCTAGTCAATGAGATCATCTATTTGAGTTAGTGGATACCGGTTCTTAACCATAATTTGGTTCAACCATCTATAGTCCACACATAGACGTAATGTTCCATCTGACTTCTTGGAAAAAAGCATGGGTGAACCTTAATAGGATGTGTTGAGCTACATAAATAATTTGACCTATAAATCCTCTTGCTTCCTCTTGATATCTTAAAGCACTATAGGTGTCATTCAATATGGAGGAATGGATATTGAAACTTCTCTTGGAAGAATCTCAATTGTGAAATCTACCTATCCCTTTGGAGGTAATCTAGTGAAATTTTCATAAAAGACATCTTCAAAATGATCCACTACATGAGGAAAATTAGTTTGGTGAAAACCCTAATCCTCCATGATGATATTTTTGATCTGGGTAGTCACTCCACCTATCCCATGATGCTCTAGTCTGGCTCTTCCATCTTGGAAATCCCACACACCCATATATAGATAAATTTTCCCTCTATTGATGTAAAAGATACCTTGTAGTGATAGTAGTCTACAAAAGTGTAAAAGTGAACCAACCAATCCATACAAATAATGAAATCGAATCCTATTATCTCATGAAAAAATAGGTTCAATAATAAAGAGTAAATGCCTACACCAAGTGGAAATTATTTTCACTAGCGTATTCTCTTTGTTCGTACTCATAAATGAGTATCTAGGTTCATTACACCATAGTAATATTGTATCTATAGTATGATAATTTACACAATTGATATAGAGATAAAATATTTTAAAGAAACTATATCAAATAAAGAAGATACTATAGTAGAGGTTACTAATATAGTACCTTATACTATAGAAGAGCTTTTAGCCTGATCATTAGGTATTGGTTGTAGTGCATGTAGCTAACCTGATCCATGACCATGTGCAACGATGGACTACCATGATCATAACTACTCTGTTGGAGATACTGGTGATCTAGGGTCTAGTTCCCTAAACACAACCTCTAACTCATCAAGATCTACCAGTTTTATTATAACTCCTCACCTGACGTGGTGTAAAATAACTCACTCCAGATGGTTGAGATGGTTTGTATACTTTTCCATTCGAGGTAAGTGGAAAGGTATGAGAGAAACGCTAGAGATGCTGCATACGACTGAAATCTCGACACTCTGGTGGGTCTCTATCACTCTGATGCTTTGAATTACCCCACATCCACATTGTTGACATGATTTAGAGATGTCAAAACAAATACACTCATTGTCATTACCCTAACGAGAAACATAGAGGGAATGCTTCCTGCCACCGAAAGAACTACTGGCCCTATGTGGCACTGATCCATTAAACCTGATAATATTTTCTTCCCTTAGGTTTTGCTCAGTGTCAAGATCTGGATTGACTATTTCATAAAAGGTAGGAAGGTTAAAGACAATGACCAATGTACATATGGAATACTAGATCCTATCCTCTAAACGTTTATAACACGAAATCTCATCACCGACTTGAAGCAGTGAAAAGCATTGAAAATTAGTGTCAGACGTTGAATAATCAAAAACTGACATATAACTTTTCTTGAGATGCATTAACTCTCTAGCTCTGTTATCACTCATTGTCTGAGGAAATAATTGATCATTGGAGGTAGCCTGGAAATCAACTCATAACATGACCTGATGATGACCAGCCTGGGTAATCACATCCCACCAACGCTTGGAAAAATACCAAATCATGTCTGTTTCAAGATTGAATGTCAACTATGGACACAATTCTAGATGCTCAAATAAATATAGGTTGGCTTCAAGACAAGACTCAGGGGCCTATTGAATGTCATCCCCTAAAAAGGTAGGAGGATGATGTTGCTGAAACTCACGAGTCAGATCATCCATCATAGGTACAAGCCACAGAGCACCATGCATAGACTACATCTGACATAAAAAAATATCAAGAACATGGGAGTAAGTGCCTAAATCAGGTATATTATGTAGTCCCCCAAGTGGCACACCTAGAGGTAGGACTGGCAGCTCATGGTCCATCATGTTTAGAGCATGGTCGTCGCCACCCTCCTTGCATACGATACGAGGATGTTGTGGTGGAATTGATCTACAATTTCCAAGAACATGCCTCAGAACAATTTTAAGAAGAAAGAAATAATAATTAGTGGAAGTTGAATATAAGATAACTCACAACTCATGGAATTCTACCAACACTACCCAAATAGACGGCCATGTATCGGTATGTTCTCAAGTATAAGTTTCAATTCATTATAGATTTAATTTCCAAGTTCACTTCTTTACCTTTCATTAACATGAAAATTTGGGACAAGGATGTGTAACCATTTCATATTATATTTTAAAATTCAATTTATAATGGATAAAATTTTTTGGTGAATCCATTCCCATACACCAATCACTTGAAACGACAACCATTTATTTATAATAGAATGGCTCGAATCGGTAAATTACTCATGCCAACCCATGTGGGACCATAAACCTCACAAATTGAGATAGACAGTCACTCAATCGTAGCCAAGAGTAATACAAGAATAATTCAACTATCATAACATCACTCAGCAATCATAGGCATATCAATAAATGAAAATCATGTAAATGAACTTATATTTCATGGAAATATGCATGACATGTGAATTCTAGGTGCCTATAATGATGAATTTAACAATCCTCTTTGCCCTCATATCATCGGGACATGGATGATAGAAAATATTCAAAAAAGTGTATTAATTAACAACACCGCACAGCATATGCATCACCCAACGGTGAACTAATATCAACTATAATATGCAAAAGAAGAATAACAATTATAATTTAGGAAACTTTGTTTTTACCCCGAACATGCATTCACGACACCCAAGAACGACTTATGATCAATTCCCAAAGAATTCCTAATATCCAATATATTGTCTATAAATAGTAAAGTGTGAAAGGAAAACTCATTTGATAAAACATTATGATGTCCCTGACTGAGATTCTACTTAGCAACTGCCTCAAGCCTAGTGGGCCACATGGCTTCAAGCGCCTCTCCCTAAATGCCAGAGGCTGCCAACAAGCAGCGAGGGCCTAGGGTGTTTCTGTGGGGAGACTATGGCCTCAAGACCAAAGTGTATCACATAGGTTGAATGTAAATATATGTAAATTAATAAATAACAGAATAAATATAGATATATATATATATACATAAGGCAAAATGGAAAATTGGGATGACACTAACAATAACTAAACAACTGGAATAGTATTTATCAACTGATGATATGTCATATCACTAGAAAAATGTAAAAACTGGATACAAGACAGAAGAAATATCATGTTCCAAAATAGTATAAAAGAAATAAAATATTATCCCAGACATCCGGAGCTTTGGTTCAATCATCTTCTATCAAGCCCCATCCTAAACAGCAAGCAATCAAGTGTCTGAATCTGTATACTTTCCTTTGTCAACACCTGCAACCATGTAATCTTCCCTGGGTACCCAATGACACCTAGAGAGGGTGTGAGATAAATCATAGTGTGCCACCACCAATAATATCTATAACATCTAAATTGTGTAATGGAAATGTATTAGTGTGAACGAATGAATATATAACGTAAGTAGTATAATATAACTAAATACTCAAGTACCTTCTTCAGAAGATTGATGGTTCCTAAAAATGTAACCATGTTTTTTAATTATGTATTGACCAATTTTATATTAATTGGTCTCGTAGGTCATATACAACACTAACATCACCTCATGATAGTATAAATAGTGAAGGTTCTAATATGTAACAAGGAAACCATAATTTTTGATTTTTTACAATGAAGTGCCAAGGTAATAACCAAGGTAATATAGACCTCAAGGGTGACCAAATCAGTTACAACTATATCCTGGAATGGGTTAAGAGTGTTATCCAAGGAGTTTAATCCAAGGCATTCCACAATGAGGCACCTACCGAGTCCAAAGTGATTGACCAAGGTAAAACTGGGTCTAGGCAGAGATAAGGCCCGATGGGATTTAACCATGGAAGATACTTGTCAATTCTATATCCAAGGAGTGTATCTAATGCATCCTGTAGTAATATGAAGGGATACTATGGTGTCATACCAGTTATACCAGAATAGACAAGGATCGAGATCTAGGTGGGTCTCAAACTAAGAAAGCCGAATCCTTGAATTGGAATGGGGTTCCAGAGTGCTCATGGCATTATCCAATCAGAATATATGGTGATATTAGGTCAGGCTATTCCTATTAGATTCTGACATCATGTAATATTTCTTTTGGTTCAATCCTTTCCATTCATTAGTGAGATAAGTTCCAGGATCATGAAACTGTTGGTTCATGTCTTTCCTTTCATTAGTGTCATAAGGTCATGTAGCATGAAACATTTTTAATCAATTTAAGAAATATTCAATATTCAAGGTTAATTCGACCACCTTCCATTAATTTGTTAAGGGGTAATATAGATATGAAACCTGTTATTCATTAAAATTCAATACGGTCAGGTCATATACTCAAAATACCTTATAATTTCTATTTCACATTTAATTATCAATTGAAGCACTTACCTTAGGTGGGTCAACTGATGAGAATACATGGAACTTTCTATTCTGAAATTATCATTATGAATAAGAAATTTAATATATAAATTCTTACCCTTATAGTGGTCAAGCCATGGCACACCTAAACGGTGGCTCAAACGTGTCAAAACACTAAAACGACAATTATGGCATAACCTTTGGCCTGGAAAGGATGGAGTTGTTGTCATAAACACAAATAATAAATCACTTATAGTAAAATATCATATCCATATGGTTCTAATGATTATAAACATGGAATATAAATTCAAAAAATGGAACTTTATGAAATCAGTTGGCCCCACACAACAAATAAAAAAAACAAAAAAATTGAGGGATGAGTTATAGACCACCCATCATAGGATTATACAACTCTCCTCCAATATTGGCCCTAGATTTGGATTGTATTATATTATATCTATGAAAAATAAAAAAATTCTCATACCACAATATCTCAATCGAGAGAAAATGAGAAATATAATGACTTAAGAGGACTCGAGTACTTACCGTTGCTCATTCAATCGGGCGAATAGATGCTCGATCAGATCCTGGAGAAAGGATATCATTTAATACCTAGATTTTATCGTCAAAAATTCCCAAATTGAAAGGAAAATGGATTAATCTTGATGGTTCTAATATAAGTAAGAATGAGTATTAATATATCGTTAAGGGATAAATGTAAATTTATCTTGAAAACTATCCTGTGAATGGATTTTTCACACGGTTTGAAAAACCAGGCAATATTTTCTGGGTATAAGGGAACATTACATGGTTAGGCTGCACAATCGTGGAAAAATCAAGTGAAGTGGTTCTGTTCAAAAAAATTCAATATGCATGGTTAGCAAAAACATGCCCCAACCATGGGCTAACCGTGCGACCTGTCCATTTTTTCCAAAAAGATGGGTTTCAAGCTCTAAACATTCCATAAACACCCCTAATACCATTACTAACTCATTAGGAATCTATATTAGGTACAAAGTAAAGATTAAGAATGAAATATAATATCTATATCTAAGTGAAATATAGGGTTCATACGTAATAAACTAGGAGTGAACTAATCCATTGAAAATATCAAAGCAATAATCTCATGGATAACTGATAACTGAAACTAAATGAAAAAACTGCTTAATTATTGGTCTTCATTTTTCCTAGGTACATGGTAACATTATTGTAAAAACCTTTCAAAATATGATTCAGCATATTATATAGAAACCCATCAAATATTTCCAACTAATACATCTCAGGAGACTATCGAAGCATCGAGGGGCAATCTATAATTAAGTCCCACCCATGCCATACTTGTCCAAAGCATTAAAAATATATTGAGAAATAGATTTAATTCATGATAATTGTTCCTTATCAAAAAACTTTTTTGAATAAGAGATATAGATTTATAAAAAATTACTTAATGTATGATAATTAACAACTAGGTTAGTTGATGTTTATTAATGGATATACCATTTAAATATTATTAAAAAAATTTAGTAAAATAATATTTAAACATTCTAAAGTGTACCATACCACTTTGAAACATTTGGATCATAATACCCATGAAGTAATAACATTAATTGAAATTCATAACATCATTATAATAAGGATATTCATGGTATTATATGTGAAATGTTAGTATATAGACCATATGAAAGTGATTTAGTGAATAACAACAAATAAACCACAAGGGAATGTAAATTGAGAAAAAAGCCCTTACCTTGAGTCCAACTTGTCCCTTATATCTTTATATTTCTAAATAATAAACTTATGTTAGTTATTTAATTACTTCATAAAGTTTTTCAAGTTTATAATTACTTTTAATTAACTTATTATAATGTTTTGTACATCTACTTAAACAATTATGTTTACATTGGGTATTTTGACCAAATTTTGTTCATGTGTTAAAAACAACTTTGGTCAGTCAACTATGGTCAAAGGAATCATTATATAAATATATCTAGAATAATTATCATTAAAAATTATCATATTTATATAAAAATTATAATTTTAAAACCAATCAGGAATTATAGTTATGAAAAATGAACCAACATTATAATCATGGGGATGGAAGGTCATACGTACGCTTGAAATGATGTTCCCGTTTTTCAATGATCGTTATGGAAAGAAGGTCAGTAACATTATATATGTAAATGGTGAAAGTTATATTATAAATACTATTTTATTTAATCATATATACTTATATATATACTTCTTGTGATGTAAAAGGAATCACATTGTGTCGAGGAGGTGGTATTCCACACGTCCACGACCGATGTTATCACTTTTTAGTGTGTGAAAATGGTAATAAAGAAGATGATATATTATATTTAAAGAATGTTAATTATTTAATTAATATTATATATTTTTTATTTATATAACATATTATTTATTTAAAACCATCATTTATACATTCCATGTGTCACATGAATGAAGCACATTGATTTAAGGAGGTCGTAGTCCACACTTCCACAAACGATGTTATCGTCTTTACACATAATGAAAAGCATAATGGTATGTGTTATATAAAAATTAATGAAGAATTAAGAAAACATAAATAACATATATATAAAATAAAAAAAATTATTCCATCATAATTACCAACCATGTGATTTGGTAAAGGAAAAATGAACAACATTGTTTTGTGAGACGTTAGTTCACCGTACACAAGAACGTTAAATTTGTCACCCATTATATGGATGTGTGTTTAATTTTAGGTCAAAAAACTATAATTAAAAAATATATTTATATTTCCAATACTAATTTTATTATATATTCATGTAATAATAAGAATCCAGTGGTTGTAGAATTAAAATAAAATTAAGGAGCTTGAGGATAAACGTTACCTCTTCTTTGGGTAACTCATCTTGGTCTGCCCAAAAGGGCTTCCTTGGAAGGATTTATTCCCAAATAGAGGACTATATGATTAAGGGATGAATTCTGTGATATTATTGGAGAATATATTGGGTGATACTAATGTATTTAGAGATTTTAGGAATTATGGGGGGTGCTTGCCTTTTATAGTGGAGGAGGGGTGGCATTCTTATAAATTTTTTGGAATGGGAATTCCACCCACATTTTTTTCAATTGAAAGTGGATAAAATAATGGTCAAAATTAGATAAAATGGAGGAAAAGGTCAAAATATTTCTATCGAATTGATTTTTGACAATTTTCTAGGTCATTTTATTCCATATGTTTAAGGTTTAGTCTATTGTTAGGATTATTTTCCTCTTATTTGTTTTAATTAATTTTAATCACATTCACTAATATTTTTCATAAAAAACTATGTTTACCATATTGTAAATTATAATTTATTATGATTCGAAATATAGAATCAATTTTCCAAATTATAATCATATATGTTCTGGAAATTAATTTAAAATTAATCCCGCGTACGGGACAACACTGACAGTTTTTAAAGAAAAAATGTCAAAAAGTTTTCCATGTTTTTACATTCAATTAAAAAGTAAAATTTATTCCAATTATAAAATTTTTATTAAATGGTATATTTTTTAAATAATTTGACTTTATAACCATTTAAAATATAATTAACCAGACTAATAGATTAGATGAAAAGGTAGTTTGGAATTTAAATTTAGTATTTTTCATTATTCATCAAAAAATGAACTATTTCATAAAAATATAAAAATTTCACCTTTAACTAAATTTGATGCTTTATTTTATAAAAGAATTTTATATTTTCTTGTTAAATTTATAAAAGTTTAAAAATTAAATTTAAAAGTAAGTACGCCATTAAAATATAGTAAAACAACCATTATAAAAATATAGGTTTTTATATATAATATTGGGTTTTTTACTATCATAGGCCCATGAAATATATTTGATGAATATCAAAAATATTTTATTGAATATATAAAATATATATTACATTAATATCACACACTAATTTTAATTAATTTAATTTATTATAATAAAATGTCTTTTTGACCATAAAACCATGCTTTTATGAAAACATTACCTTTATATTCTAAAGCTTATTATATTAATTCATAAAGAATTTGTAAACAATAAATTCAGCTATATGTTTTCATAATTTAGTTGATCCTATTTATAACCATCAATTTATAGGATAGGTTTTATCTTGTTATATTAAATAACAATATCTTAATAATATATTGTGGTTCTGTAAAAATCTGTCTTGCATGTAACACAAGATAAATCAGTGTTTCATTTATTAAAATATCCAGAATAGATTTATTTAATATATTTAATATATATTAAAGGCTCGTGACGTTATATTCTTTTCTATTCTTATCATTACATTCCATACACAAAATTAAATACAATGTTTTTAATTTATAATTTTGTGGTGTTACAACCATACTTAAGACTAGTTCTAATAGATTATTAATGATATATAAATGTATTTATACGTTATAAAAATTAATTATACTTATATATAAATTATCTTGTACAAAATATGGACATCTAAGTAAAAAAGATAATTTTTTAATGAAAACAAGATATCAAAATGATTCCATTTTAATGATGAGAATTAAGAAATATAATCCAATAAATATAACTAATAAATAGTGAAAAAGATGGAAATAATTTACTTTTGGTTTAGTGTTTTGACAAACCATTTTTTATTACTCAAGAGGAGGAAAATAAATAACTAAAGTGATATTTAAGGTAAGTGGATTCTCAAACCCAAACTCTTTATTTTTGGTTATCACATATTTCATATTGATCTCAATATGAATTTTCCTCTAATATCAAAAATATTTCTTCTCAATATTATCTCTATATTATTTTGGTATATACATGTTTGTACCCTTCCAAAAAAATTCTAATCCTTTTACAAGGCTCTTTCGAAAAATACTTAAATTTCCAAAACATCTATTGAATACTCTTGAGTAGTTTTTTACTTTAAAATAATAAAATTATATTTTATGCCAATGTATGATACCACTTATTAATTTTGGAATCCTAATGTTTATTTCATGATGTATGATATGTCAAATATTTTACAAAACCCATTCCTTTTCAGGGATTATTTTAGGACCATGACTGTTAACTATCCATGTGGAATGAATGATTTTGATCATTTTATGATGTGACTGGTGGACCCATAATTATATAGCCCCCAATGAATTGTTTAATGTGATATATCTCATGAGATAATGTGATTATGAATGAAAATAATACTATATTTTTTCACAATGATGATGGTATGATAAATGCATATATTTTAAGCATGGACATGATTTTGCAAGGTTTATAACTATATATGGGGTTTGAACACTATGTTACGGCGGTTAATTATTATTCATATTCTACATTACATTCCTTTATCAAAAAAGTTCCTCATTATTTTTATGATGTCTATATTATTATGATATAATGATGATTATTATGTTCTCCCATGTTATATTGATTCATGTTCCATATTAATACCCTTACTAGACATCTAGATCACCCCTTTAATTTCTGTATATCCTCAAGTGACTACATGTAGTAAGGATATTGTGATATCATTAAAAGGATAGATAAGAATAATTTAAATAATTTTTATGTTTTATTTTTTACATTTGATGTATAAGACAAATTTTCACAAGACACTAATCATTTGGATCCTAAATCTTATCATTATTATGATTTTTATCTTACCCGAAGTATTTTTTATTTTCAGAAATTATCTTTTAAGAGAATAAGTGATAAACCACACACAGATCCAGAAAAACAAGATAAGAAACCAAAGAAAAAAGTACATTTCAAATCAAAAATTCAAATGAAAGAACAAACAAAAATAGTTGTTCCAACCGCGCCATCACACATCCTCATGTTGCGCTCCTCTGAGCATGTATAGTCATCGGTAACCATTTGTACATAGCATTACAGATGACAACCATTGTTTTTGTCATCACCACACTCCCAGAACCACTCAAACCAACTTTATGGATGTATTGGAAGGAAGAACAACAACAACAAAATCATTCCTTGAAAACCATCACATAGGGTCAAAAAGAAACCATCGGCTGAGAACTGAACAGTACAATAGAGACCACTAATAACCTCCTTCATCCAAAGTAGATTCCAATAAGAAAACCCCAATACATACCATAGTTAATAACATGATACCTTTAAATACATAGATTAAAAAGAACAACCATTCCATTAACAATTACCTTCATATCATCAACCGTCTTGAGACCATCCATAGTTGTGTCAGCCTCCAATGAACAACAATATACTAAAAAAATGAAGTAATAAGGAAGACAAACAAATGGGGGATGACCCAAAAACATAACCCACTGATGATAAAACATTAAATTTTTTCTCCAACACCATTAACCCAAAGACAAAAACTGATTATCCATACATCAAATGGATCTGATGTCAGATCGATTACACTCAGAGCTGGAAGAACCAACAAAAAAATAAAGAGGCGTCGCTGAATTTGGGGACCTGGGCCGATTAGAGATGGAATTTCCACTCTAGGTTACAATACATATTGACCGATACATGGGAAGAACCTACACCGGGGACTGATAATAAAAAACAATGAAAATAGTTAGTGAGGTAGGAAGAAATGATTAGGAGTAGAGGAAACAGAGTCTGGAAGAACTTATAGACCCTTATGTAGGGAAGGAGGAAAATAATAAACCCCATCTAATGCCTGAGGATCCAATGGGCATGAGGGAAACCCTATTTTTTTGTCTCTATATTTCGTCTTAGGGCATGGTTTAGTTAATTTATGAATTATGATTATAAATTTTTTTTGAAAACCATAAGTATAATTCTATGTATATGTAAACAACCTAGAATAATCACTTTAGGAAATGGCTAAAAATAGATATCACATAAGATATTCCATAGTGTTAATTATCACATAAGAATAAATTATTTATTCCTGATTTTTTAACGTAAATATTGGTCAATCCTTTTATATTTTAGAAAATTGTGGGCACAATGAGAAACCAGTCCAACAACCCATGTTAGGAACAATACAATAATTGTCCAAATGATATCCCCAATTGTACATGAGGTGGACTTCAAAACATCATGGAGATTCTTACCCAGTTATCTTAGGCTACCTATAATAACATAAATAATGTGAAACATATTCCTTATCCCCATAAAGAAATATTGTATATCAAGTATTTTTTGTGGAAATGACCACTAATATTTTATGGGTCTTCTAATCAAATTTTCATTCAATAGTGGGTTAACTCAATAGAGAAGATATTTTTGTGTTCCACTATTCTAAGAATGAAAGGTGACTCTATCCATATATCATTTAAATATATAACCTATTCAATGGTGGGTTTTGATAAAGAACACCAATCCTAAAGATGAAATGGAAGTGATGGGATATGAAGTATCTAAGAATATATTTCATAATAAGTATTTACCTAGAAATATATAAAAAATATAGAGAGAAAATATTTAGAGATGAGGAAAATGAAAGGTTTATCTGTCAAGGTTTCTGCAGAACACTTAAAATTGATTAGAAGATAGTCCTCTGGATTGGTTATCCATGATTATAGAAAAATATACTGATTACTTACTTGTTTAAAACTAAACCTTTGAAATTAATAAGAAACAAAAGACTATAAGAGTTATGAAGAATTCGTTTGATGTGATCTTAAAGTAGAGATAGAGTCTAGGAATATTCCCATGGTTATAGAGGTAATAATAGAAAAATAAATTTTCAAGAAAGTGGGTCAAATAGAAATGGTGGAAAGAGAATCCAACCACCCATATGTTAAACATATGGGAAGAAGCATCATGGTAATTACCTCAAAGGTATGGGGAAATTCTTCAAGTGTAGGAGATAAAGCCACCAGACTCATGAATTTTAAATATATAAAAAAATTTGGAAAATGTGGTGGAGGAAAGAAAGGCACCACATATGGTTCAATGATTTAACTTTATAGAGAAAGGGAACTATGGAATATATTGAAATAAACCATTGGTCCATGTGGGTAAGTAGTTTTTATAACTGAAAAATAATAAGGATAAAGGGAAATTTTGTTCCATCACTACTGCTGAATTGGAGTGTGATATGAAGTCGTGCAATGTACACTTCTCATTCACTCAAAAATGTCAAAAAGTTTGATTGATTCTGGTTCAACGCATTCCTTTATATCCTAAATGTTTTCTAGAACTAGTTAATTAAACCACCTATACATTGAAATGGAGATATATGTAAAATATACTAGTGGTGAAATAATTGAAAACAAAGTCTTGGACTCTTATATTATTAGTGTATTTGAGAAGATTCTTTCAGTGAATCTTATAACACTTCTCTGGGTGGAATTTCACTATATATTAGGCATTAATTGGATCTTTTTATATTGATAAAACATCAAATATAGGTGAAAGTAAATATATTTTCATATTCTGAACCATCCTATACTCATGTAAAAATTGAAGGAATATCATGAATACCCTTTGGAAAATCCATAAACGGTGTGGGTGATGATACCCTACAAAGAAGAACACCATTCCCAAATGGTTGAGTCAACAGAAAGTATCAACCTTATGGAAATTCCCATTTTTATGGAAAATGATTATATATTTCTTGTAGGGTAACATAGACTTATACTAGATTATGAGGTACAGTTCTCAATACATCTCATAACCAGAACCAATCCTATCCTTGAATTCTCTTATAGGATGGACCCAATCAAATGGGAGGAGTTAAATAAGTAGATGAAAGAGAATTTGGACAAATTGTTTATATTACCTAGTGCATCATATTGGGGTGTGTTAATGCTCTTTGAAATGAAAATGGATGTATCAATGCGACCACATGTATATTACTAGGAGCTGAACACAATCACTATAAACAAAAAGTATCCCCTACTATGTATTTATGACTTCTTGGTAATATTCTAGGAGATTTGTGCTTCTCCAAAATGGATCTTCATTTTGGATATCATTGTGTACAGGCAAATATGGAAGATATTTATAATAACCTTCCATATAAGGAATGGAAATTGTGGGTTCATAGTGATGCCCTTCAGACTTACTAATATCAATATGATCTACAAGGATTTGATGAATAAAGTTGTTAGTGAATAATTCAAAAAAATTGGTAGTTTTTTGTAATGATATTCTCATTTAATCAAATGAAAAGGAGGAACATGAAGAGTATATAATGCTTGTGATGGAAATATTAATAAAGGATAAAATATATGCTAAAATTAGTAAGTGTGAATTTTTTATGTAGTAAGTAACATTATTTGGAACATTATCACAAAAGAGGGAATTTCTGTATACCATTTAAAGAAAAAGTCATTTTAGGAATAGAAAATACCCTTTAGTGTTATTGAAACCCCTAATTTTTTGTTTTATTTGGGTACTACCGACGTTTTGTGAGAAATTTTTCATGATTTTATAACTCACTAACTATGTTAAAATGGAATGTGGTAAATTATGTCTATATCAAAGAATATGAGGATATATTTAATTGACTCAATAATTTTTTAATCATTGTGTCTGTAATCACACTACCATAAAGTGGTTAAAGTTTTTTAATATATAGTGATACTTCATAGAAAGTATTAGGTTGTGTACACATGAAGAATGAAAAGTTTATAGCCTAAAATTCATAGAAACAGAAGGTTCTTGAGTAAAAGTACCCAATTCATGATCTCGATCTAGTAGTTGTGATCTTCTATGAATATTTTTTGGAACTACCTCTATGGTGAGAAATATTGTATATAAACTAATCAAAAGATTATAAATTATATATTCACAGATAAGGTGATCAACATGCTTTAATAAATATGGTTAAATATGATAAAGGACTATAATTAATCTATTAACATCCATATTATAATGGAAAACAAGGTAGGTAATGTTATTAGAAGAAAAGAACATACTACTCAATCCATGTTGCAGATTGTGAAATACCATATATTCATGGGAATGAAAAGTATGGATTTGTAAATCAAAACAACAAGGAATATATCCTACCTTTCATGAATAATTTACCTACCATATATCTAATATAATATTAAAGAAGGCGTAAAGGGATGGTTTAGAGCTTTAAAGATGGTGAAAGAAGTAATTGAAGGGGATCTCCGTGATTTAAACATCGATAAAGATAGTGGCATTCAATTTGGGACTATTCTTGGTGTGACTACATCATCTGAGATAAAGAATGATTTATTGGATACCACACATATATAATCTATCTTCATCCATCCTGGAAGCACCAAGATGTGTTGTGATATCTGAGATCACTTCTGGTTAGACAACATGAATAAAGATGTTATTGAGTACACCTCAAATTTTTTGGTATGTCATCATGTTAATGTAAATGATATAATTCTAAAGGGATGATGCAATCCTTTCCCAAACCCGTGTTTAAATGGTAAAAAATTACCATGTACCTTTTCATCTATCTATTGAAGACATGCAAAGGAAGTAATGTGATATGGATTATAGTGGATCAACTCTCCAAGAATTCCCACTTCGTCACCATTTCAGAATATTTATCACTTGAGAAACATACCAAGATATATGTGAGGTAAACGGTGAGGCTACATAGGGAACCAATTTCAATCATATATTATCATTATCCCAGATTCACTTCTAAATTATAGAGGATTCTTCAATATGCTCTAAAAATGAATAGAATTTTAGCATGACATATCATTCCCAAGTAGATGGCCAATCTGAAATAACTATTCAGTCACTCGAGGAAAATCATAGTGAATTCTTGATGGAATTTAAAGTATTATGGGATCAACATATTCCATTAGTTGAGTTTTCAAACAAAAATATATTCCACTTGTGTATTCAAATGGATCCCTATGGAGCTCTATATGGGAAATGATATATAACTTCTGCTTGATAGGGTGAAGTTGGGGAATGAAAGCTACATAGACCTAATACTATGAATGGGATGACAAATAAGGTTCATGGAACATTATGTTACCTTGAAAGGGTAAATTTCAACTTTTTTATGTCCATGTTTGGTCAAAAATACTTAAAAATAGGTTTCTAGAGTTTACTTTAGGTTTCAGGGTAGGCACATGTCATGTACCTGAAGTACACGTCGTGTACATGGAGCTAGTTTCAGGTCGGGAATGGGGAGATCACATCGTGAGTTGGTACAAACCATGTACCTAAATTACATGTTGTGTATGTGATATATATAAATTCTTTAACCTATGGTCATGGGTTTTTCAGAATGGTTATCCAACATGGCCTACACATTGTGACCCCAAGGTACACACTATGACTCATCCCACACCTAGCTTAAATTCACACGTTTGGATATTTCTCTCAGCCCTTTTCATTCTATACTTCATGGATCTCATCCTAGAGAAGTTATAATGCGTTTTTTAGTGACTCAACTCCTTCCGGATCGAACCAAATTGATTGGGATCTTCATTCTTCATGTGGTACGATTCTTGGTTAAGTGATACCCCCTTGTTATTCAAGTTTCTATCCTCCTCTTCTGTTGGTTTTTCAATGGATCATCTGGTGTTTATAGATCCATTCCTTTTTGTGTTGTATTTTTCCACTATGAAGAGTATAGAGGTCTTCTACACCTTCATTCTCATAGACAGGTGTCGTTGCGAGTGTCATTCTTTAGAAAAGATGTAGCTGGTTCTATCACGATTTTCCCAATTGATTACCATCAAACTTCTTGATTTACTGAAATTTCTAATTTAAAATAAATTGATTAATCTTGATTTCAATTTAATTGATAAAAACCCCAATTCTAATGAATTGGTGGATTTAAAATAGTTTTGTCATAGAAATTTGGAAAACCACAATTCCATTGAATTGGGGTTGGTTTATGGAAATTGGATGATTTGAATTATTGAATTTAAATTATGGATTTGATGGAAATGATTTCAATTAAATATTTTAATATAATTGTGGAAATTAATTGCAAGAAAGATGGAATTTTTTTTGAATGGATTTTGAACTCATAAAAATTTCTTAAATTATTTGATAGAAACCCAGTGGATTTATCTTGTGAAAATGGAATGTTTTTGAATAAAATATATTTTAATTTTAAATAGAAATAAATTGGAATTTTTTTGAAATGGATGATTGGGGTTGATCATATTTTAAACATTCTTAAAATAGCTCTCCCATCATGTAAGAGTGCATGCAAGCCTTAGGTATTTAGTGAGTTATTTTGATACAGTCGACACAATGACAATGTTCAAAAACATACATACGGCTGGTCACATCCCCGACAGGTTGGTGATGAGTCTCCTTTAGCCAGGGTTATAGGGATGTGTGTATATAGATTTTACTGGGTTCACATAGAGAGTGTGGAATCCTATAAGTGGTTAATACTATCAATCTTTTTGGCATATGACCATGTTTCTCACTTATTTATTTATATTTGAGATATAAATGTATGCCAATGTTTGTTGCAACTACTTTACATGCATGATAACTTTATAAAAAATGTTTTATATAATTGCTTTACTTAATCCGTTGTTTTAGAAATATTCTATCTCTTGTAAAGTAAATCAAGTGCTTTAAATGAATTTTCCATCGTATCTAAATGGTTTAGCATGTTTTGTTTAAATATTATTTTGAATGGCCAAAACAATTTATTTTTAAAATTGAATGATTTTGTTTTGTTAATCTATATTTGGAATCTATTATGGAATCTTTGGTGGTGTCCTACTTGGCTGAGGCTCACACCCTACTTTTATCTTCAGGTGTTTATAGAATTTTTTTCTTTTAGGCTTGAGAAAATGTAAGGGATCTATTTTAGGAGAATCTAGCAGTTGAGCTTCAGAAATGGTGAGTTGTATCCTTAAAGAACATGGGTTTGTTTTATAGTTTTTTACATTGGGTTGTATTACATTGGCTATTATGCCTCTCTGTATTCTAGTACCTTTACTACTAGTGGAGTCTTCCTTTTGATATGAATACTATATTTAATCATTCACTTCCGCATTATTGTGGTAAAATAGTTCCCACATGTATTTCATATGATTCCAGGTGCTAGTTGTCAGCCCATGGGGATTAAGAATGACCCTCAGGTTATATCAGTTTTTTCTGGGTTATCAGGTTACCTGGGTACCCGAGCTGGTTTGTGACAAATTGGTATCAGAGGAGGCTATTGTTCTTCATTTTTCTTGAATATAGTATGCACTCTTGAAATATTATCAGGACTTTGGAGGTAGTTTTGATTGAGCAAATATCCATCTCCCATTACAATGAACCTTTTGTTGCCAGGGGTGGTTAGGGAAAGACATCATGTGGATTAGTTTTAGTCTTTTTCCTATAGAGATTTGGATGGGTTGAAATCAAAATATTTTGTGTCCCTTATGTTGAGAATTTTTTTTCTTTTTCTACTCAGTTTGAGTGTTAATATAATTTTATACTTTTATCTATTGATGTTTTGTAGAATTATGCCTCCAAGGATCTGTGCAAATCAGATACAAGAAAAGTCTACTACTGAACCTCATCAAGCAAATCCTGTTATCGACCTGAATCTGGTTGAGGTAATTGTTTGGACTGTCCAGGCTTTGGGACAGGAACCACCTATAGTTTTTTCTCAGGCTCTAACTATGGATCCTTAGTGGGATTTTCTTATAAATCATTCTCAATAGTTCTTTCACCAGAATCCACTAGTCATCAAAGACACCACCAATCCTTAACATACTGAGGAATGGTTGTGCAAGATAGAACATTTGTTTGAGTTCTTGGAGACACTGGAAGTGATCAGGTTGAATTGTTCCACCTTCATGCCAGAGGGACCTAGAAGGAGAAGGTGGGACACTATGGTGACGGTAGGAAAACATGAGGTCTTGGAATGTAAATAATTCAAGGTTATTTTTACAAATCTGTTCTATCTAAAGTTGATGGTGTTGGCTAATGCTGTAAATTTTTGTCAAGATGGAGAAGGCCAAAAAAACCATGAATGGGTATTGAAATCACTTTTATAAAATGGTGTAGTTTTCTCTTGGGATTATATCTAATGAGAGGATGAAGGCTCGATGGTTTGAGTTTGGAATTCAATCAGATATATGTTCTCAGGTTTTCTTGCTAAAGCATCTCAAATATGTTGATTTGTTGGATAGGGTGATGATGGTTGAGATAGACTTGGCTAGTATGTCAAGGTTGACAGGAGTTCATTTTTCTTCCTATAGCGGCATTAGTTATTTTAAAGGAAAATGGAAGTGTGACAATCCTCGTGGAAGTTCTCGACGGTAGATTCATTAAATAAATATTATAGCTCTAAGATAATTTTCTTTAACTTGCTTCTAGTGTTGAAATCCAGGACATTCTAGGAGTATTTTCAATGACACACCAAATAAGTGTATCTCTAGTGGACGTTAATGATACTTATAGAGGTTTTGTCATCACTTATCGATCCCACATAGTGAGACAGGATCATCAGCTCCTCTTAATAGTGAGGGGAAATCAAATTCTTCACATTCAAAAGGGTTCCAGCTACAAGAATCCAGAACGAAGATTCTTCACATAGTGGAAGATTCTCTAGAGGAATCAGACATGGGTCCAGCGATTATGAAAGGTACCATTTCCATTTTTTCATCCTTGGTGATTTCTCTTTTAAATAATGGTGCATCTCAATATTTTATTTCAACGTATATTGCTAACCTGTTTAATATTCCTAAGGAGAAACTATCTAGTGCAATGGATATAATTACACCCCTTGGTATGAAGAGAGAGTTGGGTCTCCATAGTTCGGCCTATGTCTTCACTCTATCATCAGTTGATCTAGCTTGGATTTTTCTAATTCCTAACATAAAATCTTAGAATGTCATATTTGGTATGGATTGGCTCATTTCTAACAAATCCTGATTTTATTTTTATCTTAAATTGGTCTACTTTTCTATACCAAGTGGTGTACCATTTATTTTTCAAGGAGAATGTGATCCAAGGTCGAGCAGATTCCGATAATCTTATCCAAGGTTGAAGAAAGTGATATCAGTGTTTTCTTTTTTCTTCATGCGATATTCAATCAGTGGTGATCTTTCTTGAGTTGTCGCCCAGTTTTCTGATGTGTTCCCTTCTGATTTCTCTATTCTTCCACCATTAGGAGAGGTTGAGTTTTCTATTGACTTAATTTTTGACCATCAACTAGTCTCTATCCCCTCTTACTGTATGGAACCAACCAAGATGAAAGATTTTAAGTCTCAGTTCGAAGACCTACTGGAGAAAGGCATTATTCATCCAAGTGTGTCACCATGGGCAACGCTAGTTATCTTTGCTAAGAAGTCCAATTGTTCTCTTCTCTTATGGGTTGATTATCTGAATCTCAATCGAGTTACGATAAACAAAAAATATTTGATGCCATGGATTGATGATATGTTTCATCATTTGAAAGTGAAGAAGTGGATTTCAAAGATAGACCTTTTATCTGGTTACCATCAGTTGAAGATAAAAGTATATGATATTCATAAAACCGACTTTCAGAGTAGGTATTGGCACATTGAGTATCTTTTATTCCCTTTCTTGACAAATGATCTTAAAATTTTCATGGATTTAAGGAATAAGATTTTCTATGAAGTGTCTGGATACTTTTGTGGTCATCTTTGTATATGAAATTCTTATCTACTCCATGTCCAAGAATTATCATGCGTAAAATCTAAGAATAGTTCTAATCCTGATAAGAAATCACTACCTTTATGCCAAGTTTTCAAAGTGTGATTTTTGGATTTGGGAATTGAATTTATTGGGACACATGGGTTCTAAACAGGGTGTATTAGTTGATCCTTATAAGGTGAAGGCTATTATGACATGGGAGAAACAAAAAAATTTCTTCAAGATCCAGAGCTTCTTGGGCTTAGATAGATATTACAACAGGTTTGTAAAGGACTTCTCAAAGTTGTATTATCCAATGACTTCTCTGAATCGGAAGGGGGTGATGTTTTTTGTGGGATGATAAATGTTAGAGTTATTTTGTTGGGTATAAATGTCTGTTGACTATTGTGTCGGTGTTAACACTTCCAGATGTTGTGCAGGGCTATGTGGTCTTTTTTATTCACCACGTACTATCTTGGGTTGTGTTCTTATTTAGGGTGATCATGTAGTAGCATATGGATCTTTCTATCTTAAGACACATGAGAATAATTATCCTACCCATGATATGGAACTTGCATCTATGATGCATGCACTTAAAATTTGGTGGCACTACCTTTTTGGTGAAATTTTTTCAGTGTATTCAGACTACAAAATCATGAGTTATATCTACTCCCAAAAGGATTTGAATCTTCAGCATAGGTGTTGGGTGGAGTACCTGAAGTCATTCGACATTGTCATATCCTATACCACTTTGAAAGGGAATTTCATTACTAATGATTGTAGTAGGACAATTCCAACCCAAGAAGTGAAATAATATTTTGAAGAGTGGAATTTTATAGATCTCTTTCCACAATTTCATACTAGAGTTCAATATGAAGGGGATGATTTTTCTTTAGCTAGTGTCAACTTGAAATCTATCCTTCTCTTGATGATTCTTCAAGACTAGGATCTTGATGATTATTTTGGTTGAATTAGAGAATACCCTTATGGAGGGGAGATAGTTTCCCAGTGGTCTTTCTTGAAAGAGGGTGTTCTATGATATTATAATCGCTTCATTGTTCCGTTAGAGGAAAAAATAGATGTGTTGTGGGATTTCAGTAATTCTTAGTGGGATATGCACCATGGAACCACTAAGATGTTATATGACATGAGGTGGTAGTTCTGGTGTCTAGTTATGAGATGGAACATTGTTGAGTTTGTCTCTCATTGCTATGCATTCCAACATGTGAATGCTAAGCACCAGAAACCTTCAAGTTTTCTTCAACAACTTCCAGTCCATACATTGAAATGGGATGAGATCTCTATGGGAAATGTGGATGGGTTTCCTCATACAAGGAGAAAGAAGAATGAAATAATTGTTGTGATCGACAGGTTGACCAAGTCTGCTGCCTTTATGCCCATTCAAGATACGAACAATGTTGAGGAGTTAGGAAATAACTATGTGAAAGAGATTGTTCATTTTCACGGAGTTCCATCTGCTATTGTCTCTAATAGGTATCCCTGGTTCACTTCTCACTTTTGAAGAGACCTTTATGAGGCACTCGGATATCAGGTCTATTTAAGCACGGCCTACCATCTGCAATAGGATCTCTAGACAGAAAGACCTATACAGATTCTTGAGGATATGATTCATTCATACATTCTCAAATTAATCAGGTCATGGAATGATCACTTGGGGATGGATGATTTCTCTTATATCAACAGTTACTAGTCTATGATCAGAACAAAACCTTTTGAGGCCTTGTATGGCTGACCTTGTAAATATATGTTGTGTTGGTCAGAGGTTGGTGAAAGTTCTTTCATTGGAAACATCTTGGTCCAGAAGATGGTAGAAAATATTTAGTTAATTCTTCAGAGGATTTTGACAACTCAAATCCAATATGAGTCTTATGCTGATCAATGTCGTAGAACATTGGAGTTCTCCGTTGGTGATCTGGTGTTCTTAAAGGTTTCACCCCGGTTGGGTCATAGATTGTTTCGGAAGAAAAGGAGGCTTGCACCTTACATTGTGGGACCTTTTATAGTTGTTAAAAAGGTGGAAAAGGTTTTGTACCATTTGGAAAATCCACCATAGCTGACATTGATACATAACATGTTCCATGTATCAAAATTGATAAAGTGTACATCTGATTTATCTCATGTTTTGAGCTTGAGTGATCTTGAGATCGATTCTGATTTATATTTGACTGAGATTCCAGTCTGGATATTTGATTCTGAGACTGAGGTACTTCATGGGAGGACAATAACTTTGGATTGTGTGTTATGGAAGCATGGTTCTGATTCTCATGAGATTTGGGAGAGAGAGGCACGGATGTGAGAGAAGTGGCCTTTTCTCTGGCATGAAATATTCTTCATAGGATTTCTAGGGAAAGAATGTTTTTATGGTGGGGATGTTTTAACATTCTGTTATCTTGAACAGGTAATTTTTCAACTTTTTTTAAGTCTTGGTTCTATCAAAACTCATTAAAAATAGTTTTTTGGGGGTTTTTTATAGGTTTTTGGAAAGGCACATGTCGTGTACCCGAAGTACACATCGTGTACATAGAGATGGTGTCAGGTCGTGAATGGGGAAGTCACACCATGAGTTGGTACAAATCGTGTACCTAATGTACACATCATGTAAGTTATAAATATCAAATTTATAACTTGAGCTGATAGGGTTTTCAGCATACTTATCCAGTGTGTCCAATACATCGTTACCCCAATGTACACATCGTGACTCAACCCACACCTAGCATAAAGTTACACATTTGTCTATCTTACTCAGTAATTTTCATTCCATACATAATGGCTCTCAGTCTAGAGAAGTTCTGGTTCATTTTTGAGAGACTCAACTCCTACTGGATCAAACCAAATAGCTTTGGATCTTCATTCTTCTAGTTGTGTGATTCCCAGGTAAGTGTTCCCCCTCGTTATTCAAGTTTCACTCCTCATCTTTTCTTGGGTTTTCAATGGATCGTCCTGGGATTGATGTATCCATGGCTTTTTGTGTTGGATACTTCCACTAGGTAGAGTTTCTTGGTCTTTTACACCTTCATTCTCATTGACAGGTGTTGTTGCAAGTTTCGTTCTTCTGAATTGATGTAGGTGGTTATGTCCCAATTTTTCAGATTTATTACCATGAAATTGCTTGATTTATTTCAATTGATGATTAAAATTCAATTGCTTATTATTTTATTAAATTGCTTTTATAAAAACCCAATTCCAAAGAATTGGAGGATTTGAACGTGTATTTTCATGGAATTTTGGAAAACACCCAATTCCCTTGAATTGGGGTGGGTTTTTGGAAATTGGATGATTTAAATTGTTGAATTTAAAATTATGGATTAGATGGAAATTATTCAATTAAAATTTTGAATTAAATTTTGGAAATTAATTTCAAAAAAGATAGAATTAGTTTTGAATGGATTTATAACTCATGAAAATGGATTAAATTATTTGATAGAAACCCCTTGGGTTTATCTAGTAAAAAATGAATGTTTTTGGAATAAAACCTGTTTTGGATTTAAATGGAATGAAATTGGCATTTTTTTTAAAATGAGTAATTGGATTGATCATATTTTAAGCAGCCGTAAAATAGTTCTCCCATATTGTAATAGCACATGAAAGCCTTTGGTAGTTAGTGAGTTATTTGGATACACTCTACACTACGACAATGTTCTAAAACATTCTTGTGGCGGGTCACATCCCCAACGAGTTAGTGATGATCATCCTTTGGAAAGTTTTATAGGGACGTGTGTATACACATTTTTTTCTAAGTTCACATAGAGAGCGTAGAATCTTATAACTGGTTAATACTATCATACCTTTTGTAATATGACCATGTTTCTCACTTTATTTTTTATGTTTGAGATATAAATCTATGCTAATGATTATTGGAACTTATTTCCAAGACAAGTGAATTTATATAAATTGTTTTATATAAATTCTTTAATAAATCCTTTAGTTAATAAATATTCCATATCTTTTAAAGTAAATCATGTTCTTTAAATGAATTATTTATTATATCGATATTTTTTAGTATGTTTTGTTTAAATATGCTTTTGAATTGAAAAAATTGTTTATTTTGAAAATTGGTAGCTTTTGTTTGGATAATATATTTTTGGCATCTATTATGGAATCTTTGGTCGTGTATTACTTGGATAAGGCTCACACCCTACTTTTTCCTTCATGTGTTTATAGATTTTCTTTAACGAAGCTTGAGAAAAGGGAAGGGATCCCTTGGACATGGATCCAGCTGTTGAGCTTTGGATGTGGTGAGTTGTGTCCTTGGGGAACTTAGGGTTGTTTTCATATTTAGTACTTTGGGTTCTAGTACTTTGGCTTTTATGCCTCTTTGTATTCTACTAAGTCCACTCATAGTGGAGTTTTACTTTTGATATTCATAGTCTCTTTTCACTATCTCTTCCGCATTCTTGAGGAAAAATCATCCCCACTTATATGTGGTATGGTGTCAAGTGCTATTCGCCAGCCCATGGGGATTGAGAACACCCTTTGGGTCATGTTGGGGTTGGCTCAGTTATCAGGTTACCAAAGTACCCGGACTGGTTTTTGAAAGATAAATCCACTCAATAGCTTATAAAAGATACTATGAGTTAATAGAAGATCTATATTGACAACTATAAAATGGACATGATGTTTGAAGTTAGATATAAAATTTTCCTTCGAATATCACAATAGAAGATAGTAATGTGATTTGGAAATAAGGAGAAGTTTATCTTTAGGTTAATTGGTCCCATTCAGATCCTTGATCAAAGAGTATTAGTGGCATATCGGCTTAAACTTCCACCAAATATGGCTCATGTTCATGATTTTATATATATATATATATCTATTTGATCAAGTACACATCCAATCCCTCACATGTAATGAATTCGGTGGTGAAAATACTAGAAAATGACCTCTCGTATAAGGAGAAATAGGAAAAGTTCTTGTACCACAGAGACAATTTTCTATGAGAAAATGCAACTCATTTTTTAATGTTTTGTTTCAGAACCATAATTATGAAGTGGCGATGTGGTAACCAGAGGAATCAATGAAACCAAAGTACCCTCACCTATTCTCAATGGAGAATATAAGTTAAAATTTTGGGCATGAAATTTGTAAAGGTTAGAATAATGTAACAACCTAGAGTTTATAAATGATACTTCTTTTCTTGAAATAAATGTGTGTTATATTATTTTATATAATACTATACACATACAACACATTAAAAACTGTCAAAATTTTATTTCACTAATAAATTTCATTACATTTATGAGAAACTAAACCTATAAAAATGCCAATAATTATGATTGAAATAATATAAATTAAGAAAAATAAAATAGGAAAATCCAGACCATTCCAATCTACTATAATTGTCTCCCCCATGACCAAAACTATCGAAAAAATAAAATATTAGTAAAAAAATCAACATATTAGAAAATGAAAATATAGAACCATAAGAGGGATTGAGTTGTATTTTGAATATATTATTGATGTTGTATTTATATGAGTTAATATAATTTTATTAATAGTAATATGTCTATTGTAATAGTAACTTGACCATTGGGAATAGTAACCAGACCATTGAGAATAGTAGCCTAATCTTTGGAATAGTAATCTGACCTCAAAATATTAAAATATATTAATTGTAATGTTTTTTATGAGTAATTTAAGTAAATATAAATATTATAATACTATAAAATAAATATCATGATAAAAAATCAAAGGAAATATAAGCACATTTTAAATAAACTGTATTTTAAAGTATTATATAAAAATCATAATTTTTATTTTATAATATTAAAAAACCATGATAGAAATTTATTTTGATAAAATAAATTTTATTTTTGAAATAATCACATTTAAATTTTTCAAGGGTGTTTTTTGGTAATTTTATAAAATAATTTAATTTTTTGATTAATGGTAAATATATAGTTTTCTCTTAATTAGTGTATTTTAAATTAGATAACTCATGATGTAATAATGGACTAATTAATTATAGAAAAGTTTTAGCAAAATAAAAATATTTAATTTGATAAATTATTCATTAAAATAAAACAAACATGTTTTTCCAACCTCCAAAATTATTTTCCAATGTCTAATGTCAAAAGTGTTTAGTTAAAATAACAATTTATCATTTATTCCACATTCATTTTTAATAAATTAGTGAATTAGGTTAATAAAGTGTAAAAATACATAAAACCATTTTATTTTATTTATATGTTATTTATTATGTCAATAATATCACTATTACAAGTTTTACCTTGGACACAGTATTTTATTCAATATTTAAACTGAAAATTGTCTATCTCTTCGAGTATAATTAACCCCTCTCTCTCCAACTTGGAAAAGAAATTATCCATAGCTTTTAAAAGACAAATATATACAAAAATATTATCTTTATATCCCCATATAATCCATAAGGACAACCCATATTTATAAAATCCAATCATTAAGGGAGTATAGTGTCGTACAAGGGAAGCAACACCAAGAAGAGGGTATGCTTTCATCAAATATTCTTTGTGTCTTCGTCTTTTATTCCTCATTATAAATTTTTTTATAAAAAATAAATTCTTAAAATATTAATTAAGTAGTATTTTAAAATTATTTTAATGATTTTATCCTAATTAAATAATCATATATGTTATGTGATTATAATTCATAATATATGTACCCCCTCTGTGGACAATATCCCGTTAACAGTTGGTTAACCACCAATGAGGACATTGAAAAAAATATTCTTATCTCCATCCTTATGCATGATTATAATAAATTATTTATGATATATAATTTTATAAATATATCTATTTTAATCTTCTTGATATTGAAACTAATTTTATATAAATTTACTTGAACAAAACAATGAAATCAAAGTAAAACAAAAATTTTATAAGGAAAACAATATATCAATATGTTTCCCTTTTGATGATTTTAATTAAGAAATATAATCAAATTATTATAATTTATAAATAGTGATAAAAATGAAATAAAATTCACTTTTTTTTCTAGTTTTTAACAAACAATTATTTATTATTTGGGATATGGAAAAATAGCAAAATAAAGATTGAATTAAGGTAAGGAGATTCTGAAAACCAAACTCATTCATTTGGTTTATCTCTTATTTCACATTGATTTTAGTTTAAATTTTAGAATAATATCCAAAATATTGTCTTTCATTATTCTTTATCATTTATTTTAGGTATATACATGTTTTTACCCTTCTAAAAAAATTCAAATACATTTACAATGTTTTTTTTTCAAAATGATTAAATTTCAAAAACATATCATGAATAATTGGGAGTTATTTCTAATTTAATGGAATAAATTATTTTGTATTCAAAAGTATGGTCTCCATTATTAATTTTGGAATCCTAAATTTCATTTCATGAAGTATTATTTGTGAAACCATTTACGAAACTCATTCATTTTCATGGGTTATTTTATGATTATGATTGTTGACCTTCCTTGTGGAATGAATGATTATGAGAATTTTATGATGTGAATGGTGGTCATAGAATTATATATATCTCCTATTAATTGGATAATGTGATATATCTCATGAGATAATGTCTTTTATGATTAAACATTATATTATCATTCTTCACAATGATAATGTTATGATTTATGCGTATATGTTATACATAGATATGATGACATATTTTTTCACAACTATGTGTGGTGTTTGACTTCTATGTTATGATGTTTAATTATTATTCATATGCCACATTCAATTCATTTATCAAATGTTTCCCTAATGATTTTCATGTTTTCTCTATGTATATGACATGATGATGAATCTTATTCTCACCCATGTTTTTTTCATTCATGTCATGTATTCCTCACCATAATGGGATTCCATCTCACCAATTTATTTGATTTATAACCTTATGTGACTATATATACTAAGAATATCATGAGATATTTATAAGGATAAATAAGAATAATTTAATTAATGTTTATTATTTGTTATGTACAGCTGATTTATGGGCTTAATTTTCCCAAAACACCGAACCATTGGATCCAAGAGTCTGTCACTATTATGTTTTCATTCATAAATATGATGTAATAGTCATTTAATAAAAATAAAAGTCACTATAACTCTATCGTTATAATCTTTCTTGAGAATTTGGCCTGCTAAAGGTAACTCCAATTATCAATCTAGGGTTTCTAATCCTTTCGTGTTATTGAATTGACATGTTCAAGAGCCTTCACATGATTAAGTTGACATGTCAAATGGAAATTCATTTGATTGGGATTGCATATCAAAGGGCCTCATGTGATTAGAATACAGATCACTCAAATCATATAAAACCTTTGCATGAAAAAATAGTGTAACTCTTCTTCACATTAGGTATCATTCATTTTTAGATTTTATCATATGATCCCCTTAGGTTACTATCATTTTTTTTATTGATCGACATGTCGCATGATCATAATGACTTGTCTAAAAGCATTATCAAGATCAATATGGGATATCTAATGCCCTTCGTGAGATCAATCTACCATGAAGAAGTGCCTCTTCATGACCAGTAAACTGATCTAGTGAATATAATAAGCCTTTCGTATGAAAAAAATGTAACTATTCTTCGCATAATGGTTCTATAATTTTTATATTTTATCACATGATCCCCGTGTCTTATTTTCAGAAGTGTTACGATCAATATGTCTCATGATCAAAAAGAATTATCTAGAAGCCTTTGTGTGATCAATCATGTACATGTGGGGCCCTTAGTGAGATCAATTGATAGATCACACAATGTGTGTGACCCTTTTTCATGATTTTATTATGTGAATGTGATCATGAATACCATTGAAGATTATGTGATTCATGTGATCTATACAAATAATATCCATTAAGTTATGATTTTACCATATTTACTTAATATAGAATATAATACCAATTCATTGTGTGTTTCTATAACATTGAATTTTCCGATTATAATTTGGCGGGTAGCAACAAATTTCCTCCGAATAATTGATGTCCAAAGGAACAAGGACATGATTTCGAAGAATTAAATACCCACTGTATTCCCTTGGAATTCAACAGGTTGGTATTCCTAGAGACGTTTTGTCTTCCAAGAGATAGTATTTATTTCTCATGGTTCTATATCAGTATTAGAGAAAGGGTAAGGTCATTTCAAATGTTACTCAAGCCTCCACAAATCTAGTCATTTCCCATCTTTCATGATTTCTTCACAAGAACACCTCACATAACCCCATCATGATTACTTTTTGGGAGACTCGATCACATGTCCTCATCACTTAATCTCTTCACATTTACACCTTGTTATGAATACTCACAAAACAAACTTGTTAACCAATAAATTATAATTTGACTGAACTATGATGCTTGTCCTTTAATAAGAGGTCACTAGTCATGCTTAGTCTGTCTCTCGTCATTTTTCTCATGATCAATTAATATTTACAAGATTCATGTGACCCTCACATGGTCACGTGATCCTGTGTATTAAAATTTATCTTGTGATCCTAAGATTTTTTGTGAGTCATCTAGTCATGATATTGGTAGAAGTTCAGGTTATTATGAGCCTTTATATGGGTCACATATTTTTCAAGACTAAAAATGAGTCATGCACTCCACATGATGTCATTAATGTCACATGTTATTCTCATAATTATTTTATTTTTTTAACCAAACTAATTCCTTATTTATAATTTTAACTCTTCTCATGTATACATCATATTCTAAATTGATGACTTCAATTTTGAGAAAATATTTTTATGTGGATGACCAGAGAGCCATGATTTCTGAGAATTGCAATGATGATCCTTGATATTGGTCTTTTCTATAAATGAGGTTTTAAAGGGGATCCTTTCAATTAATCTTCAAAACTATCCCTTTATCGCATATACTTCCTTTATATGAATTTGAACTTCTAGATGATGCTAATATTCGTTTTCCTTACTACAATATTCCATATTGATGGATTTCATCCTCTCTTGACTATATTCAACATACCATTTCTATGGATATTCAGTTTATTGGGGCACTATTCTAAGGACTATCATATGTGTTGGCTAACTCCTCTCTGGGTCCAGACGGTTAGGAACCTACTCAGTGACTGATTCCTCAATATTTATAAAATATAATCAATTCATATTTTGAAAATCCATAGAGTGGATGGATATTAATGTTGTATTTTCATACTAGAATACACTTTTTTTATGGATGGGCATGTTTATTCTATGTTAGAATGAGTTGTACAAATTTTTTTGGACAACTCAATGCTCTCCATCTCAATATGGCTACAAGGATTTCTCCATCCTTATTATTCCATCAATAGGAACTTCTTAGAGAGATGATCAAAAGTTGGTGTCCCATCATTAACTCTTTTCATCTAACTTAGGGATAGGTAATAATCTTCCTATGGGATATTTTTTAGTTTGGGGGAAAACATCCCCTTAGGGAAATATATCATGAATTTATTCCTACAATGGATGTTTAGGATGACTATGAACAGACTCCGACCTTGGAATGAGATATACTCACTATCAGGAATTAGAATTTAAAGATGATACTGAAACTGCACTCAATAATTCATTTCATGGATTGGATCAATGTCTTCCATTATTAAAGTAAGAATCATCCAACTTCCATATACCCTTATCATTATGTTTAGGATAGTTTGGGTTCTTATTTGTCCATTCTAGTGGTCAGTAGATATGCTTCATGGGGATATATGTTGAGATTAGAGGTTTATCCAAGCCTTTGGTTAGCAGTATTTTTGTCCATGTTTTTAAATGGGTATATTTTTCCATTCGGGGATGCAAGCTTAGACATTAGAGTCTCTAAATTAGATATGAAAGCTCTATTTGAGAAATTGAAGCCTCACAACCTAGTAATGTCAACCCTTTATCTTATTTATCAACTCCCTGTCTGTGTTCAATAGGGTAATATACCTCACTAGATCTATTGACATTTTAATTTTTTGGCTAGATAAGAGAGAATTTTAGGGGTTAAAAGTTTCAAAATACATCAAAAATTCATTATTCTTTGTTTTGTTCTTGGTTTCATAATATATCCAGGGTCGAGGTGATGGAATTAGCTGATGATTAGGTCATTAATATGTTGACACATAATTGTTTTTACAATTTATTTCGTACCATGCACCTACCTGGGTGATTATTGATAATGGTTGTTGTTCCCCTGATGAGAGGTTTTATGAGGTATCACTCAAGGATGGGGTTCTTATAGTTCATGTAGATGATCTAATAATATGTGATCCATATAACCCACACCAGTTTTCTGCCCAGTTTCATTTCACTCAAATATTTTCTCCTCATCCCATAGTTTACATGTGTGGAAAATGGAATCTTAGGTCCGTTCTCTAGTTTTTAGATTATAATGGATCATAACGATACAAATGATAAAATAATTATTCCACATTCTGATTCTCCTCTCTTCCTATATCATGACTATTCCAAAGATTAGGTGGAATCCAAGCTTATTATTTTGATAAATTGATTAATTCTTCAAGTAGAAATCCATATTATTTTGTGATCCTTTTTTATGTGTTAGTATTTGAGGTTATTTAGGACTCAAAAGATCCCCCAAGAAAACATTCTTACCATAGTGAAGAATCTATGGTTATTAGGGTTGGGTTTTTTGGGGAATCTACACCATCAGTACTTGTGACAAATAATGCATTAGTTTGGAGGAGAATTTTGAAGAATTTTTCTTTTGATTACTCATTTGCTCAATTAATACTACCTTAAAAGGACATTATACCTAAATATATCCCATTAACCATTAATCCTTACAATTTTCTTACTCAAATAGTTATCATGATATGAGTGTCGTGATGGATAGTTTGGTTGAAATTATATACCCCGATTATGGAGACTACCTTAGAGGAGATAAATGGACAAGGGGATCTCCTTCACCAGCTATTTTGTGACTTGAGATCAGGTGACATTGACTACCATAAGTTAAATTACATTATTCTAGTTATTTGTGTGGACTAAAAACAAATTTTCTACGTTGAGAGGGACTTATTCATCTTTGAAAAAATAATTTCTTTGATTCAATCAATGATGGAATCTTCGGAAGTAATGGAATAGAGAAATAAAAATATCTCTTAGTTACACACCCATATGGATGATTTGACCACATTGCCAGTAGAACATGAAGTTCTCATAGTAATCGTGAGGTGTCATATTTTAAAGGTATTATATTTATTTTAGATCCCTTTGAAAAGGGGTGAAGTGTTTTAATCTTTTATTAAAACTCATTTTCCTCTGGTGATGGTGGATGAATTAGAGAGTATGTCACTTTAACATTTAATTGTTTCTTCCCATTGAACTCAGGATGATTTATAAAAGTTATCTAACTAAATTTTATTATAATTTTGTTGTATACATAATTTTTTTTCCATTTTTGAATATATGCGGGGGACTTTGAAAAGTGAAGATTCATTCCTTCCTTTGTACTCTATCATTATTGAATAGGACCTTGAAACATTATGTGTTTTTTTCAATAATCCTTTAATTTCATGACAATTTACCTTGAATTATTATTAACATACGCATCATTATTAGTGAATCTAATTAATTCACCTTGAAATCACCGATTTTGGAATGATAATTTGGTTAAATATGTCATAGATGGAGAGTTATCTAACTTTTTCCAAGGCCAAGGGAATAGGGATCAAATAATTATTTTTTCTAGTTCTATATAATTTTCACTACAAACTTTGTATAACTTTTTGTTGTTTTGGCCCAAAATTTTACCTAAACCTTCAAACTAAATACTTTGAAAACCTTGAATTGAATTTTTCGTAGGCCACAATTTATGATTTTTTAGCATGAAAAGTTTTATTAATTTTCTATTTTATAGGTCATCAATGGTTCCTAGATTACGTTTTGTGTGTTTATAGTAAGAAGATACTTGACTTTTTACTAGGGATCCATTTATGGGTTTTCAACATGGAGAGCATTGATCCTATTTCAATGGGTAGTTTAATGTCTTGAATGTTAGATTTCTGAGGTGTTATATTTTATTGTCTTTTATCTAAGACATGTTGTTTATTTGTATACCTAAGACACGGAATGGGAAAAGTATGATCTTACATTATCGGTTCAAACAACCTGTGGGTAGTTCTATTTTATGATTGTGAATCTTAGAACCTAAATCCTAGGGATTCGTTTCAGGGTATGAGGTTTGTCAAAAGGTGTGAGAAAAAATTACCATATTTTTATTTGAGAATGATTATTACATAAGGTGACATAACATCGAGAATGTTGAATCAGCTTGAATAGTTTTGTCCCAAGAATTGTAAATCATGTTATAGAAATACCTAATTTAACATAAAACAGAGTCTATTGGGTATCGATCGACCATTAGTAATGATAGAGTCTTGTATCAAACATAGTTATAGAAATAGATCATTGATTTAAGGGGTATTGTTCCTCTAGGTCCAAAACATCAACTAATAGATATCATCGAGGCATTGTGTTTTTCACCAAATAATCCTAGTGGGGTTATTTTAGATAATACACCCCCTATTACCAACACAGTACAAGGGATAACCAAGAGAAATGACTTGAGGATATTGGGCTCTAGGATAAGTGTATCAACACAAAACAATTATGGTGTTAGCTCTTAATTCATAGGAATGAAGGAGGTTTGTGTAAAATGTAATATTCAATAAGGGTTAGAGCACCCTAATTTTTTTCTCCATTTATTAAAAACATTATCATGAAAATTGGATGTGATAAATGATTTCAATAACTTTTTTAGACTAGGGGGATCATCACACCATGATCAGAACTTTTATTTGACCCTTACACCACTTAGTTAAACTAGTTTGTTATTGTAAATTACAAATATTATAAAAAATTTCACTTCACATTTGATTCAATAATATAATTTTTATCACTTTTAAAAATTTATGTTTTACTTTTTTTAATGATTTCATTGTATGAGGAGGTGATTTTGAGGGCCATAGATGGTGCAGAAGGAAAATGGGCCAAACTGCATTGAATCTCGAGGACACATGTCCAATGTTTTTCACATTTAGAGAAATTCGTGCATCAAAATGGAAAAAAATTGAGGGATGATCCAAAATTAATTTTTCTACAAATCATTTCAAGACACGTAATAAAAATTCATCCATTTAGTGTCTCATCCAAAATGATCTATCTAGGGGGAAATATGCATTATTTCAAAATACAACTTCTATATTTTGACAACATATCTCGTTCCAGGTGTCCAACGGCCTCAAAATTTGACATTAAGATATTCAAGAGGCTAGTCAATAACTCTCATACTTTTTCAAAGTCTCGATATAACTATTTACCAGTCCAAAACTGAGATACAAGTGTGTTTCTCTCAGAACATGTGTTCTGGATAGGAATCACTATTTTTGAATGGTTTCCAATGGATTTGTTAATAAAACTAGAAACATCCAATAGTTTTGAATCCAAAGAGGACCTACTTTCCAAAGGCAAGATTTTTTTAGGAATTTTGACCTATGACTCTTATGAACTATAATTAGTCATGAGGATGGGAGGTTAGGCTCCTCACACAATTTTGGGGGGAATTATTTCTTACTTCTGGACTCTCGTATAGATTTAAGATATGTTTGTGAATCCTTTGTTAATTCCCAAGTATAAGGTAGGTCATCCCAAAATTGGCAATAAATTATTATCATGTATAAATTAAAAATCATCTATATGTATTCTAGGTTCATTATCAATGGAGATATATGTATGTGTTAAAGGATTTACATCAATGTTATCCTCTCATATTCTACGTAGATATTCTTTATTTGTTATTATGATGATGCTAGTTTTTAATCCACTTAGTAGGGAACTCTAGAATTTATTTTCATTCACATAGTCAAAAATTATTCTAAATTTTATTGTTATCCAAAGAGATAAAAGTTGTTTTAATGTTGGGATTGAACCCATAGATGGGTTTCCTATTTATCCTTGTGAAAGGAATCAGAACCCTTGTAGTTAGGTTCCACATAATGGGACAAATCATACCTTTTCAGGTTGTGTGATAAGTACCCAACCATAAATTTTAACGTCAAGTAAAAAAGGGACATCTAGGTGGATGGTTCCTTGTAAAATCTTATTGTGGGACTTATTCCAAAATATCCTAAGGAACTTGGAAAGGATATGATTTTCCAAGTTGGATTAGACCCAACAAGATATATGTTTTAGGGATAATATGGTTGATTTGGTATATTGGGTTTGAAACTCAGGGAGTCTTTGTACGTATCCATTTGGGATGCGAATAAAAGTTCATGTAGATCAATAAGTATAACAAGGAAATATCTCCTTTTAAGAGAAATAGGTTGGGGCTTACTCAAAATGGGTATTCCATTGTAATAGGTTCTACAAGAGATGTCATAACTCCTGGTACTTAATGGGGACACAATTTGAGGCCTACTCTTAATAATGATGCAAATATTAGGGGAATTATGGTTACATTCTCGAGGAGGATGTCCATTGATCCCGAGCCTTTGGTTAGTGTCATATGTATCTTGGTTATGAAAGGAATCAGATTTCTCATAGTTCAATATATGAGTTGGATTTTGTGGATTTTTATATCATAACACATATTAAAGTCCATGTGATTCATGATTATTGTGAGAAATAATAGAATATTAAATATTAAAAAACCACACACTTTCTCATCCTCTAATGGAAGAGGTTGGGCCTATGATGAAAGAAGTCAGGTGACGGTGGATGAGGGCACAGAGCAATGAACCCTTCGATGTGAAATGAAGGTTATGGTAATTGGGTCTAGACCAAAAGTCTAGGGGCTTAATCCATGAGGGATTCCCCAAAATGGGTCTCATAATTAGATTAGGATATCATTCCTTATAAAAGGGAAAATGAATTGTTATCCTGATTCTTCCTATTGGGGACCGGAGGCTCCAGGTCTAAAAGGTCGGGGGGAGAATATAGAGTCATATACATATAATCTAAGACTGGGAACTCCCCAACATTATCATTATGGTAAGGTTCCACATGACCATAGATATATAAACCTACAGACATCCTAGGGATCCTGAGTCCTTTATATGGAAAATGTGAGAGACATCTAACTATATAAATATAAACCATATATGAGAGACAAGATGATGTGCCTTTCCCAAAGGTTTGATAAGTCAGGAGGTTTTGGTGGAGGTCTCAACATTGTATCTGTCAGATAAGGGAGCCAAGGGAGGATAAACCCTTCCATGAGTGGATTTAAATAGGGATTAAAGGATATATCGCATAGGTGGTCCACACAGGTATGCAACGTAGGTCTGTCACATAAGAATGACACACAAGTCCTAAGAGGAACTGAAAATTGCTTAACTCAAGAAGGATAATCCTATGAAAGATTGATATTCATTGGGAAATGGACTATCACGATAAAAAACATGGGTGATGATTTCACTTAAGCACCATGGGTGTCCTTTATTCCCTTATAAGAATCTAATGGATGTATTTTCTTAAGAAAAGTACCATGTGTAGGTGACTTCATTGATGCCCTTAATTTCATTGATGTCTTGTGTTGTATGCTACACCAAAAGGAGGTGCACTGTAGAGACCCAAATCTTGACGTATATGGAAATTAAATTACTTTTGATGAATACTTAATACATGACAAAAACAGACGCCCAAACACCGTATTAGTTTAGTGTATTTGGAAACTCGGAATGTAATCTTCTAATCATGGTGAAAGATCTTAAACATCTCCCATATAGATCTTCCTCTGGGGTTTTCTTACCTAAAACCTTTATTTATATCCTGGGAAAAAGAAAACATAAAAAGGGTGAGCTCAAATTCTCACTAAGGGAAAACATAGAGAACATAAATCAATCCATAAATATTTGAATGCAAAAACTAGAACATAAAATCTAAACATCAAAATCTTGAGCAAAGACATAAATATTGGATGTTCGTAAGGAATATATCACAAAGGAACATCAATCATGATAAAATGGCATGGGAATGAAACATGTAATTGTGGAAACCATTAAGAACATGTTATAATTTCCATAGTAGCCAAGGCATTGCTACTAAGACCATTTTAGTAGACAAAGTCCCTTTCTGAATCGAGTTCACTCCTCATTCCAATCCTGTATCACTGAACCAGATTAACTTACCATTCCATCCATGTCTATCTCATGAGATATAAATCTTTATCCAATGCATTGGAGAGAGATATAGGTCCCACCCATATCATAATGAAATCATTCTTTCATGTGCCACAAAATCATAAATCATACATCATAGCATAACCCATGTAATAGAATGGGATTCTTAAACATCATGCCATCATAACATAATCCATATAAAAAATTGATATCATTTAATCATAATAAAAATCAAACCATGTAAATAATGGAGACATTATAATTTCAACATAAACATAATAAATAATGTCATTTTAGATGGAAAATAGTTTTTATAAAACACATGAAATGAATTCTTGAGGAAATTATCCTTTCTTATTCAAAATCATTTTATTTTCACAAAATGTCATAAAATTTTAAAAGAAAAGGTTTTTGTTGAAAATAATCATGCAATCTTGTAGAATAATATTCATGAAAATGAGGCTTTAAGAAACCGTAAAAATCCGTTCACGCCGTATAAGTTAAAAATAACATTCTCCTTGTACTTTTGTCGGAAAAGACAAAAAGTTCCTTATGTGGTTAACAAAATTAATATTCCGTTCATAACATGTGGTAAAATTCAAAAATGGGTAAAAATTCCATTACACATACATGCAAACATTTTTAGAAAACAGGGACATGTATGATAACAAAAACCCCAGTAAATACTTACGAATAATCAATCTCAAATAAAAATGAGATTGGAAAATTTATCCCTTACCTTATGTCTGATATACTTAGTATGTATCCAAACCCCCTGTATAATAATTTAAATAATTTCATTGACCTATTAAGTAATCATATTAATTGTTATGATATCATATATGGTTCACTTTATGACATTATATTACCCATTCTTTTGTAAATTCCATGTTAAAGCAGCGTCTTGGGTAAAATCATTTCATTTATCGTATGTGTTTTGACTTGTTGTTCTTGATATTATTACTTATATCCTGATTTACATAATTCCATAATTTAGAGCATGATTTATATATAATATATATTCAGCATATACATATATATATATGATATATCGATAAATGGAATAAAATACACTGTTCATGGAGACGGTAGGCCGTACGTACGGATGAACACCGTTTTCATTTCCTTATTTAATTGAATGGAATTAAGTAGATGACATACATATATATATTCATAAATAAAGTATCATTATTATGTCATTTATTTCATTATTATTCAATATATATACTATATATTCATGAATGGTTAACATGGAAAATGAATCTCATCACATCGTGGAGATAGTAGTCTGTACGTACGCACGAGCGATGATATCATTCCCATGACTGTGGAATTGTATTCAAGTGTACGTATAATATTTCATAATCAATATCACTTTACAATAATCATATATAGTTTTTTATTTACACCATTATACCGATCCACGTAAGGTGGTGGTCAAAAACAGATTACACCACGGCGTGGAGACGGTATTCCGTACGTACGTATGCGCGGTGATTTCGTTTTTCGTAGGATGAATAGAAGGTGAAATAGGGTGGTTTCATATTTATAATAACATATAAGTATATAATTAATACTTATGTTATTACTTTATAATGATATAACTATATAAGAAGAAGTAGAAGAAGAAAGAAACTTGAGAGAATCGGAAGAAGAGATTACCTCTTCTTGGACGCACCTCCTTTAAGATACCTCTTAAGGAAGTAGAGTTGGTATTTTGAGAAGACCAGAACCTCAAGAATGTTTTTAGGGAAGTGGAGAAGGGAAATTTTCAGGGTTTATTCGAGCTTAAAGGCTCAAAAGGGTTTGAAGAGAAGAGGGAAGGGGTGCCCTTTTTATAAGGGAGGAGAGGGGCACCTTTGGAAAAACTTAAAATATTATTTGATAATAAAGTCATATTCGGTTTATAATAGCTCCAAATTGATTCATTTTGAATCTAAAGTGGATATGGGTCGAAATCCTTATTCTTTTGAAAAATTAATACACATTTAACCTTACTGGAAACATGAATTCAGTTAAAATTTAACTCTTTCCAAATACCAAAATCCCAAAAATTATATATAATCAAACCCTGATATCACTTAGTCCTTATATCAATCATGAGCTCATGAATACTATCAAACATATTATTTTCTCCTTATCCATTCATTATGCGCATATCATATTCTTTCCAAAAATATCTGAATAACCATTCATGGTTACCGGTACCATTCAACTTATACTTTCAAATACTTTAGGAAAAACAATAGTGTAACAATACATAGATGATTCTTTATTCCATAGTACCATTAACTATACAAAATAACTCTTGATGAACATAAATCATTCCATTACCTTCTTTAACCATTGACCAAGCTTCAACACTTCTTTCATCTCATATATCATTTGTAGCCTCCTCATCATCATCCACGTAAATACTACCTATATGACCATGCTGATTCTCTTCATGAGATTTTCCCTTAGGGAATTTGTTTTCATAATGCCCATACATTCCACATTTAAAACATATAATCATTGTTGATGTCGTAGCAATACCATTATCCTTATCTGTGGTGTTAACTGAACCTTTTCCTTTACACATACTTGATTTGTGTCCTTATTTTCCGCACCCAAAACATCTTCCAGTTCCTTTGAAACATTATCCTTGAGGCCTCTTCCCACATGATTTACATGAGAGAAATTGAACTTTCTTTCCTATATGATCATCATGAAACTCCATCATTCTCTTACTAGCTGAGTTGGGAAACATACTAAAGTTGAGATTATTTATCATATTATGAGATTGCTGATTAGGTATAATAATGATGTTTTGACTTCCAAATCCCGTTTCATTTGGTTTCTCATTAATAATATCATTCCATTGTCCATCATATCCTCCATTATCGTGAATCTTCCGGTTTCCAGCCATTTTCTAAAACCCAAAAAGAAGGGTGTGAGAGGAAAAAATCATGCTAGGGAAAACAACATAATAAAGGGGGAGTACCATCAATATCTAGCATCTTAGGTTAAATTCTAAGATCTTTACCATAATTATAGGACTATAACCTATATGTATACTTATCCTTAGGGACATCCCTAGACATACCTCAGAAATCTTTCAAGGGATTTCACTAAAGTTTTCACATCCTAGTTTCTAAAGGTTAACTAAACCTTCGCTCTGATACCAACTGTAGAGAACCAAATCTTGATGTACATGGACATTAAATTACTTTTTTAAAATACTTAATACATGAAAAAAACAGACTCCCAAAGACCGTATTAGTTTAGGGTCTTTGGAAACTCGGAACGTAATCTTCTAATCATGGTGAAATATCTTCAACATCTCCCATAAAGATATTCCCCTTATGTTTTCTTACCTAAAACCATTCTTTATATCCTGGGGAAAAGAAAACATTAAAAGGTTGAGCTCAAATTCTCAATAAGGGAAAGCATAGATAACATAAAATAATCCTTAAGCATTTGAACGCAAAAACTAGAACATAAAATCTAATCATCAAAATCTTGAGCAAAGACATAAATCATGGAAGTATGTAAGGCATATATCATAAAGGAACATCAATCATGCTAAAATAGAATGGGAATAAAACATGTAATTGTGGCAACCATTAAGCACATGTTATGATTCTATAGTAGCCAAGGCAATGCTACCAAGACCATCTTAGTGGACAAAGTCCCTATCTGAATCGAGTTCACTCCTCGTTTCAGTCCTATATCACTGAACCGGATTAACTTACCGTTCCATACATGTCTATCTCATGAGATATAAATCTTTACCCAATGAATTGTAGGGAGATATAGGTCCCACCCATCTCATAATGAAATCATTCGTTCATGTGCCACAAAATCATAAATCATACATCATAGCATAACCCATGTAATTGAATGAGATTCTTAAAAATCATGCCATCATTACATAATCAATATATAAAAATTGATATCATTTCATCATAAGAAAAATCAAACCAAGTAAATAATGGAGACATTATAATTGAAACATAAACATATTAAATAATTTCGTTTTAGATGGAAAATAGTTTTGATAAAACACTTGAAATGAATTCTTGAGAAAAATATCCTTTCTTCTTCAAAATAATTATATTTTCAAAAAATTCCTTGAAATTTTAAAAGAAAAATATTTTTTAAAAAATAATCATGAAATATTGTAGAGGAAGCTTCATGAAAATGAGGGGTTATGAAACTGTAAAATTCCGTTTACGCTGTATAAGTTAAAAATAACATTCTCCTCGTACTTTTTTCGGAAAAGTCAAAAAGTTCCTCGTAAGCTAAAAAAAGTAAGATTCCATTCATAACATGTGGTAAAATTAAAAAATGGGTAATAATTACACTAAAAAATCATGAAAACATTTTTAGAAAATAGGGACATGGATGATAACAAAAACCCCAGTAAATACTTACGAATAATCAATCTCGGATAAAAACGAGGTTGGAAATGTTATCCCTTACCTTATGTATAATATGATTCATATGTATCCGAACCTCCTGTATAAAAATTTAAATAATGTCATTGACTTATTATAGAATCATATTAATTTTTATGATATCATATATGGTTCACTTTATGACTTTATATTACCTGTTCTTTTGTAAATTTCATGTTAAAGTAGCGTTTTGGGTAAATTCGTTTCATTTATCGTACGTGTTTCGACTTGTTGTTCTTGAAATTATTACTTATATCCTGATTTACATAATTACAGAATGTAAAACATGATTTATATAAAATATATATTCATCATATACATATATATATGATAGATTGATAAATGGAATGAAATACACTGTTCATGGAGACGGTAGGCCGAACGTACGCATGAAAGCTGTTTTCATTTCCTTATTAAATTGAATGGAATTAAGTAGATGACATACATATATATATACATAAATCAAATATAATTATTATTTAATATATTTCATTATTATTCATTATATATACTTTATAATCATTCATGAATGATTATCATGGAGAATGAATCTCATCGCGTTGTGGAGACGGTAGTCCGTACGAACGCACGAGCAATGATATCATTTCCATGATCATTGAATTGTATTGAAGTGTATGTATAACATTTAAGAATCAATATCACTTTACAATAATCAAATATAGTTATTTATTTACACCATTATATCCATCCAAGTAGGGTGGTGGTCGAAAACAAATTACACCACGGCGTGGAGACTGTATTTTGTACGTACGCACGCGCGGTGATTTCATTTTCTGTAGGATGAATAGAAGGTGAAATAGGGTTTTTTTATATTTATAATAACATATCAGTATGTAATTAATACCAATTTTATTACTTTATAATCATAAAACGAAAGAAGAAGAAGTATAAGAAGAAAGAAACTTGAGAGAATCAAAAGAAGAGATTACCTCTTCTTCGACGCACCTCCTTTAAGCTTTCACTTATGGAAGTAGAGTTGGTCTTTTGAGAATACCAGAACCTCCAAAATGTTTCTATGGAAGTGTAGAAGACAAAGTTTAATAGTTTATCCGTGCTTCAAGGATCAAAAGGGTGTGAAGATAAGAGGGAATGGGTTCCCTTTTAATAAGGGAGGAGAGGGGCACCTTTGGAAAAACATAAAATATTATTTTATAATAAAGACATATTAGGTTTATAATAGCTCAAAGTTGATTTATTTAAAATATAAAGTTGTTTTGGGTCGAAATACTCTCAACCAATAGGTTTTAGACAAGTTTAGTTTACTATTTTAACCTTATCTTTTAGATTTCACTTTATGTTAAATAATTTAACTTTTACCGTGTCTTCTTGTTTTCTTACACTATATGGTTAATAAACATACTATAACCGGCCAAACGAACCCCAAGTGGTTCATTATTAATATATGTAACCTTATCTAAGTCATGTGGCCGAACATTAGATTTTTAGGAATATAATAACAATTAATAATATAATATTTGTTTTAAAAACTATTTTATGTCAATTTTGACACTATTTGGTAATTGATTTTTTTAAAACTCATAACAGCATGATTAGTTCAAAACAATTTAATTAAACCAATATTAACATGTCATATTAACCGATAAAATTATTTTAATTCATCAAAAGTCTCAAATTAAATTTATTTATGTATTTATAATATCAATTATTTTAATATTTCATTATTTAGGTAATTATTGCATCACCATTGTGTCATAAATAACTTAAATTATTTAATGTCTAAAAATTATAAATAAAATACCATTAGGTATAAAATCTGTTTATATTTCCGATGAATAATTATAGTAGAATTTATCTTATGTATTACCCTATATTAAAAATGTTTTTATTATTAAACTTTGATTTTAACTATTTTAACTCTTTTTTAAATAAAATAATAATAAATGTCCTAATCTAATCTAAGTGGACCTAAATGATAATATTTTATTTATAAGGTTGTTTTTGGTCGAATAAATCTTACCAAATACAATTATGACATGTGTTAGGGTAATAATAATATCATTTTTACCCTTAATTACACTATTTACTTTTAACTGTGGTAAATAAAAGTAAAAAGTTTCTATTCACCAAAAATTATTTTTATCTTATTGAACCACATTTTATTCCTTGATATTAATCATGTCTCTCAGATTTTCGAAATTCCACTCACAGAATCGGTAAAATTCAGTTTTATGCAAATTTTCAAATTCTCCTAGGAGGTGGGTAAAAGACGGTGAAAAGTTCAATAAAAATTTTATATATCTAAAATTATTATAAAATGACTCCAATGAATTACATTGTCCTTATATAGGTATTATGTATCAATTTTTGACCTAAAATAAATTTAAATAAAATAAATAATTATTTAAATAAAAAATTGGTTTTTAAATAGTAACCGAGTGTTTTCACTATTCATCAAAAATTGAATGCTTTCAGAAAAATACAAAAAATTACCCCTAGGCTAATTTCCATATTCCGAATCTAAAAATGAAGTCCATTGTGAATGATAAATTTCATAAAATTTCAAAAAGTGGGCATTACTATTCATAACTGCTAGTTTATATAATATTTAAATAACATATCGTTGCTTAGTGATACGTGGTATTGTGTACAACACACGCTATCATGGAATGTTGTGATTGTGTGTAATGTAAGCCAAGTCAGGGTTGCGTGTAGTGCAAGACTCCTTTTAGTTGTGTATAATAGAATCCAACCATATTTTATTTATACATTGAGTATATATATATATACACTCAATGTTGCGTAGAATAACTACTATGAAACGAACTTGAAATTGTGTGTAACACGATCCAAGAATACGGTTGCGTATACTGCAAGATAATACGGTGTTTTGTATAGCGCAAGATAATCTTGGTGTAGCATACAACAAAATACATCAAAGAAATTAAAAAGAATAATTCTCATAAAATCTTGGTTTGTTACACCATGGGTGTCCTTGATGCACTTATAAGAATATAATGGAGGTATTTTCTTAAGGAAAGTACCATGCGTAGGTGACTTCACTACTAGAAAACTTCCCTATACCCACGGCTTGAAACTGTGGGTATAGCCCTTGAAACTGTTGGTATAGGGTATATCCACAGTTCCATAGAACCATGGGAAACTGAGGTGTCAGTATATCCTATAGTTGTACGCACGGTTTTCAAATCCATGGTTATAGGTCCACTCCACATTGTCATTAACTTATACCCACAGTTTGTAAAAATGTGGTTATAGCTTTGACAAAATATGTGGTTGTTGGATTCGATCTCTAGACCGCCCCTTTAGTCTCTTGGTGCCTAACCACTACCCTATTTCACTTATTGGTATATAAATATATATTTACTTATATATATTTATATAAAACATGGATATATGTATAAAACTATAGTAATAGGTGTTCCTGTCAAAAAAATTTTGTCCTGTAAAATTCTTTTCCCCCACCATAATGCGGGAAATCTATACCCCCGGTTTTGGAAAACCATGGGAAAAGGCTCTCAAAAAACAACCCTATACCCAGAGGTTTACAAAAACCATGGGTATAGGTCTTGAAAATCCACCCTATACCCACTGTTTATTCAAAACCATCGGTATAGGTCCTTAAAAACAGAATATACCCACAGTTCTCCTAAAACTGTTGGTATAGGGGGGCGATACCCATGGGTTTTCAAAACCCTAGGTATAGGCTCCCATACTATACCTATACCCATGGTTTTGGGAATACAGTGATTATAGGGCCATTTTCCAATAGTGATTCTTCTTGTGGAAGGAGGGTCCTCAAACAAGTATCTTTTTTAGAACCTAAAGGGAAGTTGACCCGATCTATCCCTTTTAATTCTCCCTTCTCTCATGTTTGAGATAGCTGCCTAAGAAAATTCAAGGGACCTATGTGAAGGAGATATGAAATGAGTTCTTTGAGAGTCCTTTTGACTTTTTCAATTGCTGAAATAGGAAGCCTAAGGGTCCTATTTATATTCAAGGTGGTGGATGGTTGAAAAAGGTTTCCTGCCTAGGTCTTCAGTGTTGCTCCATAGCATAGCCCCCCCCCCCTTGCGCTGAGGTGATACAATTACACTGTCATGCAGGTCCATGGTGTAGGTACTCATTGAAGGTGCTCGACAAAGGGGATGTGCATTTCAATGCATGGGCTGGACCTACGCTGGTTTCTTATGTGCAGGTGTGCTCCGTAGGTGTACCGTTGGGGGGATGGTCGAACCACCTTGGAAAACATACTTCTCCATACCACAAGGCCTTCTCCCTACACCCCTTCTTAGGATAATTGTCTTTCTTTGGTACTTTCCATTCAGGGCAATGCCTTCACTACTATCACTGACCCCCATGAAAAATGGATAGTCTCACAACGAACATTTTGAGGATCAGCATGGAGTTTTTTAGTTTTTACACATAGAAATAAAATATGCTCCTTACTCCATGAAGTCATATTTTACTCAAACATATCATTTGGGGTCTAATTGAGGTTCAAATCATCAATTATGTGGAGAACTGAATGGAACAGATCTTAAAGTGCCTACAAAATACTCACATTATAATTTGATTCGCTCAGAGAGAAAATAATTTTATTCTAGTTTAACATTAATGAACATTGATGAATTCCAACATCATTTTTTTAACTGTGGATCTACATCAATTTTTGAATGATGATCTAATTTTTTTCCTAAGCCAAGGGACCTAGAGAGCATAGTTTTACTGTTTCTAGGTCCGTATGAACCACCCTAAAAACTTTTTTGTCTTTTGTTTCATCACCTTAACTTTGGCATATGCTCAATATTAAAGAGAGTTAGTAGGTGAGACTTTTCTTTTTCTTAGGCCACCCTTTTGGGTTTTTATCTTAACAAGAATTGTGCCTTTTGACTTTTTGTAACACAATATGGCCTAGGAAAATATAGACTATATTCTACCTGGTGAGTACTATGTATTTTTTTGTTAGTAGTTTAAATTCATGCATGTCGTGCTACTAAGGCTAGAGTTTTAGGCCAAATTCTTTTGACCATGAAATTTGAAATTAAAAACCCAAATAAGGCATGTTGGATGGGAATGTCATGATATTATTCAGATACTCTTGAAGAGAATCTTGATTCATAGTTTTTATGGTCACCAAATCTAAAACATAAAGTATAAGAATATATGAGTTCCCTCATGAGATCAAAGGTACCACCATTTGAACAACCTGTTATGGGGGATGTATTATGTAGGTCCAACTAGGGAATGTGTTTCATATCTAAATAGTGGAATCCTTAGGCTGATGGACCCATAATGTGGTCAACTTATTCATGGAACACTAGGGAAAATACTTCATAGTCAGGTAAAAGAGCTCTCAAGAATTATGGAATTTTGTTACTGATAAACAAATGCGTTTAAAATTTTGATGTCTCAAGACCATAGTGGGTGCATTTTTCTAGGAAATATGTATGATAATAAAGGGTTCCATCTATTCCAACATAGAACGTGAATGAGAATCCACTTCTACAAGAATATAATGTATGAAGGAAGGTAAATTTGTCATAAAGGGGATTTCTAGTATTATGTTGTGCAGATTAATGTCAGCAGTAAGGAAATTATGTTTTGCAGTTTCAAGTCATGAAGAAAATACATTAATGGATTTTTCGATAATATGTTGTGCAATTTAAAGTCATGTAGCCAAGATATTATGTTGTCCTGTTTAAATTCATGCAATAAGAACATTATGTTGTGATGTTTAAAGTCATGCATTAAGCAAATTATTTCGTTTGGTTTAAATTTATCTAGCAAGGACATTATGATGTGCAGTTTAAATTCATGAAGCAAGTATGTTATGTTTTGTAGTTTAAATTCACGTAGAAAGGTTATTTTTAGGCTGTGTAGTTTCAAGGTTTCTAGTAAGGACATTATGGGGTTGTGTAGTTTAAATTCACGCCTCAAGGACATTATGGGGCTATGCAGTTTAAAGTCATGTAGTAAAAACATTATGGGGGTATGTATTTTAATTTCATGGAGTAAAGACCTTATGGGGATGTGTAGTATAAAGTGATGTTGTAAGAACATTATGGGGTTCTGTAGTTTAAATTCATGTAGTAAGAACATTATGGGGTTTTTTAGTTTAAATTCATGTGGTAAGGACAATATCAGGTTGTCTGGTTTAAATTCATGCAACAAAGACATTATAAATATTTAATTTAATGTATTTAGCTCTGAAAAAAGATTTGATGGTTTTCTAATTATGGATAATTTTTCTAGAAATGTACCACCGTATTCAAGTCTGGAAAGGTTGAATTGTAAGCTATGATTTGGGGATTTATGAATCTGAAGAGTTATATGTGAAAAAGGGATAAATGGCATTAAAGGACGTCTCTTCCAAGAAAGAAGCTACCATATTTTGAAAATCCTATAATGGGGTCGTATTATATAGGGAAAAATAAGGAATATTTTTCATAACTAGGTTGTGTAATATTTTGTCTGATAGTATAGTTGGATAGGCGACTGATGCAAGGCTAACTGGGGGCATATACTATATAGTCAGGAAAAGGAGTTCTCAAGAATTCTGACATTCTATTGCTAAAATGTGATGAAAGCTTATGGATATTTGGATATTCTAAATCATATTGTTTTCTTTATGGAGAAAATTACATGAATATAGAATGGGTAATTCTAGACAGGACTTCCAAATAATCAATGAAATAAGCTCTCTACAAAGGTCTAAACCAAACGTAGGAAGTACGGTGGCTATAGTTTTAGGTCATGCGACTAATACCATGATATTATGGAAACAATGTAGTAATATGTGGTTGAACGGAACAAGTTCATTCCAATATGATTTAAAGATATGGATATGAAAAATTTAAACCAGGTTATTGGATACTTTCAGGTCAGGAGAATGGATATGAGACAAATACACATAGGATGGCCGCTTCAAATTGAGGGGCTCTTGTATACCATCATTAATGCTTAAAGATACATAAGATTATTCTCCCAATAATAAAGTTACCACTATTTAAGAAACCCATTATGGGGGCTATATTATGAAAGTCTAACAAGGGAATGTGCTGCATAGACAAATAGTGTCATCCTTAGGCTGACAGGCCCGTTATGTAGGAAAATTTTATACCAGGCTAACTGCAGCATGTACTACATGGTCAAGAAAAAATATCTCTCAAATATTAGAAATTATGCCTTCAAAATCCATGGAATGATTATGAAGATATGAAAGTATCCAAGATTAGGATTATTATGTGAAAAAGGTATTATCCAATGCATTAAGTGTTTGGACCAATGTTTCCCAGGAATTTAGAATCCCTTACATAGATCTATCTCATATGTATACAAAGGGGACATCTCCTGTTTCCACTAGGGAATCTATGAGGTGAGGTCCCAATATAAAATATCATGTATATATTATGATTTTATATTGTACAGGGGGAATTTTCATTTATCTTGTGGTTGGGACTAGGATCTAAGGCCTGATCTTCACTATGTTTCTCAATGGAATAAGAATTAGGCCATTTAAGTTCTCTGTGTGACATGTAGTTTAAAGTCCTGAAGAAAGAACATAATGTAGTATATTTTAGGGTCATGCGTTAAGGACATTATGGTCTTATATGTAAATAGTAATTTAATATTTTGGCTAGACTAGGGTATAGGGCCTAAGTGAAACTATGTATCTTGTCAAAGCAAGAATCAAGACACTCATAGTTCTATTAGATAGAATTTCATGTATAAGGTGAAAACATGTATTGGGTCTCTTCAAGTAGATCTAACTCAAACATAGTAGAAAAGAGGATTTTTAATATCATGATGCAGCTGGGGCCATGATTGAAAATATAGATGTCACTACATATCTCATATAGATGATAATCAAGCCACACACAGTTCATGTTGGTCCATGATGTTTATAGTCATGTGGTGAGTACATCTATGCTTTCAACATGAAAAAGAAAATTACAGGTGGACTGGGGGATAGTACCTAGGAATCAATATGTATCTTTTTGGGGAATGAATTAAGCCACACATAGTTCTTAAATAAAGTATACCCTATCCTAATTGAATTTACAATTGGGAAATAATAGGGGTTTATTGAATATGTGATCATACATAAGATTACAACTTTTATTGATATCCTTGTGTAGATCTAACACATACATGGGATAAAATAGGCATCAATTTCATGATTTGTGGTTGGGTCAATGATTAAAGGTATGGACATCCCTACATATATCATATGGATGAGAATCAAGCCATACATAGTTCTTGAAAGGGTTTCCTATGCAGGACTGATCCATACACAGGGAGTGGGGAAATTTTCTTAACTAAATCAAGACATGGTATAGGAGATAAATGTGTCATTATGTATTTTAATAGAACGAGAATCAATCCGCACGTAGTTATTTGTACTTCCATGCTGTTTAACATCATGTGTTAAGGATGGAGGTGAACTGATATGATATGACAATACATCTCATGAAAATGTAAAGATCATGTAAGTATCATCAAGGGATTAGGATATTTCTCATATAATTTATGGTCTTACAGATATGAAAAATGATAACACCAAATAATAATTGAGATACCCTATTTATGTAGAGAATCTCTTTACCCAATTCCTAAGCCCATGAGATCTTTGCTCGGTGTGAGAAACAAGAATTGGAAAAAGATTATTTTGCCGCACAAAGGTAAAGCAAGTGAAAGATAAGGGTTTAAAGATTGAATGATGCTTTATCCAAGTTTTAGGACATGGTCATCACTATGTATCTTTCTAGGGGAAAGAATCAATCCACATATAGTTCTTGAAAATTTTCCCCATATTATCAGGTTTTGATGTGGGGAAGAGAGATTTCTAAAATTTTCAAACTAATGGAGGGACTAAAGCAGTAAGGCTAGGTATAACCATATATCTTATTGAAATAAGAATTAATCCAAAATTATTTTAAGATAACCCTATGTATATTCGAATCATGCATGGGGAACAGAAGGGGGTTTTCTCATCCAAAATTGTAGCTGGGACAAGGTTTGGAGATCTAAGTATCACTACATACCTTGATGAAGAAAGAATCATGCCACACATAGTTCTTAAAGGTACTCCATATGTAATTTTTATATACACAGGGGTTATGTAATTTTTCAACATTGTTTCAGGACCCAAGTTAGAATATTTTGGTGTCACTATTTATCATGTAGGGGAAATGTAATGCCCCGACCCCAGCTACCTGAATTCGGTGCATTACTTCGTAACATTGGCATGATCACAAAAGATCAAGTCTTGAAAGACCGATTAGTTTAGTAGCCTTGGAAACACTAGATACATTCATAAGTCTTACATTACATCATAAAGTAAAACAAAACTACAACATCTTCTCTTCATATCACCTTATATTATCCCTGCAGGTCATTCATATTATACTTCTTCACATCCTGAAAAAAAATATTAAAACATTGAAAGGGGTGATCTCAGATGCTCAGTAAGGATAACAATATAGCGGAAGCTTTCATAAATAAACATTAACATTTAAGGCAGTGTATAACTAAAACAAAAGCCTTTTAAACTTGAACTTTAGAAAAATATGGAAAATGTTAAATGAGATAATGTCATTCGCTTCTTCACATGGATATTCTACTGGTCGAATAATCACATGCAATATCAATAACCACTTTCATAATGATGGAATGCATAATTCCAGACTATCATAACCACGTAGCCAAGGCCTCGTGCCAAGACCACAAATAAGATTTTGTCAAGGCCTCGTGCCAAGACACTAGTTTGTATCATGAGACCTGCCGATGCAATTTTTTTTAGAAGATAATTACATTTAAAATTGCTCAAATATACTCCAGTGTTTTTATAAAAACATTATGCAAGCTTCTGAAAACAAAATAACTAATTCTGAGACTACTCGACTAATTGTAGGCCATGATGGGTCCACGCCCAATCCCTTCCTATCTACCACATTCGAGAGTCGGGTTTTCTGAAAACATTTTTAATCTTGCATTAAATACATATACATTTTCACTGGGTTTTTATATATTAAAACTCATAAACAACATTTTATACATACCATTTTCAATCCAAAATAAATGAAAGGTAAAACATGGTATTTATTTTTCTTTTAAAAAAAAGTATGGCTTGTAAAGGAAGCTGAAACTCAAATAATGGTCACGGCGGCGGAGAAGTCGTTGTCGCCGCATACGTACGACAAAAACATTCCATTTTGTCGTTTAGTAAATGCTTCATATAAAAAAGATTCCTTTTGAATAAATGTAAAAGTCAAAGGGGTTTATACACCGTATAAAAGAAAGTTGTGTATAAAACAAATTATTCCTCAAAGAAAGGAGATTGAGACGAAGTCCCTTAAAAATATAATTTTTAAAATAAAATAGGTCTATTATGTGTATTCACTGTAAGTACACATAAATAAAGTACAAATACCAGATATGACATAATAATATCATGACATAATTTGAATGTAGGAGATTAACCCAAAGAATGGAAATTGGGTTAAAAAATTCCCTTACCTCGTGTCTCACTTGACTCAACCGTTCTTTAACCTTCTGAATAATAAAATAGAGTTAATATCTACCTTATTAAGAACCATTTTCAATTTCATTATCCTTTTTATATCACTTATTACAATTTTATGAACATTATGTAATTATTTAAGTTAATAACGGTCGTTTTGTCGATATTTGGGACTTGAGTCAACAATAAACTTCTTATAATTAAAAGTTGTTCATGTGGTGAAATATCCACTATATCCAGAATTATATTCATGATGTAGATATCATATATATCATATATATCCAGTATATACATTCATTCATAAAATTACATAACATTTAGAGGTAAGAAATGAAATGCACCGTTTATGGAGACGGTAAGCCGTACGTACGCATGAACGCTACTTTCATTTCTATTTCGTATTTAATGAAATCATAACGATAAAAATGTATAATATAATTCCAGTATAATATATCATATAATACCATTTACTCCATCCTTTATACATTCCACATATGGTATTAACGATTCAAATCACATTGAGGGGGCGGTAGTCCGCACTTCCTAAAATGAAAATATCGCGTTTACCCATAATGGAAACCATAAAGGTATGCCATAAATGAAAAATAAAAAATCATAAGGAAAACAAAAACATAATATATATCATATATAAAAATAGTGTCATCATAATGGCCACCATTAGAGGTGTTATATGAGTGTTGAACAATCATCGTTTCGTGAGGCAAAAATTCGCCATCCACAGAAACAGTATGTTCTTTAACCATTAGATGTAGGTGTGTGTAAGTGTAGCTCGAATCCTTCTTATAACAGCATCCTAGTATATTGAGGATACTGGTGTTGTTACAAAATAAATGAATAAAAAGTGTTTAGGGGGTTGGAGAAGAAAAATAAAACAAAACAACATTAGAGAAGACATTACCTTAAAATCGGGTAACTCTTTTTGATTTGAGTCAAAGGCTTCCTTGGGAAGAGTTCTGCCCAAATTGAGGCTTCTAGGAGTAAGAGGGGGAAGTTGGGGGAGTATTTTGGCAGAGGTTGGCCGATCCAAATGGCTTGAAAGTGTGAATGAGGTGGTAGAGGTGGGGGCTTTTTATAACTGGAGAGGAGGGGCACTCTTGGAAAGTAAAGAAAAGTCACTATATTATAGAATGAGTTTCGGATTTTAGAGGTCCCACACTTATATAATTCGAGGCTAAGGTGATAAGGGTTCTAAATATACTCATCCAATAGGTTTTTGACAAGTGTAAGCCTTGGATTTCACATTATCTTTTTATTTTATTTAAATCGTTAAATAATGAGGTCGTTGATGCATCATCATGATGTCATAAATAATTTAATTTATTTAATGTTTAAAAATTATAAAAAAATACTATGAGGTAGGAAATAATTTTATCTTTCCAATTACTATTTATAGTCAAACATATAACTTGTATAACTCCATGTAAAATTTTTTTTAGTAAAACATTTCATGTTTCTGTCATTTTTTACTTTAACATTAAATAAAAGGTATTTATGTAATTTTCCAACTAAAGTGGCTCCATGGGGTCCCCAAGATGACCCATGGATTTTCTTGGTCGGCCATGGAACATCCAATGAGGGTAGGACATGTGTCAAGCTCATCTCATATTATTAAAACATTATTTTTACCTTAAACTACACTAATTACCTCTAATCGCGATTAAGAACTTAAAAGTTACAATTCACCAAAAATTATTTTAATCTCATTGAACCACATTTTACTTCTTAATGACAACCATGTATGTCGGATTTTTGAAATTCAAAACACATAATTGGTAAAATTTCATTTAAACGATAAATCAGTTTTTATAAATACCACTTAGTGGTTTCACTATTCATCAAAAATTGAATTTTTTCAGAAAAATCCCAAAAATTCACCCTAAGATATATTTGATATTCCGATTTCAAAAATGATTTCTATTTTACAAAATTCCACACATATAAGTTTCATTAATTAATTTTATAATTAATTCCTGTTGTCACAACAAATAGCGTGTTTTTAAGAAACAATTTATATCAAAAGATTGACAATTGTTAATGCCCAATTTCAATGTTAAATTAATTCTAATGACCACCAATGGATAAAATGGTAAAAATATATTATAATTATACTTTAAAACCACTAAATAGTATAATTTATCACAATAAATTAATTTGATTAAAAAAAGTTGTTTTTAAGTATTTTTCACTATTCATAAAAAAATTGGATGTTCTGAGAAAGTTACAAAAAATTCAACTTAGGATAATTTCGATATTACGAATAAAAAAATGAAGTCCATTTTGAAATATAAAATTTCTATAATTTTAAAAAGTGGTTATTACTATTCATAACGGCTACTATGATTAGTCGCGGTGTTTTAGAACTCGAAGTTGCGTACAATGCAAGCTATTGCATTATTGAATGAGAAGCGTATTGTGGAAGCTCGGGGTGTTACATTCTACCCTCCTTCAATAAATTGCTTCCTCGAAATTTGAAATTTTTCTTGGAAAATAAAAGGTTGAAAATAGAAAATACCTTTGTGGAAAACCCACATCGAAAATAAGATTAATAAAATTTAGCCTTAATAAAAGGGAAAGAGAAATGAAAAAGTCACCACCCAATTATGATCTCAATTAGGAGAACATTGGTGGCAATTAGAGACATATAATTGGAGGAAAAACGTAAATATTTGTAGGGAGTGATTGAGGTCATCAATATCAATCAACTGTCAAATTGTGGGCCTCAAAGCCTTCAATCTATGTTGATTTAAAATATCATCAGTTCAACAAGACATAAGGTATTAGGATAACACATTTTTTTGTTTTAATATCCCTTTACTAAATTTAAGAATTAATTTATTCATTGAATAAGAGATAGGTATATATATATTTATACTTGACAATTAGAGTTTCAACCTTCAACTCATCTTTCACTCAAAAAGATAATAGAACTCAAAAATATTATACTTATCTTAATTATATATGGTTCGAAATGTTAACACATACCATTTAGATTAGTAAAATTATTTTGTAATAACCAGGGACTTCCTGTAGGCTAGTGGTAGGAAATAAAGGCATGTCGCACTATGGGTGTGGGTTCGATTCCTGCATCTTTGTCCGACGCGACGGTTATGCCCCACCCTGCAGGTTGTCATTTTCCTAAAACTATAGTATTATAATATTCCGAAAATATTCTTCATAAATTTTTTAACCTTTAACAATACTATCCAAAGATCAACTTAATCCACTCCAACCTTTATAGTTATCCAAAATACCTCTGTCCAGACTTTCTCTAAAAGGTCTCTTAATTCCAAAATCAATTGTAACATCAGATTCCCCAAACAATGTAAAGTTTCTATTATTGTCACATACTAAAAATATGATTACCTTCATCATATTAAAACCTTAATGAAAAAAAAAGTACTATAGTACAATCCTTATATATATCACATTATTATTATAACCAGAATATAATCCTTGTGTCCAAAAGCACCAACACATTAATTATTCCACTTCAACTGTAGTCACAACATAAGTTTTTCCTTTATCCCTTGGCCTTTTCTGAGGTAATTTTCCCTAACTCTTAGGACATTCATTTCCATAATGACCCATTTCCCTACAATTGTAGCATTCAACATTGATAGCCTCTTTCTTTACCTTGCAATCACGTGCCTGGTGACCTTTTTCTCCAGATTTATAATAAACTCTCATTCCTTTTAGGCAAGTACTAGGGTTATTCTTCCCACAATTATCACATAATGGAAAATCATTCTTTCCCTTTTTCCCTTTATCTGTCTCTTGTTCCACCGTTCTCTTCTTCTCTTGCTTTACTTTGTTGTCATAAGACTTAGATAATTCTTTTTCTATCTTGATAGCACATGAGACAATATCTTCGTATGTTGAGAAAGATTGTGATAATAAATCTCTACGGAGAAATGGTTTTAACCCATCAAAGAAACGATCAATCTTACCTCTTGGGTTACGTATATAATCTGCAGCATACCTCTCCAACCTTGTAAAGTTGGCCTCATACTTTGTGACATTCTCATCCTCCTTTTGTCTCAGACTCAGAAATTGCCTTTCCATATCTGCTCGATGGTCATGAGGAAAGTATTTTTCTCAGAAAATATCTTTGAACTCCCTCTATTCCATATTCGATACATCATCATCTTCCTTTGTATTTTGAATCAATGACCACCATTGATCGGCATTTCCAGTGAGGCAGTAAACTACCATGATAACCTTCTCCCTTTCGCTACTCCCCATGGCGTGGAATATTTTCTCTAAGGAGTTTATCCATTGCTCAGCTTCTAACGGATTTGTACCCCCATTAAATGTTGGTGGTTGTTGCCTCATTAAGCGGTCTAACATTGATCCTCCACGTTGTCGATCAGGGTGATCCATACGAGTAAGGTTATTATTCATAACTTGAGTGAGTTGTCCCAGTATGGTAATTAGTTGATCAACGCCAATTGTATCTCCAGCTCCACAATAATTATCTTGAGCAGGGGGGAAATCCCTACACGGAGTGCGTGCATTGATACGGTTTCCATTCCTTCCACTAGGCGCCATTTCAAAACAATGGAATAAACTATATTAGTTTATGAATCAAAATACATAATTCCATACTTGTAAGATACATAACATAAATTGAACTATTTATGGATATAATCCATAAAAAAATTTTCTTTGAGGAAGTATATACGCATAACATTTCATAGTTGTTTATAAAGAAAATGAGAATTATCCAAAGCATATCCCCCGGGAGTGTCGTAACCAAGAGTGCAGCAAGGCCCGTTGTCGTGCACCAGTTCCCGTTCGAGTCTAGCTCAAAGTGGTGTTTTGGGGTTTTACGCCTAGGTACATCTGTGCCAGAGCCGCCTCTAACTGCTCGTATCCAGACAGGGATGTATTGCTCAGAAAACTCACAACATCTCTACAATACCAAAATTCGAGGAAGTTCTTCTATACTAATCCTCAAAGTCTATCTTCGGGCTATTTGCTCTAATCGGAGTTTATCTAAATCTAGCTTCCAAGGTTAGTACTAAACTTCCTCTGATACCAACTGTAACGCCCCGACCCCAGCTACCCGGAGTCGGTGCATTACTTCGTAACATTGTCATGATCACAAAAGATCAAGTCTCGAAAGACCGATTAGTTTAGTATCCTTGGAAACGCTAGATACATTCATAAGTCTTACAAATAAGATTTTGTCAAGGCCTCGTGCCAAGACACTAGTTTGTCTCATGAGACCTGCTGATGAAATTTTTTTAGAAGATAATTACATTTAAAATTGCTCAAATATACTCCAGTGTTTTTCTAAAAACATTATGCAAGCTTCTGAAAACAAAATAACTAATTCTGAGACTGCTCGACTAATTGCAGGCCATGATGGGTCCACGCCCAGTCCCTTCCTATCTACCACATTCGAGAGTCGGGTTTTCTGAAAACATTTTTAAGCTTGCATTAAATACATATACATTTTCAATGGGTTTTTATATATTAAAACTCATAAACAACATTTTATACATACCATTTTCAATCCAAAATAAATTAAAGGTAAAACATGGTATTTATTTTTCTTTTAAAAAAAGTATGGCTTGTAAAGGAAGCCGAAACTCAAATAATGGTCACGGCGGCGGAGAAGTCATTGTCGCCGCATACGTACGACAAAAACATTCCCTTTTTTTGTTTATTAAATTCTTCGTATAAAAAATATTCCTTTTGAATAAACGTAAAAGTCAAAGGGGTTTATACACCGTATAAAAGAAAGTTGTGTATAAAACAAAATATTCCTCAAAGAAAGGAGATTGAGACGAAGTCCCTTAAAAATATAATTTTTAAAATAAAATAGGTCTATTATGTGTATTCACTATAATTACACATAAAGAAAGTAAAAATACAAGATATGACATAATAATATCATGACATAATTTGAAAGTAGGAGATTAACCCAAAGAATGGAAATTGGGTTAAGAAATTCCCCTACCTCATGTCCGACTTGACTCAACCGTTCTTTAACCTCCTGAATAATAAAATAGAGTTAATATCTACCTTATTAAGAACCATTTTCAATTTCATTTTCTTTTTTATATCACTTATTACAATGTTATGAACATTATGTAATTATTTAAGTTAATAACGGTCGTTTTGTCGATCTTTGGGACTTGAGTCAACAATAAACTTCTTATAATTACAATATGTTCATGTGGTGAAATATCCATTATATCCAGAATTATATTTATGATGTAGATATCATATATATCCAGTATATACATTCATTCATAATATTATGTAACATTTAGAGGGAAGAAATGAAATGCACCGTTTATGGAGATGGTAAGCCGTACGTACGCATGAACGCTACTTTCATTTCTATTTCGTATTTAATGAAATCATAATGATATAAAATTATAATATAATTCCAGTATAATATATCATATAATACCATTTACGCCATCCTTTATACATCCCACATAAGGTATTAAAGATTCAAACCACTTTGAGGGGGCGGTAGTCCGCACTTCCTAAAATGAAAATATCGCGTTTACCCATAATGGAAACCATAAAGGTATGCCATAAATGAAAAATAAAAAATCATAAGGAAAACAAAAACATAATATATATCATATATAAAAATAGTTTCATCATAATGGCCACCATTAGAGGTGTTATATGAGTGTTGAACAATCATCATTTCGTGAGGCAAAAATTCGCCATCCATAGAAACAGTATGTTCTTTTACCATTAGATGTAGGTGTGTGTAAGTGTAGCTCGAATACTTCTTATAACAACATCCTAGTATATTGAGGATACTGGTGTTTTTACAAAAGAAATGAATAAAAAGTGTTTATGGGGTTGGAGAAGAAAAATAAAACAAAACAACATTAGAGAAGACATTACCTTAAAATCGGGTAACTCTTTTTGATTTGAGCCAAAGGCTTCCTTGGGAAGAGTTCTGCCCAAAGTGAGGCTTCTAGGAGTAATAGGGGGAAGTTGGGGGAGTATTTGGGCAGATTTGGGCCAAGCCAAATGTCTTGAAATTGTGAATGAGGTGGTAGAGGTGGGGGCCTTTTATAAGTGGAGAGGAGGGGCACTCTTGGAAAGTAAAGAAAAGTCACTTTATTATAGAATGAGTTTCGGATTTTAGAGGTCCCACACTTATATAATTCGAGGCTAAGGTGATAAGGGTTCTAAATCTACTCATCCAATAGGTTTTTTACAAGTGTATTCCTTGGATTTCACATTATCTTTTTATTTTATTTAAATCGTTAAATAATGAGGTCATCGCTGCATCATCATGTTTTCATAAATAATTTAATTTATTTAATGTATAAAAATTATAAAAAAAATACTATGAGGTAGGAAATATTTTTAGCTTTCCAATGAATATTTATTGTCAAAAATATGACTTGTATAACTCCATGTAAAAATTGTTTTAGTAAAACATTTCATGTTTGTGTCATTTTTTACTTTAACATTAAATAAAAGGTATTTATGTCATTTTCCAACTAAAGTGGCTCCATGGGGTCCCCAAGTTGACCCATGGATTGTCTTTGTCGGCCATGGAACATCCAATGAGGGTAGGACATGTTTCAAGCTCATCTCATATTATTAAAATATTATTTTTACCTTAAACTACACTAATTACCTCTAATCGCGTTTAAGAACTTAAAAGTTACTATTCACCAAAAATTATTTTAATGTCATTGAACCACATTTTACTTCTTAATGACAACCATGTATGTCGGATTTTTGAAATTCAAAACACAGAAGTGGTAAAATTTCATTTAAACGAAAAAATCAGTTTTTATAAATACAACTTAGTGGTTTCACTATTCATCAAAAATTGAAGTTTTTCAGAAAAATCCCAAAAATTCACTCTAAGCTATATTTGATATTCCGATTTCAAAAATGATGTCTATTTTACAAAATTCCAAACATATAAGTTTCATTAATTAATTTTATAATTAATTCACGCTGTCACAACAAATAGCGTGTTTTTAAGAAACGATTTATATCAAAAGATTGACAATTGTTCATGCCCAATTTCAATGTTAAATTAATTCTAATGACCACCATTGGATAAAATGGTAAAAATATATTCTAATAATACTTTAAAACCACTAAATAGTATAATTTATCACAATAAATTATTTTGATTAAAAAAGTTGTTTTAAGTATTTTTCACTATTTATAAAAAAATTGGAAGTTCTCAGAAAGTTACAAAAAATTAAACTTAGGATAATTTCGATATTACAAATAGAAAAATGAAGTCCATTTTGAAATATAAAATTTCTATAATTTTAAAAAGCGGTTATTACTATTCATAACGGCTACTATGATTAGTCGCGGTGTTTTAGAACTTGAAGTTGCGTACAATGCAAGCTATTGCATTATTGAATGAGAAGCGTATTGTGGAAGCTCGGGGTGTTACAGGAAACAATCAATCCACACATATTTTTTGAAATACTCCAGGTAGTTTAACATCATGTGTTAAGGACTAAGATGAACAAATGTGAAAATACAAAAATATTGTTGTTGGTCTAGGGTTAAAACACAGGTGCCACTATATATCCCAAAGGGATGAGAATCAAGCCATACATAGTTCTTGATACACTCTCTATGCAGGTTGGTTCATACACATAGGGGATGAAAGGGATTTTACTTTTTTTCATAGTTGGTCCCAAGATTGGATATTTGGGTGTTACTACATATCTCACTGAAATGAGAATCAAGCCACTTGTGGTTATTTAAGAAATATGTTGTTTAATGTCATGCTGACAGAACATAAGTCACTTGATGAAAAATAAACTTCGTGGCTGGACCAGGGAATAAGACCCATGTGTCACCATGTATTTTTCTAGGGCTAAAAATCAAGCCACAGGGTGTTCTTAAAAAAGGGTCCCTATTCAGATCTGATTCAAATATAGGTTGAAATGGGGTTTGAGATCCACTAAGGAGTGAAAATGATGGAAGTAATTATTATGCATGGAATCTCATCATATTTTAAAGGACCACATAGAATTCCAATTTGAGGTATATTGGGGGATTTCTTAACGTAAAATGAAGGATATATTAATCGTACGGTTTAATTTCATGTAGTGAGGACAAATGGTGTTGTGTAGTTTCACTTAATGCGACAAGGACAAAGGTGATACGCAGTTTTGACATCATGCAGCATGGATGTGTATGGTGTTATGTAGTTTAATGTCCTACGACTAAGATGGTGGTTGTAATGCATTTTAATTTCATTCAACTAGGGCATGCTCTATGTGATTACACTAAGTATTTATTCAAGAACATTTCATTCGTTGGAGTTGTAATGAGTTCTCCATCCATTGGGATTAAGTAATAAGATCCATTAGAAATGAATCTATGTATGGAGTAAAGTCCTTCCAACTTTTTCTCAAGATTTGGAGTCTTCTTTCCTGGTATCATTGGATTCCTAAGTACCAATACCAATTCTCCTTGGAGGAATGAATGGAGGTGAACATGTTTGATGAATGCTCATGCTATTTGGTTTTGAGAGACATCCAAGTGATGCAATGTATGACATCTATTTTCACCTAATCACTCTATTTCATATAGTCACTTATGAGACTACTCGTATGTAGTTAAATAGTCATAGACAACAGCTCCGAGTGAAGGAAATTGAAATTCTATGGGGAAACTGCTTCTATTCTTCATACCAATGAGTATGGAGTTGGTCATGTGACAGTACAGGTCATCGTCATATAATCCTACAAGGTGTAAAAAAGATCATCAGGCCATGAAATTTTATCTTTATCTACCATATTCTATAGTATATTTGATAAGGCCTTGTTTAAAGCCTTTATATGCCTATTGGATGTTTCATGGTAGTGAGATGAATGTTTGGATTTGATATTGTGTTCCATATATAACTTCTCAACCTCAGAAGAATAGAAATTTGTGTCATTTTCCATCAATATGGAATGAGGGACACCAAATCTTGTGATGATATTAGTTTTTAAAAATCTTACAATGCTTTGGGCCTCGACTTCATTAAGAGGTATTTCTACAGACCATTTGGAGAAGAAATAGGTAGTAGTAAGAATGTACTTGAACTGTTTAGTCCTGACTAGAGGATAAGGTCCCACTATATCCATTCCCCATGTAGAAAGTGTCGAGAAGTATTTAGATTTATGTAGAAACTCTGGTGGTCCATGAATAAATTTGTCCTGAACATGGAAGGGATGACACTTCTTAGTGAAATCTGGGAAATTTTGTGTAATCCAAGGCTAAAAGCATCAAATCCTTAAGATTTGATCAGAAAGCCTATTCCCATACTAGTGGGCATCATAGACTCCTGCATGTACTTCATTCATGATAGTTGTAGTATCATCCCCATTAATGCATCTGAGGATAATTCCATCAAAACCTTGTTTTTAGAGGATATTTTTGTGGTCTGGGCCATCATAAAGAGTGAATTCAACTTGTCATCATTGGATGTATTCACTTTAAACTCAATCCAGTGGAAGTATCCCATTTTGGATATATTCTATGATGTGTTCCATCCATCAAATGGTTTGACCATGTGGTTCAGAAAAGGGACATATTTCATTTATTTCCTCAATTATGATTTGAAAAAAAGGATAAACCACATGAAAATGAGTAATTCTAATGATATTCTTGTCCCTATTTGGATCTATTAGGGTTTTAGAAGCATTTTTCAATTCACCATCTTGGGAATTTTTTGATGGAGAGATTTAAGGAAATGTTGGCTTTGAGAAAAAAATCATCCATAAACCCTTGTAAATAATCATATTGGTAGATTAAATCTTCTTTTCTGACGGAATAATCCTTGTTGATCTTCTAGATTACCAATTATGTATCACCTTTCACTTCCATGTGATTCAGTGGTACATGGAGTTCCAATTTTAAACCTACAATGAGAGCATGATATTTTTCCTCATTGTTGGTACCACCTTCTGATAATAGAAATGAATATGTAAAAACTGACTTCTATAGGGAGATAAGAACAATTCATAACCCTGCTTTGTTCAGTTTACGTTCTTCCATTATTTTCCCCATTGGACTTTTTGAAGCACCATCAATATACATTTCCCATGTCTAAGTTTTGTCCTGAATAGAGAATATTATTTCATCTGAAAGTTCATTATTTAATGATGTATCTTCTGCAAATGGGTGTTTAGAAATGAAGTCTTCTATGTCTTAGACTTTTAATACATTCTAAGGCACAAACTGTATATCAAAATGTTGTGGAATAACCACCCATCGTGTCATAAATCTTATAATCATAGGATGATTGAGGATAAATAAGAGTGGGTTATTTTGAGACACCAAATGGTCCTCATGATACTGCAGATGATGTCTCAGTTTCTTAACTAAAAATATTAATTCTAGGTAGCTTTTCTCAATATCTAAATATCGATTATCTAAATCAAGAATGGTTTGACTGGGATATTAAGGGTTGTTTTCATTCCCAACATCATTCATCTATGCAAGGAAGGTTACTAGTGATCGCTCCACAGTTGTATCTTAAATAATGGGTGAATTTCCTTCAATAGTTGGAATTAATACTGGTGGGATCATGAGGTATTTCTTGAGGGTATGAAATGCTTCTTTCCATTCATTGGTCCATTGATATATGTCCCCCATCTTTATCAATTTGGTGAATGTAAAACACATACCTTTTATATTGGCTATAAAGAGTTTTATTTAGGCTAAGTGTATTTGTATTTATCTCAACTATTTCATGTTTCTAGTAGGTGACATTCTAATGATAGTTTTAGTCTTCTCGGGATTGACTTCAATGCGGCGAAGGCATACAAAAAACTGAGAAATTTTCTTGAGGTTGCCCTAAAAGCACATTTCAAGGGGTTTATCTTCAAATTTTGCTAAAAAATATTGCTAAAAATACTCTCAAAGTCATTTAGTTGGTCAGGATATTGTCTGGATTTAACCACTAGATCATTAAGATAGAATTCAATGAATTTTCCCAATATGGGTCTGAATATGTGGTGTATTTCACGTTGATATGTCAAACTAGAATTATTCAAGCCAAAGGGTGTTACCCAATAGAAGAATACTCCTTCAGGGGATTTAAATCCTGTATATTCTTCATCTTATGGGGCTATATTGATTTTTTTATACCCATAGTATCCATCCATCAAGGAGAGAGCACCATATCCATCTATTGCATCAATCAAGAGTTCTATGATTGGAACCAAGAAGTCATCTTTGGGACAATGCTTTTTGTGATCTCTAAAATAAATGTAGACTTTAATTTTCCCACAATTCTTTTTAAATGAGAAAATATTGGCTAACTATTTTTGATATTTCACTTCCGATAGGAAATTGGATTTGATAATATTTCCGACTCTATCCTCAATCTTGGAAGCATAAGTCAGGTGTGTTATTCTTGCTGCTTGTTTTTATCTGTGATGATATTCTTGTAAGACCAGATGATGCATGTCAACCTCAAGGTCACGACCAAGAATATCTATGTAAATCCAAGAAAACACAACCCAGTATTTCTTTAGAAATGAAGTTTACACCTATTTTTCTTCATGATTCGGGGATGCACTAACCAGAGTGGTGCGTGGATCTTACTTTTAACCCAAATTTATTTCTCTATGTTTATCCACAGTGATGGAGATTCCTTCTTCAAATGTTGGTGGGAGTCTCTGAGGTATTCATCTTCTTCCTCTTCTTTACGTTTTCTTTTTTCTACCTCTTCTTGAAGAGTATTTTATGAAGTAATACTTTTAGAGATTGGGGAGGAATCTATATTTGGACATAGTGAAAAGGAGGAAACCATCTCCATCACAACTGATGATGAAGGGTATTTTTAATATTTTGAAGGGAATTTGATGGGGTAGGAATCGACTTCCCTATATTTCTCTATTAGTTTAATAACTTATTATATCCAGGTTGATGAAGTAGAGACTTGCAGAAGTTCAGTAGATGGAGTGAAGATATCTCTGTTTAGGCTTCTATCATTGTTTAGTGAATCAATTATTTCTATTATGCTGTTAGGGTCAATTTTCACAACTGAAATTATGGAATCCACTGAAAAAGTTCATATATTTAGGTTTATCCTTTCAATTTAATCAGTAGGAAGCATGTAATCTACACTGAAATTCTTTAATGGGTTAGCTAGGATATTTTCTTGACCATTTGAATCATTGATTCCAGTTACACCATTTACTATGGACTGTTTTCCCTTCATGTGATAGAACATTTCGTCAATGTATTGTGGTTCACAAATTTCGAAGAGGGATTTATCACCATGTAATATTATAATTTGACTATTAACCCAATATTTGAGACATTGGTTGTATGAGGATGTAATAGTCACATTTTAATGTAGACAAGGTCTCCCTAACATAATATTGAAATCGGTGTCCTTCTAGACAACCACGAAATCTGAATCAGATACAAGATCCCAAAACTGAGTTTTGAGTGTAATTTCTCACACAGGTTCTTGTTCTTTTTTTTATAATGTTGTAGCATCATCGTGGATGGATACAATTCATATTCAGTGAGACCCAAATGGTGAAGTGTACGGATGGGAATGTGTTTGAACCCAAATCCGTTATCAATGAAGGCTCACTAGATGTCAATATAATTGATCTTTCCATATTTGTATAAGAGCCTGAGGTTCCCTTGTACAACATCATATTCATCTTGGTCCATGAAAGAAATTACTACAAAGTATTATTTAGGATATTTATCTATAAGGTAGAGCTTATAAGATTCAACCTCTATTTAATGTTCTTGAGTGATTAACAAATTCTCAATGACGGTATCGTTGAGATCATTTGACAAAATTAGAGCATCCAGGATTGATAACTTGGCTAGTACATGGGTCGGTTGATTCAAAATTCCATACTTATGGTTCATAGGTCAACTTTTTCCCCCATGGATATGATCTTTTGTAGATTCCTTCAGAGCTAATTTCCTTGACATGGATTGAACATATTTTGAAGTAGGATCTGGAATTACTTCTCCTCCTAGTGGATTAGGTCAGCGAGGCCTTCCAACATACTGATGAGATGGAAATGTACCCTCTCACCGACCTTCCATGGTGATTATGGCATGGAACAATCTATCATGTGTGGGAGAGTTTCTATGTTCTAATTGAGCCCACTAGAGGGATCACATTTGAGTTTCTTCTACATAAATGGTTCGAGTATGGGTATATTTGAAATAGTGTCTTCTAGCATACCCATGTCTTCCCCTGTATCCTAGTAATTAATGAACTCTCTCTACAGTTCCCCAATAAAGTATGGGGAACTCAGGTTTATAATTAGAATAATTATTTACATAGGTACCCATTAAGTGAATAACATTAATGGAACCAAAGATCAACTCCTCTTCTAGTGATGATTATGCCAAACAGGTCGATTCTTTTTGTGTCATTTGGAGGGGTGGTGCCCATGCTTTTGAGATAGTCAGCATAAAATATGTTAAGTAAAGGAGAAATTTTTCCTTGAAACGATATCATCTACTTCTGAGTTCTCCTCATAATTCTAACCATGTCTCTTATTTTAAGATTGGACTTTAGAGGACTGATCTTTTGATGAAGACGGTTTGACTGTAGCAGAAGTGGTATGTGGAATAGTCTTTTTATTCAATTATGATCATAGAATGGTATGAGTTCAATCAATCATTTTCCTGACCATCAATTCATCAATAATCATGACATTATTTCTTTTGACTTCATACCACTCACATTCCACATATGGATTGGTATCAGTAACACATGCTACGTGGATGGATGAACTTTTGAGTTTCACTTGTCCAAGGTCCACCATATTCTGCAGGAGATCATTGAAAATGAAACACTCTTGGATGGGGTTCCCCAACATTTTAAGGAAGGGGAAGTACATTCTGTAACATCCCAGTTCTGGCAGCCTCCCAGAGGCGCCCAATACCCGATTGGTCACATGGCCTCAAGCGCATTTCCCCAAACGCCAGAGGTTACCAACTAGCAGTGAGGCCTTGGGTGTGATAGTGGGGAAACTATTCCCTCATAGGTAGAGTACACACCAGAAGTAAATATATACATACAACAGAAGAAGCAATATTGATATCATACCAAAATATAAACAGCGTAAAACTGGTAGCATAAACTGGATCACATATATATAATTATGCATGACACATATGTCTATGAAAGCAGAGAAACAAAGCACAATGCTGAAATACATTACTAAACCCAGTACAAAAGAAAAACAGTAATCATCTCCACAGCATCTCAAGTACCTGGAGTAGAAGGGCACTTTCCCTTATCTAGACCTGCAACAATATAATCTGTTTGGGCCCAAAAGCATGGCCCAAAGAGGGTGTGAGACTAAATCCCAGTAGGCAACCACAATGAGATCTGTGCCTAACAATCAAAGAGTATATGGAAAGTAAAATTAGAGGAAACAATAAAAAAAAGGTACTCAACAGTAAAGAATCCACAATTCAATATCATGAAACAACTAAACAAGTAGATAAAACACAACAGGTAACCCTCTGGGCAGTACAATCAGTCTAACCCCTCTGGTTCTACCTAGAAACAAAAGAAAGCATCTAAACACATGGTAGCCCTCTGGGAAATACCCAAAGCCTATCCCCTTTGGTCCTACCCAACATGTACAAGTAACCCCATGGGCAGTACACTTAGTCTATGTAATGTCCTGATTTCGGAAGCCACCGAGAGGCACCCCGTACTCGGTAGGTCACATGGCCTCAAGTGCATTTCCCCAAATGCCAAAGGTTGTAGACTATCATTGAGGGCCCTTGGTGTGATAGTGGGGAAACTATTCCCTCATTGATAAAGTATACAACGAAAGTAAACAAACATGCAATAGCAGAAGCAGGAAATATCCAACAACAGTAAAGAGCGGAAGACTGCAATAATAAAACAACTAGAGCACGTATATATAAATGATGCATGATACATATGTCTTGGAATGCAGCCAAACAAATCACAATGCAAGAATGAAAATAGTACTATACCCAATGTAAAAAATAAAATATAAACATCTCCTCACATTCACAAGCATAGATTGGTCCCATGCTCTCCATATCCATAGTAAATCAAGTACCTGGAGTAGAAGGGCGCTTGCCCTTATCTATACATGCAACAATATAATCTGTTTGGGCTCAAACGCGTGACCCAAATAGGGTGTGAGAGTAAATCCCAGTAGGCAACCACCCAAATATCTATGACTAATAGTCAGTGAGTATATGGAAGGTAAAAGTACAGAAAGCAGTTACCAGGAAAGTACTCAGTAGTAAACAATCCACAGTTTCAAAGCAAGCAATAGTGAAACAAATAGTTAAACCTCAAACAGGTACCCCTTTGGGAAGAACTCATGGCCATCCCCTCAGTTCCTACCTAAAAAGTTTAAGTAACCCTCTGGGTAGCACACTCGGTCTAACCCCTCTGGTTACGCATATGAAAATAGTAATAATATCTGAGGAAGCTCTCATAGTCTATCGCCTTATAGTCAAAGATAAAGCAAGACTCTCTGAGGAAGCTCATAAAGTCCATTCCCCGTATAGTCTAGGGTAGTCAAGGACTCTCTGAGGAATCTCACTCAATCAATTCCCCTTATATCTCCAAGGACTAGGACTCTTTGAGGAAGCTCACTCGGTCAATTCCATTTATATCCCAGGTCGTACAATTCAAACAAAGACTCTATGAGGATGCTAATGTGGTCCATCCCCTTATAGTATAAAGATATCAAGTACTCTCTGAGAAAGAACACTCGTTCAATTCCCCTTATAGCCTAATGTGGTTCTAGGCTCTCGGAGGATGATCACTCAGTCAATCCCCCTTATAGCCTATGTGCCCAAAGACTCTCTGAGGAAGCTCACCTGATCAATTCCCCTTTTAGTCTACTACACTAGGTTCTCACGGCCATGTGTGGGGCAATGAACATAGCAGTGTAATATGGCCAAATTAAACCTACAAAACTACTTTTCTAACAGTCTATAGCATATCAATCATGTTAGAAAACAAACTCCCCACCCTACAGCAACAGGCATGGAAAACAGGCAAGGCAGCCAAACTGGCTAAACAGGACCAAACGGTCGAAAATAGAAAAAGCAAGGAAAAAACATCCAAAGCATAGCAGCCAACCCAATTGATACCCAAATTACCTCTACATAGGCATACAAGCATGGAAGGAAAACAACAGGGGTAAAATGGTAAACACACAATACCCCGTTCAAGGGTATTAGTGGAATTTTCACATAACACTCAAGGACTTTGAACCGAAAGGAAAAAACCACCTACCTTGGTTTTAGGTGATCGCTATAGTTGAACCTTGTTGCTTGAATATATTTATAAAATTGTAGATCTTTGAAAACGTATAAAACATTAAACCCATGATAACTTGAAAAGGAGGAGGAATTGGAAAACGATGCTCTTGGAGAAGGAAGAAATCACCTATGTGATTCCAACGTAACTGAAGGTGTCTGATTCAAAGGATGGATGCACACTCAGGGTCTCATCAATGATATGCGTCTGTATGGTGCTCTCAGTCAAACGAGACTTAAAAGGAGTGTGTTTTGGCAATTAGACGAGACCCTGATGTGTTTAATGAAAAAAAAGAAAGTACACAGCATGTACTTTTAATTTATAGGGTGTGTACTTGCCTTTTCCATACTCTTCCTTAGGCGGCCTCAATGTCACCCCTACATGGCCATGTGTGTGTCAATGATATGGTCAGAACGAAGCGTCCAACGGCATCGCAGTACACGGCTTGTACTCATAAAGTACATGGCATTTACTTCGAAAATTTCTAGATTTTCCTCTTTTTCTTAAAAACGACCAGAAAAGGAAAAACACACCTAAAAAGAAGATCTTGGTTCTTACAAACCTATCCCCTTAAATAAATTTGTCCCTGAATTTCACTAGTATGAAGTTGAAGAAGAAATCCCAAACAACTCTGGCCACTGAGCTCGTACATCGACCTCCCTCTCCCAAATCTCTTAAGGTACTTGCCCATGCCACCATAGCACTCTTACTAGAGTAATGGACTGGCCACAAAGAACATTTGTACTGTGATCCACAATCCGGATAGAATTCTCATCAAACTACGCGTCCACTTTTAGCTCAACCTCCTCAGGATGAATGAAATGAGATGGGTCTAAAAAGTAACATCGTAGCTGAGAAATGTGAAAAACATTGTGCATAGTCCGGTACCTCTAAGCTAACTGCAACCGAAAGGCAACCAGACCAACTCTCTCTAACACCTCAAACGGTCCAACGAACCATGGATAAATCTTAAAATATCTCCTAATCCACATGTGTCCCATCCTCGGTGTGACACGGAGGAAAAACTCATCCCCAGCCTCGAACTCTAGAGGTCATCTCCTCTGATCAGCATAAGACTTCTGTCAAAACTGCGCAGTAGACATCCTTTTCCAAATCAACTCTCTCTGATCTGTGGTCTCCTAAACAATACTAGGTCCCAACAAAACTGCCTCTCCTACCTCCAGCCAACATAAGGCTGATCGGCATGGCCTACTGTATAATTCCTCATAAGGATCCATCTGAATAGTTTGTTGAAAGCTATTGTTGTAGTAAAACTCCACAAGATGTATATGCTTCTCCCAAGATCCTCCAAAATCTAGAATTCATGCTCAGAGCACGTCCTCAAGCACCTGAATTGTACATTCGGACTGGCCATCTGTTTGGGGGTGGTATGTTGTAATCAAAAGTACATGTGTACCCAAAGCCTTTTGAATCCCCTTCCAGACCCGAGAAGTAAAACAAGCATCCATGTCTGAAACAATGGAGTGTAGAACTCCATGTAGACGTACAACCTCTCATATTTACAATCATCCTAGCTCATCAACATTTATGGTCTCCTTGATTGGAATGAATTGAGTGACCTTCCTAATCATTTCAATGAAAACCCACATTATGTCATTGCCTTGAAAAATCCTCGGCAACCTAGTCATGAAATCCATCGGAACATCATTCCACTTCCACTCGGGAATGGGTAACTGATGTAAAAGCCCTGCTAGTCCCTGATGCTCTGCCTTCACCTGCTAACATGTAGAACACCTCATGAAAAAACCTGCAGCATCTCTCTTCATACTTGGCCACCAATACTGACAGTGTAGATCAAGATACATCTTGGTGACACCAGGATGAACTGCCCAATCTAAGGAGTGAAAGTCCCACATCAGCTCATCGCGTATGTATGCTGACACCCATACTCACCCATGAAAATGAAAGATCTCATCCTTGCCTATGGTACTTCATTGAATAGGTTCCTCTCCTGACACACTCTCTCATAGGACTAGGCTCTCTGATTCTGATAGCTACCTCATTCTCACCTGATCAAGAAGTAAAGAGGTAGCAGCTACAGAAGAAAGAAAAGTTTTCCCTAGATTTTCTTATACCTCCAAATGCATCTCAGAGAACAGATCCATAATCTACCACTCACTACTGGCCTCCTGAACTTCCTGTATCTGATTCCTCCTGCTCAACGCATCATCCACTATGTTGCCTTTCCTATGTGTATAATCAAGCACAAAATCAAAGGATTGTAGGTACTCGACCCACCTTCACTGTCTCAAGTTCAGATCACACTGAGTGAAAATGTACTTGAGACTTTTTTGGTCTGTGAAGCCCACAAAATTCTCTCCCAGAGGATAATTTCCCCAACAGTGTAAGGCATGAACAAAAGCTTCCAACACCAGATCGTGCATCGAGTAATTTCTGTCATGTGGCCTCAACTGCCGAGACCCATACGTAATGACTCTGTCTCCCTGAATAAGCCCAGATCCTAGCCTGATACCTGAAGCATCATAGTAAACTGTATAGATCTTACCTAGATCTGTCAAGACTAGTATCGGTGTGGACGTCAACCTCCCCTTCAGCATTTGAAAGGAGGACTCACAAGAATCTGACCATAATAACTTCACACCCTTCTTAGTCAGACGTGTCAGCGGTGATGCTAAGCGTGAAAATTCATATATGAAACATTTGTAGTATCTATCCATCCCTAGAAAACTCTTCACCTCAAAGACGTTCTTCGGCTGCTCCCATGAATTTACTGCTCTCACTTTCTCTAGGTTGACTGATACTCTTGTCTTTGATATTACATGACCAAAGAAGTGGATCTGATCCATCCAAAAGTGGCACTTTATGAGTTTATCATATAAATGATTCTCTCTCAGTGTACTCAAAATAATCTCAAGATGGGTACCATGGTCGTGTCGAGTGTGAGAGTACACCTAGATATTGTCCACGAAGACCACCACGAAAGAATCCAAGTATGGATGGAACAATTGGTTCATCAGTGGAATGAAAACGTCAGGCACGTTCGTGAGTCCAAATTCCATAACCATATACTCATATAGACCAAACGTACTCCGGAAGGCTGTTAGATGTATATCTGATGGTCTAACGCGCAACTGATGGTAACCAGATCTCAAGTCAATCTTCAAGAACACTCAGGCTCGTTGAAGCTGGTCAAAGAGATCATAAATCCCTGGTAAAGGATATTGGTTCTTGACCATCAACTGGTTCAACTTTCGATAATCCACACAAAGCCTAAGGGTACCATCTACCTTCTTCACTAATAAGACAGGCGAATCCCAAGGAAAAGTACTAGGCCGAATGAATCCCTTTGCCCGCAACTCCTCCAACTACTTCTTGAGCTCCTGCAACTTAGGTGTGTCCATTCTATAAGGAGGAATGGACACCGGTGCCGCTCCTGGCACAAAATCAATAGAAAATTATACCTCATGCTCCTGAGGAAAACCTGAAAATTCCTCTAGAAAGATGTTCTTAAAATGATCCACCACTTGAGGAAATTCTAACTATGAAATTCTCTGATCATCCAGATATAGACTAGCAATCTGGGATGTAAATCCTCCTAAGACATTACGCTCTTGTCCTACTTTGCTCTCCTAGACATCCCACTCACCCTTATGAATAAATGATACACCCTCTAGTGATGGGAAACTCACCATGCGGTGATAGCAGTCGACGACTTCCTGAAATGGAACTAACTAGTCCATCCCGAGAATGACATCATAGCTCGTCATCTCTAGGACATAGAGGTCCCATTATAAGTGACATCCACCAACCTCTAGTGGGAACTCCTTACACTGACATACGCTAGATGTTCTCGTCTCTAACGGTGTGTCAAGCATCAACATACTGGTAAAAGAAAAGATGCAGAGCCCAAGGCTCTCCACAACAGTAACAAAGATAAAGCTATGGGAATCCCCTGTTTTAAAAATAGCAGATGATAAAAATAAGGCTGCTAAGATCGTACCTTGAACTATAGAGGGTCCAAGACCTTTCTCCTTCTGGGTTTACTCCACTGCAAATGTCTCTCCTGCTCCACAGCCATGTGACCCTGCCTGACCACCCTAAGCTGATCCACCCTACTGTCGCTAAATAACTGGTGACTGACTACCCCGGCCACGACCTCCACCTAGGACTAAATGGCTAGAAGAACTCCAGTACCCTGACTGATGAGAAACTGGTGCTGATGCTCCTGAATGTGTGGTCATAGAAGAACCCCTGTCTCCAGCTACTGCAGACAAAAACTGACAGAAATGCTGGAGATGGCCCATCTTGCTGCAAGATCAGCACTCCATCGGGTCTCTTCAGCAACGTGTACTCGTATGACCACTCCTCCCACCCTGGTAGCACACCACGTGGTTACCTGAAGGTGCGTCCCACCTACTCTGATCTCCCCATGCGGTCTCCCTGCAACGCTTCCTGCTATCAGCTGGAGGAATACTAACTCTGGATGCCGAACCGCCCTGGATCACAGCTCCAGAATCACCCAAATTGTACTCCGTAATTAGCGCCTGGTTGAAGATAGAGGATATCGAAGTCAACCTAAAGATGTTCACCAGGGAATTGATCTCCTGCTTGAGACCATCCTCGAACTTCTTAGCTAGGAACAACACATCACCTGCTAGAAAAGGCATGAAACGCAATAGCTCTGTGAATTGAGAGGAATAATCTATAACAGAAAGAGTAACATTCTCTAGGCTCATGAACTCTCGGGCTTGATTGGCCCTCAAGGTCTCCGGGTAGAAGTAATCATAAATGATACACTATAATTCCTCCCAATCCATGTTCTGGTGGCGTCCCGCCTGATAGATGACATCCCACCACCTCTTGGCAGAGTCTCGAAGCATGAAGGTCATGAGATTCACCCTACCCTCTGTTGGTACCTCGAGATGCTCGAAGATCATCCACATGTCTTCGATCCACGACTCTATAGCCTATGTTAATCCTTCACCTAAGAAGGTGGGAGGATGTTGCTGCTGGAAAACCCATGTCAAATCTGCCATTGACAAGGCAGGATGCGGTGCTCCCTAGAAGGTATGCATCATCCTCAAAAAACCCGCCATAAACTGAAAAATGGTTCCTGCATCTGGTATAACTGCTGGTTCCAAGGCTGGCCCAACAGAAGGATCTACAGGAAGTCCCTGATCATTAATATCAAGCATCTGATCACTACCCTACAATTGGAAGTCAACTGGAGGACGTCTAGGTGGCATGAATCGGCAAGGTCAAACTCACACTTAGATTCAATATTATAAAGGACTGAAGAATGAAGGAACAAGAAGAAATCCGGGGAAATAAACCATTCATTTTAAGAAAAACATGACTACACGGTGTGAGTTTCCCTTAAATGGCATGTTCCCTCAAGTCATTCACAAGGGAATGTACTTCAACCAGAACTGGTCATGTAACACCCCAAAACACATAGTGTGTTGTCCTAGAACTTTTCATTTACCTGAATTCCCTTTCCCTGCCTGGGTCATTCTACACGGTTAAGCCACATGGCTCTCCTAAGACAAGTCTACATGGGGTGTTAAAGGCAGACACGACATGTACTATACAAGCCTCACCTGGCCCGTGTTGTTAGTGACACGGCCTGATACATGGCTGACACCGCATAGCGAGTTCTCGATAGACATGACCTGTATGTGTAAGGATAACACTAACCAGTGTTGTTTGTGACATGGACGGGTACCTGGGTCAGACTACATGGCATGTAAAATCCTAACAAGACATGTATGTGAAAAGAAAACTCTAACCTGTGTTGTTTGGGACACTGTTGGGTACCTGGGTTAGACTACATGACGTGTTCAATCCTGACATGATGTGTATAGCTTATGTTTTCATCCATCTGTGTTGTTAGTCACACGGGTGGACATAGGGTCTCTACACACGGTGTGCACAACCAGTACATAGCGTGTCCTATAGAGATTTCTCATCCCTGTGTCTATGCCCAAACGGCCTATGACACGGTTAGAGACTACACGGCGTGTATATAGAGTACATGACGTGTACTTAAGAAAAACTATTTCTTCCCAAACAGAAGAACACAGGGCATGTAGTCAAGACTACACAGCATGTATTCTGGGTTTTTCTAGACAGTATGCCTCAGAAACTACTCCAGAGCCCATAAAAACACTAAAACAAACATTAAAGTTCCAAATTATGATCTATGAGGGCCCATAATCCCTGTGAATCAAATCTTGGCATCTTATACATGTTATAAATAAGGAAAATGAACAATAATCCACCAAATTCAGGTCTATGAGGGCCTATAACACCTCAAGAAGCAAATTTGGCGTTCATCCAGAAAAATCCTTACACAAACAATACTATATAAAACATAATATATTTTATTAAGGCATCAATCAAAATAGATTTCATATTCTACACAACATCTTTCACAACAACATGAAATCGCTAATGCATCCAAGATGGCATACCGTCATCTCATCGGGTTGAGATAGTCTTAGAACCTCAATATCATCAGCAGTAATAGCACAATACATGTGAGTCAACCAACGGTGAAAATAAAATCAACTGTAAAGTTGAAAAATCAAAAAAATTACAATAAATGTGGTAGATTGACTTTTCCCTTGTGAGAACCCGGATCTTCATTTCAGGTATGTTTTTCCTTTATGGGGTTTTTTTAGAAAAATAGTGTTTCTGGAATTTTTGAAGTACACGCCGTGTACTTTCTGAGTACACGCTGTGTACTCTTTTCCTGCTTGAAGCTGTGTATTGGTCGTGTCCGGGCCACACACACGGTGTGTAGGGGTGACGTGGAGGACGATTTTGGCGGAGTACGGAATGACCTAGTACACGTTGTGTACTCTAAAAGTACACGCAGTGTACTTTCTTTTTTTCATTAAACGGACTGTGGTCGCTCCTAATCGATGAAAATCCCTTCTTCTCCAGCTTCTTCATCTGAGAGTACCAGGAATCCATGGATCTTTGACGAGCCACCATTTCTCCGTCCATTCTCCGATTCGAGCACGGTCAATTGCGTTGGAATCGCAGCGGTGATTTCTTCCTTCTTCTTGAGCCTTGTTTCCAATTCCTGCTCCTTCTCAAGATATCATGGGTTGTTCATTTTGGGCATTTTCTCAGATCTATAATGTTCAGGGGAGAATCAGTCATCATGGTTCATGTATATCGATCTCCTAGGATCGAGGTAGGTGGTTTGGGCCTTACCTTTCGATGTCTTTGAGTTTTATGTTCAATTTCCACCAATACCTGTGAACGGGGTATTCTGTGTTTACCTTTTTTCCCTTGTTTTTTTCCTTCCTTGCTTGTATGCTTGAGTAGAGTTAATTGATCATGTTAGAGGATACTTTGGTGTGATTGGATGTTTTTACCATGCTTTGTTCTGTTTACGACCTTTGGGGTCTCATATGCCTTTGGCTGTTACACCTGTTTCCATGCCTTGTGATTATAGGTTGGAGTGAAATTCCTAACATGTTTTTTTTCATGTAGACTTTCTAGGAAAGTAGCTCTGTAGGTGTAAATTGGTTAGCCAAGTAGCTCTATAGGTGTACTTTGGCCATATAGAATTATTATGCACTGACTGGCATAAGGATGAGAGAACCTGGTGTTATAGACTACAAGGGATAGACCGAGTGAACTTCCCAGAGAGTCTTTGAATTTATAGAATATAGGAGGGTAGACCGAGTGAGCTTCCTTAGTGAGCCTTAGACATTATAGGCCACATGGGATAGACCAAGTGAGCTTACTAGAGTGCCATCAGATATTATAGACTACAGGAGAGTAGATCGAGTGAGCTTCCTTAGAGAGTCTTACCTTGTTTGATCTCTTTTTAATACCCTTCCTAGGCTAGAGGAGGAATTGACCAAGTGATATTCCTTATAGATTTTGTGGTATACCTGAGGCTATAGGAGGAATTGACCGATATAGCTTCCTCAGCGAGTCTCAAGACCTTGGGGCTAAGTGGGTTATACCACGTGATCTTCCTCAGAGAGTCCCTGACTACCCTAGACTATAAGGTGAATTGACCGAGTGTGCTTCCCCAGAGAGTCTCATAATTTCATATGACCAAACCAGAGGGGTTAGGCTAAGTGCACTGCCCAGAGGGTTTTGGTAATTCATGTATATGACCAGAGGGGACGGCTGTGAGTACATCCCAGAGGGTTACCTGCTGTTGTTTGCTGATTGCTTTAGTACTGCCTGTTGTTCTATGGATTGATTACTGTTATGTATCATCCTTCTTTATTGCTTACTATTTACTAAATACTGCCTTGATGTTGCTGTTTACTTCTTATTGTACTTTTACCTTCCATATACTCACTGACTGTTATGCATAGATCTTCGAGTGAATGCCTACTGGTATTTATACTCACACCCCATTTGGGTCATGCTTTTCGGCCCAAGGAGACTACATTGCTGCAGGTATAGATAAGGGAAAGCGCCCATCGACTTATGGTACATGATTTCTTTAGTGAAGGAGAGCATGGGACCAAGTTATGGCTTGCAATGCTGAGGAGTTTATCTGTTTAATTTTCTTTTGTACTTTGGTTTGGCACTGTTGTATTTTTCAGCATTGTGACTTGTTTGGCATCTTTCCTAGACATATGTATCAGGCATCATTTCATATATATCTGTGTGCTCCAGTTGTTTATTACTTTAGTCTTCTGTTGTTTACTTGTATATAGATTGTTCTCTTTCAGCTATTTCTTATTGTTTACTTTGTTGTGTACTCTATGAATGAGGGCATAGTTTCCCCACTATCACACCCAAGGCCCTCACTGCTAGTTGGAAGCCTCTGGCGTTTGGGGAAATGCGCTTGAGGCCATGTGACCAACCGAGTACGGGGTGCCTTTGGGTGGCTTCTGGAATCGGGATGTTACAAAGTGGTATCAAAGGAGTTCCTTTCACTTGATTTACTATTTGGAAAATTTATCCAGGTATAGGATGGATTTGGTACTTGGTAATGAGTTGTGCCTCTTAGTAGCTAACCCGTGTATAGGGAAAAGCCACACTACCTCATACATTGTTGTTTTCTGGTTTTGAGATTTTAGAGTTGACATGATTTCACCGAGAGTGATTCACATACTTTGTGCTATTATTATTTTGATATTACAGTTCTATTTCTGTCGCAACCCGATGTGATGGGGGTATTCCATGTCATGCATCATACATGCATTTGTTAGAAATCACATGCCATGCATTCTTGCCATGCCATCTAGGGTGTATTAGAGATTTCATGTTGTTGTGATAGACCTTGTGTAGATTATGTATGCTGTTGTGATAGATGCTTCATATAATCCCTGATTTTATGATAGATAAATTGATTGTGTTGTACTTTTCATAAATGAATGCCAAATTTTGATTCTTTTGGTGTTATGGGCCCTATTTAATCGGAATTTAGTAGATCATGATCCTATTTTTCCTTGTACATGACCATAGGAGATTCCATGATTTGATTCATGGGGAGTATGGCTTCTCATGGATCGGAATTTGGCACCTATTTGACTTTCTTTCAGTGTTTCTGGGCTTCTATGCAGTTTCTAAGCTACTACCCAGAAAAACCCAGAATACACGACGTGTACTTTCTGGATACACACCGTGTAGTTTTCAGGCCATGTCACTAACCGTGTGATCATAAACACGGTGTCGTGAAAATAACTTTAGGAACACACCATGTACGGTAAGTGAATGCCGTGTATTTTAGAGCCATGCACCCGGCCATGTAACTAACAACACGGCTCGGAGGAGCTCGAGTAGAACACGTCGTGTTGGTAAAGAACACGCCATGTAGTTTTGTCCTAGGTACCCGGCCGTGTCACGAACAACACGGGTCGATGTTATCTTCTCCTATACACACCATTTTTGTTCAGAACACGCCGTGTAAGGGAAGCCGTGTAGACGGACGTGTAACTAACATCACGGGCTACCGAGACCGTGTCTAGTACATGTCGTGTCCCTAGGGAACAGGCCGTGTAGTCTGGGGTTAGTTGGACCATGTGGGTTAGAAATGTAACGAGACACGGGCAGGGGTTTATTGTGCAAGTACATGCCGTGTGTGGGAACCATATGCCATGTATTTTGGGGTGTTACACGACCATTAGTGGAAGGAGTACACGCACATGTTTTGTCTAAAGAAGACACGCCATGTAGTTTTTTATACATGCCTTGTAGTTGTGTTTTGTAAAACATGATAGTTTCTTTCCCCAGTTCCCATTTTGTATTCATGTGTTTTCAGTCTTTGTAAATCCTGATCCAAGGTGTGCTTTTGATCTCCAGAGCTATGCCTCTGAGACGTCCTCTGATCGTACGTCAGTTGTCGGACGGTGACTAGACACCGGAAATGGTCGATCAGGGACCTCCTGTTGATCCTCCAGTTGTGCTAGCCTTGGCACTAGCAGTTATACCTATTGCAGGCACAGATACACAGTTCATAGAGGACTTCCGGAGGATGTGGTAGACTTTTCAGGGGGTGTCGCCTCCTTCCCTATCGATGGCTGAGTTGACGAGGATTTTTCAGCAGCAACATCCTCCTACTTTCTCAGGGTATGGAGGACCCCAGGCTGCAGAGTCGTGATTCGAGGCCACCCTGACTAGATTTGAGCATATGTAGATACCCCCAAAAAAGAGGGTAAAGCTGGCCACCTATATGCTCCGGGACACCGCCAAGCGGTGGGGGGAGGTGATCTCATAGTCAGGGCGTCAGCAGAGTATGTCATGGGATGAGTTTCAACGCACCTTCTATGACTACTTCTATCCAGAGACCCTGAGGGCCGATCGAGCCCACAAGTTTATGAGTCTGCAGCATGGTACTATTTCTGTTATGGAGTACTCGTCTTGTTTCACTGAGCTACAGCGTTTCACACCAATCCCAGTAGGTGATGAGTTGTTTCTTGCTAGGAAGTTCGAGGACGGTCTCAGGAAGGAGATCCATTCCCAGGTGAATATCTTCCAGTTTACTTCTATATCCTCCATCATCAACCAGACGCTAATTACTGAGCACAACCTGATGGATTATAGAGCAGTGGGCCAGGGCAGTTCGACATCCAGAGCTGGTGTTCCTCCTATGGATAGTAGGAAGCGTCATAGAGCGTCTTCTCAAGGAGATCGTGGTTCACGGGATGCATCTTCTGGTAGCCAGGTTTTATGCTACCAGTGTGGTAGGAGTGGGCATACTAGGCCTTGGGGCGAGAGAGATCCGATGGAGTGTCGATCTTGCAGCAAGATGGGTCATCTTCAGTGCTTCCGTCACATCTTCTCACCTTCATCTGGTGGTAGGGGTTCCACTATGACCCCACGATCTGGAGATGCTTCGCCAGTTTCCCAATAGCCTGCGAACTGGAGTTCTTCCAGCTGTTCGGGCCGAGGTGGAGGTCGCGGTCGTGGTGGTCAGTCCCCAGGTCATCAGCGACAGTAGAGTGGATCAGCTCAAAGTGGTCATCCAGAGGCACAGGGTTGCGGTGCAGGCCAGTATTTCGCTGTGGAGTAGACCTATCAAGAGCAGGATCCCATCCCTTCTACAGTTTGAGGTACAATCTTAGTAGCCTCAGTTTTATCTTCAGCTCTTTTCGATATTGGTACTTCCCATAGCTTTATCTCTGTTGCTATTGTGGAGAGCCTTGGGCTCTGTATCTTTTCATCTGCCGACTTGTTGACTCTTGACATGCCATTGGTAATGATAAAATCTAGTGTACGTTAGTGCAGAGAGTGACCTCTTGAGGTTTCGGGGTGTCACTTCTTATGGGACCTCTATGTCCTAGAGATGTCGGGTTATGACGTCATTCTTGGTATGGACTGGTTGGTTCTTTTCCAGGCATTCGTCAATTACTATCACCACAGGTTTAGTTTCATATCACCATAGGGAGGGTCTTTTCTTCATAGTGGTGAGTGGGATGTACAGACGGGTAGAGCTGGACCTGAGCATCATGTTCTAGGGGAAGTTACAGCCCAGATTTTAGTATTTATCTGGATGACCAGGGGACTTCACAGTCAGGCTTTCCCCCAATGGTGGATCGTTTCAGGGATGTCTTTCGAGATGACTTTTCAGGTTTTCCTCCTGATTGTGAGGTAGACTTCTCGTTTGATCTCGTGCTAGGAGCGGCACCAGTTTCCATTCCTCCTTTTAGGATTGCTACACCTGAATTACAGGAGCTCAAAAAGAAGCTGGAGGAGTTGCAAGAAAAGGGTTTCATCTGACCCAGTACTTCTCCTTGGGGTTCACCTATCCTGTTTGTGAAGAAGTCAAACGGCACCCTTCAGCTTTGTGTGGATTATCGGAAGCTGAATCAGTTGACCGTCAAGAATCAATATCCCTTGCCAAGGATTGATGACCTCTTTGATCAGCTTCGAGGAGCTCGGGTGTTCTCGAAGATCAATTTGAGGTCCGGTTATCATTAGTTGTGTGTTATACCATTAGATATACCTCTTACAGCCTTCAAGTGCAGGTATGGTCTATACGAGTATATAGTCATGCCGTTTGGTCTCACGAACGCACCTGCAGTTTTCATGGCACTGATGAACTAAGTGTTCCATCCGTACTTAGACTCCATTGTGGTGGTTTTCATGGATGACGTCTTGGTGTACTCTCACACTCGACACGACCATGCCACACATCTTGATATCGTTCTGAGTACACTGAGAGAGCATCGGTTATATGCTAAGCTCTCGAAATGCCACTTTTGGATGGATCAGATTCACTTCTTGGGTCATGTTATCTCAGAGACAGGATTTTTAGTGGACCTAGAGAAAGTGAGATCTATAGTTTCTTTGGAGCAGTCGAAGAATGACTTTGAGGTGTGGAGAGGGATGGATGGATACTACAGGCATTTCATACAAAACTTTTCATGCCTCGCAGCATTGTTGATAGGTCTGACCAAGAAGGGGGCGAAGTTTTTATGGTTAGATTCTTGTGAGTCAGCCTTCCAGGAGCTGAATGGGAGGTTGACATCAGCACCTATACTAGTCTTGCTAGATCAAGGAATGGGCTATACTATTTACTATGATGCTTTAGGTATCAGGCTAGGAGTTGTGCTTATGTAGAGATATGGGGTCGTTGCTTACAGGTCTCGGCAGTTGAGGACACACGAGAGGAACTACCCGATGCACGATCTGGAGCTGGCAGCAGTTGTTCATTCCTTACGCTGTTGGAGACACTACCTTCTGGGATAGTAATTTTTGATTTTCACCAGCCACAAGAGTCTCAATTATATCTTCACTCAGCCTGATCTGAATCTGATACAGCGCAGGTGGGTCCGGTATCATCAGTCCTTCGACATTGAGCTCGCCTATACGCTGGGAAAGGGAAATGCAGTGGCAGATGCTTTGAGCAGGAGAACTCAGATTCAGGCTGTTAAGGAGGCCAGTAGAGAGTGGTATCTTATGGCTCTATTCTCTGAGATCCATCTAGTGTTTCACGATAGGTAGGGACAGACTTTCCTTTCATCTATGGCTGTTACCTCTACACTTCTTGCTCGGGTGCAGATGAGGTAGCTATCAAATTCAGAGGCCTTAGTCCTGTGGGAAAGTGTGTTAGGAGGGGACCCTCTTCTTGGATGGACAATGAGCGAGGATGAGATCTTTCATTTCCAGGGATGCATATGGGTTCTAGCAGACATATGCAAGGAGCTGATGCGAGATTTTCATAGCTCAGTTTGGGAAGTTCATACTGGCATCACCAAGATGTATCGTGACGTACACCGCCAGTACTGGTGGCCAGGTATGAAGAAAGATGTGGCTGGTTTTGTCATGATATGTTTTACTTGTTAGCATGTGAAAGTAGATCATCATCGACCAGTGGGGCTTTTGCAGTAGTTACCCATTCCCGAGTGGAAGTGGAACGATGTCACAATGGACTTCGTGACCGGGTTACCGAGGTCACCTCGGGGGAGTGATGTTGTTTGGGTTGTCGTCGACAGTCTTACGAAGGTTGCACAATTCTTGCCGTTCAAGGAGACCTTCAGTGTTGATGATTTGGGATGAATGTACATCTGAGATATTGTACGGCTACATGGAGTTCCACACTCCATTGTTTTAGACAGGGAAGTGCGCTTTACCTCTCAGTTCTTCCAGAGACTTCAGAAGGCTTTGGGTACACAGGTACTTTTGAGTAGAGCATATCATCCCTAGACTGATGGCCAGTCTGAGCGCACGATCTAGGTGCATGAGGATATTATCCGATCTTGCATTCTACACTTTGGAGGTTCTTGGGAGAAGCATATACCTCTTGTGGAGTTTTCCTACAACAAAATTTTTCAAGAGAATATTCAGATAGAACCATATGAGGCTATGTACGATAGGCCATGTCGATCACCCTTATGCTGGCTGGAGGCAGGAGAGGCAGCTCTACTGGGACCTCATCTTCTTCAGGAGACCTCAGAGCATATAGAGTTGATTCAGAAGTGGATTTCTATTGCACAGTCTCGGCAGAAGTCTTATACTGATCAATGGAGGCGACCTCTAGAATTCGAATTCAGAGATCAGGTTTTCCTGCGTGTCGCACCGATGTTGGGACACAAGTGGATTCGAAGACAGGGTAAACTTTCACCACGGTACATCAAGACGTTTGAGGTGTTGGGGAGAGTTGGGCCTGTTTCCTATCGGTTGCAACTACCTCAGAGGTACCGGGCCATGCAGGACATTTTCCACGTCTCTCAACTCCAACATTACTTTTCAGACCCATCTCATGTCGTTCAACCCGAGGAGGTTGAGCTTGAAGCAGATGTGTCATTTGAGGAGCATCCTATTCGTATTGTTGATCGCAGTAGGAAGGTTCTCCAAGGCTGGTATGTTCCTCTGGTATGGGTACTATTGCAGCATGGGCGAGTATAGGACGAGACTTGGGAGAGGGAGGTTGAGGTTCGATCGCAGTGGCCAGAGCTGTTTGGGGTTTCTCCTTCTATGCCCCTCTAGGGAAATTTGGGGACAAATTTCTTTAAGGGGGGAAGTTTGTAAGAACCTGGATCTTCGTTTCAGGTATGTTTTTCCTTTTCTGGAGTTCTTTCATGAAAATGGAGTTTCAAAAATTTTTGAAGTACACGCCATGTACTTTCTGTGTACACGTCGTGTACTCTTTTCCTGCTCGAATTTGTGTACTAGCCATGTCTGGGCCACACACACGGTGTGTATGGGTGACATAGAGGACGATTTTGGTGGTGTACTGAAAGACCTAGTACATGTTGTGTACTCTAATAGTACACACCATGTACTTTATTTTTTTTCATTAAACGGACTGGGGTCGCGCCTAATCAACGAAAAGCTCATCTTCTCCAGCTTCTTCGTTCGAGAGCACCTAGAATCTGTGGATCTTCTACAAGCCACCATTCCTCCGTACATTCTCAGATTCGAGCACAGTCAATTCTGTTGGAATCACAACGATGAGTTCTTCCTTCTACTTGAGCCTTGTTTTCCAATTCCTCCTCCTTCTCATGATATTGTGGGTTGACCGTTTTGGGCGTTTTCTCAGATCTACGACGTTTGGGGGAGAATCAGTCATCGTGGTTCAATTATATCGATCTCCTAGTATCGAGGTAGGTGGTTTGTGCCTTACCTTTCAATGTCTTTGAGTTTTATGGGCAAATTCCACCAATACCCATGAACGAGGTATTGCGTGTTTACCTTTTTCCCTTGATGTTTTCCTGCCCTTCTTGTATGCTTTCGTAGAGGTAAATTGATCATGTTAGAGGATAAATTGTTGTGCTTGCATGTTTTTCCCATGCTTTGTTCTGTTTACGACCTTTGGGGTCTCGTTTTCCTTTGGCTGTTACACCTGTTTCCATGACTTGTGATTATAGGTTGGACTGAAATTCATAACAAGTTTGTTTCCCTATAGACTGTCTATCCAAGTAGCTTTGTAGGTGTACTTTGGTTAGTCAAGTATCTCTATAGTTTTACTTTGGCCTTATATAATTATTATGCACTGACTGGCATGGGGCTGAGAGAACCTAGTACTATAGACTATAAGGGATAGACTGAGTGAACTTCCCAAAGAGTCTTTGACATTATAGACTATAGGAGGGTACACCGAGTGAGCTTCCTCAGTGATTCTTAGACATTATAGGCCACAGGGGATAGACTGAGTGATCTTCCCAGAGAGCCTTAAGATATTATATACTACAAGAGGGTAGACCGAGTGATCTTCCTCAGAGAGTCTTACCTTGTTTTATCTCTTTTTAAGACCCTTCCCAGTTTAGAGGAGGAATTGTCCAAGTGAGCTTCCTTAGAGAGTCTATGGTATAACCGAGGCTATAGGAGGAATTGACCGAGATAGCTTCCTCATAGAGTCTCTAGACCTTGGGTCTAAGTGGGTTAGACCGTGTGATCTTCCATAGAGAGTCCCTGACTACCCTAGACTATAAGGGGAATTGTCCGAGTGTGATTCCCCAGAGAGTCTCATAATTTCGTATGACCAAACTAGAGGGGTTAGGCTGAGTGCACTTCCCAGAGGGTTGTGGTACTTCTTAGATAGGACCAGAGGGGACGGCTGTGAGTATTTCCCAAAGGGTTCTCTGCTGTTGTTTGCTGATTTCTTCACTACTACCTATTGTTCTGTTGATTGATTACTGTTATGTATCATCCTGCTTTACTACTTACTGTTTACTGCCTACTTCCTTGCTGTTGTTGTTTACTGCTTATTATACTTTTACCTACCATATACTCACTGACCGTTAGGCATAGATCTTTGGGTGAATGCCTACTGGGATTTAGTCTCACACCCTATTTGGGTCATGCTTTTGGACCCAAACAGACTACGTTGTTGCAGGTATAGACAAGGGAAAGCACCCTTCGACTTCTGGTACATGATTTCTTTGTAATAGGAGAGCATGGGACCAAGCTATGGCTTGCGATGCTGAAGAGTTTATCTGTTTACATTTTTTTGTACTTTGGTTTGGCACTGTTCTATTTTCTAGCATTGTGACTTTTTTGAAAGCTTCCCTAGACATATGTATCATGCATCATTTCATATATATGTGTGTGCTCCAGTTGTTCATCGCTTTAGTCTTCCATTGTTTACTTGTGTATGGATTGTTCTGTTTCCATTGTTTCTTATTGTTTACTCTGCTATGTACTCTTCCAATAAGGGCATAGTTTCCCCACTATCACACCCAAGGACCTCCCTACTAGTCGACAGCCTCTGGCATTTGGGGAAATGCGCTTGAGGCCATGTGACCAACCGATTATGGGGCGCCTCTGGGTGGATTCCAGAACCGGTATGTTACATCCCTGTACACGGGTTAGCTACTCCCAGGCACAACTTATTACCATATACCTATTCTGTCTTATCCCTAGATATAGGCTCCAAACTATAATTCAAGGGAAAATAATTCCTCTGATACCACTTTGTAACATCTCGATTCCAGAAGCCACCCAGAGGTGCCCCGTACCCGGTTGGTCACATGGCCTCAATCATATTTCCCCAAACACCAGAGGCTAACAACTACCAGAGAGGGACTTGGGTGTGATAGTGGGGAAACTATTCCATCATTTACATAGTACACAATGGAAGTAAACAAACATTCAATAGCGGAAGCATGAAATATCCAACAATATTAAACATCGGAAGACTGAAGATAAATACTGGAATACAAATAATACTAAACCCAAGGTAAAAAAATAAAAGATAAATATATCCTTAGAATAGCAAGCATAGCTTGGTCCAATGCTCTCAAGCTCCATAGAAAGTCATGTACCTGAAGTAGAAGGGCGTTTTCCCTTATCTATACCTGCAATAATATAATCTGTTTGGGTCCAAAACCATGACCCAAATAGGGTGTGAGACTATATCCCAGTAGGTAACCTCCCAAATATCTGTTCCTAACAGTTATTGAGTATATGGTAGGTTAAATTAAAGAAATTAGTATCCAGGAAAGTACTAAGAAGTAAACAATCTATAGTTTCAAAGCAAGAAACATTGAAACAAACAATTAAACCTCAAACAGGCACCCCCTCTGGGAAGTACTCACGACCATCCCCTCTGGTCCTACCTAAAAATTGAATGTAACCCTCTAGGTAGCACACTCGGTCTAACCCCTTTGTTTCTACATATGAATATAATAAGACTCTCTGATGAAGCGCTCATAGTCTATCCCCTTATAGTCAAAGGTAAAGCAATACTCTCTAAGGAAGCTCACACAGTCTATTCCCCATATAGTCTAGGGTATTCAAGGACTCCCAGAGGAAGCTCACCCAGTCAATTCCATTTATATCCTCAAGGTTTAGGACTCTCTAGGTAAGCTCACTCGGTCAATTCCCCTTATATCTCAGGTAGTAAAATTCAAAAAAAGACTCTCTGAGGAAGCTCACGCGGTCTGTCCCCTTATAGTCTAAAGCTGTCAAGGACTCTCTGAGGATGCTAACATGGTCAATTCCCCTTATAGACCAAAGTGGTTCTAGGCTATCTGAGGATTCTCACTCAGTCAATCCCCCTTATAGCCTATGTTCTCAAAGACTCTCTGAGGAAGCTCACCCGGTCAATTCCCCTTATACTCTACAACACCAGGTTCTCCTGGCCCAGTGTACGTCAACGAACATAGCAGTGTAATATGGCCAGAGTAAACATACAGAACTACTTGGATAACAGTATACATCATATCAAGCATGTCAGAAAAAAAACTCCCCACCCTACAAAAACAGGCATGGAAAATAGGCAAGGCAACCAAACTGAAAAAACAGGACCAAATGGTCATAAACAGAACAAGCAAGGAAAAAAATCCAAAGCATTGCAATCAACCCAATTAATATCCAAATTACCTCTACACAAGAATAAAAGAATGGAAGGAAAACAACTAGGGTAAAACAGTAAACATGCAATACCCAGTTCAAGGGTATTTGTTGAATTTTCACATAATACTCAAAGAATTTGAATGAAAAGGAACAAGCCACCAACCTTGGTGTTAGGTCATCACTATACTTCAACCTCATCACCTGAATTGATTAATAACATCATAGATCAATGAAAATGTATAAAAGTTTCAACCCATGATAACTTGAAAAGGATGAGGAATTGGAAAACAACGCTCTAGGAGAAGGAAGAACTCACCGATGCGATTCCAATGCAACCGACAGTGTCTGATTGGGAGTACAGACACACGCTCGGGGTCTCGTCGAAGATTTACGGTCGTACGGTGCTCTCGGTCGAACGAGACCTAAAAGGAGTGTGTTCTAGTGATTAGACAAGACCCCAGTGCATTTAATGAAAAAAAAAGTACACGATGTGTACTTTTGAAGTACACGTCGTGTACTCGCATTTTCCATACTCTGCTTTAGGAAGCCTCCATGTTACCCCTACATGGCTGTGTGTGCGGCCATGACACGGCCAGCACATGGCCTCTAGCAGAATCGCAGTACACGGTGTGTACCCATAAAGTACATGGTGTGTACATAGAAAATTTCCAAATTTTACTCTTTTTCTTAAAAATGACCAGAAATGGAAAAACATACCAGAAAAAAATATTCGGGTTCTTACAATCTAACCCCTCTAGTTCTACTTAAGGATAGACTCTCTGAGGAAGCACTCACCGTCAATTCCACCTAAAGTCTCATATCATAACTAAAGGTGCTCTAGAGAAGTACTTACATCACATTACCTCTGTGGCATGCGTCGAGGAACTACAAACACTCTAGGGAAGCACTCGATTTCAATTCCCCATGTGGTATCACATCGTAAATTATAATGACACTCCGGAGAAGCCCTTACCTCCATTCTCCTTATAGTCTATACACCAGGTTCTCACAGACCGGTGCAAGTCAAGAATGTGTAGCAGCATATAATGGTCAAGGTAAATCTCAAGAACTACTTGTCTATCATTCTACATCACAATAGCATAACAGAACAATAGTCACACCAACTTACATTACTAGGAATGGGAATTTAATTAGCATCCTAACATGTAATCAAGACCCAAAGGTCAAAACAAACAAAAACATGCATGTAAAGACATCCAAATCACAATAATTTGCCATATTCACAAAAAATAATCATCTAATCAAGCATATCAGCATAGCAAAGAAACTGTAGGGCTAAAACGGTAAACGCGCAATACCCCGTTCATTGTTATTGGGAACATATTGCACATAAAGATCAAGAAATATCTATGGAAAGGTATAAACCACCTACCTCGGGGTTAGCAGATCAATATACTTGAAACTCGAAGCTTGGATCTCATTATAATACCGTAGATCTAAGAAAATGCCCAAAATGTTCAACCCATGATATCTTGGAAAAGAAGATAAATTAGAAGACGGTGCTCTAGGAGAAGAGAGAACTCACTGATGTGATTCCAATGAAATCAACAGTGTTGAAAATGGAGAACGGAAGGAGGATGAGGGGATCATCAAAGATCCATGGTTGCTTGGTGCTCTTAGATGAACAAAACCTAAAAGAAGAGAGTTCGGCCCGTCAGACATGACCCCGGTGCATGTAATGAAAAAATAAAAATACACAGCACGTAATTTCAGAGTACATGGCGTGTACTTGCTGTTTCCATACTCCACATTAGGCATCCTCTAGGTCATCACACATGGCCATGTTCAAGGCCTCTACATGGCTAGCACACGACTACCCGTGGTAACCAAATACACAGCATGTACTCATAATGTACACGGTGTGTACTTCAAAAATTTCTAGAAACTTCTATTTTCCCAAAAACTCCAGGAAAAATAAAAACATGCCTTAAAAAGAGGATCAGGGTTCTTAAAAACTTCCCCCATTAATGAAATTCGTCCCCAAAATTCCCTAGCAATGCAGCATAGAAGAAGAAACCTCATACAGTTCTGGACACTGTGCTACTACATTGGACTCCCACTCCTAAGTCTCATCCTGCACCCACCCGTGCTGCCATAGCACTCGTACCAGAGTAACTGACCTTCCACGAAGAACCATTTTACTTCGATCAACAATCCGGATAGGATGCTCCTCAAATGACGCATCCACTTCGAGTTTGACCTCCATGGGTATAAAGACATGATATGGGTCTGAAATGTAATGTCGGAGCTGAGAGACGTGAAAAACATCGTGCACAGTTCGGTACCTTTTTGATAACTACAATCGATAGGCAACCGGTACAACTCTCTCCAACACCTCAAATGGACCAACGTACCTCAGTGAAAGCTTACCATGTCTCTTAATCCTCTTGTGTCCCAACCTCTGTGTGACATGCATGACAACCTGATCCCTGACCTTGAACTCCATAGGTCGTCTCCACTGATCAACATAAGACTTCTGTCGAGACTGTGCAGTAGACATCCTCTTCTGAATCAACTCAATCTGCTCTGTGGTCTCTTGAACAAGACGAGGTCCCAACAAAGCTGTCTCTTGTGCCTCCATCCAACATAAGGGTGATTGGAATGGCCTACCATACAAAGCCTCATAAGGTACCATCTAAATAGTTTCTTGAAAATTATTATTGTAGGCAAACACCACAAGAGGTATATGATTTTCCCAAGAACCTCCAAAATACAGAATGCATGATCAGAGCATGTCCTCAAGCACTTGAATCGTATGCTCGGATTGGCCATCTGTTTGGGGGTTGTAAGCAGTACTCAAAAGTACCTATGTTCCCAAGGCCCTCTGAAGCCCCTGCCAGACCTAAGAAGTAAAACGTGCATCCCTTTCTGAATTGATGGAGTGTGGAACTCCATGTAGAGGTATAATCTAATTGATTTACAACCATCCCATCTCATCAACACTGAAGGTTTCCATGATTTTAAATAAGTGAGAATGCTTCGTGAGTCTATCAATGACAACCAAAACGACGTCATTCCCTTGAGGCGACCTCGGCAACCCGGTCACCAAGTCCATCGCAAAATCATTCCACTTCCACTCGGGAATGGGTAACTTCTACAGAGCTCTTCTGGTCGCTGATGCTCCGCCTTCACCTACTGACAAGTGGAACACCTCATGATGAAACTAGTGACGTACCTCTTCAAACCTGGCCACTAATACTGACGGTGTAGATCACGATACATCTTGGTGATGCCAGGATGAACTACCCAAACTGAAGAATGAGAATCCCGTATTAGCTCCTCACATATGTTTGCTGGAACCCATACATGCCCCTAGAAATTCAAGATCTCATCCTCACCTATGGACCATCCAAAAATAGGGTCCTATCCAAAAACACTTTCCCTTAGGAGTAGGCCTTTAGAATCAGATAGTTGCCTCATTCTAACTCGATCAAGAAGAGTAGAGGTAATGACTATAAAATAAAGAAACGTCTGCCCCTGACTGTCGTGAACCTCCAAATGCATCTCAAAGAACAGAACCATAATCTGCCACTCACTTTTGGCCTCTTAAACTGCCTATATATGAGTGCTTCTGCTCAACACATCATCCACTGCGTTGCCCTTCCCAGGCGTATAGGCAAGCTCAAAGTCAAAGGAAAGTAGGTACTCAACCCACTTGCGCTATCTCAAATTTAAATCACATTGAGTGAAGATGTAGTTGAGACTCTTTTGGTCAGTAAAAACCACAAAATTCTCTCCAAATAGAAAACATCTCCAACAAAATAAGGAATGAACAACATATACCAACTCCAGATCGTGTTTTGGGTAATTCCTCTCATGTGGCCTCAACTATCGAGAGCTGTACGCAACAACTCCATCACCCTGCATAATCACAGCTCCCATCCCGATACCTAAATCATCACAATAAATAGTAAAACTCTTGACCGGCTCTAGAAATACTTGTATTGGTGCTTACGTCGAACTCCTTTCAGCTCCTGAGAGGCTGACTCACAAGAATATGACCACATGAACTTCATACCCTTCTTGGTCAGACCTATAAGTGGTGCTATTAAGTGTGAAAAGTCTTGTATGAAACATCTCTAGTATCCATCCAGTCCTAGAAAACTCCTCACCTCAAATACGTTCTCCATCTGCTCCCAGGAAATGACAACTATTACTTTCTTTGGGTCTAATGATACACTTTCCTATGATATAACATGTCCCAAGAAATTAATCTCATCCATCCAAAAGTTTAACTTTGAGAGATTAACATATAAGTGATGCTCCCTAATTGTACATAGAATGATCTCAAGATGGGTATCATGGTCATGTTGAGTGTGAGAGTACACTAGGATATTGTCCATGAATACCACCCCTAAAGAATCCAAGTATGGATGGAACACTCAGTTCATCAGTGCCATGAATACTATAGGCATGTTCGTGAGGCCGAACAGAATAACCAAGTACTCTTATAGACCATACCTGCTCCAAAAGGCTATAAGTGGTATATCTGATGGTCTAACATGCAACTGATGATAACTGGACCTCAAGTCAATCTTCGAGAACACCCAGGATCCTAGAAGATGATCAAATTGATCATCAATCCTAGGTAAGGGAAATCGGTTCTTGATCATCAACTGGTTCAACTTCTGATAGTCCACACAATGCCTAAGGGTACCATCTAACTTCTTCGCAAACAGGACCAGAAAACCCTAAGGAGAAGTACTGGGTTGGATGAAACCCTTTCCCTGCAACTCCTCCAACTATTTTTTGAGCTCCGACAACTCAGGTGTGGCCATCCTATAAAGAGGAATGGACATCGGTGAAACTCCTGGAACAAGCTCAGTCGAGAAGTCTACCTCATGCTCCAGAGAGAAACCTAAATAGTCCTCTGAAAATACATCTCAAAAACTATCCACCACTGGAGGAAAGTATAACTGTAAAGTCCCCTGGTCATCTAGATATAGACTAGAAATCTGGGCTGTAAATCCACCCAACCCCTGATGCTATGGACCCGCTCTTCTCACCTGGAGATCCCATTCGCCCCTATGAAGAATGGATCCACCCTATGGTGATGTGAAACTCAACTGGAGGTGGTAACAGTCGACGACTACCTAGAATGAAACTATCCAATCCATTCCGAGAATGACATCATAGCATATCATCTCTGGGACATAGAGGTCCCATAAGAAGTTACATCCACCATCCTCTAGTGGGAACTCCTTGCACTAACATACACTAGCCTTTCTTGTCCCCAACGGTGTGTCTAGCATCAAGATACTGGTAGAGGAAAAGTTACAGAGCCCAAGTCTCTCCACAATAGCAACAGAGATAAAGCTATGGGAATCCCCTATGTCAAAAAGAGCTGTAGAAAAAACTGAGGAAACTAAGATCGTACCTCGAACTATAGAAGGACTGGGATCCTTCCCCTATTGGGTCTACTCCACTGCAAAAGTCTGGCCTGCACTGTCGCCGAGTGAACTTGCCCGACCACTCTGTGATGATCCACTATACTATCACTAGAAGGCTGCCGACTGACCACCATGGCCACAGCCTCCACCTCGGCCTAAATGGCCATAAGAGCTCCAGTTCCCTAACTGGTGAGAAACTGGTTGTGTTGCTCCCGAATGTTGAGTCATAGAACAACCCCTATCACCAGCTACTGGTGAGAAGATCTGACAGAAGCATTGAAGGTGACCCAACTTTCCGCACAACTAGCACTCCAATAGGTCTCTCAAGCAGTGTGGACTCGTATTCCCACTCTTTCCGCACTGGTAGAAAAATACCTAGATATTAGAAGAAGTATCAAGCCTCCTCGGATCACCGAGTGAAGACTCTATGTGGTGCTTCTGGCTGTCAGTAAGAGAAATACTAACCCCATATGTTGAGCCGTTGTGGCTCAAAACTCTAGAATCCCTCACATTTCATTCTATGATCAACTCATGGTTGAATATAGAAGTGATATAACTCAACCAAAAGATGTTAACCTACGATCAAATGTCATGCCTCAGACCATACTTGAACTTCCTTTCCATGAACAACTGATCAAATCATGGAATAGGTGTGAAGTACTGCAGCTCAGTAAAGAAAGAGGAGTAATCCATAACAGAAAGAGTACCCTAAACCAGACTTATAAACTCTCATGATAAATAGGCCCCCAAGGTCTTATGATAGAAGTAGTCATAGAAGATGTGCTAAAACTCATCCCACTCCATAACATGATGTCGTCCCGCCTGCGAGATCACATCCCACCACCTCTTAGCGAAGTATCAAAGCATATAGGTAGCGATATTGACCCTCCTCTCTAGAGTCATCTCCAGATGCTTAGGTATCATTAGCATGGCTTCTAGCCATGACTCTGTAGCCTAAGGTTTTACATCCTCTGAGAAAGTGGGTGGACGCTGCTGCTGGAAGACCCACGTCAAATCATCCATCGACGGGGCAAGAGGAGGCGCTCCCTGAAAGGTCTGCATCAACCTCAAGAAGCCTTCCCTGAACAATGAATCAGTACCCATGCCATGTGCAATGGTTGGTGCCAAGGCTGGCACAACTGGGTGATCTGCAGGTGGTCCTTGATTAGCCATATCCAGTTTCTGATCATGGCTTGTAAACTGGCGTACAACCGGAGGATGTCTCGGGGGCATGACTCTGAAAGGTCAATCACACACTGTAGATCAAGATATCAAGGACTGAAAACAAGGAGTGTAAGAAGATATCAAGAGGAAGGAAGCAGTCAAGTTTTACAAAACAGCACTACCCGGCGTGTTCCCTGATGTCATTTACATGGGTGTGTACTTTTTCCTAAACTGGTCGTGTAGCACCCCAAACACACGGTGTGTTATCTTAACACATGATGTGTACTTGAATCCTCTTCCCCTTATGGATTCCTTCTACACGGTTAAGCCACATGGCTCTCCCAAGACAAGGCTACACGACATCTACTAGACAAGCTCCACTTGTTCTGTGTTGTTAGTGACACGGCCTGACACGTGGTTCACACTAAATGGCGTGTTCCATACAAACACAACGTATATGAGAGAGGATAACACTGACTCGTGTGGTCCCTGAAACGGTCGGGTACCTGGTTCACACCACACGACATGTTTAGATGGCACACAACATGTATTAGACAAGACATGGTCAACCTGTGTTGTTAGTGACATGGGTAGCCATGGGGTCAACATGACATGACATTTATGGATGATACACGACATGTTCACTCCAGATTCTTTTCCCCATTTTATTCCTCTTCCCACACGGCCTACGACATGGTCAGAGAATACACAGCGTGTACATAAAGTAGACAATGTGTACTTAAGAAAAACTATTTCTTCCCGAACAGAAGAAAACATGGCGTGTACATAACACAACATGGCATGTATTCTGGGTTTTTTCAGACAGTAAGCCTCAGAAACTACTCCAGAGCCCAGAAAAAAACTGAAATAAACACTGAAAGTTCCAAATTCCGATCTGTGAGGGCCCATACTCCCCATGAATCAAATTTTGGCGTCTTATACACATTATAACATGGAAATAAGGCAATTATCCACCAAATTCCAGTCCTTAAGGGCCCATAACACCTTAATAACCAATGTTTGGTGTTCATTCAAGCAAACATCTATGAAAACAATACCTTATCAAACCTCAGGTATTTTTATCAAGGAAACTATCACAACAGCATGTATATTTTACACATCATCTATCACAACAACATGAAATCACTAATTCATCCTAGATGGCATGGAAAAAATGCATGAAATGTGATTTATAGCAAGTGCCTATACGATGCATGAGATGACATACCCTCATCTCATCAGGTTGCAACATAAATAGAACCTCAATAACATCAAGAATAATAGAAAAAATATTATGAATCAATCAAGGTGAAATCAAATCAACTGTAAACATGAAAAACCAGAAGAAAAAATTGCATTTAAACGAGGTAGATTGTTTTTTCCTTGTACACAAGTTAACTACACCTGGGCACAACTTATTACCAAGTACACATTCCGTCCTATCCCAAGATAAAGGCTCCAAATAGCATTTCAAGAGAAAATAAATCCTCTGATACCACTTTTTAACATCCCAGTTCTGGAAACCATCTAGAGGCTCCCCGTACCCGGTTGGTCACATGGCCTCAAGGGTATTTCCCCAAACGCCAAAGGCTGCCGACTTGAAGTGGGGGCCTTGGGTGTGATAGTGGGGAAACTATTCCCTCGTTGTCAGAGTACACAACATAAGTAAATATATACATACAATTGTAGAAGAAATAATGAAATCTTACAAAAATATAAATAGAGGAAAACAGACAGCATAAACTAGAGAACATATATATAATGATGCATGAAACATATGTCTAGGAAAGCAGTGAAATAATGCACAATGCTGAAATAAAGTACTAAACCAAGTCCAAAATAAAAATAGTAATCAGGTCCATAGCATCGCAAGCCTAAGCTTGGTCCCGTTCACTCCATCTCTATAGCATCTCATGTACCTAAAGTAAAAGGGTGATTTCCCTTGACTAGACCTACAACAATATAATCTGTTTGGCCCTAAAAGAATGGCCCAAATAGGGTGTGAGGCTAAATCCCAGTAGGCAAACACCACAAAATCTATGCCTAACAATCAAAGAGTATATGGAAGGTAAAATTATAGGAAACAGTAAACAGGAAGGTACTCAACAGAAATCAATCCACATTTCAATATCAAGCAACAACTAAAAAAGTAGATAAAACACAATAGGTAACCCTCTGGGAAGTACACTCAATCTAACCCGCATGTTCCTACCTAGAAACAAAATAATGAAGCTAAACATAGGGTAACCCTCTGGGAAGTACCCATAGCCTATCCCCTCTGGTCCTACCTAACAAATACATCCAACCCTCTAGGCATTACACTTAGTCTAACCCCTCTAGTTAGGTTTAAGCATAGACTCTCTGAGGATGCACTCACTATCAATTCCCCCAATAGTATCATATCATAACTAAAGGAGCTCTAGGGAATCACTTACATCAAATTCCCTCTGTGTCCCTCGTCGAGGAACTACAGACACTCTAGGGAAGCACTCAAAGACAATTCCCCATGTTGTCTCGCATCGTAAATTATAAAGACACTCTGGATAATCCCTTACATCCATTCTCACTATGGTCTATACACCAGGTTCTCATGTCCCTGTGCAAGTCAAGAAAGTGTAGAAGCGTGTAACGGCCAAGGTAAACCTCAAGAAATACTTGGATAGAATTCTACAGCACAACGTCATAACAGGAAAATAGTCACACCTACCTAAAATACTAGGCATGGGAAAGTAATCAACAGCCTAACAGGCAATCAAGGCCCAAAGGTCCAAACAACAAAAACATGCATGGAAAACCATCCAAAGCACAACAATTCACCCTATTCACAAAAAATATTCATCTGCTCATGAATATCAGTATAGCAGAGAAACAGTTGGGAAAAAACAGTAAATGCGCAATACCCCATTCATAGGTATTGGGAATATTTTGCACATAAAAATCAAGGAATATCTATGGAAAGGCACAAACCACCTACCTCAGGGTTAATAAAGCAATATAATTGAACCTCGAAGCTTGAATCTCTTTATAATTCCATAGATCTAAGAAAACGTCTAAAATTTTCAACCCATGATATCATATAAAAGAAGAGAAATAAGAAGATGATTCTCTAGGAGAAGAGTGAACTCACCGATGTGATTCAAGGAAATCAAAAGTGTTGAAAATGGAGAATGGATAGAGACTCGGGGGTTCATTGAATATTCGTGGATGCTCGGTACTCTCAAATGAACGGAACCTAAAATAAGTGAGTTCTATCCATCAGACGCGACCCCGGTGCGTTTAATGAAAAAAGCAAAATACACAGCGTGCACTTTTGGAGTACACGGCGTGTGCTTTTTGTTTCTATACTCCACATTTGGGGGCCTCTAGGTTATAACACTTGGTCGTGTGCAAGGCTGCTACAAGGAAAGCACATTACTACCCGTGGTAACCAAGTACACAGCGTGTACTCATAAATTACATGGCTTGCACTTCAAAAATTTCTAGAAAATCCTCTTTTCTCAAAAACTCCTAGAAAAATAAAAACATACATGAAAAGAAGATCTGGGTTCTTACACATTGGGAGGTCCTCATATCCTTTTTTTTTGTTTTTTTGGACATGGAAACTAAACTAAATTGTTTTTCAAAGTTGAGATGAAGTAGCTGGGGTCTTAGTCATTCAAAAAAGAATAGACTTTGTTTTTCAATTCCTTGAACTAATTCAACCTCTAATATCTTTGATCATCCTGATGAGGTAGTAGTTGTTGCTGATGCTTAGGAGGTACATCCCTATAGTATGAGGAGGGATTTGAAGTAAAAGTCGGTACATGGAACTGCTTAAGTGTAACTATATCAGTCTCTCCTTTATCTGCTCTTCTTTCAAGAGATGATGGGATTACTCTGGATTTGGTCTAGTATCAATTATATATTTTTTCACTTGCTGAGAAATATAAGTTAGATCTATGAACCCTATGATGTATTTCACAGGGATTAATGGTGTGCATAACTCATCATTTAGATTTTCAACACCAATGGGAAAAACTCTTCCTGAGGGAGTAGAATATTCAAGGAGTATATTAATCCTTTCCACTAAGAAATGAAATATGAAACTCTTTCATTATACCTTTTCTTATAGTTTGTGAGATCTAAAATTTTTGTCTCCTACAGAGTTAAGTAGAATTGTAAATGAAATTTTTGACGGAGATCTTCCCATTCAGTAATTGATCGAGACTGCATACTTGTATACCAGATGAAGGTTTTCCCGTTAGTGACTATACAAACTACTGAATTTCAATTCCTTTTATTGATTAGGGGTACTCATCATGGAATCATAGTGAGAGACAAAATGTGTTAAGTGATACTCTAAATCTCTTAATCCATTGAATATTTGAAATTTGGGATTTCTAAAATTTGTAGGAGGAGGAGTTAGATCCACCCATTTAGGATGAACCACATTTTCTGGATGTATGGGTGCACTTAATTCTTCCATATCTTCCAATTGAGTTTTTATTAACTCAATGGTGTTCAAAATCTTTTGAGAGTCATATGATTAAGCTAGGTATTGAATAAGGTTAGCGGTTAGAGCCTGAATGGGTGGAGAGACTGGTAAGACCACTAGTGGTGGCACCTCTAGAATCTATCACAAGAAACCCATAGGGATTTTCTTATAAGGGTGTGCATATAATGGAGGGAATTCTTGATTTATCTTAGTTGTTGAAAAAATATATCTTGATTGATGTGCTCTAGATAGAAATGTTTATTTGGGATCTTCTTGTAGAGCATATCTTGTAGGAAGACTCCTTTACAGTAACTCTATAGTGAGTCTTCTATATTCCTTCATTTATTATTCATGTTGCACAAATATTTCTTCCAATGAAAAAGATTTTTCTTCTCTATGGGGAATGTGAGACATGTTTTCAACTTTAACATTCTCCCTTTTATGTACCTTGAAAACGATGGAAGTGTATTATTTAAGGGAATGCCTTGATTCTGGGAAACCCTATGATTTTCGGTATTCATGCCATGTTTATTTGATTTGGTGTGGACCATATCAAGAACACAAGATCCCACTTCTGATTCCCAAGAACTGGACTCATTTTTTTTAGGATCTTTTGTGATGAAATTAATGACATTCACTAACACATAATGCATTGACTGACTTCTTTTAGTATCTCTGTGAGATTCCTTCTTCTACACCCTTTATGAGACTTGGTCCTCCTATTTGCTGATTACCTAAGAATTTTCTAGTGAACAACAACTTGAAGGGAATTTTCCAATAATTTAGTTTTGTATTCATTTAATGGATTCTTCCCTAATATAAAGAAAACTGACTTCCACTTAGGAGGGGATTGTGAATGTAAAAAATCCCCTAGCCTTGATGGCTGGGGCTATTCCTATTTTTCTTTCTCAACCCTTCTAATTATATTTTTTGGCTCCGAGGGTTGGGTAAAAAAATCCTCTAGCCCTGTGGGTTGGGGTGGTTTCTGAACTTCTATGGATCTTATCAGCAAAGCACCACTTTTGATTTTATGAATTTTAGTCTGAAAGTTGGCTAAATGCATTATCCTTCACCAATTTAAATCACATGTTTATGATGATCGTTGTGATATTATAAACAACTACAACATCTGGTGATTGGCATCCTCTAAATAAGAGGCATGTTCAATATTTTTAGATGCTTTATGAAAAAGTATCACAACATCGTGCTCTCTTTGGGCATGACTTTGGTGAAAACCAGTCAAGGCATGTTCTTTTTGAACATATCTTCGATCATTAATATAATATTTTTGTTCTAGCCAGCCTGGGGCAATAACATTTCATGAGAACACTTTTGGCACGCTTTGCTGACATTAGAGCACAGTGAAATGCAATGCTCTGTGTGCACCCCATCCCCTTATATGAATACTAGATGGGATTTTCATGATCAATTATTGCAACCAATTCAATGCATCGAGGCATGAATGTTGAATGACCTCATATTGCTTCTTGATATTTTGATTTTGGGAAACCAGGAGAGATTCAAAATCAATTTGGCACTCAAACCTTTTTTATTACCTTGACATGACTTTTATATTCATCATATGGAAATACTTTGGATTTCATATGATGAAGAGTTTTCTATATGTTGAGGAGTATATCATGAATACAATATTCTACTAACATCTTAGGAATTTTGTATTGAGAGGTGTCCAAAGGCCATAACATGACTAGTATCTCACCCTTAGCTAATTGTTTCATTATTTTCGACATATCCTCTTTGTATTTTACTAGAGGTTTATCAACCTAGTCTTACCAGAGTATAAGCTTCTCGATTTCTCTAACAACATAAATAGGATTAGTTGGTGTTTCCTCTGCTATATTAGAAGGAAAATGACCCAAGGGAGGTTCAGAGAATGACCATCACCATGGGTTGTCTTCTGGAACAGAAATTATTTCACATACTAGTTATAAGAAAACATACATTACTATCCATAGATTCTAAAGTTCCTCAATATAAAAGTTTTTTCTCATCACTACATTTTCAGTTAGATAATTCTTTTGACAATGTGAAACTCTACTATAGATAGAACTTTTTTAGTGAATGCCGTCATGGGGAGGACTGCCTTGGTGGATTATAGAAAGGGGTAAATCCTCTTTCTCCTTGGTCTTCTGGACAAATAGAGTGGTTCTGTGGATCTCATCCAGATATAACTTCTCAATATTGATGGAATTGTAATTAATTAAGCCTTCATTATGAAGTGTTTGATTAGGACCTTCAGATTTACTTCTACTACTCCAATAATTTGGCAATAGGGGTAGGATATTGAGCTATAATAGATATATTTTCGAGGGCTTCATGAACTCTATCATTAAGAGGATCCAGATCACATATTGACTCCTGATTTTCCAACTATTATTGATAATACATCTTCGTAGATGTATTCTTAATAGAAGTTGGGACCACATGTTGGAAAAAATGGTTACCATGAGTTGGTGTATGTTCATACATGGGAGTTTCTATTAAAATAATCCAATTTTATTCAATTGAAACCGGTGTATGTGATCGATTAAATTTCCCATATGGTATGGGGGAGTGTTCCTCATTACCCCCTAGAATGGAATATAGGTGTGTGTCTGCACCAAGATGGAATTCTGATGATTCATCCCAGGTATGGGGATGGAATTATTTGTACGTCCATCTACTACTGGTAAATTTTTCATTATGATATTCGTACAAGCTTCCAGGATATGGGTAGGAATTTGTGTCTGCCCTTTAACCATTTCCAAAATGTGTTTTGTGAATTAAACAGAATGAACAAAAATATACATCCATTACATATCTGGAGTAGGTGTATGTAATTTCTCTTATATCCATTTTCCTTTCAGTGGATACTGACAGTAATCATGTATGGGGGCATAGAGTTGAGTCTTCCCAGGGTTTGTCGTTGGAGCTTTCCGACAGACTTCTCTTAGTTCTGCCAAAAGATAATATTGGAAAGCTTGATGGATGTTGGTAGGTGAATGTTACTCTTAGTTTTTTGTCATAAATATTTATTGGATGACTTCATTAAGTGCTTCCAGATTAGAGTACTAGTAGGATTCATGAGTGTTGGAAGGTGTATGTTTCAGCTTACAAGTTGTCACCACATTTGGTTGGTGGTCTTCCTTGAATGCATCGAGATGAGTCTACTGATTGGATGAAATATTGTAAGTAGGTTTATGTGCCTATGCATAGTAATCCACCAGATTTTAATGAAATTAATGATTGAGTGTCTCCAAACATGTCTGTTGGTCAATGTAATGAAGGCAAACAAGTGTATGTTCTCGTTCTCTATTTTCCTCCAAATTAGGTCGGTGGGATTTTATAGTGGGATAAAAGGTAGGAAAATTCTCCCTTTTAGCCAGTTGTTGTACTTGATGGTTTTTCTTGTGTTCCTGGGTCTGAGGGACTTAGGCCGGAATGCTAAAGCTAACACCCTCATCATGTTGAGGGTTTGCTGTCGTGCGGTGTTGGCGGCAGTGATTATTGGCAGGAGCCCTGGGGAAGGACCCATGTGTCTTCAGGATGAGGTCATGGGTGGTCTCTTGTCCAACCTCCATATAATATGGGATGGATTGGTGATTTATTTATGGGTATATCTTCCTGAAATGGTTGAATATGGTGGTTTTCACTATATTCATCTGGATCACCGGTCGTCGTTGACCAGAAGACCGGGGGTTATTCTTGATTTGGAGGGCTTGTCGAACTGCCACTAAGGTTGGGATAGTACCATGTTGATGGTACTCTTAGACTTGTTCACTAGATACCTAGTGTTTAATATGTTCCTTTGGTGATGTCGTCTTTTTAGTGGACGAGGATCCAGCTTGAGTAGCAACTTGAGAATTCACAGGTGAAAACTTAAAGGAATCCATTTGGAATGAAGGGAGATCTTGTATGAAAGTGAATGTATATATAACAAATAAAATCAATGAAATATGGATAGGAAACATTTTTTTGGATGAATGAATGAAATATTTATTGCCTTGTCAGCCCTCTTTGATAGAATGGAGCCTGACAGGTGGGTAACATCATTAACTTGGTTATGGATTCACTTCAGGTTGACCATTTGTGTTTCCCTCGGAATGTGTGTTCTGATTAGGAATCACTATTTCCTAATGGTTTCCAACATATTTGTTTATATAACTAGAAACATCCAACGGTTCTTTATCCAAAGGAGACCTAATTTCCAAAGGGATGTGTCCGTTAGGTATTTTTACAGGCCCATCTCTCTCTTTTAGAAGGAATTATTGCCTACTTTGAGATTCTATTATAGATTTAAGAAATAATTTTGAATCCTTCATTAATTAGAAAGTATAAGGTAGGTAATCCAAAAATTGTAAATCAATTATTAGCAATGTATAAATTTAGAATCATCTGTATATTCAAGGTTCTTCATCAATGGAGATCTCTGTATGTATTCGAGGTTATTCATCAATGGTATCCTCTTATATACTAGTTAGATATAATTGTTTAGTTTTTATGGTCCTGCTTGTTTTTAAGACACTCATTAGCGTTCACTGGAATTTATTTTCATCCAGGTGGAAAAATATTATTCTTAATTTTATTGTTATCAAGAGAGATGGAAGTTATTTGATGTTGTGATTGATCCCATAGATGGGCTTCCTATGTATCCTTGTGAAAGGAATCAAAACCCATGTAGGTCAGTGATTTTTAATGGAACTCATCATACCTTTTATGTTTTTGTGATAAAGACCCAACCATAGAGTTTAACATCATATGGAATGGATGTCTAGGAAGAAGGTTCCTAGTCAAAGCATTGAGTGAGACTTATGTCGAAGAATATCAAGGAGCATGTAAAGGATATGAGTTTCTATGTTCCATTAGACCCTTCTGGGAATATGGTCCAGAGAAAATAGGGTTGATTTGGGATTTTGGGTTTGAACCTTGGAGAGGCTTCCTATGTATCCCATTTGGATGGGAATCATATCTCACATAGTTTAATAAGCCTCACGTGAAAATATGACCATTTGAAATAAATAGTTTGGGTCTTACTCCTAAGAAGGATTACCTTATAAAAGGGTCCATGAGAGATGTCTTAACTCATGACCATTTTAGAGGGAATCATTTTGGGGATTACTCCTAAGAAGTATGCCCAGATTAAGGGAATTAGGGTTGGATTATTATGGAGGATGTCCCTTGGTCTCGAGCCTTAGGTAGGCGTTATACATATCTAAGTTATGATAGGAATATAAATTCTTATAAGTCAATATATGAAGTAGATTGTGTGGTTTTTACGATCATCAAAATTCCCTAAGCCCTCTTGAGTCTGGCTCAGTGTATTAAACAATAGGATATGAAAGATTCAAAAAACCACACACTTACTCCTCCACTAATGTAATAGATCGGACCTATGGTGAAAGAATATGGGGTGATAGTGGATGAGGGCACGAAGCAATAAAACTTCAATATGAAATGTAGTTGAACTTCATTGGTTCCGACCCAAAAGGCTAGGGTCTTACTCAAGAGGGATTCCCAAAAATGGGTCTTGAAGTGGGAGGATGATATTATTCCCTATGGAAGGGAAAAGCAAGTGTGATCCTCATTCTTCCTACTAGGGACCGTAGGCTCTAGGTCTTATAGATGAGGAGGGGAAGATAGAGTTATATACCATAGAATTTGATAATGGTACCTCCCTAAAACTATATTTAGTGTAAGGGCCCATGAGACCATAGATATGTAAACCTAAATACATCTTGAGGATCATGAATCCCATATAAGAAAAATGTAAAATACACTGACTAGAGAAATATAAACCTAGATGGGAGACACATTGATGTACCTTTCCCAAAGTTTTGATAAATCAATAGGTATTGGTTGAGGTTTCAACTTTGTCCTTTATAGATAAGGGAGATGTGGAAGGTTAAACCCTTCCTTCAGTGTATTAAAAGAGGTCTTAAAGGACATCTTGCATAGGTGGTCTGTACAAGTATTTTGTGTAGGTATTCTATGTGGGTATGATGTGAAGGTCCTAGGAGGAACAGAAAAATGATAAACAACAGCAAGGATAATCCTGTGAAAGCTTTATATGAATTGGTAAATGGATTATCAGGACAAAAAAACATGGGTGAGGTTTTAACCTAAGCACCCTAGGTGTCCCTTGATGTCCTTGGATGAATCTCATGTAGGTCTTTCCTCAAGGAAAGGACCATGTGTAGGTGACTTATTCTTATGGAAGGAGGGTCCTCAAACAAGTATCGTTTTATTTTAGACCTTTTTGGGACTTTTCCCTTTTTTATCCATTTCAATTATCTCTTCTATTATAATTTAGTGAGCTACCTGAAAAATTCAGGGGACCTATGAGGAGGATCTATGAAATGAGAGCTTTTATATTTCTTCCTACTTTTTTATTTTCTGAGAATAGTCCTATTTATATGCAAGGAGGGTGGTATTTGAAAGGATTTTTTCCACATAGGCCTTCAGCGTAGCTCCACAACATAGGTCCCCTTTCTCAAGGGTGTAGAAATTAAATTTCCATGTAGATCCTTGATGTATTTCCTTAGTGTAGGTCCTTGGCATTGGGGTTTTACATTGGACTACATGGGCAGGACCTAAAATGGTTGTTTATGCATGGGTTTACTTTGTAGGTGTACCATGCAGGGGGGCTGGGCGAACAACCTTAGAAAACATACTTCTCCATACCATGAGGGTTACACCCTCACAGCCCTACTTATTATCAGTTTCATGATTTGGTACCAACCCTTTGGGCTAGTTCCTTCACTACCGTCCCTGACCCCATGTAAAATGGAGAGTCCGACTGTGAACTCTTTTAGCCTAGTTGATGACTTTTTGGGTTGCATCACATGGAAATCCATTCTTCTATCTCCTCCATAAAGACATATTTTACTCAAACATAGAATTGGGTGTCTAAGTGAGGTTCACATCTTCAATTATATAGAGAAGTTAATGGAACACATATCATGGTGTCTACAAAGTAGTATATCCGAATTTGGGTGCACAAAACCACCCCACATTTTAGCTATAAAGGGAACCATGGGAACCTCATTAGAAAGTTGAAACAAGGGAGTGAATTGTTTCCGAATTGGATTTTTAGATGTGTCCCCTCATTCCCTTGGAGGTTTTGGAGCTCTATATCCTCATAGTTAAAACAAAAATCAAGAAGGGGATCAACTCGCGCTTCCTCTTCCTCTTAATGGTGGGATAAATTTTGGGCGTTCATTGTTAGGGTGAAACACATCTTGTAAAGGGGGTTCCAGAACATGTTCTAATACTAGTTTGAGGCATTCTATCTTTGATACAATTTCATCTAGAATTATCTTACATTGATTCATGTTTTAATTCTTTGTTTTATTAAACCAATTGGAATGACCTTTACTTTTAACTAAACGGTGTGAGGTTTTGAGTACGTGACTTCTGTTGTTCTGATTGGAAAGAACAATAATCCATTTATTCCCCAATTATTTGAGATTTAATTTTCATTGGATGATATTATACCATGAAAAATATATGGACCTTCAATATATGATTGTTATTTCATGGTTTGGTTTGACAAAAATTGATATAAATTCATTTAAATTAATTAAGATTCTGATTAATTTCCACCATATACTTCCTTAAAACCTCAATAAATATATAAGAATGATGGAATTTTAATGTGTTTAGTGAACTCAAAATTATAACCTCTCCTTGTATTTTTTAAAATCCACTTATTTTTCAACTATTAAACTATTTATATTAAATCATTTATTTTTAAAACTATTTTCCAAACCACCCCTCTTAGATACCTTATTATTAAAATTACACACATCAACCCTTCAATTACCCTTGAGTGGTTACCTAGGGTATTTATTATGAAAACAATACTCCTTAAAAACATAATCAATTTGATATTTTATGAAAATGTAGTCAAATATTTGTGTTATTTCCTAGGAGATCTTTGGTTTTTCGTTCATGTTTTTTGTAAGATTTTTGAAAATTTTGTGATTATTTATTTTCTTATATTCTACCTTTACATATATTATTGTTTTCTGATTTATTTTTCTTGTAGTTTATGTTAATGACACGTTCTAATATAGGAGATTTTCCTCCTTTTGACCCTGAACCAAAGAGGATCTTACTTATGTGACACCGAGACACACAAGAGAACACTTTGAAGGAAGACACAAAAATCATTGAATCTCTTCTTGATCCTTCTTCTTCTATTGAAACCCAAATTAAAAATGAAATAAAATTTTATAATATGTTTAAAAATAAATTTACATTAAAATAACTAACCTCTCCTGATGTAGATATTCATCCTAAATACTTTCAACTATAAGGAGAGGCGCTAAATTTTTTACTTAAATATGGTTAAATTCACCTATTACCAAGACTTTATAGGCTCACAAGAGAAGACCCACAAAAGAATATAAGAAAATTCATTGTGTTTGTTCAACATTCAAACAAATTTTGATTACGAACAAGTAAAGATTATGGAATTCCCTTTCTCATTTGACGATATGGAAAACTATTGGTTGTATTATAATAATTCCCCAATTTTAGGATGGGCATACATGAAACACTTATTTTGTGAAAAATACTTCCCAGCCTCTCGAACTAAAACTATCGTGAAATAAATTTGTGGGATAATAAAATCACAATGGGAAATACTTCATGAATACATGGAAAGATTTAAGAGGTTGTGTTCATGATGTCCGCCCCACCAAATAAGCAATCAACTTTTAATACATTATTTTTATGAAGGTTTAATTATTATTGTTTGAAAATGATTGATTTTTCTATAGGTGGTAAAATATTTGGTAAAAACCCAATCACTTCAACGAACCTATTTGAAAACATGGCATGGAATACACTAGAATTCAATGTGAGGTCCATTGTACCCATTTGAGGTGTCTATGAGGTGCAATGTTCTAAGATTGAGAATAATTTGGATACAATGTTTGAAGAGGTAAGTATCCTTCTTTGACAACTTTCTCTTTACCAATGGAAATCCAAATATCCTCATCCCATCAATTTTGTAATCTGTTCAAAAAAGCCCCATTATTATGACCAATTCCCTCAACTGTGAGAAACTTTTTAGAGTTTTGAGGCAATATTTCCAGTGGACCTTATAACCAATACCATAGGCAAGAACCATACAGTCCATCCAACCCTGGGTAGAAATACAACCAAGTCTATAGGAAAAGGTGGTATTCAAACCAACCTCAACAACCATATAACCAACCATATTATGTATTCTTCCACCAACACCACCCATAAATCCCCAGAAACCATAGTTTATTTTCCAAAAACCCCCTCCAAAATCCAATATTAGACTAGAATTCATTATGAAGAAATGGTTGAAAATAATCTCCAATCCCAACAAACCACCCAAGTATCCATAAAAGACCTAAATACCCAATTCTTCCATCTCGTTAACTCAGTGAGGGAAATTAAAATTCATGAGTTGGTTATACTACCCTCTCCACCATTAGTAAACCCTAGGGATAAGGAAGATTTTAGTTCCATCACCCTTAGGATTTTAACATAACTTAAAATCCAAATAGCACCTCTATTAGAGTCATCCCTTCCAAAGGAAACCACTATCCCAACCACTGAGAATGGTCCAATAAAGGAAACCAATTATCCAGAGAAAAATACCCTTAAATGAAAGAGTGTATATGTTTATGAATCTCTTAGACCAACCATTATTCTTATATTTCCCCAAAGTGACACCCATCTAAGAAAACAAAAAAAAATTGTACATAACGAAGAAATCATAGAAACATTCAAAAATGTACAGGATAACATCCCCTTGATTGATTAAGTAAAGAAAATTCCACAATATTTTATGTTTATAGAGGAGATGTGTACACACCAATGGTGAATTCAAGGTTATGAAAAGGTAAGATTGGGTATAAATTTCTCCGCATTAATAGATCCTTCACTTCCCACCAAATTCAATGATCTAGGAACATAATCAATTCTTTGCACAATAGGTTATTATTACTTTTCCAATTATATTCTTAATTTGGATGATTCTTTAATGTTATTCATCAATCCATTTTATCTTCATTACAAGTTATGGCTTTGAAGCCCACTATAATTTTTATTAAACTTTAAAATCAGAGTACAACACATCTCATTGCTATGTTAGAATATGTTCTTATACAGGTGAAAATTTTAATTTTTCATAATGATTTTTATGTGGTTAAAATAAAAGATGATAAGAATAATGAATGTGCCCCAATTATATTATAGAGACCTTTCCAAAAAAATTTATAACTCACAATTAATGTCCACAATGGTATATTATCCATGGATATTACTAGGGATGTTGTCCACTTCAATATCCTTAATTCCATGAATCACCCCTCTGAAGAACACTCCTCTCTCTCTGAAAATTGTATTGATGTACTACCTTCCCCTAAAAAATTATATTCCCTTAATTCCCTTTCTGAGTTTTCATCATATATAGAAATACTAGGAAATGAATCATGCATATAATTTTGTACAGGTTTAAAAAAATGTCGAGCATGTTTGTTAATCGACGATTTCTTGAATAATGAAGATCCCATGACCAATGATGATACTACTAAGCTTGTAAAAGATTATTCTTATCCTTATGATGTTACCATTGAGTTCTTAGAGAAGATCATTGACCTCCCACATTCGTATTCACTCTCGTCAATCCAAATTCCATCGTAATTGGAACTTAAACAGCTACATCAAGATTTAAAATATTTATATCTTGATAATGGAAACAATCTACCTATCATCATTTCCAGTTCACTCCTTCTATATCATGAATTTCATCTTAAAAAACTTTTGATAGAGTATAAACAAGTATTGGGATGGACACTTTCTGATATTTCTAGTATTATACCATCAATTTTAACACAATAAATATTGTTAAATGATGAGGCTATACCAATGAAGCAGCACAACATTGACCGAACCCAAGCCTCCAATATGCTGTTGAAAAGGAGGTAACTAATTATTGGTTTCTTAAATCATTTTACCCATATATGATAGTAAATGGGTCATTATGGTGTATGTTGTTCCTAAATAAACTAGTCTTATAGTAATTAAAAATGAAAATAATGAATTGGCTCCCACCCGTATGTAGAATATTAGGAATGTCTGTATACACTATCACTAATTAAACCAACGCACTAGGAATAAACATTTCCCATTGTATTTCATCAACCATATTCTAGAGATTCTAAAGGGGAAGTCCCACTATTGTTTCTTTAATGGGAATTCTGGATACTTTTAGATCCATATCACCCATGAGGATCAGGAATAGACAACCTTTACTTACCCCTTTTGGATCATTTTCATATAAGAGGATTCCATTTGGACTATAAAATTCTCCAGGTACATTACAATGATTCATGGTTAGTTTTTATCATATTACATGTAGAGTTGTATAGAATTATTCATGGATAATTTCACTATTTATGGATACACTTTTGATTAATTTTATAGTAGTCTTAGTTCTATCTTATGTCATTGTATTAAAAATAATCTCATATTTAATAATGATAAATATCACTTCATATTGTGATAAGGTATAGTCATAGGAAATTTCATCTCTATGGATGGTATAAAAGTAAATAAATCAAAATTGGATGTCATTTATTCCCTACCATTCCCCATAAATGTGCGAGATGTGGGGTCTTTGTTAGGTCATGCTGGATTTTACCATACATTAATTCATAAATTTAGTAAGATCATGCTACCCCTCTCTCTATTTACCCAATAATAAAAATAATTTGTTTTTGAAAAATAATGTGATAAATCTTTTAATAAATTAAAATAGAGTCTCACATAACCCCAGGTAGTCCAACAACCTTAGTAAGATTTACCTTTTGAGAACATTTGTTATGCCTCTGACTATGCAACTGGGGTTTTCTTATCATAATGGGTTGATCAAGCTTCACATGTCATTGCCTATGCCTTATATACAATGGACCTTTCCTAATAAAACTACACCACAACTAAAAAATAATTCTTTGACACTGTTTTTTTGGATAAATTTAGGTCATACATTTTTGGGTCCAAAGTAATTTTTTTCTCAAACCATGTTTCCCTTAGGTATCACCTTAAGAAACTAAAATCCAAAATACATCTCATTCACTGGTGCTCCTACTTTAAGAATTTAATCTAGACATTAGTGATAAAAAAGAGTAGATAATGTGGTGGATCACTGTATAATTTCGATCCTCCCATTCTCGGATGTTGACTCATCGCCCTGTATTCCCATAAATGGAATGTTTCTTGATGAGAAATTGTAATGTGTATAATAAGTTATTCTTTGGTATGATGAAATATCAAATTATTTGGTAGAATCTTGTATTCTTGTATATTTCAACAAAAATCAAGTTGACCATCTAGAACAAGAGTCAGGTTGGCATATTTGGCATTACACCTACCTTTGGTGTAACACCCCAATCTTCCATTGTACGCTTCTCTTTAAATAATACAGTAGCGTGTATTGTATGAAACTTCGAGTTCTAACACTCCACAACCAATTTCACTAGCCATTATGAATAGTAATACCAAATTTTTGAAATTATATAAATTTTATCTTTAAAATGGACGTCATTTTTTGATTCATAATATCGAAATTATCCTAGGGTGAAATTTTGGTATTTTTCTGAAAACATTCAATTTTTGATGATTAGTGAAAAACACTAAGTTATAGTATAAAACCAAATTTTAATTTAAATAATTATTTATTTTATTTAAATTTATTTTAGGTCGAAATAGATACATAATACCTATATAAGTTCAATTTAATTCATTGGAGTCAGTTTATAATAATTTTAGATATATAAAAATGTTATTGAACTTTCACCGTCTTTTACCCATCTCCTAGGAGAATTTGAAAATTCACAAAAAAACGTAATTTTACAGCTTCTGTAAGTGTAATTTCAAAAATTTGAGAGACATAGTTAATATCAAGGAGTAAAATGTGGTTCAATAAAATAAAAATAATTTTTGGTGAATAGTAACTTTTTACTTTTATTTACCACGGTTAAAAGTAAATACGGTAATTAAGGGTAAAAATGATATTATTATTACCCTAACACATGTCCTAATTCTATTTGATAAGTATAATTCTACCAAAACCTTGAATCCTCAACGTAGGACACCGTTCCTCCCGCTAATTTGCATTTGAAGACCGATGCTACCAAGATTTCTCTTCATGAGGTAGGGAAGATAGGAGAAAACCCAATGGTTGCGGACATCTTCGGGTGCCTGAAGCGGGACCTGGGTGTCTCAAACGGGAAAGAGAATGCTTCAGGGCCTAAGACAACATGTATTCTGGGAATCCAAAGTGATCCAGTGACGCATGTGCGGGGGGGTGGCAGCTCAAGCAGGACAAGATTTAGGAGGGTCTGAAGAGGTGCGAGTCTTGGGTTCACTAGACCCAAACTCTTTCATTTCAAAAGCCTCATCCTCAAAGGCTGTGTACTCCAGTATGTAGGATGGTATTAAGGCAGGTATCAAAGAGACTAGCTCCAATAATCAGTTTGCAGTTTTGGGTAAGGAAGATAGTAATGCTCCTGTAGAATGGACTGAAGTGGAGGCAACTCAATATGAGGTTCCTCCTATGGGGATGGATCAACATGAGGAGGACAGTGATTCTAACTCAGAGTCAGTAGATTCCAAGGAAGTGTGCATTGCAGAGGATTATTTTAGGCACTCCTCCAAGAAAGGAAAGAACAACATCATAGACTCAGATGGATTTATCTAGCATTCTCAGAGGGCGTGAAGATGTAAGGACTATTCTAATTTACCTAGCCCCTCTGTTACAAGGTCTTATAGAAAAGGAAAATTTCATCTATCATGAGGGGACAAAAACCTCAAGAGAAAGCATAAAGGCCCTGGAAAGCATGTGGATTCAGGGCCTCACAAGGGGCAACAAGCCCATGCAGGCGAAGCAACAATTATGGATCGGGTGCATGCAGAAAAGGAGATTGTCGGAGTAGATGTCTCCCTGAGTAGCAATGAACTGGTAGAGTGTGATGATTGTGATATTATTATCATTTTCAATGAAGAACTATTAGAGCAGGAGTTAGAGGCCAACACATCACAGGAGGTGCTGAGAAACTATAGAGAGAAGATCTCGGTGGAGGAGTTTATTCAAACCTGGGACAAAGTGGCTGATAATATCAAAGAACTTCTTCACAAAAACCCAAATGCAAAGGACAACAATCTCCAATGGAGTCTCTATATAGGTAAGTTTTCTAAAAGACATAAATTTTAGTTCATAGAGTTTTCCATTACTTATGATGTTGGTTGACTGCATGTTGTTGAAACTGGATGGTTTCCCACTTTTTTCCTTAAAAGTGCTTTAATAAAAATATTATATGTTGAGGTTGAAAGCCATTTTTCACGGCCAACCTCTACCCAAATATTCTCTCAACTTCCCTCAATTCAACCTAGAGGCCTTAGTTTGATCAAAAATCCACCCTAAGGAGACCTTTTGATCAAATCAAAAGGAAGAACCCGAAGAAGAGGTAATGTTTTCACCACCCTCTTTCAAGTTCTTTTCTTCTTCCACTTATTATTTCATTGTTATTTCCATTCTAAATTAATAAATCCAGTATCTTATATATAATATGATGTTATTATAAATATGGTACAACCATATTCATTATTCTTTCCATCCTTTGAATTACATGTCACCATACGTGCATACATACGGCCTACCATCTCCACTTCTTGGTGTAATTATTCTTCAATAAATTATTATTTGGATGGGTATACTAATGATGTGTAATTGATGTAAATAATAAATATAACATGAAAATGATTATGTATATATGATATAACATCAAATTATATATTATTTTAATATCATAATAACAATATTGTCGCTTGTCCATACATACGGACAACCGTCTCCACGAACGCGATGAGATTCATTCCCCATCGTATCCATTCAAGTATAAATCTCATTTGATGATTACAAATAACGTTTAAGGACTTGATATCATTTTGGATATGAATAAGATACAACCTATCCATAACAAACATGGCTTATGAAACAAAGCATATAAAATAAAACGAATAAGTTAACACCCGAAACGACGATAATACTATGATATTATTAACAAATCAATGTTAAAAGATCATATATGATATCATATCAATGTATATGATTCTTGTATAATTTAATAACAACTATTTCACAATTATACAGGAGATTAAACTACCAACAACCAAGGAAAAGTACAAGGTAAGGGTTTATTTCCCAATCTCTTCATTATCCGAGGTTATTTATACGTAATTATCTATTGGGGACTCTTTATCATCCACATCCATGTTTCTTAAAATGTATTTCAAATCATTCATACTATTTTACAGACTATGGGTTTAAGTCATTTATAACCTTGTTTGAATTTTTATAAAATGATTATAAAGGGGTCTTTCTTTTTTTTCCAAACAAGGTCCTTTTTAACCTTTTCGACAAGAATTAAGGTAAGAATGTCTTTTTTTAACTTATACGGCGGTTGCAGCTATATTATACCATTATAAAATCTTTGAAGCTTACCATAAAATATTATAAGGATATTTTCAATGTAAATGTTTTATTTTATTATTATGTGACTTTTAAATAATTTCAAAAAAAGAGATATTTCTCTCAAATAGTTTTGATTTCATCTACGTAAACATCCTCTGATGGATTTTAAGCTTATTTGAATTTGATTTATTATGATACAAAACTTCCATATTGTATTAAAGGTTTTTTGATATGTTTAACTATGGATGTGTTATTTTTATACAATTCATGGTTTATTGAGAAATTATTTACATTTCGTATGCTAGTTTTAATATGAATGTTTATGTTTTGTTTAAACCTGTTCATATAAGTAATGCATTGGACTTAATAAGTGACGGGTGGAGCCCACTGTAGCTCCTCAGTGAATCGGTAAATCTCATGAGACAAACTAGTGTCTTGGAACATGGCCTTGACAAAATCTTATTTGTATTCTTGGCACAAGGCCTTGACTATGTTGTTATAATAGTCTGACATTATGCATTCCATCATTATGAAAGTTGTTATTGATATTTCATGTGATTATTCGACTAGAAGAATATCCATGTGAATAAGTAAATTGAATTATTTCATTTTACTTTTTCAATATTATTCTGAAGTTAATGTTTAAAAGTCCTTTGTTTTAGTTATACATTGCCTTAAATGTTTATGCTTATTTATGAAAGTTTCTGCTATATTGTTATCCTTACTGGGCATCTGATCTCACCCCTTTCTATGTTTTATTTTTCCAGGATGTGAATAAGTATTTTATGAATGACCTACACGGATAGTATGAAGGGATATGATTGTGGTCTATTGAGACAAGATGTTGTTGTAGTTTTTAACTTTAGGATGTAATGTAATCTTTATGAATGTATCTAGTGATTCTAAGGCTACTAAACTAATTGGTCTTTAGAGACTTCATATTTTGTGATCATGCCAAATTTTTTTAATAATGAACCAAATCTGGGTAACTGGGTTTAGGGTGTTACAGTTGGTGCACATCTAGTTATTCTTTATTTAGGCGTTGGGTTACCTTGAGTGAGTTTCAATCTACCTTAGGTTATTCCACACTCTTGATTGTGGAGACCACTTTGGTCCCAAAAAGACTACTTGAAAGGTCCTTGATTTTGGAATCTTTTGGCCAATATTATTTTGGGATGCCCATTTTTCTGTAAATATTTCCCTCACTATCAAAGAGTAGGGAATTCCTCTAAAAGAAATTAAATTACACAACAACCCTTTCTCTTTTATATAAATTTTGATCATTGGGGCATTGAATTTATGGGACCATTCACCAATTAATTTGGAGACATGTATATATTTATGGTAGTGGATTATGTGTCAAAATGGGTAGAGGCATGAGCCACAAGGATTTATGATTCAATGAATGTTGTGGAATTTTTGAGAACCCTAATTTTCTATAGGTTTGGAATACCTAGTATCATCAACAGTTACTAGGGTTCTTATTTCTGAAACCCAACGATGTAGTCACTTTTACATCGATATGGGGTTAGGCATCGAGTGTCTACTTCATATCACCCACAATCCAATGAACAACATGAGGTGTCAAGTAGAGAGGTTAAACAATTTTTTGAGAAAACAGTTCAACCCAATAGAAAATTTTTTATTCGTAGACTCGATGATTCATTATGGGATTATCGTACTGCTTTCAAAACTCCCATAGGAATGTAACCATATCATCTTGTTTTTTGAAAGTGTTTTCACCTCAATATTGAGATAGAGCACCATGCCTACAGGGAAATTAAACAATGAAATTCTAATACTTCTAGTGTAGGTTCTCAAAGGATGTTAAAAATTTAGAAGCTATAGGAAATTAAAAGAGACTCATATGATAGATCTTAGACTTATAAAGAGAGAACCAAGGAAACCCATGACCTCCTCATCCTACATCCTCAATTCCATAATGGGACGAATATACTCTTTTTCAATGAAAAGCTAAACTTGAATCCATGAAAGCTTCGATCCCACTATTTAACCCTATACACTATTACTAATATTTATCCATTTGGTGATGTTCATGTTCAAAATGAATAAACTAAATAATCCATCACTATCAATGGGATATGGTTGAAGCAATTTCACAAGGCTATTATGAAGTCCCCAATAGAGAAACTCCATGTTCAAAAAGAACCAACCAATAACTCCAACAAGGTTCAATCCTTGCTTCCCACATTATATTTTATTACAGTGAGGACACTTCACACTCCAGGTGTAAGGGGGATGGGTACATTCCTAATTTAGTTAAGAATTTTCATCATCTTTCCTCCTTTTCTCTTTTTAGCTTGTTGAATAGTATTATTACCTCCACCCTTTTCCCCCATCACTTTTCTGCCTGAATATTCATTTTTCATTCCCAGTTAATCATGGAAATTATTGAAAATTTGTGAGAAATGTCTCTATTTCGAATTGTTTTAACATTTTTTCACAGATGGAATGTGTGTTTTAGAATTAACTTAACATTGAGGTGTAAATTTTTCTATAAAATTGGTTGTTTTTTTATTATATAAATTGTTTCATCAATTTCAATCCTTTGATAAGAATTATAACTTTTTTGTGAGTAGTTTATGGGAAACTTGTGTCACTTAATTTCTCTACACATCTTTTCACCCAACCATAAAGTGTGATTTATTATTACCCAATATAAGGTGAACATATGTTATGTTAATATTTACTATATTTCCAAAATTATTTTCAAAAATTTTGTTCAATATATAATCTTTTTCATTACTATACTGGATTGAACTATGTGTGTTTACCTGTTATCTGACTGTTTCCCTGCCTAAAAAACCGAAAAACACAAAAAATTGGTTTTTAACTTTGGAAAATCAAAAAACACCCTTCCCCAACCTTTTATCTTTTTATAACTATTACAATTAGCGTAGTGAGGATATCAAACAAGGGTTTATTGATGAGTGTGATATTTTTTCATAGGTAAACTTATGAAGAAAAAAGAAATAATAAAAAATGAAGGGGTGATGAAATATAAAACATATGGGGATATCTAGGTTGGGAGCTTAATGTTTCAATTTCCTGAATTCTTAAGTGAGTGGATCATGAAATTTGATTGCAAATGACATAGGGAATGTTCGGTGCATAGAATCAGTTGAGTAGAAAAAAATTGAAAATAACCAATATTTATTGGATAGAAACTGGAAAGAATAGAATGAAATGGTTTTCACACACACACAAGGAGAGTTAGTGACATTTTTTAATTATAAATTACTTTCATAGATTTTTATCATGCATCTCTTATAATTTCGTTATGATACAATTTATGAGACATGTTTTTGCATGATCAATAAGAATTACTCCTTGGGGAGATTTTTTCATTGATAACATTACTATAATGAATTAAATTTTCATTTAATGGTAAATATTGATCAATTTTATAATAAATAAATGTATAATTTTTTTTTAAAATTTGAATTTAACTAGGAGTGAAAATGTTTTGGTGTGGGGGTGTGATCACACCACGATTTGTTGTTTTATTTCACCCTTGCACCACTGTGTTAAAATAGTTTAATATTTAAATTTACAAAGATAATAAAAATTTTCACTTAAAATTTGATTAAATTAATTAATTTTTATCACTATTAAAAAGGTAAATATACATTTTTTAGGATTTCATTGTAGGAGGAGGTGATTTGGAGGGTCAGAGATGATATAGAAAGAAAATGGGTTAAACTACATGAAATCCTAAGGACACTTGTCCAATATCTAGAAAATTTTGAGAAAACATTGAATCCAAAGGGATAAAATTTTGTGTTATGATCCAAAATTAATTGGTATAAAATTCATATCCAGACAACCAAGCTCAAATTTTCTATTTGGTGTTCTATATGAACCAATCTATCCAGGGAAACGAATCTGCACGAATTCAAAAGATAGGTTTGATATTTTTCAAATATCTCACATTAAAGACGTCCAATGGATGAAAAATTTCACATGTAGACATTAAAGATTATTATAAACAACTCTACTCTTTTTTCTAAGTTTTGATATGGATATTTACCAAACCAAAACTGAGATACATGTTGTATATTTAGATACACGTTCTCAAACCCACAACCCTTTTTGGCTATAAAATGGAACATTGGGAACCTCATTTGAAAGTTGGACCAATAGAGCGATGTAATACCAATTTAGAGTTCCATAGGATTTATTTCATCCCTTTTTAGGTTATGGAGATCCAGATCCTTTTAGGGATAACTGAAATGAAGAAGTAGATCCACTCTAGCTTCCTCCACCTCTGGATGGAAGGCTAAACTATGGGAGAACATTTCATTCATATGTATTTTACTTTTATTACGGTTTGAATGCTTTTTTTATTAAACCAAATGGAATTATCTTTACTCTTGACTGATCGATGCATGTTTTTGAGTGTGTGGCTTGTGTTGTTCCGATTGAACAACACAATAATAGTTTTATTCCCAACTAATATTTATATTTCAATTTGATTTGAATTTTATCATACCATGAATAAGATCTATACATTGGTTATACGATTTTAATGTAATGTTTTGGTCCAACATGCATTGATATAAATTCTTGGAATGTAATTGAGATTCTGATTAATTTCAACGAAATAATTACTTCAGAACATAATTAATATATAGAAAATATGAACTTTAAAATTTTATAGAAGACTCACAATGAACCCTTTTCCTCATATTTTTCAAAATCCACTAATTTTTTAACTATTAAACACTTTAAATTATGTTGTTCATTTTGAAAAATGTTTTCAAAACCACCCCTCTTTTAGTTATTTTTAATAAAAATACCCACTTAAAACCACAAATTCTTCTTGAGAGATAAAATAGGGTCTATCTAATGCTATAAATCATCTTTAATAACATAATCAGTTTGATGTGTCGTGAAAACGTGGTCATGGGTCCAACACACATAGCTCGGCCTTTTCTAGTGCTGCAAGATGGGCCTTATCTGCAATGTGACTTTTTTATTTATAGTATAAATTTTTTCTAAGATATAGAGATAAAAATATTAGAGAATGGATACTTAACTTTTCTTAGAACTCCCATTACAGGCTTTCAGCCTGATAAGTTTTATAACCATTTCACTAGCAGTTTAGGGTCTTGTGAAATAGATCATCAGAGGCTAAAGTTTATGGTTATACAACATTGATCAAATTTCATACTATTAAAGTTCATGATACACATGGACCTACTAGTAGAAAAGTATTTAAAATATTCTAATTAGGATTCCCATGGTCAAGAGTACTTCATCATTATTTTAAGTTGTACATGAGAATGTTGTAAATCATGGCTCATGTTTCCCAAGTCATGAGTAATGGTGTGGGAATTTTATGTTGAGGATTATCATGAATCACTCTCTAGTGATGAGCTCTACATGCATAATATTAGATCTTATAATAATTGTAAGACCCTTCTTGAAATTCCAAACAGACCACTAGTTGACGTGTTTAAGTCCCTTATATATATCCATCTCGTACATGAAAAAACATATTGAGATTTTATCCTTTACCAGGGTCATGGAAGGTTTATGGAAAACTGAGGTTATTTAGATATAAAGTGTTATTTATGGATTGAGTTTCTTAAAAGATGATAGAAGAATGTTAAACATTGGATGACCAAGGTTAGTCACTTGAGTTCCTTTGATAAAGAGTGATAATGGAATATGGTATGTGTGGTTTAATTTCATGTATTGGAGACACTCCTTCCATTCAATTTAATGTCTTGTGATAAGGATGTAATTGTTGTACAATTTAACATCATGTGACAAAGATATATTCATTGCAATATAATTTAAAGTTGTAAGGATGTGATTGTTTGGAACCAATGTAAAATTTATGCAATTGGTATTTAATGAAACCCTACATTACTCATGGAAATTTGAATTTAAGTGGAATAATTATCATTAGAATGGCATAAAAGTGGGTAGCCTTATGTTAGATCCCATTTTATATAGATCTATCTCATGTTAAAACAGTCCATACAAAGGTCTGATTCATACATAGGCGATGAAAGCTTGTATGAATCATCCATCCATACTCATTTTAAGGTCTTGCAAGGTGTATTTGTGTTTAAGGGAATATAAAATTTCAGTGTATAGGATTCCTTGGGTTTCCCTATGGATTTTTTAAGGAAAGGAATCATGCCATAATTAGTTATTTCAAGGAAATAAATTTTCATATATATATATATATATATATATATCTCATAAGTTAAAGGAGGAAGTATCTTTTTTGTAATATTTTGTGGCTATTTCTAGGATTTATAGATCATGGGAATCACAATATATCTTATTACAACATCAATGAATCAACGTGTGGTTATAAACTAGCTCCCCAAATGTATCTACCTCATATGTTGAGAGGGGTCATTTTTCAAGTTATACACAATATTTGTGAGGCTTCCTCTACATTGATCTAATTCTTGTATAGGAATGGATAATTAATCCTTACCTTAGTACAGAGCTATCAGGGATATAAAGTATAAATACAAAGTATCAAAAACTAAGGTATGAGGGGAATTTTTTTTAATTCATGGATGGTTTTGGTGACATGTGGTCTGGGCATCAATATGTATCCTATAGGGATATTAATTGAGCTATATATAGTTCTAGATAAATTATTGGTACCCTAATATAGATCAGATTTGTATACATGGGAGAGGGGCATGTTTAAAATGAAAGGGATTTCATCTAATGTAGTTTGGGTCCATAATCACTTATTGTCGAAGGTACTATTGAAGAAAAAGGATATCATATTAGGAGAGGATTTCACTGGTTGGGGAATTTCTATAGTCTCATGACCAATAGAGGATGACATATTTCAATATGGATCATGCACCTAGGATTGTTGTGATAGTTTTAAACATGTGTATGGGCCCAGGACAATATACCCAAGCATCACAAATATCTTGATAGGTTAGGAATCAAGACATGCGTAGTTCTTATAAAAAGAAACTCCCTATATAAATCAAGATCATGTAATGAAATGATGGAATTTTGAAAATGTTTTCTTTTTATTATACCACCAACATGGAAGGATAGGTATGGAATCTTGGGTCATAGGGAGGGTCTTGGAAGAATTTTCAATTTTTGTGCAAAGTGGGATCCAATTAATTATATATTCTTCAAAGATATCATGGGTGGGACTATATAAGAATACCAAGGAATAACTATGTATCTCAAAAAACCATGAGTTAGGATATACATATTTATTATATGAAAAGACTCACCTTGTAGATCTAGATCATAAGCAGGGTGAGGGAATATATTTTCCTCTTCCCTTCATGAGCCATGACATAATAGTCCGATAAGGGGTACTTATGTAGATTATTCTCATGTGTGGGTAAATGTAATTTTCATATTTCATTCAGGTATGGAGATGAAACATTCATCTCTAGTGCATATTTAAGGATAAAATGTCATGAAATTTTATGTCTTGTTTAATGGACTGTATATCGAGTAGTTTAATATCATGAAACTGGGACATATCATCGAGAGGAATGACTAATGCATATAATTTGGGTCCTCAAAGGAGATTCATACCCCCAAGGTGGAAGGTTTCAAGAATATGATATTATAATAATTTTTTGACAGTGAGTATAGTGCACAGATATGTAAAATCAAGGGTACCGAAATCCGCTTGAATAGTTGAGTTATGGGAAGTATAAATCAAAACCCATGAATATATGAGTCAATAGTAGGTGTAGAATTAAGAGTATAGGTAACGAATTTATAATGTTGGAATCCCATATTCCACATAGTCCTAAAAATAACTCCTGGATTTAAGGAGGGCCAATCCTATAAAACTAAAATATATACTATGAATAAATTCTTAACCATTATGTTATTCACCATTGAACTGTAGTGGGGACCCTATGGATTATCTAGTTCTTGTTACCAATTTTTTATAGGGTAGAGATAGTAACATTGGATATGAAGGTCATTGGGGTTCCTAAAGAAGGATATCATCTCAAGGAATCGGTTAGTATTAATTAATATATCACGTATATGAAGTTGTTCTATGGAGAGTATAATATTAAAGAAGGGTTCACATGCACTAAAGGATGCACTAGTGTGAACTGAATAAATTTTTGTTTCAAAGGGATAAAACTTGTGATTATTGAGTACATAGTTCTCTAGAGGATGATATATTAAACATGAAGACCATGTGTATAGTTTAACATCATGTGACTACGATATTATCATTGAGTTTAATTCCATGATACTAGGAAGTGGTTCTAAATATTTTAATAGAAAATAACTCAATCGAACTGTTTAGAGAAGCTCTCCAGGTTCCCTAGTCTCACAAGAGTCATTCTCAACATGATAAACAAGGGATAGTTGGTAATTATATTGTGTTTTGGGAGGGTGTGTGAAATATAATATGTAGGTATATACATAATTTTATATGAGTATAAATCACTGCATCAACTTGGTTCTCATAGAATAACCTTGTTGGTAGTGATTAGAATTTCTTACTGGGCCTAAGATAGAATATTCTTGTGTCACTATTTAACATTTGATGATATAAATCAGTCCACATGTAGTTCTTAGATAGAAAATTTCATGTATAGATTTGACCCATACATAGATAGGGGGAATTATTTTTTTACCATTCTCGATGGTCCAAGGATTAGGGAGCATGAACATCACTATGTATCTCATTACAACAGGAATTATCCACATATAGTTAATAATAGATAAGACTCACCAAACAAGTCTAAACTATATACAGGGAGAGGTAATTTTTCTCTCATCAAGCCAGGACAAAGCCATAATGTTGGTTACATAGCACATCGGGTATCCCATTGTTTAAGGTCCTCCCCCATGAACTATATCTCTTTACAGTTTAGAGTCTTTCCACAAGGACATGTAATATGAAGGTTTAAACCACTGATTCGTTCATTATCCCTCTTAGAGGTGGGAATGAATGTGTGAAATAAGTCATGTATTTAAATTTAATTGGTTAAATAAACATTGAACCATTAGAGAAATGGATCATGAAGTTAAAGGGGTCCTTTCTTCCATGACCAAAAAATCCAGTAGGCATAAGATCTAAGGTGTTGTGTTATTTACCAAAAAATCAAAGCGGGGTTCCTCTAGGAAAAAAAATATCCCCTAGGCCTAAGAGGTTAGGAATTTTTTTTCACTAGTGAATCCAACGGTGGGCCTATTATATTAGTCACACTCTTTTACCAAAATGCTATGAAATTCCAAGTGATTGTGAGACTATGTTTTTAAATGATGTAGACATGAAAGGGGTCATGAAGTTTTTTTTGTTGGAAAAGGGGGTATACAAAGGGATTTAGAAGCTCAAATAAGTTGGGTCTTCATTGGATATACATATCTTTAAATGAAAGGGTATAAGAAAGAAATGTCATAGTATTACTTTGACTATGTGTACAATGCACTAATGAGTATCATGTAATACATCTGATTTAATCTTGACAAACTAGGTTATAGAAACTATAAATCATAACCCAATAATATATGATTCAATGGGTGGTTGATACTGATGGGTATGAGTCATCATTTAGAATAGTGTAATACCATATTCCATGATGTTTGGATAATAACGCCTAGATTTAATGGGGGCCTCTCCTCTAGAAATAAAACATCCACTAGGGACAACATATAAAGCATTGAATTATTCACCATTGAATCCTAGAATAGTATTTTCAGATCATCCAGACCCTATTACTAGTACACTACAAAGGAGAACCAAGATTATATAGGACCAAGGTCCATGAGGTTCCGTGAGAAGTGCATCAACTCAAGAAAGTTGTTGGTATTAACCCAAATATCAATGATGTAAATTTTGGTCATGGGGAATATAATATACAATAATAGATCTAACACCATAAAGATTATCCCAATGTTCATTAAACATTGTTTGGGGGAAATCGGATAAAACATACAATTCTTTAGTACACAATCATCAGAGGTTATTATCTATTTAGCATGAAAACCTCAAGTGATATAGTTAAATGTTACATGACTGGAAATTTATCATGATTTTTAACATCATATAACTAGGACATTGTCATGAAATTTAACATCATGTGATGTAGACTTTGTCATGATGTTTAACATCAGGATACAAGGAAGTGGTCATGTAGTTTAAATTCATTCAACTTTTAAATTTCTGTGTAGTCTAACATCTTGTGACTAGGATGTTATCTTGTAGTTTAACATTATGCGATGAGGATGTTGTTCCCTATCTTTAAATAGAAGGTACATCAATCTCATTGGAAAGATAGTCCTTCCAGACTCCCTAAGATCTCATGGTCCATGTTTTACATGTGAAATAATGGATAGTTGGGTAGTCAATGATCCATGTGATGGTGTGTGATAGAAAACATTTTAATATGAGTGTAAATTTCTACATCAACTTGGTTCTCATCAAGAAACATAGTTGGGGTGATGATAACATATGTTTGGGACTCAAATAGGAGATTCAGACATCACTACATATCCTATGTAATATGAATCAATCCACACATAGTTATTATATAGATTTCTCATACACATTTATGACCCATAAACAAAAAAAATGGAACTATATATATATATATTGTGTCTAGGACCAGGTCTTGTGATCTATTCATCACTATGTATCCTATAGAAACAATAATCAAGATACACGATGTTCATATATTCCACCCCCTCCCCCCACATAGATCGAACTCAAACATGGGAAAGTCTCATTTTATCATTGCATCATATCTAGACAAAAAATTAGAGACTTGACCATCATAATTTATCTTGTGTTAATATGAATCAAGTCACACATTGTTCTTATAAAAATAATTCCCAAAACATCATGAGTTTTTATATAAGAGATGTAATTTTTATCATATTGTAGTTGGGATAGGATATAAGGACTTGGTGTCTCCATGTATCCAATAATAATATAAATCAAGCCACACATACTTATTATAAGTGACTATTTATATAGATCTAGCACACATATAGGGATGGGGGTACTTCATTTTTTCCCTCTTCACAGATCAAGCTCATACATATTGAATCTCTCAATAAGTAAAATCCCTACTCTAGAAAGAAGGAAACCTCTCAAGAATGGGGATTTGGTTCCAGAGCAGTGAAATACCATGTTCTATTTAGGATAATGTCGTCTGGTGAGGAAGTCCTCTCTACAGTTTAACATCACACCATAAAGACGTATTTTGTGTAGTATATCATTGTGTAGTAAAGAAATCAAGTTATATATATTTTAAATTATATATAATAGGAATTGGATTTCATTATGTTAGTTATGAAAATTACTTCTTAATAAATATCATGTTATTGGGGGCACAATTCATTTCCTATCCATAGAGGTTAATGAGAAATATCAATTGGGATAAACATAATGTATTATGTAAGGCCTTTCCCCTTAGGGTTCTAACTATGGAGGTTTCATCCAAGTTATCATCAGGGATCTGAGAACCAATACTAATTCTCTTTGAGTAATGTGAAAAGGTGAACCTTTTTTTTAAATGACTGCACACTCCGATTATGACGAACTTTGAGGTTGTGTAGCATACGCAACCTATTTCTGTCAAGTCATTCTAAATCATTCAGAAACTTCTATGATTATTCATCATCTAAATGTTTTCCAAAAATATCTATTCTGAGTGAGGGAAATTATATATAAATTGTAAATACTACCTCTATCTCATAAACTAGTGAATATGGGGTTTATTGTGTGGAAGTACACATAGTTGTACATTAGTCCCATAAAGCATAGAGGATCTTGTCTCCCCAAGACTTCTTTCCTTTGTCCACAATCTTATGGAGTATATTTTTCAAATTATTATTGAAGACATATATCTATCCATTTTCAACTACATTATAGTGGTATGAATGTTTGGAATATATTTTATATTTTTTATATAGTCTCTTTAATTCGTAATAACAAAAAAAATTTCCATTATCTATCAATATTGTTGGAGGAACAGAAAATCTAGGGATGATATTGGACTTAATGAAGTTGATGATATTCTTTTTCGAAACATCATTGAGAGTTATAGTCTCACCCCATTTGAATAATAAGTCGGTAACAATAAGTATTTACTTAAAATTATTTTATATAGATGGGGTATATAGTGCCTCAATATCTATTCCTCATATGGAAAACGGCCTAGAACACATAGTTGTCTCTAGTTACTCTGGGGGATGATAGTTGAAGTTTTTTGGAATCTAACATGCATGAAACATTGTATTGAATTAAAAATAATCTTACATCATTGATTTACATTAGTAACTATTCCTTCTAATTTGGTATGAGATTATGGTTCTATACTAGTTATCATCATAAGAGCTTACATGGACATCAACCATAATGGTAAGAATATCTCCTTTTTAAATGCATCTAAGGAGGATCCATTGAATCCCTGTCTATAGAGGAATTTTTTCTCATTTATCCTACCTTAAAGGGAGGATTTTTTTTCATGGCATCGTTTTTATTCCCTTTTGGATATATTTGAACAAAGTGTCCCATCTTAGTGTTAATCTATTATGGGATCTATCCATTTTTTAGTGTATATTAGCTCACCATACTCCGAGGTTGTGTTGACTTGATTGATTTCTTCTATGTCACAGATGATGCCAAACAATACTACCCTTTGGTGCAAGATGCAGAAAACCACATCATCTTGATTGGGATGGCTAAATTTTCTTGTGCATCGACAAAAGAATTTTTTGATCAAGGGACATGATATATTGTGGGTTCAAAAGGGAAATATTCCATCAATAATCTAACATAATCAATGAGAGGGGAAAATTGTTCTTTCTTGATGGCATACTCATCAGTGATCTATTGATTTGCTTGATTACTCTGTCCAAGTCCCCATTGATATTTTGGTAGTATATCTACAACTATAAGGCTAGATATAACTTGATGATAAGGTCATGGTATTCTATATCATTATTAGTGAAAACATCAGAAAATGAGAAAGAATAAGAAAAATTATCATTTTCTGGGAACAAATAACAATCCCTAGACCATCTTAGATTATCTTTATGTTTTAAATTCTCTTTAAAATTTAATTTATTAAAAAACCATAAAAAACCTCTCCCATGTTCATGGAGTGTCATGGGAATATAAAAAAATATTTTTCTAGAAGTTTGGTGTTTATGGAAATATTTTATGGGATTGATTGTGTATCATGTAAATTATATAGAAACATCCCTTAAAATTCCTTCTATAAAACAAATTTAATTTCATAGTATTGTAAAATTACTTCCTATATGTCTTAATGCCAAGTTAAAATTGGGCAGCCAAAAATTTCCTTGAGTGGGTCAACACGGGAGACTAGGTGCACCACATGATTCTTCAAATCATGCCTCATATTTTTTACTACGAATATGATAATTAGGAAGTTATTATTGATATTATAATATATATTCTCGTTATCCAGGATCATTTGGTTGAGGTAGTAGAGGTTTTTTTCATTCTATGCAACATTTTTTATGTGAGGAGAGCACTAGATGATAATTACTTCAAGGCCACATATAGAACATGTTTCTTTTCTTCTACCAGTGGAATCACGACCAGTGGGTGTATCTAGTACTAGTTAAGCTTATAGAAATCTTATATTAGTCCTCATCCAATTAGTAGAAGACTCTTTTATTCATTATCTTTGTAAAAGTGAGGGATTGTCCAACTAGGTTGTCTATAAAACATCGAATATAATCAAAGATCCATTGAAGTCCCCTTAATTATTTAATATTAATATAAGGTTGAATTTTTATGATTTCAACAGTATTTTCCAGATCAAGCTCGATTTCATGGTGGAATACCACATAGATTATGAATTTACCTAAAATTACTCTAAAGTAACACTTCATGGGATTCATCTTCAAATTGTGTTACCGGAATTTGATGAAGATTGTTTAAAGACTAGGGAGTAAATTTCAATGTTATGATATTTTACCACAGGTTCATCAACATAAAATTCAATGATTCATCCCAAAAGGGTTTGAAGATGTGATTAATGGAGAATAGATAAGTAGTGTCATCATTCATTAATCCAAATTGCATGAACTAGTTATAAAAGATCCTATTATTATCTATAAAGGTAGTGGTTTATTTATATTCTAGAGCCATTTTTAGTTTAATAGGCCATAAATACCCATCTATAAAAGAATGATCTTGGAATCCATTAGTTTCATTGATAAAACATTATGTGATCTGTTAGGTAAATCATCTTTCGTATATTGTCTATTAAGGCCTCTGAAATAAATAGAGACTCCAATAATCTCATTATTTTTCATTTCATGGATTAGTCAGACATTTTTGGAACTTCACATCTCATAAAAATATATATTTGATCAAATTTTCATCTTATGAATCTATGTTAGTAGCGTGATAGGATTTCATTCACCTGGATTCCGGGATAAAACCTCGGTGGTCATTGGAAAAGCCTAGGTGATGAGTAGCCACAATGGGATCTAGCCCGTGAATCTCTATATAATTTCAAGTGAACATGTATTTATTCTACTTTAGAAATGAAATATATATCTCTTTCTCTTTTAGATACATAGAGGAAGTAATAAATATTGGTCACAAGTCTTCTTCTATTACCAGATTCCTCTTCCTGATCTCATCGATGGTGGTGGATACGTCATCCTCAAATGCAGGAGAAGCATTCATGATGTCATATTATTATTCTTATGGTTTTGTGTTCATTGGGGAATCTTCAGTCATGGTGGATAATTTAAGATAATATCTATTCTTTTTTATATAATAGAGACAATGAGAAGAGACATTGACATCCTATAATTCTAGAGTAATTTTAGATAGATTCTTGGGATACATGTCTTCCATTATGTTGTTACCAAGGGAAAAAGAGGTATTTAAATATTATGTTTCTGGGAATATATATGGGGCTTTTCAATTTCTAATAATAAAGAAAGTGTATAATTAGATCCTAATATATAATTAATTTGACTATACTTTGATATACCCACTTCAACTGGAGATATTTCTATCACACAGACGTGGGGAAGTGGTGTTTTCATTCACAACAGCTTGATGGGATTGAGTCTACTTACTCGATCGGGTTTATAATAAGCACAAAATAAATGTTGACCATGCTCCAAGAATTTTCAAAAGTTTTTCCCAATCCCTTGGGAGTATAAACCGACATATCACTATCCATCACTGGTTGTTTTCCTTCCATCATATAGAAACTTTCACCAACATATATGGATTTGAGAAACTCAAAGGGAGTGTTGTCACCATGTAATATACTGACCTTCTCATTGATGGAGTATTTCAAGGATTAATGAAACATTAAAGGTAACACTGCGTGGCTATGAAGCCTATGTATTTGAAGTGGGGAACTATATTTTTTGTCCTTCTAGATAACCATGAACTCATTATTAGTTGCGAGATCCTTGAACCAATCCTTAAGTTTGATCGTTCTAAGGGGTTATTACTCATTCTTGTCATACCCTTGAATGATTAGTTTTGGTTGAGACATGTCTCCCTCACAAAAATCCAAAATTTAATAGGGTTTGGACTAAGATGAGTTTGATAATAAAACTGTTTTAAACCAGTTATTTTCAAATGTCAATGTTATAAATAATTTTTGAAACATACAATGGTCTGATGTGTTCATTTATAACTTATTCATAGTCCCGCCCCATGAAAGAGATGGTGGTATGAAATTATTCTAGAGTATTCTAAACTCAGTAACCCTCAGATAAATAAAATCTAACTAAAACTTATATGGTCCCAAAAGGGACTCAAGGAGTGCCTCTGTACATTCTTCTAAAAGATAGAGAGCATCTAGGATTGAGAGTTTTATTGGGATAGCTTCCAACTATTTTATAATTTCATATTTACATGCATGAGGTATTCACTTTCCAAATAGGGGTTTCTACTTGTCAAGTAATTTAGTTGATGTGGTGATTGAGGTAGATGGTACTAGTTCTTGGGTAGTATTTTAGTGAGAATCTATCACAAGTGGCATGGATTTCTCTAGAATACCCCTTTTTGGACAGTTTAGAAAATATCACTCCTACCAATAAGTAATTTAAAAATATTCATTTAATAGGATTACTAGAGGGATATGTGTCATCTATATTTTTTTGGTCTTTATTATGATCTCATCCATGGATCTCATTCGAGTATATGGATTTTCTAGGGATGTCATCAGAATATTGCATTCTTCTATGACTACATCGTCCCATATACATTGACTTCTTTAGCCTCAGCATCAGGCTCCCAAACTAGGTATAGGGAACCCATATTCTTGATAATTTTTATCATCAATGAAATGTTATGTTAAGTGAATAATGCTAAAAACACCAAATAAGTTCTCTTCATCTAATGAGGATTCTGTTTGGTGGGATGGTGCTCATTCTCCAGATGTTGAAGGAATGAAATATGCAAGAATAAAAGTCTATTGTGGAGTTAGGAATGACTCTTTTTAACGTTTCTTTTCATGTGTATAATTATTTCATCTAACCCTAGGATGCATTTTAAATAGTTTCTACCTTGGTTTTGGGAGCATTACAGTTTTATGAAATCATTCTCCTAGGGTGGAATGAACTTTGTCGACGATTTTTTGAGTCATCCAGTTATAGAACTTTTGTTCATGCCTAGTAGTAAATTCTTCACATCACCCTACTTTTATAGTTCATTGTTGGTCACACTGGTCACATGTGATGGGGATTTTCCCAGTATCACCTATCAATAATCAATTATGTTTTGAAGGATTTATTTAAACATAAATCAATCCTAGGTAGTGTAATCCAGTCTTCTATGAAAAGAAAAAATGTTAGAGCAATCACTGATGTTAACCACATTAGGTTTATTAAGATATGGTATATTTATGAAGTTATTTTCCATTTCTATTTTTAAATAACCAAAAAAAAATCTTTTTTGATGGAATAAACTTTATTCGTCCATTCCACAAATAGTTGGTGACCATTATCTCTCTTTAACATCAGTGGAGGTAGGTTCTAATATTGTTTCTACTCGGTGGGAGGTGTCACGTGATTCGAGGTCTAAATGGGTGGTCTGATTTTCATCCTTACTGGTTTGAGGTTGAAATCCATAGTCTCTCCCTTACCTATCATTTTTACCTTCTTTGTGTAAGTAGGATGATATTTGGCCTGAGTCTTCCAAATAACATCTTCTAATCACTATGTATTTTCTACAAATTCATAGAATCTAACTAGATATTTAATTGTGATTAAAGGTATATTCATATCATCTTAAATACTCTCATAATAATGTTCTAGCAATTTGTCTATCAAGGGTGGGATACTTAGTGAGTACGTTTGACCTTTCCACCTGGAGATAAAGTTATCAACTCCTTAATTTTCGCATTGTTTGCAATTTGTTAGGTCAAAAATAATTTTTTCCATAATGTAATGACTAATTGATAAATTAATTTAGGATGAAGGTATTACCACCCTATGATAGATCTTTATGGAAGGCTATCATACTAAATGGAGGATATCCTTACTAGATTTTATACATAAAATCGAGGTTTTTTTCCTTTTTCTATTCTTGAGGGCCCAGTATCAGGACAAATCAGGACCTAAAGTGTGTGAGATATTTTTCTAAGTATCCTATATTTTCGATGGTTGATAACATATGAATGATGAAATTAGTGAGGGGTAAAGTTTCATAAAACCATTTAGGATTCAAATATTTTTTAGGCTGTATGGGGGTGTTCTTCTTCTCCATGGAATCAATCCAAGAAAATACAGACTTAATGGTGTTCATGAGTTATGGGGGTATCTATATATTGAACAAATATAATGTATGGAGAGTAATAAAGGCTTTACGAAATGAATTTTACTTCATATACCACTGATTCCCATCTATTATAATATTCTATGATCACCTTAATAGGGGGATGCTTTCACAATAATGAAGGATGTTTGTGATCATCCCTAACTTTCTCATTTACGTAGACCATTTTCTTAGATCAAAAGTCATCTTGGTGCTAAAATTATTCTCTTTTAGGCTTATTATCTCTCTCATAGTGTGTGGGGGGGGGGAGATATATATTTTTGTATGAATGAAATACCCAGTAAGAATATTACCCCTAAGTAATTCCTCATTGAGTTTTCTAAGTTCTATAACTCATTACCATAATGTGATAGTCATTCATCTTTAGATAGGATTTTAAATATTCTAGGTGGTGAGTGGAATTTATCCATGCCATTCCCTTTATCCTTAGCATATATTTTCTTGAGGAGGTGGAAACTCAAATTTTGGAGGTTCCAGGTTCAGGATCCTTCCCTAATTCACTACTGGAAATCCAGTATTTCCCAATGGTTTAGAACCGTTGGGAAAGGCTGCAGAACCATTGGTATATGTTATACCAATGGTTCTGCAAACCGTGGGGAAGTAAGCCATTGGGAAAGGCTTTTCCCAACAGTTTACACAGAACCATTGGGATAGGTTAGAAAAAATAAACCTATCCCAACGGTTCTTCCAAACCAAACCGTTGGGAAATCAACAGAGAATTTTCTTTCCCAACAGTTTACAAACTGTTGGGAAAGGTTTTTACCAACGGTTCATAGAACCGTTGGTAAAAACAACCATTCAACAGGATATCCCAACGGTTTCAAACCGTTGGGATAGGGTGTTTTTACCAACGGTTCCTTGAACCGTTGGTAAAAACAACTACATAGAGCCTATGCCAACGGTTTTCAAACCGTTGGCATAGGCTTTGCTGTGTAAATTGCATAGCAGCCTGCAATTTGCACAGCAGGTCTGGTTTTTGGGCATTCACCCTCGGTTTCAATTCAATTTTCAATCCAATTATGCCCTCGTTTTCAATTCATTTTTCAATCCAATTATTGTACCTGTAACACATATAATGCATACATATAGAGAACAAACCAACACATACAAATAATGCAAACCAACCAACCAACACATATAATGCATCCTGAAAATATACACATCCATAATTAAAGTAGAATTCATAACATAATTATAAACATACATAATTCATTTAGAATTCATTTTAAAATTTAGATGACAATCATATGTGGAATCCGGAATTCAATTCATAATTTGATTGGTTTTTCATATACCATATATTTTTAATAGAAATGATATCCATTTTAAACAAAATACATACATCTGGAATGATACCGGTCACACCGTGCCTCGGATTGAGGCGAGGTTAACTCGTACACGTCACAAATGACTCATTGATCGTTGTCCTAAAGTATCAACATATTCCGAAATCGTTTGGTCGGTTTTCCGTATGTCAGTTGTTGTTTTCACTTAAAATGAAGTGTTTCTTAAATAAAAGAGAGACACTTTGAATGGTGTCGGCCACACCACGCCTCGTATTGAGGCATGGTTAACTCGTACACATCAAAAATGACCCATGGATTGTTGTGCTAAAATATAAACACAATCAGAATGCGTTAGGTTGGTTTTCCGTATGAATTTAAAATGTAGTCCATTTTAAAGAAAAGAGATACACTTAGAGTGGTCTCGACCAAACCGAGACTCGGATTGAGGCGTGGTTGACTCGTACACATAACATATGACCCGTGAATCGTTGTCCTAAATTTTCAACAGATTCCGAATGCGTTTGGTCTGTTTTTCATATGTTAGTTGTTTATTTCACTTATAATCTTGTCCATTTTATACAAAAGAGAAACAGTCAGAGTGGTACCGGTCACACTGCGTCTCGGATTTAGACGGGGTTGACTCTTACACGTCTCAAATGACCCATGGATCATTTTCCTAAAGTATCAACACAATCCGAATGCGTTTAGCCAGTTTTCTGTATATCGGTTGATGTTTTTCACTTAAAATGATGTCCTTTTGAAACAAAAGACATACACTTTGAGTTGTTCCGGCCACACCCTGCCTCGGATTGAGGTGGCATTGACTCGTACACATCACATATAACCCATGGATCGTTCTCCTACAGTTTCAATGGAAACCGAATGCGTTTGGTCAGCTTTCCGTTTGTACTTAAAATGTTGTCCATTTTAAACAACAGAAAGTCACTTAGAGTGGTCCCGACCACACTTAGATGACAATTAAATTAGAATTCATAACGTAATTATAAATGTACATAATTCATATAGAATTCAATTTAAAATTTAGATGACAATTATATGTGGAATCCGAAATTCAATTCATAATTTGATCGGTTTTTTCTATACCATATATTTTTACCTCAAATGATGTCCATTCTAAACAAAATACATACACCTAAAGTGATACCGGCCACACCGCACCTCATATTGAGGCGGGGTTGACTTGTACACGTCACATTTGACCCATGGATCGTTGTGCTAAAGTATTGACACAATCCGAAAGCGTTTGGTCAGTTTTCCGTATGCCAGTTGATGTTTTTCACTTAAAATGACGTCCTTTTGAAACAAAAGACGGACACTATGAGTGGTGCCGACCACACCGCGTCTCCAATTGAGGCGGGGTTGATTCGTACACGTCACATATGACCCATGGATTGTTCTACTAAAGTTTAAATGGAAACCAAATGCGTTTGGTTGGTTTTCCGTATGTACTTAAAATGTTGTCCATTTTAAACAAAAGAGTGACACTTAGACTAATACTGACCACACCGTGACTCAGATTCATCCCGGGTTGGCTCGTACATGTCACATATGACCCATGGATCGTTGTGACAAATTATCAAAAGATTACGAATGCGTTTGGTCGGTTTTGCGTATGCCAGTTGTTCTTTTCATTTATAATCATGTCCATTTTAAACAAAAGAGACAGAGTTAGAGTGGTGTCGGCCACACCGCCTCTCGGATTAAGACGGGGTTGACTTGTACACGTCACATATGACTCATGGATCGTTTTTCTAAAGTGTCGATAGAATCCAAATGCGTTTGGTTGTTCTTCCGTATGTCAGTTGATGCCTTTCACTTAAAATGACGTCCTTTTGAAACAAAAGACGGACACTATGAGTGGTGTCAGCCGCACCGCATGTCGGATTGAGGCGGGGATGATTCGTACACGTCACATATGACCCATGGATCGTTCTCCTAAAGTTTCAACGAAAATCGAATCCGTTTGGTCGTTTTTTCGTATGTACTTAAAATGGTGTCCATTTTAAACAAAAGAGAGTCACTTAGACTTATCCTGGCCACACCGCAACTCAGATTCATCCCGAGTTGGCTCGTACATGTCACATACAACCCATGGTTTGTTGGGATAAATTATCAACAGATTCAGAATGCGTTTGGTCGGTTTTACGTATGTCAGTTGATGCTTTTCACTTAAAATGACGTCCTTTTGAAACAAAAGACGGACACTTTGAGTGGTGCCGGCCACACCATGTCTCCGGATTGAGCTGAAACCACCGTGAAACATTCTAATTATTATTCGTGATGTGTACGCGCAGACGGCACGTCAATCGGACGTGCGGTTTGCACGGTACGACTCAATATTCGTGTTTTAAGTGATGTGCGCGCTTCGTAAACGCGCGCGAGGGGGGTCCAAATGGGCCGAATGAAGTCGGAATGGACTGAAATCAGACCACAAATACGGGAGAGTGATTTCTGAAGTGTTCGAGTAGACGGCACTTCAATCGGACGTGCCGTGTGCCCGCGGTGACCGACAATGCAGTTCTGGTGTCATAAACGGCCAAAACGGGCGTCAAACGGTCAAATTCATAGAAGACGACCTCAGATTGACCTGAAACCACCGTGAAACATTATAATTATTATTCATGATGTGTACGCGTAGACGAAACATCAATCGGACAAGCGGTTTGCGCGGTACGGCTCAATATTCGTGATTTAAGTGATGCGCGCGCTTCGTAAACGCGTGTGAGGGTGGTCCAAATGGGCCGAACGATTTTGGAATGGACTGAAATCAGACGACAAATACGGGTGAGTGATTTATGAAGTGGTCGAGCAGACGGCACGTCAATCGGACGTGCCGTGTGCCCGCGGTGACCGACAACGCAGTTCTGGTGTCATAAACGGCCAAAACGGGCGTCAAACGGTCAAATTCATAGCGGACGACCTCAGATTAACCTGAAACCACCGTGAAACATTCTAATTATTATTCTTGACATGTACGCGCAGACGGCATGTCAATCGGACGTGCGGTTTGCGCGGTACGGCTCAATATTCGTGTTTTAAGTGATGCGCGCGCTTCGTAAACGCGGGTGAGGGTGGTCCAAACAGGCCGAACGATTTCGGAATGGCCTGAAATCAGAAGACAAATACGGGTGAGTGATTTAGGAAGTGGTCGAGCAGACGGCACGTCAATCGGACGTGCCGTGTGCCCGCGGTGACCGACAACGCAGTTCTGGTGTCATAAACGGCCAAAACGGGCGTCCAACGGTCAAATTCATAGCGGACGACCTCGGATTGACCTGAAACCACCGTGAAACATTCTAATTATTATTCGTGATGTGTACGCGCAGAGGGAACGTCAATCGGACATGCGGTTTGCGCGGTACGACTCAATATTCGTGTTTTAAGTGATGCGCGCGCTTCGTAAATGCGCGTGAGGGTGGTCCAAACGGGCCGAACGATTTCGGAATGGCCTGAAATCAGACGAAAAATACGGGTGAGTGATTTGTGAAGTGGTCGAGCAAACGACATGTCAATCGGACATGCCGTGTGCCCGCGGTGACCGACAACGCAGTTCTGGTGTCATAAACGGCCAAAACGGGCGTCAAACGGTCAAATTCATAACGGACGACCTCGGATTGAGCTAAAACAACTGTGCAACATTCTAATTATTATTTGTAATGTGTAAGCGTAGACGGCATGTCAATCGGATGTGCGGTTTGCGCGGTACGGCTCAATATTCATGTTTTAAGTGATGCACGCGCTTCGTATACGCGCGTGAGGGGGGTCCAAACGGGCCGAACGATTTCGGAATGACCTGAAATCAGACGACAAATACGGTTGAGTGATTTATGAAGTGGTCAAGCAGACGGCACGTCAATCGGACGTGCCGTGTGCCCGTGGTGACCGACAACGCAGTTCTGGTGTCATAAACGGCCAAAACGGGCGTCCAATGGTCAAATTCATAGCGGACGACCTCGTATTGACCTGAAACCACCGTGAAACATTCTAATTATTATTCGTGACATGTACGCGCAGACGGCACGTCAATCAGACGTGCGGTTTGCGCGGTACGGCTCAATATTCGTATTTTAAGTGATGCACGCGCTTCGTAAACGCACGTGAGGGGGGTCCAAACGAGCCGAACGAAGTCAGAATGACCTGAAATCAGACGAAAAATACGGGTGAGTGATTTATGAAGTGGTCGAGCAGACGGCACGTCAATTGGACGTGCCATGTGCCCGCGGTGACCGACAACGCAGTTCTGGTGTCATAAACGGCCAAAACGGGCGTCAAACAGTCAAATTCATAGCAGACAACCTCGGATTGAGCTGAAACCACCGTGAAACATTCTAATTATTATTCGTGACGTGCACGCGTAAAGGGCACGTTAATCGGACGTGCGGTTTGCGCGGTACGGCTCAATATTCGTATTTTAAGTGATGCACGCGCTTCGTAAACGCGCGTGAGGGGGGTCCAAACGGGCCGAATGAAGTCGGAATGACCTGAAATCAGACGAAAAATATGGGTGAGTGATTTATTAAGTGGTCGAGAAGACTGTACGTCAATCGGACGTGCCGTGTGCCCGCGGTGACCGACAACGCAGTTCTGGTGTCATAAACGGCCAAAACGGGCGTCAAACGGTCAAATTCATAGCGGACGACCTCGGATTGACCTGAAACCACTGTGCAACATTATAATTATTATTCATGACGTGTACGCGTAGATGGCACGTCAATCGGACATGCCATGTTCCCGCGGTGACCGACAACGCAGTTCTGGTGTCATAAACGGCCAAAATACTGTCCATTTTAAACAAAATAGAGACACTTTGAGTGGTATCGGCCACACCGCACCTCAGATTGAGGTGGTGTTGACTCGTACACGTCACATATGACCCATGGATCATTCTCCTAAAGTTTCAACAGAAACCGAATGTGTTTGGTCGGTTTTCCGTATGTCATTTTTTGTTTTCACTAAAAATGAAGTCCATTTTAAACAAAATAGAGACATTTTGAGTGGTTTTGGCCACACCGCGCCTCGGATTGAGGTGGCGTTGACTCGTACATGACACATATGACCCATGGATCGTTCTCCTAAAGTTTCAACAGAAACCGAATGCGTTTGGTCGGTTTTCCGTATGTACTTAAAATACTGTCCATTTTAAACAAAAGAAAGTCACTTAGAGTGGTCCCGACCACACCGCATCTCTGATTTAGGCAAGGTTGACTCATACACGTCTCAAATGAACCATGGATCGTTGTCTTAAAGTATCAACACAATCCGAATGCGTTTGTTCGGTTTTCCGTATGCCAGTTGATGTTTTTCACTTAAAATGATGTCCTTTTGAAACAAAAGACATACACTTTGAGTTGTTCCGACCACACCGCGCCTCAGATTGAGGCGGGGTTGATTCGTACATGTCACATATGACCCATGGATCGTTGTCCTAAAGCATCAACACATTTTGAATGCGTTTCGTCAGTTTTTCGTATGTAACTTTTTGTTTTCACTTAAAATCTTATGGAAATTCATATAGAATATTTTTATATCATATTTAGTATGGATTAGATTTTAGTTGATCGTGCTATGAAACATTTCAGAGCTAATGAAATTAAGGAAGGTGGAGGGGCTTTCCGGGGGGCTGTCCGGGGGGTTGTCCGGTGGGTGTCCGAGGGGCTGTCTGGGGACCAAGGAGGAGGGTGGGGGGCTGTGCGGGGTCTGTCCGGGGGGTGTTTGGGGGCTGTTCAGGGGGTTATCTGGGGTTGTTCGGGGGGCTGTCCGGGGGTTGTTTAGGGGGCTTTCCGGGGGTTGTTCAGGGGGTTGTTCAGGGGTTGTTCAGGGGTTTTTCAGGGGTTGTTCAGGGGGTTGTCCGGGGTTGTTCAGGGGGCTGTCCGGGGGGTGTTTGGGGGGTTGTCCGGGGTCCAAGGGGGAGGGTGGGGGGGTTGTCCGGGGGGATGTCTGGGGGCTATCCGGGGTCTAGGGTGGAGGGTTGGGGGCTGTACGGGGGGGCTGTCCAGGGGGCTGTCCGCGGGTGCTGTCCGGGGGGGCTGTCCGGTGGGTGTCCGGGGGGCTGTCCGGGGACCAAGGAGGAGGGTGGGGGGGATGTGCGGGGTCTGTCCGGGGGGTGTTTGGGGGTTGTTCAGGGGGTTGTCCGGGGTTGTTCAGGGGGCTGTCCAGGGGTTTTCGGGGGGTTGTTCAGGGGTTGTTCAGGGGTTGTTCAGGGGTTGTTCAGGGGTTGTTCAGGGGTTGTTCAGGGGTTGTTCAGGGGGTTGTCCGGGGTTGTTCAGGGGGCTGTCCGGGGGGTTTTTGGGGGGTTGTCCGAGGTCCAAGGGGGAGGGTGGGGGGCTGTCCGGGGGGCTGTCCGGGGGGCTATCTGGGGTCCAGGGTGGAGGGTTGGGGGCTGTACGGGGGGCTGTCCAGGGGGCTGTCCGCGGGGCTGTCCGGGGGGTGTTTGGGGGGTGTTCGGGGTCCAAGGGGGAGGGGGGTTGTCCAGGGTCCATGAATGAGGGGGGTTGTCCAGGGAGTTCTCAAACATACAACCACTAAAAGACAACAACATCCATAAAAACAGACAATATATAAAAATAACTCAACTCCAATACTATACTACGAGTCTAGATAAAACCAACAACTAGAATAGATTAAACATCAAATCTTAGTAATATAAGTCAAAAATGTAACGAATCAATATGTCTCACATCATCATCACCATCACCATCATCATCATCATCATCACCCTCGTCATCGTCCTCCTCATCGTCCTCACCCTCCACAGCGCCTTCCTCCTCGCCTTCACCCTCCTCCTCGCCCTCCTCATCTCCCTCCTCTTCCGCATCAGTCTTCTCGCCATCATCATCTTCAAGCTGGACATCGGCCTGACCACCACTGGAACATCCACCCGGTGCACCATATATAGAATGTATCGACGACATGTATTCATCAATCATTGGGCTGGCCTCTGCTGGAAGTGTTGGACGTAGAACTTCAATAAATTTCATAAATGCACTGTTTGCCCTAGCAGACTGTTCTGCCATCTCTGTGGCCCTTTTCTCAGCCTGTTCTGCCTGTGCCCTAACTTGCTGCAGCTCGGTGGCACTACAACTCGTACCTGAGGCAGGCCAATACCTCTTCGAGGCTATCCTAGGTCGACAGCGTACTCTGCCAGAATGATCCTCTCCCAACACCTAATGTAAGTGATCAGATGGCCCAAAATTGTCTGCTTCTTGGGCATCGAGGGCCTCTAAAGCATCCTGTTACAAATATAAATATATTATTAAGTTGCGAAATAGATATTAAAATATAAAATCAACAGATTAAAACTTACAATCTGCTGCTGAGTCGCTTCGTTGACAGCACTTCCATCCTTTTTTCGTCTACTCGAGCAAAACAGTTTTGCTCGAGGCACACGACCTTCAATATTTTGTACTTGCCTCTACAATGACATTGAAAACAAAAGTTATATAAAAACTTTAGGAAATGATTAAATAATTGAGTAAACAAAAGAAAATATAAGTCGTAAAGAAAACTTATAAACAATTGTCATACCTACTACCTCTCATGATCCGGCATCGTCGTGCGTCCTAGTGTATGGAGGTATTTTTTTGCATCAATGTTTTTTTTATTGTTTCTAGATGATTCCTAAATAAAATTCGATAATGAAAAGGATAATATTAATGCAAAACTTGAAAGTTATTATTTAAATACCTCAAATGTAATTCATACCTTAAACTGGGTACTCGTCCAATGAGTAATCATCTGATGGTACTGCTCTATAGGACAATCATCCACGACTTGTACCGCCTCTAACTCAGTGCCAACTCTAGCACGCCATCCAATATACAGCTCATGCTTGTAGGCTCTCCAAACCTCGCCTAAATCCTTTAGACGTTCCAGTCGTGCACCCTCACCATCAGGAAAATTAAATCGAAGCTGAAATCAAAATATTAATTCATATAAATACAAAAATAATTCATGGCAATAAATACAACAGAATTTTTTACCCATATCTCTGCCCAAGCTCTATCTTTGACCTCATGTGGAAAATGTCTCCACGACAGCGGGCTGACGAGAATGATGTTGGAGTATTTGGCAAGTTTCGCCAGAAAACTCCGACATTGCTGCCCTGTTTTCTCAACCATCTGATTGTCTTCATTATATTCCACCATAACTTGTGTGCGACGGTTCCACACCGAACGCATGCGTGTACGGCCCCACCCCCGCCTCCTGTCAGTAGATGTATCTGTCATGAAAGAAAAACAAATATTTTATCAAAACATGTTATAATGAAAATAAATATTGCTATAAAAATTTGTTAGGTTTTTATAAATATACTTGCGCTTGTCTGATCAATGAGTGGCGCCGGATCCACAAAACCAGATGGAACACCCTCTGGTGGAACAGGAGTCGAAGACGATGTAATATAAAAGCTCGGAGAGACAGAAGTAGAAGGAAAAGAATATTGAACAGTTGTATGACTTGATGCTGACTGGGGAGTGAGAATCATCATGGGATGTGAAAATGATGGGGCAGAAGATGCAGAAGGTAGCGAAAACATGGCAGGCCTAAATACCACATGTGTCCCTAACGACACACCGGGATCAGAATGTGGGATGGCTAAAATGTCAGTGGGAGGGGTAGGGTCTAGTCAGGCACGTGCAGCTCTACGTCCACCTCTGGTACGAACCCTCAACGTACCACCGGCCTGAGTACTAGGACCAGTACTAGGATCCTCGTCGAATAACTGTCGACGTAATGGTGGATCCTACAAAAAAGATTACAAAAAAAATTAATCACATGAAATTATATATTCTGTAAATATATATATATATATATATATATTTGACTTAAAGTACTCACTGTAGGCACTAATGGTGGAATGCCCATCTCCTCCATCTGACGATTGTTCTCCGCCATTTTTTTCTTTGTCTCTCTTCAATTGGATGCATTTCCTGCATTTGAAAACAAATATGTAATTAATTAGAAAAAGAAAATTAATGTGTAAAACAAAAAACTAAATATATGAGGGAATGAGGGGATTCATTGGTAATTTATCTTTCAATTGTTTTAGAAGAGCTTGAATGAATTTAATAAAACATACAAGTTGTAATGTTCACCAAGTTAGAAATATTGTTTGATTTGGTTTGAATACAGTTCAATTCCAAATTAGAAAATGCAATTCAAATAATACAGAAACCAATAAACATTGAAAATTCACATAACGGTCAAGTCAGATAAAACATATTTGTGATCAATACTAAATAAATATGAATATTACCAACCTTAACAACCCAACTCGAGGTAAACCAGAAGAATTGAGAACATGGATGAATGATTCTATATATTTCCAACTACAACTTCAGGTTCACAATCAACTCTGACAATTGAGCTATTGGAGTCATCAAAAGAAATAAATGGATTGGTTCCAATGGAAATAGGGACAGTGTCAATTCCATCATCAGCATCATCAAAAATATGTCTTGGAATTACTTCAACTATGACACCAAATTCAGGATGAAGTTGATCTTTGACATAAAAGACTTGTTTAGCCATTGATGCCAACACATATGGTTCTTCGGTAGCAAGAGTGCGGGTCATATTAATTACTTGAAATCCACAATCATCAATAAATGTGCCATGTCTCGTCATCGAATCAAACCAATGGCATTTCATCATTGTGACTCGTCCATGAGAGTAATAATCCAATATTATTATTTTCTCAACGGCTCCATAATAACCCACATTTTCAAGTCGCGGTCTACTATCTGATGCACTGGCATAACAATCTGTTGTGGTAGTAACTATAATACCATCATGTTGTGTTCTCATGTTTTTGGCTCGTTCAGTGACAATAAATCTGTACCCATTGATAACAATTGATTTACACTCACGAACCACAGTATTAGGACCAAAAGCCAAAGCTCTTATTTCCTTAGAGATAGAGTTAGCAGACACACTCAATACCTGCAATATAAATGACAGTTAAACTTAAGTAAATATTGAAATAATTAATTTAAACAGTAATATTTTTACCTTCAATTTTAACCAAGCAGAAAACTCTTTGCTATGAAAAGTCTCTCTCCTTCTCAAAGATAAAGAACGATGCTTCCTATTTATCATTGTTTTATGTTCCCTATAGATAAAAAAATATGAATAGTTTAACAGATATATATGTAAGATATACATATTCAATTTTGTTACCTGATATAGTCATCAAACAAATCACAGTTGAACAAAACTGTGCGATGTGACATCTCCCGCTCTTCATGGCTTAATGTCTTCAATGTATATGATCCAGTAATTCCTCCTATTTGAGGAAGTGATGGAAAACTGGGTTCAATTTGCTCATATTGTTCTTCTTCATTTCTCATTGGTCTGTTCATTCTTGTAGTAAGATCAGACAAATACATTGAACAGAAATCCACACATTCTTGAGCTAAGTAACCGTTCACAATAGAACCTTCGGGATGATTCTTGTTTCAAACATAAGAATTTAATGTGAACATATTTCTTTCAGTTAGATACATCCAATGAAAAGAAACAGGTCCTCCAAGAAGTATTTCATTTGGAATATGGACAGTCAGATGCAGCATGTATGTGAAAAATGATGGGGGAAATATTTTATCCAACTCACACAAAATTAATGGGGCATCTGTCAACATTTTTTGCAAGAAAGACTTGGACAACTTCTTAGCACAAAGATCTCTAAACAAATGGCACAACCAAATAACACCCACCCATACATTATTGGACAAAAGATGAAGGATTGCTATTGGAAGCAACTCATGCAGTATAACGTGATAATCATGAGTCTTCAAAGATTTTAGCTTCAAAACTCTTCTGTTGACCTATTTAGATATGGTGCTTGAATAGCCATCAGGAACTCTAATAGTCTTTAATACTTCCAAAAATTGTTTTTTTTTCAGTAGGAGTCATCACATAAGAAGCACATGGAAGTTGCCATTTATTTTCACTGATACGCACAGGATGCAATTCTGGTCTGATGCCCATATCCACCAAGTCACGTCGAGATCGTAAATCATATTTTGTCTTCCCATTTACATTTAGAAGAACTGAAAGCAACATTTCACATATATTCTTTTCAATACGCATTACTTCTAATCAATGACGTAGCAAATTGGTTGACCAATAAGGCAAATCAAAAAAGATACTCCTCTTCCTCCAATTGTAACAGGTTTCTGTGGAAAAATTATTTCTCTTTCTAGATTTCATTTGACCCTTCCCGAATGAAAAACTGAAATCTTTCAATTCATTAAGCACATCAGTTCCAGACATACGCTGAGGTGGATCATCGGTCTCTATAGTATTATTAAATCTTCGACGATTCATTCTATATGGATGATCCTTTGGAAAAAATCGTCGATGTCCCATAAAACTGAAACTACAACGTTGTTTCAGTCTTCTGGATCGTGTATTCTTCATACAAACTGGACATGATAGTTTTCCCTTCGTGCTCCATCCAGACATCATTGCATAAGCCGGAAAATCATTGATCGTCCACATAAGCGCAGCACGCATCTGAAATATGTCTTTCGAACATGCATCGTATGTGCGCACACCCACATCCCAAAGAAGTTTTAACTCTTTTATTAAAGGTTTCATGTATACATCAATATCAATGTCGGGGTAAGAAGGACCAGATATGAGTATACTCATGAAAGTGAAAGATTTTTTCATACACAACCATGGGGGAAGATTATAAATGTGTATAAAAATTGGCTATGTGCTGTGCGAAGTAAGCATCTTCCCAAACGGATTAAAACCATCGCATGAAAGACCCAGCCTCACATTACGCACGTCTGGTGCAAAATCAAGATGTCGAGCATCAAATCTCTGCCATGCAAATCCATCTGCAGGATGAACCAACTCATCATTAGTCTTCTTTCTCTCGGTATCATGCCATATCATTTTTATTGATATGTCATCAGACATAAAAAGATTCTGGAGTATGGGGATCAATGGAAAGTGCCACATTACTTTATGTGGAACGCGGGATGGTGTTCCATCAGATTTTGACTTCCAGCGGGATGTGCCACATTTTATACATTCATTTTGTTCAGCGGTTTCTTCCCAGAATAAACTGCAATCTTTCGGGCAAGCATGAATTTTGTTTCTGGAAAATCCAAGTTCTTCAACTAACTTCCATGCCATATAGTGGTTTGAGGGAATATCTGCATCTTCTGGAAGTAAATCCTTCAAGAGGGTAAGAATGTAATCGATTGCTGTATTATAAATCCCATACATAGATTTTCCATGAAACAATCGGATTAAAAATTCCAGCTTTTTCATTTTATCTCATTGTCGATATACTAGAGACGTGGCAGCATCATTCAATTTTTTCACCCTATCAATATCATCATTTTCACTAGATGCATCAGTTTTCCACATATCGACGTCTTCTTGAGTCGAAATCCTTTCTTTTTCATGATGAAGAATAAACGGAAACCGATCATCTAACAAATTCTCCATTCCAGTCCTTTCATTTCGATCATCACCAATTTGAGATTTCATTTTTTCCCCATTGTGATACCACACAAAGTAGTTTGCTTGAAAACCATTTTTGGTTATGTGGTAGCTGACTTCTTCACGACTCAACCAAGGTCTACCAACACAATTGGAACATGGGCAGTGTATGCGACCACTATCTGAAGCATTGTGAAATGCAAAATCTATAAAGCTCTCCAAATTGTTTTGAAAATCGCTTGAGATACGATCGGTTTCATACATCTAACTTCTTTCCATTCTGTAAAAAGAATTCATATAAGTCATTTTGTCATAAACAATTCAATAGGATTGAACTTTAATAGAAAATACATTTAAGTAAACGATAAAGGAAGAAAATAATCATGGTATCAACTACACATGTGAAAAAAACATACTAATGTGTTATTGAAAAAATGTAAAACCAACAAGAACTTAATGTGCTATCACATTAGAGCATGCCTCATCCCATAACCATATTAGTAGGGTACCCTCGTGGACAGCCCCACCCACCCCCGTGGACAACCCACCCACCCCCGTGGACACCCCCTACCCCCTAGACAGCCCAACCACCCCCGTGGACAGCCCACCCACCCCCCTCGACACCCCTTCTCCCTATGGACAGCCCCCCACCACCTTGGATAGCCCGCCCACCCCCCTGGACACCCCTACCCCCTATGGCCAGCCCACCCACCCCCCCTGGACAGCCCGCCCACCCCTCCTTAACAGCCCGGTCACCCCCGTGGACAGCCCGTTCACCCTTGTGGACAACCTGTCCACCCCCGTACCCCCCCCCCCCGGGATAGCCCCGCCCACCCTCCCAAACAGCCCACACCCCCCTCCCCTGCAACCCCACCACCACCACCTAGACATACCAACCCCCTGGACACCCCACACACCCCTCCCCCACCAGGACACCCCACCCAGACCCCTAGGACAGCCCACACCACCTGGACAGCCCCGCCCACCCTCGTGGACAGCCTTTCCCACCCCCGTGGACAGCCCCGCCCACCCCCGTGGACAACCCACCCACCCCCGTGGACGCCCCTACCCCCTAGACAGCCCAACCACCCCCGTGGACAGCCCACCCACCCCCCTCGACAACCCTTCTCCCTATGGACAGCCCCCACCCCCTTGGATAGCCCGCCCACCCCCCTGGACACCCCTACCCCCTGTGGCCAGCCCACCCACCCCCCCTGGACAGCCCGGCCACCCCTCCTTGACAGCCCTGCCACCCCCGTGGACAGCCCGTCCACCCTTGTGGACAGCCCGCCCACCCCCGTACCCCCCTGGATAGCCCCGCCCACCCTCCCAAACAGCCCACACCCCCTTCCCTACAACCCCACCACCACCACCTAGACATACCACCCCACCTGGACACCCCACACACCCCTCCCCCACCAGGACACCCCACCCAGACCCCCAGGACAGCCCACACCCCCTGGACAGCTCTGCCCACCCCCGTGGACACCCCTACCCCCTAGACAGCCCAACCACCCCCATGGACAGCCCACCCAGCCCCCTCGACACCCCTTCTCCCTATGGACAGCCCCCACCCCCTTGGATAGCCCGCCCACCCCCCTGGACACCCCTACCCCCCGTGGCCAGCCCACCCACCCCCCCTGGCCAGCCCTCCCACCCCTCCTTAATAGCCCGGCCACCCCCGTGGACAGCCCGTCCACCCTTGTGGACAACCCGCCCACCCCCGTACCCCCCTGGACACCCCATACCCCCCTGGATAGCCCCGCCTACCCTCCCAAATAGCCCACACCCCCTCCCCTGCAACCCCACCACCACCACCTAGACATACCACCCCCCCTGGACACCCCACACACCCCTCCCCCACCAGGACACCCCACCCAGACCCCTAGGAAAGCCCACACCCCCTAGACAGCCCCGCCCACCCCCATGGACAGCCTTTCCCACCCCCGTGGACACCCCCGCCCACCCCCGTGGACAACCCACCCACCCCCGTGGACACCCCCTACCCCCACAATCTATTATCCAAAACATATCAAATTGGTTTGAACACAATCCATAATTCCCACAATCCATTATCCAAAACATGTAAACATTCATGATAGCCTCCCCCAACTCTGATTTACATGTTTTGAACACTCTCCTTCCAAACATTGAATACAAAAACATTAAAGAAGTCTTCACAAACACAAACAATATCCTATTTAGATATTAATTTCAATAATCAATTAAACCACCAACACTTGGAAAAAATCTATTCATTAAAACAACTACAACAATATGGTTGAGATCAAATTTCACCTACTGGTATGGGGGTGTACCTGTTAGGATGGGGGTTGCTGGTGTTCGGATTCGCGAGAGCAGTGGAGTCGGATGGGGTTCGCTAGAGCAGCGGAGCGAATAGATTAGGGCTCTGTCCGAATGGGGAGAGGAGATCGCGATCTGGAATTTGGGGGAAACCTTTTCCAACGGTTTATAAAAACCGTTGGCAAAGGCACACATTTCCCAACGGTTCCACTAGAACCGTTGGGAAAGGGCACACATTTCCCAACGGTTACACTGAACCATTGGGAAAGGGTTCACCGAAATTATATACCAACGGTTTAAGTAAACCATTGGTATACTACCATTGGGAAAAGAGAAAATTCCAGTAGTGATTCCTTGAACATGTATCCTCAGTTTGTGCATCCAGATTACCTACCTCTCTAGGTATTATTTTAATATTGTACCTCTATGAATTTTAATCTGGTTACACATCATTTTATAGATTTATGGTGATGAATTTCACTATGGTTTATTATGAAATAGTATCCACTTCTTCTTTGACAAAAAATTAGGGAAAAGTTGTACCACTTGTTTCCTCTTAAAGAGTTTCATAGGGGTCATACTTCTATCCTTTGGCCTTATTAGGTATTCTTAACTTATGACTTATTAATGGTTTGATTTCAATTTCCATTTTCCCCCTGTCATGAAATGTGAACAGTGATGTTGAGGGACTCTTTGGTGATGCGTATCAAATGGGCCTAAAATGAAATGGATGTCTCTTATGGTGGGAGTAACAAACAAGATGTCAAATGTTTATATTTATTCCCTAACCTGGAGAAGACTAATTCTCCTTGAGGTAATGGAAAAAATTCCCCATCCATGTGGTATGGTTCCAATTTGGAGCTGTTTTTAGAACTCTATGATCCTGCCATTGAGGATTCGATAACTCATGGGGTATGTTTGAGATAAAAATTATCCAATACCTTTAGAGTGGTTTTGGTTTAGAGTTTTCAATAACTTATTTGAGACTCTTTTGTGGTTTGATGACATTCGGGGTAGAGGTGGTGGTAAATATTATCCCACCCCTATTGAATGGGTACACACATGGATGGTTTCCATGGTGGATACCACTGTTATTCACTTTATTTTGTGTGATCATGTTCACACCTGGTTCGTGTGAAATGTCTGATAATTATGGGAGTCACTCACTATGGGGATCTTTAGGGAAATTCAGGACTTTGACTTCCAGGTTTAAAATGTGTCCCATTTTGTTGATAATATTAGATTATGAGTCTACTGGTGGCCCTCTATCTCCATTAATAATTTATTTTCATCCTAAATGTGAAGTATATTCAATATATTGACCATCTACCCACACATTACAAGGTCCCCTGATATCTCATATAACTATAAAATTACTGGATGTCATATCTAGGTATCTTTACTAGACTGTGGGTAGAGTGAACTAAAATGCTCTATACTTTCCCCAACCATGGATTTGAATGTTTGATACTATATTGTAAATGATTCACTAGAGATTTTTCATGTCGTTGAGGAAAAAATTCCATATATGTTTTTTAAGCTCTTTTTATCATAGATCTCATGTCATGGATAATACAACCATGTTTAGTTAGCAATAGAGTGTGTTTATGATATGGATTTTACCCTCATATATTTGATTAGGAGGTTTATATAATTCAATCATTAATGGGTCACCCTTATATTCTATCATAAGTAGAGCATTCACTCCTCCTATGTCTCATTTGGAACCTCATAGTTAGAAGTATAAATGGGCCAAAGTTTGGTTGAATGGTTTTTTTTTCTAGAACCTTCCACATATCTATGTTAGCTTCTACTTCAAGAAATTAATATTCCTACACCAAGTAAGACCAAAAAGGTAATTTATCTATATCTCTTTATTGATAATTGATCAGGCGCTATATACAATTAAACCTAGTGTTTTGAGTATCTCTTTACATGAAGGTGTCAAGAAAATGGGATAATTTACCCATTTGAATGAGAAAATATCATTTGGAGGATTTTTATGGAGTATTTTAGGAGTATAGTCGATGAAATACATGTCTATACTATCATGATGAGCACTTTCAAGTTGGTTATCACCTTATGATTCATAAAAATAGTTTTTAGACCCTCAAGGTGTTGCATATTTTAATTGTTCGTCCTTAAGGAAACTAGCATTAAGAAGATCAGAAATATGAACATCATTTGGCATTACGGTCTGGATATGATGACCTTCATGTTGGGTTTGAGTAGGGATATGATTCTATTGCATGATGATAATTAGAATATGCTGATGAGTTTATATTTCCATAGTAATATGATCCTGATACTGAGAAGATATTAGAGTATGTTGATGAGCTTCTTTATCTTCAATAGGGATATAAGCCTTCCTTTAGGTAGGTTTTAGAATATACCAGTCAATATTAGTTGAATCATTGGTACGGGCCAAGTTAAAATATGTATTCTCTATCAAACTATGATTATGGACCTCCAAAATGTGATAAGGGGAATGAGACTCATTTTTCATAGACTCTAATGTATGCTAGTGCAGTCTATCATTGATGGAAGTAGGGATATGATCCTGGATCTCGTAATCTATTGGAGTATGCCGATTAACTTCATCAATAGGGATATGAACCTACACTGAGGTGATTTCAATATTATGTTCATGGACATTAGTTGGAGAAAGGATATAAGAATAACCCTATGCCTTTGGATTTTGTCACTGGATTTATCTGACAGGAATGTGTGCATGTCCTCAAGCGTTTGCAAAATTTGTTTGACTACCCCTTGTTAGAATGAGAATATGTGTTTGTTCCTATGCCACTTACATTACTATAATATAATGATAATATTACATTATGGGAGAATGAATCTTTAATTTATTTGAAGTATCAACTAGTTTATGTTTATCATGGTGATATATATATATCAATGTTGGGATAGTAATATGTGATTATTGTAGTATGTGTACTAGTTCCAAAATATTTTGGCATAGCTCTTATGTCATTTACAAAATATAGTGGATATTTATCAGAGTATGTGTAAGAAATATTCCAACACATTCTCAGTCTCCAAGATATAATATAAAATATCTTCAATTGAAGTCGGGATATAATCCCATTATTTTCCTCCTTGTTCCATCAGAGTATGCTAATGGGATTCATGTGTGGGGGTAAGTATATGATCCTCCACCATGATTATTATAAGAATATGTGGGTATAATTGAAACTAGTTGAGTTGGGATAGGAGATTTATTACTGGATACTGCCAAAATATGCTGATGGACTTCATCTATCGAATTGGGGATATGATCCCACTTCCTTTGATTGAGCACTTGTCATGACCAGTGAGATCTCCTTGGTTCCAGAGTATGAGTTCCCAGGATGGAAACTTGTTGGGTAGTACCATCACTAGGTGACTAAGGGGTTCTGGAAGAATGACTCTAACAATGGTGTTTGATAGGAACCCTATTAGGTAGCTTCTAAACTAGTGTGGGTCCACAATTTACTCCTTGACCCAATTTTATAAGGTAAGGAAGGTTTTGATTATTGTTCTATGGGGATAGACTTTTGGAGAGGTTGTTAGAGATGATAGGCATTTTTGATTTTGTAATTGTCCCTGAGTAATGTGGGATTGTGGGTTATAGTTCTTGGGCACCTTTGAATGTGGCCTTAATGGTCTGAACCATACTGTGTCGGTGGTATTCACATACCATCGCTCTTTGTGCCCGATGTTAAAGTCACCAGGTGGGTGATGTTGCTTTTCAACCCATAGAGTTTTGTGTCATAATTAAGGTTCCAGAACATTCTATTGATGATGAAATGATCTTAGGTCGGGGTCATGTTTATGATAATAGAATCTACAGTCACAAAAACAATGATGAATAGGGTCTCCAATCAGTGCATCCTCGCAACTATGAAACATTCACAATTAACTATGAACAGGTAGCACAATTGTTTATTCTTATTGTCATTTTGGCCATTTACATGTGTGAGATTTTTTGAAATAGATTTTTTCATGAAAAAATAATAATGTTTTATTATTAAATGTTTCATTTTTGTTTCACTCTTTTTTACTTTGGATTCATGTTAGTTATCCGGTTTTGGCAAATAATATGATTGACACCTATGGGGATTTAGTTATTCTGTTATCACATGCTTTCACATCAATTTTTTCATCCTGTTTTCAAGAAAAAAGTAATGTGTGTAACAACTGACACATAATTATGGGTGATTGAGTGTGGTTTCAAAATAATTTTCATATGATCAACCATTTTGTCTCTAATGGAAACTCACAGTAGATTCTAAATATGTAATGAGTCATGAGCCTACTTTCCAAAGGTATGAGATCATTTGGGGTTTGAAACCTAATGATACTATGGATCCCACATTTTTTGAGAAGATGATATGTTGGGATCCTCACACCATTTTCTAAGGAATTATTACCTTCATTGGGAATCTATCATAGATTTAAGATATGTTCATGAATATTTCTAAAATATGATACAGGACAAGTTCCCAAAAAAACAATCAGTTGTTGAATCCCTATAAATACAAGAGGGAGCTTTATTAATGATCCAAACTGCATGTATCATAGGTTCTCCATCTAGATACCATTATTTTTTAACCACATGGGGATTCTTATAATTTGAATACATAATAATGGGCATTCTATAGTTTAATTCCATCTTGGAAGACGATTGGTGTTTCAAGATTGGAATTTAACCTCCAAGAGTTATCCTATGTATCCTATGAGAACATGATTCAAATCCTATGTAGTTCATTTATAACCAAGTCTTGTATTTTAATGCCATCTGTAAATGATATATATTAAGGTATTACGGATTTGTGATTGAGCTCAGACCTTAAGAATCCATCCTATGTATCATGTTTATTACAGGAATCGTATTTTCCATTGTTTGGTTTATCCTCAACCCATTGATAGGTAGGGATCAATAATTAATACTCATGGAAGTTATTTATCTGAATTTCGTTAATACAGGAATTACTTAGGGACCTACACCAAGTTTTATACTCTTTTAGCGATATATTTTTATCATGATGTTGAGTGGGGATTACACACTACAATTTCTCTACTTAGGGGAATTTTCATGATGTTAGTGATACGATTGTTGAAAATAACTAAGCTCATTTGAGTCATGATCTATGTGAGAAATAAGAGATAACAAGTGATCATATGTACTTCATATAGATATAGGTCTTACGCATTAAAGCAGCGCTGACAGAATATTTGACATAGAGATAAGGCCTTAGGAAGGCATCCTACAAATCCTGAATATAACAATAATCATAGTATTTATAGTTTAGTTTAGATTATTAATAAACTATTTTATGAGGACGAATGGTAAACCCATTTGGTGTGGTTCCCACAAACCATAGAAAGTGGATTACTGATAGATTTACACTGGTTTGGATTTACCCAAGAAAAATTCATCCCATGTCATTTAACACATAAATAAAGGGATATATGAGTGGTTTATTGTGAATTTTTTAATGGTATTAGGGTCTTATAATACAAATAAGGTTTCTCAAGTACATGAACCTAGTCTATTATAGACACTTCCCATATGAAGGTGGAATGCTAAACCAAAGACTCACGGTGGCATTTCATACAGTTTGAGTGTATATATCCAAGTGTTTCCACTAGAAAATGATGACATGTCTAAGGATGTGTACATAACATGTATGAGGATATCTGTGGATATATTCCTAACATTTCTGGAGACATCTCATGAACTAGGATAACATGTTCGGGGTGTGAAGTGTGATCCACTTGACATTTCCAAGGGCTGTCATGTAATAAAAGACGACATGTTCAAGGAATTTGTATAAACCATATGACATATCTTGGGTGTCTCTCCTAATCTAAGATAACAAATATGATATATGTTACATGATCATAGATGACATGTCTAAGAAATTCGAATGAACTATGATGAAATTTTTTGGGTTGTGTCGCATGATAGAGCTGACATGACCAAGATATGTCACATTATCAACACTGACATGTTTAGGGACTTCACATGAACCGCCTGACCTGCCCAGGGTGTGTCGCATTATTCAGGTGAAATGTTTGATATCTTTTGCATTATTGAAGCTGACATGTCCAGAGACTTCGCATGAACCAGACTGACAAGTATGATGTGTGTCTCATGATCCAACGAACATGTCCAATTATTGTTTCATGATCAAATATTATATGTTTAGGGATTTTTCATGAAATATATGACTTGTCTAGGATGTCATTTCCTGATCAAGGAATGATTACATGATGTTCATATGTATTTTCATGTGAAAATAGCGTATCTTTCTTCACATGAAGCTTCCATCATTTTTATCCTTTTTTACGTAAACACCCCAAAAGTTTCCAGGTATTTTTCTATGAATTCATTACATGATTAAGTCATCATACCAATGAAAATTTATGTTATATTTCTAAAATAATCGATATCATTCACGTGATCAATGAAATGACCACAAAAAGTGTATACACATACCATGTAAACCCTTAAATTACTCACTGGACTTTATATGGTGTAATACTCTTAGGATCACACAATCCTTCACTCCAAAAAGTTATCTATTTTCTATATGTGTGTTTCTTCATGTTTTTAGGGGGTTATAAGAATCACTTCCCTAAATATGTTTTGCATTACATGGTTATTAAATATCATATATTTTTTATTAAGACAAAAGAGGGTTCATTTTTTTCAATGTATCGCATGCTTCGCATGACCCCCCCCCCCCCCCCCCGCCCACACACACACATGCCATCAATGAAATCGTATTTACCTCACGTGATAAATTAAGAATGCATGATCACTCCTTAGTTAAGAAATTTCTTAAACCCATGTCTTTCCAAAGGGATTTATCCTGATCAATCTGGGGTGTCTAATCGGTTTTTCACAATTGAATCAACATGTCCAAGATCCCTCACGTCATTGATTTGACATGTCAAAGGGCCTTTAATGTGATCAGGTTGGGATGTTAAAGGGAATTCACATGATTAGTAAACTAATAACATGAATTAAATAATCCCTTCACATGAAAAAAAAAACATAACTCTTTTTTGCACAAGGGTACAATCATTTTCATACTTTATTAAATGATCTCCTTGGGTGACTTTCAGAACTATTTCAATCAGCATGTTTCATGATCGAAATGACTTGTTTGGAAGAATTCATAAAATCATGATGGATTGTATGGGTCCCTTTGTGAAATCATTCTGGTGTGTTGAATTCCCTTCACATTCCCAATTAACTGATCACATGAAACTCATAAGCACATCGATTTAAAAAACGTATCTCTTTTTTCATAAGTGTACTATCATTTTCGGATTTTATAACTTGATCCCTTCGGGATATTACTATACATTTTTTAATAAATATGTTATATGATCATAAGGACATTTCTATAATCCTTCAAAAGATTAGGCTAGCATGTGTGGGTCCCTTAACGAGATCAATTGACAGATCACGCAATTCCTATGACTCCTTCTCGTGATAAACCAAGGGTCATGCAATCACGAGTCCAATTGAATGTTATGTGATTTGTAAGCTCCATAAAATTAATCTCCATGTAACCATTATTCTCTCTTGTTTCTTTTGAGTGTAATATAATACCTATGCTTTGGGTGTTTCTCCGACACTAAATTTTCTTATACTCCTTTGGTGGGAATCCATAGTAACCCACCATAAAAATTAGTTAAATCTTATAATGAATAAATGGTGCCTGAATATTGATTTCATATAACATCATATTTTGAATAAAAAAGTGAATACTATTATTTTATTGAAATTATTTCATTATAGATAAATTGAATTTTTTTATAGCATGTTGGATGAAATAATTTAGTTGTGTTATCTTGGACTGAATTTTATAATAATTTTTAAATTCCATTGTTTTGATTATGATAGAGTATTGATTGTTAATCCACACAATAGATTATATTACATTAAATATAAAATCTTAATTGTAATAAACTAACCATTTATGCTATCACATTAACCTTTTCAAATTTATTATTCAAATTATTATGCTTCTTTAAGAGATTTAATTGACTAGTAGAGAATTATAAAAATTAAATCTTGTGAAAATAGGTTTATAAAAAGTGAATGTGGTTTAGTTGAAGTGAAAAAAACATGAATATTTTAAGAGATAACAAAAAATCAAACTTTTAAATGAAGAGATACAAATATCGATGATGAATCTCTATTGTTATGGGCAGATGATATTGATGATGCAAAAAATAAATTTTAAAAAGAAGAGTTGATGAAGTTAAATATCATATAGAAATTTATGATTCCATCGAGGTTGATGAAGATAACGAAACTAAAAAATAATAATATGAGAATGGATATGAATAATGTTGTAATTTTATGTTGGTTATAAATATAATTAATATATAATACATGTTTTAAATTATTTTTAGACAAAATTATTTTTGTATTTCAAATGTGTGGTGATAATTTTGATGAGATGTTCTATACCTTCGAAGATGTCTCAACATCCAACCCACGGGTTTTTTCTAGTACATTATTGACTTAGAGGGGTTTTGGTCTAGTGAGATTGAGGTTCTTGACACTATTCTTGAGAAATGTACACCACTTGATTATCCATCCACACATGTGGAGGTATATTGAGTTTTTTATTTTAGTTAGTTTTCATTAATTATCATTTATATTCATTTATTTATTTATGTACTAATTGTTTTATTATTTTTTATTTTTTCCCATGGTTTTTAACATATTACGGTTGGTCTGGTGGTGTGATTTTATGAATTTATTTTTCTAAGCCATGGGTGATGTGAAATCAAATTATCATTGATGTTCATCAGCATATGTTTTGATCATTATATGTAAAATAAATAAATTATAATTAATTATAAACTTATTTAATTATTAATGTTCTATTATTTAGTATTTTTAAGGTTTATGTAATCTCATTAATACAATCATGAGATTCATTATTTGGTTTTCATGGGATCTCTGAATGCATGATAATTCTCTTTATATTCTGCATAATTTGAGAAAGAACACCATGAAGATAGGAGGATCTATAGTTTTTTATGATACTCAATGTATCTGTATACCTATTACATCTCATATCATGTTTGGGATGGATTGTGCTCTGATTTGAAATTTGATAGTTTTCATAGAAAAGCATCATCAACCCAAAAGAACTGGGGGAGACAATAGGGAACACATGGATCTAGTAGTCATATATTTAGAATAAATAAATTACATATGTTAAGTAGTTTTATTTAATAATTTATATATAATTTAAATGTAAAATATTTATTTTATACTCATATAGGCTATTGAGCATCCTGATGTTATAAATTTCATTGTTTTTAAGAATATGTATATAGATCCTGATACTGAATATATTACTGTCATTAAAAAATTTCAGATTGTTGTTTGTTTTATTTTTAAAATTAACTAAAATTTATATTTTAACTATTTTAAGTTCAAATTTCATTTGAAGTAGGTGCATGAGGCAAAAAATTCTCACACACATGATGAGAGTCAGGCCAAGATCGAGGGTTAGGACAATAGTGTGATTTGATTTGTGGAGGCATTTTAGATGTTGGTTACTTAGTATTGTATCGAGAAAGTATGTGTGGTTGGAATCAATTTTTGATTGACTCATACCAGTTATTATGGAACTTCTCTATGGTCATATTCTATCTCAAGGGGTGCTCGTGTAGAGTCATCATCATCATCTATATATTATGAGAAAAAGTTATGATCCAATAATGAGATTATAGTGATCCTATAAAGTGATTTGGAGTATTACAAGAATCAATGAAAGGAACAACAAAACGAGTAGATTAATAAGTACATGTGATGACCTGTGTAGGGTATAGTGATGGAGTTCCCTCCACCTGGTCCTCTAGATGATCCACCACCTCCACAGTGATTGATGATATATTTTCTTGACAATCATATTATAATGAGTATTTTATGAACATATTATGTATAATATGGATATTAATTAAAATTTCTATAGTTTTATATATTTTATATAAAAAAAATTGTTGGAATTTTAGTTTCTTAATTTTTTTATTTTTATTTTTATTTTTATTTTTTCAGTTTTTTGTGATGGAATAATATTTTTGTAGCAATAGGTCACCTATGATGGATATTTATTTCTATAATAATATATTATTAGTGAAGAAACCCCTATTTAGTTGGAAATGAAATTTTTTTATATATACAACAAAAAAATACATGCGATAGGACTCAATTATGTCATAAACTTTTTTATGATAGACCATCATAAAAATAAACTATTGTGATTCCATTATCAGTCATTGGTTAATTGAAGTGGGATCCCATCACAATTTTCCCATTGTAAATATCTTAATTTCTTGTAATTTATTAGGTCTCCTGTGATAATGAGAGCCATATTTGGGGTCAATACCTGCACATTTTTATTAGCTTGTTCTTTTCAAGAAAAAAATCCTTGAAAGAGGGTAAAATATAATGACACAAGTTTTTGTATTTTGATCCTATGAATATTTCTATATACATATTTGTATTTTTCTACAATGTTGGTGTTGTGTTTTGGGTTTCACAGGACCCCAGAATTAATATATTAAAAATATTAATATAAATTACAGTTTTCACATGAATATTTTTAGAATAAATGGTTTTCTTATTGATAGGGGCCATGGATTGAAAATATGAGATCATGGTTATTTCTAGAATGATGGGTCTACTCTAGGTAAAATATAATGTTGGTTTTCATCAGGTGTTAGGTTTAGGGAAGTCGTTATCGAGGTGTTATGTAAAATTAAATAATTTATTTATTAATTTTTTATGGATTCAAGCCCAATTTCATCTATATATATGTCCATATAAAAAAAATCATTAGGGTTATCCACATAACTTTGTGATATTCGAGAGGAGGATAAATGGAGAGCTTCATTTGTATTGAAAACCTGGGAACAATGATCGATGACAGCGACTGAGGACAAACATGAGACAAATGATGATCACAATTGGATATTCACAATATTTGATAGATAATACATTTCTCACAAATGATAAATTTTTTGTTAAGGTGGGTCTTATTAGTTTTTGGATTTTATCCCTAGGATTTAATTTCTAAGAATGGATTTCAAATCTTCTTAATTTGAAGTGTTTTTCCATTATTTGCATTAGCCCATTTTTATTTTATATTCTACAAACAATTTTTTTATTTCTTTCACCTATATTTCATACCCTTGGTTTCCACAATTTTTTAAATATTGGGTAGTATTATGTAATCCTATGATGATCTCTCTTGATTCTTATGATTTACCAACCACATTTCTTCGCATTCTTCACTGTTTTCCTATAGAGTTCCAATTCAAAAAATTTTGTTTGGATTTGGGCATGATCAGACCCATATATTCATCATGATGTCTCCAAAGACATAGGATTGGTGTTTTTTCAAATAGATCAAGATGATTTTGTGGAGGTAGGTGATGGGTTTATGGACCGGGATCCAGAATGGCAACAATAGGCATGACGACTACCGTATAGGTGATTAGAATTCTGATTTCCTTCCACTGAAGGTTGGAAATCATAAAATGGAGAATATTTTCAAATTTTATAGTTTATTTTAGTGTTCAAATGATTAAAAGGGTGTAATTAACTGTATAAATGACATCCATATGTATATAGGCTTCGCTGTCTATGAAAAGTTAGAGTACACACCATGTATCTTGGAGGAACAGACACTAAGTATCATGATTTCAAACAAAGGATAGGATTTTGTATAAGATAAATATCAAACCCCATGTGTTTGGACCCACACACCATGTGACACTGCCCGAGAATCCATGATGTGTGCCAATAACATACGCCTAGGGGCCCTTGTGAACATATATATCATGTTCCCATAGAAACATTCCATGTTATGAGACATGGCTTCACAATATGTGTCTATGAAATGACATGACCAAGTGTATAAATGGGGTCACATTCTATGTAACCCAATGAAAACATTGTGTGTGGACACATTTATAGAAAATACATTTCTATAAGAGTACATGACCTTGTGTTTAGGAGGAGTCACATGTTGTGTGACCCTATGTACACACTGTGTAATTTTCCAAATAACTTCTACATTGTATATTTTTTTATTGGGGACTGGGATTTTGGCCAGTGAGTAGCCTATCATAATTTTTTCCATGTATAATGTGATGGTAGCCTTTATTTGGGAATCATATATATGACACGAGATGTTATGAGTGATATAATTCTTCAAATGTCACTTGGATGATGATAGTGGTTGGGTCCAATCATCAAAATGATGTTGGGGTTAGTACTCCCTTATTTAACTTGGGAGAAATACCCCATACTCTTCACATTGGTAGATCTGAAACTCCCCCACTTTATAGAGGTTAATATTTCTCTATCAATGAAGTTTTACTCCCCCATATTCATTTTCCCTCAACTGTGGAGGTTAGTGGAGAGGTGAAGGCCTTCCAAATTGATTCTTATGAAGTTGTTCATTATTCTAGGGATCAAAGATAGATCATTAGATCTACAGGGTGAATCATCATTCTTCGCCTACTGTGAAGATAGAGATCCCAATTTATCTCTTCATTAGGTTTTATTTTGAGAATATATGTTTACACATTCCATACCCACTTCCCTTATGGTTTGAGCTGACTATTTTTATTATATTTCTTCCCTCTAGGTTTTTTATACATTCTCATGGGTATGTATATACTCACCCCTGTATGGGATATAAATGAATGTGTTTTTTCTTTTGCAGATTACAGGAAGATCGACAGTCACTTCAGTATTCATAATATTAGAGGAGCACAATAGTATTGGATGTGTTTACTATGTTTGGTTGTTATATATGGATATTGTGAGTCACAAACTCTTTAGTTTTTCCCTTTCCCAGTAGTTGTTAGGTTGAGAACTCATTTCTAGTCGGGAATAAATTTTTCACCTTTATATATTTTATATTACCTAGTTTTGCTTAAATGTATTTCCTATATGTTTTTTCATGAATTTATTACACTTGAGAAGTTTCAGTCTTTGATTATATCATTGCACTATTTCATAGAGATAATTATGTTTACGAATACAGTTACTTTAGTTTGAGGCCTCACATTTCAGTTATAAGCCAACTCAGTGCTTGTTTCTATCCCCTGACCTATTGGATGGGTGATTGGGGTGTCACCCTTAGCTTGCTGCTGAGCTAGGAAGGGACCCATTGGGATGGGTTATAACAGAATCCCTTGTAAAAAGAGATGGCCTAGTGGAAATCATAAGACTTTTGGAGTGGAGTTTTTGTTAATTAAAAAAGGGGATATTTGTTCCCCGAAACACTATAAATAGGTTTTGTTTCATCTTTATCTTACTATTTTAATTTTTTTTAGTATTTTTTAAAATACAAGATTAGAATCATTAATATATTAAGAGAGGGTGGTTTTATGTTGAGAAAATTTTAATTACTCAATTAATCCATTCCAATTTTTAATCATTGGGTAACACCTATCTGACTAATAATTGTTATCAATGGTTGTTAATTTTGAGATTACAACTTTCTTTAATTGATGTTCAAATATCTCATTACAACAATGGATGATAACAAGGAATCCATATCAATGATCATGGATCTATATTTCATTGAAAACAATATAGCTTTTAAAAGTCTCGGATGGTTTTCTATTCGTAAAATTATGGTCTAAAGGTTTACATAAATGTAATTGGGACTTCTAAGGTTCCAGAAGGATATCTATAACAATTGGATGATATTGTAGAATGTGAATACAATTTTAACATTAAATATGTGTATGCATTCATATGAGGACTCAGTCCAGATGAGTTCAAGAGATTATCAGTGTGTTAAAATACATGAAATGTTTTAAACTATTTTAGTAGATTATGAAGGTACTAATAATGTAGGAAGAATAAGGTAAAACCCTACAGAATTGAAGTTTCACTCTTTCAGAATTATTTATGGGGAGGGTATCACTCATATGAATAGAAGTTTTTCTGAAATCATAAATAATGTGGCTACCTTAAGAACTCATGTTCCTAAACTTGATTAAGATCATAATGTTTTTAGAGTTATTCCTAAAAATGGAGTGGAATTTCATCCACCATTAGGCAATATACTACTGTGAAACATTTAAAAATAAAAGTTCTTTTTTTTGACACTCATGATGTAAGAGGCTAAAATGGAAGTTGAGATAGGATAACATAATATTCTTAAGAATTGTTTTAACTCTTTCAAATTCAAAGTATGAAAAGAAATCAAAATAACCATCTCTATCTAACTCACCCAATTAAGAATACTCAAAAAGTATAGATTCTAATGGTGAAGTTTCTCAACTTTTTAAGAAGTTCAAAAAGTTCCAAAATAAGATAATAGGATTCAATAAATAATTTAATAGTTAAAAAAGATTTATAAAAAATAACAAATAAATAATATTATAAGAATACAAGAAGATTGGACATATGAAGCCTAAATTCCCTCAACTACAATATTAAAATTAGTATGAAAAAAATACTTTAAGAAGGATGAATATAATAATAAATAAAAGTAAATATATAAATTCTACTTCGATTTCTTCAAAATATTATAGTGATGACTAATATTCTGAATCTGAATTTGTACTCTAAAATCAAAAATCTAACATAGCCTTTTTGGAAAAGTACTAGAGGTAAATTAATTTTATTTTTCTAAGAAAGAAACTACAAATTTACCTTCTGAAGAACAAAATAATTGTTATACTATATAAGAAGATAAATATGAAATATTTTAAAAGAAAAAAAATATATGAAAATGTTATGATGTTATCATCACTGAAAAAGATTCAGTGGATAAACAGATTTCATATTTAAAAACAATACTAGACTAATATATACTATAGTATTCTAATTATGGTGATAAAATTAAAATATTATAAAATTAGTTAATATCTTTTAATAATGATTTAAGTTTCTTTAAAAAATGATAAAGGTGCCTCATTCAAATTCTTCAGAAAAATAAAGAGAAAATGAAATAATTTGTATGGGTAGTAATGGAGAGAAGACTAAAATATATAAAAAATATTTTTTGGCTAGTATTAAGAAGAAAAACCTATCTAAAGTTACTTGTTTTACTTTAGAAAGATCATATACTATTCACATATTTGTATAATTAAAAATCCTTTATTTTTTGGTGTTATGTAAGACTTTATTTAAAAGAAATATGTCTAAATTTAGTGCTGGAATATCTAAATGCATAAGAAGTTCTAAAATCCATGGTTTCTACCATTACAGGACCGAAGAGAATATGGGAACCAGAATACAATCATTTTTTGATCTCTTTTTTAGGAAACAAGATAAATTTATATCAATGAGAAGTGGTATATGGTTAGTGGATTCTCAAGACATATGAGTGATGATTTTTCAAAATTTCCCTCATTTTCCAATTTTGATGGAGGTTATGCCACTTTTGGTAACAACACTAAAATAAAAATTATTTGACTTGGATTAGTGGAAAATAAAAATCCAGTTTGTATCAAAAAAGTTATATATGTTGAATGCTTCAAGAACAAACTGATAAGTATCTCACAACATTGTGATAAAGGTTATCCTATAGAATTTAATATTTCGTCTTCAAAAATCATTAAATTTAAAGCACCAAGAACTATAATTTATTATATTATAGATATTTATTCCTTGTGTAAAAAACTATAAACTATTTGAATGACGAAATTAATGAATCATTGATTTGGAATATAATTATTGGACATTATAATCTGTTCTATTATATAAAACATTCTAAGAAAAATTTAATTTTTAATTTTCCTTTCCATAAATTGGAAAAAAAAAGAAACTATGTGATATATTTTAAACGGGAAAGCAACAAGAGTAACCTTTTAAACTAATTAAATATGTTTCTACTTCTAGACCATTAGAACTAATCCATATTAATGTATTCAGATCTTCTAGAAATAAATTCCATGGTCATAATTTTTTTGTTGATTTTTAGTTGATTATTTTTATTTATTTAATTGGGTTTAATTTTTCAAGACTTAATAGTGAATATTTTTATATTTTTATTATTTTTTATAAGATGAAATAAATAAAATATATTCCAAATTTTTAAATTTAATAAGTGGCCTAGGGGGATAATTTTAGAATCATTTATTCAATTTATTTTTTTTAAATATGAAATTAAACATAGCTTCTTCAACCCTCTAACTCCTCAACAAGATGATGTTATTGAAAAAAAGAATAATATTTTAGAATAAATTTATGAAACTATGTTATATTAATATAGAATGCCAAATAATTTTTTCAGTGAATCTATTAACATAACATTTTATGTCATTAACTGAGTTTTAATATATCCCATATTAAAGAAAACACTCCATGAATTATGTAACAATAAGAAACCCAAGGTTGGATACATTAAAAAAATTATGTTATGTGTACATCTTAAACATCAAGGATAATATTAGTATGTTTGATCTAATGGTAAATATAAGAGTATTCCTAATATATTAAAATACTTCTAATGCTTATAGAATTTTCAATAAGAATCTAAAGCTAGTTTAAGAATAAACTAATGTTAAATTTGATGAAATTGATTCTTTTGATCAAAAAATGACTCAAATTGACAACATAAGTGATTTTATGGAAAACCTAGTACTTGAACCTATCTTTTATGAAAAAAGGATAATGATTTATAATTTAATCCAGAATTATATAGTCCTGAAGGGTTGGATTCAGAAGAACCGAAAATCAATATTCTTATTCAACCTAAACCCATTTAAAAACAATCCTTTATAAATAGTCGTCATAAATCTATATTTAGGTGTTATGACTAGAAGAGGTGTAGTAATCATTTCTAAATCTTCTTCCTTTCTTTCACACCATGAATCTAAAACCATGGAAAAATATTTATAAAATATAAATATAGTAGTTTTAATGTAAGAAGAGATGATCCAATTCAAGAGGAAAAATTTATGAGACTTATATAATAGATAATTTATTTATCCTATTATTTGAACTAAATATGAATTATGGGTGAATATGATGCTCAATGTGTAACAGATATAAATAAGGATAGATTAATTTCCAAAATCTATAATCAAGAAAAAGTAATATATTATGATAAAATATTTTTCCCTGTTACTAGATTTCAATCCATTATAACCTTTTATCATATGCATCACATATAAAATTTATATTATATCATATTTATGTTAAATCATCTTTTGTAAATGAATTTTTAATAGAGAATGTTTTTTTTAACAACTTTCGAGCTTTAATGTAACACCCCGACCCCAGTTACCTAGAGTCGGTACATTATTACGTAAAATTGGTATGATAACAAAAGTTCAAGTCTCGAAATACCGATTAGTTTAGTAGACTTGGAAACACTAGATACATTCATAAATGTTACATTACATCATAAAGTGAAAAACTACAATAACATAGTCTCCATAGTCCACACTCATATTCCCTTCAGATTATCCCTATAGGTCAGTTATAAAATATGTCTTCACATCCTGGGAAAAATAAAACATATAAAGGGGTGAGCTCAGAAGCTCAGTAAGGATAACAATATAGCGGAAACTTTCATAAATAAACATAAACATTTAAGGCAATGAATAACTAAAACAAAATCTATTTAAACATGAACTTAAGAATAATATGGAAAAAGTAAAATGAAATAATTCCATCTACTTATTCACATGGATATTCTACTAGTCGAATAATCACGTGCAATATCAATAACCACTTTCATAATGATGGGCACAATGCCATACTATCATAACCACGTAGCCAAGGCCTCGTGCCAAGACTAAAAATAAGATTTTGTCAAGGCCTTGTTCCAAGACACTAGTTTGAATAATGAGACCTACCAATGCATCTAGGAGCTATAGCGGACTCCACCCGTCACTTATTAAGTCTAATTCATTCCTCATATGAACTGGTTTAAACATATCATAAACCATAACATAATCGTATCACATAAAACATGCATAAAGGAAATATAACTTTTCCATATTTCAATCAGAAGATATAAATACAACACATTAATATAATAAAAAAATTATCAAAACCATATTCAATACCAAAATAAAAGAAAAGTAAAACATGGTATTTATTTTTCATTTAAAAAAAGTTATGGCTTGTAGAGCAAGCCGAAACACAAATAATGGTCACGACAGCGGAGAAGTCGTTGTCGCTGCATACGTATGACAAAAAAACATTCCCTTTTGTCGTTTAGTAAAAAACTTCATATAAAAAAATATTCCTTTTGAATAAATGTAAAAGTAAAAGGGGTTTATACACCGTATAAAAGAAAGTTGTGTATGAAACAAAATATGCCTCAATAAAAGGAGATTGAGACGAAGTCCCTAACCTCATGTCTGACTTTACTCGGTCGTTCTTTAATATCCTGAATAATAAACTAGTGTTAATATCTACTTGCTTAAGAACATTTTTCAATTTCATTATCCCTTTTATATCACTTATTACCATGTTATGAAAATTATGTAGACATTTAAGTTAATAACGGCCGTTTTGTCGATCTTTGGTACTTGAGTCAACAATAAACTTCTTATAATTACAAGTTGTTTATGTGGTAGAATATCCATTATATCAAGAATTATATTCATTATGTAGATATCATATATATCATATATATCCAGTAGATACATGGATTTATAATATTACATAACATTTAGAGGTAAGAGATGAAATGCACCATTCATGGAGACGGTAAGTCGTACGTACGCACGAACGCTACTTTCATTTCTATTTCATATTTAATAGAATGAAACATAATGATATAAAGGTATATTATAATTCCAGTATAATATCATATATAATATCATTAAATCCATCCTTTATACATCCCACATATGGCATTAACGATTCAAATCACTTTGAGGGGGCGGTAGTCCGCACTTCCTAAAATGAAATTATCGCGTTAACCCATAATGGAAATAATAAAGGTATGCCATAAATGAAAAATAAAGAATCATAAAAAAAACATAAACATAATATATATCATATATAGAAATAGTGTCATCATAATGGCCACCATGAGAGGTGTTAAAAGAAGATTGAACAATCATCGTTTCGTGAGGCAGTAATTCGCCACCCACAGAAAGAGTATGTTCTTTAACCATTAGACGAAGGTGTGTGTAAGTTTAAATCAAATAGTTCTCATAAAAAAATCCTAGTATATTTAAGATACTATTATTGATACAAAATAAATGAATAAAAATATTTTAGGGGGTTGGAGAAGCAAAATAATAAAAAAGAACATAAGAGAATACATTACCATAAAATTGGGTAACTCTTTTTTATTTGAGCCAAAGGCTTCCTTGGGACGACTTCTACCAAAAGTGAGGAATCTAAGAGTAGGATAGGGAATTTTAGAGAGTATTTGGGCAGAATTTTGTGGATCAAAATTCTTTTGAAGGTGTGAATATGGTGGTAGATGTGGGGGGGCTTTTATAAGAGGAGAGGAGGGGCACTTTTGGAAAGTCCAGAAATGTTACTTTATTATATAATGAGTTTCGAATTTTAAAGGTCCCAAAATTATATATTTCAAGGATAAGGTGATAAAGGTTCGAAAACTACTCATCCAATAGGTTTTTGACAAGTGTAAATATTAGATTTTACATTATCTTTTCATTTTATTTAAATCGTTTATTAATGAGGTAATCGCTGCATGATCATGGTGTCATAAAAACATTAAATTATTTAATGTCTAAAAATTATAAAAAAATATCATGATGTAGGAAATATTTTTATCTTTACAATGACTATTTATAGTCTAAGATATCATTGACATGGACAAAAATAAAAAAAAATTTACTTGGGTGATACATACTTTTGTAATACTTTCCCTTTAAAAAAATAATATAATAAAATGTCACTATCACCCAAAAGTGATTCCATGGGGTCCCAAAGTCTGGCACAATGAATCCAATGGTCAGCCATGACACAACCAGTAGAATTAGGACACATTTTGGGGTAATTTTTTATTATTATGCTATTATTTTATTACACTTAACTACCCGATTACTAATTAATCATGATAATTAAAGATAATTACCACTGTTACTATTCATAATGTCAAAAAAAAGTGTCTTAATTAAATAATTTGGACCTTATGATTCCAAATATGGAATCCATTTTACCAAATTCAAAACACAGAAATTGTATTAATTAATTTAAAAATTATTCCCGCTATCAAAACAAAATTGCATGTTTTTAAGAAATAATATATATCAAAAGATTGACAATTGTTTATGTCCAATTTTAAAGTGAAATTAATTATAATGACCGCCATTGGTTAAAATGGTAAAATTATATTTTAATTATAATTTAAAACCACTGAATAGTATAATTTATCACTATAAATTATTTTTATTAAAAATGTTGTTTTTATGTATTTTTCACTATTCATCGAAAATTGGATGTTCTCAGAAAAATACCAAAAATTCAACATAGGATAATTTCAATATTACGAATCCAAAAATGAAGTACATTTTGAAATATAAAATTTATATAATTTCAAGCGGTGGGTATTACTATTCATAACAGCTACTTTGATTGGTCACGGTGTGTTAGAATCTCGAACTTGCGTACAATGTAAGCTATTGCATTATTGAAAGAGAAACACACCGTGGAAGCTTGGGGTGTTACATTCTACCCTACTTTAATAAATTGCATCCTCTAAATTTTAAAATCTTCTTAGAAAATAAAAGGTTGAAAATAGAAAATACAATTGTGGGAAACTTACATCGTAAATAAGGTTAATAAAATTTATCCTTAATAAGAGGGAAAGGGAAATGAAAAATTCACCACCAAATTATGATCTCGATTAAGAGAACATTGGTGGAAATTAGAGACATATAATTGGAGTAAAAATGTAAATATTTTTAGGGATTGATTGAGGTCATCAATCACAAACAAATGTAAAATTGAGAGCCTCAAATCCTTCAATCTATGGTGATTTAAAATATCATCAGTTCAAAAAAACATATGGTATTAGGATAACACATTTTTTTAATATCCCTTTCCTAAAGTTTAAGAATTAATTTATTCATAGAATAAGAGATAAGTATATATATATATGTGCTTGACACGTAGAGTTTCAACCTTCAACTAATTTCTACCACAAACTCATCTTTCACTCAAAAAGATAATAGAACTCAGAAATATTATTTTTATCCTAATCGTACAAGTATCAAAATATTAACACATACCATTTAGATTAGGAAAACTATTTTGTAATAACTAGGGAATTCCTGTAGGCTAGTGGTAGTTAATAAAGGCCTGTCTCACTATGGTTGTGGGTTTGATTCCTACAGCTTTGTCCGACGCAATAGGTTATCCCCCGACCTGCAGGTTGTCCTTTTCCTAAAACTATAGTATTATAATATTCCAAAAATAATCTTTAGAAATGTTTTAACCTTAAACAATACTATCCAAAGTTCAACTTAATCCATTCCAACCATTATAGTTATCCAAAATACCTCTGTCCAGACTTTCTCTAAAAGGTCTCTAAATTCCAAAATCAATTATAACATTAGATTCCCCAAACAAAGTAAAGTTTCTCTTATTGTCACATACTAAAAATTTGATTACCTTTATCATATTAAAACCTTAATGAAAACAACAAGTACTGCAGTACAATACTTATATATATCACATTATTCTTATAACCATAATATAGTTCTTGAGTCCAAAAACACAAATATAATAATTATTCCACCTTAACTGTAGTAACAGCATAAGATTGGCCTTGATCCCTTGGCTTTTCTGAGGTAATTTTCCCTAATGCTTAGGACATTCATTTGCATAATTCCTCATTTCCATACAATTGTAGCATTCAACATTGATAGCATATTTCTTTCCCTTACAATCACGAGCCTGGTGACCTTTTTCTCCACATTTATAACAAACTCCCATTCATTTTAGGCAAGTACCAAGTTGATTCCTCCCACAATTATCGCATAATGGAAAATCCTTCATTCCCTTTTCCCCTTTATCGGTCTCTTGTTCCACTGTTCTCTTCTTCTCTTGCTTTACATTATCGTCATAAGATTTAGAGAATTCTTTTTCTATATTGATAGCACATGATACAATATCATCGTATAATGCGAAGGATTGTGATACCAATGCTCGATGGAGAAATGGTTTTAACCCATCAAAGAAAAGATAAATCTTACTTCTTGGGTTACGTATATAATCTGCAGCATGCCTCGCTAACCTTGTAAAGGTAGACTCATACTTTGCGACATTCTCATCCTCCATTTGTCTCAGACTCAGAAATTTCCTTTCCATATCTGCTCGATGGTCACAAGGAAAGTATTTTTCTAAGAAAATATTTTTAAACTCTCTCCATTACATACTTGATACTTCTTCATCTTCCTTTGTATTTTGAATCAATGACCACCATTGATCAGCATCACCAGTGAGATGGCAAACCACCATGATAACCTTTTCAATTTCACTACTCCCCAAGGCATTGAATATTTTCTATAAGGAATTTATCCATTGCTCAGCTACTAAGGGATTTGTACTCCCATTGAATGTTGGTGGTTTTTGCCTCATGAAGCGGTCTAACATTGATCCTTCATGTTGCGGATCAGGGTGCTCCATACAAGTAAGGTTATTATTCATAACCTGAGTGAGTTGTCCCAGTATGGTGATAAGATGATCAGCACCAGTTGTATCACCATCTCCACTATAATTATCTTGAGCAGGAGGGAAATCCCTACATGGAGTGCGTGCATTGATACGGTTTCCATTCCTGTCACTAGGCACCATTTCTAAAAAAATTCATAAACTAGATTAGTTTATGAATCGAAATACATAATAGCAAACTTGAAAAACAGTTTACATAAATTGAACTATTTATGGATATAATCCATAATCATAAAAATGTTTTCTTTGAGGAAGTATATACTCATAAACCCTTCATAAGGGTTTGTAATGAAAATGATAATTATCCTAATCATATCCCCTGGGAGTGTCATAACCAAGAGTGCAGCAAGGCCCATTATCGTGCACCACTTCTCGTTCGAGTCTAGCTCAAAGCGGTGTTTTTGAGTTTTACCCCTAGGTACATCTGTGCCAGATCTTCCTCTACCTGCTCGTATCCAGACAGGGAAGTGTTGCTCGGAAAACTCACAAAATCTCTATAATACCCAAAATTCTAGGATGTTCTTATATACTAATCCTCAAAGTCTATCTTAGGGCTATGTGTTGTAATTAGAGTTTTTCTAAATCTAGCTACCAAGGTTCATACTAAACTGCCTCTGATACCAACTGTAACGTCCTGACCCCAGTTACCTAGATTCAGTGCATTATTACGTAACATTGGCATGATAACAAAATATCATGTCTCGAAGGACCGATTAGTTTAGTAGCCTTGGAAACACTAGATACATTCAAAAAATTTAAATTACATCATAAAGTGAAAAACTACAATAACATAGTCTCCATAGTCCACACTCATATCCCCTTCAGACTATCCCTGTAGGTCATTGATAAAATATTTCATTACATCCTGGGAAAAAAATATAGAAAGGGGTGAGCTCAGATGCTCAGTAAGGATAACAGTATAGCAGAAACATTAATAAATAAACATAAACATTTAAGGCAATGTATAACTAAAACAAAAGCCTTTTAAACTTGAACTTTAGCATAATATGGAAAAATTAAAATGAAATAATTCCATTTACTTATTCACATGGATATTTTACAAGTTGAATAATCACGTGAAATACTAATAACCACTTTCATAATGATGGGCATAATGCCAGACTATCATAACCACGTAGCCAAGGCCTCGTACCATGACTACAAATAAGATTTTGTCAAGGCCTCATACCAAGACACTAGTTTGTCTCATCAGACCTACTGATGCATCGAGGAGCTATAGCGGGCTCCACCCGTCAATTATTAAGTCCAATTCATTCCTCATATGAACAGGTTTAAACATATCATAAACCATAACATAATCGTATCACATAAAACATGCATAAAGGAAACATAACATTTATATATTTCAATCACAAGATATCAATACAATACATTAATATAATAAAAACATTATCAAAACCATTTTCAATAAACAAATAAAATAAAAGTAAAACATGGTATTTATTTTTCATTTGAAAAAGTTATGGCTTGTAGAGGAAGCCAAAACTCAAATAATGGTCATGGTGGTGGAGAAGTCGTTGTTGCCGCATATGTATGATAAAAAAACATTCCCTTTTGTTGTTTAGTAAAACGCTTAGTATAAAACAATTCCTTTTGAGTAAACATAATAGTCAAAGGGGTTTATACACCGTATAAAAGAAAGTTGTTTATAAAACAAAATATGCCTCAATGAAAAGAGATTGAGACGAAGTCCTTTACCTCGTGTCCAACATGACTCGGTCGTTCTTTAATATCCTGAATAATAAACTAGAGTTAATATATACTTTCTTAAGAATCTTTTTCAAGTTCATTATCCCTTTTATATCACTTATTACCAAGTTATGAAAATTATTTAGTCATTTAAGTTAATAACGGCCATTTTGTCGATCTTTGGTACTTGAGTCAACAATAAACTTCAAATAATTACAAGTTGTTTTTGTTGTAGAATATCCATTATCTCCAGAATTATATTCATGATGTAGATATCATATATATCATATATATCCAGTAGATACATGCATTTATAATATTACATAACATTTAGAGGTAAGAAATGAAATGCACCGTTCATGGAGATGGTAAGTTGTACGTACGCATGAACGCTACTTTCATTTCTATTTCATATTTAATGGATTTAAATCATAATGATATACAGGTATATTATAATTCCAGTGTAATATCATATATAATATCATTAACTACATCCTTTATACTTCCCACATATGACATTAACGTTTCAAATCACTTTGAGGGGGTGGTAGTCTGCACTTCCTAAAATGAAATTATCGCGTTTACACATAATGGAAATCATAAAGGTATTCCATAAATGAAAAATAAATAATCATAAAAGAAAACATAAACATAATATATATCATATAAATAAATAGTTTCATCATAATTTCCACCATGAGAGGTGTTAAAAGAAGATTGAACAATCATCATTTCGTGAGGCAGTAATTCGCCACCCACAGAAATAATATGTTCTTTAACCATTATACAAAGGTGTGTGTAAGTGTAAATCAAATCCTTCTCATAAAAACATTCTAGTCTATTTAAGATACTGGTTTTGTTACAAAATAAAGTAATAAAAATAGTTTAATGTGTTGGAGAAGAAAAATAATACAAAAGAACATAAGAGAAGACATTACCTTAAAATCGGGTAACTCTTTTTTATTTGAGTCAAAGGCTTCCTTGGGAAGACTTCTGCCCATAGTGAGGCTTCTAGGAGTAAGATAGGGAATTTTAGAGAGTATTTGGATAGAGTTTGTCCGAGTCAAATGGCTTTGACGGTGTGAATAAGGTGGTAGAGGTGGGGGACTTTTATAAGAGGAGAGGAGGGGCACTTTTGGAATGTCAAGAAATGTTACTTTATTATAGAATGAGTTTCGTATTTTAAAGGTCCAAAAATTATATATTTATAGGATAAGGTGATAAGGTTTAGAAAAATTCTCATCTATTAGGGGTTTGACTAGTGTAAGTCTTATATTTTACATTATCATTTCATTTTATTTAAATAGTTAATTAATGCGGTAATCGCTGCATCATCATGGTGTCATAAAACATTTAAATTATTTAATGTCTAAAAATTATAAAAAAAATCATGATGTAGACAATATTTTTAGATTTAAAATGACTATTTATAGATTAAGATATCATTTACACCGAAAAAACTAAAATTGTTTTACTTGGGTGATACATACGTTGGTTATACTTTCCCTTTAAAAAATAATATAATAAAATGTCACTATCACCCAAAAGTGATTCCATGGGGCCCAAAGTTTTGCACAAGGAATCCCATGGTCCTCCATGATACATCCATTGGAATTAGGACACATTTTGGGGTCATTTGATATTATTATGATATTATTTTATTACCCTTAACTACCCGATTACTTATTAATCACGATAATTAAAGATAATTACCATTGTTACTATTCATAATGTCAAAAAAACAAGTGTCTTAATTACATAATTTGGAACTTATGATTCCAAATAAGGAATAAATTTTACCAAATTCCAAACACAGAAATTGTATTAATTAATTTAAAAATTATTCTCACTGTCAAAACAAATAGCATGTTTTTAAGAAACAATATCTATCAAAAGATTGAAAATTGTTTATGTCCAATTTTAAAGTAAAATTAATTATAATGACCACAATTAGACAAAATGGTAAAATTATATTCTAATTATAATTTAAAACCACTCAATATTATAATTTATCACTATAGAATATTTTGATTAAAAATGTTGTTTTTAAGTATTTTTCACTATTTATCGAAAATTGGATGTTCTCAGAAAAATACCAAAAATTCAACATAGACTAATTTATATATTCCGAATACAAAAATGAAGTACATTTAGAAATATAAAATTTATATAATTTTAAAAAATGGGTATTACTATTCATAACATCTACTTTGATTGGTCGCGGTGTGTTAGAATCTCAAACTTGCGTACAATGCAAGCTATTGAATCATTGAAAGAGAAGCATACAGTGGAAGCGTGGGGTGTTACATTTGAAAACCTTCATTTTCAAAATTCATTTTCCTAAATTACCAAATCATTGTATGGTTTTTAAAAATCATCTATATCTTGGTATAAACGATTAATTTCTTATCATTTTTCAAATATTTTTAATTTGGGGTTTTCAACTCCACATTTTTAAGAAAACATTATCAAGGGGTAATTAATTTTTTTTAAATTTATGATTAAGATTTTATTTTTTAATCAACAAAAAAAATGTGTAGTGAATTTTCAAAACTCATGAAAAATGAGTTTGAAATTAGCATGATCAGTGAGATAAAATATTTCATAGAATTTCAAATTTACCCCAAATATTATCGATATATTTTAAACCAAATTAAATAGACACTTTATTTACTTAAAATATTGTTACCTGAAAGTAGTAATAACTTTTTAACTCCTTTGAGTTCCACTATTATTCTTGAAAAAAATATATATAGAGTAATAATTTGAATCTTTCTTTATCGCTCCACTAGTAAGCTATCTATTATATTTTCATTATGACTTTCTTCTCAATTTCCATCAATTCAAAAAAAACTTTTTCAACTACTATTAAAATAATTTTAAGATATTCGAGGGGAATAATTTATTAACCCTTACTTATTCCAAAAAACAATGGAATTGATTTAACTTCAAATTCAAATGATAAATTTAGTGGGTGTAGGATTGATAGAATGAGTGCCTCATGAACTTTTCACTTTTTGGAAAAATATTTAGTTTCTATGTAAAGTAAGAAGCAACAAACTATTGTATTATCTACTACAGAAGATAAATAAATTATATCTGGTTGATTTTGTGAACAATTATTTAGATGAAACACACATTTATGGATTTTCAATTAAATTTTGAATATATACCAGTCAAATTTTATAACACTAGTGTTATATACATTTCAAAAAAACATAGTAAATAAATTTAGAACAAAGAACATATATTTAATACATCAGTTCTTATGAGATCATTCACAAAAAAGAAATATCATATTAGAATTTATTTGTAAAAATTAAATTAGTATAATTTATTACAAACCCATTTTCTTCTGATCGGTTTGATTTCATTAAATGGGAGTTATTTTTATTTTTATCTTAAATTATTTCATGTGATATTCACTCATTTAAAAATTAAATTTTTTATGTTTTTATATGTGTGAATATATATATATTTAATATTTTCTTATCCATTTTTCATTATATATTTTTATTTATTTCATTATATTTCAAAGAGTGACATGTTACTATTTTTTTATTATTATTTTTCATGCCACTAAATTATGTCCTTTTGTATATCTTAACATAGAGAGATTAAATCATTGCTTCACATGAAAGCATTAAACCATTTATAACCTCAAAGATTATTACTTTATCCTCAAACTTGTATTTCCCAATATCCTTCCAAAATAACATTCGTTTATCTTCATTGATTATGGGAAAGATTAATCACTCAGATACTACATCTTCCAGTTTCTTGAAGAGACCGATGATGTTGAGAATGATGATTAGTGATAAATTAATCGATTTCATTTGGTTTTTTAAAAATGAAATGTTTTTGAAGAAATAAGTGAATCATCAAGGATGGTTGTATGTTAATGAAGAAAATAAAAGGAATTTATTCTATGAAAAATAATTATGAGAATTTTATTATCATGCAGTCTATAATTATTGAGATAATAAAGACTTAGTTACCATGATAGTGAATCAAAAAGAGTTTTTGATATATTCTGTGGAAATGGAAAGAGTTTTCCAGTATTCACATAAGTGATGTTTTAACTTAAATACCTATTTTGATGTTTTCAATTATTTTATCCCTCCTGAGATCATGAAATATCTATTTTGAGTTTCATATGTAGAGAATAAAGTTATCAAGGACCTTAAGATAAAATATTAAAGTTCTAGTTATGTTTATTTAATATGCAATCTCTTAGTGAGATTATAGGTTTGAGAAGATCTTATTTTAAGATATTTCATTATTGTATCTATTCTTGATAGTGAAGCGCATCAGTATTTAAAGATTCATTATGAATTATTAATTTAATTTTTAAAATAATTATTTAAATTTACATCCTTTTTGGTTGATTTTGAAGCTTATCTTCGTAAAAGTTGGCATTTATTTGAACGACGAAATGAATTACTATTTTCATTGCCTAAAAAATACTAGATCAATAGTACTCAAGAATAGTGGGTACTTATTGAGTTGTTATTTAATGAAATTTTTTCTAATTGGATCTGAATAAGTTATTGAAGTGTACCTCTATGTAGTTTAGGGGGAGAATTGTAATGAAATTGTTGTTACTAAAATAAAAAGTTAATTTTCTATAAACCTATAATTGGAAGATCATATTATTAATTTATCTATTTTATATGGAATTATTATATTAAAATATGTTATTTATGATGAAATTAAATATAAATTTACTAATAGTGCTAGGAAATCACTTTAGGGAGTTGAATCAGTGGTGATTCAGGTTTTGGTTCAGATGCCTGTAATTGATGATGTCTCTCCTCTAATTACTAAGGATGAGAATCTAGGAAAATATTTTCCAGATAATGGTGTTATTTTTCTTCTAATAGAGAAATATTTGATGTAAACATAAATAATTTGTTTACCAAGGATAACAAATTACAACCTCTTCAGTTGCAGGTGCACTTCCTTTATTTTATGTTTCTAGGCCTACAAAATTTGAAAGGCTAGTTAAGAAAGGAGACGATTCATTTTGGTTGAAGTTATTTTATGGTATTATAAGAAGAAAATAAAATATATAATTTGGATTTTTATTTAGACTACTGGTGGATAAATAATATATTTTCAACTAAACCCCCTCTCGTATAATAGAATAGATAAGTTACATCTCCTACTCGAGTTAAATTCATGTATAGTAGCACTGACGTGCACACTACTTATAACAGCCCTAATATTTATTTCACATTAATATATGATTTATTACATAAAATTACACTTAATAAAACCCAAAATATTTATAATTGTAATGTATTTTGGAATTGGGTATATATAATAACATCTTGAACATTGGATACAATGACATTATTAAAAACATCTTTAACATGCTTATAAAATTCTATGGCTTTTTAAAACTTCACGGGATATCCTAGAAACAAACATAAGAAATGGGTATTGAATAAATCCAAGTAATGGAAAAAAGGAAGATAATGAATAATACAATACATGTTAGAAAATAGGTATATCAATGTAGAATAAAGAAACATGAATAATAAGGCATGATATATTATGATAATCATAATATCGAAAATGTGGAAACAACATAAAACATTGAATTATTAACATAGGTCAATGCTAAACCTACCAGAATTTAGGGTGAAAAAATTAAATGAAAGTAATAAGGTTCACTAAATATGTCAATATGAAATATCATGATATTAAACATTACCCAATGCATTGGAGATCTATATAATTTCATGTGAACCCGTCACATTCATATAAATCTCATTCTTAAGTGTGCCACCTAGATCATACAACACAGATTCATTCATCATCATAATTTATTCCAAGAGAAGGGATTGTGGAATACATAAATTTATGTCCCCAATAAAAAGTATATGTGCATTAAGTTGAACACCCTTGATAGGAAATGGGTACGATATTCACGACGTAATTGGTTTGGTATGAAAAATCATCGTGAAATTTCTACAGCATATCGGCGCCACATAAAGAATCATAAAATGGGTTGATGAGAGATAAAGGGATATCTCATCACTAAGACATCAAAATTTATGTAATAGGAATATATAAAAATATATCCTAACTTTATAAATTAGAAATAAAATCCATAAGTTAATGAATAAACGTGAATAATGAAGAGGATCCTTGCTATATTTCGGCATGCTAACGGGTACAGATAAAGGGTCATCGGAGGCTTAATGAAATTTAAAGGGGGATATAAACATTTATTCCTTATATGGATATTATGGGGAATGTATAATATCATATCCCAAAATAATAAAATTGAATTTAAGAAACATAACATAAAATAAGTTCTTGAATGGAAATGAGAAGAGAGGAATCCCTTACAAAATTTTGTTATAGTAATGGGTGTATATAAAGGATCATAGAAAATATAATGGGAGTGAAAGTAAGATATCATTATTTTTAAATAAAATTTAATGTAATGAGTATATTTCATAACATATCCCAACATGATAAAAAGGAAATTTAGAGACATAACAAAAATAAGTTCTGGATAAAAAGAGTAGAGTGGAAGATCCCTTACTTGAGTGTGTGACTCCAAATGATTGAAAGGGGATTCTTGAGTGATTGGGGAATATTTTTAGGACTCTAGAGAGTGGAGTTAATAGTATTTACATGCTCCAAAGAGTTTAACTTAAGATAAATAGGATATTGTATGGGTTTATATAGGTAAAGAGGGGGATTTCATTATTATTTGGGTTTTGGATTCTAAATAAACAAAAATACCAAAAACACATGCCATCCCATGGTTTTTACCATGGTTTCAGAAATATGGGAGTGGTTATGATTGATTTATAAGTCAAAGTTTAGAAATTCATTTTATAATTTCTTTTATTATGTGGAGGTGATTCATATTCATAACGAATGATTTGAAAACCTTTAAATATATTAATTATTTTTTAGGATTTATAATGGATTTATAAAATAAGTAAATAAACATACAAAAATTATTTTAAATGAAAAACATACATTTGGTCATAAATAACCATTAAATTATTTATTACATCATTTTTGGGTCATTATTATGTCCTAATACACAAAGTATATTAATATGGTATTTAAATTTTACCTGAAAATTTTCCTATCTTAGAAAATTATGAAAAATTCACTAATGGATAATTTTGATGTTTTGATTAAAAAAATAAAATTCATTTCATCTATATAATTTTCTAAATATTTTTATTTTCAATTTTAAAATAAAATTCACATTTATTAATAAATTTTGGGTTTTTGGACAATAATAGTTTTCAAACCCTTATAAAAAATACATTTGACTTCATAAATATTGTATGATCATTTATATTTGGAAGAAAATATTTAATAATAATATTTAATTAAAATATTACTTATTTCAAAAATTGATGAATTAATAAAAATAAATTCAATAGTTGAATTTGAATCTTAACTAAAAATACTATTTGTTTTTTATTGTATCAAAATAAAAAACATTTACCAAAATAATAATAATATGATGAATATATATTCATTATTATATAGAAAAAAATGTACATACACATATTTATATTTTATTAATCAATATCTATTTAATACCCTACAAACCATCCTAAGGGTAAGGTATGTGATGGTGGGACTTTCATGGGGTGGTTCGGTGAACATGGTTTGGGGCGTCATCACGATGAGATTGAACTTATCTCGTAAATGGTTTCAATCATGCCTAAGTTGTTGGATCTAAAATTGTTATTGGTCATTGTAAAATCTCAGTGATGTTATCTCCCTCATAATTTTTGATAAATGGGCTTCATAGGGTACAATCCTACTGGTTTAGTTCATCAATTCCTTTGTATGTTTCAATTGGATTTTCTAAAACCCTGTATTTATACTAATCATGTGCTTAATGTACAATGGATATATCACCAATGGTAATGATTCTTAATAGTGTTTTAAAAATGATAGGATATAATAAAACCTAATAAGGTCATGAGTTTTCAATAACCATACTTCTTAATAAGATATTTAATTAAAATAAAAAGGGGGATTTACAATCTTCCCCCATAAGAAATTTCAAACACAAAAAATCTTTTCCCACACTAAAACATATGATGGTAACTCTATTTCATATCCTCCTATGGTTCCCATGTTTATTATTCAAACATGTTGTTTCTCCACAACACTCTGACCACGTGGATTGTCTTATTTTTTAGAACTTTTTCTCTATGATCTAAGATATTCACTGGTTTCTCCTCATATGAAAGGTCATTATTTAATGGTACCACATCCGGATTGAGTAATTTTGAGGGGTATAGTAAGTACTTTCTCAAGAGGTATACATGGAATACATCATGTACTTGAGTTAGGTTCATTGTTAGTGCTAGTTGGTAGGCCACTGCACCAATGTGATCAAAGATCTAAAAGAGGTCGATGTATCTTGGAATAGGTTTTCCCTTGATCCCAAATCTCATCAATTTATTCCATAGAGATATAAAGAGGAATATCTTGCCTCTAACATCAAACTCTAGGTCTCGTTGATGATTTTTAACATAGCTCTTATGTCAACTTTGATTAGCCTTGATGTGTTGTTGAATAGTCTTAACCTTTTCCACCATTTCCTATTTAATTTCAAGACCTGTAAGTTTCCCTACCCAACATCATCCCAATATACAAGTGATCTGCACCTCTTTACATAATGGGATAAATAGGGATCCATTTGGATACTCTAGTGGAAACTAATTGTTGTAATAGAAATAGACTAAAGGAATATGTTGGTCTCATCTTACTATGAATTACATATAACATGATCACAACATGTCTTACAGTGTCAGAATATTCTATTCATATTGGCCATCAATTTTATGATGATAGGCCATACTAAAGTTCATATCAATTTTTAGATTGTAACGCCCCGACCCCAGCTACCCAGAGTCGGTGCATTATTACATAACATTGTCATGATCACAAAAGATCAAGTATCAAAAGACCGATTAGTTTAGTAGCCTTGGAAACACTAGATACATTCATAAGTCTTAAATTACATCATAAAGTGAAAAACTAATAACAAAGTCTTCCTAGACCACACTCATATCCTCTTCTGACTATCCCTGCAGGTCATTCATAAAATACTTCTTCACATCCTGGAAAATATTAAAACATTGAAAGGGGTGAGCTCAGATGCTCAGTAAGTATGACAATATAGCGGAAGCTTTCATCAATAAACATAAAAATTTAAGGCAATGTATAACTAAAACAAAAGCCTTTTTAACTTGAACTTCAACATAATATGGCAAAATTAAAATGAGATAATGTCATTCACTTCTTCACATGGATATTCTACTGGTCGAATAATCACATGCAATATCAATAACCATTTTCATAATGATGGAATGCATAATGCCAGACTATCATAACCACATATCCAAGGCCTCGTGCCAAGACCACAAATACGTTTTTGTCAAGGCCTCGTACCAAGACACTAGTTTGTCTCATGAGACATGCCGATGCATCGAAGAGCTATAGCGGGCTCCACCCGTCACTTATTAAGTCCAATGCATTCCTCATATGAATAGTTTTAAACATATCATGTATCACATAAAACATGCATAAAGGAAACATAAAATTTCCACATTTCAATCACAAGATATCAATACAACACATTGATATAATAAAAATGCTTTCAAAACCATTTTCAATACCAAAATAAAAGAAAGTTAAAACTTTGAATTTATTTTTCATTAAAAAAATGATGGCTTGTAGAGGAAGCTGAAACTCAAATAATGGTCACGGCGGCGGAGAAGTCGTTGTCGCCGCATAAGTATGGAAAGAAAAACATTCCCTTTTTTTCTTTTAGTAAAACGCTTCGTATAAAAAAGATTCCTTTTGAATAAACATAAAAGTCAAAGGGGTTTATACACCGTATAAAAGAAAGTTGTGTATAAAGCAAAATATGCCTAAATGAAAGGAGATTGAGACGAAGTCCTTAAAAAGATCATTTTTAAAATAAAATAGATCTATTATGTGTATTAACTATAGGTACACATAAATAAAGTAAAAATACAAAATAGGACATAATAATATCATGACATAATTTGAAAGTAGGAGATTAACCCAAAGAATGGAAATTGGGTGAAGAAGTTCCCTTACCTCGTGTCTGACTTGACTCATCCATTCATTAACCTCATGAATAATAAACTAGAGTTAATATATACCTTGTTAAGAACCATTTTTAATTTCATTATCCATTTTATATCACTTATTACAGTGTTATGAACATTATGTAATTATTTAAGTTAATAACGGTCGTTTTGTCGATCTTTGGTACTTGAGTCAACAATAAACTTCTTATAATTACAAGTTGTTTATTTGGTATAATATCCATTATCTCCAGAATTATATTCATGATTTATATGTCATATATATCTTATATATCCAGTATATACATTCATTTATAATATTACGTAACATTTAGAGGTAAGAAATGAAATGCACCGTTCATGGAGATGGTAAGCCGTACGTACGCATGAACGCTATTTTCATTTCAATTTCATATTTAATGGAACGAAATTATAATGATATAAATGTATAATATTATTCCAGTATAACATAGTGTATAATACCATTTACTCCATCCTTTATACATCCCTCATATGACATTAACGATTCAAATCACTTTGAGGGGGCGGTAGTCCGCACTTCCTAAAATGAAATTACCGCATTTTACCCATAATGGAAATCATTAAGTATGCCATAAATGAGAAATACAGAAGCATAAGTAAAACATAAACATATTATATATCATATATAAAAATAGTGACATCTTAATGTCCACCTTTGAAGGTGTTATATGAGTGTTGAACAATCATCGTTTCGTGAGGCAGAAATTCGCCATCCACAGAAACCGTATGTTATTTAACCATTAGATGTAGGTGTGTGTAAGTTTAGCTCGAATAATTCTTATAACAACATCCTAGTATATTGAGGATACTGGTGTTGTTACAAAAAAAATGAATAAAAAGAGTTTAGGGGGTTGGAGGAGAAAAATAAAACAAAACAACATTAGAGAAGACATTACCTCAAAATCGGGTAACTCTTTTTGATTTGAGCCAAAGGCTTCCTTGGGAAGAGTTCTGCCCAAAGTTAGGCTTCTAGGAGTAAGAGGGGGAATTTGGGAGGGTATTTGGGCATAGTTTGGCCGATCCAAATGTCTCTAAGGTGTGAATAAGGTGGGAGAGGTGGGGGCCTTTTATAAGTGGAGAGGAGGGGCACTTTTGGAAAGTAAGGAAATGTTATTCTATTATACAATGCTTTTCGGATTCTAAAGGTCCCACACTTATATAATTCTAGGCTAAGGTGATAAGGGTTCGAAATATCCTCATCCAATAGGCTTTGGACAAGTGTAAGCCTTGGATTTTACATTATCTTCTCATTTTATTTAAATCGTTAAATAATGTGGTCATCACTTCATCATAATGATGTCATAAATAATTTAATTTATTTAATGTCTAAAAATTATAAAAATATACTATGATGTAGGAAATCTTTTTAGCTTTCTAATGAATATTTATAGTCAAAATTTGGACTTTTGTAACCCCACTTAAAGTCTGTTTTAGTAAAACAACTCATGTTTGTGTCAATTTAATTTTAACATTAAATAAATATATATTAATGTCATTTTCCAACCAAAGTGGCTCCATGGGGTCCCCAAGTTGACCCATGGGTTGTCTTGGTCGGCCATGACTCATCCAATAGGAGTAGGACAAGTGTCAAGCTCATAAAATATTATTAAAACATTGTTTTTACCTTAAACTACACTAATTACCTCTAATCGCGATTAAGAACTTAAAAGTTACTATTCACCAAAAAATTATTTTAATCTCATTGAACCACATTTTACTTCTTAATGACAACCATGTATGTCGGATTTTTGAAAATCAAATCACAGAAGTGGTAATATTTCATTTAAACGAAAAATCAGTTATTTAACTACCACTTAGTGGTTTCACTATTCATCAAAAATTGAAGTTTTTCAGAACAATACCAAAATTTCACCCTAAGCTATAATTGATATTCCGAATTCAAAAATGATGTCTATTTTACAAAATTCCAAACATATAAGTTGCATTAATTAATTTTATAATTAATTCCCGCTGTCACAACAAATAGCGTGTTTTAAGAAACAATTTATATCAAAAGATTGGCAATTGTTTATGTCCAATTTCATTGTTAAATTAATTCTAATGATCACCATTGGATAAAATGGTAAAAATATATTCTAATTATACTTTTAAACCACTAAATAGTATAATTTATCACTATAAATTATTTTGATTAAAAAATTTGTTTTTAAGTATTTTTCACTATTCATAAAAAATTAGAAGTTCTCAGAAAAATACCAAAAATTCAACATAGGCTAATTTCGATATTCCGAATCCAAAAATGAAGTCCATTTTGAAATATAAAATTTCTATAATTTTAAAAAGTGGTTATTACTATTCATAACGGCTACTTTGATTAGTCGCGGTGTTTTAGAACTCGAAGTTGCGTACAATGCAAGCTATTGCATTATTGAATGAGAAGCGTATCATGGAAGCTCGGGGTGTTACATTCTCCCCTACTTCAATAAATTACGTCCTCGCAATTTGAAAATTTTCTTTGAAAATAAAAGGTTGAAAATAGAAAATACCTTTGTGGAAAACCCACATCGGAAATAAGGTTAATAAATATATAACATTAAAAGAAAGCAAGATAAGTACAAAGGTCACCCGATATAGCCCATTCTAGGATTCTATGAAAATATGGATATGGAGGAGAAACAAACCATCAAGGTCTGATGGAGAGTTATAGAAAACAGGATTAGGAGAAAGTTTAACTACAAGAAAATCACAAACTTGTGATTGGTTAAATGGTCATTGAATCCCCAGTTGGAAAAGTTAACCGACAACATTTTTGTTTTAAGTTACCTTTTATAATGTTGAGGAATTTATTTAGGAGATTTACTAAGAATGTAAGGGAATATACATACTTGTTTTGTATACTTTCATTCGTTAATAAATTTTTACCACAAACCCAACTTTTACTCCAAATGGTAACGGAACTCAAAAATATTCTATTTATCCTAATTGTATACGGTTCCAAATGTTAACACATACCATTTAGATTAGTAAAACTATTTTGTAATAACCAGGGACTTCCTGTAGGCTAGTGGTAGGAAATAAAGGCTTGTCGCACTATGGTTGTGGGTTCGATTCCTGCAGCTTTGTCCGACGCGACGGGTTATTCCCCACCCTGCAGGTTGTCCTTTTCCTAAAACTATAGTATCATAATATTCCAAAAATAATCTTCATAAATTTTTTAACCTTAAACAATACTATCCAAAGATAAAATTAATCCACTCCAACCTTTATAGTTATCCAAAATACCTCTGTCCAGACTTTCTCTAAAAGGTCTCTTAATTCTAAAATCAATTTATCAGATTCCCCAAACAAAGTAAAGTTTCTCTTATTGTCACATACTAAAAATATAATTACCTTCAACATATTAAAACCTTACTGAAATCAAAAATTACTGCAGTATAATCTTTATATATATCACATTATTCTTATAACCAGAATATAATCCTTGAGTCCAAAAGCACCAATACATTAATTATTCCGCTTCAACTGTAGTCACAGCATAAGATTGGCCTTGATCCCTTGGCCTTTTCTGAGGTAAGTTTCCTTGATGCTTAGGACATTCATTTGCATAATGCCCCATTTCCCTACAATTGTAGCATTCAACATTGATAGCCTCTTTCTTTCCCTTACAATCACGAGTCTGGTGACCCTTTTCTCCACATTTATAACAAACTCCCATTCCTTTTAGGCAAGTACCAGGGTGATTCTTCCCACAATTATCACATAATGGAAAATCCTTCTTTCCCTTTTTCCATTTATCTGTCTCTTGTTCCACCATTCTCTTCTTCTCTTTCTTTACTTTGTTGTCATAAGACTTAGAGAATTCCTTTTCTATCTTGATAGCACACGAGACAATATCTTCGTATGATGAGAAGGATTGTGATACTAAAGCTCGACGGAGAAATGGTTTTAACCCATCAATGAAACGATCAATCTTACTCCTTGGGTTACCTATATAATCGGCATCATGCCTCACTAACCTTGTAAAGTTAGCCTCATACTTTGCGACATTCTCATCCTCCTTCTGCCTCAGACTCAGAAATTGCCTTTCCATATCTGCTCGATGGTCACGAGGAAAGTATTTTTCTAAGAAAAGCTCTTTGAACTCCTTCCATTCCAAATTCGATACGTCATCATCTTCCGTTGTATTATGAATCAACGACCACCACTGATCGGCATCTCCAGTGAGGCGGTAAACTGCCATGACAACCTTCTCCCTTTCACTACTCCCCAAGGCATGGAATATTTTCTCTAAGGAATTTATCCACTGCTCAGCTACTATAGGATTTGTACTCCCATTGAAGGTTGGTGGTTGTTGCCTCATGAAACGGTCTAGCATTGATCCTCCATGTTGCGGATCAGGGTGCTCCATACGAGTAAGGTTATTATTCATAACCTGAGTGAGTTGTCCCAGTATGGTAATAAGTTGATCATCACCAGTTGTATCTCCAGATCCAGAATAATTATCTTGAGCAGGAGGGCAATCCCTACACGGAGATCGTGCATTGATACGGTTTCCATTCCTTCCACTAGGCGCCATTTCTAAACAATGGCATAAACTAGATTAGTTTATAAATCAAAATACATAATTCCATACTTGTAAAACACTTTACATAAATTGAACTATTTATGGATATAATCCATAATCATAAAAAGAAATGTTTTCTTTGAGAAAGTATATACTCATAACCCTTCATAGTGGTTTGTAAATAAAATGAGAATTATCCTAAGAATATCCCCCGGGAGTGTCGTAACCAAGAGTGCAGCAAGGCCCGTTGCCGTGCACCAGTTCACATTCGAGTCTAGCTCAAAGCGGTGTTTTCGGGTTTTACCCCTAGGTACATCTGTGCCAGAGCTGCCTCTACCTGCTCGTATCCAGACAGGGATGTATTTCTCGGAAAACTCACAAAATCTCTACAATAACAAAATTCTAGGAAGTTCTTCTATACTAATCCTCAAAGTCTATCTCTGGGTTATGTGCTCTAATCAGAGTTTATCTAAATCTAGCTTTCAAGGTTAGTACTAAACTGCCTCTGATACCAACTGTAACGCCCCGACCCCAGCTACCCAGGGTCGGTGCATTATTACATAACATTGGCATGATCACAAAAGATCAAGTCTCGAAAGACCGATTAGTTTAGTAGCCTTGGAAACACTAGATACATTCATAAGTATGACATTACATCATAAAGTGAAAAACTAATAACAAAGTCTTCCTAGACCACACTCATATCCTCTTCTGACTATCCCTGCAGGTCATTCATAAAATACTTCTTCATATCCTGGAAAATATTAAAACATTGAAAGGGGTGATCTCAGATGCTCAGTAAGTATGACAATATACCGGAAGATTTCATCAATAAACATAAACATTTAAGGCAATGTATAACTAAAACAAAAGCCTTTTGAACTTGAACTTCAATATAATATGGCAAAAGTAAAATGATATAATGCCATTCACTTCTTCACATGGATATTCTACTGGTCGAATAATCACATGCAATATCAATAACCATTTTCATAATGATGGAATGCATAATGCCAGACTATCATAACCACGTAGCCAAGGCCTCGTGCCAAGACCACAAATAATATTTTGTCAAGGCCTTATTCCAAGACACTAGTTTGTCTCATGAGACCTGCCGATGCATCGAGGAGCTATAGCGGGCTCCACCCGTCACTTATTAAGTCCAATGCATTCCTTATATGAATAGGTTTAAACATATCATGTATCACATAAAACATGCATAAAGGAAACATAAAATTTCCACATTTCAATCACATGATATCAATACAACACATTGATATAATAAAAACTCTTTCAAAACCATTTTCAATACCAAAATAAAAGAAAGTTAAATCTTTGTATTTATTTTTCATTAAAAAAATGATGGCTTTTAGAGGAATCCGAAACTCAAATAATGGTCACGGCGGCGGAGAAGTCGTTGTCGCCGCATAAGTACGGAAAGAAAAACAATCCCTTTTTGTCGTTTAGTAAAACACTTCGTATAAAAAAGATTCCTTTTGAATAAACATAAAAGTCAAAGGGGTTTATACACCGTATAAAAGAAAGTTGTGTATAAAGCCAAATATGCCTCAATGAAAGGAGATTGAGATGAAGTACTTAAAAAGATCATTTTTAAAATAAAATAGATCTATTATGAGTATTCACTATAGGTACACATAAAGAAAGTAAAAATACAAAATAGGACATAATAATATCATGACATAATTTGAAAGTAAGAGATTAACCCAAAGAATGGAAATTGGGTGAAGAAGTTCCCTTACCTCGTGTCTGACTTGACTCAACCGTTCTTTAACCTCCTGAATAATAAACTAGAGTTAATATATACCTTATTAATAACCATTTTTAATTTCATTATCCCTTTTATATCACTTATTACAATGTTTTGAACATTATGTAATTATTTAAGTTAATAACGGTCGTTTTGTCGATCTTTGGTACTTGAGTCAACAATAAACTTCTTATAATTACAAGTTGTTTATGTGGTAGAATATACATTATCTCCAGAATTATATTAATGATTTATATGTCATATATATCTTATATATCCAGTATATACATTCATTTATAATATTACGTAACATTTAGAGGTAAGAAATGAAATGCACCGTTCATGGAGACGGTAAGCCGTACGTACACATGAACGCTACTTTCATTTCAATTTCATATTTAATGGAACGAAATCATAATGATATAAATGTATAATATTATTCCAGTATAACATAGTGTATAATACCATTTACTCCATCCTTTATACATCCCTCATATGGCATTAACGATTCAAATCACTTTGAGGGGGCGGTAGTCCGCACTTCCTAAAATGAAATTATCGCATTTTACCCAAAATGGAAATCATTAAGTATTCCATAAATGAGAAATACAGAAGCATAAGTAAAAAATAAACATATTATATATCATATATAAAAATAGTGACATCTTAATGGCCACCTTTGAAGGTGTTATATGAGTGTTGAACAATCATCGTTTCGTGAGGCAGAAATTCGCCATCCACAGAAACCGTATGTTATTTAACCATTAGATGTATGTGTGTGTAAGTGTAGCTCGAATAATTCTTATAAAAACATCCTAGTATATTGAGGATACTGGTTTTGTTACAAAAGAAATGAATAAAAAGAGTTTAGGGGGTTGGAGAAGAAAAATAAAACAAAACAACATTAGAGAAGACATTACCTCAAAATCAGGTAACTCTTTTTGATTGGAGCCAAAGGCTTCCTTGGGAAGAGTTCTTCCCAAAGTGAGGCTTCTAGGAGTAATAGGGGGAAGTTGGGAGGGTATTTGGGCAGAGGTTTGCCGAGCCAAATGTCTTGAAGGTGTGAATATGGTGGGAGAGGTGGGGGCCTTTTATAAGTGGAGAGGACGGGCACTTTTGGAAAGTAATGAAATGTTATTCTATTATAAAATGCTTTTAGGATTCTAAAGGTCCCACACTTGTATAATTCTAGGATAAGGTGATAAGGGTTCTAAATATCCTCATCCAATAGGCTTTGGACAAGTGTATGCCTTGGATTTTACATTATCTTCTCATTTTATTTAAATTGTTAAATAATGAGGTCATCACTGCATCATAATGATGTCATAAATAATTTAATTTATATACAGTCTAAAAATTATTAAAAAAACTAATATGATGTAGGAAATCTTTTTATCCTTCTAACGAATATTTATAGTCAAAATTTGGACTTGTGTAACCCCACTTAAAGTCTATTTTAGTAAAACAACTCATGTTTGTGTCAATTTCATTTTAACATTAAATAAATATATATTAATGTCATTTTCCAACCAAAGTGGCTCCATGGGGTCCCCAAGTTGACCCATGGGTTTTCTTGGTCGGCCATGACTCATCCAATAGGAGTAGTACAAGTTTCAAGCTCATATAATATTATTATAACATTGTTTTTACCTTAAACTACACTAATTACCTCTAATCGCGATTAAGAACTTAAAAGTTACTATTCACCAAAAAATTATTTTAATCTAATTGAACCACATTTTACTTCCTAATGACAACCATGTATGTCGGATTTTTGAAAATCAAATCACATAAGTGGTAATATTTCATTTAAATGAAAAATCAGTTATTTAACTACCACTTAGTGGTTTCACTATTCATCAAAAATTGAAGTTTTTCAGAACAATGCCAAAATTTCACCCTAAGATATAATTGATATTCCGAATTCAAAAATGATTTCTATTTTACAAAATTCCAAACATATAAGTTGAATTAATTAATTTTATAATTAATTCCCGATGTCACAACAAATAGCGTGTTTTAAGAAACAATTTATATCAAAAGATTGGCAATTGTTTATGTCCAATTTCAATGTTAAATTAATTCTAATCACCACCATTGGATAAAATGGTAAAAATATATTATAATTATACTTTTAAACCACTAAATAGTATAATTTATCATTATAATTTATTTTGATTAAAAAGGTGTTTTTAAGTATTTTTCACTATTCATAAAAAATTAGAAGTTCTCAGAAAAATACTAAAAAATCAACATAGGCTAATTTCGATATTCCGAATCCAAAAATGAAGTCCATTTTGAAATATAAAATTTCTATAATTTTAAAATTTGGTTATTACTATTCATAACGGCTACTTTGATTAGTCGCGGTGTTTTAGAACTCGAAGTTGCGTACAATGCAAGCTATTGCATTATTGAATGAGAAGCGTATCATGGAAGCTCGGGGTGTCACATAGATCTTGTTGGTGTATTTTCTAGAACATATAGGTGAATATTTGATCTTGATCAGCTACAATAAGTACTGGTACGCCATGCATCCTTACCACTTCTCTGAAATATATCCGTAGAAGTTGATCCAGTGAGATGTCCTCTCAAAAAGTGATAAAGTGAGCTATATTTATAATTAAATCCACAAAAACTCATATAGAATTGTTTTCCTTGGATTTATTTAGAAGTATGCTGACAAATTCTGGGATGATTTTCTCAAATTTATATGTTGGTATGCCTAATGGATTCAGCACCCCTTTAAGATTTTTCCTTTTATCCGTCACTTTATAGCATATCAGGAACTTTGATGTATATTCAGTGATCTCCTTCTTCATTTTGTCCAACCAATAGTGCTCATAAAGATCTTGATACATATTTTTGCTTCCTGGTAGAATGGATAAAGTTGAACTATGCACATCATCAAATAGTTATTTCATTAACATAGGATTTTATGGAACACAATGTCTGGGCCCATATCTCACAATTCTTTCTTCTTTAATTTTATAATCTAAGGACTTCCCCCTTCTCATGGCTTCAACCTTCTTCAAAATAATTGTGTCATTTATTTAATAATTCTTTATTTTCTCCATTAGGGATGGTTAAGAAATCATTTCAGAAAGGATTGATGATGTTCCTTTCTTAATGATTCCCTTGCCAATCTTTTATAGATCTAAGAAGATTTTATGTTTCTCAATTCTCATCATTGATTATGATTTAGGATATTTTCTACCTAGAGCATCAACTGCCTTATTTTATTTACCAAGATGGTAGTGGATTCCACAGTTGTAATCCTTGATGAGTTATAACTATAAGGCCCCAGCCTTAAACATTACTTAATCTTGAGTTACTTCAAGAATACAGGTTGAGGATCTTTTCAGGTTTATAGTTTTAGAGAATTAGATCATAAAAACATGCATTACATTCCACCTTTAAAAAAAGTAGTTACATAAAAGATAGTACTCATTTTTCCCATCAACGGAAACATATTTAAAATAAAACATGGATTCTTTCTTGACACTTCTTTGACACTATCATCATATCATGTACCCTTCCCTTGACCTGTGAAAAACATTTCAAAAACTTGGGATGATCATAAAAATCTCAGTAAGGGATATAAAAATATGGAAAGTAAACATGAGTACATTTATACATAAGAATCAATGAAAACATACTTTACTCATAAAACATAAGTAATTTAACATACCTCATCAAATCACGAATAAAACATAGAAATCATAAGACATAAAGGTAACTTGAGGCATTCAAAACAATCATACGTAGGGAGTAACACTCTTGGTAACGTTTGGAATACCCATCACAGTATATTCCCTAAATCTCTTCGGAGAAACCTTAACGTTTAACTCCTTTGCGTTACCCAATGCATTGGAGAGCTATATCGGGATCACCCGCCCTTAGTTTATCACGGAACCACCCATCTTCATAACAATGACCTAGAACCATAACATAATTGTATCACATAAAACATGCATAAAGGAAACATAACATTTCCACTTTTCAATCATAAGATATCAATAATAAACATTGATATAAAAATATTATGAAAACCATTTTCAGTAACAAAATAAAATAAAATAAAAATAAAACATGGTATTTATTTTTCATTCAAAAAAAGTTATGGCTTGTAGAGGAAGCCGAAACTCAAATAATGGTCACAGCGGCGGAGAAGTCATTGTCGCCACATACGTATGACAAAAAAACATTCCATTTTGTCGTTTAGTAAAGGATTTTTATAAAAAGATTCCTTTTGAATAAATGTAAAAGTCAAAGGGGTTTATACACCGTATAAAAGAATGTTGCGTATAAAACAAAATATGCATCAATGAAAGGAGATTGAGACGAAGTCCCATACCTCGTGTCCGACTTGACTTGATAATTATTTAACGTCCTGAATAATAAACTTGAGTTAATTTTTACTTGATTAAGAGCCTATTTCAAGTTAATTATTCCTTTTATATCACTTATTACCATGTTATGAACACTATGTAATTATTTAAGTTAATAATGGTCGTTTTTTTGATCATTGGTACTTGAGTCAAAAATAAACTCTTTATAATTACAAGTTGTTCATGTGGTAAAATATCCATTATATCAAGAAATATATTCATGATGTAGATATCATATATATCATATATATCCAGTATATACATGCATTTATAATATTACATAATCATTTAGAGGTAAGAAATGAAATGCACCGTTCATGGAGACGGTAAGTCGTACGTACACATGAACGCTACTTTCATTTCTATGTCATATTAATGGAATTAAAAATAATTGAGAGATATGTATATTTTAATTCCAGATTTATATTCATCATTTAGATGTAACATACCTCATATATATCCATTATATATATGTACTTATAATAGTACATTACATTTGGGGATAAGAAATGAAATGCACCGTTCATGGAGACGGTATGCCGTAGGTACGCATGAACGCTACTTTCATTTCTATCTCATAATTTAATGGAATTAAAACATAATGATACATAATAGTATTATAATTACAGTATGGTATCATATATAATATCATTAAATCTATCCTTTATACGTACCACATATGGTATTAACGAATCAAATCACTTTAGGGGGCGGTAGTCCGCACTTCCTAAAATGAAGATATCGTGTTTACCCATAATGGAAACCATAAAGGTATGCCATAAATTAAAAATACAGAAGCTTAAGTAAAACATAAACATATTATATATCATATATAAATATAGTGACATCTTAATGGCCACCTTCAAAGGTGTTATATGAGTGTAGAACAATCATCGTTTTGTGAGGCCGAAATTCTCCATCCACAGAAACTGTATGCTCTTTAACCATTATATGTAGGTGTGTGTAAGTTCAGCTAGAATACTTCTTATAAAAACATCCTAGTATATAGAAGATACTGGTGTTGTTACAAAATAAATGAATAAAAAGAGTTTAGGGGGTTGGAGAAGCAAAATAAAACATAAGAACACAAGAGAAGACACTACTTTTAAATCGGGTAACTCTTTTTCATTTGAGCTCAAAGGATTCCTTGGGAAGACTTCTGCCCAAAGTGAGGCTTCTAAGAGTTAGAGAGTGATGTGGAGAGACAAAATTTTCAGGGGTTGGCCAAGGCAAAGGCTTTGGAAGTGTGGGTAAGGTGGTATAGGTGGGGGCCTTTTATAAGAGGAGAGGAGGGGCACTCTTGGAATGTTATAAAAGATACTTTGTTATAAAATGATTTTCTGATAAAAAAGGTCCCACAATTATAAATTTCGAGGATAAGATGATAATAGTTCTAAATCCACCCATCCAATAGGTTTTTGACATGTTTAGGTCTTATATTTTACATTATCTTTTCATTTTTTTAAATCGTTAAATAATGAGGTAATCGCTGCAACATCATGGTCTCAAAAATAATTAAATTTATTTAATATCTAAAAATTATAAAACAAATAATATGATGTATGAAATCATTTTATATTTCTAATGACTATTTATAGTAAAAAATATGACTTGTATAACCCCATTTAAAAATTGTTTTAGTAAAAAAAATCATGTTTGCGTCATTTTTACTTTTACTTTAAATAAAATGCATTATTGTCTTTATCTTACCCAAGTGGCTCCATGGGGTCCCAAATATCGACCCATGGGTTTTCATGGTCGGCCATGACACATCCAATAAGGGTAGTACATGTGTCCAGGTCATTTCATATTATTAAAACATTATTCTTAACTTAAATTACACTAATTACCTCTAATCACGATTAAAAACATAAAAATTACTATTCACCAAAAAATTATTTTCATCCCTTTGAACCACATTTTACTTCTTAATGAAAACCATGTATGTCGGATTTCTTGAAATTCAAAACATAGAGGTGGTAAAATTTCATTTAAACGAAAAATCAGTTTTTTAAGTACCACTTAGTGGTTTCACTATTCATCAAAAATTGAAGTTCTTCAGAAAAATACCAAAACATCACCCTAAGCTATATTTGATATTCTTAATTCAAAAATGATGTATATTTTACAAAATTAAAAACATATAAGTTAAATTAATTAATTTAATAATTAATTCTCACTGTCAGAGCAAATAGCTTGTTTTTATGAAACAATATGTATTAAAAGATTGACACTAGTTTAAGTCCAATTTCACATTGAAATTAATTCCAACGACAACTATTAGATTAAATGGTAAAAAAATATTATAATTTCACATTAAAACCAATTCAAAAGATAATATAATCATATAAATAAATTAGATTAAAATGAGTTTTTGAATTAAAATACAACATTTTTCACTATTCATTAAAAAATTGAACTTTATCGGAGAAATACAAAAAATTTACCCAAAGTAAATTTCAATGTAATAATCATAAAGAATAAGTTTATTTAGACAAATAGATCTTATAAAATTGTCAAAAGTTTGATTTAAAAATGGTTTTCCATTAAAAGGCAGTAAAACAATCTTTTAAAAATATTAGTGTATTCCATGCTTAAGTTTGGATTTGTTCTCATTTTAAGGCTCTAAAAAACTATCTAATTCATTAATAGACATAGATAAAAATATCTATTATTCATTACTTACTTGGGATGTTACATCCTTCCCCCCTTTAGAATATTGTGTCCCCGCAATTTATTTACTTATCAAATAAGTGGGGGTATTTAGCCCTCATTGCATTTTCAGATTCCCATGTTGCCTCATCAACCATATGGTTTTTACATTAAACCTTTACCTAGTGAATTACCTTATTCCTCAACACTTGCTCTCTATGGTCAAGAATCAAGACTAGTTGTTCTTCATAAGAGAGATTCTTTTCCAACTAAACTACCTCTGGGCTCAAAACATGAGATGGATCTGGCATATACTTTCTCAACATCAAAACATGAAAAACATTGTGTTCCTGAGATAAACTCGGAGGTAAAGCCACTCGATAAGCAACTGATCCAACTCTCTCCAGAATTTCATATGGTCCAATGAACCATGGACTCAGCTTTCCTTTCTTACCAAATCGCATCACACTTTTCCACGGTGAACTTTTGAGAAAAACATGATCACCTACCTCGAAATATATATCCTTCCTCCGGTTATCCGCATAACTCTTCTTCCTACTCCGTGCTGTTCTCATGTGTTTCTGAATCAACTGAACTTTTTCTGCCATCTCTTCTGCCAATTATGGTCCCATCAGCTTTCTTTCACCCACTTCATCCCAAAAAGCTGGAGTTTGACACTGTTTACCATATAATGCCTCAAATGGAGCCATCTGTATACTGGAATGAGAACTGTTATTATATGAAAATTCAACCAATGAAAGTTGTTGGTCCCAAAATCCCTGATAATCCATCTAACAAGCACGTAGCATATCTTCCAAAGTCTGAATTGTTCGTTCTGACTGCCCATCTGATTGAGGATGAAAAGCTGTACTAAAATTTAATTCAGAACCCAGCGACTTCTAAAGGCCTTTCCAAAAGTTAGAAGTGAACCTGGGATCACGGTCAGATACAATGGAGAGAGGAAATCCATGTAACCTGACTATCTCTTTAAGATACAAACGAGAAAGTTGATATAGGGAAAAAAGTATCTCGTATAGCAAGGAAATGAAAATATTTAGTCAAGCGATCAACAATAACCCAGATTGCATTATTACCTCGAGGTGTCTTCAGCAATCCCACAACAAAGTCCATGGATATATTCTCCCATTTCCATTCTGGTATTGGTAAAGGGTGAAGCATCTATTTCGGTAACTTCCACTCTTCTTTAACTTGTTGACATGTCAAACACTTCACAGTAGAATCAGCAATATCCCTTTTCATTCCATCCCACCAGTAATACTCTCGAAGATCTCTATACATCTTAGTACTGCCTGGATGAACTGAAAATGGATAACTATGAGCTTCACATAATAACTCTATCTTCAACTGTGAATCACAAGGCACACACAATATCTTCCCATATCTCAAAACAAAATCATTATCAATGTTGAATTCATGTAACTTACCCTTCTGAACAAGTTCTACCTTTTTCTGCAACTCACTGTCTTGCTTCTGTGCTTACTTGATTCTGTCTGATAGAGATGATCTCACTGATACCTAAAACAAAACAGAAGTACATCCTGCACCAAAAACTTCTATGACAAAGTTCATCGAATCATTAACCAAAGGATCATGTTTCAAATGAAACATTGTAAATGAAGCGTTACTTTTTCGACTCAAAAAATCAGCAACTTTATTTGCTTTTCTCAGATAGTAATGAATCGTACAATCATAATCCTTGATTAATTCCAGCCATCTCCTCTATCTCATGTTCAATTCTTTCTGAGTGAATATATACTCTAAACTTTTTTGATCGGTATATATTTCACACTTTACTCCATACAAATGATGCCTCCAAATTTTTAAAGCAAAAACAACTGCAGCTAATTCCAAATCATGTGTAGGGTAATTTACCTCATGAGTTTTCAACTATCGTGAAGCATATGCAATTACTTGATCATTCTGCATTATGACACAACCAAGTCCTTTAAATGAATCATCACTGTAGATAAATAACTCATCATTCCTGGAAGGTAGTGCCAAAACTGTAGCATTCACCAATCTTATTTTCAGTTCCGGAAAACAATCATTACATTCTTTTGTCCAGATAAACTTAACACCCTTCCGAGTTAGCTTAGTCATTGGACTATATAACCGTGAAAAATTTCTAAAAAACCTTCGGTAATAGCCTACCAAACCAAGGAAACTATGAATCTCAGTTACATTTGTGGGTCTTGGCCATTCTACAACAACCTTTTTTTTGCAGGATCAATAGTTATCCCATCTTTAGAAACAATGTGACCAAGGAAAGAAATTTGTTGCAACCAAAACTCACACTTGTTGAATTTCCCAAACAATTTATTTTCTTTTAAGGTTTTCAAAACAACCCTTAAATATCTTTCATTCTCCTCTTTACTTTTAGAAAACACCAAAATATCATCAATAAACACAACCACCATTTATCACCAGATTCAACTGAGCCATCAGTGCAGTAAACTACCCAATTCTGATTCTGACCATCTCTGGTTGCTGATTAGAAAGGTCATTATACTCTGTATTCCTTCCTAGAAAAGCTTCTATGTTTCCTCTATGGAAAACCATTCTTAACACAAAAATATCTTAGGAGAAGCAACATGGTAATCTTCAAATTCTATATCATTTCAATTTGGCCATAAAAAAAATATTTTTGGATAATCATTTAAAAGAATTATAACTCCTAAAATTATCTAAACTGACCTCTGATACCAACTATAAGGCCCCAGCCTTAATCATTACTTAATCTTGAGTTACATTAAGAATACACGTTGAGGATATGTTCAGGTTTAGAGTTATAGAGAATTAGATCATAAAACATGCATTACATTCCACCTTTAAACTAAGTGGTTACATAAAAGATAGTACTCATTTTTTCCATCAACGGAAACATATTTAAAATAAAACATGGATTCTTTCTTGACACTTCCTTGACACTATCATCATATCATGTACCCTTCCCTTGACCTGTGAAAAACATTTCAAAAACATGGGATTAGCATAAAAAGCTTAGTAAGGGATATAAAAATATGGAAAGGAAACATGAGTACATGTATACATAAGAATCAATGAAAACATACTTTACTCATAAAACATAATCACTTTAACATACCTCATCAAATCATGAATGAAACATAGAAATCATAAGACATAAAGGTAACTTGAGTCATTCATAACATTCTTACGTAGGGAGTAACCCTCTTGGTTACGTTTGGAATGCCCATCAAAGTATATTCCCTAAATCTCTTCGGAAAAAACTTAACGTTTAACTCCTTCGCGTTACCCAATTCATTAGAGAGTTATATCGGGCTCACCCGCCATTATTTTATCACAGAACCACCCGTCTTCATAACAATGCCCAAGAACCATAACATAATTGTATCACATAAAACATGCATAAAGGAAACATAACTTTTCCACTTTTCAATCACAAGATATCAAAACAACACATTGATATAAAAACATTATAAAAATAATTTTCAATACCAAAATAAAATAAAAGAAAATTAAAACATGGTATTTATTTTTCATTCAAAAAATTTTATGGCTTGTAGAGGAAGCCGAAACTCAAATAATGGTCACGGCGGTGGAGAAGTCGTTGTTGCCGCATATGTACGACAAAAAACTATTCCCTTTTGTCGTTTAGTAAAGGATTCGTATAAAAAGATTCATTTTGAATAAATGTAAAATTCAAAGGGGTTTATACACCATATAAAAGAAAGTTGTGTATAAAAAAAATATGCCTCAATGAAAGGAGATTAAGACAAAGTCTCATACCTCATGTTCGACTTGACTCGGTCATTCTTTAACATCCTGAATAATAAACTCGAGTTAATTTATACTTTCTTAAGAACCTTTTTCAAGTTAATTATTCCTTTTATATCACTTATTACCATGTTATGAACACTATGTAATTATTTATGAAAATAATGGTCATTTTGTCGATCATTGGTACTTGAGTCAAACATAAACTCTTTATAATTACAAGTTGTTCATGTGGTAAAATATCCATTATATCAAGAATTATATTCATGATGTAGATATAATTTATATCATATATATCCAGTATATACATGAATTTATAATATTACATAATCATTTAGAGGTAAGAAATGAAATGTACCGTTCATGGAGACGGTAAGTCGTACGTACGCATGAACGCTACATTCATTTCTATGTCATATTAATAGAATTAAAAATAATTGAGATATATGTATATTTTAATTCTAGAATTATATTCATCATTTAGATGTAACATACCTCATATATATATCCATTATATATATGTACTTATAATAGTACATTACATTTGGGGATAAGAAATAAAATGCACCGTTCTTGGAGACGGTAAGCCGTACGTACGCATGAACACTACTTTCATTTCTATCACATAATTTAATGGAATTAAAACATAATGATACATAATAGTATTATAATTACAGTATGGTATCATATATAATATCATTAAATCTATCCTTTATATGTACCACATATGGTATTAACGAATCAAATCACTTTGAGGGGGCGGTAGTCCGCACTTCCTAAAATGAAGATATCGCGTTTACCCATAATGGAAACCATAAAGGTATTCCATAAATGAAAAATACAGAAGTTTATGTAAAAATTAAATATATTATATATCATATATAAATATAGTGACATCTTAATGGCCACATTCGAAGGTGTTATATGAGTGTTGAACAATCATCGTTTCGTGAGGTAGAAATTCGCCATCCACAGAAACCGTATGCTCTTTAACCATTAGATGTAGGTGTGTGTAAGTGTAGATCTAATCCTTATTTTAAAAACATCCTAGTATATGGAATATACTAGTTTTGTTACAAAAGAAATGAATAAAATGATTTTAGGGGGTTGGAGAAGCAAAATAAGACATAAGAACACAAGAGAAGACACTGCCTTTAAATCGGGTAACTCTTTTTGATTTGAGCTCAAAGGATTCCTTGGGAAGACTTATGACCAATATGAGGATTCTAAGAGTTATAGAGTGATTTGGAGAGGCAAAATTTTTAGGGGTTGGCTAAGCCAAAGGCTTTGGAATTTTGGGTAAGGTGGTAGAGGTGGGGGCCTTTTATAAGAGGAGAGGAGGGGCACTCTTGGAATGTTATAAAAGATACCTTCTTATTAAATGATTTTCGGATAAAAAGGTCCCACAATTATAAATTTCGAGGATAAGGTTATAATAGTTAGAAATCCACCCATACAATAGTTTTTTGACATGTGTAGGTCTTATATTTTACATTATCTTTTCATTTTTTTAAATAGTTAAATAATGAGGTAATCGCTGCATCATCATGGTGTCATAAATAATTTAATTTATTTAATATCTAAAAATTATAAACAAAATACTATGATGTAGGAAATATTTTTATATTTATAATGAATATTTACAGTCAAAAATATGACTTGTATAAACCCATTTAAAATTTGTTTTAGTAAAACAACTCATGTTTGTGTCATTTTTACTTTTACTTTAAATAAAAGGCATTAATGTCTTTATCTTACCCAAGTGGATCCATGGGGTCCCAAAAATCGAACCATGGGTTGTCTTGGTCTGCCATGACACATCAAATAAGGGTAGAACATGTCTCTAGGTCATTTCATATTATTAAAACAATATTCTTACCTTAAATTACACTAATTACCTCTAATCGCGATTAAAGACTTAAAAGATACTATTCACCAAAAAATTATTTTAATCCATTTGAACCACATTTTACTTCTTAATGAAAACCATGTATGTCGGATTTTTGAAATTCAAAACACAGAGGTGGTAAATTTTCATTTAAACGAAAAATCAGTTTTTTAAGTACCACTTAATGGTTTCACTATTCATCAAAAATTGATGTTCATCAGACAAAAACCAAAACTTCACCCTAAGCTATATTGGATATTCCGAATTCAAAAATGATGTCTATTTTACAAAATTCAAAACATATAAGTTAAATTAATTAATTTAATAATTAATTCCCACTGTCAGATCAAATAGCGTGTTTTTATGAAACAATATGTATCAAAAGATTGACACTAGTTTAAGTCCAATTTCAAGGTGAAATTAATTCCAACGACCACTATTGGATTAAATGGTAAAAATATATTATAATTTCACATTAAAACCAATTCAAAAGATAATATAATCATATAAATTAATTATATTAAAAAGAGGTTTTGAATTAAAATACAACATTTTTCACTATTCATTAAAAAAATTGAACTTTATCGGAAAAATACAACACATTTACCCAAAGTAAATTTAAATGTCCCAGTCATAAATAATAAGTTTATTTTGACAAATAGATCTTATAAAATTGTCAAAATTTTGATTTAAAAATGGTTTTCCATCAAAAGGCAGTAAAACAATCTTTTAAAAATATTAGTGTATTCCATACTTAAGTTTGGATTTATTCTCATTTTAAGCCTCTAAAACACTATCTAATTCATTAATAGACATAGATAAAAATATCTATTATTCATTACTTACTTGGGATGTTACACTAACTATCTTTATTTGTGTATATTAATATCATTCTAAGTGAATATTTATTTTAGGCTCTTTTGATTAGTATATATCTCACACTTCACCCATAGTGATAATGCCACAATATTTTTAATGCAAAAATCACAGATGCCAAATCCAAATCATGTGTGGGATAGTTTTGTTCACAAATTATCAACTACATTAAGTAATAGGCTATAACTTTATAATTTTTCATCTGTACACATCCTAATGTATTCATTGAATAATCTCTATATACAAAAAAGTGTTCCCCACTTCTTGATAGTGTTAGCACTGGTGCAGTTATAAAACTCTTTTTGAGCTCCTTAAATCTTTCCTAACATTCTTAAATCTATAAAAACATCACTACCTTCCACGTTATATTGGTAAGAGGGTTTGAAAATAACAAGAAATTTCACACAAATCATTGATAATACCCAGCTATCCCAAGGAAACTATTGACATTTATCACAAATGTTCACCCCATCCATTCATTGATTACTTATATCTTTAAAGGGTCTACATATATTAAATTTCTTGTGATGATATGCCCCAATTAAGGAACTTTCTTCAAATTGAACTCAAATTTGTTATACTTTGTGTAAATATTCTCCTTTCATAGGGTCTTTAGCATAGTACTCCAATACTCCTCATGCTCCTATATTATTTTTTATTATATTAGAATATCATCTATAAATATTAACAAAAATTTATCTAGTTACTCTATAAAGTCTCTATTCATCAATTCCATGAATATTTTGGGAGAATTACTGAGTATGAATGGATTCACTATGAAATCACTATGCTCGTACCAAATATTAAAAGCAATATTGGGGATATCTTCCTTCCCCACCCTTACTTGATAATATCATGACTGAAGAACCACCTTAGAGAAGTATTTTGATCCACATTTCCAATCAAACGATTCCTCAATATAAGGCAGATAATACATGTTCATTATCATGATCTTGTTGAGCTCACGATAATCCATGCAAAGGAGCGTTGACCCATCCTTCTTCTTGATAAAGAGGTTAGTTCACCCCATTGTGAAGCAATTGGGCATATGAACCCTTTATCCAGATTATCATGTAGTTATTTTTTAGCATCCTCAAGCTTCAAAAAATACTTTATATATAGAGTCTTGGATAATTTAAATTTTCCAGGTATAATCTCAATTGAAAATTCGTCCTCTCAACTAGGATGAAGACCCAAAAATTCCTCAGGAAACAAATCAGCATATTCCCTCACAAAACAAAATTCTTCGAGGATGGTCATTTCCTTAAAATAAATAATCTGATGTATATATTCTTATTTTCATGTCAAAAATGTCCAGTATTTTGAGGATAGTTCTAAATAAGATTCATCCTCTTTCTTACACTTGTACAGAATCGGGGGTTGATTCACAATACAGATAGTGATTTCCTTCTCACAGAAATTTATTCTATCACTATATATAGAAATATAATATATGCCCATAATTCCATCAAATTACACTAAAGGGAGAATAAAAAGTGAAGTTGGGAAGTTAATCCCACAAACTTTTACATGGGGGTAATTATATACTTGGGATGAAATAATTTACACATATTCTATTTTCAATAACAACTTTACATCCATGATTTTTATTGGCATTTGGATAGTTATACTAAATGTTTTTTATATGAATAAATGTGTAGAAACATAATAAAGAAATAAATTTTCAATTATTGAATGAATAACTATAGTACCTCTCACCAAATCATTCTTCAGATCCACTTTAGGGGTAGTGTTTTTAAAAACTCACCCTTGCTGCCTTGGAGGTTATTGGTTGTCTCCAAAAACCCTTCGATTAGTGTATTGGTTTTAAATGATACATAGTTCCTTTCATTTGAAACAATGGAAAATGCATTGAGTTTTTACCATATCATTCCCTTCCCAATTCAAATTAGCGGGTTTGTATTGTTATTAATTGCTAGCTAGGTGTCCTTCCTTCCTGCACCTAAATCATTTCTTTGTTACTCTTAAGCAATTTTTGTGTGCTTATTACCACATGTTTGACAAGTGGGATGTTGAAATTTCTTGGTACTGTTAGATTTCTCCATCATACCACTATAATTAAACTCCATTTTATGTTTCTTATCCCCATGATACCCTTGAGATTATCCAATCTCCATTTCAACTTTGAGGGTACATAAGACAATTTTTCAAACCTATGAAAGTCACAGATCGCTAGGGATTTTAAGATAATAGGTTTTACCCCAACAAAAAAGTTTTCAAACTTGTATTCAAGTGTAACGATAGAGCTGAAGGCATATATTGTAAGTCTTGTGAAGTTTACCACATATTCCATGATAGATTCTTCATCTGTTTGCTTGAAGGAAATGAAATCTATTTTTATTTTAATTCTAAGAGTACAAGGAAAATATTTATCTAAAAATATTTTTTGGAATTCCTTCCACTCCATAGCTTCGATATTTTCCTCAGGATTCTTATTCCTGATCAATGTATACCACTAATCATCTTCTCACTCCATAAAAACAGCTAGTAGAGCATTAACTTGATCAAAACATTGAAGGATAGAGAAGATATTATCAATGAATTTGATCCATTGTTCCATGATCAAGGTTTTGAATGATATATTGAAACTAATAAGCCTTTTTCACATAAATATATCATTTATAGCTTGTTCTCTATTACATAAATATGGAAATTCCTCCTCATCTAGGTTTATATTCAGAACCTGAGTCTACTGAGATATTTTCCTCATGATGTTTTTGATTCCTACTCCCATCGGGTAGGGTAATTCTTTGTGGTTGTCATCATATTTCTTATTGTATTGATTATTTACCTCATTCCTCCTATTTATCGTCATTAGATAGAATAAAAGAACAACTAGGGATGAGTGTTTTAAACTATTAAACACATAAATAGGAATCCAACGACATTAAATGGATAACTTATAAATTACATGTATTCCCTTAAATTATGAATTTTTAGGCTTCAATCTATGTTATCCATGACGTATATATTAACATATATTCTTATACGAATTTTTTTGTTCCCTTAATAATGGTTCATAATGATCTTATGAATTTACCAAAAAATATCCCCTGAGAGTGTCAAACCAGGTGTGTAGTAAGGCCTGTTGTCATGTACCAGGTTACCCCAAGTTAGGTTCGGGACAACATATTGGAGTGTTTACCCCTATATACATATATGATAGAACCAAACCAACATGTAGTACCCAAAAGGGATTTATTTACGTGATAAACAACTTACTCTATACTTACCAAAATTTAGTGATGTTTTCTTATACTTAGTATTATCCCAAAGGCTTTTACTAGAGTTTTACAATCCTATTCCCCAAAATAAATAAACTCTTTCTTTAATGCCTACTATAATAGACCAACTCTTTATTTAATATTTATACATGATTTATTAAATAAAATTACAGTTAATACAACACAAAATATTGATATTTATAGTGTATTTTGGATTTAGGTACATATAATAACTTCTTAAACATGGGATATAACGAAAGTATTGAAAAATTACTTGTTATGCTTCTAAAATTCTAGGCCTTTTTAAAACAACATGGGATATCCTAAGAAAAAACATAATAATGGGGTGAGATATAAAGCCTAGTAACGGATTAAAAAATTCATAACATGAATAATATAATATATGTTATGAAATATACATATCAATGGGGAATAAAAGGAATATGAATAATAATGCATGATATAGTATTATAATCATAACATGCAAAATGTGGCAACAAATTAAAACACTGCATCATAAAAATTGGTCATGGTTAAACCCACCAAGAAAAAATAGTGTGAAAAGACACATAAAGTAATAAAATTCACTCTATGTCCCAACCTAACATATCATGATACTAAACCATACCCAATTCATTAGAGCTTTGTATAATTTCAAGTGCACCTATAACATCAATATCAATCTCATGCTTAGGTGTTCCATATAAATTTTACAACATGGATTCATTTATCATCATAATTTATTCCATGATAAGGGAATTTGGAATACATACATGTAAACCAATGATCAAGATTATATGTGCATAAATTTTATCACCCTTGATAGGAAATGTGTACGGTATTCACTACACTATTGGTTTGGCTTGAAAAATCATGGTGAAATTTCTACAGGATAACGACGTCACTTAATAAATCATAAAATTGGTTGATGAGAGAGAAAAGGGACTATAATCACATATAAATAAAATTTTCTATAATAGGGAAATGTATAAAAAAATATCCCACCATTATACATTATAAATAAATTTATAAGGTAATGTTGAAACATGAATAAAGAAGAGGATTCTATATATATTTTTGTATGGTAATAGGTGTACATAAGGGATCATGGGAGGATAAATGAGAGTGAAAGGAGGATATAATCATTTATATTTTATATGGAAATTATGGTGAATATCTATGAACATTTACTAAAACAATAAAATTTAATTTAAGCTGCATAACATATAATAATTACTTCAATGGAAATGAGAAGAGAGGAATACCTTACAAAATTTCAGTATTGTTACTTTTATACATAAAGGATCATGGAAGGATTAATGAGAGTGAATGGAAGATCTAATTATCTATACACAAAATGGATAGTAATTGGAATATGCAAGAACATATCCCAACATAAGAAAAATTTAAATTTAGAGACATAACAAAAAAAGTACTTGATAAAAAGAGGAGAGTGGAAGATCCCTTACTTGAGTTTGTGACTCCAAAAGCATAATAGGTGATTCTTGAGAGCTTGGGGAACCTTTTTAGGAATATATATAGTGGATTTATGGTTATTTAAATTCTATAAGGAGTTTGATTGAAGAGAAATGGGATCATGGGTTGGTTTATATATGAAAAGAGGGGGAGTTATTTATCATTTACGTTTTGGATTCTACATCATAAAATAACCAAAACCACAAATCACTCCATGGTTTTTTTTCATGGTTTCTATTCTCATTATATAATATGGTAGATTTCCTAAAATAATAAAATAATTCCCCGTCTTATGTGGTGGTGAGCCATACTCATAAAAAATTATTTAAAAGCCATAAAATATATTAATCGTTTTGGAAGATTCATAATGGATTTATAAAATAAATAAAATAAACATTAAATCACATTATTTTAAAGGTAATGCGTATATTTGGTTGTTAATACCCTTAATATTATTTATTAAATCACTTTTGTTTCATTATTATGTCATAAAACACAATATATATTTATATCGTATTTAATATTTACCCAAAAAATTTGACTCCTTGAAAATTATGAAAAAAAAATCACTGTTGGAAAATTTCAATATCTTGATTACAAAAAATACTTATTCATTTTATCTAAATAATTTTATAAATATTTGAATTTTCACTTTTAAAATAAAATTGACATTTATTGATAATTGTTGTGTTTTTTTACAATAACAGTTTTTGAACCCCTAAAAAAATTACATTTGACTTCATAGAAATTATATGATAATTTATATTTGATAAAAATTATTTAATAATAATATTTATTAAAATATTATTTTTTTATAAAATCCATTAATTCCTCAAAAAAATTCATTAAATGAATATGAATATTAACCCAAAATACTATTTGTGTTTTATTATATCAAAATAAAAATCATTTGAAATATAATAATAATATGATAAATATATATTAATTATTATATAAAAAAATAATTAAATACTCATATTTATAGGGTATTTATAAACATCCCTTTAATACACCAGAAAATTCCCTAACGGTAAGGTATTTGATGAGGGGACTTTCATGGGGTGGCTTGGTGAACATGGTTTAGGTTGTGATATCGATGAGCTTAAACTTCTCCCATAAAAGATTTCAATCATGATTAAGATATTGGATGTCAAATTGGGATTGGTAATGGTACAATTCTAGTGATTCTATCTCCCTTAGATGATCTAACAAATGGGCTTCATAGGGTACCATACTACTGGTTGAGTCCATTACTTCTATTGTCTGTTTCAATTAGATTTGTCAAAACCCTATATTTATACTAATCATGGGATCACTGTTCAACAGTTATATCACCAATGGTAATGATGATTAAAGATATTATAAAACTGATATGATATAATAAAACTAAATAAGATCATGTGTTTTCAATAAACATATTTCTTAATAAGACATTTAATTAAAACGAAAATGGGGATTTTGTTTATAATAGTTCAGGTCATTACACTACTACAGTTTCAAATTTTTCTAAATAAATTATATCAATGATTTATGAGTTAATAAAAAAACTACTCTACTAAAGGCATCCATAGATAAATAAAAATATAATTTTCATACTTTTAGGTAAAATTCAGGTTTGAAGGACGATCTGGATTCTTTAAAGAAGATGTTGGTAACTAAAATTTGAGTACAGCAAAAGAATAAAAATGAATCAACCCAATATGATCTCCAAGGTATTTTTTGTAGTATAAAAAATGCTCCAATATCTTGTAGATTCCTCTCAGGGAAACATAGTTTTTGTAAAAAAGAAATCCATTATCATATACTTTAATTTTTTGGGTAGACAAATTGAATTTAGTTTCTCTTGCACATGATTCTCTGACTATAAATTTTTTTTCTATGTAGTGTGATATTCATTATCCCGAAAATTTACATGTAGTTAAAATATATTTATCTGATGAAATTACAAATTTTCTAGGTTTTCATTGAATTACTCTCTAGAGTCTCAACAACACTATGATATAGTTGGGATGTATTTTTCAAGTGAATGTTTCTTCATTCCAAGATATTTCTCCAAAGACCCTAATGGAAAAGAGTGTCATTAGGGAAAATCTTGGAAATTAATTTTACTTCCATTTATAATATATTTTCTGATATGGATGATAATTTAGTAGAAATTCATCTGTTTGTTTCCTTTTATCAATCTTCTGGCTCTTAATTATCTGAAGAAGACACTTTTGTTGAGTTAATATAGAGATGTGCTACTAATAAGAGTAAATATGTTTTTTGTCGCTGGTACTCAAAATATTTCATTGGTTTATTACCTTGAAACTATTTCTTATAGTATCTTAAATTTTAATATGGATGTGTTGAAGTGGTTGATAGACATTTGATCTATAAATTTTTATCTTCAGATCTGCGTCATTTCCTTTGGAAAAAATTGTGGCAATGTTTTACATATATTTTAGACTTATTCCACATTAACAAAATAAATATTATCAAAATTTACATAAATTCACTCTTTTAGTTTCATCTTAGACATTATCCTAGTCCCTCTATCCTAGATCATCATCATTCCAATTTAAAGTGCCTAAAAGTGATATTTGATACTACTTTCATATATGAAAAATAAAATTGGAATCTTCTTCCTAATACCTCAACACATGTTGGTACTCTTATTGCCTCCCAAAAGATTAATTTCTATCACATGAAAAAATAAGACTTATCCAAATCTCAGGAATTATTTTCTAGAATTATGGATAGTACTTCTGAGACTATTTCATATAACACAGCTAGTCTTAAAGTATAATTTTGATATAATTTCTCTCATAAAAATATTTATAGAGATAATGATGTTTCTCCTTTTCTTACATATTTGTTACAACATAACCAACATTAGTAATTCAAGAATCCTCCACATAAAATTAACCCTCATGATATTCCACTGAAATATTTATTTTTCCTTATATTCTATTTTCACAAATGATTTTTTAGGATTTTTAAATATTTGATGACTTTTTATTTGAATGTTTATTATTTGTAGTCCATACCAAACATTATTCATTTTAATACTTAATATTCGAATCATTTATACTTTTTAAAGTCCTATAATAAATTTATTTTATTTATTATTTTATAATCCTTTTTTATATCACAAAAAAGTGGGAGTGTTTTTTAAAGTGTTTATGACACAACACAAAATTTTACTTAAATTTTTTTCACTAATAAATTTTTAAAATCCTATGCGATGTTTAATTTTTGGGGGTTTATGATAATCAAAAGGTGGATATTTTTAGAAAAAATCATATTGTTTCACTATATCTCATAAAATCATCTATAATTTGATGCTAATAAAATTCAATTTTTTCGAATTTGTTTATCTTAAGTGGTTTAGGATTATATATCATGTTTATTTAATTATTCTTAACTCATTTTAATGCATTATGTTGTCATTAAGAAACTATATAAGAACATTATATTATGATCCTATCAATGTTAAAGAAATGATTCTACATTTTTGGATTTCCTACTATAAGAAATTCAATTCTATTATGTTCATATATTCATTTTACATGCTAAATAATTATTTTATGGGTAGTCTCATCAGTTTGTACTAAATTAATTTATCTTATAGAAGACCTTAGTAAATAAATTAACTTATGATGTAAGTAAATTATATTACGACATATATGAATTATCTTATAAAAATAATTAATGATAAAAAAGTTGAAGTAGAAGGATATTTTGCTATGTAATTTCTCTTACATAGATCTTCATTTATCTCATAAAATGGAAATTTATAAGGGAATTATCTTATGAATTAAAAAATCAAAGATATAATAATTCATCTATCTTACCAATGTTGTTTAATCTTACGAAATTATAATTATCATACATTAAAATGCTTGTAGCCTATTTATCTTATACAGATCAAATTATCATACAAAGTATCGATTATTAAACCACATATTTAGAGTATCATTTAGAGAGAATCATTACCATTTTTGTATATTTGGGAAAGTCAACATATGATTTTATGTGTATTAGAAAATAATTCTTCCAAATAAGGATAGAATAATTTAAATAAACTGTCTATTTTCAAGAATATAAAGATTCAATGAAGACACAATCTCTTACAACCTTCTACCTCTATTCATTCTGTATTTAGATAAAAGTGTCAAACACTAATTAATAAATTTTTTCTTCAGGCTTCATGAATGATTATTTTTATTTATCCTTGGATTTACAAGTGTGAATAGTTCAATTTAAAAAATATGAGGTCTAAAAATAAAAACCCATGGATTCATGTGTAGAAAATACATATAAACACAAATAGGTTTTCTCTACTATAAAATTAATTCTTCTTCATATATTTTATTATTCTTCCAAGTCTATCTTTTATAATCAAAAAACCTTGAAGTAACTCATTAAAGTAGTTCTATCACTTTAAAAGTTTCTTATTTATCTATCAGTTATTTCTTGAAATTATGTTTTGAACACGAATCAATATAATACATTTAATCATTATAACAACTTTTATTCATTTTTTCAAGTGTTATAAGACCATGGAATTGTATTGTGAAAGTAGATCCTAGTTAAACTCTCTTTGAACTATATTCAAGGTGATAACTACTTTCACTGAGTAGGGTAGCTCCAAAATAATGTGATTGTCTCATGAAAATCACTAAACAGAAGTAGTAGAGTGTTGGTGGAGTGGACAATGGAATATTCATGCCCTAAAAATTATAAATACATTATGTTATATTTTTTCATACAATTTTTATTATAATTTCTTATTTTTTGTAATAGAAGATCAAAATATTTCATATCTTAAGAGAGGTTAGTTTAAACTGGAGAAAATTTTATAAACACAATACACTCCCCCCCCCCTCTTGAGTATTTTTGAAACACCTATCCGACCAACATTAAAGACCTTAATCACATTGAACATACTAATGTGATATGATACATATTATATGGTGGAGACCTAGGTGTTGTATATGCATCGTCATTGATTGCAGATCTGAATAGAATTTGTATTTATTTAATTTTTTTTATAATGAGGTAAGATATTGATTTTCTATATAGTTGGGTTTATTTATAATGTTAATATTTTTTTCTTGTGTTCACTCTATTTATGTTTTTGTGATAATATTTATAATGAGGTTATGTAGTTTAAAGGAATAGAAAACTGGTATTAAAATGAAAAATCAAATATTTAATGACTCTCATTAAAGGTAAGTGGTCATAAAATAATAAAATACATGACATTTACAGGACTTAATTAATAGTTACATGAGTAATTTTTAAATGTGTAATTATATGATTACCATGGTGTATTTTATAATGAACCATAATTCTCATACATAAATATCACATCTTATTAGAGGAATATTATTTTAATAACATGAAGATACATTCTACAATTTTATAGATCTAGTACCTTTGGAAACAAGGGTATACAAACAACAAGGTCATAAGTGAACTGTATCATCTCTCACTCATTTCATTATAACAATCACCATTCTTAATCATATCATACATAATTACTTTATTTATAACATGGGGAAAGGAAACATAATAAAGGGTGTTGTCTCATTATTAGTAAGGGTAAACAAGGGACATATCTATGATCAGATAAGAATAAAATGAGAATAAATATATAGTAAAAATAGATTAATGTTTGAAATTCATTCCCTATATATCATATATCATAATCATGAGTTAGGGCATAAATATTTGTAGTTTATTAGACATGAATCATAAAGGAATCAAATAACGCAATCCATGAGATTAAAACATTATCATAATACATGTAATTTTTTCACACATATAAGTATATAAAAATATATATTAATTCTAAATACTAAGATATTCATAACATGTTAGGCTTGGGATTCCCACCTATGTACCTGCTTTTTGTTTGGGATAACCTCCTATGTATCCTCTTTTGGGTTTGGGATAACCTCTTGTCTACACTTTGATCTCAAAGAACATTAATCATTATCTAATTAATTGGAGGGAGATATTAGTCATAACTATAACATAATTAAAATAATACATATGTGTTCCATAATATCATAAAATATTCATCATATCAAAATGAATGAAAAGAAATTAGTTTCATAAACATTTCATCATTGCATAACCTGTGGAAAAGGAGCAGTTTTCCTAAAAATCTTTTTATCATAACCATAAAACATTAAAATAATGAATAATGGTTTTTTTATGGTATCATAACCCCATTATGTCTTAAGTAACATCAAAGGATGTCACATTATAAGGAAAATAATTTTGAATGATCAATTTGAACATTTTTTGTCAAAAATAACCTTTCCATTATGAAATAACTACATTAAAATATAAAAATCCCCAAATTACTATAGGGAGAATTTTTATTGAAAATAAAAATTGAAACATGTAATGTAAGAATTAAATCATTATTCAGTCATATGGAAGGAAATACCATTCATTCTTTATAAGTAAAAATAAAATATTCCTTCACACTTTTGTAAAAAATGATAAAATACCTCTTTTGAAAAAAAAACAAGAAGAGTAATTTTGAACCATTATTTTATAATTCAAACATGGGTAAAAATGACTTTGAAAATTAATATAATAGTAAAACCTTCCTTAATAAATTTTTATAAAACAAGGATATTGTAAAAAAATGTTTTCCAACCGAAGAGATAAATATAGTTTATTTTTCTGAAAAATATAATTTTTGTCTCTTTAGAACATAAGGTGAGGAAAATGAAAGGATTCTTTGTATTATCAATAAATAATATGTGGAGAATAAAATTCATAATTTTATTGATATGTAGATCATAATATTTCATCATCATAAATTTAATGAAAACAATCCCTATAAACAATGAGATTATAAGATAAAATCCTTACCGATTTGGTAACTTTTGAATCATAATTTACATGAAAGAATAGAAATTAGATGGACATGTATATATTATAATTTTCATGATAATAATTATAAAATATTCTTATTTGAATTATATAGGACACACAAAATAAACAAGTGGTGTATAAGGTATGTGTCTGATGGAAATAAAAGTGAGATGAAAATCCCTTGCCTTGAGTTCTACTTTCTTTGAATGCATTATAACCTTCTGTATAATAAATATAAATTTATTATAATTTTATTATATAATAACATGCATGATTATTATATAATACATATTAATTATATACATATATTTAGAGTTATTCATAATGGTAGATATAGAAAATGAATTACACCATTTAAAGAGATAATAGGTCGTACGTATGCATGAATATTGTTTTAATTTTTGACGAATGAAATTATAGAAAGGTAAATAATAATTCACCATAAAATTATTATTATTATATCAAATAAAACATATATATTAAATATATCCATCCTCATTACCATACATGTAAAATATAAATGAAAAACTAATCACACCGTTTCGTGGAGGTGGTAGTTCACACTTACGCACGAGTGACGTTATCATTTTCCATCAGTTTGGAAGGTAAGAAGTAAAATATGATATTATAATTCCATAATAATAATTATTTAAAAAAATATAATACATAAAATTTTAAACTCATCATAATAAACATCCATGAAATATAGTGATAGAAAATTAATTGTACTGCTACATGGAGACAGTAAATTGTCCAAACGCACAAGCGTTGTTTTCATTTTTTGATGGTGGTAATGAAAGAAATGTAAATAATAATTCAACATTAAATAATAATTATTATATCATATAAATCATATATATTACACATTTCCATCATCCATACCTTCCAAGTAAAATATAAATTAAAAGCGAATCACACAGTTTTGTGGTGGTGGTAGTCTGCACATACACATGAGCAACGTTATCATTTTCCATAAATTTGGAATATAAGAAGGATGATATGATATTATAATTAAATAATCATATTTATTTCACAAATATAAAATTTATACTTGAAAAACATCATTATAACCATCCATGAAATATGGTTATGGAAAATGAGTTGCATCATTAAGTGTAGATGGTAGGTCATACATACCCACGAGTGATACTTTCACTTCACATATGATGGAATGAGGGTGGATAATGGTATTTTAACAATAAAAATAACATTTAAAAATATTCATGATATATAATTTATTACTTTATGATAAATATCACATATTTTGAGGAATTAGAAGAAGAAATAAATTGAAAAAGTTCATGTAAGACAACTACATCTCTTTTGGAAGACCTCCTTTAGATCCTTTCATGGCAACTTAGGGTTGGACTTATAGGGAGATAAAAACCCTAAAAACCTGGATAAGTATTCATAGAATATAATTTTATAGGTTATAGTTGAGAAATATGACTCAAATTTGGTTTAAGAATAGAAATAAGGAGTTTCATTTTATAAGGGAGCAAGAGGTCGCACTTAGAATTAAAAAAATTATAATAAATAAATTCTTAATAAAAATGATTAAAAATGGCCTACAAATGGAAAGGGGATGAAGGTTTTGTCCATATATTATCCACTTTTCCTATTTTAATATTTTTATGATTTTTAAGTAATTTAATAAGATATCATTAATGTCAATTATGACACTATTCATTTAATTTTAATTAAAATACACAAATCCAAATTTGTAATTAAATTATAATTATTTAAAAGAATAATAATATTTTCTATTCATCTAAAAATTTCATGTAACACATTATTCCACTCAAATTATAATACTTTTAGTATTTTTTAATCATTTATTATATATTTTTATGAATTCGATAAATATTGAATTGGTGTTGCATAAGTATTTAAGGTCATTATATAATTAATAAAAACAATAAATAAATTTATATCATGAAAATAATTTCATTAAACTCAAAATTACTATTAGTATTTATTCGTAACTAGTTTTTGTTTATATGTGAATACATAAAAGATATTTAAGACTAAGAGAGTGACACTTTGTAACTTTATTTCTTTTAAAAATTTTAAATGTCATTTTCATGGAAAAGTTACCATTAAAACCCAATTTCAAGTATAAGGTGATAATTATAAAATTATATTATTCCAATAAAATTTATTATGAAAAATTATGGCATTATTACTTAGTTTTAACTTACAATAACTTGATTTACCCTTTACTAGGGTGATAAATTTTATCCTGTTTATTATGAATATTGAAAAAATATTATAAGGGACCTATTTACCACATTTTAAAATCCTAATTATAATTATGGAATTAATTTTATCATATTCAATACCTAAAATTGGTATAAATTAATTTTAATTTAATTGTGAAAAAATGCAACATAAACCACTTTTTTGAAAAATATAGTTTTTAAGTATAACATAATATTTATTTTTATCCCACACTTATAATATGAATGTTTAAAATATTTGATTGAATATTTTATATATAAATTTAATTAAAATAATTGACTAGTAGTGATAAATTTAATTTATTATGATAAAAATATATTGTGTGCATAAAAATTGTTTTTTAGAAAAACATATCTTTTGTTTTTAAATGATTTATATTTTCATTTCATATTAATTAATGAAAAATGAATTAATTTTATCAATTTTTAAGCCATAAATTTTCACAGTTTAGTTATTCCTATTCATACCCACCAATCTAGTAGCTATTTGATAATATATAATAATAATATTCTTAAAGTATATTGTGGTTTTTTAGAATAGTTGTTACTTCTAACCCAAGCTATCAAAGATAAAAAATTATCTAAACTAAATGTTCTATAAAATCTATATGTGTTACATTATACCACCATTAAAATTAATTTAAAATTCAAAATTTATTACTTCAATAAAATAATGAGGATATCTAAATTTCATTATATCATAGGGTTCCCACATAACTTCCTCAAATTGGTGGTTTCCCAATAAAACATTGAACATGTGAGTGGACTTATTTTGTAGAACTCTCTCTATGTTTCATAATATCTATTATCTATTCCACATAAGTGAAATATTACTTTAGGTATATGACCTCTGAGCTCAGTACATGTGAAGGATCAGGTATGTACTTCCTTAAGATAGATACATGGAATACATAATGATCTTAAGAGAGATTTGGTGGAAGTACCAATCGATAAGATACCATCCCTGCATGATCAAGAATTTAAAAGTGAACAATATACAGAAGGCTCATCTTTCCCTTCTATCAAAATCTCATTACCCTTTTCTGGGGAGACATTCATTGTAACTCCTTTTCAGCAACTTCAAAATCGAAATCTTTGTTATGATTATCAATATAACTCTTTTTCTAACTATGAGAAGCCCTTATATAATGCTTAATTTCTCTAACCATGTCTAAAATTTAATCATATAGTTTGGGTCCCAATATCTTTATTTCTCAATCATCATTATAATAAATTGGATTTCTATACTTTTTACCATAGAGGGATTCATAAGGAACCACCAGAATACTTGTGTGAAAGCTATTTTGGTATGATAATTACACAAAAGGATGGTATTTATCCCAAACACCTTTGAATTTCTTATAGAAATATCTCAATATCTCTTGTATATTTTGGGTAGTTCTATTCAAATAACTGTAGGTATGAGGATGATATTCCATACTAAAAAAAATTTCAGATACTATTTAAGACTCTTCTTGAACATTGATATATAAATTGGATCTCAATCAGTTAAAATAGAATGTGGTACTCCATGAAACCTTACCACATCCTTAATATCTATTTGGTAAGATTATATGAAGAGAAATATTCTCTAATGTAAATTAAGTGTGATGACTTTATAAGTATATTGGTTAAAACCTATATGAAAATTTTCCCTTTAGTCGTTTTTGGGAGTCCAATGAAAAAATACATGGTGTTGTTTTCCTATTTCCACATTCTTATGGGTAATTTTTGTAACTTCCAATTAAAATTTTTTCTCTTATCCATAACTTTCTGACATACTAAGCATTGAGATAAAAACTCTACAGTATATCTCTCCATACCATCCCACTAGAAATACTCTTTAAAATATTTATACATCTTTGTATTTACAAGATGAATAGAGAATAAAGAATAATGAGCTTCATCCAATAACTACTTCATCAAAACTAGGACGTAGGGGACGTAAATATAGTTTCTAAACATTATCACTCCATCATAATCAATTTTAAACTCTAGAACATTTCTTACCTTAATTTTTATATCTATATATTCCTTTTGTGCCTATTTAGTCCTTACATGGATATACGGTTGAACACTAATTTGAGCTCATAAGATTATGCCCATCCTTTAATATTTCTAGATATATACTTCTAAAATATATGATTATTGCATATATTTGTGATCCTCGTAATATATAATATAGTATGATCACTTCAACTCAAATCATTGGCCACCTTTTTTCCATTCATAGGTTAGTAATGTAATGAGTATTCATATTCTTCAATCAACTCTCACCATCATATCCAAAACATATTTATCTCTTTTTGAGTTAATATATACTCCAAATTCTTTTAATAAGTTTATATATCACACCTTTCTCTATAATGATAATTCCTATACAACTTTAGTGAAAAAATTACCAAAGATAACTCTAAATCGTGATTTGGGTAATTTTATTCATGATACTTTAATTTTCTCGAGTCATGAGGTATAACCATATCATTTTTCATGAGGAAACGTCCCAATAACATCATTGATACATCACTATAAATTATAAAACATTCTCCATTACAGGGTACTATAAGAATAAGTGTGTTGAATATCCATATCATGGTGTTATTGAAAATTTACTAACATTCATATATCTAAAGAAACATGAATTCCTTGTGAGTTTACAGGGTTATTGGATTGGAATACCATGAAAACATCTCCAAAAAAATTCAATGATATCTTAAAAAACCAAGGCAACTATGGATCTCATTAATTGTGGTTAGTCTGGGCCAACGTTCAATAGCTTCTATCTTTGATGGATCTACAAATATACCTCACTAGAGATTATATGAACCAAAAATGAAACATTATATATCCAAAATTAACACTTTGTAAATTTTTCTTAAATTATCACCTTCATTAGATTCTTCATTACAACCCAAAATTGATATTCCTACTCTTCCTTACTCTTTCAATATATAATAATATCATCTATAAAAACAAACACAAATTGATCGTGGTAATCTATAAAGAATATATTTATTTAATTCATGAATATAAAGGGGAATTAGTAAGATGAAAAGACATCACTATATATTCATAGTGTTCGTACCATGTTTGGGATAATGTATTTCATATATCCTTCTTCTTGACCCTAATCTAATGAAATCCAGAATAAAGGTCAATTTTGGAAAAATATTGATCTTCGTACAGTTGACCAAAAAAGTCATAATTATGGGTAGGGGATACTTGTTCTTGATAGTGATCTTATTATATACTCGATAATCAATGAATAGTCACATTTATTTGTCTATCTTCTTAATAAAAAAATATGTGCACCCCAAGGTGACACACTTGTCTGAATGAATACCTTGTTAAGATTATCTTAGAGTTTCTTTTTCAATTTTTGGAAACTCAATTAGGGTCACTCTATATAGAGTCTTTGGAATAGAAGTACAACTAGAAATGACTTATATTGAAAACTCAACTTGAATATTTGATGGAATACTAGGAAACTCTTCTAAAAGGACTTAGAAAAACTTCTACACAATTGAAATATCATTGATGTTGAGTTTTTTCCTAGACATATGGGATAAATTATTCTTTTTTAATAGGAATATTGTCCCATAAAATGGATGTTATTTCTATTAGAAGTTCATATTTATTGTTACACTGATAAACAGTCATAGGCAGGCTCATAATATCGAACGTGACTTCTCTCCCTTGGCAATTGATGTGGGATTTATGTAAATAAATCCAATCACAACAAATTTATTCTGAGATGAATCATAGTCTTTATTTGTGATCATTTTACCATTATTTGTTTTCACTGGTAATTCAAAATCTATCCATTGTGGTGGTACTATAATACACTTATAAAATTCCTCAGAAATAAAGAGTGGGTAGACCCAGAATTAAAAAAGACAATAAAAGTTCTAGAGTGGACGATAAATATACAATTCACCATGTCGTCATCACATCCATCATCATAAATAGTGATCACATGATATTTCCCATTGTCTCTAATCTTAAGAGGTTTTAAATGGAAATAATAATCATTAACAATCATATTTGGGCATTGTTTAGCATAATACCAATAATTCTCTCATTTGAAACATTGGATTGTGGTTGGTCTATTCTATGGATATTTATTTTTATTCAAATCATTAGATAACTTATTACCATAACTTTTATATTATGTTTCTTGATGGTCTTCCTTTAATCACTTAAAACATTTATTAGTCCCCTTAATACAATTTCCCCAATGTTTCATTCTATACATTGAACATTATGTATCATCTTCCTCACTCCATGATTTTCATAATTTCCATTGAATTATATCTTTATTTTCTTATCAAAACCATGATATTTATGGGTAACTACAATCTTTACATATACATTGATAGAAAATGGAATGATTTTTTCATAAATACTAAAGTCCCTTATGGATAAATACCTCCATAGACATGGTTTTAATCCATTGAATAATTTATTAACCTTAATTTCAAGTTAGATGATAATGCTAGAATAATTCTATAAAAGTCTTAAAAAAATTTCCTTATAAGTACCATTGGATTCATCATCCATCTAATTTAACTCAAGGAATTACTTCCCCATTATTAGTTCAAACAATAATAGTAAATTACTTATTGTGAAATAAGCTCTTAAATTCATCCCACTCCATTGAGTCAATCTCATATTGTTCCATCATGTTCTTAATAAGATTTCACCATTGGTCCTTTTCACCTTTAATATGATAAACATCCAAAATAACATTTTCATTATCTAAAAATAGGGGAAAAAAATATATTTTTTATGGTATTGGTCCATTTATCTACAATTAGTGGATCATTGTACCTATTAAAATAATGTGTATATTTTCTTTATGATGGACACAATATAATTTTGTTCACTAATTTACTTGTTTATAAGCATAACATGATTCATATTTAGAGAAAGTTATGTGATCATAATAATGATATATTTCATTCCATGTCCTATAAAATTTTGTTTCTAAAGAGGAAAATAATTTCACTTTCCATTTCATTTAGCATTAACATAATTACTTAAGTTTAGATCCATCAACTAAAAAAATCATAGTGTGAGAAACATTAATCATAGAGGGAATCCACATAATCATGAAAAATAAATTATAGAAAGTATAAATCTAGAAACTTTCATTTCCATCTATGAAACCTTAGTTTTAAACAAGTCCCTTCATGGTCATTAATGAAATTTTAGGATTTTATCCTATATGTAGACTTATCCCTAGAGTTCTAACTAAATGTTTCTCATCCTAGTTCCCAAAGGTTAAAAAATCCTTTGTATGATACCAATTATAGTGACCCATACTATTCATACATAAATACCACATCTTATTATATTAATATATTTACATAATATGAATATCCACAGTAGAATCATATAGGTATAGTGCATTTAAAATAATAGACAGAAACAAAAACTGGTTCATAGGAGAACTACATTGTCTCCCACTTAAGTCTTCATAACTAGCACCCTTTTTAAACAAAACATACATAATACCTTTATTTATGACCTAGGAAAAATAAACACAAGAAAGGGTGAGATCAAATGCTCAGTAAAGGTAAATAAGGTAGATATCTATGATCACATTAGAATAATATAAGAATAAGCATATGAGAACATGATTTTATCATTTGAAATTCATACCCAACATATCATATATCATAATCTTGAGTCGTGGAATAAATCATGGAAGCTCATTAAGCATGAATCATAAATGAATAAAATAACACGATCCATGAGAGAATAACATTGTCATGAGACATGTAATTGTGGCATTAAAATAATAATATAAAAAATTATGTCAATTATAAACACTAATACATTCATAACATGTCAGACTGGGGATGGCCACCTATATACATGCTCTGAACTTGGGAAAACCTCTTGTATACCCTCTGATATCATAGAACATTAATCATTATCCAATGAATTATCGGGAGATATAGGTCACATCTATCACATAATGAAAATAATACATACGTATTCCATAATATCATAAAACAATCATCACATTAGAACCCATGAAAATAAATTGGTTTCATAAACATTCCAACATTGCATAACCCATTGAAAAAGAATGGGTTTCATAAAAGTCTTATCACCATAAACATAAATCATAAAGAGAAGTAAAAAGGATGTAATCATTATATCATAACCTCAGTAAGACTTAAGTAACATCAAAGTATGTCATCTTAGATGGAAATATATTTTTAAATATCACTTGTAGAATTTATTAATAATGATAACCTTTCCATTTTGAAATTATTTTATTAACATCTAAATATTTCCAAAATTTTATTGAAAATTTTTTGTTTTAAAATAAAGATGGAAAATTTTATAGTATTGTTCCAATTATTTATCAGTCATGATGGTGAGAAATATTATTCATTTTGTATAAGTTAACGGAAAACATTCCTTGAAACATTTTTAAAAAGTCATAATGTAAAATATTTTGAAAATGAAAATAATATTCATTTTGAATCATTTTGTCAAAAATAAAACATGTGTAAAAACGAATAAAAAAATATAACAATATAAAAAACTTATTTAAATTTTTTAAGAAAACATGGATATCAAATAAAAAAGATTTTGTACCGAAGATAGAAATAAATTTTATTTTCCTTAAAAACATATATATGGTATCTTGAGCACTTAAGGTGGGGAAAATGAAAGGAAATAATATATTTTAAATAAATATCCTAATGAAAAAAATATAAATTTCTTGTAAGTTATATCATATGTTTTAATCATCATAGACATAATCATAAAAAATCATGATAATAATGAGATTGTAACATAAAACCCATACCCACTTTGGTAACTTCTGAATCATAAGTCCCATGAAATATAAAACCTTATATGGATATTTATATACCATAATTTTCATTATAATAATCATAAAATACATTCGTTGGTAGTATATATTACATAGAAAATAAATAAGTTGTGTATAAGCCATGTGTCCCATATAAATACAAGTTAGATGAAAATCCCTTACCTTGAGTTCCACTTGCTTTGAAAGAATTTTAACCTCATATAAAATAAATTTAAATTTAATAAAATTATATAAAATAATAACATAAATTCTTATTATATAATATGTATTAATTATATATATATATTTATAGTCATCCATAATGGTAGAGATAGAAAATTAATTACATCGTTCATGAAGATGGTAGGTCGTATGTACACATGAACGTTGTTTTCATTTATTGATGGACGGAATGAAGGAAACATAAACATAATTCAGCATTAAAGAATAATTATTATTTAATTTAAATAATATATATTAATATGATCCATCCTCCTTTCAATAAAATTAAAATAGAAATGAAAAATGAATCACATCTCTTCGTGGAAGTGGTAGTCCACATGTAAGCATGAGTAATGTTATCATTTTCTATATATTTGTAAGATAGAAATGTAGATATGATATTATATTTATAGAATAATTATTTTTTCATAAATATAATATATAAACTTCAAACCATCTTAATAACCATCCATGAAATATGATGATGGAAAATAAATTGTATAACTACGTGGAGATAGTAAGTCGTACGTACGCATGAAAGATACTTTCACTTCCCATTTGATGTAAAGAGGGTGGATAATGGTGGTTTCATAATAATAATAACATTTCATAACATTTATTATACTAAAGTTATTATTTTAAGAAAAAATATATATATTTAGATTATTTATAATAATAAATAAATTGAAATAGGTTGGGTAATGCAAATGCCTCTATTTTGGGAGATCTCCTTTATATCCTTTCTTAAGGAACCTATGTTCGGTATTTTTGGGAGATAAACACCACCGAAAAAATTATAATGATATGTAAAAGATATTTTTAAAGGGATTTTCGAGAATGATGGCTCAAATTTGTGTGAAGTATAAAAATAAGGTTTATCCTTTTATAAGGGAGGGATAAGACACACTTGGAATTTCATAAATGACTAAATTATAATAAATTCATTCTCAATCTAAATGGTTCTTGATGGCCTATAAATTTTTAGGTTATAAAATATTATACTATTTATTATTCGATTCTTCATATTTTAATATTTTTATGATTTTTATGAAATTTCATAAATTATTATTTTGATAAAATATTATTAATGTCAATTTTTAAAATATTTACTTAATTTTAATTAAAAGACATAAATAAAAATTAGTGATTATAATAGAAATATTTAACATAAAACAAATATTTCATATTCATATAAAAAAATATTTTAACACATTAAATCACTACAATTATGTTACTTTTAATATTATTGGAATCATTTATTATATTTTTTTATTAATTAGAGAAATACTGCATTAGTGTTTCATTAACATTTAAGGTCATAATATAATTACTAAAAATTAGAAATAAAATTATTTCATCATAATAACTTAAATAATATCAAATTTAAAATCAATATTCATTCTTAACATTTATTCCCCTATGTGAATACATAAAATATATTTAAAACTTAGATAGTGACACTTTGTAACTTTCTTTGTTTTAAATATTATAAATGTAATTTTCGTGAAAAATTATACATTAAATAAATAAATTTTGAGCCTAATTTGTTAATGGTACAATTAAATTTATCCAATAATAATTAATTTGAAAATTTATGGCCTTATCACTTATTTATAACCTAGATTAACATGATTTACACTTTACTGAGGTGATAAATCATATCATGGTTACTATTCATATTAACCAAAAAAACAAAAGTGATATATTTCACAAATTTTAAAATTCTAATTATGATTATGGGATAAATTTTATCAAATTAAATACAAATAAGTGGAATAAATTAATTTTTATGTAAGAGAATATAATACAACAAAAACCACATTTTAGAAAAAATATTGTTTTTAAGTAGAAAACTGGATTTGTTTATCCCATTCCTATTAAATAAAATTTTAAAACTTTTGATTAAATAAATTATATATATAATTAATAAAAATAATTCACCAACAATGATTTATTTAATTTATTAGGACAAAAATACATTACTCTCATAAAAATAATTTATTTAAAAAACATTTCCTTTATTTTCAAATGATTTTTAGTTTCATTTTTAATTAATTTATAACCAACGAATTAATTTCAAAAATGTATAAGTAATAAGTTTTAATAATACAGTATGTAATATTAATACCCTATAATCCAATATCTAGGTGATAACATACAATAATAACATTCTTATATTATACCACAGTTTGTTTATACTTTTTATTGCATGTAATGTAAGCTATTAAAGAAAAAAAATTATTTCAAAAAACTATTTATTAAAATTTTGGGTGTTACATGTTCTTAAAGATTTAATTTCATGATTTTAATTATTTATTCATGTTAAATATGATCTACAAAATAAATAAATTTGGAAGATATAATTTTATAAATCAATGTTATTTTTTCTAGATTAAATTGAATGTATGTCAAATGTATAACATTTTATTTGATACATGAGTTATTAATGCATAATTTTTAATATTATGAGTAATTTAATGTGTTTAAATAAATTTTATAGAAAAAATATCCAGTATTATATTATATTTAGATATTTTTAATTGAACTATTAAGAAATCATTCAAAAATATATGACATTTTAGTTGTAATTCCATAATATGAGAACTAATGATAATATCCTAATATTTTTAATATGTTAAGTTTTTTGTATTCTTGAATCATTGAGAATGAAAAAATGGTATTAAAATGTTCTAGAAAAATATTTTTTTAGAATATAAAGACCTGAAGTATGGAAGTAAAGTAAGTGTTAAATAGATTTATTTTCTTAGTAGATAAAAAAATGTTTAATATTTTTTTGTTAGGAAAAGATAATTTTAATAAAGTTTTAAACATCATAATATTACAACAGATAAATACCTGTTCAAAAGGAAAATAATTCATCTTTGACACAAACATACCAAAACTAAATTGCGATATTTATAATTTTTAAGATTGAAAATTTAAGATTCATCACCTTAAAAATTATATTATAACAAAAATAAAACAACGATTCATATAAAATTTCATATTTATACATATATTATCCTTTTATTTTAATTTATATTAAATGTGAAGGAATATTAAGGTATTAAATTCAACACATAAATGTGTGTTGATGGTATGACATAGGTTATTGGTTCGTCGATAAATTAATACATATCATCCAACAAATTTTCCGAACTTTTTAAGGATGTAGGGATTTTAAAAGGGGAGAGGAAATATGGAAAATGTACCTAGATAAAAGAGGTAATAATATCATTATTCATATAAAAATAAAAAACCCACATAAATAAATATTATAGAAATTAATTGAAGAAACAAAGGGATTTAGATAAACTATCATCTGAGTTTTCTACTACATTTAAGTAGACAATAACTTGATAGGGGTTTAGAATCAAAATAACTACACGAAATTATAAATGAAAATATTTATTAAAAAATATATTAAATTAATGTATAGAATGTATTTTACACATAAAACATGATACCAAAGAAAATCTAAGAAGCAGAAAATATTATGTGAACTCCAAGGTTGAATTTAGAAATAACAGGGAATCATAGGTAAATCTTAAAACCATACGTCACATTAAAATAGTAGTAAAAATAATAAGATGATTTTGGATTTTATGAAATGATAAATACATGAGTAATATGAGTGGATGTTAGTTTTTGTTTGATCTGGTTAAGTTTCTAGGGTTCTCACATTCCCATTAAAAGTTTTTGAACATAAAATGTTAATTTGGCGGAGATGAGTGGATGTCATATCTTTTCCATGTCCCACCCTCTCCACATATAAGGGCGAGGGGTAATTATTGATATCATCATTAGCTAGGGAATTAGGAACCCAAGATACAAGGGTGAGAAATTTGTCTAATATACCATTGAAAAATGATTAATGATATTTAAGTTAATATTATTGATGATTTGAGAGCATTATAGAAAAGACCAATGAAATAATATATCTTCTTGATAATGTACCTACATTATGTAATGTTAAATATCTATTTGATGATGAATTTAGTAATTAATTAGTGGATAATATCAAAAAATAACCTTGAATATAAAATGAATCATGGATAGTAGGTTTTTAAAATGTATGACTTTGAATTAATTCTATAATTCCTAATGATTTTTTCATGTTATTAGAGTTTTTTTAATGATTACTTGGTTGTTTCAATGATATATTTTTTTATAATGTTGGGGGTTTTTTTAATGATTTTTTTTTCAATTTAAAAATTGTTCTGTAAAAATGATTGGTAAAGGTAATGTGGGAGATTCTATGAATAGTTTTGTTGACACTTTGATTTATAATAAAATGATATAAAGTTTTTTCTTATAAATTGAATTTATGAAAATAATATTTTTAAATTTTTAATTTTAATTTTAATTTTAATTTTAACATTTTTAATATTTTTTAAGGAGAACTATAGTATTTTAGTTATTTTTTTAATTTATTATTAATTCTAAAAAAATAAAGTGATGAAATTTATGTGTGAAAACATTATGATCACATGATAAAGTTAATATTAAGTGGGTTTTCTTTATTTATAACTAATATTAAATTATTTTTAATTTATTTTAATTGTTCTAGTAAGGATTCTATTGTGAAAAATAGAGATTTAGATATTGTTTGTATAGTGTAATGGTGGGAATTTCTACTGGGAATTGGGTTAATTGGTGGAATAATTGTGTACCTCAGTTATAAATGTTTTTAATATAATACAGGTCTTAGTATTATGCTATGTTAGTATAATTTAATTATTTATACTGCACATTTTTGAATTTTATGTTTGGGATAAAGTATTAAAACTAAAATGTCACTGAATTCTAGGAATGAGATAAGTGATAATAATTTCTAGGATGGAGTGCTAGTAAATTTTCAATGTTAGGGGGTAATAATATTCTTTATTCAAGTTTCAATACATGAGGCCAGTGAATGGATAGGGGATATTTATGTTTCCATTTAACTAAAAAATGTATTTACATCAATTATGAGCATCTTTAGTTGTAATTATTTATTGATATGTGTTCTAAATGTGGTGGAAAAAGAATCATGTCCAACTAGATGTGATATATTTGGAATATTTTTTTAATATATTTAAGATGAAATTCCTTTTTTAGTGTCATAGGTTTTGTATATGAGAAATCAATAAATTTTTCAAAAATAATGTTCTAGTTTGTGTGATTTTAAAACTCACTTATAGAGATTTATTATCAAATTTCAAAGTCTCTTAGATAATAAATATGTGCATGTTTAATGTTTTAAATCTAATTCCAAACATAAGATTTGATGAATCATGGATTCTATGAGATTAAATATAATGTTAGAGCTGGTAGGTTTCTCCAATGAAATTGAGTAATCCATTTCTAGGGAATAGAGTTTTTGAAGGATCCATATTTAGGGATTCGTGAATGATGAGGTGAGTTTTATGGATCATAATTCTTATGGTCAGTGAAGAAAAATCGTAAGGAAGCATTTTGGTAAAATATTTTAATATAAAGATCTAGGAGTTTTTGGATTTATAAGTCATGTGACATGATAAATAACTTTTTTCCCTTAAAATATAGTTGGAAATCAATAGTAAGAGTGCTCCATGATTCATGGAATTCATTGATAATTAGAGGGTAAGTTTTTTTCTAAGTAGCATATAAAGAGCTCAGTGGTTTTCAGTTATAGAAGAGTGGATTTGGGTTTGAGGGTTCGAGTTTGTTGTATATAGATGACCCTATTACTTTTATATGAAACCTTTTTAACAATAATTTAATTTTCTATTTAAAGTGTCCATAAATGGTATGTTTTTACTCTTTTTTCCTAAATTCATTTGAAATTGAATTTTTATTTTTATTTTGAATGTGGGATTGATTTTATTTTATTTTATTTAATAAGTTAATGCACAGGTAAAATAAGTTTTCCTATTCAGTTAAATTTTACAAATAATTTTAGAAATCCATGAAATGTTATAAAAGGTTAAATCAATGTTTGGTTAGGGAGGAAGTTTTTTAAAATAGTTTTCTTAAATTTTAAATATTGTTTTATTGAAAATAATGAAGTAATATTTGGTAAGGGTGAGTTAAGGGTTAAAGTGGTTGATGTTTTACATTCTATTCTTTACCATGTTTGAGTTTTTTAATGTGAATATCCCTATTTGAGAGGTTTCCCACATGGTATTAGATTCAGGTATATCTCTTACTAGATAAGGGATCATATTATGATGTGGTTATTATATTGAGTGTGTTTAGTGAATATCCCATGGTAGATTCATTTAAAAATAGTTTTTCTTAAGGGATGGGAGTTCATCAATGGAGAGTGGTGGTTCTTTCTTTAAAAAATGTACTTTGAGAACCTAAAATTTTCTAACCATACATACCATTAATTTTTTAGTATTAGATTTATAGATGGAATTTGTATTATTTGAGAGGTATATACCTTATTGTAAATGTTAGGAATTATTTTATCATGTTTTGTTCTTTATTATTTAGGATGAAAATCATTTCATGTGAATATAATATAGAGTATTTGGTTTACACGGTCTTCTACTTTATGATTTTGAGGAACTTGGGTGTAAAGAGTGAGTTCATGGGTGAATGGTTTATAAAAAGTTGAGTTTTATTTAAAATTTCAAATAGATAAAAAAATCAAACCATAATTCCTTTCATTACACCATAATTTGTATTTGGGTTATATATACTAAAGTTGTCATAATGAGTGTTTACTCTAGACATTGTGCCTAGTTCCTTGCATCGTGATGTCATTATTACAACATAATATACTAAATTATGATATAATTATTTAGGTTAGGATGATTTTGATATTATTTTGTGTCTAGTGTTTCACATGATTATTTTTATTTCTCTATAATATATTTTAGTGGGTTATAGATTTTATAGGGATGTTTATTATTTAATTGAATGTGAAGAGAAAATAGAACAATTTTAGTCAACTATTTTTCCATTGATAAGTGATGAATATCATTATTCTATAATGAGCCTTTAAATAATCAAAATTTAATGGTTTTTTATAATAAAATATGGGGGAGAAATAAAGAGTATTTCACTGTGATTTTTGGAGGTCTGGTTGATCGACCACTGATGTAATATAACTCTAATTGTTACATATTTACATTATGTATTTACCATTATAATTATAAATTTGTGTGTATTATTTAATTATATTAATTTTCTATTGTTTTTTTATTATATTGGCTTCAAGTATTTTCTAAATTCCTTAAATCACACATTGGACAGTGACACCCTCAACCCATACTTCTAAAAATGATGCTAATCTTACATAATTTTCATACATAATAAGAATTACAATAAACTCCCAAGATAAAAAGTTTTCTGTATTTTAGAGCTATGTAAATATCAATATTAACTCATGAATAGTTTACATTTTAAAAATAAAACAATTATATAAACATGAAACTATTTTATTCATATGTTTACATTGATATTCTTGGGTAAATGGGCAAGCATAAGAAATTTGTGAGATCAAACACTCAATAATGTGTATAGAATAATAAATAAGACATGTATGAGTTTTATTTATGTGAGGTGGGAGTAATAGAGAGAGAAAATATCATTCATGGTATGATCTATTTATCATCTACCCTTGATTTTTCTTTGATTGATTTTTGATCTTTTCACTCTTTTTTTTCACCCACTCTAGTCTAGGTTTTGGGAGTTGACTTAGAGAGGCTTCTCATTACCTTATAGTTAACTACACCTGTCAGAGGCCAAAATATCTTGTTTTATGTGTTTGGGGGTCTAAAAAAATGATGTGGTTATATCATTCATGCGAGGATATGTTTTTACTTTAGATGTAGCTATATGATGTCATTATTGGCATCGATTGGTTGTCTTTTATGCATACTATTATCGACTGGTTCTATAGGGGGTCATGTTCTCATATTTGGATGAACAATGATTGGTTTTATATAGTGATCAAATTCATTGGTTGGGTTTTAGGAATTTTATTCCCCTTCTTTACTTTATGGACATGTTGTCTATAGAATCAGTAGACACTAGTATGGTGGTGTTCCAAGGTTTTTCATAGAGATTCTGGATTTTTTTCGAGGAGGCTTTAATGCTACCCCTTCGATGAGATATTGAGTTTAGTGTAGATCTCCATCCTAGAGATATTCTAATTTTTATGGTTCCTTATTAGTTATAAATCTTTGAGTTGTGGGATTTGATGATTCAGATAAATTATCTAATACATAATGTTTTTATCACGACCAATGTGTCTTCATGGGGAGCTCTAGTATTGTTATCAAAAAAAGCATATGGTAGTTAGAGGTTGTGTATAAACTTCTAGAGGTTGAATTAGGTGATAATCAATAATGTTTTCCCTATTCCAAGGATAGATGATATTTTTTAATAGTCGACAGAATATAGTTGGTTTTATAATATTGATCTATGGTTGGGGTATCACCAGTTGAGGGTGAAGGATAGAAATATCAAGAAGACAACCTTCATAAACTGGTATATTGACTTTGTGTTCATGTTCATTCCATTTTGTGTCATGAATACACTCGATGTGTTCATGGGGATCATCAAATCAATGTTTTGTTATTTTTTGGACTAGTTCATGGTAATTTTAATTGATGAAATATTAATCTACTTGAAGTCATTGGAAGATCATATCGATCATATCAACATTATCTTGTAGGTTATTATATTACACTAGTTCTAAATAATGTTTTCCATATATAATATCTGTATATGAGAGGTGAATTTCATTGGGCATATGGTGTCTCAATAGGTTGTGATCATGGACTCATCAATATTCAAGGTATTTTTTTCATGGGAAGCACCCAAGAATATAGAAGATGTTTTTAGCTTCTTTTCCCTTACAGGTAATCACCAGAGGTTTATATCTGACTTCTCTTGGATAGATTCCCCATTGAAAACTTTGACAAAAAATTACTATTATTTATCTTGACTAATTAATTTTGGGCATTCTTCATCTACCCGATGGGAAAATTTAACAGTTCTCTGATTCTCCAATTCTTAGATAAAGGGGTAGTGTTTTAGGTATTTTGTAAAGCTTCTTATCTGGGATTGAAATATTTCATTATGTAGTATATGGTATTGATATCTTATAGATATTTTAATTTAAATACCCATATGTGTAACTATGACTCCCATGATTTGGAGCTAGCATTGGTTGTGTTGCTAAATGTTTTGGGGTATTACCTCATTAAGGAGAATTTTTTGGTCTTCACTGATCACAAGAACATGAGGTATATATTTTCTCAGCATCAGATAAATTAATGAAAATGGAGGTGGATAGATTTTCTTCAGCACTATGAATTCAATATATCATACACCATAGTAAAATGAAATTTGATAGATGATGATTTAAATAAGATGTCACGAAAGTATGTTTCTTGGCAGTCCAGAGATTCTTGGAGGGAGATGGATGAGTTTTCATCCCTGTATTTAGATTCTGGTTTTGTTGATGGTGTAGGTTAAATGTTACATATAACAGTGTAATCTTATCTGATATAGTATGAGGAGAAGTCTCATAGGGGATATTCTAATAAAGAGTTGAGGTGTGATCGTTTTGCCTATCAGGAAGCTCTAGAGGGATGGTTAGAGGATGGTCAAAACTAGATATTATTTCAAGGAAGGATGTTTGTTCCAGAAGCAATTCATGAGGGGTTCATTTTTTAGTTTTATATATCACCTTTAGTGGTACAACCAGGAGTGTTCAAGATGTACCATGGCTTAAGGATTCATTTTAGGTGGCCTGGTATAAAACATGTAGTGGCAGAGTTTATCACTCGGTGTTTTGTTTACTAGCCGGTAAAGGCTGAGCATCATTTTTTTAGTAGTTTTTTGTAATACTTGTATGTTTTCTAGTGGAAATGGGATGATATATTATTTTATTTCATCATATTATTACCCTGAGATTATGTTATTAGTTATTTTATCTGGGTAATCATAGATTGGTTGATAAAATTGGCTCACTTCATAGTGATCTGGGAATCATGAACCTTAGATGTTTTGGAGATGAGATATGTATGTGAGGTGGTATGGTTCCATGGAGTTATGATTTAAATTGTATCAAATTAATATTATAAGTTTACATCATGATTCTATTGGGGATTACAACACACTTTTGGCATTTATTTATTCCTTAACTTTACTTTCGTCCCTTATATAGGCGGGTGAATGGAGTGAACTATCCAAATGTTGGAGGATAATTGTGAGAATTAATTTAAGAGTTAATCAAGTCGTGGGAAAATAAAATTCTTTTGGGTGAGTTTATGTATAACAATATCTATCATGCCTCCATCATCATGGCCATGTTTGAGGCATTAAATGAGAAACCATTCTATTTTCTTGATGTGTTGGGTTAAAGTTAGATAGTCATTAGTTCTTGATCCTAATGTGGTGCATAGAATGACAAAGAAGTTTCAATTTTTTTATAAGAGAATAAAAGTATTAAAATACTAATATATTTATTATTTTGATGATATTATGAGTCCCTTCAAGTTTTAGGTTATAGACCATGGGTTCTTGAGAGTATCCCCTTGATATGAGAAACCTAGGTTCGGCAGGGGGAGTAAGCTCCCGCCCTGGTTTGTTAGACCTTTTTAGGTGTAAAGACATATTTTCAAGGTGGTTTAAAGGATTCATCTTCTTCCATAACTAGACCAGATTCATGATTTCCTCAGTGTCACTCATCTTTGGGGGTATCTTCATGATGAATCCAATGTCATTTAATGAGGAGATTTAGATATCGAGTATGACACGATGTTTGTGTTGTGGCTAGTGGAGATCCAGGATAGTCAAAAGAAGTTGTTGTGAAGATGGAGCATTCCTTTAGTTCATGTTTCATGTATGTGTGCTCGCATATTGAATAGTACATTATATTGAGAGACAGAAACACATTTTTGGTACCCTGATCTTTTTAAGCTTGTCTTATTTTTACTTGTTTTTTTTCTTTTCTTTATGATGTTATTTTTGAATCTCTATTGTTTATTAGATGAGATTTTTACTCATTAATCTGATGTGTGTTTTAAAAAATTGAACATCTAAATAAGGGAATTACTAATACATAATCAATACATGTTATACTTCAACGTGATTAAAACTCTGTGGGTGAGACTTTTCCACCAATATAATATAATATATTGGCATGGAATATGGGATTCCATGAATTTCATGCTTGGGGCCTTGGTAGTTTGATGGTATCAATGATTGTTGGATTGGTATTTTTGGTGGATATAATGGTGGTGTTTATTCTTGTGTGAAAATTTGGTATCTTTTGGTTTGTATGAAATAGTTTGGTATTATTCCTGGTTGGGTGGATGATGAAATGTTATGTTGATGTGGTTGTGTTCAGTTATAACAATATCATTGAGAGGTATCTTATGGGATGGTTACTAGACCTCTTTCCTATTTATTTTGGTTTTCTTTTGAATCTTTTGTATGAGAATATTTTGATAAATATATGATTTAAGGAACCATAAAATTCATCCCATTAATTTTTAAGAATTATAGTGGTGGAGGTGTATGAAAGAGTTTGGAGGGAAAAGGAGGTATTGACTATAAAATATAGTTTGAATGAGTCCAGTGTTGTGGAGCCTCAGGCTATGCTGTGGGGGTATCCACTACAATGTGGAGGAGCCAGTTAAAAAATAGAGAGCCTGGAGAAGTTTTTTTAGATATACTACCAATTTTGGGGTAGTGTATACATGGATCCTTGGATATAGTGTAGCCCCTTCTCAACAGTTTAAGGCTATGTCGTGTAGACCAAATGCTGCGTCATAGTGTTTCGAGTGGTGGTTTTTCTAGTTCTCCCAAATCGATACCCCCCTATGGCATGGTTTCCTTGGATATGGAATATTTTTATTCCTAAAATATAGGATTATTTTTGTATTCCTTTCCATGTTCTTCAGAGGCTAGTTTGACCAGTTGGGTTGCAGCGGGGTCTTCCACTATACATCGTAGTCCCTTTTTTCATACATTCTCCAATATGGTGGCCAGTGTTGCATCATGATCTTATAAATTTTAGACAACCTATAAATTCTTAAATTCCCTCAAAATTAGTCAATCCTCTAAATATTCTACCATTTCTTGGGTGACCCAAGTGCTTCCCAAGTATATCATTCATCCTCATTTTAGTTTATTTCAACCCTAGTTTTAGGGGATCAATCTGTGGTTGTTTTTGTTAAGTCCCCTCTTTGTTTTCTACTAGTCTCATCATATTCTTCATATGGGAAAGGTTTTTGTCAAATGGGGTGTCAATGTTTTATGTTTTTTTGATAAGGGAGTGATGTCTTTATTGTGTTCTATAATATCAAATTCTATCTACTTCATTGTGGTGTTCGATGGTGTCCTTCCTATTGGTCAAACCTTATGCAATGGATCAAAAAAAATAATGCTAGGTTCCTTCACTTCTCATCTATTTGTAGCATTCAGGATGGTTATAATCTTGTTTATCATTGGGAATATGTCTTTTCACCATCCTAATAAGGATGATTAAATGGTTAGTTAAAATTTAAGGGGGTAGGGGAATTATTCACATGAATTTACATATTTTGGTATTATAATGATATTGTGATTATATGGACTTGATGGACTGCTAGAAATTATAGTCATTGGAAGATTTGTTTGTGCTATTTTGACATGTGTTATGGAACTTTATTTGGTGTGTTTTTGAAATAATATCCACTGTAATTGGCTAATCACTTGTACCTAATTAATGAAATGGTTTTCTCAGCAGATTCATGGTTGTGTGAAAATTCCCCTAAAATAAATAAGTTGAATATGATTAAATACCCTAGATAAGTCTAATAAATTGTATATTGATGCGATGTGAAAAGTGTATTGATGTGTGGCTGTGGTTTTACGGGATGATGTGTCATAGTTTGGTCATGTTGTGGGGAAATGATATTTATTTGTGACGTGGGGTGGTTATGTGATGAGTTGTGGTTGTATTATGTGGTGCGTGAGACAGAAAATGGTTGTGATGTGAATGTGGTGATGATAAAGTGGTCATGACTATGAAATTTTTGTGATGTGGTGATAATTGGCTTGACAAGGATGATGGTTTGTTTGTTTGTGTGGTTTTGTGTTATATTAGTTACTCGGGAATTATTGGAGTTTAATGATAATGTTTAAATTCAAATTGCGTGGACTGGCTTAGTAAATGGGATGGAAATGGATAATGAATTAATTAAAATAGTAATTATGGTTAAATATGGTTTATTTTCAATTTGAAATTCAATGGGATAAATAATAAAATAAATGGGTTGGATAATGGAATTAGTTAGAAATTTGAAATCTAGAAAATTGCTCAAGTTGAGAAAGAATATGGAATATGAAATGAATCTTGTAGCCTATTGTATGGGGCTATTAATTTAGTGGTGGTAGTGAAAGCAGAAGTTTTGTGATGTTGGGTGGTGATGTTGTGAGTTGGTTAGTTATTTGTTTTGATCCCATGGGTAATGATTTTTTTCTTCTATATATATATATATACCTTGTATTTCCTTGTGATTTTTTATATGCACCCCAACTATGTCAAGTGTCATGTGTCGACCCCCATATATTTTAGGAGTTGATTTCCCAACATCCTAGTAGAGAAGATAGATGGATATCTACCTATTATTTACCACTCTATCTTCTAGGAAGTGATTACATGCATGTGATGTGATGGACATTAAAAAAGTGAACTGTAGTGATGTTTAATGGGATGATTATATGGCTTATGGTTAGGGTTGTGCAAGCCAGGAGGATGGAATGAGGTTTATGTCTTACATTTTCATGATACCCTAATACTTGGGTTATGATTGAGGGTTGGATGTGATGTGATGGACCTAGTGTCTTCGATCAAGATGTGGTGTGATGTCCAGTTTCACAAAGGGTGCTTGTCATGATGTGATGTAAAAATATATGGGAGTTATATGGCATATGAAATTGGGGTGTGAGAGTGTAAAATCAATGTGAAAGTGGTGAGGGGTAACCTTTATCAATATTCTTCTTAATATATTGTTACACTTGAATGTGTTATTAGGTGAGTGTACCATAGTGATTATTGTCTTGGTTAGAATACATTCTTAGGTATCTTATGTTCTACTATTTATTAACAGGTTCATTAGTATGATATTTTCACATGTTCATGGGAGACTTTGGCTACCCTACTAGGTATAATTTTATGCTCACCCTACATATATACAAACTTTTTCCAAGTTTCACGCAGACTTTATGGATGATTCTAGACATTTCTATCTCAGTATTTAGATCTTTTATTGTGTCATTTCAAAATATTTTTATTTGGGTATTTATTTGGAGACCTTTATCTGTATCTATTTCATTTATACATGAATATTGGGATGTTTTTTGTTTTCTTTTATATTATTTCATGGAGTTTCTTGCATTTTATTTATCCTATATCCCAGTACTATTATTTTCATTGAAGGTAATGTTTCATTTGAGAGGTTTTTATATCCTCATTATTAGTCCCCAACTCGGGGCCTACTAGAGGTGGGACTCAAGGTTCATTATCTATCTTTTTTTCATTGCTAAACTTGTAGGGTTACCTTTGTAGGGAGGGGTTTGTGACAAATATATCGTCATCAAGATCTTTATTTCTATAAAATGACACTTGAAACTCTCAAATAGGTGATAAAACCTTTTAAATAGATATAAATGAGGCACTAGAAGAGGAAAAATTTCAAGAACATTATATGAAACAGATGTTTAATGTAGCATTCAATGAACTTGAAATCCACACTACCCATTAAAGAGAATTGTTTCTAATTTATTGGACATACAAGATACATTATTCATAAATAAAGAACATGTCGGCTATAATTGGGTATTATATAATACTACCCATGATTTATTCTTCATTGATGTGTTTATTAAATCATTCAATGATCACCATAAAAATATTTTAATCGAGATGAAACTATGTGGGGTGGGTCCATTTCCGGGTAAAAAATTAATTTGCAGTAGTCTTATATTTTTTGTCATCATTGCTTGTATATATGCATCCTATTCATGTATATTTCATTCTACTATCTTCATGAGTACATGAATCAAATGCATATACACTTCATGATTTATATTTATGATTATATACATTAATCAAATTCATGTATAATTTTTGAATTATATACCTATACATATATATACACAATAGTAATACATGTATCATATACATGTATTCAATGAACATGAATCATATACATGTATAAAATATAAATTCATTATATGAATTTCTATTTCATTTTACAACAAAAATCTCCCACTTGAATTAAAATATCATTAAGACTTAGTTCAAAACTGAAAAATACTTTTTGAATCCATTGAAACTCTTTTGGATATGATTTTGTAAAGATATCTTCATAATTTAAAAACATTTTGTCCAAAAATATTTCCTTATACATGTAACACCTCTACCCAACCCATTGGATTAGTAATTATCAATGTTCCACCATCATTATGTGACATCCCCTAGACACCAAAGAATATAAATAAATTTCAAGGTATTGAAAAAACAATGGGGGTTGATTTTTACAACACAGACATATTACCTGAAATATACAAACTTGGAAAAATATAATTAATGTGATGTAAGATATAGAAAACAATATAAAACCAATGACATGATAAAAAAAATAAATTCCGATTCATGATAGAAAAATATGTTAGATGTCTACATTAATAAAATACCCAAGTACACGAAAAGAAACCAAGTCACTGATGTGGTACCAGGACCAAATCCACTTCAAGACATCTCAAAGCTCAAATCCACAATTCATATTCTAAAACATCACAGTTTTTTTCTAGTAAAGTATGATACCGATTAATTACCTATATCATAGTAAAATACATCTTCTAATGCACCAGGATTCATATTCATAGTGTACATATATTGAATGAGTAGGAAATACCCAAGAATTATCATGCATGCTACTAGGATATAAACGAGTTAGATAACATTTAACACACAATAGGAGTGAGAAATATAAACTAGTTTTCATGATATAAATATACATAGGTAGTGATAAGACTCACACAATGAAGAAATACCATGACATGAACACATACCCATGCAAATCACACACCCAATTCACATCATGTCAAAGTAATCCCACTAAACACCATATAATTGAGAGTGGTTCTCATCCCTATGGACCAAAGCTATAATGTATCAGACCTTACAAATTTTTACTTTGAGATAATATGGTGATAGAGGTGTTTAGAGGAGGTTTAGATGGAGTTAAGAAGTTAGAGGGTGAAATGGGGCAGAGAAGTTCTATGGTGTGGATTTGGGTGTTACATCATAGGGTGGCCACTGTGACCTAAGAGAGGGTTGTTGGAGAATAGGGTTCGAGGGAGGAGGTTTTCAGTTCCACTACCCTTTTTTGGGTACATGTGGAATAGAGAGATCCTATGACATGGAGGATCATTCTCACCAAAGTGTTTTTAGTGTAAGAGGTTGGCTATGACATAGTGTTGGTGACTACAGAGGTGAAGGAGGATCAGGATTCTTTGTAGTTCTCCATGGGTTTTTTTGACTGGTTCTTCCAAAATAATACCCCCATGTGTCATGAATGTAGGTTTTCTTACAGATCCTTCCTTTGAAATGGAATAAATTTTATTTGTTTTCATTGTCTATGGCATAGTCTTGTTTCTAAAATAAAAAATCTTCACTATGGTCTTTACCATGTTCTTCAGAGCATAATTTGACTGGTTAGGTTGTGGTATGGTCCTCTCCTCTGAATTATAATCGCTTTTCTTTCCATCCATTCTATGGCATGGTTCCAATGCTTCACTATAGTATTAAAAATTTCATACTACCTATAAATTATAAAATCCCCTAAAAACCACTCACTCCTCTAACCATTCTTTAATTTATTAGGTGTACCAAGTGCATCCCAATGAGCTCTTTCAGCCCCAAATCAGTTTCTTTCAGCCCTAGCCCTTAGAGATCGATCATTGGTGTTTTTATGTAAGTTAGATACATTCCCTTATTTTTTCCAACTTATTTTCTTCTTGTTTCTCTTCTATAGAAGGTTTATGTCAAGGGAAACCTCTAGTTTTTGTGTTTTTTTGGTACGAAGGTGTTGTGGGATGTTGTTATGGGATGATCTCAGTCTTCCCCTTTATCAAGGTTCTTAGTGGTTTTCTCCCTCTTGAACTAAACATGTTTAGTGGATCAAAAATATTTATTTAATAAAAGGGATCCTTCATTTATAATATATTGTATCATGTGTGAGGGGTTATACTCTTGTTTTATTTTTGGTAGATAGTTTTGATAATCTTAATTAAAGATAAATAATTGTTTTATATTGAAATTTAAGGGTAAGTGGAATGAAAATTCATGATTTTATAGATTATGATATTTATTGATATTTTGATTGTATGGGATCGATTCCCCACTGAAAATTATGGTCAATGGGGCTTCATGTGTGCTTATTTGACATGTGTTGTGGAACCTTATTTTTTGTTTTTTTAATCACATTAAATATAATTAGTTATTCACTTATATATAGTTAATGAAATGGTTTCCCTATGAGAATAATGGTTGTGTGATAATTCCCCAAAGAAAAAAGATGTGGAATTGATAAAAGGCCCCTTATAATCTGAAAAATATTATGTGTTGTATTGTGAGAATTTATGTGATATGTGAGGATGATGTCTTGTTTTGAGGTCATGTTGTGGGGTAGTGAAGTGAATATTTGATGTGTAACGATTTTTTGATGAGTTGTGTGGTCATTTTATGGGGTAGCTGTGGTGGAAAAGAGTTTGTGATGTGGTTGTGGTAAGAAGGAAGTGAATATTGTAGTGAATTCAAGGGATGTGGGGTCAATAGGCTTGATGAGGATGATGCGTTGTTTTTTGTGTGGTTTTTTGTTGTGCTAGTTTCTTGAGTAGTGGTGGAATTTTATAATAATGATATTAAATTGAATGGAATATTTTGATTAATATACAGAATTGATAATATATAAATTAAAAGGGGAAGTGTAACTTAAATGGTTTTATTAATGCAGACTAATTGGGTTGAATAATGAAATTAATTGGATGGATAATGCGACTGGTTGGTAATTTGAAATATGGAAAATGGATTAATTTATGAAAGAATTTGAAATGTGAAATGTGTCGTGTGACCCATCATGTGGTGTTGTTAAATTAGTGGTGGAATTGAAAGTAGATATATTTTAAGGTTGTGTGGTGATGTTGTGAGTTGGTTATTGACTTTTTGTGAACCCATAGGTTGGGATTTTGAATGATTACATATATATCTTCTATGTTTCATTGTATTTTCTATACTCACTCCACCTACATCAAGAACCATGTGCCACCACCCATATAAATTATTGGGTGTTTTTTTCCAACATCCTGGGGTTGAGGATGAATGAATGGATACCCTCTCTTTCCTCCTCTCTCTTCCATGTGATGATTAGATGCTTGGATTGTGATGTAAAGAAGTCAAAAATGAATTATAGTGACGTTTTATGATGTGATGAGATGTATTATGGTGGGGGTCAGGCATGGTAGGATGATGGAACAATGTTGATGTCCTTCAAGTTAATGATACACAACTACTCTGGTTAAGGTTTTTGATGATATGTGATGTTATAATCTATGTGTTTGGGAGAGATGTAATGTGATGGACCTAGTCTCTACAGGCGAGATTTCATGTGATGGCCAGTTTCATGTGGGGTGCATGGATGGTGTAATGTTTGAAAGAGATGGGAGTGTCAAGACATATAATGTTGGGGTGTGAGAGTGGAAAATCAGTAGGGAAAGTGGTGTAGGGTACACTATATCTATATTATTCATATTATGTTATTATACATTGGTGCATTATTTGTTTAGCATGTCATTGAGAGGATGGTCTTGGTTAGTTGAACTATGTTGGTGTTATTGGATCTACTGTTCATTCATTGGTATATTAGTATTCTCTATTCATATGTTCATGAGAGACCTTGGTATTCCCCTACTAAGTATACAAGTATTCTCACAATATATATGTAAAATATATTTTTATGTTCTCATATGGACTTTGTGGATGTGATGGACATTACTAGTTCAGATCATTGAGGATGTTGTTGTGTTTCTTACTTAACTTTTTTTGGGGATTAATTTTAAGACTTTAAATGTATTTTTTTACTTATACATGCATGGTGGGATGGTTTTTGAATTATTTTTATATTAATTTATGGATTTATTTGCAGTTTATTAATCATATCTCACGATCTTATTTTATAAAGGGTAATTCCTCCCATTTTCATTATTTTTATACCCTCGGTGTTAATCGCCAACTCAGGGCCTACTGGAGGTAGGAATTTGGAGTTATTATATCCCATCCCTCATTTCCAATATAGTATGGGTACCATTGGTGGGAGAGGTTCAAGACAATTTTATATTGTATTTTATGGTTGAGATATAGGATATTTTTGAGTTAAGAATAGTGAGGCATTCATGGGTTGTTAGGGTGATAGAGTAAGTTGATCTTCGTGTGTGACATAGGATACAGAAGACCATATAGGACATAAGATTTTAAAGTACCTCGTGATCCAACATAAGGACTCTAATCCTACTAAACAACCATGTGATGTGTCACCCATTGTAGTTAATAGACCTAGTACATGTACATTCATAATAATTGACTTGTGTTCTTTTTTGAATTGGTTTGTTTTGGTAAAGTTGAAATAAGTTAAAATGAATTAAATAAATATCAATAAAATTCTATACTAAGGGAAACCCATATTTCCATTTTATCTATGGATCATATTCATCAATATTGTGTTTTTTTGGTAGTGTAAATTCTATAGGATAATTCAATTGATAGTTTTAAGGTTGATCCGGTTGAGTAGGATGACCAGTGGTATGAAATTTTTCATTCTTTTTAGCAGTAGGATTTAGGGAATTTTAAGGGTTGTGTTTCCAATATCGAGGTAGTGATTTGGTTAGAGGATATCATGATCACCTTTAGTTTTATCCCAGACCTAGTGGAGTATTGTCTATTGTTGGTATTTAGTATGATGTGGGGAGCTGCGCATTAGTGGTGGATGTTGTAACTTGGCGAACGGAATCAGGAAAATGTTCAATGTGTGGACTTTCAAAATGTGTTTTGGGATGAGTTTCTTTCATCAACCATGAAGACAGTTAAGAGGAAGAAGTTTCTCTCTCTTTATTAGGGGAGTATGTTTATTAGGGAGTTGGTGATCAAGTTCAAGGGCCTTCTTTTCTTTTCCCCTGATCTTTTCCGGATGAGGAGTCTTGTGTGAGATGTCATGAGAAATCACTATGTTCTTATATCTAGTGTTCAATTACTTCTTTTACATTTACCATGTATTTGAAGGTTCAGAATAATGTTTATGTGACCAAGAGGATACAATTTTAAGAATTTTTACTATGAGAGTAGAACCAATAGGGGTCCATGAAGAGAAATGTTTTCAGTGGTATGTCTTGAGTGCTAAGGCCTTTTAGGTTTTGACTAATGAGGAATAAAACACAGAAACATCCCATCTAGCATTTTGGGTCTAGTGGTTTATATGATCTTCCTTGGGGGTTTATACTTGTGTTTTTCTTTGGGGTTTATTAACATCATAATAATCAATTCCTAGTTATTCTTCAATCTTAGAGTGGTGGAGGTGGACAGGTTCAATTTCAACCTCAGTATAATATTCCAATGATATGTTTCACTACTAGGGGTTTCATGATTATGATACACCAAGATGGGTTGGAGTAGGTAAGGTTCATCCTTAGTATACTCCTCGTTTTTAGGTAATATTACCTAATTGTGGCTATAGGGGTGTTTTTCAATAGAGAGGATGATGATCTACATGTGTTCAATTGCATGCATTGGAGGCAGTAACACGAGAGGGTTCATAGGTCATTAAAGGAATGATTGGTTTATCATCTACTATTGTTTTATATTTTTTTTATTCAAGAGATTCACACTCCTTTTTAGTACCTGATATTGTCTATTCTCTAGTACTATAAATTAAGAGGCTTCCCATTCCCTAGGTGATAACTACATCAGTTGGAGGTCATACCATCTTGTTCGATGTGTTCCAAAGGTGTACACTAATGATGGGGCCGCATCATCCCCATGTGTATTTTTTCATGCTTCAGATGCAGTCATGTCATTTCATCCTTTTAATTGAATATTTATATTCAATTTTTAAAGTTATTGATTTCTTCTGGAGGAGAAAAACATTCTCTGATATGGATGGATAATTTAATATTTTCATTGGTGAGTGTAGTTTTGAGGAGAGTATTTGACGTATGGATCCCATTATTTTGTTTTTGTTTAAGTTGTCCATGGAATCATTAGGTTTTAGGATGGTGGAGGTTCCTAGAGTTATCAAGTAGTTTTTGGATATTTTTTTCAAGGAGGTTTTAACACTACCACATTGATGTGGTGATGATTTTGGGATATACATGAAGCATTCATCTTATCCAATTTTAATGGTCCCTTATAGGATGGAATATTCTTATTTTGGGAGTTGGGGACTCATATGGATGATATGATGAAGAAGGGTTTCATAGGGACTAGTGTGTCACTATTGGGTGATCTAATGTTATTCTACAAGAAGGAAGATTATAGTTTGAGGATGTGTATAGAATACCAAGAGTTGAATCAGGTGATGATCAAGAATCAATACTCTCTTCTGAGGATTGATGATATTTTTCACCATTTGAGAGTGGTTAGTTTGTTTTCTATGATTGAACCATGGTTTGGATATCACTAATTGAGGGTGAAGGAGGATAATATTCTAAAGACTATCTTCATATGCATGTATGGGAACTTTATTTTTATGCTCTTGTTGTTTGGTGTCATGAATGAACTAGGTATGTTCATGGGGATCATGAACCCATAATTCCCTAAATTCCTATAATAGTTCTTAGTCATGTTCATTGGTGATATATTGATCAATTCATGTCATAGGATGATCATTTTGATCATCACAAAGTTGTCTTGTTAGTTCTTCAACACCACCAAATCTATATAAATTCATCCAAGTGTATGTTTTTGTAATGATATGTACATTTCCCAAGAAATTTTGAATCACGACAGTGTGTGGTAATGGACACCTCAATGTTTGAGGTAGTTGTTTCTTTGGAAGCACCCAAAAATGTGAAATACTTTTGTAGATTCTTTGTTCTTATGGACTATTATCAGAGGATCATTTCCAAATTCTCAGGGATTTCATCCCCATTGATAACTTTTACCAGGAAATAAAAATATTTTATCTGAACTGATGAATTCCAGGAAGAATTTGACTACCAAAAGGAGAGATTGATCAGTGCTTCAATGCTTCAGTTTCTCTAGGAAGTGGTGATGTATGAGGATTTTTGTGATGATTACCATATTGTATTCAGATGAAACTTGATTCAGTAAAAGGTATCGATATCTTATGAGTCTATAAACTTATTTCCCCTTGAGAATAATTATTCCACCCATGGCTTGGAGTTAGAAGTACTTGTGTTTAAGTTGAAGTTATCCAGACATTACATCATTGGGGGGCACATTGTGGTCTTCACGTATCACAGGAGTTTTAAGTATATCTTCTCTTAGTATAATATGAATCTTCAAAAATATATTTTGATAAATTTTCTTCAATACTATGAATTTTATATCTCAAACATTTAAATAAAACTAAATGGTGTGGCTGGATCTTTGAGAATGAATTCATGAAAGGATATTTTTTGGGAGTCTGGAGCTGCTTGGAGGGTGATACAGGAGTTGGAAGACATGTACATATATTCAAGGGTATTTGATGGTTGATTTTACTTATTCTTATATGGAAATATAGTGTTCTCCAATGATATAGGTTGAGTATTCTTAGTGGGGAGACCCATAGGTGGAGGTGATGCATGATCATATTATCTATGGTGATGGTTTGGGTAGTGGGATGGTTGGAGGATGGTTATAACTGGATATTGTTTCATGTAAATTTATTTTTCCCATTAGTGATTCAAATGGATTCCTTTATGTGTTTAATAACTAAAATTTCTGTATAGATAGGAGTTTCTATGATTTATCGTGGTTTCAGGGCGTATTTTTTGTGGCTCGGGTTGAAATCGGTGGTGTCAGATTTTGTATCTTGGTGTTTGGTTTTACATCATATAAAGGTTTAGAATCATGTTCCTAGAAGTTTTTTTCATCCCTTAGATGTTTCTAAGTGTAAATGTGGTTATATATTGATGCATTTCATCATAGGGTTATCCCAAGGTTTGGGTGGTTGTGATATTATTTAGGTAATCATGTATTCGTTATTGAAATTGGCCCACTTCTTAATGATAAAGGAGACAAGATTCATGGATGTTTTTGTGAGGAGGTATGTGGATGAAGTAGTAGAGTTTCATGGTGTCCCAATTTCTATTATCTTGAATTAGAATTCTCATTTAATCTCGCTAGTATAGAGGGGATTACAACATTTTCTTGGAACATAGTTGCGCCACAACACTACCTTCTACCCTCTGATGGATGGGAAGATATTGTATACTATTAAAACATTAGAGGATATATTTTAGGAATGTATATTGTAATTTGAAGTATATTGGAAAAAAAACATTCATTTGATTTAGTTTTCTTATAAAAACAATTATCACTCATCCATCGGCATGGACCCGTTTGAGGCTTTTTATGGGTGGTCGTGTTATTCTCTGTTGTATTTGGATGAGGTTGGGGAAATCATCATTTCTCGAACTCAATGTGTTGGAGAGAAAAATATATAAGTATTATTTTTTTGTTATAGTATAAACGTAGCATATGTATAAAATAATTCTTATGTTTATTGTACCAGGAGGCCCATAGAGTCTGAGGTTGGAGATCATGTGTTCTTGAAGTTTTCTCCTCAATGTGGGTATAAAAATATTGGTAGGGCGAGTAAGATATAACTATAGTTTTTTGAACATTTTTATGTGTTGGTGCACATTGGTGATGTGGCTTATCAGTTGCAACTCCTTCCATGGTTGTAAATGATTCACAATGTCTTCTTCATGTATATCATCTATCAGTATCTTATCGATGACTCCCGTGTCATTAATAATGGAGATATGGATATTGATGATGATGTGATTTTTACGGAGTTCACAATAGGTCCAATATCATCATGAGAAGGTTCTACAAGGACAAACCATTACATTATTTTTTGTGTTGTGGAGTTATAGGAGCCTTTAGGAGAGTACATTGGAGCGAGAGATGTATATGTGTGTCTACCACCCAAAGTTTTTTTTATCTTTGCCTTATTTCTCCATGTTCTGTAATTATTTTATGATGTTATGTTTGAAATATTAATGGTTATGATATAGAATTTTGTTCATTTATGTGATTTTTGATAAATCTTGTGGAAAATGAATAAGGGAAGACATAATTCCTAATCAAGATGTTCTATACTCTGACATAATTAAAACCATGTAGGTGAGTCAGTGTCACCCAAGGTGAACAATATCTATACATGGAAGATAGAATTCCTTAATTTTATTATGTAGGGATTACTTTTTGATTGTTGTACTAATCATTGGTCTGTCATTTATTGAGGTTGAGATGGGGGTTTGGTTGGATGTGTGAAAAGGGTGGTGGTTTTTTAGTTGATGTAGAATGTTGTGATAATATAGTTGTGAGGGATGTTTAGTGACTTTTTTCAAATGATTTGGTACATTTGATTAGTGGTCGTATTTTATTGCAATGAGATCCTTGATAAGTATCTTAGATGACGGTTTTTTGGACCTTTTTCCATATTTTCTTTATAGTTTTTTTTGATTCTCGAGGGTGAGAATAGTTTGAGAGGTATCTCATTTAAAATAACAAAACTCTCATACCATTAATTTGTGAGAATCTAGTGGTAGAGGTCTCTTGAGGAGGTCTTGAGGGAGTTAGGCAGTTATAGGATGAAAATGGGGAGAAGATTTTTGGGGTGTGGAGTTAGATGTTGTGACAAAGGGGTGGCCTCTGTGATGTAGAGTTTTTGGGGAGGATGTTTTTTGTTCCACAACCCTTTTCAAGGTAGTTTCATTATAGAGCAAGACAACTATGTGGAGGTGAGTTCTCACCTAAGTGGTTATGGAATATGATGTATTTTTTAGTTTAGTGTTAGTGAATGCTATAGCGTTGGAGGACCATGCTATGTCGTGGTGGTATGAGGGTTTATTTGGTCAGTTATTCCAAAATGATACCCCCCCCCCCCGATGAAATTGTGGTATGTTGTTTCATAGATTCTACTTTAGCAATGACATGACTATGGAGTTGTTTCCTCGAATACAGTGTATTCTTATTCATAAAATATATAATCAACACCAAGGTCCTTTCCAAGATCTTCATAGGCTGATTTAACTTCCTAGAATGCAGTGTGGTATTCCCCTCTACATTGTCATCCCTTTTATTTCAATCCATCCTATGGTATGGTAGTCAGCGCTGTGCCATGGTATTATAAATTACATACTTCCTATAAATTCTAAAATTCTAGAAAATCCCTTCATTCCTCTAACATTTCTTTTGTTTCATAGGTGACCCATGTACATCCAAAGGATCTCTTTCATCCCATAATCAGTGGATTTCAACCTCAGCCATTGGAGATTGGTCATTGGTGTTTCTAGGTGGTTTATCTTCCTTCCCTTCTCTTTTTCCTCCCTATTTTCTTCTAGTTTCACATATGATAATATATATTTTCATGAGAAACCTATACTTTTAGTTTATTTTGGTAATAATGTGTTTTTGGATGTTTTTCAAGATAAATCCTAGTGTTCCCCTTCATTTAGGTTCTTGGTGGTTGTCTCTCTCTCGAACCAACCTTGCGTAGTGAATCATAAATATTTTTTTGATGTGGGAGATCAATAATTTCTCATCTAATATATCATGTAGGGGTTATAATATTTTCATATTATAGGAATATATTTTACATCAACTTAACTAAACATAACCAATTGGTTTAAATTGAAATTGAATGGGGTGGGGAATGAAAACACATGATTTTATAGCTTTTGATAGTTATTGATATTGTCATTATATAGTCTTGATTTCCCACTAAACATTTCAGATTTTGGTGTACTTTTTTGTGTTTATTTGACATTTGTTGTGGAACCTTTGTTGGTGTGTTGATAAACATCACATTAAAAGTAATTTTCTAATAACTTAAATCTAGTTAATGAAATTTTTTCCATAAGTGATTCATGTTTTTTTCAGAATTCCCATAAAATAATGATGTTTAATTGATGAAAGGAACCATTATAATCTAAAAAAATATTATGTGTAGCTTTATTAATATTTATGTCATTGTTTCCCTCAGAATTCGAGGATGGCCTCCTGGATGGGAGATTCAAACATTCCGATCGGTTTCTATCGGGTTTGTTCGTAGAACCGGAAACATACACTGATTCCACATCCGTTTGGACCTAATTTCCAAAGGTAGGTGCTCATTAGCTTGTGGAATGATGAGGCTTGGGAATTTGCATTGGTCGAGAGGATGGGAGGTCGGACTCATCACACCTTTTTGAGGGGAATTATTGTCTATTCTGGGACTCTCTTTATAGATTTAAGTTATGTTAGTGAATCCTTATTACATTACCAAGTATAAAATGAGTTTTCCTTCAGTTTAACAATAAATGATTAAATATGTAAGAAATTTAGAGAATCTTTTATATGTATTTGAGGTTCTTCATCAATAGAGAATCATCAATATTTATTTAGAGATTCTTGGTCAATGGTATCCTTCAAAACATTTATATAAGAGTCTCTTGGTCATTATGATGACTAGGATGGTTTTAAAGCCACTCAGTGGGGCACTTGAAGTTTATTGTCATTCAGAAGGACATGAATTATTTTAGAGTTGGGATCGAACCCATAAATGGGCTACCTACGTATTCTTTGTTTTGGAAAAGGAATCAGAACCCACGTAGTTCGAGTAAAGGAGTATGATGTTTATGATTAATGGCTCAAAGAAGGATGTAACGATTACATTTACACTCTAAGCTCACGTGAGTCATGCTCGGTGTGAGAAACAAGAGGTATTGGTAAAAACTAGACAATTGTTCCATGAAAGATGCAATCATAAGAAATGGTTTGGGGCTTATGTATATATGACTGCCCAGATAGATGATGGTTTAGGATTTACTTTTAGGGAGAAAATCCAGGAACAGGGTCCATAAAGGTATATGTGCTTCATGGAGATTTGAATACTCTAACTTGGGACGTATTCCTGAAAAGGAAACCCAAATTAGGAGAGGATTGATAACTGGGTTTTACTTCTGAGAAGGAATCCCAGATCAAACAAAAATTAGGACTGGTTAAAGAGAATTTAAGGGACTTGGGGCTTATTCCTGAAAAGGAAACCCAAGATTATGACTGGGACTTACTCTTAAAAAGGAGGCCCAGGTTAAAGGATTTATGACTGGGACTTATTCCTGAAAGGGAAGCCCAGGTTAAGGATTAAGGTTTGGGGCTTACTCATGAAAAGGAAGCCCAAATTAGAGGATATGGGGCTTACTCCTAAGAAGGATGCCCAAGATTAGGACTGGGACTTATTCTTGAAAAGGAGACCCAGGTTAGGGGACTTGGGGCTTACTCCTGAAAAGGAAGCCCAATATTATAACTGGGACTTATTCCTGAAAAGGAGACCCAGGTTATGAGATTAAGGTTTGGGGATTACTCCTGAAAAGGATGCCCAGATTTGGGAATTTTAAGAATTTGGGGCTTACTCCTGAGGAGGATGCCCAAGTTTGGAGGACTTAGGACTGTGGATTATTCCTGAAAAGGAGACCCAGGTTAAGGATTCTCTCATCTTAAAGGATGAGGTTGAATGAATGAACTCTCCATCTTTAGTGACATAAAGATATGTAAATCACTAGGTTTTGAGAGATATTCCACAGAATTCCTTTCAGATAAGGAAGTAAAATCAAGAAATCATACCATAAATTGATTTGTAGAGTGTCTTAAAGACTGGATCTTGAAAAGAAAAGGTGTAATGTCTTAAGAGCGGTGAAATGGGCAAGAATGGAACCCCAAAAGGAAGGGGTGCGCAAGTCTTGAACGGCGCGCAGGTACTGCGGCGGCGCGCAAGTATTGGTCGCGCAGGTATACCTGCGTGACACATGGGGTACTTTTGCGATGATCAACCATCATTGAAATACTTGAGTGACTCTTTATTAAAGTCTTTAGAATCCTCTTGAGGTTCTTCCAGAAAAGGGACGCGCAAGTTCTATCGAAGGGGTAAGGCGGCGTGCAAGTGTGACCACTTCCCTTAAGGTCTGGTCACTCAGGTGCGCAAGTGTTGATGAGTTTCAACACTTAGGCCTTCCTCCCTCTCATTAGATCTTCCATACTAGGTAAGAAATTACCTTAGAAGTGTTCCGGAAGCTTTAAGATGAGACTTGGGCGTCGGGAGCTTCAATCCGAGTTTCTGGAAAAAGATCCTCTCGAATGGTGGGCCCACAGGGTCTATTTATAGGCAGAAGAAGACCCAGAGGGCGGTTATCACTTAGGTTGTGCAAGTCACTTCCGTGACAGTGATATAACTTGTGCGGTGCAGATGATTTTGATCCTTTTTTCATGCCTTTGTCGATTTTTGATATTTTCTTCAAAGGTTGAATCACTTTGAGCTCAGATATTTTCTTTTTCCGATCTTTAGATTCTGTGACGAAAGGAGTGTCAACAAAATTCCCCCCTCAGAGTTGGATCCGGAGAGAAATGAGGATTTGACTCTGAGGAAATTGAATACATCCAAAGGAAAAGGGAGCGTGCAAGTCTTCAGGGCACAGAGGGCGGCGCGCAAGAGCGCATTGCGCATGGATACGGCCCTCGGTCGTGCAGGGTTCGGCGCGCAGGGTCCCGGCCACGTCTATAAATAGAGGGCCTTACTTCCGTACAAGCATCCGGATTTCCGGAGTTCATACCTTCGAGCTCTCGCCGCGCAACTCACCTTAGCCACGCAGGTTGCTCTGTTTTATAGTGTTTTCCTTGATGTCGCTCTACGGTAAAGGCATTTGTACTTGCGCGGTTTATACTTGCACGTCAAAAACTAGCGTGGCACATGAATACTTGCGCGCCATTTTGTAGACTTGCGCGCCTTAATGCCTTAGCCATTTTTTTCTAAATCTTTCACAAATTTTATGAAAAAATAAACCCATTTAAGAGTTTAATTTATTCAACTTTTGGGCAGATTCAATGGCTCCTAAGGTAATTGGAACGGCTGATGAACTGGCTAGCAAGCGGATTGATGACATGATGAACATCATTGTCCACGATTACTATGATATCTACGACAGCACTCTCCCAGATTTGGCTAAGTACTTGAAGAAATTTTATCTTAATTTCCCACAGAGCATCTACCTATCTCTATGTGGTTATGATCACCTGCAAGGAGTCAATGTTCTAGATGCAAAGAACTATACACCTGAAATGCAGCTGCGCTGCTACTCCTTCATTTCAGTTATGATGTGCATTAAGATCAACAAAAATGGTGTGAACTTTCAAATTCTTCCTCCATATTATTTCCTTGCAGATATGAAAATGTCAAACCCATGGGCTGAAATGTTTTCCACTGCCGGTTGGTGGAGAGAAGACAAACATGGTATTATAGCAATATCTGAAAAGAGTACTCTCTCCAAATGTCTCTTTACTTCCAATGCTCCATTCTCAAATCCATGTATCCATCTTCCAAGTCTCTTAGATAGAAACAGAGTCATTGTTTGATCAGCAGAAAATTTTCTCAAACCGCACTTAAGAACATCCTTTTACAATTGTTCCAAGAAGAGCTGGTATCACTGCATATCTTATTGTATCCAGTTGAATGAATGAATTCCAGGTGGTTGCTGATGAAGCTCGGGATGCCGTAAATCAAATGAAGTGTTATGTTTGAAAGCCTCTTGTAATTCTTGAAAAAGAGAAGAGACTCCAGTCTGTGGATGTCCTTCTAACTCTTGTGTATCAATGAAATACACTTTCATCTTCAAGCATTTGTACCTACATTCTTTCACTACCTGCTTCAAATTTACTTAAGCCAAATGGGCTTAGTAAGCATAGTTTTATTTTTACTAGGATTATTACAAATAATCCTACAAACTTTGAACCTTTTAATTTCTCAATATTACCTAAATCATACAAAAAATGTATATTTAGTGAGCTGGAACTTGACTTTTATTCAGAGTTCCTTTGTCTTTTGTGGGCAGTTTAAATTCATGCATGCCGGATATAAAGGGGCTAATTTTTAAGGTCGAAATAGCTTTGACCAAAATGGGTTAAAATTGATTCAATTTTTTGACAATTTATCTGAAAACATATTACCATACTCAAGTATGAGAGAAAATATGTAAACTATGGCTTAAGAATATTTGAATCTGAGGAATGATATGAAAAAGATCTAAAAGGAATTAGAAGAAGTAGTTTCCAAGAATGAAGTTACTATTATTTAACAAAACCCGTTAGGGGGTTGAATTACACAGGGCCACCTAAGGGCATTGGATGCATGGTCAAATAAATAGCATCTTTCGGCTGACAAGTCTGTTATGTGGACTGTTTATGCAAGGCCACCTATGGGCACGTGCTGCATAGTCAGGCAAAAGAACTCTCAGAAATTTACATTCCTAGTGCTAAAATCCAGTGAAAGTTTATGGAGATTCAAATTTTCTAAAGTATAGAGTTTTTTTTATGGAAATAGGTAATTGAATATGGAGAAGATATTTTCAGACAAGATTATCGAAGAACTGGATGAATATCACTCCTACGAAGGTCTGACCCAAACGTAGGGAAGAAGAATAAACCATAGACTTGAATACTTTTAGATCATGAAAAAGGATATGGGACAAATATGTTAAGGATGGCTATTTTTTTGTAGATCCCTACATACCGTCATTGAAGACAAATAATGACAAAAGAGGCATGCTTCCCAAGAATGAAGTTACCATCATTTAACAAACCCGTTAGGGGTTGAATTATGCAGGGCCACCTAAGGGCATTGGCTGCATAGTTAAATAAAATAGTATCTTTTGGCTAACAAATCTTTTATGTGAACTGTTTATGCAAGGCCACCTATGGGCACGTGCTGCATAGTCAGGAAAAATAATTCTCAGAAGTTTGACATTTTTGTGACTAAAAGTCATGAAAAGGGTTATGAAGATATGAAAATATTTAAGGTTAGGATTATAACACATAAATATGGGTATTGTCCAATGTTTATATAGATACATAGGTCAATGATAACCATAATCATGTTGTGGCTGGGTCCTGAATTGAAATTTTGGACTTCACTACGTATCTCATAAGAATGAGAATCAAGCCATACGTAGTTCTTGAAATGTAGTTTAACGTTGTGCAGGACGAAAATATGAGAGATCTTAGTTTAGGGTCATAGAGTTCGGACCATAATAATGAATACACAGTGTGTGTTTTCATGAGGACTTTTCAGCTAAGGGACTGAAAGTGAAATTTGGGGTTAGGCCCAAAAGACTTGGGGCTGGATTCGAGGGATACTCGAATGTTCCTATGTATCCCATAAGGATGTTAATCAAGCCCACGTAGTTCTAGGACTACCCTTTGTACAAATTTGGTTCGTACATGTGAAGGGTGAAAGGGGACTTTAGTACAATGATGGTTTAACCCGAGATAAAAAGTTTAGGCATTACCATGTATGCACGTAGTCTTTTGAAATGAAACATGATTGAAAAATCAATGTAAATAATGGTTCCCTCTCAAATGAGGAAATCGAAGAGTATTGTAGTTTATTGTCGTACCGGACAAAAGTGTTGCATAGTTTAACGTCATATAACAAGGACAAAAGTGAATCAATGTAAAGATATTGATTCTAGGGGAGGTTTCATGAATCAACATCATATGAGATGGTGGTGAACCGATGTGAAGAGATTGTTTTTGGGCTTGAACCCTGGGAGGTTTCCTACATACCCATCTTGGAGGGCAAGGATCAAAGTCCGTGAAGTTCAATTAAAGAATGAATTAATGATCAAGTTGTTCTTGGGGACAACGATCTAATAATAAAAACAATGTTGTTGGGACTTATACATGGTTAGCGGCCCAAAGAGAGTGTTACAGTCGAGTTTTTTCTCTAAGCTCACGTGAGTCGTACACAGTGTGAGAAACAAGAGGTAACAACAACATTAACGATGCATAGTTTAATGTCATGTAGGACATATAAAGGGACTATGCAGTTTAAAGTCTTGCAGTTAGGACTATTGGTGATGCGCAGTTTAGTGTCATGTAGCAGGGACTAAATATAGTTTAATGTCATGTAGGACGTATTATGAACTTTCTTTACATTTTAGCGTCATGTAGTTAGGACGATGGGAACAATAGAGTTTAACATCATGTTGGACGAAAGGGGGACTGCGCAGTTTAATGTCATGCAGTAAGGACAAAATAACACACCATTTATGTCATGTTGGACGCATTGGGGATTTTTTTCCCACAGTTTAACGTCATGTTGGACGAAATTGTGAATAGTTTAAGGTCATATGCATGGACCGTGGATAGTGCAGTTTAATGTCATGCTGGACGGTGGTGTAGTTTAAGGTCATACAGGACCTTTGATGATTATATAGTTTAACGTCTTTCCGGATGTAAGGAACTTTTATACAGTTTAGCGTCATGTAGTTAGGACGTCACGGTTTAACATCTTGCTGGACGTAAGGGACTTTTAAATAGTTTAGGGTCATATGCATGGACCATAGATGGTGTAGTTTAAAGTCATACAGGACTTTTTAGGGAACTTTTTCACTGTTTAATGTCGTGTGGGACAAAGTTGCAGTTTAAGGTCATATTGGACCATTGCTGTATAGTTTAACGTCATATAGTAAGGACGAACTGATGCTGCATAGTTTAGTGTCATGTTGCGGGGACATCTTCTTTTCTACAGTTTAACGTCATGTTGGACGAAAAAGGGACTTTCCTACAGTTTAACGTCATGTGGGATGAAAGTGCAAATAGTTTAAGGTCATATTCATAGATCGTGGATGATGCAGTTTAAAGTCATACAGGACCTTTAAATGCTTAGGTAGTTTAACGTCTTTCCGGATGTAAGGGACTTTCCTACATTTTAACGTCATGTTGGACAAAAAAGGGACTTTCCTATAGTTTAACGTCATGTTGGACGAAGTTACAGCTTAAGGTCATACTGGACCATTGTTGTATGAACCAATTGTAAGAATCATGGTTCTGGGGACCATATTTTGTGTTTATACAAAATATTTCTTCAGAAATATGGCATTGGTTGGAGTCGTAATGAGTTCTCCATCCATCGAGATTAATGAATAAGCTCCATTGGAGTAGACCCTATGTATTGAATAAGGTCCTTCCCATTTTGTCTCAAGCTTGGGAGGTTTCTTTCCTGGTATCATTGGAGTTCTGAGAACTAATACCAATTATCCCTGAATGAATGAATGAAGACAAACTTTTTTGTTAAAATCTCGTGCTATTCGATTCTGATAGATTTCCAAGTGGTGAAAAGTGCACAATCTTTTCTCATCTAACTGTTCCAATTCATTCAATTGCTTTTGGGATTTCTCATCTGTAGATAACTGATCACAAATGGCTACTCTGAGTGAGGGAAATTGAACTTAAATTGGCAAGACTGCTTCCGTTCCATATATCAACGAATATGGAGTTGACAGCGTTGCATTGCGGGCGGTAGTCCGATAAGCCCATAAAGCATGAAAGAGTTTATCAGGCTATGACCTCTTATCTTTATCCACCATCTTTTGCAGTATATTTGAAAGAGTCTTGTTAAAGGATTCTATTTGGCCATTCGCCGCCACATGATACAAAGATGAATGGTTGGATTTAATGTTGTATTCTTGATACAATTTCTCTCCCCATTTGGAAAATAAATCAGTAGCAGTAAGAATGTACTTAACCTGCTTGGTCGTAGCTGAAGGGTAAGGTCCCACCACATCCATTCCCCATGTGGCAAATGGCCATGAGTATTTAGTTGTATGAAGCAACTCTGGAGGTTGATGAATGAATTTGGCATGTACTTGACATGAATGACACTTCTTTGTGAAATCAAAAAAATCTTGTATCATTGAAGGCCAAAAGTATCCAAGCCTTCGAATTTGATCAGACAATCTATGTCCAGACTGGTGGGCACCACAGAATCCTGCATGCACTTCTTTCATGACAGCCGTTGTCTCTTCACCATCAATGCATCTGAAGATAACTCCATCAAAACCACGTTTGTAGAGAATTTTCTCTAGGTGGTTTGGGCTATCATAAAGAGTAAAATTGACCACACGTCGCCGGATTTGTTCTTTCTCGGCTCTATCAGGTGGAAGTGTTCCATTTTGAAGGTATTCCCTGATAGGTGACATCCATCCTGTAGTATGACCATACGGTTCAGGAATGGGACTAATTTCATTAATTTCCTCTGTTCTGGCTTGGACATAAGGTGAAATTGCACGACGGTGGGCAATACTAATTGTTGTCTCATCCAGATTTGGATCTGCTAAAGATGTGGCTATATTATCCAGTGCATCAGCTTGATCATTTTGTGATCTTGGGACATAAGAAAATGTCGGTTCTAAAGGGAATTCCACCATTAACTCTCTGACGTAATCATACAAAGGTATTAACTCTTCTTTTCTGATGGCATAATTCCCATTGACTTGTTTGATTACCAGGTCTTAATCACCTTTCACCTTTAAGTGATTCACTTGTGCTTGAAGTGCTAACTCCAAGCCTGTAATGAGAGCTTGGTATTCAGCTTCATTATCGGTACCACCTTCCCACAATAAAAAGGAATAAGGTAACACTTCCTTATCTGGAGAAATGAGCACAATTCCTAAACCAACTTTGTTGAATTTAGGATTTTCCATTTTCTTCCCTGTTGGACTTCTGGAAGCACCATCAAAATACATTTCCCATGTTTGAGGATACTCTTGAATAGAAAAAACTTCCTCATCAGGGAGTTCAATATCTGAAGACGTGTCTTCCACAGAAGGATGTTCAGCCAGGAAATCAGCCAAAGCTTGGCCCTTTATTGCCTTTTGAGACACATACTGAATGTCGAACTGCTGCAAAATAACTGCCCACCTTGCTAGACATCCTGTAAGCATTGGACGACTAAGGATGAATTTGAGCGGATTATTGCGAGATACCAATTGGACCTCGTGATGTTGCAGGTAGTGTCTCAGTTTTTGAACTGCAATGATTAAGGCCAGGCAGCACTTCTCAATACTTGAATATCGGGTTTTTGCTTCAAGCATAGTTCTACTGAGATAGTAGAGGCTATTTTCATTCCCAATATCATTCTTTTGAGCGAGAAAGGCACCCAATGATCGCTCTAGAGCTGTCACATAGAGGATAAGTGGTCTACCTTCAACAGGTGGCATGAGTACTGGTGTACTCAAGAGGTATTTCTTGATAACATCAAATGATTCTTGACATTCTTCAGTCCACTAGTAAGTGACTCCTTTTTTCAATAATTTGGTAAAGGGTAAACTTTTGCCTGCCAAATTGGCGACGAAACGCCGAATATAGGCTAAGTGTCCTTGAAGTCCTCTTAATTATTTGAAATTATGAGGAGGTGACATACCAAGGATTGATTTGGTCTTCTCAGGATCGACTTCAATACCACGATGGCGTACAACAAAGCCGAGGAATTTTCCTGAGGTTACCCCAAAAGCACATTTTAAGGGGTTCATCTTCAAATTATGTTGTCGAAGCTTGTGGAATATGACTTCCAAATCAGCCAAGTGATTAGAACGTTGTTTGGATTTAACCACAAAATCTTCTACATAGCATTCAACAAACTTCCCTAAGAAAGGTTTGAAGATACGATGCATGGCGCGTTGATATGTTGCACCTGCATTCTTTAAAACAAAGGGCATCACTCGGTAACAAAACACACCTTGAGGGGCTCTGAAGGCTGTAGATTCCTCATCTTCTTGGGCCATTCGGATCTGATTATATCCGGAATATCCATCCATGAAGGAAAGTACTTCATAGCCAGCGGTTGCATCAATTAAGAGTTCTGTAATTGGAACTGGGAAATCATCTTTAGGACAATACCGATTAAGATCTCTGAAATTGATGCAAACCCTAATTTGTCCGTTCTTCTTCTTTACAGGGACAATATTAGCCAACCACTTGGGATACTGAACTTCTCTGACAAAGTTAGCTTTGATCAGCTTATCCACTTCAGCTTCAATTTTGGAAGCATAAGTTGGGTGTGTTCTTCTCGCGGCTTGCTTAAATCCTGGATGTTCTTTTGGTAAACCCAAATGATGAGTAGCAATATCAGGATCAAGCCCAGGAATTTCTGTATAGTTCCAAGCGAAAAATATCTTTATTTTGATTTAGAAAAGAAATATACATCTCTTCCTCTTCAAAGGTCATGGTCGCACTAATTAAAGTGGGTCGTGGATCTTTCTATGTACCCAGATTTATTTCTCTGTGTTCATCCACAGTGGTAGAGATACCTTCTTCAAATACTGGAGGAGCATCTCTAAGATCTTCCTCTTCCTCTTCATCATGTGCTATTTCTTCCGTTTCTACTTGCATAGTAGATGACAAAACGAAATTTTCATGATCAAAAGAGATTTCAAAATTTTCACATTTTGAAGAAGAAGCTTCCATTTCCGGCCCTATTGATGATAAAGGGCCTTCTTTGAGAAATAAAGAGGAGATGATGGATTGAGAATTGACATCATTATTCAACTCCGATGTTGCTATAACTTCTTCTGGCCTGATTGGAAAATTATAGATCTGTTGGATTTCAGCAGATGAAATGAAGACGTCACCACTTGTGCTTTCATCACTATTTGGTAGGTTACCAATTTCTCCCATGTTGTCTGGCTCAATTGTCGTAATTGACATTATGGATCTTTCCATAAGAGTATTTTTATTTGGGTATATTTTGTCAATTTGACTGATAGGTAACACATAATCTTTACTCACATGTGTAAATGGATTTATTGTAATTTTATCCAAACCATATAAAGCATTAACTTTGGTAATTTCCTTCATTGTAGATTTTTCTCTTCCCTTGATGTGATAAAATTCTGCCTCAATGTATTGAGACTCACATGTCTTGAACGGGGTCTTATCACCATACAATGTTCCAAATTGACCATTGAAACAGTATTTGAGACATTGATGGTATGATGAAGGAATAGCTGCATGCTGATGTAGCCAGGGTCTTCCAAGCAAGACGTTGAAAGCTGAGTCTTGATCAACAATCATGAAATCCGAATTGGATACAAGATCTCCAAACTGAGTTTTGATTGTAACTTCTCCCAGTGGTTCTTGTTCATTTTTATCATATCCTTGTAACATCATGGTAGAAGGAGATAAATCAGATTCCGTGAGGCCCAATCGACGAAGTGTACGAATGGGCATGAGGTTGACTCCTGAACCATTGTCAATGAAAGCTCTTCGGATATCTACACCATTGATTTTTTCAGATAAGTACGAAGGGTTTATGTGCCCATGAACAACATCATCTTCATCTTTATCAGTAAAAGATATCACTGCATGGCATTCTGAAGGATTATTCTCTATGTGATAGACTTCAGCTGCAGCAATTTCAGCTTCAAACTCCTGAGGACTTGACAAAGCTTCGATGAGTGCTTCCCGAAGATCTTTTGACAGATTCAAAGCATCCAAAATTGATAACTTGGCTGGTACTTGGGACAAGTGTTTCAATATATCATACTTTTGATCTAAAGGTCTGCGTTTCCCAACAGGAATATGAGGTTTAGTAGGTAACTTGGAAGCAGATGCTTTGGAAGCTGACACATCTTGTATTGGGATAGAAGTTGGCAATATCCTTGGTTTTGGAAGATTAGACCGATTAGATCCATTTACTTGCTGAGATAAAGAAGATGGAACCTTCAATCGGTCTTCTAAAATAACTCTGCCAAGACTGAGTTGGCTATTAGCAGAAGAACCTTCTTGTTCTTTTTGAGCTCGCTGAAGGGCTCTACCATGAGTTTCTGCTGCATACACAGTGCTAACAGGGGTAGAATTGGAGTAGTGGCTTCGAAAAGATCCACATATTCCCCTGTATCCTGGACCTCGGGAACTTCCTCGAATTCCCTTATTTGATACAGGGAATTCAGGCTCACCAAAATTACGACTGGAATATGAATCTGTTAATTGAATTATATTAACAGAACCGAAGATTAACTCTTCGTCTAATAAAGACTTTGTCTGACTAGCCTGTTTAGGCTGTGCCGTTTGAAGGGGCGGTGCCCGTGGCTTTGAAGTAGATGGCATAAAGTCTTCCAGAGTCAAAGACAATTTAGGCTTTGACACATACTCATCTTCTTCTGATTCTTTTTTCTTCTTTGAATCAAACCATTTCTTTGAGGATTTTCCCTCTCACGAAGAGGGTTTTACCGCAATATTCATGGAAGAAGACACAATTGGTTTCTTTAATTGTGTTAGAAAAATGGCATGAGTCCGATTGATTGTTTTTCTGACCATCCAATCATCATATTTCTGTGCATTTCTGCTTTTGACTTCTTGCCATTCACCTTCCTCCTCTAGAACTGTAGCATTAACACATGCTATCTAAGTCGAAGAACCTTTCAACTTGACTTGTCCCAAGTCGACCATCTTTTTCAGGAGGTCTTTAAATACAAAACACTCCTGGATTGGATGCCCCAACATTTGATGAAAGGGACAATAATTGGGACGGTCTTCATCTCCTTCCTTGTTTGGCCTCTTGGGCACTGGTAATTGAACCAAATTATTTTCCAGAGCTAAAATGAAGTAACCAGGGACTTGCTCACTTCGGAAAGAGTATGTTTTACTCTTCAAATCCTTAAATTGTTTTCGTCGTTGATCTTTTTGATCATTTGGACGAAACGACCTTTGTTGTTGGCGTTCAGAAGGTGGAGCCCTTCGAGAAGATAAAGGTTTTGAAGTAGAAATAGGTACAGGTGCTTGTTTAAGCATAACTGTAGTAGTTTCTGCTTTACCCATTCTCCTTCCTGGAGCTGATGGAATTACACGAGATTTAGCCTTAGCCTGTATAAGGGAATCTTCAATCTGCTGAGCGATTGAAGTAAGGTCTCAAAACCCTCCTATGTATTTCACAGGGATCAATGGTGTGCGTAATTCATCACGCAAAATTTCCACACAGATTGGCAACAGTTCCTCCTGAGGAAGTGCTAAACTCAGGGAATACGTTAATCCCTTCCAGTGAGCAATGAAATCAGAGACTCTTTCATTATCCCTTTGCTTGCAGTTTGTAAGATCGAAAACTGTCGTTTCTGGCAAAGTTGAGCTGAACTGAAGAAGGAATTTTTGACGAAGATCCTCCCATCCGATGATTGACTGGGATTGCAAGCTTTTATACCAGACAAAAGCTGGTCCTTGGAAGGTTCGCACGAAGCATCTATGTTTCACTGCTTTTTGCTGCTCTGGAGTTCCCATCATAGGATCACAACAAGACACGTAATGCATCAAATGTTGTTCAGGGTCTCCTGATCCATTGAAAGTAGGAAAAACAGGTTTTCCAAAACTGGATGGAGGAGAAATTGAATCTACCCATTCAGGGTAAACTTTCTTTTCTGGTTAAACTTGCGCTCGTTTCCGTTCCATAGTTTCTAACCGAGCTGTTAATGACTCAATAGTAGTTATCAACTTTTGAGAAATATCCAGTTGAACTTGGTTTTGGGTAGGTGCAATGAATGGAGCATGGACAGATGTGGTGGTTGGAGCTGTAACTAATGGTAGTGCTGCCAACCGTTGTTGCACTTGACCCGTAGCATTAGACTTCTGAGGGTGTACTGATAAAGGAGGATATTCCTGATCCATCTCAGTAACTACAACAAATTCCTTCGGCTGTCGGACTTCAGCATTCTTAAGAAAAAGACTAATCTGAAGTAGTTCTGCATTCAACCTTCTTAATTCTTTCATTTCTTCCTCTTGTTGTGCAAACCTTTGCTCTAATGACAGCGATTGACCTTCTCTAGAGGAAGGTTACGTAACCTGATTCTTTCCCTTCCCTTTGTTGGATACCTTTTGGAGAGAGGGAAGTGTATTACCTTGGTTCTGATTAATCCTTTGAATTCGTGTATATACACCTTCTTCATTTGTATCGGTGCGTACATTTTCTTGAGCAGGACGCTCTTCATCTGAGTCCCCTGAGTGAACCTCCTCTGGTGGATTAGCAACAATGGAATTGATGACATTGATTGATGCATAATGCATCACATCCCTTCTATCAACATTTCTGTGATGTTGTCTTCTTTCATGTCTTTGATGAGACATTGCCTTTTATTGATTCAATAATTTAGGAACTTCTTGACGAGCTATAACTTGGAGGGAATCTCCTGATAATTTTTCTCTTCGTTCCTCTTGTAGATTCTTCCCCAATAGAGAAAAGACCAACATTCTCTGAGGAGGGGATTGATGATTTGAAAGAGTCCCCTGTCTTGTGAACTGGGGATGTTCCTACTATTTCCGCTCAACTCCTCGAATCCCATTTGTTGACTCTGAGGGTTGGGTTAAAGGAGTCCCCATTTTGAAAAGCTGGGGTGGCTCTTGACATGTTATGTCTGAGACCTTCTTAAAAGATCTCTTGATCTTGAGAATCTTAGTTCGGAAATTAGCTGGATGCATTAGCCTGTATCCACTTTTATCACCTGGTTCAATAGACCGTTGGATGATTTTCGAAACTTCTGTCATTTGATGATGTGTTTTATCCATACGAGAGGCTTGTGAAATATTCTCGCCTGCTTGATATAGGAGCAATTCAACAACTTGTTCTCTATATGCTTGATTTTGATAGGAACTAGTTGAAGCCTGTTCTTGAGCAAGCTTTTGATTATGAACAAAGCCCATTGAGTGTGGCCGGCCATGGACAATAACATTGCATGAGACCATTTTTGGCGGGATTTGCTGACTGGAAAGCACTGTGAAATGTAGTGCTCCGTGAACACCCCATCCTCTGATATGAACATCAGATGGAGCATTGGAAATTAACTGACGCAATTTTCTTAGTGCGCCAAGGCATGAACGTTGAAGGGTTCTCTGTTGCTTTTCAGCCTTCGGATATCGAGATACGGATAGAGATGCCAAATCAATCTGACGTTGCAGCCCTTCTATTATCTTAAGATGATTTTCATATTCATCATAAGATAATACCTTCTTCTTCAATTGACAAAGAGTTTTCCATATGTTGAGACGAATATCATGGACTCCATCTTCTGTCAACATCTTTGGAATGTCATACTGGGAGTCAGCCAAAGGATAAAACATGACTGGTACCTCACCTTTCACCAGTTTTTTACTCATGTTCATCATTTCCTCTTTATTATTAAATGAAGATTCTTCTACTTGTTTTGACCAGAGTTGGTGTTTCCTTTTTGCTTCATCGGATTCAACAAGATTGGTAGAGAGATCATTGATCAAACTAGAAGATGCATGACTTAGGGGTGGTTCGGAGAATGACCTACACCCTGGGCTATCTTCTGATTGAGAAAGTATTTTACTTGCTAGAGATAAAGCATCAGACATGACTGGTTTCACATTTGCAAGTGCCTCAAGATAAGAGGGATTTCTCGGCACTACATTGTCCACTGGAGTATTTTCCAGGCAATGTGAATCACTACTGTGGAGAGGAATTTCACAGCAAAATTCATCATCATGGGGAGGACCACCATAATGGGTTACAACAAAAGATGAGATCTCTTGCTCCTTGGTCTTCTGACCACACAGAGGGTTCCTGTGGCTCTCATATGAAGAAGAAACTTCAAGATTGACCAAATTTTCATGAAGCAAGCCTTCATGAGGAAGTGTCTATTGAAGACTTTTCTGAATTAATGTTTCCGTTATTGGGAACTAAGGGAGTAAAATCTTGAATTCCAACAGATAAATGTCTGAGGGCTTCAAGAACTCCAGCATCGAGCAAAGCCTTGTTGCAGATTGGCCTTTGATCTCTTGACTATGATGGGCGGATCTTTTTCTTAGATGCCTTCTTACTCGCTTTGGAAACTACTTGTTGACGAAAGTGGTTACTCTGAGCAGGTGTATGTGCCTGATCAGGAAATATGGTCAGGTTAGGCTGACGATCTCCACTAAAATCAGGTGTATGTGCCTGACTTGGTTGTCCATATGATATGGGGGAGTATGCCTCATAACCCTCTTGGACTGGAGCAGATGTGGGTGTCTGTTCCGGAGTGATTCGTTGATGTGTCACTCCACTGCTAGGGATAGATTTATGTTTCTGTCCCTGAGATGATACTGAAGCTGTTATGATATCCTGGAAAGCATCCAGAATATGAGCAGGAATTTTCTTCTTCTCTTTCACCATTGACAAAATATGTTTCGTGACTTCAGCCGTTGGAACGGGGATATACGTCCATTCCGGGCTTGGAGTAGGTGTATGTGCCTGCTCTTGTCCTCCTTTTCCTATCAGTGAATCCTGACAGTACTCAAGTGTGGGGGTAGAGAGTTGAGTCTGCCTCATGTTTGTCGTCGGGGCTTTCCGACTGACTTCTCCATGCGCTACCAAGCAAGACTGTTGGTAGGATTGATTAGTATTAGCAGTTGTATATGCCTGCTGATTACACTTCGCCAAACGCAGTTGACGAGATCCATCATATGTAGTCAGGAGAGCCTGCTGACTAACTGATGACGTATAAGCAGCTGTATGTTTCTGCCTATAGTACTCTGCCGGAATTGCCTGGCGAGATTGGCGTGATGCTGCCAGATGAGTCTGCTGGACAGCGGAATTAAAACTGACAGGTGTGTGTGCCTGCTCATTTTTCGCCACCAAGTTAGGTTGGTGGACTTCTCCGGAGATGGCAGGAATGAAAACCTGCCCATTGTTAACCGGATTCCATCTCTGGCGGTTCGTCTTGCCTGCTCGGGTTCAAGGAACCTGAGCTGAATGCCTGGAGTCGGTACCCTCATCATGTTGAGGGCACAGTGCCGCACGAGTCTGGCGGAGATTGTTGATGGGAGCCCTCGGGAAGGACTCCGGTCTTTTTGAATTAAGGCCCTGAGGGACCTGCTCATTAACTTCCTTAGAGTAAGGGAGTGAATGGAAATTGTGTTTCGGGGATAACGACCCGAAACGGTTGGAGACGGTAGTCAGCACCGCCTGCCTCTTGATCACTAGTCGTCATTGTCCGGATGACCTGTGTGAGTTGTTCACTTGGAGGGCCTGTCGGGCAGCCTCCAGAGTTGGGATGGTACCGTGTTGACGGTACTCCTTAACCAGCGCATTTGATACCCAGCGTTGAAGACGCTGAGTAGGTGATGTCATCCTCAGAGCGGATGACGATCCAGTAGGAATAGCAGCAGTGGTATTTGCAGCAGTATTATTCACAGATGGGAATTTGAGAGCAACCATTATGAAAATACAGAAGATTTTGGAAAAAAGTGCCTGTTTGATATAACAAACGTAATCAAGATAAATTCATCCTCTTCATCCTTTGGGTGAGCATATATGTCAATGATTGTTTTTGTTATCCCTCTTACTAACTTTTAAATAGGGGCTTTAACAAATAGGTAAAACACCACTTTAACTTGGTTAAGGATTGACGTCGGGTTCACTATTTTTTGTTTCCCTCAGAATTCGGGGATGACCTCCTGGATGGGAGATTCAAACGTTCCGACCGGTTTCTATCGGGTTTGTTCGTAGAACCGGAAACATCCAATGATTCCACATCCGTTTGGACCTACTTTCCAAAGGTAGGCGCTCATTAGCTTGTGGACTGATGAGGCTTAGGAATTTTCATTGGTCGAGAGGATGGGAGGTCGGACTCATCACACCTTTTTTAGGGGAATTATTGTCTATTTCAGGACTCTCTTTATTGATTTAAGTTATGTTCGTGAATCCTTATTACATTACCGAGTATAAAATGAGTTTTCCTTCAGTTTAACAATCAATGATTAAATATGTAAGAAATTTAGAGAATCTTTTATATGTATTCGAGGTTCTTCATCAATAGAGAATCATCTATATTTATTTAGAGATTCTTGGTCAATGGTATCCTTCAAAACATTTATATAAAAGTCTCTTGGTCATTATGATGACTAGGCTGGCTTTAAAGCCACTCAGTGGGGCACTTGAAGTTTATTGTCATCTAGAAGGACATGAATTATTTCAGAGTTGGGATAGAACCCATAAATGGGCTACCTACGTATCCTTTGTTTTGGAAAAGGAATCAGAACCCACGTAGTTCGAGTAAAGTAGTATGATGTTTATGATTGATGGTTCAAAGAAGGATGTCACAATTACTTTTACACTCTAAGCTCACGTGAGTCATTCTCGGTGTGAGAAACAAGAGGTATTGGTAAAAATTAGACAATTGTGCCATGAAATATGCAATCATAAGAAATGGTTTAGGGCTTATGTATATATGACTGCCCAGATAGATGAAGGTTTAGGATTTACTTTTAGGGAGAAAATCCAGAAACAGGGTACATAAAGGTATATGTGCTTCATGTAGATTTTAATACTCTAACTTGGGACTTATTCCTGAAAATGAAACCCAAATTAGGAGAGGATTGATAACTGGGTTTTACTCCTAAGAAGGAATCCCAGATCAAACGAAAATTAGGACTGGTTAAAGAGAATTTAAGGGACTTGGGGATTATTCCTGAAAAGGAAACCCAAGATTATGACTGGGACTTAATCTTAAAAAGGAGTCCCAGGTTAAAGGATTTATGACTGGGACTTATTCCTAAAAGGGAATCCCAGGTTAAGGATTACGTTTTGGGGATTACTCTTGAAAAGGAAGCCCAAATTAGAGGATATGGGGCTTACTCCTAAGAAGGATGCCCAAGATTAGGACTGGGACTTATTCCTAAAAAGGATACCCAGGTTAGGGGACTTGGGGCTTACTCCTGAAAAGGAAGCCCAAGATTATAACTGGGACTTATTCCTGAAAAGGATACCCAGGTTATGAGATTAAGGTTTGGGGCTTACTCCTGAAAAGGATGCCCAGATTTGGGAATTTTAAGAATTTGGGGCTTACTCCTGAGGAGGATGCCCAAGTTTGGAGGACTTAGGACTGGGGATTATTCCTGAAAAGGAGACCCAGGTTAAGGATTCTCTCATCTTAAAGGATGAGGTTGAATGAATGAACTCTCCATCTTTAGTGACATAAAGATATGTAAATCACTAGGTTTTGAGAGATATTCCACTGAATTCCTTTCAGATAAGGAAGTGAAATCAAGAAATCATGCCATAAATGGATTTGGAGAGTGTCTTAAAGACTGAATCTTGAAAAGAAAAGGTGTAATGGCTTAAGATGGGTGAAATGGGCAAGAAAGGCACCCAGAAAGGAAGGGGCGTGCAAGTCTTGGACGGCGCGCAGGTACTGCGGCGGTGCGCAAGTATTGGTCGCGCAGGTATACCTACGCGACACGTGGGGTACTTGCGCGATGATCAACCAGCATTGATATACTTGAGAGACTCTTTATTAAAGTCTTTAGAATCCTCTTGAGGTTCTTCCAGAAAAGGGACGCGCAAGTTCTATCGAAGGGGTAAGGCGGCGCGCAAGTGTGACCACTTCCCTTAAGGGCTGGCCACTCAAGCGCGCAAGTGTTGATGAGTTTCAACACTTAGGCCTTCCTCCCTCTCTTTAGATCTTCCGTTCTAGGTAAGAAATTACCTTAGAAGTGTTCCAGAAGCTTTAAGAAGAGACTTGGGGGGTCGGGATCTTCAATCCGAGTTTTTGGAAAAAGATCCTCTCGAATGGGGGGCCCACAGGGTCTATTTATAGGCAGAAGAAGACCCAGAGCGGTTACCGGGCAGTTATCACATAGGTCGCGCAAGTCACTTGCGCGACAGTGATATAACTTGCGCGGTGCAGTTGCTTTTGATCGTTTTTTCATGCCTTTGTCGATTTTTGATATTTTCTTCAATGGTTGAATCACTTTGAGCTCAGATATTCCCCTTTTCCGATCTTTAGATTCTGTGACGAAAGGAGCATCAACAGTCATGTATGGTTGTGATTTTTGGAATATGTGTTATGATGTTGCTATATATTGGGATAGTGAAGTGCATTTGTGATGTGCAGTGATTATGTGATGATTTGTGTGGTCATGCTATGGGAATGTTGTGGTGAAAATGTGTTTATGATGTGGTTTTTAGTAAAGAGCAAGTAGATGTGGTTTTGAATAGTGGTGATGTGGGGATGGTTGAATTGACAAGGATGATGTCTTGTTTATTTGTGTGGTGTTGTAATGTGCTAGTTTCCTATATAGTAATGGAATTGGTTAATAATGATTTAGAATGGAATGTGATGGTCTGGTTAATGGGTTGAATGGATAATGAATAGATTAAAGAAATAAATATAGATTAAAAGTTTTTATTGGTGTAAACTAAATGGGTTGATTGATAAAATAAATGGGTTAGATAATGGGATTGGTTGGTAATGTGAAATATGGAAATTAGATTCAGTTGATAAAAGAGATGAAATGTGAAATGTGGCATGTGTCCAATCAAGTGGTTTTGTTTATTAATTGTTGGTAATGAAAGTGATGGAATTATAAGGTTAGGTGGTGATGTTGTGAGTTGGTTATTGTGCACCCATAGGTTGGGATTGTGTCTAGTAATATATATATATGTGTGTGTGTGTGTGTGTAATGAATATTCCTTATGATTTTATATATGCACCCCAACCGTGTCGAACACCATGTTCCAACACCTATATATATTTGGGGGTGTTTTTACCAATATTCCACTGGTGAGTATAGATGGATAGCTTCCCACTCCATCCCTATCTCTTTTCTAGGTGGTGATTACATGCATGGGATGTGATGGAAGAAGTCAAAAGTGAATTGTAGTGATGTTTCATGAGGTGATAATGTAATGTCTCGACCTACAAGCTACTAAACTGGTTCTCCAAGATGGTTTTCCATAAGGCCTCAAGCATGCCTCCATGTACGCCAAAGGCTGCAGACTAGATTTGAGAACCTGGGAGGTGATAGTGGGGAGTCTATGACCACATATTAGAGTAAGAAAAGAATTGAAATAGCCAAGTTTCATACATAGTGGAAAGTAAATAGTGTGAGGAAGCAATAAACAATTGAAATAGAACAATCTGTAATAGTAAAATGTTATAAAAGCCCGAACAACTATGCAATAAAATAAAATGTTAATCGCCCACTTGGTCGACCAGATAGATACAAGTACAAAAGAAACAGAAAGTAATAGTACAGGTCTCTTCTACTAACTCTAAGCCAACTCACGTACCTGATCTCTAAACACTGTTCAAATGTTGCAGCCTAATCAGTAGAACCACATGAGCCGCTCCACTCGATCATGAAATAGTGGGCATCGTCCCTATCCACCATGCAACTCATGCTCATCCTGAAAACTGGACATAATGACTACACATATGTATAGGTTCATGTGAAGGGGTGAGAAAGAATACTAGTAGGACATCCCAATAGGAAACCTATAAATGTGATGTTATAGTGTATTCAACATCAACGTACTCATCCTAGATGAAGCACAACTGAATAGAAGGTGAAACCAATGTGAACCCATGGTCGAACTCAGTGTCTACAATCTCTATCAAATGGGAAAGTTCCACCCTGGATGTCCATAAATATAAACATACACATGTATAGTCCCATACCAATACATATATACATAGATATAAATAAACATTGGTATGTTTATCAAAAAACATGAAACAACATTATCAGTTGATCCTTGGGTCTATAATCCTAATCGTCTGGACATCCTATGGAAGGGAATTGAGCTGGATGTCATTCTATTCAAGTCATGTATCATTAATTCGATCACTAGGTCATTAATCCCAAACAAAATGTACCTTCTTTAGCTAGTGTCAGAATTATACCTCTGAGCCAGCTACGACACCATAGGGGGGAGCTCATCATATAAATGGGTTCACATGTACTTGTATCCAATCAAAAACAATGATACCACATACTGATGGCCAATCATATAAATAAGGATAATGTATACTGACAATCAATCCTGTAAAAGGTCACTGGTCAGAAAACATGGAGCATAATCCCATGAATCAAACCGAGACTCAAGAAACCTCACCTAGTTTTTACATTTTGTAAACTCACCCACGGGCATAGAATAACCTCGCTCATATGCAATGAAAATCCTTTCTCGTATGCATTTTACAACCTCACTCACAGGTATATCAGAACCTTGCCTACAATCATAGCACAACCTTGCCTGCAGGCATAGCACAACCTCACCCGTAGACATATCACATAATAAACAATACATGTAAATTACACTATTACATGGTTTTGAATAATTAACTCTTGAAGTAAAAACATTTATATAACCAATTGAATCAATTAAACTTCAACAGATGGATACCAGGAAGACCCTTTGGTCATCCCAATAATATATATATTTATATACTAGCACAATAGAAAACTTCCAGGTAATACCTCTGGGTACTAATAAAATATCAGAAATAACATGGCCTAGAATATGGATCCTTGGAAAGCATATTTGGGAATCCCAATAATAATGACAGATACCAGGAAGAATGTTCGAGCATACCAACAAAAATAAAGATGCCTCACATCAATCTCAATAGCTACTAACCAGGGAGCACCTCTGGTGAACATCAGTATATCAGCAATAAATAAGTGAGAACAACAAGGAGTGAGGGTGCCTCCAACACCCAACCCAACACTACAACTGCAACCCCATGGGCGTATCAGTTCGGTAGAGGTTCTAGATGACACTCAAACACCATCTCTACCCAAACCCGACGTACAACTCTGGTTCGATCAAACCATGGGCACCCACTAGGTCCCTCAAGTAAAACACAATTTTAGGCATACTAATAGGGGTCCATAGCTGAAAATTTAAAGGATGGATTCTACTTGGGATCCTAGAACAACAACAGGTATAGGGATCCTACAAGGGACTCCCTAGATCAGCACATAAGTAAAAGAATCCCTTAGTGGCTCCTCGGAATCATCTGGTCGCATGGCCTCATATGACATAAGGGAACATATCACAAGGGAAACATCCTCAAAATAATATTTCATGGGAGATATCTCATAGCTCATCTCATATAAAAGGTCTCAACTAGGTTAGTCGGAACACCCATCCTATCATCCACACCAAGTCTCACACTTAAGTGAAAACTAAACTTGATAATTGGAGGAAGAACCTATATATTTAGATATATACCCCATAAAATACCATTTATATGACCTAAAATTTCATGAGGATTACAATATGTTTATACACATGAAATAATGCTCAGAATGGACTACACACATGCCCAATTATGACTTCCAGGGCACAAAATACCCCAAACCTCTTAGATGGAAGAGTACATGGCTTGTGCTTTAGTGTATATGGAGTGTACTATTATCCCTCCACCTATATGTGTACTTATACATGTCTAAAATTACATTTGGTCTTACTCTGTAAAAATACATGACGTGTACTTCAATGTACACTGTGTGTATTGTCTAAAAACCAAAAACCTGTTTTCTATTTCACACGACCAAACACACAGCTATGTACTGGAACACAGAATGCTCTCCGAGTATAGAATATATAATTAAGAAAACTTCATATTCCTCAAGTATGAAGAACACATGGTGTGTTCCCCTGAAACACAAGTCATGTAACCTGGGTTTCCCGATGGGAAAACCCTCGGATCTCCCGAAACCCTCGTTTTCTCCCCCAAAACAACAGATCGAGCCTTAAGAGGCCACAAGAAAGCAATATATGGTTATAAAAACATGAAACAACCAATTTAAAGGTTATCTATAAGGAAAAAATAATCAGTCCTACCTTCGGATGAAAACCGTTGAAGCTTCATTTGATTTCACCGTCCACGATCGCCATACGCTTTATCAGTGCGTCGAGGGCCTCACAACGGCCCCACTCTACCCTTCCTTATCTCACTATTTCTCAATATCCATTTTATCCTTTATTTCATAATGAATAATGATCAACACAAGAGGTATTAAAAATAAAGGGGAAGAAAGAAGATAAAATTAAAAAAACAAAAATGGAAAAATGAAAATGGGCTCGGGCCAGCCCCAACACCCGACTTGAGATTATGCCTTTCCTAGGATAAAATCCTAATTCCATAATCAAGATAGGAGATGGAATATCATTAAGATGCTCTATTTATAAGTTATCACTGAATAAACCTAGGTGAATAATTCAATATTTAATTTAATAATATTAATTATTAATTATTCCAATTAAATTAAAATAGCTTAGATTTCCACCAAACTCGTGTCCTAGAGTAAACACCCTACTCAGGTACCAACATAGTGGTAAAAAATTATTTGAGATCATATGATAGGGGAAAGGACCATTTTACCCCTTTAAATGAATGTGGTAGTAAAAATTCAAATTTCATCTCAAAACCGCAATCTTGAAAAACATGATTCCTTACAAACTCCCCGCCATAAACCTTATCGTCCCCATGAAGCCTCATGAAAAGGCAAGAAGCCAAGATCCCAAATTGAGCATCTGCACAACCAAGCTATCTAGATTTTCTGTCGACCAACCTCATGGAATTAACCACTAACTTCAGCATAAAATACATTTAACTATGACCGATCAGGTACTCCCCATAATATGAATCCCCTTATCGTCATCTCAAAAGAAAACTTCGATCTCAAAAGCCCACTAAAAACACTGAAGTTCAGCAGAAAACGAGGGTTACCACCCGCAAACGGCCAAAGGTTCACTCCCCACCATATACATTACCTTACACCGCTCCTCGAGCACAACCTTAACAGGGTTACCTCTTCCTCACTGGGGAAGTCATTAATAAGAAAAAGTAAAGGAACTCGGCATAGGTTCGATGCTATATCAATATACTCAATATGAATCAAGATTGTTCAAGATCATATCTAAACATAAGTATAATTAGATTGTACAAAAAGGTGTGAAAAAAGCTCCCTCCAAGCCACACTCACATCCTATCAACCTGAACATGATTTAGCAATGATTCAACCATCTCACAACACCCGATTCATTCTATGATATTGCCTCTACTACAGAAGGATATCCCATCACAATTTCTATGGTCCAAAACCATGGAATGTCTTGAATCATCGGTCCTCAGCTTGCACCCAGCCACTTACTAATTTAGATTCAAATGATACCACATGAAACCAGCGTGTATCTTTACAACATAACATATACACATGGTGTCATTATAGTCATGAGTGTCTACCCATGCTCTGAATACATAAGCAGCAACGGAATAACTGGTCAACCATACCAGGTACCCGAATAGTCCTGCCTGTCGAATCCAGTCTTGAAAAAATAGAACACTGGGTGCATCATTAAAAGTAGAATGCATCGACATGACTAATGAAAAACATGTGAACCTTCCATTCCTTGATCACAAAGCGACCATAAAACCAAGATCACTATCGAAAAAGGCATAGGAAAAACTAGGCCCACCTTTCAAGCAGGCTACCCTAGAACAAAACAGCCATCAACCTATAGGGGTCTGAGTCTAAACGAAGTGTCTATAAATCTCCCAACTAGCCCAAAAGATCTAACCTATCAAAGTAGGTAAAGATCACAATGACCTAAAAAGTTCCGAACTGAAAACACAACATACGAGGACCCTGATCCTCTTCGAGCATCCTCAGATGGAACTTCTCCCTGGTGGTCACAACCAAAGAATAAGAAAAACTTAACTGACACTCATCGTGTATCCGTATATGGAAATACCCCCTGAGGGTCCATTTCAAATGAAAATTCTTGGTACCTATTCGCGTTGTACTCAATGATCCATCTAGAGAACTAGAGACCAGATGACAACACCCAATAAAGGTTACAACAAAAGGGGCATCACATGCCATATCAACCTACAAGGTTCACTACACAAGAGGTGAGTAAGGACTGAGCCGCCATCCTCACAAAAAAATGCCTCAACGTAGATCCATATAACCCACCATCAATGTAAAAGTTGGTGTAAGAAGGCCCAAAGTCATCCTTTTTCAATAGAATCACACACTAGTATGCATATATGGTGTGAATCATACATACCAAATATGATGCATGAGATGCCTCTTGAATTTTCCATCCAAGAGTCAAAATCCATATTTGACCTCTTACCAACAAGAGCCAGAGACCCACAGTAAAATCAGAACACCCACAAAAAACATGTTCATATCATAAGGCGAAAATCATATACAACAATAACATTGAAAAATCAGAAGAGTAATACTAATCCCTAGAAACCAGGACTTCCTACCAGAACAAGTGTTCTTGACACACCATTCCAATATCCATCATAAGTTCCAACACATTCCTAATACTACTATATACCATATCCCAAATATTAAATATCAAGAAAATAATACCCCTCTTATACCACATTATTATGTCCTGACCTAGATGCCACTAAACTAGTGCTCCAAGATGGTTCTCCACAAGACCTCAAGCGCACCTCCCTAAATGCCAGAAGATTATGACTAGAATAGAGGTCCGAGGATGTGATAATAGGGAGACTATTACCTCATATTATATTAAGAAAATAGAGAAAATAGCCAAGTATCATACACAGTCAAAGGTAAACATAGTGTGGAATCAATAAACTGAAACAGAATGAGCTGTAATAGCAAAATGTTTTAAAATCCCAAAAAATAATGGAATACAACACATCATTGGGCACCCAATAGGCTGACCATATAGATACCAGTACAAAATTAATTGAAAGTAAAAGTACATAGATCTGCAACTAACATTGATCCAACTCACATAACCAATCTTCAGACACTGTCGAACTGCAGCATCCCGATTAATAGAACCACTCAAGCAACTCCGCTCGATCATGAAGCACTAGGCCTCGACCCTATACACCATGAAACTTGTGCTCAACCTGAAAAGAGGACATAAGGTCTAAACATACACAAAGGTGTGCGTTCATGGGTGATAAATAATCTCAATAGGCCACCCTGATAGGCAACCTATAAATGTGATGTTATAGTGTATGCAATAGCAACATGCTCAACCAAGTTGAAGCACAACTAAACAGTAGGTGAAACCAAAGTGAAACCATGGTCGAACATAGGGTCTGTAATAAATATCAACTGGGAATGTACCACCATGGATGTCCATAACAATATACGTACACATGTATAATCTCATACCTATACATATATACATATATTTGAATATTCATTTGTATTTGTATCTAATAACATGAAACCACATTAGCAGTCGATCCTTGGGTCCGTAATCCCGATCGTTTGGATATCCTGTGCAAGGGAATTGAGATAGAATTCATTCCACTCAAGTCATGTATCATTAAGTTGATCTCTAGGTCTGTAATCCCAATGAAATGTACCTTCTTTAGCTAATGTCGGAATTATATCTCGGAACAAGCTACGTCACCATAAGGGGAGTGCTCATCCTACACTTGGGTTCACATGTACTCGCCTCCAACCATAAACTAGCATTCCACATACCGACATTCAATCTGGTAAAGAAGGATACCATATACTGATGGTCAATCCTATAAAAGGTCACTTGTCTGAAAACACAGAGAATAATCCCTTGAATCCAACCAATACATGGGAAACCTCGACCAGTTGTCGCATTTTTCAGACTCTCCTGCAGGAATAGAAAAACCTTTCCCGTAGGAATAGAAAAACCTTACCCACAGGCATAGAACAACCTCGCTCGTAGGAATATCAGAACCTCATCCATTAGAATAACACAACCTCACCCACAGGCATAGCACAACCTCACCTACAGGCATATCACATAATAAACAACACATGTAAATTACACTATTACATGGTTTTAAATAATCAACTCACATGGGAAAACATTTATATAACCAATTGCATCATGTAAGGCTCAACAACAAGATACCAAGAAGAACCTCTGGACATCCCAACAATATATATATATATACACACACATGCTCGACAGCCAACTCCCATGTAATACCTCTGGGTTATAGTAAAATATCATAAATAACATGTTATAGAATCCCGATCCTATGAATGAATGTATGGGAATCCTGATAATAAAGATGAATCCCAGGAAGAATGTCTAGGTATCCCAATATAATGAAAGATGCCTCACCTCAAGATCGACAGCCACTAACCAGGAATCACCTCTGGTGAATATCACTGCATCAATAATAAAAAAGTAAACACAACAAGGAGTGAGGGTGGACCGAATGCACAACCCAACACTACATCCACAACACCACATGAGTATCAGTTTGGCACAGGTTCTAGGTGACTCCTAACCACCATCTCTACCAAAACCAAACATACAAATCAGGGTCGTTCAAACCACGATCACCCATTGGGTCGCTTAATTCAAACACAAGTGAAAGCATCATACTAGGTATCCTTAGCTGAAAATGTAAAAGAGGAATCCTACTAGGGATTCTTGAATGAAAATAGGTACATGGATCCAACAAGGGACTCCCTAGGTCAGCACATACGCAAAGGAATTCCTCACCGGATCTTTGGAAGCATCGAATATCATGGCCACATAGTGAAAAAAGGGAAATATCACAAGGGAAACATCCTCAAAAGCATAGGTCATAGGATATAGATCACAAATCATCTCAGATCAAGGGTTTTAACAAGGTTAGTCTGAACACCCAACTTATCATAAATGCCAAGTCTCACTCTCAGGTGACAACTAAACTCAATAACTGGAAGAAGAACCTCTCAATTTAGATATACACCCAAGAAAACATTTAGTTGACCTCGAAATGTCATTAGGATCCTACCATTGTGATCTACAAAGAAAAATACACATAATGGATGACTCCCATGCATAATTTTGACTTCCACGAGACAAAATACACCAAACCCCTAAGATGAAAAAGTAAATGGTGTGTACATTAGAGTACACAATGTGTACTCTTATCCCTCCCCCTAGTTGAGTACTTATACATGGCCATAAAAACATGGGTTTTATGTGTAAAAGTACACGACATGTACTTCAAAGTAAATGGATTTTACTTTCTGAAAACCAAAACACATTTTTCTTTTTCACATAGCCAAACACACAGACATGTTATACCACACAACATATACTTATTATACATAGTGGGTGCTTAAGAAAAATTCAAATTTCATTAACAGGAAGAACACATGGCATGTTCCCCAGAAACACATGTCGTGTAACCTGGGTTTCTCGACAGTAAAACCCTCAGATCGCCTGAAACCCCCATTTTCTCCCCCTGAAACAACAGATCGGGCCTTAAGAGGCCCTAGGAATGAAATATATGGATAGAAAAAAAAGAAAAAACTAATTTAAAGTGTATATACTATGAAAACAAAAGTGGTTCTACCTTTGGGTGGAAACTATCAATGCTTCATTTGATTTCATCATCCACGATTGACATACATCATATCACCATGTCAAGGGCTTCGCAATGGTACTACTCATCCCTTCCTTATCTCCCGCTTTCTCAATATCCATTTTCTCCATTAGGTCATGAAGAAGGATTAGATAGACAAGAGGCATGCTTAAGAAGGTGGAGGAAAGAAGATGAAAGATAAAAAATGATAAGGAAATAATGGAAAAAGGGGCATGGGTCAGCCCTGGTGCCCGACTCGAGTTTATGCCTTTCCTAAGCTGTTTCCCATTACAGAATCAATAAAGGAGACAAAATCTCAATATGATGCTCTGTTTAAAATTTATCACTACGAAAACCTGTGTAAATAAATTAATATTTAATTTAATAATATTAAATATTAATTATTCATCTAAAATTCAAACATCTCATATTTCCACCAAACATATGTTCTAGGGTAATCACCCTATTCTGGGACCAACGAAGTGATTGGAAAAATTATTCGAGATCATATTCTAGGGTAAAAAGATCATTTTACCCCTTTAAAATCATGTGTCATCAAAAATTAAAATTTATACTCACAACAATAGTCTGGAAAAACATGAGTCCTTATAGATAATATGGATTATGGTGGGGGTCATACATGGTGGGTAAAGGGAATGATGTTGATTCCCTTAATTTTCACAATACCCAAATACTATAGTTACATTTGTTGATGATATGTGATGTTATGGTCCATGTGTCTTAATAAAAGATGTGATGTGATGGCCATGTGTCTTCTAGAAATATGTGGTGTGATGGATAGTTTCATATGGGGTGATTGGAATAATGTGATGTTCATAATAGATGAGAGCACCAGGACGTATGATGTTGGGGCGTGAGAGTATAAAATTAGTAGGTAAATTATTGTGGGTTACCCTTTATAAATATGCTTCGTATTATTTTTTTATACTTTGATGTGTTATTTTGTGAATGTGTCAGGGTGAGGATAGGCATGGTTAGTTGTCCTGTGTAGGTGCAGTTGGTTCTGCTATTTGCTCAATGGTGCATTATAATTCTATTTTCATTTGGGCATGAGTAAATTAATTATGTCCCTACTAATTATACCTATATGATCAACCAAAATATATAAAAACTATTCTAAACTTTCTATGATGACTTTATGGACAGTACTGGAAATTACTATCTCGGACCTTTAGGGTTGTTATTGTGTTGTTACCTTAGAATTTCTTTTGGGTATTTATTTGGATACTTTTAACTATATCTATTTTAATTAAACATTCATATTGGGATGGTTTTGGTTTTATTTTTATATTATGTCATGTATATTCTTGTGGAGCATTTATCCTATATCCAAATATTATTATTATAGAGGAAAATGACTGAAATTTAAACGATTTTTATACATTCGGTGAATGTCACTGACTTAAGGCCTAATGTAGGAAGGACTTGAAGATAATTATTTATCATCCTTTATTGTTGTCCCATTAGGTTACCTTTAGAGTTAGGGGGTCATGAAACAATAAATCACTTGTAATTTTAATACCTTGAGTCCAAATTGACCCTAAAAATAATTCTAAACTAAAAAGGGCCATTTAATGTGTATCATGAACTCATGCTCCAATTTCTATGTCATGTTCTCACACCCAAAAAAGTATTTTGAAATAAATTTATCATTTTAAAAATTCATCAAACATGTTGTGGTAGAATCTATAAACACATTATTCCAAAATCTAGTAAAACAAATTGAATTACCATGAGTTTTTTTATCAAGAAACAAAAATGGGTTATCTTATAAAACCATGCCATAATGTTCTAGGAAATATGAAGAGATAGAATCCACCTACCCCATAAATGTTCATTTAAAAGAATAACACTACAACCAAATAGATTTATGTTCCTCCTCTATTTTCTTTAATTATCCAATAGATGAATAATAAAAAATTATATATTCTATAAATCAAGGAATGGTGGACCTAATATAGTGTTTCTACCCATAATAATACAAGGTGATTTCTAAGGAAAAGAAGAAATGAAATTTTTAACATTGATTATCTAGGTATGAAGGTTAATGTTTCTTTATAATTGTTCTCAAGAAGGGATAAGATCACCAAAATTACCTAGATAGGGCTTGGTCTTCAAAGTAAAAATAAGGTACATTAATTATAATTGAATGGTGTTAAAAATAATAAATTTTCTAGATACGAATTCATTTATCAGGTTAAAGATTAATTTATTCCATTAAATCCCCAATTCCCACATACTTTGAAATTCTAGTTGCCTCAACTTAAAACTCATGAAAATCATTTAGTCCATGAATCCTACTAAAGATATAAATAATATTTTTAGGTTGTGAATTCCCTTAAATATATTTCCATAAAAATATACCAAGAAAAAACTCACACCATTAACAAAATCTTGTAGACATATTATAGGTCCCGTTATATTTCCACCTATAACAAGAATCCATAACCTAAAATAAATAATATAAAATGGAAACATACCTCAAACATGGTGCTATCACATTCTCCCCACCATTTGAATTTTAATCCCCCCAAAAGATTTAGGCTATCAGTGCTTTGTGACACTTATGTTCATTTATCTATCATATAATTATTCCTTTCTCAAGTCTCATCCTTCACAAGACCATATTTCTATATTACTACGTCTAAAATATCCATCAATCATGATAGACCTTTCATTCCTTTCCAAAATTCAAATCAAGGTGCCAATTAACATTTTATTATTATCATGGTTTCATGATTTCATGTAATTACATCGTCAAGAATCAATTGATACTTACTCAATTGTGAGACATAGAAAATATTATGAACTGAACTAAATATAGGTTTTATATCTATCCAATAAGAAAACATTCCAATAAATTCCAGAATTTCAAAAGGTATAACATAATGAGGATAAAACTTCCCATGATTTCCCAAATTAAAATTCCCAACCTTTATGAATCTCATAACAATACATATTGATCCGACACATCAATAGATAGGGGTCCTTGAAAAATATCTATATAGTATTTGTTACTACTATGGTCTATCTCCATCCTTTTCCTGACCATTAATATATTTTTTAAATAAGTATTTTCAATAGGGAAAAGGTCCCATTGCAAATAATTTTTTGCAACAGGCCCATTGCAAAAGGTTTAGATATATATAACATATATAAATAGGGAACTATTTGTGACGAGACAATGGGCACGTCACAAATACTTTTTTTCGATGGGTCTATTGCAACACTATTTTATATAAATATTGTATATAATCAGATATATATTTGTGACGATATGGTTTCTCATCACAAATTGTATTTTTTATCGGAACATCGCAAAAATACTATTTGTGATGTTGTTTTCTACAATAGTCTATTTTTGATGGGACACTGTCGCAAAATATTATTTGCGATGGGATCCCATTGCAAATAGCTCATTGCAAATACCTCAAATTCTAGTAGGGTATGATTATAAACATCAATAGATAGTGTTCAATGAAAATTATCTATATAGTACTTCTTACAACTCTGGTCTATTTACAACCTTTTCCTGACCATTTCTATCTTTTTAGTAGTCCCACACACAAAACTATGTCAAATTAGTGATGTTTCCAAGTGTTTACCCAATAAAGTGGAGAACAATATGTATATCCATACAAATCCTTATGTAGAGTCATATTTATTATTTCTAGATAATTTTTGTATCATAAAAATACCACTAAATATAGATAGTCCTCCCATAAACCACTGAATTTCATCACAAAATTCTAAGAATATCCTCTAATATATGAATCATGTGATATGATTATCCTTCTATTTGGGAATTATATGTCATGTTTATGGTTAAATTGGTCCCAATTACATATTAAAAATACTACAAAAACCATGAGTTTGATTTGGTATCTCAGTCATAGATATTAAAAATTAACACCCATGAAATTTTATCAATTCCAAGATTTAGAGATTTTTCCATTCATGTACCTTATTAATCTCCAAAATTGGGATAAAATGGTGTAATTTCATGATTTATTCCAATATTACACAAATGGATTCATGGTTTATTAATTTCCATGGGATACATCAGACAAAGTCTATAGTAATCCATTCCTATTTCCATATCGGTATGGGTAATTACTATACCATGATGGTTGTTCATTTATGTTCATATTTCACTTACTTATATGTGAGACATCATGACACATACTCATCCACTTTCCTTTTATTTCACACCCATAAAAATTGATATTTATATACCTATACATTGTTTTGGTAATTGGGTGTATTTGTGACTTCGATTGATGATAAACATAAAAAAGTTTATCTTGGAAAGATGAAACAACTACAATTTGGTCCCGATATAGAAACACCAAAACCAAATATTCTGTCCAACCATTAATTGTATCCCCACTATTGAGGTTTTAACACACTTTAAGATAATCATTGTCTATATTTTATGCCTCTTTGAATAACTAGACCATGTCATGAATGATGGTAGTTAGAAATAAATCTACAAACTCATCATACTCAGAACATCCCAATTGTATGTTGAAATAACCACCATCATCTACCATTAGTCTCGGGCCTCTCAAACTACTTGGTAATAAAACTTCTAACTCAGTGTATCAACTTCCAAATTTCCATTCCTGAGTGTATACACTTAATCGAAGTTGAACATTTTTTAATTTTAAAACGGTTGTCATTCTCTAATGCTCAAGTGCTATTGTGAAATGATTTTCTTCAGACTTTTTTGATCTCCAAACACATTGAACCATTCTCCAAATATATAGTGGTATTATGTTTTTAATTTTTTAAATATTGTATCCAGTTCCATATTATTTTTTAGATAACTCATATTGTGTATCCTTAGCTATAGTGAGACATGGGCTATGACAGGATCCCCATACATGAGAACACAACCAAATCTAGATCCAGAAGCATCAAAAAAGACTATATAGCCCTTACCTTATTCTGTAAATACAAGGATATATTCCAAAGTAAGTTTATCCTTATTCTATTTAAAATATTCCACAAAATCACCACTCCAAAAGAATGTAATTTTCTTCCTTTTCAACATAGTCTTAGGAGAAGCGAGATGTGAGAAGTCATGGAATAAGTGGGGATAATACCCTATTAATCCAAAACATTTTCCTATCTTGAAGGCATTATTAAGTGATTTTTAAGAGTTAATAAACTCAATAATTTATGATTGACCAGTATACCTTTGTTTAAAATGAAATTTCAAGGAATGTAAACTTCTTGTAACCATAATTCACACTTTGAGAATTTGGAATAATAATGGTTTTCTGAAAATATAGCCAACGTGACCTATGGGTTGATTTTATGATCATATTTTGATCTATAATACACTAAAATTTCATCAATAAATATAAGAAAAAAAAGAATCAAGGTATCTGTGAAAAATATGATTCATCAATTCCTTGAATATTGTTAGTGTATTTTTTAGAACAAATGGTATGAAGAAGTATTCAAAGTGTCCAAAAACATTAAAAATATGTATTTGGAATATCATCTGTACCGACCCATAGTTGATCATACCTAGATTATAGATCCATTTTGGATAAATATGGGGATCCCTTCAATTGATCAAATATATTTTAAATTCATTTAAGAGGATATAAATTTTTTATCATAACATGGTTTAGCTTATAAAAGTAAATACAGAGTCACAGTGTACCATCTTCTTTCTTAACAAAACAAACCAAAGTGACCCAATATTTCATAATTAGTCTTATGAATCTGTTTCTTTCTAACTTATATACATGGATCTTCATTTATCATGATTCTACTAGTACCATTCTACATTATGGAAGTAAAATAGGTTCCATTCCTTGGAATATTTCGATAAAAATTTCAACTTATCTTTCAAGTGGAAGACCAAAGAAGTTATCTGGACAGACACCAGGGTATCTGTCTACTACGATTGGGAAATATATAGGTTCAAAAAACTCAATAGACCCCAAGTTTATCACATCCAATTGATATGAAATGGTTCCAATCACTGTTACTGATGGTCCTACACTGCCTTCATTAACATCACATTCACCTTTTAATAACTATACAACTCCTTTAGGATATGATAATGTCACTTATTGAGTGTAAAACAATATGACCCATGAATACTACTGTAAAATCCATAACATGTTGAGATAAAATATTTCTATATCTAAGATATTAATTTCCCATAAAAATTTAACTAATTCAATGGTGATGGAATATTATAAACATTTGAATCTCCTACCCTCTCATTACCAAGGAGGAGTCTTGATGCTCAGAATGTGAGGCATAATTTCTATATAAAATCATAATTTTTTTACCACTCTGAAAGTAATAAATCAATGGTAGGAATATGTGTCAAATAAAATAATAATCAAAGTGGAATCATGAATAATAGTGCCCTACACTATTGTGGGACCCACATCCTTATTTGGAATGATTTTTTCATCTCCAACGTGTTATCTCTCTTTGACCCCTAATTGATTCATACTTAATTATTGAGGTTTTTTATTACTACAGTATTAAATTATTCTAGGAATCACCCAATGTAACTCAAAGATAAGGTAGAGAACAATTCTCGAAATATATTCCTGGTTGAGTATTAAAAATCTAGGATATAACAGAACCATCACCAATTATTGATTTGAGGATATCTATATAGTAACTGTTGAGATTCACTTTCTATCCATAGTTATGACTGTGTAGAGGTGATGATGTGAATTGTATATTCATATTTTACAATGAACCGCACTAAAATAAATCATGTTGGTTATTAGGATGTGAAGGGAAAGAAATTTATTAGGTGGATAATTTATTTCGTACTCTGCTACCATGGGAGTATCTTCAACTTATAATTTTTTTCCTTACATTGGAATTTACACTTGTTTCATGGAGGAAATTTTTTTTCCCTACCATGATGCTCCCAATAATGTATTTTTTTATCACCAAATCCTTATTTACCATATCTATGTAATATTTGATACAGAACATTACCACTCGAGAATGAATGTTTGATCACAAACTTTCTTCAAACATATGTTCCTTTTATAATTCAATAATTGTGAATTTTAGTGAAAAAAAAGTACAATATATAAACTTGTATTCATATTCAATAATAAATGGTATTAATTGCTTATTTTTTCAGAATTCCATTTTTTTCAAAACTCATAATGAATGCAAGTAGAATAGTTTATTAAAAAATTCCTTACAACCATCTCATGTAAAGCCTTGTTCTACTTTGGATTGAACAGATAGGTCCCACCAATATCATTTACGATCATCGAGCATATTAAAAATTAGATTCATATTGATTTCATCTATGTTTCCTATAAAATAAAATATTATATTCATCTTTCAAATCCATACATAAGCTTTCTCGAGTCTTGAGTCAACATGAAATATTAGTGGGTTTTGCATCAGGAATTTGAGTGAGTGATCCACATGACATGGATCCTTACGATGATTTCCATTTTACATAGTCTAGAAGGCTTCCATGATTCTACTAATGAGTTATTTGTTCACTTATTTTTTTGAGGAAGAACTACATTCATAGTAGAACCCTCTTACTAGTTTCTAGGCCTCCGGACTGGTGGCATCTTATCTATAGTTACAGAAAATTCACCACTCTATCATAACATTAAAATTTAATTAAATATTTTTGGAATGTTCTAAAACATAAAAAGAGACAATATAAATATCACATGAATGATTTAGTCCTATTTGAAAGCCTAAAACTAATGCACAGTACTAAACTCTAATCAGTTAAACCCATAATGACGAGGTGACGATATGCCGAGAAGTGATTGACAACACTTGTGTACATGAACTTCTACGGTAACTTGATGTTAAGTATAAAAAATCTAGATTCATATTTTTATATTTATATTTAAATTCCTGACACACCATATCACTGCACATACCATTCTTAACAAACAAACCAACTAAACTGATACCAATTGTAACACCCTATTCGAACCCATTGACATGGGAAGGACCGGAGTGCTACCAACCTTAGGTCACATCCCCTAGACACCAAAGACTAGAAATAAATTCCAAGGGCTTGAACAAAACATAATTAATTATTTTCCATCACGTACATACCAACTTTTGTATAAAGACTCAATATAATATAATTAATATAATGCATGATATAAAAACCTACAAAAAATAAATTACTTAATAAAAATAGAACCAAAAGCAGAGTTGCGGTAGTAGAAAATATGTAAAATTTATACATCAATAAAATTCCTAATGAAACCAAAATAAATCAAGTTATTGGTTTGGAACCATAACAAACTCCACTATAATTCATCTCCAGGTTTAAACTCGAGAATGACTAGACTGCAGCTTTACGATGCACTACTAGTAAAGTATGAGACCAGTCCCTTGCTTATATCAAGACAAAAAATATATGAATATACACCAGGATTCATATGTAGGTGTGAGTATTTATACTCATTAGGAATCCCTAATACTTCCCACACATGTGACTAGGATAAGAGCAAGTTAGTTATCATTTAATATAAAAAAATATTGAGCAATATAAATTAGTTTTATATGATATACGTATACATAAACAGTGATAAATCTAACACCATGAAGGTATCCCATGTAAAGATCATATAAATTTTACAATTAAACACCCAATACACATTCTTTAAAATAATTCCAACTAAACAACCCATGCTCACATGTGGTGCCCCTCCCTCCAGACTAAGTCCATCGATTGACGGTAAAATCCCTTGAGTCCAAATTTACCCCATGACCATTTCTTACTCAACGATGCCCTTTCCATGTGATCATAAATACACACACCCAGTTCCATGATATGTTTTCACATAAAAAATAATTTTTTAAATAAATTTATCATTTTATGAATTCTTCTAACACATTGTGGGTGAATCCCATAACCCATAGTTCCAAAATGAAGTAAAATTGGGAGAAATATCCACATTTTTTCATCAAGAAACAAAAACAAGTTATTGTAGATAACCATTCCTTAAATTTCTAGGTAAATTGGAGATAGAGAGAAGATATATATCTTAAACGTGTTCATCTTTAATAATAACACTTCAACAAAATAGATATGGGTTCCTCCTCCCTTTTGATTAATGGGGCCAAATAAGATTAATAAAAACATACCATGTTCCATAGATATAGGCATGTTATTCCTCATATAATGTTTGTCCAAAAAATATAACAATGATATTACCTAAGATAATAATAAATACAATTAATACCTTTTATTCCTTAGGTCCGAAGCTCGATGATTCATTGATATTGGTCTCCATAAAGAATAGGATCACGAAAATTTCTTAGAAAGGGCCTGAGGTGTGAGGAAAAATAAGGTATACTAATTATAACTGAAGGGTGATGGAATTAATAAATTAGTTGGATATAAATCCATTTATTATGTGGAATGGGAATTAAAACTATGAATTCATCAATTCCCATATATGATGAAATTCCATTCACCTCATCTTATAAGTCATGCAATCAAATTTAAGTCATGAATCATATTCAGGACGTGAATAAAATTTTAGTCCATGAATATCCTCAAATATATTTATATTGAATGTTTTACAGAAACAAATTATGTAGTAAACTGAATCCTATAGCCATATTCCTACTCTGATTCAAAAATAGGAATGAGAATTTTACACTTTTAAAATTATGAAGGTTACACAGTTTGGACACTTGGTTTTTGGAAACATATTCCAATAGTGAAGCGACCACATGATTCAATCTATGATCCCAATAGTTTTAGGTTATATGGTTACTCATAACCATGAAAACCCACATGGTAGCTGCTATATAAAAAATTATATGGAATATTAAGTCACACAGTTACTCATAACCATGAACCAACTATGTACCACTACTGGATCTATAATTCCCTTGTGTAATAATAAACCATATAGTTTCTAATAATAATATGTATAATTAATCAACCTGATTATCCATGTTCTTATATGGTCAATTCCTATAGTTACTCATAACCACGTGTTAATCATACACCTTCCACTTAATTATAAATCTCACATGTATGATTAAACTATAAAGTTTCTATTAATCACATGCTAGTTTTTACATCACTATGTGATATGAAATAATTCTCAAACTCTAGAAAAATTCAAATCTAAACCTCTCAAAATCTTAAAGATAAAATATTAAATAAAATAATATGAATAATTGACACATGTTTGTGACATTTATTATTTCAAATATGAAAATTATAATCAATGAGATATTATGATAATATAAATTATAAGATAAATAGAATATCAAGGGAATTAGAGATATCAACTTTGTGTGATTACGTCTATTTCATTTTCATTAAATAAAATAGAGGGTAAAAGTCCCACAAAATCTATATATATTCATGATTAAATAAATAAGGTAACTAACATTAAGGTTATTATAGTTAAATCACCTTGAGTGTTTAACTAGAATAATATGAAAATAGATATTAAACAAACTATTATTATTAGTTATCATTTTTTTAAATCATTAAATAATAAATGAGAATGATGATTTATTTTTTGGAACAAGAAGAATATAGGTAGCCCTTAAGTATTTCTAAAAATATTTAGATAAATTGAGAAAACCATTTGGACTATTATTCAAAATAGGAAACTATTGACATTGTTGTATATTAAGGAAGGATATCAGATTCTATTAGTCTAGTGGAGACTTGATATACATTTTTTATCATAATTTAAGGATGATCTCGTTGAATTTGGTTATTTAATTGCAATACTTAGTTAATACTAAAGTCTTAAAATAGAAATTTCATTCTTAAATGTAAGATAGTCGGTTATAGGAAAATAGGTTTTAAGGATATACCCATACTTGAGAGATAAAAGGTGTGGTTGGTTAGAGATAACACGGGTTTGGTGATTCTAGGGTTAAGCACCATTTATAGGCTAGGTAAATCTTTGGTAGAAGAGGAAAGATTCATTTTTACTAGAATTTCCAAGTGGAGAGATCATAATATCCATATTATGGAATTTTAATCTGATTCAGCTATGCTTGTATGGTTTTTCCAAGGTATGGACAAAATTGATTTGGATTTTTCTTATCTTTTCAGTAACTGCATAAGCTTTGTTAATTAGGGAATTTATGTTGGGAACATTTGTAGGGGAGGTAATTTTAGAGATGGTGTCTTAGCTAGAAATGTTACCCTAGGGATGGACACCATTACTTATTCTAGTTTGGGTTCTGTACTTAATGAGTATAAACTCATTATAATAGGAGATTACCTAGGTCTTCACCATTTACACACACTATGAGTTGGTGTAGAATTGGTTGTTTGGTCATTTTCAAATAAAAAAGTAAACTTTCAATCTATACATGAGATTCTTCTTGAAAATAAAAATAAGTGTGTGAGTGGGATAACGACCACCATATACTAAGGATGTAATCTTTTACATTATAATTGAGTCTCGTTATCAAACTATTGTGTGCCTTGATATTTTATTTCCTATTTATTCATGGATAGAAACCATATTAGAAAATAATATAATTATATCCATTCTCCATAATTTGTGTGATGATAAATAAGAAAAGTTTTAAATTGGTAAAACATATCTATACTGACTCCCCCCCACTCAATGTGGTTGCATAGATCCTGGTGGAATAATGATTTGTATCAGATTCGCATATCCACCTCAATTTGTATTGTCAATAATATGAATATTTTTAGTTTTCAAGTTCTTAGATCTCATTCTAAAGAGTCATGAAGTGTAATATTTAAGAAATGTATCAAATATTGATATGAATAACATATCTTCCAATACACTAAAGAATATGATGATGAAATAAATGAGGGTGATGAATAATCTATCCATATCATGAATATTCAAAGAAAAATCAACCCTTATATAATAAAATCAATAATTAATCGCATTTAGAATGGATGGAGATGATATGGTGGTAAAATATATTTTTGAGAAGTTAGAAAACAATCATCCAAATAAGTTTCAAAGTATTCATGTGATAAAAAGGCAACTAAAAACACTTATTAAAAATTTCTTCTAGATGATCCAAGTATAAGTAAGGAGAGATCATATCTCATAATAATTAAATGATGATTCATATATTGTTTTTTATTAATACTATATAAAATATTCCTAAAGAAATTTCTATTTTTATTTTTTCTCTTTTAATGAATATCAGGATAATATCACCCACCTTAAAGAATAATATAATAAAAGGGAGAATTAATTGGTACATAATTTAATAATGAGAATAAATATCAATAATAAATTTAAATCCAAGTGTGTTATAATTATAAATTTCGATTAATATTACACCCAAATCCTGAAAGATCGGTCTGATATAATCCTTCATAAATATTATGTCATATAATGTCTTGAAGATAAGTTATTTAAATTTGAAGAAAAAAAGGACAATCATTGATGTTAAGAATGATAAATTAAATGTAAAGGAAACCAAGATTAATGATCATGAAAAAAATTTGCAAGATAAGACCAAAATGAATTAATATTGTGAGAATCATGATTTAATTATCAATAAGGAATTAAAATAAAGAATAAAACTAGTTTAGGATGATAAAAATTTTCTTCAATATGAAGTGTCTTCAATTAGAGGTTAAAATTGATAACCTGAAAGTGACTCAAGAAAAGTCTTCAAAATAACATAAGATAATATATTATACTATAAAATTATCTAATGAATATGTATAAGATAAAAACCTCTATCTTATAGAATGATTATCTTGATAACATCCTATGATAAACCCATTAAATTATTAAAAAATGTATCATTTATTCTAGAAAACATTGTTTCCACTAATAATGTTTTTTAAAATATTTTAGGTTATAAAGTAAAATATAGGAAAATGTAGGTAGGGAAAATCTATATTAACCCACCACTATATATATGGTTTATGTAATCATGTGTAAGAAACGTTTTTTACTCAAAATAATTTAAATTGGTTGATAAAATACATGAAAATTTAAAAGAGTTCATCCTGGCCAAACTGATGTACAAAAGGATAAAAAATTGGTCATTTCTAGTGCAATAGAAGATTTAGGATTAAGGACCTTAATTATTGGTATGATATTCTAACTCATAGAAGATAAATGAATCATACATAATGTGTTTGAAAAACTGAAGTGAATAAAAGTACACAAATCAAAGGTAAGAATCTGTATATCACAAAAAGATTTCAAAATATAGTAAATCTTTAAAGTATTTGTAATAAAATTAGGTGTAGTGGAGAAACATTCTTGTATAAATAATCCAATCATGTTATTAAAAAAAATTTTTGAAAAAATGTCAACTGATTTGAGTATAAATAAATATAAATATGGTTAGGTTAACTAGGTAAATAAAAATGTATAATTATATTCAAAAAAATATTAAGAAGGATGCTAAACCAAGAAGAAGGAGTTGCTTCTATTATGAAACAATATTACACACCATGGAATTTTCCAAAAAAAAACCATTGATGTTAGCTTTAATGAAGATAAGTTAAAGTAATAATGAATTGAACCAACCCATGAAGAAATAAAATTATTCATTTAGTGGAAGACATTCATGATGAATAATTTTAATATAGTAAGAAGTTTCTACCTTATTAATTTAATTATTCATAAGAAATTACATATAAGGTATAAGAAAAATAACTATGTTATTAAATAATGTATGATCATTTGATTATATTAATTGGTAATGGGATTAATTTTCAAAAACTTGGAAGAAAAATAAATTGATATAGGAAAATGATATATTTGACATGATAGAGAGCTCAAATTTCATGAGAGGTTTTATAAAAATGATGACCCAAGAGTTATTGAGGATTTTTTTTTGAATGCTATAGACTGGTCAAGACAATTCCAAATAATTTCTTATCATGATTCAAGCCTATGTGGAGATTCTTATTAAATAAAATCTACCATAAATAATTTCATTTTCATTAATTAATTAATAATATAAGAAAACATCAAACAAATAGGTCATTTAATGAAAAAATGAAACTATGATTCCCATGGATTTTATAAATTTAAAAATAATGAAAGAATATTATAAATTTATCTCACTATTATAGTAGAAAATAAATTTTTAACATAGTAGGGAGTAAAATTTCAGCCATGTTACTCTCACTAAGGATATGTGAAGTCCCCAATTATTCCCATATAAGTTTTGTTTCATTTTTCTATATAGGTAATAAAATTTGATGCATTAGTTTTAGGGGACAACTGATGATATGAGTATACTAAAAATACAAATAGAATATTAGAATTCATCACATTATAATTTATATATCTATATTTATTTTTAATCGTATTTTATGAAGAGATAAACTATGATAAATTGAATATGAATTGAATCTCTTAAGATGAATAATTTTGATAATCTTCCATAAAATATATTTTTGCATGTGAATATGGAATTCTATAAAATTATTATGAATAATTCATTTAAGGTGTATGTTTTCATGTTCTATCATCCATTTTTAGAACTAATTAATTTTTATATTAATAGGAGTAAGTTATTTTGATAAATGGAATGATAACGGTAAAAAAAATAAAAATTCATGGTTATGAATTTCAATTATTTTGAAGTTTATTAATCACACTTTTTTTCACTGAGCATGGTTAATGTATTATTATAGCTGGTAAATTAATGAATCAAAACATTCAATATCAACCATTATATTTTTTGAAAAAAGGGGGTATATAAATAGGAAAATAATAGAATATAATTGTAAAAGAACATATTGACATGAATCTTATATATGGGTATTGACAACAAATATGAAGGGGGTATTGTTGAACCCATTTGTGATATGTTTTATTTTTTTCTAATAAGAAATATTTCAATATGTGTTGAGAATATAATATTATAAGAATTTTTAAGTAACCACGAATATGTTATAAATAATATTGGATGAAAATTTGGGAACAAAAGTAAGTAAATAATTATGCGTTGAGTTAAGAAGATGAGACAATACATGAATATTAGAGTATAAAGTACCCTCAAGTTGTGATTATCATGATAATGGAGGATTTCCTATACTGTCAAATATGATGGGAAGAGTTTATATTTTTTAATCCATTAAAAAGGGTTTATATTTATTGCCGGTTGGAAAAGATTATAGATGTATGGGATGATACCATTAGATTATTATAGATCTATTATCTTGTAGAAATGATTTGATGTTTCATAATACTTATATCTAATAAGTATGTATTGATGAACCCTTCATGTTATTGATAATGACTAATACTTATATGTAAATAAACATGTATTATTTTGAAGAAATTTAATTTAATATGAAATAGATTCTATATTAATTGGAAAGTGGTGAGAGAATCATCATTGAGGACTTGGTTTAGCACAAGAAAGTTTTTAGTTCATACATATTCCAAATTATTTATAAAATAAGATGAAAATATTTACAAACATTTGAAAATTTTTATAATTTGTTTTTAAGTTTATTGATATGCATTTATGTGGATGGGGATGTTTTTAAACGAGTTGATATTACATTGGATTAATTCTATGGGTTTTAGAGTTTCATGTTACTAGAAAAAATGAAAAAAAAACATTGCACATACGATTAATTTTGAATATATTCTAAATAAAAAAGAGTAACATCAAACTTACTCTAGACATGTGAGAGTTTAATGAGTTTATAGTTGATACATAAGCATTAATTCCATGGTTAATGAGATATGTAAGGTAATATTGGAGATTCAATATGATACGTAGGGTTTGATTAAAGTAAACATGCCACATGAGATTAAGTTTAGATTTTTTATGGTTGTGTATGAATGACTAAGAAGTTCAAGTAGATTAAATCATTGTCCTTGAAGAATATGTAAGATTATTTTGAATGTTTCATGATTTTAAAATGTATCTATCATGTAAATCTTAATTCATAAATTAGATGATGAAAATGATGAGATTCATGGACTTAAAATTCCTAATAACTAGAGGAGATCGTGATACAGGATAAGTTTAAGGATATAAAGGTTGTGTCATGGACATGAAATACTCACCAAAATAGTGTGATAAAATTGTAATTTCCATAACTTTTATAAATAAAAATACCTCTATGAGTGAACTAAATTCCTTATTATGGTTATAGAAAACACATACAGTTATTTGGTTTTATTATATCTTATAGTACATAATATACTATTAAGAAACATAACCATTTTTAAAATATTTATTAAATAGTGATCATATGATTAGTATAAATACAGTATTTTGATAAATCCAATTGACACAAACAATGGAAGTGATGGCCTAAAATAATAGGATTATTCCCCAAAAATCCCATTTATTGGATCTTATGAGGGAGATATCATCACTATAATTTTCCCTTGAACAAGCCCAAGTCGAAATCCAAAAACTAAAGCATGAGAGAAACTATTTATGGGAGATGTTCAAGCTCATAGAGATCACAACTGAAACCATATACATCAAACCACCCAATAAAAATATCATTGTCGCATACATAATCATTAGTGAATTTATTGATGTGATAAAGAGATATGTATCAAGACCCTAAAAAATATGAATATGTATATCTTATAGATTAATGAATATATTTTCTTCTTCTTTTTTCCACTTTATAAATGATTTTGATTTTGATGTGATAAAACATAAATTGAATTTTTGGGTAATATTATATTTAAATTAAGACATTTATTTTGATGAATTAATGGGTTTTTGAAATCAAAAATATCTTAATAAAATAATATTATGAAATAATTATTATTAAATGTAATTGAAAATATAATTTTTGTGATGTCAAATGTAATTTTTATAAGGGTTCCAAACTTTATTGTTAAAAAACTTAACATTTATCAATAAAAAATGATTCTATTTTAAAAGTGAAAATTAATATATTTATAAAATCATTATGATAAAATAAATATTATTTTTGGAATAATCATGTAGAAATTATCCAATGGTTAACTTTTCATAATTTTCTAAGATAGTCAAATTTTTAGTTAAAAAATAAATACACTATAAATATACAGTTTGTATTATGACATCATAATGACCCAAAAGTGATGTAATAAATTTTTTAAAAGGTATCCACAACCAAATTTATGTTTCCATTTAAATTAATGTGTTTTTATGTCATTTTATTAATTTTATAAATCATTTATCAATCCTCCTAAACCAATATTATTTTTGAAGGTTTTAAAATCATTTCTTTAAGAACATGACTCACTTACATATCACCATGGATAATAATTTAAAAAGGTCAGACAATGGACTTATAAAATAATGAAAAAAAACTCCTCAATTTTAAAAAACATGGGAATTTTTGTGCTTTTTATTACTTTATTATAGAGTCAAAAACCTATGTTTGGGAAAAAATAACGAACTCCCCACTCCTTTCCTTTATAACCCCACCCAACATCAAATTCATACTCACTAAAAAACCATGTCTAACATCCTTAAACTGATATCCCCTCCTTATATTTTTTCTAATGTGCCTCCAATATTTCAAGAAGCTTCTCTCACACTTTTGGAATCACCCTCTCAAGGTAAGGGATCCTCTCCTTCTCTTTTTTATTTAAGCATCCTCATGATTGTATGCCATTTAAAGGTAATTCCTAATTTTTGGATACATTATTAAATACCCCCCCCCCTAAACATCGTATGATGTCCGAATAATGAAAGACCCCTTTAAATCTCATTAATCCCTCCCATGAACATTTATGGTCCCCCTTTATGCTGTTGAAATTTCACTATGATTTTCCATGCCAAACAATTATGTAGTGAATACCCATACCTATTTTTTATAAAGGGTGTTATCATTTAGGAGATTATACTTAATTTATTAGGGACATAAATGTATTTAATATAAACATAATTATCATGGGAATAAATATGATGAAATATGATCTTATATACATGATCTATGTGGTATATTTATGTATGTACATGACATGATTATGATGGGTGTGCCCAGATAGTGATTCAATGCATTGGGTAATGTTTTAGTCTCATGAGATACCATGTATGGTTCTTAGTAGGTTATACTAATAAAATTGTGTTATGTCTTCGTGGTGGTTAACCTTGACTTATTCTTATTATTTCATTTTTAAATTTTATCATGTTCTCACGTTGCCTTTATGTTATCATTTTATATCATGTAGCATTGTTCTTTTTTATGATTCCCAACCCTTTTAGGTCAAATTTATATACCCATTATCTAACATTTAATAAATTATTCATGTTATAATTTTCTTATTCCCTTACTGAGATTTATATCTCACCCCTTTCTTATGTATTTCCCCAGGTTATCCCATGCAGTTATAATAACAACAGAATAATATGATCATGTTAAGAATGTTTTCAATAATGTCGATGTGCCCCCTCTTTTAATTGTTCGTCTAATGTACCTAATTTGAAAAGACACTAGACTTATTGATATTATAGGTTTAATTATATATAAACTTATATAATAAATATTTAATTAAGGTATAATAAAGACAAGGGTATTAATATAAATTGAGTAAGACTTTGGAAAAAAATAATGATAGCCCCAATGGAATAAATATGGCATATTGAAGTGTGATATTTCATATTCTTAAAGAATAAATGATTGTTCTAAAAATGATTGTTTTTTTACCGCGATGTTATGTTCATGTTTTCATGCACATGTGGATTGATGAAGATGATATTTTTTAAGATAAAAAAAGAATGAATCATGTCATGATAATAATGGATATCACAAGGAATGTTGAAGACCAAGTGTTAAGTAAGAGGATGTGATTTATGGCATGTCAAATATGGAAGTTATTAGTATTACTGAATATTATTCTACAAACTATTTTTGAATAATGATGAAATCATGGTAGCTTAAACACCAGTTATTTTTAAATTTAATATTGTATAAAACTATCATTGATATGATGGAATGAAGACTACAGACTATGGATAAATGAATTACGAGATCACAGAGCTGATATTGAAGGGTTTTCATATTTCAAATATGAAAACTATTATCTATGTGAAAAGATATGTAAATGAGGGATATAGATGAAATTTGATTACTATTATTCCATTATCATTGAATAAAAGAGAAGAAAACAACCCCATGATGCCTACATATCATAAGTTTTTAAGAAAGAAGGTAAAAAATATATTTGTTATCATAGTATGATCACCTTGATCATTGAAAAAGGAGAAGAAAAAAGAAAAGATTTTGAATCCAACCTACTGTTGTTGGTTATAATTTTCATTCAATACATTAAATTAGAATTGATTCAACCAATTGATTTATATCCATAAGAAGAAGAGAGGAATCCCTTAATTATTTATATATATATTTAAAATAAATGATAGTACCATTGAGAAATAATTATAGAAGAGGCATCTATGGTGAATTATTTATGTTGAGGAAGATGATTATATTTATTTATTTTAGTGGATACTCGAGATATACTACTAGTCATACTTCAAGGAGGTTCTAACCAAATATTGTTGTTAAATAAAAATACCAAATAGTTTCTAGTGTCTAAAATAACAAGTTGTTGCTTTAATACGACATGGTTGGTATGAGTAGAATAGATTCAAGGATATACCTTTATTGATATCTATATTGATAATAAAAGTGAAGTTGTGTGTGAGTGTGATAACAACCACCATAAACCAGGGGCATAGTCACCCACATTAGAGGAGAAACTTGTTATCAAATTCCTATGCACCTTAATATTTTCATTCATATTTATTCATGATTTAAAACCTAGTGTGAAAATAAAGGAATAAGATCAATTCATCTAAACCAGTGTAGATGTTAAAATGAAAAGATTTAAATAGGTAAAAAGTATCTGTATATATTCACCCACCATAATATTGTTGTTGTACCTATCCTAGATTAATAAATCTAATGAATCATAGATGTGAACTATTGCATTCCATATGGGAAAATACTCATAAAAGATTATTCAGGCACTTTTGATTAGGATATTCATTTGATAAGTTAAGTAAAACACCAAGATAATCTCAGTACAAGACATGTGCCACTGAAAAATGTGACATGTGATACTTAGGAAATATCCAATCATATAATACAACTATTTAGTCATCCAATCACAACATACACAAATTTTCTCTCTAATAACATAGAATATTCATCCTAAGGGTCATCCAATCTCTTATTTTGAGACATGTGTCATGTTAGACAACATATACATTGTGTCATAATTTAAGAAATGATGTGTGGGACTTGAGAATTAATTCAAGCATGTTCTATAGTAATGTCAGGTAATGTGATATCAACATACTTGGCATGTCCTTCCTAGTGTACACGATGTTTTCATTCAGAGGGTTAACCAGGAATGTACTCAAGTATACACGGTTGTGAATCATAATTCCAAACAAAACCTCTGTTCTATCTCTACAATTTATACGATACATATCAAATCTCCAAAAAACATATCCATTATTAATGTGTAACATTTTGGGTTCCTAGTGGATACAAACAAGTCAAATTTAACTCAATGTGTAAACACTAAGAATCCCCAAAATAATGAGAAACATCATATACTTATGGGTCACAAGTCACAGGATAATTTCAAATTCTCTAGATTTATTTTTTTCATTTTCATCCTTTTGTGATATTAACTACCATACTTTCCTTTTTCCACACCTTCTTCACCCGTTTACATTTCCATCAACTAAAAACTACATGCTGATCATTGCATCTTGATGTTTGTGTAAGGTGTGTCCTCTTCTCATGACCTACGGTGAAACTACTACATCATTAATTAACCACACCACCATTACTCAAACTCATTTCATAGCCTCCCTTCACTATAACACACCATACTAAATTTTCTTCCATGTCTTCCACCAAATACTATGATGTGAGGTGTCTTAAATATTTCCCACTTCAAAAAATAGGAAGAGAATGATGAGAATGGAAATGGATTTGTGACACCAAAAAAGGGTTTTTTCCCTTATATAAATTTCATTATCCCATAATGATTATATTTTTTGAACCATGCTGGATTCTTAACTTCGAAGTGGAAATAATAAGGTGGTTGATGGAACAATTGACCAACATTCTCTATTTGTCGGAGCATTATTCAACCAAAAACATAAAAATCTAATAACCCTACAATTAAAGATTAATGTTCCTAAAATATTAACTAACTACACATGAATTCAAGAAAAAATATTAAATACAAATAGTAACAAATAAAATAAAAAATAAAAATAAAACTCTTACCTCCACTGATTTGTCTGATGATGACTTGTGAATATGCCAATGATTTCAAGGTTCATTCACATTAACCAAAGAAATTGCCTTTACTCTAAAAATATGTTGTCATATCATTGAAGAATAGTATCTCCCTTCTCAAATGTCTCTAAATATCTTGGTTTCTATTTCTATTAGTAGTTTCCACCCTTATGTGGTGGATTAAAGTTAGAATATATAATGTTCATTTAGGTTAACTAGATTAAATAATTTAGCTAAAAAAATGTTCCAATTCAAGACCTAAAACCCAATAAAAGAGTACAAATATTGTAGCTAAAACCTTATATCATGAATACACATCATAAAAATCATTTCATTCATTAAAAAAATTTGAACCAGATTCCATCCTTGGCATTCCTAATTTGGAATCCAGGTATTTCTCCAGGAACATGATGATCCTAGCACCTAACAAGCCCATCTTAGGCATTCCTTGTAGGAATCCAGGTATTGATCAAGGTGTGGTATAACATCATTACCATTAGAGTATGTCCTTTATGGTCCACTAAGGGAGACCAAATTTCACCCATGATATAAATGATCAACTTCCCAATGAGTACATACTTAGAAATATATAAGGATTCAATCTATCACTCATCATATAATAGTCAGACCCCATGATTCCTTCCTTTTCAATCTATATAAGGAGTCCAAGAACCACTCAAAGGTAAAAAATGTAGGAGCCAAATGATTCTATCAATTTGTTCATATATGAACCCATTTTTCACCCAAGGCATATTATAATTCAATCAAATTCATTTAATTATATCCAGGTCAACACCTTATTCATTTCCAAACAATATCACCTCAAAAGGTGTCTTAAGGCGTTATATTGTATATATCAGCCATGTAGCAGAATCCTTGAAACTTGGGATTTTAAAAATTTTCCACTGATGATTGACATGAGATTTTCATCGCCGGTGAAACAATTTCTAAATACCAACTAAGTTTCTCATGTGAGGAATTTTAACAATAAAATTAAAATAAAAAAACCTGGTTAGGTCTAAATGTGTGCTCCACATCTTCTCATTGTTGGTGATAGCTTCTCAAAAAATTAAAATCCAAATTTCCTTAGATTGTCCACATGCACTTCAAGAAATTGTGAGAGCACCAATCATCCAAATCTGGGTGCTATCATAGAGATCTGACGACACCTTCACCACTCCATGATCACTACATCGTCTTGTTTTCAATGCACAAGAGAGAACTTGATTCGTTTTCCTAGACCTAGAGATTCTCTCTCTAGAAATAATGTGAGAGAAAAAGATAGAGAGGATATCACCATTTTTTAGTGAATATTCATTAGTGAATGCCTCTCCTTTTTTATATATAGTTTGTAATACACTTGCCCAGAATTACCTCTCTCGGACTCGAATAATTAACATATTATAAACAATATATTAAGGCTACTGTACTGAGTCATAAATATTATTATCACTTTATGGTAATATAATAAATATATTATGTGATAATACCTGAACCATTAACTTGAATCATCATTCCCACAAATATTAAATTAACCTTGAATATTTGAAACTAATATCAGTTCAAATAATATTTTCATGTGTTTAATTTAAAACTTATAAATACATTCAATAAAAAATACAGTTCCAAATATTTTTAACTTTCATAATATTAATTTATTTATTCCTTTGGTTATATTATATCCTTGGAGAAAACCCAGACCCCAGTGGTGGGGCCCACCATGTACTATATAACTATTCAACAGAATATGGAAGATTCTTGATTATGTTATTATGTGTGACCCTATAGACCATTATCTCAATAGTAGTGAATAATATTCACAGACTAAGGGAGGGATCTAGCATCTCATAATGGCCCTTAAATATATAAAGATAGTCATAGAAATGAAAACCAACCTATAAACATGAACTATGTAATATAATGTATTTGTCTTTAAATATCTCATAAAATCAGACACACGCCCATGTCATCATCCTTTCTGACTTTATTATTTATTAATCTAACTAGACAAATTTACCCTAGAATTCCATGGACATGGTCTTATGAAGGTACTGTCATCCTAATCAACATGGCCTGAGATATATTACTTCCTTAACCTAGAAGCAAAAAATTATTTCCGGACCATTCAACCAATGTCATGCCACCAATGATGTACCCAACATGATCTACCAAGCCATGATTTCATTATCATGGTTTTTCATTGCATCAATGTATGCGATCAAATGGAATACATTGGAAATGATCTCAAGCTAGGAGACCATTACAAATGTTCATAGATAGAAAAATCCAATGAAAATCAAAACATTTTATGTTTATATTGGTTGTTTTATCCTTATAATATCACTACTAGAGATCTCCAAGTGAAAAAATCTTGAGAAGAAGTCCCAATTCTTATGATCCCCAAACACCTCATAGTTTAACATCAAATGTGTTTAGTCAGTAAGATGTATCTAGAACAAAAAAACTTTGTTTAAGATTAATTTTATAGTATCTCTAGGTTCTCTTAATAGCTTGGGATCTACTATAAACTTTTGATGCGATAATTAATCTATGTACATTACCATTTAATAGTGGATATAGAAATATCTACACTATAATGGTAAGAATACATCATGTATATCTTACTATACACATGATATGGTAATCAAAAGTACTACATATTCGGGTCTAGGGAAACCACTATTACAACACTCCCACTTCCACTAGATCTAACTTTCTAACCAACCTTATTATCTATCACATGATTAGGATCATGTTTCTGCTGAGTTACGGCTTTAGTTGTTAGGATTTCCAAGATTCCACCTCATATAAAAGCTAATATATGGTACCTCATCTCCTTGTGTAAAACATCTCAAGATATTTCATCCCCTAGTATATAATCTTTTTTTCATTGTCATAACTTGACATCTTGGCTAGTAAGAATATCATAATTTAAATTTTAATAATGATTTACTTACTAGGTGTGGTTCTACGAACTGGAAATTTTGTTTGCATTTAACGGCTTCTTAGCTACCTCGAAAGATGAAATGTACTCATTTTTTATAGTTTTGGATACCACTAGATTATATGAGATTGTATTGCCTATCACTTTAGCTTAACTATGATACTAGAACACATTGATCTAGGGAAAACTGGTTTGTGTCCCCTGAAAACTAGTATCCTTTCTCCTCTACCTACCATTTACTTATCTTTTTTACTTTCCCAAGTACAAAAAGATAGTTCTTACTTCTTCCCTTATAGTGCTCCTAGAAATAACTGATATGTTCCCACTATAAAGTATATCCGGTAAATATAAATTATTTTCACATAAAATTGAATACATGATTGATCCATCACTAAATCATATGGAATTCAACTCACCGCGTTATTCTCCCCCTATTTCCTCGAAATATCTACCTGGAGAGATATATTCCATGTGACACTAAAAACAATTCTTCTTTTAAATTGTTCCATCTTCTATTTTTCAATAAAATTTCACTGTATGTATGATTGACTGGGTCCAAAAACCATTAGATTAACATCAGTATATTATGTTCCCTAGAACTTCGGTTACTACTTTAAGTCAATAAAATTATTCTTTTGAATTGTTCCTTCTTGTATTTCTCAATATAATGTCACTATATGTATTATGGACCTGGTCCAAGATACCTTTAGATCTACCTTAGAAGATAGTGTTCCCTAGAACTTAGGTTGATACTTTAAGCCACTCATTGTAGAATTACTTTCAACATTCTCTTAACTAACTGTAAGACCAATATTTGTCTTCCACATGTTATCGAACACATTTTACTTGGAAAATAATGGTGCTCCCACTCACCTCTATTATACATATAGAAAACATTCATTCCAAGTGAATATTCTATGATCATGTTGCTTAATTCAATCCTTGATTGGATTTTAGTAACTTGCAACCTTTATTAGCATTATGTGATGTGACCACCCCATTATGGTTGTGTCATAAGTACACCTTCCACAATTGGTGGTTATGAAATTAAATGATCAATAATGATCATAGAAATTAGCCATGATAATTGAAATTCAAATAGATTTAGGTAGAATGGATTGGTATAACCAATTGATACTTATTAGTACCACACTTGTACCATCCATGTATCATGTCACTTGAGTACCCACCACAGTATTCAATATAATAAACCCCTTTGTATGGGGTCCATTATTTAATTTTAATTGGTCTTGTCAATATTAGTTGATTTCCAAATACTTCTTACTTGTAAAAATTATTATTCACAAATAATAATGGTTCACTGGCCACAGTGAATACAAAAAAATCACAATGGTTTTTACTTTCCTACCTAGAAAGTGTCTCTAGAACATTCCTTGTCCACATGCACATGTGGAACATATTCTTATGCAAACCATTTGTGCATCTTTAGCATTGACTAAACCCAAGTCAATATTTCTCCCACTAACTTCAGTAATGATGTGCACCCTTTTATAGAAATATAGTCTATCATTTGACTATCATTTTTCTATCATATATATCTATGTAATATCCTAAGTAACTTAAGGATATTTACAATGGATTCAAAATGTTATTATTCTTGATGAAAGTTTGTTTATGTCCTAACAAAATCATTGCATCCAAACACATGTCTTTATAACTTAATGTATTTACATCATAATACAACTATTATGATATCAATTATTCATTATAGTTGGCATGTGGTTATGGGACATCGTATTTATTTGTGAAGCATGATATAAAATATAATTGAAGTTACTACAAGTTATAACATTGATGCTCCTTATATCATAACTATAAAGTAGAAAATGTGTGATTAGGAATTACTCCATGAAACATTTTGTTGATCAATGTTAACATGTAATAATTTCCATCAATCCTACTTATAAACATCAATGTTGTGATGTAGACAAGGTATTGTGTATTTATGAATTACTCCATGCTACATTATATAGATCTATGAATGAATGGTCAGAATATTCTTTCATTATACCAGCCTAATGAAACACATATTTTCTAACCATACATATATCTTAGATCACTTTAATATTCCCTAATCACTTAAATGAATATAATGAGGTATATTTAACACTAGTTTAAACTTTTAATAGTTCTTAGTCTCTTATTGAACTAATTCTTAAAAAAAAAATTACTTCACTTTATTTGTAAAGGCTCCTTTCTCCAAAACAATGTTTATACATCAATAATACCTAAGGTGTTTATCTCGGATGAGCCTAAACATCATATTTATTTGTGAAGTACGCTATGAAATATAATGGAAGTTACTACAAGTTATAACATTGATGCTCCTTACATCATAACTCTAATGTAGAAAATGTGTGATTAAGAATTACTCCATGATACATTTTGTTGATCAATATTAACATGTAAGAATTTCCATCAATCCTACTTATTAACATAAATGTTGTGATGTAGACAAGGTAATTTGAATTTATGAATTTCTCCACGCTACATTATATAGATCTATGAATGAATGGTTAGGATATTCTTCGGCATACCAGCCCGAAGAAACTCATATTTTCTAACCATGCATATATCTTAGATCACTTTAATATTCCCTAATCACTTAAAAGAATATAATGAAGTATATTTAACATCAGTTTAAACTTTGAATTCTTCATATTCTCTTATTGAACTAATTCTTAAATATTTTTGGCATAACTTCATTTATAAAGGTTCCTTTGTCCAAAAAAATGTTTATACATCGATAATACCTAAGCTGTTTAGCTTGGATAAGCCTAAATATCATATTGGGTATATATTGGATGTGTAATGTTAGTTTTTCATGAAAAATATTATCTTTCCACAACTGGTAAAATAAGTTTTACATTTTATATACAACAAGTATTGCATATGATTCATTTATCACGTAACTATTGGTTGAGTATTAAACACCAGAAACAACATTCATTCCCAAACCTGGAATAATGTCTCCTTGGGTCCAAAGGATACATGATATAAATTTTTTGGTTACAATCAATAATAGTTTTATGAGAATCATTCATTTGGAAATAGGCAATTCAATTACTTCTCACTATGGACTTAGGAATCGTGATTTCTTAACCGCTTGGAGAATACACCTTACTTAGAGTAACATTTCAATACTTACTTGGTTACTGTATCTTAATACACATCTGTGAATGGAATATTTTATTTAATACCTTTAATTAAAACTGAAACATTACTTTTATGTGATGAATATCCTAAAGATTAAGTGATTACATTCTTATTTAATTTAGATTATTACAATTAAACATCCATAGTTGTATTTCATGATATGTAATACAGATAACCACAAGTTTATATCAAACCTCAATACATTGAAGGATGTTGAAAATGGTCTTTTAGTGTGACTTTTCATTGGAAATTTCACAATGTCTTTCAATTTTTTATCCATAATAATTAAATATTAATCTATCTTTTATATTTTTATTTATTTGGTGAACCTTACCTAAATATGTAATGAAGCATTTACTCAATACTGTCAGTTTTGTAACCACTAGTAGAAATTGTATAATTAACATCAATAATATGGAATTGATTTATTATAAAACAAAAAAACATAAGTTTACAAAGACATTTTGTTGGTTTTGTTTAAAACTTAAACCAAATAGAATTTAAATTGGTTTTTTGGAGTTGTATTTTTACAAATTGATGCCAAAAATACCCATCGATATCATTTTCATCAGTAGATTTTAAAGAAATTGAACCCAATAATTAAACATAATTATTACTATGTTTTAGAACATTTTCTAATATTTGATTTTATTGGTTTTGGAGCTAAAATGGAGTTATAGATCAGAAGTTATGATCGTCAAAAGTTGAACATTATAAGACTTAACATTAGTTTTTTTCAATTAATTAGATTAAAATCATATTTTGACATATATTTCAAAAAAAATAGATGTTAAAAATGTTTACCAATATTTAGATAATTATATAATCTTCAATTTCACTAGTCGTGGAGATCAAACGAGGTTACAGATAAAATGTTATGGCCTTCGAATGTTGGACTTATTTAAGACCTCTCTTAGAGAAGTTCAAATTCAAACATTCATAACTTTTGATCCATAACTACGTTTTATCTCCACAAATAGTCAAATCGAAGATTAGGAAATTATATAAAACATATAAAGTTTTTTTAAATTATTGGTTCGCTTTTTTAACCTCTATGCTAACAAAATAACTTTTTGGCATCAGTTTCATTAAAACCCTATGCTAAAAATGATACTGATCTGTATTTTTGGTGTCATTTTTGTAAAACAAATGACACCAAAAAAATTTAAATCCTTTTTGGAATCATTTTCTTTTAATATCGGTTTCAAAAATGATACCGATGGGTATTTTTTCATAGCTCTGTAAAAAAACGACACCAAAAATTATTTGTAAATAAGTGGGATCGATATTTCCTTTTTTTCACAAAATTTGTCTCACTTTTAACAATCCCATATAAATTTTAATACAATTACATTGATAATATTTTATTTTACTCTATATAAATACATTTTATTATTATTTCATCATTTTCTTCCTCTTCGATTTAATCAAACTTTCAACGTGGCTTCAATCGATGACTTGAGCACGGTATCTGTTCTAATAATTCAATTTCTTTATTATTATTTTACTTAATTTATAAACATCTTGATAATATTCCATATAATTATGATTTATTATTGTGATCAAGTTATAAATATAAAACATATGGATGAGATTTACCAACTAAGGTGCCAAATTCAATATCGATCACCGTTTTCATTGTCGCATGAGTTCTACCCTAAAACTAAGAGAAATGATGATAAACAACATATAATTTCGATAGAAACTCCTAAAAGAATTGAAATATATTCAAAGTCTTATGTTTATTTTATTTCATTTTGTGTATGTAATTTTAATTAATGTTTCCCATGTTTTCTTTGAAATGAGTTGTATCTATTGAAACATTGAAAAGTCCAACTTCCGATGGCCATAACATTGGATCTATAACTCTGTTTTAGTTCGAAGACCTGTCAAATCGAAGCTTAAGAAAAGATCTAAAACATAGTAAAATTTTTATTTAATTAGTGGAATTTTTGTTTAAAAACTACACCAAAAATATTTTCTTAACATTTTGGCATCTGTTTCTTTAAAAATCTATCCCAAAATGATATTGATGGGTATTTTGGAGTTAGTTTAGTAAAACAAATTGTTACCAAAAACCAATGTAAATCCTCTTTAGTGTTGGTTTTAAACAAAACGGATTTCTAAAGGTAAAAATATTAATTTTTTACACTTTTTTATTAAAACAGACATTAAAATTAAAAAATCCAATCATTAAAGACCATTTTTCTATGAGTATACTTAATATGTGACTAGTGTTAATGGGTGAACATGATACGAGAAAGAGATCCATTGAAGGATCATGGGCCATCATTCAATTTAAACAAGTCCAGTGTTATCATCACCTTATTAATTAGTTTTTTCACATTATCCTAGGATACTTCTTTGAAGATGAGACTATGTGTTATATCACATTTTTCTCGATGTAGCAACTTCAACTAACATCAGACATTGATGATAGAATTATGATAGAACCATCATATACATAATGAAATGAGTCTCATATAAAAATATTTTTCACCCTAGGTTCAAGTGGTGGCTCAATAGGTATAGGGACACTAGCACATTGAATTACCTATATCATAGTATTGTGCGCAAACACTTTTACTATTCATGGAAATTCGTTCCTACGCAGACATTTACTTTTTCAATTCTTTATCTGATTATATATTGTGGTTTAAATTTTAATTTTCTAAAAAAACAAAATTCTAAAATATTAATACTTCTTATATTGATTATCGATTTAGAAATTTTTATGAATTAATTAAATCATTAAATGTCTCCCACTATTTTATCAAATTCTAGGAACCCTCTGTAGCAGAATTGGAATACTCAGTCGCTTAAGTATTCTTATGGTAAAGATCCCTAAACCTCCGATCATAGTCAATAATAGTTTTCTACACCACTACTCGGAGGGTTCAAGATAGGTGTTTGACTGGTCAACCATATAAACTTGCGGTTCCTTGATTTATTGAGTGAAGTCTCAGCATCTAAAATCATAACCTGATTTTCTTCAGTGTTTTCCTTTAAAATGATATAATGATAGATATGGCTAATAATTACTTCCAATTTATCTAATTATACCCACCACTCTCATAAGAACTCCTCGTTAGTAAGAGGTGCCATCAACTTTGGCTAATGAGCACCCCGAACACCTGATTTTGTCCAAATATTAATGATGGAAGACAGCTATAGATTAATATTTCATTAAGGGTTTTATTATTTTTAAGTGAAAAAATTAATAATTTTCTATTTAAAAAATAGTACTATGTGATCAAACTCACAAATGACCATGTAATAGAAAATATCAATCACGTCACATGTTCATTTTATCTATGAATTCTTGTTTATTATTCCATGTGATCTTGTGTAGACTACACATTCACAAAATAATAAACCATGAAAAAATATAATGATGATGTGATCATGAGTTGATGATAATGGTTGATCCATTGATTGAATAATTGATCAACCAAGACCCTAGGTATAATACCTTACGCCGTGTCACTTGCGAATATAATTGTAACATAGGTCCATCCAACGTGTCAGTCTCTTATTTTGTGTGACTCCTTAGCTTGGCATTAAGTGTGTTACTACTCATCTCTGTAATTATACAACAGTACTCACATGCAAATGAGAGGGTCTTGGGGGTATTAAATACAACCGAGAAAGTGGGCACGTAGCCACTTATACATATAATGACACAGACGGCACACAGATCGCCATTTATTAAACTAATTATTATAAATAACCTTTCCAATAATTAAATAAATAAATAAACATACACTAGACCTACATTACATGGTCTATGAAACATGATCAGTCTTATAAATATAAAACCAACCTATTTAAAATTAATACAAAAATAAAAATAAAATTTCATTAAATTATTTTATAAGGGAGCTTTTATTGAATTAAAAAATTCACACTTATTTTTTAATTCAATGATTTTTTTTGTTCGGTCTCATTTATTAATATAATTTTAATAAATAAAATAAAATTAATTAATTAATATAATTTAACCCAAAATATTAAATTATGTTGTTAAATAAAAAATTAATATTTAACTACTTTAATTTAAAACCAAAATTAAATTAATTAATTTATGAGTATTTAAAAGTAACTGGGCTCATAAAACCCCACTCTCGCCCATTGTGGGTTGCGATAAACTTGCACAGACCCATAACTGGCCCATAAAAACCCATGCAGGACTATTCTGGTTCATGCAGGTCCACATAGACTCGAGCCAAGTTTGGAAGACCCACCCAAGTCATTTTCGTGGTGAACCCAATCTAGAAGAAACCATAAAGGTGGGTACCTCACACCGCAAGGGGTTTAGTATGAAGATTTAGACTATAAAGCATGGTGTCATGTTCAAATGAGATGCTGATTAGGGTTCAGGATCTCAGTCTTTTGAGGGTGAAGCCTGATCGGCTGGAGGTGGGGCTCCCACAGTGGCAAGGTGGGTTACCTTCGTTGTGGAGGAGCATGGCTAGTGGTATTTCGACCAGGAGGTGGAGTGCACCAAGGAGTCGAATGGAGGCGGTGCATATGAGGGGTGTGGTTGGGAGGGATGCAATGACCAATCTGGATCTATCCAGATCTGTGAAGGCTAGTTGGGGTGGATACTGAGTGGTGTGGTTGGCTGTGGGGACCAGCGGTGCCCGGAAGGGGAGCGCACGATAGGCATCGTCGTGGTCCTACAATGGCAGAGGTCTGAACCAGTAGGGTAGATAACTAGGGTGGGAAACACCAATAACCATGAGGGAGGAGCCATCAGGGTGGTGTTCGATATGTGTGGTACTCCAGGAATCTCGTGCAGTGCTAGATGAGGCCGAAACGGGTGTTGGTCATTTGAATCATGGAGGAGCTCAATGACAAGGCATCATAGCATGATGCATGTGGGATAGGTCTATCATTGGAAAAGGCCAATTTCTCTGGTAGTAATTGTAAATGGAATCACACGGACTCACGATGAGGGAGAGAAGCCGTAGGAGGCCATGCCCGACCTCCTACAGTCGGCTTCCAAAGGAAATCAAACACTTTTTTTAATTTTGGGTTCTGTCAGTCCCCACCATTTTTTCCAAATCCCCCCTCCCCACTTTTTTGTTTGGACATATTACTGACCCAAGAAAAATAGCCACCACCCTTTTTTGTAGGAAACCTAGGAAACTCCCTCATTTTGTATATTTATTTTGTTTTTTTATAAACAAATCAAAAAGCCTAATCACATTGAATGATTCTGAAAATAATTATTTAATTATGAAAAATAATTATTTTATAAAATATTTCCACATAACGGTGGAATTATGTTATGGAGAGAAAACACTATTTCGGTTGGTGGAAACTTCGCTAAAAACCTGTGAGGATCTTAAAATGATTCTGATAATTAATTCCCTTAGAAAAAAACATATATTTTATTCAAAATTAACCCAAAAAACTAATTTTCAATCTATATTTAAAACATTGGATGGTCGAAACTTTGCAATCCGATGTTGGATTTACTCACGGTCTATGATGTTGGGACTAAAATGACGTCCTATTTTATATTTAATTCATATGTAATTCTTCATTGGATTAAAATATTCATGTGTCACTCTAATACCAATTGTAGGTACTAGGTGCATAGAGGAAGCCATGAATCCCATGATTTTAAAAATTATCAACTAATGGTCAACATTATCTCATCATTGTCAGTGAAACCCTAGACGATGACCATTTGAGGATCTCATGTGAGTAATTTTAAGCATAAAATTAAAACTATAAATTATATAGTTATATCTAAATTTTCACTCGAAATCTGCTCATCATTGGTGATCATTTTTCGAAGAATCTGTATCTAAATTCCTCTAAATAATCCACATGCTCTTTAAGAAACTGTGGGAGCACCTATCATTGAATTCTGGGGGCTAGCGTGGAGATATTATGACACCTTCGATTCTCCAACGATCACCGCATCAACTTTTTTTCCATCCACAAGAGAAAATTCGAATTGTTTTCCTAGATCCAGTGTGTCTCACACTAGAAAGTGGGTGAGATAATAAGAGAGAGATTCTCTCATCATTTTTGTAGTGAATAGTCATTGGTGAATGCCTCTCCTTCTCTATATATAGTGTGTAATACACTTACCCAGAATTTCCTCCCTGACCCCTGAATAATTAACACACTATAAACAACATATTATGAATATTGTACTATGCCATAAATATTATTATCACTTTCTTGTAATATTATAAATATATTATGTGATAATTCATGAGTTATTAACTCAACTCGTAATTCTCGCAAATACTAAATGAACCATGAATATTTTAAACTAATATTGGTTCAAATAATATTTTCATGTATTTACTTTAAAACTTGTAAATAAATTTAATAAATAAATTGATTGCCAATTATTATTAATTTGAATAATATGAATTTATTTATTTCTTTAGTGATTGTATATCCTTAGAAAAAACTTGAACCCCAGTGGTGGGGATCATCATGTCCTATATACTTATTCAACTAAATAGTGAAGAATATTGAATACGCTATTGTATGTGACCTCTAGGACCTTATATCGATAGAAGTGAATAATATTCACAGAACAAGAGTGTGATCTAGAAACTCATCATAGACCCTGAAGTGATAAGTATAGTCATAGAAATGACAACCAACCTACAAACATGCACTGTGTAATATAATCTCTCTATCTTTAAATATCTCAAAAAGCAAGATGCACACTCATGTCATCATCATTTATTTAGTTATTATTTTTTGATCTAATTAGATATAATTACCCTTGACTTCCATGACCATGGTCTTATGAAGGAACTACCATCCTAATCAACATGGCCCAAGATATATTAATTCCTTAACTGGAAGTAACAAATCATTTCTTAATCATTTAACCAATGTCATACCACCAATGAAACACCCAACAAAATCTACCTCACTATGATTTCATTTTCATGGTTTTTGTCTTGTATCAATGTACACAAAAAAATGGCACACATTAACAATGATATCAATTAAGTACACCATTAAACATGTCTATAGATAGGAACATCCAATGACTTCCAAAACATGTGGTGTTCCTATTAGTGGGTCTTTCCTCATGATCTCACTACTAGAGATCACGAAGTGAGAACATCATGAGAAGAAGTACCAATTATTATGATCCCCTAGAACCAGATAGTCAAAAATATACTATGTCCAGTCATTAAGATGTATTTAGACCATAAGACCTTTGTTTGAGATTAATTTCATAGTATCTAGAGGTTCTCATTATTGTCTTAGATCTGCTATAACCTTTGGATACAATAATTAATCTATATAAATTACCATTAAATATTGGATGTGTAAATATATACACTATAATGGTTAGAATACATCATGTATATCTAACTATACACATGATATGGTAATGATAAATACTGCATATTTGGGTATAGTTCACCCTCTATTACAACAGGGCTAAGATTCGAATGTTTAGCCTCTATTTAACTAACATAAGAATTTCATTGTAAAGGGACAATTCATGCTTAATCTAGAAATTTCATGGAATGAGTCTAGAGAAATGGATTTCAATCCATTTTCTTCATCAATTCAATTACAATCAACAATTTAGTTTACATTTCAATTCATCAAATGACATCCCATGGAAATAGGGTAAATGTGCAAACCTAAAAGGTATCCAAAATCCAAGGCCACCTAAGTTGGTCTATTCAACTAACAAACACACCCAAGGGGTAGTTCAATTCAATGTTATTAACCTCTATATATTTATCAATGGGTTCCATTAATTACGTAGGTCATGCCTATCAATTCAATTCAAGGATTAAGTTCTATTTCAAGGATGTTGCTTTGATAATTGGACACACGACACAAAGACATATATATATAAACACTTCAACATTGAAGGAAAATCATGAGACCAACTAATATAGGTTCTTAATGGATATCTCATCCAGTATCATCTTTTAATTAGACTCATATAGAGAGAAAATCGAAGAACGAACAAAGAACCTATAAATATGTCATATTACCTTACACCTATATAGTGCACCTGGTACCAAACCAGATGAGGAATGTCACAAAAGGATTTTTGATCTTATCTACATTGATCCAATGAGAAAAATGGTTCTTAATTACAAGCTCGAATGGAGATTCAAGTGAAAATCCTAGAACAACCGTCAAGGAGAGCCCTCAAAGCCTCTCGGGTGTCCCATGTATGAATGATATAAAAAATTAGGTTTGAAATAAGATTTTGTAACAACCCAATGTTTAATTGATGGAAATTCCCTTCTTATAATTATGTTATATAGTATAATCACATGAAATCACAACACAATAAACTATTAAGTACTATGTGACCTTTAAACATAATATCTTCACTTTTGTGATTTGAATTTTGAAAATATGACATGCACAGTTGTGATCAGTAAGATGTTTGGAGTCTAATAAGAAAAACATAATTTTTGGTGAATAGTAATTGACTCTTATGAATTGTAATGTTACCCTTATTAATATTAATACAACCCTTATGAATATTAAATCATCTAACTGAATAAGTAACCTTACCAATGAAAGTATAAATAAAATTTATCCATCCTATAAGTGACAATATGATATAATTATATCCTAGTATTGTTATTTTTGTGAGTCGTGTATAGTTAATTACAATTTTATGATTAATTTAATAATTTAGAAGAAAATTTATTTTCATAAAATGTATTCATAAATAATTATTTTTTGGACTTATAATTATATTATATTTTTAAGATACAATAATTAATTTTTCAAAGTGTTAGAAAAGCAGTTTTAATTTTAAAATTTGTATTTCTCAAGTAAATTATGATTTTAATTAAAAATTAAATTTTGGATATTTATAGAATTTTTTTCATAAAATAAATTTCATTTTTTAGTTCGACACATAGAAAAATGGTTGGGGTGATTTTTTGGGATTTTTCTGAAATACTTGAATTTTTGGTGAATAGTAAAATACGGTAATTTGTTATATATATACAGTATATGTTAAATACACTATTAATTGAGAAATGGATGATTTATTAACCTTTGGTAAGAACTCACATGCACATATTTCTATTTTTTTTACAATAATAAATACTATTTCTTTTAATGATCAAAATGATAACATATTGAATAAAATTTTAAGAAAACCCTCTTCTCCTCAACTATAAAAATCACCATCACCCCCTCTTCTCTTCACTCCTCTCAAGACTTCTTTCTAGCCCAAATTTTGCTCAAATACCTTCCTAAGGCCATGTACCACTTCCATCAGCCCTTTCTCTCTTGAAAAGACTAAATCCTCTACCTTAAAGAGGTTTTCAAGGAAGCTATATTCAATAGGTAAACTCATCTTTTCGTTTCATTTATTTTCTTTCTAGTTCCATTATTTTATTTTTCTTTCCTGACCTCCATTCATCATAATGTTATGATAAATATATTACCATACTTGTAAAATATTTTTTTATGATAATTGATTAATTCATCATCATCCCTCATTTCCACTCCTTTTATAATTGAAATGAAAACATCATCTGAGATGTGTTAATTTATCACATTCAAGGATGACGGGTTTTCATTTTCTTTTGTCTCCTTAAATTCTGTTAATGAAACAATTTTTTTGGTTTAACCAGACAATAATATATGTATTATGTCTAATTAAATGTTTTGGAATTTTTTGTACACATGATATTAATTTATAAAGAAAAATGTGTTCGATGTGATCAAAAACCCACCAATTAACCAAAACGGTTATCATTAATGTTTAATATAATGATTCATCTTAACTTAAAATAATCAAATGAATTTTATAACCAATTAATATATTGTATGATCACTGATAACATATAACTCCAATTATAACCAATCACTCTCATCTTACATGTTTATCCTTACATGTATATAAGTAAACCAATCATGAAAACCAATGAAACAAACAATAAAATTAAACATCTTAACCCATCAAAAAGGTTATTAATGAACTTAATAAGGTTATAATAAATCAATTAAAAAATTAATTATTTCTAGAAACATTAATTATTGTATTTAATTTGATTTTCTAGTACACTAAGATCAAGTGAAGGACACCATCGGACTTAAGGTACAAGGTTCTACCCGAACCTCCTTTATTTCTTTGGGTTGTTCTGTATTTCTTTTTACCCAAATGAAGTTATCTATTAATTTTATAAACATATTATAAATATTGTGTATATTATCCAAAATCATGTATCAATATCCATTCATCATTCTCTTTTGGTCATATACATGTTTTTAAATGATTCCCTCCTCAATACCTCCCGATAAGTAAATCTGTTTTAACGGAACTTCCTGAATTCTTACCCATTTTCAAGTAAGATATTTAATATTTTTTAAGCCGCAATTATTTTTATAAAACCAATATTTTTATTGTTAAAACCTTCTTCATTAAATTCTGATTTTATATAAAATATTATTCTCTTTTATGTTTTTAATGACCTTTTATATTTTCCTTTAACTGCACTAAAATGTTTTAATTCTAAAGTTTCATCAGTAATGTTTTACATGTAATTACTTCAAGTTGACTACACTTTTCATGATATATACCTATTCTACCATATTAGTTACCTTTCATGATCTAATTATTTTCCTTCATGGACATTTTTATGATGCTTCTCTTTTTTATGCTTTATTGCATGATTATGATACCCAATTCTTACTATGGGTAAACCTTATGTTGATGTATGATGGATTATGTATGATTAAATATGTGGAAAGGATATTCATGAACATGTTATGATGGGTGAACCCAGATAGTGATCCAATTCATTGGGTAAATTTGAGTCTTCTTGAGATGTGATGTGCAACAGTCTTGGCGGTTAGCCTTGACTCGTGCTACCATGTGCAACAGTCTTGGTGTTTATCCTTGACTTGTGCTCCTCTATGTAAAACAATACTTGAATTGTGATAAATTCATGTTTTATGTTTCTTCCACATTAGTATGATTTCATGTTTATATGATACAATTTATATATGTTATGATTCCATATGTTCCATGTCTTTTTATATCATTATGTTATGCCTTCTAACACATGTGATAAAGATTTACTCTTATGTTTATTCCCTTACTGGGATTTTTAGCTCATACCATTGTTAATGTTATCCCCAGGTTATTCTGTGAAGATGTATAAACAAGATGGAAGTTAAGGGCTCTTTATGAATACTAAATAAATAAATGTTATATTTAGTCCCAGGTTTTAAGTTTTATGTACATATTCTTCCAAGACACTAGTCATTACGATCCTTGGAATGTAATATGATGCTTTACTATGCTTAAAATCATGTGATGAAATGTGTAAATGGTTACGATCTCTATAGTTTGTATCAGAGGATGGTCTATTTATTTTTGGATTTTAGTAATAGAGATATTTAGTAAGAACCTTAGGGGTGAGACTAAGTATAAGAAAACATTCCAAAATTTCGGTAAGTATACAGTAAGTGTTTGTCAAGAAAATACATCCCTGTCTGGATATGAACAAGTGGGCGTGGATCTAGAATAGGTGTATCTAGAAGTAAAACCAAAAACCACTGCTTTGAGCAAGACTCAAATGGGAATTGATGAATGAAAATGGGCCTTTTTTCACTCATAGTTTGACACTCCCATGGGAAATTCTTTGTTAATTCATAAGCTTAGTATGAACTATTATTAAGGGAAAAAAATAATATATGTTAAGTAGCAGTTCAAGGGTAATCTACATTGAAACCTAGGGAATCACAAGTTTTTATATACCTTTCCTTTAATAGATTATCCTTAAATATTTATTTTTATTCTTAATATTTAAGTATTCATTCCCTCTAATTGTACATTCATTTTCTTCAATAATGGTGGGAAATAGAAGAACACGTTCCAATAATAAATTTGATAGGGAATGTGATGATTTTCTCTAATGATATGCCAAATATAATGGGAAGGAGTACTCAAAACTTCATTACACTACTTGCTCATTTGGCTCAAGTTGTGAATAATAACTTGAATCATGTGGAAAGCCCTCCTCTAAGGAAAGAGAAATTTTTCATCAAATACTTCATGCGGCTAAGTCCTCCCATGTTTTGTGGATATTCTGATCCCCTCCTCGTGGAACAATGGATTGACTCCATTGAAAAGATATTCTATGTCTTATATTGCTCAGAAGAATTGAAATTTGTGTTGGCGGTTTATCATTTTGATGGGAAGATGATTAGTGGTGAACACTGATCAAGAAAATGATGTCCAAAGAAGAAATTGATTCCATGGATTGGAAGGAATCCAAGAAAAAAATTCCAATAAATAATTTCCTAAATCCCTCCATCTCAATATGGAAAGAGAGTTCCACGAACTTAAGCAGAAGAAAGATGAGTATGTCGGGTCGTACAAAGAAAACATCATAAGTATTGCATGATACAACTTCATCTTTGTTAATAACACAAAAAATAATGTTGTTCGCTTCTTTAGCAGACTAAAGTCGAGTCTATGAAATGATTTTGTGATTTCTGACTTCAACATTTATGAGGAGATTATCCATTGTGCCCTCAATATTGAAATGGAGATCGGAGACTCTCAGAGATCTCATGGGCCTGATGAAAAAAATCTTAAGATGGAGTTTAATATGGGTGGTTTGAAAAATAAATATCATGATGGAAAGAAGATCAAACATCACACATGTCAAAATTGTGGGAAGAAGCATCCTGGAACTGTCTAATGAGAACTAGGAATTGGTTCAAATATGGAAGAATGGTACATCTTACTAAGAACTGTCAGAGGGATATAAAGAATCTCACAAATGTGAAGGAATAAAGAAAGGTTCAAATCAAAACTCAGCATGTATTACAATGTTACAACTACAAGGAGCATGGTCATTATGTGAAAATTTTTCCTAAGCTAGGAGTTGTTGGAGGAAATCAACAACAACCTCAAAGGAAACAAGGAAGAGATTATGATATCACTAATACTGAGTTGGAGCCATACAATAATATGGTGACATGTATTCTAGTTATTCATTCAAGAATAGAAAACATACTATTTCATTTTGGTTCTATGCACTCTTTCATATCATTCAAGTTTAGTAGAACTATTCAAACACCACCTCAAAATTTAGCGGTTGAGTTATCTATGAGAATAGAAAATGGGTCAATTACTGCATCCATTGTATATAAATCCTCCCCAGTTAATGTTTGTGAACTGAAACTCCCTGAAAATCACTTCAAAATTCCTTTAGTGGTGTTTGATGTTATCCTAGACTTGGATTGGATATCTTTATACAAAGACTGCATCATCTTTTGGGAATGGGAGACCACTCTTTACATCCTGAAGCATCCTCCAATTCTTTACAAGTGTAAGGACAAAGATGAATCTCCATTATAATCATTGATTCAAGTGTTGATATTACTGACTTATGAGAAGGATTTTCTAGATCAAATTATTGAGTCAAATGAGATGATACTTCCCAAAGATATTCCCATAGTGAGGGATTACACTAATGTATTCCTTGAGGAATTTTATGGCCTTCCTATGGATCAAAAGGTTGATTTCCCAAATGAGCTTATTCTTGGATCTCTAATTATATCAAATACACCTTTTATAATGTCCACTGTAGATATGGAAGAGCTAGAGAAGAAGTTACAGGAGAATCTGGAGAAGAGTTTTATACACCTGAGTGCTTCACCATGGGGTGCGACGATCATGTTCATAATGAAGAAAGATGGATCATTTTTCCAATGCATTGATTATCGTGAGCTCAAAAAAATCACGATAAATAACAAGTATCCTCTACCACGGATATATGACTTGATCGATCATCTTTGGGGGGGAATTTTTTTCTTTAAGGCTGACCTTCGGTCAGGGTATCACCAATTAAAGGTGAGGAAGGAAGATATTCCCAAAATTGCCATTCGAATTAGGTATGGACAATATGAGTTTATAGTGATTCCCATTAGACTCACTAATTCTCTTCCAATATTAATGGATATAATGAATATAGTATTTAAAGATTACCTCAACAAATTTATGGTAGTCTTTATCGATGATATTTTGTTATACTCTAAGAGCAAGAAGGAACACGAGGATCATTTGAATATTGTGATAAAAATTTTGATAAGGTTGAAAAATTATGAAAGGTACAGTAAATGTGAGTTCTGAATAGAGGAAGTAGCATTCTTGGGGAATGTTATGACGAGTAATGAGATATCTATGGACCCTTCCAAGATAAAGGAAATTGAAGAGTATCCCATGCCAACATCTATAATAGAGAGCGGAAGACTCCTTGGTCTAGCTAGGTATTACCTACGATTTGTGTGGAACTTTTCACGATGGTCAAACCCAATGACCAGGTTGAAACGGGAGTAATTTTTTTTGGACATAAGAATGTGAAGACTGTTTTAAGGAGATGAAAAAAGGCTTATGATTGCACCAATACTCACACTCCCAAAAAGTGTAGAACTCTTTATGGTGTATAGTGATGTTTCACAGACAGTCCTAGGTTATGTACTGATGCAAAAGGATAAAGTGATGTCCTATGCTTCAAGGTAGTTGAAAATCCATGAGACAAACTATCCCACACATGATTTGGAATTTGAGATTGTGATCTTTGTGTTTAAAATCTGGCTGTATTATTTCTATGGGAGAAGTGTGAGATATATACTGATCACAAGAGTATCAAATATATATTCACATTGATTGAGCATAATATGCACCAGCGTATATGGTTATACATCGTCAAGGATTATGAAAAATCAATCCACTACCATCCTGGTAAGGCAAATAAAGTGGAAGATGATCTAAGTAGAAAGGATCCTACATCTTTATCAATGATGAGAATTGAAAATGATCCAATCTTCTTATATTTGAAGAGTATGGATATGGGAATAATTAAGAGAGGAACATCATCATTCCTTTCTCAAATTATTGATCAACCATCCCTCATGCAGAAAATAAAGGATGCTCAAAGAAATGATGTGGAAATTTAGAAAAGGGTGGAAGCTATCAGAAATGGGAAATCCTTTGAGTTAAATATTGATAAGGAAGGAGTTGTAAGATTTGGGTAATGATTTTGTGAATCATCTGATCCAGAGATAAAGAATGAGCTTTTGAATGACACACATATCCCAGCCTTCTCTATTCACCCAAGGATCACAATGATGTATCAATATCTCCGATAGAAATTTGGTGGGGAAATATAAAGAAGTAGATTACTGAATATATATCAAAGTGTTCAGTATGTCAACAAGTGAAGAATGAAAGATAGAAGTATAAGGGGATGATTTAACCGTTTTTGGTACCAACATGGAAGTGGGAGAACATCACCAAGGAATTTTTCACTGGACTTCTAGGGACATCCAAAGGAAATAATGCTATATGGTTCATTGTGGATCATCTTACAAATATATCTCACTTTATCACAATTTGAGGGGACATCTCATTGGATCAACTTACATGGATATATATCAAAGAGGTGATAAGTATTCATGGAGTACCACTATCTATTGTATCCAATAGAGATCTGAGATTCACCTCAAATTTCTGGAAAAGTCTCCAATATGCTCTAAACACTGAACTAAACTCCAGTACGTCATGTCATCCTCAAACTGATGGCCAATCTGAGAGAACTATTCAGAAACTGGAAGGCATGTTGATATCATGTTCTATGGACTTGAAAAAAAGTACGGGACCAATATCTTCCACTAGTTTAATTCTCTTACATCGATAGTGTCCACTCGAGAATCTGAATGGCATCATATGAAGCCCTTTAAGGGAAAAGGTGAATAACACAGTCATGTTGGGATGAAGTGAGTGAGCATAAGATGTTAGGACCTGAAATGGTCAAATAAATGGTGGAGAAGGTGAAAACCATTCAGAATCGCATCAAGGCATCCCAAAGTCGATAGAAGTGTTATGTGGAAAATTGTTGATAGGACCTTGAGTTCAAAGTTGGAGACATATTATTCCTCTACACATATCCATGGAATAAGGTCATGAGATTTGGGTTGAAATGAAAGTTAAGTCCCAGGTACACCGGCCCCTTAGAGATTCTTGATCGTGCTGGATCTATGGAGTATCAACTAGTACTTCCAACTACCATGTATAAAGTACATGATGTCTTCCATGTATACCTCTTAATGAAGTACATACAAGATCGTTCACATGTAATGTCTTTAGATGTAGTATAGTTTGAGAATTGTCTTTCTTACGAAGAGCAGCCAGTGAAAATCTTGGATTGTAGAGATAAAGTTCTACACAACAAGACTACTCACCGGGTCAAATTACTATGGTGGAACTATAAGTATGAAGAGAAAACATGGGTACTCGAGGAGACAATGAAGGAAAAGTACACATAACTGTTTACGACATAGAATGTAAAATGAAATTTCGAGGGTGAAATTTCATAAGGGGGGAAGAATGTAATGACCCAAAGTTTAATCAATGGAAAGTCCCTTCCTATAATTATGTCATATAGTATAATCACATGAAATAACAACACAATGAGCTACTAAGTACTATGTGATCTTTAAACATAATATTGTCACTTTTGGGATTTGAATTTTAAAAATCTGAAATACACGGTTGGGATCAGTAAGATGTTTGGAGTATGATAAGACAAACTTAGTTTTTGATGAATAGTAACTGACCCTTATGAATAGTGATGTTACCCTTATAAGTAGTAATATGACCCTTATGAATAGTAAACCATCCATGTGAATATGTAACCCTACCAATGAAAGTATAAATAATATTTATTCATCTTATAAGTTATATTATGATATAATTATATCCTACTGTTATTATTTTTATAAGTCGTTTATATTTAATTACAATTATATGATTAAGTTAATAATTTAAAATAAAATTTATTTTAATAAAATGTATTCATAAATAATTATTTTTTTGACTTACAATTATATGATAGTTTTGAGAGACCTTAATTAATTTTTCAAAGTGTTATAAAAGCAGTTTTAATTTTAAAATTAATATTTTTCATGTAAATTGTGATTTTAATAAAAAAAAATTAAATTTCACATACATAAAAAATTGATTTCATAAAGTGGAGTTCTTTTTTGAATTCTACATGTTGAAAATGGTTAGGGTGAATTTTTGGGATTTTTTCGAAATACTTGAATTTTGTGAATAGTAAAATACAGTAATTTGCCGTATATATACATTATATGTTAAATACCCAATTTATTGAGTCATGGATGATGTAATCACCTTGAGTTTGAAATCACATGCACATATTACTATTTTTTGTCACAACAATCAATACTATTGCTTTTCATGAGAAAAATGATAAAATTTTGAGTAAAATTTCGAGAAAACCCTCCTCTCCTCCACTATAAAAACAACCATCACCCCCCTCTTCTCTTCACTACTCCCAAGACTTGTGCCTAGCCCAAATTCTGTTCAAATTCCTCCCTATGACCCTATACCACTTCCAGATTCCCTTGGTCTCTTTAAAAGACCAAATCCTCTTTCTTAAATATGTTTTCAAGGAAGATATATTCTATAAGTAAATTCATCTTTTCATTTATTTTATATTCTTTCAAGTTCGATACTTTTATTTATCTTTCCTCACCTACATTCATAAAAATGTTATGATAAATCTAGTACCTTACATGTACTGGAATTTTATTATGATAATGGAATAATTCATCACCATCTCTCATTTCCCCTCCTTTTATACTAGAAATGAAAACATCATCTGAGATGTGTTAATTTATCACTTTCGAGGGTGACAGGTTTTAAATTTATTTTTCCATCTTCAATTCTAGTCATGAAACCATCTTATGGTTGAACCAAACTATAATATATGTATTATGACTAATTTAATGTTCTAGAATCTTTTGTACACATGATATTAATTTTTAAAGAAAAATGTGTTCAATTTGATCAAAAAACCGCCAATTAACCAAAATAGTTATCATTAACATTTTATATAATGATTCATCTTCACTTAAAATAACCAAATGAATTTTATAACCAAATAATCAACTGGATGATCTCTAATAACATATAACTCTAATTCTAGATAGCCACTCTCATCATACATGTTTATCCTTACATGTATATAAGTAAACCAATCATAAAAACTAATGAAACAAACAATAAAATTGAACATCTTACCCCATAAAATAAGTTAAGAATGAAATTCATAAGGTTATAATAAATAAATTACATAATGAGGAGGTTCTGGAAAAATTAATTAATGAATTTAATTTGGTTATCCAGCACATGAAGATCAAGTAAAGGACACCATCAGACATAAGGTAAGGGATTCTACCCGAACCTCCTTTATTTCTTTGGGTTTTTCTATCTTTATTTTTACCCAAATGAAGTTATATATTATTTTTATAAACATATTTTAAATGTTTTGTATATGCTCCAAAATCATGTATCAATATCCATTCATCATTCTCTTTTGGTGATATACATGTTTTTAAATGATTCCCTCCTCAATACTTCCTGATAAGCAAATCTATTTTAAGGGAACTTCCCGAATTCTTATGAATTTTCAAGTACATTATTTAATATGTTTTTAAGACACAATTGTTTTAATAAAACCAATAGTTTTATAATGAAAACCTTCTTGGTTTACTTCTGTTTTTATATAAAAGATTATTCTCTTTTATTTTTTAAATGACCTTTGATATTTTCCTATAACCGCACTAAAATGTTTTAATTCTAATGTTTTTTAAGTGCTCTTTTTACATGTTACAATAATTTTCATGATATATTCCTATTATACCTTGTGATTTTCCATGAACGGTCTAATTTATTTCCTTCATGGAATTTATATGATACTCACATTTTTTATTCTTTATGACAAGATTTGGATACTGAGTTTTTACTATGGGAAACCCTTATGATTATGTATGAGGGATTATGTATGACTCTATATGTGACAAGCATATTCATGAACATGTTATGGTGGGTGTCACCAGATATCACTCCAATATGTTGGGTAATGTTTAGTCTCATGAGACGTTATATGCCACAATCTTGGCAGATAGCATTGACTCGTGCAACCATGTGCAACGGTCTTGGTGGTTAACCATGACTTGTGGTCCTCTATATACAACGAGCCTTGACTTGTGTTGAAGTCATATATTATGTTGTTGTTACATTACTATGAATTCATGTTTATATGATCTAATGTTTATATGTTATGATTCTATATGTTCCATGCCTTTTTATATCATTATGTTATATCTTCTAAAACATGTTCTAAAGCTTTATTCTTATTTTTATCCCCATAATGTGCTTTTTATCTCATCCCTTTCTTCATGTTAGCCCCAAGTTATCCTATGAATATGTATGCGCAAGATGAAAGTTAAGAGCTCTTTAGGAAAACTAAATTAATAGATGTTATATTTAGTCCCATGTTTTATGTTTTATGTGCATAGTATTCTAAGACACTAGAATTTACAATCCTTGGATTGTAATATGATGATTTATTATGCTTAAAATTGTGTAATAAAATGTGTAAAATGCTAGGGTGTCTATTGATTTAATTAAGGGTAATTTAATAAATTTGTCCAAAATGTAGGGTTGCACAGTTGGTAAAACTGTGTGTCCTTTGCTGTAGGAAAGGGTTACTTCGCGCGGTTTTCTTGCACGGTTTGACTACCCGTACACAAAACGTGTCTCAATCCACTATCAAAATTGCAGATATTACTGAACGACAATGCACCTCAAATTTCATGATTTTCCAAATCATGCGGCTTGTAGGACTCCATTGTCCAGCCTCACATGATTTTTTATAACCGTTTGGTCTTGCCCACACAATGTATATAAACCATGTGACATGCCTTTTTCACCCCAAAAGCTGGGTTTTGGGCTCCGAACCAGCCTCGAACACCCCCGATACACCGATGACCTCAAAGGGCATTAACATTAGGCCATATTTATGTGTTTAAACAAGAAATTGATGGAAAGAAAAGGATTTGTACCTCAAGGAGGAACCGAGTTCTTCCTAAAAGCATGTATTACTATATAAATATATTTATATTGATGTAAATATAATATATTTTTATTAAATATAATTTATATAAGACTAAATATGCATTTTCGCTAAATATATAAATTATTTAGTAGAACTGACATATAAAGTAGTTAAAAACATTAATTAATTATTTTCAAATTATTATTGAGTAATAGTTATTTAATAACAATTGGATGACATAAAAATTCAATAAAGTAATGATTGATTTAAGATAAGTTGAAAACAAGACATGAACTTCAAATAGTTATAACTTCTGATTCGGGTGTTCGTTTGGGCTATACCATATATAAAATTGAATTCTGTGATGAGATCTGCACCTTATTAATTGGAAGACCCCCATCACTGTTTTTTCACGATAAAAAAGGATTGAAATGCCTCTGAAATTGAGTTTTTTCTTGGAATGCCCTATTTTTTTAATATTCGATGAGATTACACTTTAGATTAAGAGGTTCTTCTTATCTTTTTTCAGTGGAGATGTAATTTTTTCTTTGGACTTATATTCATATAAATATTATACTTTTGAAATTTTATCATTTTTCATATTGTAGTTTTATTTATAATTAAAGATATGCATATTTTATTATATTTACGTATAATATATCAATTTTACAAATAAATATTTCAACAAATTTAAATAAAAATTATTATTAAATATATAAACTATATGAAAATAAATATTTATTATTCATTTTACTTAAAAAAATCTAGTTTATTTACCTTGTAAAAATGCATTAATATATATATACACACACACATGTATTGTTTATATATAAATATGGGTGTATCAATGAACCAATATATATATTTTTTTATATTCTAATATTTATAAATAAATATATATGTGTAAATATTTGTCTGTGTGTGTGTGAAATACAGATGTGTACCTGAGTATAAATATGTGCATATGTGTGTGTATCAACATTGTGTAAATATATCATATACAAATGTATTTATATATATATATATCACTATCATTAAATATAATATATAAACGTATTTACAGTAAATATTTATAAATACATTATAAAAATTTATATCTAAATATACAATTATACGTAATTATGTATAAATATATATATATTTACAAATTTAGACATATAAATGTCGATATAATGTATAAAATTTATATATAAATATACAATACATAGACATGTTTTAGAAATGTATTTAAAAATATTTATATAAATCACCTGGAATTGATTATTATCCATTTTATTTAAAACAATATCTAATGATTTTTTTATAAAAATATATGAATATATATATATATATACTTATACAAATATATATAATGTTTATATATATGTGTATATTACTAAACATATATATATTTATATTTATATTCTAATATATGAAAATTAATATTAATATATTATATACTAAAATAAATATATGTATATATATATGTATTACACACACAAATATATAATTTAAAAATGTATTTCAAAGTAATTATATAAATGTATATTAATATATGAATAAAAAATATATACGTAAATATACATAAATAAATAGAAATGTCAAAAAAATATAGAATAAAACAAGTTTGGGGTAGTGGTAAACGCAGGTTCCAGGTGCAGCAGAAGCGTGGGAGGGTCGATGCCCAACTTTAATTTTTTCCATAATCGATGATCAATCTGGGATCAATACAATGATGAACGTCAATATCCACATAATTGAATCAAAGATTTAGATGAAGAAAAATTGCCCCTCGAACCAAGAGAGATGATCAAAAAAATTTGTTTATAATTAATTTAATTTAATAAGAATTGCCTTTATGGTGATTCTTTCTTCGTTGATGTGTTCGGCCACAGATATGCAAGTGTATCGTCGTTGCATTTTAGAGATCTAGGGTAGATCTCGTCTAGCGGTGATCCACACGTGTTCCACTTATTTTCGGACATCGCTGAAGGAGTCTCCGGGTGCTAGCATGGAAGATCTTTACGCTTGAGATGTTCTTCTTCGATTGCCTAGAGAATCACTTCCAAAAGCGTTCTCCTTGATATGGTGGAGGATTATCTCTCTCATTCTTGATGATGATATTGAAGAGGAAAGAACTCTCTAGGCTTCAGAGTTTTTCTCCAATTCGTTGTGCACAAACCCTTAGGCGTCACTTGGATAGCGCTTGGCTAGTAAGAAAATAATATAACTGGGTATTTAATTTACTATGAGAATAATAAATAATTTACACAAGTGCATTATTATTTTATTAATCCAAGAGAAACCCTCATGTCAAATAATACCAACAAAATTATTATTTTCTGACATGAGTTTAACATGCGAGTTATAATTAAATATTATTTAATAAAATAATATTCAATATTATTATTTCTCATTGGATAGTTTACTCGGTTTGTCAATCCTCAACCATATTTATTAAACCTTGAACAATAACTATTTATTTATTAAATTAATACCATTGCATTATTCGCCAATAAATATATAAATATTATATTTACTAAATAGTAAATAAATATTTATTAATTATTTTGTCCACATTATATTCTCTCGAATAACTAGTGTCCAAATAAATACAATCAGACATCCATGAATAATTATTAAACCATAACTGAGAATAATCTTTATTCAACATGATAAATTATAAATAATATATTATTTAACTGAGATATTGGATACACATAGTGTGTGACCCTCTGAGCCTTTTTCTTAGTGGCATTTGGTAGAACATCCTAAAATACAAGGTTAACGTCTAGTTATACGTCAGAGCACTCATAGAGAAAAAAGTTAATGCCACAATGACATGTCAACTCATATGGACTTTTATGATATAATATAATCTCTTTGTCTCGATATCTCGAATCAAGTGGGTTGCATGCAAGTGCACTCAACCCATGTGCTCGATTAATTTCTCATTCTTTGACATCCCAGAAATTGAACTTGTCTATAGAATATCATGACCATGAACTTATTTAGACTATATCATTTTCATCAAAGGTGCTAAGATATCAACTTCTGTTATGAAACAGAAGAGACAAATTTTTCTCGCATTATTCATCAATGCAGTATTACTCATGACGCACCCAACATATTCTACCCCGCTGCGAACATATGTTGTCATGGTTTTTGTCAATACATTTAAGTGCACGAGTCATAATACACATTAATAATAATATTAAAGTTTAAGGACTCATACACTTGTCCGCAGATAGGAACATCCAATGACACTTATAAATGTGGATTTCCTACTGGCGGGTCTCGTTCACATAATATCATCCAAGACATTACCAAGGGGTGTACACCATGACAAGGTGTCTCAATGTCCTATGAGTCTCCACCCCTGATACCATTTATCATTTGGGTCATTTCAAATGATATCATCCGACTATAGAACATACATTCAAAAATAGTGTCATGACACTTCTGGGTTCTTATCATAGCAGAGATCTGCTATGACCTTTTAGTGCGACAACTACTCTTAGGACATTATCACATACATTGTCATGCAGAAGAACAATCATGATGTGATAATGAGTTTATTAATATTAATTCAATGAATACATGTTTATCATAAATTACAAAAAAAGTTGGTTTTAGGGCATCAAGTCTAACAGTAAAGAGGTTCAAATTGCGCAAAAGAGGTCACATAATCGAGTCTATGTGCGCGCGGGGGTGAACCGGTAGTTGAGTGGTGAAAAAACAATGATGAATGGGTATTGTGAGTGAGAAAAGGGGGTGTGTGGGAGTGTGAGAGCGGGGTTCAAGAGGTAACAAAGTGGGGTGATTTAGAAAATAATAATTTTTTATTCAAATTTTATCATTCTTAAAAAAAACATTGTTGATAAATGATGTTTTTATCCACGTTAAACAAAAAGCGCTAATAAATAGTGCTTTTATCTTCGCTTTTAATTTAACCCTCATAATTATCACCGCTCATAAAAGTCACAATTTTTAAGAGCTTAGCTTGTCATCATTTTTTAAACAAAACTCATTTATAGCGTTTTTAAAAACACCATCTGTACTATTGGGGACTCTGGAACTCAAAAATATGGCAAGTCCCGTCCAAAGAAAAACCCAAGCCTTCTCAAAATTATTTCAACCAATATAACCGGGACATAGAATGACTGTTTACAAGGACAACAGAGGCGAGCAAGACATTGAACCGAGCACTCCCACCAGTCGACGTGTTTTGTTTTTATCAAACGAAACGCATGAAGTACGTGCAGTGATCGATGGGTCCTGCAATTTTTATATATTATTTTCGCTTCCCCAGTTTAGGCCGACACTGTAAAAGCCTTGATTCATACCCTTTTCTAAACGCACTGTAAGAAACTCTATATGTTGTCTTTCAGAAAGCTAACGTATCTAAACATGTAATAATAAGGTTGGTGGGTTGCTTCGAGTTCGGACCATCTCGCCTTTATCTTTGAATTGTTTCCTCAGCCTTTACCACTTTGTGGCCTGGCATCTTGTGCTCAAGCTTTGTGCAAAATAATGAACAATGATGGATTCTTTATTTGGCATTGGTTTGAGAGAAAGCCCAGCTAAAGACGCACCCAAAGAAATCCCTTTTTCATTTTTTTACACGGCGCAGGATGGATCCTTTCTTTTAATTTCCCATTAAAAATTTATTGATAAAATATCATTCACGGACTCCGGGTCACTATGGGGTAATCGTTGTTAACGACCAGTAAAGAAAATATAATCACAATCATTAGATACATTGTCCTAAAAAAGCGATGATGTGTCAGCCATCATATGAATCTACATGGATTAACTCAGTTAACTATGATCAAATCAATATAAAGTGGAAGTATGTCATGCAAATGGTGCTGAAACTACAAACCCTATTTGTAGAGTATTCCAATATAACCAAGAGCCACTACATAAGAACAACCCATATGTCTTAAGCATGCCTCTAACTACTATATGTGTATATTATGCAATCACCAAAGTTTAACACCACAACATAAGGTCACATCACCCAATTCCACCACCCCTGTGATTCTAGTAGTATGGGAGGACATAGACTAGAACTCATGCAATTTACAGGTAGGAGTGGGTTCAAACACACGGACATGGAAATCTCTACCCTTGGATTTTGTGAAAATTTCCAGAGTATTATCGTCATCCATGTAACACCCCGAGATTGTGTGACAGATTTTTTTCGGAATTAATATAATATATTTTGATATTTTTTCATTTCACACAACACGAATTATACTGTTTCTTATACAAAAACACTATGTTTTGCTCATGTTATACGCAATACAGAGTTAATCTTTCACTACATGCAACACTTAGACTAACACTATCACAAAATCGGTTTTACACAACATCACCTTTTAACAGCGTTAAAAAAAACACTAATAAAAAGGATACATTTATCAGCATTTTTCAGCGTTGATAAAAAATATATTTCATAAAAAAATATTTATCATTAAAATGTATATATTAATATATAAATACATTTATATTGATATAAATATAACATAATTTATAAAATACGATTTATATAAAGCTAAATACGCATTTACACTTATTATATAAGATATTTAGTGAAAATGTATTATAAAATAATTTAAAAAATTATATTAATTAATAATTTTTTAATTATTATCAATTAATAGTCATTTAATAAAAATTTGATGATAGAAAAAATAAAAAAAATAATAAATGATATATAATAAGTTTAAAATGCGACTCAAACTTCAAACGGTCATAACTTTTAATCTGGATGTCTTTTTGAGCTATACCATATATTAAATCAAAGCCTGCGACGAGCTCTACGTCGTCAAGACCAAGGGGCATATCACTATTAAGGGGGCAAGGGAGTCCGGTGTTGTTAAAGAGGGCGGGAGGACAACCACTATTATAAGGGTGGTCGACCGTTAATGGGGGAGGGGGTCACCATCCAATTTGTAGAAAAAAACCTTTTTGAACATTTAGTTTTTTGACCTTTATCATCATTTTAGCACTAATAAAATGAGTCTTTATTGGCAATTTTTTAGCAGATAAAAGGGATCCCCTTTTAATAGTGCTTCAATTATCTTCATTTTTTTAGCCCTGATAAAAGTTTTTTTTAGCATTGTTAAAACCATATTTTTTAGTAGTGTAACTTGCAGTATACACAACGCTATACTTGGATTGTGTTACACAAAATACCGAGTCTCTTGAATAACTTATGTTACATGCAAGATCATGTTTTACCGAACTATAATACACTATTAATATTATAATTGAAATATTGTTATAATTATCACATAGCCGTTAGAATAGAAGATATGACTGAGATTGACTAAATTATGAAACTATTGCTTACACATGTATATAAAATGAATTCTTTGGCTATCAATTAGTTAGAAATAAAAGTAAGAACAATATGAGAATAAAGAATTTCTTTTTATATGAAAACTATTTTTCTATAAACAAACACCATTTTATATCAATAATTTAAACAAACTGATTTTGATGATTTTTTTCAATAAAATTTATATATTATATATATTAAATAAATGTTTTGATACTCATACGATAGATTTCATTGGTATAAGATAAGAATAAATCCAATTTTATAAATAAAAAGATGTATTTTTCAAAAATGTAATTTTACTGCCTTTTAGTGGCGAACCCATTTTGAATATACTTTTTTGGACTTTTATAATTTTTAATCGAAAAAATAAAATTCTTTTTTAAAAGAGGAATATCAAAATTTACTTTGAGTGAATTTTTTGTATTTTTATGAAATATTTTATTTTTGGTTTAATAGTGACAAATACTGAATTTTAATTCAAAACTTCTTCCTTTTTCCATTTTTATTTATATAGTAAAATAATATTTTAATTTGGTTTTAATATGTAATTTGATCAATTATACAATAATTCGTCTAATTTAGGTCATTGAAACCAATTTCACATTGAAATTTGATATAAAATCATTTCAAACTTTTGGACTTTTTTACTTTCAAAACCCATCGTCTCATCCCGTAAGCAGGATTAATATTAAAGTTTATTTATGTCACTTATGTGATTCATATTTGGAAAAAATGGATTCCATATTTTGAATCATCATAATTCATATTGTACAATAAGGTTGACATCGTTTTTGACCAAAAAGATTAGTGAAAGTAGTTAAAATTAATTATAGCGGTTAATATAAATATTAGTTTATTTAATTATTAAAATTTAATCATAACATGCTAAATGAAATAGACACATGTACAGAAGACATTGGATGGAAATATTTCGACCAAGTACCCTCTTGACTCAAAAATGGACAATTATTAGAGGCCCATTATGTAAGGGAGACCTCTCAACAGTGTTTACAATTTAATATTTACAAGAATGTCACTCATCCTCTACTATAAAAGGGCACTCACCCCCCCACTTCCTCACACCTCTAAAGACACTTTGGCTCGGACAACCACCACCCAAATCTCCTCCCAAAATCCCTAACTTCTTCATACAAGCCTCTCTTTGGACATAAATCCAATTCAGAAGTCTCATTGGTGCAAAACAAGACGAGTTACCCAAAGAAGACGTGACATCCTTCCACAAGCTCTTTTGTTTTATTTTTAGTCTCCACCCCTTCAAATATTCTTATTACATGCTTATATAATTTCCCAAGTATCCTGAATATACTGATATATTGTTATTCTAAGGCTTCGACCTACACTTACAGACACATCAATCTAATTTGTAGTGAACTTAATGTTCGTGTGTGTGGCGGACTTCCACCTCGCGAAACGATGTTGTTTGTTTTTACATTACCACCTATCATGGTGAGAATTATGATGGAAATACTATTTTTATATGATATATATTATATTTATGATGTCATTATGCTTATATAATTATTACATGAAACATACATTCATTCTTTCCATTTTGTATAAATACGATAACTTCGTTTGTGGACGTGTGGACTACCACCTCCTCAAAGCGATGTGATTTGTCCAAACTTTACATAGAATGTATTAAGGATGAGTTTAGTAAAATTATATAATATATAGTAAATAATAAATCTATTGGAATTATAATATATATATATATATATACACATATATTTCATTTACTTTCTGTATTTCATTACGATAACAAAACATAAACAATGTTCATGCGTGCATACAACCTACCATCTCTATGAACCATGTATTCCATTTCATATTTCTATATTTTATAGAATATTATAAATATTTATATACTAAATATATATAATATTTATATCATGTTTTACATTCTGAATAAAAAATTAAATCATGATCTAAGTAATAGTATTAAGAACTACACGACAAAACATATATGAAAAACAATGCATATATTACTCGAAACGTTAAATTAACATGAAATTATAAATAAATGGGTAATATAAAGTCATAATAAAATCATATATGGTATAATGTATAAGAATATGGGTTTTCTAGATTTTTAATAAACTTATATTTATTATACATGAGTTTTGAATGGGTATAAATAAGGTCAAGACTTAAGGTAAATGTTTTCTCATCTCACTTTTTATATCCGTGAGATACATGCCTTGATCACCACTTATTTATTTTTTGTGGTGCATATACTACCCATTAATGTATTTTATTATTCTTATAATTAAATTTATGGGTATTTACATACCCATTTTATGATCTTTCTTTCATGGGGTTTATAGTTCAAATGTTACCAAATTGATAAAGTAGTTTTTTTCTCCAGTTGCCTTCTTTGAGAAACATGTCATGTTATACACCTATATTTTTCTATGGGATGTATATACGACCCTTTGAAATGTTATCTCAATAATCTACTTCTTTCAAGATATTTTAAGCTTCATCTAATTTTATTTTCTCATGTAGTGTGTGATTCAAAGTTACCAAAGTGGTAATAATTTATTGCTATAATCTCATCGTTTATTGAGTTTGTTTATGATCATGCTTTCATTTATGAAATCTTATGATCCATATCTAAAAAACTATAATTAAGTTTATTAACCTCTGGTTATCCATGATATCTTCATGTATTGGTACCCTTTTTACACTCTTTGGTCCTTAAGAAAATTAAGATATTGTTTTTAAAAAAATCTGAATTTATTTCACTCTTCGGTTGAAAATTTGTTTTATTCAAAAAACCATGTTTTCTAAAAATTTTTCCAAAAAATGTTTTACTATGATGTCTAAAATACATTTTTACCCATGTTTTACATTTTAAATAAAAAATGTTTTAAAAGTAATCTCCTTGTCATTTTCTATTTAAGGATTTTTTTTAAACTTTTTAGGGTGCAAAAAGGAATGTTCGACATGTATAGATTTTCCCGATCTCATTTCCTCGAAGATTCATTTGAAATATTATATGGTTATTTTTAAAAGAATTTTTTCCTAATATTCTAGAAATGTGCTGTTCTGAATATTTTTTCAATGAAAAATGATTTTAAAAATGTTTTATATGTATTTTAAAGCTTCATTTCAATATTTTAAAGGTTATTTCCAAAGGATTTTGTTTTTCGAAATGTTTATGTTTTGAAAAGTTCTTTTCAAAGAAAAAAGAAATTTTCCTCAAGAAATGTTTTAAATGTTTTTTCTTGATATCTATATATTTTTTTCAATGTTGTTTCAAAGAAAATGATATATGTTTTAAAAATTGATTTTGAAATAAATTTTATGTTCCAAGTGATCTTTAAAAATCCTTATCCATCAAAGATGATATCCTTTGATATAGATTAATATTTACTTGAGTTAGGATCCAAGGAAACCATTTTTACTCTTTCTTTGAACGCTTTATGCTTAAGATGATAAGTTGTTTATGAAACCAATTTTTCTTCCATGGGTTATACCATGATAAAATTCTTATCAAATATGCATCCTATCACAGGTTATTCTATAATGAAATGATTATGAAACCTGTATCTTTTCCATAGGATATGGTACGCTGAAATGTTTTTGATACACTTTTCATTTCATGGGTTATGATATGATGTTTATGAAATGAATAGTTTTTTATGGGTTATGATATAATGAATTTTTATGATCTTGTGGCACACATATGTATGATTTCATTATGTGATGGGTGAGACCTATATCTCCCTCCAATTCATTGGTTAAAGATTTATATATCATGAGATAATTATGGGAAACAAGTCGATGTGATTGATCTACAATGGTAAACAAGTGTTTCCTAATCTAAAATGGGGAACAACTATGTCATCATCTACTATGAGAAGATGGGGAAACCCTATCCACTATGGTAGGATGGGGAAACCTGATCCACTATGGGAAATATGTGTATATTGATCCACTATGGGAAATAAGCATGTACTGATCCAAAAATGGATAATAGGTGTGTCCTTATCAACTATATTGATGGTCTTGGTAGTTAACCTTAACACCTGAAATGGGTTTCTATAGTTATAATTATGCCACACTTATATGACATGACCTTATGGTTCATGATTGATTTATGATGATTTATCACCCTTATTATTCATGTCTTATGAAATGATAACCATTATTCTCTAACACTTTATTATGATATTTGATAAGAAGGGTATGATCTTCTAATGTTAATATCATGTTCTCATACCCTTATTCTCATGTTATGATTATATATATCCCTTGTTTACCCTTACTGAGCATCTAAGATCACCATTTTCTTATGTTTTCTTTCCCCAGGTTATGAATAATGTTTTTAAGTAGGAGTACTAAATGGGAAGATCTTTAAGTGAGATTTTGAAGATCATTCACCAAATTAGAAGAATGCATTCCCAATTTTCAAAGACACTAAACTATTACGGTTCTCAGGCATATAGTTTTGTAATGTGCTGAATATTAATATAAATTTATGTAACGCTATAAAAAATTACCATTTAGTGGTGGTTTAAACTGCTGTTATATGGTTCTGCGACAGTTTTAAAAAACCTTCGCTAAAATTGGTGTGGGAATTCAACACATGGCAGTTCCTTCCATTGAGTGGTAGTTTCTAGAAAGTGTCGCATAACTCATATTTTGCGGTGGTTTTCACTTAAAAAAATAACTGAGATCTAGCGGCGGGTTTTAACTGCCGCTAAAGTCTGAACTTTTTACCAAAAAAATACCATTAATATGGATAAAACCTCGGCTAAGTAAAATTTTGTCATATATTAGTGTAAATTTAAACCACTGTAAAAAAACCTATATCTAGCACAAGTTTAAACCACCGCTATATCATGAATTAAAAAAAACAAGCTGCTAGTTCTACAACCCCATAACCTATAGCCATAACAACACAACAATAACATTGAAAATTTTATCGGACCATCAAATATATCATCAACATACAGGGAAAACAACACATGTTAAAACTAAAGAATCAACGTAGGTTGATACCCACCAAAACATAAATAATCGACACATTGACCAAGGAAAACAATACATTGAAAGAAATAATACATTTCTCAATACATTGAAAGAATCAAACAAGACACAACACATTAAAAGAATCAAGGATACATAAAAACATTGAAAGAATAAAAACATTGAAAGAATCAATAAATTTCTCATTGAAAGTGCGTTGATTATTTAAACTATTATACAACACATTTCCAAGGAAAACGTAAATTCAACACATTTAAAACTAGCTATAAAAAATCATTGTACTTCCATTAAAATGAGGCTTTACATGTTAAAACTAAATCCACCAAAATTAAAAACAAGATAAATTAATTTAATAATAAATAAATAATTATCAATATGAAACCAATCATCACGAATGCCATTCTTATCAAAAGGGTCATTAATGATTCAAAACCAATAATAAATGTTTATCCAAAATAGAAATCACCCTAAATATCCATAAATGACTTAAACTTCCACAAGCGGGGATGAAAAATAACATGGATTTATACAATGGGTAAATACTTTATGAAATACAAGGACATCCAACACTAATCCCACCCCTTTATGAGATCACAAAAAACAACATAGATGCCTCTATGTGCCTAGATTGACTAGAATCCACAGAGTCCGAGTTACCTGATTACATCCCCACGACCTATCCAAGACCAAGAAGGAAAAGCTCAAAAAACATGGTCCATGCACAAATAGAGAATAAAAATATCCCAAAAGGGAGATCATCCAACACATCAAGATTGATCTTTAACCAAGAATGTGAAAAAAAGAGGATATTAATCGAATAGAGGGTCTGATAGATAGGGATTATCATATATGTTATAGTCTTGATATATCATTGTATGAATAAGTGATATAGGACCATAGTCTGGTGAGAGATAACATAGAACAATCCTTGGTCAGTAGGACTAGGTTGTGATGTGATATTTGTAAAAGGGTATAAACATTCTTATAATGGCTGGGGTTAGATAGATATTATGGTCTGGGAGAAAACCATCGGGTTTTGTGTCATGACATGACCTATAATGACCCTACTTGGGACAACAGTAAGTTGAGAGTGACACCACATGTTCACCCCTAATAGTTTAAGGGCTAGCAACAAGCACATAGTAAGAATATCACTGAAGTGGGAGGCTTTATCCAATTGTAAGTTAACACACACACACACACGCACAACTCTATGAAATACTACATAGGTATAATAAAATAAAACCTCTCAGTGTAAAAAATTCATATATTAACCTATAGTAAATACATTATAACGAGATAGATAAATAACTAAGAAAGGACAAGGGTAAAATAAATTCCTAACCAAGAAGAAGGAAAGTTGGTCCCAATCTATAAAAAACTGAAAGTGAAAAGAAAAAGAGTTCCCAACTCAATATCCCTAAGTCCAATAACCAAACATGGTAAGTGACTCCTCTTACTTCTATATTCTATATATAATAGGTCCAATAAGGACACCATCTACCAGTTGTCTATGTAAGAAAAAAACCATGGATTCAAATCCCATGCCGGTGTGAGTATAAACATACTTAGTAAGGAACCATGAAAAAAGGGGGTAATTGTAGAATATAATAGTCATAAAAACATATTTGTAAAATAGAGACAAGAAACTAAACATCATATATAATCATATAGAAATTTCAATCTCCATAGCCAGTTGAAACACATCATATAGACACATGGTTATAGAACACATACATAGGGAACCCGTTGTCCCGATCCCATCTAAAATATAAGAAACAGATAAAATAAATACCCACAATGGACGTACTGATAATTAAACAAACCATCTCCACTAATCATTTCCCAATGATGAACTCTGCTCATTACCCTCTCCATATCCGTCTCTACTTCCTACTACCGGCACCAATAAGACAATTATATTGTAAATTAAACAATGTGGTATATTTATATTTAAACATAAAACCAATAAAAGTTTTCTAACTAAATGATTTTGAAGTTGTTTGATTTACCTTCTCACCACCAGTCATCACTTGCAATCCCTGTTTGCATGCTAAAGACCTCAGATGGTAATAATCCCAAACCCATCATGTGCACCCTACCGGGATGCTCCTTCCCAAGGACTTTACCAACTTGGTCATCCTGGGATACTGAGTAGGATTGTGTGGGATTAACATCCCACAGTTCTTTAATTTTTACCTATAAATCAAATATCAGTCATATTATAAGCAATATATATTAACATAGTGACAACTAATAACAAGTTATTATAATGAAAAATGAATTCATACTCCAACTTCTTTAGAAGGCTCATTAACAAAACCCCCATTAGATTTTTTATAAACATTCAAACACACTTCTATTCAAGATTCATGGTGGACAAAACTCTATGACTACATTAAATAAAGATAAATAAAAAATTTAATATATTAAATAGATAACATTGTCTAATAAATATCTAAACTAATGAAAAGATTACCATATTCGATCAGCTTCAAGAAAAACTCTTTGACCCTACAGTGTGAGAATAACGCTTCCTCCAAGGCATTCCTATAATTTAATAAAATAAAATTTAGTTTAGAACATATATTTCAAAAAATTCATGCAAAAAAATAGAAATGATAACAGATGCACAATACTAACAATTAAAATATACGTAACAATGATAATTAATGACTTCACAAATGACATAAGTGGTTGATAAATGAATGGATAACTGCGCATACAATAATTTTATCCTTCAATCATGTTGGTTTCCTACTTCATAATTACTACATATAAACTATTGTAAAATAAGATTTTACCAATGGATACAAACTGTTGGTAAAATCCCCAAAACCATTTGGAAATTCTATATTAATGGTTCACTTAACCGTTGGGCTATGAGGCATGTAGATAGCCATATGCCAACGGTTCAGCTTGAACTGCTGGGATTGGTTGGCTGGATTTTCAAAATACCAACGTTTTAGTGTTAACCGTTGGTAAATTTATATCCCAACGGTTAAGAATCATTGGTCACCAAGGTATACACAAATGGTTGTTAAACCGTTGGTTTACCACCTACAACACACTTCTCCCAATGGTTTCATCGAAACCATTGGGATATAGGTATACCAACAGTTCTCAAACCGTTGGTATATACTACAAAATATATATACCAATGGTTCATAGAACCATTGCAATTTCATCTCTCTGCAAAAAAAACTGTACGCACCTCTTCCATCCAGAACCAAAATACAGTAGCCTCCCCCTCTGCAGCAATAAGCAAGCAGCATACAGTAGCCTCCTCCTCTACAGCAAGCAGCATACAACGGCCTCCCCTCTCCAATTCCAGTACTGTAATTCCATCAAACAGAATGTGGCTACCTCAACTCTATAATTAAAGTAAAAACCTATAGAATAATGATGAATACAAAAACAACACTCATGCAGACAATATACAATGATGAATACAAAAAAAAACACTCAATGAATCCCCCTGGACAGCCCCCTTGCACCCCCTTGAACACCCCCTGCACCCGCAGGACAACCCCCTTGCACCGCCCTGGACATCCCCCTTACACCCCCACTGGACACCCCTCCCCCTAGACACCCCCTGGACGCCATACCCTATAGACCCCCCTAGAAAACCCCTTGGAACCCCACCCCTGCCCTGCAGACCCCCCTAGACACCCCCATGGACAACCCCATGCACCCCCTTGAACACCCCCTGCACCCCCAGGACAACCCCCTTGCACCACCCTGGACAGCCCCTTGCACCCCCACTGGACACCCCTCCCCACTAGACACCCCCTTGGAACCCCACCCCTGCCCTGCAGACCCCCCTAGACACCCCATGTCCCCTACCCTACAAACCCCCCTTGACACCCCCCTAGACCCCCCGCCCTGCAGACCCCCTAAACACCCCCCTGGACCCCCCGCCCTACAGACCCCCTTAGCCACCAACCCTGGAACCCCACCCCCTGCCCTGCAGACCCCCCCTAGACACCCCCTGGACCCCCCCGAACACCCCCTCCTAGAAACCCCACCTGGACCCTCCCCCTGCCCAACAGACCCCCCTACACCCCCTGGACACCCCATGTACAGACCCAGGCTTCCAACTAGAACACATCAGCCTTCCTGTTTTCCCAGTATAGCCAAAATTTCATTATAGATAGTTATGATATTAACCAATATAACAAAACAAATATGAATCACCTCAATGGATTCAGTATCCCAAAGACTCCATCTAGTAGTCTAAATTGATTCATGTAACCCAATATATTCACATGGTTTAGAATCCAGCTGGTAGTCTAACAAAAAATACCTCTAGTGATCCTGAAAACAAAGTTTCTTATGCCCCACTTTTTGGCACCGATATAAAAACCAGTAGTTTATCCTAGAAGAAACTGGTGAGAACAAAATATATAGTTTTTAAACCACCAGTTGTAGGATCTGACATAGAAATTCCTTTTTCCCTTATGGGAGATTTCTCCACCACACTCAGGAATAGAAGAAACATGAAATACCTCTGGTACAGTGGTCAGCTCTGCTACAATGGTCAGAATTTCTACAGTGTTCAGAGTTTCTACAGTGTCCAGAGTTGTTAATAGGTTCGAAAGTTACAGGCCACAAGCATTTGACCCAACCAAATCGAGCTACACCAATCCAACAACTTCAAAAGAATATATTTTAAAAGTACATTTGGCTTAAATCCTTTAAAATATTATAATTATGCTTTATTGATATCACTTTAAAACCTTGAAAATAATTAACATTATCCCTTTTTTCTAACGGTATTGTCAAAATTTCCAAAAATAGGTTATCATTTTAAATCCAAAACATTTTAGACCCTTTTCCAAATACAAATATCATTATAAAAGTATTCACAAGTTTTCTATAAGAATCAATTTATTTTTAAACATTCCCATTTAAAATTTACCATTTCAAATTAACCATAGACAATGAAAACACACACAGTATACCATGATCCATCATAACCAAACCATAAAGAAAATGGAAATAACTCATAATAAAAAAAATGAAAAATTCCAAGTCGATAAAAACACACAACAATGAAAGAAGAGATTGAAGTAAAGATTCATTCAAGAAAGAGGATATATCAATTAAGTAGTGATCAAGGGGTTGAGAGACCTAGATAGTTGAATAAATGATGTGACTATTTGATACGAGTAGATTTAATCATGCCTATAAACTACTAAATATCTTGAAGATTATGTTCATGAGTAGAATGGGTAATCCATTGTTTCATGCAGGGATATCAACATAAAGTGGTGCATAAGAAACTTAGAGATTAGGGAGATATTTTATTTTAATCATACCTTTTTATTGGTTAGTGGGAAGATGAATTCATTGGTGGGACTCTAGAGTAGGATCATAGTGGGTCTCTATTCTTATAGGATTGAGAGGTCCTTAGTGTAACCACTTGGGTTTATAGTGGAGAATCCGAAACTAGGGTGACTAACCAATCATGAAAAGGAGTAGGTATTTGAGTCTGAACCTTTTAAAACCTTGGGATGTGATGGCAACCGTAGTGATTAATTCAAGTAGAAAAAGTAAGCAGGTCTTTGAAAATATGAAAGACCAGATATATAATGAAGAACTTCATCGAAAGGAGGCATCTTCTAGAAATTCATATAGTGTGGAAGGAAGGAGAGAGTTCCACAACACAGAAATGTTAGAGAAAAGGGAAATCAGAATATGTTGGAGTGGGAGTTGCTCAGAGGAAGATAGTACCACTCCACCCCCTATCCCCCACTCCTGCCCCACCACTCCACAACCACCCACATCCCCTACTCCACTACCCCCCTGCATCAGCCCCATCCCCCTACTGCAGCCCCCCCCCCCACTGCAGCCCCCCCTTCCGCAACCCCCCCCCACTCCACTCTATTACCCCCCACTCCACTCCACTACCCCCACTCCACTGCCCCCTCCCCCCATCCCCTACTCCATTGCCCCCCTGAAGTAGAAATGATAACTTCATCTAAGGCAGTAAAAAATAGGTAGAAGAAAGAGGTAAATAAGAGGATACAATTTATTAATAATGAAAGGGATCTACCACTTATAGGATAAAAAGATCACCCTCAACCCGAAGTTTCTACATTTGGAAGTAAAACTGAGAGACATGGAATCAAAAAAATCTAGATCTTCCCAAATAATTGAGAAGATTACTTCCACCACTCAAGATTTATAAATGATATTTCCATTAAAATAAACTCATGATAGTGATAATGTGAGTTTGTTAATTTGTGTAGAAGGTTCCACCTCATACTTAGTGAAAAAGGTACCCTACAACTAGGTAAACTCAGCTAACACTGAATCTGGATTATCAGGAAATGAAGGAAAAAAGTAAAATTCTGTACAAATGTGAAACATTTAAAAATCTTGGACACCTAAGGATATTTCAAGAAATGATTTGAGAATTTATAAGAAAATATTCCCCCCAAATAGTCCCTAAAAGTATGGTGTTCCAACCCAAGAACAACAAGCATTTATGATTATACAGACTGCACCTACAAGAAAAAAATCAAGACTAATTGGAAGACATTGGCGATGCTAGAGATTTAAGAATATATCCATTTATTATTAGCATAATAGATTAGTATGTAAAATTTCAATAAGGAATGAATAAAGGGGTATAAAATTTAAAATAAAGGGAGAAATTAATGGAGTGAAATAGTCATAGAATACCAATATCTTCATGTAAGGAGCCCACGAGCTAGCGCAAGTGTCTGGGTGTCAATGAAACACCACTTGGGAAAATTTTTTCCCACAAACAAATAATTAAAAACAGCAACGAAAAATAAATAAAATTTTGGGGCTGGGGTTTTTGGCTTTTGTGGTTGGTGTCTGTGGCTGGTTTGGGCTGGAGTGGCTAGTGTGGGTTGGAATGTAGGTGGTAGGGGGCTAGTGAAGGATGGAACAGGTGGTATGTGGTTGTTTTGTAGGTGGCAGGGGGGATGGTGCGGGCTGTAATGCAGGAGGTTGCAGGATGGATAAGTGATCCAAATTTTCCTATTTAACCCAACATGGTTTTATCAAAACTTATTTCAAAAAGAACATTCATTCATTAAAACATCATTTTTACCCAGGAGGTTTTGAAAAAATCATCTAATAAAGAGAAATGTTAATTTTTTATAAAACCATTTAAACACAATTATAGATTTTGGAAAAACATTTCTAAAATTTAAATACTTAAAAAGCATCTATTTTAAAAGTAAATTCAGATTCAATACTTTAAAATATTCTAATTATGCTTTATTAATATCACTTTAAAACCTGGAAAATAATTAACACTATCCCTTTTTCTAATGGAATTGAAAAAAATACCAAAAATAGGTTATCATTTTAAAACAAAAACATTTTAGACACTTTTCCAAATACAAATATCATTATAAAAGTATTCTCAAGTATTATTATTGTCCAAGATTTACTATGATGTGCCTCAAGAACTTAGATGGTCCTTGTATAATACAAGTAGCAAGCTTCACCCTCATCTCCAATGTTGTCTACAGGTGACTAAATATTTTAATGAGAGACTCAATCCAGATTTTTTTGATTCCATGTCTCTCAGTTTCTAGATTTGGAAGTAAAACTGAGAGACATGGAATCAAAAAAATCTAGATCTTCCCAAATAATTGAGAAGATTACTTCCACCACTCAAGATTTATAAATGATATTTCCATTAAAATAGACTCATGATAGTGATAATGTGAGTTTGTTAATTTGTGTAGAAGGATCCACCTCATACTTAGTGAAAAAGGTACCCTACAACTAGGTAAACTCAGCTACACTGAATCTGGATTATCAGGAAATGAAGGAAAAAAGTAAAATTCTGTACAAATGTGAAACATTTAAAAATCTTGGACACCTAAGGATATTTCAAGAAATGATTTGAGAATTTATAAGAAAATATTCCCCCCAAATAAACCCTAAAAGTATGGTGTTCCAACCCAAGAACAAAAAGCATTTATGATTATACAGACTGCACCTACAAGAAAAAAATCAAGACTAATTGGAAGACATTGGCGATGCTAGAGATTTAAGAATATATCCATTTATTATTATCATAATAGATTAGTATGTAAAATTTCAATAAGGAATGAATAAAGGGGTATAAAATTTAAAATAAAGGGAGAAATTAATGGAGTGAAATAGTCATAGAATACCAATATCTTCATGTAAGGAGCCCACGAGCTAGCGCAAGTGTCCAGGTGTCAATGAAACACCACTTGGAAAAATATTTTCCCATAAAAAAATAATTAAAAACAGCAACGGAAAATAAATAAAATTTTGGGGCTGGGGTTTTTGGATTTTGTGGTTGGTGTCTGTGGCTGGTTTGGGCTGGAGTGGCTAGTGTGGGTTGGAATGCAGGTGGTAGGGGGCTAGTGAAGGTTGGAACAGGTGGTATGTGGTTGTTTTGTAGGTGGCAGGGGGGATGGTGCGGGCTGTAATGCAGGAGGTTGCGGGATGGATAAGTGATCCAAATTTTCCTATTTAACCCAAAATGGTTTTATCAAAACTTATTTAAAAAAGAACTTTCATTCATTAAAACATCATTTTTACCCAGGAGGTTTTGAAAAAATCATCTAATAAAGAGAAATGTTAATCGTTTATAAAACCATTTAAACACAATTATAGATTATGGAAAAACATTTCTAAAATTTAAATACTTAAAAAGCATCTATTTTAAAAGTAAATTCAGATTCAATACTTTAAAATATTCTAATTATGCTTTATTAATATCACTTTAAAACGTTGAAAATAATTAACACTATCCATTTTTCTAATGGAATTGAAAAAAATCCCAAAAATAGGTTATCATTTTAAAACAAAAACATTTTAGACACTTTTCCAAATACAAATATCATTATAAAAGTATTCTCAAGTATTATTATTGTCCAAGATTTACTATGATATGCCTCAAGAACTTAGATGGTCCTTGTATAATACAAGTAGCAAGCTTCACCCTCATCTCCAATGTTGTCTACAGGTGACTAAATATTTTAATGAGAGACTCAATCCAGAGATTCGCTACCTGAGGGCCTCCCTCCCCATTATCTATGGTTGGGTAATGTATCAAGAACTCTATCTAGGTATCATACATTGAATTCCAATGGGACCGCGAACCGTCACGGGGTGTCATCCTAGAGTAGGGCCAAATCGCGCCGTGACCACGGCGTGACCGCGGCGTGACCACAGTGTGTTGGCCCGGTCCAATGACATCCACGAGGAAGAATCTTCCGGCCAAGTGTGAAGGGAGTGAGAGGAGGCGGGGTAACATTCTGGTCATCACCCCGCTGACAAATTTTGTGATTAGTCTATCTAAACATTGATCACAAGACTCATGGAATACTATCGCAGAGCTAATCATCCGTCAGATTCCACATTATTGTAGAAATATCCAACTACACTATATGAGGTGTGTGTTGTTTAGTATTATCACACAGAAAAAAAGATAATGTAGAAACATTTCCTCTACAAGGGTCAAAACACTCATCAGATCAGCAGGATCATAAAAATATCAAACTCTGAAGGACAATGATAAGTACAAAATAGAAAACCATACATAAATGGTTTCATAAAATTTGTTGAGAATGTTAATTAATCATATTTTAGTATAAAAGCTTTTATTATTATTTTTATCAATCATGTTATATAATTTCATATGCAATTAATGAATCCATAGAATGGAAAAATCAGGATAGGACTCCACTCTTATAAAACATTGAACCAAGTGGTCCTAGCATGAAGTGGGGAGGACTAGTGATCATATAGAGTTTTTAAGTATTATTGAAATTTTATTCTACTTACCAATGTCTATACTAGATATCAAAATTTTGATTACTCTTTATACAGGATTCCAAATAAATCCTATGTAGTTTTCCATCAAATTATAGAAACCAATCTTATGTTATAAAAAACAGACTCTTGATACGAGATTGTGGTATGATAAAGATATATATTTTATATTAGTTGTTTTTAAAAGTCATACTATGTAGTTGAAACTACTGATTATGAGTAAAATTATGTAGGTGTATTACTTATCAATGGTATATGCATTTCTTGGAACTCTAATAATAAAACTTCAGTCACATTGAGAACAATAGAATTTGAGTATGTTTTAAAATCTTAGGATGCAACACAAATCTTATGGGAGAATTCATATATGTAAAAAATTAGATGTGCATCGAGGCCAGGAAAACACCCCAAATGGTGTTAAGATGAAGCTTATGGTGGGGAGAACCATAAGCCTGACAGGTGTTAAACAATGACATCATCAGTGTTTTTTGATATATAGGCTCGGGTAAAAGGGATAAAAGTTATACTTAGTGAAAAAAGTTCCTAACTATAATTCACCATTATTAGTGTTGAGTATGCCCTAAATTAGTCCTTTCATCCAGTACACATATTTATTAAATTGATTGATTAAGATAACATTCAAAAGTTTAATAGTAGTTAGACATGTAATGGTCATGCTTGGTAACCTTGCACTATATTGGATTAACCAATGGAAATGATGATTGCTAATCGATATTATTGTTGAATAATTGTTGATAAATAATATCTAATTATAGATTTATAGTATATGGAAATATGGATTTGAAAAAAATTACATTATTGTATAATTTGGACCTGTGGGGGTTATTTATTTTATAAATAAAAACATAATTCATACCTGCAAGTAAAAACCTACAAAATTCAGAATTGAATTCAGAATTTAGAATTGAATACATAACTTCAAGTATAACACATAATTCATACCTGCTATTAAATACATATAGAATTCATAATTGAATACATACCTTCAATTACAACACATAATTCATACCTGCAAGTAAATACATAATTGAATACATACCTGCAAGTATAACACATAATTCATAACTGCAAGTAAATACATAAAAAAATCAGAATTCAAAATTGAATACATACCTGAAAGTATAACATATAATTCATACATGAAAGTAAATACATAAAAAATTCATAATTGAATTTAGAATTCAATACCTGAAAGTATAACCCATAATTCATACCTACACGTAAATACATACAAAAGTCAGAATTCAGAATTGAATACATACCTACAAGTATAACACATAATTCATACTTTAAAGTAAATACATACAAAATTCATAATTGAATTAAGAATTCAATACCTGAAAGTATAACACATAATTTATAAGGTAAATAAATACAAATAGAAATGAATTCAGAATTAAATTCAGAATTCAGAAGGCAATTACCCTGTGCAATACAGAATTCTGAATTGAATTCTGAATTGAATACATACAGAATTGAATTATGAATTATGAAAAATATATATTCAGAATTGAATAAATACCTACAAGTATAACACATAATTCATACCTACAAGTAAATACATATATAATTCATAATTTAATACATATCTTCATGTATAACACATAATTCATACCTGTAAGTAAAGACATATAGAATTCAGAATTGAATACGTACCTGCAAGTATAACACATAATTCATAACTTAAAGTAAATAAATAATTGATTAAATACATGAAAGTATAATACATAATTCATAACTACAATTAAATACATGAAAAATTCATAATTGAATTAAAAATTCATAATTGAATACATACCCGCTAGTAGAACACATAATTCATACCTGCATGTAAATACATAAAAAATTCATAATTGAATTCAGAATTCAGAATTGAATACATACCAGCGAGTATAACACAGAATTAATACCTGCAAGTAAATACATAGAAAATTCAGAATTGAATTTAGAATTCAATACCTGAAATTATAACACATAATTCAGAAGGTAATTAAATACATACAGAATTGAATTCAGAATTGAATTCAGAATTCGGATGGCAATTACCCTGTACAATACAGAATTCTGAATTGAATTCTGAATTGAATACATACAGAATTGAATTATTAATTATTAATACAATGCATTCATAATTTAATACATAATTATGTATGTGTTATACAAAATTATGAATACATACATAATTCTAAATTATGTACAGTGTATTCAATTCAGAATTTCAATACATATAGAATTGTGATGAAGCTATGACTAATGATGTGATCATGGACCAATATTCTGAGTTTTCCCACCTATATATTTGTGGTTAGTGTGATGTCTTTGTAAAATATTGATTTTACATGAACATGGAAGAGGAAGTCTTTACTTCCTCATTCTGGTGTATGGAATATGTCATTTAGCAATTCGAAGATGAAGTATAAGCACCTCCATGGGAAATTGTTTGTGGTGTTATTTTGGGATTCAAATGAAATAGTATCACTATAATGTATTTAGTATAGGGATCTGGGACACCCAAATATATTTTTCCCAAATCCACCATGCATATTTTCAAGATATGGGGATATTTGATATCTTAGGAAATATTGTGAGCAATTCACATGCATGAGAAATGATGGTGCATCTGACTAAGTGATGAAATCAGAATTAAAGAGAAGTGTGCTAAGATTGGATGAGTTATGGTCTCATGGTTGAGTAATAAGACATTTTTAGAAAGAAATGTTAATACAAGTCAAAAAAGAAAACTCAAATTTTCTACCCACTATAGTTTTATTGGTTTGGGTGTTATAAACTATGAAAAATCAAAGTACAACATAGAGGAAAATGAAAAACCCAACATAATAACTATTGGGTGTTAAAAAATGAAACTAAACTCAATAGAAAGTACAATTTGAAAAAAATAAAAATGTAAAAATAATGCATGGAGATTTAGATAAAAGCATGAAATGTCCAGAAGCATCAATTTGACACATGCAAGAAACAAAGAACATATAACACATCCTGTTTCACAACACACAAACTCTTAACCTGGTAATTAATCATTTAGGATCTATCCCCATGCCTCATTCCCATCCTAATATCCATCTAAACCTTATTAGTGTTATGTCACATATATATGGACCAAACCATCACATCGACATCACCAAACACAATGAAATAAGCTGAAATAAATGGAGGAAGAAAAGATAAATCAGTCACAACGTACCGATTTGAAGTGAAAGAAAAAAAATTACTTAATTCAAAGATAAATCACTGGTTGGGAAATAGGGTTCATAGCTTGGAGAGGTTTCATTTAGGGAAAAATTTTAGAGACAAGTTCTGTAGGAAGTTCACTTGGGAATTAAGGTTGAAAACCTAGAGATATCTGTTCGAGTGGGAGTGACTCATGAATCAGTCGGGAAGTAGGGTTCGAGGAGATCTCTATCGGAGGAGGATGAGATATCTGCTCATGAATTGGTTGGGGAGTAGGCTTTGAGGATATATCTATCGGAGGAGGAGGAGATATGTGCTCGAGAATCGGTCGGGAAGGAGGGTTCTGTTGGAGGAGATCTATTGATAATTGGGGTTTTTTTCCAACAGTTATTAAAAACCGTTGGTAAAGGATTGATATTCCAATGGTTAAGAAAAACTGTAGGAATAGGTTTGAAAATTCTATATCTTTCCCAACGGTTCAACAAAACCATAAGGATAGGTTTAGAATTTGTATACCTTTCCTAATGGTTTAGCAAAACCGTTGGGAAAACCCAATTTATATTAGATATACCTATGGTTCACTAAAATCGTTGGGAAAAAAGTGCTGGTAAAGATTGTATTTCCACCAGTGTTACTTTATCCACTTTTGAAAGACTAATATTTTCAATATTAAAATGGGAAAATAAGTTTGCTTCTTACTATTGGTGGGATTCAATATCAGAGGTAAAATCTTATACTTCATCACCCATATCATACAAGTCTCTTTGTTTTACATGAGAATCTACACTCCACTCTTAAACCATGAAATCTTTCACATAATATACAATTTTTTCTTATGATGATAAGATATACAGATCATGTATTACATGGTCACCAACACCCATCAGGTGAGAAAAGTTCACAGAAGTAAATTGAAAGGAATCTATTTTAACATCCTTGGTAATATCGACCAACTTGAATTTGAATAAAACAACTAAAAAATGTATGTGTTAGTTTAACTTGATAATATCAGTCAACATTCCATAGTATTCCACTTCAGAAAACATTAATATGCCACTATTCTATGTTTTCAAACCATATTCTCGATCAACTATATGGAATCTAAATCTATTCGCATTGTAAGCGTTGAACTTTATAGATTGTTTTAGAGGACCTCAAGCAACAAACTTCAAATATTATAACAACTCTTCTCGAGTCTCAGTATTCATGATCTAAAAAAATTAATATACATTATTATATTTACAAAATATATGTATCAACCTAATATTCATATTGATTTATATATTTATGAACATACACATTGTGAAAACCATTCTATAAGCTCTTTATTAATATCTTTTGTTATATCTTTCCCATTTAATGTTCTTGATCTCATTAAACTATTTGTTTGTATCCTCAACTCTTTAATAAATGGATCAGAAATTTCACTATTCAGCAACACATATCTATGTGCCTGTAATAAATCCATTTCTGTTAGTGTAACATTTGAGATCTTTTCGACTAATCGGCCAATATTTGGAAATATTTTTGATTTCCCATGTATTTTAGATTGAGTCGACGTGTCGTCAATACATCCAACTTAATTGAATCTTGTCTCAATATTATCCTAGTATCTAGAAAAAAATGTAAGAAACTTCTTTTCCAAATAGACTTCAGAAATAGAGCCTTCATGATGAGCATTATTTTTCACATAATATTTCAAATGCCTAAGATATCTGTGAAATAAAATAAAAAAACATAATTATGTATTTAACAAAGTGAAAATAATTGTTTACTGAAATTAAAAACATATAAATAAAGTACCTCTAAATTGGATACATCCATTGATAATGTATGGGGCCTCCTAATTTAGCTTTCTCAACCAAATGCATAGTTAAACACATCATGACAGTAAAAAACGACGGAGGAAAGATCGTCTCCATTGCACAAAGTGTCAATACAAATTTCTCATGAAGGTTGTAAAGATGAAATGGATATATATTTTTCTCACATATTGGTATGAAAAATGTGTATAATTGGAGCACAAAAGAAGTAAACTTTTCAGGTAATAATGTAGGTAATTCCAATGGAAGTAACTACTATAACAAAATATCTGAATCGTGGCTTTTCAATCCATGTATCCTATAATGCTTTTAGTCAACACACCTTGAGATGTTACTTGAATACCCATCATACACCTTCACATGTTTTAAAATTCGAAGAAATGTATCTTTATCCCTATTTTTCATTGCAAAAATTGGCGGATCATACTTTCCATTCTCATCTGGACAGAGATCATGCTTTATGTTCATTTCTTGTAAGTCTTTCTGAGAATTGAGATGATCCTTTGACTTTCCATGATCATTAAGAAATGTTAAGATCATATTGTCACAAAAATTCTTCTCAATATGAATCACATCAGGATTATTTCATAACAAATTAAATTCCCAATACAGAAGTTTGAAGAATATATTTTTTCTTCCACTGTTGCATTCCGATTTCATTTGAGAATGCAATTAGAACTTGTTTCCCACTATCATTAAAATTATGCACCTTAACCAATTCTGTTTCAACATTTAAATGATCTGCCAATATTTCCGAACCTATTAACAATTCTGGAGGTGGTCTACAATCAATGAAACCATTGAATTGTGTCTTATTCAGCCAAAATCTAGGAGATGCATCGAGAAATATTCAATGACACAAGAAGCACCATTATCTACTATGAGGTAGTCGTTCGGGCTCAAAATCAAAGTTACAAACATGATAAGTAAAACCCATGTAAGTGTTCTAACTAGATAAATTCTCTAGTCCAGAGAAGTCACTAATGGTTCACATTAGATCAACTTGAATTTTGAACATTTTTCTAGAAGATGCATCATATGTTTCAACCCCCTTCCTCCATAACATTTATAATTCTTAAATTAAAGTCCTCCAGTATACATCAATATCATTTCAAGAAATTGTTTTCTGGAATAATCATCAAAATGATAAAAGGTGTTTGTTTCATACACATCCATAAAGGTAGATTTTAAGGAATCAAAACAACTGAAGAAATTATATAACTAGAACTCAATGTCCCAAATGGGTTGAATCCATCAACAACCAATCCCAATCGAACAATACTAGGATCATATAAGAAATATGGATGTAATTAATCAAATGTCTTCCACCATTTTGAATCTCTTAGATGTATCATTAACCCATAATTTGTATTATCTACAGAATGCCACTTCATGTGTTCGAAAGATTTCGACTACATGAATAATATTTTCAATCGAGGATTTAATGAAAATTAAAGAAAAACCTTTGCAGGTGTGTTCATTTTATTATTCTTTATGGTAGTATGTTGATTCAGACTTCCAAAACCACCCATGTACTTCCATCAAGAAGAAGAACATTTCTTGCAATCCTGTCTTATTGAATCTTATCCCCAATAAAGCATACAATCATTGGGACATATATTATTTTTTATATAAATCAGACCAACCTTGTTAACAACATTTTTCATATCATAAAAAGTCTCAAGGATCTTTTCTTCAATAAATGCATCACACAATAATTCCAATATCATGGACATCACCTCATTTATAATTCCACATTGTCATTTGATATGGTACAACTTTAGCAGAAAAGAATGTTTTGAATATTTCCAACATCCATTATACCACTCCTAATTTCCATTATCAACTAAACCATGAAATGAATATGTCTACTCAGTGAAGTTTTCTCTTATCTTAGTCTCCACAAAATCAAGAGTAGGTTCTAATGATATGTTACAATCTTGATCTGGTTTTCATATAGTCCCAAAAACATCTCTTTTCACACTGCATTTGTATCACACTCAACTGGTTTTTATGATATGTTTTGATGTCGATGTTGGCATCTTTCAATTCCAAATGCATCATTTATAAGGTTTTGATTTTATTTTCCATTTTCTATGAAGTTAGGAGCTCATTCTATGGATTTACATCAGTGCTCAACCTTTCTCTAACGTTTGATTATTTGTGTCAAATCCAACACAAATATTGAGCAGAGAATTTCTTCAATATCTAGTGTTCATAAACTCCATCTCTCTTCAACCATCTTCTATATTTACATTTACTACATGGACATATTATTTTCCCATCAATAGATCGATTAGAAATTTCAAAATCTAAAAACTCTTCTAAACCATTAGCATACTGAGGTGTGTTCCTTAGTAATGTGATCCATCTTTTATCCATATATATCACAATGTGCGTAAACATTATTAAAATAAAATTAAAACACATAAATATTACTAAATAGGAAAATAAATTCATATATTCTAGTTGAAAAAATATAAATATGTTAAATAAGGTTTTCCTATATAAATTCATAAGAAGGGATCAATAATCAATTTTCATAAATCCTTGAGTTCAATCACCAAAATTATAAAAAATTATATTTATGAAGCGATCAATCATGTAACATAAATTCCGTGATCTTAAATACTTTTGAACTCCATATATGTTTTTTACACTTTAATTAATTGAATCCCATTTTAAAATTATAGTTAAATTCATTCATTTATATGTCATGAAATTAATATATACCAAATATGGTGCATGCACATGGGCCTCATTATATTGATAGAGGAGATGGAACATTAAAATAAAAACTTCTGTAAGAAATATATATTCCATAAAAACTCAATCATAGCAGAAAAATGAAATAAAAAAAATCATACACCCATGGAAACTAGAACTTACCATTGAAAAGGTTTTAATGACTCACCTATGTATGGTCTATAATAGAATTCGATAATGTCCTTAGATTCCCCTATTCCATCTATAAAATTTATGAAATGAACTAAATTCTATGATGTCACATTGTAAGTCCCCATTTTAGAATCATCATATGAGATGAGGTTTGATATACCTCAAGCATTCCAACACATATGCAAGTTGCTGCAAACATGTTGCAAGGTGCAAGGTACTAATCCATATTCTATGGTGGGAAAATACATCAAATTAGAGTATACTATAATGGAAAAATAACCAAGACCAATACCACATATCAGTGTAAAAAATAAAATAAAAAAATTTATATAATAAATGACATGACTAATTCATATTGTCATACAAACACTAATCACCCAAGGGATGTTGAAAAATATAAAATAAACCAAAAAAATAAAACACCAGAAATGTAGTCCTACATACATCCTCAGGCCTCAAAACACAATACCTAAAAATATTCCTCAAACATTATAAAACCTATCAACTGCATGTGATGTGCTTAGATGAAGTCTAAATATAAGGCATTCATGCACATAGGGGTTTCAGGGGGGTGGGGGTGGGGGGGGGGGGCTCGTGGGTGTCAGGGGCGGGGGAAAGTGTTATGTTTGTTAAATTTTTTAACTATTTAGTGGTGGTTTACATAAAAAACCATGCAATTATTTTTAAAAAAATTTAAGTACAGTTTTGTAAACCACTGCTAAACAACCACTGCTAAACGCTCAGTTTGGTGTAGTGTATGGATTTCAACTAACTGAAAACACTAATAATTTTAACCAAAATATTGTTATGTTTTCATTATTTCAAACTAACTATAAAAATATTTTCTATTTATATAGTGTTTCTAACAATATTTTTTTTCAAACAATTTTTTTACATAAAAAGATATTATGTACCATGAAAATGAAAGGGATGAGTAGTTTTTATAGTTAAAATAGACAAAAAATAAGACAATAATGCTTATATTAAAATTTAATATGGTAATTCGAAGACATCAATGTGTGTGGGAAATAGTAAAAGTTTACTTTGTAACATACCTAAATAATTTAATACTAAAGTGTTACTTGTTGGGAACCCCAAAAAATTTCCATTTCATAATGAAGATTTTAAAATGATTATGGAATTCTAAAAAATTTTTGGCCAAACATTCATTCCTACTAAATTAAATCCAAATACATATTATAAGGATGCAGTGAATTTATACACTTGTTTTTCTAAAGTCTACATAAAAATTTTATTTTGGTTTCTATGAAACCTATCAATATATATTTGTATAGCATATGGTTTTTACATTTATTACACACTCATGTAGTGAAACTATCATATTAATTATTCAAATCACACATGGTCCCTAGTTAACAAGTAATCAAATTACAAATTATTAAATGTTTTATTTCGTTTAAGGATTAGATCTTCATGTATAGATAAATAGACTATTAACATGAATCAAACATACAATGGGTGTTGTTGTGTGTTGAGAGTTAGTGTGAGTACTATTAAATTGAAACACTTTCTATTGACATGGGAAGCTCATGGAAAATTTTATGTTCAATGTTTTCAATTTAACATGAGAATTTGAATTCAGGTAAAAATTCTATAAAATAATAATTTATTGTGAAAATTGGGATTTAGTTATTTTAATTATTCCTGTACACTTTGATTTAGGGAATCAATTATAGAGAAAAATACTTGACCGATAGGATACACAACTTCATACCTCGATATATAGTATGAAATAAAACTGTAATAGAAGGTTTCTATGATTTATGTTGAATTTAATAAAAATATCACGTGTAATAAGACCTAGTATAAATGAATTTAAAATCATAAATGATACCAACCAATTAATGATAATTAAAAATAAAATATAATTGGTATCATAGAGAGGATAATTCCAAATGATAATCTCAAAATCATACAAAACCATATCATTGAGCACGAAATAATGAAAATCATAAAATAAAAAAAATAGGAAGGACACCTATAAATGAAGTGGAGAGTGGACATACATAAAAAATAGATCTATAAATAGTGTGTTATTTACCTTAGTACCAACCATGACAGTTTGGCGACACACGATATCGATAATAAATGAACACCCCTAGGCTATCCATGTTGCTCAATATTTTGAATTGAAATATGGATATGATAATAGCCCAATAGAAATCATCACATTGAGAAAATCAAAATTTTCACATTTTTCTATTTCTTAAGTGATATGCAGAGACACATGCATCCACAGTTATTATAATAACATTATTTGGTCATTCAAGAATTTAAATTGAAAATGAAGCAGAATTAAAAGAAGGAAAGTATACAACTATCCCAAGTATAATGTTTTATGTGGTCATAACGTTTTCATAAGTTGCACCAACACCACCGTCAAATGGGTCAGGTTCTAATGAATTTTTTTTCACCGAGTGATAATAAATCCATGATGCTACATTATTTGGCATCAACTTTATAAACCTAAAAGTGTTTATTATTCTATGTAATAATGAAATTATGGAATGTATTGAAAGGAATCACTAAACTAGGTCCTTTATATTGATATTATAGGGGGTTAGGAAGATATTTCTAAGTGTCCTCCAATGGGTCCTATACCTTGAAATATGAGAAAGGAACAACACCATGAAAAAACCAAAAATAAAATTATTAAGTGTATTAACTTCACTGGAACTACTTCCCTGTTAGTGAAGTCATCAAATTGTGTCATTACATACCAATTATAGACAAAACACCCATCATAATGGGGAAGGATAACCATGATTAGATTAAATCATCACTAAATATTATCAAAAATTGAGTATACCAGTGTATAGAGTGCTAATAACAATACAGAAGGAGGTGAAGTGGAATCAAAATTTAAATCCCAACTCTACTTTTGAGGGTTGGTGAGGTGGGGGTCGGGATCGATGACAAGGGTTGGCGAGGGACGACGAGGCGAGGTACGATGAGGGCTGAAGAGGAAAGGTGAGGTGAGGCGCGGTGAAGTGAGGCACAAAGAGTGGCAGTGATGGGAAGCGTAGGGCGACGACGGGCAGCAACGGGTAGTGACGAGGCTCGGGCTTTAGGGAGTCGATAGGGTAGTGGGGTCAGGGGTGTCGGGGGGGGGGGTCAGGGGTTTTGGGGTAGTGGGAAAGTGTTGCGTTTGTTACATTTCTTAACTGTTTAGCAGTGATTTATATTAAACCACCATGAAATTATTTTAAAAATGTTTTTTGGTGGTTTTGTAAACCACCGCTAAAAAAAGCCGCTAAATGTTCAGTTTGGTGTGGTGTAATATCCATGTATATTAAGATTGGGTCGCTATAATTCAAAATCTAAAGTAATTAGATGAATGTTAAAAAGACCAAAAAAACAAAATTTTTATGCTTCTGAACATAAAATATGGTGTTTACATTAAGATATGAAATTAGTGGGAGCATGAGATGATGAAAAGAAGTTTGCAAGAGTTAGTTACTATTGTGATCCCATTTGATACAATAAGTTCAATATTTTTTCACATAATTCACTATTAATGTGTACACACCATACTGATGTGTTTTTGTTATGTATATTCAATTATAAACAACATATCAGTACTACAAATTTGGCCTTTAATATTGCTAGAATAACCTTTATCGGCGCTAGAGAATCACTCACTACTGGAGAAAGAATAAAAGGATAAGTCATTTATCAGCTCTTATAGAAGCACTGATAAAGGGGAATAATGCAGTGCACTTTAAAAACACACCGCAACACCAAAAATACTAATAAATTAGAAAAATAAAGTATGAATATAGAATATAAATGAAGAGAAAACAATCTAGGCTCATTTGCTTGGTTTTGGATATGTGACATGTGTTTTAAACAAAAATGATACTTATATTTTGAAAAAATGAACTAAGAGTCATACCGGTCACACCATACATCGTATCGAGGTGCAGCTGATTCATACACATCTCAAATTACTTATTAATCATTTTTCAAATGCATCAAAACAATCCGAATGTGTTCTCAGTTTTGAGTATATTTCATATCTTTTTTACTAAAATTTCATTTTAAACTAGAAACATGCACTTTGACTCATAGCTATAACATAGTGTGTTAGTTTGATATGATGCCAATTCCTTCACATAAAAAATGACTTATGAATCATTTTCATAAATTATAAATACAATCCAATCAAGTTTTCTCAGTTTTTTGTGAGTGAAACTTTTGGAACTAAAATTTTGATTATAAAACGATAACAGACACATTGATCCATATCGGACGCATCATGTATGATATTGAGGTGAAGCTAATTTACACACATCAAAAATGACTTATGGATCATTTTAATAAAGTATAGAAACATTGTAAATGTGTTTTATCAGTTTTGAGTAGGTGAGTTACACTTTTTACTAAAATTGATGTCAATATTAAATAAAAAGACACAATTGGAGCCATATTGATCACACCATGTGTCAGATTGAGGTGAGGCTAATTTTTACACATCCCAAATGGATTATGGATTGTTTACATAAAGTATAAATATAATCTGAATTTGTTTACTTTGTTTTGAGTATGTCATTTGACTTTTTTACTAAAAATTCATTTTAAACTGGAAACACACACTTTGACTCATACCGATCACATTGTGTATCAGTTTGACGTTAGACTAATCCATTCAGGTCAAAAATGACTTATGAATACATTTAATAAATTATCAAGAAAATACGAGCATGTTTTCTTGGTTTTCAGTGAGTGACATTTTTTGAACTAAATTGTTAATTTTAAACTGATAGTGGACACATTATGTAATACCGGGAACATCACGTATCATATTGAGGTGAGTCTAATTATTACATGTCAAAAATTAATTATAGATCATTTTCTTAAAGTATAAAAACAAATTAAATGTTCTTTCATAGTTTTAGTAGATCAGTTTTCTTTTTATTAAAATTGATGTCATTTTTAAATAAAAAGACCCACTTGGGGTCATACAGGTCACAAATTACATTAGATTGAGGTAATAATTATTCCTACACATCTCAAATGACATATGAATCCTAAAGTATCAAAACAATATGAATTTGTTTTCTAGGTTTTGAGTAGGTCAGTTTTCTTTTTTATTAAAATTGATGTCATTTTTAAATAAAAAGACGTACTTGGAGTCATACTACTCACACTGTGTGTCAGATTTAGGTATGACTAGTTTTTACATATCTCAAATGACTTATGGATCATTTTAATAATGTATCAAAACAATCCAAATTTATTCTCTTTATTTTGAGTATATCAGTTGTTTTTTTTACAAAAATGTCCTTTTAAACTAGAAGCATGCACTTTGACCAACCCTGATCACATCGTGTGTCGATTTGATGTGAGACCAATTCCTACACATTAAAAATAACTTATCAATTGATATCCTAAATTATCAGGAAAATAAAACAATGTTTTATTTGTTTTTAATGATTGATTTTTTTGAACTAAACTATTGATTTTTAACTGATAATGGACACATTGATTCATAGTGGTCACACCGTGTGTTGAATTGAGGTTCGGGTGATTCATACACATCTATAATTACTTATAGATCATTTAACTAAAGTATCAATATAGTTAGAATATGTTTTCTCGGGTTTTAGTATGTTAGTTTTTCTTTTTACTAAAATTAATGTCAATTTTAAATAAAAAGAAGCACTTGAAGTCATATTTGCCAAACCATGTGCCAGATTGAGGTGTGGCTGATTCCTACACATCCCAACGTATAAAAAAAATCCTAACTTCCAATGTAACCACATTTACATTGTATTTTTATACTGAACTACCAACAATACATTTTAAATCGATGCTCTTAGCCGAAAAACCATTCTCATTATTGAAAGTCAGAAGAGCAGTTACTTTCAACAATGAGAAATGTTTTTCAACTAATAACATCAAATCAATATCTAGTGTTAGTAGTTTGACAAAGAATGGAAATGAAAATGTAGAATGTGGTAATATTATAAGAAATAGTCATTTTACCTCTTTTGTGGATTTTGCAGATAATTGAAAGCAAAATATGACTTCATAAAAGATCTGTGAAAATATAACTAAATAAGAATTAGATAAAAATGATAAGAAAATTAACTTACAAGTAATAGATAAAATTATGAATAAATTAATTAAATAAGTAGTAGGAATTCACCTTTTCCTGGCAGTTGTATTAATTATTGACACTTTTCCTTGTTTTCAATATATCAGTTGCAGGATCGAAGTCTAATCCTTCATGAGCATGAGCAGATTTGAACAAACCACCCTAACTCAAACAAAATAATCCACTATTACTAGAAAATAATTTTAATATGAGTAATTTTAAAAAGGAATAAATTAAACATAAATATAAAACAATATATGAATTATATGGATAATAATCTTACTATGAAAAAATTGTTGACCATAGGGACATGCTGATGGTAAATCAAGAATGATGATAAAAAAAAGAAATAGATGTCACCAAAAAACCAATCAATGAGTGAGGAGGATGAAGAGAAAATAAGATACACTGGATTGAAGCTTTGAATCTTATGAGAGAAAGTAAATATATCCTATTCATTTTTTAAAATAAATAAATAAATACACATTAGTTATTCATTATCAAAGGTGAATGTTGCCCATTTGTGAGAATTATATGGATGATAATCAGATATTCCTATGGGTGGAACTAAAAGGCAATGTTAAAGAATGATATTTTTTAGATGGATTAATGTAAAATATATATAGTGTTTATTGGATGTATGATGAAGTAAATAAGGTAATTTTTAGGAATTACTAATGAGTGGGTTATCCTATTAAATATGGATATATTTTTTTATCAACTTTATGAAATAAAATCAAGGCAGAAGTCAATGAATAAAATGTCATTGGTGATCGGAAAGTTTTCATGAAAACTCGAAGAAGTAAGACTCTACAAAAAACATATTTTTCCTATGTAGAGCCTAAATCATTTGGACTGGCTGACAAGGATGATAATTGGATCAACTCTATACACGAGGATCTTGATCTGAATAAAAAAAATGTGACATGATGATCTTGATATGAATTAGAACAATCAAGGCTTCTTACGAATCAAGTTGTTGTATATATTGTTCCAAAAAATGGATATTAGTTTAAAAATACATGATTTTTTAGTTAATTATATGTCTAAATTATATAAAACTCTTAACATAAAAGGTCAATATAATGTATTGCAATGAAACATTTTTTTATGTCATTTAATTGAGATGGATACATCTGTGGGGAATCATATTACTACTAGAAGGACATAAAAAATGGATTTAGGATTATGTTAGTAAACCATAAATTCAATATAATTAAGAATACATTGTGAACATAGCATGTAATTAAATTATTAAATCCAATCTAATAAAGTTTACTCGAACTGGGATTCTGATGTTGTAATGATTTTATCCATGAAAAATAATTTTTATTTCAACAAAATTGATTCTATTAAAACTTATTTATTAAATTTACATAATTAAATGTTAATATATTAATTTATCAAAATAAGTTAAATGTAGTTGTATATGATTTATTATTCAATGATTCAAAATATTCTTTATAATTTAAATAATAGAAAACTTTTCCTGTTAAATAAGTTACATTTCCAAGAAAATATCAAATTTAGAAAAATATTGATCAATAATTAAGGATTGAGAACAATAAATTCTATCATAAATGTACTCTTTTTCTACTCCACATAATGAAAAATTATATTGTTTATTAAAACACCTTGATACTAAGGTTTTTCCAAGAAAATGACTCATTCCAACTATTTATTTTTTGACTATATTTTAATAACCCAAAATCAAAATATCAATTACATTTTATCTCATAATCAGTTTTTTCTGTATAATATAGTTCAAGGATTATAGAACCTTAAACCTCTATGATTTTTATATTTATATAATTTAATTCATATTATTTAAATTCAAATTGAAATATTTCAAAAATAAAAACTGAAAACATTATATTTTTCAAGAAGTAGTTAAATAAATAAGATAACAAACCAAACATATATAATGTTTTTTTTCATTTGATTTTACAGATTCATCAGAATAATTTGATTGTTACATTTCATAAGTTACCTCTAAATCCGTCCCAAGCCTCATGAAATAGTTCAAAGCCATCATAAATAAATCCATTAATTTTACACCATATTTCAGTGCTCATTATCCTAGAAAAAAATTCATGAAAAAAACATTGTATTGTTGTTTCCATGTCTCAGATAGTTCATCATCCATTTTTAGAAAAAACATATATAATTACCTTTCAAATAGAAGGGGATAACCCTATATTTCATCTCCTCCTCAGTCAACCCTCTCAGTTCCAATTTCTGCATGGCATAATATAAGACCCCAATGGTGTCAGATATTTCATCATCCAAGTGATTTGCAATGTAATACTGCAAACCAATGACAACACTGAACACTATGCGGATGAATTTTTCAAAATTGGATGATTAAAAAGAGGTAAATGTCATGGAATATAGGTATTGGGAGCCTATTATACCTCACAAAAACATGACCAAACATTGGGTTTGATATATTTCAAGTAGCACAATACCAATGTTGTCTCAATGAGACCCACATGATATCAGGGAGGGCGATAGTTCAATATATTTAAAAAATGAATTTTGGGTTGTTTTATTATAGGATAATGCAACTAGAATTGTTGGGATATGCGGATATGGGATGATAAGATTTAGTGGATAACCATGGGAAATTAGAGATATAGAAAAAATCTGATTTCATTCGAGTCATGGTTGCATTCAACCCTTGAATTGCTCGAGACATGGATTCGAGCCTTGGAATAGTTGGAGCCTTGATTCTAGGAAAGATTAGAGCTTGGATTAAACCATGAGGAATGCTGAAAGTAGGTCACTTTCTTGGATAGATTCAGATATTGTGAACTGGTTTGTGATGGTTAGGGTTCTTAAAATAGATAGTGACACTTTTATCAGCGTGAAAAAAACACAGATAAAATATCTTTTATGAGCGCTAAGTTAATAAGTGCCGATAAAATTAATATTTATCAGCACTAATATTTTAGCACTGATAAATACTTATAATAACTTTAAAAAAATAATTCTTTTTTATAAAAATAAAAATAAAAATATATAATTATAATTCTTATAATAATATTTTTTATAAAATAATAATTCTGTAATTATTTTAATATATAATTATTTATTTATAATTATTAAAATACTTTAAAAAAATAATATTTATATTATTATATATATTTATATTATTATATATATATATATAAACATAGTAAATATATTCATTATTTAAATAAGTTTGTTATAATTTTATAATTATTTATTTATAATTATATAAATAATTTTTGAAAAATATTATTTATTTATTTATAATTATAAATCTGTAAAAATAGTAAATACAAATTTATGAATATATTTATTTATAAATATATTTTTACAAATGTAATTTTAACATTATTAACGAATATTTAATCTTAAGTTCATACATGTTAAAAATGAGTAAAATTGATTAATTAAAAATGAGTACAATATTGAAAATTTTGATAAATTTGATTAATATAAATCATTAAAAAAGGGATATATATTGCAATAAATATGAATAAATATTTAAAATATTAAAAAATAGTAAATAAATATATATAAAAAAATCCAACAAGCATGTACCTAAGTGGTAATGGCTCCTGCTTGGCATCCAAAAGACCCAGGATCGATTCCAAGCAGGGATGGAATTTTTGAGTACTGTAGCTGCATTGTAGCAGAGAACTGTAGTAGTAATGTAGAAGCGGAGAAACTGTAGCAGCGTTGACACTATAGTGGTGGTATTGTATCAGACCAGGTACCGTAGCAGTACTATTCACCATAGGGCTCTTTGAAAAAAAAACAGGCTTTCATGCCCATGGGCCTTCGGGATATGTAATGGGTCTCCCTTTACAAAGAAAAAAGGGGTATTTTCTTTACATTAATAATAAAAATGTGGCTTTGGTGCCAAACTTAAAAAAATATATAAAGAAATATTATAAATTGATTACATTCCATTTTTTTGTGTGTGTGAGAATGTATATAAAAATGAATTAATTACATATATGTGAAAAAAATATAATACGTTTGATCTATGTTATAATTTGAAAAATAAAATGAAATTCAATTATGTCTATTACTCGATGCAATTAGTCGGTTTTATTAATTCATATTAATTTTTAATTATAAACCATTATTCACTAAATATATTACTATTTAATGTAAAGCATAAATAATATTTTTTATTATCTAAATCATATTTATATACATTAATATATATATATATATTTAATATATACTATTTATTAACATTATCAATAATCATCTAATTAATAAAATGTTAAATATATTTTTTCTATTTTCTTATTTTGATTTTTAATTTGTTTAATTTTTATTTTTCATATATCTATATATTTAAGACATACTATTTATTAGTATTTATAATTTACATATTTTATAATAAATTTATTCATTTTTATCAATAATTATTTAATTAATTAATTTTTTAATTTTTTTAATAAACTGCATTTTTATTATTTAATTATTTCATTTTATTTATTCAGACCTTTATGTGCGCTAAAAAAACACTGACAAAGTATTTTTTATGAGCACTAAAAATATATCACTGATAAAGGGAACCCTTTATCAGCGCAAAAAATAAAGCACTGATAAAGGGACCCTTTATCAGTGCTAAAAGAATCACTGATAAACAGTTAAACTTATCAACGCTTTCTTTAACGATGATAAATATGACATTTATCAGTGGTTTTTTAGCACTGATAAATACCATCATTGTTAAATGATTTTTTAGTAGTAGTGTATCATAATATTAAGAACTCATTAATTATCTTAAACCTCCTTTTATTGAGTTTACAACCTTCTAGGGTGATTTTGAGGATCTTCCATTATCATTCAATGATTTTCTCTTATTTGTTGAAAAAAATAACACATGAATAAAGTTATGAAATTCTAGATCTCATCCATTCATCAATCACTCTCATTTATTCACACCCACTCTCTTATAATCCAATTATAAAGGTTTATACCTAGATGGATGGAAACCAGTCAATTGATTTATAGATATGATGATATGTTAAGAGGGATTAAAATTGACATTCAGGTCTTAAATTCTAAATCTATTAAATTATTGGAATTAAAATAAAGAATTATATCAAGCTCTTCATTGTGCATTGAATGAAAAATAGTTGATTCAATATATAATATAGATTTTTCGATGAAGATCTCAAGTAGGTGACACATAATCTTCTATCTTAAATATATATTATTATATCATTGTTTTTAATTATAGTACGTAACATGTTTCATTTTTGGAGTTTAATTAATTAATGTGGGAATAATTTATAATACAATTTTTCATTTTAATAACCTGAAAATATTGAATTTTATCATAATTATTGAAGATTATTTAATTGTGAGATACTGGGTGGCATGTGATTAGTTGAGAATCTTCATTAACAAAAAGAATATGATTGGTCTTTATTGATCAATATGAAACATTGTTTTTAAGAATTTTATATTTTTTGTAATTTGTTTATTAACGTGATATAAGAAATTAATTGATAGATATTAAATGAATTAATGTAATGAAGTGGTATTTGTGTCATTTATGTGTGAGAGAGAAATTTTTGGGCAAGTACGATTTGTTATAGTTTAATCAAGGAATTAAATGGTATGTGGTGGTTTTAAATGAACACCATGGGATTTAATAGATAATCATTAGATGATTATATATCTGAGTGTTAATGAGCTTGTAATAATGGGAATGGATAAATATGGATTTATAGTTGATGATTTTATTAAGATTATTTGATTAATAAGTTGAACCCATATTTTTTTTAAATGATGAATTTAAATATAGAAAAGTTGACTGGGGAAAAATTAATTACGTCATTCATATTGACATGATGACATGGGATCACTTAGAGGGTTTTAATTAATGGTGTTATTGTCATGGATTTAATACAGTAAAAGTATATAAAATCATACATGATTAATAATTTTACACCATGAGATTATTATGAAGTAATTAGAAATGAAAAATTGTGGTCGGTTTGGGGTATTATAGTGAAGGGAAGGGGAAGATTTAATAAAGGAACTAAAGAGTTGGGGGGGTGTCGAATCTTTAATTAGAAGGAGTTATGAATAGTAAATTTATGTTAGAGAACATAGGATTATGGTATATAAATAGTGTAGGGTCTTGACATGATCTACTCTTTTACATCTCTATCTACTTCTCTATTGGTTATGGTGGAGTATTGGTACAGGGTGTTTAGAATATGATGGGATGGATGGATTATCAACAAATTGTTATGGTGTGTTCTTAAGGGATGTCATATTTTTAAAACATAGTAAAATTATATGATTATAAATCCTTATATCCTACTACTCTCATTGTCATATTTCTCTATTATAATGGTGTTAGTGTGAGAATTACAATGTTTGGCACTTGTCCATTCCACTCTCAGGAATTCATCCTCTAAAAACATATTATTCGATACCTATAACTTATTGAAATAGTTATGGCTATATCAAATATCATGGGTGTCATGTGACTTACTAGAGGATGTGTGATTTGAAATTTCATTTCAAATGGGGGTTACTCTAATTCAGTATGAGGACATGATATATGCCATTATCCATGAAAACCTCCCATATATGTGATTTTTTTTTACTTTTGATTTATGAACTATAGTTTATGAGAGATTTTTAATGCATTGATAGATGGTTATCCTTGTTATGGTCATCAATTTGAGAGATCGTGGAGAATTATAAGTAAAACCTGAAGGTAGATGTATTCAATATTTTTTGTGGTTTTAAATAATTCATTTTATGATGTGCTGATAGATTATAGACATGAATTTTTTTATATATATAGTTTTTTTTGTGATAAACATTAATTTTATTTAAATTAGAATTCATGTAAAATTTCATTTTGAAAATACAAGATGAAAGGTTTATTTTAGATAAATGATTTAAATATAGTTTATTTTATATTATCATTTAGATTGATTGCATGTGTGGAAATGATTTTAGTGAGTATTGTTTTAAAAATATCAAATATTATACCATGGTAAAGTGGAAAACTTATAGAGAATGTATTAAATAGAGAAATACAAAAAATATGATAACTCATACCAAGGCATGATAATGTAGAGGGTTTGCGGGTTAAATGTGTGAATGGGTGGAAAATTGATTTAGACATGAAAAAAACTATTGATTATTCTAAATAAATAAATTATGATATTTTACACATTATCTCATGTCATTTATTAGAGCTTGTAGAGTTTATAGTTAGAATTAATAAACTAAATGTTTCCCATGTTTTGGGAAACTGAGAGTTTTCTTTATTGATTTTCAAAAATGAATATTTTTTAAAAAATGTTATTTTATAAGAGAAAATGAGGTTTCATAAGCTAGTTTATCAAAGATAATACATGATCTTGTGTTTCATGGGAAATATGATTTAAAAAAAAATATGATATCTTGAATTTTGAAATCATGGTTTGAAAATTATTTTGGTAAATAAAATTTTGGGGGGGAACTATATTTATTTATTATTTCCATTTAATTTGATATTTATTAGATTTAATCATGCATGGATATTTATTGGATTCTTGGGGAAATATTATTGAGTTTATACTCATCATCTACCTATGAACTTTAGTGGGAATTTAGACGTAGTTTTCCATTAAATATTTAAAGGAAAGGAGCCATACATTTTTAGTGTAGAATAATATATTCCCTGTAGGGTCACTAGATGAGGGGTATATGGTATAGATAAAAGAAACATTTATTTACATTGAGTTATCATGTATCATTGTACCCTGTCGTTAGATATAATAAAATTTATTTCTATTTTTAGTGCATTTCATAGGTTTCAGCAAAAGAGGATTAAATTTTCTATTCATTGTTTCTCATTTTGGTTTATGTAGGTCAAGGAAAATTATTCCCCAAAAATTTATTTTATCCCTAGAAACTAGTGTCTAGCCTTTATTAATTAAGGAAACACACTTGAAATAATGTCAAGATCAAGTTTGGGTATTAGTTTTTGGGTCCCCAGGGCAAGTCAATATAAAATAGAATTTGAGCCAGGTTACAAAGTCATATCTTTGGATATCTCATAATTGTGGATATTAAGATAGTTAGTCCTCATAAGGTACCCATAAAGAGCCATAAATAGCCTATTTAGATTGAAACATGAGTTCCCAGGGATTCTGGTTATAATAATTTATTGGTGGATCTCTTTTTGGAAGTTATTATATAAAGGTGTCTAAAATCATGATGGGTTGGGAAAAAAATCTTATCCATGCATCATGATTGGATTCTAATATAATTACATTAATATAAATCGGATTTTTAAAAGAAAAAATTATCTAAAACCAGTTTTGGAAATATTTGTAGGTTCTTTTTGAAAATGTATCACAATTTGGATAATATTTTGGTTACAATTATTCTATGTCTATTTTAAGATAACATGAATAGAAGGAATTAATAGAATGTTACAGATATGATTATATTTAGTTAGAATTACATGTTTGGAATGGTAAAACTATTATGATGTCTAAAAAAAATATTTTTTCTTATCAGGCTGTGTAATATTTGGTATTAAGAAGATATAATGTTTTTGTTAAAGTACAACATTAAAATTAGAAAAATAATAATTTTGGTAATTTTTGAGTAATTTTTATTGAATTAAGGGATGTTTTTTATACAAACATGTATGTTTTAATTTTCCACTTTTGATTTCATTTTTCCAAAATGTGGTATGGAAGTGTTCAAAATTGGAATAGGTCTATACTAATTTATGTAAAATTTCTTGAAACATTCTCAAGGAATACATGGGGTCCTATGAAGGGTGGTTCCAAACTGGAATGGGACTATTAAAAATTGGCACAATGGTGTGCCGAAATTTAACAACAATATTTCTTAACATTCATTTATATTAGGTGGAATTATTATAATAAAATAAAGTTGTGATTCATTTTTCTGTTAAATAATAATTTATCCTTGTTGGTTTTGAATATAATATCTATATAGATGAGTTTAATGTGATAATATGAGTAAATATTGGGAAATAATGGTTGAATATCAGGGATTAGTGATGAAATATTTTGGTTACTGAGATGGAAATGAGAGATTATGGAGTTGGAAGTGACTAATTTTTATTTCCTAATGTCAAGAGAAGTATGTTTCAAGGAAAATTTATTTTGAACTATAATATTTTGTACATATAGTTTAATGATTTATATATCCTCCTTGTACTATTATTAATAGTGATGCAGGAATCTCATGAAACCTCCCTATCATAGGGATAATTTCTCATGATCCAATATTTGAAATGGTTTATATGATATGGTTTAAGGCTATTGTTCAATGTTATAGTCTTAGAGTGTATTTTACCATACTCTATGGGAGTATCTACCCTTTTCATAGAAAGTGGGATAATCATTCAAGATGAGTGCGAATTGTTTTTATGAAAAATGTTGTTTTATCTTATTCTGTAGCTTAGAATATTCTTATATTAATTGATAAAAAAGTTATACCTTGACTACCCATAGTAGTGAGAGATTTCATATATGTATTCCATGGATATTTTTTTAATACCACTAAAGAGAGACATGGTGTTTCCCATTGACTCATTATAGGGAAAAAATTAGATATTTATACCTTTATATCACGTGGTTCCTATAAAGCTATGAGAATTGATGAAACCGTTGAATGATTTTGAGTGGAATTTATTTATTCAACCATGTGTTTCACTATGGTCAGCTCTAACTATTTATACCAAAAACGTTTTTGGAAACATATTCTTGTGCATCAACAACTGCAAAACAAGCCACACGATAGTGAATAATAAGAATCCTCAACTCCACATTGATGATCTTATTTATCAATTGAAAAGAGTAAAGTGGTTTTCAGTAACTGACATATAGTCCGGATTACACCAGTTGAGGATAAAGAGTAAATACATCTAAAAAGTTGTTAGGAATTTTTATAGACATCATGAGGTCCTAGTAATTCCATTTGGGGTTACTGATGCTCTGACTATTTTTATATCTTCGATAGATAGTAGGTTTAACAAATACCTTGACATGTTTATAGTGGTAATTTTGAATGCTATTATGATTTACTTATGTTCATAGAAGAGCATGAGAGATATCTAATAATTTTCTTAGAAGTGTCGTAGGGGAACTAGCTGCATACAAATATTTCCATTTATTATTTTTGGATTTAAGAGGTGATGTTTTTAGGTAACATTGTATTCGAGATGGGAATTTATGTTATCTTGGATATAGATAAAGTAGTGGTGCCTTGATAGTGTCTTAGTAATGTTGTAATGATTCAGTTTTGTTGGAAATGTGGGCTATTATAGATATTTCATTTAATATTTTTTGAAACTATAATCACCAATTATGTTTTAGAATCATAATAATTTTAAGCTCAAATAGAGTGAAAAGTACTATAAATATTTTCCTAAATTGATGAAATTTATTCCATACAATATAGAGTAAATCTTACATATATCTACAAAAAAATATTCTATAGAGTCCCAAATATCATTATGTATTATAATTTTTTATTTTTAGGTGTCAGTGGTGATAAAGAGTGGATTAAAATGAATTTGGGATAGGAAGCTTTTTTTTCACATTTTGAGGAAAAAATGCCTATTTTGGTGGAGGGACATTCCATGGTGGTTGGATATTTTGGTGGATTGACTAAAAGGGGAATGCAATATTTTTGAGGTATATATGTTTGATAGTGATCTAGAAATTTATTAGGTGTTATGGAAGGTTTTCCCCTAAGTGGTTCTTGGTTGAAGTTATATGGGAAAAAGGGAAGGGTTAAACCCTTATTTTAAGGCCTTTTAACTAATATTCAATGTTTATAAGAGTTTTTTTGTCATGGATTCTCAGTAGAGACTGAGTAGAAATATCGATGCAAGGGTGGTTGTGTCATGATCATTCTCAAAATAAGTTAGGGTCCAAGGCCAAAACAACCATTTATAAGGCCACCATGTCACGGTGAAGGTCAACCCCTTTTTTAAATGAAAAAAAAATAATTATTTAAAGGGATTACGTATATTTATAATTATATAAAAAATAGATCTCGGTTGGATGTGTCCAGAAACAAAATTTTTGGAATTTAAAATGACATAGTGGGTTCCCTTGGTTTTTTTATATAATTTCATGGTTCTCTCTCTTCTCAGATTGGTTCTGTTGTCTTCTCTTAAACACTATATTAATAGTATCTCTCTATGGGAGATCCTCGGTTGATTCATTATGAATTTAAGGATCATGATTGATGAAGTTGATTCTATTTGATCAATTTTACCTTATCCAGACTTTTCCCCATGATTATATTCTTATTTCATTATATTTATTCTAATATTTTATTTTAGTTGGGAATGGTATCCAGGTTTATTTAATTTATTTGGTTCATGGATGGGGTTTAATGGAGGAATTATGTCTACATATTGATTTTTGAGAATATTTTTTGGTGTTTTTATTACTCATTTTATTCTTATGTTGTGATAATCAAATCTTTGTTTAAGATAGGGAATTTGAAACTCCTCAATTTATATTACATATGAAATTAGGATTATCACTCTCTTGTTGTCATTGGGTAAAGAGATGGAATTTAACTAATAAAATAGTGAATCAGACATAAGTAATTAGAATAGGATATTTTTTTCTCATGTGTTTTATACTCTATATGTTATTGGTCCTTTTTTATTAACATGATTTATTAGTATAAATATTTTTTTGATATCATGTTTAATGTTGATTACTTAAACATGTTCATTATTAAATAACAACTAAAATATTATAAAGGAAATGAAGATTTTTTAATCTATAATTCATGTTTGTTTTTCATTATAGATTATTTAAATATTAATTTATTTTTATTTAATATAATAGTTTGAATATATTTACTACTATAATTATATATTATAAAAGATTATTTTCTTTATAATTAATATTGTAGTTTCCTTCATGTTGTGGTTAGAATGGTTCTAGTGAGGTTGGATTGTTGAGGTTTTGGTTGGGTTGTTGATAAGATATTGTAGTGGTCATGGTATATGTAGTTAATATTGGGTAGTGAAGGGGATTATGTCATGAAACTGGGCCTAATATGAGGTGGATATAATTTTTTAATGTTATTATGTTGATGATGTTGTGGTAGTTGGTTTGATATTTGATGTAGTATTCTTACTAGTTGATGTAGTGGTGATATTTTAAACCCAAAGGAGGAATGGTAATGATAAATGAATTAATTAATGGTATGGTTTGAGTTAACATGAAATAAATTTACGAAAGTAATTAATATTATGGTTATGTGTAAGTATTATTATACGTGAATCAATGTGTTAATTGAAATTACGAATGATTAAGATTATAATAAATTGTAATGGTTGGAATATAAGCGGATTTATTAATGCAATGATCATGGTAATTAATAATTTAATTGATATTGATGTGCTAATTTAATATATGAATGATGTGAATAAATTATGAATTATTTGTGTCAAAGAAGTTTTAATAGGAATTAATTATTGGATAAGAAGTGGGATGAGGATTATTTATTATAGTGTTATGGTGGTGGAGTTAATTATTAACATTGATAAAGTTAGCAATGATGTTGATGTGCGATGTTTATAATCATAGATTAGTGTCATAGTAATTAGTAGTGGGCCCTTAGGTTGAGAATGTGTTCTATTATATATAAATATATTCATTATAGTTTTTTTATTTCCTACTCCTCACCACCAAAGACAAGTAACGTGATCGACACCCATATGAGGTTCTAATTTCATAGTGTTTTCCAAATATATAGATTGCAGAAGATACAAAAGGATGAATAGTCCATGTTTCCCACTCTCTCTAAGAAATGTAGTAGTATAAGTAATAACTTAAGGATATGTTTATGATGTGACTGCATGGTGGTGATGTACATGGAAATGGGGAAAAGTGTTGGTTTCCAATAAGTTTATGTACCTTAATATGAGGCGAAAGGTAGAGGAGGTGGTGATGCGGTTGTGATATGTGAGTTGTGGATGAGGATATTAATTCATGGATTTATTATGATATGTGATTATATGGATACGAAGGGGATAGGTGAACCAATAAATATATCTGTTGATTGTGAGGGTGACTAGTTTAGTGGGGAAGTGGATTCAGGGTGACATTATATAAATCTATTTTTATATTATATTATTATAGATGTATAAGATATTGGGGGAGTGATCCTTGATAATGTTTGGTAAATATGTGGTCTAGGTATATGTAAGGAATTAGTTTCATTATTTATTCATTGAGGTATTAGTATTCTTATTATATATTATCATGGGAGGTTTTATGGAGGTCCATATTGAATATAAATGTATGTTATTTATTATATTTATATTTATGTTTTTCTATAATAAAAGGTGTGGTTTTTGAAATTTTTATACATAATTAGATCATATAGGTTGTCTGTATTAGTGGGTGACCTTGTAGTTGTATCTATAGTATTTTCCTTGTGGTATATATTTGGAATTTTTGTTTTATATATAAAATTAATTTCAACATGGGGTTGATGTATTTATTAATTATGGCGTTGATTGGTGGATTATCTTATATTCATGGGATTCATGTGGTTAATGCCTCCCATTTGTGTTTTTCTATACCCTCAGTGCTAGTCTCTTGCTAATGGCCTATTGGAGGTGGGTCTTTGGTGGGTCACTCTTTTTTTAAATTTTGGATCCAATATGGGTTATAATGGGGGTGGGTAATGTCATAATGGATTATAGATTTTGGTTTAGAGTTAATATAGAGTTTAGAGTTCGGAAATAGTTATAATTTATTGTTTTTGGTAGGGAAACAACATCATGTAAAGTTAGCATGATACATAGGAAAGGGAGACCGATTATGATACATGCGATTAGACCCCTTTGATCATTGTAAAGAGTTTAAGCATACATACAATTCTCAGTGAGGAAATGATTATTGTTTGGTAGAGACCTAGGTGTCGTTCACACATAATACTTGTTTAAACCTCTGATTGAATTCAGAATGTTGACAAAAATATTAAAATAAATTAAATTAAATGATCTTAATAAATTCCAATTTTATAGGATTAAGAGTCCATGTTGTTCTTATAAATATGTCCCATGTATATTTTATAAGGCTTAAACCTTAAAAACTGTATAATCTAGTTTCTTTAGATTAGAATTTACATTATTTAATTCATAAAGATCATTTTGGTTTAGAGTTTTATATAATTTAATGATAACATTTACATAAAAAAGAATATATATTAAAAACTATACACTTCTACTTAGTATCCATTTTTTACACAATATAAAACTTTTAAAATGAAACATGTTATATTTTTATAAAAAATATTCCTAAATTTCCAATTTAAATCTTATTTATTCATAATCATACTTAATCACTATGAAAAAAATTTAAAAATGTTATTTGAGAAAAAATTCCTAGTAAGGTACATAAAGGAATGAAGTCTATTAGTTCAGTGAAAAACATGAAAACCAATAATTTTTTACAGTTATAACTATATTCCTTGATTGTATTAAATAAATCATATCCATATAAAGAACACACTTTTTTATAATAAAAACTTTCAATAATGAAATAAGAAAATATAAACCCTTTTAGAAAACATAGAGATATATATTAATAACCCATGTTAATATTATTTCATAAATTATTGGATCTTAGTTAAATCCAAATGAGAGACATACCTCGTTATCTCCCTTTTTCATTCCTTTTAAGATAAGTAACATCAACCAAATCATTGGAGAGCTATAATGGGCTTACCCATTTGTATAAGATGTATCAAGGTAAAATTTTGTATAAGATGTATTGGGATCACACATCATCATTTATAATTATTAATTACCATACCATAAATACTTTTTTAACCTTCTCCTACTTATCTTGAAACACATGAAAAAATCTTTTGAATCATTATGAAAAACATTTTTAGATATCAAAATACCCTTTCCTTTTAAAAACCCATTTTTTAAAACTAAAATAAAAATAACAATGTAAAGAATAAGATTTATTTAATAAAAAAATAGAATATTAAAAATGAAAGAATAAATCAAATTTTCATTATAGTATTTGGAAAATCAGTTAACATCATATATGTTAAAATAGAACATGATTTTTTCTTTTTTGTAATGAAATTCCAAATATTCATTATAAAATACGTAAAAAGATTCCTTTTGAAACAAGTTTTTAGGAAATAAAAAGATATTTAAAATTAATTTTATATTATTTTTACATCCATATAAATATATCCATTCATTAATTTTAATAATATGAACATGGAATACAAATATTAATAAATGAAATATTTAAAACATTTACAATGAGGTTTTAAGTTAAAGTATCCCTTACCTAGAGTCTAATTCTTCATGTACATTCCTATTTTTTTTAAATAATAAACTTTTGTTAATTATCTAATTTCTTGTGAATATTTTTCATGTTTATTATTCCATTTATTTTATTTATTTCAATGTTATATTCAATTATATAATCATTTAAGTTAATTTTGGGCGTTTTGATGATTTTCAGCTAATATATCCAAAATGCCTTTGGTAAGTTGAATAAGTTCAAAGTGTCCATTATTCCATCATATAAAAAATAATTATAACGAAATAATTATAATCTTTATAAATTAAAAATATTTTTAAAACCAATCCTGAAATATGGATTTGAAAACTAAATTACATTTGAATCATGGAGATGGTAGGATGTTTGTACGCATGAGTAACATTTTCATTTTTCAAATAACATTAGGCAAAGAAACAAACTGTAATTTTTTATTTCTATTATTATTAATATATAATAAATATAATATTGTATCTTTAAATTTAGTTATATATATCATCCATCTGATGCAGTGGTGAAGAAAATCATATAGCTCCATGAAGGTGGTAATCGAAATGTACGCACAAATGACGTTATCATTTTTCAATGGATAGAAATTTAAGAAAATGGATGATATATTATATTTAAATAATTTTAATTATGTCATGAACAACATATATATACATTAAATCATCATTACAACCAATCTTGAGAGGAAATCATGGAAAATAGATTACGTCGGTTCATTAGGTGGTAATTCACCATATATATGAATAATAGTTTTGTTTCGCATTTGATGGAAGATGAGATGGATATATTTTATTTAATTAAAATAAAAGAATTTTATTATACAAATAATAATGGTGTTATTAATTCATAATTTTTGAATAATTTTTTAAGTAATTAGAAGAAGAAATAATATAAAAAATCTCAATTACGAACTATAACTCTTCATCAGACAACCTCTTTAGTTTTATAACTAAGTCCTTTCAAGGATAGTTTTATGATAAAAATAGGGAATCTAAGATGTGGGGAGAGATGTTATTAAGGTATTTTGGAATTTATATTTTTAACCAAAATTCCATGGATGTGTGGAGAGGAGAGCGGTGAGGGTGCCCTTTTATAGGTTGGGAGAGGACACACATGAAATTATTAATAAAATTAAAATATATTAACGTATTACTGAATAAAAATAGATCTAAAATATAATATTTAAAAATATTATATGAAATAATGTATAAATATTCCTAAAAAATAGAATTTATACTTTAATTTATGTCATTATAATCATTACCTCTTCAGTTTAACCCCTGGTAAACCTATTTTAACCTTAACCATGGTAACAATTTTATATAGTTTTTCATATTCATCATGAACAAAACATAATTTTACCTTATAAACTAATATTAATTATAATTATTAAACAAATTTTATCTATTTTATCAAATTGAATTCACAAAGTAATAAAAATAATTTAAAATCTTTCCTGCAAAATGTGATGAAAAATGAGTTTTCAGAAAAATGCCCTGTTAAGTATAAATATATTTTTACAAAAAACTAAATTGTAATATTTATTAGAATTATATTAATTATATTATTTATAATATAAATATAATAAATTTATATTTAAAATATCTGAAAACAAAACTTAAATTTATAATTTATTGAAACTAAATGACAATATTTAATAAAAACCAGTAATTTTCAATATCCATTAAAAAATAAAATTTTTCAATGATTTATAAAAAATTCATCGTAAGATAATTTTGACTTGATTAATTAAAAAATTTAGTTAATTTTACCAAATTAAAATTATATAATTTGGAAATATTACTTTTAAATAAAACCACATAATACATGAAAACCCAATTTGGATAGAAATAAAACTTTTTTTCTTTTGACCAAAAAGTACCTAGTATTCTTATAATGAATAAAAATATATAAAATTTAATTAATTAATGTTAATAATAAATTAATTAGATTTATATTAACATTACCTTGGTTATTAAATTCTTCCCCCCTTTTGGAAATTACATCATCTCCATTTTAATCATTACTTAAACAAGTGGGGATATTTTCCCTTCATAGCATTTTGTGATTACCATGTTACTTCTTTGACCTCGTAGTTTTCCAAAAAACCTTAACTTAATAAATTACGTTATTCTAAAATGATTTCTCTCTATGTTCAAGAATCAATATCGACTATTCCTCAAAATAAGAATTTTCTTCCAACTGAACCACTTTATGAATCAAAACATGACATGCATCCAACACATATTTTATTAACAAAGAAACATAAAATACATCATGTACCTGATATAAACTGAGAGGATATGCCAATCGATAGGAAACTGATACAAATTTATCCAAGATTATATATAGTCTAATGAAATATGGACCCATCTTCCATTTTTGACAAAAACACATAACACTTTTCCATGTATATACTTTAAGGAAAACATTACCACCTTCCTCAAAATAAAGATATTTCCTTTGGTTATCCACACAACTTTTATACATTCCTTGATTCATCTTAATATTTTGTTGAATCATATTCCCCTTCTTTACAATTTCTTATACCAAATTTTCACCTAACAAATTATTTTTCACCTACATCATCGAAAAATTTTAGAGTCTGACACTTTTTCCCATATAATGTTTCAAAATATTCCATATATATATAAAAATAAAAACTGTTTATATAAGAAAAATAAAAAAAATGAAATATGTTGATCCCAATTGTCATGAACCAGCCCGAGTCGACCCTGAACCGGTCACCCAGGCCAGCCCGCGACAAGTCCCGAGAGGCGTTCCCGATCCTCCCGGGATGGTGACAAGCACCAAGGGAATCAATAGAGTACACAAGGGAACGATTTCTCCCATATATAAACAATCAAACAAACAGAGGAAATAAACGGACATCCCAAAATGAATTTATATAAAAATTGAACTAAATATTATTTGTACAAGAAACTAAAATTAGAACAAAACCAAAAACTCAAATGAACAATTCCGATGAAAAAATAACTCCATGTGACACTTCTGGTCACTCTCAAACACAATGATAAAAAGTCTCCCAAGGTGATCGAACTAAAGATGAAACCTGCACAAGGGCTAAAAAAAAGAAGAAGACTATAGGCGTGAGTATTAAAACTCAGTAGGTTAGCCCAGTATTCTATTCCCAATGCACATTACTTTAAAATAAAAGAAACATCAATTTATAGTTTTAAATTCAAGATTTGAAAGTATGGTTTTCAAATGAGGTTCCATGCTATAATAATTATCAGACAAAAACATGCAGGTTTAATAAACAAAAATGCAAGTAAAAATTATTTTCAAAGAGGTGAAACTTCAAAATGAAAATAGTTTTCAAGAGGGCTGCTTTAAATAATTTTAACATTCAAATAAATAACACATACTACTGAATTTACCAACAAAACACACCGTATGCCGACGGTGAGTACAAAATAGCCAATGAGCACTAGTCACAGGAATACCCCTAGGCACTAGTTAGTTGTGAGCCCCAGGTACCTCGTATCTCGGTGAAAGTAACCATAATAAATATCCGTTCTCGTGAACGAGCCACTAGTAGGGAACATACCCATAACCTAGTGGTCCCCAATCATCAACATCATCATAGTTTAGTTAGTGTTGTCATCGTCAAACTTGCTACGTGAAACAGGGGCCAACCCCCACAGAATCACTAGCATACTAGTACACGTCCGCCCACCTAGATACCCGAGATTCCCTTTAGTGCTCAATCAAGTTACACATATTATCAAATACACATTTCACATCCCCATTCCATTCAAAAACCATAAAAACACAAACATCCCATAATAATTCTTCACATTTCTTACACTAATCAACAAACCGCTAAATATTTCGGTAAAACAATTTCATGAAGTGTATTGAGGATTTGCAAATAAAACTCTTTCAAAAACACTCTTTAAATTATAAACACACATCATAACCAAACCAAATCATATTTGGCAGCCCAATAAACATTTAATAAAATCATTTAATGGACCATAAAACAATCCCAATTTCACAACTTGTTATATACAAGTAAAACACTCCTTCATTAGGAAATGCCAAACGGGCCTTTAAACATTTTCTCAAAACTAACCTTTGATGAAGGTATGCATTTTAATTTTATTAAGGATCTGTATAAAAATCATTTACAGCAGTAAACCTCATTCATAAATCTCTTATAATACTTAGGTTAAATATTCAAAACACAACCATTTTCATAAAGATGTGAAACGGTCCATTTTTGGGCAACTCGGGCCAAAATATGTTGTAAATCAAAACCCACTTGTTTGTAAAAACAAATCCAAATTGGAAATCAATATAAGTACCCAAAAATACCATTTATAATTCTTCCAATTCCTTTATAAATCCAATCAAGAAACTTTTAAATCACACATCACACATAAAAGCCAACCGGGCAATTTACCGAACACATGACATGTCCTTTTTAAACAAAACAATTTATTTTATGTACATGAAAAGGAATAAAACACCAATTGAAAGCCATATTTTCATTCAAGATACTGTAACATGTTAAAAATACCATAGAACAGATTATAAACCTCACAAAATATTTTCAAAAGATAACGGAACATTTAAACAAACACTTGTTGAGAACTTTCATGACAAAACAACACTACCGTTCACAAACCAATGATTAAACAACCACTTTGAACACCAATAAAATTATCCAAAGTATGAAAAACAATAATAAACATATATATCTAGTTTTAAATATAATAAAAGGATGAAACTTAAATAATAAAGTCATGTGCATGGGGTATCCTACCTCAAATCTTTGACGTAATTGAAACGCACACCCGAAATCACCCGCCGCGGGTTTATAAACCCTAAAACTATAAATACCAGACCTAAAAAAACATAAAACCCATCAAAAAACGTGGTATAACAAAACCCTAGGTCTATCAAGACTAGGGTACAATATAAAACCCTGAAATAATGAAAGGAGGGGGAAGAGGAAGGAGAAAGGAGAAGGAATCTCACCTTTCACCCTAGAAAACTCTTCGTATTCCATTAGATCTACAACCCTATAGGGAATGTAATGGCTTGAAAATTCATGGAGATACTCCTAAGGTCTGGAATAACCAGGGAAAGAAAATTGGTGGCCAAAAGAGTACTAATTGAATGAGTTATGGGTGAAACAAGTTACCTTCTCAATTCTGGACGTTTTGAGGAAACCAGAGAACATTCTCCCTAATACGAGACCAATATGAGCTCCAAAGTGTTAAAAAAGATATTTGGAGTGAGGATAGGGATATTGGCTTTGGGTGGGATGTGGAATCACCGAAAAAGATTAAACAATGAAAAAGATATAAATGAAACAAATTATTTTTTTTAAAACAGGAAATGGGCCCATGGGCCGGCCCAATACCTAAATAAGTGACCCAAATTCGCCTGGATTATGAATTTATAATGGGTCCAAAAGGATATATAAATTTTAATATATCAGTATAGGATAAGTGGGAAGTTGATTGGGTGAAAAAGGATGAAAAACAAAAGAGTTATAAAAGAAACAAATTCAGTTGTTAAAACTGGGAATGGGCCGGATCAATACAAAGACAGAAAAAAAACCGTGTGTGACAATTCTCCCCACCATTAAAGCTTTCCGCCCCCGGAAAGCCATAACACTTTCCAGCTGAAAAAAAACAACACATAAGGATTCCAGAATGTACCCCCCACCATTAAGAATCATCTATCCCTAGAAATGTTCTTAGGATGAAAATCCAAGAGACCCATGGTGGGTCTCCCCACCATTAGAAACCAACTAGCAATGAATAGACAAGAATTGAACATGAGCTAAAATTGGGCGTCACTCACAGAAGCCCAAAAAAAACCCTCCTAGAAAAACATAATATACCAAGTTAATAGGATTAAAAAATGAACATATAAACCACCCACTCCCGAACGGAGGGGACAATAACTTGGCCAACACATTCAGCACAATTCTGGACCCCCGTCACTTGGGGATGGGAGGGAAGGGGACCCAATAATTTGGCCACTGAAACAACAAAAGAAACAATGAAACTACCCAAAACTCTCCCCCAATGAATAGGTAACACCAAGACTGCATCTGATTTTTACAGGTGGTCCACACAGGGACATTGATTGAAAACCCACATCCATGAAGGAAAAACCATAGACACTGTGTGAGGGGTTAAGTCCACCACGCTTGTTGCGACAAAGGGAAATTCATATAAATGAAGAACCAAAACATTGACATAGTAACTAAATTACCAAAACAGAGGAGTAAGGATCATAATCTAGCACTCCACACCTCTGTTGATTTCCTGACTGCGTGAAAAGCTTCACTCCGAGGCCTATGGCTGGAGCCCTGATTCTTGAAGCATTTGCTGCACCGCAGTCAGGTGATAAGGATCACACCACTCAAAAAACCCACACTGGATCACAAAAAAAACCTTCATCTAAATAGGAAATAATAGATACATATCAAAATTCCTTATCACTCCAAATGATGGGCATAATGGACAAGGAATTAGACGAAACACATCAACATCACCGAACACAACTGCTCTATCCAAAAGAATTATAACGACCTAGAAGCACTTTTAATAGATCCCAAACATCTCTATATTCCAAAAAACAGGTTGAGGCATCATCAAAAGAGGTGGATTTAAAATTTGAAAGGAATCCTTAGGTTGATCAGTAGGAAAGATTTCCAACGGAGAACTATCACTGGCCACATCACCACATCAAACACATCTTTAGAAACCCAATGAAAATTTCTCCAAAACCAAGACACCAACAAGATATCATCTCAAGATACACAAGAGTATGAATTCTAGATCACAAGGAAGCTTACTGAATAAACAACTCTTCTACAACATAGAAAAATCAAGCCACATAACCATTGGTTTTAAAAAAAAGGGCCACAATTTTCAGCTCAAAACAATTTTGAAAAATCAAACTAACTTGGTGGGTTTCCACATTCACCAATGGTGTTTCATCAAGTCTCACCCACATGCACATTTCCATGCCACCCCTGACACCCAACCACCATACCATATAGGCCATACTTCCAAATATAAATAAAACCATGCATGTGAGCACCCATGAAAACACCAAAGGCTAAAATTAAACATCATAATTAAAAAAAACAATTTACCTTCAAAAGGAACATCAACCACCAAGTCAAAAAACATTTTCATGTTTCACAAAAAAAACCACAATTAATTAAGAACCATTTTCTTGAAAACCTACCCCTTTTCATTTTTAAAAACTTTTTAAATAACCAAGCCACTCCAAACAACCCCTTCACATTATTTTTTTTTTTAAAAAATCAGCAATGTATATTTTCATAATCTGAGGTCCATTGAGACCAATAACATTTCTAGTAAAAAAACCAACCGATCAAAACTAATTTCCAAAACTAATTTATCCGATTTAAAAAACTTTTTTAACATCATAAAATACCCCATTTAAAAAAAAAGATCCAGAATCACTTTAAAATGATTCACAATTTCAAAACATTTTATTTCAACAAACCACAAGTTTAGATTATGGATAATCCAATCCCTTTAAATCATTTCTGCTTCCCTCCATTTTTTTTCACAAAAAGAAAACCTTCCTAAACCATTATTATATTTAATTATTGAAACCCCCTTTTTTTCACTTTTCAAAATCTAATCCTTACATTAAAACCCATTTCCACAATTCTCACACAAGGATTTTAAAAACAAAAATTCAGAATTCAAGAAAGGTTCAAGAGACCCAAGAAAAAGGGAACTAGTGTCGGTGAGTGACTTGACCATATGGTTGGCGGCCATATGCCAAACACAACACCAACACAGAGAGACTTATTAGGACCATTCCCCAGCTCCACATGGCTTGCCAGGCCCTGTGAGCTCAAGAAGGCCATTGGTCAGACTCCCCTTGTCATATCCCAATATAAAACAATCAACTAGAACAATGAACACTAATAAAACCGGACTTCCATGGAAACCTGAAGATTAGAACAAGAAAGAGTTCGCGATGCTCTTCTTGCACTTACCCCTCAAGTCCCAACAATCCTACTCCATCTACATTGACATCCCCAAAATAACAAGGGCGCTCTAAAAAGAAAGGTCCGCTAATAGCTGACCTCCTCTGATACCATTTTGTCACGAACCAGCCCGAGTCGACCCTCAACTGGTCACCCAGGCCAGCCCAGGACAAGTCCCGAGAGGCGTTCCCGATCCTCCCGGGATGGTGACAAGCACCAAGGGCATCAATAGAGTACACAAGGGAATGATTTCGCCCATATATAAACAATCAAACAAACAGAGGAAATAAACGGACAGCCCAAAATGAATTTATATAAAAATTGAACTAAATATTATTTGTACAAGAAACTAAAATTAGAACAAAACCAAAAACTCAAATGAACAATTCCGATGAAAAAATAACTCCATGTGACACTTCTGGTCACTCTCCAACACAATGATAAAAAGTCTCCCAAGGTGATCGAACTAAAGATGAAACCTGCACAAGGGCTAAAAAAAGAAGAAGACTATAGGCGTGAGTATTAAAACTCAGTAGGTTAGCCCGGTATTCTATTCCCAATGCACATTACTTTAAAATAAAAGAAACATCAATTTATAGTTTTAAATTCAAGATTTGAAAGTATGGTTTTCAAATTAGGTTCCATGCTATAATAATTATCAGACAAAAACACGCAGGTTTAATAAACAAAAATTCAAGTAACAATTATTTTCAAAGAGGTGAAACTTCAAAATGAAAATAGTTTTCAAGAGGGCTTCTTTAAATAATTTTAACATTCAAATAAATAACACATACTACTGAATTTACCAACCAAACACACCGTATGCCGACGGTGAGTACAAAATAGCCAATGAGCACTAGTCACAGGAATACCCCTAGGCACTAGTTAGTTGTGAGCCCCAGGTACCTCGTATCTCGGTGAAAGTAACTATAATAAATATCCGTTCTCATGAACGAGCCACTAGTAGGGAACATACCCATAACCTAGTGGTCCCCAATCATCAACATCATCATAGTTTAGTTAGTGTTGCCATCGTCAAACTTGCTACGTGAAACAGGGGCCAACCCCCACAGAATCACTAGCATACTAGTACACGTCCGCCCACCTAGATACCCGAGATTCCCTTTAGTGCTCAATAAAGTTACACATATTATCAAATACACATTTCACATCCCCATTCCATTCCAAAACCATAAAAACACAAACATCCCATAATCATTCTTCACATTTCTTACACTAATCAACAAACCGCTAAATATTTCGGTAAAACAATTTCATGAAGTGTATTGAGGATTTGCAAATAAAACTCTTTCAAAAACACTCTTTAAATTATAAACACACATCATAACCAAACCAAATCATATTTGGCAGCCCAATAAACATTTAATAAAATCATTTAATGGACCATAAAATAATCCCAATTTCACAACTTGTTATATACAAGTAAAACACTCATTCATTAGGAAATGCCAAACGGGCCTTTAAACATTTTCTCAAAACTAACCTTTGATGAAGGTATGAATTTTAATTTTATTAAGGATCTGTATAAACATCATTTACAACAGTAAACCTCATTCATAAATCTCTTATAATACTTAGGTTAAATATTCAAAACACAACCATTTTCATAAAGATGTGAAACGGTCCATTTTTGGGCAACTCGGGCCAAAATATGTTGTAAATCAAATCCCACTTGTTTGTAAAAACAAATCCAAATTGGAAATCAATATAAGTACCCAAAAATACCATTTATAATTCTTCCAATTCCTTTATAAATCCAATCAAGTAACTTTTAAATCACACATCACACATAAAAGCCAACCGGGCAATTTACCGAACACATGCCATGTCCTTTTTAAACAAAACAATTTATTTTATGTACATGAAAAGGAATAAAACACCAATTGAAAGCCATATTTTCATTCAAGATACTGTAACATGTTAAAAATACCATAGAACAGATTATAAACCTCACAAAATATTTGCAAAAGATAACGGAACATTTAAACAAACACTTGTTGAGAACTTTCATGACAAAACAACACTACCGTTCACAAACCAATGATTAAACAACCACTTTGAACACCAATAAAATTATTCAAAGGATGAAAAACAATAATAAACATATATATCTAGTTTTAAATATAATAAAAGGATGAAACTTAAATAATAAAGTCATGTGCATGGGGTATCCTACCTCAAATCTTTGGCGTAATTGAAACGCACACCCGAAATCACCCGCCGCGGGTTTATAAACCCTAAAACTATAAATACCAGACCTAAACAAACATAAAACCCATCAAAAAACATGGTATAACAAAACCCTAGGTCTATCAAGACTAGGGTACAATATAAAACCATGAAATAATGAAAGGAGGGGGAAGAGGAAGGAGAAAGGAGAAGGAATCTCACCTTTCACCCTAGAAAACTCTTCGTATTCCATTAGATATGCAACCCTAGAGGGAAGGGAATGGCTTGAAAATTCATGGAGATACTCCTAAGATCTGGACGAACCAGGGAAAGAAAATTGGTGGCCAAAAGAGTAAGAATTGAATGAGTTATGGGTGAAACAATTTACCTTCTCAATTATGGACGTTTTGAGGAAACCAGAGAACATTCTCCCTAATACGCGACCAATATGAGCTCCAAAGTGTTAAAAACGATATTGGGGGTGAGTATAGGGATATTGGCTTCGGGTGGGAGGTGGAATCACCGAAAAAGATTAAAAAATGAAAAAGATATAAATGAAACAAATTATTTTTTTTAAAACAGGAAATGGGCCCATGGGCCGGCCCAATACCTAAATAAGTGACCCAAATTCGCCTGGCTTATAAATTTATAATGGGTCCAAAAGGATAAATAAATTTTAATATATCAGTATAGGATAAGTGGGAAGTTGATTGGGTGAAAAAGGATGAAAAACAAAAGAGTTATAAAAGAAACAAATTCAGTTGTTAAAACTGGGAATGGGCCGGATCAATACAAAGACAAAAAAAAACCGTGTGTGACACCAACATCCAAAATAATCCATTAAACTATCCAGAAGGATATATTTTTAGGATTTAATTGTTTACTTGGACCTTCCATATGATTAAGGATGGAAATTTTTACTAATATTTAATTCTGTACCCATTGGATTCTAAAGGGCATTTCAAAAATTATATTTGATACTAGGAATATGGTTAGATATAATGGAGAGTGGAACCCTATGCGATCTGATCATATTCTTGAGATATAGTCTTGAAATTTGATATAAAGGCATAATATCTCTAAAGGGAAGGAAATGCGAAAATTTAGTTAGTAAATAGAAAATAATCCAAATTGAATTTTTACCTCAATATATATTTGGAAATACCAATATAAAATGCATGTATATATTTTACCATTTCCACTTTTTAACTAGGAATGGATGAACCATACCCTTTGGTAATTTTCGTTCTACTTTATCCAGTTGACTTGTCAAACATTTCATACTAAATTAAACAATACTTTATTTTATTCCATACCACTAGTAATAATCTCAAAGGTATGTGTACATATTAGTGCTTCAAGGATGAATTGAGAATAAGGGATGATAAGATTCAATCAAAAAATTTCTCTTCAATTAGGAATCATAGGGAACAAATAATATCTTTCCAAATTAGATAACAACATCTTATTAAAATTAAACTTTTCAAAATTACCCTTCTTAACAGATTCTACCTTTTTCAGGAAGATATCATCAACCTTCTATGTTTTCTTAATTATTTTTGATTGATATGATTATAATGAATCTTGAAACAAAAAAGAGTATGTTCCTACAAACATAATTTTTAGGATAAAATTTATCGAATCATTAACCAAAGTGTTATGTTCCAAATGTAAAATGGTTAAATATCATTATTTATTGACTCAAATCATTATCTACTTTTTTTTATTTTATAGGATGATAATTAATCATGTAGTAATAATTATTAATGATTTATATCTATACTCTCTTCCTTATGTTCAACTCTTTCTTAGTAAATATATACTTCTAAATTTTATGATCAATATATATTTCACACTTTATTTTATATAAATGATGCCTCCAAATTTTTAATGATTTTTTTCTAATTCCATATCATGTATTGGGTAGTTTAACTCATGAGGTTTTATTTTACATGATGAATAATAAATTAACTGATCATTTTGTATCAACAAAAAGTTTCCCTTTATTAAAGCATCACTGTAGATCAAAAATTCACCATTTATAGAGGGCAGTGAAAAAACAGGAGTATTCACTAATATTATTTTCTATTCCTAGAAAAAATAATCACAATCTTTTTACTAGATTAATTTAACTCCTTTTCATAATAAAATTGTCAGTAGGATAGATAACGAAGAAAATTTTCAATAAACAAAAGGTAGTAACCCGTTAATCAAACAAAACTATGAATCTATATGGAATTTATAGGACTTGGTCTTTCTTAAAAAAAATATATTTTTATTAAGATAAATATTTTATCTATATTTAGATATCATTTTCCTTATAAAATATTCTTTTAACAACCAAAATTCACACTTACTGAAATTTTCATATATCTTTTTTTTGTTTTAAGGATTTCAAAACAATTATTAAGTATCTTTCAAGATATTTATGAATTTTAGAATATACCAATATATAATTAATGAATAAAACCAAAAAACAATATAAAATGTCTTAGAAAACATTATTTATAAGATATATAAATATATACAGTGAATTAGAAAACCCAAAGGGAATATCAAAAAGCTCATAATTAATATATCTATTCTAAAGCACCGTCTTTAGAATATCTTCCTCCTTCACCTTCAACAGATGGTATCCTAACAGGAGACCAATCTTTGAAAAATATTTTACCCCTACATCTGATCAAATAAATCATCAATATGAGGAAATTGACACTTGTTCTTAATAGTGATGTTATTAAAGGATCTATAATCAATGAAAATTCTCATTGAAAAATATTTATTTTTAGAAAATAAAATATAAGCACCCCATGGTGAAGTGATTGTATGAATTACACCTTTATCTAATAACTCTCGAAAATTATTTTTAAATTCCCAAAGTTGTACTTAGTCATTCAATAAGGAAGCTTTGAAATTAACTTAGCATACAATACTAATTCGACAGTAAACTCAACCTCCTCATTAGAAAAAAAACTAGGAAAATAATTAGGTAATACATTCATATATTTATTAACTAAGAATATATCATTAATCCAAATAATTCATTTATTTTAAAAAAATGAGATAGGTAACTTTCACATCGATCTCTAATCAATTTCTTAGTGTTTATATGTTTTTAATGGTATGAAATCATTGAATATTACATTCTTAGAACTATAATATAAGTAAGCATGATAAACTAAAATTCAATCCATACAAAAAATAATATCAAACTCTATTATGGTTGGTTAAACAAGATTTTATTGAAAGACCATACCAATGATAATTATAAGAAGATTCTTGTAAATCATGGGTTTTTAGCACTTCCCCTTGATGTTATCACCAAAATTTCTAACGTCATTTCATGAGGTGATATTACCATTAAACATTAATTTTTTTTCATAAAAGAAGGAATGAAAAGATCCATAGTCCAATAGAGCATTGAAATAATTAAACTAAAAAGGTAACGTACATGTCACCACATCATTAGATGTACCAACATCAACCATAATAGTAGAAAATGATTTTTCTACACCTTTTTTTTTGATATTGATTATTTCCACACTATTTAACTAACTTTAGAAACACATTTTAATAATAACCAAACTCAATAAAATTAAATATATCACCTTTTTTTTGAAATCTATTACCCCATTATTGGATTATTCTTGACTCTTTTAATTTTAGACACAAGCCCCACAACCAAACTTACCACAATAGAAATAATTTCTATATCATGTAAAAAATTCCCTAATTTTTTTACCACACCTGTAACATGTCAGGGGATTACATATAGAATTTTTTATTTAAATAATTCTCCATTACTTACCTCAATGAATATATCTTACTCTTATCATCTTAAAGAAAATAAGTTTCAGCAGACCCCATATCATCTTTTTTAGCATAATGATAAAATTTCTCATAACTTTTAAATTATAAAGATTCAAATGATACTAATAAACTTGGTTTTGGTCCTAAGTAAAATATATAAATTTTACCATCAAGGTCCATAATAAAATAAGGAATGTACCAGGCCAGTATTATAAAATTTTCTTCCTACATGGTTACTAAAATCATTATATTTTTGACTCAATTACAAGAGTTATTTCCCAATTCTTAGTTTAACAACCTTAGAGAAATATATCTTTATAAACCAATTCTTAAATTTATCCAATTCCATGAATTCAAGCTCATATCTATATCTAGTATTCTTTACTAATAACCACCATCGATCAGCTTCACATTCAAAATGATAAATGGAAAGAGTTAAATTTTTTATGTTCTGAACATCCGATGATATAAAATATATTTTCCAAATAATTGATTCATACTTAGGATAAAATAAGATCGGAAGTTACATCAAAATATGGAGGGTTCTATTTCAAAAAATTATCAATTATCGACATATTTCTATGTGGTAATTTTGTTTTTTTCTTGATCATGGATGACACCACCATTTATAGCCTACTTTAATTGATCAATCACAATAAAAAATTGGATAGTTCCAATTCCAACTATCCTAAGATTCTGATTTAGACGAGAATTATCCTCTTGATAAATTAATACTTTATATTCCCTATTTTTTTTATGGAAAAAATTCTTAACAGACATAGATTGAAAAAGTAAACATAGTAATCTTCAAATTTTCTATCATGATAACCATAAATAATAATCTCTCAAGGGAACTCCACTAACTTATTATAACCTATAAATTTATCTAAACCATTTCTCTGATACTAACTATAGGGAACCAACCTTAAACATTACATAATATATTGTCTTTGGACTATAATTCACTTTCTTACATTCATATAGATTTTTTCGGTTTATAATTTTAGATAATTAGGTCATAACTCGTACCTAAAAAACACTTATATTAACAAGTTGGAACTTTTACACCGTATCCATTTTCCACAATATAAATTTTTTAAAATGAAACACATGTTCTTTTCATAGAAAATCTTCATGACTTTCAACTCAACTTATTCTTTTTTCATATTCATCCTTAAACCATGTGGAAAATTTTAAATACATGGTATAAAAACATAAAGCTCAATAAGGGACACTGAAGAATGAAGTCCGTTAGTCTAGTAGAAAACATGAAAACCAATATTTTTTTACCTTTATCAAAATATTATTTGAGTTTATGAAATAATTCACATCCACCTAAAAACACACTTTTTTTCATGAAAACCTTTAAAATACATAATAAGAAAATAAAAACCCTTTTATGAAATTTAGATCATTATATTTATCACCAATGTTAAACTCATGATAGAAATAACCGGAGCCCAATTAAATACATAAAAAATTATTTTTAACTCTCTTCTCCACTAATTTGAATATAAGTTACATTACCCAATGAATTAGAGATCTATATCAGGCTCATTTAATTGTATAATTTTCATCGAGATCACCAATTCAGAGAATATGTATAAGGATGAACCATAATATAAGTGGTATCAGGATAAAACATTTTACTATATAATTATAAAGAATCACATCATAAATAAAACATTTTTTTTCACATTTTCAATCTTGGAAAACTTAATTTTTTTTAACCCATATGAAAAACAATTTAGGATATCAAAATACCCTTTAATATTAAAAACCCATTATCAAAACTAAAATTCACAAAAGAAAAAATAAGGGGTTTTATTTAATGAAAATAATGGAATATCATAAATTAATACAAACATAAAATGATTGATTTGGTAGTGGGAAAATCCATTAACACTGTATATATTAAAATAGAGAATTCATTTTTTCCTTTTTGTAAATAATGACAAAACAATCCTTATAAAAAACATTAAATGTTTCCTTTTGAAATAATATATAAAAAAGTAAAAGAGAAATAAAATCAAATTTATAATTGATTAATTTCCATATAAATATATCAATAAAATTATTTTAATAATATGGGAATATAATATTTTTTTAGAAAATAAATCGTCAAAACATTGAAAATAAGTTTTTAAGTTAAAGTGTCCCTTAACTTGAGTCTGATTCACCATATACGTTCATTATATTCCAAAATTATAAAGCTCTATTAATTATTTAATTTTTTAATAACCTTTTTCATATATATTAAACATTTTATTTTTATTTATTCCTTGTTATATTCAATTACTTAATCATTTAAGTTTATGTTATGCATTTTGATGATATTCGACACATCTGTTCAAAATGAATTTAGTAGGATGAATATGGTCAGATAGGTCATTATTCTATAATCACAATAATATTAATAAAGATATAATTATTATTTTTATACATAAATTATACTTTTAAAATAAACCATGAATGATGGTTATGAAAAACAAATTATGTTACAATCATGAAGATAGTGGGCTGTACCTAAGCATGAGTAGCATTTTTATTTTTTGAAGATAATGTGGGAAATAATATTATTATCATTTAATAATTATAGAAATATGATTATATCATAAAAATAATATTCTATTTTTTAATACACTTATATATACCAGCCAATTGATACAGTGGTGAAAAACGAATGACATCGCTTTGTGGAGGTGGTAATCTACACATATGCATGAACGATGTTATAATTTTTCAATGGATGGAAATATAATAAAATATAGGATATATTATCTTTATCTAATTATAATTATGTCATTAGTATCATATATATACATTAAATCAATAATTATAACCATCCATGTGTGGTAGTGAGGGAAAATGAATTATATCGGTCCATGAGGCGGTAGTCCACCATACGCCTGAATGATGGTTTCGTATACCATTTAATAGAAGAAGATATGGATATATGCCATTAAAAAACTAAATATTAGTTTATTTAAGATATGAGTGTTATTATATCTCCATGTTTTAATAATATTATAAGGAGACTAAAGAATAAATAAAATTAAATCACTTGATTAATAACTATACCTCTTCTTTCGACATACTCTTGTGGTTTATAATTAAATCCTTACTATATTTATTTTCATAAAAATAAAAGAAACATAGAATGTTTTGAGAAAAGTAAGTAAGGGATTTAGGTATGTATTTTCTCAAAATAGGCTCTTAAAGTGTGGAGAGGAGAGGAAAGTGGGTATCCTTTCATATGTGGGGGAGATGATAGACTAAGAATATTTATAAAGATTAAAATATATTAATGTATTACTCAATTGAAATGTAACTAAAACAGACCATTTACAAATAATAGATGAAATATGGTCAAAATATAGCCATAAAATATAATTTAGACATGGTTTGAGTTCATTTTAACCCTTATCTATTCATTTTAACCTCCACTAAACCTATTTTAACCTTAACCATAGTAACATATTTCTACTGTTTTTACAATTCATTAAATAAAATAAAGTTAGACTTATTACCTAATATTAAATATTATAATTATAAATATTAAATCCATTTTATCAAATTAAATTTATATATATGTCAATAAGTGAATTTAAAATTAGACCAATAAAACGTGTTGAGATACAATTTTTCAAAAAATTATACTTTTAAGTATAAAATTTATTTTATACTAAATTAAGGAATAATATTGATTAAAATGAATATAATTAGGTTATTAATAATATAAAATGACTAGTTTTACTTTGTAATCATTTTAACACAAAATGTAATTTTGTGAATGATTGAAAGGAAAAGGCTATTTTAAATAAAAATCAGGAATTTTCGCTATTCAATGAAAAGTAAATTTTTTTAGAAAATTTTCAAATATTAATCATAATATATTTTTCACATGATGAATAAAGAAATAAAATTCATTTTTTCATGTTAAAAATATATAATTTTGTAATCCCAATTTTAAATAAGCCCATATAATGCATGAAAAACCAATTTTTTAGAAATAATGATTTTCTACTTTTGAGTGAAAAATTAACTAATATTCTTATAATGAAAATAACACTATAAAATAAAATTAATAAATATTAATAATAAATTAAAATGATTTATATTAAAATTACATGGGTTGTTACATGGTTTCCTAATGAGGTTCATGATGATGAGGTATAATAAGATACTCTAATAGTCATATTGTTGATTTTTATGGGGATGAATCTCAGAGGAAAAGGATGCAATAGTTCTTGGAAAAATATTTCATCAATATGAAGGGTATTTATCTGATTATATATTAGAGAGGTGTTGGAGTAGAGGGAGATCAATTTTAGTTTGATCCATACTGAGGAGGACCATTCGATTCCACTAACTATCAGTTTTTTGTGAGGTGAAGCTCTTCATTGGTGGTTCTTATTCCTTGTTGATTGTCCAAAGTTATAGGTATCTTGGGATAATATTTTTGATAATTTTTACATCAATTAAATATATTCACCATTAATGTTGGGATAATGATTAGAATTGATTACTCTCCTTTAGGGTATCTTCAATATGCATAAGATTAGTGTTCAATCCATAAATCATTTACATTATGCAATATTTTTATTCTGACGAAGAAGCATGAGCATGATGTTTAATGTAGGTGTTTCATCAAGACATTCAACACCAGGAAACCAAATTTATGTTCTAGATAAATCTATATGTGTGGTAAAAGGTTGATATAATTATGAAGATATTAGGATGGACTAGTTCATCTTGATAGGGGAGTCATATACACACCCTAAAAAGAAAATATGCATCTAGAGATCCTCAATTATTTGGGAAGTCTAAGTATCAGCTTGTGGGGAGTCGGTCTTAGATTCCATATTCTTATTTATCTAATGATGAATGTTATTAGGAATCTATAAGGAACATGGGTGTTGTGTATTTTTATTTCCATGTTTATAGACACCAGAAGCTTCAGTTTCTTGAGTTTCTATGGTTTTTAGTATTGATCAAGAAGACCACATCTAGTACAAAATTTGAAATAACATCTGACAAGGCCTTATTAATAGAAACAACATTCTTGGGAGTTTATTATTTCGTATAGAGGATATTTATAAATCCATGGATAGATACATGATATTCCACATCCCTATGAATATATATAGGATCATAGTCACACTAGTGGAAGTCTATAGGGATAGCGATGTAAAGGAAATGATTATGGATAGATGCATTCCATGGGGTTTCCAATTCTAGGAAGAGCATATATCTTTTGATGTACGATATTTTAATCATTTACCCTAGTGTATTATTTATTATTTGGTATCTTCACACTCTTTTATTTCACCTACCTTGGTCCAAGATCAGTGACTCAAGTTGGATAGACATCCAATTCACTTGGTGCAGACAATGCAAGTTGGAGATCAGTCTATATTGTTTAAAGTGTGTTGAGTATGTGAGTTAAATATTTGGTGATAAAATTCATTTTAATATTTATTATATTTTTAATTATATCCATATGATATCACTCAGGGCATGTAATAGTTATATTCTTTTCAACTTGTTACTAATTGATTCTAGAAGATATTTATTTTCGTTGATGATAGAGGTGAGTGTGTCATGTTATTTAGTTAAGTAATAATCATATGGGTCACTAAAATATAGATAATATTTGTTTTTCTATTATTAATGTTGATGTTGGGGTCTGTTGAGGTTCATACAACATTGTTTTTAGGTTTGATGAATATTTTCATGGTGTATTTATTGAATTGAATGCCACACTTACCCCCCAACATGGTATAGAGTTTTGAATAGAATTACACCCTATAATCTTCTAATTTAAATTTATCTTAATAGGATAGAGTCTTTATATTTTTGGGTGTTCTAGATTAGATTAATGATCTATTTTAGAGGGGTTTCATTTTATCTAGTGTGTCTCCACGGGGTGATCTATTGTACTTTTCAATAAACATGAATCATGGTATTAAAATTTGCATCAATTACCCTCAATTAAATCATATAAAAGTGAAAAACATTAGTAATATTATAATGATTTATGATTTTATTGATTAGTTTATAGATTATAATTAGTATTTAGAAATATATCTATAATTAGGGTATGATCATATGACAGTGAAGGTGAATGCTATCTCAAAATATGCCTTGATATTTCATTATGAACAACTACAATTTATTGTGTCCCACTGTTATCAGGAACCCTCAAGCTATATAAATAATAATTTTAATCTCTATGTATCATGAATTCATGGATCAACTTATTTTAGTGTTCATTGATGATATCTTTGTGTATTTGATGTTATAGGAGGATCATGTTGAGCATTTTGGGTGTTTGTTTTTGATATTATCTGATGAAATTATATCTATAATGATTTCATAATGCGTAATATTTAGTTATGGGTGGTGTATTTCTATAGGAATTTAAAATATCATCATGTATTTTTTTTACATCCTTTAAATATTGACGCAATTGTTTCTTGGGATTCTACCATGAATATTGTGTGTTTTTATATTTTTATTGATTCTAAAAGATATTATAAGAGGTATGTGTCCAATTTCTATCAGATTGTATATCTATTGGATACCTTGACCAGAAAGGATTATGTTTTTATTTGGTTGAATAGGTGTAAGGCTATGTTTATGTATTTAAATTAGATGGCAGACAATGTTGTTGTTTATTATTTTCCAGAATAAGAACTCATGATTAAGGTTTTATGTTATTATTCTAATCACTAATTGGGTTTTGTTTTACTGTAGTAGTGGATGGTTATCTCCCATGGTTCAAGATAATTAGGACCTCATGAAAATAAATATACTACACATTATCTCAACATTATAATAGTTCTCTTAGGAATGAAGATTTGGAAACACCATCTTATTAAGAAATTTGTTGTCTTTTGATCAAGAGTTTTGACATGATGATATCATTTGTGTTGATTCTCCTAAGGGATGGTTGAAGGATGGTCAACATTGGGTGTTGATTCAGAGGATTCTTCTTTTTCTATTTCCAATGTGTGGTGTAGTTATTCACGAGTTCCATAAATCACCTTTATAAATACATCCTATCATTACTAATATGTATCATATTATGAGTATCCACTTCTGCTAGATGAGGATAAAGAGGTAAATGATAGAGTTCATGTCTCATTGTTTGGTCTAGTAGAAGGTAAAGATAGAACTTCATGCTCTTTTTTAGTTAATGTATCCATTGTACATTCTTCGATTTATGTGGTAGAAAATTATAATGGATGTTGTTACTAGTTTTCCTAGATATTAGAGTGGATGTGTTTCTATTTGAGTGATTATTGATTTGTTAATGGATTCAACAATTTTTTAGTAATGATAGAGTCAGGTGAGGTTGAGCTTTATTGAGGTCACATATCGAGGAGATTTTTTGACTTCATTGGGTTCCATGTAAAATTGTATTTTTGCTCCTAGTTTTAACATATGAGTGTAGAATGGTCTCTATCATGATTTTGGATCTCTATCTTTCCTCATCACTACCTACCATCCTTAGAAAGACACACATATGAAGAAGACTATCATGACATTGGAGGATAAATTATTTTCATAGGCTCTAGATTGTATTGGATCATGGGTTATGTAACACCCTAATATTTCATTAATGTTTTTAATTTAAATAAATAACATCTTGAATATCTTCTATCAAACACAACATCTAACTAAAATGAACAATGATATAATAATAAGATTAAATTATATATATTTAATATGAAAATTACAATGTTATCCATTTAATTACAAGGTATAAATAAAACTAATAACATTTTTGAAATCTATGTAGTAATGAGAAGGAATGACACCAATTTGTATGATTCTTACTTATGAGCACTATTTTTTTCCATGTTTGGAAAGGATGTGGCATCACCTTGATTATCCCTAGACTAATCCCAAACAGAGCTTCAATAACTATGACATGAGATAAACATTCTACATGAGAAGTTTAAGCTCATGTAAATCATTATAAGATGCATTCTACTTGGATAATCACTCACAATATCCACCTTTACATATCTTATTCTAATATCTTATTCATAGGTAATGAGGGGTTTTATAAGTACCAACTAGTATGATATAAATGTTTAATTATTAATGTTTTATATGTTACCATTATTTCGAATTTCTATAAAATTTAATTTGAAATTAAATTTTATAATTTTTATTTAATACACGTGTTTTGACTAATTCCTAGTAAATAAGTATCCAATTATAAAAATTATAAGTAAATTTATTTAATGGTTTAAATACTTATTTATCAAATAATTTTATTTTACTATATATTATATATTTCTACCCTAATAAACTAAATTAATCAATTTTGAATAATAAGTATTATTAAAATTAATGATAGTATATATAAATAAACAAATTAAAACTCATTTAATTTTTTTACTTAGAATGGAATAAGAATAAAACCACTTTATACATAAACAATAATTTTTTATAAATTTTTTCCTCATTATGTGTTATTATATTAAAATTAATTTTTATCATTTTTTAAAATTGAATAAATAAAAATGGATTTTATATTTAGACTAATCATTTCTAAATTATATAATAAGGTTAATTTCATTTTGGTTCAAAAATATATATTACCAAGGTGAAAATTAGTCAACATGGTAAATGTTAAAATAAATTGAAAATAATAAATCCATGGGAAATGTCTAAAAAAATCACAAAAATCATATCTATAAATTAGAATATGAGAACTTTATTGCCCTAAATTTATATTTTACCCTCATATTTTAAATTTTGGATCAACTTTACTTGAATATAAAATCAATTTTAAAACTAAAAATTAATATTTACAAAAATTCCATCTCTATAAAAGGACCATTTCACCATCCCACTTGTCCTCAAACATAAATTCTATTATCTTAATCAAATTATACCAAAACAATTTCTTCAACATTTTTATGTAATGGCTTGTTCCTTCCCAGTTCATTACACTACAGGGTTTTGAGTGTTGGAAGTGTTCATAGGAGGGTCGAAGGGAGTTTGGAGAAGTTCGGTTCCTAACGACTGGAAGAAGGGGGATTACACATTGTGTAACTAGATTAAACGCCGTGAAATACTGTTTCAAACTTTTTCTTTGAGGTTTCATGATTTGTAATAATTTGGGGTTATAAAAATAAATAAAATAAAGAGTTGACATGTTTTTCGGTGAAAACTGAACCCCAGGTATTACACGACATGAAAATGGATTACACTGTGTAATACCTTGATCATGTATAGTATTAAAAGTATTTTTTGGCCAAAAAATCAATCATTAGTCCATGGTTTCCTTTTTTTCCCATTCATTTTGGGTGAACCCTAAGCAACCTAAAGCATTCTTTAAGCCCTTTCCCTCCATATTTGATCTGACGATCCCAATGGATGTTCGTTGGTGATCAGTGGTTGATCTGTGGTGAGTTCTCTTCTCTTTATCATTCACTTCCTTCTTTTCTTCTCTAGAGGATCTGATGTGGTAGTTTTTAATTTGTTTGGTGATACGTTGGGTTTCATTGTGATGGATCATTGGTGTGGTGTAGGTTGATTCGTCGTTTTCGTGGTGCGGTTGTGGTTCACAAGCATTCTTCCTTTCCATGTAGTGCGCAACAATTGGAAAGCTTTCTTGAGGTAGGATTTCCTTCATTTCTTCTAATTGTGCATCATGTGGGAGGTGTTTTTATTATATTTACCTATGAATCATGGTTTTTATAGCCTAATTGAATATAAATAATTGATTAATTGAAATTGAGGGGAAAATGGGGTTGTTCGTATGATTTTATAGCCTTGATTCTGTTTGTGATCTTATGATTGTTTGGACCAGATGACCCATTTAAAATTATGGTTGTTGGTGAATTTGTTTGTGCACTGAATAGAATATAGAATTCGGGTTGTTTTACTTTGGTTGGAAACTTATATATAAAAATGGATTAATCACGTATATTCAACTAATGAATGGATTACCCAGGATCATACATTTTTTGTGATAACCCATAAATTAACAAGTGTAATTAAATAAGGCACACCTTATTAAATTTGGAATTTGTGGTTGGATTTGGAATGTGTTGTTATGTGATGTGTGTGTGGGTATGATTCGGGTTGGTTCTATAGTTTTTTTGTGAGCATGTATATGTGTTGTGGGATGGCTTGGGTGGTGTGATGGAATCTTAGACTGAGATATTGATTGATCGTTGAATGGACGAGAAGTGTTGTGCAACGAGGTTGTGAAACTGGTTGAGTGGTAATGTGTAACTAGATAGGTTGTGAGTTGGGGGTTGGTTTTTTTGATCTATGACCTGAGTGGGATGAGCTTGAAGAAGTACAATAGTGATACGTATGGGTAATTCACCTATAGCTTCTCCACAAGTAACATGCTGAAAGCTTCACCCTATATCTAGAGATCTATATATGATATATCATTAATGGATGTTAAACATAGAGGAAATGTGATGTCCGTTTTTTTATTGGTGCTCTTCAAATTTTTAGAACATTGTTTCCTATTGTGTGCATTGCTTAGCATTTTCTCGGGTTGCGATGGAATAAATAAATGATTGATTAATAAAGCCTAGATTAGCTTGTGTTGGTTTGGATAATAAGATGGAAATGGTTAATTAAATTGGTTGGGAATGATAATGGGTTTTGTGGCTTGTGGTGTAACTTTGTGCATTTAGAGGCAACAGGGAAGTAGGTAGTGTTGAGAGTTGGTTATTTGTTTGAGAACCCATAGGTTGGGCATGAGTGGTTGGTATCATAAATTTATATAATTATATTTTCTGGTTTATTTCTATATGCACCCACCTTATTAGGAACTATGTGCCGAACACCCCCATCATCACAGTGGAGGGCGTCTTTTACAAACATCCCAGTGGAAGGATGGGTGGATGGACACCCGCTCTTCCATGCTCCCTCTTCCAGGTGGTGATAAACCAATATTCTTCCAGAAGGTTTTGTTTTGTGAGGCCTAGGTATGTACGGGCAAGTTGGGATTTCTCAAGTGTTTTTGAGATGATATGTGTTATGATTTTCCAAGTGTATTCAGGATGAGATGTATTAGGATTTCCTAGGTTTCCTCAGGATGGGATGTGGGTTGTGAGCCAGGTGTCTATGAGCAGAATTTGATGTGGTTTGTGGCCCATTTTCTGCAGTCGAGATGTGATGTGGTTTGTGGACGAGGTGTCTGTAGGTGGGATGTGTTGTGGTTTATGGGCCAGGAGTCTGTGGGCAGGATGTGATGTGGTTTGTGGCCTAGGTTTCTATGGGTGGGATGTGGAGTGGTTTGTGGGGCCTAGGTGTGTATGGATGGGTTATTACTTGTACATTTTGAAGAGGTAGGAGCATGAGGACATTTTCCATTAGGCAATAGCAATTAATCAATAGTAAGTGGTGCAAGGTCCCCTATAATCAATGTGAATTATTTTATATTACTTAAATTGCATTATTTGGTGAGTATGCCTTGGTGAGGTTGGGAAGGTTATTATAACTGTGATGTTCTATTTGGTTTTACTATTTTCTCACATAGGCATTAGTATTCTTCTCTCACTTATGCACAATAAACATTGGGTTTTCTATTAAGTATACATGTATACTCACCCTATGCATATAAAACTACTTTCAGGTTTCTGGGATGATTTCAAAGACCGTGCTGGACCCCACTATCTCATATCTTAATAGTTTATGTGTCACTTATTAGCTTTACTTTTGGTATTTACATTGGATACTTTTGTATTTTTAACATTTCTACGTTATGCATGCATATGGGATGGTTTTTGGAATTATTTTCATACTTTTCCTTGATTTGTCTTAATGATGAACCATCTTATATCCAGATCTTATTTTCTTATAAAGGGTGATGCCTCTCATTTAGTGATAATTGTATACCCGTGGTTTAATCACCAACCCAGGGCCTACTAGAGGTATGACTCAGGGGTCATTATCTTTATTTCTACATTTCCATCCCAGGAGGGGTATCTTTGGAGGGTGGGGGTCATGACACTTTCCCATGTCTTGGAAGAGTTAGCCTCATAAAAATACCAATATAATATGGATGTAGATGTTTTCTAAAAAAGATATCAAAATAATAGGTCATTGTTTTATCCGAGTTATTTATTGTTTCTTTCTTTCTCTTCCTACTCCAATATATTATAAAAATCATGATATAATTATACAATAATCATTAGTATAATAAAATTTTATTATGTTTATGTTACAACAAAATGACCCATATCAATATAGTTTAACCCTTTTCATGTTTATGAATCTTGTGGTTTTAAAAGGTGTCCTAGAGTGTTGATGGAGGTGATTGACTTCTAAAGGCTAGAATAAAATAGAATATATGACGTGTAAGTGTTTCATGTCCTGAATTATCAATTCACATATAGGGTGAGGGTTGTTCAGGTCCTAAAATTATTTCATGTCATGAAATCCATTCACAACTTGTTTAAATCTATTTTATGGGCTTCTACATGACATGTAAATGTTCATGGTTAATTGGTTCAAAGCGATATATGTTTCAGCAAGATCAGAGGATAGAAATTTACATGGTGTGAAAGTTTTTTGAACAGTGTAATTTCATTTTGTAGGGAGGATTTATAAAAAGTAAGGACCCTAGGTTTTATAAAATTCTATGTCCTCACTCTATAATTTTAGGTGATCATCATCCTTATATTTATTTGTTTTGGTATTCCTTTGACGTGGATCGATTATCAAATTCCTATATTCGAACTAAGGTATGTTATACCTATTTTCTCAAGGTTCTTCAATTTGGTTCCTAATCATTCTTCTTTTCATGTTATTTATGTTTGTATCCATTTTTCTAATAGAGTTTTTGTGGTTGTTTGTTAGTGAGATTTTTCCACAACATCCTTTGAGTAATGTAGTTTCCCGCGAGAGAGGTAATCAGGATCTATGATGTTGTTATGTTCTCATGCAACGAATGTTTATTCCTTTGAGGCAAGGGATTCATTACATCTTGTATTTATTTATGTGAAATTATACAGTTAGCATGGTTTATCACATTGGATGTAAATGTAATTAACTTAATAATTATTTATCCCAATTAATATATAATTAGTTAGCAATTTCATGTTGATGTGATTTATACTATGATAATTGTTTGCCTCTTGATTTTATAGATAGTGTGATATCATTTATATTCTCATTATAATGTCTTGTGATGATATATATTAGCATGTTTTTCTTAATGAAAAACAGTATAGAACATAAAGATGGAATTAATTGACAATTAATTGGATTAAGAAAATTAAGGAAGAGGCATGTTTAAATAGTGTTTTTTTATAATTTGATGAAAATAAAATTGATGAAAAGAACACACTTAATTAAATGCAATCATCCATTTGTTAATGGAATTGATAAATAATGTGAATCATGATCATTATTGTTCAGTATATTGATAATAATAAAACTTCATGTTAATTGAGAATGGTTCTTTCCACCGTTTTAAAGAGCTGGTTTTAATGCTAAGAGTATATTTAGATTTTGTTAGCTTGTTATATCCCGAATATTTAAGTTTCCTATAGTTAGAACCTATGAATAATGAATAGGTTAATTAAAGATTTAGTAAGAACCATCTGTGTAATAATGATAATTTCAATGGAATTAGTTTCCCATATTCTTGAGAAGGTCATGTTCCTTTAGTTTGTAGAAATTAGATATTATTTATGTTTTAAGGCTGGATGCCTTGTTTTAGGACCTACATTTCCCTATTGGTTATTCTTGTTTTTGTCTTACTGCTTATGCGATAGGGGGCGGTGAGTCCTATATGTGATATGTTCCTAGGATGGCTGAGCCATGGATGGCTAATGCGATAAGGGGTAGGGAGACATTGATGATGTGGTAGAATTTGACACATGTGATAGCAAGATGAATCATGATATGCATTTGGGTGTCAAGGAGGGACCCATAGATGATGTAACAAGTTGAAATTGGGATTACCTACTAATGAGATGATGGGTGATGATATGTTTTCTTATGAATCTATTTAATGGAAGATGGATGAGTTTCTTATTTTTCTCTAAATTCCTTTCCCCACTACTTGGGGATGATAGATATAGTTCATTGCGTGGTTCCACTTGTTCGTAGATTAGGATTGTTTCTGTAGAGTACCTAGATTATGGAATAAAGTTAACAATTATTAAATAAGTCTTAACCCATGGGATTGGAGTTGATGGAGTACAAATTCTAAAAAGATTTTAATCTTCAGAAACCTTGGACTTAGGTTGGATTATACCTCGAGGGCATGGAAATTAATCTAATGATTAATGTAATATTAATAGTTAAATAATCATTGATGAATTAATTAACATAAATAAATGATAAAAAAGGACAAAAGTAATTAATTTAGCTCTTTAAAATTATTTTTTTCTTATATGATATCTGTTCTTAGTAGTGATAGTTGGGAGTCCAAGCGATGTTAGATGCAGTTGAGTCTAATACTAGGTTATGCATGTAGTGTGGGTGTGAGATATATTATATCATGTATATTCTATGATTTCATATGATACCCCACCCATGTCAGTTAGGGAGACTTCCACCTAGTGGTCTTTAGGAGGGTGTTCTTCCAAATATCATGAGGAGATGATGGATGGATGACAACCCCCAATGACCTCTTTCTCTTCTCTGGTTAGTTACATCCCACTGGTATGCATGATAGTTAATTTACCCATATATTTGTGTAGATGTATGTGATATATTGTGGTTTTTCACACACATGTATTATTATATATAGTATCTAAAATATTATTATAGGTATGACGTATAGATGTTATGATGGATTGTGGTACTTTCTAGGTGTATGGGCGGTGATGGTTTGAGGTATAATACCCAATGTATGATTCATGTCATATGGTTTGTGGTGGAACCTATCAACTACTTGGTTAATATATATATATATAAATATCTCTGTGTGTGTGGATAGGATAATGTGATAATGTGATGCATGAGGTGTATGTTCTGAAGCTTTCCCAGGTGTCTTCGTGTTGGCTTATTTTGGTGAGAGATGTCTCAAGACGTGTGATGTTGGGGAAGAGTAGAAAACCAATGGGGGAAGTGGGAGCATGGTACCTTTGATGAATCATTATTATATTATATTCTCTATTTTATGAAATACATGGTGAGAGATTTCCATGGTGAGGTTGGGAACTTAGAATACCAGTTTATGTGATGAGTTAGTTTCACTGTTATTCACTGTGGTATAACATGAATTATTTATATTTTTTCATGAGTGTTTTTGGGGAGGATACTACTGTGTATGTTATTATACTCACACTACATATATAAAATATTTTTAGGTCACCCAGACTAGTTGGGATACCGGGATGGATATTAATAGCTCATGGTTTTACGAGAGCTATTTGAGATTTGTGGTCACTACCATAATTACCTTTTTGATAGTTGTAGTTTTCCGTTTAGTTGTCATAGTACTGTATGAAATTCCATATTTTCACTTGGGATTTATTTATATATCTATATGATCTAGCATTGATCGGATTATCTGCCTTATCTCTCTGTTTCTCATGTTCTCTTAGGGGGTAATTCCTCCCATATGAATGTTTATTATACCCTCATTACTAGTCACCAACTCAGGTTCTATCGGAGGTAGGATTAGGGTAGTCACCATCTCTCTTATCACATTAATATCCCAAGAGGGATACCCTTTATGGATAGGGGTTCATGAAAAAGTGTTTTTAGAGGTCTAGGTTGAGGGATAAAATAGAGTTTGTAGTTTGGAATATGTGATATTTAATGGGATTGTTGGGAAATTATGTCCACTAAGTTTAGTAAGTGATGTTAACATGAGAGACTGACTGAGACATAGGTCTTTAGGCCTCATTGTGATTTTATTCATGGACCAATAAGATTACGGAGCCTAGTAAATGAAGTGATATTCGTTGCAAAGTAGAGACCTATGAATGTATCAGGCATCGTTATTCTCTGTGCCTATGTTTGAGATGGGTATACCTTGGGATACATTAAAACCATAACAAGATATTAATTAACTAATTAATTAATGTTATGTATTCCATATTGAAGGTTTATGATTCTAAACCTTTTTTATTTTTATAGGAATGGATCCATGTTGAAAACCTCATTAGGTTCTTACAGAATATTTTCAATTGGATAAGCTAGAAGATAACCACAAAGTGTTGGTTGAAGAATAATATACTTGGAGGAGGAAACTCCATGAGTTTTATTGTTAATGTTTTTAAGAATTATGAGTGATAAATTTTAGATTCAATCTAATATTACTATTTTTAGGAGGTTAAGATAGGTACATGAACCTCATCCCAGTTGGTGAGGACTCGCTAAGTGCATCCAAGAGACCCGAGATAAAATCCGGGTGGAGGAATATTTCCGGGTTACTATAGTAGGAAATGTAGCAGGTATTGTAGCAGACACTGTTTGGTACTGTAGCAGCCGAAACTATTCATCCATCTGGGACTTCGGGCCACCAGTTTGGTCCTCGGGTCTTGCAAGGCTTTTGGGCCACCCAAGGCCTTCGGGCCAGTTGATTCTCAAGGCCTTTGGGCCACCTAAAGGCCTTAGGGCCACCCCAAGGCCTTCGGGACACATGAATGTAGGCCCCAGACACACTAAAAAAATGTGCATCCCCAGAAGAGGATTCAGAGCAGGTGCACTCACCAAAGAAGAGCCAAATGGAATGTCAAAATGAGAGGGTATGGATATGCCATCAGAACCAGCCTGTGCTTTCATGGGAAGCCTAGCCAGACGGTCATGCAAAGGTAGAGAGATACTATCAGGATGCAGATGCTGGGGAGGGAAGTTCCTTGTAGAAAGTCTGGTTGAATTCCTTAAGACCTTTGGGTCATGTAATATCCTAAGCCTACGGTCCATGTAATCCTTGAGCCTATGGGCATTTTAAGGGTTCCCCCTCATCCCTTGAAAGGGGGGTTATCAAAAATCAATAAAAAATGAAGGCCTTCGGGCCATTCATGCTAGGAGGTTGAGATAGCTTTAAGTTTGATCTATTTCTAGAAGTAGCACTAGGTTTTGTTGACTGTGATGATGATATGGGGAGAAGTGAGGCCATGGTTGTTCTTATTCCTCAAGGAGTGCAAGGATTTGGTAGTCTCAAAGGAGAAGTTCTAAGAATAATTTCTAGAATATTTATATTCTTCAAATGTGAAGTTAGCCAGTCACATAGAGCTACTTACCCTTCAATCGAGGATTTCCAATGTATGATAGTTAGGTATCCATTTCGAGACCCTTATATGATATGATTTAGTCTTATTTTAGATTAATAGGCTAGGGAGAGGCATTTTTAAAAGTATTTTCACCAATATATCTAGTTCCAGGTCACCCTGTTCATGATGAATATGTATCTAGAGGTGTTTGTGAGATCATATATTATTGAGAGGATGTTGGCCCTAACTAGATCATTATAAAAGGGGAGTTATCTGGATTTTTTATAAAGATGATATTTGGTATGATGATTATATTTTTGTTGATCAAAGAGAAATATTTATGATGGGGCTAGCTCCCATACTTCATAATCTCATTTCTATGGGGGCGGTGGATCTCAAACCTATGCCAAGTGATCAAAAGCATGTATTTATTATAGATATATTAGACCTTATAGAGAAGTTTTTTCTAAGACATGATATTCCCTTGGTTTTTGTCTTATAGAGACAAAGTGGCATAGAGGAGAATACTTGGGAATGTTATTCATAGATGCGTACTCATTACCGTGAGCTGTTTGATGTTTAATTCTTCTCTTGTAACATTTTTCCTGTGAATGTTTATTTTTCTAGTTTATTATATTGTTTACTCTAATTTCTTGTTGAGGCATTATTCTTTTTCGAGAGTTATATACCTAGAATAATTTTCAAGAGATGTTTTATGTTTTTTTTTGTGTTTTTTCACTATCGATCGGATTAGGTGGTCGAGCTCTTATGATGGAAAGATCCTTGAGAGGTATCCCATGAGTTGGTTATTTGGATTACCCCTTTTCATTTTCTCTATGGTTTTGGTTTTTATTATCATGGATGATAATTTGTTGAGATGAATATAATGTGAGGTATTAGATCCATATAGTTCAATCATCTATTTGTTTCCAAAGCTCGTGATGTTTAGAGGAGGCCTGGAGTGTGTCTGGAGGTGTTCTACTGCTAAAAGATGGAAGTATGGAAAATATATGATGTGTAAGTGTCTCACATAATGAATTATTCATTAAAATATTGGGTGAGATCCATTAATAGATATAAATACATTCACAAATTGTTTGTATCTAGTTCACACAGTGCTGCATGATGTGTAAATGATTGTGGTTAATTGGTTCAACGAGACTAGTTTTTTGTTGATATCTGAAGCCTAACATTTACATGATGTGAAAGGGTTTCACGCCATGTAAATACACTATAAAACACTTCTTTATAAACAGTATGTACCCCAGGTTTTCTTAAACAATACAACATTACCCTCAAATTTCAAGAGATTAGAAGCCCTCTATTTAGGAATTTTGGGATTCCTTCGATGTAGATCAATTCTCAGATTCCCATCTCTGATCTAAGGTATACACTACTTATTTTCTCATTTTTATTTGACCTAGTTACTCAACCTTATTATTTCAATTTAATTGAATCTCATATCCATCTTTCTTATTTAGTTTTCTTGGTTTTCTATTGTTGTGGATGTGACATGGAATCCTCAGAGAGATACAATTTCTTTTAGGAGATGTGACTAAGATCTACAATTTTTGTTGGTTATCGTGCGAATAATGCTGGCACCTTTGAGGTAGGGTATTCATTGCTTATACTATTTATTTATATGAAATCATAGAGTTATCTTTGTTTATCCCTTTGGATTACAATGGAATTTACCTAATTTATATTTATATATATTAATAGAGAATTGGTTAGCAATCACAAGTTAATTTTATTTATACCATGATAGCGGTTATCCTCTTGATTTGATAGATATTGTGATATATATTCTATTCTTGTTATCATGTCTTGTGATGCTAATGGAGTAACATATTTTTCTTGATATAAAATGGTATATAACATAAATGCTAAATTAAATGGATTAAGGAAATTAAAGAAGAGTCATGTTTTAATCCAGTGTTTCATGTAATTTTATGATAATAAAATTGATACAATGCACATGATTAATTAAAATATATCTTCCACATGTTAATTAAATTGATAAATAATGTGAATCACAATAACTCTTTTTGAGTATGTTTATAATAATAAAAGGAATATTAATTGAGAATGGTTCTTCCCATTATTTTTTAAAATTGGTTTCAATGATAAGTGAATGTTTAGATTTTTATATCATGTTATTTATTGATTTCTAATGTTTCCCTTGGTTGGAACCCATGAATAGCGAATCAGTTAATTCAAGATGGAATAATAACTAGTTACGTGATAAAGATAATTTCTAGGGCCTAAGTTGTGAGTCTTCTTAAGAAGTCTGCGTGCCTTGAGTTTGGAGTAGTGAGAGCTCATCTATGTGCGAATGTTGAATGACTCATTCTAGGACCTAGATTTCCTTTTTGGCTATGATTTTTTGTTTCCTACTACTTCTTTGATATGTGGAAGGGGGGACTAAATGTTATATGGTTCTGGGATGGATGAGCCTTGGATAGATTATGTGATATGGGGTGGGGAGGCACATATGTGATATGAGCCAAGGATGGATGATATTATGATGGGTGATGCTATATGGATGGGGAGGACTAGATTATGTTGAAGTAGTTGATGCATGTGATGGTTACATGCATCGAGATGTGCATGTGGGTGATAAATAGGGAACCAAATATAATGGAATACATTGAAGATGGACTTTCCCATTGATGTGATGCTGAGAGTTGGGATGCTCACTTATGAATCTATTTAATGACCGATGGTTGAGTTTTTTTGTTTTCATCTATATTCCTTTCCCCATTCTTTGAGGAATATTGATGTGATTGCTTTCATGGTTTGACTTGGAAGTAACTTAGGATGATATACCAAGAGTTAAAATATTATGAAATGATTCAAATATTGAATAAATAATTCTCAACCCATGGGGTTAGTGTTGATGGAATTAAAATGCTAAAAAGATGTAAATATTGAGAAACTATGGACTTGGTTTGGATTATTCCTAGAGGGCATGGACCTTACTCTGATGATTAATGAATATTAATATTGAATAATTTTAATGTTTAATTAATGGTTAATGGAATAATTAATGGAATTAAATGATAAAAAATGAAATATTTAATTAATGTAGCTCTTTAAAATTCATGTGTTATTATAGGATATCTAGCCTCGGTAGTGACTTATGGGAGTCTAAGAAATGTTAGCTGTAGTTGAGTATAGTACCAGGTTATTCACATGGTGTGGTTGTGATCTGTATTATATCATATATATTCTAAAACTTCCTATGATACCCCACCCATTTCAGTTAGGGTGACTACCACCTTGTGGACTAAGGGAGAGTGTTTTGCTAAACATCCTCGTGGGAGGATGGATGGCCGACTACCCCCTATGGACATGTTCTCTTCTCCTGGAAGTTACATTTGATGATGTGCACTATGGTCAGTTTCCCCATATATGTGTTTAGTGGGTTGTGATGTATTTTGGTTATTCACACACACATATCCCCATATATAGTATCCAAAGGATTATTATAGGTATGATGTGTATAGGCTATGATGGATTGAGGTAATTACTCAATGCATAAGTTGTGATGGATTAATGCATAATACCTGATGTATAATAAACATAGTATAAGTTTTGGTGTCTCTAAATACTACTTTGTTACTATATATGAATATATGTATTGGATGGTTTGATAATGTGATGAATGAGGTGAATATTGTTATGAATTTTCCAGGTGACTTAAAGATGGATTATTTTGGGGAGAGATAGCTTAGGACGTGCGGCATTGAATAATATTGGAAAACTAGTGGGAAAGAAGGAGTGGGGTGTAATTTATGCTTCATTATTATATTATATTCTATCCTGTTTGTGATAATTTGTAAGAGTTATCCATGGTGAGGCTATGAACTTATTATACCTATTTAGGTGATGAGTTAGGTTGACTGTTCTTTGTCATGATTTCTTTATCTTTTGAATGCAAGGATCTAGGGAGTATCCTATTGAGTATAATTTTATATTCACCCTATATATATATAAGCTATTTTTGAGGTTACTCAGAGTACTTTGGAGATCGGGTTGGATATTACTAGCTCATGGTTTTGTAGAAGCTGTTTGGGATTCATGGTCACTGTCACATTAAACTTTTTGGCACATGAAGCTTTAATTTCTATTGTAATAGTACTTTATGAAATTGTATATTTTCACTTGGTATTTATTTATATACATGTCAGAAAAAGTGTTTATTTGTGTATCTATATTCTCTCTCTCTTCCTCATGTTCTCTTAGAGGGTAATACCTCTCATATGCATGTTTGTTATACCCATGGTTCAAGTATCCAATCCAAGGCCTATTGAAGGAGGGACTCAAGAAGTCACCATCTCTCTTATCTCATTATCAGACTAGGTTGGGTACACATTGGGGGGAGGAGGTCATGACCAAAAACTTTTATCTTTATCTAACCCATCCATTATATAATGTAAACATTGCATGTGTTATGGCTAGATTACCTCCTCGATGAACAATGTATTTCATTTTTCACTTCAACCTTACATAGATGGTTATAAAAGTAAAATTAATGACTAAATATGATATTTATGACATTATTAAGAATATAAAAAATAAATACTAGGAAATTTATTAATACTATTAACAATAAATATTCATTATAAATTTAACTACTTAAAACAAACATACTAATAGAATTTTCTTAAGTTGAATATATTTTTGACAACCCATTCAACTATATAGAATTTTTTATACTAAATTGATAAATAATATATTTCTTTACTATTTTTAAGATAATAAAACTATTTTATATCTCTATTCTCCATTATCAGCATAGCAAATCTATTTTGATGGAATTGACCAAACGACCCCAAGTGACAAATGAGAGAAACACTTATTCAATAAATAAATAAAATATGATAATTAATGGACCATAAAAATGAAATAAATATGAATAAGGTTTCCAATAACGTATTAATATGATTTATTTGGGTTTTAATGAGGATAAAACACACACCAATCTAATGGAGACTTCAGTTAAGGGTTGTTGGTCTCAATTTCAATTACGCGAGGGATGTTTATTATTATGAACCAATTTACTTTTATATAGTTTAAATGAAACCTTATTTACTTCTAATATATTTATTCTCTAATTAATATTGGTATTTTCATATTTATTTATTCTCTCTCTAATTACTTGACCTTAAATTCATACATTATCTAAATTGTAAGGGTCGTTGATAACTTAATTTATTTTCATTAATTTATAACCATTTTCTTGAACTTCATCCTTATATTTTTTTGTCCATCCTAATAATTAATATATTGTATTTTAAATTTATTTATTGGGTTTTATAAACCTTATTTACATTTCACTTCCCTTTGGCCAATAATTTAACCAAACAGTTTCTTTTATATAGATTCAGCCTTATCTCTTTTTTATGACCAAGAATAATTTTCATATATGTCCATATTAATTATATTTTCACAGGAATAAATTTACATCTAATTCAGTGATTAAAATATTTCATTTTTTATTTCCTTTGAACTTCTCTACCAATGTTTTAAAAAATATTCTTTAACTTTTTCTGTACGGGTCATTTTTGACTCTCTTTATAAAAGCATGTAAAGAATATTTTTTAATAATTTATACATGAAATTATTTTCCTAATTTTATGCCCATTATTCATTATTAATTTTATATTACTAATTTCTATGAGTTTTCAAATAAAATAAATTTTTTATTGTTATATGAATTTTTAATTTTAAAAATAAATCTCAATAATTTATAAGAATAAATTAAGGAATTTCATTCTACTTATATACATTCTTTTGTTTCAATCAACATTTAATATTAAAATTTTCATTTCTTTTAAAGGTCAAAATAATTTGAATTATTTTAAAATTATGGTTTAATATGTCTTCTTTTCATACCTTGAGTTGAATTTTTTAATGTAACTTGGAAGTACATTTTTTTCAGCCATGTTACAAAAGATTTGTGAATATTTTTTTATAATTTCCATATTTTTTCTTCTAAAACTATAAATGGTAAACCCCCATTTGATTTATATTTCATGTATTATCCTATAAATAATATTATGAATTCATAACTCATACCTCACATTTTTTATAAGGGAAATGTTCTCTATCACTTTTCATCTCTCTCTTGAATTCATTTTGACATTTATGTTCATATTATTTAATTTAATGAATATATTATATATAAATCCAAATATCTCTATATTGAATTATCAATTATTTTGATAAAATTATATTAATTAATATATATGGTTTCATTTCAAAGGTTTCTTACTATTAAGAATTATTATAAAATAATAAATCCTTGATTTAATTAGAAAAATGAACATTTTTTTAGAAAGACATGAGTTCTTTAGTTAATTTTTTTTCTTAACTCTTAAACACTAAACCAAAACAGTATCAAGAGTGTAAGTGGATAAATATTTTTAGGTGACTTTGTAATATGTAAGCCTATGTTTTGATTCATTTAGTTGTTTTCAATGATAGTATATAAAGTACAAGATTTTTAGCATCATATCTGAGAGTATACATTTGGGGAATTACAGTTGGTAAAAGAGTATGTTTTAAATAACATTAAAAGATTATGTGTGATAATATGAGGATATTTTATGTTCTATGGATAACATAATGAGTTATTAAGTTTATGTTTTATCAAAAGTTTAAATGATGAGATACCACTTTTGAGTTTTTATGTTATTGTATTTTATGTTGATTAATAATATTTTGGGAAATGTTTATTGGGATTTAAGAAGAATACACATTTTTGGTATGAGTATCCCATAGGGTTGGTAAAATATAAATATCTTTTGGAGAGTATACATGATGAAGTTAATATTATATTGGTCTGTGATTAATGTTATTTAGGGATAAACATTAAGATTGAATTATATAAGAATAGGTTACCATGAATTTTGGGTCTAGGATATTGTATGAGATTTCATGATTTATTTATTTTTTTAAATTAGAACAAGAATACAATAGTAAAAAATATATAGATAAATTTTAATATTGGATATCATTTTTAATTTTTTTAAATGTAAAGGGTGTGTTGTATTTTTAGCAATTAGTCCCCTTTCTGGAAACCTCATGTGGTAGTAGTCTCTAGAAATGATTCACCTCGAGGTAATAACCATGAAAAAGGTTGGTTGGGTATTACTTGATCTTTAATCAGTGCACAACAAGAGGAAAAACTATAACCTTGGTTTAAAATTCATGGGGTATATACTTAGGATGATCCAAAATCTATTTATGAACCATTATATTGGATTTGAATACATTATCAGATCATGAATTTTGATTACATTAAGAAAACCATAATATATTTTCATCTGTGAGATAAATTAAAATTTGAAGGATATAATTTATTTAATGGAGTAGGACGTGACACCATAAGATTTTAGTATGTTTAATACTTTAAATAAACACTATATTTAATTTATTTCATCATACAAAACACCTAACCATAATAAACCATGACATATTAATAATAAAAAATTATACGTATTGAAATGATAGTTAAAATATAGTTATTAAATTACTTGGTATAAATATAAGTAACCACATTTTGAAATATATGTTGAATGGAGAAGAAATGGTGTAAAACAATTATAACCTTTATTAAAATAATCTTTTATTTGATATTTGAATGAAATTAACATCAATAGTATTTTCCATTGACTAAGCCCAAGACGAGCTTCAATAAGTTTGAATTGAAAAAAGTTATCTATGGTAGAAGTTCATGATTGGAGAAATATATATATGATCCATGCTAGATAAATGATCACCCGTGATTCCCACCATTGATTATGTTACCTTTAGATATTTTATGGAGGTTTTGAGGTTTTTTTATTTAGAATATAGGATGATATAAATAGGTAATTGTTAATATAGTACATCCTATCATTATTTATATTTTTCTTGAAATTTTAATTTTAATTTTTTTAAAATGTTGTCTTGAATTGTTTTTATTAATTCTTAGACAAAATGTAACAAATATAAATTTTTTTTATTAAAATCATTTGATGTTTAAAAGACATATTCTTTTGAAGAATTTTATTTTTCTATTTATTTTTTAGATTTATTTGGATAAACTAAATTAGTCACTTTTTAATAAAAAATTTATTAAAATGTATTTTAATAAATATATATATATTAAATAAATTGTCACTCATATAATTATTTTTAACATGGGAATAAATAAGAATAAATTCACTTTAAACTTAAAAAATACATTTTACATAAAATCGTATTTCTTTGTTCTGTGATGCTATATTTTAGTTATCTTTTATCATTTTTATAAATTGAATAAATTAAATTGGATTATATATTTTTAATCAAAATGTAAAAAATATGTAATATGACCAATTTAATTTTTTTTCATAAAAAATATGTTACGAAGGTAATAATTAGTCACTGCGCAAATGATAAAATGATGTAAAAAATACTTAATTAAGGAGAAAAGACTCAAAATATTAGAAACAATTACCTACAAATGGGTGAATGAGGGATTTATCAAAATTATCATATCATTCCCACTATAATTTTAAATCTTGGCTCCATTTTCCTTGAATACGAAATCTCATTTAATATTAACATGTTTATATTTAAAAAAGACCCCCTCACTCCTATAATAGGACCACTTAATCACCCTTATTATCCTCACACATAAATCCACTTAGATGAAATAAAATACAAAAAAGACCCTAAATAACCCTATTTCCCACATTATAGAGGTTTTATTCTCACTAAAAGACCAATACAATAATGCTTAAAAAGCATTCTAATAATGGATATAAGAAAAGAGGTAATTGTTTTAAATGAGTTACTTAAAATTTCTTTCATCCTCCACCTCATCCAATATATTAAAACCATACTAGTATAATTAAATCAATATCATTAATATACTAAAATTTTATTATGTTTTTGATATAAATATTATCTAACTCCCTCTCATCCATTCAAAAATGAAAAACATAACCCAGTTTATGGTAAAATTTCCACCTTTGTGAATAACATATTTCACTTTTCTTCACCACCTTACATGGAAGGTTTCAAAAAGGTATTAAATTAATAAATATGATATATTTTACATTATTTTGTTCTTTCAAATATAAATAAATAATTTTATTAAAATATAAACAATAAACGGTCATTATAAATTCAATTTCCTAAAATAACCATATCAAGACACTTTTCTAAATTCGATTCTATTTTAAAAAACCCACTAAACTATATATATTTTATATATTGAAATGATTAATAAAATATATCTCTACAATTATAGAGACGATGAAACTATTTTATAACTCCTTTCACCATGGTCAATATGCAAATGAAGTTTTTGAGGAACTGAGAATGCAACCCCAAGTGGATAATGATATAAATTACTATATAATTAAAAAATTACATATGATAAAAATTGGACTCTAAAAAATGGAATATATGTGAAAGAGTTCGAAATAAATTATTCAATAAACCTAATTTTATTATTCACGTGGTTTGATGCATGCACCAAGAGAGTTAGGACATGAGGAAATGGTTCTTAGACTTAATTTCAATTCATTGAGACATGTTTCTTATTATGATCCAATTTATATTTATATAGTGTAATTACTGCATTATTGAATTATTATATTATAACTCACTTGACACTCATAGGAATTTTACATTCATTTAAGCTCTCTCTATTTCTTTTCCAACAATTCATACATTACCTAAGTTATAAGGGTTGGTGTTACCTTAATTTACTTTCATTAAGTTATAACTATTATTCTTGAACTTATTTATTATATATTTGGCTTCATGAATCACATTATTGTATTATATTTTATTAAAACTTTCTTTTTTGTTTTAAAATCTTATGTACATTTCATCTCCCTTTGGTGCACAGCTAATCCAATTGGTTTCTTGTATATATAATTACCCATATCTCCTCTCCACTTTTGATAATTGTTTTCTCCATATCTATATTATTTATGTTGTTATAATAATTATCTTCTCTTTATTTTAATGATTTCATAAGGCCAGTTCCTACTTCCTTTTACTTTAATTACCATGGTTTAAAAAAATAACCATTTGAACATTTTCTATAAAGGTCATTATTGGCTTTCATTACAAAATTGTGTAAAGAATATTCTTTGTAACATTTTATAGATGAATGAATTTTCCTGTTTTCATATCATTTAATTATTATGAATCTTCCATTCCAGGATTCCATGGATTTTCAATGAAAAATTTATTCTTATTATCATTTGAATTTTTCATTTTAAAAATAATGGTTAATATTTTAGAATAATAAGTAAAGGTATTTCATTCTACTTATGTATATTCTTATCTTCCACAACAAATTTTCTATATTGAATTAATTTTTTAAATGTTTTAGTATTTATAATAATTTTATAATTAATAATTATAATGTCTTTTTTTATCCCTAAAAATGGAATTTTTAAATTGAATTGTTTATTTGTTTTTACAATAATGTTTATGAAAATTATTTTTATAAATTTCCTTATATTTTCCCCTAAATATATAAAATAAATACCTTATTTGGAGTTATATAATGTATTACCCTATAGATTATCTTATATATTTATAGTTCATACCTCACATTTTCTTAATGTTTTTTTTCAGTATCCTTATTAATATCTCTTAACTTTATTTTCTCATTCACTTCCATATCTATTAATTCCACACACACACACACACATATTCTATATAACCTATAATATTTCTATATATGAGTTTTTAGTATTGGATTAACCACATTTCCATAACTATAGATGAATTTAGTTTAAAAGGTGCTTACCAATAATTATATTCAATTTATTTACTGGTTTAATATTGGTAATCTATATAATTGATACTTCAATAAGTATTCCTATTGATTGCTAAAATGTGTTGGTTATGCATTTTATTTTTTATTCATTACCTTATATGATGAATTCATTAGAATTCATTTTTGATAGGTGGAGCTTGGAAATTTATACCCCCTTGATGTATAAGTGGGTATCATGGGGCAGAAAGGCTTAGGTATTTTGTGTAAAAAACCTTTTCACGTTTGAAATATTTGAATGAGGCATTGAATATATCTTTATGATGTTTGAAATTATGCATTACATCATTATCAAACAATATATATTACTCTATGTGATTATTTTCAATGTTATGTTATCTATTTGTAACACCCCAAGGATTTACAAGTAAATTTAATTTAATGAATGAAATAATGAGTATCTACAAAATGAAACATTTTTTTAGGATATAGTTATAAACTAGCCATTAAACACAATTTTTACACTTATATGTTTTGAATTTCAAAAAATGGACATATACAGTTGCGATCAGTAAGTTATTTAAAGTCTAATATGATCAAATTAATTTTTTTTGAACAGTATCATACCCTTATGAGTATTAAAATACCATTATGAATAGTAAATTGGACAAATAAATATTAACCTCACCCATGAATTTATAATAAATAAATCTTATAAGTGATAATATGGTCATTAAATAAGTGTCAGTATTTTTATAAGTTATAAATTTTTAATTAATATTTTATCCCTAATTAAATAATTTAAATTAAAAATTATTTGCAATAAATGAAATCATAAATTATTTTCTTATGGTTATAATATAATTTTATGATACCCAAATTAATTTTACAATTATTTATAAAATCAGTTATAGTTTTTAAAATTTTTATTTTCCGAATAAATTATTATTGTAATTAAAAATTAAAATTCTAATATTTAGAAAATCATTTTGATAAAATAAATTTCATTTCATAATTCTACATGTCAAAAAAATGGATGGAGTGAATTTTTTGGTTTTTTTGAAATACTTGAATTTTGGTTGAATAGTGGAATTCGATAATTTATGTAATGTGCAAAATAAATGAATTTATGCATCATTCTTGAGTCATGGATGATGTAAATGGAAACTGGTTTGAACTAGAATGAACTTATTATTATTTTTGGTCACCTAAATCAATACTATTCATAGTCTTGAGGGAAAATATTAATCTAATGATTAAAATAATAGAAAACCCTCCTCTCCTCCAATATAAATACCACCGTCACCCCCTCTCCATCTCACACTGCTAAAACTTTGATCATTGACTAAATTCTACCCAATACTATTCACAAGTATATTCCCCACTTCCAATACCTTCCGGTATCAACAAATGGAAAAATATAAAGGCCTTAAAGAGGATCTCAAGGAGAAGATATCAAGAGGTAAAAATCCTCTTTCATTTTCTTGTGTTTTCTTTTAAATTCTTTACTTTCCTTATAATCTATTGCCATACCATTATCCAATAGGAATAAAATCTCTAGTGTCATATATAAACTATAATTTTATCATGTTTATGGAGAATTTATCAACTTACTTCTTCTCCTCTCACACTAATTCTCAAAATAAAAGCATCATCCGTGATATGTTAGTTTACCGACATCGTGGACGATGTATCTTCAATTTCCTTTACTTCCTTAAAATATGGTCAAAAAACCATTAATATGGTTACATAATATTTCATTATACATATTATATTAAATATTATGTTTTGGAACCTATGTTTTTTCATAATATTAATTAATAAAATGAAAGTGGTTCGTAATGATCAAAATTCACCAAAATAAATTAACGATTATCACTAATGATTTATATAATGATTAATCCTAATGCCATATATGTAAAATGATTTATGGATTAATTTAATATTCCATAAAATTATTAATATCATATCATTTCAATTATATAATTTCACTTCCATTCAATAGGGAAATCCTTTATGAACTGACTATGGAAATCATGTAAAGAACGCAACCCAAATAATGGAAATAACAAAGTATTATAGATTAATTGGTGTAGTGATGTTATAAAATTATCATATAAGGTGTTATTAAATTTTTTATGCTTTTATAAATTATTAATAACACTCTTTTAACCATTATATAAGAGGTTTAATCAAGTTTTAATTAAGACGAACTTGAGGTAAGGGAATTCATAACCCAATTTCCATTCTTTGTGTTAACCATATAATTTATTAATTATGTGGTATTAAGATTATTTGTGAGATGAATTTTTGTTTATATTATTTTGTATAATGTGTATTTACAGTGTATACACATATCCATTCCATTCTATTAATTCTAACTCTAATTATATTTATAAGGGACTTTCCTTTTGAAATATTTTTTAAAGTATCTTTAATGAAATTCAACAAGATTGTTATTATATATATAGAATGAGTAGTGTCTCCTAATTTAAATATGATTTATTAGTATGATAAGTTCCTTGGACATTTATATGTCGGGTTTATCCCATTATATCTCAATATATGACGGGTTTAGCCCCATTATAGCTCAATATATGTTGGGTTGAGCCCATTATAGTTCAAGATACGATGGGTGATCCCCATTATAGCTCTCCAATGCATTGGGTACTCTGGAGGTGAAAGTTGAGAAAATGGTTATTCCATATGTAAGGGTGATTATAAGAGTGGTATGGTAAATATGTCTCAAGTAAACTAAATGATGTTTCTATTCATGCTAATGAGTTTTTATGAAATTGGTTTTATTGTTTTTTATGTTATCATTTGACTAATGATTTCATTCTTTATATCACTTACTAAATTTTTTTTGCCATGCTATGTTTTTAATGGTTATCAAAGTTTATAAGTATTTTTAAGATAAATAAGTAATTAATGTTAAATGTTATGATGTTTTGTCAAATAAATCATGTTTTATTTAAAATGTTTTATATTTTCGAAGAAATGGATACTGTTTTAGTGGTATCCACTATGTATAAATATGGTATGATATGTATGTTTTATGTACCAATTCTCCAAAACTACAAAACTGAAAAGATCCTTAATTTGGAATAATATACGATCTTGTATAAAATTCATGATAATGTAATGTTTAAAGGTTGGGTCCTTGTAGTTGGTATCTGAGGATGATTTATATAACTTTAGGGGTTAGGATGACGTTAATAAAATAAAATAAATGGTTTTTACTTTTTGGATTGATTTGAAATGATATATAATTTAAATATTACCATGTTTCTTCATCTAAGATATGTCTATTTAGAATGGTTTTCCATATAATTAACATAGAATATGATGTAGGAAAGTACCAAGAGGCTGATATCTATAAAAATCTACAGCCTAGAATAGAGGGAATCAAAACCAAGAAGTTTGTGGTAGAAATGGATTAGTTAAATCAGGTGATAAATAGTAGTGGTATGCATGATAGAGAAGAACATGACGTACCCTAAAGAAACATGTCTTTTTGGAGCATTTTATGAGGAAACATCATCCATCATTTAATGGAACCATAGATCCAATGATAGCTGAAGGATGAATCAATTCCTTAGAAAAGATATTTGATGTAATGGAATGTTCATAACATAAAAAATTAACACTATCCATTTATCATTTTTAAGGTGTACCCGATCAATGGTGGTTTATGGTTAAGGATACAAGAGAAATATACGATCTTTACAGTCTGGAATGGGATGATTTTAAGAGTCTTTTTCTGGAAATATATTTTACTAAAATAGTTTGACTCAGAATGGAGGAAAGAATATTGGAACTAAAGGAGAAATATGATGATTCTATGGGAGAATATTTATCCAATTTAATAATAATGGCTCGGAACATACCAAATTTTACTTGGGGTTTTGATAGTAAAATTTAAATATTTTACTCTGGTTTGAAAACATTTTTACAAAGAGATTTGGATTTACAAGAGTTTAAATTCTATGAGAAAATTTTTCATTTTTCTAGAAAATTTTATATGGAGCTTTCTGACACGTATATGCCTTGTGATGACCATAATAAGAAGTGACCAGGTTGGTAGGCATTGGGGAAGAATTCACCAAAGAAATATGGAGTTAAGAAAATTAATTTTCCTTTTTGTGAAATGTGTGGTAAAATTAATCATGGTGAATGTATATTAAATTATGGGAAATGATACTGATGTGGAATATTTGGTTACATGTCCCATGAGTTCATGGAAGATGATCCAAAAATTAATAAGAAGCAATGGTGAGATGCTTTAACTGTAAGGAATTGGGTCATATTTCTAATGTGTGTCTAGAGCTAGTCACTCAGGAAGGAAATCAACAAGTTTGGAAGCATAAGGGTGTGTACGAATCCTTTGAAACCACTTTAGTAGATGTTGAGCCGTCGAATGAGGCATTATCAGATACATTTTTTTTTTGTTTTTATAGATTTTTCAAATGTGTTTCTTGATTCAAGGTCTAAACATTATTTCATTTATGAGAAATTTTCTGCAAAATTGGGAATTCCTATGCATGACATGAAACTAGAACTCATGGTAAAAACACATAGAGGAAATATTACAGCAAAAAGAAATTATAATAATCTACCTATAAATTTATGTGGAAAGAGTTTACCTACAAACCATGTTGTATTTCTTCTAGTGGAGTTAGATATTATTCTAGGTGTGGATTGTTTTTATTTTTATAATGCTAAGATATATTATAGAGAAAAAGAAGTTGTTTTTTATAAAGAGTTTCAGTTTTTGTACAAGAATAAACCCATACCATTCATAACATATCAGGAAGCTAATAAACATATAAAAGTTGAAAATTAAATTTATCTTGCTCATATTTTTTAAGAAAAGGGAACTATCTAGATTAATAATGTTCTAGTGGTAAATGGATACTTGGATGTTTTTCCTAATGATTTTTCTATTGTTATTCCTGATTGAGAGGCTGAGTTTTCTATTGACTTATTTCTTGATGCTATGACAATTTCTAAAACCCCTTATCAAATGGATCAAATGGAAGTTACGAAGTTAAAAAATCAATTGTCGGAATTATTAGACAAAGTCTTCATTCAATCCAACACTTCACCATGGGATGCTCCTATCTTATTTTAAAAATAGAAAGATGGTTCAATGAGACTTTTGATTTATTGTAGAGACTTGAATAATATCAATATTAAAAAAATGTACCATTTTCCACAAATCAATGATTTTTTTGATCATCTCCAGGGATCACAGTATTTTTCGATGGATGACTTGAGGTTGGGGTACCATCCGTTGAAAGTTAAGTATGTAGACAGAACGAGGACTATGTTGTGTACTATATATAGATATTATGAATTTGTAGTTATGCCATTTGGGTTAAATAATTCACCAGTTGTATTCATGTATCTTATGAATATAATATTTCATGAGTTCTTTGATAAGTTTGTGGTTGTTTTTATTTATGAAATTTTTTTATATTCTAAAAGTAAGAAGGATCATTAAAAGCATAGAAGTGTTGTTTTGAAAACCTTGAATTAAATGAAAAAGTATGGAAAATTCAGAAAGTGTAAATTTTGGGTGCAACAAATTTCTTTCCTCGATCGCATTGTTTTTAAAGTTGGAATAACTATTGATCCTACTAAAACGAAAGTTGTTGAAGAATGTCCAATACCCACAAATATAATGGAGATTCGTATTTTTCTTATTTTGGAAGGATATTATCAGAGGTTTGTTGAAAATTTTACATGGTTATTAATACAACTAACTAAGTTAACTTGAAAAGGATTTAAATTCATATGGACAAAAGAATGTGATTATTATTTTCAAGAATTGAAAATAAGATTGGTGAATTCTTCATTTCTGACCCTAACTTCTAGAAGTGGTGAATTTTTCATCTACATTGATGAATCTTTGAAGGGACTTGGTTGTGTTATGATTCATAATGATCATGTAATTTCTTATGCTTCATGTCAGTTGAAACATCAAGAGTTAAATTACCCTACACATGATTTTGTATTAGCTATTGTTGTTTTTGAATTAAAAATTTGGAAGCATCATCTATATGGAGTAAAATGTGAAATATATACTAACCATAAATGTTTGAAGTATGTATTTACTTATACAAAATTAAACTTGAGATATAGAAGATGGATGGAAATAATCATGGATTATGATTTCCTGATTCATTACAATCTTGGAAAAGTTAATAGAGTGTCTGATGCATTGATTTAGAAAAGTAATGCTACATTAACCACGATGCATTAAGAACACAAACCTTTGGAGAATTATTTGATAAACATTGGATTGGAAGTTTTTTGTTGTAGGAAATTCCAATATTTTGTTTCAGGTTTCAGTGCAGTCATCTCTATTAGACCGAATTAAGAAAGCACAGAAAGAAGACGATGAGTTTCCAAAAAGGTAGAATTGGTTAAAATGGGTAAGTTTAATGAATTTGACCTTGATAAGGATAGTGTTTTTAGGTTTTGGAAGATATTATGTGTTCCTCGTGAATCTTAGTTGAAGAGAGAATTGTTATGTGAAGCTCCCAGTTCTCCATTTACAGTTTATCTAGAAAGCACAAAGATGTACAAAGAAAATTGAGAGTATTTCTAGTGGGATAGAATGAAAAGAGAAATTTTCTTATTTTACCATGAAATGTTCGAAATGTCAATAGGTTAATGTATAGTTGAAGTTATTGAAGGGGATGCTTCAACCATTACCAATGCCAAAGTGGAAATGGGATAATATATCCATGGACTTTGTTGTGGGACTATTGAGGATATCTTGTGGTAACAATGCAATATTGGTTATTTTTGATTTTCTAACTAAATCTTTATATTTAATTCCTATTCGAGATACTATAATGTTATATTAGATTTCATGACTACACCTCATAGATATTTTTAGGTTACATGGATTTCCTCTTTCCATTATATCTAACCGTGATCCCAGTTTCACTTCTAACATTCGGAAAGGCCTTAATAAGTCATTAGGCACAAAATTAAATTTCAACATAGCTTTTCATCCTCAATCTGATGGAAAAACCAAGAGAAAAATATAGAAATTGGGGAATATTCTTCATGTGTGTTCAGTGTACTACCAGTGATGTTTGGATCAACATCATTATTTAGTTGAGTTTTCTTATAATAATAGATTTCATTCTAGTATATAGATGGTACCTTTTGAGGAATTGTATGGAAAGTTGTGTCAAACTCCAAAATTTTGGGATGACATCAGGGAAAAGAAGTTGATTGGACCAGAATTAATAGAGGAAGTGCAAGAATAAGTTTAGATGATTCCGTGACACTTAAGGATAGATCAATAGAGGTAGAAAATTTATACAGATAATAGGATGAAATACATTTCATTTGAGGTAGCTGATCATGTTTTCATTAAAATATATCCTTGGAAAAGTTTCATGCATTTTGGTAAAAAATGAAAAATAAGTCCCTGGTTCATTGAACCTTATATAATTCTTGAGAAAGTGGGACCAGTCACATATCAAGTAACATTTTTATGAGTTTATCTTAGGTACAATTGTTTTTTCATGTTTTGATGTTGAGAAAGTATGTGCTAGATTCATCTCATGTCTTGAGCCCAAAAGTAGAGCAACTAGAAGGGAACCTTTCTTATGAAGAGAGACCTATTCATATTCTTGATCATAGAGAGAAAGTATTGCAGAATAAGGTAATAAACCAGGTAATGTTTTTATGGAGAAAAAAAGGTTAAAGAAGTAACACGAGAATTTAAAAATGCTACGAGGGAAAGGTACCCTCACATGTTTAATAAGTATATAATAATTATGAGGATTCAATTTCTAGAAGGTGGGGAGAATGTAACACCCCATGGTTTTACAAATAAAATTTAATTTAAAGAATTAAACATTGAGTCTCTACATAATGTAACTGTTTTTAAGGAGATAATTATAAACTATCCATTAATCAAAATTTTTCTACTTTTGTGCTTTGAATTTTGAAAAATGGACATACACGATTGCGATCATTAATTTATTTGGAGTCTGACAGGACAAACTAATTTTTTTGTGAATAGTATCATATCCTTATGAATAGTAACACACCCTTATTAATAGTAATATAAACCTTATGAATAGTAATTTAGCCAAATGTATAGTAACCATACCCATGAATGTATAATAAAAATGCATCATATAAGTGCCAATATGATTATTATATTAGGGTTGGTATTTTTGTAACTCATAAAAATTTAATTAAATTTTTACGATTAATTAAATAATTTAAATTAAAAATTATTTTCATTAAATTTAGTCATAAATTATTATCTTATTGTTGTAAGATAATTTTATTGCACTTAAAATAAATTTTCAAGGTGTTATAAAAGAAGTTATAGTTTTTAAAATTGTTATTTTTCAAACAAATTATTATTTTAATAAAAAAATTAAATTTATTATATTTATAAAATTATTATGATAAAATAGAGTTCATTTTCAAATTCCAAACATTAAAAAATGGCTGGGGTTAATTTTTGAGATTTTTCTGAAATACTTGAATTTTGGGTGAATGGTGAAATTTGATAATTTACGAAATGTGCTAAATAAATGAATTTCTGCATCATGATTGAGTCATAGATGATGTAAATGGAATTTTTTTTGATCTCACATGCACTTATTACTGTTTTTTGTCACAATAATCTTTAATATTCTTAGTCTTGAGCAAAAATATTAAACTAATGATTAAAATAATGGAAAACCCCTCTCCTTCACTATAAATACCACCCTCACTCCCCTCTTCCTCTCACACCTCTAAAGCTTTGATAATTGTCTAAATTATACTCAATATTCTTCCCAATTATATTCCCCATTTCCAATACCTACTGTTCTCACGAAAAGGCCAAAACCAAAGGTCTTAATGAGTATCTCAAGGAGAAGAGATCAAGAGGTAAAAATCCTATTTCATTTTCTTGTGTTTTCTTTCCAATTATTTTATTTTCTTATACACTCTTTACCTTTCCTTATATAAGAGTAATGAAAGATCTAGTATCATATAAAAAATATAAATTTATCTTTTTGATGAAAAATTTATCAACTTACTTTTGTTCCTCACCCTCTTATTCTCAAAATAAAAACACCGTCCGTGATGTGTTGATTTACCGACATCGTAGACGATGTGTCTTCAAATCCATTTAATTCATTGAAATATAGTAAAAAACCATTAACATGGTTAAATAAGATATTATTATACATATTATATTATATATTATGTTTTTGAACCATTTTTTATCTATACTATTAATTAATAAAACAAAATTGATTTGTAATGATCAAAATTCACCAAAATAAACTAATGATTATCACTAACTATATATAAATGATTCATCCTCATAACATATTAACTAAATGATCTATGGAATAATTTAATATTATGGAAACATTTTAATAAAATATCATTTTACTTATGGAGTTTTTCTTCCATTTGACGGGGAAATCCTTTATGAATCGGCCGGGGATATCATGTAAAGAACACACCCGAAGTAAGGGAGAGAACAAAATATTATAGATTAATGGGTGGAGTGATGTTATAAAATGTTTATATAAGGTGTTATAAATATTATTTATATTCTTTAAAGTAATTATAACACTATTTTAACCATTATACAGTATGTTTAATTACGTTTGATGTAAGACGAACCCTAGGTAAGGGAATTCTTAAACCAATTTCCATTCTTTAGGTTAACCTTCTACTTTATGCATTATGTGGTGTTGTGATTATTTGTGTGATGATTTTTTTATATTATGTTGTATTATGTGTATTTATATTTTATACAAATATACATTCCATTCTATTAATTCACACTCTAGTTATATTTGTAAGGGACTTTCCTTTTGAAATATTTTTAATGTCTCTTTAATGAAATTCAAAAATATTGATTTTTATATATATGGAATGAGTAGTTTCTCATTATTTAATGATAATTTATTACTATTATATGTTCCTTGGACATATATATATTGGTTTGATCCCATTATAGCTCAAGATATGATGGGTTAATCCCCATTATAATTCAATATATGTTGGGTTGAGCCCATTATAGCTCAATATATGACGGGTGAGCCCCATTATAGTTCTCCAATTCATTTGGTACTCTGGAGGTGGAAGTTGACCGAATGGTTATTCCATGTGTAAGGGTGATTGTAATAGCGGTATAGTAAATATGACCCAAGGAAACTACATGATGTTTCTATGCATGATAACGAGTTTTTATGAAATAGGGTTTTATTGGTTTTTATGTTATCATTTGACTAATGATTTATTTATTTATATCCCTTACCATGTTTTTTATGCTCATCCAAGGTTTTTAATTTTGTTTCACAGGTTATAAGGATGTGTAAGAGAAATAAGGAATTCAAGTTAAATGTTATTATGTTTTTTCAAAGAAATCATGTTTTACTTAAAAAGTTTTATATATTGGAAGAAATGGATACTGTTTTGGGGGTATCCACTCTGTATAAATGAGGGTTGATATATATGTTTTATTTCCTAATTTTGTAAAAATCTAAAACTGAAAAGATCCTCAATGTGTAATAATTTATGTTATTGTATAAAATTCATGATTATGTAACATTTAAAGTATGGGTCCTTATACTATTGATATATTACATGAAAATATTATTAGATTTATATCATTTATTATTTTTATTTATTCCTTCCAAATTATTGATTCATTATTTATTCCATTATAACTTCTATTTTATGCCACCCCTTAGAGATCAACCTTCATAGGTTTCCTTTTCTTGGTGTTATAAATTATAATATTAAGTATGATATTTCTATATGGAAATCACATGAAGATAATCATTTGGGGTATACTCAAGACTTATTATAAAATCTATAATCCTTGGTTTATTGAGTTAAATTACAATTTATGAGGAAATATATGTGGATTTCTAGTTATTTTTTATCTTAACTCCCAAAAAAACTAATACTAAAAGGTTTTGGTGTGTAAGTGACTCAATATTTTCTGTTGATGTTGTAAAGTTGGTAGGTAATATTTTGTTCTCTTAATATTTTTTGGAATCCATTATGTAAAGGATATGTTTTTTTAACACTTGATCAATGATTGTGGATCTATGTAATCTCAGGTTAAGAACCTACATTAAGTTAAAATTTCCATGTAATAATATCCATCAGTCATCATTTTATAGGGATTCATTTGAAGTATTGAATGGAATAACTTATAGATCCTTATTTTTTCATACTGAGGATGGAAAGATAAAACTTCTTGGACCAAATTTGGTGAAGAGAATGATAAAGAATGTGCATATTATTCTTGAGGGGATGAATGATGATAATAATTGTAAAATTTATTATGTGGACATTTAGAGGAATCCTCTTGAGTTTGAGACTAAATATCATGTGTTCCTAATGGTTTATCCTCATCATGGGAAGTATGGTTCCAATTATGGGTGTATGATCTCCCATATAATTAGTGTAACTTTAAATGTTATGTATGAATTTAGTTAATTATTGAATCTATTTGATCTTCTATTATAAATGGAATAGATAAATGTTGTGTTCTATATATTAAAACATCATTTATATCTTCATGATGATGATCATGCTATTTAATATGGCGAGTATGATTTTGAGGATAACACAACATTTATGGTGATTCTTATTTAGATTTAGGATTATAAAGAGAAGGTTTTGTGTGGGTTTATTATTTGTTTTTGTTCAGGTCTTGTAGGTGGATATCAGTATTCTGGGTGGGTACCCGAGTTAGATACTTGAGCCAAGTATCTAACGTTTTTTGATGATTTATTATTGATTTGATGATGTGTTTTAACATATTTTTATGTGATCAATATATTTAGATTTTTTAGGGTTTTATGATTTTATAATATTACCCTTTATGTCATGATAAAGTTGTTGATGGTGTGATTTCTATTTGAGAGGTATCTTCATAGAGTGTTTGGTTCCGTGGTTTTTTATTTCTCTTTTTAGGATTAGTTTGGATTTTCAAGGATGGTAATAATTTTATAGGTATCAAATATAATGTCTTTAAACTTACTTGGTCCTTTATAACCTTATTTAAATTGTTTAATAATTATATTGGGACTTAAATGGAGTATATGATAGAAAATATGAGTTTTTTAATTTTTTGTGACAGAATGCTCATATTGAAGGCGAGTCATGCCATGATGGTTGGACATTATTTTTGTCTTGAGTAATCAAAAAATAAAATGAATATTTTGGGGGTGTCTATTGAAAAACTATGTTCTTGAACTTTTGGTTATAGTTTTCAAAGTCATTTACGTGGGTTTTTCTTAGTGTATATTTTATGGGAAATAATAATGGGTGAAATTCCTCTTTAACAAATTTTTTTATCCTTAATGCTATTATTATAATAGTTTTGTTTCATGGAATACTAGGGGAGCCTGGGTGGGAATAATATGGAAGGGGATACTATTCCCTCACCATTCATGGTTGTATTTGGTGTTAAATGATAAAAAAACCATTTATAGGTCCAAAATAACATAGTGGAGGTCATCCAAGTTTTTGAAATGGGAAAACAAAAAATGATAATTATTGGATAATGGTTATTTAAAATTACATAAAAACCTATTTGGGGTTGGTTGTGGCCAGCAATGATTATTTTTTAATTCACCACACTATAAATGGGGTTCCGTGAATTTTTCATATAAATTTGACATTCTATATCTCATTGGTTCATTTTTCTCAACTTCTCTAGAACTCTTTCAAAATATTGTATCTTTTTGGGTGCTCCTGATCCAATTCAGTGTTGGTATAAGGGTTGTTCGTTGTAAAGTGGATTACATTATATCCAAGGAATATTATCCACTAATTTATCTTTTATTATCTTCTTAAATTTTATTCCTAGCTTAGATATTTCCCTTGAATAGGATATTACATTATAATTTCTTTGGTTTTGTTGGTTATTGATTTGTATTTGATGCAAGAGTGATGATTATAGGTTTATTATTAAGAATCTAAGGTCATGTTATTGGAGTTATTTTAGCTCATGCACTGTGATCATTGAATCTTAATTTAATTAATGGTATTTGAAACCTATATTCTATTATAATGTGTTAATGTACAATTATCTTTCCTTTTTTTCATTAGGTAATGATATATAATTGGAATAAGTAAATAATAAAATATACATAAGAAATTAAAATAGTGCATCTTATTCACATGTGTTTTATAATATTTATGTTATTGATCCTTTTTTATTGCCTCAATTGATTTATTGACTTGATTATGGGATATCCTGGTTGTGGTTTATTTATTAAATATTTTTATAACTGAATAATAATTTAAATATGGTATGGTTTAAAGATATGATGATATATGTAATTTGTGGTTATTTTTATGAAATAGTTTGTTAAATTTGAATCTTCAAAAATTAAATATGTTATATTCATATCATTCATTATTGTAGTTATAGTTTATAGATTATTATTTATACTATATTTATTATTATACTTATCCCTTTCTAAAGGTTATAATGGTTTTAGTGAAGTTGGTTTGTTATGAAAGTGGTTGAGATGATAATGAGTTGTTGTAGTGGTGGTTTTTGATGTTGGTAATGTTGATAATTAAAGGGGTTGATATGAGGTAGTGGTACTGAGATAAGGTAGACATTGTCTTATGATTTTATTAAAGTGGTTATATTAATGTGGTTGGTTTTATAGTAGATGTAGTGTGCCTAGTGGTTGATGTAGTGGTGTCTTAGTTACCTAGGATGTAAAATGGAAATGGATACATGAATTAATTAAATGGCTGGGTTGTGTAAAATTAAATTAATGTAATGAAATTAATTGAAATAATGTTTATGTATATATCTTGTTTAGTGTAAATTAATGTGGTAATTGAAGGGATAAATATGAATGATTATACACTTATGAAATTGTAATGGTTTGAATGTAAATGACATTATGAATGTAATAAATATAATAAAATATAATTTAATTTATAATTAAATGGGAGTTTAATGAATTAATAAAGAGAATAAATGAAAAATTATATTTGTAAAAAATCGATTATTGAAGAATTAATTATGAGATATGATGTGGAAAAAATATGAATCTTTGTGGGGTTTTAGTAATGGAGTTTGTTCTTTATGTGGCTAGAATTTGTAGTGATATCAATGTGAGGTGGTTATAAACAAATCTTACTATCATATTATTAGGTATTATACCATTAGGTTAAGAATTTATGCTATTATATATATATATATATATGTATATATATTCATTACAGTTATTGTCATTTCTTAGGCACCACCACCAATGTCTGGATACACAACTGACACCAATATAAGGTTTTGGGTTCCAGGTGGTTTATCAACATTCACATTGTAGAGGATATGAATGGATGAGTACTCCCAATTTTTTACCTCTCTTACAAATATTGTAATATCTTTAGTGTCCTAAGGATAAGGTTCTGATGTGGGTGAGTTATGTGGGTGTACATGGAAGGAGGATTAGACATGGTTGATGTATTTCATGATTGTGTACTTTACCATAAGTGGAAATGTGGATGTGGTTGTGATTTTATCATGATATACACGATGTGTTTAAAGTTATATGGTTTTAATTTTATGGGTATATGTGTTTATATAGATATTTAGTTTATGGGAGAAATACAATCTATGTCGTTGGGTAATGAGAGAGACTATTTTAGTGGGTAAGTGGATGAAGGGTAGTATTTTATGTATTTATTTTTATATTATATTATTATACTTACATGTGATATTTGATGAGTGAGAATTGGTATAGTTTTGATAATTAGTTGACTAGTTAGAGGTAATGATATTATTTTTTAGTTTACTCTCTGAGGTATTAGTATGCTTCTTCTATATTTTCAAAAGTTGTTTTGGGAGGGATCCCATAGATTATACCTACATATTCACCAATATATATATATATATATATATTTGTGTGTGTATTTGAGGTCCATAGTATGAAGTTGGTGAATGGGTTCGATATCACTAACTCATGATTGTTATCCGTTTTAGAGGTTTTTATGGAGTTTACATCATCAGAGTTTCCTCATGGAATTATTTTTGAGTTATTAGATTATGTATGTCACTATATGAATTTTTGGATTGATTGACTAATTATATATTGAGTATATTTATACTTTATCTTATATTCCTGTGATTCAAGAGGGAAATTCATATTTTTATCTGATTCTATACCCTATGTGCTAGACTCCAAACTGTGAACTACGGGTGGAGTGATTTAGGGGGCACTGTCAATTTCACTCTCAATATAATAGGGGTTCTAGTGGGGAGTATGCATGATATATTTAGTATATTATTACGTGTAAGAAACTCTTTTGTGATGCACATTCATGCAATAGGAGAATATAATGGTGTTTGGATCAAATATATTAAAACCTCTTGAACAAAGAAATCAAATACATGAATTGGATTTAGAATGAGTTCTTAATGCTTTTGAAAGTTGAATACATTAAGTATTTGGAAATGTGTAAGGGTAATTATATATTAGATTATTTGATATGAAAATTTATGTGGTAAAGATTCTGATGGTCAGTGGAAGCTAGTGATATTGACTGTGTATATAAAACTTGAGGATCACTGTAAGAAATACAATATTGTGTTATATCATATTGAAGTTTCTTCAACACTTATAGATAAATACATGTATGTGTGAGAAACTGATACCAAATGTAAAATGATTTGTAAAGCCTAAAATGGTTGAGAATACATTGGTGGGTGGTTTATAGAATTTGATTCAATGCTCCATTTCAAGGATAGGATGGTAGTTCCATCTTATATAAGAGAATAGATTATGAAAATGTTTCATAACACATGTTTGAAAGTTCATTTATTGATGGATAATATGTATCATAACATCATAAAATATTTTTGGTTGATGGGATATAGAATGAGATAGTTAGGATTTTACCATAGTGTTTTATTTATCAATGAGTGAAGGATAAGAATCAAAGGATTATAAGACTAATGTATCCCTTACTTATAATGAAATTGAAATGTAATAATGTTTCATATATGTTTTTGGTTTACTGAGTTAATAGAGAAATAAATTCATTATTTAGGTGATAATAGAACAACATTAAAAATAAGTTCACTAATTACCTATTCCAAAGACATTCCTAGTGAAAGAATTTTATATGTTATATATTAAAGAAATAGTAAAGTATCATTGAGTTCTTTTATCTATGATATTTTATAGTGACCCTTATTTGACATTGATATAGTGAAGTTGATTGAAAAAGGGTATTGGTACTTAGTTCAATACAAATAAAACATAATATTGAATGACGAATGAAAAATAAAAATGGATTATATAGAATTTGGAGGATATGATTTGAGAATGTGTGTTGAATTTTGGGAAATCATAGGGGTTTATATTTATCTTATAAAATAAATTCATAATAGTAGTTATTAATTTAAATTATTATTGGATTGGTTTGAATAATTTTATATAAGGAAACATTGACCACCATTTCTCTTGATCATTGTGGGAGAAAGATCTCCCTAAAAAACCAGGTTGGTGTTTGAGATGAAAAATTGTATTAATTTATGTTGAAATATATTGATAATGAAGATAAATTTTAAGAAGACTTATTTGGACCATTGGTGATTAATTTTTAATTTTTCAGTTGATGATCAGGCCTTTTTATAGGCATTAATAGAATTAGGACATTGATAACGTGAGAAGAAAGACAAATTAGAACATTAATACATAGGGACTTTTGGGATCATTGAGTAAGTCAGGAGTGTGGTTTATTAGTTAATTTATATAATGATGTTTATTTTTTCCATGATTTTATTTATGTTTTAGAGTTGAGTAAGTACCGGTCAATCCCATCTCATAACCATTGATTGAAATCACTAAATTTTGAACTTGGTCTAGCATTTTTTAAAATGATAGTTTGAATTATTAATAGAATGTATAAGGCATTGAGGGGATAAGTTATCCCTTCAGTTAAAGAGTTGTGGGAAAGGTTCAATTTCATAAGGAAACATGAGAGAGAAAATCTAACATATAATATCAGTGACCAAATATTTTTGAGTGAAAGATATCAGGTCTTATTATGTGAGAAAAGTATTATGGTGAGAGGGAATTTTATAATAAATTATATTATATGTTTAATTAATTAATATGTGATTTTTTTGAGTTAATTTATTAATTTCATTGTCATGGAAATATTGAATTTTATAATCATAATTATTAAATATTTTTTTATGATACATTTGGTGGCCTATGGTTAATGGAGAACATTCTTTTACATAATGAATATTATGTGAATATATTCGTTAATTGGGGATTTTATTTTCATTAAATATAGATTCAAGAAATTATTGAGTATTAATGTTATATGAGAAATTAATTATGAGATAATAGAGGAATTAATTTAATGATATAGTATTGGTGTCACTTATGTAACATGGACAATTTATCAAGATATTATGATTTTCTGTAGTTGAATCATGAAATTAAATGCAATGTTTTTGTTTGACATGATTTTCATAGGTTTTAAGGTGGAATTATTAGGGGATTTTAAATTGAAATAATAGTGAAGTGTTAATTATTGGAATGATTAAACTAGGATTTATGGAAGTTGATTTTTTATAGGATTTAATTAATCTATTTAACTAATGGGTTTTTTCATAATTATAGAATTTAAATAAGGAAATGTTAACTTGGGGAAAACTAAATAAGTGATTCAAATCAACATGAAAGAATGAGAAAAATTAAAACATTTTAATTAATGGAAAACTTTTTGAGGAATTAACAATTGGAAATTATATCAAATTATGGGTAATGGTTTATAATTTTAATCCATGGGACTATTATAAAAAAATTGGGAATGATAAATAGAGTTTTGACCTTGGAATTTTGGTGAATAGAGAGGGTGTCTTTATTGGTGGAAGTAAAAGGGAGGTTTCTAAATCATTAATGGGAATGAGTTATGAATGGTAAATTTATGGTCTATAATAGAGTATTACTGTCTTTAAATGGATCATTTTCTAGACATGTTATATACATTAGTATCTCTCTTTACTTATCCATTTGTGGTGGTGGAATCATGGTTTGAAGTAATTGGAGGATGATGGGCTGGTTAAATTATTAACATACAATCAAGGTATATTAAAACTCAATGTTTGGATATTATGTACTTTTTGAGATTATTATATTATTTATTTTATACCCTAAGACACTCATTCACTACTTTATCTCTCGAAAAATAAATTATTGGGAGAATTACGATTTTGGAATGGGGATATTGAACTCTATGCATGTAGAAAAATAATTTTTTTTTATTTGAAATTTTGCAATATTTTAAATAGTATTTTATGAGGTTAACACTAAACCATTTCAATTTTAATTATTCTACATATGACAAAAATTTATTATTATTTTTAAAATAACATATTAATTTTAGACTATGCTGAATAGATCATTAAGAAAGGTTTATATCTCCTAAAAAAGAATGGTATCAAAATTGAAATAAGGTGATTGCGTCTAGAGTATGAGTTTTATTCAATGGGTGGAATAATCTTTGTAGGTGTTATAGAACTTAGTTTGGGATCATTTTAAGTGATTAATAAAATACTATATTTATTAGTTTAAAATTCACATTATTATGGTGATCCGCCATTGACACAAACACTATTGAATATGCGGTTGAGAGTTGGGATATTTTAAAAATGTTCTACAAGGATATCATCGATGGAGCCTTGTGAAAAAAGGTATCATAAAAAAATATTATCAAATTCAAGGCAGGGATCATTATTTGTGTGTTTCAGCATTATTCCTTATTTTAGGTAAAATAAATGCACTACATATCATTATTTATTTAATTAATCATCATATAATAGTTTCGAGGAAAAATTTTATTTCTTACCTTTATTCATGGTGTTTTTTAGAGTTGATGGTTGATTGTTAAAGAATGAATATAGGAGGCCATCTGGAAGCTCAAATGTTAACCACATCCCATAACCTTATGCCACATACACTTTTATAACTATTCATTGCGACACAAAGTGGTCAATTTAATGATTATGGGTGGATAGTGTGTCTTGCATTCAATCCCCTTACCCCAATGTTTTTCCCACTCAATAGGATGAAGGCTTGTCAGCCTATCCAAATTAGACAATGGTGATGGAACAATGATGGTTTAGTGAAGGTGGATTAGGCATATATCCATGTCCTAGTGTAGGAAAATAAATATAGTATTGGTGGTATAAATGAGGTGACATGTATGTATGGGTACAAAGACATGAGATTAAGTGGATGTCCCAATATGTTTTGTTGGAGGTCGACATGAGGGGTGGTGGCCTAATCAGATATTCTGTGGTGTCGTAGTGGCAGGAGCTGGTGTGACTGCTGTACTGATCTACTCCATTTGATTAGTAATGATTTTATAATCAGTCACCCCCCATGGGGTGGGTGGTGTAAATCTAAATAGTATGTTATTCATACTAGTGGGGTCCAATATCCAAATCCTTTATCACATCCATAACTGGGCTGTACATGATGGCCTAACTAATGATCCAATCTGCGATGATATGGATCGAGTTGAAGAGTTTTTCAACCACCCCAAATTGGACCATCAGAATTGTGATTTACTAGTTGTCTGACTCTCTTATTAGGTGGACAACCTGATCAAGTTGGGTATGGGGACCATAAAAGGTTAGGTATGCTATAACCTAACCCACACTAGGATTATGGGCATGCATCACACCATAAACCATGCATTACCACCATACGTGGTGCACTGAATTATCTATAGTAGCACTCCCCCTCTACCCAAACATTCAATGTGGCTTGTCTAGGTCCCACCACATGCCCCTCTATTTACTTATGAGGATTTTTTTTCATAGATTTAAAAATGTATGTCTATTTTGGGAATATATATAACCAACCCTAATTGTTTATCATTTTAGATCACAACAATGTGTTCTGCATAGTCATCTAAGTCCATTTTCAAGGGGATTTAGTAAGGATATTTTTTTAATTCTATAGGTCCAACTCTGGGTATGAAAATAGGTGTATACATTGGAAACTAAAATTTCACTAGTTGCATTCTATTTTTTTTGGAATAGGCCTCTCACATCCATTATGAAGTTTGGTTGTCCCCAAAATAATTATTAGCGACTAGTTGTGGGTCCTCAATGTTATTTATATGGATTAGGGAAATATTTCACAAACTCAAGGTACATGTCATTGAAATTTGGGTGTGAGTTTGTTACCCACTTGAGCTTAATTGATGACAGGTCCCCTATAAAATTAATATCATTTGGATATCCTACTATATAAAAGAAAATATCTTCTATCGATTGATTTATGAATAGAATCATTTGACATGATTTTCTTATGGAGGTGCAGGTCCTCCATTTTAGTTCAAGACTCTTGATCAATTTGTATACATTAATGGGGCTTTAATATAGGAAAATAGATTTTATTTGATGATGTGGTGTTTTAGATGGATTTTATTTATGAATATAGGGTTTATTACTCCCTTAGTTGATGTGTGCAGTTCAGTGAGGGCGTCAAACCCCTAAAAATATTTATCATTGAAGCATAAAAGTTAGATAAGTTGATTAGTTCAAATACTTTGAGGCTTATAACCATCAGTAACTCATTCTTTTATTTTATATGTGATATAAGGATAATCTATCAACTCAATTACTCAAGTGTCTTTTTGTATTTTAAGAATCACTAGTTTCTTATGATAAATAATCCTCTAGAGATATGAGATATGAAGACTAATATTATTATATCTTCCATAGTTCCCATGAAATTAGAGAATGTATGGACCCCCCCCCCCATTTCCCATCAGTCTTGAGTTTGAGATGACTCATTATTTTAACCAATTTTTTTATGAATCCTACTAAGTATTATTATTCTTTCACCCACATAGGTTTCATGTCCACAATATTGTGTTTTTTAAGATGATGAATTGTTTAGAGTTGACCATGTGTGGTAATGGATTTAGTAAAACCATCATTGCTGATGCATGGTGGTGTGTGGTGGTACATGATAGTGATAGATAATATAAAAAGTTGATTCATAGTTATTATAGGGATGGTGTCTCTTCTAATGGATAGAGCTTATTTTACTTAGAGATTTTTTTTATGAATATGAATTTCACCTTTGTGGTTTCTTATGTGGTATTATTCCCATCAAAATATTCCTCATTCTTTCATTGTATAAAATTTATTTGTTTCATATATATGTGACTAGTGTTTTAATTTATTTTTAATATTATATGTGTATTTTTCTTATAGTTTTTTATATTATATGGAACCCCAAGCCTCATATTCCTTCATGGTGCTAGTCACCAACCTTTTTCATATTAGAGTAAGGTTGGGAGTGGAATGCATGACTTACCATTAGCCTAGTTTGGGTACTAGTGGGTCGGGTCATGTCAAATTGGTATCACTGAGGTTAGAGTCCTAAGGATGGCTTTTGGTGTAAGTATTCCTATAATTATTGGTTGACGAATTCCAGAAAATGTTATTAAGGGGGTTTTAGTTTAGATTAAATTCTAAATAACCTAGTCTTGGTTGAAAACCAACGTACCCATTCTTATATACTTTGTTAAAATATTAATCAACTAGAAATTCCATGGAACCAGTTATAGGGTATAATCAGGAGGGTAAATACATCATATAATGGTCTATTGTGGTTTTTATATCTTTTTTGGGCGAGATTAGCCATATATTCTCTAATAAGAATGGATTCATTATACCCGCTAAAGCATTCCACATACTGATTGAATGGACCAAAAGCCGATATTTTTATTGATTTTGGATAATCCCCTTTTAAGGGTAAAGTGGGAAAACCAATACTTCAGAGACATCATGACATTAACAAGATTCAAAAATTAAGAGGGTTGTAACCTCGAATAAGACTACGATGAAGTACCTATACCCAATATCAATATCATTAAGGCATGCCTCCACCAAAGTACGACTGTTCAGCAAGCTATCATGTGCAAGGATGAAGAGGGTCGGTACCAATGGCTATGCCATACCCTCTCAATCATCCAAATCCGAAAATCCATTAATGATTAAGATGACCATATCTATCCTAATATGAAGAAAAGCCTTATAGTATATCTGGGTTCCTCAAAAGTATATCCATTTCACCTCCAACAATAATCAAACAACAGGTAACTAGAATATTCACAACTAACCACATAAATATTTTCTCAGAGACCATTTGAGAGGTGTCTTTTCCTTAGGATGAGGGAGTGTAATATCCAATTGTTGTTCGTTTTGGATCAAATTCATAAACAACTTTATTCATGGAAAGGAAAATCCATTTAAATGGAAGGAAGGGTTTTCCTTGTGAAATCCACCATTGTTTCTAAGGTGGATTACTCCATGATGGTCTACAAGTGTCTTGTGGGTCTTTTTAAATGCTTAAATACTGCTATAAGGAACTTCATTTGGAGTGGAACCACTCTGAAGAGAAAATTGGTCACAATTTATTGGACCTCTTGTTGCAAGCCTATTGAAGAAGGTGGTATAGGAATTAAAAATCTTAAAACCTTTAATGAGGCTCTCCAGACTAAATTTACATGGTCCCCTCATTAATAATAACTCCCATCCCATGAAATTTCTTAGAACTCATTTTCTTGATAATCTTAAATATGGTATTTTTCACTACATGTCTTCCTCTATCTGGCCCTTGATTAAATCTACTTATTCTTATATCTCGGAAAATTCTAGATGGATTGTTAGTAAATAATCCACTATAAATTTTTGTTTTGATAACTGGACTGGTTCACCTCTTATATCGGAGATGCCTTATTATTTTACTCCTGATCCCACTAATTGCTCCATCAAGGATGTGATCAATTCTTCTCGTTCACGTCTTTCGGATTCTATTAAAGAGATTGTCGAGAATTATTACTTCACTTCCAATGATGAATTTCTAGTTTGGGAACCTGCTAAAAATGGATTGTTGGACTCAAAAAAATATTATAATCATAATTTCTCTAATTTTGATGATAATCTCAATTGGATCGGCAACTTCAATAAGGCTTGGATAAAAACTTATCGTCTTACCCTCATTTGGAGAATTTCTCACCAAAAAGTTCCTACTAATAGTTTTCTACAGTCTTATGGTTTTAATCTTTGCTCTAAATGTAGATTGTGCAACCAACATTGGGAGGACATAAACCACCTTTTTTTATCTTGTGAGACTAATACTGCTCTTTGGCATTACATATTTGACCTTCTTGAGTGCAGAAGGCTTTTGGATAACTTTATTTTCTCACAGTTGAAAAGGACAATTGAGCTTCCGAGGTCATCAAAAATTAGAAACCTTTTTCTCACTACCGTTGTAGAGCTTCTGTATATCCACTCGTATGGAAGAAATGATTTCATTTTCCACAATATCTCATTTAAACTAAATGCAGATAAAATGAGGATACTTCTTTCTATCAAAGAGGCTGCCATGATCCAAAAAGACCATTATGACAATTCTGTCATTGATATTGAAACCCTCCACCAGATTGGAGTGAGTGGAATGTATCCAAAACCGAATCAAACTATTGAAGTCTTTGGGCTGGCTCATCCTTCTATCTGTATTATAGTCAACGTTTATGGAGCCTCAAAAAGAAAACCGTGGACCGTTGGGATGCATAGATGTTTTCAGAGACCATCTTGATCAGATTCTCGGATGTTTCTATGGAATTTGTGGCATTTCTTATGCTCTTGAGGCCTAAATGTTGGGTATCATTCATGCCATCTATTTTTCAAAACCTTTCAACTGGAGCAACATCTGGATTGAGAGAGAATATTCTACTATTGTGCAAGCCATATGGAAGGGTGTGACTCACCTAGAATGGTCTCTCACCCCTTGATGGATTGACTGCCTCACCCCGCGCAACAGTCTCAACTTCATTGCTACACACACCTTCCGTGAAACAAACAAGATCGCCGATGGTCCCACCAACATGGGAGTCTCTCATGTGATCACTTGGAGGAATGATCTCCCTCTAGATTTGATTACTTTTTTTATTAGAGATTCTAGAAAATTTCCCTCATTTCGAATCATGTAATTTTTATGATCCTTTTGTTTGAATAAATTTCAAGGTTCTGTTTATTGACCAGAACTCATACTTATAAAAAAAACATATGTTCTATTATCAAAGACCACATGGGTTTTGAGGTAAGCCTGATCCATATGTGGCAGAGGACTAGTGGAAATTTGAGACTCATATTTTTTCATATTGTTCAAGGATCTTCTAAAAAATGGTATTTCTTTCATTGAGTAGATATTTGGGACAATTTGGTATATTTATTGATATTTTCATTAATATAAAATGGGATTTCTCTACTATGTTTAGAGTTATATTTTTTTTTAATGTTTCATCAAATGATGTTGAGGATTACTTCAGTTCAGAACATGTTGGACCATCCTCTATGAAGAATTAGCACAAATGAGTTCATGTTGTGTTATTTAGATGAATTATTACTTTTAAAATATAAATAATGGGTGACTGCAATATTGAATATTAATGCGAGGCCATTATAGTGAGCAAGAATTAGTGGTTGAGAGTTTCATGGTTGTGGTTCTATCTTGTTTCTGGGTAAGGAATCATTTTACATGTTGTCATACATAGTGTTTTAGTGGATATATCTACATGTTAAATATGAAATTAAGTCTAGAATGATTCTGAAAGTTAGGTCGGTATCCATTTAAAATAAAAAACCATGTAAAGGATATAATATTGTAGTAGTTTCTAGATATGGGTGATGTTTTGTTCTATATCCACCTTCATCTTTAAGTGGTCCTCTTTAGACATAATGTTTTTAAAAATGTGCTACATATATTTTTGTGTAAAATATTGATTTTTAGTGATGGAACTTAGAAGAGTATGAGGATCAATTCATGTATCCATTACTAACAGCCATACTCATCAATATCAATATAAGACATTATTTCTTGTATGTGATATTTTACAGGAGTTTGGAATTCCAATAGTGTCACTTTTAATATCATTTTATCTAAAAAACCTATTAGAATCAATTACTCTTTAACATATATAGTGTTTTAGTGTAAATTTTCTCTTGAGAGAGAGATGTTTTTTAGAGACCCATTATATTAGAATGCGACCTCCTAAAAAATCATTTTTGTGGATTAGATGGTTAATTTTTTTATGCTAATGAGATGTCAATTAAATGGGTCAAGATAAACCCTTGGTGTTGAGAGGTACCTTTAGGTAGAAAATGTAGTAAAACACTCAGAAGTTAGCTATGGATTATCCATTGGGTGGTGAGTTTATCTTTGTGAGTTATGGGTTTAAGTATGAGTGATTTCCCATAGTGGTAAAGGATCACATGAATATTTATTTGGATGAAATTCCATGGTTTACCTCTCTTTTTAATTAATTTATGCATCAAATTTCATTCAAAATGGAATTCAATTTTATTTAGAAATATTTTTTCATCTCCCACATCCATTTTTATTATAATAATCTTGTGTATTTCTAAAAATTATGTTGTTTTAATGACTAATTTTGTAAGATTTTAATTTTTAGTCTCATAATTATTTATTCATTATTAGCTGATTAGAAAATAGTTTTTTTGTTATTAATTATTAATATATTATATTTTTTCCATTTTTATATATGTTTTTTGAGAATAATTTGTGCCCAATCTGGTGCATTAACGTTAAAAGTTCAATAAATTTATCATTAACATGTGTTGGGAACAATGTTTAATTTATTTTGGCTATTTTATAGGATTATTTTGGTTGTTTAGGTGAATATGGTAAAATAATTTTTTTTGATAAAATTGGGATGGAATTTAGTTTCTTATAGGAAATATGGTTTTCATGTTAAATATTAATATTAATGATCTTTTTGAACTGATTTTTTATCTTCTAAGATATTTGGAAATTGTTTTTGATATTAAACATAATTAATTTAGATTATATATAAATAACTATCAATCTTATGAAAAGATAAAATTTCATAGTGTTTTAAACTCAAAACATCCCCATATATGATTTTTTTTTGGTTTTTATGGAGTTATCGAAGAGAAAAAAAGGAGATCTCAAGTGCATAAGATTAATTAGAGATGGAGGAATCTATTTCATAATCAATGGATTTGATAGTATATCATGTACAGATTGTTTTCAATCACATATGGATAAATCATATAGGTACCTCTCACATGAAATTAACCTTGTGAAAAGAACCTGATTTGTAAGAATAATTCAATGCTTGAAGCTGCTATATGATATTACTTCATCACCTGATATATAATAATCTATTTATAATATGACTAGTGTAAGAGTATAGTAGTGGTGGTGTGCCTCATATATGATTAACCCATGCCTAAATTGATAATGGGTATCTTTACTAGGTATGTTTCTATATAAGATATTTATATCTTACATGAGACTAAATGTTATATAGTAATTATAAATTTATTATTGATCCCCATTAAGACAATGCGGATGTTTAATAATAATTTGTGTATCCATGTGGATTTGAAGGGATTTGGTATTTATGAAAAAGAGGAGTTTCCACCCTGACCATTTTAGTTCAAACCTAGAGAGGATTATCTGATTTAAAAAAGGTTTGGAAATGTTGGTTAACTCAATTAACACAATTAATTGTTGTTTAAAATATAATTCCAGTTGCCAAGTGTGGATAAAATTGATGTGAATTTAGGTCTCAAATTGAAATTGATTAAAATTGCATTCATTAGCCTATTATATAATTTAGGTTTAATGATTTGGAAACCCATTTTATAGGAAATCATTGTGACCAAATCAATAAGAAAGTGCATAGTAGGAGATCCATTAAATTCCTTATTAATATTTGATTCATTCAATAAGAATTAAATTACAGTATTAAATTGAAGATTAATAATTTGTGTTTTCCAAGGAATAATATTAAGATGTAGTTTTTTATGTTTGTCTAGTAGAATAATGCAGTTGATATACTGAGAAATAATTGGATAGAGATCTTTTCAATCAAAATTTATTAACAATGACATAAAAAGATAATCCACTATACTATCACAAGCTCCAAAACATCTCAGAATGAGTCTATATATTTTCAAATTAAAAAATTACAACCTATAGATAATAACGAAAATAAAACTTGAACACCCAATTAAAAGAAAATAATTCCCATCCCCTTATTTTATAAAATTTCCCAGTTTGTTTTATGGATTATTTAGTGGACCACTGGTGGAATCAATTGGCTGTAATGCATTATATGTAGAGATTCATGATGGATTAGATAATGTTTACCTATATGTATTTTTATGTTTAATGTTTTTGGAGATTCTCTATTTATTTAACAGGGATTAGTTATCTTATTATGGTGTTGGATAATCTTGTTCAAAATTTTTAAGGGGTTATTATGTATAGTTTTTTGGAGAGGTATTGTTCATAATTTAATACAATTTATATATATTTAATTTCCTTATATTAATATAATATGTTCTACAAATTCCTTATTATTTAAATATTTTAATTAAATAATTTCTTAGGTAACACTTTTTAGGGGAATTCATATGTGATGTGTGTCTAAAAATTAATATCAGCCTTGATTTTTTGAGTTTTGGATGCTAAAAACAGTTCTATAGGCTTCATTTATACTCCTTATTTATAATTATCATGCTTTTGTGGAAAGTAACATCACTTTTCATCATGTTTTTCAATTAATATTAAGGTTTTATTCTGATAAACATATTTTCAAGTTGAGACAATTTCACTCAAGAGATATAATTTATTAATTGTTTAATATAATACAATATTATGCTACCTATTTAATCTATTCTATTCTTACAAAAATATAATAATGTGTCTTGATAATAGACATTACAATTTAGTTATAGGTTAACATATCTCCAATATGAATGCAAACACTTTAGTGAAGACTCAGTTACACCAAAAATTGAAAATGGATGGAAAATTGTTTCTAAGCAGCCCATATTTAATGTAGTACCCTTATAATTTTTTTTATTATCTTAAATTATTATCAATTTATAAATATTATGACTACTGGATATTCACATATTGTTCTCACTCACCAATATCTTCCCATAAACACTATTAAAAACATGTTTTAATATAAAATCAATCTCACACACACCACTATCCACCTTTGATAAAAATTTGAAAAAGATATATCATAAAATACATCCTGTCTCTGTACATATGAAACTATTCACAACATTATTATACTTTATTTCTATTTTCCTACTATGTTTTGAACTTATTTTAGTTAAATGGTTTCCTTAATTATCCTTTTATAATTTTCTTTTTATCCCCACCATGATAACGAGACACATCCAAAATTTGGAATCATTTCTATGGAGTGGAATGACCATTTTTCTTAATTTGAATTCTCTTTCAAATAAATATATAAAAGATATTTATAGAAAATAAGTTATGAAAAATATAGTATAGAAACATAAAAAAACAGTCATAAAATATATATTTTTTATTTTCTTTAGAAGATGAAAATAATTTAAATTATTTTATTGAAACTATAAAATCATCTAGAAGCGATTTTAACCTAATTTTTTTGTGATCGATAAATAATATTGTTCACATAATAGATTATAAATGATCAGAATGTTTTCCTTATTAAAAATATTTAGGTTTAATAATCATTTTTTTGGAAGGAGGAAAATTAAGATAACGAAAATGAGAAATCAAATGGAATTATTTCCAACATCTATATGGAGATGGTGAACGAGTTGCTGGGTATCTGAACACTAGTAAATAAAGGTTTTTGAAATAAAATAGTTTATCAGAAGTATGTTAACCAAAATATAATATAGTAGGGACATCCTAAGACGTTCATTGGGTGGGTGAACTATCAATCAGTGAGGAGCATTGAAGTGGTGGAGTGATTTTAATAGTTGACAGGTTCCCCTGCGTATGTCTATTAAAGAGTAATTTTTCTGGTGTTGATTGGTTAGTGGTGGTGACTGGAAGCACTTGATGAACTATATTATAAAAGTTTTTTGAATCAATTGTAATCAATATAAACTATGATTTAACTAAATAGTTTATTTATCCTCTCATTTTTTAAAATAAATGTGGAGGATAATCCCCCTATAGATTAGGGTAAAAACCTAAAATATGTAATCACTTATGATGTTTTTTTCACTCAAAATTTATTTTGATCATTGTTTCTAATATTTATTGTCTTCTTCTTCATGTGGTTTTATGTTGTGGTGTAGTGAAATATAAAAACGTTTTTTAGATGTTTTAGGCATCATAAATGTGGTTATTATATAGATTCTACTTCTCTATGTGAGTTTGTAGTGGAACATATTCCATCAATTTAATTAAAAGGTGCAAGTAGAACCAATAAGTTGTATCATAGCTCGTGGTTAGAGTGATTCCGGAAGATCAAGACCTGATTAATTTGTTTAAATGATCATTTTAATAGAAATATTTTACCTTTTACCTATATAAAGTCATGGATAAATAGTCACTGATCTCTTATTTTATGTTTAACATAAGTAGTGGGAGATCAAAATTTCTAGTTCTATGATGTCATATGAGAGAATGATACATCTATAGAAGTTTCATATAATGTATTTTAGGGTTTGGAAAATTATAATAATGGATTGTATTGTTTAAAAAGATCTTGATCTTTGGTTGACTAGACACAAGATAGAAGGGAAAAGGAGTGATGAATGGGAGAAGCTGGATAATAAACCACTCAGGATGATTCAAATTTCACATTTGCGAAACATAAAAATCAATATATGGTAAGTGGATTCTTTTTTGAAACGTATCAAGAGATTATTTGACATATATGATAAGACTATGATGATGAACACCATTTTCTTTCTATGGATATTTTTAGACATGCGAATGATAGAAAAAAGATCTTACACTATTCATATAAATGTATTCAATATAGTTTAAATACAGATAGAATATGTAAATTTATAATTCAAATAACTTATTTGAGTGTCGTGGTTACTTTACAAGCATCTAGAGTTATGGGATACAATAGTGATGAATGTGAGTAATTAGAATGGAATGGTATAGTTGAAGTTCACATAAATTCACCACATGACATTGAATGATAAAATTAATTGAAAGGAAATTAGGTAGCTTTCAACAGAATATACTGTGACGAAGGAAGAGTATCAATGACTATAAGTAATGGTCACTAAATTAGAAGATACTAGAGGAGATGGAGTAATAGAAACATAGGTAATGGTTCTATTTTGTGTTAGAATTGAAGGAGTAAATTCAACTTAAAAAAATATTTTCGTGATAAATTATATAAATATAGAAGTTATATTCTATCATTGTGTGTAAAACCCATACTAGATGAAATGATAGGTTTTCTCACAAGTCCTTTTCTCTAACTTGAGTATTGTGTAATAGAATTTGGATCTTCAATTCCATCAATATCTGATAGGTGTTGTATGTAAGGGTACATCATTAGAATATATAAAGGAGTTTATTTGGAAGATATGAAATATTATGAGATTATTGTCCTGGGAGATGTCTCTATATAGATAAGGGGAAGAAAATTGCTTAACCTGTAAGGTGTATGACACATCCCCATATTGAGAAAAAAGATAATTTACATTGAAAAACTCTATGAATCAGGTCTATATACAAATTTTATGAATGTAAAATGAAATATTTTATATTTATCCATGGTTTTATAAAAATATGTGAAATACATGAACATGTATCTTATAGGTTATCTGAAAGGGTGATGCATAATAGGGAATATAATTTCATTTAACATTGTCCTGAATATCATATCCACATCATTTAGAAGGGAACAAATATTCTAGATACCAATGGATTACTAATGATCGTAATAAAAAATTATGGAATGTGTAATGATTGCGTTTATGGAAAGAATCAAAAGGTGTCCCTCTATATAGAGGAGACAATTCCATATCATTAGAAATTAAATTTTCTTCACAAAAATATTTTTGGGAATTTAATTTTTCATTCTCATAGAGGCCCACTCAACTACATGACGTTTATCAAAGTCACCAAAAAAAGTGTGGGTGTACTCCATCAAGCCCAATCCTTAACTGTTTAAGACATTCATTCGATGGAGGAACTTTTTGGAAAAGTAGACTAAATGTATGATGGTGTGATTAGGATACAAAATGGTGGTGAGTACAGAATAATGGATTTTTAGAGTTTTCTTTAGGAAAAAAGGGCTTCATTTTTTGAAGAATATGCTAAGGACTACAGAGCATAACAGATTCATGGAAAGGATAAATATTACTTTGGTGGTGAATTCTACGAGTCTTAGTAATACCTCTATTTTTATATTTAAATAGATGTTAAATTAAATACCATGTTTCATAAACTATAATAAATTATGATGAAAGAAAACCATGATATATATTATAAAAATTAATTATCATAGTTAAAACTTAGCCATTAAATTAGCTTGTAAAAATGGAAGTATCCATATCATACAATCAATAATGAAAATTTGAGAAAATGAAATCCAAAAGCGTAAGTCTTACATATGAATCCCAATTATCTAATGTTGAAAGAGACGTAGTTTTTATAGGGGTTTCTCAATACTAATCCCATATCGAACTCAAGAAACTATGACTTGAGTAAAATTACTTTCAAGAAATGTTTAATCTTATAGGAATCATTAAAAATACATGCTAGTGGAATCACCACCATTTTCTATAATTATTTATTATCTTACCATTAGATATTATTTGGAGGTTATATGTTTTTTTAAGTATAATTTCTCATGATAAAAACATGTAGTTTTTATCTATAGAGTGAAATTGAAATATCAATATAAAATCCATTTTAGAATGAAATCATTTTTTTCTTTTATTATTTAAAATTAACCAACATCAATTTTATATATTAATATACATAAAAATAAATTATCATCCATTCGATATATATTCGTCCAAAATAAATAATAATAAATAATATTTATCATTTTTTAAAAAACACATATTAATAAATATGAATGGTTTTCCATTATATCTTAGGATTTTATTTGAATATTGAATTCTCAGATGTTAGAAATTTAATTCTTCCATATAAACACCATTTTTTATTTATCATGGTCATATTATCTTAAGATGATATATTTTTGGATTTTTTAAAAAATAATTTATTTTTAAGGGAAATGTTAAAAATACAATTTTTTGAAAATAATTAGGATTTAGATTTATCACATGGATATAATAATTACCAACAACTTAGGAAAAAGTTTTCTTGACCAAATATATTTATATATAACATTATTTATTTTAAACTATCATGTTTTAACTACAAACCTACATTTGATATTTTAAAATAAAAGAAACATTTTCTCAAAAACAATTTAAATACATTATACAATAGTATTTTAAATTTAGTTTTTATCAACTTTATCAAATGAAATGGATTTTATATTTTAAATTAGTAGGTAGAAATTATATTATAATATAAACTTTATTGAAGGTTAAGTTACCTTGGATAAACATTAGTTACTTTGGTAAAACAATTATTTATTTGATGAATATAACCTTCAAAATATTTTGTGTTTTTAAAATTAAGTGAATAAATTTTAAATTGAATAAATATTATGTTGTTTAGACATATATATAAAATAATTAATGATCATTTAATTGGTATTCAATGTTAAATGAGACTAAGTACACTTAATGACTAAAATGATAATAAAAAAGAAAATTTAAATGCATTATATATTTTGGTTTAAAATTAATTTTATCATATTTAGAAATTAAATTAGGATAAATTTATCCCTAATTCAGATTCCTCACATCAAAATTTGGTAATAAGTTTCTACTTATATATTTATTAACAAAATTATTGACACAGTTAACTTTAAATAATGAGAAACAAGTGTTTACATTGCTAATCTAAGGTGGATTTATTTTTACTAAATTAATATGAAATTTAGACTATATTGATTTTTTAGGTTGAAATGTCTTACATACATTTATGACCAGACTTACCTAACATCACTCACCTAACTTTCATGCCTTCTATTATTACTTATTACACACCATTATTTTCCATGGAAAAGTCCCTCTTCGTCACTTATAAAAGGGTGATAACTTTTCCCCTTTAAATAATGAAATCATATTTAAAACTTTCCTTGAAGCCATTACAAAATTTCATCTATTTTATTTCCATTAAGTTAAATAGTGCCTCTATGCACCACAAATTTTCTCAATTCCCTAAAATCTAAGGACTTTTTAAAGAGGAAGTTCATGGTTAAAACATAGGTATTATAAATTTCTTAAAATTTTGTTCTTATTATTTCCCCTAAAAGAAAAACCATTAAAATAATATAATAATAACATAATAATAATTATTGTGTTGATATGTTATATAATAATCGTATGACCGTTATTTATTCTGTTTTGTCTATTAATAAAAACAAGAATCATCATTAGTGCTTGTGCAAATATCATCACTTCCATGAAGTAATGATTTATGTTTTTCATAACCAACCCTCATTTGATGGTATTTATGATGAAATTTAATAATAAATATAATTTAAATAATGTATTTATGAGTCTTAATTGATCACTTACTATCCAACCTCATCCTTCTCTTTCATTGTGTAACATAAATGAAAATTTTGTGTAGTGCAGACTACCACCTCCATAATGAATCATTTTTTTATTTTTTATAATTTGTAATTATTTATAAAAACACAATAAAATACTTTTAACAATCATAAAAATATAAAAATAATATAATTATAATTATTTTATAATAATATTAGGTCAAAATAAGCACCTCCTTAACCAAACCCACTCACTAAGTTAAAGCGTGTTCAATATTTGGTCAGCTTGACTACCTACATAAATAATGATATGAAATTATATCATGGATGCTTATAAAGACTTAATTTAGGGTATACCATGATGTAAATTTATAAATATTAATTTTTTGGTTCTGCAATATATACATCAATATTAAACTCATTAATTAACAAAACACCCTTTATAGGTTGTGAATCACCAAAAAACTATTGGTTGTTGATTAAATATTCTTGAGTAAAGGAAAAGGTACTCATGAAAGGAAATTTAAAATTAATAAATCATTATAAGTAATCCATTAATGTAATAATAATTAACTTTTAATGATGAAGTTTTGAATTTTTTTGACACTTTTCCTATGAAACCTCTACGAACGGTAAAAAATATAAACACTGATTGTAAGAAAATAGTAAAAAACTAACTAAAATTCAAAGAGATAATGATTATAAATGAAAATTATAAATAGTTACAGGTTTGAATATTGTTCCAAAATTGTATTTCAGGATAGTTATGTTTTTTATATATGAATTTAGAGTGCATTATACTAATCATAGAAATAAGGTAAGAGTTTCGTTGTATTAAATTTGAATTCATAATAACATGGTTATGGTATACACCATGTTTAATTTTTTATGGTTCAAATAATACACCATTTTTATTTTTTATCATGATATAATTATATTTTGTTATTTCAAATGTTTTTTCCTTTTTTATTATCTCTTTTTTTTTGAGTCAAAGCATACAAAGGCCGTAGGGATTTTCGTATCAAATTATCTTCATTGAGAAATATTTTATTGTTTTAATAAAATTTATTATTTCTATGGTGTATATACTTCCCAAGAATTTATTTTGACATACTCAATGATTTAATCCATGGTATTTATAGAGATATATGATTTTAAATCTTATAATTTCTTTTGATTCAAAAATTACTAAATCTGTAAGGGGTTTTTAGGACTCAATTATCTTCCTTGGGTCATAATCACTCATCATTGCCTATTGTATTTAAGGATTAATCTATTTGAACATATGACAATTTTAGGATTTATTCCACCTTCTTTATTGGGGTACTAATGTTTGAAACCAAATTCTTTTTCCTTTATGATTTTTTTTTGTTAATTTTTTTAAGAGTAATTCCCATGAATTTTAATTATTTTTTCTTCCATGAATATATTTTTACTTCCCACTAATTTTATTTTTTACCTACTGAGAAATTCAAACTATTTTTTTTCAGAATGATCCTTTTATTTCCCTTATTTAATTTTAAAAGATAAGTATCTTTATTGATTTAATGATGTGGGTTTTTGGACAAGGTTATTTATAGATGTTAAAATTATTATTCTATGATTCAAAAATTAAAGGTGTTATCATGCTCTCCACATTTTCATTTGATTATTTTTCTCATGTTTCCATTATAAAGAATTATTTTCCAAAAGTAACTATTTTCAAGTAATTTCCACATATACATTTTAAAACATTGTGTCTTTTCAAGGATATTCTATTTATAACTATTTATAAAAAGGTGTTAAAAAAAATACTCACTTTCCCTTATCAAAGAAGTTTTTATTTAAAGAAATTCACACATTATCCTTTATAACAATGTTTAGAAATGTTTTTTTAATATTTATATTTTTACTTCATTTTTTACTCTGATGTTTATCTCCCATGAAGATATTTTTTGACCACCCTCCATTATTTATTATGTTAGTAGTCCTTTTGGAAAATTATATTTTGATATCATATTATATTTTAGTTTATATTATTTTAATTTTTATGAAACCCATTATTTTTACATTGGTTATATAATATTTGATGATGTTTCATTTTAAGTGGAACACATATATATGAATGATTATGGATGGGGTAATATATTTTCTATCAATGAATTGGTTTGAGATTACATGTCATGAGATAGTCAGGATTGGACTTAATGAATCTGTTCACAAAGAAATGGGCATGATGGGTTTGATTATATTTTAGGCATGAACACAATGAGTTTTTTCATAAAGGCATGGTAATAATGAGTTTTCTCATATAGGTTTTCATATGATTATGGTTTTTCCATATTTTAATGTTTATAATAAAGTTATTCCAAACTTATAATTTTGTCACCAATTTATGCTAAATTTGCAAGATACATTTCTTTCTCTTAAAATCCCATGTTTTCAAGATTATGCCTCATTTTCAATTTATTCCATACTTTTAGGTTTTATGATTATGGATATGTATTTTGAGTGATTTAATACCTTTAATTATTACTTCATGATATTTTTATGATCTTGTGGTTTTCATACATGGTCCTATGATATCTTATTAATATATTTATGCCTTCATCATATTACCCTTCATGATTATGATATAACAATTTAGGATATGTATTTTCTCCCAATAATCATTTGAGCTAACCCCTTTTATATTTTTATATTCCCCATGTTATGAATATGATTACATCATGTGAGATATCATGAAAAGGGTCCGAATGAGTAATTTTATAAAGAAATACTCACAAGTTTAAGATAATATGTTTATATTGATAGTCTCCAAGACACTAAAAATTTTGATCCTTGGGTTTTGATAATTTTTTTGAGGTGTATTATTTAAATTATGAGATTAATGTATTATTTAGGTCATGATTTTGTTGGGTAAATTCTATTGGTATCATATGCATATTTTTTTGTAAATTAGTTTAGTTATTTTGGTGAATAACTTAGAGAAACTCAGTGAAAACCTTATATATGAGTCTAATTATAGGATGATATCCTGAAATATTATTAATTTTTTAATTTAATGGCCTTCCTTAAAAATTCATCCCTGTCTGGATACTACTTGTGGATGTAGCTATGGCACAAATGAACCAAGGGGTAATCACCCTGAAAAGGGATAATTGAGCATTAACTTGATCAACACCGTGATGCATGATGGGTGGGCCTAATACTATAAACATGGTCTGAATATCCCAGTGGGAAATACTTTAGTTTATCACATTCTCATTATAAACCACTATTAAGGATTGATTTACTAGATAGATTATGATATTATTTTTAAAAAATTAATATAAAAAAGAATTAATGTAATCTTGGTTAAAATAATATTAATATAGGTCTAAATAAATGAAATTTATGTAAACATGTAAATATAAAATAGAAATATATTTTAAGGGTAAATACATTTTATGATTATAATAATTCCCCTATATTGTTATTTTTTTCCACTCATGTCAACCCCTTCTGGTTTAGTGATGCTTGGAACCATAAGGAACCTGATTAAACTTTGATGTTATGGAAAATGTGGTTATTACCACCACAAACAACCCATTATAATGGGTTATTGATTGAAATAGTTGGTTATTATGCCAAACCAATTATTAAAAACTATGATTAACAATGTAACCATAGTTGAAAAATTGAGTGAACCAAAGAAGAGAGGGATATATGATTATAAAGATTCAAGCAATTAAGATGATAAAATAATGGATATTCAACCCCATATATGTCCAAAATATGGGAATAATAATCAAGGTAATTTACTAAATATGTTTTGAAGAAGATTTACTTGTGGAAAAGGAGGCCATTAAGCATCAAACTACCAGTGGAAAATGAATAGTTTAGTTAAGACAAGGAAAGAAGATAGAACTCATCCCAAGAAACCACCACTAATTCAACGTATTATATGTGTTGAACTTAATAATTATTCAAGATAATTATTTAGTACAAGGATTTCGGAGGGTGGAAGGAGTATACAACATCATAGAAGTTGGGACCTAGGAAAAACCTATGAAATGATTGTCAATGAAGAGAATAATGGTAAATTGGTGTTCACTTACCCTCCTATAGAAATTAGTGGATGTATTTTGGGTATATCAACCATATTTCATGTAATATGTTTTTATGAAAATAAATTCACCACCATTAGTAATTTTTATTTTAAAAAAAACATTTAGTGGTGTGAATATTATTTTTTGGAATTAAATATGTGAAAATCATAATATCATCTTAAAAAATTATTTTATTTTCATTATAGATTGGATGTATCCTATTTAACTCCACATTAACTTCTGTAATATGGAAAAAATGAATTTGAAATCAATTGTGACCATCTATTAGTGCAAGATAAACTAGAAAATATCAAATCCTTCACATGGGCCTTAATACATAGTTATGAGATGCATTTACTTGAAATGATTCGGGAAACGTAGTGTATTATAGTCCTTCCTATGATATTGAGGATTATATTTTGAGACATGTTAAAATTTTATTTACATTTATCTATTTTTATAAGTTAATGACAATTAAATTATGAGGAAACAATTTATTAAAGGCGATAGAATGTAACCACCAAACTTTTTTTCTTAAAAAGATGAAATATTATATATAATGATTCACACACTATACAAAATTAAAATGAAAGAAAAACCTTTATATATTTAGAATATTAAATATTACCATTAAAACATATATTTTAAGTTAACTGGTATAAATATAAGTAACTATATCGCAAAATAAAAATATATATGAGGAAATGGAATCCAAAAGTGGAAGTCATCTTTACAAAGCCTATTTCTCTATGCACGGAAGGGTGGTAGCTTACCTATCATTTTCCTTGGACAAATACCAAGATGAACTCAATAAAATATGACTTTAGAGACATCTATTTTGGAAAAAACCTAAGCTTGTAGAACTCATAGGAAAATCCATATTAGTTGAATCACCACCCATGACTACCACAAATGTTTATTATGCCCTTAGATATTATGTGAAGGTTATAAGGGGTTTTGTGAGTAAAAGTTATTATTAATTCAACATGTAATTTTTTATCCCTAAAATATAATTTTAATGTCAATATAAAATCAATTTAATCTTAAAACTTTTGGTTTTCCCTTACAGTATTAAAATGAACCTATATCGCTTTTAGTTATGAATTTAATGAAAATAAACTATTATAAATAAGATATATATATTACCTGATAATAAATAACAATAAAAAACATTTTTCATTTTAAAAAATATCTATTAATCAATATAAATAGTTTTATGTTATATGTTGATATTTTATTGAAATTTTGAATTCTCAAATGTTAGAAATTTAATTTGGAAAAATTAATATCATTTTAAGATTTATCATAGTATAAAAACCCATGTAAAGTTAAGAATAATAATTTTATGGAAAATTAATATTAGTTAATTTGATTTTATATATTTATATTCACTATAATAATATCCAGTAATTTCCTATTCAAAAAGGAAATAGATCTATTCTTACTAAATTTGTATACATATATTAAATGGTTTATTAAAAGAAATAATTTCCAAATGTTTTAATTTTAATTTTCAAAAATTAATTTCATTTTTTAAATCAACATATCAAAATTATATTATGGTTTATTTTTGATAATTTTGTAAAATGTTTCATTCATTAATGAATAATAAAAAACAATTATTTTATTGGAAGTTATATTATCTTTTCAAATATTTAGAAAGTAAAATTATATTTTGGATTAGTTTTAATTGAATTAGTTTATTTTGTTTAAAAATAATTGAATTATAAACTTTTTAATGTATTTTATACTTGAATTTGGTATAAAATCATTATTTATATTTAAAAGGCATTTTTGGAACAACTATTTTTCATTACATTTTACTAGTTTAATTTTAAATTAAATTTTACCACTTGTAGAAATTTAATCCTAAAAAATAGAATCCATATTTGGAATCATATACTCTAAATATAGTAAATACATCCCATTTTATTTTAAGTCATTATGAATAGTAACCATGGTAAATATTTATTATAAAGGTAAATGTAAAATTGATTAATTAATGTTTAAACTAATGTGATATGGCTTGAAATTCATTAAAAACTGTGAATTTATTTCATTGCATTAATCAATTTCATCCATAATCATCCAAAACTATAAAATATGAAATTTTTACCCTTGTATTTTATTTTTACCTTTATTATATTTAAGTAAGGGATTAATTAAAAATGTCACACTCTTTCTTTTAATATCTATAATATTTTTTGATATAGATAAAATAAACTTTTGTTATGTTATAAATAGGTATATGAAAAAGTAACAACTTTTTTATCATGTAAAATTATTTTGGAATTTTAGTTTTGAAATAACTACCATATATTAATATATAATACTAACCCGGTTTTTGTGCAAGAAGTAGAAAAGTTAGGTAAATGAATAGTTCATAAATTAAATTAATGATATTTTATAATAGAAAATATTTTATTTAATAATTTAAAATCACTAAAAATCATATATCAATCCATGTAAATGGTATATTGTTTAAGATATCCACAAATTTCTCTTTATTGGTAAATTTATATTTTTTAGTAACTTTTTTTGACACCTAATGAATAAAAAACATTGATACAATGTTAATTTTCAAGTGGGTTAACGGGGGATTGAAACAAAGTGATAATTGTGAAAAAATGACATAAATTTGTAACAGTTTTATTTTATGAGATTATTTAGATTCATAATAATTCTATATACTAAATATTTTTATATGGATCCATTTTTCAATAAAAATTAATTTATATTAATTGAATACTTTATAAAGTTCCAAGAGTGCCCCTCCCCTCACTTATAAAAGGAAACGTTTGATCTTATCATCCTCACACCTATTGATCAATGCAACTCATAGAATCCCTAAGAAAATTATCACAGACCAAAAAATTTCCTAGAGTTCTTATTTTAATTATAAAATCATCCTAGAAGGTATGTTGTTATAATACTATAGAGGTTGTCCGAAGAATATGTATAGTTCTTAACTGATACTTTTCTTTTATTTCTTATTCAACTTCATTAAAATCCTATTAAACTATCATTAAATAATTAAATAATTATCTTAAATATACTGAGATTTTATTATATTAATTTCATACCCTATATTCCTCTCCTCTTACATTAAATGGAAAACCAAACCATTAGTCAGATGTACGGAGGACCACCTCCTTGTGAACTGATATAATTCATTTTATATCACCACCTCTCACAGATGGTTATAATTTTGGATTCAATAAATATATATATATATATATGATATTAATTAAATATTATATCACTTGATAAATATAATATATCATATAATATCTTACCTTTCCATACACTGACAAATTATAACATTTTTCATACATATGTATGGATTGCCAGCTCGACGATACGATGTTATTGTTTTTTAAAGACCACATCACATTAAATACTATATATAAATATAATTTAATAAATAATATGATATTTATGATTTAATAATTATTTCGATATGATAGAAATAACATTTACCTTCTTTCTCTCATGTTCTTTTAAAAATGGATACGATACTCATGTGTACGTATGACCTACCATCTCCATGATTGTAATGTAAATATTTTTTCATAACTATATTTAATAGTTTATTTTAAAAAGTATAATTAATTTATAAAAGTTATAATTATTACATGATAAGTTTTATTGATATTATGGAATAATTATATCTTTGACTGTATCAACTTACCAAAGTCATATTTGATATATGAGCTGAATATTGTTAAAACATTCAATGCGAATTTAACTGATTAATTAATTGTATATAAAATGTTAATTGATAAAATAAATTGAATAATAAAGTTTAAATAGTTTATTATTATCTTAAATAATTAACAAAACTTTATTATTCAATAAGATAAATAACATACATGATGATCCATACTTGAGTTAAGGGACATTTATCTTTAAAAACCTCATTTTAAATGTTTCAAAGGTTTGTTTTCTAAATAATTTTCATCCATGTCAATATTCATAAAATTATTTTATTAATGTATTTATATTGAAAATAATGAATTATAATGGATATTTTATGTTTCTTTTTTTACTTTATTCTAATGTTTTGGAAAAAAATAAATTTTTATGTATTTTGTACGGAACGATTTGAAACAAATGAAAAATGAATGTTTTATTTTAACGTACATGGGGGAAATGTTGTTTCTCATTATCATATACATTAACTAATGTTTTAATTCCTTTAAAATTGTTCGTGTATTATTAAAAAATTCTCTCTACCTTTTTACATTGTATTTTCAAAAATGGGTTTAAATGGAATGGATATTTCAATATTCAGAAATGTTTTTCTTATGGACATGAAGAATATTTTAATGCAAGCTTTAAAGTTTTATGATCATGTTATAATTTTTGGGAATTGTATATGATGAAAATTAGATCTATTATAAACAAGTCATGGGAGGTTTTATAAACCAAATATGGGTGGTTACATTATACACCAATAATGGGTGTGCCAAATAGGGCACTCTAATGCATTTGGTAAAGGCATAGAGTTAACCAGTTAGGTTTCTTCTAATATAATATTTGAATTTACCGATTACTTTAATCATATTCTAAGATTTATATGAGAATTATTTCCAAAATTTATCTACAAAATTTATCTATTATTTCTTTTTATTTTTATTTAAATATAATGATTTTACATGATAATCTAAGGAGATTACATTCAAAGAAAAGTATATACTACTTGTTAAAGGTGAAATGTATAACATTCTAATTTTTCTAATGATTTTTATGATTTCAAAGAAACCATTAGGAGATTTGTTTTTTTATTTAATATTTCTTATTATTTTTTATGAAAATATTTGTGTAGAAAAGTAGATTTTGTGGGTAATAATTTTTTACATTAATCTCAAAGTTTATTTTGAAAAAAGAAAAAAATTTGAGCATTCATGGACTAATAGGTTTCTCTATTCATTTTTATTTGTTACTTAGTGATATTTTTTCCCATACCACATTTTAAAATGTTTTTTCATAGTGGTTTAATTATGAGCAAGATAAGGATTATGTGAAGATGAAAATTATAAATATATTACCTGAAAATAAAACATCGCATATCTTAAAAGATTTATGCTATAGAAAAAATGGATACAAAGTGGAAGTGTCCAATTTTAGATGGAAAATTTATTTATGTAAGGGTGATGAACTAACAATTTAAATATATAAACCTAAAATATATTTTATAATTCAATAAAATTAATTATTTCATTAAGACATAATTTATGGATTTTGTAAGGCTGGGTCTTTGTAATTATTGTTAGATTGAATGTATATATAATTTTAGAGGATATCATAATGAATGTAAATACCCTTAAGAGATTATAATTTAATAGTTTCATGATATAAAATTTTAATATTACCATGTTTATTCATCTAAAAAATGTCCATTCATAATGGTCATATGTAGAGGAAATGAGGAAGATGAAGTAAGAAGACACAAAGAGTATATTATCCTTCCAGATAAATAACCTAGAATGGATAGAATTAGAATTGGGTAGTTTGATTCTGTGATGGATCAGTTGAAAAAGTATATAAATATTGGTGGTATCCATACTGGATAGAAACCTTATTTACCATATAGAAACATGTCGATGAGGGAGAATTTTATGATACAATATTCTATAGTATTTGGTGTATCTTTTGACCTAGTGGTAGATGTGGAATGGATTAAATCCCTTAAAAATATATTCAAAGTCATGGTTTATTTAAAGAATCAGAGTATAACACTTTTAATTTACCATTTTAAAGGCGACTCTGACCAATGGTGGTCAATGGTTTGGTATAAAAGATAAATATATGATACTAAAGACATGGAATAAGATACATTTCATAATATTTACATTGAAAAACATTTTACTAATGTTGTTCAACTTAGGACATAAAACGAATTCTTGTAAATGAGGAAAATGTATAAATATGTAGTGGACATGTTTGAATTAAACTTTAATCGATTGGAATTGTAAACATCAAATATTATAAAGTATATTTATAGAAAAATTATTCAGTTTTACTCAGGATTAAAACCAAAATATAAATTTCCATTGGATTCCTATGAATTTAAAATTTATTAGAAACTTGTTTAATTTTATGGGAAGGTAGAAAAAGTATTTTCCAATGATCAAGTGTTTTAAAATAACGATATTAAAAAGTGGTTTTGTTAATAGGAAAATGGAGTGAATCCATTAAAGAAATACAAAGGTAGGAAAATCATGTTTTGATATTGTGATAGGTGTGGTAAAAAGAACCTTGGGTAATGTCTTATAAAATCTAGTATGCTATTATAATGTGTTAATGTTGGGAACTTAACTCGAGATTGTATAGATAAAAATCTTGGTTGTGGTTAAGAAAACATTGTTAAATAGATTGTGATGTGTTTTAAAGGAAATGTGTTGGGTCATTACATGAATGAATGCACAAAGAAGAGAAAAATTATGGAAAGTAACAACACTATAAGAATAATGGCGTGGTGAAATCATTCGAGAATACTTTTTGGGATATCAAATAAGTTGGAAACACATATATTGTAATTCCCCGACCCCAGTTACCCAGAATCAGTGCATTGTTATATAAAATTGGAATGATACAAGGAATCATGTCCTGAAATACCAATCAGTTTAGTAGCCTTGGAAGTACTAGATACATAAATAAGTTTTACACTTCATCATGAAATTAAACAAAACAACGTTGTGTCCCGTTTGAAAACCCTTATATCCCTTAGCCTATTTGTGCAGGTTAATCATAATATACTTCTTTCCATCCTGAGAAAAATAAAACATAAGAAAGGGGTGGGCTCAGATGCTCAGTAAGGATAACAATATAGCGAAAATTGTCATAAATAAGAATAAACATCTAAGGTAATGTATAATACTAGAACGCACTCCTTTTAAACTTAAAATTCAGCACAATATGGAAAAGTTAAATCAAATAATTCATTTACTTATTCACATGGATATTTTACTAGTCGAATAATCTCATGTAATATCAATATCCAATTTCATAATGATGTAATGCATAATTCTAGACTTCATAACCACATAGTCAAGGCCTTATGCTAAGACTACAAATAATATGTTCTTAAGGCCTTATGCCAGGACACTAGTTTGTATCATGAGACATACCGATGCATTGAGGAGCTATAGTAGACTCCACCTGTCACTTACTAAGTCCAATTAATTACTCATAAGTAAAGATTTAAACATAACATAAACATTCATGTTAAAACTAGCATAATAAATGTCAATACTTTATCCATAAACCATGGATGACATAAAAATAGCACGTCCACAGTCAAACATAAATCATTAAATACAATATGGATGATTGTATTATAATAAATCAACCTTAATTAAAAATAAAATACACTAAAGGATACTGACATAGATTAAAATAGTCATTAAAACTATTTGAGAGAAATATCACCTTTTTCTTGAAAACATTTAAATGTCGCACTATTTATCAAAGAAGTCATTTAAAAGATATTTTTGAATCAAAGTGTCCATACCACATTGAAATTTTTTAAATAAACTTTTATTTCAAAACATTCATGTCCATATAAATAAATACTTACAACCATTTTTTAAAAACACAGACATTAATGAGAAATATTTAAAAGAATAAATATTTAAAACAATTAAAACAATATTTTAGTTAAAGAGTTACAAACCAAATAATAGGAGCTAGAATAAAATTAATTAAGGAATAACATTAATCAAAACATTATAATATCAAAATAATAAATGGATTCATGATATAATATGTCAAAGGATAGTATATACACCGTATAAAAGTTAATTGGTGCATAATGACAAAGAGGACTCAAAAGAATGTAAATTGAGACGAAATACCTTACAAAGACATTATCATTTGATTAAGAATAAATCAATGAAATAATTATGTGTGAAAAAAATATATACGCTCAATATAATTATATATTTAGTGTAAATAAATCATGTTACATTCACGCATATTTTTGTAAAAAAACCCAATGACTTTGATGTTTAACTCAATGAATGGAAATTGAGTTATGATTACCCTTAAAAAGTTCATATCAATGGAATATGAATTTATCAATGGAGTGATTATGTGTCTCAAAGGTATATCCACAGAAAGGGAAGTGAATAATACTACATAAATAATAAATAGTGATTCCACACATATTCTTGGAGTAAAATAATCAATGATGTATGCATAAAGCCCAATGAGTGGAAATTGAAATTCGAAATTCCCTTAACAATTTGGTAACTTACAAAACATACAACCCATTAAAGAAGTATCATATAATTAAGATATAAATACCCATAAATTAAAGTATATTAGACAAATAATAGAATCATGGTAATTACATACACCACACAAAAGGAAATAGTGGCTATATAGCATGAATCTCATAGGAATAAGAAGGGAGATGAAAACCCCTTACCACATTGTAATCAATCGAGTCGTATGAAAAAAAGTTAATAAACACCAAATGAATCAAATAATACCATGAATATGAATAGAATTATGATAATATATATCAAATGGTAGAACACAATACATCATATACAATAAATAATTGGAGAACAATGGAAATATCACGGAATTAAAAGTTAGATAAGAAACCCATTACCTTGTACTTTTCCTTAGTATAGGGTAGGTTAACCTCCTGTATAATGGTGAAATCATTTTTACTAAATTATACAAGAATCAAATACATAAATATGATATCATATATCATCTTCTAATATTTCTTTGTTAATGATATTTCAGTTGTATCATTATTTTGGTTGTTAACTAATTTGTTTTTCTTTTATATGTTTTGTTACATAAGTTATTTTTGTTATGCATAGGATGTATTTGATTCATATACAAAATTTTATTAAGTTTTTAAAAATTATTTTTAATCATGAAATGAAAATTATTCCTGAATGATTATGATGGGTAATTAATCTCATCGCGTTCGTGGAGACGATAAGCCGTACGTACGCACGTGTGACAATATCATTATATTGATGGTGAAATCATATTTAATTGAATGGTATTTCATATATAAAAAATAATTAACATGTTATATTTATTATTTAAATTAGTTAAACTCATTATTAAAACCTTCCAAATAAAGAAGCGTTTGAATAAAAACTACACCACGACGTGGAGATGGTAAGCCGTACGTACACACGTATAGTGAATTTTTCATTTATAGGATGGATAAAATAATGAATATGGTTTTAACATATTTATAATAACATCACAGTGTGTATAAGGTACTAGATTTATTATTTTTTTATGGAAACAAAAAAAGAGGAATTGGAAAAAGAAAAGAAGTTGAAAGATGGTGGTGAAATTATTACCTCTTCTTCGGGTGTTTCCTTTTGAGTTGATCAAAAGGGCTCCATAGGTTGGATTTATGATCAAAGTATGAACTCTAGGTTGAAGTGAGTAATTTATGGAAGATATTTGATTAGGTTTTGGCCGATCCAAATGGTTTTGGATGTGTGAAATTAAGAGAAGGGGAAGTACCCTTTTATAAGATGGGTGAGTGTCACTTTAGGAAAAGCGTGAAATATTATTTTATAATAAAATCATTTTCGGTTTATAATGGCAAAAAAAATGATTTATTTCTAAGATAAGGTGGGTATGGGTATAAATAATCTCAACCAATACGTTTTAGAAAAGTTTAGGTTACCATTTTAACCTTATCTTTTAGATTTAACTCGTCGTTATACAGTTTAACTTTTACCGTGTCATCTTGTATTCTTACACTATATGGTTAATAAACATACTCTAAACTTCAAAAAGAACCTAAAGTGGTTAATTAATTACCTATAAAATATTATTTAATCCCTTAAGACAAACCTTATATTTTTAGGAATATTACATCAACCAATAATATAGTATTTTTTTTAAAAATAATTTATGTCTATTTTGACAATATTTGGTATTTTAATTTTATGAAAGTCATAAAAACCTTATCACTTCAAAAAAATATCTAATAGACCCTAAAATGTCATATAAACCTATATAATTTGTGGATGGCATCAAAAATTTTAAATTATATTTATTTTAATATTAATAATATAAACTATTTTAATGTTTTATTAAGAAGGTAAATACTGCATCATCATTGTGTCATATATAAATTTAATTATTTAATCTCTAAAAATTATAAATAAAATACCATTATGTATGAAATATTTTTATATTTCTAATTAATATTTATAGTCGAATTTATCTTATGTATAACCTTATATTAAAAAAGGTTTAGTTAATAAATTTTGAATTTAACACTTTTAACTCTTCTTTAAATAAAATAATAATAAATATCCAAATCTAATCCATGTGGACCTAAAGGATCATATTTTATTCCTATGGTTGTTTTTGGTCGAATTACACTTATCCAAAAGAACTAGAACATGTGTTAGGGTAATTATAATATCATTTTTCCCTTTAATTACCCTATTTTATTTTAACCGTGGTAAATAAAAGTTAAAAGTTACTATTCACCAACAATTATTTTCATATTATTGGAAAAAAATTTAACTTACTTATATTAACCATGTCTCTCGGATTTTTAAAATTAAATTCATAGAAGTGGTAAAAATATGTTTTATGAAAGCTTGCAAATGCTCATAGAAGATGGGTAAAAGACGGTAAAAAGTTCAATAAAATTTTATACATCTAATTTTATTATAAAATGACTCCAATGAATTAAATTGAACTTGTATAGGTATTATATATCTAATTGTACATAAAACAAATTTAAATAAAACAAATTTAAATAAAATAAATAATTATTTTAATAAAAAGTCAGTTTTAAACAATAACATAGTGTTTTTCACTATTCATCAAAAATTGAACATTTTCAGAAAAATACCAAAAATTTACCCTAAGCCAATTTTGGTATTCCAAATTAAAAAATGAATTATATTTTAAAAAATAAAAAATGTAGAGGTTTCATCAATTAATTTAATATTAATTCCCTTAGTCAAAACGGAAAAGCGGGTTTTTTAAAAATGTAAAACGCACCAAAAGATTGACATGTGTTTATGTCAAATTTAAATGTGAAATAACTTTTACTGACCTATATTGTATTAAATTATAAAAATATAATCTAATTATACTTCCAAACCATTAAATTCATAATTTAAAAATATAAATTATTTCAATTAAAAAAGTTATTTTCAATTAAAATTTATTATTTTTTAATATTCATCAAAACATGAAAGTTATCAGAAAAGAACCAAAAATTTATCCAAAATTAATTTTTATGTCCCAATTCTAATGAATAATTTAAATTCATTAAATGGAATATATAAAAGTGTCAAATATTGGTTTTAAAAAGGATTTGACATTAAAAGGTTGTAAAATTGTATTTTTTGAAATATACTTCTTTTATATGAAAAAATGAATTTCTTCTTATATTATGTATAATAAACACATAATATGGATTTTAAAATTATATTAAGTATATAAAATTCAAAATTCAGTAAATACTATTTATAACCTCTTTTTAAACGGCTAGTTTGGTAAGTCATGGTGGGCTCGAACTCGGTGGTGCATGTAGCGCAAGTTATTGAATTACTATAAAGAAAATTACTTACAATGAAATCTTAGGGGTGTTAAATATCAATTTTTTATTTATATTATTCATATATATTCTTTATTGGGGGTCTACACATTCTTTAATTTATTATAAATTTATTGGAAAAATTAAATGTTCACCTTAAGAAATGATGTTATGAATTTTGATAATAAACACATGGGGGTCATATTAAGGAAATTAGAATTAAAAAATAACATCCTATTATAATTTATAGGATTATTTTCCCAAAAAATATTGTTTTCTTTCAAATTTTATAATTTGATGTAATTTTGGGTATGGATTGGATTTTAGTTTATCTTGCTATGATAGATTGTGGATCCAAATATTTTATTTTCCCGAATGAGTTCTTACTGGTATATAAGAGTAAATTAATACATTTGATAACATATTAAGAATATAATAAAATGTAATGTGATATAAATGAATGTTAGCTTTCCCATATTGTTGAGAATAAGGGAACTATTTAGATTAATGTTGTTCTAGTAGTAATTGATTTCCTGGATGTTTTTTTGATGAGTTTCCCAATGTTATACATGATTGGGAAGTTAAATATACTATTGAATCATTGCATAATGATAAGAAAATTACAAAAACCCCATATATAAATGGTCTGGAAAAAATACTATAATTTTAAAATCATTTTCATGAATCTATTTATAAAGGTTTCATTAATCCTAGAACATCACCATGGGGTGATCATATTTTATTTATTAAAAATAAAGACGGTTCTAAGAGGCTATTCATTGATTATGAAGATTTGAAAAACAGTAATGTTACGAATAAATATCTTTTTACTGATATCAATGATTTGTTTTAACATATCCATATAGCTCTATATTTTTTGAAGGATGATCTAATGTTCTGGTAGTATTAGCTTAAGGTGAAAGAGGATGAAATTCCAAAAAACAAATCATACAAGGTATGGGTATTATGAGTTTTCCATTATGTCCTGTAGGTTAAAAATGATCTAGCTATATTTTTGGACCTTATGAATAGAGTTTTCAACAAAATATTTTAATAAGATTTTGGTTGTCTTTACTAATAATCTTTTGGTTTATTCTAAAAGTTATGAGGATATGAAAAACTATAAAAGGATTGTTCTACACAAATTTAAGTGAAAATAGTTATATGGAATGTTTAGAAAATGTTATTTTTTGTTATATGTGATTCCATGAATTTGACCTAACATAAATAAATATGGAATACATTTTGATCTTTTTAAATCTTAAGTGGTTGATGAGTGCACAAGACCGAAACATGTTACTAAGATTTATATTTTTCTTGGATTAGTAGGATATTAATGATATTTTTTTCAATAATTTAACCAATTATAATGTATCCTAAAAATGTTAACATGAAAAGGAATTAGGTTCATCTGTACAAATTAATTCATTGAATGACTACATTAATTGAAAAGAAGATGAGTAAATGATCTAGATTTGTCCAGGAAATCTAAAAATAGTGACATTGTTATAGAAAGGTGCTTCAACAAAGGGACATGGGTGTGTTTTAGTACATAATGATCGATTAATTAATTATTCATCACATGAATTCAAATATCATGAGTAAAAATATACTACTCATGACATTGAACTAGTGGCTATAGTGCGTTCTTTAAAAATTTAATGACAATATTTATTTAGAGTAAAGTGTCAAATATATATTGATCATAAAATGTTGAAGTATATATTCACTTAGGAAATATTGAATGTGATAAGTAAGAGATGGTTACAATCGATAAAGTATAATGAATGAATAATTAAATACCACTAAGTTAAAGAAAATAATGTATCTCACTCTTTTACTTAAAAATATGACAAATCATTAAATATGATACATTATAAACAATTCCATTTGGTTAATGATTTGATAAATGTTTGATTAGAAAATATGCATGAAAAAATTCTTATGGTTTGTTTCAAGTTTCAGTATAATCAATTTTTTCCGAAAGGATTAAGAAAGCACATAATAAAGATAAATTTTTTTTTGAAAAGTTATTATGGGTTAAGAAGGATAGTTTACTAAATTTAATTTTTACAAAGAAGGTGTTATGAGATTGAAAAAAAAATTTGTGCTTCAATCAACCACTAATTAAATAAATAATAATTGAATGTGGTTCATAGCTCTTCATTTTTTATTAATCATGATAGTATAAAAATATATAGAGACCATCAGGAACATTTCTAGTTGGAAGGAGTGAAGAAAGATATTGCTAAATTTACTATAAAATATTTGACCTATTATTAAGTTAAAATAGAAATGAAATTTATAAAGGAGATGATTCTTCCTTTTCTAGTGATCAAATGGAAATGGGAGAATATATCAATGGATTTCATGGTAAGATTACCAAAGACATTACGAGGTAATAATTTGATTTTGGTAATTATTGATCAATTAAATAAATACTCTCAATTTATTCCCATTCAAGATAATATGTATTTGGATAAACTATCTCAATTTTATGTGAAATATATAATTATATTACATGGATTCTCTCTCTCCATTGTATTTGAAAATTATCCCAAATCTACCATTAATTTTGGGATAATTATTTAGAAATCGTTGGGTATTAAATTAAATTGTAGTACAACTTTTCATCCTCAATCTAATGAAAAATCAGAGAGAATGATTTAGAATTTGAAAGATATGATTAAATCATTTTCAATGTATCATTAAGGAATTTGGTATCTATATCATACTCTGGTTGGGTTTTCTAATAATAAAAATTTCATTCTAATATATAGATTGTTAATTTTGAATCATTTTATAGAAAGTGTTGTTGGACTCCATCTTATTGGGATGAAATAGGAGAAATGATTTTTTTTGGGACTAAAATTTTTATACTGAATGGTTGGCGAAGATGATTCAATAACACATGAGGATGGATTAAATAAGGCATAAAAATTATACAGATAATATTAAGAAAGACATTTCTTTCAAGGTAAGAAATCATGTTTTTCTTAATGTTTCTCAATGGAAAAGTTTCATTTGTTTTGTTAAAAAGGGAATGTTAAGTATTATATTCATTAGAGAATATGAAATCCTGGGAAATTTAGGACCTATTTCCTTCAAAGTTTACTTGTCTCGTCATTTATCTTAGGTACATGATGCATTTCTTGTTACATTTTTAAGAAAATGTGTGTCAGAGTCATCTCATGTTTTGATCCATGAATTAGTTTTTTTTGAAGAAAAAATTTCTTATGAGGAACAAATAGTATATATTTTTGTTTTTAGAGATAAATTATTTCATAATAAAGTGATTTACATAGTTAAAGTTGTTTTTTTGAAAAACAATATTATTGGAAACCAACATAGTAATACAAAAATTCTATGATTGAAAAATAGACCAACTTGTTTAAGTAATGAATAAAATTGTGAGGATTTAATTTCCTAAAGGGGGAAAATGTAACAACCTAGTTAATGTAATTATTATTATTTTTTAAAATTTTTATAAATATTAAATAATTATATTTTATATATTTATATTAACTATAAGAATAATATATTATTTTTGAATAAAAAATAATCATTTTTATTCTGAATATCATTTTATATATAATATATTTTATTATTTATAGGATTGATTTCAAAATTTTAAAATTTTAAATTGAAAATATTTATTTCATTTTTTAAATTAGTATATCAAAATTAGCTAAAAGATAATTTTTGGTAATTTTTAATTTTTTTTATTTTTCAATGTGTAGTAAAAAATACAGATTTTATTGGAAGCTGTATTTTATTTTCATGTATTGAAAAAGTAAAATTGTATTTTTTATTATCTTTAATATTTTATTATTTTATTTTGATTATAAATTATCCAATTATAGTACTTTCATTGAAATTTATACTTGAATTTGGTATAAACTATTATTTATACTGAAACCAACTTTGTCTTAAAACCCTTTTTCATCACATTTTGTAGGTTTAATTTTCAATTAAAACTTTGAATTTATAGAAATTTAATCTTGATAAATATATTCTAGATTTTTATTCTACATGTCCAAATTTGGTTAATATGTCCTTTTTTTATGAATAGTAACCATTTTAAATTTGTGTTAACATGGTAAAGGTAAAATGGATTAATTAATCATAAAACTAATATTATAAAGATTAAAATTTATTAAAAACTTTCATTTGTTTCATTTAATTGGTATATTTCATCCATAATAATCCAAAATATGAAAATAAGAGAGTTTTTCTAGTTATATTTTATTTTGACCATTATAATATTTATATAAAGGATAAAGTTAAAAACATCACTCTATAAATTTTAATGTCTATAATATTTTTTAATAGGGAAAAAAATTATGTTAGTTTATAATTATATATTTTAAATATTAGTGAATATTGTTTATTACAGTAATTTATTTTAAATTTTTTTGTATGAAATAATTACCTTAATTACTTATAGAATACTGAATCCATGCTTGTGAAAACAATTAAAAAATCATGTTTCTAATTTTAAAATCTCTTATAGTAATATTGTTTTGGTGAGTTAAATCTTAACAAGAACATTATAGATAATAATTATATATTAGGGATATTTTAATGGATTATATTCAAATTATATTATTTTCATCTTGTTTTCAAATTGCAATTAAATTAGAATTTAGAAAAATTATATTTATGATATTTTATATTAAATAATATTTTATTATATCATTTAAATTTATAAATATACTATATTAATATAATTTAATGATATACAATATAAAATTTAAACCAAATTCCACTTATTGGTCTCTTTTCCTTTAATAGTAACTTTCTTTATGCCAAAAAATTAAAATACTTTGATATCATATTAATTTTTAATAGGGTTAATGATGGATTAAAAAAATATATAAGGGTTAAAAAACATAAACATATAAAAAATTTATTTTTCTAGATTATTTCCACTCATCATATTTATATATTATAAAAATATCATTTTGGATTCATTTTTTATAGAAAATTAATTTATATTTATTTAATAATTAAAGAACTTCCAAGAGTGCCCCTCCCCTCACTTATAAAAGGTAACCTCTTATACTATCATATCCACACCTTTTAATCACTATAAATCATACAATACATCCCAAAATACCTTTCTTAAATCACTTACCAAATCATAGTGTTCATGGTTTGATCTTAAAATAATCCTAAGAGGGACATATGTATAAAATTAAAGAGGTTGTCTGAAGAAGAGGTATAGTTCTTAACTGAGTATTTTTCATTTATTTATTCATCTACCACTTTAAAATATTATTAAACCACTATTAAATATTAATATATGGATCATACATATACTAATATTTTATTATGTTAATTTCATAACCTATATTACTCTCAACTTCCATCAAATGTGAAATGAAACCATAGTGTGTGTGTACGGAGGACTAATGCCTCACGAATTAATATAATTCATTTTCCATAATTTTATCTAAAGAAAGGTTATACTGATTTATATAATGTATATTTATATATAAAATATTCATGAAATATTAATAATTATTTAAAGAAAATATATTATCCAATTTATTACTTTTCCATAAATTAAAAGATGCTAACATTGTTTATGCGTATGTGTGGATTTCCTCCTCCATGAAGGGATGTGATTCATTTTTCATAACAACATCACATGGATACTATATATAAGTATATTTAAATAAATAATTGTATGTACATAATAAAAATATTTTTCTAGAAATATAAAACCATACTTACTATCTTTTAATCATTTTCTTTGAAAAGAGGAAATGTAACGCATGTTTACGTATGACCTATTGTGCCCATGACTGTAACATAATTCAAATTTCATAATAATATTTATTGGTTTGTTTTAAAAGTGTAATTAATTTTAAAAAATTATAATTATGCCATGATTATTAATTTTTGATATGATGGAATAATTATCTCTTTGACTATAACCATCTTACCAATATAATTATAGATATATGATCTTAATATCTTCAAAACATATGACATATAATTAATTGATTATATAATTGAATATAACATGGTAATATAGAGAATAAATGGAAAAATAAACTTGAAAAAGTTTCCTAACAAATTAAATAATTAATGTAATTTTATTATTCAGTATGATAAATACTGTACATGATGAGTCAATGTCAGGGTAAGAGACACATTAATATGAAAAAATCATTTCAAATGCTTAAAGGATTATTTTATAAATCTTTTTCCATGACCACATTCATAAAATCATTTTATTTATGTGTTTATATAGAAATGAATGAATTATAAAATAAATTTTGTGTCAAAGTTTTACATTCATTAATTGATTTGTAAAGGTATATTTTTACTTATTTTATACAGAATGTTTTGTAAAAAAGTGAAAAATAATGTTCCATTTTATCATTTACAACGTCAACGGTTTTTCTCACCACTATAACAATTATATGATGTTCGGATTCCATTAAAAAATTCCCATTCTCTTAGAATAGAAACTTTATTTCCCATTGTATATAGTATTTTCAAAAATGGTTTTAAATGTAATGGATATTTGGATATCTGTTTCCCTCGGAATTTGGGGATGACCTCCTTGATTGAAGGTTCAAACATTCCGATCAGTTTCTAACGGGTTTGTTCTTAGAACCAGAAACATCCAATGATTACACATCCATTTGGACCTAATTTCCAATGGTAGGTGCTCATTAGTTTGTAGACTTATGAGGCTTAGGAATTTTCATTGGTCGAGAGGATGGGAGGTCAGACTCATGAAACCTTTTTTGAGGGGAATTATTGTCTATTCCGGGACTCTCTTTATAGATTTAAGTTATGTCCGTGAATCCTTATTACATTACCAAGTATAAAATGAGATTTCCTTTAGATCTCAACATCAATGATTACATATGTAGGAAATTTATAGAATCTTTTATATGTATTCGAGGTTCTTCATCGATAGAGAATCATCTGTATTTATTAGAGATTCTTAGTCAATTGTATCCTTCGACACATTTATATAGAAGTATCTTGGTCATTATGATGACCATGCTCGTTTTAAATCCACCCAGTGGGGCACTTGAAGTTTATTGTCATTCCGAAGGACATGGATTATTTTAGAGCTGGGATCGAACCCGCAGATGGGCTACCTACGTATCCATTATTTAGAAAAGGAATCGGAACCCACATAGTTCGAGTAAGGGAGTATGATGTTTATGATTGATGGCTCAAAGAAGGATGTCATAATTACTTTTACACTCTAAGCTCAGGTGAGTCATGCTCGGTGTGAGAAACAAGAGGTATTGGTAAAAATCAGATAATTGTGCCATAAAAGATGCAATAATATGAAATAATGTGGGACTTATGTATGTATGAATGCCCAGATAAATGAAGATTATGATATACTTCAGGGAAGAAATCCAGGAATAGGGTCCATAAAGGTATATGTGCTTCATGGAGATTTGAACACTCTCACTTGGGGATTACTCCTGAAAAGGAGGCCCAAATTAAGAGAGGACTTATGATTGGGTTTTACTTCTAAGAAGGAATCCCAGATCAAAGGTAAATTAGGACTGGTTAAGAGAAAATAAAACTGGGGCTTACTTTTGAAAAGGAGTCCCAGGTTAAGAGACTTGAAAAAATTTAGGGACTTGGGGCTTACTCTTAAAGAGGATGCCCATATTTGAGACTGGGGCGTACTACTAAAAAGGAGGCCCAGGTTAAGAGAATTATGGTTGGGGCTTACTCCTATAGAGGATTCCCATATTTGAGACTGGGGCTTACTCCTGAAAAGGAGTCCCATATTAGAGAATTATTTCTGGGGCTTGCTCTAGAAAAGGAGGCCCAGGTTAATGAGGACTTGGGATTTATTCCTGAGGAGGATGCCTAGTCTTGAGAATTATTATTGGGGCTTACTCCTGAAAGGGAGACACAAGTTAATAGAATTATGGTTGGGGATTACTCTTAAAGGGTATTCCCATATTTGGGAATTTTAAGATTGGGGCTTACTCCTAAGGAGGATGCCCAAATTAGGGGACTGGGGCTTACTCCTAAGGAGGATGCCCAAAATTAATGGTAATTATGACTGGGACTTTCTCCTAAAAAGGAAGCCCAGGTTAATGAAGAATTGGGACTTATTTCTGAAGAGGATACCCAGTCTTGAGAATTATTAATGGGGATTACTCCTGAAAAGGAGGCCCAGGTTAATCATTTCTCTCATCTTAATGGATGAGGTTGAATGAATGAAATCTAAATCTTTAGTGACATAAAGATGTATAAATCACTACGTTTTGAGAGATATTCCACAGAATTCCTTTCAGATAAGGAATTCAAATCAAGAAATCATGCCATAAATTGCTTTTAAGAGTGTCTTGAAGACTGAATCTTAAATAAGAGAGGTGGAATGACTTAAGAGGGGTGAAATGGGCAATAAGGGCACCCAAAAAGGCAGGGGCACACAAGTCCTGGAAGGCACGCAAGTACTGCATGGGCGTGCAAGTCCTGGTCACGCAGGTATACATGCGCGACACAAGGGTACTTGCACGATGGTTAACTAGTAGGGTAATACTTGAGCGACTCTTGGTTAAAGCATTTAGAATCACCTTGAGGTTCTTCCAGAAGAGTGGCGCGTAAGTTCTATTGAAGTAGTTAGGCGGCAGGCAAGTGTAGCTATTTCCCTTAAGGGCTGGCTAATCAGGCATGCAATTGTTGATGAGTTTCAACACTTAGGCCTTCCTCCCCCTCTTTAGATCTTCTGTTCTAGGTAAGAAATTACCTTATAAGTGTTTCAAAGGATTTGAGAAGAGACTAGGGCGCCGGGAGCTCAAATATGAGTTTCTGGAAAAATTACTCCTCAAATGGGGGACCCACAGAGTCTATTTATAGGCTGGAGAAGACCCTGGGCGGTTATTACATAGGGCACGCAAGTGTACTTGCGCGACCATTGCGGTGCCCAAGTGTACTTGCACGACCATCGTAGCACTTGCGCGACCCTTGTGTAAAATTCTTCTTATTCCTTCCTTTGTCAATTTTTGATATTTGTCCAAAGGTTGAATCACATTGAGTTTAGATAATTCCCTTTTCCAATATTTAGATTTTGCGATGAATGGAGCATCAAAAAAGTCCCCCCTCAGAGTTGGATCCAAAAGAAATGTGGATTTGACTCTGAGGAAATCGAGAATCAAAAGGAAATTGGGGCGCGCAGGATAGGGTGCACAAATGAGCTTCGGGCGCGCAGGGTCTGGCGCAAAGGGATACGACCTTTGATCGCGCAGGGTACGACGCGCAGGGTCATGGCCGCCTTTATAAATAGAGGGCCTCTCTTCTGTACAAAGCATATGAATTTGAAACATTCGAGCTCTCGCCGCGTAATTTGCATTTGCCATGCAAGTTTCTCTATTTCCTGCTGCTTCTTTGATGTCGTGCTACTGTAGAGTTATCTGGACCAGCGCACTGATACTTGGGCGCCAAATACTTGTGCGGTACCTCCATACTGGCACGCCAAGTTTAGACTTGCACGCCTTAATGCCTTTTCCTTTTTTTTTTCAAATTTCATCACAAATTTTATGAAAAATGAACTTAAGAGTTAATTATTCAACTCTTGTGCAGATTTAATGGCTCCTAGGAGAATCGGAATGGCTGATGGACTGGCTAGCAACCGGATTGATGACATGATGAAAATTGTTGTCCATGATTACTATGATATCTGCGACAGCACTCTCCCAGATTTGGCTATGTACTTGATGAAATATCATCTTAATTTCCCACAGAGCATCTACCTGCCTCTATAGGGTCGTGGTCATCTGCAAGGAGTCAATGTTCCAGATGCAATGAATTATATGCCTGAGATGTATCTGCACTGTCACTCCTCTATTTCGGTTATGTTGTGCATTAAGAGTAACAACATTGGAATGATCTTTCAAATTTTTCCTGCATGCCATTTCCTTGCTGATATGAAAATGGAAAACCCATGGGCTGAAATGTTTTCCACTATCTGTTGGTGGAGAGAAGATAAATATACCATTAAAACAATATCTAAAAAGTGTACTCTCTCCAAATGGCTCCTTACTTCCAATGCTCCATTCTAAAATCCATGTATCCATCTTCCAAGTCTCTTGGACAGAAACAGAGTCACTGTTTGATCAGCATAAAATTTTCTCAAACCGCACTCAAGAATATTCTTTTACAATTGTTCCATGAAGAGCTCGTGTCACTGCATCTCTTATGGTATCCAGTTGAATGAATGAATTAAAAGTGGTTGCTGATGAAGCTCGGGATGCCGTAAATCAAATGAATTGTTATATTTGAAAGTCTTTTGTAATTCCTGAAAAAAATGAGAAGAGAGTCCAGTCTGTGGATGTCCATCTAACTCTTGTGCATCAATGAAAAACACTTTCATCTTCAATCATTTATGCACGCATTCTCTTTTTCTATCTGCTTTAAATTTTACCTAATCCAATGGTCCTATTAAGCATAGTTTGATTTTTACTAGGATTAGTGTTAATAACCCTACAAACTTTGAAACTCTTAATTGCTCAATATTACCTAAATCATACAAAATGTATGTTTAGTGAGCTTGAACTTGACTTTTATTCAGATTTCCTTTGTCTTTTGTGGGAAGTTTAAAGTCATGCACGTCGGACATAAAAAGGCTAATGTTTAAGGTCGAAATAGCTTTGACCGAAATGGATTAAAAGGGACTCAATTCCTTGACAATTTATCTGAAAAAATATTACCATACTCTAGTATGAGTGAAAATATGTAAACTATGACTTAAGAATATTTGAATATGAGGAATGATATGAAAAATAGTTAAAAGGCATTAGAAGAAGTAGTTACCAATAATAAAGTTACCATTATTTAACAAACATGTTTGGGGGTTGAATTATGTAGGGCCACCTAAGGGCATTGGCTGCATAGTCAAATAAAAAGTATCTTTTGGATAACAAGTCTGTTATGTAGACTGTTTATGCAAGGCCACCTATGTGCACGTGATGCATAGTCAAGAAAAAGAACTCTCATAAATTTACTTTCCTAGTGCTAAAAGCCAGTGAAAGTTTATAGAGATTCAAATTTTCCAAAATATAGAGTTTGCTGTATGGAAAGAGTTACTTGAATATGGAGAAGATATTTCCAAACAAGATTATCGAATAACTGGATGGATATTACTCCTACGATGGTCTGACCCAAACGTGGGGAAGGAGAATATAAACCATAGACTTCAATACTTTCATATCATGAAAAAGGATATGGGACAAATATGTTAAGGATGACTATTTTTGCGGATCCCTACATACTATAATTTAAGACCAATAAGGACAAAAGAGGCTTTCTTGCCAAGAACAAAGTTAAAAGTATACGACAAACCCATTAGGGGTTTGAATTATGAAGGGTCACCTAAGGGCATTGGCTGCAGAGTCAAATAATAGTATCTTTTGTCTGAAAATTCTGTTATGTAGACTGTTTAGGCAAGGCCACCTAAGGGCACGTACTGCATAGTCAGGAAAAAGAAATCTCAAAAGTTTGACATTTTTGTGACTAGAAGTCAAGAAAAGGTTTATAAAGATATGAAAATATTTAAGGTTAGGATTATGACACATAAAGATGGGTATTGTCCAATGTATACAAAGATACACAGATCAATACTAACCATAATCATGTTGTGGCTGGGTCCTAAATTGAAATGTTGGACTTCACTACGTATCCCATAAGGATGGGACTCAAGCCATACGTAGTTCTTGAACTACAGTTTAACGTTGTGTGGGACAAAAGGATTAGAGATCTTAGTTTGGGGTCATAGAGCTTGGACCATTATAAGAAATACACAGTGTGTGTTTTCATGGGGGCTTTTCAGTCAAGGGACTGATAGTGGAATTTGGGGTTAGGCCCAAAGACTTGGGGCTGGATTCGAGGGACACTCGAATGTTCCTACGTATCCCATAAGGATGGGAATCAAGCCCACGTAGTTCTAGAAATACCCTTTGTACAAATTTGGTTCGTACATGTGAAGGGTGAAAGGGAACTTTAGTACAATGATGGTTTAACCCAAGATAAAAGGTTTGGGCATTTCCACGTATGCACATAGTCTTTGAAATGAAACATTATTTAAAAATCAATGTAAATAATGGTTCCCTCTCAGGTGAGAGTATCACATAATATTGTATTTTATTGTCATACTAGACAAAAGTGTTATATAGTTTAACATCGTATAACAGGGAAGAAAGTGAACCAATGTAAAGATATTGATTCTAGAGGATGGTTTCACGAATCAATATCGTATAAGATGGATGTGAACCGATGTGAAAAGATTGTTTTTGGGATTGAACCTTGGGAGGTTGCCTACATACCCAACCTAGAAGGCAAGGATCAACGTTCACATAGTTCAATTAAATAATGAATTAATGATCAAGTTGTTCTTGGGGACAATGACCTAAAAAATGATGGTGTTGGGACTTACACATGGTTAGTAGCCCAAAGAGAGTGTTATAGTTTCAAGTTTTCTCTAAGGTCACGTGAGTCATACTCGGTGTGAGAAACAAGAGGTAACCACAACCTTAACGATGCATAGTTTGATGTCATGTAGGACATATAAAGGGACTATGCAGTTTAAAGTCTTGCAGTTAGGACTATTGGTACTGCACAGTTTAGTGTCATGTAGTAGGGAAAAAGTATAGTTTACTGTCATGTAGGACATATCAAGGACTTTTTGTACAGTTTAGCGTCATGTAGATAGGACGATGGGGACAATATAGTTTAACGTCCTGTTGGACGAAAGGGGGACTGTGCAGTTTAATGTCATGCAGTGAGGAGAAAAGAGTACACCATTTAACATCATGTTGGACGTATTGGGGACTTTTTTCACAGTTTAATGTCATGTTGGACGAAAAAGGGACGATACAGTTTAGCGTCATGTTGGACGAAAGTGTGAATAGTTTAAGGTCATATGCATGGACCGTGGATGGTGCAGTTTAATGTCATGCTGGACATAAGGGACTTCTGTATAGTTTAGCATCATGTAGTTAGGATGCCATAGTTTAACGTCATGTGAGATGAAAGGAATAAAAATACTTTAATGTCATATGTATGTACCATTGGTGTATTGTTTAACGTTATATAACAAGGATGATGAAGGGGACATAGTTTAACGTCATGTTGGACGTATGTGTAAATAGTTTAGGGTCATATGCATGGACCGTTGATGATGCAGTTTAACGTCTTGCTGGACGGTGGTGCAGTTTAAGGTCATACAGGACTGTTGTTGATATATTTTGTGTTTATACAAAATACTTCTTCAAAAATCTGGCATTGGTTGGAATGGTGATGAGTTCTCCATCCATCTAGATTAATGAATAAGCTCCATTGGAGTAGACCCTATGTATTGAGTAAGGTCCTTCCCATTTTGGATCAAGCTTGGAAGGTTTATTTCCTGGTATCATTGGAGTTCTGAGAACTAATACCAATTCTCCCTGAGTGAATGAATAAAGACAAACTATTTTGCTAAAAGCTCATGCTATTTGATTCTAATAGACTTCCAAGTGGTGAAAAGTGCACAATCTTTTCTCATCTAACCGTTACAATTCATTCAATCACTTTTGAGATTGTTCATCTGTAGATGACTGATCATAAATGGAAACTCTAAGTGAGGGTAGTTGAACTTCAATTGGCAAGACTGCCTCCATTCGATATATCAATGAATAAGGAGTTGACCGAGTTGTAGTGTTGGTGGTAGTCCGATAAGCCCATAAAGCATGAAAGAGTTTATCAGGCCATGACTTCTTATCTTTATCCACCATATTTTTCAGTATATTTGAAAGAGTCCTATTGAAGACTTCTATCTAGCCATTGGCCGCTGCATGATACCGAGATGAATGGTTGGATTTGATGTTGTATTCTTGATACAACTTCTTCACCTCGGATGAATAGAAGTTGGTGCCATTGTCCGTCAATATGGTATGAGGGACACCAAATCTAGTAATGATGTTAGACTTGATGAAGCTAACAACGCATTTAGAGCTAAATTCCTTGAGAGGTATTGCCTCTGCCCATTTGGAAAAGGAGTCAGTAGTAGTAAGAATGTACTTAAACAACTCAGCCGTAGCCGAAGGGTAAGGTCCCACCACATCCATTCCCCATGTGGAAAATGACCATGAGTATTTAGCTGTATGAAACAATTCTGGAGGTTGATGAAAGAAGTTGGAATGTACATGGCATGAATGACACTTCTTTGTTAAATCAACACAATCTTGTATCATTGACAGCTAAAAGTATCCAAGCCTTCGAATCTGATCAGACAGTCTATGTCCAGACTGGTGGGTACCACGGACTCCTGCATGCACTTCTTTCATGACAGCCATTGTCTCTTCACCATCAATGCATCTGAAGAGAACTCCATCAAAACCACGTTTGTAGAGAATTTTCTCTAGGTGGTCTGGGCTATCATAAAGAGTAAAATTGACCACACGTCGCCAGATTTGTTCTTTCTCAGCTCTATCAGGTGGAAGTGTTCCATTTTGAAGGTATTCCCTGATAGGTGACATCCATCCTGTAGTATGACCATACGATTCAGGAATGGGACTAATTTCATTAATTTCCTCTGTTTTGATTCGAACATAAGGTGAAATTGCATGATGGTGGGCAATACTGATGGATGTCTCATCCCAATTTGGATCTGCCAGTGCTGTGGCTATATTAGCCAGTGCATCATCTTGAGCATTTTATGATCTTGGGACATAAAAAAATGTCGGTTCCGAAGGGAATTCCACCATTAACACTCTGACGTAATCATATAAAGGGATTAGTTCTTATTTTTTGATGGCATAATCCCCATTGACTTGTTTGATTACTAGGTTTGAATCACCTTTCACCTTTAAGTGATTCACTTGTGCTTGAAGTGCTAATTCCAAGCCTGCGATGAGAGATTGGTATTCTGCTTCATTATTAGTACCACCTTCCCACAATAAGAAGGAATAAGGTAACACTGAATTTTCTGGAGAAATGAGCACAATTCCTAATCCAACATTGTTGAATTTAGGATTTTCCATTTTCCTCCCTGTTGGACTTCTGGAAGCACCATCAAAATACATTTACCAAGCCTAAAAACTTTCTTGAATAGAGATGAATTCCTCATCAAGGATTTCAATATCTGAAGATGTGTCTTCCCCTGAAGGGTGTTCAGCCAAGAAATCAGCCAGAGCTTGGCCCTTTATCACCTTTTGAGACACATACTGAATGTTGAATTGATGCAAAATAACTGCCCACCTTGCCAGACGTCCTGTAATCATTGGACGACTAAGGATGAATTTTAACGAGTTATTGATAGATACCAATTGGACCTCGTGATGTTGCAGGTATAGTCTCGACTTCTAAACTGCAAAGATTAATGCCAGGTAGCACTTCTCAATACTTGAATATCGGGTTTCTGCTTCAAGCATAGTTCGACTGAGATAGTAGAGGCTGTTTTCATTCCCAGCATCATTCTTTTGAGAAAGAAAGGCACCCAATGATCGCTCTAGGGATGTCACGTAGAGGATAAGTTGTCGTCTTTCAACAGGTTTCATGAGTACCAGTGGACTCAAGAGGTATTTCTTGGGAATATCAAATGCTTCTTGACATTCTTCAGTCCACTGGTAAGTGACTCCCTTCTTCATCAATTTGGTGAAGGGTAAACTTTTGCCGGCCAAATTGGTGATGAAACACCGAATATAGGCTAGGTGTCCTTGATGTCCTCTTAATTATTTCAAATTTCGAGGAGGTGACTTATCAAGGATTGATTTTGTCTTCTCAGGATCGACTTCAATACCATGATGGCGTACAACAAAGCCGAGAAACTTTCCTGAGGTTACCCCAAAATCACATTTTAAGGGGTTCATCTTCAAATTATGTTGTCGAAGCTTGCGGAATATGACTTCCAAATTATCCAAGTGATTAGAACGTTGCCTGGATTTAACCACCAAATCGTATACATAGCATTCAACAAAATACCCTAAGAAGTGTTTGAAGATATGATGCATGGCACGCTGATATGTTGCAGCTGCATTCTTTAAGCCAAAGGGCATTACCCGGTAGCAAAACACACCCTGAGGGGCTCTGAAGGCTGTGGATTCCTTGTCTCCTAGGGCCATTCAGATATGATTATATCCAGAATATCCATCCATGAAGGAAAGTACTTCATATCCAGCTGTTGTATCAAGTAAAAGTTCTGTAATCAGAACTGGGAAATCATCCTTAGGACAATGCCGATTAAGATCTCTGAAATCGATGAAAACTCTAATTTTTCTATTCTTCTTCTTTATAGGGGAAATATTATCCAACCACTTGGGATACTGAACTTCTCTGATGAATTTATCATTGATAAGCTTATCCACTTCAGCTTCAATTTTGGAAGCATAAGTTGGGTGTGTTTTTCTCGCAGCTTGCTTAAATCCTCGATGTTCTTCTGGTAAACCCAAATGATGAGTAACAACATCAGGATCAAGTCCGGGAATTTCTGTATAGTTCCAAGAAAAAATATCTCTATTTTTCTTTAGAAAAGTAATATAAATCTCTTGCTCTTCAAGAGTCATGTCCGCACTGATTAAAGTGGGGTGTGGATCTTCTTTTGTACCCAGATTTATTTCTCTGAGTTCATCCACAGTGGTAGAGATACCCTCTTCAAATGCTGGTGGAGCATCTTTGAGATCTTCCCCTTCTTCTTCATCATGTGTTATTTCTTCCATTTCTACTTGCATAGTAGATGATAAAGCATAATTTTCATGATCAGAAGAGATGTAAGAATTTACATATCTTGAAAAAGAAGCTTCCATTTCCGACCCGATTGATGATGAAGGGTCTTCTTTGGGTAATAAAGAGGTGATGATGGATTAAGAATCGACATCATTGTTCACCTCATATGTTTCTATAACTTTTTCTGGACTAATTGGCGAAGTATAGACTTGTTGGATTTCAACAGATGAAATGAAGACGTCACCATTTTTGCTTTCATCACTGCTTGGTGGGTTACCAATTTCTCTCATGTTGTCTGGCTCGATTTCCACAATTGAAATTATGAATCTTTCTATAAGAGTATTTTTATTTGGGTATATCTTGTTAATTTGACTGATAGGAAACACATAATATGTACTCACATGTGTAAATGGATTTACTGGAATTTTCTCCAAACCATATGGAGCATTAACTTTGGTAATCTCCTTTGTTGTGGATTTCTCCCTTCCCTTCATGTGATATAATTCCAGCTCAATGTATTGAGACTCACATGTCTTGAACGGGGAATTATCACCATACAATGTACCAACTTGACCATCGAAACAATATTTGAGACACTGATGGTATGATGAAGGGATATCCGCATGATGATGTAGCCAGGTTCTTCCAAGCAAGATGTTAAAAGCTAAGTCTTGATCAACAACCATGAAATCCGAATTGGATACAAGATCTCCAAACTGAGTTCTGAGTGTAACTTCACCCAGTGGTTATTGTTCATTTTTATCATATCCTTGTAACATCATGGTAGAAGGAGATAAATCAGATTCCGTGAGGCCCAATCGACAAAGTGTATGAATGGGAATGAGGTTGACTCCTGAACCATTTTCAATGAAAGCTCTTCGGACGTCTATGCCATTGACATTTATAGATAAGTAAAAAGGTCTAATATGCCCATGCACAACATCATCTTCATCATCATCAGTAAAAGATATTATTACATGGAATTATGCAGGATTATTCTCTATGTGATAGACTACAGTTGCAACAATTTCAGTTTCAAACTCCTGAGGACTCGACAAAGCCTCGATGAGTGCTTCTCGAAGATCATTTGACAGATTCATAGCATCCAGAATTGATAACATGGATGGTAATTGAGCCAAGTGTTTCAATACATCATACTTTTGATCCAGAGGTCTGCATTTCCCAAGAAGAATATGTTGTTTAGATGGTACCTTACAAGAAGATGCTTTGGAAGTTAATGCATCTTGTATTGGGATAGGAGTTGGAAATATTCCTAGTTTTGGAAGATTAGTCCGATTATATCCATTTACTTGCTGAGAGGAAGATGATGGAACCTTTAAACGGTCTTCAAAAATAACTGTGTCGGGACTGAATTTGCTATTGGTAGAAGAACTTGCTTGTTCTTGCTGAGCTCGCTGAAGGGCTCTACCACGAGTTTCTACTGCGTACATAGTTCTAGCAGGGGTAGAATTGGAATAGTGTCTTATGAAAGATCCACTTCTTCCCCTGTATCCTGAGCCTCTGTAACATCCTCTGATTCCCCTGTTTGATACAGGGAATTCAGGCTCATCAAAATTGAAACTGCGATGGGCATATGGATCCGTTAATTGAATCATATTAACAAAAGCGAATATTAACTCTTTGTCTGATGAAGACTCTATCTGATTATCCTATTTAGGCTGTTCCGTTTGGTGGGGCGGTGCCCATGGCTTTGAAGTATAGGGCATGAAGTCTGCCAGTGTCAAAGAAAACTTAAGCTTTGACAAATACTCATATTCTTCTGATTATTTTTCTTTCTTTGAATCATGCCATTTCTTTGAGTACTTTCCCTCTGACGAAGAGGGTTTTGCTGCAATATTTGTGACAGAAGACACAATCAGTTTCTTTAATTGTGTTCTCAAAATATAATGAGCTCGGTTGATTGTCTTTATAACCATCCAATCATCATACTTATGTACATTTTTGCTTTTGAATTCTTTCCATTCGCCTTCCTCCACTGGAACTGTAGCAGTAACACATGCTACCTGAGCTGAAGAACCTTTCAGTTTGACTTGTCTCGAGTCGACCATCTTTTGCAGGAGGTCTTTGAAGACAAAACACTCCTGGATGGGATGCCCCAACATTTGATGAAAATGGAAATAATTGGGACAGTATTAATCTCCTTCCTTATTTGGCCTCTTAGGCCTTTGCAATTGAACCCGATTATTTTACATAGCCGAAATGAAGTAACCAGGAACTTGTTCATTTTGGAAAGAGTATGTTTTGCTCTTCAAATTCTCAAATTTTTTTCATCTTTGACCTCTTTGATCATCTGGACAAAACGGCCTTTGTTTTTGGCCCTCAGGAGGTGGATCCCTTCGATAAGATGAAGGTTTTGAAGTAGAAACAGGTACAGGTGCTTGTTTAAGCATAACTATAGCAGTTTCTGCTTTACCCATTCTCCTTCCTAGAGCTGATGGAATTACATGAGATTTAGCCTTAGCCGGTATAAGGGAATCTTCAATCTGCTGAGCGATTAATGTAAGGTCTCTAAACCCTCCTGTGTATTTCACAGGGATCAACGACGTGCGTAATTCATCATGAAAATTTTCCACACAGATTGGAAACAATTATTCTTGAGGGAGTGCTAAGCTTAGGGAATATGTTAATCCCTTCCAGCGGGCAATGAAATATGAGACCCTTTAATTCTCTCTTTTCTTACAGTTTGTAAGATCAAAAACTGTTGTCTTTGGCAAAGTTGAGCTAAACTGAAGAAGGAATTTTTGACGGAGATCTTCCCATCCAGTAATTGACTGGGATTTCAAGCTTGTATACCAAACAAAGGTTGGTCCATGCAAGGTCTGTACAAAGCATCTGATTTTTACTGCTTCTTGCTGTTCCAGAGTTCTCATAATAGGATCACAACAAGACACGTAATGCGTCAAATGTTGTTCAGGATCACCTGATCCATTGAAAATAGGGAATACAGGGTTCCCAAAATTGGATAGAGGAGAGATTGAATCTACCCATTCAGGGTAAACTTTCTTTTCTGGTTGAACCTGCTCACGTTTCCCTTCCATAGTTTCTAACCGATCTATTAATGACTCAATGGTAGTTATTAACTTTTGAGAAACATCCGGTTGAACTTGGACTTGGGTAGGTGCAATGACTAGAGCTTGGATAGATGTGGTGGTTGGTGCTGTAATTGATGGTAGCACTGCCAACTATTGTTGCACTTGACCCGTAGTATTAGACCTCTGAGGGTGTACTAATAGAGGAGGATATTCTTGACCCATCCTAGTAGCTGCAAATAATTCCCTTGGCTGACTGACTCCAGCACGCTTAAGAAGAAGAATACCCTGAAGTAGTTCTGCATTCAACCTCCTTAATTCCTTCATTTCTTCCTCCTGTTGTGCAAAACTTAACTCTAGAGAGAGAAATTGGCTTTCTCTAGAGGAAGGATATGTTACCTGATTCATTCCCCTCCCTTTGTTGGATCCTTTTCAGAGAGGGGGAAGTGGGTTACTTGAAGGATTACCTAGATTCTGAGTAACCCTTTGATTTCGTGTACACACACCTTCTTCATTTGTGTCAGTGCACACATCTTCTTGAGCATGAACCTCTTCATCTGAGTCCCCTAAGTGAGCCTCATCTGGTGGATCAGCAACAACGACATTGATGACATTGATTGATGCACAATGCATCACATCCCTTCTATCAACATTTCTGTGATATTTTCTTCTTCCATGTCTTTGATGATACAATGCCTTTTGTTGATTTGATCCCTCATGAACTTCTTGAAAAACCGTAATTTGGAGGGAATCTCCTGATAAATTGACTCTTCGTTCCTCTTAAGGCTTCCTCCCCAATCGAGAAAAGACCGACTTTCTCTCAGGAGGGGATTGATGATTTGAAAAGTCCCGGTCCGGTGGACTGGGGCTGTTCCTGCTGTTCCCGCTCAACTCCTCGAATCCTATTTCTTGATTCCGAGGGTTGGTTTAAAAGAGTCCCTAGTCTGGAAAGCTGGGGTGGCTATTGACATTCTATGTCTGAGACTTTCTTAAAATCTCTCCTGATCTAGCGAACCTTAGTCCAGGAATTAGCTGGATGTATTAACCTATATCCACTTTTATCACCTGTTTCAAAAGACTGTTGGATGATTTTTGACACTTCTGTCACTTGATGATGTGCTTTCTCCATACGAGAGGCCTATTCAATATTCTCGTTTGCTTGATGCAGGAGTAATCCAACAACTTGTTCTTTGTATTCTTGATTTTGAGAGGAACTAGTTGAGGACTGTTCTTGGTAAAGCATTTGATTACAAACAAAGCCCATTGACTGTGGCCGACCATGGGCAATAAAATTGCATGAGACCATTTTCGGCGGGCTTTGCTGACTCGAGTGCACCGTGAAATGCAGTGCTTCATGAACACCCCATCATCTGACATGAATACCAGATGGGGCATTGGAAATTAACTGACGCAATCTTCTTAGTGCACCAAGGCGTGAACGTTGAAGGGATCTCTGCTGCTTTTCAGCCTTCGGATATCGAGAGACTGATAGAGATGCCAAGTCAATTTGGAATTGTAACCCTTCTACTATCTTAACATGATTTTCATATTTATCATAATAAAATACTTTCTTTTTCAACTGAAAAAGAGTTTTTCATATGTTGAGACGAATATCATGAATTCCATCTTCCATCAACATTTCTGGAATGTCATACTAAGAATCAGCCTGAGGCCAAAACATGACTGGCAGTTCACCTTTTTCCAGTTGTTTTCTCATGTTCAATATTTCCTCTTCATCATTCAATGAAGATTATTCTACTTGATTTGACCAGAGTTGGTGTTTCCTTGTTGCTTCATCGGATTCAACAAGATTGGAAAAGAAATCATTGATCAAACTAGAAGATGCATGACTTAGGGGTGGTTCGGAGAATGACCTACACCCTGGTCTATCTTCTGATTGAGAAAGTATTTCACCTGCCAGCGATGAAACATCATACATGACTGGTTTCGCATTTTCAAGTGCCTCAAGATAAGAGGGCATTCTCGGCACTACATTGTCCACTGGATCATTTTCCGGGCAATGTGCATCACTACTGCAGAGAGGACTTTCGCAGCGAAATTCATCATTATGGGGAGGACCACCATAATGGGTTACAGTAAAAGATGAGATCTCTTGATCCTTGGTCTTGTGACCACACAGAGGGTTCCTATGGCTCTCATCTAAAGATGAAACTTTGAGATCGACCGAATTCTCATGAAGCAAGCCTTCATGATGAAGTGTCTGTTGAAGACCTTCAGAATTAATGTTACCACTATTGATAAATGAGGGAGTAGAATCTTGAATTCCAACAGATAACTGTCTGAGGGCTTCAAGAACTCCAGCATCATGTAAGGCCTTGTTACAGATTGGCTCTTGATCTCATGACTGTGCTAGGTGGGTCTTTTTCTTATACGCCTTCTTACTCTATTTGGAAACCACTTGTTGACGAAAGTGTCTTCTATGAGCAGGTGTATGTGCCTGATCATGAAAGATGACCATGTTAGGATGACGATCTCCACTCAAATCAGGTGTATGTTCCTGACTTGGTTGTCCGTATGATATGAGGGAGTATGCCCCACAACCCTCTTGGACTGGAACAAATGTGTGTGTCTGTTCCGAAGTGAACTGTTGATGTGTCACTCCACTGGTAGGGATATATTTATGTGTCTTTCCCTGAGATGCTACTAAAGCTATTATAATAACCTGGCAAGCATCCAAAATATGAGCATGGATTTTCTTATGCACTTTCACCATTGATAGAATATGCATGGTGAATTTAGCTTCTGGAACGAGGATATACGTCCATTCCGTGATTGGAGTAGGTGTATGTGCCTGCTCCTATCCTCTTTTTCCTTTCAGTGAATCCTGACAGTACTCAAGTGTGGTGGCAGAGAGTTGAGTCTGCCTCATGTTTGTTTTCGGGGATTTCCGACTAACTTATTTGAATGATACCAAGCGAGACTATTGGTAGGATTGATTAGTATTAGCAGGTGTATGTGCCTACTGATTGAACTTCGCCAAACGAGGTTGATGAGCTCCATCATATGTAGTCAGACGAGCCTGCTGACTAGCTGATGATGTATAAACATGTGTATGTTCTTGCCTATAGTACTCTGCTGGAATTGCCTGGCGAGATTGATGTGATGCTGCCAGACAAGTTTGTTGGACAGTGGAATTAAAAAGGGCCGGTGTATGTGCCCGCTCGTCGCTTTACACCAAGTTAGGTTGGTGGAATTCTCCAGAGATGGCAGATATGAGAACCTGCTCAATATTGACCGGATTCCGCCTCTGGTGGTTCGTCTTGCCTGCTCGGGTTTGAGTAACCTGAGCCGAACGCCTAGAGTCGGTACCCTCATCTTGTTGAGGGCGTACTGCCGCATGAGTCTGGTGGCGATTGTTGATAGGAGCCCTCAGGAAGGACTCATGATTCCTGGAATTAAGGCCATTACGGTCCTGCTCATTCACCTCCCCAGAATATGGGAGTGAATGGTGATTGAGTTCCGGGGATAACGACCCGAAACGGTTGGAGATGGTGGTTAGCACCGCCTGCTTCTTGATCACTGGTCATCGTTGTTTTGATGACCGGTGTGAGTTGTTCACTTGGAGGGCTTGTCGGGCATCCTCCAGAGTTTGGATGGTACTGTGTTGACGGTACTCCTTAACCAGTGCATTTGATACCCAGCGTTGAATACACTGAGAAGGTGATGTCATCCTTAGAGCGGATGGTGATCCAGTAGGAGTGGCAGCAGTGGCATTTGCAGCAGCAGTATTCATAGGTGTGAACTTGAGAGTAGACATTCTGTAAATGCAGAAGATCTTGGAAAAGAGTGCCTATTTGATATAACAGACGTAATCAAGATAAATTCAGCCACTAGATCTTTTGTATGAGCATATATGTCAATGATTTTTTTGTTGGCCCTCTCATTGAGTTTTAAATAGGGGCCTAACAAATAGGTAAAACATCATTTTAACTTGGTTAAGGATTCACATCGGGTTCACCATTTTTTGTTTCCCTCGGAATTTAGGAATGACCTCCTTGATTGAAGGTTCAAACATTCTGATCGGTTTCTAATGATGTTGTTCGTAGAATCGGTAACATCCAATGATTCTACATCCATTTGGACCTACTTTCCAAAGGTAGGCGCTCATTAGTTTGTAGAATGATGAGGCTTAGGAATTTTCATTGGTCAAGAGGATGGGAGGTCGGACTCATCACACCTTTTTTGAGGGGAATTATTGTCTATTCTGAGACTCTCTTTATAGATTTAAGTTGTGTTCGTGAATCCTTATTTCATTACCAAGTATAAAATGAGCTTTCATTCAGATCTGACAATCAATGATTAAATATGTAGGAAATTTAGAGAATCTTTTATATGTATCTGAGGTTCTTCATCGATAGAGAATCATATGTATTTATTAGAGATTCTTAGTCAATGGTATCCTTCGACACATTTATATAGAAGTCTCTTGGTCATTATGATGACCATGCTGGTTTTAAAGCCACCCAGTGGGGCACTTGAAGTTTATTGTCATTTAGAAGGAAATGAATTATTTCAGAGCTGGGATTGAACCCGCAGATGGGATACCTACTTATCCTTTATTTAGAAACGGAATCAGAACCCACGTAGTTCGAGTAAGGGAGTATGATGTTTATGATTGATGGCTTAAAGAAGGATGTCATAATTACTTTTACACTCTACACTCACGTGAGTCATGCTCGGTGTGAGAAACAAGAGGTATTGGTAAAAATCAGACAATTGTGCCATAAAAGATGCAATCATAAGAAATAATGTGGGGCTTATGTATGTATGACTTCCCAGATAAATGAAGATTAGTATTTAATTCAGGGAAGAAATCCAGGAACATGGTACATAAAGGTATATGTGATTCATGGAGATTTGAACACTCTAACTTGGGGCTTACTCTTGAAAAGGAGGCCCAAATTAAGAGAGGACTTATGATTGGGTTTTAATCCTAAGAAGGAATCCCAGATCAAAGGTAAATTAGGGCTGGTTAAGAGAAATTAAGACCAGGGCTTACTCCTGAAAAGGAGGCCTAGGTTAAGAGACTTAAAAAAATTAAGGGACTTAGAGCTTACTCTGGAAGAGGATGCCCATATTTGAGACTGAGGCTTACTCCTGAAAAAGAGTCCTAGGTTTATAGAATTATGGTTTGGACTTACTCCTAAGGAGGATGCCCATATTTGAGACTGAGGATTACTCCTGAAAAGGAGGCCCATATTAGAGAATTATTACTGGGGCTTGCTCCTGAAAAGGAGGCCCAAGTTAATGAGGACTTGGGATTTATTCTTGAAGAGGATGCCCAGTCTTGAGAATTATTACTGGGGCTTTCTCCTGAAAAGGAGGCCCATGTTAAGAGAATTATGGTTAGGGCTTACTCCAAAAGAGGATTCCCATATTTGGGAATTTTAAGATTGGGGCTTACTCCTAAGGAGGATGCCCAGATTAGGGGACTGGGGCTTACTCCTAAGGATTATTCCCAAAATTAATCAGAATTATGACTGGGACTTACTCCTAAAAAGGAAGACCAGGTTAATGAGGACTTGGGACTTATTTTTGAGGAGGATACACAGTCTTGAGAATTATTACTGGGGCTTACTCCTGAAAAGGAGGCCCAGGTTAATGAGTTCTCTCATCTTAAAGGATGAGGTTGAATGAATGAAATCTCAATCTTTAGGGACATAAATATGTGCAAATCACTAGGTTTTGAGAGATATTCCACATAATTACTTTCAGATAAGGAATTAAAATCAATAAATCATGCCATAAATGGCTTTGAATAGTGTCTTGAAGACTGACTATTGAATAAGAGAGGTGAAATGGCATAAGAGGGGTCAAATGGGCAAGAAGGGCACCCAAAAAGGCAGGGGCACGCATGTCCTGGCAGGCGTGCAGGTACTGCGTGGGCACACAAGTCCTGGCCGTGCAGGTATACTTGTGCGACACATGGGTACTTAAGCGACGGTTAACCAGCAGGGTAATACTTGAGCGAATCCTGGTTAAAGCATTTAGAATCATCTTGAGGTTCTTCTAGAAGAGTGGAACGCAAGTTCTATTGAAGTAGTTAGGTGGCGCGCAAGTGTAGCCATTTTCCTTAAGGGCTGGCCACTCAGGCGCGCAAGTGTTGAGGAGTTTCAATGGTTTGTCCTTCCTCCCCCTCTTTAGATCTTCTGTTCTTGGTAAGAAATTACCATAGAAGTGTTTCAGAAACTTTGATAAGAGACTAGGGAGCTGGGATCTCAAATATGAGTTTCTAGAAAAATTCCTCCTCAAATGGGGGGCCCACAGGGTCTATTTATAGGCTGGAGAAGACCCCGAGTGGTTATTACTTAGGGTGTGCAAATGTACTTGCGTGACCATTGCAGCACGCAAGTGTACTTGCGCGACCATCGTAGCACTTGCGTGACCCTTGTGCAACATTCTTCTTATTCCTTCCTTTGTCAATTTTTGATATTTGTCCAAAGGTTGAATCACATTGAGTTAAGATAATCCCCCTTTCTAATATTTAGATTTTGTGATGAAAGGAGCGTCAACAATATCTAGAAATGTTTTTATTCTAGGGGAAATGAATATTTTTATGTAAGATTTCAGGTGTTATGATTATTTTATGGTTCCTGGGAATTATTCATGATAATGGGTGTTCCTGTTCTATCCATGGAAGGATGAATATGCTATAAAACATGGACATGTGTTTTCTTTAAAAACAAATAATGGGTGAGCCAGATACAAATCTCTTATACATTTAGTAAAGGGAAGGAGTAAAGTAGTCAACATTATCCTGAGAGGTTTTTGGAAGTTATTAGGTTGGTTATTCTACTTTTCATAGTGATATGAATTTGATGTCTCAATTTAATGACATGATTAATCTATGCTTGTGATGGAATTTTATGAAAATATTATGATTTTATAGGGTAAGATAACTAGATTATGTTTAAAGGAAATTATATAATGGTTCTTTAGGGTGAAATGTATATATTTATGAATACATTTTCATGAGTTTTTTATGATTGTAAAGAAACCATTACATGATTTATTTTTCTATTAATATTTCTTATGAAATTTTTTATAAAACTATTTGGGAAGAGAAATTGATTTCTTGGAGAAAAAATATTTATTTTGAGCAAATACTTTATTTTTAAAAAGGGAAATTTTTATGAGTATTCAAGGACTAATGGGTTTCTTTATATATTTTTATAAGTCACTTACTAAGATTTTTGTTATCATAACACATTTTGAAATGTTTTTCATAGGGTTTTAAGTATTTTTATGTATAAGGATGATTTCATACTTAAAATTGTGAAGATATTCGATTAAAATAATACTTTTTTATATCATAAAAGTTTAATAATGTAGAAAAATGTATACTGAGAGGAAGTGTCTACTTTATGATGTAAAATTTATTTATGTAAGTGTGATGACACAAATCTCTAAAAGTATATTGCTAAAAGTTATTCTGGAATGAAAGAAAATGAATAATTTCGAAAAGATAAAATTTATGGGTTTTTATGGCTCAGTACTTATATACATGAAAATAATCTCCAGTGGATTTTTTTTATTTTTTTAAAAATAAATTATTTTTTTGTGTATAGTGAAAATATTTTTTTTAAATTGTGGATTTTGTAACATCACATGGATATAGAATAACCTAATACTTAGGAAACCTTATTCTTGGCCAAACAAATGTATTTAGAGTAACTTATATATTTTGAAATATCAAGTTTGAATTACAACCATATATATTTTTTAGAACATAATAAATATTTTCTGAATAATAAATACATTATACAATAGTATTTTAGAATTACATTTTATAAATTGAAGTAAATAAATTTGATTTTCAAGTTAAAATAAATGATTTTACATTATCTAAGTAGTGAATCTTTATTCTTTAGGCATGAATAATAGTTTTTCTTGGGTTAATATTAGTTACCTTGGTAAATGATTAGTTTTAAAAAAAATCATACTTTTTAAAATATTGTGTATTTTCAAAATTAAATTAATCAATTTTATATTGAAGATATAACATTATTTCTAAACATATATATGAAAAATTAAAACACATTTAATGGGTAATAAATATTGAATAATACTAAGAAAAATTAACGATAAAAAGAATATTTTAAAAATAGTTTTTTCAAAAATTATATATTTTGATTTAAAAGTTAATTTATTATAATTTAGAAGTTGAATTTGGATAAATTGAGTCCAATTTTGGATTTAAAACTTATAAATTTTTTAATAATAGTTTGCTTATATTTTTATTTATAAAATATTTCACATGATTAATATTTAATTAATAGTAATAAGTTTGTAAATAACTAGCCTAAGGTGACCTGATTTTTTTTAAATTAACATGAGCTTTAAAAATTATATAAAACATTTGTTAGGTTTTAAATTCTAAAATACATGTATTACCATCCTTACCTAACCTAACTCACCAAAATTTAATTCATTTCCATTCAAATCCCTAACTTACCTTTATTTTCCATGGAAAAGTCCCATTTCCTCATTTATAAAAGGGGGATCACTTACACCCTTTTAATAATCTTGTACTATTTCTAAATTTACTTGAATACCTAAAAAAACTTCCTCTCCTTGATGTTCTTTACACACCCTGGTCCCCATGGTTACCAAAAATTATCCCAAGTGAATCAAATCTGAGGCCTTCATCAAGAGGATGTTCAAGGTCTAAACATGGGTATCACATATTTCTTAACGTTTAATTTTTGTTCATTAATTTATATAATAACCATAATAATAGTATAATAAATAAATCATAATCAAGAGTGAGTATATGTGTAATTATAATAATTTTAAAACCATTTTTTACTCTCTTATATCAACTAATAAATACAATAATCGTTGTTATTCCGTGTGCGCAAATTACTACCTCCATGAAGCGATGCTATTGTTTTTTCATTACCAGCCCCATGGATGGTCTTAATGATGCTATATATGAGTATATATGATTTAACTAATTAATTTATGATTCTAAAATTATCAATTACAATCCAAATTCACCCCCTCTATTTCATTGAGTAATGGAAACCCTAATCATGTGTTGTGCATACTATCACCTCCATGATGAATCGTTTTTCTCATTTTCTTCTAGTTTTTAATTATTTATCAAAAAATATTAAAATATGGTCCAAAAAAATAAAAATATGAAAACAATATAATTATTATTATTGTATTTTAATGATATAATGTCAAAATAAACACATCCTTAACCATACTTACTAACTAAATTAATGTGTGTTCAAGATTGGGTCGGTTTGACAACCTACTTGAATAATGCTATGAAATTATGTCATCAGGGATAACAAAAAATTAATTTCTTGTATAATTTCAAATAAATATATAATTAATTATGATTATTTGGTTTTGTAAAGGTTACATCAATATTTTACTGATTAATTAAGAAAACAACCTTCAAAGATTGAAAATAATCGAAAAATGTTTGTTGTCAATTTCATTTTATATAATAAAGAATAAAGTACACATGAAAAAATATAAACTTCGTAAATAATTTAAATCCATATATTGTAGTAACATTAATGTAATTTTAATGATGATACTTTTAAATATAAAAAACACATACACCACTCCAATAAAACTTCTACAAATGTTTGAAACTTTAAACACCTAAGTCATGAAAATATGAGAAAAACAAACTAATATACATATAGATAATGATTATGAAAAATTTTATATATAATTTTTATAGAGACCCATAATCTTTATAAATATATATAAAATCATAATAGATTATTACTTATTATATAACATAATAATCCATGATAGAATTGTATAGTTCTAGTGCCAATGGAAACATGAACACATAAACAACTGGTTCCTAAGAGATCTACATCATCTCCCACTATGTTCTTCATAATATAAACCTTCTTAGATATATAAAACTTATTACCTTTATTCATAAACTGGTATAAGGTAATATAAAAAATTATAAGCTCAAATTATCAATAATGGTAAATAAGGGAGATATTAGTGATCACTTGATGAAAACATGAACATATGGGTCTAAGAGTGTGAGCATAACATTTGAAAATAATAGAATTCATATCATATTTCATAATATGAAGTCATGGAATAAATATTGGTATTTTATAAGACATTAATCACAATTTAATCAAATAACATGAGCGATGAGTGCATAACATTGGAATGAGATAGAAGCCTTTGGAATACACCTAAGCATAGGAAATCATTTTCATAATAGCTAAGGATAATTCTATTTCTATCATACTGGAATGATTTCACTTCCCAAACTATCATAGTAGTTATTGTTAACTATAAATACTATCATAGTGGACAATTACCCTTATTTAACTTATTTGAATCCCCATTATAGCCTTATTTATCTCATGAGAATCAATATTTACCAAATTCATTGGAGGGAGATATAGGTCCCACCCTTATTTGGTTATAATGGAACCACTATACTTGGTTTTAATATAAAAAATTTCCTTGGTTATAATATAACAACCATCAAATAATTAAAATGATACATATGTGTGATGCAAGATAAAAAAACATTCAATCATGAACAGAACCAATGGGGTTTGAGCTACAACTAGCCAAATCCAGACTCCATAGGCTAGGGGATGATGATAACTACTGAAAGACATAACTAGTATGTGAGGTATTTTTTTAAAGTAACTATATAAATATATATGACCATATAAATGAAAAAGTTAATAGGGATAATAATCAAATGATTCAATATATTGAGAATAACCATGCATGGAAAAACCCTCTAGGTCATACAAGAGTATGACAGTGTAAACAGAAAAGTAAAGTGAAACATTACAATCCTAACAAAAAATGTACCAATCTAAAAAAACTATAAAATTAAATGTTGAACGAGCCCAACTCTTGATCTCCAATCTCTGACCACCATATGCGGCCAAATATACTAGGTATCCCTAAGCTCTTATGTAATTTCCTTCGAATTTTCCATTTTCATCATAAGATATAACACCTGTAGGAAAAGCCAATGTAGGGGTGAGTGTATACATACACAGTAGGATGCCAAAAAGATGAAGGGGGATAAGTAAGATACATAATAGGAATATCCATATAGATCAACCCAAAGAAATAAAATAACAAATCCAACAACATGGATAGAAATATATATACTCTAAAACCAAAGAAGCCCAATTGAGAGAGAAAATATATCTCCATCTCACAAACCATCCCAAGTAATAATGTAAATAGCTCCCATAGTCCATCAATTATTCCTATCATTTCATATTTCAATTCAAATAAGTAACCATGTGGAGGCCCACACCTCCGCACTATGACGCACAATCGAGGGGGTACAGTATAAAAGTACAAGACTCGCTCTCTAATGCCATAGGGGGAACATAGTGTAAGGAGGACCTGTGCCCCAACAGATAGGGGGGGTACAACTAGGTAGAATGAGGACCCCTTCTTAATTTCATAGGGTTAACACTCAGTGTAAGGAGGAACCATGCCATATTCAATAAAGGGTAAAACACGGTAGATATTGGACCCACCCCCAAATACCATAGGGGTACCACTTAGTAGATAGAGGATATGTTTCCTAAATCTATAGGTGGGTACCACTCATTGTAAAGAGGACCCACACCCTATTCGATAGGGGAAAACCATAATAGATAGTGGAACTATGCCTTAATACTATAGGGAGGTCCTACTCAGTACATAGATGTACCACACCCTAATTCTATAGGGGAGTAAGACTCAGTAGATTGGGGACCTGCACCTTGGATTTTCAGGGGGCACCAATTAGTAGATAGAGGACCAGAAACCTGGTATATTATGAGTATCACTCAGTGGATAGTCAGTAGAGGACCCATGCCTAACCTAGATGGAGGGTTCCACATTAATCCCTTTGATCATCCTACCAAATCTCTACCATCATCGATCATCACCTAAATAAGCATCATGCCCATAACATCTAACATCATATCTTAAAATCCACTATAGAGGGAAGAATCACGTTCTATGTGAAAAAACTTCAGATAGGCTACTCATGTGACAAAATTTGACTCCAATTGAAGGAGATACAAGAAAAGGATTGTTCCTAAAAATGAAAGATTGATTACACTACGTGTAAGGGTACCCACAAGGCATGTGGTCGCAATTCTCTACCTAGCCGTGTCACTGAAGGTACATGGGTCATTTACCTTGTATCACTACATGGCATGTAGGGGGACTACAATGTGTTCCTAAACCATCTGGGGTTCTGGACATGCTCCTGGAATTTTCTGGGTAAGTCTTCCTATGTCCATGTACTTTGGTACACAATGTGTCCTTCTATATGGGGTTCTATCTGTGTCCCTATCCATGTTCATGTATATCAGTACATGGAATCTTCCTAGCCATGTTATCCCGCATAGGGATCTTACAATGTGATCAACCACACATCATTTTCACCAAGGGGGGATACATGGTATGTGGTCAAGCCACATTATGTGTCATCCTTAACTTTCTGAACACCCAAGTGCCACAACCAAAGAGGAGATACACAACATGTGATCCTAAAAATACACATTGTGAAGTTGGTATTTTCACAGAATGTTGGGTCTACTCCTCAACATTCTAGATCCACCTCTACCACATCAATCCATGAATGATGCTCACCCGAAATCAAAGGGTAATATTCCATCCACCGTTTTAAACCGCCCATTTTTTGGAAAATGGATTTCCCATTCACGCATGGGTTCACCTTATTCCCCACATGTATATTACATTTCCTCTATATCCAATTTTGATCAAAAATCAACAAATAATTAACCTGAAACTTAAAAATCATCCCAAATCTATCCTTTATTGTCGATCAATTTGACGCACATGAAACTGTCATGAATTTGGGGTCCAGTTGAGATCGGTCCCACTTGAAAATGTCGAATCATGAAACTCTAGACTAATGATGAATATCATGATGAATTATTGGTATAAAAGAATGAAAAAAGGTTTTAACAATTTATGGTCAAGATTTTTGGTCCACCAACTATAAATAGTATTATACGGGTTGAGAAAAAATGAATAATAAATTAAAAATTATTACACAGGTTTGCAAAATGGCTTGTAATTGACATCTATCAAGGAATGGTATGATCATTCCCAAATAGTTTAATCAATAGGGGAATAATTTAAAAATTGACTAGTCCTAACTCAATTTTGATGGTTCGTTGATGAAGAATGTGATCACAAATGAATGAGACTGCTCATTGTGGTTACTGCGTCTCGATATGTCTAAATTCAGAGGATCACCATCATCTAATTCCAATTCTCAAACAAAAGGTTGATGAAAAGACACTCAATTATCCTAGGGTTTATGTGGTTAGATTTGTATAATCACCATAATCATGAATTTAAAGAGACAAGGAATTTAGGTCATTTAATTAAAATAATTAGATTATTTAATTAATTTAATTTAGATGCATCTTTCAACAAACGAGATATTTTAATGCCCCATGCCAACCAATTTTAGGTCGCACTAAGTTTAAAACTCACATTTCAGACAAAACAATGGTTATATATTTCTTATTTGAGATTCTTTTTATGATTTATCCCATTTTATTTAAGTAACTATTCATGTGTAAAATAAAATATATTTAATATTTTTATAAAATTAATTTTGATCCCACCGGACCTTGGAATAACAAGCCCTATTAGCGGCTGACTCTAAAATATATTTATAAATATTTCAATGTCTTACATAAAAAATAGGGTGTCTACATAATTTCCTCCGTTAATATTTTCCCCCAAAAATAAAAAACTAAATAAAACACATGGGATATTGAGCCCTCATCTGGTTCTCTCACACCCAGGATCTCTCATGCATGCTCTCGTACTACCACAACACTAGATCCAAGGGATGTTTTTTCCATGTAGGGTCCTCCCCTAGCAATACTCGATCATCATTAAGTGATCTACAAAAGTGGACCCATCCTCGATGTCTAGATCACCCCGTCCAATATAATGCATTTGGTCGTGAACGTGTATCCTCACCAGTGACAAATGAAACACGTCATGCACCCTCTCTAATTGTGAAGGTAATGATAGGTAGTATGTAATCTCAATAACCTATAAAAGATATTGAAATACTTGATGAACCTCATGGATAGATAGCCTCCACAGCCAAGTATCCACAATCCTCATCATGAAATGTCTCTTAGGAATATGTGGTATCCCTTATAAAACTCCAAGGGACTACAACATCAATATGTGAAGGATTTATTCCTACTCTGATATGCCTTATTTTCTCATGGATGACATGGACCTTCTTCATATGTACTCACTCCTTATCTGTAACTACAAGAGATGCATCACTAATCACTGTCAAGAAAAATGTTTACCAGAAGGGTCCCCATTATAGGGCCTCGAAAGGTTCCATGTTTATAGTGGAGTAGTAGCTATTATTGTACACAAACTATACCAATGGTAAGTGATCCACCCAGCTCTAGCGAAAGTCTAACATGTATTCCCTTAGCATTTACTCTAACACCTAGATAGTGCGTTCGATCTTCCAATATTTATGGGGGGTGTAATGTTATACTCAACCTCATCTGGGCCACAAATTTCTCCTACAGGCCCATCCACAACCGTGACATGAAACAAGACTAACAGTTAGGGAAATTAGTCAAGATAATCCCATGAATATGAATAATCACCTGTATGTATGACATTCCAAAAATATCTACCGATCCTTGATCACTAATAGTAAGAAAGTGTAAAGACCTCGTGTGTCCGTTAACTATCTCCATGAAGGTTCATGGCGCTTTTCTGTTCAAAAAAATAATTTTCACAATGTCAAAAGATATGATTTTCCATTTCTAATCTGGGATTTTAAGGGGATTCAACAAACCTATCAAAACCTTGTTCTCATCCTTCACTTAATGACTTGTGAGGCACCAAGAGATGAACCCAACTATACTTCGTCTCATGCTGACCCACCAAACTCCCACTGAAGGTTTTTATACATCTTCCCCAAACCGAGATGTAGAATTAAAGGATAATTGTGGAACCCTCTCATTACATCCTGTCGCTTCATGTTTGGGACCACCATCTATTTTTGGAAAAGTATGGAATGATTCCATCCTTGAGAAAATCCATTTAGTGAATTTCATAATGACATATTGTCACACAAGTTCTCACAACCAATGTATCCCAACTGGTGATCTCTCAAATGAAGAAAGAGAATATGATTCAACATGATTGAATGAATAAAACCTATACCCCCATCTCAACCTGTGTCATTTGGAAGGAAGCCAACTACATAGATTCCTCTGACACCAAATGAGAATGGGACACCCTACTAATGGAATCTTCCACCACATTACCCTTCCCCATAGTATAGACTATCTTGATGTCCAAATATTTCAGAAAATCCAACCAACACCTATGTCCCAGGTTCAAGTATCTCTACGTGAAGACATACCCAAGATTCCGATGGCGTGAGTAAACCAAAAAGCATTCTCCGAGAAGGTAGTGTCTTTACATCCTCAGAGCAAAGACCATCGCTTCCAACTATAGCTCATGAGTCGTATAGTTCTTCTCATGGGGTCTAAAATTCCTCAACAAATATTCCATAACATCATACCTCTGGATCAACACACATCAATTCAATTCTCATAAGGACTCATAATACACTACATACTCCACACCCTCCTCAAGTGGTATTAAAATAGTAACACTCATCAGCGTCATCCTAAACTCCTTGAAGGATCTCTAGAAATGATAAATCCAAGTTAATGACTACCCTATCCACATTAGGGTGGTAAAATGGGATTCAATCTTAGATAAGTCTTCAACAATCCTATGTTAGTACTCTTCCAAGCCAAGATAACTCTTTACCTCTAACACGATCTTGGGTGGATTCCAATCAATAACTGTATTGATCTTTACTGGGTCGATGGATAAAATATAATTATAAATGACATAACCTATAAAGTGAACATCATGAATCCAAAAATATCACCTAAAGAGTTTTCCATAAAGATGGTGCTCTCGATAAAAATCGAGGACCATCCTCAACTGATCTGCATGCTCCTTCTTTGACACAAATTATATTAGTATGTATTTGATAAAGAAAACAAAAAAACAGTCCTAGTACAACTATAATATCAAGTTCATCGAATCCATAATCATAGTAGGGGAATTCTTCACACATAATGGTATCCCTAGAAACTCATATTGTCTGTAGCAACATAATAATTCTAGCTTCGGAATATCATCCTTGAAAACTAGCCATTGGTTATAGGTGGACCAGAGATCGATCTACGAGAACCATCTAGCACCTCGAAAATTATCAAAGAGGCCATCAATCCTCAATAAGGGGAAATTGTTCATTATCGTGTCCTAGTTTAGGTGATAATAATCCAAATATAACTGTAAGATCCCATCCTCCTTTTTCACGAACAACATTGGAGAAACCTAGGGGAACACATTGGACCTAATAAAACCCTTCTCTCAAAGTCCCTCCAATTACAAACGAAGCTCCTAGAGCTGAATAGGGGCCATAAAATATTTTATAGAAGATATCACAGTTGTCCTGAGAAGTAATTGATAAAAAACTACATATACAACCTAGAAGGTTTCCAGAGAACATCCCCAGGTTATATGTATATAAATTCATCCATGACATAAGGAATAGATTTACCTGAAGATTACACTACACCAAGTGCTACACTGACCAAATTTTGGTTATTGATTTGCAACCACCTGATTTCAAAACCCCATCACCCTTCCATGAGATCTCTCTCTCCCAAAAAGGATAATCTTGTCACATAAGTGTGAAGGAATCTAACTCATATTCAATGATAATCAATCTTGGCTCAGACTATGGAGAAAAATCCATACCAAAGATGATGTTATAGGGTTCCATCATGATGAACCAAAGGTATCATGATAAACTATCTCCTCTATGTGATAATTCAGACTATCGATAGATAAAATATATATAAGAAGAACTTTGTGTTGGAGTTTCAAGACAAAGATACTAGGGTAAAGCCACAACTAGGAGCTCTAGAAGTTTTACTAGGAGTAATGAAATGAATTAATGACTCAAATTTGTTTCTACTAATACTGAGTCAATAGAAAAATAAACATAGATTTTCCACTAATCATCTAGTATACTAACTAGTCATACGCCCTTATAGGCTATAGATTTCTGCTGCCCTAACTAGAATCCCTCTAAGAATTACATGGGATATCTTTCGGTGGGGGTTGAAGGATCTCATAGCATCATCCAACACCCACATATATTTATCCTGAAGCTCCACCTGCCCCTCTTCTATCTCTTCCTCCCTAGGGAACTCCCTTACCTAATCAGAGAGATCCCTGATCATAGAAATGCCTCTATCATAGTGGTCCATAAGATATATTCCTATTCTCCTCAATACGTTGGGTCAGGAAATCATGAAACATGTGATGTCACCTGTCACATGTGTAGAAAGATCCTCTATGGGCTTCCCTACTTATCTCTATGGTCCATGTTCTACATGAAAACATGGAAAAGTCTAGTCATGGAGATGTATCTTGATCGAAGTTCTTGTCAACTGGTGCCTGCTAGCTGCTGTAGATGACTCATTCTTGTAATTCACACTACCATCTCTAGCTACATGTAGTCCATCTAACAGGAAGCTATCCATCACCATCTCTCGATATAACACCTCAACAAAGGTTAGAGTGAAAAATAGTACTATATAGTAATGAATATATCTAAAGAGTCCCTTATCAAACTTCCATGCTCATAAGTATCCAGCTCAGATCATATCGAGGGAGTACCACATAAGGTCATTGAACCTTTCAACACACTCAACCACCTTCATCCATCCCCACTACAGCTCCAAAAGCTCTTGAATATTAATTGAGTGAAAGAAGGATGGGTAATACTCCTCATGGAATAACTACTAGAATTCATCCCAGGAGAGTGTTGATGCGTCATGAATATGTGTATCAAGACTCCACCAGTTCCCAAATTCTCCATGGAAATGGATAGCTACCAGCATAACCACCCAATCCATCAGTTTCCAGATAATCCAAAAAACACAAACTACTAACTCCATACAATACTCCATTACATATAAATCAGGATCGCAATAAAACCTTAGTGGGCTCTGGCATTGGAACTCACAGAGTATATTAAACCTACATGTATCCTCAGCCAGCTCTTCTGGTATTATCTACTACTCAAAAAGTGGGGGTTCAACTACCTATCCACATGGGGGAAGGATCTCATGTTATAAACCCTTAATTTATGCCTCATTACTCACTGAATCATCATCATCATGACCTGGAACAGGTAACCTGGATGACTATCGTCACCGAGGAATCCTGAAAATTTAATCAAGATATACCATGATCATATGAGAATATATATACAATGGGGAGCTAAATTGAGAAATATCATAAGAGACTCAATCCTATATGATGAATGTACCATGGATCCCTACAACAAATGTATTTGTATTTTCATTCAACAAGATATTAGTAAAGGTCAAAGTGAATGGATACAATGTTCTCCACCCTAACAATGGGTTCCCTAGTCTAATAGTTACACTCGAGACACTTTGACATTATTTCCACAAATACCAACCAAATCAACATAATGGGACTACTCCAAACAATATCCAAAGGATCGAACCAAATTTTATAAAAATATATCATGACCCGACCCAATTATGCTCAGCCACAACTACCCCAATACCTCCTCCAGAGGCTAGTGGTTGGTGAAAATAATTGAATGGCATAACTAATATGGGAGGATTTTTCCTAAATTACATGTATGCACACAACCATCCATCTCAATAAATAAATAAAGAGAGATAATAATAAAAATATGAAATATATAGATAATAAACATGCATGAAAAAACTATCTTGGGTGTACAAGAGTACAAAAGTGTAAACTGATAAGTGAAGGGGAAAAATACACACCGAACTAGAAAGATGACCCAACCTAAAATAATTGGAAAAGTAAATACTAGGTGATCCAATTTCTTGATCACCAAGATTCGTCCACCATACGTGACCAGATGCACCAGGTTTCCCTAATCTCTACTATAATCATGATAGACCTATCTACCATCTATATAAGACACGAATTGTGTGGGTAAATCTCAGATAAGAGTGAGTATAGACATACCTAGTATGGAACCTTAGAAGATAAAGGGGGAGTAGTAAGAGACACAATAGGAATAGACAGATAGCTAAACCCAAAGAGAGAGAGTATCAAAATCCAATGACATGGATATATATATATATATATGATCAAACCAAAGAAGCCCAAACAATATAGAGAGGGGATCCCCATATCATATCATAGCCTAGGTATGAGTTCCAATAGTTCCAAGAGTCCATCAATAATTTTCAAAAACTAGCATGTCAATCCAAATAAGGAACCGTGAGGAGGGGCCACATGTTCCCTAATTACATGGGTGGATAGGGGGTACCAATCAATATAATGTGGACCCATTCCCTATTAAATATGGGGCACAAATCAAGAGATAGAGGATCGTGCCATACATCCAAGGGGGGGGGGGGGGTACCACTCATTGTATATAGGACCCAAGTAATATCTGATAGGGGTAAAACATGGATGATAGAGGACCCATTCCCTAATTCCATAAGGGGTACCACTAAATAGATAGACTACCTACACCCTAATTCTACAGGGGGTGCCACTTGGTTTAAGGGGGACCCGAGCCCTATCTGATAGGGGGTACAACTCATTAGATAGAGGATCTAAACCCAAATGACCTAGGGGGTACCCCTTAGTACATAGAGTGCCTTCACCCTAATCCAATATGAGGGTAACATTCAATAAATAGATGACCCTCACCCTAGAATATTTGGGGGCACCACTTAGTATTTAGAGGACCGATGCCATGGTACGAAAATGGGGGTACCACTTAGTAGATAGAGGAAACTCAACCTGATATGTTAGGGGGTACCACTCAATGAATAGTCAGTAGATGACCCATGCCCAACCAAGATAAAGGGTAGCACTATGATCCTTATGAAGATACTTCATAATCACTACTATTGTTGATCATCTCCAAAATAAGAATAATCCCTTGAAAATATTTCATCATATCTCAAAATCCACTATGGAGGGAACCATCACATTCTACATGGAAAAGAACTCATGATAGGCTACTCATTCAACAAAATCTGAGTCTAAATGAAGGAGATACGATACACTAAAGTTTTCTCATAAAGTAAGAAGGGGTACAGGGTGTGTATGAGGAACCACAAGGTGTGTGGTCCCAATTCTATTCCTGGGTGTTTCCCTAAAGGTATATGTATCACTGATCATGTAGCACTACATGGAATGCATGTGGAATACATGACATGCCACAACCACCCGGGTCCCTACCCATGCTCTTAGGTATGTCTGTGTAAGTCTACCCATGCCCATGTACTTTATTTCACAGTATGTTTTTCTACATGATGTTTCTCTCATGTCCCTGCTCATTTCTATCTATATTGGTACATGGTGATTTCCTAGATATGTTCTCATGCAGAGGGTCCTGCCCTTGCGCTCTTCCGCATGACATGTTTACTAACGGAGGGATACAAGGTGTATATCCTTTACAAATAATGTTTCAAACTTAACTTTCTAAAAACCCTATTTCTACAGCCAAAGGGTCACCACAAAACATGTGTTCATCACAATACATGCCGTTTAGTATGTTTTTTCACAAAAATTCATATATTCTTATCAAATTTCAAAATATTCCTCCACTTCTTTGATCCATGCCTATTTCTTGCTCAAAATTTAAGGGGGAAGCATTTGACCACCATTTTGGCCATTTGTTTTCTATAAAATGGATTTCTAATTCATCTGTGGGGTTTTAGTATGTCCCAAGTGCATCACCAGCTTTCAAAATATCTGATTTAGAACCTAAATCAATAAATAATTCAATTTAAACCCACAAGTCATCCCATGTCCATCCTCATTCTATGATCCATTCATCACACATGAAACTGTCATGAATTTGAGGGTTTGATCAAGCTTGGTCCCACTCGGAAATGTTAAATCATGACCCCATGGTCCAATAATGACTTACATAAAAATCATTTTGATAAATGAATCAAAACAAAGGTATAAAAATTATTGATCAATCATTATTTTACAATGACAATAATCAGTGATATCTAGGGTGAGAAAAACTAAAGAATCAATTAAAAATCATTACACGGTGCATGAAATGGCTTGTAATTGATCTAGATCACAGAATGGCATGATCATGCTCAAAAAGTTTAATTAATAAGAGAAAAACCATCAAATTGATGATACATGCCTCAATTTGGATAATTGGTTAATAAAAAATGTGCTTAACAATGAATTAGATGCTTTTTTTCATTTTTTGCATATTGAAATTCCAATATCTAAAGTCTCATCATTGTTTGATTCAGATTCTCTAATGAGAGGTGGAAGGAAAAGAACATAATTATACCAGGGTTTATATGGTTAAACATGGAGAATCTATATAACCATGAATTTATAGAGTCTTAGAATATATTTCATTTAAATCAAGTAATTAAATTATTTAATTAATTTAATTTAAATGCACACACCAATGGTCATGATATCCAAACACCCCACGTCGAGCAATTTTATGTTGCGCGTAGGGTAAAACTCACGCTATAGACTCAACCATAGTATAAAATTTCTAATTAGATAATAATTTTAAGATTTATCCTATTTTATTTATGAAACTATTTGTACATAATATAAAATATATTTATATTGTTATAAAAATAATTCTAGGAACCTAGGGACTTTGAATAGAATTTCATCTCATCTCCTGACTTCGAAAACATATCTAGAAATATTCCAAATTCTTACATGAAAAAATATGGTCTCTACACATTCATTATATCATCACATTATTACCCATGTAAATAAAATATGTTTCATAAACATTTCATCAATTTACTATAGTATAACCCATGGAAAATAAATGAGTGTCATACATGCCTCATAAATATAAACATTAAACATTAAAAAATATTTTAAGAATGATATAATTCTATAATATCGCTATTAAATAATTTCTAATATCAATGATGTAATCTTATATGGGAAATGATTTTTATTTATCACTTGTAATATTTCTTGAGAAAAAAAATCATTTTAACTTTAAAAAACCTTTTTCAAACATAAAAAAATCCGAATTATAAAGAATTTTTTTCTTTAAAAATAACCTTACAAAAATATAAATTAATATTTATAAACATAAGTATTCGTGAAGGTAATAAATTATATTTATGACATATATTTTTAAACAAAACATTCCTTTCACATTTTTTTAGAAAAATTAAAAAGTATATCTTTTGGAAAGTGAGAAGATTATTCCTTTTATATTTTTTTCCTAAAATTCAAACATGGGTATAAATTATTTTAAAAAATAAAATGGTAATAGTAAAAAAAATATAATTTTTTTTTGTTAAACATAGATATGGAAGGAATTTTTTTTAGCTAAAGATAGAAATAAAGTTCATTTTTCTTTATAGAAAATTCGGATGTCTTTAGTACTTAGGATGAGGGGAATGAAAAGAGAACATTTTTTACAAAGAAATAACTAGAGTGTAAGAAACCCCTGAGTTTATTGGGAAAGATATCATAATATTTCATTATCAAAAACATAATCAAAAACAACCTCGATTAACAATGAGGTTGTAAAATAAAACCCTTACCATATTGCTATCTTTTGAATCATAATCTCCATGAAAGAAAAAAAAATATGGTTAGGTGTATCCCATATCATCATGATAATAATCATTAAATATATTCATGAGAAGTATATAAACCACATATAAGAAACAAGTGGTGTATAAGGCATGTGTCCATTAGTAATACAAGTGAGATAAAAATCCCTTACCTTGAGTTCAACTTGATTAAAGGGTACTCTAAAATCTTGAATAATAAATTTAAATTTATAATAAATATCAATAATAAGCATGAACATACTTATAATATCATATATATTTTTTACATACATATTTAGAATCATTCATAAGAGGTAGATATATACAAATTAATTACACCGTTCGTGGAGACGGTAAGCCGTACGCACGGATTGAAGATTTTTTTATTTTTATATGGATGGTGAGAAGGAAAGGTAAATAATAAATAAAATTTATGTAATTTTTTTTATATCATATATATCATATATATTTATTATATACTTCTTTATTACCATCCATGACAAATTGAAATGAAAAAAATTCATAGCGCTTTGTGAAGGTGGAAGTCTATATGTACACACGAATGACGTTATTGTTTTTCATAAGATTTGAAGGTAATAAGGTAGATATGATATTATCATTAAATAAGTATAATTATTTCAAACATATCATTTATTATTACTAAACCCATCATAAAAAAACATAAAAAGGTGGTGATGAGAAATGAATTGAATCGCTATGTGGATACGGTAAGCCATACATACATAAGAACGATATTTCACTTACAATTTCATGGAAAGAGGCTGAATAATAGTTGTTTCATAATTTTAATAACATTTAAATATATTTATTAAATTTAATTTATTATTTTATGAATAATATTAATGATTTATAAGAGCTTAAAGAATATTTAAAAACAAAGTGATCTTTTTTGGTGATTACCTCTTCTTTGAAAAAACACCTTTAGAGACCATCTTAAAGGCTATTGTAATGGTACTTTGGGAATACCATAACGTTAAGAATGTGTCTAGGACAGTAAATAAGATAAATTACAAGATTTTTTATGATTTAGGTGGATCAATGTGGTGTGAAGAAGTTGAAGGATGAGTTCCCTTTTATAATTGAGGGGAGGGGAACCTCTGGAATTTCATAAAAGACTAGAATAGAATAAAGTCATTATCACGCCAAATGATTCGAAATGAACTATAAATGAGAAAATAATAAAAATTTTGACCATATAATATCATCATTATCCTCATTTAATATTTTTATTTTTGATATGTATTTTAATAAAATATTATTTTTCATAAAATATCATTATTTCAAATGTAGTTACTATTCATTTAATTTTACATAATATTTGAAAAGGTAATGTGGAAATTAAAATATAACTATTTAAAGTAACACTAATAAGTCATATTGATCTAAAAATTTTATGTCACATATTAACTAACTCAAATTATATTTCTTTTAATTTTCTTATAATTATTTATTATTTTATTATTAATTGGAAAAATACTGCATCTATGTTGCATAAGAATTTAATTTCATTATATAATTTCGAAAAATTAAAAATAAATTTCATTAAGTGGAAGAAATTAATTTTAAAATACGTAGGCAACATGCGAACAAAATCATTTAAAAAAATCACTATTAAGAATTAAACATGGTTTATTCTTATCACATTACTAAAAAAATTTAAATGAATTTGAAAACATTTGATTAAATATATAATATATGTATTTAATTAAACTAATTCAGTAATAATAAATAATTAAATGTATTAATATAAATGTACATTATGCACATAATTTTTTTTCTTCAGAAAAACATTTCTTTTTAATTAATTTTATAATTTGGATTATAATAAATTGATAACCAATGAATTAATGATATACATATGTGTTGTGTCACTAAAAATTCTCAAAGGTAAATAAAATACTCCCATGAATTTAGAAAAGGAAGAAAAAAATCAGAAGAATGATTGAATGAAAAATATTTAAAGGAGAAAAATCAGTAAAGGAAAAAATCTGGACCACGAAGGGAAACATCCTTATAGATTGCCTTTCTGGATAGTGATCCGCTTCATAAGGGAAACTAAAAACTAAATTGTTTGTGGAATGTAGAGGAAGGATCTAGATCCACTAATGGTTTCATTCATGGGATGGCGACCGATATATTTTCCCCACGTACTACACTTTGCGCGGACTCAAACGGTCCATAAGTAAGGTGAATCATATCTCCTTCATAGCCTGCCAATCCGTATGGAGGTTTACTTCACGAGGTGTCCATTAAATAAACAGTTCATGGGGTGGTGATGAAAACCCTAGTCCCCGAAAAAATGATGTTATTTTTGGGAAAGAGGCGGAGTAATCTACCACACATATGATCCCCAGTGAAGTTAATTGGTTCATACCTTAGGAGAAGCCGGTGGCTTCTCGCAAACAAAACAATGGAATTCGCGGAAACGAGGTGGTAATTTTCACCACTGTGGATGATAAACCAATGTCCCCACTGACCGATTCATCCACTTGGGCTTCCACTAATGGCATCAGGAATTCCACTAATCAAGATCTTATGCCTACATTTAAAAGGATCTTTATAGGAGGCTTTTGGAAGGGTACTGGAGAGATCAAAGGAATGAATGAATAGAGAACTGCAAAGGAAGGACTCTTTAGATGATTACCTATAGGTATAAACTACTACATAGAATTAAATAAATAAACGTCATACTTAGTGTAAGACTGAGAACATAGTTCCCTTTATTGATAAATTTCTTGTAAGGCACATAAACAATACACCTACTCCAAACAGGCATCCCATGTAGCCATATTCTATTCAGAAGGAACCCTACACCACATACCACCATGATTCATTGATAGAACCCAGCTCCACATACCCCTATAGTATGCATATGTAACTCATCACCATGTACCATCCTTCTATGTGGCTAGAACCTGGTGCCATATAACAAAACACTACACTGATTGAATCCATGTCCGCATACCATCACAGTATATAGATGTCCCCATCACACGAAAAGCAACATGTTGTGCGGAGGAAACCTGGTCCCTTATAGATAAATGGTACATGGAATGGGGTATTCTTTGGCATTCTACCCATTGGAATCAACAATTACCTTATATTCTCACTGCATCATCTATATCCCCTTTGCGAACTAGTCCGACGATACTAGTCTGAAGCCTCTTTGAAAGCCACAAAACCCATATGATAAAATAATTAGGCACATTAGTGCACCTTTTTGGGTTTTCATTCCCATGGTAAGTAGAGTTATACATGTAATACCTGTAATAAGGCAGATCCCCAGAATGTCCCTATGTTTACATTCCCATGCTATTGCAGGTTCTAACATCAGGATTCTCACATGTACCTCCCCATTCATGGGATTAAGGGAAAACTCTAGCTTTTACCATTGATTAGAGATAGTGATAAATGAAGGAAAATCACAGTTTCTTTCCCCTTTCACAAATAATTCTCCTCCCCGTTCCCAAAGCCAATATAAGGGAACTCCATCTGAGGTAATTTCATAGCCTCTCTTTAGGGAAGTGTCGAATCCCCGGACTTTCCTACCGTCCTCCTCCTTCTTTTCCATCAGTGGAAAGTGGAAATCACATGGTTTTTAGATCCACTATATTCTATTGTTTCTCACACCTATCATGACTCATGTGGTCTTATAAATTAGTGGCGATCATGGAATCCACATGATCCACTCGATAGTTTAACTACATGAACTATGATTCCTACTCTAATTAGGATATGTAGGATGCCTGAATAAGGCCCAAGATCAAATGGGCATTCTCTCTTGATGTAAGGCTCAAATCACACCCCTTTTAATTGGAAGCTTCCATGTGTAAGCCCCATATTTCAGAACTACATGGACTGATATTCCCAATTAGTGGGGATATATAGGAAACCTCCCTAAGGTTCAAATTTTGACACCGTCATATTCATTTTAGTTCATCTATATCGTTGTTTCATGATGATAAATTTCATGGTTGGGACCTTGTCACACAACTTTAAAAGGTGATGTGTCTAGTAAAGTGACAATGAACTACATGGGTTCTGATTCCTCTCATGAGGATACATAAGAGTCCCATCTTACAAGTTTGATGCCAACAGTGAAACAATTCCCACCCCATGGATGATGATAAACTCTAGAGAGTCATCCCATATAGATTAAAACTAGCATTGAATTAGTATACAACAGTGGAATTCCTAGTATTTTTAATAGGAGGGTAACACTATGGAAGAACCTCAGATATATATAGACGATTCTGAACCCATGTATATTTATGGTTGATCTTGCATCTTATGAGTAATATCCGGACACATGCTTGGTAATAAACCAAGGTTTCACAAACATATGGACATAACTTAAATCTATAAGAGAGTCCTATAATAGGGAATAATTCCTCCTGAAAGGGTGTAATGAGCCTGAGTTCCCATCCTCTCGACCAATGTGAGTCATTAAGTGTTGTTGGAAAAATCATCCAATGAGCATCTGAATTTGGAAATTAGGTCCTTACATCATGTATAAGGGAGTCATTGAGTATTTTTTTTCTATGAATAAACACCCTGGAGACCATATGAAGACATCATACTCGACATGGATTGATTTCATAAAAACTTAACCCCTTGTAATCACCCACCAGGATGGCTTAATTATGACACCTTTTTTATAAGAAAAAAGTATATACTGCCTCATACCCATCAAACCATACTATTTTCACTCTTGGGAACAATGTGATTTTGTAGAAAACAAAAATGGTGAATCCATTGTGAATCCTTAACCAAGGTGGTCGTATTAGCCCACGAAATCCCCTTTCATAGCCAATAAGAAAGAGGGCCATGTAAGATCATCAATTTTGAACATAGTAATGAGATTATACTTTGAAAGTGATATAGTATATAATTTTCTCACATATTTGAGGCCTATAGAGCTACCTTCAATTCAATGTCATCCTCAGAGTTCTCATAGGCACACATGTCAATCAATTCACTGATTGAGTCTTAAAAAAAAGAGGAATCCGTCACCCAAAAAACATCTCCAACATTGGTTTTTGAGAATGCTGATCCAAGAGTCCCAATAGAATGGTACTCTCCCAATAGTGGAGGATTCAAGACAAGCCCCTAATCAGTGAGATATCACCAACTGCCTATTCAACACCTGATAGCATTCCATAACCGGACAGCTCCTCTGGCCATCTCCAATTTTTTCGAGATCCTGTCCCTGGAACATGACATTGAGTAACACCCTTTTCTTGGGGAGGTAGATGAGGTCCTCACCCATGACTTCATCCCTACAACACAGGAGCCCCACTCTCGGGCCCCTTCTAGAATATGTCGTCGCTAATGCCATGTGACCCTATACCCTCATTCTAAAGAGGATACCACACTGAGGACTCAATTTGAAGTTCAACAAACATGGGTCCCCTAGGCTTTCCATTAAGGGTGACAAATAGATAATAAAGAACAAGTCTTCACCCTATTTCCTAAGGTGGAGATATTCCAAACAAATATGGCGGTACACTACGAGTAGTCATATATTCATGCTCCCTCCACTGAATCCATCCATGCATACATGGAGGAAAATAATGAGCAAGAAAAAATTCCATCTAATAATCTCCAGTATTTCCGCACAAATAGGGTAGAAAATTATAGGTAGGGGCACATCCCTACCGATGCACATGAATACCATCATCCAAATAGGACGACAAACTACAGGCAAACACACATCCTTACCAATGAATATAAATCTCCCCAGTCAAATATGGTGGAAATCAAGTTTGGGAAGAGTCAAAATTCCCCCCCCCTCATATCAGTCCCATTAGTCAAATACAATGGCAATCAAATATAAGTAGACATAAATTTCTGCGAATGCATATCAAGCACAAGGGACAAATACAACAGAAAATGAGCAGATTGAAGTTCCTACTCACAAATACAAATCCCTTTATCCAAATAGTATGGAAACCATTGAAATATGTTGGTGATACTAGCTGTAAACTATGGGTATACTCGTTCCTCTACTCTGATATAGGAGAATCTCTAGTACCCACTACCAAACCACGGAGGACCAGAGCAGGTAAAAATTCTTGCTCTGAAATAAGATTTGGAATTTATCCCTGTTCCAACCAAATATGTATATCAACACATCCTGGTAATGATGGAGGATCATACATCAATTCCTAATCATATCCTCTAGATTTATTAAGACATAATCACATCCGCAGTAATAGAAAAGAGTCAGGCCCGCAATCTTTTTTCCCCAGGTGGGGTGGCTCATCCACCAAATAAGATGTTCAATCTAGAGCATACTTTTATCCCTACTCCAATCTAGGATGTTCGAAGACTATATTCCACGATACACAGACAATCGGATCGCGAAAAAATACCCGCTCTAACTGGGGAAAATCGGTCCACCAAGATGGCTGCTCCAAGACATGCATATATCCCTATCAAAACTCAAGATGCACATAAATATATCCCATTGGATTAATGGGAATAGACCTTATAGGAAACCAAATAAAAATGTCATTACCAACAATATGATACCCCAGTTTTCCATAAAAGAGTGACCAAAAATGAAATTCACCAATGGAAATTGTAAAATGAAGATCACATTCATGATCCTGATTTGCTGGAAGCTAGAGTTATAGAAGTTATCAAGAACCTATCAATAGAGGCTCAAGATATTTTCAACCCATTACAAATTTATGGGAATGGTAGTAGTTGTTTCGATAGTCCTCCCCACAATATTTTTATCAGTAGTTCTGAATGTCCTCTTTAGAGGACCCATGGGGGCTTACTTCATGGGAAATAAATGATTGATCAGAAGATCCTATCTCCTGATGAGTGTCATGATAACCCTCCACCCAAAAAAATATTGAATAGAATGAAGGTTCACCCCTTTCTGTCATCTTCTTTGATGGTCCTCCCTAAGGTATATGCTGAAAAATTCTCCCTATAGTCAGACGTCCAACAATGATGGTAGTCCTTGCCATGATGACAGTCACTGCGAAGGATCTCCTTGAAGTGAAGAAACCAATAGGTCATCCCCTTGTTGTAACCCATCCTATAGGTCCTCCCTAAGATGCACACTTCCTATATTCTCCCTGTAGCCAATAATCTAGTTATGATGGAAGTCCTCACCATGGTGCCAGTCACTACGAAGGCCCTCCCTGTAGTGACATCAAGATGCAAGAAGGTCCTCCCCTTCCTACGGTCCACCTTGAGGGTACTCCCCAGGGTATATTCCATAACAATTCTCCCTATGGTCGGAAATTAAGCTACGGTGGTAGAACTTGTCACCACAATATCTGCTACAAAGGTCCTCCCCACAGTCAATATTCACACAGGCAAGAAGGTCCTCCCCTCACCAAGTCATACATGAGAAAGCCTTCTTATTCTGAGGCATTTTGAAAGATAGAGTAAGACATGTTAACACTCTTTCTTTGATAAGAGATATCATTTATTAGTCATTATATGGTTTGGGGAAACACAAATCCTCTAATCAGCCCCGTACCATTAATATATTGATGAGACTCCTTTTATCCCCATTGTTTAGAAAAAAAATCAAGAAGCATTCAAGTTGATAAGAACAAGTAGAGGTGTCTTTCGAAAATGAGAAAAAGGATATATCTCTCATGAGAAAAAATTGGCGAAGGATGACATACTAGTTATGTTATATCCCACATCCACTTCTATATTCGACATACAAAGAGAGTTTTCTGATGAATGCATACATAACATTCGTCTTAATATCTAGACTACTATCCACCACCTAAATGAAAATTATTTACACTATGAGGGGTATGAAGACAATTTTTATATAATGGTGGACCATCATCAAAAAATTGACCTATATTACCTTCTATTTACATGATAGCCACAATATGTGAGGTGAAATAATGATCCCAAACTAATATACCTCAATGCGATACACAAGTTGCATTTCCTTGTCGACAATTCCCCATATGGTGTTTATATCTCGGGTTGGGGAGAGCATAGAGCATTACAATTCACCCATATTACCATATAGAAGAACCCATTAGAAATTTATTCCTGCAATGTCATTATCCCAAAATGGAGATCAAATGAAATCCCAATATAGGAAAGGAAACATTCTCAATGGGTACCATCCTTGAGTAAGTCTCACAAGCATCAAGCTCGATGAGAACAATCCATTGAAAAACTCATGAAACATAAAAACTGAGAACATCTAGTAGGCTTCTCCCCTAAGAGAATCCAATCCTCATGAAATGGTCATGTCCTAAAAAAATTTACGTGCGTACCTGGTACCATATCCAGTTCACCCTCAATTGAGAATGCATGAGATCAAGAAAGAAACAGTAGCACCAGCGACTGCCACAATGTGGGAGAAACCCCAACCCATAAGGATAGGGGTATTTTTATCATAAAATTACCTCATAATAATAATAAATTTGATTCGAGGAATAATATTAAAGGAATGATAACAACCCCAGCCAGTAGGGCTGGGGGCATTTTTTCCTTAACTTCCTGCCCATCAGACGTCGGTCATTTCCCACCTAGGGAGGACAAAAAATAGAGATTCCTCCCATTCTTTCCCATATTTTGATTCATTTCCCATGAAAGGGAGGTTTAAAACAAGGTCATATACGGGTTCCCTCCGAGTTACCCTTCACAAAGAAACTCTAAGAGGATCTCAGAAGGGAATGAGAAAATCCAATAAAAGATGTAAAAAAGCTATCCTACCCTACAGTAAATGGTACAAAACCCACCTTGTGCTATGGATCAATGAATGTGAGGGAAAACAATTCTACATTCCTTGCTAAAAATGATAAAAATATAGACAAACATTGTAACGACCCAGACTTTCAATAATGGAAATCCCTCTGGATCTAATTAAATGGCTCTTTATGTAAAATGTTTATATAAAATGTAAAATTCTTAGGTTTTATGTTATGAATTGTGACCGTTGCTAATAAATATGTTGAATAGTGATCACATGATTATTATAAATATAAGGCTTTAACAAATCCAATTTACTCAGACAAAGGAAGTGATGGCCTCATCCAGTAGATGTTCCCCATATGGAGCCCATTTATCAGAGCTCAAAAAGGAGTTGGCAACATTGGGCTTATCTCTTGACCAATCTTAAGCTGATCTTGAACATGTTAAGCTTGAGTGAAACTTCCTATGGGAGAAGTGGAAGTTGATAGAGATTACCACCCAAGCGATGTTATCTGAGCCACCCTAAGTGTCTATCACCATCGCACACCTCACCCTCTGGTCTTATGGGGGTGTTTTAAGCGATTATTTAACAAGACCCTAGTATTATGGTTATGTATATTATTTTTGTATATAATAATGGATATACTTTCATTTTATTATTGTTACCTTGTAAATAGTTTTTAAATCACAAATAGTATTTTTAGTTAATGTTCAACTAAGAAATATATTTTGATGAATTAATGGATTTTTAAATTAAATAATATTTTAATAATATATTATTATTATTACTAAATTAATTTTTATTATATATAAATTATTTTATAATTTTATGAATGCAATTGTAATTTTTATTATTGTTTGAAAGCCATATTTGTCAAAACCCATGAATTTTTGATAAATGTAGGTTTTTATTTTAAAAGTGAAAATTAAAATATTTAGAAAATTATTTATATAAATTGAATATTATTTCTGGAATAAAGACGTCATAATTATCCAATGTTGATTTTTTTCATAATTTTTTGAGATAGTCAAATTTTTTGGTAAAAATTAAATACCGTTTAAATATATAATATGTTTTATGATATCATAATGAACCAATAGTGATGTAATAAAATACTATAAAATTTATGTTCGGCCAATATATGTTTTAACATTAAAATAATTTGATTTTTGGGATTTTTGATTTATTTTACAAAGCTTTAGTGGACCCTTCATGATTTATTAAACATTTTTTCTTTTTAAATTTTTTTCCTTGGGAGTGTGACTCACCTCCACATAAGCAACCCCATTATTTTAAGAAGTTCAGAATTTGGCCTTATAAAAGATTTTTTTTCCTCTTCCCTTTTCAAAAAACCATGGGCAAAAACCATGGGCTGGTTTGTGGTTGGGATTAGTTTAATGTGAGGTGTCCCAAACCTAAATAATAAACGATTCCCTATCCTTTTCTATATAAATCCTCCCAAGCTCCCACTTACTCCTCACTCAAAGCCTTTAGAGTTCGTCCAACCACTTCCATCCTCTCTATAGAATCCTCCCAAGGTGCCCCAAGCTCCCTAGAAGCCTCTCTCAAGCCTCTCTCAAGCCTTTGGAAGAACACTTCCAAGTAAGGGTTTTTCTTCCTTTCTCATTTTTGTCAAATATTCTTTAAATTGTTATTCCCCATTAATTTCAATTATAAATGTTGGGGTATGGTTTCAATCCTCCCCCATACTTCCCTATTTATGTTTTAATGATGGGAGAACACTTTCTCTCTCACTAAATACCTCCCATGTACACCCGTTACTATGCCGAAATTCTGAAAGGAATTTCTCTCTCTTCATTTACATTCAAGAATTTTTTTGTATTATCAATATAAATTCCATTAAATTTGTTGGGACAATAATATATATTACCCCTTACTATCCATGTAATGTAAATATATTGATACACCCCTTTCTCTCTCATCAACCAGTTTTATGAGTTCTTATGTCACGCTGTTATGCTGCCAAAATTGCACCACACTTTTCCCAGCCAAATTCATTGTGCAGTGAATACCATGCCCATTTCTCTATCAAGTGTATTCAACATTATGCACACTTACATATTGTTTAAAGAGTTTCATGTATGTATTCCACATTCATTTATCGTGTAATAAAAGATTGTGTTGAATGATTCAATGTTTTATGATCCATGTGGCACACTTATGCATGAAATGAAATGTTTAAGAAGGGTGCACCCTTATAGTGCTCCAATGAATTGGGTAAAGTATAGTATCATGATACATCATGTGCAATGGGTGTTTACTCATTCTAATTCAAGTGGAACGAGGGTTTACTCGTGCTCCATGTGCAATGAGGGTTTACTCATGATCCATGTGCAATGAGCATTGGCTCATTATAATTCCATGTTACATGTTGTTGCCACATTTCCATGTTATGATTATGATGCTTTATCATGCCTTTATGTTTATTCTTCTCTTGTGATCTATTGATATTCCTATTGTATAAAATTTATTGTATTCCTCATGTTATTCCATGATTAATCTCTTACTAGGCTTTATAGCTCACCCTTTTCTTATGCATGTCCTCAGGTCATCCCATGCAATGCTAAGTATGAAGGAATGTAGTGGTCATGTAAAGGAAGTTTTCAATAAAGATTTTGTAGTTCATGTTTTAAGTTGTTATGTAATGATCCTAAGCCCCAAAGGAATTAGACCTCTCGATCTTCTATGTTGTATCAAGTGGAGTTTATGTAGTAAATTATGTTTAATTATGTAATAAAGGATCAGGGTTTCCATAAACATAGAGATAATGGTTTTTTCCCGAACCTAATCTACACCTATCTCGGAGTTTTGCACACCCGTAGTCAGAGGGCCACCCTAAAATTGGGTGCTCCCTTTGTCAATCACTCACCACCTCCTTTGCGGGTCCCCAACAACAAGAAGAACAAAAAAGGTCATACATGAACTAAATCCCCCCCAATGAGAATGATTACCTGAAACTTGAAGAGATATTTTATCGATAGGAGGATAAAATGAAAGAATTAAGGAAAATCAATGTCGAGCTACTCTGAGGAAGTCATCCTGTCAAATATGTTCCCCAGGTAGAGCTTCAACATACCCTTCCAACCGGTGTTCCTCTTCCATAAGGGATTGTCCCAAAAAATAATATATGTTTGGAAATACCATCCAAGGAAGCTCCAAGACCATCATTCTACTTGAATACAATCTTTACATGATATCATTATTTCCCTCCCTTGACCAAACAAACAGAACAAATTACAGAAAATCCAAAAAGGATGCCTCTGAATGAGTATCTTCCTGAAGTACCAACAACACTAGCACACCCATATCTACCCCTCTTATGAATTACCATTATTAGGTTTACCAAGACACGTATCAGGGGATCATGAATACCATTTAGTAATTAGTATCTTGATTTGAAGCCATGTAAGGGTGGTGTGCTCTGATACAACCAAAACTGAGACCCTACGCTGATTGGGTGAGTAACGTTCCACCACTACTAAATTTCATGAACCTTGTGTTTCAAATATTTAATGGATTAGGTGACCTGGGATTACATATGAGCATTATGAATTTTATTGTGATCCCATAATGGGATCCCATAACAAACAAGAAGAAGTGAAACTCAGATGCTTCGTGCGAACCCTATAAGTTTTGGCCTCTTATGGTATATTAGTTTTCTAGCTTAGCCAATAACAGGATGATAGGATCTATAGTGGAATTTACTATTCCAGTTTAGTTCAACATTTCCAAAAACAATAGTAAATGACCTTATGAACTACAAATAGTAGGTTAATGAAAGAGTTTTAGATTTCATTTCTAAATGGAATGGTATAACCAACTCTCTGAACCAACCACTACCCCAAGATAAGATCCCTACTATGTGCATCGTTAATATCCATGATGAGCTATGAACAAAAATTGTACAAGTAAAATATACCAGTGGATTTCAAGACTTCTCTCTCATTTCTCAAAGGATAAAATATCCTTATAGAGGACTAACATCAAGTCCTTTGAAACCCTTTCACCCTTAAAAAAATAGTAGTAAGATTTGAAGCGTCTTAGGTTATGCTTAAGCCTCCCGCGTACTATCCCCACTCCAAGGCCTGCACTGAATCATGCATGCCCCCTACAAGTCAACAAAAAACACTACCTTGACATTATGAGTTGAGGGGACATAGGTGAAATCAATTTTTGGAATGAATGAATAATGTTTACTCATTTCGGGATGACCAAGATTGTGCCTACTTTATAGCCATCATGAAATGAAACCTCTTTCGGCTAATAGAGACAAAGATGGATAATAAATAAGGTCTAAAAAACATTCCATATTATTTTCCCTTCGATCCATTACTAGGTCACACCATTCAGAAGTGTTTATTCTTTAAAAAACTCATAAAATGAATGATAGATTAAGGTAATGTCATGTTGGGACCACCTCTAGCACAAGTGGAATATGTTTCCACCACTAACTCATATGAAGGGGGGAGCAGTGGAAAAATGTTGTTAGAAAAAGGGAATATAATTTTGACAGTTGGATGAGATTTAAAAAAGTAAACCAAGCCTATGGAATACTATAGGTTTAATTAAATAAACCGACTATTCCTATGAAATATTTTTCCACAACACAATCGACATCCTTAGCCCCACAACCCTCCAAAAGTGGGGAATCCAAAAATAAGTTCAGCCAGAAAGGTAGAGAGAAAATGAAAGAATATTAACCTACAATAAGGCCCATGTTAGCTTTTACACTCTTAGATCTTGTGGCATAAAACTTGAAGAGATGGGAACCTCCCAATTGAACATCACCAACTGAAGAAGTCAACCTGGAAAAGAAATTATCAGATGAGGAACAACTATTTGGATTCATTAATTTCATTCACTTAGTGTATCCCTTATTTGATGAAGAGTACATATATGAACCCAAGTTATCCAAACCCAATTGGTAAACCTGATGAAGAGGTCTAATAAGATGAGGATACCCAGGAAGATGGAGTCATGGTAGAAACCCAATTTTTGTCTACACCTTGTCTCTAACAATCAACACTGCAGAAACCTGCAAAATAAGAATTTAGTGAACCTAAATGTAACATGAATATTCCAATACCCTTGGAAGAATACACTCTTTCCCAATAATCTTGGAATATCCATTGGAACGAAAAGAAATGTCTAATCACCCATGACAAGTAGGTATACCAACATGAAAAAATTCACAAAGTGCAGAAGCGCCCTCAAATCTTGTCCCAAGAATTGGTCACTCATAATCCAATGATCAAGCCCCCAAAGTGCTTGTGAAAGAGAATCACCAAGTGGGGAAACACCAGCCTTTAGATTATAAGTATGAAATTCTGAAACAATTTCCTTATGTACTAGCCAAGTTATAAATCCTGGATGCCCTGAATATATCAAAAGAACTTAGAGAAGTGCTTATAGAATATTCACTAAGACCCTAGGAGTTTGAATCCAAAATAATTGTTTATAAAGTCTATTATATAGATGCTGATATGACATTATTCCATGTGATTATCTCCTTCATGGATTAAGATAAAGACACCATTATGGAGGGACACGTCAAAACACTATATGTTTATGGAAAGATAAATGATGTCAATATCCAAAAAGTCTTCATCAACAATGGATCCAAAGATAATCTCATTCCATTTCGAACACTTCATCAGCTAGGATGCAATGAGGATATATTGATTCCTTGCACTCTATCCTTATTGGGCTATGATAAAATTGAGAAAAATCCACTAGTACGAATCAAACTCAAAACTCAATTTGGTGACCTCATGGACGACTCATAATTTTTGGTGGTCTTAAAAAACACTGGCTTCAACATCATACTAGGAAGGACCTAGTTGCATCATCACGCAATGATTACTTAATCATACCATCATTATGTATAATATTGAACCAATTAAGAGAGTGAACCATTGAATACTAAAAAGTCCCCATTCGAATCCTATGAGTCACACTATATCGATGCATGATTATATGAGCATGAAGGGAATAAACCCTCAATCAATGGGATTGATTGGTTCACTTATCCAAATAGTTTTTAAATGGTATTTTAAAACCACTTTAAGAAGCTCAGTGAAGACTACATATTGAAAATCAATCAGGTGGAGTGTATGAGTCCAAATTCGGACCCCTACTCGATAGTTCTCATGATTTCAGTCATAGACACTGATCCTCACAGTGCAGAAACATTCTATGGACCTCAAAATAGTATTGAATGCTCAAACGGAAATACCCTCAATCCATATAAAGGTCTCTATATAATCCACACCTCACTGACTATGGGAGAATAGAAAGTATACATTTTTCATTACCTCACTCCATCCTTTCCATAAGACTCCCCGTTGTGAGCCGAATCAAAAGAAGTCAGCTCAGCCTTTAAATTCCAAAATTGAGACTCTTCCATCAACTCTAGAGAGAACATATCAATAATTATTTATCCATTAGATTAAGAAGATGATGAGGAGTATGAGTATGAGAAAGAATAATAAGACCTTAGGGATGCCCATACAACATTTGAGGAGGGTGTCTCTACCACCATTGATAAACTCAGAGAAATAAACCTGGGTATTGAAGAAGACTCATGACCCACTATAATAAGTGTGACCATATCTTTTGAAAAGAAAGAGATCTACACCTCATTATTTTGGAAGAATCAAGATATTTTCAACTATAAAGACACATAAATTATAGGCCATGATGCTGAAATGGCAACTCACTACCTGAGTTTTCCAGATGATCACCATGGTTACAAGAAAGAATCCATAAGGATGAAACCCCCACATGCTTCCAAAATAGATCTTGAATTCAATAATCTCATCAAATAAAACATCATTAGAGAGGTATAATTCATCATCTAGATGGATAATATTTTCCCTATAAAAAAGAATATTTGGAAAATAAAAGTTTGCATTGATTTCAGGGATCTCATTCCGTAGTACCCAAAAGATGACTTCACAGTCCCAATGATAGAATTGTTGATCAATACAACTTCCAGATATCAAGCTCTCTTTTTCTTGGATGGATATTTTGGATATAACAATATATGAATGTCCTTTGAAGATAAAGAGGCCCCCATATTCATCCCTAAGGATTATTTTATATATGTTAATTCCCATTGGTTTGAAAATTTTTGGAGCCACATATCAATGTGACATGCATCAGATTTTCAAACCCTTCTTGGGTTGATTCTTTGAATGCTTTGTTGATGATATGGTGGTTAAATCACTACAATTCCTGGACAAATTGGTAGATCATGGAACTGTCCTAAAAAACTATGACAACACAGCCTAAACCCACCCCCTCTAAAATGTTCGTTCAATGTTACATTTGGGAATTTACTCAACTTCATCATAATCCATCATGGTATCGAGGTCGACCCTAAGAAGATAAGTGAAATCCTTGTCCTGTCACATCCCCATAACCTCACTGAGTTGAGATAACTTTAAGGAAATCTATCCTATTCAGCGTTTCATAGCCAACCTTGCCGAAAAATATTTTCCCTTCACCAGGTTTATGAAAAAGGGGGTTTAATATCAATGGAAAGATGATTTTCAAGAATCATTTGAAACCCTCAAGAAATATTTATTGATTCCACTATTGCTAATACCTCCCATCAAAGGAAGACCACCAATTCTATGTGTGACTTACTTGGAGTGATCGGTAGTTTCCTTAATCATTCAAAATAATGATGCTAGAACTAAAAAAAGCCTTTATTATCTCATAAAGACCAAGATTGATGTTGAGACTCATTATTCAAATAATGAGAAAAATTTTATGGCCCTGATCTTTGTGGTCCATAAGTTGGGACACTATCTGTAGCACCATGAGATCCATTTTGTCTCTCATAGAAACACACTCATGTATATCCTCAACTGTTCTATGTTAACTAGATGCCTGTCTTGATGGGAAGTGATCATATAATATTTTGATATACGTTTTGTGTCTCAAAAATCCATCAATGGAAAGACTTTGATATATTTTTTGGAAGATAACCCCTTTTTAGAGATTACTCCATTGGATGTTCAACTACCCAATGAATACGTGATCTCTGTTCAAAAGGAATCCCAAACATGGGAGATTATTTTTGAGGGTGAATCCATAAGCCTGTCTAGAAAAAAGATGGAAGACCCCAAGCTCAAAAAAGTAGGGTTGAGATTCATACTCATATCTCTAGAAAAGGCAGTACTACCTCACTGTTTACTAACAAAAGGGTAAAGAAATAATGAAGCAAAGTAACATGCCCTCATTGAAATCCTATAGTTGACACTTCAAGTAAAAGAAAAAAACATTAAGATAAAAGGTGACTCAAAACTAGTCATCAAGAAAGTAAATGGTGACTATGATATCAATAAGGAAGAGCTAATACCATTGAAGGACCATGTTCGAGAGATGATAGAATAATTCCTATTAGATATAAAATTAACTCATGTCCCACGATTGAAAAATTCATAGGCTGATGCATTATGAAATGTGGCCACAACTCTGGCCTACCTGGATCAGCATGAAATGGTCATCATTGTTTCACACTGTTTAATGGTCTTACTATTCGTTCAGGACAACACAAAGGAAATTTATTAGATTAGTGCTGTCCTTGATCCATATGGTCATACCACTGGCTAGATGAATCACATCATGGATTACATTCAAAAAGGAGAACTCCCACCAGACAGAGCCGGAAGGGAATAAATATGAAGACAATCAGTTAACTTTGTTCTGTATGATGGAACAAATCAATAAAAGTAACTTTATAAGGGAGGCCTTTATAGGATCCTTCTCAGATTCAGCGATGTAGAAGATACCACTTACATTATGAATGAAATGAACACCAGATCTTATGATAGTGTTCAATTATTCCCCACTATTAAATGAAAAATTGATGAATATATTGTGTTATATGTATAGGGGTAAAATGTCTTTTTCAGTTAAAATTTAACGTAAATGAGAAAATATTTTTAAAGTAAAACTCATTGAATGTCCCCTATTTTTTTTAAAAAAGGTATTTACATCAATATATTGTTTTTAAAGGTTAGTAGGTGTGATATTTCTTATAGTACTATTTTTATATACTACATTAGGGGCTTGTTTTTATTCCTTTATTTTATAAGTGGAATAAAACTATAAATTAAAATATGTTATGCTCCTGAGATTCATTTTTTTGTGAAATAATAGGGTAATTTTTATCTATTTAGATGAATTCAGGGATGTTTGATAAGAATCCATTTGTCATGTTCTTGGGTAGTCTAGAAAGATAACTATAATCATAGATTGACATTTGTATGTTTTTAAATAAAAATTATTGAATCAAAAAATTATTTGATGACCGAAACTCTATGTTATAGGTTAATGTGTTTGATGACTACTCTAAAAAAAATTTGTGCCTTGAGTTAATTATCAAACTCAATTGACCTATCAAAATATATTTTTTAAATTCTCATATAACTAAATTAGCAGGATATATGAAAAGTGGTATAAATGCTACATTAGATTTGAGATATTGAGTTAGCATGCATATTGTCTCTTTTTTAAATCTGGTCAACTCATTAAGAAATGGGTGGAACAAGATAAATGAATAATAAATAACTTTGGATGGTTCCTTGGGGGTGATAAGATGAAATTTTTTATGGGATGTCGGGTAATTTTTTATTCATTTTTTGAGACATAAAAAAATAGTCATCATTATAAAAAATGTTTGAGTTGGTATGGACTTTTTTCACCATTTATCTTTACAATGACATTACATAAAATTAGATATTAGGAATTAAAAAATCATTATCATTTCTTTATTTTATCTATTTTTGGATCACTATTTAATTTGATAACTTGGATAACACCATATCCATCCTTCTGAAAGTATAATGACTTGGTTTTTCTTGTAGAATTCATGGTTATTGAATCTATGTTCACTTTATCCTTGTGTGAGTTGAAAATCATTTTAGTCATTAAAATGATACAAGATTAACTTTTTTGATTGATTTATTGACGAAAACTAACGAGACTAGTGTTAAAAAATTTTATATGAGATTTTTTTTCCATTTTCAACATTCATTTTTTATAAAAATACGGTGTATTTGTTTTTGATATTACGAAATTTTAATGATTGTTTTTATGTTTTTTAGTTTTATTATGAAAATTTTATTTGAATTATTAATTGATTATAAAAGTGTGTTTTAGGTGATTTTTTAGACATTATAGAGTGTTCTAATTGTGTATATATTTTTTTAGATTTTTTCCCATTCTGATGCATTAATGTTAAAAGTTAAATGAATTTATTTTTAACATGTCTTTGGAAATTTTTTGATATTTTTTTTTATTTTTAGGATAATTTTCTATCCAAGTGAATATTGGAATTGAATACATGTTTTGGTTTTTTTGATGTTTAGTTTCATATTGGTTGTGCTTTTAAGATTTAAATGTTAAGGTTATATGATCTGCGTGAACTGTATTTTTTTTGAAAAGATATTTTGGAAACAAGGTTTGATCTTAATCATCATACTTTTCAATATTATCAAATAATTGTTAGATTTTGATAAATAAATTTTTTGAATGGATTTTCTCCTTGAAAAATTCTCATGATTTTTTTGGATTTTTAGGGTGTTGTAGAGGAGTAAACAATAGAGATACATAAGACTTAAACTCATCAATAATTAGTTTAAATAGGCATTGATACTATTACTTGGATTAATTGGATTTAATAATACCAAATAGATATATAGTTTCTTATTTATAATCCAAGGAGGTAAGATTTATAAGGTACTAAAAACTATCTAATAATAATATTGAGTCTAAGAACCACTAAAAAGAAAATAAAAAATTTATTAAATATTTTAACCATAAATTATGTTTTTCCAAAAAAATTATAATATGAAATTGATCAATGTGCTTCCATGAATCACCACCATAATGATAATATTTGAAATTTTTTACCAAAATATTTCTTTGATTCCATGTCACAAATTATGTTTTACTATTAGAGAGAGTCATATGATGCAATATAGGTTCAATTATAAAATATAAAAACTATTATATATGAAGAATTATATATTTCCCATATTTCATGTTTTTGTACTAGGATTATCCAAAAAATGGGAAAAATTATTTAATGATTCAGATCCACAATAATAAAAGATTAAATCATATAAACAAGCATGAATTTTCAAATAAGTAAGACAAAAATTATATATATATTTTAAATTAATAAATTTTTTTAGGAAACATATTTCCCTTTGGAAATGAAGATTTTAATAAACAATGTATTCAATAAATATTATAATTAAATATTAAAAAAATTGATTTAATAAATTTAAATTTTATAATAGATTTTATTTTTTGATCTTCTATTTGGGATATATGGTATCTTTGGTATAATTCATTAATTCTTAAAATTAATATAGTTACAATTTCAAATTTTAATTACCATTATAGGTTTCCATTTATTGAAATGAAATAATAGTAGCCTCATTTACTCAATAGTTAAATTATAATGTATCATGACAGAAAAATTGAATTTTACTATGAAATATGTTCAAAACACTGATACCAAAAAATATAATCTATTAGAAAACTAAAATGTATTAGATTATATCTCATGATATCACATTTCTTATGAGGATGCATAATTATGAATTCTAAACCAAATTCTTTATCTAAAGATGCAAATGCATTCGACACTCCAAAAACCTTATTTAATTCACGATTTATACTTGAATCACGTTAATTTTTTTTGTAAATTATCCAATCACTAAATTGCAATAAATAATATTTTCTATTTTTAATAACTAATAATTTTTTATAAAAGATTTAATGAATTTATAATAAAATCTTTAGTTTTCTTTTAAATTGATGATCAATTTAAAATACATTTATTGGTTTTAGTAGTTTTCTAGTAACTAGATAAAAATAATAATAATGTTACCAATGTTTTATAATTTATACTATTATTTTCCAATAATTTTTAATATTTTAATTAATTTACAAGTTGAGATTAATTTTCTAAATTTTAAAAAATTTATTTTTTTTTTCCGAAATCTACAATTATTTTATAATAATAATTTTATTTTAAGTTAATATATAATATTTGAAATTATTTGTTATTTTATTATATTTTTTATTTTATACGACTATAACATCTACAATTTCTATTATTTTTCAAAAATAATTTCTATTTATTTATAATATTAATTTATTTTTTACTTATTAGTATTATTTTTTTCAGTGGTTATTTATATTATTTTTAAGAATTTATATTTTTAGTTTTTTATAAATATATTCTTTTCCATATTTTTTTTTGAAAATTTATTTTTTTTGTAATTGTACCTTACTATTTATTAGTTTTTTAAATATATTTTTATAATATTAAATATTTATAACTATATAATTAATTTTTAAATATTTTTTTCTTTCATTATATTACTTAATTAAAATAATTAAATAACTAGAAAATATATTATTTTTATGTGTACTAATTTTTATTATTTAATTGGTTTTTACATTATTGTGTAGTTATTATTATTAATTTTTTACATATTTTTAATATTTTTAGAAAAATATTAATAATAATTTTTTATTTTTTATTATATTATTTATGAAAACAAAATTTACTATTTTTTAATATTTTTTTTGCAAATTTATTACAAAATTTTCTTATTATAAAAGTCAACGAAATTTTTTATTGTACATAATGAATTTTAAAATTTCTAGATTTTAATATATTTCTTTATAATAACATTTTAATTCTGAGTGACCATATTATTAAAAACTAATTTAATTGGTACATAATAATCTAAATATATATTAATAAATTCAAAAAATTAAATATAATAAAAAGTGATTAAAATATATAAACAACTATATAAATTAGTTCACAATATAATAAAAACAAATAACTAAGCAATCCCTATTTAAAAAAAGAGTTCTCAAAATGCCCCATCAATTTGTACAATGTGAATAAAACTGGATACTAAAATTTAGATTAGGATTAAAAACTATTTTTCATTCATAAAAATAGATAAAGAAAATATTTTAAATGTGTATTGGTTATTCATACATGACATTATATATATTTAAATTTATTTGTGATAAGAAATCTTGACATAATGAGTTTAACTACAATTTGTTTGATGCATTTAATGCTTACTTATTCACAACCTATTTTTCTATTGAAAATTTTAATGGATATTGTTTTTAACAAAGGGGATATTTGATAGATGTAGTTTTAATTAAAAATGTATTTGTATTTTAAACTGTATTTGTCAGTGAAAGGGTATCCCATAAAAATATACACTCTCATTTTTAACTAACCCCTAATTTTTTGAATTTTTTTTTCGAATAATGAAATATATCACAAATAACTCAACCAACATATTTATTTATAAAAATAATTAATTAATTCTAATAGATTATCCCTATGGATCAAAATTAATTATTTTAATGATTGTAATTTCCTATTCCCTTAAAAATATTTTTAATGCACTGAAACTATTATTGACATATTGATTTTCTATTGAAAGAACTAGAATATATGTAAATTATTATTGACATGTATTTTTCTACATTGTTATAAATTGTTTTTAAATGTATTATTTGCAATAGATATTTCATACACTGCAAAGAACCCATTAAAAATAATTATCTTTCCTATCGTATAGTAAAATTCGTCCTAAAATCATACTATGGATTTCCAGGACCCAATGATTTTTTGTTAAAACTCCAATTTCATATTAATTAAAACCAAGAGAATAACATATCAAGTTCATGGTATCTTCATAGATATGATTTTATCAATCATGTTTTATCCACTCATGATTATTATGCATGAAATATATAAAATTAAAATTCATGTGGGATTATTTTTGGGATAATATTAGAATAACATCCATAAATATCCTTGGGTTGATGTATCATTGCATAACTATTTCTATCTTTAGTGATCATCATAGAAATGAGGATGTGTTTGAGGATGCATAATATGCACCCTTGGATAATCACTAAAGGATGTACCAGACATCAATTGATTCTTGGATGGTTACATCTAAGTAGGGTCAATGATTGAATCTACCCTTTAATAAGGTGTCTGCCTCTAATAATTCCACTGAGAAATGGTTATAAGGGGTGAAAATAAAATTTTATCTTATTTAAGGGATGGATAAGTGGATTCTATTTGAGAGTTTTTTTGACATTACATGTTAAATATAGAAGTGGTCCCATGGAGTTCTTTGAAATATTTTATCCTCCTCAGATTCTTAATTTTTATCTCATGTGTGGGGTGGATTGAACATTCCTTCATCGCCATATTGTGTCACTGTATAATGTTTTATCCTTAAAAATATTTTCAAACTAAGTGGTTTGTTGAAACTTTAGGTGATATGTTTATAAGATTTTTTCTTTTTTGGTTTATCATGGATAAATGTTTACTCAAAGTTATGTTTTATTATAATCATAGTTATTCTTCCACCATCCACATAACACCACACATGGAATTATAAGGATTTATATAATATTTTTTTCCTCAATGATTTGATTAATTGTGAAATTTAGATATGTGTTTAATCAGAGTGCATTTGTTTTTAAAATTTTGGGTTTGGTATAGAGGTTTTTATTTTCTTGGATTCAAATTATAATTATGAAGTGTTGATATGGAATTTTGATTCTTTTTAGATATGGGATGATTTTTATTTAGATTTTCAGAGGTTAGTGTAGGATAGAAGGTGGTGTCACTTGAATCAATTTATTACAAATGAAATTAGGTATCTAGTGTGTACTAAGTAGGTATTTGGGGGGCTAAGTAGTTGAGTTGGGTACCTTAAGGTTCCACTGACTACCTAATGGTAGTATAATGGTTACCTCATATTCTTTATTCGATTTTATATTTTTGTTAGGATAATGTGGTCTTTTACTTTCATTTTTGTTTCCCCAAATTGGGGTTCCTATCAGGTATTTTTTTCTTGGATGATTGGGAGGGCCTTCTTTGGTTGTCCTCAAGTTTTTCCATTAACTCATTAAACATTTTCTCATCAGGGATCCATGTGATGTTTATGGAAAAAATTGATAAAAATTCTCTACCTGTCATCTCATGTCTCCCATACACCCTTCTTTTTTTTATTTCTCTGGGTACATCAGTTTTGGTATCACCATGACATGGTAAAATCACCTATAATCAATGGGAATCCTCATTCCACATCTAATTGAATCCCTATAGAATTGATTTCCTTCCATACATTAATGTTTTACTATAAAACAGATTATAACTCATTTGTTCAAGGGTTTTTTTCCATCAAGTTGGAATTAAATTGTGGTTTCCATACTGTAATTGTGGATTTATATTGTTATGGTATTTAATGGATTTTATAAGTATTATTAATAAGTTTTTTTGAAACTTAAACTTATTTAATTATTATAATTTGTTAATTAGAGCCATTAACATATGTATTTTTTCTTCTAATAATCCTTAGAAGATTTTTTTGTGGTCTTTTGAGAATACCTTGATGATATATTGTATATTAATTCTCACCCATGGTTAATGTGGGAGGTTTTCAACTCTCCTAGTAAATTTAAAGGCTGTTATTGGAGTGTACCCATCCCTTTTTTTCAAAATTTAGTAATAAATACTAGAAATTATTTTTAAGAATTAAGAAATAATGCTTTCTCATGTTTTTTTACAAAAATTAGAGCATAATTTATTGGTTTCCACAAGAAATTACATATTGATTTAAAAACATTTCATGATTTTTTAAACCCATGTCTATGATTTTGGTTATAAATTGATATTCTCTAATATATTTCATTCTAAATATTAACTCGTATCATTTAAATATAATATTTTATTTTTTATAATGTTTTATAATCATTTAATATATTTCATTAATTCTTCATGAACAAGGATATTCTATTTTAATAGATAGAAAATTATATACCAATATTTATATGAGATGAAGCATAAAATGTATTGGGGAGATAATTGGTGATAATACCTTACTGTTTCATTCAAGCTAAATATGTTTGAATACCCTCTTACACAAAATATGTGACTCTAAATACTTGATCTTGAATAATAAATCATGTTCTACCTTCGAAAAATATTTTATGACCTTGTTGTGTTTTACTGACAGAAATTATTCTTATCACAACTTGAATTATTAATATGTAAATGAATCATACTTAATATATATAAATATTTTTATTAGTTGTGAGGTGATAATTGGTGTAGCTCAATGGGAGGAAATGTGTAGATGCGATATACTTTTGGATTCCCACAATAATTTATTTAAAAATATTGTTTTTGGGTTTAAAGTAACAAATAAATTTCCATTTTCATACAATTATTAATTTTTTTATTTTGGATGTTCAAATTATTTAATTTAAAAATTTTATTTGCAAACCCATATTACATATAAAAACTTTTATCTATTTTTAGTTAATAAAAATGATGGATTTTATTTGGAATCATACAGTGGTTTTATCTATATAATAATTCTATATTGGGTACAGTTTTATTTGGTTATATATTGATTCCTTGAAAATGTTTTTTAAATTTATTTTTAAAATAGAAAACTTATTTTTGGAAGAATATCCTATTCGAAATAAATTTTCTAATTCAGCTCACAAATCTCATATGATTCTTTATTTCAGTTGATATATCTATTTCTTTTCTTTGACCAATGAAATTATGTATCTCTTACTTGGTTTAAAACTAATTCTTATTTATGAAACCCATGATATTCTTAATACCTTATTTAGCTAATTTTGGTGAAGCATGGAAGAAAACCACTATGTTTTCTTTTCTTGTTTCTTCTTGTCATTAAAATTAATTTAATGATATGTTATTCCATAACCTGGGACATGTTTTGACGGTGAGCCCTATACTTGTTTATTGAATCATGATATAGTATCTATTATATTTTCATTCCATATTCCATGATTTTAGAAAACAAATAAATTTTTTATATTGATATGATTTCTAATTTTGAGTAAAGAATCACATCTATCATTTATATTGTATGTATAATGTAGATTTATTAGTATTTTTCAAATGATAATGGATAACGTTTTGATAAAAAATGAGATAGTTAGGAGGGATATACCTACTATATATATATATTTATATATGTATGTATGTATCTATCAACCTAGTAGAGGCCATAACACTTTTATAAACCTTTCTCTTTCTAGGGGATGAGCCTGTTCCCTAAATTTTGTTGTTCAACACCTAGATTGGATAGGACATAAGACTTACTTACTTATAGACTGAGATTAATACCAGTCTTTCTTAGTCTAGGAGAGTTTTGGTATATTCTCACCTAGTATAGTGAGTTACATTTTAAAAACATTTAACTGTCTATCCACTAATTATTCATTCATATTCATAGTATTTTTTACTATTTTTTAGAACATTTTCCTATTTTTATAATTCTATTGAAATATCCATGAATAAAATTGGTTACTTAACATAGAGTTGAGGGACATTTTGGGTTACCTAATAATTATTTAAATGCAAAAAAATTATGGAAACATTTTTTGACATGTAGATTTTGTGTTACTATATATCGGGTACCTCACTGTGTTGGGATGGTTGTGTCCATTTTGTGATCATGTGATATAAGAGTTAGATCATATTGAAGTTTAGATAATTGACATGGATTAATTCTTGGGTATTTTATGGTCATATGAAGATGATTCATTTGTTTTATTCTTGAAATCTATTATAGGAGTTTCTCCTTAGTAATCCTTCTCTTTTAGTTGATAGTTAGTGTTTGGTTTAGAGTTTTAATTTATATTATGTTTTTACCTCATTTATCATTTTCTATGATGTTGTGGATATTTTTGACTTGTATATGGTACATATTCATGTTTATTTAATTTATGTATCTTTTTTTATCTATATGGATTTATAAATAAGAATCTTTAGTGAGTACCAATATATTTTGGGTTGAAACATACCTAGACCTCAATGTTCATGAAATATTTTTTTATTGATATCATGGTTTGATTATTTTCATTTTATAAAGGTGAACTATAACATCCAAAGTAATTAATGAATAATATATATTTTTATCTATGTCTATTTATGAATTAGATAGTGTTTTAGAGGCATAAAATGAGAATAAATCCAATCTTAATCACGGAATACACTAATATTCTTAAAAGATTGTTTTACTGACTTTTGATGGCAAACCATTTTTAAATCAAACATTTGATAATTTTATAATCTATATTTATCAAAATAAACATATTATTTATGATTGGGACATTGAAATTTACATTGGATAAATTTTTGGTATTTTTCTGACAATGTTCACTTTTTAATGAATAGTGAAAAATACTGCTTTTTACATCAAAACAGCTTTTACATATAATTTAATTATATGGTTATATTATATTTTTAATTGGTCTTAAAGTTTAATCTGAATATATTTTTACCATTTAATACAATGGTGGTCATTAGTATTAATTTCAATTAGGAATTGGTCATAAACTAATGCAAAACTTTTCATAAATATTGTTTCAAAAAAACCCGCTATTTGTTTTGACAACAGGAATTATTTTTAAATTAATTATTGCAATTTCTGTGTTTGAAATTTGGTAAAATGGATTACATATTTTGAATCATAAGGTCCAAATTATGTAATCAAGACTCTTTTTTTTTGGACATTATGAATAGTAACGATGATAATTATCATTAATTATCTTGATTAATGAGTAATCAAGTAGTTAAGGATAATAAAATAATATCATAATAATAAAAAATGACACCAACATGTTTCCTAATGCTACTGGTTGACTCATGTAAGACCATGGGATGCCTTGTTCGAATCTTGGGGACCCAGTGTAATCACTTTTATGGGAAAGTGACTTTTTATCGTTTTATTTTTTTAAAGAAAGTTAAATATAATAAAGAATGTATCACCTAGGTAATTTTTTTTAATTTTGTCTACATAAATGATATTTTGGAATATAAATATTTATTTTAAACCTAAAAATATTTCCTACATCATAGTATTTTTTTCATAATTTTTAGACATTAAATAAATTAAATTATTTATGACATCATGATGATGCAACGATTACCTCATTATTTAAAGATTTAAATAAAATAAAAAGATAATGTAAAATATAAGACCTACACTTGTCAAATAACTATTGGATTAGTATATTTCTAACCCTTATCACCTTATCCTAGATATACATCAACGCGGGACCTTTAAAATCCGAAAATCATTTGAAAATAAAGTAACATTTTGTAACTTTCCAAGAGTGCCCCTCCTCTCCTCTTATAAAAGGCCTCCCAAATCTACCTCTTTACCCACACCTCTAAAGCCTTTGAATCGTCCATACCCTGCTCATTTTGTCTCTCCACATCCCTCTATAACTCTTAGAAGCCTCACTTTGGGCAGAATTCTTCCCAATGAATCCTTTGGGCGCAAATCAAAAAGAGTTACCCGATTTAAAGGTAGTGTCTTCTCTTGTGTTCTTATGTTTTATTTTGCTTATCCAACCCCATAAAATCTTTTTATTCATTTATTTTGTAACAACTCCAATATATTCAATATACTAGGATGTTTGTATAAGAATTGTTCAAGCTACACTTACACACACCTACATCCAATGGTTAAAGATCATACTGTTTCTGTGGATGGCGAATTTCTGCCTCACGAAACGATGATTGTTAAATATTCTTCTAACAACTTCAAAGGTGGCCATTAAGATGTCACTATATTTATATATAATATGTTTATGTTTTCTTTAAGCTTCTATATTTTTCATTTATGGCATACCTTTATGGCTTCCATTATGGGTATACGCGATATCTTCATTTTAGGAAGTGCGGAATACCGCCCCCTCAAAGTGATTTGATTCGTTAATACCATATGTGGTACGTATAAAGGATAGATTTAATGATATTATATATGATACTATACTGTAATTATAATACTATTATGTATCATCATGTTTTAATTCCATTAAAGTATGAGATAGAAATGAAAGTAGCATTCATGCGTACGTACAGCTTACCGTCTCCATGAACGGTGCATTTCATTTATTATCCCCAAAAGTAATGTACTATTATAAGTACATATATATGATGGATATATATGATTTATGTTACAAATAAATTATGAATATAATTCAGGAATTAAAATATACATATCTTTCATTTAGTTTTAATTCCATTAATATGACATAGAAATGAAAGTAGTGTTCATGCGTATGTATGGCTTACCGTCTCCATGAACAGTGCATTTCTTTTATTAACTCTAAATGATTATGTAATATTAGAAATTCATGTATATACTAGATATATATGATATATATTGCATCTAGATCCTGAATATCATTCTTGAGATAATGGATATTTGACTACGTGAACAACTTGGAAATATAAGAAGTTCATTTTTGACTCAAGTACCAATTATCGTTAAAACGACCGTTATAAACTTAAATAATAACATAGTGTTCATGACATGGTAATAAATTATATAAAAAGAATAATGAACTTGAAAAATGTTCTTAAGAAATTAGAAATTAACTCAAGTTTATTATTCGGGAGATTAAAGAACGATCGAGTCAAGTTGGATATGAGGTAAGGGAACTTCTTAACCCAATTTTCGTTATTTGGGTTAATCTCCTACTTTCAAATTATGTCACGATATTATTATGTCCTATCTTGTATTTGTAATTTTTTTATGTGTAATTATAGTGAATACACATAATATATCTATTTTTTTTAAAAACAATGATCTTTGTATGGGACTTCGTCTCAATCTCCTTTCATTGAGGTATATTTTGTTTTATACACAACCTTCTTTTATACGGTGTATAAAACCTTTGGAATTTACGTTTATCCAAAAGGAATCTTTTTTATACGAAGCGTTTTACTAAACGAAAAAAGGGAATGTTTATGTCGTATGTATGCATTGACAACGACTTCTCCACCGCCGTGACCTTTATTTGAGTTTCGACTTCCTCTATAATCCATAACTTTTTTTAAAAGAAAAATAAATACCATGTTTTACTTTTCTATTATTTTGGTATTGAAAATGGTTTTCATATTTTTTTTATATCAATGTATTGTATTGATATCTTGTGATTGAAAAGTGTAAATGTTATGTTTCCTTTATGCATGTTTTATGTGATACGATTATGTTATGGTTCTTGGGCATTATTATGAAGACGGTTGGTTCCGTGATAAACTAATGGTGGGTGAGCCCGATATAGCTCTCAAATGAATTGGGTAACATGAAGGAGTTAAATGTTAAGGTTTCTCCAAAGAGATTTAGGGAATATACTTTGATGGGTATTCCAAACGTAACCAAGAGGGTTACTCCCTACGTAAGAATGTTATGAATGCCTCAAGTTACCTTTATGTCTTATGATTTTATGATTTATTCATGATTTGATGAGGTATGTTAAAGTGCCTATGCTTTATGGGTAAATTATGATTTCATTATTATGTATATATGAACTCATGTATCCTTTCCATATTTTTATAACCCTTACTGAGCTTTTTATGCTCATCCCATGTTTTTGAAATGATTTTCATAGGTCAAGGGAAAGGTACATGATGTGATGATAGTGTCAAGGAAGTGTCAAGAAATAATCCATGTTTTATTTTAAATATGTTTCCATTGATGGGAAAAAATGAATACTATATTTTATGTAACCACTTTGTTTAAATGTGAAATGTAATGCAAGTTTTATGATCTAATTCTCTAAAACTCTAAACCTGAAAAGATCCTCAATGTGTAATCTTGTAATAACTCAAGATTAAGTAATGTTTAAGGCTGGGGCCTTATAGTTGGTATCAGAGGTATGTTTAGATAACTTTAAGAGTTAGAATTATATTAAATGATTATCTAAAAAAATTTTATGGTCAAATTGAAATGATATAGCATTTGAAGATTACCATGTTGCTTCATCTAAGACATGTTTGTTCAGAATGGTTTTCCATAGAGGAAATAGGGAAGTAGTGCTAGGAAGGCATACAGAAGGAAATAACCTTCTGAATCAGCATCCTGAGATGGTCGGAATTGTAACTGAATAGTTTGTTGCAGTAATGGAGTAGTTGACTCAAGCGATAAATGGTGGCAGTATCCATGCACGAGATCAGCCAGATCAACTGCAGAGGAACATGTTAGTGGTAGAACATTTCATGAGGCAACATCCCCCATCATTCAGAGGATCATCTGACCCTGTGGTAGCTGAAGGGTGGATTAAATCACTGGAGAAGATTTTCAATGTCATGGGGTGTTGATACAATCAAAAGGTTAGTCTTGCTATTTACCATTTGGAGGGTGAAGCAGATCCGTGGTGGTCGATGATTACAAATATCAGGGACGCTGATGAGATTGATGCTCTCGACTGGGATGAATTTAAAGGTATGTTTCTTGAGAAGTATTTTCCTAAGGCTGTTCGACTTAGGATGGAAAAGCAATTCTTGGAATTGAGGCAAGAGGAAGACTCAGTGGCTGCATATGATGAAAGGTTCACTCGATTGGAAAGGTATGCTCCAAATTTTATCCGAGACCTTGATAGTAAAATAAATCGTTTTTACTCAGGATTAAAGCCAAAATATCGAAGGGCTTTAGCTTCTCGTGAGTTCCAAAGTTATGAAAAGCTTTTTCGATGTGCTAAGAAGGTGGAAATGGAGTTTTCTGATGATCAAGTGTTATATAACAACCAACAAAATAAGAGACCTAGGTGGCATGAGAAAGGGAAGAATTCTTCAAAAAGGTCTGACGGTAAGAAAACTAGGTTTCCAGTTTGTGATAAATGTGGTAAAAGGCATGTTGGGGAATGTCTTCTAAATTTTGGAAAGTGATACCGATGTGGTAAGATGGGACATAAGGCTCATGATTGCACTGAAAAAAGATCATGGTGATGGTAAGACCAAATTTGATTTATAGTTAGTGAAATGTTTAAAGTGCAATGAGATGGGTCACTATGCAAATGAGTGTCTAACAAAGAGCTTGAATGATAGGAAGCAGTTAGACTACAAGTAGAAAGGGGTGGTGAAATCCTTTGCAACTACTTCAGCAGATTTCAGGCCATCAAATGAAGTTGTATCAGGTACTTTGTTTGTTTTTTCAGATTATGCCAGTGTGTTGTTTGATTCGGGGTATACACATTCTTTCATCTCTGAAACCTTTTCTACTAAAATGGGAATACCATCTTAAGAAATGACTCCTAAACTTGTGGTAAAAACACCCGGGGGAAATGTTGAGGCAAAAAGAATTTATAAGAATCTTCCTATCCTTATTCGTGGAAAGATTCTACTTGCAAACATTATTGTTTTACCTCTAGTAGAGTTTGATGTTATCCTGGGTATGGATTGGATCTCTATTTACCATGCTACGATTGACTGTAGAGCTAAAGAAGTTTCTTTCTAGAAATACTTTCAATTTGTGTACAAGAATGAACCCTTACTATTGATAACATTTCAAGAGGCTGAGAAACTTTTAAAACATGGAAATGAATGTTACCTTGCACACATCGTTGAAAATAAAGGAACTGTTCAGATTAATGATTTTCCAGTGGTAAATGAGTATCCTGATGTTTTTCCTGATGAGTTGCCTGGAATAATACCAGATCCGGAAGTTGAATTTAATATTGACGTAGTTATTGATGCTAAGCCAATTTCAAAACCCCCTTATCGAATGACTCAAATTGAACTTTTAGAGTTGAATGAGCAATTACAAGATTTATTAGAGAAAGGTTTCATTAGACCAAGCACATCATCATGGGGTGCTCCTATTTTATTTGTAAAAAAGAAAGATGGTTCTATGAGACTTTGTATTGATTATATAGCCTTGAATAACATCACTGTTAAGAACAAGTATCCTTTGACTCATATCAATTATTTGTTTGATCAACTCCAGGGAGCTCAGTTTTTTTCAAAGATTGACCTGAGATCTGGGTACCATCAGTTGAAGGCAAAGGAAGCATATATTCCAAAGACCATGTTTCATACAAGATATGGCCATTATGAATTTGTAGTAATGCCTTTTGGGCTAACCAATGCACCTGCTGTTTTGATGGACTTAATGAATAGAATTTTCAATGAGTTCTTGGATAAGTTTGTGGTTGTTTTCATTGATGATATTTTGGTGTTTTCTAAAAGTAAAAAGGATCATGGAAGACATTTAAGGGTTATTTTTCAATCCTTTAAAGAAAAGAAATTGTATGGGAAATTCAGAAAGTGTGAGTTTTGGTTGCAACAAATTTATTTCCTTGGTCACATTGTTTCTAAAGATGGGATAACTGTTGATCCTGCAAAAACAAAGATTGTGGAAGAATGGCCAAGACCCACAAATGTAACTGAGATTCGTAGCTTCCTTGGTTTGGTAGGCTATTACCGAAGGTTTGTTAGAAATTTTTCACAGTTATATAGTCCAATGACTAAGCTAACTCGAAAGGGTGTTAGGTTTATCTGGACAAAAGAATGTGATGATTGTTTTCAGGAACTGAAAAGAAGATTGGTGAATGCTCCTGTTTTGGCACTACCTTCCAGGAATGGTGAGTTTGTTATCTACAATGATGCTTCATTGAAAGGACTTGGTTGTGTTCTAATGCAAAATGATCAGGAAATTGCTTATGCTTCACATCAGTTGAATTCTCATGAGGTAAATTATATTACACATGATATGGAATTAGCTGCTGTTGTTTTCACTTTAAAAATTTGGAGGCATCATTTGTATGGAGTGATGTGTGAAATATATACTGATCACAAAAGTTTAAAGTATATATTCGCTCAGAAATAATTGAACATGAGACAGAGGTGATGCCAAGAATTAATCAAGGATTATGACTGTAAAATTCATTACCATCCGGGAAAAGCAAATAAAGTGGCTGATGCTTTGAGTCGAAAAAGTAATGCTTCATTAAAAATGTTGCATTTGGAACGTGATCCTTTGATTAAGGATTCAATAAAATTTGGGATAGAAGTTGTTGGTGCATGATGTACTTCTGTTTTGTTTTAGGTATCAGTGAAATCTTCTCTATCAGACATAATCAAGAAAGCACAGAAGCAAGACAGTGAGTTGCAGAAAAAGGTAGAGGTGGTTCAGAAAGGTAAGTTGCCTAAATTCAACATTCATAATGATTGCGTTTTTCGATTTGGGAAGAGATTGTGTGTGCCTTGTGATTCACAGTTGAAGAGAGAGTTTTTATGTGAAGCTCATAGTTCTCCGTTTTCAGTTCATCCTGGAAGTACTAAGATGTATAGAGATCTTCGGGAGTATTACTGGTTGGATGGAATGAAAAGGGATATTGCTGATTTTACTGTGAAGTGTTTGACATGTCAACAGGTTAAAGCAGAGCGGCAGTTACTGAAAGGGATGCTTCATCCTTTACCAGTGCCTGAGTGGAAATGGGAAAATATATCCATGGACTTTGTTGTGGGATTACCGAAGACATCTTGAGGTAATAATGCAATCTGGGATATTGTTGATCGCTTGACAAAATCTGCTCATTTCCTTCATTTTCGAGATACTTTATATCTAGATCAACTTTCCCGTTTGTATCTTAAAGAGATAGTCAGGTTACATGGAGTTCCTCTCTCCATTGTATCTGACCGTGATCCTAGGTTCACTTCTAACTTTTGGAAAGGCCTTCAGAAGTCGTTGGGTACTGAATTAAATTTTATTACAACTTTTCATCCTCAATTAGATAGGAAATCAGAATGAAGAATTCAGACATTGGAAGATATTCTACATGCTTGTTCGATGGATTATCAGGGAAGTTGGGACCAACTTCTTTCTTTGGTTGAGTTTTCTTATAATAACAGTTCTCATTCCAGTATACAGATGGAACCATTTGAGGCGTTATATGGGAAGCGGTGTCGAACTCCAGCTTTTTGCGATGAAGGGGGTGAAAGGAAGCTGATGTGACCAGAATTGGTAGAAGAGATGGCAGAAAAAGTTCAGCTGATACAGAAATACATGAGAACAGCTCAGAGCAGATAGAAGAGTTATGCAGACAACAGGAGGAAGGTTCTCTCTTTTGATGTAGGTGATCATGTTTTTGTCAAAGTCTCACCATGGAAAAGTGTGATGTGATTTGGTAAGAAAGGAAATCTGAGTCCAAGGTTCATTGTACCATATGAAATTCTAGAGAGAGTGGGATCAGTTGCTTACCGAGTGGCTTTACCTCCGAGTTTATCTCAGGCACACAATGTTTCTCATGTTTCGATGTTGAGAAAGTATATGCCAGATCCATCTCATGTTTTGAGTCCAGAGGTAGTTCAGCTAGAAGAGAACCTATCTTATGAGAAAAAACCGGTCCAGATTCTTGACCACAGGGAGAAAGTGTTATGAAATAAGGTGATTTATTAGGTAAAAGTTTTGTGGAAAAACCACATGATTGAAGAGGCAACATGGGAATCAGAAAATGCAATGAGGGGTAAATACCCCCACTTATTCGATAAGTAAATAAATTACGGGGACACAATTTTCTAAAGGGGGGAAGGATGTAACATACCAAGTAAGTAATGAATAATAGATATTTTTATCTATGTCTATTTATGGATTAGATAGTTTTTAGAGGCTTAAAATGAGAATAAATCCAATCTTAAGCATGGAATACACTAATATTCATAAAAGATTGTTTTACTGCCTTTTGATGGAAAACCATTTTTAAATCAAAATTTTGACAATTTTATAATATATATTTGTCAAAATAAACATATTCTTTATGATTATGACATTTAAATTTACATTGGATAAATTTTTGGTATTTTTCTGACAATGTTCATTTTTTAATGAATAGTAAAAAATACTGCATTTTACATCCAAACTAATTTTTAATATAATTTAATTATATGGTTAGATTATCTTTTTAATTGTTATTAAAGTGTAATATGAATATATTTTTACCATTTAATCCAATGGTGGTCATTAGTATTAATTTCACTTTGGAATTGGTGATAAACTAATGCCAAACTTTTCATAAATATTGTTTCAAAAAACCCCGTTATTTGTTTTGACAACGAGAATTATTTTTAAATTAATTATTGAAATTTCTGTGTTTGAAATTTGGTAATATGGATTACATATTTGGAATCCAAAGTTCCAAATTATTTAATCAATACTCTTTTTTTGGACATTATGAATAGTAACAACGGTAATTATCATTAATTATCTTGATTAATGACTAATCGGGTAGTTAAGGATAATAAAATAAAATCATAATAATAAAAAATGACACCAACATGTTTCATAATGCTACTGGTTGCCTCATGGACGACCATGGGATCCCTTGTTCCAGTCTTGGGGACCCCGTGGAATCACTTTTGTGGGAAAGTTACTTTTTATCTTTTTATTTTTTTAAAGAAAGTTAAATATAACAAAGAATGTATCACGTGAGTAAAACATTTTTATTTTTGTCTACATAAATGATATTTTGGAATATAAAGATTCATTGGAAAGTTAAAAATATTTCCACATCATAGTATTTTTTTAATAATTTTTAGACATTAAATAAATTAAATTATTTATGACATCATGATGATGTAGTGATTACCTCGTTATTTAATGATTTAAATAAAATAAAAAGATAATGTAAAATCTAAGACCTACACTTGTCAAAGACCTATTGTATGATTATATTTAGAACCCTTATCACCTTATCCTTGAAATACAACAATGTTGGACCTTTAAAATCCGAAACTCATTTTAAAATAAAGTAACATTTTGTAACTTTCCAAGAGTGCCCCTCCTCTCCTCTTATAAAAGGCCCACACCTCTACCTCCTTAACCACACCTCTAAAGCCTTTTTCTTGGCCATCCCCTGCTCATTTTGTCTCCCAACATCCCTATATAACTCTTAGAAGCCTCACTTTGGGCAGAATTCTTCCCAAGTAAGCCTTTGGGCTCAAATCAAAAAGAGTTACCCCATTTAAAGGTAGTGTCTTCTCTTGTGTTCTTATGTTTTATTTTGATTCTCCAACCCCCTAAACTATTTTTATTCATTTATTTTTAACAAATACAGTATCTTTAATATACTAGGATGTTTTTATAATAATAATTCAAGCTAAACTTACACACACCTACATCTAATGGTTAAAGAACATACTGTTTCTGTGGATGGCGAATTTCTGCCTCACGAAACGATGATTGTTCAATATTCTTCTAACACCTTAAAAGGTGGCCATTAAGACGTCACTATATTTATATATAATATTTTTATGTTTTTTTTAAGATTCTGTATTTTTCATTTATGGCATACCTTTATGGCTTCCATTATGGGTATACACGATATCTTCATTTTAGGAAGTGCGGGCTACCGCCCCCTCAAAGTGATTTGATTCGTTAATACCATATGTGGTATGTATAAAGGATAGATTTAATGATATTATATATGATACCATACTGGAATTATAATACTATTATGTATCATTATGTTTTTATTCCATTAAAGTATGAGATATAAATGAAAGTAGCATTCATGTGTACGTACGGCTTACCGTCTCCATGAACGGTGTATTTCATTTCTTATCCCCAAAAGTAATGTACTATTATAAGTACATATATATAATGGATATATATGATTTATGTTACATCTAAATGATGAATATAATTCTGGAATTAAAATATACATATCTCTCATTTAGTTTTAATTCCATTAATATGACATAGAAATGAAAGTAGCGTTCATGTGTACGTACGGCTTACCGTCTCCATGAACGGTGCATTTCATTTATTACCACTAAATGATTATGTAATATTAGAAATGCATGTATATACTGGATATATATTATATATATGGAATCTACATCATGAATATCGTTCTTGAGATAATGGATATTTGACTACGTGAACAACTTGTAAATATAAGAAGTTCATTTTTGACTCAAGTACCAATGAACGTTAAAATGACCGTTATAAACTAAAATAATAACATAGTGTTCATGACATGGTAATAAATGATATAAAAGGAATAATTAACTTGAAAAAGGTTCTTAAGAAAGTATAAATTAACTCAAGTCTATTATTCAAGAGATTAAAGAAGGATCGAGTCAAGTCAGATACGAGGTAAGGGAACTTCTTAACCCAATTTCCGTTATTTGGGTTAATATCCTACTTTCAAATTATGTCATTATATTATTATGTTCTATCTTGTATTTGTACGTTTTTTATGTGTAATTATAGTAAATACACATAATAGATTTATTTTATTTAAAAACAATGATCTTTGTAAGGGACTTCATCTTAATCTCCTTTCATTGAGGCATATTTTGTTTTATACACAACCTTCTTTTATACGGTGTATAAACCCTTTGACTTTTACGTTTATCCAAAAGGAATATTTTTTATACGAAGTGTTTTACTAAACGACAAAAGGGATTTTTTTTGTCCTACGTATGCGGCGATAATGACTTCTCCTCCGCCGTGACCTTTATTTGAGTTTTGGCTTCCTCTACAAGACATACCTTTTTTTAAAAGAAAAATAAATACCATGTTTTACTTTTCTTTTATTTTGGTATTGAAAATGGTTTTCATAATGTTTTTATATCAATGTGTTGTATTGATATCTTGTGATTGAAATGTGGAAATGTTATGTTTCCTTAATGCATGTTCTTTGTGATACGATTATGTTATGGTTCTTGGGATTATTATGAAGACAGGTGGTTCCGTGATAAACTAAGGGCAGGTGAGCCCGATATAGCTCTCCAATGCATTGGGTAACGTGAAGGAGTTAAACATTAAGGTTTCTCTGAAGAGATTTAGGGAATATACTTTGATGGGTATTTTAACGTAACCAAGAGGGTTACTCCCTACATAAGAATGTTATGAATGCCTCAAGTTACCTTTATGTCTTATGATTTCTATGATTTATTCATGATTTTATTAGGTATGTTAAAGTGCCTATGTTTTCTGGGTAAAGTATGATTTAATTCTTATGTATATATGAACTCATGTTTCCTTTCCATATTTTTATAACCCTTATAGAGCTTTTTATGCTAATCCCAAGTTTTTGAAATGATTTTCACAGGTCAAGGGAAAGGTACATGATGTGATGATAGTGTCAAGGAAGTGTCAAGAAAGAATCCATGTTTTATTTTAAATATGTTTCCATTTATGGGAAAAATTAATACTATCTTTTATGTAACCACTTTGTTTAAATGTGGAATGTAATGAAAGTTTTATGATCTAATTCTCTAAAACTCTAAACCGGAAAAGATCCTCAATGTGTAATCTTGTAATAAATCAAGATTAAGTAAGGTTTAAGGCTGGGGCCTTATATAAACACCACCTCCAAATTATATTATAGTAAAGCCATATAATTTATGCCACCATCTATTGATATTTAGGTGCACTTAAGGTATTATTGAATCCCCTCCAAGTGTCATTTTTGTGATCAGGTTATGTTTATTACAAAATGGTATTAGTGTGGTGTTTTGATTTTATTCAATATTTGGGATTTTTGCTTTAGATAGAAGATATGATTTCTACAATTTGGATAGTACATAGTGTGAATGTATAGTAAAAATGGCTTTGTTAGAGACCTATGTTTCTCTGAATGTCCAAGTGTTTGGTTTAGGAAATATATGTAAGGGTGAGTCATTTTTGAAAGTGTAACAATATGAAATTTTGGACGGAGGTTTTAGAGATCGACCAGGATCCACTATTTGTATTATTTTATATAATATATAGACTATTATTATACTATATCATTTTAATTCAATGTATACGACAAATAATATATATATATATAAATGAAAATAATTAATTAAATAACTTCTAATTAAAATATTTACAATATTTCTAAATATAATATCATGTGTTATATAGTAATTTAAAGTCATTGACATATGTGATTTGTTTAAATTTATGATAATTTTTTTATCATTATATTATAGAAATATAAATAATGAAAATTTTATTTTTCATTCATTTTATTTCATAGCTTCCACTAGTCCCATGATTGATGTTTTACTACTAGGAATGTAATGTATAATTAACAAGCTATTAATATCCTAGATAATTCTTCCAATATTATATGTAATATTATTCTATTTAGTAGTATAATTCTCACTATATTTTTTAGTTTATTAGAATACTAAATATCACTTGATAAGTGTTTTATTTCATTGAATGATTGTTTCATCCTTTTCAAAACATGTTTTTTGAATTATTTAATTTTTTTGTTAAGAAAATTAGATAGTTTTTATTTGTAACATTCTACATCAAATATACATATATACATTATTTTCATAATTTAATGATGTTAGTAAATTGGTATAAAATAGATTCAACCATGTTTAATTTTAAATGAGGAGGGTTTTTTAAAAGGAATGGGTCATTCGAAAGGGTTATTTTCTAGTAAATTTATTTCAAGTACTATTTTTTAAATTGAATCATTAAACATGATTATTTAGAAGAATCATGTGTCTTGAAGTGGTAACCCTAAAAAAAATCATTAAATGGATATTTTTGAAACATTGTATAGTAAATATAAAATGTTTTTAATAAAATATAATGTATTGGAAAATGGGTGTAAGATTTTATTTTAAAAGTTGGAACTCTTGGAAGGTTAGTACTAGGTAAAAATGAGATAATAAATTTTTGGTGGATATCATCAATGTGGGTGTAGTTTAATAAGTAATATCTTAGTGATTTTTTAAATCATAAATATCTCTTAGATATCAAAATTATTTTGTTCTATGGTGGGTTATTTTCATTTTAGACATATTGTGTTAGAATTTGTGTAAAAGAGTAAATTATGTATTTGTGATTATGAGTATCCTTCTATCAAGTTTATAATTTTTTTGATACAATAAATCATGATTTGGAGATGTTAAAATGATTTTATATTTTTAGTTTGTTTATTATTAGTTTACCTTGTATAAATTTGAGGTATGTGGATTTGGGGCGATTTGAGTTGGATTCCAGAATCTCACATAATAAGAATTATGAGTCACTTAAGACGTATAAGGATTGGTTAATTGTCAATATACCAATATGGTATTAAAATTTTATGATATTGATATATTTTATTGATTTTGGGGCGATTTCTATTAGTTGTGTCATGTATAACATGTGATGTTTTTTTGGATATTTGGCCATATAGTGACTATAAGAATTTTGAAAATATTTTGTGTTTTTTATTTTCCTAGGATAAATTTCTTTATGGTGGGGATATTTGTAAAATATGTTTCCTCAATATTATGAATAATTATGAAATTTATATAATTGGCTAATAGTAGAGTGGGCTGTTTGAATTTTGGGGATTAGTTGAGAGGTCCTTCTTCTTTTGGGATTTGTATTAGAATTTTGGTGGGTTAGGATAAATTTTAGTTCTTTATATATTCTATGAAGTTTATTTTTATGTTTATAAAGGATGGTTAGAGTTCTCACATGAATAATTTTTAGGAAGATTATATAAGGTATTATATAGGTTCTCAATCAATACCTGGTGTGCTATGTATTAGAGGTATGAATCTTAGGGGTACACCAAATACCCAGTTGCACCATACCCAATACATGATAAGACCAGAATTATTTTAATATATCAAAAGGTTACTTTTTTACTTTTATGTATCTTTTTATTAACCAAAATTTAGGTTTCCATCTGGAATTTGGGCTCTTAGATAATCAAGTGGACCTATTGTATCTATCCCTATGTTCTTAAGTCATCTCATGTAAGATTCCTCAATCAAGGGTGGTACAAGGGGTGTTTTATCTATAAAATCAATGGTAATATTTCCCCTCTAATATCTTCTCTACCTCCCCTCCATTATTCTTTGTTATATTCATTCATTTTTGGGTACTTTGGTGGTGATTTCATTATAACATGGTTAAATCACCTATTACCTCAGGGATTCCTATTTACATATCTATAGGAATCCCTTGAGAATTATTTTCTATTATACTATCATAATTATAGTATAAAAAATGGTTATATATTTTTTAAGGATTTTTATTATTTTTAATTGGAAATAAATTATTATTTTATGAATTTAATTAAGGATTTATGTTGCTATGGTATTTAATAAAATTTATAAGTATTATACCTCATTTTTTATTAAAGCGTTAACCTTTATTAATTTTGTTAAAACTTTTATTGGATCCATTTTCTTATATATTTTTAAAATTATCCATAGGTGTTTTTTCATGATTTTTGGGGCACACCTTGAGGTTTTGAAAGATGTTAATGATTTCCCATGGTTATGGTAGGGGATTCGCAAAAATCATTGTAAATATATAGTCTATTCCTAGGTTGTTCATAACACAATTTTTCCAAGGTAAATAATAAATCCATGATATGAATTTTGGTAATTATGAATGGATGGTTTCTCAATTTATTTATTAATTTACAAAATGGAATAATTTTTATTTTATTTATATAGAAATTATTCATGGGTTAAAAATTATTTATTGTTTATTTAAACCCTGGATTATGGATTTTGTAAAATATTAGCCCCTAGTATAGTAATTAATATTAAAGTGTTACTAGGATCATTTTATATGATGTTTGTATTCTTATTGAAATTTTTTCGCATATATTATTTCATTTTCTTTAAATATTCATGATATTGAAAATTCTAATTGAGTACATAAAAATTGGCATATCTATTTTTTATTAGACTCAACCTTGGAATGGTATGGGGTTCTAATGTGTCACATGAAAAAAGTAGTGTCATTCATGTTTAACCTATTTGTAACTTCTCTTAGAGAAGATTAATGACTCTTATGATTAGAGTTGGAATTGGTGAAAATGTTTTTCCCTAGATTTACATTTCAAGACCATGTAATGTTTTATAATTAAAATAATTATTCATATCATAGTATTAATGATTTATAAATAAAATATCCAAACTTTACCATAGTTTATCATTTCATTAATTTAGAGGTGATGAATGGGAAATCATAGTGGGATGAAATGATATAGTTCCTATAGAATTTCATTTTATCAAACTATGTTGTTTATAATAAAAACCACAAGATTTGATATAAAAAAATGAACTTTACTAATTTTATAAGTATTATTTTTTTAATTAGGTTGTTCAAATATTTTAAAATGGAAATTGGATTTAGAAAAAAAATCTCCTGTATAGGGTATTTCAATTTTATTTTGTTATTAATAAAATATATATTTTAATGTAAACATATTGTTTTTTATCTATATAATAACAGTTTAATGTTTAATGTTTTATTCTGTTATAAATTTATTCCTCAAAAATATTTTATTCCTTAATTGGTGTTTGGGAATGAAAAATTTATTTTGCTCCAATTCACTTACAAAATCTCGTTTAATTGTTTATTATTTTCACTAATTCTGTTTATTGAATTTGAATAATTTTATTCTTTGTCGCTTATATTATTTACCACTAATTATTACTTATGCAACTTTTGAAATGATTAATACCTTACATGTATAGAGTTTAGTGAGCCATGGATGAAACTCTATCTATTTTATATTATTGGTCCAATATGTTATTAAAATAACATGAAGGAGATGTCACACTATAATTTGGGCCATGTATGGATAATGCATCATATAATTTTTTTCAATGATAATATTTTATTTATTTGATTTAACATTTTATAGGCTATTATTATATGAAACATGTAGATTTAATATTCATAAATGATAACTAACATAGTGTAAACAAACATGTCCACCTTTAATGTTTTGAGCATGATGTTGTTTATATGTAATTATCTAATGATAATTTATACTATTTTGATAGATAGAGAGCTTGTTAAGAAGAGTATTTTTGATGTTGTTCATGTGTGTGTATATATATATATATTCAAAGGGTACAACATGATCCAAATTATAAATATGGGATTAACACATAATAAATTAGATTTGTATACCCCACCAACTCCTCATTGGAAAAGACAAGGCCTTTAATCATGCATACACCTTCCCATTTTCATGGGAAGGTATATTTATTCTTTTGAGTTGTTGGACACCATTGGTGAGGATACATATCCATGTTCACTAATACCATTGTTAGAGAGTGTTCATGATGTTTTTATATTCCCAAACGTATAAATATATTCATGATTTAACACAAATATTTTCATAGAAGAAGATCTATATTAAGGAAGATAAAATATTTTTAAAATATATGAGGGAAATTCAAAACAATAAAATAAGGTTTTTCATGGATGAGTTATATCATTAATTATGTAATATTATCATAAGTAATTATGTGGTCATTAGTTCTGATATGATGTGGGATATAACCCAGCACATGAAGATGGTCTGAAATCTTGATAATGTAGAAATGATTGGATAAAATCATATATGTATCGAAGGTTAAACCCCATGGACTTTATATATGGGAAATGTGTGTGTCTAAATGTTCCCAAAAAATGATCCTCTCTTGAAATTAAAATTGGGAGAAAATTATCTCCAAGTTATATTCAACCTTATGAGGAAACAGATTCCGTTAGGGAAGATATTTATCCCTTTTCACTAAAACTATTATTGGAGAGTGTTGTTTATGTTTTCATATTCCCCAAACCAAGAAATATATTCATGATAGAATACAATTTTATCATTAGAGATTGATCTATGTTAAGGAAGACAAAATATTTTTGAAATATATGAGGGATATTTAAAACCACCAAAAGAAGGTTTTAAGGATGAGTTATATCAGTAATGAATGTGTCTTTGATTCATAGTATTTTGGAGAAGATTACATGGAAATCTATATCCCTGAAGAAGGTTAAGTAATTAGATATTTTGTTTTATTATATTAATATTTTAAAAATGAATATTTAATTATGTTTATTTATTTATTTAGCCCATAAATATTGACATATATTGAATAAATAACCCAATAATGAATTTTTTATAAGGGGTTTTGATTGTACGGTCTTCAAAATTCTTATCATTAGTTTTTTTGAAAATTACTTACTGTATTTGGTTTTTCATATTTTTATAGGGCGGTAAGGATGTTACAATGATATTAGAATAACATATTTAGTGTTCTTTTTAAGACTAAATAGAATTTTTATCTTATGTTATTATGTTTATTGGATCATGAGTAGATGAAGGATGTGTAAAAGATTTTTTTTTATATTAGTATGTTTTTTAGAATGATTTTATTATCTTATTTAAAACATATAAATTTGATGATAGGGGAAAATTAGTATTGCACTGTGTAATAAAAATGTAGATTAATTTACACGATAAGAACATTTACTATTTTGAGGTAGTATTATATTTGTTTTATTGTAGTTTACTAAAAATAAATACAAACCTTATTGATGTGTATTCATTTATAAATTTCACTTCTAGAACTCATATTACCCCTTAAAAACTATGTATTTTCGTAGTCTATAATTGAATTAAGTGAAGGGAATTATATGGATATTTGTAGGTTTTCCAATAATATTTATTCATGTTATATTATTGATATAAGAATAAGTTTGAAAATAAATTGTACAAAATTAGAAATATCATTCATTAATTAAAGCATCCTTTTTGCTACATTTGACACTGATTGAACGCTTAAAATAATTCCACATATTAATTGATTCTTTTGATCATCTCATTTTTTGATCCTAGGGTTTACATGTGTGACCGATCAAAGGGATTATTGTTTCCAAGGATAGTACGATACGATTATCCTCTAAAGATGGCCTGATTTTGGACTGTTCAAGTGTTCCTTGAATATATGTTGGCTCCCACTTTCTTCTCGTAAAATGGATGTATGAATTAAATATGAATTGTGATTATCCATCTATGGCGATCACGGTTATATTTCCAAATCGTCAAATTCCCTTAAAAGATCCTTCCAATATTTGTATATTTGGTAATCTTGTAGGGAATTATCTTTGTTTTGATAGTAGAAGTAGAGTAGTGTGTCACCCCATATCACTAAGAGTTTGTGTTGAAATTAATGTGTTTAATCCACCGATTAAATCCTTTTGGGTTGTTTTTTGGAGAGGAATTTCATTATAAGAAATCAATTTTTTTTGAATCTTTGTGTGACTTCTGTCCTAGGTGTAAGAAATTGGGGAATAAGACTGAGGTTTGCCGATGTGGGATCTTGATTCCAAAGAATGTGGGATTGGATGATTTCTAGGTGCAAAAAACCAATGATGGAGGGTGTTTCGACCAATATAGTGATCCTGTCAATTTTTGGGATACATTCAAGGAATTATAGAAACCTTCAATGGCTCTTCCTCTTAAACCAACAATCAGTGATGTTAAGAGTAGACTGAAATGTGTTCAAGGGGGTGTAATCTCTCCAGGTGCAGTGAAGGGTGAGGGTAATGGAGTTTCTTTGGTTGATGAACATACAGATCCCCACTCATATGTGGTTTATGCAGCCTGTAATTAGGTAGTATAGGATAAATCTGTTAAGTTAATTGGCATAAGGGTTTCTTAGGATGCTTGTGTGAAAACTGCGGAGTGGGTGACCTCTTTGGATGTTAATATAGACACGAAGCGAGGGTGTGTCAATATTTATAAGGATTATGAAGTGAATGAGGAAGTACCTACTAGTCACACTACTAGTGAGGTCACTAAATGTGTGAATATTGAGGATACCAATACACAAACTGTTTTTATGGGAAATTATTATTATAGTTAAGAGACTATGAGTCATGATAGGACCAAAAAGATAGTGAATTTAACACCAATGCACAACCCTTTAATTTTCAAGAAGAGATTCATAACATTTTCAAGTACTAAACAACCCCATATTAGTGGGATTATGTTCTTAATGATGGAAGGGTGATAGACACCATCTCCAAATATTTGGATAATGATAAATCCACAGATAAATATATCATTATAAATGGGTAAATGATGATGGTTGATAGTGAGGGCATCATCTATTCCCCCAATGATATGACTGAGGAAGGAAAACTCTAATGCACCAATGACAATGTCTACCAAGTCCTAGTACAATGTGTCAAGAAAATCCAATGCAGATATACTTAATATCTTCAATCAAGATAATTATCAAACTGAATCGGAAACTGTGGATCAGTTTAGTTATGGTAATGATTTGTCATATCATGATTTTTAGTCTTTTCTTATACTGGATGTGGGAAATTATTGTCTTCCCCATATTCTCTCAATGTTATCTTTTTTTTTATTTTTAATAAATGGACAGTATCTTTATTTCTAACTAGACTTTCCTGGTATACTGTAAATTTTTTAATTCCATTTATTTATTGGTTTCTTTCCTATAATAATAATTAATTAATAGAAATTACTAAGTTAAATAAATTATTTAATTTAATTGTTTCTCTATAAATGTTGTTAGTTAATTACTATGGATATTGAAATAATTTATGACTGAATCCTAAAATTGTATATTTTGAAATAAAATAAAATACAATGAATGATTAGTGGTTAATATATTTTCAATTTGATAATGATGGGAGTGATTTATTAAATTATGATATTATAGTTATGATGTTCTCTCTTCTATACCTTTAAATTAAGGTGGAATGTTTTCCCATTATGATTTTTTTAATGAAGATATTAATAAAGATATTGATTTTTTTTCTTATGATGAAATTTATATATTCATATTTAACTATATAATTTGGAATATTCAGATGGTGTTGTTCTGTTTTAAGTATTAAATTAATTGACCCAAAACACATGGTTTGGATTAATTTGAATATGATAAATGATTATTTTAAATTGAGGATATATGAGTTAAATAGTTCTTTAATGAAATAATTAAAAATGATTAATTTAGTATTAGTGAGTAAGATGAGGTATAATGTTACTTAAGTGGGATGTGTGAATATTTTTTTATTATTAAGATATGGGGAATCTATGTTGTAATTATAATTGTCCAAAGTATTTATATGTATAAAGATATAAATTTTTCATAATTTCAAATGTATAGTCCTTTGTATATAGTATTAGTTTTTGTATCTGTGTTGGCATGAACTATTTTTATTTTTTCATTGTATTTTAAAGAAAAGATAGATGGATTTTTTGGTTGTGGTTTTAGAGAATGACGGGTGATCACATATGTCAAAGTGGTAGGGCAAATGAAATATATATGGAAATGATATTTATAAATTATAGAAATGAAATTTATATAAGACATGGGGTAGTGATAAGTAATTTAATTTTATTTTATTTATTAAACATTTTGCAATATATAATTCCCAGATAAATTAGTATGATCTAACTCTATGGACACCTGGGAGTTTGTATGAGAAACCTATCAAGTATATTTATATTCTCTCCCTAATTTTTTTATAATTTATTTTTACAGGAATGGGTTGTAGGTGGCCTCATGAACCACCAAATTTAGTATGTGGATACATGTTTAAAGAAGTATTACAACAATTATATTTTATCCCCACTTATTATAGTTACCCAAGCCTTAACCATACTTTATTTTCAGATTTATAACACAATTTCCCTAAAATAAAACCCAAGGATCTATAGGTATAGTGTATTTGGAGTAATAGAGACATAAAAACCATATATTAAATGTAAAAACATATTCATTTAATACTCCATAATATTCTCCAAAATCCCATAGATATTATTAAATTTCCAAGGATACCCTAGAGAAAATACATTAAAAAGGTGAGATGAAAATCTCGATTATGGAATAAACATAGGAATAAATCATAACATGAGAGTCAAGAGGAATAATCTGATATCATAAATTGAATTATCATAATTGTGAAAAAATTGAAAAAACAAATAAAAGCATCAGATCATGGAATCATAAGAATATTGAAACATCATAAATCATGAAAATAGAAGCATATGTCAATGATAACCCATAATACAACATAATATGAAAGAACCACTATCATAATTCAAGTATTCGTTAGCTAAAAACAATTTCAACATACTGGGTTTAAAATAACCACCCATGCACCATACATAGTGTTCTTAGGACAACCTATTGTGCACCATACATGGTGTGTTTAGAGTAACTTACCATTCACCACATATAGTGTGATTAAGCTAAGCACCCATGAAAAATACATAGTGTTATTAGGATAACCTCCAATGAAACATATATAGTCTACATAGGTTAATTACATGTTCATGATATATTGTGTGCTTAGTATTAATGCCCACGCACTATATAAAGTGTGCTTAGGCTAAACACCCATGCACTATACATAGTGTGATTATGCAAACCACCCATGCATTAGATATGAAATATTATGAGGCATTTGAATCACCCAATTAATTGGATGGATATAAGGGAACCAACAACAACAACATAGTCTAACCTTAATCATAATATTGTGTGTTTAGGCTAACCACCCATGCATCATACATGGTATCTTATGAGACAATAAAATTACATAATGAATTAGAGGGATAAAAGAGACCCATCTATCAAAACATAAGCTAACTCCATCATAATATATTCATTATAATGTGTCACACAAAAGCAAAAAAGAAACCATACATAAATGATAACAATGATAAAACCCATGAGAAGAAAGTGGGTTTCACAATCTTGTCATATGGAATAAATGAAGGCTATATCACATGGATTCACAGGATATGATGAAAAAAAATTCTTTTGGAAGATAATTTTTTATTCAAAAGAAACATAGTTCCTTAACAAAAGTATTAATTTTATAAAATAACTCTCAAAAAAATGTGAATAAGTAAGAAAAAAAATATCATAGTTAATGTTTTTCAAAATATGCGATGAAAACTTAATTTAAGAAAAGAGAAAAAAATTATTTTAAAATAATAATTGAACTAATTTTTTTTTCATTAAATAAATAATTGTTTTAGAAAAAAATAAATGGATAAAAAATTTAATTGAGGTTGATACTTTACATGGTTGTAGACAAATAGATTTTACCTTACAAATCCAGTTAATATAAACAAGAACAATTTGTAGGGAACTTAAAAATGTACTTCACCTAATAAAAGAAGGAAAATTAAACTAGTTTTATATTTAAATATAACACAAATATATAATATCTATGATATAATTGAGAAGAAGATAAATGAAATATGGGAAAAAATAAAGAGAATGTATATCTAAAAGGTAACGAGGATGGTTCATAGGATCCATTAATGATTGAGAAACATTCAAATAAAGACCCCTTGAAAGATAGAGATCTTGAATTTGAAGATAAAATAACGTGAATAATGATATTACATGATATTTTATATAAAATTGGTATTATATACACAATTTATGATAAATTAGGTGCATTAAATATCGTGTGTCTAAGGAAGAAGTTTTATAGGTGAAACCCTTACGATATAAGTTGTTATCAAATAAAAAGTCATTATTAGATTGAAAATCATATGTTTCTCTAAATACCATGAAATAAATAATTTATTATGAAAAAATAAATTCTTTTTTTGTATATAAACCATATAATTATGAAACTGATTCATAATATTAAAACATGTATCAATGAAGTGAAATTGTGATGCAACCTGTTTATATTAAGTTTTTTTGTATCAAATGTCATTTGAAAATTTAAAATCATATTGTTATGTAAATACCATGAATTGGATACTTTAGTATTCTCAAATACATTATTGGGATGTATATTCACTATATAATTTAGAAATTCATATATAAGATTAAAACATGTCTCAATGAAGATAAACTGAGATAAAAACATTATGGTTCAAGAAATTGTTGAATCTAAAGTCAGTGGAATCATGAAAATAACAAGGTTTTATAAATACAATAAATAACCACATTTAGTATTACAATATAATTTAATTGATTGCATAAACACCAAAGAAATAATAAATTCATTCATAACATTAATCCATGTTTCATTAAAGAGAAATTGAGACTAAAACATTACGTTTTGAAATATAATTATAAACAATCAATTAAATTCTTTAATAGTAAAATTAGGTTCATCAGATATATAAAAAATAACCATATTAATTTATATTTAAAATTATATGGTCTTTTCATTATTCTATGGAATTTATTTTTAATATTATCTTCCCTTACATGGGTTATACGAGGTTGTTTTGTAAATTTGCTCGTCACACTTTCAAGTTGCTTAACATTATTAAAAGTTTTATAAAATAACCTATTGGTCCCAATAATTTTTTAGGGTTATGAAATTTATTAAACCTTTATAAAAATACTTATACTATTTCAATGGTTTTACTAAAATATATCCAAATTTAAAATGGTACTTCGATAAGTCTGTTTAAGGCGGGTAATGTTACCATAACTATTTTTTTTATTTTTATTACTTATGTATTGTCAGAAATTATCAGTATATAATATTAATATGGTGGAAAATATAATATTACTAAATTAAATAACCTTTTTGAAACTACCATTTACAGAAGTGATGGAAAATTGAACATGTCGATCATGGATGTGGTAGTTTGCAGAAAAAAATGATAATAATTTCCTTTTTTAATAATTCTAGAGGAAAGTATAAAATGGATTTTACATTTTTACAATATCATTTTAGAATATTAAAATTTATTTTTTTGTCATACCTTTTGGTATAAAGGGTAATTAAAGGATGTAGAAAAATAAAATAACTCACAATAGTTGATTTGAGTGTACTAACTTTCCCATTCATTTTTCCCTTGGGTAACCCCTTAAGACTCTTTATCCTAGTATTTTATATGAGACATAAGATTATAAAGAATTAAGAGGTTTTTTATGATATAATAGGGTAGATTTTTTCTTGAGGTATTGTTTGTTAATTGGTGGTGAAATGGGTAGGAGTTGGCCTTCTTTTTATACATGAAGAAGAGGGTAGTTTTGTAAAAACTCATTATTTCTCAATGATATGAGTCCAGGATTCAAGGAAAAAGGATAAAAAAATTGATTTTTTATCTCTTTTATAGAGAAAATTATTATAATCATTCAAAAATTAAATATTGTACATGAATTTCATGGGTTATATCCACTTGTAAAAGGATGAAACCATTTTTTCCTTAATTTACCTTTCCAATGTAACTCCACTTTCCCCCATGGAATATAATTCTAATAGAAACATTTTAAATATTAATTATTAAATTATTTAGACATTATTATTTTAAACATTTAAATAATTTTATAAAATAAAATTTCCTTGATTTTATAAAAATTAATTTTAGTATTGGCACATATATCGTGTAAAAACACATTTTTCAAAAAAAGTGTATTTTTATCATAAGATTCATGTTTAGGATAAAATTATAAATGTTACTAATTTTGTTGAAAATTAAATTTTCATAATTACTAAAAATTTAATTAAATAAAATTAATCTAATTGGAAAGTATAATTCAGTCATATGAAAGTTTTATTAATAGAAACAGACGAAAATTAGTTTCCTTGAAACAGTACACACATTTTCTAATATTTTAAACATGGGTTTTATATATCAAAATAGAATAATAAAAAAATAAATTTAAATTTAAAAAATAAATTTTCTATTTTAAAAATTCTTTCAAAAACATCCAAGATAATGTTTTATAATAGTCTCGTAAACCTAAGAGTATTAGTGAAATATTTATTTTTCACTATTCACCTGAAAATCAGTTATTTTATAAAAAAATCCCAAAAAATTAATAATAATCTCATTTTCAATATAAGAATAAAAAATGGATATTTTTTAATTATATTATATTAATATAAGTGATACATATTATTTTTATACATCATTGTTTAAAATGCCTTAAAATGATTTTCTGATCATATACCTTAAGTTTTAAAATATCATGTATGAGTTTGTAAATTAATTTTTTTAAAGAAACTATTAATTAACATATAAAAGAAATAATTGGTCTTATTATAAGGTTTCCTGAATTTAAAATTCATACTTATGTATTAACATGTTTATAAAAATAATGTTATTTAAAGAAACTGTATTTTTCATTTTTCAATTAAAAATATATATTTTTAGAAAAAAAATAAGCATTAAAATAATATTGAATTTCTAAAATCATAATTGAATTTAATTATGTGAAATTAAAATTCAAATATTTTAAAGTTTTAACTTGTAATTAAAATTATAAAATACAACATGAAATTATTTTTATTGGAAAATCAATTTTTAAAATATTAGTTGGCCCAATTTTTATATCTAATAAAACCCTAATAAATCTATATTCAATCATTGGATATAATATTGTATTAAAATATACATTTGATAATAATATACTCAGTTTTAATTAATTACAAAGTAAAGTTAATAAAAATATATATTCTTAAACACAATAGAAAATTTAGTAAATTTGGATAAAATAACATTTATATAGACATATATATTAATATATTTCATAATTTAGTTACTCTTAATCATACCTACTAATTTAATTGTTTGGATATAATAGTATAAAAATAATTTATTGTTGGTTTAGTGTTTTACGTGGAGAAAGATATTGAACATATTTGGATTAATTCAGGAAAAAATATATTGATATCCCAGGTTGTTACAGTTATTCTATTTAGAAGTATATTTGAATATAAAATATAACAATGAATTTTTTGGGGAATCCTCATGATGGGGAAATGATAGTATGATGATTACAGGGAAGTCTGTCCATCTCTGCGAATGACATACTTTGGTTAAATGAGTTGGTTCCAGGTTCACCACCCACTAGTTTTATCATAAAGAGGGTGCATTTGTCATAATTTTTAATGGAAACACCCAAGGGTTCCACATCTATAAATAGGTATATACCTACTTTACAATGAGAAGTGGTCATCTGGGGTTCCAGAATCAATACCACATAAGAACTCACATTGGTTGAGAGCATGGGAGGTCGGGCTCATAACACCCATTTTTGGAGAATTTTTTCCTACTATAGAACTCTCTTAGAGATTTTTGATATATTCATGATTCTCTTCCAAATCTCTATAAGGAACCAGTAACCCTAAAAAATTATCATTGGTTGAACCATTTCCCAATCCAGATAAAAAATCATATTCCATAAAAAAATGACTATATATTAAGTCTATTTTATACATGAATGTAAATATTTTGGGGACTTAATCTTTATGTATTTGATGTTCTTCATCTATCTCCTCCAATTTTTAGCTGCTTATATGTTGAAGACATATATCCAAGTGATTTGGAATTTACTTACACATAGAAAAGAGTTTAATATATCAAGGATATGATTGATCCTAAATGATGAATCCTACATATTATGTTTATAGAAAGAATCAAATTCCATGTAGTTCATTGAAACCATGCAGTTTAATATCATATAGAAAGAGAATATGTGTGGTTATTGAAGCACCGAGTATTTGATATTGAGTCTCTTGGAGATTTCCTATGTATCTTGGTTATGGATAGAATCAACTTTATCATTGTTTGATCACACCCTTAAGCCTAGCCCCAATGTATATATCCTTATTTGGATGGATTCATATCATTCCATTCTTGTGGGATTAAACATTTAGTTTTCCATGGCTGGTGAAGATTCATGATGGGAATGATATGTCCATTGAAAATCCCTAATCCCATGTGAGCCATGCTCGGTGTGAGATTCCAGGGATAACAAGTAGTCAGTATCATTTTAAATGGATGATGCACTTAAATCATGAGACATCCCTTGTTTAGGTTTAATATAGAGATTAGATAATTGGAATGAATCATATGCATCTTGGTTATGGATGTAATTAGAGTCATCGTAGTTCATTTCACTTATAAGTCTGCCGAGGGATGATGTTGAATGATCAAACCATGAGAATGATAGGGTCTCTATGAGTGAAATGTTAAATACATAATGGGACTTACACTTAAGTGGATTCTCATATAAGCTTAGGACTTAAGAAGGTGTTCTATGTATCTTGGTTATTGTAGGACACAAATTTATTAGATTTCAGTAGGTCATGGATTACACACCAGGGTGTACTTTGTATATATGTAGTGAACATATCATATTATGAAACTGATTGGGGATTTAACATTAAGGTTTTCTAGGTATGCGAGACATATAATATTATGTTGCTGATTGGTGCTTGTAGACTAACTTTACCGTAGTATGAGGGACAGATCATATTATGCCACTAATTGGGGCTTACACAATAAGGTTTCCCTAGTATGGAGGTAATATCATGTTATACCACTATTTGGGGATTACACACTGTGTTTTTCTTGTTATTCGATACATATCATGTTATGCATACTAATTGGGTATTATATATTGAGGTTGCCCTAGTATGTGCACTGGATAATTTTATCATGTCTAGGGATGTATTCATGACCTGGATTGCTTGTCTTCCTTACATGCATTGATTTTATACCTAAAATGCCCTGATTGTCTACTTGACATATAGAGGGATATCTTCCTAACATTTACAAATAAAATCACATGATCCAGTTGACTTTTCAAAGGGACATGACCTAATTTAGAAGTCATGTACGAAGGACATCACATGAACAAGGCTTACTTGTCTGGTGGACTTTAGAAGACATGGATAGCTTACATGGATGTTATTGTATGATCTTTTATGACATGCTTGTAGATCCTCGCATGATAAAACTAACTTTCTCTAGTGTCATCATGAAAGCTAGATGATACAATTGGAGGGTTTCACGAGATTCAGTGTGACATTTTTGGAGGGTGATGCAAGTCTTGGATGACTTTCCCAGGTGTCATTGTGAATTCCAGATGTCTTTTCTAGAGGATGTTTCAAGATCTAGCTGGCTGATCTAGGGTTCCATCATGAGATCTAGATAGATTTTCTAAAAGATATCATGAGATCTAGCTGACATACCCTGGTGTCATTATGAGATTCAACTGACATATACTGGTGCTTCCATATGGATTGGGTGACACGACTGAAGGATATATGAATATATCAATAATAAGGGTAATGCATTCCATTATTCAAATCTATTCCTTGGAGTCCAATCAGAGGTTAGTACTCATAGGAAATAATAATTTCCATATATCACATAATAAAGATTCATTTATTCATTATAACTACTTTGAGGAAAATTGATTTTACATATAGTATTGTTATAATAATCCTCAAACTGTTATACAATATTAGGTTTTATATCTAGTTTAGAATCATCATAGATGTAATGTGTTTCATATATGGATACTATGATAAATATTATGATATCCATAAATATAAAACCATTATATATTATAAGGAATAAATAAATTTAAACCACCCATGTTCTGTGATAAACGCGATACGATTTAATTAGAGCATAAAATATGTTGATAGAGTATCCATAATTATTTAGAAAGGTTTTATGATAAATTAAATCAGAAAAAAATATATCAATCATGAAAAGATCATATGTAATATTTTTATATATTATATTTTTATGTATTATGTATAAATATAGTCAATTTATAACAGTAGATAATTATGGGTTTAGTCGACCTCCAAGACCTTACATGGAGCTTGAGGTATTTCATATACAATTAAACATATTTTTATAACTCTACCATCTCTAATTGTGGGTTTTTTGTTTCTATAAATAAATTATCTTAAGATCTCATTTAAAATAATTTTGTAAATTTTATGTATATATATTAAAAATATAATTAATATTGATGTTTTAATGGATATGAAATTGATGGATGAATTAATATTTTTTTAAAAATTCATTGATTTTGTGAAATTGATATACTTATTAAAATTATAAGGTGATTTTTATAAGATACCCTCAATTAAAATATAATGTTGAGGAAACCATAAAATTTTCATATATATCTAGGCCATGACCAGTTAAATGAGTGAGGCATGTTGATTTAATAATACATTATCATTTATTTATATGACATGTTTGTCAAGAGTTTTCCATAGTAAACATTAGGTAAACATATGATAAAGTACCCCAATATAAATGTTATAGAAATGATTTAGTTAATGATTAATAATATGAATTAGGGAAGACTATTTTATAGTGAATAGTATATTTGCTTCTTTGGATGAAAACTATAAATTTTTATCATAAGAAAACTTGTGTCTTTAATTCTTATGAATGTGTTAATTTCGTTTTTGTTTGTTTTTATCATTCCTTATCACTATTCTATGACAGCATAGTATGAAAATTGGACTTGAGTGGACCCAACATAAATTTATTTGATCCCAAAATTAATACATTGATTCAAAAGTATTATGGATTATTTGCATACAATTATGTTTGTTATTTAATAAGAAATAATAAGAATATAAGTGAATAATATTTGGGTATTTGGATGTAGAGTATTAATTAATTTATAATGGAAAAAATATAGTAAAAAATTTACAATGATCTAAATAAGACATGTTCAAATTTAATATAGAAATTATAGTGAACTTTCAACCATAGGACTAAGAATTTATGGGATATAAGAATGATAGAAATAATTTTTTTATTATATTATTATTGGATTCATGGTGGTGACATGAAATAATGTTATTGAAATGGAATTCCAAGAGATGATGAAATGGAACATTAGAGGGTTTATCTGAGAATATCTAGTTTTAGATAGATATATTGACATAAATGAGGGATTTAATTTGTGATATTATGAGAGAAAATAATTGCTGGTTTTTGTGGGAGTTATAGAAAAATAATTTACCCTTTTATCTTCCTCTAACTATCCCTCACTCTCCATTCGAAAAAATAGAACCTTTAAATTATATTTTCATTGGAGGAATATTATGGAGATAAAATTTGTCACTCACTACCTTCACACAGAAAAAACTTAATTTTCATGTTTTTCATAGTAGTAGTGTTAACAATGAACGTAGACCGATGAATAGATATACAGTTGTTGATAAACACCAATGATATATGGATTATAATGTTTTGATTTAGTCATTATTCAATACGTAAGATTATATTATTCTAAACGAGATTCACCAATGATTAATGTGATTAAATATTCAAAATGAAGAAAAATAAAATATTAAAAAATAATTTAAATTGAATATAGTATTACTTTCCTCTTGTGGAGAAAATAATTGAAAATGAATTTATTTTCTCAATATTTTTTTACAAGAAACTAATTATTTTATAATTTATATTTTTAACGACCCGTCCCCTGGGGCCCGTGCCGTGACTAAACCAAGCCCGCCTTCCATAGGCCAAAGGTTGGTGACTAGCACCAAAGGCGCAATTCCCTAAAACTAGGAAGACATTGCCTTTATAGCCTATAAACACACACAACAGAGCACATAGATGGATACAAAACACTAAGTAAACTATATATCAAAAGAGAGCTAAAAATTAAAAGGGGCTGGAAATACAAGACCAACTGTAAAGTATAAGAAACTGGATGCACAAGTACAACTGAAGAAAGAAAAAACAGATACTGGGTCATCCTATTGGATTCCTATTTCAAGGGTAGGTATAGATATCCTTTTCAGCACTCCACGTCTTTCAGTCTTCTTCTTGTACTGACTCTTTGTAAGGTCCACCTCCGGGTTCCATCCAGTCCTGGTACTGTATGCCTCAGTTAGCACTATCTTTCATCTGCATCTAGCACAATAAGGTGCCGGCATAGCCCATGTAGGGGTGAGTAAAAAAATACTTAGTAGGGACCCTGATACCCTCAAGGTATCACAAATCAACCATGGATAAACCACAAATCTAAGAATCAAGGTATAACCCTACTTAGGTAAATTCCCATAAATATATGTAAGTTATTAAGTAATCTGTCTCAATCACGAGGAGAACACAAAAGTACTAACTCAGATCAACCAGGATTTGATTCACATTATCGAAACCACGACTGCTGGAGAACTCCTCCTCTGTCGAGTACAGTGGGCCTGCCGCGACACCAAGCGCGCTTCCCACTAACCTTGGACTACTGAGGTAGTCCTCCTCTTGAGTACCATGGGTCTGCTATGTCACACAGAGCCGATCCCCACCGCGGGTCTGCCGCCACACCAAGGCGCTCCCCCTCATAGCCTGTAGTGGTACTCCTCCTATCAAGTACCGTGGGTCTGCCGCATCACACAGATCGCGCTCCTCAACCATGGGTTTGCCACTACAACCAGGTGCTCCCCACTGGGCTAGTAGAGTCTCTCCGAGTCAAATGGTCAGCAGTCATCAGGTCTTATCCAGCTACTAGGTATCCGCACTCTGCTCACACATCAATGGGAGGATCCACTCCACGAGCTACTGGTCGATACTCCAACTATCACTAAGTCCCATGAAGAAGTGTCTCAAAGGTACGCCACATCATAGTGGTCTCAACGCAACAGACGACGTGTCATTCAGATGCCCGGTCTTTGAGTTATTAGCTTTTTAGTCCTAGGGGTCTGGTTGGATTCGTGCTCGATCCAACCCGAAAGTATCCCATCTCAATCCAAAACATAGGTGGAGTATAAACAAAGGGACTGTCTCCCTCCAAAGTTTCTAGCGCCGTTAACATTTCTTCAAGCGGACGTCCGATGCCAAAGATAAGACCAAAAGAAAGTAAAGGGCCATAATGGACTCGGGTCCGGTCCGACCTCGTCTTGGCCGAACCGGTTTGGGTCGACCCGAACTGTAACACCCCGATATTTTATGAAAAATATTCTTTTAATTTCATTAATGTATTTTGCTACACCAAGATTACCTTGCGCAATACGCAACACCGTATTAGATTGTAGTATACACAACACTATTCTTGGATCGTGTTACACACAATTTTGATAATAGTTATTCTACGCAACATTGAGTATATATATATATATATTCAATGTATAAATGAAGTATGGTTTGATTCTGTTATACGAAACAACAAAGGATTCTTGTGCAACACGCAACCCTGACTTGGCTTGCATTACACGCAATCACGACCTTCCTCAATAGTGTGTGTTGTACGCAATACTGGGTTTTACTAAACAAAGATATATTATTATAATATTGTTATGAACTAGCCGTTATGAATAGTGTTAACTAAATTTTAAATTTTATAACATTATTATTCATCTTACACATTTCTAGAACATGGTATAAGAACAAAATAAAATTTTCGGGTAAAATAAGTATTTTACAAAAAATACAGTTTTGCCGCCTTTTGATGGCTTACCCACTTTAAATCTAGTTTTGACATGTTTATATGTTCAATTTGAAAAAATAAAATTCTTATTTTGAATCAGGATATAAAAATTTACATGAGATAAAGTTTTGATATTTTTCTGATAACTTTCATATTTTAATGAATAGTAAAAACACGCTATATTTTATTTAAAAACAATTTTTTTCATCGTAATATCTTATGGGGTTAAATTATAATATTGAATGGTTTTAATGTATAAATAGAATATATTTTAACCATTTAATATAATTTATGTCATTATCATTGATTTTACCTTGAATTCGTAGGTTAAATCAATTCAATCTTTTGCAATGTTTTAAAGAAAAACCCATTTTCTTTCGACAACGGGATTAATTTTAATTTAATTTCTGAAACTTTTGTGTATTGAATTTGGAAAAATGGATTCCATATTTGGAATTAGTGGATCCAAATTATATTAATAAGCTACTTTTTATTTTTGGGAATTATGAATAGTAACTACGGTAAATTTTATTTACCATAGTTAAAGGTAAATCGGGTAATTAAGGGTAAATATAATATTTTAAAATTACCCTAACAAATTTAAAAATCCTATTGGATGACTAAAAGGAGACCCATATCATCTAAGGGTCAGATTAGATTCATTTAATTAAATTTTGTCAATGAAAATAATTTAATTATTATAAAAACCAAAGAATGTGACAACATGTCACTTTCTTAAATATTATAAGTATAATAATTTTAATCCAGTGATAAACTTCATGAAACATCGAACATGAATAGTCTCCAGAAATCTAATACAATTATCTACATCATAGGAATTTATTTAGAATTTTTAGGGATTAAATAATTATCATTTATTATGATACAAAGATGATGTAGTAATTATCTTATTAATGAAATATTGATATAATTGATGTTATAAATGCACAAATAAATGTAATTTGATACTTTTTATGAATTAAATTAATTTTATCGGTTAATATGACATGTTATTGTTGATATAAGTAACTTGTTTCGAACTTATCATTCTGTTATGAATTTCATAAAAATCATGTACCAAATAGTGTCAAAATTGACATAAATTAGTTTATAAAACAAATATTGTATTATTAATTGTTATTTAATTCCTAAAAATCTAAGGTTCGGCCAAATTACTTAGATAAGGATAGATATATTAATAATAAACATCTTGGGGTTAGTTTGGCTTGTTATGGTTTGTTTATTAACCATATAGTGTAAAAAATCAAAAAGACACGGTAAAAGTTAAATTATTTAACTTAGAGTTAAATCTAATTGATAAGGTTAAAATAATAACCTAAACTTGTCTAAATCCTATTTTATGAGAGGATTTAGATCCATCCCCACTTTATCTTAGAAATAAGACCCTTTGTAACCATTATAAACCGAATTTGAACTTAATATAAAATAATATTTTGAGATTTTCCTAAGGTGCCCCTCTCCTCCCTTATAAAAGGGCACCTCCTCCCTCTCCTCCTCACACCAATTTGAGCATTCAAGCTCAGAAAAACCCTGAAAAAATCTCTTCTCCACTTCCCTAGTATCATCCTAGAGGTCCTGGTTATCTTCAAAGACCATCCTTAGTTCTTTAAGTGGAGGTTAAGTGAAGACACGTCAAAAAGAGGTAATATCCATTACCGATCTTTTTCAATTTCTTTCTTCTTCAACATCTTCTTATTTAGATGTTTCATGATAAATTAATAACATAAGTATTTCTTATAAACTGATATGTTATTATAAATATAAAACAGCTCTAATTAACCTTCTATCCATCCTACAGAAAAAGGAAATCACCGCGCGTGCGTACGTACGGAATACCGTCTCCACGCCGTGGTGTAATCTATTTTCCGCCACCATCTTAATTGGATGGGTATAATGGTGTAATGAGTAACTATATATGATTATTATAGAGTGATATTGATACTTAAATAGTATACATACACATCAACATAATTCCACGACCATGGGAACGATATCATCGCTCGTGCGTACATACGGACTACCGTCTCCACGACGCGATGAGATTCATTATCAATGTTAACCATTCCAGAATGATTATAAAGTATATATAATGAATAATAATGAAATATATGACATGGTAAATCTACTGGATTTATGTATATATATATGTCATCTACTTACTTCCATTCAAGAAAATAAGGAAAGGAAAACAACGTTCATGCGTACGTACGGACTACCGTCTCCATGAACGGTGTGTTTCAATTCATTTATCTATATTATATATATATATATACTGAATATATATGATATATAAATCATATTTTATATTCTGGAAGTAATTAAATCATGATATAAGTAATAATAATGTCAAGAACAACAAGTCCAAACACCTACGATAAATGAAATGATTTTACCCAAAACGCTTCTTTAACATGGAATTTACAAAAGAACGGGTAATATAAAGTCATAAGTTAACCATATATGATATCATAACAATGAATATGATTCTGTAATAAGTTAATGACATTATTTAAATCATTATACAGGCAGTTCGGATACGTACAAAGCATATCAGACATAAGGTAAGGGAAATATCACAATCTCATTTTTATCCGAGATTGTTTATACTTCGGTATTTACTGGGGTGTATTTTATCATCCACATCCATGTTTCCTCAATATGTAATATTATTTCCATCCATATACAATTTTTTAAATCCAATTTTACCCTTTGGTGAGTTTTTAGTAAAATATATGAAAGGAATCTTTTGTCGTTTTTCGTACGAGGTACTTTTTGACTTTTCCGACAAAAGTATGAGAATAATGTTTTTTAAATTATACGGCGTGAATGGATTTTTAAAAAATTATTCCCAAAAAGCTTCCTTTACAAGTTTTCAAGATTATTTTTAATCAACTTCTTTTAGTTGAGAATTGTATGACATGTTAAGAAAGGAAAAGTGTTTTTGAAGTAGAAAGGATATTTTCTTCAAGAATGGAGTTCAAGTGTTTTATCAAAATTATTTTCCATCTAAGATAATATAGGGATCTGTTTCTATCCCTATTATTACATTGATTTGATTATGTTGTGATGAAATTATTTTTATGAATTCCTTTATCTTATATGAATTGTTTTATGATGTCATGATGTTTAAGATTCCCATTTGTATTACATGGGTTATGGAATGATGTATGATTTATGATTTTTTGGAACACATAAGAATGGTATCATTATGAGATGGGTGGGACCTATATCTCCCTCCAATGCATTGGGTAAAGATTTTATATCTCATGAGATAGACATGGCTAGAATGGTAGGTTATACTGGTTCAGTGAAACAGGACCGAAACGAGGGTGACTCGGTTCATAAATGGACTTTGTCCACTAAGATAGTCTTGGAAATGAGTCTTGAATAATAAGATATGATTCTCTATGATTATGTGTGTATGCCACAAATTTTCATGTTTTAAGTTATGATTATTGGGATTTCATTTCACTACTATGATTTACCCCTTGTTATGATATTATGATCTCTTTTGCAGGTTAAGATTTCCAAAATGTTATGTTCTTATGAATATGATGTGATTGATTTTTATTTTGTTTACCCTTACTGAGAATTTGAGCTCACCCTTTTATGTTTTTGTTTTCCCCAGGATATAAAGAAAGGTTTTAGGTAAAAAAAAGATAGATTTTTATGGGAGATGTTGAATATCTTTCACCATGATTAGAAGATTATATTCCGAGTTTCCAAAGACACTAAACTATTACGGTCCTTGTGTGTGTGTTTTTGTTATGTACTAAGTATTCCGCAAAATTAATGTAATGTCCATGTACATTAAGCTTCGGTTCTCTACAGGAACCGTTGGGCGGGCCGACCCATTGGGTTCGGCCCGTCATTCTGGGCCCAACCCAGAAGGCCGTGAGGGCCGCGGGGAGCTGAGAGGGCGCGAACCGTCCGCGAGGGCGTAGACCGCCCGTGGGTTGGCATGAGGGCGGCTCGGCCCAGAGGGCGTCGTGGGGGGCCAGCTCGGGGCGGCTCGGCCCCGGGCAGGGGTGGCGTGGCTGGGGTCGGGAGGCCGGCTTGGCCGAGGCATCACGAGGGGTGGGGGAGGCCAGCTTGACCGGGGCACCACGAGGGCGCGAGAGGCCGGCTTGGACGGGACGCTGCGAGGGCGTGGGAGGCTGGCTCGAACAGGGCATTGCGAGGGCGCAGGAGGCCGACACAGCTGGGGTTGTGCGAGTCCGCAGGAGGCCGGTTTAGCCGGGGCACCGCGAGGGCACGGGAGGCTTGCCCGGATGGGGTGCTGCGAGGGTGCAGTTGTCCAGCTCGGACGGGGCGCCGTGAGGGGATTAGGAGGTCGGTGGCTGGCAGGACTGGGGTGGATTGGGAGGGCACCATGAAGTCGGCTCGGCTGGGAGGCGTGGGCGGCCAGGAGCCGAGGCGCGGTGCGGCCAAGGTGCGGCACAGATCGTGTTGGTTTGGCTGGCGAGGGGCGCGGCCGGCGCGCGGCGCGTCCAACGCGAGGCGAAAGCCTACGGGTGGCGCGGTTCAGCCTGGGGTGGTAGAGGCATTTCAGCCAGAGCACCGAAGCAACGCGAGGGCGGCGCGGGTTACGAAGGCTATGGGTAGTGTGGTCGTTGCCTTCGTTGCCTTCATCACCTTCAATGCTGTTGTCGCCTTCCTCCGTTTCGAAGAACACCACAAATCGACATGAGGGTTACATAGAGGATGGGACATGTTAGTTTGGCCCACACTCTCCCCATTAGAGTGGTAGCATGAGGTTTACCAAGAACATAAACAAGAGAGAGCACAGAAGATATTTTCAATTCCCATAATCCCTTGTTAATTTCTATTCCCAATCCCACAAAGGAAAAAGAGGGGAGAACATGGGACGTGTTAATCAAATAATAAACACACCCCTACCTTGTTCGTTGTTCGTCGACAGAGTCACGGGGACAAATACCGAGTTGTCTTCGTTCGTTATGTCTGCCAAACACCTCCAATCCCGAGCTCGTGCATCGATTCGTTGATGACGAAGAGGAGGTATAGTCGGCCATCGAAGACGTCCCACGTCGGTTGCCTCTGCAAGGTTCTTATGAGGAATAAGTGGATGACGCTCCTCACCGGCATCCTTCAAAGAAGAACACATTCTTCAAGGATTAACACATTCTCATTGGGGAGCATAATCCTCCACGTGTTGGGAATCACGTCACTTTACCGGCAGTTCGTTGCTTGTTGAAATCGTCCCAAATACTCCTCCCAAACTCCATATTTATAGGAGATGGGGGGAGGTACGTTACGATCATTGGAATTTGTGATGGTTCATTTATTATGAACCTTCCTAAATTCCAACGACACTGTTACTTAATTTAAAAAAGGGGCAAGCCAATTAATTTACGTTGGAACAAAATAATGGTGGTGCGTTGGAATAATTAAAATGGAGGAAGCTCAAGAGGGTTATCCACATTAAAGTGGGGAATTGATAGGTTTCCTATCCCCCATTAATAGGGGCCAAGTGGTCCCCACCACAATAACCTCTCATGGGAGGTTAAGGTGTGGTGCTCCTCACCACCATAACCTCTCCTGGGAGGTTAATGTCTGGTGGTCCTCACTATTAATCTCTACATGGATGTTTTAACAAACAACATAGAAATAAAGTTACACAACTTTATTTTTATTCACAAAAAATCCAAAAACTATCATTCACTCTCGACCCACTACCGTCGAGGTGAAAGTATCATTAAGAGAATACCAGAACTACGAGTTCAACGGTACCCTCAGTTTTCAATTCTGATCACTGGCTCAAAAGTTACAAAATTCCATTTGCGCGTTTACTGAACGTACCGAAAAAAGTTCAAGAAATTATTATCAGTCACCCTTAACCTGAACTGGTCAAGGTTAGGATCTTCTTAGGTGAAACACTCCCCAAAAAACCCAACATTACTATAATATTTTCAATCCGAGGTACCTTTTAGAAGTTATGATATTTAAAATAAAATAATTTTCACTTAATTATTTTATTTGCGTCCAAAAACTAACTTTCTCTGGTTGCCCATGCCGGCCAAAGTTAGCATTTTCTTAAATAAATAATACCCTCACATGTTCATCGGTAGTCTCAGATTTTTAATATGAGTTACCATTTTGGAGTTATAAGCATTTGAAAAATAAAATAATTTATTTAATTATTTTATTTACGATTATTCCATTTTTGGGGTTTCTCACAGGAGGGCCGCACCGACTAATATTAAGTCACTTCTAGGGTAAACCCACCATCCTGAGCACAACGGTGCCCTCTAATTTTGGATTGGAGTAAATTTTTAAGAGTTATTCCACTTTTTCAGTAAAACTGCTTACATGCATTAACTTAAGCTTAACAAAACTTCGACGGAGCATTCCAGGCACTCCGGGCCTCAGAATTGTGCACCGTCAGATTTTGCGGACTCGTAAAATTCCCATATATTTTAAAAAAATTACACGGATATTCTTGTTCTTTACATTCTCCCCACCTCAGGGTTCTATGTCCTCATAAGCCACAACTGAATCTATGAGAACAAGTGGGGGTACTGGGCATGCATCTGAGCCTCCCGCTCCCATGTGCTCTCCTGGAGGTTTTCGTACTACCAGAAAACATGCACCAATGGTATCGACCATCCACAAAGGACTCAATCCTTTCAATCCTCAATCTCTACTGGAAACCTCATTAATGTCGCCCCATTGTCGACGTCAAGCTCGCCATGGTTGATGATGTGGGAAGGTTCATGCACGTATCATCCCAGTTGGGATACATGGAAGACATCATGCTCCCAGTGTAACTAAGGTGGAAGAGATAAGCAGTAATACACCTCGCCAACTATGCTGAGGACCTGAAAAGGTCCAATGAACCTCAAAGATAACTTTCCGCCTCAGCCAAATCTCTGCAAAACTCATCGAGGTGTGACCCGTAAAAAGACGTGGTTTCCATACTCGAACTCCATAGGTCTCCATCTCCTGTCGACATATGACCTCTGCCTACTCTGTGGAGTCTTCATCCACTCTTGGATGATCTGCACATTCTCTGTTGTAGCCTGTACCATCTTTGGTACCATGAGTGCTGACTCCCATGGTCCAGTCCAGCACAAAGGTGATCTGCAAGGTCGCCCGTACAACACCTCAAAAGATGTCATCCCTATAGTGGAGTGATAGCTATTGTTGTATGAAAACTCCACTAAAGGTAAGTGATCCCCCCAGCTGATATCGAAGATGAGAAAACAAGAACGCAACATGTACACAGGGGTATGAATGGTCCGCTCAGTCTGGGCATCTGTCTGAGGAAGGAAGGTGGTGCTCAAACGAAGCTGTGTCTCTAAATCCTCCTGAAACCTCTTCCATAGCCGGGAATTAAAACATGCATCACGATCAGAAACAATCGTCGAGGGTAATCCATGTAACTGCACAATCTCCTACACATAGAGGCATCCCAAGCTCTCTAGTGAACCCTGTTCTTAGATCAGTAGGAAGTGGGATGACTTGGTGAGTCTATCGATGATCACCCAGATAGAGTCATGATCTCTGGATGTACGTGGAAGTATTGTCACAATGTCCATGGATATCCCATTCCAGTTCCACTATAGGAACTCTAAAGGCTGGACCAAGCCTACCGATACCTGATGCTCCTCCTTCACTTGCAGACAAGTGAGGCACCAAGAGACAAACTCTGCAACTGCTTTCTTCATTCCCGACAACCAGTGCTGACGTTGGAGGTCATGGTACATATTCTCCACTCATGTACCGCTAGAGGGGATGTGTGGAACTCCCCCAAAACGTCCTCCTGAAGTGACACTGGAACCATGGTATGTTTCCTGAAGAGAGTGACGTGCTCCCCACCTTCAAAAAATCCATCAGGTGCTTGTCCTGCAGATATATGAGCATGTCTTGTCTCATAGTCAGTACCTCAGTGCTGCGCCTCCCTGACTTTCTGAAGAAGTGGGAGAGTGACTGTAAGAGACTGAATAAAAGATTCTCCTTCTCGATCCACAAAGGATATCTGTAAGGCGGCTAGCTGATCTGTCGCCTCACTCAGCAGATGCATGCCAGAACTCCTGTTGAGTGCGTCTGCTACCATGTTCCCCTTACCAGGAGTATAGACTATCTCAAAGTCAGCTTCTGATACCAGAAGGTGAGGTTGGTCGACTCTTGTGTGATTGGATGCACCCTCCTATGCATGAGTTTATCCTGTTCTTCCTGGGTTTCCTTTTTAACCGACCAAGGAAAAAAACCATCCAAACGTTGTAGATAAACCACAAATTCTTTGCCTAATATAGTAAATCTGAGTGTGAACTATGGATGTCATGTCTAAACCCAAACTAACGTCGTAAGGCCTTGACACTACCACCAAGAGGCTCCAACCAAAACTCTCACCACAATGTTTAGATCACACTATTGACGTATGTGTGATTATCGAGTCTCCTCCCAACGGTGTCTCCCGACGTGAGGGTCAAGTCAACGGTTTAACTAAAAAATCTAGGTCCATGACATGATTTGTGGAAGGAAGGAATGATTGGAACCTATGTCTATTGATACAGGAGCTATTAGTAGACATAGAACATACCTCGAATCCTTCCTAAAGCATTTGGGTTCCACTGCTAACAGTCACCGGCTATATCCGCTCAGCCATAAAACATTCAACCACAAAAGTTCTATTTATAACCCTAGCATAAGTAGTAATGTATAAGGGAATAGTGCTGTCTTGGATGTCTTTTAAGAACATCTCACTCGGATGTTTGAGCCCTGAGGCACTGATCGTATCGTATTCATCAAGTAAGAGGAATGATCAGTATGCCTCGATGAATACTCAGCTACCAATATGTCGTCCTACCGAAGATGTAGAAGTTATATAGAACTCTTAGCCACCCACTCGATCTAGTCCTCAGCCACCTGTGAGTCGGGCTTGCCTCAGATCCTAAGGGGTATCAAATGCTGAAACACATCTAAGGCACTAAGAATACATGTTCCCTCTACTGGTTCCGCTGGTTGTAACTGCTGACCAACGGGTAGTGATATAGCTGGCACACTACCCGAAGGTACTATCTCGGGAAACGATCCACGTACTGAAGCCTCAAAACTATGCGGACCATCCTCATGGTCACTCATTGAAAAATACTAGCATCTAAGATCACCGTTTACTCTACTTGTGTCTCAACTATATGGGAAACTCTATAAATCGCCTCCAGCCAGCCCTATGCTACGTGGGAATCTGTCTCGCCTCGAAACCTCAAAGGCCTCTACTGCTAGAACTCTTGAAACGTGCTCGGTTGGCGGGCACCGTCCACTAGTGTGGCTAGTGGTATCTGCTACCCAACAGGTGGTGGTGCTACTGGTACACCACCCGAAGGTGCCAACATAGTAAGAGGGCCCTGCACCAGAGCCTCATCGCCCGGTGGGCTGTCAGTGCATACAACTCTCTGAACTCTAACTGGATGTCTCCGTGGAGGAATCCTGAAAGAAATATATGTGACACGGTTGAAATATTGTACTAGGTGATATGACCTGGTTGAGATGACTTAAGAAATCACAAATAAAACACACATGCAATCATTGTTTTCTTGCACTGAGTCAGAAATCAGAAGTCAGGGTCCTTGTGTATGGATACCTCGACTGCCGCCCCAACACTGGTCTCCCTAAACAGAAAACTGTACTCACTAAACTTAACACTATTGCTTCATAGAAAATATCAGAGTCCTAATTTATGCTATAGAACTGACTCCTCTAATACTGATTTTCACAACCCATCCCCAGGGGCCTATGCCATGACTACCCCAAGCCCGCCTCCATAGTCCAGGGGCTGGCAACTAGCACCAAAGGTGTAATTCCCTAACACTGGGAAGGCATTTCATTTATAACCTGTAAAATCACACAATAGAGCACACAATTGGATACGAAACACTATGTAAACTGTATAACAAAAGAGTGCTAAAAAGTAACAGGGTCCGAAAATACAAGCCCAACTATAATGTACAAGGAACTGGATGTACAAGTACAACTAAAGAAAGGAAAAATAGCTGCTGGGCCATCCTCCGGGATTCCTACCTGATGGTTAGGTACAGATAGCCTCCTCAGCACTCCACGATTGTTAGTCTCCTCCGTGTACCAACTCTTCATTATGTCCACCTCCGGGTACCGTCCAGTCCTGGTACTCTCAGCCTTAGTCAGTGTTGTCCGTCGTCTGCATCCAACACAACAAGGTGCGGGCATAGCCTGTGCAGGGGTGAGTATAACGATACTCAGTAGGGACCCCAAGACCCTCAAGGTCTCACAAATTCACCAAGGATAAACCACAAATAAAGGAATCAATAGATAACCCCACATAGGTATATGCCCATACAAATACCTAAGTTATTAAGTAATCCATCTCAATCATTAGGAAAATACAAAAGTACTTACTCAGATCAACCTGGATTTTATTCACATTATCGAAACCATGCCTACTGAAGAAATCCTCCTCTGTCGAGTACAATGGGCCTACCGCAACACCAAGAGCGCTTCCCACTAACCTTGTACTACTGAGGTACTCTTCTTGTTGAGTACCGTGGGTCTGCTGTGTCACACAGAGGTGCTCCCTACCAGGGGTCTCCCGCCACACCCAGGCACTCCCCCTCGTAGCCTGCAGAGGTACTCCACATGTCGAGTACAATGGGTTTTCCACATCACATAGATAGAAATCCTCCACCATGGTTTTTCTGCCATAATTAGGCGCTCCCCACTGGGCTAGCAGAGTCTCTCTGAGTCAAATGGTTAGCAGTCGTCAGGTCTCAGCCAGCTACTAGGTCTCCGCACTCTGCTTACTCGTCACTCTAAGGATCTGCTCCATGAGCAATTGGTTGATACTCCAAGTGTCCCAAAGTACCATTAAGAAGTTTCTCAAAGGTCTGCCACATCATAGGGGTATCAATGCAACAGACGGTGCGTCATTCGGACGCCCGGTCTGTGAGTTATTAGCCTTTTAGTCCCAGGGGCCTGGTTGGATTCGTGCTCGATCCAACCTGAACATGTCTTATCTCAATCCAAAACTCCATTGGAGTATACTAAAAGGTAACATCTTGCTATAAGGTTTCAATTTCCATTGACGGTTTGTCAAACGGACGTCTGGTGCCAAAGATATGGCCAAAGGAAAGTAAAGGGTCATAGTGGACCAGGGTCTGGTCTGACCCGTTCGGACCGACCCAGACCGACCTAGTCTGGGCCGACCCGGTTCAGGTCGACCCGGCCTGACCCATTGGGTCTAGCCCATCCCGTAGGAAGGAACAACCCATTGTGTTCGGCCTGGCCCGCTGGGCCCAGCCCAGCCGGCAGCAAGGGCCACAGAGAGCCGAGAGGGAGCGGACCAGCAGCGAGGGCACAGACCGGCCGTGATTTGGTTCGGCCCCGAGGGCGCCGCGAGGGGCCAGCTCGGGGCGACGCGGCCTGAGGCCAGGGAGGCGCAGATGGGGCCAGTAGGGCGGCGCTGGCGAGGTGTCATGAGGTGTGCGGGAGGACGGCTCGGGCAGGGCACCGTGGGGGCGCGGGACGCCGGCCAGCTGGGGCCCCGTGAGGGCACGGGAGGCCGGTTCGGCTGGGGCGCCGTGAGGGAAAGGGAGTCCGGCTCGGCCTGGGTGCCCCGAGGGCATGGGAGGCCGGCCCTGCCGGGGCGCCGTGAGGGGCTCGGAAGGCCAGTAGCCTGCGCGGCCCGCTCGAACGGGTGGTGTGGGTGGCTGGGAGCTGGGGTAGGGCACGACTTGGGTGCGACGCATCTTAGGCCAGTTTGTCCGGCATGTGGCACGACCGGCGGGCGGCGCGCCCGACGCGGGTTGGAAGTCGGCAGGCAGCGCGGTTCATCCCGGGGCGGCAGAGGCCGGTTCGATAGAAGCGCCAGAGCATCGTGGGGGCGTCATAGGTTGAGGAGGCCACGAGTAGCGCGATAGTTGCTTTTGTCACTTTCGTTGACTTCAATGATGCTGTCTCCTTCCTCCATTTCGAAGAACACCGCAAATCAACCTGAGGGTTATATGGATGAAGAGACATTATAGTTTGACCCTCACTCTCTACATTAGAGTGGTGACATGAGGCTTACAAAGAACATAAACAAGAACAAGCACATAAGATATTTTCAATTCCCATAATCCCTCGTTAATTTCTATTCCCAATCCCGCAATGGAAAAAGATGGGAGAACATGGGAAGTGTTAATCAAATAATGAACAAACCCCTACCTTGTTTGTTGTTTGTCGATGGAGTCGCGAGGAAGAATATGGAGTTTTTGTCGTTCGTTGCTTCTACCACACACCTCCAATCCTAAGCTCGTGCGTTGGTTCATTGACGATGATGAGGGGGGAAGGTCGGTCGTCGAAGACGTCCCACGTAAGTAGCCTCCATAAGGTTCTTCCGAGGAAGAAGTCGAAGACGCTCCTCACTGGCGTTCTTCATGGAAGAACATGTTCTTCATCGAAGAACACATTTTTCATTAGAGAGAGTAATCCTCCAAGTGTTGGGCATCACGTCACTTTACTAGCACTTTGTCGCTTGGTGAAGCTATCCCAAATCCTCCTCCCAAACTCTATATTTATAGGAGAGGGGGGAGGTAGGTAATGATCATTGGAATTTATGACGGTTCATTTATTAAGAACCTTTCCTAAATTCCAATGACGCTATTACTTAATTTGAAAAAGGGGTATTCCAATTAATTTACATTGGCGCAAAATAATGGTGGTGCGTTGGCATAATTTATGTGGATGAATCTCAAGAGGCTCCTCCACTTTAAAGTGGGGGGGGGGGGGGGTTGAGAGGTTTCATCTCCCCCATTAATAGGGGTTGCGTGGTCCCCACCACAATAACCTCTCATGGGAGGTTATGGTGTGGTGGTCCCCACCAAGATAACCTCTTATGGGAGGTTAAGGTCTGGTGGTCGCCACTCTTAACCTCCACATGGAGGTTTTAACAAACAAAATAAAAATAAAGATACACAACTTTATTTTTATTCACGAAAAAGGAAAAACATATCATTCACTCTCGACCCACTACCGTAGAGGTGAAAGCTTCCTTATGTGAATAACGTCTCTACGAGTTCAACGGTGCGCTCAGATCTCAATTCTGAGCACCGATACAAAAGTTACAAAAGGCCGTTTCCACGTTTACTAAAAGTACCCGAAAAAAAGTTTGGAAAATTATTATCAGTCACCCTTGACCCATAACGATTGAGGTTAGGCTCTGCCTAGGTGAAAAATGCCCCAACAAACCCAACGGTACTCTCGGATTTTCAATCGATGTTACCGTTTATAATTTATGAATTTTACAATAAAATAATTTTCACTTAATTATTTTATTTGCGGCCAAAAACTAACTTTCTCTAGTGGCCCACATAAGCCAAAGTTAGTATCTTTTTAAAGAAAGCATACCCTCAATAGTTCAGCGGTGGTATCAGATTTTTAATCTGAGTTGCCGTTTGTGAGTTATAAGAATTTAAATAATAAAATAATTTATTTAATTATATTATTTACGATTATTCCATATTTGGGTTTTCTAAAGGAGGCCCGGGAGGACTAATTTTATTTTGGGCCTAGGGTAAACCCGCCATCTTGAGAACAATGGTGACCTATTATTTCTGATCTGAGTAACCATTTAACAGTTATTCCACCTTTTCAAGAAAACTACTTATGCGCGTTAACATAAGCTTAACAAAACTTCGATAGATCATTCTGGGCACTCCGGGTCTCAGAATCATGTGCCATTAGATTTCGCGAACTCATAATATTCCCATATATTTAAAAACAATTACATATAAATTCTGGGAATTTAAAATATTAATTTAAAAATTATATTAATTTAATGAATATTTGACTGAATAATTGAATTGGATTATTTCTTCACTTGCATGATGAAATATTTTTTAGATCAATAATATTTTTCTTTTCAAAACATGACAGAATAGATATATGATTGTTAAATTTATAACATGGAATAAAAATGGGGACGAATCCACTATGTTAATAAAGAATATTATTTCAATAATTATTCTTGATTTATTTCTTTAATAGATTTTATTCATAATTTTTAATAAATAATTATTATTTATCCTTGAAATAATAATTTATTTTCTTAATACGAGATTACTGAATATTTTTTATTTTACTAATATATTTTCAATCTAAAATAATAATTTATTCCCATATCATACCTACATTATTCGATGAACATGCATGCTAGCCCATTCATTGGTGGTCTGATATTCCTTCCACCTCTACCACCAACTTGGGTGTTTTTACTTTATTCCTCTTGGTTATGTTTTTTATGATTTTATAATTCTATAATGGAGGGAGACTAGATAATACCAAAATATTCATAGTAAATGGTATTTGATTCATACCTCCGTGATGTGTATTCCATAACTATAGTTAAGAAGAATACATGATAGTTCAATTCATGTAGAGTCAACCTACATGAAATTTTTATTATGGTAAACGATGTGTGCAGATTTATACTCCGATCATAATTTATTATTGGTACATGTAGTATATCCATATATATATATATTAATCAAATGTACTAAACATTACACAATGTGTGGTATTACATGGGTGTGATACACATGACGTGTATGGTAGTCAACAAGGTTTTTTTGGATATTCAGTTACTCATTATGTATAGTTTGTACATGCTATATTAACATGAGACAAATTTCATAGTTTTATTTAGAGCCATGAAAATGTGTGATATTTATAAAACAACACAAATATAGTTACACAGCTCATGAAATACATAACACGTGACATAAAGGACTACACATGATGTAGTCAATGAATTTTGACTATATATTTCTTCATCGATGATTTTAGTTTAAAAATTACATCTCCAGCCACACCATTAGTGTTGTTTAACCCTGACACCCTTATCCTTCTGTTGCACCCCACCATAATGGTTTATAGTTTCACTTTGACTCCATTAAACCTTCCCACATTCATCCTTATTTATTATACACCAAAATAATTATGGTGTTCCATTAACATACTTATTACATTTGTGAGAACCCATACCACCTTTCAATAACCATTTTTGAGGCCCAATTATATGAACAAGTTAAGCATGAAGAATGGAGTAGAAGGGAATTAATGAATATTTGTTGGTGGAAAGCCTTACCACCTAAGTTGGTATTCAATTTTGAGAGTGTGGGGTGATGAAAACTAAGAAATTATAAAAAGAAAAAGTATTTCTCCATACATCATAGTTCTTCATTATTCATTATCACTCATCATCATTCATCATTCAGGGATCATATTCTCACATTGATAATAATAATAATAAAAATATACGAGTTATATTATCATAGGTTAACACATATAATTTGTTGAAAAATAAAATACAGATAAGAAAATATATTAGTCAATGAAAAATTTAAAATGATTTTCCCATTAAATAAATTCCAATAGTGAAAAATAATAAAGATAATAATTTTTAAAAAAATTCGCAATATAGGCATCAAAAAATTAAAAACTAATTGATGAATATCAAACAAACATAGATTATTTATTGATGAAATTCAATCCTCTGTGAAACATGCCAATTTTTTTAATAAAGAAATAATAATATTAAAAAAACGTACTTTAATGCATCTAGAATGTTTTTTAGAAAGAAAACAATATAATAAAAAATATTTTTAAATTAAAATATTCATAAACAAATAATACGAATAAAAAAATTTAATGTTTTTAATTTTTTTTTTCATTCACATTACCATTATTATTATAAAAATATACATATATAACTTTCTAAAGAAATTATTATATTTAAATTTAGAAGCCTTTCATTATCATTAAAATAATTAATTATTTTATCAAAAACATTAATCTTTTCTAGGAATGTGAAAAAAATTCAAAAACATAATTCTAATTATAAATACTAAAGGAATTTATTAATTCCATTATATAGTTTTGGGGATTGGATTATGGTGATTGGATTAAAGGACATGGTGAGAAGGGAACATGGAATAGAATAGTATCTCACCTTACTGGTGAATTTATGTCTATTGATGATCATATAAAAATAATCAGTGTTTTTTCACCAACAATGTAAAGATTATGAATAACATGAAGAAATGTTTCTCATTAGGTATATATCTAGAGATATAAATATCTAATGAGTTTCATTCACCAAATGAAGAAGAGAGGGAAATGGGAGTGATTTGTCTCTCAATTTATAAGGAAGGATAAAATGAATATGTATGGGGAATAATTCATATATGTTAAGTTTTTCCATAGAAAATCATTTATCAAATAATATTTTACCTTTTTAAATCCTCTAAATAAGTCAAAAATCATGGCTTAGTCAATTACATATAGAAATATCCACTAAAAAAGTACCCTAACAAGCTATATCATCACCACCTTTCCACCCCAAAAACATTTCTATATGTCCCTAAATAAAATAAATATTTATTTCAATATAGTTTTTTATTTAAATAATGACTCAAAAAATATCATTTAATATCTCAAAACCTGTGTACATAATTTATACCTTGACTAGTTAAAACACCCCATTTCAGAATTATCCAATTTGTTGAAAATTATCATCTGATCTATATTTTATAATTTATTTTTATTCAAACTCAAAGAATATATACTTATATTTATATAATAAATATTAAATATTCTTAAAAATTCAAATATTTTGGAACTTAACCAATATTCATCCGAATGGTAAAAACCACATTCCATGTTCAATGAAACCATTAAAAATGTTTTCCAATGTTAAGATATAGGATATATATACTATTTTACCCACTTTAATGGACCATAAATTTTAAAAAATTAGAATCTATTATTAAAAATACTTGTTGCTACAACCTCCCTACATTTAATTCATTTTATCCTTTAAAATGAAACATCTTTAGCTGTTAAAGATAGAGACATGTTAATCCAAATTGTAGTGAATACACATAGTCCTCATGTATAAATAATTCACCACTTTATGTCTATGCCATATGTGAACCTAAAAAAAACTACACTATAAAATATCATTTATCACCTCATCAAAATCATCCATCACTATAATATCTTATAAAATAGTTTGTTAAGGGTGTTAGCTCATGTTGTGTTACTATTGCTATTAATTTTTATCATATAAATTTCCAAAAAAAGTATCTAATTTACATATTATAAAGAACAATCCTTAAACCATGATAAAAAACCATGAAAGGATCATTATTAAGGACACCATATATAAGATCATCATGTTCCAGAGCTTTAATAATAAATAAAAAAAATACACTTATAGTAACAGAAAACCACACCAATGATTATTTAAAAGATTTCATCCTTCATCATAGATCACATTATCAGGTTAACATTTATCTATATGAAATTGACTAGCATGAAAACCATGAAATTATTACAACATTATTAAATAAAAATGAAAAATATAAAAACTTCAAGGGTTCATATTACTATTTACAGGATGACACTCATAAATAGATTGTTTGGGAGATTCAACAAGTCATTAAGGATATCAGTGTTATCATGGGGTGTAAGTGAATATTAATATTATCCTCATGAAGAAGGGTAATCGTTATAAATTCCCATGAGAAAAAATCTATGTAATACTAAATCACTTTTGTAAACTGATTATTTGATGTTTTTTTCAAACATAGTGCTAGGCTAATGAACTAGTGAATAATCAACTATATTATTTTGAGGGTTAGATTTAAACATACATTTAGTGGTCCCATTCACTATTAAAAGTGAATAATGATCCATATTAATGATGAAACATATCTCTATTCTGATACAAATCTACCTAGGATTAGACAATAAATATCTTATCCTCTTCAAATATGACATCATAAGTTCTCTTCTCCACTGTGATGAGGTACCAATAAGATGTATACCCAACCATAATTGTTAATATCTTAGATCAATTGATTGAAATAAATGGTTATCAAATATTTATCTTAGAAATTTTTATCATTAACTTCAGGTTCATGAGGAGGAAATTACAAAGACAATGTTTATTCATTACTATGATCACAATTAGATTCTACTAATTTCTTTTGGTATAATCAATTCCCTAAATATGTTAATGTGTCATATGATCCTAATTTTCTAGTAATTCATAAAATAATTATTTTTTATTTTCAGTCCTTACATCTTTATTTATTCTCATTTAGTGGATAATTATACTAGACAAATGAGGGTTATACATTAATTAAACTTGTGTATCTTTTCTATAGATAAATCTCAAATTGAATGTTCCATATTTTAAATCTTTGTTTCCTTGTGCATGTCATTTACATGGTAGGTTTTTTAGTTTCCCTAATTATGATTGAGGTAGCTAAGATAGGGGATACACTAAAGTGTATTTTTAGGTTAATATTTTAATTGGTATAGTTAGATTATAATAGTGATTTGATTCAGATTTATCCTACATTACAACCCATAGGAAAACCCATACAAAAAATGGACAACCTTTAATTTATTCTTAATTATGTGATTCATATTTCATAGTGTTGAAGAAGTTGTTAAATAGTGCCATAGTATTCTAGTTTCTATTAGAATGAGTTGAGTATGAGATATATTATTATGAATTTAGGACTAAATTAGTATGTGAATTGAAATAAAGGTGATATGTGATTAATTTATTTTCCAAATATGTAATACCACATGAACATAACTATGCAACCCATGAAGTATATCTTTTGGTTGTGGCGTTTTTTTAAATATATAGATAAATTTTCTTCTAAAGGAGTATTTTTTAGTCCAATTAGATAAAAAAGCCTTAACTATATATTTTCATAGAAGGACCACAATTGGATGTATAAGAGATATCTACAGTTCCTATAGGTATTTGGCTTTGAGATATTCTATAATTCAAGGAATTTAAATATCATAGCTAATGTACTTAGAAAGAAATACTATGATCAAATGATGGAGGTGGTATCTGAGTAATTAGATTCATTATAGTTATATTATTTAAAGAAAGGAGATGTTCCTTACCATTAGTTTATGATGTTGGAAACAAAATTAATCATCTATTAAAGTTTTACCAACTTATAGATATCGATTATGAGGATTTGATTTATAAGATTATTTTTAGAGATTTACCTAAGGTATTTTCTAAAGGTGGGAGAGTTTAGTCATATATTAGAGATGAAATATAATTTTTATATAATTTCATGAATATGTGTTAATGAATTTATATAGCTCACCTTTAAAGGTATATCTATATATGAGTAATATTTACAGGGGTATTATGGGAATTTCTTTTATCAATCCTGTATAATTTTTTTATTTTTTATTTTGTGAAAAACTTTTCAGAAAGTGATTTCTGAGAACCAAGTTATCCTAGGATTTTTCTAATCCCTAAATGTTCTAGAGTGTAATTGGAACTACATTTCAATATATTTCATTACTAAAAATACATTATAAGTTGAGGGACATGAAGTAATCTGGGTGATTATTGAAATTTTTACCAAGTTAGATCACTTACATCCCACTTAATATAAGAATTCATTGTAGTTATTATGATTCTTTAGCATATATGAGATTGTGTAATTTCATGGATCAACCTAATAAATTTTCCACTTCCATGAATCTATTCTCATATCCTTGTTACATAGGTGTTCATAAGTAGATTTTAAGTCCCAATTATATTTGGGTACAACATTTTACACACAAAAAGTATTTCATACCGATAAAACCATATAGTTTATTTAAAATATATTTTTAGCTTATGTGGATGATTTTGGTAAGAGTTTACAGGATCCCCAAAACTTAGTATAGATGATGGAGAATGTGCATGTGATCTCAAAGACTGTGTGTATAGCCTAGGGCCATTATAAGTCATGTGTGAAAAAAATGTGGTGACCATTGGAATTTTTAGTGAGAGAATATGTATTAATGAATGTATCCCCTTGACATAGATTGAGGTGGATTTGACAAGGTAGAAATATATCCATATGGTTCATCAGAAATTATTAAATTTTATGTTAGGTAAAAAAATATTTATTACTTCCTTGTGAAACTTCTATAAATGGACCAAGAACATAATGTTTCTCATGTGTTCTAGAAAATAAGGTATATACATGAAACATTACACATTATCCACACAGGTGATTTAGATTTTGAGGATTAAAATAACTTTATAAATAATCTTATTGAAATCTAGGATAGGTATGAGAATCCCTTCATGAGTGAGCCATCCCTTTGTTTTTTGTATTATGGTAGTATATAAATATTCAGAATAAAAAATGTGAATGTGAAAACATTATTCAATATCAGAACCCAGATCTATTTGTACGTATTTTAATTTTTAGTATGAAAATCTTTGAGGGTGGAGAGGATAAAATGATTCAATTTTTCAATAGATTTTCATTTCAATATTTTTAATAATATTTTATAGGGTGTTCATGACGTCAGTTCATTTATTTTATAAATCATGGGACTTTGAAAAAAAATTAATATATTTTTTGTACAATTTTAATCCATGCATATGGAAATATTCAATAACAAATAAATAACACCTTGTATAAAAATTATAGAACATTGGTTATTTCTTAAATTATTATTAATTCCTATCAGTAATTTACATTTTATGGTTGGGAATCAAACCATCAGATGGATATTTTTTTTGATTTCATCAAAAAAGAATTATTACCTTTATAAAATTATGGGTTTCATTATGGGGGTTAAAATCCTAGTGAAACCAAAATAGTATTCCCTGAGATGATGACATTGGATATTATATTCTTTTTGATGGAATATCTATTTATATGAGGGGAGTTAATCGGGACATATATGTGGAGAGTTATATAAATAAAAATCTCCATTTTTTCTAATAAATCCCCTTCACCATTTGTTAGAATAAGGGATCCATCTAATTTTCATTACATTGGGAGAAGCTTTCAGAGAGAAAATTATTTTCTCCCTTTCTTTTCACAATGAAATACATTCTCACATTCTACATGGTGGTATAGTCAATGATAAAAAACCCAAGGAATGAATATCATGTAATGTGTAAATTTCAATAAATAAGTAACTTATTACTTTATTCACCTCATTACTTATTACTAAAACTCAATTATTATAATATATTTTCATCAATGTTGAATTTGATTTGTAATAACCAATATAAATAATTTTCATTAATTTTTAATTTGATTAAAAAATATATATTATCCTAAAAATGATAAATATTTAATAAATTATATTATATAATTTAATTAAATTATTTTTTCAATTGAATGAATTTTTTTTATACCCAAATAAAAAAATTCATCTCCGAATATGGTAACATATTTATTTTATTATTAAATTTCTAACCTGAAATAAACATGGGGATAATTCCTCCATGATTGTTAAGAATATTATTTAATGAATTCTCCTTTGATCATTTATCCACGATAGTTAATTCATTGTTTTTAATATTTGAATTATATGATCAAAATAATTTTTTAATAAATAAATTTTATTCCAATATTTATATTCCATTCAGAGATTTTATACCCTAATTAATAATTTATTCTCCTATCATACTCAAGGTCACATATGAACTCAAATGAAAGCATCTTCTTGGGTGGTCTATTATTCTCCGACCAAAAAAATCTCATGTATTATTATCTCATTCATCTGATTTTTGTTCTATTATGATTTCAAAATGATATAATGGAAGAAGTTTGAAGAATCAATGGTTCAGGTCCATGGTATAGATGAAGTGATGATTTTTAAGAACTTTTTAATAAAAAATTTGAAAATGATGGTCAAGAAAACAATAAATGGAGTTAAATAATCTCGTTGGCATGTGATGAAGGATTTGTGGATGTTAAATTTTTCTATTAGAGGAGGTATTAATGGTAATTGTGTTTATGATAATGTTCACAGTGTCGAGATGATGTTCTTCATATTCTAAAACTCACACTAATACAAGATTTTTAGTCTCATGTCGTATGACTTTTACTTTTCCATGCATAATTTTTGAATTAATATTACTAATGCTAGATGTTTTAACTAAGAAATATCACCACGGATCTGAGTCTCAATATATCTATGGCTTTTATCTAGTTTTAATTTTTACACACTTTGTGACTATAGGTAACTTGTTTTGAACCTTAATACCACATTTTTGTGTAAGTTATCATGTATAAAATGAGATTGTGCACTAAACCCACATGACATGTTCTATATTTTCAGATTCTATGTATATCAGGTTACACAACTTTTTATGTATATATTGTATATTCTAAGAAGCCACTTGGAATAACATGATATTTTTTCATAGATATGATTTATACAACTAGAAAAGTCATACACACCATGTACAACAGTGGAAAGAGTGTGTATATTGTCTTCACATGAGTGGAATGATTGAACTACACGATGATCCTACCTGAGTGACCCTATATTTTGTGTACCCTATCAGAACATTCTTTATACATGGATGGGTACAATACTCTTTTTATATTTTATTGGGTGGTAGTTTTAGATATTTGAGTATTATATTATAAGGTATTATTCATATACTACATGATTGTACATATACAAAAAGCATCATGGATTTATATTTAAGGAATATCAAAAACCCTTGTTTTACATATATGTAAGGATAAATGTTTGTGTGGTTGGACAATTAGAGTATCCAAAAGGGCAGTAATACTCTAGGATCATATCTATCACTATGGAATGATTCATTAATGTATATAGTAGAGTAGTTAAATCTCTCAACTATGGTATATTCCAATAAGGCATAGGTACTCCATTCACGGAGTAATAAAACCTCTCAATTGATTCACAAATGACACAAGGATGTGCATATCCTCCATAGGGGTTGTTAACTCTTATGAGTATGTGGTCTTCACCAGGTTAGGAAACCCAAATTACTAGTACTTTTGAGGGATGATATGGTGGTGATATAGGTGAGATATATCAGGTGACTTTGGTTTTGAAAAAATTAATATGAAATTTTTATTTCAAGTGTTAGACTATAATAGAGATAAACATAGATGAAATATGTTCCTATTGACCTTGGTTAGTCATTATCATAAATGAATATATATATATATATATTTATTCTATTGAGTTTTCATTTATTTATACATTCTTCATTTTATTTTTTGGTCTCCCACTGGGTATATTCATACTCACCCCTATATGAGATTGACACACAAACATTTAGTGTTTATGAAGATGATAAATAGTTATATAGAAACTTTAGATGATGTAGATATAGAAAGGATAGTGGTGTTAGTGAATAGAAAAATTCAGTTGTGTTATTTTCTATTAATTCTCATTTAATTGTTGACATGATGTGAAGATTCTCAATTACATTATACAAGGTTAGTCATTTGCATGAGATGTTGTCATTTCTATATTTTCTTATTTATAGATTGGGTTTCCATTTTTTTAGGACAACCATTAGTATAAATTTTTTTTGATATAGATGAATAATTTATTTATATAGAGTATTTCACTTTTATAGATCTATTTTTTATTCTGTATGAATGCTTAAATGTTTATAAGATATGGCCTTTGATATGTGAGATATCCCTTCTTCCTTCTTTTCCTAAGCCTTTGGCCTTTTTGAATTGGGATTGGGGTGGCATAGTCAACTTCTAATAACCCTGGTGGGGCCCCCTTTGGAAAATGCGGGTTTTAAATTCTTGAATATAATCCAAGAATACATTTTTCATAATATATAAAAATACTCTCTTAGTTTTCTACAACACTTTATACAAAAAAACCCATTCACACTATCATTTTTCTATGACCATGTGTGCCTTTGCTGCAATGAAAATAATTATTGAATTATTTATTAAGAACCCATAATCAATTACTAAACTCTATGAATGAATAAATACTACTAATTCTATAAATATATTCTACAAGATATTAATCGAAAACATTTTTATTTTATCATATGTCTTATAAATGTATATCATTCCTCCTAAATAATCATAAAATAAACTTTTACATAAAATTTAGCCTGACCATGATACATTGAGTAGTAAACATGATTTTGGGTAGCTCATAAAATATTGATTCTCTATATAAATATAATATACAATGTATTAATATATCACATGTCATTTACCTATGTAGACTAGTACATCATATGTCACTCACTTTTATCGATATGTACACCTTAATAAAATTATATAGGTTTGATCATTCACTTCCACAGTCATATCCAATCAAAGGAAAATGATATATAAGTTAAAGACCACAAATTCTAAAATAAAAGTTATTGAAGAAAAATTAAATGAAATTTGAATACATAAAATCTATTTATGGGGAGGCTTAAAGAAACATAATAAGAATCTAACGCTTTTTGATCTAGAGATCTCATTGTGAAGGCTATGATGTTCATCCCAAGAGGTGGAGCCCATGTGGGTTTTTTTCTATGAGGTAGAGACTAAATGGTTGATCCATGAAGATGTCACACTACATGGTCTGACCTTGTAGTGCTGGAGAATAATTTTATGATTCTCCAAATTTCTATACCTCAAATCTTCATGTAACTTTTTTATGAAGATATGTGAGGTGGTATCATGGAGAAACACCACCACGTACTCTGATCATGGCCTATCCTCTCCTCATAGTTGACTTCATAGAGTCACTAACCACACATCATCTGAGTATTATTTTTCACTACTATGTGAGGTACTTCCATTAACACACTCCACCATCCCTGATAATTTATATAGATACATAAAACATCACTAGGTCCACCAATCACAAGAATTAAGTTAGTTAGGGATTCATATAAAACCACCCTCATCCTAAAAAAAATAGACACACACATATAGAAAGTGAAAAATAGAGGGGAGATCCCACACCCGTCACTTTTGTAAATTTATCTAGATAATCCATAGGTAAACAAGGAGGGGAACACTCATAATGGGGAAAAACAAAATACAAGAAAAATATAAGAAACAATAGGTCCATCAGTCGACCACCCAGGAACGAATTACCATGTCCAACATAATGAAGCCTAGTCTATGAGGTCAAACCCAGGAGGCGACCTCATAGAGGCAAGTGCATTTGAAAAATCCCACAAGATAACCACATGGATGCTATACCCATGAGGAAACCATGCGAGGCCAAGATGGTCTTACAGAAGCCATACTGACCCAATGAAGGGTAATCACATGAGGCTACATCATAGAGGCCTATCTTTGATGTCAATCATGTTAGAAATAGTATTAAATCTACTCATTTTAAATAGGGGTATCCCACTTGGGAAACCAAAATCCCTCTCATGGTATTAATTTAAAATGGGAATTATGTTTCTTGGATTTTTCATTTGTTCTATGAAAATTTAGAGGACCTATTTGGTTTCATTTTACAAATGTTTGAACCCTAAAAAGGAAAAAGTTGGGACCCCTCCAAAGACACTTGATTTATATAATATAAGAATATGCATTAACGCACACCCCTTTGATTGTTCAATCCCTTTGAAAAATGTTTCTATAAATTGTAGTCTCTAATGTATCGATCCATCAGGAATTTATAAACCATGAATTACCATGATAAATAGAGTCCCCATTATGGGGACATAAGTGAGACAATTCCCAGTTGGTGGTGTCTAAATCAGCTAGCCTTGATAAGAATTTGATCGTATTTTGTGTGTGGTGGACACCAAAGTTTATTTATTATGAAATACATCCAAATCTATCCTAAGACCTACAATAACCCTTCAAATCCCCTAACTGAGAGTATGAATCCTTTATATCCCCCACCTACTACAAATCATAATGAAGAGAGGGAATGAATCCTACTAGGTGTAATACCCAACTCACCATGCCTTCACCTAAGTCACCTATTAGGTTTTTAATTTTATGGTAAACGTGGTGAATAAGAATCATTGAAATTTAATTTCACACATAATGTAATGTTCTTAATCTTTCTTTTTCTCCTCTTTCATACATTGATTTGCGTCACATGGGCTTAGAAAACTGAAATGATTTTTCTATTAATAGAATAAAATTCCTTGTATTTGGGACACCTCTATGGTATAACACCAAAAACAATCATTACCTCATTAATGGCTTCATTACAGTAGTTTTTTAGTGAGAATCTCATGGGTAACCCCAATCCACAGGCCCACTCAATCCTCTATTTCCACACCATTCACAATACTAATTTCCCCATAAGAAAATGTTAAATATAATGACCAACATCATAGTCTCATGATGTAAAACTACACGAAAACCACCTTACTTCATAATTTTTAACTGCATAGTATGATCTAGCCACATAGACATAAATATTACAACTTTAAATACTTGGGATCTAATCACTATTAAAATGGATACATAGGAAACCTCATTGTAGATTCAATCCCAACATCACTAATCAAACATACCCAGCCTCATGGGGCCAAAATCCCCATGAATCCACTTATCCCCCCTCACTAAGATATATTACCCATGTGTCCTGGATTACTCTCTCATTGGACCATATTTCCATTAAGACATTATTTTTTTCCATCAGGATCTTCTATGAATCTCCCTCTCATTAGGCTATATTCCTACTGAAATCATATTTCTTCATACATGGAGATCCATATTCCACCCATTTTTTATCCACATAATTTATCGAGCTATATTCCCTATGAGAAATAATTTCATCAGGTCATATCCTCTTTGAGGTCAACCATAAGGGGGATGATTATGAAAAGACATCATAACAACCTTTTCTAGGAATATTTCTCTTAATCATCCTTTCCACGCAAAGTACCCAATAGAAATCTAGTATTGTTAGGAGAAGACCCTTCATGGATGAGTGATCCCTTTGGTTCATGTCATGTGGAAGAATTTAAATATCCAAAAGCACACATGTGAATGTGAGAAATAGATGCATGATTAGTACCCTCATCTATCTTTATGAGTTATATTTTTTTATTATGAAAATCCTTGAAGGTGGTGAGGATATTGAGTTTAAATTTTTTTATAAATTAATTTTAAAAATTTAAATAATATTTTATTTCATGGCCAGGAAGTAAGTTAATTTATTTTTACACCACGGGGCATTGAAAATATATTTAATACATTTAATTTATATTTTTATCCATGAATATTAAAATATTCAATAAAACATAAATGCAATCTTGTATCCAAATTCTAAAACATATCTTATGTATGAAGTTAGTGTTCATTACTAAGTGTAATAAATTTTTTATAGTAAGGTATCGAACCTTGGGTCTGAGAATTTTTCGAATTTGATCCAAAAAATGAATTAAAAATTTAATAATATAGTGAGTTGAATTATTGGGGCGATAAATCCCAGTGACATAAAAATAGTATTCCATACATGTTGATCATGGATATTATAAGATTTTTTGTAAAAAATCTATTTTTATGACGATAAATAATTGGTGTCTTATATATATATATTTATGGAAAAATAGTTCCCCCACATTTTCCAGTAATTCCCATTCACTATTTTCTGTATAGGGGACCCATATAATTATCTTTCATTTGGGAGAAAATTATAGAAAGAAAATTCATCTCTCCCTTGCTAACATAATGAAATACATTCTTCAGATTATTCATATAGGTGGCGTCAATGATGATAAAAACCTAGGAACACATATCAAGAAATGGATAAATTCTATCAAGGTTGGAATTTATCACATTAATCACATAATTCCTCTTTACAAAAATTATATTCTTTTAAAATATATTCATCAATGATAATTGTGATTAAAAATTCCCAATGGAAATAAATTTATATTAAAATAGAATAATATTTTAATATAATATTCCCTTCATATAGTGGAATGTGAAAAAAAAAATTGATCTCAAATATTTATTTACGCAATGATAATAATTTGAAAATTTAAATTATCATAAAAAATAATAAATATTTAAATAAATTAAATTGAGAAATTTATTTGAATTGTTTTATCCTTTGAATAATGAAATATTTTTATACCCAAATAAAACATTTCATCTCCTAGCATGTTACATTGGAAATTTTATTATTAATTTCTATAATGAAATAAACATATGGAAAAAGAATACAAGATTATTAAGAATAATATTTCATTAATTATCGATATATTATTTCCCCAACATAGTTTATTCATGGGTTTGAATATAGAAATAATCATTGAGAAATCATTTCATTAAAAAATAAAATTTTATTCAATTATTCATATTACATTGAGAGATTTTTCACCATGATTAATAATTTATTCTAATACCATACTCTTGTTCATAGATGAACCCAAACATAAGAATATTTTTTAGCGGTACATTATTTATATGACAACCACAATCTCAAGTATTGTTCTACCATTCACTTAATTTGAGTTTTCTTATGATTTCATGAAACTATAATGGAGTATAGTTGATGAATAAATGGTTTTGGTCTATTGTAGGGATGAAGTGATTAATTTTAGGAACTATTCGATGAACAATTGGATGACGATGTACTGGACAATAATGTATTGACATAAATAATCTTGCTGACATGTGATAGAGGCTATGAGGTTGACATATTTTTCCAGTATAAGAGGTATAGATAGTAATAGAGATAATGAACATGTTAATGGTGTCAAGATTATGGTTTTGGATTCTAATACATTGATTAATATATGTTTTTTAGTCTCATGTCAGATGATTTGTAGTTTTCCATCCATATTTTTCACATTATTATTAATGACACTAGATGTGTGACCCAAGAAATATCACTATAGTTTTGATAATTAATAACTCTAGTGTTTTCATGTAGTTTTAATTATTTCACACTTTGTGACTTTATGTCACATGTTATAAACCATAAAATTAAGTACTTTGGTGAGTAATCATGTATACAATGGGATAATGTTTTTAACCCACATGATGTTGGGAATATTTTCAGACGTTGTGTATAATAGGTTAAGTGGATTTTCATGTATATAATATACATGAATGGATCCCTCTTGTAATTACATACTGAGTTTTTTATAGAGAAATTGTATAAAAATTTAAAAACAATATACACCATGTATTATACTAGATACATCGTGTATGTTGGCTTTAATTGAGTTGAATGACTAAAGTACATGATGATCTTTTCTGAGTGACCCAAAACATAGTGTACCATATTAGGACATTATTTATATTTGGAATGATAAAATATTCTTTGTATATTTTATTGTTCGTTATATTTTTACACTTGAGTATTGAATTATAAGGTAGTTTTCATATATTACATGATGGTATACATACCTTCATCATCTAGGACGTGTATTCAAGGAATTTGAGAAATTCACGTTTTATAACATTGTATGGCTGAATTCATGTGTGAGTGGAAAATTAGAGAAACCATTAGGTTAGTGATCTTCTAGGATCAAGTCTATCTCTAGGGCCTGATTTCTTCATTTATATAGTAGAATATATTACCCTATCAACTAAGGTATGTTATAGAGATGAACATTTCTTCCATTCAATGAGTAAGTAAACCTATGGGTTGAATAAAAATAGACATGATGATGAAGATATCCTCTACAGGGTTCATTTACCATATTGACTAATATAGTATTCACTAGAATATGATCCACATATTTCTAGTACTATTGAAGTATGATCTGGTGGTGATAGTCTTGATATAGGTCAGTTGATTTCTAGTTTATAAAATTGGATTAGAAATGTTCATTTTAGGTGATAGACTATAATAAAGATGATATGAGATGAAGGATTTCCCTCTTGACCTTGGTATCTTGTTACCTTAATGGAATATATATATATATATATATATTTATCTTTACTATTCATTTATTCATACTTGCGCTATATTATTTTTAGGATTGTGGCTAGTTTTATTCACACACACCCCTTCATGGGATTCAATCCAACACACATTGTGTTTGTGCAGATGATTCATAGTTCGATGGATTCTTTAGAGGTTGTAGAGCTATAATAGATAGTGATGTTGGTTCATAGAAAATTATTATGGTGTGCATTTCTCATACTTCTCGTTTCAGTTTTGGCATGATATAGATTTTTTCAATTACATTATTCAATGTTTTCTATTGCAATGAGATGTTTGGATTTCCACTTTTAATTTTTATGGCTTTGGTTTGTATATTTTTTTAGGATACTCAATATTTTAACATTATTTTTTAATTTAGATGACTAAATTATTGGTTTGGTTTTTTATTTTTATTCATATATTTATTATTATTTATGGATGCTTACAAGTTTATAGGATGGGGCCTTTTATTTGTGAGGTATTCATTCTGTTGCTTATCATAATCCTTTAGCCAATGAAAGGTGGGATTGGGGTGGATGACTCAACTTATAATCACCTAGGTAGGGTCCTAGTTTGTCAAGTTGTGTTTGATTTTTTTTGAATATCATCCAAAAAACCCTTTTCATTATCTATAATAATAATCTATTTGTTTCCTTAAAAAATTTCTATAAAAAATCATCCACACTATCATTTTTGTGTGACTATGTGGACCTTTGTTGTAATGAAAGTAATTATTGAATTTCTTATTCTAAATCTGTAATCCTTGATAGGAATATATGAAAGAATCCTTACTGCTCATGTTATAAAGTGATTCAACAAGATCTTGATCAAACACGTTTATATTTTAAAATTTGTTTTGAAGAGGTATATCATACCCCATGAAAAATAAAAAAATAAATTTTGTCAAAATATTTAGCTTGACCATGATACATTGAATAATTAATAACATAAAGTATAACTCATATATTCTTTATTCTATATATAAATATAGGATAAAAAATTATTAAAATACCCATTTCATTCACCCATGAATATGAGTACATAGCATTTCACTCACCTATATGGATATGTATATCTCATTAAAATTATATAGGATTGATCATATACCTACCTAGTTATATCCAATTAAGGGAACAAGTGATATACCGATAAAATCCCATAAATTCGAAAATAATGTCAATTGAAGAAAAAAAGGATGAAGAATATAAAAAATATGTTTATATAGAGGTTCATAGAAACAGAATAATAACATAATGCTCCATGAGGTTAAAATCACAAGGTGGTGGATATGAAGTTCTTCTAAAGATTGTATCCCATGAGGTTTATCCCATGAGATAAAGCCTAGATGGAAGATCTGTGAAGCCATTATACTGTGTATTATGGCCTCTCAGTGGAAAAGAATCATTTTATTATACTCTAAATGGTCTTACCTCATAGTCTTAGGGAACATTTTCATGATTCCCTATTAGGTTATCATGTGGAGAAACACCACCCAGTTCTCTGTCAAGGCCTATCCTCACCATATTGTTGACCTTTCAGAGTCACTAAACTCACTCTATTTGAGTTAGTAATTTCACTATGATATGAGGGGATTACATAGAACTCCTTCACCATCCCCTCAATTTTATATGGACACATAAATCCTCTCTATTTCCACATATTTCAAAAATTTGGTTAGATAGGGATACCTATAAAAATACACTCATCCTAAAAAATAGACACGAACAGAGAGATAGTGACAGATAATGATGAGAGGAAACACATTTATTTTCTATAAATATCTAAGGATAATCCATATGTAACCAAAGGGGGTAACCCTCAAAAAATAAATGATAAAATAATGGATAAAAATAATAAAAATATGGCCTAAGAGTTCATCTTGGATGACCCAATTTTCAAGGTCAACCTCATGGATTCAAGTTTATGAGGCCAAAACCATGAGGAAAACCCTTAGAGACCAGTCCATGAGGCCAATCCCACAATATGACCTCGAGGTTTCCATGACAATGAGGTGAACATGGACGAAAAATATGATCTTTTAGAGGCCAAGATTACCTCATGAAGGCTAAGCCCTTGAGACTACATCATACATTCCATTCCTTGGAGTCAATAATATGCTACCAAGTTTGAAAACTCTTCATTTGAAAAGGGGTCTCCAACTTAGGAAACTAAACACCCTCGAATGATATTAATTTGAAATGGAAATTATGTTTCTTGAATTATAAAATTTGTGAAATAAAAATTCAAATGACCTATTTGGATTCATTCTACCAACATTATAAACCTGAAAATGATAAGTTGGAACCCCCTCCAAACCACCCAATACATATGATTTAATCATACGAATTAGTAAAGACCCCTAGGATCGCACATTCATTTGAAAAAATGTTTATCAAGAGTTCCATCTCTAATAGATAAGTCCCTTTGGAAATTACAAAACATACATAACTATGATAAATTGGGTCCCCATAATGGGGACATTGGTTAGACATCTCTCAGTAACCTTGGAGCATAAGCCTCACTGAAATATAATTGTTTACCTCAGGCAATGTTCTTAATATTCTATTCACTCCTATTTTACATATAGAGTATGAGTCACATGGTATTAGATAGTTGAGTTGATTTTTATATTTGTAAAATAAAAATTCCTTAACTAGGGAATCCTCCCTTGGTATAACACCTAATTAAATCATTAACTCATTAATGAATTCATTCTAATAGTTTGATAGTGAGAATACCTTGGGTAACCCCAACCCATAATCCCTTCTAAAGACTCTGTTGTATCAACATTCATGATACTGATGTCCTAATGAAAATATGTTAAATATCATGGCTAACATCCAAGTCACATGATGTAAAACTATATGAAAAAAACATTAGCTAATAATGTCTAGCTACATGGTATGATCCATCCAAATGAAATTAAATTTTATAACTTCAACTATGTGGGACTTAATACCCATTATGTATGATTCATAGGACACCTCCTAATTGATTCAATCCCAATACCACAAACCTCTTCACTAACCTCTCATACCAATCCTGATTGGGACACATTCCCAATAATGCCAATTGGTCGCCCCTTTTCTAGCTATATATACCATGAGTTTGGGTGTTCTCACTCATTAGACCATATTACCTCAAATAAATTGTTTTTATTCAGTTAGATCCTCTTTGGATCACCCTATCATTGGGATATATTCATGATGAAAATCATGTTTCCCCTACTTGTAGATCCATATCCCCTCTACTTTTGTTACCATATAATTCACCATGATATATTCCCTATGAATCGTAATGTCATTAGAACAAATCTCTAGAGAGTTTAACCATAAAGGGGATGATGATAAATATTTATCACATCAACCTTATCTAGAAATCATTCACATAATCATCCTTACAACATAGAATAAAAAACATGTATTAGTAGTTATCTATTGACATTAAAGGTATGATATGTCCTATTAAGTTTTACAAAAAAACATGGGTTCTGTTTCATTCCCATGGATACATACGAATCCATTCTCATGGGTTTGATCCCAACATCAAGAACACCAACTTCCTTCCTCAATAAAGATAACCATAGGTGAACATACCTAATATATTTAATCCAAATCATCATAAGGGAATAATGTAGTCGTGATGAATTTATAAAACAAATATATTCACATTAATGAATGGGATAGATCAATCATTTTCATAGGGGTACCCAATCTCTACTTTTATTTATGAATTTTTTTTAATAATAATTAAATTTATAAGATATTCCTAAAGACGAAAATATCTAATAAAGGTTTTGATAAACCCAACCTACCATCCCCTTAAACAAGGAATATATTGAATCATCACTTTTAAGAAACCCTAACAACCAACTTCCTTTGGAATGTAGATCTATAATGATCTTTATTTTCAAATATATGAAAACCATTTTATAATTTCAATTCCACAAAAAAAATCCATTCAGTAATTTAGGAATCAAAAAAATGTACCAAACTTATTTTATTAATTAATTAATAATAATAAAGTTTCATATTCATACTTGTATAATTATCATTATAAAATTAAAACCTTTTAGGATGTGTGTGATTTTGTCATAGTATATAAACCCCACAGCCCATCCCACTAGTGGAATTCTATGGAAAATCCATTTTCACCTCTATCAAGATGTAACTATATTCGGATCCTCTCCCCGGGGCACTAATACCAGTACCTCCCATACCTTAGGGTGGAAGATCCAGATGATTACGATGAAAACTCTATTGAGTATGAATATCGTAGTAGGTCTCCTTCCATGGACCACAACTGCTTAAAATATTTTATTGAATCAATTCCTCATAGTTTATCTATGGAGGCCGCCTATGTGGTCTTAGCCCTGACCACTCATTCTTATGTACCATAGGGGTGACCTTTCCAAGGATAGTTAACCCAAGGACATTGGGAGTTGGACCATGATCCTCTTCTCCAAATAATGACCCATCGGTACATACCAAAAGAACATGAGGCTCACATCCATTATCATGATAGCAAAGCTGAGTAGTATACTATGGAAGTAACATCAAGAACATGACAAAACATCCTAGTAGTAACCAAGTGATAGATCTATATTACTACCCCTATATTTTAAGTCCATCAGCATATCCCCAAATCAACTTGTAGAAAATGTGTGCATATATTCCTATTCCCAATGAATAACATTCCTATATTCTTGTTCATATTATATAATATCATCAACATTTATTGGTTAAAATGGATTGTTAGGCCTATATTTCATCCATATCCTACAATACTATCATCACATCCTTATAGTGTAAGAAGAAGTTGATAGTTAGAATATCCTTATGATCATCCAAGAGTAAGACCACAACCCTACTCCCACAAATGCTAATGAATCTTAACGATATATTCTAAAAACTACACATGAGTGCCCCCATATTTCTTGTCCCCTTTAAGAGGATCGTCAACATATCTTGATGAAGGAATATGAGTGGGATTATATTCTCATATTCATCTAAGAGGCCATGTATAAAATCCTAATTAAGGATTACAAGTAGGCACACATATCTATACCCCTTTAGTCTTAGGATGTAAAACGATTAAACTCGATGAATATTAAAATTCTAGAACATATTCCCACCTAGAATAAAGTGAATAAATGACATATTTTTGTGGTAATCAATAGATAAAGCCTTATTAATTCTGAAATCAAAGGAGCTCATGAACCTGATCCATCAGTGGAATAAGATCTACCTAATAAAACTCCAACTAAAGAAGGTTACCATTATACGCAAAATATAGGTTATAAAAGGAGATATCACAAAATTTAGACAATGAAAAATCTTTAGGCCCATATTTTTCAATTAATCAATGTTGACTCTCTTGAGGTGTTGTAACACCTATCCATGGTTTCTCCAGATTCATCCAAATCCTCACAAAAAATAAGGAGTATATTCAACCATAGAATTCACCCTTGTGATATTTTGATAAATAGTTATGGAGGTACTCATTAGAGAACATACCACAATATAACTTCATGTGGAAGAAAAAGGATTGATCATGATATATAATCCCATAATGTGAGCTATGGAAGTAATCTTTTATAATTATGATATCAATAGGTAAGCATGTATTATTATTTACAACGCATTGATTAATAACCATGAGGGTCATACTAGTGGAATCCATGTCTATAAAAACTATGTTTTACAATGATATGACAATTAATCACAAAAATAATATCATACCCTTATTGAATTTTCATTATGAACTCCCTCATTCCAAGAAGTTCTTGAAGAATCTATGTTCGTTATTCCCATGAACTCTATGATGATATATGATTTGACATCTTCATTTACTATTGATGTGGAGTGATGTTATTGGATAAACCCTCCTCAACCCACACACTCTTTTACTTACACAAATGAACCTCAAGGAACCCTCACATTTCTGATAAAACTATAGGAAAAAACCACATTTTTAAGATCAGGTGGAAAAGTTCCCCTTAGTAGAAGAATGAGGATGACAAGGACATGTGGAAATAATTCGATGGGGATATCATCCCAATCAAGATCTGTCCCATTTCCACTCCCTAGTATGACTTCTTATAAGTAATAAAAGACGACTATATGCCTTCCTTTTATAAAAATATCCTGGTAAGTATTCATTATACAATGGGAAATCATCTTCCTTATCAAGAGTATTGAAATTATCTACAAAACTGTATTAATAACTTTTATCATATTGAAATTTCTAATTTATATGTATCACGAAACCTAATAGTAAAGAAACACTATGAAAACCTATAGAAAGGTTTTCTCTATAACCTAAGGGCAATCTAATAAATATTCACTAATGCCCTATCCAACATATTTATCTTAGGATAGGTATAATATGGAGCAGTACATTTAAACTCATTATGATGACAATAGAGTCCCCTCTAGAGAGAATTATACAATGTTATAACCACATGATAGGTTTAAATCCTAAAATATTCATATCACAATCTATATATATACCAAAATATTATAGTATTTAGGAATTAAATGTAGTATAATCGTAGGTAATGTTCAACTGATTTAATCATGTGCTAAGAAAACATCAAGTTCATGAAACAATCCCAAATGAGAAGCGCAAATCCATTGATTTCAAGACAACCTCTAGTGAAAAATAGTTCATAGTCGAATCATGCATTGAATTGAGCTCAAACTTGAGATAAAATATACCAAATCTAAAAGAATACATTGGAATCCACTATAGAATCTATCTTTGAGAAACCCCATCCCACAGGATTAAGGAAATTTTACAACCACCACAACCACAACCACTAATATTATAAAATACTCAATGGGTTTCATATGTGTTGGTGGAGGAACCAAGTTTCCCTAACTAACTAGGATAGGGGATGTATTACCCTCAAACCAAAAAGTAATTGATTTTTGGTATGGGTTGTGACCATTAACATATCTCACCCCCACTTTTCCTACTTTTATATAACACACCCATCTTAGTTTTTTCATGTTGGGTAATTTTGGTAACACCCCAAGCTTCCACGATACGATTCTCTTTGAATAATACAGTAGCGTGTGTTGTATGCAACTTCGAGATTCTAAAACAGCCCGACCAATCAAAGTAGCCGTTATGAATAGTAATACCCACTTTTTGAAATTTTATAAATTTTATCTCCCAAAATGTACTTAATTTTTGGATTAGGAATATCGAAATTAGTCTAGGGTGAAATTTTGGTACTTTTCGGATAAATTTTATATTTTGATGAATAGTGAAAATTACTGAATTTTAATTAAAAACAACTTTTTTAATCAAAATAATTAATAGTGATAAATTATAAATTTTAGTGGTTTTAAAGTATATTTAGAATTTATTTTTACCATTTAATGCAATTTTGGACATTTGACATAATTTCACAATTAAACCGAACATAAACAAGTGTCAATCTTTTGATAGTTATTATTTCTTAAAAACACGCTTTTTGTTTTGACAGCGGGAATTAATTTTAAATTAAATTCTTCCACTTCTCTTTTTTGAATTTAGAAAAATGGATTCCATATTTAGAATCAGGAGGTCCAAATTTTTTAAACATGTAACTTTTATTTTTAGACATTTTGAATAATTATTTCGGTAAATATTTTATTTACCATGGTTAAAGGGTAAATCTGGTAAATAAGGGTGTAACAAATAATATTATTATAATAGTAAATTACCCTAAAATGTGTCCTAAACCTATTATTTGATACATTTCCGACCATGGTCATCTTTGTAATGATTTTGGGTCCCCATGGATCCACTTGTAAGTGATAATGACAGTTTATATTAATTAAGCTAAAGTTAAAAAAATTGACATAAGTATATATCTTTTAGAAAAACAATTTTTACATAGAGTAATATATGTTATATTTTCTACTATAAATATTAATTAGAAATATAAAACGATTTCCTACATAATGGTATTTTATTTATAATTTTTAGACATTAAATAATTTAATTTATTTATGACACACTGGTGATGAAGTAATTACCTAATTAATGAAATATTAAGATAATTGATATTATAAATACCCAAATAAATGTAATTTGAAACTTTTTATGAATTAAATTAATTTTATAGGCTAATATGACTTATTAAGATTGGTTATATGAATTTACATTGAAGTAATAATACTGTTATGAATTTATCAAAAACAAAATACCCAATAGTGTCAAAATTGACATAAAAGAGTATTTAAAACAAATATTATATTATTAATTTATATTCTATTCCTAAAAATATAATTTTAGACCAAAAGAATTATATTATTATAGGTGTATCATTAATGGACCACTTGGGGGACTATTGGAAGTTTATTTTATGTTTATTAACTATATAATATAAAAATACAAAGTGACATGGTAAGTGTCAAACTAATTAACCAAGAGTTAAAACTAAAAGTAAGGTTAATATAATGACACAATCTTGTATAAAATCTATTAGTTGAAAGTATTTCGACCCATACCCACCTTATACTTTGAATAATCCACTTTTTAGCCATTATAAACCGAATATGAATTTATTATAAAATAATACTTTAAGTTTTTTCCTAAAACGCCCCTCCTACCCCTTATATAAGGACACCAGTTTTAACCAATTATTCACACCTTAAAATTTTAGATCGGCCAAAACCTACCAAAATACTCTCTTAACTTCCCTCAATTCAACCTAGAGGCCTTAGTTTGATCAGAAAGCCAACCTACAGAGCCCTTTTGATCAAATCAAAAGGAAGAACCCGAAGAAGAGGTAATGTTTTCACCACCCTCTTTCACGTTCCTTTATTTTTCGACTTGTTATTTCTTTGTTATTTACTTTCTAAAATAATAAATCCAGTATCTTCTATATACTGGGATGTTATTATAAATATGGTACAACAATATTCAGTATTCTATCCATCCTTTGAATGACATGTCACCATACGTGCGTACGTATGGCTTACCGTCTCCACGTCGTGGTGTAATTGTTATTCAAAAACATTATTATTTGGATGGGTATGATAATGATATGTAATTTATTTAAATAAAAAATATAACATGATAATGATTCTATATATATATGATATACCATCCAATTATATATTATTTTAATATCAAAAGAATGATATTGTCGCTCGTGCGTACGTACGGACTACCGTCTCAAAAAATGTGATGAGATTCATTACCCATCATATCCATGAAATTATATTTCTCATTTAAAGATTAAATAATGTTAAAGTAATTTATATAATTCTTGATATGAATAATATACAACCTGTCTATAACAAAAAGGGATTATATAACAAAATATATAAAATAAAACGAATGAGTTAACACCCGAAACGATGATAATACTAAGATATTATTAACAAATAAATGTTAAAAGATCATATATGATATCATATTAACGTATATTATTCTTGTATAATTTAATAACAATTATTTTACCATTATACAGGAGGTTAAACTACCCTCAACCAAGGAAAAGTACAAGGTAAGTGTTTATTTCACAATCTCTTAATTATCCGAGGTTGTTTATATGTAATTATCTACTGTGACCTCTTTATCATCCACATCCATGTTTCATAAAAATGTATTTAAAATCATTCTTACTATTGAATAGAATATGGGTTAAAGTTGTATGAATTTTTATAAAATAATCTTTCCGTCATTTTCCAAACAAGGTCCTTTTTAACCTTTTTGACAGAATTAAGGTAAGACTGTATTTTTTTAACTTATATGGCAGGTGCGGCTATTTTCCGCCATTATAAAATCATCGAATATTACCTTACAAGCATATAAGAATATTTTCAAAGTAAATTTTTTCTTTTATAATTATGTGACTTTTTATTGATTTAAAAAAAGATATATTTCTCTCAAATAGTTTTGATTTCATCTATGTCAACATTCTTTGATGGATTTTAAGTTTATTTGAAGTTGATTTATTATGATACAAAACTTCCATATTGTATTGAAGGTTTTGTGATATGTTTGACTGTGGATGTGTTATTTTTATACCATTCTTGTTTTATGGAGAAAGTATTGACATTTCGTATTCTAGTTTTAATACGAATGTTTATGTTATGTTTAAACCTATTCATATGAGGAATGCATTGGACTTAATAAGTGACGGGTGGAGCCCACTATAGCTCCTCGATGAATCGGTAGGTCTCATGAGACAAACTAGTGTCTTGGAACTAGGCCTTGACAAAATCTTATTTGTAGTCTTGGCACAAGGCCTCGGTTACGTGGTTATGATTGTCTGGAATTATGCATTCCATCATTATGAAAGTGGTTATTGATATTGAATGTGATTATTTGATTAGTAGAATATCCATGTGAATAATTAAATGGAATTATTTCATTTTATTTCTGCCATATTATGCTGTTGTTGAAGTTTAAAAGGCTTTTTTTAGTTATACATTGCCTTAAATGTTTATGCTTATTTATGAAAATTTCCGCTATATTGTAATCCTTACTGGGCATTTGAGCTCACCCCTTTCTATGTTTTATTTTTCCCAGGATGTGAAGATGTATTTTATGAATGACCTGCAGGGATAGTATGAGGGGTTATGAGTGTGGACTATGGAGACTATGTCGTTGTAGTTTTCATTTTATGATGTAATGTAAACTTTATGAATGTATCTGGTGATTCCATGGCTACTAAACTAATCGGTATTTCGAGATTTGATATTTTTTGATCATGCCAATGTTATGTAATAATGAACCAACTCTGGGTAACTGGGGTTGGGGTGTTACTGTTCGTATCAGAGGAAGTTTAGTACAAACCTTAGATGCTAGATTTAGATACACTCTGATTAGAGCACATAGACCTAAGATGGACTTTGAGGATTTGTATAGACGAACTTCCTAGAATTTTGGTATTGTAGAGATTTTGTGAGTTTTATGAGCAATACATACCTGTATGGATACGAGTATGTAGTGGTGGATCTGGCACAGATGTACCTAGGGGTAAATCTAAAAAACACCACTTTGAGTTAGACTCGAACGAGAACTGGTGCATGACAACAGACCTTGCTTCACTCTTGGTTACAACACTCCTGAGGGATATGCTTAGGATAATTATCACTTTATTTAAAATCCATTATGAAGGGTTTATGAGTATATAATTCCTCAAAGAAAACATTTTTTTATGATTATGGATTATATCCATAAATAGTTCAATTTATGTTTAGTGTTTTACAAGTATGGAATTATGTATTTTGATCCATAAACTGATCTAGTGTAAGCCATTTTTTAGAAATGGTGCCTAGTGGAAGGAATGGAAACTGTATCAATGCATGCAGTCCATGTAGGGATTTCCCTCCTGCTCAAGATAATTATAGTGGAGAAGGTGATGCAACTGGTGCTGATCAGCTAATCACCATATTGGGACAACTCACTCAGGTTATGAATAATAACCTTACCCATATGGAGCACCCTGATCCGCAGCGTGGAGGATCAATGTTAGATCGCTTCATGAGGCAGCAACCACCAACATTCAATGGGAGTACAAAACTATTAGTAGCTGAGTAATGGATAAGTTCCCTAGAAAAAATATTCCATGCCTTGGGGAGTAGTGAAAGGGAAAAATTTATCATGACAGTTTACCGCCTCACTGAAGATGCTGATCAATGGTGGTCATTGATTCAAAACACGGAGGAAGATGATGAAGTATAAAATATTTAATGGAGGGAGTTCAAGGATCTTTTCATTGAAAAATACTTCCCTTATGACCATCGAGTAGATATGGAAAGGCAATTTCTGAGTCTGAGACAAAAGGATGATGATAATGTCGCAAAGAATGAGGATAACTTTAAAAGGTTAGCAAGGTATGCTCTAGATTATATACGTATCCCAAGAAGTAATATTGATCGTTTCTTTGATGGGTTAAAACCATTTCTCCATCGATCATTAGTCTCAGAAACCATCTCGTCGTACGAAGACATTGTCTCTTGTGCTATCAAGACAGAAAAAGAATTATCTATGTGTTATGACTTTAAAGAAAAGTACGATAAGAAGAGATCTACTGATCAATATGGAAATGGAAATAAGGGGAAGAAGGGAAAAGTTGAATATCGGTCCTGTAGTAAATGTGGGAAGAAACAACCCAGTACATCCTTAAAAGGAATGGAAGTCTGTTACAAGTGTGGTGAAAAAGGCCACCAAGATCATGATTGCAATGGAAAGATAGTTGATGTCAAAGTGGAATGCTATAATTGTATGGATATGGAACATTATGCAAATGAATTTCTTAAGCGTTAGGGGAACTTACCTCAGAAAAGGCCAAGGGATCAAGGCCAAGCTTATGCTATCACTAATGCTTAGGTAGAAGCTCCAAAAGACGTGGTGGTAGGTAATTTAATGGTTTCTTCAAGTTTAGGCAATGATTTATTTGATTTTGGATCATCACATTGTTTCATATCTTCCTAGTTTGCTAAGAAAATTAGATATTTGAAATTTGATTTAACAAGGGAGTTGTCAGTTAAAACTCCTAAGGGAAGTATCATTGCAACAATGTTTTGTGAATCAGTCCACATTAGAGAAAATAAATGTTCTTTATCCACTGATCTCATTGTCATACCAATGATTGAGTTTGATATAATCCTCGGTATGTATTGGCTTTCAGACCATGATTCGAAGATTTATTTTAAGAAGAAGGAGGTTACGATTTTTGATGATGATGATAAGGAATACCTTATCTTTAGAGCAGAATCGTCACCACCTAATTCTTATCTAGATCCTCCCCCAGTAGCTCATATAAATTCAATTACCGGGGAGGAATAGGATGAAGTAACTGTGGGTGAGGAAAAGAATGTTCAAATAGAGGATGTACCTATTGTGAAAGAATATGTAGATGTGTTTCCGGAAGATTTACCTGGACATCCTCCAGAACGAGAAGTTGAGTTTTCCATTGATTTAATTCCTGGATCAAGGCCTATATCGAATACCTCTTATAGAATGGTAATTGTGGAATTATTTGAACTAAAGAAACAACTACAGGAATTGAGTAATAAGGGATTTATTCTCCCTATTGTTTCTCCATGGGTATCCCCTGTTATTTATGTTAAAAAGAAAGATGGATCTATGAGGTTATGTATTGACTACAAGGAGATCAATTCTATAACAATAAAGAACAAGTATCCCCTACCTTGCATTGATGATTTATTTAACCAACTGCCTGGAGCTCAATAATTTCCAAATATTGACCTTCGATCTGAATACCATCAGTTGTGTGTGAAGAAGGAAGACATTCCGAAGACAACATTTCGAACCAGTGGTATTTATTGATGATATCTTGGTATACTCCAAAAGCTACGAAGATCATGAAAACCACCTGCGTATTATCCTGAAGACTCTAAGAATACATGAATTATATGGGAAGTTTAGCAAGTGTGAATTCTGGATTCGAGAGATTTCTTTTCTTGGCCATATTGTCCTTAAGGATGAAATCTCTGTTGACCCTGCTAAGACAATAGCAATCCATGAATGGCCAACACCAACGAGTTTAACCAAGGTATGCAGTTTTATTGGTTTTGCAGGTTATTATCGACGTTTCATCCAGAATTTTTCCCGGTTGGCTAACCCATTAACAAAGATCACATGTAAAGGGGTTAAATTTGCTTGGAAAAAGAGTGTGAAAATTGTTTCAAAGAACTGAAGAGAAGATTAGTAAATGCTCCTATATTTACTCTACCATCGAGGAATGATGGGTTTGTTATTTATAGTGATTCATTAAAGAAAGGACTTGGTTGTGCCCTTCTGCAGAATGATAGATTTATTTCCTATGCATCATGACAACTAAAAATTCATGAGCAAAACTATCTTACTCATGATATTGAGTTAGCTGCTGTAATTTTTTCTTTGAATATATGGAGACATTATCTCTATGGTGTAAAATGTGAGATATATACCGATCATAGTAGTTTGAAGTATATTTTCTCGTAGAATGATCTCAACATGAGGCAAAGGAGATGGCTTGAACTATTCAAGGATTATGATTGCACAATACACTACCACCCAGGGAAGGCAAATAAGGTGGAATATGCCTTGAGTTGAAAAGATCATGGAGTTTTGAACAAGATGAGAGTTGAGAGGGATCCTATTTTCATCGATCTAGTAAAGAAAGATATGGGAATGGCCATGGAAGGTGAAACATCAATAATTTTTCAAATGGTTTCCAAACCATCTTTACTAGAAAGGATATAGAGTTCTCAGACCGATGATGAATAGTTTCAAAAGAAGATTAATGTAGTGAATGATGGGAGATTGAGTGACTTTGTGTATGAAGATGGAATTTTGAAATTTGGGAAGAGACTTTGTGTTCCCAATATACCTGATCTAAAAATGGAATTGTTGGATGAAGCTCATAGTTCCAATTTCTCTATAAACCCTGGGAGCACCAAAATGTATAGAGATTTGAAGGAACATTTTTGGTGGGAAAACATGAAGAGGGAGATTACCGATATTGTGTCAAGATGTATGGTTTGTCAAAAAGTGAATGCTAGAAGGAAACAGCCTGGAGGAGTCATGCAACCTCTTCTCATACCTGGGTGGAAATTGGATAATATGACGATGGACTTTGTCATGGGGCTACCAAAGACTCCTAGAAGGAACGATGAAATATGGGTTATTGATGATCATCTTACCAAGTCAGCACATTTTCTTGAAATAAGAGAAGTTCTACCACTGGAAAGTCTTGCAAGAATATATATTAATGAATTTGTGAGACTTCATGGAGTACCCCTATCGATTGTTTCTGATCGTGATCCCCATTTTATTTCAAGATTCTAGAAGAGTCTTCAGAAGGCCTTGGATACTGAACTTCTTTTGAGCACTGCCTACCACCCTCAAACAGATGGACAATCAGAACAGACTATTCAAACCTTAGAAGACATTTTGAGATCATGCTCACTTGACTTTCAGGGTATGTGGGATCAATATTTACCTCTGGTACAATTTTCCTATAACAATAGCTTCCATTCAAGTATTCAGATGGCACCATATGAAGTTTTATACAGAAAGAGATGTCGCACACCAACCTGTTGGGATGACGTTGGTGAAGGAAAACTCGTAGGCCCAGAACTGGTGGAGGAAACGATGGAATAGGTAAAGGTAATCCAAAACCATATCAAAGCAGCCTAAAGTAGGTAGAAGAGCTATGCCGATAACCGAAGGAAGGATTTGGAATTTCAGGTAGGAGATCATGTTTTCTTGAAGGTATCTCTATGGAAGGGAGTTATACATTTTGGTAAGAAGGGTAAATTGAGTCCCAGGTACATCGATCCTTTTGAAATTCTAGAATGAATTGTGGATGTAGCTTACCGTTTGGCAATGCTGCCAAGTCTCTCCAAAGATCACAATGTGTTCCACGTATCACAGTTGAGAAAATACATGATTGACCCAACACATGTACTCACCTATGAGGAATTAGAAATGGAACCCAATATGTCTTATTGCGAAGAGCCCATCAGGATTCCTGATACAAGAGAACAATTGCATAGAAATTGGACGAGTCGTCTGGTAAAAGTTCTATGGAGACCATAAAATGGAAGAGGCAACGTGGGAACCTGAGGAACTTATGATGAAGAATCACCTGAGTATGTTTATGCGGAAGTATTCTATAAATTTCTAGGAAGAAATTATTTGAAGGAGGGGAGAATGTAACAACCCAAGATTCAACGGTACAATTCTCTTTGAATAATATAGTAGCGTGTGTTGTATACAACTTCGAGATTCTAACACACCGCGACCAATCAAAGTAGCCGTTATGAATAGTAATACCCACTTTTTAAAATTTTATAAATTTTATCTCTCAAAATGGACTTCAGTTTTGGATTTAGAATATTGAAATTATCCTGGGGTGAAATTTTGGTACTTTTCAGATAACTTTTATATTTTGATGAATAGTGAAAATTACTAAATTTTAATTAAAAATAACTTTTTTAATCAAAATAATTAATAGTGATAAATTATGAATTTTAGTGGTGTTAAAGTATATTTAGAATATATTTTTACCATCAAATACATTGTTTGTCATTAGACATAATTTCACAGTTAAACTGGACATAAACAAGTGTCGATATTTTGATAGTTATTATTTCTTAAAAACACGCTTTTTGTTTTGACAACGAGAATTAATTATAAATTAATTTCTGCCACTTCTGTGTTTTGAATTTAGAAAAATAGATTCTATATTTAGAATCAGGAGGTCCAAATTGTGTAAATAAGTAACTTTTATTTTAAGACATTTTGAATAATTACTTCGGTAAATATTTTATTTACCATGGTTAAAGGGTAAATCAGGTAAATAAGGGTAAAACAAATAATATTATTATAATAGTAAATTACCCTAAAATGTGTCCTAAACCTATTGGTTGATACATGTACGACCATGGGCATATTTTGGTCTATTTTGGTACCACATGTATCCATTTATAAGTGATAATGACACTTTATATTAATTAAGTTAAAGTAAATACAAAAATTACATAAGCATATATCTTTTTGAAAAACAATTTTTAAATAGAGTTATATATGTTATATTTTAGACTATAAATAATAATTATAAATATAAAACAATTTCCTACATAATGGTATTTTATTTATAATTTTTAGACATTAAAAAAATTTAATTTATTTATGACACAATGGTGATGCAATAATTACCTAATTAATGAAATATTAATATAATTGATATTATAAATACCCAAATAAATGTAATTTCAAACTTTTTAAGAAATAAATTAATTTTATAATCTAATATGACATATTAATATTGGTTATATTATTTTGTTGAAGTAATAATGCTGTTATGAATTTATCAAAAACAAAATACCCAATAGTGTCAAAATTGACATAAAAGAGTTTTTAAAACAAATATTATATAATTAATTGATATTATATTCCTAAAAACCTATGGTTCAGCCAAAAGACTTATATAATTATATGTGTATCACTAATGGACCACTTGGGGGTCGATTTGAAGTTTATAGTAAGTTTATTAACTATATAATATAAAAATACAAAGTGACATAGTAAGTGTCAAACTAATTAACTAAGAGTTAAAACTAAAAGTAAGGTTAATATAATGAACCAAACCTATCTATATTCTATTGGTTTAAAGGATTTTGACCAATCCGCACTTTAAAATTTTAATAATCCACTTTTTATCCATTATAAACTGAATATAAATTTATTATAAAATAATACTTTAAGTTTATCCTAAAAATCCCCACCCCCCCTTATAAAAGGACACCACTTATAACCAATTCTTCACACCAAAAAAGCCTTTTGGATTGGACAACCACAGACAAAATACTCTCTCAACATCCCTCACTTCAACCTAGATGCCTTAGTTTGATCAGAAAGCCAACCTAATGAGATTTTTTGATCAAATCAAAAGGAAGAACCCGAAGAAGAGGTAATTTTTTCACCACCCTCTTTCAAGTTCCTTTCTTCTTCAACTTCCTCTTTTTTTATTTCCTTTCTAAAATAATAACTCTAGTATCTTATATATACTATGATTTTATTATAAATATGGTAAAACCATATTCAGTATTCTATCCATCCTTTGAATGACATGTCACCATACGTGCGTACGTACGGCGTACCGTCTCCACGTCGTGGTGTAATTGATATTCAAAAACATTATTATTTGGATGGGTATGATAATGACATGTAATTGATGTAAATAATAAGTATAACATGATAATTATTATTTATATATGATATTCCATCAAATTATATATTATTTTAATATAAAACAATGATATTGTTGCACGTGCGTACGTACGGACTACCGTCTCCATGAACGCGATGAGATTAATTCCCCATCGTATCCATGCAATTATAATTCTAATTTAATGACTAAAAAAAATGTTTAAGGTCTTGATATCATTCTGGATATGAATAATATACAACCTATCCATAACAAACACAACTTATGTAACAAAATATATAAAATAAAACGAATGAGTTAACACCCGAAACGATGATAATACTAAGATATTATTTACAAATCAATGTTAAAATATCATATATGATATCATATTAAGGTATATTATTCTATTATAATTTAATAACAATTATTTCAACATTATACAGGAGTTTAACCTACCCTCAACGAAGAAAAATTACAAGGTAAGAGCTTATTTCACAATTTCTTCATTATCTGAGGTTGTTTATACATAATTATCTATTGGGACCTCTTTATCATCCACATCCATGTCTCAGAAAAATGTATTTAAAATCATTCTTACTATTTTATAGAATATGGGTTAATGTAATTTATACCCTTTTTGGACTTTTTATAAAGGAATATTTCCGTCATTTTCCAAACAAGGTCCTTTTTAACATTTTTGACAGAATGAAGGTAAGAATGTCTTTTTTTAACTTATACGGCGGGTGTACCTATTTTCCGATGTTATAAAATTGTTGAAGATTCTATTACAAGCTTATAAAAATATTTTCAAAGTGAATTTTTTCTTTTATAATTATGTGACTTTTAAATTATTTCAAAAAGAGATGTATTTCTCTCAAACAGTTTTGATTTCATCTATGTCAACATTTTTTGACGGATTTTAAGTTTTTTTGATGTTGAATTATAATGATACAAAACTCACATATTGTATTGAAGGTTTTGTGATATGTTTCACTGTGGATGTATTATTTTTATACCATTCATGGTTTATGGAGAAAGTACTGACATTTCTTATGCTAGTTTTAATACGAATGTTTATGTTATGTTTAAACCTATTCATATAAGGAATGAATTAGACTTAATAAGTGACATGTGGAGCCCACTATAGCTCCTCGATGCATCAGTAGGTCTCATGAGACAAACTACTGTCTTGGCACGAGGCCTTGACAAAATCTTATTTGTAGTCTTGGCATGAGGCCTTGTCTACATGGTTATGATAATCTGGCATTAGGCATTCCATTATTATGAAAGTGGTTATTGATATTGCATGTGATTATTCGATTAGTATAATATCCATGTGAATATGTAAATGGAATTATTTAATTTTATTTCTTCCATATTATGCTTAAGTTCAAGTTTAAAAGGATTTTTTAGTTATACATTGCCTTAAATGCTTATTCTTATTTATGAAAGTTTTCGCTATATTTTTATCATTATAGGACATCTGATCTCACCCCTTTCTGTGTTTTATTTTTCCCAGGATGTGAAAAAGTATTTTATGAATGACCTATAGGGATAGTATGAGGGGTTTTGAGTGTGGACTATAGAGAATAAGTTGTTGTAGTTTTCATTTTATAATGTAATGCAATCTTTATGAATGTATCTATTGATTCCAAGGCTACTAAACTAATCGGTCTTTCGAGATTTGATCTTTTTTGATCATGATAATGTTATGTAATAATGCACCGACTCGAGGTAACTGGGGTCGAGGAATTACAATTATGGTGGGGGCTCAGTCAAGATAACTATGTATAGATAAAATCATTGTAAACATTTGATAATTTTTATTAAGGAACATAGTTGTCATATGCTAAAATGGACTGCTAAGAAAGGGGACCCAAATAAGGACCTTGATGTGCACATTAAATAGGGTATTTGGAATGAAGACTGAACTTATTATTTAGATGAGGATGAAATTATTATAGATACTTAGTATACATCACTTAATATCATTAGAAGCAATCTAGTAGATGATTTACAATAAAAAATAGATGCTGAGGTATGCCAAAAAACACTTTTTTGAAATGTGTTTTTACGGAAAAATATTAAAAATGTGTGCACACCTGATGTAAAAGGAAAACCCATATCATTGAATATTCAAATGATTATTTCCATCTCACTTGATCCCCTTCAACTAAATATTAAGTTAAAGTCATGGTTACATCCCATTCATTACCTAAAAATGCTAAATTCTTATCCATTGAGGAAAACATAGAACAATATAAGGTTGTTGTAGAAAATCATAGATGAATCAATTATAAATTAATTACACTAAATATTATAAATGAGTATAAAATTTAATATTAAGGAAATGTTTCTCCTCCAACTTGATATGAAAGGGTTATGCACCCCATGAGGTGGATTTTGATCACTAGGCTAGCTTTGGATATAATAAATCAACTTATATAAACCTTATGGCTGAGGAGGAGTATGATTTTCCACTATTGAGACAATGTCTTCCCTCATTGTAGTAATGAAACCCTAGTCAAAATAAAACTAGGAATAAAAAACCAACACATGTAGTGTGACCCTATGATTAATCACCATTTATGAATATTTAGTGATTCGATCAAACATTATTTCCTCTAGAACTGCTTTGTTCCATCGATTCTCTCACTACTCTAATGGAATTGATAGAAGGATGTAATTACACTGTATAGAATGAAAGGAAATCAAACCCTAAACGTGTCATCCTCAACCCTCCTCTACCAAACATCAATAATCCCATATTTCTATCATTTAATGGAATGATATATATGAGGAAATACCTATCACATATCATATATGGGTACAAAACTATGATGTAAACACTCAATTGGAAGTAGTTAATAAAACTCAGAAACATTGTGGAAAATATACTGAGAAATGAGTTTTTCTAGTATAGTACTTTAATAGTTGGATACAATATTGGCCAGTGAGATATTTTTTTGTAAATTACTATACCAATTCAGCTATACTATAAAGAATAAAATGGTAAAAAAACTCTCAAATTTCTTGTTGTTTGAAAATAATTGGGTCTCAGATTTCATTGAAAGATGAAATTTTTTGAGATACTTTATTAATATTAATGTCCTAAAAGACAATATAATATATATTTTCATAGAGAATCTCTATGATTAGTGAAAAATATTAATTCCATTAAAGTCACCTTTCATATTCTTGGATTATCTAAATAAAAAATATAATCTAGAAGGTGTTATTTAATAAAACATGGATAAATATTGAACTTTTTCAGCTACATAGGGAAAATGATCTAGAAAATAGAAAACTAAAACTATCGTGCTTAATCTTGCACTGATGACTACTATAAATCCCATATAATCTCCAAATTTTTTGAAACATCCAAAATAGTGACACAAATAGAAACTTTAATTTTCTAGTGAAAATTAAAGAGCATAGTCTATAATGATATGATGATAGAATAAACCAAACACACTCATTTGGAAAATAGTATATTCTAGGATACTTTATTGTAGCCATGTAAAATAATCTCCTTATGATACCTGAGGATAGTAAACTTGATGAAGTCATCCTGAGTTATCATCCCAACTATTTATCTTTTTAGTAGATTTTGGGATAAAATATCCAATAATGGTTTGTCTTTAAGGGAATTCTTTATAAAATGGTGGATTCTAGAATAATGAAATCTAGAAAATCTATCATACATGAATCTCATGTACACACCACCTAATCATAGGAAGAAGATGAAAAACATGACATCATAACAATATGTGAAAAAATGTTTAATGACCAGATGACTCAAAAGAAAGTCAACAAAGCTCATTCCATCCTCCGAGAAAAACTCAATCAACCAGTTATGGCCCTAGATCGCAAAACATCGTCCCATGTAAAACTATACACGTCATGCTATATATCTTGAAGTAATAATTAGAAGATGAATATGGTGCACAAATAATAAATTTTTCTACCCCTTAAATCATTATAAACTCTTATTTATTTTTACAAAAATTTATATCATGGGTACCACCTTTCCAAATAGAATGATCATTAGATTAAGATTTATAATTTTCCTTGATAAATGTAATCTAAGTGGAAGATCCATTCTATAATTAGTAACCAACATGTGAAACTTAACTCCCTAAGAATAACTAGGCGTGGCAAGAGATAGGTCATAAGGATTTAATATTTAGGGGGAGAAATAGTCTGGACAATGCTCAGTATTACGACCACATCACTAATGATGCCAGATATATATCTAGAACATATATGTAATAACTTTAGTTATCCCAATAAGAGTATAGAGACACTATTTAAGCTAATAGGTACTATCCAAATCTAATGTTCTGGGATTATCGTTGGGGGAGTATACAATTATCTGACCCACCCATTTGTGTGGGAAGAATAACATTACATAATACATTAGTGGAAAATATTTCCTCAAGTTCTCACCAAGAATAAGAATCATCAGAAACCCATGCATCGACCATAATACCTCAATATAAAGAACAAAATCATGCTTGGAAGCATAGACCCATGATGTCGAAGTAAAACATCGCAAAGTAGTTGGATACATTCCCAATAAAACATAAAAAACCTTAGTTGTTATTCACCTCTCAAAAGAGCTTAGTGAATTAGATACCAAGTTAATTCAGACCCCTAAGAATTTAATATTGATTTTATTATGGTTTCTATTTATCATGTAGAGAATAACTTAGTAAAATTTTATATAGTTATCTTCTATATAGTTTAGTATTGGGAGCCCATAGATTAATGAAATATAATACACTTATACATTTCATGAATTCTTGAAAATATAACCATTTATCCATATCAAATTGATAATGTATCTTATATGAATATTATCTCTATCTAGACACTTTTATTCTTAAGTTATGTTGAGAATGAATTGTCTTACTTAATGTTGACGATTCAAGGAGATGAAAAAAGTGAGGAAAGTACCTTAATTAGCATCATAATCAAATTAAAATTTAGAGTTATTATATAGAATTTCAATTTCATAGTAATGTATCAGGACAAACCATTTTATGTTTTTCAATGAAGACCTAGGTTTCACAGATATATATTGGTACCATCATTTTACCATTAATTCCTTATGTAACCAATCAATGGAATGGTTGGTGTACTATGTGGTGATGAAACTCCTTTTAAATTCTATGAATACCAATATATGTGGGATGTAAAGTAGTTGATGATGAAAGGTGATATATTGGTCGCTGCTTCAAATAGATTGGGAACTACAACAAAAAACCATTATAATATACATATTTATGATTATGTATTTCCCATCAATCAAATAGAGTAAAAAAACCATCTACATGGATATTCTATAGTTCAAAGGCTTAATTGAATTCTTATTACATTGTAACAGCTATAGTTGTATATATGATCCTATTAGAAATATATCAAGGTTAATATATGGGTATTGACACCATAGATGAATATTTACCAATCAATAATTATAATCCTTTATATTAGAAACCCTCATAGATCAATGAATAATAAAATAGATTGAAATAAACTTAAACATTATAGATATGAGATGAATATTCCAACATATTGTCTCCTAAATCTTAGGATGTCAACACATCATCTGCTTTCAGTGATTAAATTTCACTATCCTTTTTAGGTCCATGTGATGTCTCTTCACCATTCATAGAAGATTAAATAACTACCTCATTATCTTCTAGATATAAAAATACCTTTAATTTTTTAGTCCAGATTTTATTGAGGTTGATTAGGATGAAGTGGATATTCTTATAGATACCGCTCTATCAATTAAAGAAACCATATCTATGACTATTGGTGAGTATAAATGGGTGACTATCAGTATATAAGAGAATAGAAGACCCATGTTTGTTAGTGAAACCATGGACCAATAGGATCATGAGGAGTATATTACATATTTAAAGAAACATAAAAATTAATTTTAATTTAACTACAATTAAATTTTGAGACTGAATCCTATGGTATCCACCCATTACATAATATTTCTAGATGACCATTATAGATAAAAATAAGCAGTGATAAGAATTAATTCAACCCTTTCTACCAAAGTTGAGCTGGAGGATGATAAAATAATAAAATAAAACTTCCTAACAGAATTATGATATCCAAAGTGGTTGGTGAAAATTTTCCCTATAAAGAAGAAAACTGGTCTTCAATTTGTATCGAATTCAAGGACCACAATAATCATTTTCTGAAAAATAGCTTCTCATAATTAATCATAGAATTACTAATCCATGTGAGGTATGGTTTTGAAAACCTCCCATTTATAGGGGGTACTATAGTTAAACATAAATATAAATAGATCCATATTGTTATAAGGCCACTTATTTTATAGAACCTTAGGGGATACATTAATATCATGTAATTCCCATCATCTTAATGAATAAAGATTCTTTATATTGATGCAATATGCATATCATATTTTAATACTTTTTAGAGAGAACTACGGTGTTCAATATGGGTGAAATTATATTAATTATCTATAAAAATATGACTATATCTTTAAATATGAAGTAGTGTCCATCAAGATTCAACAAAAAATTGAAACTATATCCCTTGAAGTGTTCTTTCTAGGTGATGTCAGGGAAATTTCCTAGATTTTTAGTATACCATTTTGGTACTGACATTGATGCATAAAATCCTTTGGAAATTGGTAATATTCCTCCACCTAAGAAACATAGAAAATTAAGATAACAATAATGGTATCTTTTCTAATATCTATAAATTTATTTCAAACCTTAATGGAAAATGAAAAAAATTAATTGGGGTATTGTATAAAGAGTACAAGATATCTATATAGCCTTCATTGACCCCAAGAAATACCTCATTATCATAGACGTCCTAATTTTACCATTCAAAATAAGACCACTTATCTTTTATGTGTAAACTCTATAAAAATATCTTTATATGATCCTAGATTTAAAAAATGATATGTGAAATGAAAAAAATGTATTATCTCTGTTATAAAATGTTATAAACTTAGAATTGGTACATTTATAATGATAATGACTATTTGTAATTGGTCTTTGAAGAAAAAAATATTAGAAACTACCTAAAAAATATTGATATAAATTTATTTTTTTCATTTAGTCCCACACAAATTTTTCCTCATCCTCCGAATGGAGACCATATATTTAACATTGTGAGAAGTCACTCTATAAATTTTTGGCATCCATTTGATGCCTCAAAATAAAATCAAGTTGAATGAATTAATAAAATTTTAGATAATACACTTGAGCCCTAACAATGGGCCATTAAATATAAATACCCATAATGAAGATGTATTCTCCATGAAATTAACATCTTAATCATAGGAAATTTATTTTTATGGTGCTTCTTGAAACTCGATAGGTACAAGGATGAAGATATAGAAATTTAACTTGATTGGATTAGGGATTGTGTTTTTTTATACATCCATGGTACCCCTACCCTATTAATTTTTTTCAAAAGGATGTACTAATAATGAGGAGTAATATCAATCCCTCAGAGATGATTTATGTCTAGAACAAAATAAAAGTTTTCTCAAAATATAATCAAGGCAACTAGGAATTATGAATAAATAGATTAATGAAAAATATTCCATTAAGAAGGAAGAGTTAATCCGTCTATGGGAATATGTTAAAGAGATGATGAAATATTTACCCTTAAATCCAACTATTAATTACATTCTAGGATTGTAGAAAACTTTTTATGATTCATTAGATAATGTAGCAACCTCCCTAGTAGACCTAGACTAGGATAAAATGGTCATTCACATTGCACACTATAGGATGATATACCCATTTTTCATCAACAACCTAGAGGATATAATTAAGATCAACACCCCCTGTTCAATAGGTTACTATTTTATCATATATCAATGTCATTAATGAATTTATTACCTCAATTATAGGCTATCTTTGGGATCATGTCCTTCCAACAGATTGATTTTAGAAAGAGTAGATATATTTTCGAGTGATGAAATTCACCATATAGGATGGTATTAATTCACAAACGGCCCTCTATAAACAAATCATCGATGTAGTTCTACATTGATACATCAAGGAGAAGGATATTCTCACAATAATGAAATAAGTCTATTCAATATCTTAGTACCCTTACCAGTCATGGGGAAATCACTCGAATAAAATCCAATGACCTTATTATTTATATCCATCGATTTCCCTATATTTCATGACGTTCATTAGATGATTTTATGCTTTATAAGAGATAGAAAATTTCATCCACTATACTCATAAGATGATACAAACCACTAAATACTGTTGACTATTTTCAGTATGGGAAATCAATTGGTCCATATCCACCAGATACCTCAAAGTAGTTTATGTTCATTTATACTATGCCTGGTTTTTTTGGAAAATGGGAATATTTTTTCCCCTCATAGAAGTCAGTGAGAAGGCTATCCTCAACTTAATAAAAACCAAAATCATTGTTGAATTTAGTTTTCCTCACACTATACTGATGAAAAATAGTACTAATTTCTTCACTTATGAGTGGAAAATATTATATTAAAAGTGAAACATCAAGTCCAAAAAATCCACATACAATCACTCTAAGGAAAATGAACAAATAGAGGAACATAAAAAATATTTTTAAAGAATTATTAAAATGATTTGGGATATATAGAAAATGTTATGGCTATATAAAAATTTTCATGAACATTAGGATTATCATCCCACAAACTGAACCACAATGTATGTAAACCCATAATCAATTGTGTTTGGGAAAGAATCAGTTTTACTCATCAAGGAACAATTTATTTCTCTTGGAGTTTCCATATCTAGTTATCTCACTGAAGATGGACACTCAAAAAATAGATTTGATAAACTATAGTGGGATTATGAGAAATGTCTTCACAAACACCACAACCTTGAAATCCATTAGAATTAGATATCCCAAACATTTAAAAAGAATTTATATCTATATTTATTTATCCAAGTAGATTTGCTTTTAGACCATAGAAGTCTAATTACACAATGGAAGAAGCCTCTGAAACTTTAACCAAAGGGGGTTGAAGCTTAAGTTATACATAAGGAATACTATAATAAATCCAATTTCATGATCACAATAGATGGAGAATGCATCTCACCCCTACTAATGAATAAATTTTTAATAAATATTTTTTATTATTTCTTATAATTTTAGAAAATCCTAATTGTAAAATGTTATATCATATAGTTCTTTTCCATGTCGTATAAAAAAAACCTGACTGACATCTGGGTCCTCATTACATAACCCCCTGGTCTTTTATGTATGAATTTAAAATACTTAGAATGGGTCCTCTTTTCATAACCATAAGGATTCAGGTCATATCATCCATGCTGCAAGATGTTAAAGTACATATTCAGCATCCCCATTCCATGATGTTAAACTACATGGTGTAGGTCCATGTAAGATGGCCATAAAATGAAGCAAACATTCATCTAATAATTATAAACCTAAACTAAATTTCCCACAATTACATCATATATAACAAAAAAATCCTTTAAGTTACCCTATTTCTATAACCGCATTCCCCTATGTGATAGTTTGATCTATATTATAATATATATTTAATTATATAGACCTTTCACTTTCCATAAAAAAACAAATCCCACCCATTTATGTATTAGGTCAATCTATATAATTGACCATATAAGAAAAATGTGTGGATAAATTCTTAATCCTGTAATATATATATATATATATATATAAATTCTGATATATTCTATCCTAGGTCCATCCACAAATCATATCAAAAAATAAATATAGGAAAAAATTATCCTTTCCCCTATATATGAGCTGGATATATGGATAAAATTTCTCTTCCAAAACAAAATGAATCTTGATTAATATAAAGTTAGAATATATTTTGATGCCTTAATCACTTATCTTGTCCCCATAACAGATTTTTATTTATGAAAATTCCCTCATCCCCTTAGCATGTGGCACTACACTTTGATAGTGCCTTAATTTTTAGTTTTGATAATGAATCCATTATATACGGTAATGATCTTAATAGAACTATTTATATATTAAAAAATTACTCCACTACTAAAAAATTGATTGATCTATTTAGAATCCATAATTTTTGAATTCTTTAACTATATCCAACACAAAAAAGAGTCTCCACTATGAAAAAACATAATTTATACATGGGTTGTTTCTTTATATCTTAGAGAGATCTACAAAGTGGATATTTCTCTATACATTGGGTATTAAATGGTTATTGATAAGTTATCATACCATAACATCTGGGATTACTTAACCTGTGATAGTAATTTTTCAATTATAAAAAATAACTTCATGTCTGTTGGCTTCACTCCTCATAGGATATGCAGTGACACTATGATCTCATATTATAGCCCCAACCCCATATTTTGGTCCAACAATTACATAGTCTTATTATTGAAACCCCTTAAATCATATTGGGTTTCCCTCTTAGTGTTCAGTACTGAGTAAATATCATATCATTTTATCTATGAGCCCAATCTAAACAAATCAATCATATACTGGTCCTCATCATATGACCATGAAATGCACAACACCTTAATTATCATCTCATGAAGTAAAACTACATGACATAAAATTTATCATAAATGACCTTAATATTCTTTGGGAGATCTTGAAACATGATCCCATTTCCCTACATGAGAAGTAGATTCATATAATGGTTCCCAACATAGGGTGATTCTCTAAGTAAGTAGCAGGACAACGTACTATTTAATCAATGTGATACACTAATGTATATATAATTCCATATAAAATTATAATATGTGTGGATTCATTCCACTTTCTACAATATATGTTGTGATATTTTTATCCTTTAGTCTAGTATCACCCATGAATCTTTAGTATTATCAACTCCTTTTTTCCAACAAGATACACAAACCAATGTATAAATTATGATTTTTATTAACATATAAATTACCCATATATGTTAATGGTCATGAAAACAATATCTCACATTTATTATATAGAGAAATAACCACATGTGGTTAGAGATAGGATGTGTCTAAGGTTGGGGGAAAAATCGTGGTCTCATGGTGTTAAACATTACAATAGTGGATCCAACAAATATGACTTCCCAAACTATTTAATTCAGTTTTTTGTGAGTCCCATTTGCATTACATGAGATCTAGATCCTTATAAGGTAATTTTGGCACATACCTTTAAATAAAATTCCATTCTCAAGAACTATATAAGGATTTATTCTTAATCTTATATGATACATAGTAACCCCTCAATCATCTACCCTAGGACCAACTATAAATCATATCAACACATTCTGATCTATTTCACCATAATGGATAGGTCTCCCCATCCAAATATAACTTTATCGATGAACTTATGTTATGATCAAACCTAATTATCTCTCCTTGAATATGAGTAAGATAGAAGTGGAGGCTCCATAAAAACAAAGTGTAGATTGTGGTTTGTTTTTTCGAGATACATGGAGATATTTTAGCCATGTAACCTAGACTCATCCACAAACCCTCACCCATTTTAACTCTATTAAAAAGGACCACAACATCTTTTAAATTTTCAACATAGGTCTAGAATACCTTGATTTAATTTTTATGAACATTCTCTCTATGTAGTTATATTTCATGTCTTAGGTGTTTTATATTTCCAAAAACCTTTAATGGTTATCGATAATGAGTGCATCTAGTTTTTAAGGGAACCTTGGTAAAAAACCTAACCTTAATAACCCAATTATAGTGGTTACATTATTACATAGGTACTAGATACATGTTATCTTATCCAAATGGATTGTATTGTTTAGTATCCTTGAATAACCAGATATATACATGATTCACATTTACATTGGTAATAAAATATAAAAAAATAGTGAAAGTAAATATTATGTATCCTTGAAATCTTTCAAATATTTCATCTTCATATCACGAGGAAAGGTGAAAAAATAAAGGGCGAGGTTAGATGATCAATAAGGATTACATATAGTGGAATCTATTAGGGGTAAAAAATGAATAATAAATTCGGAAAGGTAAATTATTAGGACCATATTCCATTTAATCAATAACTTAATCATGAAATTCTTCAATGGATAATATGAATGCAGTCATATCAGGGATAATCATAAAATAATTCTTAGTGATGTTAATTATTATTTTCGGAATTCATGACCACACATCATGTTATCATTAATATAATGTCCTTGTGCCAAGATAGTTGAATTGATGGGTAGGTATAAACCAAAAACCCATTTAATATGTTTGATGAACTAGTTTGTATCATGAGATCTTTCTATACATCAATGAGATATATATATAACCAGGACCACTGATAAATTCATTTCCAATGAGTTCCTTATATATTTAATGATAAATTTAATTCATAAAATTTTTCCTTGTTAGTAAATATCTTTATTGAGTAAAGAATACAGAAAATTAAGATTTACCCAGTTAATCAAACAACATTCACAAAAAAATATCGATATATGGAAACGGTGTATGTTTTAAGAAATAATCTTATCCGTGACACAAAGAATATGGATATTTAAGAGAAATTTAATGTATATAGAAAATTAATAATGAAAATGTGAATATATTTGGAGAATTTTAATGGCTACAAAATTACTATAGGAGAAAATATGACAGTCATTATATCAGAAATATATGTTTTGTAATTAAATCATGTCCTTTGGAGAAATAAAGTAAATATAATAAGATAATTAAAATTACCAGTAATTAATGAGTTTTATTTCTAAAACCTTTAGAAACATGTAGAATAATCTATATTTCTTAAAATGGTTATGGTAGTAGAAAACTATATTGACACAGTATATGGTAAAACAATTTCTTATGAATTTTTGGTATGGAAAGTAAAAAATGTACAATTTTGAAAAAATTTAATGATTCCTTTAAAACATTTTAAAAATTCAATAATAACATAAAAATCTCTTAATAAGTCATTTGATTATATAACAATGATCTTTATACTTTTTTTGAAAAATATTGATATAAAAAAAATAAACCCAATCAAAAAAGGACTAAAATCATCTTTTATTTTAAAAATTTAAAAAAATTATTCAAGTGAAATAGAGATGAAAATTTAGAACAAAAGAAGGTAAATCCTTAAATATAAATATTTAAAAAAAATATATGATATTTATGATGTATAAATAATAACATTTCATAATAAAAAATATATGGAAAACTAAAAAAACGTGATTGTAGGATAAGTTATTACCACATTGGAAGCTTTTCAATTATAACCCCATGATAGAGTAAACTTGAACTAAATCATTAATCATTATTATATATATATATATTAATGTGAAATACATTATGCTGGTAGTATTTACAGCAAATAAATTAAAAGGATACATATTATGAAATATGTATCAATGGAGTGTAAATTTGGGAAATATCCTTTACAATAATCATACCATTGAAATGTGAATCAATATGTGAAGTAATTATGTGTAATGAATGGAAATCCAAAACCTAAAGTGGGAAAAGAACATATGTAAATTAATTTTCCCTTCACACATTATCTTGGTATAGCATTATCAATCAAGAAATAATATGACCCAATAAATAGAAATTGAGTTATGAAATCCCATACAACATGTTTAACATGCCTCATAAGTGATTTTAGGGTCCTTTATAATAAATTTATAATTATTTTAATTTTATAGAAAAAAATATAAATATATATAATATCTCATATGATAATTTCATAAAATCGTATGACCCATTTGTTAACAAATTTTATTACTATCAATATTTTCGGTGTTAACTTCATAATTTTTCATGAGAATTCGAGTTCGATAGTTCCTATCCTAGTACTTTAATTATTATTCCATCATCACCAGAATTTGAATCAAGATATAAATATCATACATATATATATATATATATGTATCAATTATATATATAGTCATCTATTAATGTTATAGATAGAAAAATGAAGTACACCATTTATGGACACGGTTCGTCGTACGCACACATGAAATCTATTATCACATTTTAATAAGATGGAATGAAAGAGATTTAAATAATAATTCAAAATTAATATATATATATTGTATCAAATATATTCATAAAATATATCCTTATTACCATCCATTTAAATCATAAATGAAAAATGTATCACAACAGTTCATGGAGGTGGTATCCCACATGTACACATGAGTGACATTATAATTTTCTAATAGAGTAGAAGGTAAGATAATTAATTTTATATCCTATTTCCTAAACCAACATTATACCTTAAATTTAATATATACTCATTAGTTAAATATTTATAACAATCAAATTAATATTTTGATGCACATGAGCCTCATCCCAGTTGGTGAGGACTCACTAGGTGCATCCAAGATGCCCGAGATCAAATCCGGTTGGAGGCATATTTCAGGGTTACTGTAGCAGTACTATAGCATTACTGTGACAATCACTGTATCAGACACTATACGGTACTCTAGAAGTCAGAACTATTCATCCATCTGGGCGTTCGGGCCACCGGTTTGGTCCTCGGGTCCTGCAAGGCTTTCGAACCACCCAAGGCCATTGGGCCCATTGATTATCAAAGACTTTGGGCCACCTTAAGGAATTATGGATACCCCATGGAATTCAGGGTACATGAATGCAGGCTCCAGACACACTACAAAAAAGGAGCATCCCGAGAAGAGGATTCAGAGGAGGTGCACTCACCAGAGCAGAGCCAAATGGATTGTCAGAATGAGAGGGTATGACTATGCCATCAGTACCAGCCTATGCATGCACGAGAAGCCTAGCTAGACCATCATGAAAAGGTGGAGGGCTACTATCAGGATGCAGATGTTGGGGAGGGGTAGTTCTTTGTAGATAGTCTGGTTAAATTCCCTATGACCTTCGGGTCATGTAATCTCTTAAGCCTACGAGCCATGAAATCTATGAGCCTACTAGCCTTGTAAGCATTACCCCTCATCCCCTGAAAGGGGGTTATCAAATAATCAATAAAAATGAAGGCCTTCGGGCCATTCAGGCAATGAAATTAATATTTTGATGAAAAATAAATTACAACACTGTGTGGTGTCGATAAATAGTATGTACGCAAGAGAAAATTTTTCCCAATCCATTGGATGGAAAAGAGGTGGATTTTTTTTCAATAATACTAATGACATATTATTATATTTATGACACTGAAATTATTATTTTATGATTTTATTAATATATATAGAGGATGTAGAAGAGGAACTAAATTTGAAAGATTCAGTAAGGTCAATTTTATCTTCTTCGGTAAACCTCTTTTTGATCCCTTATTAATAAAACTTTGAATGTAAATTTAATAATACCATAACCTCAAATAAATATATACAGAAGTTTATATGAGAGTTTTTTGGGGTTATTTCAAGCTATATTGATTAATATAGTGTAAATAAAAGAGATATAGAGTGTTCTTTTATATGTGAGGGGAGGGGCACTCATGTAAAATTTTAAAATATTAAAATATAATAATGTAAAATTCATGTCCATGTTATTTCAAAATTACATGTATTATAATATTTTGATGATATAGTACTTATATAATCATACAATTAAATTTATATAGGGTTAGATATATTTTAAAACATCTTTGTTTGACCCATTAAATAACCATTTAACCATTAGTAAGGTAATAACTATATCAATATTAATTTTAATTATATGGTTAATATAGTATAATAAATGTAAAATGGATCAAAATTTCGACCATATATTATCCCACTTTTCATATATCTTGATTTTTATTATTTTTGAATAATTTTATAAAATATTATTTTCGTAAAAATTTGTTAATGTCATTTTGACACAATTAATTTAATTATATTTTGAGGAAATTAACCGAAATGATAAATTAGAATATCAACATTTAAAACATTACTAATATGTTATATCTATTTTTAAAATTTCATAGAACTCAATAATCCATTTTAGTTACCTTACTTTTAATGTTTTTAATATTGTTTACTTATTTTTGTACTCCTCACAGAAGCACTATATCATCATTTTATAAGTATTTAAAGAAAAAATTTCATCACTCAAAATTGAATGAAAATGTCCATAAAAAATATATTCATATTTAAAATAAATTTTCTTAACCCATAAAATGTTTTTTTATCCATATAAAAAATATTATTGATATTAAAATCATGAAAGAGAAATTGTTTACTTTATATTTTACATTAATATTATAAACGTCAAAATCAATGTTAAATGAAAAAATGTCATATGTGAAAATTTTGGTTGATTATTAGTGAAACATAAACTTCCAATTAAAAAATGATTGTTCTTGAATTAATTTTATGCGTTATCACATTATTTTTAAGAATAATTAACCAATTTTACCTTTATCGTTAAAATAAATTTTTATTATTATTACTATTCATAATGAAAAGAAATTGAAGAAAAATATTTACCAAATATTAAACTCTTAATTAATAGTTTTATATCAATTTTTTAGATTAAATAACTTGAATTTGAATAAATAATAATTAATATAAATACATATAACACAACAGAAATCAGTTCTAAGATAATTTTTTTTAAACATAAAAATTTACATATGTGAAAATCATGACAATTGATGATTAAATTAGATTTAATTATTATAAATAAAATAGATCACATATAAATTTATTTATTAATAAAAAATTTAATGGTACTTTTAGATTGCATTATTTAATGATAAGAAATGAAAATATCTGAAAAATTGGTATTTTTTACCTTTCATTGAAAAATAAATCACTTCAAAGAAGTACCAAAATTACACCTTAAGTTAATTTTGAAATTCTAATTTAAATGAAATTATAAAATAAAATTTCTAATTTGTGATAATAATTATTTATAATTTCCATGAACAAAAATTAATAAAATTATTTTTGAGGAGAATGCCTTTTAAAGTATAAAATGACTTCACTATAAATTGATTGATTATTTCTTAATAATTAATCAATAAATTATTATTGAATATCACTATTATACATATATTTCATAATGAAGTTACTCATATTCATACCCACAAATTCAATGGTTAGTTCACATTTAAAGAATAATATTATTTATATAATATCTCAATTCACCTAAATCTCAATGTATCATTTTAATCAAGTTATCAGATTTATTATTATTTTAATGAAAACTTTTTAGGTGTTATATTGACACCAATTAATAAAAATTACATGTTTGTAATTTTATCTCATCTATCAAATGATTAATAAATAAAAATACCTTTATCGAAAGCCCACATCATATAGATGGATAATAAAACTAATTTTAAAATGGGGAAGTGGGAAGGATAAATTTTACCTATTGTAACACATAATTGGGTTCTAAGATAGAGAAAAGATTGATGGGAAGTTAAAATATAGATATGGAGGATAAATATACCATCCATGAAAAAATACAGAGTGATATCGTACACAATGAATAAAAATTTAATGACCAAAAAACCATAATTCAATGAGTGTCGAAAAGGATATCAATTCATCATAAATGAAGGAAAATGGGTAATTTTTTTTAGGATTATTTTCCTAATGCCGAGGGATTAATTTAATATAAATATATAAAATATTGGAATATATAATTAATATATTTTGATTTCATAATAATAGTTTCATCTTTTGGTTATGATTTTTTCAATCACCACTTCATCGCTTAATCCAAGAAATGAATATTGATGTTTATTTTTCACACTAACTTAACAAAAACTAACTTTTAGTGGATCATAAGATCCATAAAATAATGGAAATTCATTATTTATTTCTTTAAATAATTTAAAAAATAAAAATTCTTATCTCATGTTATCCAATATGGTTAAATATAATATATTAATATCTAAAACCTCAAAAATACCCACCAAAATTCAACATAAGATATTCTATAAAAATCTAAGCTTAATATTCCTACCAAATATATTATACCAAATTCATGACCCAAAAAATTAGAAATATTTTATCACATATTTTCTTCATGATCAACCTTACTATTATCAATAAATAATATCAATCGGTCATATGATCATATAATAAAAATTTATATACCTTATAATATAGTCCTAAAAATATTCTACTCATTTTAATAAAAATCATTAATCACTATAAATATATAATAAAATCATATATTCTTCCAAAAACTATCTCATTCTTCAGTCCTAAAATTATATTTACCTTAATAATATAATATTCTTAATTTAGTCAATTTTTTCAAAAATAACAGTAATAACTTAGTCACTAAATAACTTTTCAATCCCATGGTTATCTATATGTCATAAATATATTACAAAACTATAATAACTCTTTTATGCAAATAAAACATAGTCACCTCAACATCTTCATCAAATTAACCCTAAAGGTTATCATTATTTTTAAACTTATGTCCAAAACATATAAAATCACGATTCCTCAAATAAACTTCTCACTATAACTTATACAAAACTTAAGGTATGAATTCCCATATATATCTTTCAAAATATCTATAATCATGTCATAATACAATCAAATAAGATATAAAAATGGGAAATTATGGATTTAAACTTATGATCATCCATATAGTTTTCAACCCAATACACTTTAGGTATGTCCAATATGAGAATGGCATATCATAGGTATTCATATGTATTATTATGTCATTAATTATAATTTTTCATAAATAAAATATGACTTAAAAAAAACTTATCTTTTTACAGTGTCAATATAGGTGTGTAGTAAGTCCCATTTAACGCTCACTGTAATGAAACATGAGCTATACTCGACTAACTCTCTTCGTGGTTATAACCACTAGATGCATCTTTTCCAAAATTGTTCCCACATGTAGTTTCTAGATAGATTTGTATTGAAAGGGAAAATACATATTCTACACCTTAAAAAATTATGATTGAATTATATAATTATAAAAATACTCAAAGTCTATTATAGGGTTATATTCCCTAATCTTTGTTTTCCTAAATCTAGTTCTCAAGGTTTCTTCTAAACATACTCTGATACCGACTATAAACCTAAAATACAAAAACCTAGATATGGTTTCTTTATTATATTAGAACTTGATAATAGAGACTATATCATAAAGGTTCCAATATTTTAGTAGCATTTATAAACTATATATAAACTTGTGTATCATATACATTGGTAGTGAAATATAAAAACAAAGTGAATGTAAAAATTAATTATCCCTGTACTCATTCAAATATTCCTTCTTCATATCCCAAAAAAGGAAAAAAGTGTGATCTAAGATGATTAGTAATGGTCATGTACATTGGAATATATCATGTGTAAATAAGGAATAATCGATATAGAAAGGCAATTAATTGAAAAAACATTTTATTTATTCAATCATTTGAGCTTGAAATGTAACCATGGATAATATCAATATGGTAGTCTCCTAGATAATATTAAATGAATTATTAATGAAGATAATTCTTACTGTTATAATCCATGATCTTAGACATCATGATATTTTTACCATCAAGGCCTAATGCCAAGATAATTTAATCAATGGGTAGGTATACACCAAGAACCCATTTAATAAGTTTGGATAAATGGTTTGTCTCTTTTGACCTACCAGTGCATCAAGGGGAAATAAATAACTAGGGCCTACCCATCACTGCATTTTCAATGAATTCATTATATATTTAATGATCAATTTACATTATAAACAACATGAATTATCAATAAATATCTATAATTAGTGAAAAATAAGAAACAATAAGATTTCCCCAGTCAATAAAATAACTTTTGAAGTAAAATCCTATTTGTATAATTGGTATATAGTTTAGGAAATAATATTATACAAGATACATAGAATATGTATATTTTTGAGAAATTTAATAACCAAGGAAAAAATATCATAATAAAATGAATGTTTTGTTGGGAAAAAATCCCTCAAGGTAACATTGCAGCATTTTTGGGTTGATTGTGTTTGTTGAAAAAGTAGGTTTCCATGGATAATTGTCGAGTTCATGAGAAGTTGTTGACATTCCATGTTGACAAAGAACGATGAAAAAGGAAAGGACGATCTGGAGGCGGTACAAAAGAGCAGTACAAGGTGGTGTCATTTCCCAGTGTTTGCCAAATTTTTGGGGTCCAAAATTTGGAGTTTGGTGAGCATCGCAAACAGTGGATTTCTGTGAATAGCATAATTTCATATGGCAAAGGCATGAATTTCGTGAAGATAGGATGCATGGTTTGGAAATCGCGAAGACCAGAAGAATGGAGGCGGTGATGCTTCGCAATTACGTCAAGCTTCGCGAATGGAAGAGGCTGAAGCGCATCGCGGTCATGAAGGGCTTTGCGAGGGAGATTCGCAGCGAAGGTGCGAAGGAATGTTGGGCTTCACGAGGGAGCTTCACGGCGAAGTCGCGAAGGTATGTTAACGGCGATTTTTCGCGACTACGTCAAGCTTCGTGAACGACAAAGTGCCGTGGTGCTTCGCGATTTGGACAGGATTCCGGAGGAATATTTGGAGCTTCGCGATTTGAGATGACGTGGCGTTGACTTCGCGGGGAAGGGAAGAGGGTTGGTGGAATCGCCTATAAATAGAGGCCAACCCCTTCAAGCGAAGAAGAGAGAATTTTCAGAGAAAATCCATTGCTCTCGGTTCACGGAGGTGGTTCGCGAAGGAAGTGTGCTTCGCGAAAGAGGAGCTTCACGGCGTCTAATGTAGCTCCGCGAAAGTTGTGTGCCCCGCGCTGGCTCAGGGAGCTTTGTGAGAGAAGTTGCTTTGCAACGAGTTGATCTTCGCGGGAGTTCTTCATGAGAGAGCTTCGCGGGAGAGCTTCTCGAAAAGGTAGGAGCTTTGCGAATGCTTGTTTGAGCTTCGCAAAATTGGGAGCTTCACGAAGTATGGTGCTTTGTGAAGGTACTTTCCAAAGGTAGTTGCCCAGTGGTCAGAGGCAAAGTGCTATTCATCATTGGATTAAAGTTGGACTTCAACAGAGCATCTATGAATAGTTGAAGATGCATTTTTTCATGCAAATGAAGAGACCTACAGGTCTATAAACTGTGAGTTGATTCCCATCACAGAGCAGTGAGCTTAGGAAAAGGAAGAAGGTGATCCTCTCCACCGGCAGTGAGCCAGAGAGAGAGAAATAGGGAGTGACCCTTGGGAAAGCAGTGAGCTGACCCTAAACTTTGTAAAGGCAGTGATCCTGGGCATAGAAGTGATCTAGCCCGAACTTTGTATCCACATCTAGTGAAGATTAGTGGAATTTGGTACGACCGGCAACCTGTCAGCGTATGCTCCTTAGACATAGCCCAATGAGGGTGAACCAAGTAAAAATCTCTGCGTCTGCCTGCTAATTTTCCTGCATTGCATTTAAAGCATCATCATAAGATAAAGGATAAAGTAAGTGATCATAACATACACACAAGTGCAAACAAAGTGACCCTTGTAACAAAGAGGTCAAGATCCAGCGGGGCAGGAAGAACTTTGAAAAAGAATATCTGTACCCTGATTCACCCCCCTCTTAGGGTATATAGGCCCCTATTGGCCCTAATAATTGGTATCAGAGCGATAGGTTTCTTTTATCCGATTTGTTTGCTCAAACTTTGTGTAGTTGATTTGTGTTGATAAATCAGGCTTCTATTATCTCAGTGTGCCATGGCAAAGGAAAAAACATCAAAGAAGAATCAGAAGTCAGGTCGTATTCCTTAGTGCGGAAGTGTTTATGGAAGAAGTGTGATTCAACTAAAGGAATCAAACAGCTTACTGAAGTAAAGCTTGGATGAATCAGATAGGGAAAAGATAGATTCCCTCAATAATGATTTTGGAAAGAGTGAAGTACTTAAAATTCAAAGTGATGCTAAAACCACTAATGATGAAGAAGTTGCAAGGAGGACACCAGTTGATGTCATTAACATGACAAAGGAAATGGACCGGAAATCGGATGAAGAAGTCAAATCTAAAGAAATCCGGATCAAAGCCTTGGATATTGAGGTCAACAAGCTAAGAGGCTTAAATCAAAGGCTTATTGATATAGTTACTAACCTAACAGAGAAGAATGATTCACATGCTGAAGAACTACAGAAGATGGCTAAAATGAAAGGAAAACAAAAGGGTGATGATTATGAAGAGAGTCAAAAGTCAGATGAAGTTCAGAATATGAAATCTAAAAATGATGATATTGTGACACAACTTTCTGAACTAGTTTAGAAGAATCAAAGGCTACAACAAGATAATGCATGTTGCTCAGATTCTGTTGTTCAAGAAAAATTGAAGGTAAAGGAGAAAAGTGAAGTGGTGGAAAATCTTACACGAGAATTGGAAGTTGAGATGAGCAGAGGAAAGTATCTCAAGAGAGAACTTGATGCTCAACTTTAATCAAGTAAAGTAAAGAATCAGAAGTTGAAAGAAGAGCTAGAATTAGTGAAGGAGAAATCTAAATGTGAAGATATGCCCAAGTTGAAGGATGCACTGCACTTATTATTTGACTATCCTTCGACAGGTGATGATAAAATGAAAGCCAAATATGCTACATCAGAGGAGAAGCATGAAAGGATTGTATCTTCCCAAAGGCCATCCTTTTTGGGAAAATCTGGAATCGGATATGATGATCCCACTCCTATGAAGAATAAGAAAAACACAGTGAAAATCTCCAGAGGTAAGAGAGCTGTGAACAGTTCCAGATGTGAAAGGAATCCTATAGGTGCTGGAGATAGGCATAAGAGGATAGTTCCAAGAAGTAGTGACGATATGTGCTATTTTAGTGGGATTCATGGCCACACATCAAGCTTCTATTTAGAGGCTCAGGAATACATTTCAGGCTGTGAAAATAGAAACAATGCTAAATATGAGAATAAGAAAAAGCATCATGATAAATCAGAGAGAAGTGTTTCTCAGAGGAGAACATTCATCAGATGCTATTACTGTGGAAGGATGGGACACACTATGAGTCTGTGTCAGGAATCTCAGGAGATCGATGCCAGAAGAATAAAACAAGTTGCATCAACATCTCAGCAGAGAAGTGATGAAATGAGGTACGCCTTTAATAGAAAATGTTTCATATGTTCTGATCATGGGCATTTGGCCAGAGAGTGTAGCAAGAAGAAAGCAGGTAAGGTAAATAACAGGCCCATAGCCTTAGGGGAATCATAAGGAGTTGGGCGAAAGGTGTATCGGTCAACTCCTCTGTCACAGTCAAAACATATCTCTCAGAGGGAACATGAACAAATCTGGAAGAAAAAGGGTGGAGATGCTACAGTTGTGAGAAAGAAGAATGGACATTCAATGGAAGACTCACAACCAGTTAAAAGGAGTGTGGTGACCTAGATATCTGATAAAAGAAAGATGAACAAAGAATGTGATGAAAAATTCGCAGGACGAATTCCACAACGAATACTGGAAGAAGATGCAAGATCCTTGCAATGGTGGAAGAAGCAAGGGAAGATGGAAAGAAAAGATATTCTTGCTTCGAGAAATAATCAAGGAAAATGGAATCTTGGTAGAACCTCAAAGAAGAAAATGTGTACTAGTGGGTTTATATCCCAAGCGGTGAGAAAGGTCGAGCCTACCAAATCTACATATCAGAAAAAGGCTCAGCATGTAGGTAATGAATGCTTAGTCATATGGCCAGAGCAGTTGAAGTTAGCCAGGCAGCTGGAGGAAGCAAGAAAGGAGTGTGATGCACTCCAAGAAAGAATCAAAGGGTTGACCCATCGGGATCAACAAATACCCTCATCTTGAGGATTCGAGAAACACCCCTCTCCCTATGTATATAAATGCTATTAACTAATGATCCGTGTGTTTCAGGTTTTAGGGAGATACAATCCAAGGGGAAGTGGCATATAAGGATGCGAAGTGGAGAAATGATATTCTCTAGAGTTTCAATTGATTCAAATCAGGTACTAGAGTTGATGAAGAAAGGGAGCAACCGAGCACAATAGGAAGTGATTGTGTTATTAACCTTATCTCTTGTTTCTTACACCGAGTTTCAACTCAGTAGGCTTAGAGATTTTGTTAATGGCTCAAATATGAGTGGAATATGAGAACAAATGATGCAGGAGGAAAAGACGTGTTATGGGTATAAACTGTTGGGCCTAACAACTGGAAGAGTTTCATAACACAGGGGGAGCATTCTATATCCTAATCAGATGCATGATATCAATATGATATGAAGGTTGGATGTTTATGCTCATGAAGAATGATTGGTGTAAAAGAAGCAACACACGGGTTTTCATGATTATCTATTTTGTTCTAACAATGTGGTATTAACTGACTGCTTTCAAGATACCAAGAAACTGCAAGAGAAAATCCAAGGTGTGTCAAAAAAAATCCTGAAGGAAGGTGTTCAATGAAATGGAATCATTGAACAATGACATGGTGAAAAGTTCTCTGTTAAAAATGAGTCAGTGAACAATTTCCTGATGAAAGTGTTGAGGAAGAAAGCAACATAGGAAGAGAAGAAGTGGATGATGCTGATTCAGAAGAAGATACTGATGATTAATATGAATGTTTCCAGTGTGTGTCTACAAGGATGCCAAAGAGATGAACTGAAATTGATAGACAGAATATCATTGGTGATCAGGCAGCTCCATTTCAGACAAGGGAAATGAAATCACTACAGCATGAATCTTTTCTATCTTAGGTTGAGCTGAAATGCATTACTTATGTAGCTAATGATGAAAACAAAGTTCATCCATGAATGAAGAGATAGATCAGATTGAGAAGAATCAGAAGTGGAAGATTGTTTCGAGGCTAGTAGATAAGAAAGTCATCATGAATAAATGGGTCTTTCACAATAAGATGAACGAAGATGGCACAATGATTCGAAAAAAAGCATGACTGGTGTGCAAAGCATACTCCCCAAGAGCATGGTACTGAAGGCTATATCAGTATTTGAAGAAGATTGGTTTTCAGTGTGGGGGATTTGATTACAATCTTTATTTCAACAACAATAGTAATCAAAGGATGGTAAGGCTGATCAAGGAAGAAGACATAATATTTGGAAGATCAGATGAAGCATAGTGGGGACAATCTTCTGAATTCAAGAAACATGAGTTCGAAATGTCTATGATTAGTGAGCTAATGTTTTTCGTTGGTTTACAGGTTACACAAGGCAGGAATGGCACATTCATTTCTCAATACAAGTATGCCAAGGAGGGTTTGAAATGATTTGGAATGGAAAATTTCATGGAGATGAAGACTCCGGTTTCTACCCGGATAAAATCATCAAAAGATGACAGTGGCAGGGCGGTTAACTTCACTAAAAATAGGCAGATAATCAACAGTTTTCTATACATGACCGTAACAAAGCCTGATACTATTTTCTCCACATGCCAAGCAGCGTGATATCAGAGCAAATCCCAAGGAAAGCCACATGCTAGTAGTGAAAAGAATACTTCGGTATATCCAGGGCATAGTGGATTTTGGCATGATGTATAATGGATAATATCAAACGAAGTTATTGGGATATACTGATGCATATTGGGCCGGTTCAGCAGATGATAGAAAATCAACGCCAGGTGGTGCTTTCTATCATGGTGGAGTGTGTATTTCTTGGCTAAGCAAGAAGCAAGATTTACTTTCATTGAGCACCGCAGAAGCTGAGTATATTGCGACCACTCAAGCATGCACACAATTATTGTGGATGAAGCATCAGCTTGAAGATATGGGAGTTGAAGTGAAGTCCCTGATCAGAATCCAGTGTGATAACTCAAGTGCTATAAATCTCAGCAAAAATCTCGTCCATCTCTCAAGGACAAAGAACATTGAGATCAAATATCATTTTATCAAGGAGAAGGTGGAGCAAGGGATTGTGATGTTGGAGTATGTGCCTACAGAGTTACAGGTTGCATATAATCTGACAAAGGCCTTACCCAAGGAAGCATTCGAAAGGCATTGACTGGCTCTGGGAGTCCAGTCGACTCCCCGCACTTAGGAGAGTGTGCATGGGGACCACTCCCCCTCTCCCCAAGGTATGATGTGTTTTTCCCTACTGTGCTGATATGTGTTATCTACTATGTTACAGACTACAAAGGAGTGACCTTTGGGTTCGTTGACGAAGGGGGAGAAAATAGTGATTGTTAAAGGGGGAGACAATGTGGAGATTTGAAAAATCATGAATGATACGGGGAGAAGCTGACCAGTGGAGCAGCCAGATAGGGGGAGAAATGAGAAAGGGGGAGATTTTTAAATCTGACGATGCTAGAAGTGATCGATCAAAGCATAGATATCACGATACCTGAGGATCGTGATAAAAGCAGAACAATGGTGTTGGAATGGTGCGAAAAGGTGTCAAGCTATCATCAATTGGTATCAGTGTGGTTCAACAATTGGTATCAATTTAAGAATTGGTATCAGGTTGGAATCGACAATTGGGGTCTGACATGAAGTGATTCATTGATGAACTTTTCATACTACTCTTGTTTCTCACGCTGAGCATTACTCATGTGGGCTTAGAGTATGTGTTAAGTGATTCCTTGAACGCTATCATAATCGCAAGAGGAGAATGGTGGTAGCGGTTGGATGAAGACTCAGTGAGGTATCAAAGTGCAGAAAATCATTCTGAGCACAGTTGTGAAGAGTTGTCAACAAACCCAAAGGGGGAGATTGTTGGGCAAAAATACCTCAAGGTAACATTGCAGCATTTTTGGGTTGATTGTGTTTGTTGACAAAGCAGGTTTCCATGGATAATTTTCTAGTTCATGAGAAGTTGTTGACATTCCATGTTGACAAAGAACAATGACAAAGGAAAGGATGATCTGGAGGCGGTACAAAAGATAAGTACAAGGTGGCGCCGTTTCCCAGTGTTTGCCAAATTTTTGGGGTCCAAAATTTGGAGTTTGGTGAGCATTGCAAACAGTGGATTTCCGTGAATAGCATAATTTCATATGGAAAAGGCATAAATTTCATGAAGATAGGATACATGATTTGGAAATCATGAAGACCAGAAGAATGGAGGCGGTGATGCTTCGCGATTACGTCACGCTTCGCGAACGGCGGAGGCTGAAGCGCATCACGACGGTGAATGGATTTGCGAGGGAGCTTCGCGGAGAAGGTGTGAAGGAATGTTGGGCTTCATGAGGGAGCTTCGCGGTGAAGTCATGAAGGTATGTTGACGGTGATTCTTCGCGACTACATCAAGCTTCGCGAACGGAAAAGTACTGTGGTGCTTCACGATTTGGACAGAATTCCGGAGGAATCTTTAGAGCTTTGTGATTTGAGATGACGTGGCGTTGACTTCGCGGGGAAGGGACGAGGGTCGGTGGAATCACCTACAAATATAGGCCAACCCCTTCGAGCGATGAAGAGAGAATTTTCAGAGAATATCCATTGCTCTCAGTTCGCGGAGGTGGTTCGCGAAGGCAGTGTGCTTCGCGAAAGAGGAGCTTCGCGGCGGCTATTGTAGCTCCGCGAAAGTTGTGTGCTCCGTGCTGGCTCAGTGAGCTTCACGAGAGAAGTTGCTTTGAAACGAGTTGAGCTTTGCGGGAGTTCTTTGCAACAGAGCTTCATGAGAGAGCTTCGCGAAAAGGTAGGAGTTTCGCGAAGGCTTGTTTGAGCTTCGCGAAATTGGGAGCTTCGCAAAGTAGGGTGCTTTGCGAAGGTACTTTCCAAAGGTAGTTGCCCAGTGGTTAGAGGCAAAGTGCAATTCATCAGTGGATGAAAGTTGGACTTCAACAGAGCATCTATCAACAGTTGAAGATGCATTGTTTCATGCAAATGAAGAGACCTACAGGTCTATAAACTGTGATTTGATTCCCTTCACAGAGCAGTGAGCTTAGGAAGAGGAAGAAGGTGATCCTCTCCACCGGCAGTGAGCCAGAGAGAGATAAACAGGGAGTGACCCTTGGGAATGCAATGAGGTGACCCTAAACTTTGTAAAGGCAGTGAGCCTGGGCATAGAAGTGATCTATCCCGAACTTTGTATCAACATCTAGTGAAGATTAGTGGAATTTGGTACGACCGGCAACCTGTCAGCGTATTCTCCTTGGACGTAGCCCAGTGAGGGTGAACCAAGTAAAAATCTCTCCGTCTGCCTGCTAATTTTCCTGCATTGCATTTAAAGCATCATCATCAGATAAAGGAGAAAGTAAGTGATCATAACATACACACAAGTGCCAACAAAGTGACCCTTGTAACAAAGAGGTCAAGATCCAGTGGGGTAGGAAGAACGTTGAAAAAGAATATCCATACCCTGATTCACCCCCCCTCTCAGGGTATATAGTCCCCTATTGGCCCTAACATGTTTCATGACAAATTTAATAACTTACAACTTAATAAGAGATAAAAGATTACTATAAGTTAATTTGAAATATAAGTTTTGTAATAAAATCAAGTCCTTCAAAAAATTAAGTAAATATAATTAAAACTTTAAAACAAATTTTCATTAATTTTTTTTTTCATTTTAAAACCATTTACAAATTTTAGAATAGTTGAAATTGAATAAAATAGTTATGATGATTGGAAAATCCAATAATTTCGTATATTTAAAAAAACATTCATTTTGAATTTTTTTATAAAGAAATTTAAAAATGACCTCTTTTTCAAAAAATTAAAAATATTTATTTTAAAAAATTAAAATTTCATATATAAAATAATAGTTCAATAAAAGCTAATTTGATTAAATAAAAAATGATTTTGTAAAACAGTATTAAAAAATATGGATATGGAAGAAAAATATACTTGATCAAAATGATAAATAAGATGAAATTTTCAAATAAACATTTAATTAATTGATTGAAGTACTAAAGGTAGGAAAAGGTGGAAGAAATCATTTTAACTCATTGAATATCAAGATGGTAATAAAATATATTAATTTTATGATTGGTAGGTTTAAATATTCCATCAGTGAGAAATATAAGTAGCTCCCAAAAAATTTAAATGTAAAATAAATTGTTACTTCTTTTGTAATTTTGAAATTTTAATTCATTGAAAGAGTAAACATGTATTGAAACATAAATCATCATGAATAAATATATATTCATCTTAAATACTTAAAAGGCTTATTATATACACTAAATAAAGAAAATTCATGCATAATAACAAATATGTCTTGATGGAGATGAAATTGTGATGAAATCCCTTACAAATATCAAACAATTGAAGTGAAAATTAATCAATTTAGTAATTATGGTTGACAAATTTAAATAAAACAACACAATTGAAAATAAAACATCAAGAAATTAGAGGTTACATAACACATAATATTTTCATAACATAATCAATCAAGAAGTGATATATCCCAATGAATGGAAATTGAGTCACAAAAATCCATTACCTAAGGTTCGAATTTCCTCACAAGTAATTTTAAAGTCCTTTATAATAATTTAAGATTTATAAAATTTAAATAATATAAAAATTTAAATATCTATAATTTTATATATGATCTAATTATAAAATCTTATCACCCATTTGAAAACTATCTTTTATTACTATAACTGTTTTAAGTCTTAACTACTTTGTTTTTTCATGAAACTTTTGGTTTATTAATTCTGATCCTTTTAAATTGATTATTGTTCTATAATATATAGAATTTTTATAATGATATAAATATTGTATATATATATATATATATTCCTTATATCTATATGATCATCTCTAAAACATATAGACAAAAAAATGAATTAAATCGTTCATGTAAATGATATGCCGCACATACACATGAACAATATTTTAAAATTTTGAAAGATGGAAATAAAGAAAGATAAATAATATAACAGTTTTAAAATATCATTAATATATCATATATATTAATTAAATATGTCTTTATTACCATCCATTTATTGAAAAAAAGTATCACGTCACTTCATTGAGGGTGTAGTCCACACATACTCATGAGTGACGTTATCATTTTTAAACGGATTGGGAGGTAAGAAGATATAAAATCATCTTAATATTTTTTAGGTATTAATAAAACCATATTTTATCTGATCTTTTTTTGGGTATCTTTTGGGTTAAAATTTTATGATTTTTAAAAATTCTGGGCTAGTGCACGGTTTGTGCACAATTTTCCCAAACTGTGCACCCTATAAGAGAAAATCATGAATCCTAATGTAGTGGGATTCATCGGAGTTGGAATATGTTTAGTCAAGACTTGAAACCAATTAGGAGAACCTTTTGGACCATTTATAATAGGTTCATGGATTTTTCAAAATTTTTCTAAACTGTGTGCCTCTGCCTAGGAAACTGTGGAGATAGGTTTTTAATTGATCAAAATTTTAATTAAAAATTCTAGAATCCCTCTTTTAGGACCTCGATGGACCGATACAACCTGTTATCAGTTTCTACCATAATTGGATCTCTAAAGAAGAGTTTTCCCCCTCATATCCCTCATTGAAGTGATTCGAAGCTTGAGGAAATCCCTTCGATCTTCTCTTGGTTAGTTTCCTTTTCCCGATCTCTATCTCCTGTAATCTCCCTTCTTCTATACAGGGTCCTATAGATCCATATATTGTTTTACAGATATAATACCCACTTTTTTGGATATAAAACTGGGTTTTGGCATGAAAATAGAAAACCCCCAATTCCATTGAATTGGGGTGAGTTTATGTAAATTTGTAAAATTTAAATTGGTTAATTTAAAATTGTAGTTTTTTCAAAAAAAATTAAAATTAAATGGCTGAATTTAATTGTGGAAATGGTTTTTATGGAGATTTATGAAAAACCATGTTTCCATTGAATTAGGGGTTAGTTATGAAATTAATGGAATTTGTTGGAAAATTAATTATTTAATTTAGTTGTGAAATTGGTTTGTGATATTGAATGGTAAATTAATTTCAAATACCTATTTTTGAAACATATTAAAAATGGTTTTGATAAAAACCATAGGGTTTTATCTTGTATAAAAGGAATGTTTTGATTAAAAAACATTTTTTGTTTTTAATGGAAAGTTGGAATATTTGAAATAAATAATGGGATTAATTTTTTTTATAAATTCTTTAACAAAATTCCCATAAATTTTGGTACTTTATAACTTGCAAGAAATAGGTATTTGGTGGTTTATTTAGATAGCACTTTATGGCTTATAACATTCTAAAACATCATACCAACACATCACATCCCTTAGGAAATGGGGATGAATCCTCTTTGACCTTGGTTCAAAGTGGTGTTTGTACATGTTTTCTTTTTCTACTTGAGTGTGGGATCCCATTATCCTAGAACTATCATTCCTTCATAGTAATGTGACAATGTTCCTTGTTTTTTTGAATTTCAAATTAATATCTTCCATTACTGTAAACTATTTTACATGTACTATGATGTATATAAACTATTTTATATAAATTTTTTATTTAATACATTTGTGAAAAGTTACATTTGTACAATGAAAATTTTGTTAAAAGGAAGTTCTATCATATGAAATGTATTTCCCTAATTTGAATTGTGAAGAAAGAATAGATAACGTATTACCATCTTTTTAATTGTAAATCCTGATTTGTTTAAAAATAATTATGAAATGACAAACCTATTTGTTTTTTCTGAAATCACTATATTTTGTTAATTAATATTGGAATCTGTTATGGAATTATTGGTGAGACCATACTTGTATTTTTATCTCACAGTCTACCTATTCCTTCGGGTGTTTGTAGATTATCTTCTTCTAGGTTTGACCAAGGGAAAAAGATAACTTAGAGGTGGTTCTAGATGATGATCAGTGGGATTAGTGAGTTACATTCTTGAGGAACTGGGGTATTTTTATTGTTTTCTAGTATATTGTTTTAGTACTTTGGGTTGTTATACCTATTTGACATCAGGTATATTTCTCCCAGTGGAGTTTCTTTTGTATCCATTACTGACTTATCACTTTTACTTCTGCGTTTTTTATGAAAAAATATTTCCACTTTCATAATGTGTGATGGAAGGTGATAATCATTGACCCATGGGGATCATAAATTCCCTTTGGGATATGCTATGTCAGGCCTAGTTATCCAGTTACCAAGGTATTAAGGATAATTTATGACAATGTGGTATTAGAGGATCTGGTCGAACATCTCATCTTGAAGTCAGTAGGCATTGTAAAATATTTTTGTGACTTATGAGGTAGTTTCATTTGATTTCTTTGCCACTTCCCACCTCAATGACCCTTAAGTCACTAGGGGTGGTTAGGGAAATAATTCTTGTGGCTTAGATCAAGCCTTTTTTATATTTATATTTTGGTTGAGTGAAATCCAAATCTTGTAAGTTCTATATATTGGGGATTTATTTCCCTTATTGATATGTTTGAGTGTTAATAGGACATCTTATTTTTTTATACTGATGTTCTGCAGGATCATTCCTCTGAGAGGATATGTGAATCAGATCCTAGAGGAATCTACTGTTGAACCTCTGTGAGAAAATCTCCTTGTGGGTCTGAATCTAGTAGAGGCGATTGTGTGGGCTGTCTATGCTCTGAGACATGCACCACCTCTTATTCCCATTCATGTTCTATCTATGGAAACTTAGAGATATGTTCTAATGATTTTATCTCAATAGTTTCTTTGTGATAATCTTGCACCATTAAAAGGATTAAATTATCCTCAAGTGCCTGAGGAATATTTGAGCACAACAGAACATTTGTTTGGGTTCTTGGACACACATGAAAAATCTAAAGTTATGTGTGCCACATTTTTTCTAAAAGGAACAAGAAGGAGATATTGGGACACTATGGTAATGGTGAATGAGAATGATGGATTATAGTTTATGGAAATTATGGTTTATTTCACCAACCACTTCTATCCAGAGCCGATGATGTTGGCCAATACTATGGATTTTTTTCAGACTTGAGCAGGATGACATGACAGTGACGGAGTATGAAAACTGGTTTTTTGAGATCATACATTTCACACATGATATTTTATTAAATGAAAATATTAAGGCTAATATTTTTGAGTTCATAATTTATTATGATATTATTTATTAGGTTTTCTTGATGAAGTTTCCTTCTAATGCTGATTTGATTGATAGTGAGATAATGGTTGTTATGGACCTATCTGGTATGTTAGGGTTATCAGGATTTTATTTCTACCCCAAAGGTAGTGTGAGTTTCATCCATGGAAAATTAATGCATGATGATTCTCATAGTAGTTATCAATAGTATGGTCTTTCTATGTCTTTGGATGTACCTAGTAGAGGTACTTTTATTTTCTACCAGTGTGTTAAGTCGAGGCATTCAAATAGGGTTTGTATCGAGGTACCCAAGGTATGTGGTTCTTGTGGATGATTAGGGAACTTAAAGAGATTTTCCATGTGTATAATACTTTGTATAGTATAATGGGTTAATCAGATCCCCCTAAAACTTCTAGGAAATTATATACTTCACGTGAAAAAGGGTTCCAACCACATGTGTCTCGAATGAAGCTTCTTCACACGGTGGAAGAGTCTCTAGGAGAAGAGGATAAACGTCCATAGACTGTGATAGGTAGCATTAAAATAACATCATTATTAGTGACTACTCTATTTGATACATGGGAATCTTATTCATTTATTTAAAAAGTATGGTTAATATTATTAATCTTCATATGAATATTTTATCTTCTTCAATGGATATTAGAACAACCTTTAGTAAGAATAGAGAGTAGGGTCTCCTTAGTCCTGATTTTTTTTCTCTTTATCTGATGTCGATATTACATGGAGTTTTTTGGTTCCCAACATGAATCCTCTTCAATTCATATTTTGGATGGATTTGATCCTTTTCAATAATGATTTAAATTATTTTTACCTTGGATGGGTTTCCTTTAATACACCCAATGGTGTGTAATGTGTATTTCAATAAGAGTGATATCAAAGGTCGATCATGGATGAAAATTCTTTTTCAAACATAGAGAATGTAATATATGTTTTTCCCTTTGATTTAGTGTGGGAATATTTTAATGGTGATCTCCATGAAACTATAATTGAGTTTCCTAATTTTTTTCCTTATGAATTCTTTGATTTTCTTCTATTAACAGATTTAAAGTTTTATATTGACTTAGTTTTGGGTACTCAACCTATTTTTTTCCCCTCTTACTGCATGCCAGTATTTGAACTAAAAGAGTTGAAGTCCCAGTAGAATGATGTTATTTTGAAAGTATTTATACACCTGGACGTGGAACCTTGGGTGGAACCAGTTCTCTATTATAAGAAAGACGATGATTCACTTCACCTGTGTGTTAATACAGAAAGATCAATCAAGTGATGGTAAAGAACAGGTATAAATTTCCACAGATTGATGATCTCTTCGATCAGTTGAAAGGGGATAAGTGATTCTTGATGATTGATCTTCACTTGGGTTAGCATTAGTTGAGGTTAAATGAATTGGAAAATAAGAAAACCACCATTCAGATCAGATAAAGTCATAATGAATACCTTTTTATTCCCTTTGGTCTAGCCAATGTTCCAATATTCTTTATTGTGTCATTGAATAATATTTTCCATGAGTATCTTGATAGAATAATGGTAGTATTTATGAATGAAATCCTTATTCACAATAAGTCCAAGGAGTATCATGAGAATCATATGAGAATAGTTTTGAGTTTGATGAGAAATCACAAATTTTATTCCGAGCATTCAAAGTGTGACTTTTTGATTCAGGATGTAAAATTCATGGGACATGTGGTCTGAGAGAATGGTATTTTAGTTAATCCCTAGAAAGTAAAATCTATTATGGCATGGGAATAAAAACTGAATGATTTCAAGATTCAAAGCTTATTGGGTCTTGGTGGGTATTACCACTGGTTTTTTAAGTACATATCAAAGATGGATTCTCTGATGATTTTCTAACTTTTAAGGGAGTAATGTTTTCTTGGAATGATATATTTTAATGTTCTTTTTTTAGATGAATCCTCTTTTAAATATTGCATTGGTACTTACTCCACAACAGGTCTGGAAGGTCTATGTGGTCTTTTTTGATGCGTCGAGTATATTTTTCGGCGACATTATTATACAAGGTGGTCATGTCATTGCCTATGGATCTCATCATATTAGGCCACATGAGAAAAATTATCCGACCCCGGACCTTGAACTTAATGATTTTATGTACACAATTAATATTTGGTTGCACTACCTTTATAGATAATGGTTTACCATGTTTTTATACCACAATATATTGACATATATCGTCTCTAAAAAATATTTGAATATATTATAGAGGTATTGGGTGGAATAATTTCAATATTTTTACTTTTACATGACCTATACGTTGGGGAAATAGAATGTTATTGTAGATTCTATGAGTAGGAAACTTCTAACCCAATAAGTGAAATAATAATTGGAAGAGTGTAACTAGATGACTCTTTTTATACAGATGCATATTGGAGTCCAGGAATCAAGGGATGGGGTTTCCATGGATATTTTTCACTTGAAATATGCACTTATTGAATTAATTATTCAAGAGTGGTAGCTTGATGAGGAGTTTTGTAGAATTAGAGACTCTCTTTATGGTGGGGGGACCATAAATCATTGTTCATTCTTCACAGAAGGAATTATTTTCTTTTAGAATTTTTTATTGGTACTATCTTCTATATGGAATGTAGTGATGAGAGACTTCCATAACTCCTTGTGGGTTGTGCACCCAAGCACCATGAAGATGTTCTCTGACATACGACGACCGTTCGAGTGTCAAGGTATGAGATGGGGCATCACTGAGTTTGTTTCCATTTTTATATGTTCATGTAGGTTAAGGTAGAGTACCATAAACTCTTAGGTTTGCATCAACCACTTTCATCCCCTACTTGGAAGTGGGATAAAATCTCTTTAATCTTTATGGTTGGTTTTTTGTGTTCCTAGAGAAAGAAGAAAGTGATATGGGTTGTGATCGACATGTTGACCTTGTTAGCTCACGTTATACTCCTCCAGGATTCTTAAAATGTTGAGGAGTTGGGAAATATCTATATTAAAGAGATTCTTCATTTTCCTAGAGTTCCATATGCTATAGTATCTAATTTGGATCCTCGATTGACTTCTCGTTTTTTTAGAGGCCTTCAGGAGGCACTGGGATCTCACATCCATTTGAGTATGACATATCATCTACAATTCGATGTCCAGACATAAAGATTAATACATATTCCTGAGGATATTATTCATGCTTATTTTCTCAAATTTGGAGGTCTTGGGATGATCATTTGGTGATGGTTGAGTTTTCTTATAACAATAGTTACTTTTCCATAATTAGAATGGCTCCTTTTGAGGCCTTGTATGGTCGACCTTACAGATCTCTATTGTACTTATTAGAGGTGGGTGAAGGTTCTTTAGTTGGTCCAAGTTTGGTGGAAGAGATGACATAAATGATTCCACAGATTTATTAGAGACTTTTAATGTCACATAAGTGATATAAGTATTATTATAAATGTCTCCATAGGCTGTTGGAATTCTCAATTTGTGACAAAGTATTATTGACGGTTTTACCTTAGTTGGGTCATCAATTGATCAAGTGGAAAGGGAAGTTTGCTTTTTCATTTTGTGGGACATTTTGAGGTTGTTTACTAGCTGTGGAAATTTTATTACCATTTAGCACTTCCACCATATTTTATTTCGATAAATAACATGTTTTATGTATCGAATCTTCATAAGTATCTATCTAATCTATCTAATGTGTTGAGTTGGAGTGATTTTGAAGTTGAACCTAATCTATACATGATTAAACAACCAATTAGGATAGTTGATTCTCAATCCAAGGTAACTCATGGGTGGATGATACCATTGGTTCATGTGCTATGGTATCATGAATCTGATAATCATGAAACGTGGGAGACGGAGGCACTAATGAGATAGAATTGGCCTTAACATTTTGACATAGAAGCTTTTGAGTAGTCATTTCAAGGATATGATTTTTCTATGGTGGGGAGGTTGCAAAATCTTGTTAATATTTTTAGGTATTCCTAAACCCCTATTTTAGTTGATCTATTGTTGGGTCTTGTTTGGGTTTATTTTGGGTAAATATTTTAAGAGTATTGAAATTTATTGGATAGTGCAGAGTTGGAATAAGGTTTTCAAAAAATGTGTGCCTGATCAGAGAAAAACATTCAACCCAAGGCGGTAACTTTTCAACTGTCATTGCATGGTTATTCAATCCATGCTACCTCTTAGTAGAATCATGTGGTCCATTTATAACAACCACACATCTTGTGCAATGTTTTTCTAAATCGCGTGCCTCTTCAAATGAAAGCATGGGAATTGGTTTTTAATTGATCTGAATTTTAATAAAAACATACCAAACCTCTATTTATGGCTCTTGATGGACTTGCAGAACCCAATATCAGTTTCTCCCATACATGTAGCCTCTAAGAAGCGTTTTTTACCCTAGGATACCTCCCAGAAGATATTCAACGCTCCAGGAACTCTCTTCGATCTTCTCTTGGTTAGTTTCCTTTATCGATCTCTATATCCCACAATATCTCTTCTCATCCCTAGGCTTCCACGGACCCCCATGTGAATTTATTGATATAAAACCCAGTATTTTAGATATAAAACTAGGTTTTATTCAAAGATCCTTGTGGTAATAATTCACTATTGGAGTTTTCCGTTTATGGCTTTGTGATTCAAGATCTATTGATCCTGAGGTAGTTGGTTCCTTTAGGATGCACAATTTATGTTTTCCCTAAATTACTTTGTTTAATTCAAATTTTTTGAATCAAATTAAAATTGTTAGAAAAAAATTTAAATTCTTTTTCTATATTAAATGGATTTAAAATATTTATTTTGGAAAAACCAAATTCCATTGAATTTGGGGTTTTATGAAAAAAATGGTTTTTGGCATGAAACTTGAAAACCCCAAATTATATTGAATTGGGTTGTGTTATGGGAGTTTTTTAAATTTAATTTTTTTTAATTTATATTTGGTATTTGATGGGAATTTTTTTCAATTGAATTATTGAATTTAATTATTGAAATGGTTTTGATGGAAAATTGTAAAAACTACTTCATCCATTAAATTTGGGGTTTATTATGAAATTGATAGATTTTTTTGAAAATTAAATTATTGAATTTATTTATTAATTCAGATTGTGAAAATGAATAGTGAAATGAATTTAAATCCTTATTTGTGAAAATGACTTAAAAATGTTTTTGAAAAAATATTAGGGATTTATCTTGGTGAAAATGATTGTTTTTATTAAAAACCCATTTTGGTTTTTAAATGAAAAATTGGAATAATTTAAATAGAGAATGGGATTAATTGTTATTTAAGAATTATTTAATTAAATTTACCATAATTGTTTGTTACATGATTACATGAAAACTATATGTAGTAAGTGTGTTATTTGGACGACACATTACGACTTACAACATTCTAAAACATCATATAAGCATATAAAAACCCTTAGGTGATAGTGATGAGTCTTCTTTTAACTTGTTTCAAATGGACATATGAACTTATTTACCATGTTACCTAGAGTGTGTGGTCCATTTATCCAAGAAATATCATACCTTCCTAGGCATATGACCTTTTTTCTCCCTTGTTTGTATTTCAAATTAATATATTCTTATATTTTAAAATATTTTACATGACTTCCTATTTATATGTTCTATTTTATATAAATGTGTTTATTTAATCCATTTGTGAAATGTAAAATCTTTATAATGAACCTTTTATTCAAAGGAATTTCAATCATTTGAAATTTATTTCAATAATTTGATTTGTGAATAAATAATTGCTAAAGTATTACCATATTATGAAATTTAAAGCATGATATGTTAAATATACTTATGAAATTCCAATCCTATTTGTTTTAAATTGAAAGAAAATTGTTTGATTAATTTAATATTGGAATCTATCATGGAATCTTTGGTGAGACCCTACTGGGATATTTTGCTCACACCCTACATGTGCCTTGATGTGTTTGTAGATTATCTCCTTCCTGGTTAGAGAAAGGGAAATAAATCCCTTGGAGGAGGTTCTCGGTGTTGACCTGTGGACATGGTGAGTAGTATACTTGGGGACATGGGTAGTTTTTTAATATTTTGAGTAATTTGGTTTAGTACTTTGGGTTGTTTTTCCTATTTGAATTCTAGTACGGTTCTACTAGTGGAGTTTATTTTAGATACAGTACTAAATTTTCTCTTTTACTTTTGAATTTTTAGGGAAAACTCATTCCCAAATTTATTATATTTGATGCCAGGTGTAGTCACTAACCCATGGGGAGTGAGAATTCCCTTTGGGCTATGTTCAGGCTGGCTTGGTTATCAGGTAACCAAGGTACCCGAACCGATTCATGATAGAAGATAAATGAAATTTAAAATGACCTAAACCATAATTATGTTATAAATATCATATATACTAATTATTTACATATTTAAAACCATCTATATAAAATAGATATGAAAATGAATTACAACACTATGAGGAGATGGTAAGCCGTACGTATGCACGAGCGATATTCTCACTTTATGAGGGATGAAAAAGTGGAGGAAATGGTTGTACAATAATATTAATGGAATATTAGTATATTTATAATACTATATTTTTTATTTTAGTATGGTTACAAAATATTTATTGGAAGTATAAGGAGAAATAAATTTTAAAGAGTTAGTATAGAAGATTACCACTTCTTCAAAAGAATTCCATTATATCGATTCATAATGAGCCTTAGAATAATATTTTAAGAAATAAAAAAATATAATTAATGGATATATAGAATTTTATGATAATTTAGGAGGGTTTTTTTGGGATAGGTTGCTCAATATTTGGTAATGAAAATAGAGAAGGGGTGTCCAATTATAAGTGAGGGGAGGGGTACTCTTGTAATTTTTCAAAATATTAAAATACAATAAAGTCAAATTTAGGTAAAATTGGTTCCAAAATAACATTAATTTGAATTTAATTATTATATGGTATTAATATATCCATAAAATAAAATTTATAAAGGTTTAGATGTTATTTTAAATATTTTTTTATTAACCCCTTTGTTAACTATTTTAAACCTTAACCGTGGTAACAAATATTTCTATATTAAATGTTTATAATATTATATATAATGTAATGACCTATAATTTTAAAATAAAACTATGTTAAATAGAGTATACAACACACAACACTGAGCTTAAATGAACCCAAAAATAATATTATATTAAGGTTATAACATAGCTGTTAAATTGGGAATTACAAATTTATTTAACTGACTTCTAACAATATTATAACTAATTTATAGAAAAATGAGAAAATTTATTTGAAAAAATGAATTTCATTTTCAGATTTACAATGTTAAAATTATCTTAGAATGTTTTTTTGAAAATTTTATATAATGTTTTATTTTTTTAATCAGTAGTGAAATATACTAATTTTCATTGGAAACTGTATATTATTTTAAATAATTTAAAAATCAAAATTATATTTTGAATTAGATTTAATAATCGAGTAGTTACCTTAACTATTTTTTTATTTTAAATGAATTTTATACTTTAATTTAGTATAAAACATTTTATACTTAAAAAGGACATTTTTCTGAAAAATTGTTTTTCATTGAATTTATTCAGTTTAATTTTAAATTACAGTATGAAAATTTTGTGTATTTAATTATGAAAAATGTATTACATATTTAGATTCATGGGACCCAAATTTATTAAATAAAACCATTTTATTTTTTCCTACACGAATAATAACCTTGGTAATTTTTGTTACCATGGTAAAAGGTAAATCCATTAATTAAAGGTATAAATAAAACAACAAAAACTATAAAGTGAAACTAAAACTTTTTTAAAATTTTATTGTATGAGTAATTGTAATAAATAATTATTATATTTTTGAATATATATCATTTTTTATATTTTAAGTGATTATGATATTTATAATATTTTATTTTACTGAAAACAAAATGATGACACAATCATGTTTTTAATAACTCTATTAATTTTAATATGGGGTTATGTAAAAGATTTGATCAAAAAAATATTATTATGAATAATAAAATATATATAATCATAATGGTAATTTATTTTTAATTTTTAGTGATGAAATATGTATATTAAATTCTTACACAACTTTGATACATTAATTATTCAATTATTCTTGAAATCAAATAAATGGTATTAAAAAACATTATTTGAGATAATTAAAGAGATAAAAGATTCTAATACATTAACATGATATGGTAGGGATATAATAAAATATTTTTTTTGAATTATATGTGTTATCTTGATATTGTTAAAATGAAAATAGTGAATAGTTCTAAAAATTTACATTATGAATATTTTTTTAGTATATAATATTTTAATAAACGATTAATAAATCTTAAAAATAATAAATTCACCAAAATTAAAGGGATGTAGTTACAAATATGCACAATATTCAATTTATTGGTATTTTTGAATTTTATAGTAACATTATTGAGCCTTATATAGTTGAAAAGTATAATAGTACAGTAATTTTTCAAAGAGTTTACAAGATGCTTAAAAAGTTTAAGGGTATAACTATGACCTAATTTCTAAAAAATCTCTAGATGCGTAGTTTTATAAACCCATAAAATTTGTATCAAATATTTGTTTTATAATGGAATCATAGCCATGAAAATGGAATATATTTTATTTAAATCAAAGATAGTTACAAAATGTTGGTCTCTTTGTTTTTAATATATTTTATGTTTCAAAATAAAGACAAAAGAAAGATATGTATGAATCTAAATGTCTGAATTGATCATAAGGAATTTATTATTATTATTGAAATTTATTTTAATTTTTTATAATGTATATAATTACCATATATCTTGTGTAAAACTAATACTGTAGTAATTTAAGTAACAAAAAAAATTAAATAAATGATTTTAAAAAACATAATTTAGATATAATATAAATAATTTATTGTGTGAAATTAATTTTATAGATATATAAGAAATTTTATATATTTTTAAAGAATTAGATTCGAATTATCCTTTATTATTTATGTATCTAATGTAAAATTAATTGAATTCCCTTAAAAAAGTTATTAATGATAAGTAACAAAAAAATATATTTTTAATTGTATAAAATTAATAAAAAAATTAATTTCACCCATGATGATGGATTATAGTATAAATATTCAAATTTTTTCCATTTATGGGTTATTTTTTGATTTATTGTAACATCATTAAACCTTTATGATTAATATAGTTGTTACAATGATAATGGTACAAATAACTAATCGAAGGGTTAATCAATATGCTAAGGTTTAAAATGAAAAAAACCATGAAGAAATTAAATCATTTTATTGTATTAAAACCAAATCCTATATTATATTCTAATACCTTTATATTTTGATCATTGTTCATGATAAATTGATTTAATATTATTTAATCTGTTGAGAAATTCCAAAAGTGCCCCTCACCACCATTATCAAAGTGAACCTCCTACCTCACTTCTTCACACCACATTGATCCTTCTAGATCGACCAATACCTACCCATTTATCTTTTGAACATCCTTTACCATGTTTTTAAGGTCCTTATATTCCAAAAAATCCAACCCCAGTGTTCTTAAGAGAAGATCTAAAGGGGGATTCTTTAAGATAAGGTATTCACCTTTACCAACCCATTTAATTATATTTATTCTTGTGATTTTCTTATTTGGTTATATAAATTATAAATTAAAAACTATTGTATCATAAATATACTTTTATTTTTTTATGTTAATGGGAAAATCATTTTTCCATCCCTTCTCCATCATATGAAAATCAAAAATATCGCTCGTTCATACGTACGACATATCGTCTCCACGTAGTGGTGTAATTTTTTTTTCATCACAGCATTACTCAAATGGTTATAGATAAAGAAATAATTAGTATATATGATATTTATGAAATAAGTATGATTCTATAATTATTATTCACTTTTCAAATTTCTTTCTTTCCTTCCATACAAAACTTAAAACATCATTCATTCATACGTACGACCTACACTGTCTATGAACAGTGTAATTCATTTTTCTATCACTGTATTTATAGATTAATATATATATATAATATTATATTTAAATCATTAAAAAAATATTCTATAAATAATGTAACTATGATAAATGTATATGGGCCAGAATTATCGAATCAAATCATACATGGAAAATGTAGCAGTTACCACCCAAAATAGTGATTTTAAAAATTAATTGATAATAAACAGGTGATAAAATGTAATAAGTTTGGTTATATAATATATGTATACTAAATAAATATTTATTCTATAATGATTTGAATCATTTATAAAAGAATCCATACCTATAGTTAGGGGTTATCATCTCAATTTTACATATATGAGACCTATGCCATATTCACCACTTGTTTCATTTGTGTGGTGTATATAATTCCCTTTGACATGTTATATCTCAAAATTAATTATATTAATTATATATAATGACAATTTTATGGTAATTATTTAATGGGTATTGTGATATGAATATTACCAAAGTAGTGAGGGATTATTTCACAATCTTTTAATTATTCAGGATTGTTTTTGTTTAAATCCCCACTGATAAATGTATGTATTTCATGTCCATGCTTTCTAAAACTTAATTAAAAAATATTTTTCTTTTCTATAGTAAATTTTTATATCAATTTTTACCCCATATTTACATTTAATTTTTTTAAAAGGAATCTTCCCATCATTTTCCAAACAAGGTAATTTATGACTTTTCTTACAAAAATGTCAATGGAATATATTTTTTATGTTATACTACATAAAAGGCCTTTATCACCATCATAAATCCTTAATTATTTAAAGTTTCGTTTACATTTTTAAAAGGTTAATTTAAAATAAAATCATTTATTTTTTACATGCATGTTTTGTGATTTTAAAATTTATTTTCAAATCAAACATCAAACATTCCTCAAGAAATATTCCAGTAATATATTTAGGGTATTTTCACCTATAAAAACACAATTTATTGATTTTTATATTGATGAAAATATTTATATTGATGTTTATGATTAATTTTTTACAAGGGGAATTATTGATATTTTTTATGACTAGTTCATTCAATACAGAGAGTTTTTGATATTGTTAAGGAATAATGATTCAGTGTTATTATTTATTTATATAAGGAATGAATCAGACTTATTAAGTAACGGGTGGAACCTAGTATATTCCCTTGATGAATCGATATGTATCATTGGAAAAGCTAGATTAGGTATTTTATAAGACCATTACCATTTACTAGATGTCTTGGTATGAAACCTCATTGGTATTAGATGCATTGGCATGAAACCTTGATGGTATTAGATATCATTGAACAAAGCCTTGATGATATGTTTCAAATGAACCATATTACACACTCCATCTTTATGAATATAGTTATTTATATTCTATGTCATTGTTATATTAGTTAGAATATCCAATGTTATGTTTCATGATCATGTGATTATTTAGATTTCATTACTTTATCATCATTTATTCATTCCATAAAATGCTCATGCTATTGATTAAATAACACGTGTTTCATTTACTTACCTTGAAATATTAATTATGCCTTATTTATTCACATATTTTATTATATGATTAATATTTATGAGCATTATAGTTCACCTTATTCTTATATTTATTTTGCATGGGATTCTATGTAATATTTAATAATTGATATAGAGGGACCTGTTAGATGAAATAATTATGTTCTCAAGGAAAATGCATTATTGTTTTTTATGTTTTCCAATTTATGTAAAATTAATATATATATATTTTAAAAAGACTAATAAACCATTCTATATTTAGGGATGTGATTCGTTGTATCTAATTCCAATATACGAAAGTTACCACCGACATTGGGATATTGAAGTTGTGGTGCATATAGTTTCTATCATAGGAAGATTAGAAGAATCCTTAGGCACTAGATTTTAGAAAACTTTAGTTAGATAATATAACCCCATGACTAAAATTGAGGATAATTATAATTATAGTATTAAATCCTATATATTTGTAAATGACTATTGATAACCAAGGTTAAAAGTAAAGAAACATAGATTGATCAAAAGGTTTCATGATATAGATATAATTTTAGTAATATTTCATGATTATTTGATAGATCACTCTTATTGTTTTCTCTTGGTGATAACACACTTCCTTTTTTTTATTTTATTCAAAGGTCGAAACCTAGAAAGAACTAGTTTCATAATGATTGTGATAGACAACATATTTCTATGTAACAAAATGGGATGATGACTATAGTTATGATGTTATGATTATTCCAAATTAGTTACCATGATATATGATTAACATCTTTTACCATAACCAATTCTCAAACTCACCAAAGTATACAAGAATATAATTCACTGAGAGATCAGGTACTGGAGAGAATAGATGAATGATGATTTCACTTTATATATTTAAGATTGTGAGAAAAACAAATAAATGAATGTATTAGATGAATGAGAAGATTTTTTGAGTTTGAAAAAGAATAAAACAAAATAAAAAATTTCTATGAAAGTATAAAAAATTTTATTAATGAAATGGATGAGAGTAATGGTCTACCTGAGGTATTATCAACGGTTAAATATTTTTAATTTGGTAAGTGTTGCAACTATGGAAATATTTTTCTTAAGGGGAAATCTCATGAAGAGAATCAGAATGTTTTTACAAGTAATGGTAATATTTTTGATGATGAAAATAATACTAATGATATATGAAATAATGAAGGTATTAATGAATAAGATGACGAAGAATAGTAAATTTGAAAAAAAATTATATGGAATGATTAAAGTAATAATGTATTTTTATTCAATAATTATATTGTAAAAATATTTTTTTAATGATGTTGTTGTAATAAAATTCATGAGATATATAAATATTTTACTACAATAATTCTCCTTTTTAGAATTTCAAGTATGCAATGAATAGTACCATTAACCAAGAGAATTAATTATATGGTAAGTTGATCATTTGGAAAACACATGATTTGGGTAATATAACACTTAATATGGTATATATGTTAAGATAATAATATTAAATATATGTTTATAGGACAGTATTGGTGACTGTTAAATAGGTTACTGATTTGATAGTTTTTTATGGATTTACTACAAGTTTGGATTTAAGGAATAAAAATAAAGTCAATTCTTTACAGAATTCATGTTTTCATTATGGTTTTATTGTTATCAATGTATTAAATAATTAAGTATGTGAAATTTAGAGCTAATTTTTGGGATTAATGTAATCATTGTGACTTTATTTCTTAATTTTTGGGTCTTGAATTTGGCCAGAAATATTTTTAATGAGTTTTACGATTAATATGAATTGTAATTGGCTAAGCATTATGCATTATTGTTGATATTTTATATATTAATGTATTGATCTACATTGGATAAATTATTCTAAAATTTTTGAGTTTAGATAATATCTAAAGAAAATAGGAGTATCTTGTTATCATTTTGTGGGTTATTAGATCCATTACAATTTTATATTGGTGCTTATGGCATGAAATATTCACTATTTGGAGGAAATGATGAGATTGTGGTGGAGTTAGATTAAAATATGATATTAAACTTTTAAAGTAATTATATTTCTATATGTTCCTATTGTATATGATAAATTATTACCTCAAATATAGAAAAAAAAAATTTAGACAAATATGTTATCCTATAACCTTCAATTCTGATGAATTTATGGTTTTATCCACATATGTGGTTTGTAATAGTGTGATTGTTAACATTATCAATATCATTCAATTTATTATGATCAATGATAATTTTCAATTATTTTTATTCAATGTCCATATCATTACATCCAACAAATATCATCCTATATAGAATCATAATTTTTTTATTCCCCTTATCATTTCCCTTTCCCTATTTTTATGAGGGTCTTTTATTAACCATTTTTATGATATGACATTTCCATAAAGGTATTCTCAAAAGTCAACCCCATGGTAACAAGTAAAATGTTTAAATTATGAAGATTCAATTTAATGAAGTACTATATAATGTAACACCATGATATTTTAAAATAACACTATGTTAAATAACTATAAAACACACAACATAGACTTTAAATGAACCACAAAATATTATTTTATTACCATTATAACCTATTTATAAAATTGGAAGGTATAAATCGTATTATCCAAATAATTAAAATATTATCAATAATATATTTAAATTTGATAAAATTTATTTTAAAAATTAAATTCTATTTTTGTACTCTACATTTCAAAATTATCTTTGATAATTTTATAAAATGTTTGAATTTTTAATTAGTGGTGAGAAATAATGATTTTCATTGAAAATTAATTTTTTTTAAAACATTTACAATGTAAGATTATATTTTGTATTAGTTTTAAAATTTCCTATTTTACTTTGAATCTATTTTTTCTGTTTTAAATGATGTTTATACATAAATTTATTGTAAAAACCTTTTATACTTACAAGGGAATTTTTCTATAAAAAAATATTTTGATACATTTTTCCAGTTTAATTTCAAATTCAATTATGAAAATTTAGTTCTTTTTAATTTTAAAATATTTATTATGTATTTTTAATTATTAGTTACAAATTTTGTAAATAGAACCCTTTAATATTTTTTTCAATATGAATAGTAACTTTGGTATTTTCTTTTGTCATGGTAAATGGTAAATATAGTAATTAAGGGTAAAATAATATTATAAGTACTATAAAATTAACCAAAACCTGTTAATATTTTATAGGATGATTTCTTTTAGTCCATTATTAATCAAGATATGGATATATGTAATATTTTTATCAATTTGGAATTGATTATGATATTTATATTATTTTATTTAACGAAATGTCAAAGATGTCACACTCATGTGTTTAGTAACTATATCTTTTTTAATATGAGATTATACAAAGGATATGTTTGAATATAAATATTATTCTATAATATAAAATTTCTATATTGATAATGATAATTTTTTTTAATTTTTTAATATTCTAATAATTTCCATAAATTCTTACAAAATGGTGATGTAATAATTATTCAATTAATGGAAAAATCAAATAAATGATATATAAAATATAAAAATAAATATATTTTTATATAACTAAAGTTATAAACGAATTATATTGATTACCTTGACATTTTAGGGATATAATAAAGTATTTTTTTTAATTCTGAGTGTTATCTTGATATTGTTAAAGTCAATGTAACGGATAGTTCTAAAAATTGACATTGTGAATATTTTATATTATATAATGTTTTATTAAATTATTAAAAAGCATAAAAATATAAAATTATGGAAAATTAATGTAACATGGTAATTTTTATCTACCATATTCCATTTTTGGGTCTTTTGGAATTTTATTGTAACAATATTGACCATTATATATTCGAAAATTTTAATTGTGTGGTAATTGTCAAAAGAGTTAACTGGAGGTTAAAACAGAATTATCAGGGTATAATAATTATGTAAAATTTTAAATAAATTTTTAGTGAATGTGATTATACCCTTAACACCTTAGGCTCTAATCTAATTTTTTAATTGGCAGTTTGCAATTAAAATAAGTTTTTTATTATTTAAATCAAGGATAGTTACAAAATATCACTCTATAATTTTAATACATTTTATATGTACACAAAGGGAAAAAATCAAGATATGAATGATCCTAAATGTATAATTTCGTTATAAAGAAATAATTCAAATTATACATATTTATTTTTAATTTTTATAAATTTTATAACTATCTTAAATTCTTGTGTAATACAAATAAAATATTTATTTAATTATAAAAAATGAATTAAAAAAATTATATTTTATATAATTTGAATGCATGAATGTGTGAAAAGAATTTTATAGGTATATATGAAATATTAGAGAGGTTTTAAATAATAATATTATAATTAATCATTTTTATTGATGTATATGAAGTCAAATTAAATTAATTGTGTCAAAATTAAAATTATTGGTAATTTATCCAAATAAAATTTTATTCAATTATTAAAATTTCATAAAAATATTATATTAATCCATTTTAATAGAATATTGTATAAAAAATAATTAATGTTCAATTTATTAACAATTTTTCCATTTTTAGTAACCTTATTTACCATATATGACTAAGCTAGTGGTTACCAAGGTTAAGGTAAAAAATAACTCACCAAGTGGTTAATCAAAATGATTGATGTAAAAGGAAACCAAAACATGTATAAATTATATTTTTTGATGGTATTAAAACACAATACTATATTATATTCTAATCCACTTCCATTTGTTGGCATTAATCATGATAACTTATTTGATATGTTTAAGTCTCTTGAGAGATTCTAAAAGTGGCTGTCACATCAATTTTAAAAGGGAACCTCCTCCCTCACTTCTTCACCCAACATTTATCCTTCTAGATCAATCAATACCTACCCATTTCTCTTCTCAATATCCTTATACAATGTTTTTAGGTCACGAGCTTCCAAAAATACATATCCTAGTGTTCTTATGAGGAGGTCGAATGGAGGATTTATTAAGAGAAGGAAATCATATTTATTGACTATTTCAATTGCATTTTGTCTTCCCCTTTATCTACATATATTATATCAATTATAAAGTAATAAATGAAGTGTCATAAATATTCTGATATTATATTATGTTAATGGGAAAACCATTTTCCATCCATCTCTATCATATGAAAATCGAAAACATCGCTAATTTGTACGTACAAATTACCATATCCACATACCACTGTAATTAAATTTTCCCCACTTATTAACTTGTATAGTTATAAAGATAAAAATAACTATTATATATGAATTTTTTGACATAAATTTTATTTTGTAAATATTAAATACTATTATACTTTATTTGGTTCCATCCATCAAAAAATGAAAACAACTTTTATGCGTACGTACGACCTACCATCTCCATAAATGGTGTAATTAATTTTTTTTATATCTATCTTTATGGATGAATATATATACATATATATAATATATAATATTTAAATCTAAGATAATATTCTTTAAAATATAGAACTATGTTAAAATTATATGAACTAGAACTGTCGAATCAAAACATAAATGAAAAAAGTAATTACCACTCGGAATTGTGATTTTAACAATTAATTGATAATAAAAAGGTGATAAAATATTACAAGTATGATTATGAAATATATGTATAATATATTTATATTTATTATATAGGAGGTTAAAACATGTAAAAGAGAAATCAAAGGTAATTTAATGGGTTTTCATCTAACATTTTCTTATCTGAGACTTCTTCCATATTAACCAAACATTTATTTGATGTGGTGTATATAATACAATTTAAAATTATTTATCATGAACATACTTATTATCGCAACCAAAACTAGGACACCTTCTAACACGATGTCTGACCTAGTGTGAGACATGGCCCGAAGGGTGTTTCTAATCCCCACGGGAAGGAAACTAGTACCGGACATCAAAACAAATCCATGTGGGAACTATTTTAACCCAATAGACTGGGATAAAAAATCAATAGGACATACAGACAATGATAAAAAATAAAAAATAAAACAATAGGTGATCCAAATACAAAATACATCTGAACAAGCAGAAAATAAATAAAAAACAAAAAACAAAACCATGTTACCATTATCTCCGAGCGACATCTAGGTCTCCACCATCCTCTACAAACCTGATCAAACAAAGAGCACCCGAACCAAGGACCATAACAAGAGGAAGGACCCACAAAATAGTTAGGGTCTACTGACATTGAATGTTACAAGTAGGGTGTGAGATATAGATCTCAGTAAGTAATCACCATAGAATCAATGTGTTTCCTTTCCCAAAACATTCCACTAAAATTAGTTTCAAAATAAATTTATGAAAATAGGTTTTCCAAATTTTATTAAACAAAACAATAACTTTTCACTTTAAAATCCAATGCATGCCACAACCATTTCCAAAAATACTTACCATTCTAAAACTAAAACCAAAATCCAAGAATACTAGTGTTGTACTGAAAAATAGATAATAAGTGCATGATGGAAACTAATTCCATAAAAATTAAATAGGTAATAAAAATATTAATCATGGGTGATTCTAAACATCCCTGGAAGACTCTTGTACATACTCAGTTCAGAACCATCTGCAGGTGTATGAAAAATCCCCAAAGTCAATAACAAACTGGCTGCTCAATTCTAGCCTCACCAATGGAACAACCCTCCTAGCCTCACTACAACTCCATGAGGGAACCAATCCATCTAATCAGGGCTAGTAAGCTACCATCACTCAATCATTTAAAAAATACCCAGGAACCCATAGTGGTAGTAAAACTGTGTAAATATGAGACCAACAAATGCAAGACTCATCTCACCTTCCATCACTGTACTTTCCTACCCCAAACAAGGATACAAATTTACGATAACCCATAAAGAGAAATAAATCCTATAGAGGTTCCCTATATATATCACAAACATTATTAAGCAGCTAACCAGGCCATCACATCATAAAAATATGAAACCATTTCATAAAACATTTTGAATCTCTAATCGGAAAATCATGTTTACCAAAATATATTCCTTTCTAAAAACTAACCCAAACAATATTTTTGAGTTTTATGTTCCAAATGAGCCTTTATCTCGACATAGCTGGATGTATTTACCAAAACATCACACAAACACCGATTTTATATTTACAATGCCAAACGAGCCCTTAAGTTCCAAACATATATCCACACACTTCACCACTACCAAATGGATATTTACCCTTTTCAATCTCACATTAAACATGTTTAAAGAAAAAATAGGCCTATCCTTGAGGAACAAATTTAAATTTACTTTTTCCAAAACCCTTGTAGCAATACATTCAATTTGAATGGAAATGAGATCATTTTAAGAAAAATAGAATGAAGAAGAAATGATAAGCTTTTAAGTGAAATAATTTATAATTCTATATTCTTTTAAATGTACTCCCATGTGTTCACCTAGTGCACCCATGGATGTGCCAGTATACAATGGAACACTATAAAGTCTAATAGAACACTCAAAAAAAAATTGTTTTACAAAAGAATCACCTTCTTCCGAACCAAGCCCCCAAGTATAGAAAAACACATGTGAAAACAAAAAAATACTATCCAATAATACTACCACAAGACATAGAGGTATAAAAATTATAAAAATAACCAATTTTTCTTTAATGAATACATATCCTTTCAACCAACACTAAAAGTGCACACAACACTATACATCATTGAAGGATTAATTTTAAACCTATTTATTAAAAATTTAACCAATTAAAAAATTCCATAATAAGTTAAACAAGTGTTCCATAATTATGGGAATCATGTTTATAAATTTATTTAAAATTCCAAGCATCAAAGGAAATTACATAGGAAGGAATAACATGGAAACACCTATCGGTTGAGTCAGAATGAGATGAGAGTCTCGAAGAAGTAAGATTTAAGCCTCTCATACCATTGGAACACCTTAAATCCCAAATAAATTGAGTTACAAAAAACCCTAACATCTAGGGTTCGATTGAGAGGGGACCCACCAGAAGGAAACCAAGAAATAGAATAAGGTAAAAGAGAAAGGACGGAAAATTTTCTAGAAACCATTATAACATACATTATTTCCAATGAAGAGGCACCATGGAGGTAGTGAGATTCAAGGGAGAGTTGTCTAGGGACCCCTTGGGTGTGCCAAAACAAGAGTGAGGAGAGGGGGCTTGAGTTAGGGTAAAATAGGGTGAGTGAGAAAATAGAGTTTCATGTTTTTAATGACCTAGAACGACTGTAAGGTTTGGCCCCATGGTTTTCCAAACCCTGTGGTAATAGTGAGGAACCCTCTTCCCATGTATGGAACAATGCATGGTTACTAGGGATCTACCGCAAAGTCATGAGCTATCTATGCCGTAGGTTCTGTCTGAATCTGAACCTGCTGCATGACTGGACTGAATGGTTTCTACTAACTGTGTGGTACCCGTAAGCCACCTGGAAGCCCATAGAAACTTTTAAAAACTCATAAATTGTGTCTAAGTCTCAAACCAAACATGACCAAGATGGGTCCAAGACGAAGAGAAGAATAAAATAAAAAAGTATCTGAGGTCGGGGTGTGACAATTCTCCCCACCACAGACACTTTCTTCCCCTAGAAATTGTCTGTGGTGGGGATAATTGTCACACCCCGACCTCATATACTTTTTTTTATTTTATTCTTCTCTTGGTCTCTGACCCATCTAGGTAATGTTTGGTTTGAGACTCGGATGCAATTTTTGAGTTTTTAAAAGTTTCTATGGGCTTCCAGGTGGCGTACAGGTACCACACAGTTAGTAGAAACCATTCAGTCCAGTCATGCGGGAGGTTCAGATTCAGACAGAACCTACGACATGGCTAGCACACGACTTTGCGGTAGATCCATAGTAACCATTCTTTGTTCCATACATGGGAAGAGGGTTCCTCATGGTTACCACAAGGTTTGGAAAACAATGGGGCCAAACATTTCCAAAATGAGCACTGTTGAAACAAAAAAAAAATCCAAAATTGAAAGGAACCATTTAATTTATAGTTCAAACATCCCTTAAGGATAATAAATGTTTTTGAGGTACCGAATTGAGAATAAATAGTTCCACATAGATTTCGGTAGAATGTGTCCTTCACATTGTTACAATAATAGATGAACGTAAAACAACTAGAAGAACAAAAACTAGAAAATAAAACACTAGGATGGGGATTATCGTACCCCAAGAAAATCATAATTGTGTGTGGGCTTCACCATGAGACCCTTGGATTGGGCTCTGATGGATGAAAAATCTCTTATATCACAGTCATGCATCGCTTCCTCTGATCAATTATTTTTTTTACCGAAAATGCATCCTATGAAACTTCTCCAGATGATTCAAATGACCACAACGATTGTAGGTCTTCGGAGGATTAAAACAAGACGACTCTTGGCCACACTAGAAACACACAAGAAAATGGTCCAACAAATGAGGATATGGGATTAATTAAAGATACTCCTTGAAAATAGATTCCTTCAACATGCACTCCTTTCCATATGGGAAACTTTCATGAGAACCAACCACCACTGACAGTACCCCAAAAGCCATCTCAACCATGAATGCATCATCCACCAACTTCTTGAAATATGTTTCACTAGACGAGAGAACATTTTTGGTAATATCAAATGAAAACCCCAAAAAGTGTGATTTTATTCTGATATTATGATGCTTCCACCAAGGAAAATAGAACCACCACATTAAAATGGTCAATATACGACTTTAATAGCTGCTGGCACTGCCAAACATCCCAAAAATCTTCCACCTTCCTCAGTTTCACCACCCCCAGTATGAATATCGGGATGACAGTGGTCTTAAACACTTCCAATATCAAATAAAATTGCATCAATGATTTGGAAACCAATTCCCATTAGTCCACGTTTGGACCCTCAGATAACCTCCGAACTGCACGTACTCTAATAGCTTTGGGTGTTCCCAATGACTTGAAAACACACTAAACTTCCTCAAGCCACTCTACAGCCTCTAATAGACCTCGATCAGCATGAAAGGAAGCCAAAAATAAAAAAGAACCATAAACTGGGCATGAATCATCATAAACCTTGGGCTCCCTTATAGGTTTAATTTCTTGGGCAACACGGAAAACACAAACCAAATCTAACATAAAACCGATGTGTAATTAAGAAAGAACACCTCTATTAAAAAAACTAGTTAGGAATCCATAAAATACAAACCCAATAAAAATAATTACTTTTAAAGGCCACAAATTTCATTCAAATTTTAAAACCACCTTTTTCTAAGGACAATTTCCACACAAAAAACCCATGTTTTAAAATAAACCCAATGTCTAAAACCATTAAATTTGAAAATATAACCCATGGAATAATATGTACTATCCCAACTTTGTCCATAAAAATTTATTTAGCTCATCCAAAAATATGCTACCCCATGCATCATCCATAGATATCCGTACAGGAAAGGGCAATTGTCGGTCTGCTTGACAGGAACCACATGATGATTCGGTTCGAATCAGAGGAATATCTCATTACTACTTGGTTGAGAGCTCCTCGTAGTTTCAACAGGTATCTCTTCCTTCTATTATGCTGGTCTTTTGACTTTCACATGAAGCGCAATTCACCGTCGACAGCGGTTTGGGTAAGTTTCCCTAATTTGCCGCTTCCCTTCTAGAACCCTACTATTATTCAAATGCTTGGAAACCTCGTAGGAAGGTTTTTTTGTTCTGATAGTCATACTAATGCTGTGTGCCATCCACTTAATCCCCAGGTTTGTGTGGAGATGGACGCCTCTCGATGACTGTTTGATTATGTGTGGATTACCATAGGGGAAGAGTACAGGTGTAGACAGAAGGTGATTTACGAGAACTGGACGGCTTTCTGTTCTTCTTGTCACTGCCTAGGACATGAAGTGGAGTTTTTGCCATAGGAATAGAGCTTTGAATGACCGACTACATGTTCCTAGTAGAAAGGATGGAGAGGCTAGGAGAAGACCAACGAATTTGGCTCTGAGGGTGGGATGTGAGCAGAGGGAGCCTGGTCCTATTGGCGAAGAGGAGGGTTCCCAATCTGTAGGAGTGGAAAATCTTCTAGGTGAGGCCACCAAGGTGGCTGTTGAGGAGATTCTTGCCCCTTTTGTTGAGGAGATGAATATAGAAGTGGTAGATTTGGATTCCTAGGCACCGGAGTTGGATGGGCCGGTGGTTGAGGACAATAGGGTGCTAGAGGAGGACGACCAAGGTGCTAAGGATTCAGTGGATTGGATGCTTACTGGAGGCATAGCTGATTTGGTTCAGACTGTGGGGGATGCGAGTACCAGTCCTGTCCTGCAGGTTCCCTGCACAGAAGGGGCTAGAGGTTTAGATCCAATGGCCAAGCCTTTTGTTGCTTTATCCAACAGGTTTGAATGCCTTGGTAATGGTGATGTTGAACCGACTTTGAATAGTGTTTCCAGAGGTGGGGAGGAGGGTATGGAAACAAAAAGAAAGGAGACTTCTATTGGGAATCAGGGTCAAGTGGAGGACGCCAATGAGTTATGCATGGATGGAAGTAATACCTCGCCCAAGGGAAGGAGGGGAAAGAGCAGGAGTAATGATAGTAAAGGGAATGCGGCCTTCTCCAGTGCTGTGTAAAAGGATCTGAATGAAGATGGACGTATCCCTTTAATTGAAATCAGCAATACAGATTCGAGGCTGGATAATTTTGAATGCCCAGTTTCTGTTTGGAGGGAGAAACATAGTAGAGGAGAGGAGAACTCTGGGGGAGGAACAGGAATTGTGAGTGAGCTGGCTGGGATTTCATTCAGTGATATTATCAAGAGAGGGACTCAGAAGATGGATACAAGTGGCGGGCCTATGTCTACTCAAACAAGAAGAATGGTGTGGAAGGATTACTCTCACCTTCCGCCGTCGTTGAGGACCAGATCAGCTTCTAAGCGAAATGGGGAGGTGGTGATTGCTTTGAAAAAGGGAAAAGTGGCCGTCGAGGCCTCAACTGAACGACCTATTCTGGAGCAGCATAGAAGTAGGGTTCAAAGTTCCAACTATTGGAGGAACCCAAAGTGGGAGTTGGCTACGGGTGAGGAGGAATCCTTCATGGGTTTTGGAGACGATTATGGATATTATGATGTGGAATGTTGTGTTCTTCTGGTTTGTTTAAGTTTCGTCTATGTATGCATGATGTACGTTGGGGTACCGGTCCCCTTTAACCCGACTTTAGAAAATGAAAAAAAAGTGATTTTCAGGTGTACTGAGGTTCACACATATCCTTCACTTATCAAATCCAAACTTTCACCAAAATTTTCTAACAAGAACTATTTACTTTAGAACCCATTTGAAAAATTTGAAAGAAATCATTTTCATTTAAAAACCCATCTTTAAATTTAAAAAACATGCTTACACCAGATGAAATGAAAACGAAGCACAACTGAAACCAAGATATCAAAATTAGGGACTAGTTTCTATGAATAAACCACTGATATGGTAGTGAGCCATTCACCAGGTAAGGAATAAAACCAGGAGGACCTTGAACCATGAAATTGGACTTTACATGGGTCACTACTCCACGTGAGATCACAATGTGAAACCAGATAACCTATGTTGTAATCCATCAGTTCAAAAAGAAATTAAAAGACTCATATCCTAGACTAGAACTATTGACATGAGGATCAAGACGGGCCGTATTTCTCGATGCTCTTCCCACACCTACCTACCGAGTCCCAAAAATCCTAGTCACTAACTTCCAAAAACTTCAAATTACAAACCTAACTATGATACCATTTTTTCATGAACCAAGATAGGTCGCAATCCGAACCGATGCCCGAACCGGTCCAAGACATGGCCCAAATGGTATTCCCGATCCCACAAGCATGAAACTAGTGTCAGGAATAATCAAAATATTTTTGGGAATGATTTCAACCTAATAGATAAGGATCAAAAAAATCAATAGGACTTGCAGACAATGTTCATTGATTATAATAAATCAATAGTTGATCCAGATACAAATATAACTGAACAATAGGAAACTAAATAAAAAAATGAAAATAAAACCACATTACCATGATCAATTTTTTACCATGAGGTCACCTCCATCCTCTACTAACCTTCTCCAATAAGAATTACCCAAACCACAGACCTGAACAAGAGGAAGAACATGAAAACCCATTCAGGTCTACCGACACTCAATGGTACAAGTAGGGTGTGACCTAGATAGATTATTAGAAAATCACCACATAATCCATGTGTTTCCATTCCCAAAAATATTCCATTAAAACTATTTTAAAAACACATGTTAGAAAATAGTTTTTGCATGTTTTATTAAAAAAACATGAACTTTTCATTTTAAAAGCCAATGCTTGCCACAACCATTTCAAAAAATGGTTACTATTCTAAAACTAAAACTCCAAATAAAAGAATACTGGGGTTGTTCTAAAAAATAAATAAGCATTTCAAGATAGAAACTAATGCAAAAAAATGTAAAAAAACAATACAAATAATAACCATGGGTGATCCTAATCACCCCTAGAAGACCCCTGTGCATACTCGGTTCGAAACCACCTACTATTTTATAGTGATTCCCCTAAGTCAATAACCAACTATCTGCTCTATCATAGCCTCACTAGTGGAACAACCCTCATGACATGTGTACAACTCCAGGATTGTAAGAGAACATCAAATTAGGGCTGGTAAGATAACATCACTTGATCATCTAAAAGATTACCAAGAACCCATGGAGGTAGTAAAACTATGTAAGTAGGAGGTAAACACATGCATGACTCATCTCAGCTACCATCACTACACTTGCCTACCCCAAACACGTACATCAATATAAAATAAACCTGAAATGGATATACCTCATATAGAGGTTTCAAATATATATCAACCATCATTAAGGGTCCAAAAATGCTGTCACATCATAAAATATTAAATAATTCAATAAAACATTTTCAATCTACAATCAGGTGCTCACATTTACCAAACCACATTCCTTTATAAAAATTAACAATAACATCACTTTTGATATTGAAGTAAAAAACATGCCTTTATCTTAACATAACTAAATTCATTTACCAAAACATCATACAAAAACTACTTTTATATTTATAATGCCAAACAAGAACTTATGTTCCAAACACAAACCCAAACACCTCACAATAACCAAATGGGACACTGAACATTTAAATGTCACACTAAAACATGTTTTGAGGCTAAACAGACCAAACCATGAGGAACACATTTAAAGACATGTTTTCCAAAAAACTTTATGCAATACTTCCCATTTAAAAGGAAATTATAAAGTTTTAAGAAAAAAGGAAGGAAGAATAAATGGGAAAATTTAATGGGAACAAATTTAGAGTGCCATATTTATTTAAATTTAAATCCATGCGGACACTTATTGCACGCATGGATGTGCCAACATCCAATGGAACACTCTATAGTCTAAGATAACACCCACAAACCATATTTTTTACAAAATCATCACCTTTTTTCAAACCAATCCCACAGGTTCACCAAACCTCCCATAAAAAGAAAGAAGTAGAATCCAATAATTTTACCAAAACAAAAATCAGGCTAAAAAATTTTCAAAATACCAAATTTCACTTTACAAAGTACATATCATTTTAACCAACAACAAAAGTGCACACAACACTATACCTCTTTCAAGGATTACTTTGAAAACCTATTTTTAACAAATCAAACCAATTCCAAAATTCCATAATAAATAAAATAAGGGCTTCATAAAGGTGGAAATAAAGTTTATAAAATTATATAAAATTCCAAGAATAAAATGAAATGACTTAGGAAGGAAGAACTAGGAAACACTGACTGTTTGTGTGAGAATGAGATGTGACTCTCAAAGAAGGAAGATCTAATCATAGCGTACCCATCAAACACCTTGTAAAAAAATTTAAACGAGTTAAAAAAACCTAACATCTAGGGTTCATCCAAGAGAAGGCCTACCATAAGGAAACATAGAAATAGATTGGGAGAAGGGAGAAATGAGGGAAATTGGGCTAGAGACCCTAAAATCATACCATAGATATGAAAAAGAGGAACTATAAAGGGAGGGATATCCAAGGGAGAGAGCTCTAGGGACCTCTTTGGGGTGAAAAAATGAGAGGGAGGAGAGGGAGAATGAGTTAGGGTCAAATAGGGAGATATAGAAAATAAAGTTTCATGTTTTTAATGACCTGGAACGACTGCATGGTTTGGTTGCACAGTTTTCCAAACTATATGGTAACTGTGTGAAACCCTCTTCCCATGGATGTACTGACTCATTGTTACCTAGGATCTATCACACGACCATTCAGTAACCATGTTGTAGGTTCTATATGAACCTGGACCTGCTACATGACCACACCACACATTTTTTACTAATTGTACAGTACCGATGCGCCACCTAGATAACCAACCAAAACATTTAAAAACTCAAAAAATTGGATTGGGACTCAACTAGAACTTCATACGAATGGATACAAGACCATGAGAAGAAAAAAATAAACAAGTATCTGAGGTTATTTTTTGACAATTATCCCATCTATGGACACTTTATTCCCCTGGAAGTCCCCATGGAAAAAAGTTAACAAAAGTCTAAGTCCATTCCCAATTAAAACTGAAGGAAACCAATAACGTTGGGGTGACTATTCTCATCAAAAGTCATACTTGATGGATTAAGAAGAAACCATAGCCTATGTTTGAGGGGATAAATCGAGAGGGTTTTCCCCACTATAAGAACTTTTCTATCTTGGAAACCACATAACTCCAACACACCACCCCGGGGAGGGGGGAAAATGCCAAAATTACAAACCTAGACCTACCTAACTTCTTCACACTAACCATGTAGCAGACTTACGACAGCCGGAAGCTAGTAACTCTTAACACAAACAAAACCAAATCCCTTAGAAAGAGCAAAAAAATTCCACCACAAGGACTCAAACAAAAAACCTACTATGAAACAACCCGTCATACTAGGACGCCAATACCGGGAAACATCCTACAAGGACTAACAACCATCTGTACAAGGGAGAACAACATAACCACCAGAATTAAAAATTCTCTACAATGGCCAATTCCTCCAACAAAAGGGAGAACCCATGAGAATAATTAAAACTAAAACTATACATAAGACCTAAAATACAACTCCTTCTCTTTACAAAACCCAAAATATCCTAAATTAGCACAGTTGAATCGAAAGTCAAAACAAAAACCCAAAGGAACCTGTTAATTGAAATTCCAAACATCTCTTAAGGTAAATGAATTATTATGAGACACAAAATTTAGAACAAATAAATCCAACTAGATTGCGTTAGAATGTATCATATGATCAAGCCTTTTTTTAGAAAACATTTTCTCAAAAAATTGTCCAAATGACCCAAATAGACAAAATAATGGAAAGTTCTCATAGGATTTCAACAAGATGACTTTGAGTGTCCAAAATATCAGCATTTGAAACATACAAGTGAATGGTCTGAACATGGAGAATTTGTGTCTAAAGAATTACACTCCATTGAAACAAGTACCTTTAGATTGCACTCCTTTCCAGATGGGGAACCACCATAAGAAGCAACCACCACTGACTACAACCCAAAAACTACCTCTGCCATGAATGCCTCATCCACAAACTTCTTGAAAAAGGTTTCACCAGATGAGAGCACATTTTAAGAAATCTCAGTAGGAAGAACCTAAAAACAATTATGGTTTTTAATATGATCTTCTGAAGCTACCTCCAAGGAAAATGGAACATGCTCATTAAAATGGTCAACATAAGACATTACTGGTTGCTGGCTTTGTAGAACATCCCAAAACTAAGCCACCTTCTATAGTTGTACCTCCCCTGGTAAGAACCTCTTGAAAAAAGTTGATTTAAAAAAATTCCCACATAATATCGACTCTCATACATGATGGGGAAACCAACTAACATTAGTTTAAGGCTAGACCCTCAAAAAACCTCTAAACTGGATAAACCATTACAACTTCATGTGTTCCCAATGACCTTAAAACACAACCGACTTCCTCAAGACACTCTAAATCCTCTAAACGACATCGATCACAATTGAAATACATGAAACCCTCAAGAAGAACCATAAACTAGGCATGAATCATCAGAAACCTTAGGGACCATTCTAGGAATAATATCCTAGGCAACATGGAAAACAAAAACCAAATCTAACATCAAACCGAGGCGCAATTAAAAATAACACCTCGAGAAAAAAAAATAGTTCAGAAGCCAAACAAATACCAAGACAACAAAAATTATTACCTTCAAAATCCCCTAATTTCATTCAAATTTCAAAACCAGCTTCATCCAATGCCACTTTTCACAAAAAAAACCCTTGTTTAAAAAAAATCCAATGTCCAAAACCATTGAATTTTAAAAGCTCACCCATGAAATCCTATGAACTATCACAAGTGTCTCAATCCAAATCCATTTACATAACCCATGAATGAGTACCCCCATAAACCTTATGTACATATCTAAACACATGTGAAATTCCTTAAAGAGTACCAAGGGACATACATATCCTTTTCTTATCAAATCCAAACATGCACCAATATTTTTCAAACCATAATAATTTACCTTAAAACCCATTTTATCCATTTTGAACCATTTTAATGAAATCAATTTTATTTCAAAACCATTTTTCAATTTCAAAAACTAACGTACACGGGACAAATTTTTTTTAGCGCAACTGATACCAAGATACTAGAAGGAGGGACAATCATCTATGCCTACCCCAGAAACATAGTAGTAGGCTATGCCCCAGGTAAGGTATAACACTAAGAGGACCTTGATCCATGAAATTTGAAATTACATGGGTCACTACTCTATGTGGGATCACAACATGAAACCATCTCACATCCATTATAATCCCTCAATCCAAAAATAAAGCATAAGAATCAAATCGCAGATTACCCCGTGTGACTCAAGGATCAGAATGATCAAGAGTTCATAATGCTCTCACCACACTTAATTCTTGAGTCCCAAAAATCCTAATCTCCAACTAACAGACACTCCAAAAAAAACCTACCTTTGATACTAATTCTTTCACAAACGAAGATAGCTCACTATCTTATTTGGTTCATGAACTGGTTTGAGACATGGCCCGAAGGGTGTTCTCAATCCCCACTAGTAGGAAGGTATAGTCGGGCATAAAAAAACAATGTGGGAACAATTTCATCCCAATAGACCAGGATCAAAAAAATCAACAGGACATGAAAATGATGATAACTGGTCAAAAATAAATAAATAACTGATCCAGATAAAAAATACAACTCAAAAAGAACAAATAAAATGCAATAGTAAAAACAAAACCATGTTTCCATAATCTTCGTTTGATCTTGAAGTCACCTCCATCCTCTACTAACCTGCTTCAACAAGGAGCACCCGATCGAAGGACCTAAATTAGAGGAAGAATATGAAAAATAGTTCAGGTATACCGATATTAAATGGTACACGTAGGGCGTGATCTAGGCAGCTAAGTAGGCAATCACCACCGAATCCAAGTGTTTTATTTCCCAAAAACATTCCATTAACACTAGTTTTAAAATAAAATTTTAAAAATATGTTTTCTATGGTCTATTGAACAAAACATGAACTTTTAATTTTAAAAGCCAATGCACACCACAACCGTTTCAAAAATTTCTTACCATTCTATAATTGAAACCAAAAATAAGGAATACCAGGGATATGATGAAAAATAGATAAGTAGTGAAAGTAGGAAACTAATGCACCAAAAAGTAAACAAGAAATACAAATAACAACCATGGGAGATCTTAAACACCCCTAAAAGACCCCTAAACACACTTGGTTTAAAACCACCTATCGATGTATGGTGAAGCACCAAAGTCAATAACAAACTGGCTGCTCTATCCTAAACTCACTAGTGAAACAACCCTCCTACCTTGTCTACAACTCTTGGAGGGTACCAACCCATTTAATTGGGGTAGATAAGCTATCATCACTCGATCATCTAAAAGATGCCCACGAACCCATGGTGGTAGTAAAACTATGTAAGTGGTGGGCCAAGTCACATGTGACACATCTCACATATTTTCACCTCACATGCTTAACCCAAACATAGAAACCAATTTAGAATAAACCATAAAGGGAAATCACTCTTATAGAGGCTTTCTCTATCTCTATCTCTATATATATATATATATAAATATATCTCAGCCATCATTAAGTTTCCAACTGGGCTGTCACATCAAAAGAAAATCAAACCATTTCTTAAAACATTTTTAATTTCCAATCGGGCGCTTACATTTACCAAACTACATTCCTTTATAAAAATTAACATGAACATCACTTTTTTGTTTGAAGTGACAAACATGACTTTAGATCTACTTAACTAAATGAATTTTCTAAAACATCAAACAAACACTAACTTTTTATTTAAAAGTCCAAACATACCCTTATGTTCTAAACACACAGTCAAACACTTCACAAATACCATATGTGCATTTACCCATTTCAATCTCATAGTAAAACATGTTTCAAGGCCAAACATGCCCAAAATTGAGGAACACATTTAAATTAGTTTTTTCCAAAACACTTGAAGGAATAATTTCCATTTTAAAGGAAATGAGACCATTTTAAGAAAAAATAAATGAATAAGAAATTAGAAAATTTTAGGGGATTGAGTTTTGTGTTACTTATCATTTAAATGCACACTTATGTGTGCACCTTGTGCACCGATGGATGTGCCGACATCTAATGGAACAATATAAAGTCTAATAGAACACTAAAAACCCACATATATATATATATATAAAATCATCACCTTCATTCAAACAAACCCCATATGTTCACCAAAACATACCTGTAGAGAAAAACATACAATATAGTGATACCACCACAACAAAAATAGGGCTAAATAATTCTAAAAATTCTAAATTTCATTAAGGAATACAATTCATTTCAACCAACACCAAAAGTGCACACAATGCTATACATCATTCCAAGATTAATTTTAAAAACCTATTTTTAACAAATTGAACTAATTAAAAATTTCCATAATAAGTTAAACAAGGGTTCCATAAAGGTGTGAATAGTGTTTATAAATTTGTTTAAAATATCAGGCATCAAAGGAAATTTCTTATGAAAGATGAACATGTAGACACCTACAAGTTGAGTGAAAATGCGACAAGACTCTCAAAGAAGAAAGATCTAGTCCTCAGGGACCCTTCTCACACTGTAGAACACAAAAAAGGAGTTGAAACAAACCCTACCATCTTGGGTTTAGCAAAGAGGAGGGATAAATGAATAAAACCAAGAAATAAAAAATGGGAATAGAGAAAAGAGGTAAATGGGTTATAACCCCTAAAAACATACCTTATACTCGAAGAAGAGGCATCATGGAAAGAGGGAGATCCCTGGGAGAGGGGTCTCAGGACCCCCTTAGTGCATCAAAATGAGAGGCCAGAAAGAATAATTAAGTTGGGGTAAAATAGGGAGGGATAGAAAAAAGAGTTTCATGTTTCTAAAGACGAGGCTCAACCATATAGGTTTCCAAACCATGTGGTAACCATCCAGAACACTATACCCACAGAAGGACCAGTGCACGATTACCTCAGATCTACCGCATGCCTGTGCGCTAGACATGTGAGAGGTTCTTTCGGAACCTCAACCTACCAAACAACCATGTCTTATGGTTTCTACTAATCGTGAGGTACCCATTCTCCAATTGGAAATCCACAAGATCTTTTAAAAACTAATATTTTTGACCGAGTCTCAACCCAAACTTTACCTGGATGGATCCAAGACCAAGAGAAGAATAAAATAAACAAGTATAAGAGGTTGGGGTGTGATAATTATTTTCACGATATATAAATTTTCATGTTATGTAATTTTTTCATGGGTCTTATAATAATATTGTTACCAAAAAATAGAAAGGTAATGTTTCACAATCTCTTCATTATTTCAGATTGTTTATGTTTATGCCCCCAGTGGAAAAAATTTCTCTTCCATGCACATGTTTTGATAAAATGTTTTAAAAAAACTTATTAATATTCTATAATGATTGTCTAAATCCATTCTTAAAAATTTTTACTTTCTAAAAAATTATTTTAAAGGAATGTTCCTATCATTTTCGAAACAAGTTACATTATGCCTTTTCTTACAAAAGTGTGAAATGAATGTTTATTAACATATACAACATGATCAAAATTTCACATCATAATGAAAAATTAATAATTTATATATCCCATTTCATGATTACAAATTTATTTTCAATGGATATTATTTATTTATTATGTACATAGTTTTTATATTTTAAATATTATTTTCAATGTAAAATGGAATTTTTCTCAAGAAATATTCTAGTAATCTTGTTAATTTATTTTCTTTTATACCCACATCCATTATTGAAAATTATATTGAGGAATTAATCTAATGATACAATTAATGATTATTATTTGGATGGTTATGATAAGAATTTTACTTGGGAAATTATTGATATTTCTATCATTAGTTCTTTCAATAAAATGAGTTATTGATTTTGTTAAGTCATGCTGATTCAGTTGAATTATTTAATTATATGAGGAATCCATTGGACTAATTATGTTATGGTATAGGGCCCAATATATCCCCAAAATTAATTGGTAGGTCTTATGAGACCAAAAATATTGTGTTCTAGCAAAGGAATTACACATTTATTAGATTTCATGGCACAAAGCATTGACAATATTTGATCTCTTGGCATGAAACTTCGATGGTATTATATATCATAGAAAAAAAATTAATGATATATTTCATATTTAAGACATTATTCATTTCATCATTATGAATTCAGTTATTCATATTCTATGTGATTATTCCATTAGTAAGAATATCCATGGTTTAGCTTCATGCAAATGTGATTACTTATATGATGTTGTTTGATTATAATTTTTCCTACCATATTATCCTAAATTTACTGAATAAATGAAATATGATTTAGTTATTAATCATTCCATATTGATTATTAATTATTTATTCATATATTCTAATGTACGATTACTCTTATTGAGCATTAGATCTCACCCTTTCTTATATTTATTTTCCACAGGATTCCAGATAATGTTTTATTATTGATATAGTCTTAGAAGCTATATGGAACAAATATGAGATCAATGAAAATATTTTTTTTTGTTTTACAATTTATGTAAAATTAAATTAAGTATCTAGTTTAGCAATACTACTAAACTATTTGGTTTTTAATGGTGTGATTCCATGTATCTAGTTATAATGTAATAATGTAACCACCGGCTCTAGGTTATTGGAGTTTGGGTCATTACATATTAGTCGAAAATTTTCTCAAAAATTGAAAATGGATTAAATTTTAGACCATATGCTATATTTATTTTCCTATTTAAATATTTAAATAACTTTTTAATCATTCAATAGTATATTATTTTCATAAAATATCCTTAATTTCTTTTTTGACACTATTCAATTTATATGACTTTAAAGACATCATAAAAAATAGAGAGTTTAAATATAAAATTTTAAAACATCACTAATATGTTATATATATCTAAAAAATTAATTTAAAATAATAATTCATTCATATAAAATTTATTTTATTTGTTTAATATCATTTACTAAATGTTTCTACTACTTTTACAAGAACTATGTGAGTGTTGAATATAAATTTATCATAATTATTAAATCTTAAAAAATTTAAAATAAAACACAATGGTAAAAAAATAATTAATATTTTAAAATATTAATTAGAGCTAAAAAATGATTTTATCCATTTTATAGAATATTATAGATATTAAAAGAAAGAATGAAATTTTTTTGAATATATATTTTACTTAAATATTATAAAAATATATATCAAAGTTAAATAAAAAGATTCTTATTTATTGAATTTTGGATTATTATATATGAAATAAAATATTAATATGAAATAATGTTATGTTTTTAAATGAATTGAAAGCCTCATCACATTATTTTGAACCATAATTAACCCATTTTACCTTTATCATAGTATTAAACATTCATTATGTTTTCTATTCATAATGAAAAAAATAAATTGGAACTGTTAAAATTTTTTGAATCTCATGATTTTAAATATGGTATAAATTTTTATAGACTAAATCTCTAGAAGTCATAGAAATCTAATTTATTATGAATGTGTAAAACCTAATGATTTTTTTGAAAAATCAAATTATAAGCATAAAAATTTACAGATGTAAAAATCATGAAAATTTATTATTATAATTGAATTAATTATTATCAATCAAATTTATAATAGCCCATTTATGAGTAAATTAAAAAAATAGCACTATTAAATTAATATTTTATTGAAAACAAATGAGAGTATCTTGAAAAATAATATTTTTTAGTATTTACTGAAAAATAAATAAATTTTAAAAAAACAAAAAATCACCATAATTTAATATTGATATAATATTTTAAAAATATATGTTAGTATAATAAAAAATAACTCTAAATGAAATAAATTAATTATAATTTATTTCCACAAAATAAAATAAAATCATTTTTTAAAAAATTCACTTTTAAAGAATAAAAATACTTTAATAAAAATTAATAATTTATTTCATATTCATTAATCAATAAATATATATGGAGTATGATCATTATATATATATATATATATTTCACAATTAGGTTATACATATTCATACCCACCAATTATATATATTGTTCACATTAAAATTGTAATATTTTTTTATGACATCTCAAATCACATAAAGTATGTTGTTGCGTGTGATATAAACTATCTTGATTCTTATTGTTTTAAACTAAAATATTGGGGTGTTATAGCCTAGTTTTGTATTTGAATGACATTATATTTCACATAAATATTATAAAGGTCAAAATTAATGTTTACTAGACAAAATTCCATGGTTTCAATGTTTGGGGGATTATTGATGAAATAAACCCATCCAATGAAGGAATGAAATGTGTCTGATTAAATTTAAGCTTTATCACATTACTTTTAACAATAATTAAACCATTTTACCTTTATCGTGGTAATGTTTTTTACAATTTGTAGTGAACAAAATTAAATGGAACTATTTACCAAATTTCTAATTCCTTAATCCAAATATGGTATCTATTTTCAAGATTAGATATATCGAAGTTTTTGAAATAAAATTTAACATAAATTCATAAAATTCAACAAAAAATAGTTGTTAGACAAATGTGTTTTCAGTAAAGTAATTTACTTATGAAATAAATCATGAAAATAACTAATTCAACTAGGATTAATTATTCAAAATAAAATTAATTAGATTTTAATTTAAGGAAAAACCCAAAATATAATGATAGTTTTAAATTAATATATTAAATTAAATGAAATGAGATAATCTGAAAAAATCATTATTTCTCACTATTCACTAATAAGTCAATAATTTGAGAAAAAAATGAAATTTATCCATATGTTAATTTTGATATTCTCATTTAAAAAATGTTTTTATTTTTTATAAAATATCTAAAATATCTAAAATATAATTTTAATTTCCAAGAAAAAAATTAAATAAAATCATTTTTGAAGAAAATATTTTTTAAATCATAAAATGACTTCACTAAAAATTAATTTCTTATTAACAAAGAATTTATAAAAAATTACGTATTGAGTGGAAAAATTATATAAATATTTTATAATATAGTTACTCATATTCATACACTTCAATTCAATGGATTGGTGACATTTAAGTAATAATGGTTTTATATTATATCTCAATTTTTCCAAGGCACTATTTTGCACGTTTTGAAAGCTATCATGCTTATTATTGTTTTAAACTATATTTTCAGGTTGTTACACCCCCTAAATAAATTCCATACTCATAGTTTATTCTCAAATATAAATGTTTTTTATATTTAAAAATACCTTTATGGAAAAACCACATCATTCCGAGGGATAAAAAAACTTCTTCTAGAAAGGGGAAGTGGAAAGGGCAAAGTTCACTTGAGATAACACATAATCAGATTCCAAGATATGGAGAACATTAGTCAGAAGTTAAAATATATACATAGAGGAAAAACTATAATCCATTTAATAATAGAGATTGATAGAAAATATATTCATGAGAAAGTTATCAGCCAAAAAACAATAATATAATGAGGGGTAAAAAGACCATCAATTCACCAGGGAGGGATGTAAAAGGGTAACAATTTCTATTTCATGATCCTTTTAATAATATTGGTATAATATTTTACAATCATGATATATAAAAATATAAAAGATAATTATTTATTTTATTTCCATTTTACAATCATAATGTCAACCTTTGTTTTTTTTTTGATGAATTTCCCCTTTTTCAATTACTTAAATAAATGAGTTTTCAAGATGATTTTTTCATGCTAAGCTGATAAAATTTACTTTTAATGGATAAAACGATCCATAAATGGATTTAATGTCATTCCATACATATCTAAATATTAAAAAAAACAAAAATTGTTAGCACAAGTTATCAAATATAGAAAAATATAACACATTAGAATATAAAACCTCCATAATAACCCCAAAAGATAAAAATAATCCATTAAATAAATACATAACCTTAACCTGCCTTAAAAATATATTAAATCAAATTCCAAACCCCAATATTCATAATATTTGATAACATAATTCCTTAAAGATCAAACTAACTATTATCTCTAAATAATATCAATATCGTATAAGGTTTTATACTAATAATGTATATATCCAAATCATATACTCCCAAAAGTATACTAATAGTTTCTATAAATATCTAAAATAATCACATATCGAAAATAAAATCATATATTCTTCCATAAATCAACTCAATATTAATTACTAAAATTGTGTTTATATTAATCATATAATATTCACAATACAGTAAACTTATTCAATAATAATAACAATTACTCAGTCACTACATCACCTTTAAATCTCATGGTAATATATATAATGAAAATAAATTCCTAAAATCTGCTAACTATTTTAGCCTAATAAACTATTGTTACCTCAAAATATATAATCATATTATCCCTTATGGTTACAAATATTTTTAAACTTATACCCATTGAATTAAAATATTTATTCACTAAATAACCCTTTTTCTAAAACATATACTAAAAAAGGGTTGTATTACCATAAATTTATCTAATTATATCCTTAATCATGTTAAAATACCATCGCATAAAAACTCAAAATGGGTATCTATTCCTTTAAACTTATTATAAACACATGATAATTTAGGATTATCACCTATCACTATGGACTATAATTGGCTTTTATATGTTTTATTCTCTCACTCATCATAATGGTTCATAAATTAAAATTAAATTAAGCAGAGAATATCCCCCGATATTGTCAAACTGGAATCATAGTATGTTCCCATTCATTGTTCACTATAATTATGGATGAGATATAATTGACCAACATTTTTAGGGTAATTTTGCCTATATGAATCTATTCTAAATCCACATCCACCTATATTATCCAAATATTGATTTAATGATAGAAAAACCACATAATCTATACCTTACAGAAATATATATGAAATTTTTTAATAACTAGGAATATAATCAACAAATTTCATAAGATTTTCTTCCATAATTCACATTTTTCTAAATCTAGTTCCCAATATATTTACCAAACTTACTTTAATATGAATTGTAACAACCCCAAATTTAAGAACTCATAACCGATGGTTAGTTTATTTAATTGTTACTAGATATAGGATATCACACCCCAAAGGGAATTAATAGATTAGTATCCTTAAATAAATATACAAAAACATTATTCTCCATACCGTTGGTATTGAAAATCTAAAACATAATGAATGTAAAAAATTATTCATACTTGAAAACCATATAATATTCCTTCATCGCATCCTGGGGGTAGGATAAAAAATAAATTTTTATCTGATATTCCTAGTAAGGATTACATACAGTGAAATCATTCATGGGTAAATAAGCCACAACCAGTAAGGCAAGGAAAATAACTAAAAACACATTCCATTTAATAAAAAAATTGAGTATAAAATGAATCCTTGGAAAATATGAATGTGATAATATCATGGATAATAATAAATAAATTATCAATGAATGTAATGACTAATGGTGGAATTCAATATCTTAAGCATCATGATATCTTTAGGACTTATTCCAAGATAGTTTAACCGATTGGTAGTTATATAGTGAAAACCCATTAAATATGTTTGGCTAACTATTTTTTTCTATTGAGACATGCTGATGCATCAAAGGTCTATCTATAATAGGAATAACCCACAACTGCATGTCAAATCAAGTTCTCATATATTGAATGATAAATTTAATTCGTAAACCATATTCCTTATCATTATATATCTATAATTATTGATTAATACTGAAAATTATGATTTCCCGAGTCAATCGAATAATTTTTATAGTAAAACACCATTTATAGAAATAGTATAGGGTTTTAGAAATAATAATATCTATGGTATAACTTATATGGATATTTAAGATAAATATAATATCAATTTAATAATTATAAAAAACATTGAATGTTTTAAGATATAGATAATTAAAAAATAATAAATAAGAGATAAAATAAGACTACTAGTTCATCAAAAATATAAGTTTTGTAACAGAATTTTGTCCTTTGGAGAGAAAAGGTAAATAAATGATAAAAATTAAAATAAAATTTAATTAAATAGTTCTCTTTTAAAGACCATTGAAAACATTTAAAATAATCAAAATTACAAAAAACAATTATGGTGGTAATAATATATATTAACACTATATACAGAAAACAGTATTCCTTTTGTTATTTTAGTAATGATATGAGAAAATAAAACATTTTGGAACAAAATAGAATGATTTCTTTTAAAAAAATTAATAAATCAAGAATAACATAAAATTTACTTAATAAATAATTTTATTAAATAAAATGGACTTTTGTAAAACAATTTGGAAAAATATGGATTTTGAAGAAAAATATATCTACTCAAAAAGATAAATAAGTCCATATTTTCATTAAGAAATTTCTTTGATTAATTCAAGTTCCAAAGTGAAGAAACTTTTTACTAAAACATGGCAAATCATTGAATATTTAGTGTACATCAATATATATTTGGTTTATATAGGAAGTATTAAACACTACTTCAGTGAAAAATATAAGAAATCTGAAGAAAATTAGATTGTAAAATAATTTTTTATCTTTATATTAACTTTTAAATTGTAATTATTTGAAATATTAAACATGAAATAAAATATTAATAATAATGAATAAATATATATCAATATTAAATATATAAAGTGATTGTGTAAACAAATAATAAAATAAATAGGTGCATAATACCATATTTATGTTAGTAAAGTGGAGATTGAGAAGAAATATATTACCAAGGTCATACCATTGATGTGGGAATAAAAAAATAATGTAATTATGTGTGAATAATTTAAATAATAACAATAAAATTATAAATAAAACATATTTAAATTAATTTTTTATTATCATATAATATTTCCATAACATAATAAAAGAATAATTGATATAACCCAATAACTAGAAATTGAGTTAAGAAATCCATTACCACAAGTTCAACATGACTCGTAAGTTATTTTAAAATCATGTATAAAAAATATTGATTAATTATATTTATATTATATAATGATATAAATATAAATAAAACCATATACTATCCATTTATCCCATATTATCACTGATTTTTAACTATTTTTTATCACTATCTTTGTTTTAGGTGTTAATTTTTTTTCATGAGAATATTGGTTAGGTGGTTCTGGTCCATAAACATTAATCATGGTTACATAATATATTTAATGTTAATAGTGATATTATATATATATATATAAATATAAATAAATAAATAATATATATATTTAGAATCATCTATAAAATTTAGATATAAAAAAATTAATTACACCGTTCAGGGAGAGAGAAAGCGGCATGTACACATGAACATTGTTTTGATAGATCGATGGATGGAAAGAAACAATGGGAAATAATAATTTTACTTTAGATAATAATTATTATATAATACATATCATATATAATCATTAAATATATCCTTACTACCATCCATTTAATGATGAAATGAAAAACAAGTCACACCACTCGAAGAGGGTGTAATCCACACATATGAGTGAGCGATGTCATTATTTTCCAATGGTTTTTAAGGTAAGAAAGTAAATGATATATTTAATTTTACAAACTAAAACATATTACAAAAAAATCATATTTACTCATTACATTCATATTTATGACCATTTAATTTCAATGGTGATTAAAAATGAATTGCATCTCTATGTGGAGATGATACGATGTATGTACGTACAAGTGATGTTTTCACATTCCAGAATATGGAAAAGTGATGTAAAATGGTTTTAAAATATTCATAATATAATCTCAGAATATTTATGATACTATATTTATTATTTTTTATGGGTAAATTATTTTTATAGTAATTATATTAAAAAATAAATTTCAATAAGTCCGTAAATGGGATTACATCTTCTTCAGTAGACTTCCTTTAGATCCAATCATAAGTCCCATGGGAAAGGTATTTTAGGAATAAAAAACCTCTAATTAAAATATATAAAAGTTTACAAGGTAATTGTTTAGGTTTTGGATTGTATAGATTGCTCAAATTTGTGAAAAAATAGAGATAAGGGGTGTCCATTCATAAGATTGGGGAGGGGAACTCATGAAAAGTTTCAAAATATTAAAATATTATAAATTCACATTCATTTAAATTTTGTTCGAAAAATAAAATTTATTAGAATACAAGGAGTATATGTCCCCAATATAATCACACAATCAAATATATATTGTTTTATATATAATTTTAAAACTTATATTTTTTTATTAACCTGTTCATTAACCATTTAACCCTAATAGCAGTAAAAATTATGTCAATATTATTGGGCTTTAATTTTAAAAATAATGAAACAAAACAAGGATGTTAAAATTACAGTATTTTCAATGTAATATAAAACATGCAACAATGAGATTAAGTAAACCCCAAAATATTACTATATAACCATTATAACCTACCACTAAATTGACATATATAAATTGTATTAATAAACTAATGAGAATATTATAATTAAATTCATGAAATAATATAACATTTATTTGAAAAAAATAATTTTATTTTTTTATTCAACATTGGAAAACTATTTTAGGATGAAATATTTAGAATTTTGTTAAAACATTGAATTTTTAGTGAATACTTTTTAAACCAAACTTTTTTTATTTAATAAAATACGTTGAGGCTAAGTGAGAACCAAAAATCACACAAAAAAACCATAAGTGGGACGAACATGGAACCACGTCCAAGACCAAACTCTCCCAAAATCACAAAACAATAACCAAATTTTTAGTGAATAGTGAAGATACTAATTTTCAATGAAAACTATATTTTGTTTTAAAATGATTTCAAATTAGATTATATATTTTTTAGTTTTAAAATTAAAATAGTTCTTTTTAATATAAATTTTTTCATTGAAATTGATATTTATATATGAATTCAGTGTTGAGACATTTATACATAAAATGATATTTTTCTGAAAAACTATTTTTCATTACACATTCCAGATTAATTTTAAATTAAATTATAAATATTTTTGAAGTTTTAAAAAAATAGATTCAATATATGGAATATGGATTTAAAAATTTATTAAATATTCCCCTTTTAATTTTTTTGAATATGAATAGAAAACGTGTTAAACTCGTTTTCATGGTAAAGGGTAAATCATGTATTAATGGTTAAAAATAACATTTTATGGACTATAAAATGACCATAACAAATTCTAAAATTTTATTTGATGTGTAATTTTAGTCCATAATCATTAAAGGATTTAATGTATGTCCTTTTTTACATTTTAAAGTGATTATGGTATTTATAATATTTTATTTAAAGAAAAAAATTAATATGTCAAACTCATGTTTTCATCAACTGTAACATTTTAAATATGTTGTTATAGAGATAAAATATTAGACTATAAATAATATTATAAAATATAATGTATTATATTCATCATCATAAATTTTTTTTAATTATTATTAAATAAATAATTTTCTCAAATGATTACGCAACACCAATGCGTTAATTATCCAAATATGAGAATAATAAAATTAATGATATTAAAAATATTAAAATCAATATGATATCAGATAATTAATAAGGTACATGAACTTTATAGACTATATTTACATGATAAGGATATACTAAAATATTTGTTTCAAATTATAATTATTATCATGATGTGGTTAAATTCAAAGTAATTAATAGTTATAAAAATTGGAATTATGAATATATTTATGGTGAAAAATATTTTATTAAATGATAAAAAAATAAAACAAATGTTACACTCTTCCAGATGAATGTGATATGGTTAATTAGATCTTCCATACTCCATTTATGGGTCTTTTGGTATTTTATAATAACATTATTGAACCTTATATAGTAATAATTATAATAGTATGGTAATTTTCAAAATATTTATGAGAGGTTCAAAAAATATAAGGGTTGTAAACATGACCTAACCATGTCCAAAATTTATTGGATTAAGATTATTCCAAACTTTTCACCTTATGATCTAATTTTATTTTTTAAAGGAAACTTTTCCATGAAAATGAATTATATATTATTTGAATCAAAGATAGTTAAAAAATGTTAATCTCTTTGTTATTAATATGGATTATGTGTCTTAATAGAGAAAAATATAAATGAAGAAAAATAAACATGAACCTTGATATTAATGGAATTATTTTCATTTTATAATTTTTTTAAGTTTTATAAATTTTTTAAATACCTTAAATGCTTGTGAAATACTAATACAATATTTATTTAATTAACATAAATAATAAATAAATGATTCCAAAAATGTAAATTCTTATTTAATATGGATTAGTTAATGTGTTAACTGAATTATATATATATATATATATTTGACATATTATAGAGGTTTTAAATCACTATATTTTAATTTAAATTTTTTTATTTTTATATTTGAATTCAAAGTAAATGAATAATGTCAAAATTATCATGAATTATAATTTATCAAAATGATAATTAAATAAATTATTTAATATTTATAAAAAACATATATTCAACCATTTTAATGGAATATAGTTGAACACACTATACATGTTCCATTTATTTTCCATTTTTCCATTAATAATAACATTAAAACCTTTTATGATTATAATATTGGTTACCATAGTTATGGTAAAAAATAACAAACCAAGGTATTAATGAAAATAATAAGGTTTAAAATAATAGAAAAGATAATATAAATTCAATTATTTTATGGTATTACAACCCTATACTATATCTTCGGCAAATATATTTCCATTTTGAGGCATTTGACATGATATATTAATTTATTATAATTTAATCTCTAGAGAAATTTTAAAAGTTCACCCACCTCATTTATAAAAGGGAACATCCTCCCCACTTATTCATACCAAATTGAGCCATATATCATGACGAATCACTAAAAATTTATCTTCAATACGTCCTTAAATTTTTCTGAGGTTAATTTTCCCCAAAAAAACACCAACCCTAGTGTTCTTAAGAGGATATCCAAATGAGGATTCTTCAAGAGAAGGTTATCATCTTTTCCATCACTTTCAACTATATTTACTATTCCCCATTATCATAAAGTGTTGTACCTATTATAAGGTAATAAATATATTGTAAAGAATATTCTAATATATCATTATGTTTATGTGACAACCAATTTCCATATCTTCTCCATAGAATGAATAAAAAAACATATCTATTGCATACGTACGAATTACCGTCTCCACATAATGATGTAATTCATTTTTGACCACCAGAGTAATCTTATGGTTATAAACATTGAATTATGCCATATTCACCACTTTTTTCTTTTTTGGGGAATATATAATGTCATTTGAAATATTACATCATCAACATACATATATAAAATATTTTATTTTAATTTTCATGGAAATATTTCATGGGAATTATGATAAGAATGTTAAAAAAGTGGCAATGTAATATTCCACAATATCTTAACTATTCAAGATTGTCGATGTTTAAGTACCCAATGGTAAACATTTGTTGTCCATGTCCAATTATTTAGAAAATATGTTTCAAATTTTCCAATTATTGTTTATAGTTATTTTTACCCCCTTTTTAATTTTTTTAAAACAAATATTCCTAATGTTTTTCAAACAAGCTACTGTATAAATTTTCATACAAAAGTGTGAAAGGGATGTTTTTAACTTATAATACATGAATGGAATTTCCCAATCTCATAACTTATTAATGACTTAATGTTTCATTTAATGTTTCTCAAGTATTTTTTTAAAGAAAATTATTTATTTATTTTGAATTTATTTTTTTCAATTTAAAAATTATTTTCAAAGTTAGAAGGCCATTTTCAGCAAGAAATATTCTTATAATCTCATTAATGAATTTTGATCTATTCCAATATCCTTTATTGAATCTTATATTGAGGAATTACTATAATGATACAATTCCTAATATTAATTTGTATGTTTATGATCAATTTTTGACTAGGTAAATTATTTGTATATCGTATGACTAGATCTCTCAATATAGATATTTATTAATTTTGTTATGGCTTGTTGATTCAGATGTATTATTTATTTCAATGAGGGATGAATTGGGATTATTAAGTGAGAGAAGTGTCCTAATATACCCCCTCAATAAATCAGTAGGTCTCATGAGATGAATTAGATTGGGTTTTGGGGAAGGCCTTACCAATTTATTAGTTGTCTTATCATGATGCCTCCACAGTATTAGATATCTTGGTACGATTCGTCGATGGTACTAGAAGTCTCATCATGAATCCTCAAAATTATGTTTCTGATGTATGAAATTATAAATTCAATTACAGTAAATTAATTTATTTATATTCCGTGTGATTATTCAATTAGTTATAATATCCATTATTATATTCAATGTTCATGTGATTATTTATGTGGAATTATTTGATCATTATTTATATTTTCCATATTGTACTCCTGTTATTGATTTAAGGGATTGTGTTTATATTATTTAACTTTCAATATTGATTATACCTTATTTATTAATATATTATAAAATATGATTACTCTTACTAAGCATTTCAGCTTGCCCCTTCCTTATGTTTCTTTTCCCAATGAATATAGGTAATGTTTTATCATTGATGTAGAAAGAAATCCTAGATGTAATAAATATACACTAAAAAAATATATTTTTGTATTTTATGTTTTCAAAATTATGTGAAATATAAGTATGTATCTATTTTACTAATACTACAAAACTATTCGGTCCTTTGAGATGTGATTCCCCATATCTAGCGCCAATATAAAAATGTAACATTCGATAATGTGATACTAGAGTTCGGTACATTACATATATAGTGATGATTAGTTCATAAATTCCTAAAGGATGAAATTTTAGACCATATGTTATACCCATTTTTCCTATTTCAATATTTAAATTATTTTTAAATCATTTGATAAAATATTTCATTATAATATCATTAATGTTATCATGAAACTATTCATTTAATTTGACTTTAATGACTTTATGAAAATATGGAATTCAAATATAAACTATTAAAACATTACTAATATATGATATTTATCTAAAAAATTATTGCAACTCAATAATTCATTCATATTTCATTACATTATTTTTTAATATAATTTATATAATTTTTCAACCGCTTGAACAAGCACTATGTTAGTGTTGTATAAAAATTTAAGGTATTTAATTTTTCATTTATATAAATGGAATCACCATGTGTTCCCTTAATAAACCCTCCACTTAGGGAAACTCCCTCCCTAAGAATAGATCACACTGAAGAGAGCCCCATCTGGGAATATGGCATTGCTATCCAAGATGGAAGAGCATCTTAGAGGGTAGTAACCTGTGTGATGATGAGTTTGTAAATAAATCCATCAACACAAGTGGGTTGCACCTCATTTCACCCACCCAGTCAGGGAATAGGTGACCCAACAAGATGAGTGGACCCATGTGAAGGAGAAAGACTTCCAAGAGAAGACTACTAGGAATAAAACCCTACACCGCCCAAAGAACAACCTTGGAATGCTTTTCACCTTCACCACTACGCCACCGATAAAGTGACATGGTAATAATTTAATCATTATAAATTAAAACTAAACTACCATAATTAAAAATCATTAATATTTAAATTAATATTTAGGACCAAAAATATGTTTTTTGTACCTATCAGAAAATAATAGTGATATAAAAAGAAAGAAAGTAGAAATTTGGATATTAGATCTTACTTAAATATTATAATGGTTAATTTTAAATTTAACTAAAAACGAAAATATTTTTTGAATTTTGGATGATTATAGCTGAATTAGAATAATTCAATTAAAATATAGAATGTTTTTTAATTAATCTGAACCCTTATAACGTTAGTTTTGACACTAATTAACCCATTTCACCTTTCCCATTGTATTAAAAGTTTACAATAGTTACTATTAATAATTACAAAAAATAAAATGAATCTATTTACAAAAATGAAACTCTTGATTCCAAATATTGTATCCATTTTCTATATTTAATTTTAAGAAGTGGAATAAATCCATGATATTCAAAATTTGTAAAATAAAATGAAAATAGTTTTTAGAAAAATGAATTTTTATGTATAAAAATTTAATTATGTCAAAAACTTGAAATTTGTTGATCAAAATGAAATTAGTTATTCATAAAAAATATATCATATATTACATTAAAACTAAATCCCAAAAATATTGGTAATTTTAAATTAATTTATTTAATGAAAATAGAAGACTGTATCTAGAAAATTTGTACTTTCCAGTATTCACTGAAAAATTGATCATTTCAAAAACAAAATTCACAATAAGTTAGTTTTGATATGATAATTTAAAAAATTATGTTAATTTAATAAAACAAAATACTTAATAAGGTAATAAATTAATTATAATTTTTCTAATACCCTGGGTGTCACAGTGTATTTATTATGCATTATTATATTTTGTTTTGGAGCGGGTTTGAGTTTCTACAGTTGGAGAGAAAAAATTTATGTTTTTGGAGTCTTTATAGCATTGAAAGGTTATCCTGAATATTTATTATTAACCATACGGTGCTCTTTCAGGTGCCCAGGTGATTTATTTGAGTAGTGCATGGATTTGGTACGGTATATTAAACTGTGTGGTGAGCAGACAGTTCGGTTCTGTAAGTTGGTAGTGCTGAGTGGAATGGTCTGCACACATTTTGCTAAACTATGGTCCTGGTTGCAGGTAAACATGAAGGGGTGCCAAGCCTAGGTAGTTTCCCATGCATGATTAGTTCATGGTCTGGTAAACCATGCACAACATGTGTGAGTTTAAAAAAAAATAAAAAAATATTTTTTGTTTCATTTTTCATTTCTTTTACCTAATTGTTTTCTTCCATTCGCCCCTCTTCTTCCCCCAACACCCCCACCATGCATCATGTGAGGTTCACCTCCCCTCTACCTTGGCTGTGTGCCTCCTTCCCTCTGGGTCTCCTCTACATTCAATGATCTCCTCTGGGTTCTTCATGGATATCTCTTATCCCACCAAGTTAAGGCCATATTCCATAATCTCCTCCCTCGATTTGTTCATTTTTCCTCTCTCCTCATCCAGTTCTGTTTTTAAAACCCCAGGTTATGGGTTAATCTGATTTTTGATGGTATCTTCCATTATTAGGTTATATGGAGGGTTTCTTGGACCCCTTTATGTGTATTTTAGAATCGAACACTTAAGGTTAAATGGATTTGTTTGATTCATCTTGTCACCACTATCCAAGGTATGGGTTTTCTTCCTCTGTTTTTCTCTCACCATTATTTTGATGTCCTTGGTGATTTTAGGTCCCTCTAGGTTAATTAAATTGATCATTGGTGGGTCCTTGAAGGGTTTTGCTCACATATATAGGTAAACACACACACACACACACACATATATATATATACTTTTACATATTCCCTTATGGAGAGAGGTATATGTACTTTGGTGTAAGGGAAATATATATATGAATGAATGTTCGTGAAAATATGGGGATATCTTCATCAAAATCTTTATGTGATAGGGTGTTTTGGCTTTGTCCTCTTGTATTTGAGGTAGGTGTCACTATAATTTTTTTTCCTTTGGAATTCTCATTTTATTATTCCTTTTGAATTCCCTTTTTATGAAAGTATAAATATATATGATAGACTTGTCGTAATTTGAGCCTATTTTATTGTTCCTTGGAATTTGAATACATATCTTGTTTTATGTAATCCACATTCCATGATTTAAATTGGATTAGATAACTGTTCATTGCTTTTAATGAAATTCCTTTTTTAGATTTTTGAGTGGATTCAAATTTGGGTAATGGGTTTTTATCGGGTTTGGTTTTATTTGAGTGAAAGAGTGTTTTTAAAAAGGTAATTTGGTTTGAAATTGAGGTGCAAACCTCAAATAACAGGAAAATGAATTTTTAGTTTTATCTTAAGTGGTGATTTGAAATGTGTGAGTGGATTACCTCATTTTTAAAATGTCCAGTTTTCTTTTTTAAAAGTGGATTCATGGAAATGGGTGGACTGGGGAATTTTTTGGGGTTTTAAAAACTAATACCCAACAGTGGGGGGTGGTTTTGTAATTTTTTGAAAGCTTGGGTGGGTTTATCCCTGGGAGGAATCAGTGTATTTATTATTCAATGGACCGTGGTTTTGAAATTGGGTTTTATGCATACATTTTTTTTTAAAAATTCCAATGATTTTTTTCACTTTGAAAGGCACATGATGTTTGGTCTTTTGGGAAAATGGGTTTTAAAGTGGAATTGTTTTTTGCTTATAGGGTTTACATGCCATAAAGGGGTGTTTTTTTATAAAATAAAAATAAAATTCCCTTGAATTATTTGGTTATGATTGTAAGTGTGTATGATTTCATAAGGAATTTAATCTAAATGTAAAACTATTTTAATAGGAATTTACAAATGTACTTGATCTGAATGAAGTCCCGGTTGAAACTTGTGATGTGATGTTGATTTTCGCCTATTGAACCCTCTTCTTGTAGATGATGTGTATGTTTTTCATGTGATTGATTATCGTGATATTGGTCTCTTATTATTATTATTTTGGGTTCCATTTGTGAGAAATGATAGATTGACTTATTAATTGATTAATTAAAAGCCTCATGATCCCCATGGGATGCTTGTAGGATGTTAGGTTTGGGATTGAGGCTACCCATGGGGTGTTCTCTGTTCATGAACTTGGGTGTGGGTTGTTAAATATGAAAATTTCGTTACATAAGGCGTTAAACTAAGGATTTTTATGTAGAACATATTAAGATGGGTTTAGGAAAGGAAACCGTATGAATTGAGTTATAGTTGGTTAATATTTATGTTAAATGAAGTTTATTATAATTGTGAAAAATTGTTATCATGGAATAACGTAATGTTTTGGTATAATGTTAATGGGTTAATGAGAAATGATTTGAAAATGGTTATTATGTAAATGATTTAATAAATTATGGTGATTCATGCGTTAAATGAAATGTGAAATGTGATTGTTATCTATTTGGTTTATATTTGGTTGGCGATATGGAATATGTGGTTGATGGATATAAGAAAGCATGTGCACATGATTTCGTGGTGGGATAAAGGACTGAGGCTCCGCCCATAAGTCAGGTTGGACTGATTATCTATCCCCATGATTGAGCCTCCAAGTTAATTGTTATGTAATGAAAGGTTGGGAAGGCACACTGATGCTCTGTGGTTTCGAACATAAGGTCATTGTGTGGGTTGGGATATCAGACTAGGGCTCTATGCTTCCCAAACACATTGACATGGCCTAGTTACTGGGCTAAGGATCCAGGGTATGTTGATAATTATTAATAGTAAATTCTTTGTGTTTGGATGTATATATAATCCCTTATTTTTTGAAAATGACCAACTTAGGCCAAAGTGTAAATCATGTAAATGCATGATCCATGGTATATGTGATGAAAAACAAATATGTGATCAAATGGAAATAATGAAGAAGGTGATTAATGTCGATATTCTTAGCTAATTTCCCCTTGTTTATTCTAACATACCTTTTCACTCACTTAGCACATGGTCTATATTTTACGACTCATGAACTTGAGGATGGTATGATTATGCCTGGCATTCTGGATCCCATGAGATGTTTTCTCATTGGTTGGGGCCATTTGTTTCTTGATGATTTTTTTCAATTATTGATATGTTTTATTAAGATATGTTATGACCATTGTGTTCATTGAGTATGTGTTTATTATTATGACTTCCATTTTCAAGGCCTTATTGATATTTGAGTATGTTGTGACTAAGTGACCATGGGTGTTTATTTGACCCTTGTTTGAGAATGTTTTAAAGTGATTATTTACTCTCAAAAAGGTAAATGGTCTATTTTTGAGAAACGATAATGGAATGCATGGTTTATGATAAGTATTTGGCCCATGTATTGTTTTCAAATACATGTGGTTTGTTTTTGGAAACTAAAGGAAAATGTTTTTTACGTATTTAATGGATTTGATTTGGTTTCCCTATAATTTCTTGTGTATGTAAAACCTATATTCTATCATTATTTTCAAACTATAATTAATGGTTAGTCTTAGGGAACCTATTTCATAGTTCCAGTGGGATGTGGTTAACTACATTTATTTTTATTTCATACCTATATATTTCAAGGTTCTCATTTGGTTTCATATAGTTTTTAGTGGATGGTGTGGGGGATATTTGGGTGGAGATGCTTTAGGTCTCGACATTAGTTAGTTAGATTTTCTTCCTCCTTGCTTGTAGTAGTTTCTATCATGACCCGTCCCTGGGGCCCTAGCCGTGACTACCCCAAGGCCGCCTTCTATAGGCCATGGGCTAGCGACTAGCACAAGAAAGGCATATCCCTAAAATCAAGAAGGCACTGCCTTTTAACTTGCAAACTCACATAATCCAAGCACAGATCAAGATGAAATCTCAAAGTAAACTATATTGCAAATTGGGTGAGTACAGTAAGTAGAGGGGGTCGGAATACAAGCCCAACTAGAAAGTACAAGTAAAACTGAAAACGACTCCTGTGAACACCCACCAAGGATCCTACCTAAAGGGTCGGTACAACTCTCGAACGATCGTCACTACGGTACATCTCGTCTAACGGTCCACCTTCAAGTAGCCTCCAGTCTTAGCACCCTAAGCCTCGATCAATGTCGTTTATCATCCGCACAAGACACAACAAGGTGCGAGTGTAGCCCATGTAGGGCTTGAGTATAAAGACACTCAGAAGAGACCCCAAGACCCCCGAAGGTCTCTCAGAATCCAAAAAGGATAAACCACAAAGCATCACCATGTTCACTGGCACGAAAACAACTGTCAACCTTACCTAGGTATATTCCCATACATATACCTAAGTTATCAAGTATACCCAACTTGTTCATAAGGAAACACAAGGCCTAACTCTCTATCCAAAAGCACAACTGTTCAACGAAGGAAAGAATACCATGAAGGTAACACCACAAAGGTAAGTGCCACAAAGGTAACACCACAAAAAAGAATACCATGATGGTATCACCACACAGAAGTGTACAAAAAAGGTAACTCCACACAGAAGAACACCACCAATGTATCACCACATAGAAGTGTACCAAAAATATAAATTCTCAGCTCACACCAGGTATAACTTATGTATGGAAGTATACATGATTATCTGTATTCCTAGATTATCATACTTCATAGAGAAGCGCTGCTGTTGACCCACAAATGATCGTAGATGACCCACACAAGATCTGAAGATGAACCACACATGATCTGAAGATTCAGACCCACACAGGATCCGAATATGACCCACACAAAATCTGAAGATGACCCACACAGGATCTGAAGATAACCCACACAGGATCTGTAGATTCTTCAAATACAGCCAGCCACATGGTTCCCTCACAAAGAATGCTTGATTCCAGGAGGATCCACTCCTCATGCCATCATACGACACTTCAAGTACCACGAAGTCCCATAAAGAAGTATCACAAAGGTCAATCACATCAAAAGGGACCAAACGCGACAGACGGTGTGTCAATCAGACTCCCAATCTGTAAGTTATTAACATTTCCGTTTTGAGGGCCCGGTTGGATTCAAGTTCGATCCAACCCGACCATAATCCAAATTTATCCAAAAATCTGGTAGAGTATACCAAAAGGATAGTATCGATTCAAGGTTTCTGGTTCCGTAGACAGTTCGTCAAACAGATGCCTGGTTCTCAAGATATTGCCAAAAAGGTATTTCTGGGTCCAGATGGGCCCAGGTCCGGTCCGACCTCATCGGTCTGACCAGGCCTTGGATGACCTGACCCGATATAGATCAAGGTCCGGCCCGAAGAGGGTTGGCCCAACCCACTAGCCACGGCCTAACCCATGCTGGGCGTGGACCGCTCAATGCGGCCCGCTCGGCACAGCCAACTCAGTTCGACCTGCTCGGCTGGGTGTGGTCTGCTCAGCTGGGTGCGGTCCGCTATGGCAGAGCGCACCCTAGCGGCCACCCAAAAAAAAGGTGCCCCCCAGATTCCTGAATGGGCCAAGGGCCATTTGTTTCTAGCCATCCTGACGGTGCCAGGTGGGGCAACTTTCTGGAACGTGTGGCCGCTTGCTGGCATGTGGGACATGCTGTAGGTGGTCCAGCTTGACGTGACATGGTCGGACGGAGATCCGTGCCCCCCCTTTAGTGGCACCGGCGTGCGCCCCTAATACATCCACGACCGAGAGGGTGTTGTCCACACTCCAGGTGTGTCGCCGCCGCTCAACAGCCGCAACCTCTTCCTCTACTGATGGAGCAGACGAGAACCGCCTCAGTTCCACCCGACCGGCCGCCGCCTATACCCTGCCATCATCGGTCTCTGACAACATGATCAGGTTTCACTCAACCTATTGATCCACCCGTTATGAATATGTCAACAATAAAGTAGCGGAGGGTTCAGGCCGCATTCGTTTGGCCTACACCCTCCATGTTAAATCGATAACAGGTAGTTCATAGATTGAAAACAATAATTTTTCATGAAGAACAAAATGAATAATTTCCCTACATCGATCATTCATTGGAGATTGTGTGGGGAAAAGGATGAAGACATTGAAGAATACACCAGCGTTCATCACTCTAGCAACACGCTTTCAATCCACCCTCAATATTTATTTCCTCGTTCTTGATCTAGAGGTTCATTCTTCATGGGAGGAGGTTCCTTTTTGAAGGAAATTTTTCAACAAAACTAGTGTTCCCCAAATCCCAACCACGAGAGGTGAGGATCAAATACCCCCTAAAAAGTTTAATGACTTCATCAATTAAAAATTTAATTTATGTCATTATTGGGGGGGTTTCCTAGTGTCACACAACTTGTAACTTGGAATTTAATACAGGGAATTAAATACCCAAAATCCTCGAGTGGTTCCCACCACAGAAATTCAAATGAGAGGTTTCAATAAATAAAATAAAAGCTATTTATTTTATTTTTTAGTTCTCACACACAAAAAAGAAAATCAAACTTCCACCCTCGACCTACTACGGTCGAGGTGAAGGTATCCTTAAGAGAATATCAATGTTGTGATTTCAATGGTGTCATCATTTTTCAATTCCAATCTCCAGTTCCAAAGATACAAATTCGTTCTCGCATGTTAACATATCCAACCAGAAAAAAAGTTCAGAAATTCATTCCAGGAACACCAAGCGTCAAAATCACGTGCTGTTAATTTTCAAAAACTTGTAATAATTCCATATAATTTTAAAAAAATTACATGGAAAAATATTGTTCATTACATTATCCCCGCCTTAGGGCTTTTTTTCCTCGAAAGCCACAAAAAATGAGGGATACTAGTGGGGGTACTGAGCAAGAATCTAATCCTTCCACTCCCATGTGCTATCCTTGAGGTTCCCGTAATGCCAACGTATGTGCACCATAGGTATTGATCACCCACTAAGGAATATCTCATGTCGATTCTCTATCTCCACTGGAACCTTCGAAAACATCACCCCATTATTGATGTCCAGCTCGCCCCAGTCAAGGATGTGCGAAGGATCAGGTACGTATCTCCTCTGCTCAGATACATGGAAAACATAATGCTCTCGGTGCAACTAAGGTGGACGAACTAGGTGGTACGCCACCTTGCCAACTCTATAGAGGACCTAGAAGGGCCCGATGAACCTCGTAGATAACTTTCCTCCCCGACCAAATCTCTGACAACCTCATCTAGGTGAGACCTGTAGGAAGACATGGTCACCATCCTCGAACTCGATATTTCTCCATCTTCAGTAAGCATATGACTTTTGCATACATTGTGTAGTCTTCATCCCCTCTTGGATGATCTGCACCTTCTTCTTGGTAGCTCGCACCATCTCTAGTCCCATGAGTGCTGACTCCCTTAGGTCAGTCTAGCATAGAGGTGATCTGCAAGGTCGACCGTACAATGCCTCAAATGGTTCCATACCAATGGTGGAGTGATAGATGTTGTTGTATGCGAACTCCACCAAGGGAAAGTGATCATCCTAGCGGCAGGTGAAATCAAGGATGCAAGCACGCAGCATGTCCTCAAGGGTCTGAAGGGTCCGCTCTGTCTGACCATCCGTCTGTGGATGGAAGGAAGTGCTCAAACGAAGCTAAGTTCCAAATGCCTCCTAGAACCCATTCCATAGCTGAAAAGTAAAACATGCATCATGATCCGAGACAATCATCGAACGCACTCCATGAAGTCATAGAATCTCTTGAATGTAGAGGCATCCCAATCCCTCTACTGAACCCTTCTCTTTGATAGGTAGAATGTGGGCTGACTTGGTTAGTCGGCCAATGATCACCCAGATGGAATCATGTCCCTTGGACGTGTGTGGATGTCTTGTCATGAAGTCTATGGACATTCCATCCCACTTCCACTCTGAAACATCTAGTGGCTGAACTAAGCCCACTGGAACTTGATGCTTTGCCTTCACTTGCTCACCGGTGATGCACCATGAGATGAACTCTGCCACTGCTTTCTTCCTTCCCATCCACCAGTGATGATGCCGAAGGTCCTAGTATATCTTCTCCACTCTTGGATGTGCCGCTAGATGGGACGTATGAAACTCCATCAACACTTCCTCTCGTAGCGCCACTGGTACCATAATACATCCTATAAAGAGGATGACGTGGTCCCCACCACCATAAAATCCATCAGGTTCCTATCCTGTGGATATATGAGCACATTGATCCTCATAAATCGGTGTCCCCAAGCTGCACCTCCTTTACCCGCTGAAGGAGTGGGGGAGTGGCTGTCAGAGACTGAAGATAAACTACTCCATCTCGATCCACGTAGTATATCTGCAAAGTGGCTAGCTGCTCCATCGCCTCACTCACCCACTGTATACCAGATCTTATAGTCAGTGCACCTACTAATACATTCCCCTTCCAAAGAGTATAGACTATCTCAAAGTCATAGTTCTGGAGGAACCCAAGAAAACATCCCTGTCTCAGGTTCAGGTCTATCTGAGAGAAGATATACCTGAGAATCTTGTGATCAGAGTAGACTATAAAATGTTCTCCCATCAAGTAATGTCGCCACATCTTCAGGGCGAAGACCACTGCTGATAACTATAGGTCAGGGGTTGCATAGTTCTACCCATGTTGTCGAAACTATCGATAACCATACACGATCAAAGCTCTCTCCGGCATCAGGACACATCCAAGCCCGGTCCCTGATTTGTCGCAGTAGACTACGCACCCAACGCTATCCTATGGTTACCACAAATGGGGGGCACTCATCATCCTTTTCTTCATCTACTGGATACTCTGTTTCCATCTCTTCGACCACATGTAGGGTTTCCCCTTCTTCTATAACACTAATAAGGGTCCCGAGACTCTAGAAAAGTCCAGCACAAACGTCCGATAGTATCCAGCCAAACCCAGGAAACTCCGCACCTCCGTCACACTCATGGGTGGCTCCAGAGAAATCAAAACCTCAATCATCACTGGATCCACTTTAAATCTAGTCTACGAGATGATGTGTCACAGGAAGTGAACCTCTCGGATCCCAAACTAGCACTTCGAGAGATTACCATAAAGCTGGTGCTCTGAGTGTGTGTCCAGAACTATCAGCCAATGATTGACATGCTTCTCCTCTGTAGTTGAGTATATCAGGATATCGTCGATGAAGACTACCAAAAAGTGATTGAGGTATGGCTGGAATATACTCTTCATGAGTCCCATGAATACTATTGGGGCGTTGGGCATGCCAAATGGCATAAACGATAACTCATAGTGGCCATACCGACATCTGAAGGCCATCTTCTTTACATCTTCGTCTCGTACCCTGAGCTGGTGATAGCATGATTTGAGGAATATCTTTGCAAACCACCGTTCTCCCTTCAACTGATCAAAAAGATTGTCAATCCTCGGTAGTGGGTACTTGTTCTTCATGGTAACCTAGTTTAGGCACAAATAGTCCACATGGAGTCTCAAACTCCCATCCACCTTCTTGGTGAACAAAATCGGGACTTCCCAAGGAGAAATACTATGCCTAATGAACCCCTTCCTCTACAAGTCCTCTAGATATACTCACATCTCTTGAAGTACCGTAGGACCCATCTAATATGCTGGTGTAGATATTCATGTCATCCCGGGGTACAAGTCGATGTAAAATTCCACCTCTCTGCGTGGTGGAAGAACTGGAACATCATCATGGAAAACATCAGTATACTGGTCCACCACTATAGGATAGCTCATACTCTCAACATCAACTGCTCCGAGGGTAAGGCTAGCCAACTGATGTGTGATCAGATGTACCCTCTTCCAGGTAAGTCCATCGTATGTTGCAAAGGTTCCCTTCTCACCTAAAGGAAAACATGGTGCCATACTCATGAACACACCACACTTTTCACCTAATATAGTTGATCTGAGCATGGACTATAGATAACCAATCCATACTGAAGATGACATCATAAGGCCTTGACACCGTTACTAGAAGATACCAACCGTAGCTCTCGCCTCCTAGAGTAAGCTCACACTGCCAGCACTAGTGTGTAATCGTCAAATCCTCTCCCGTCAGAGTCTCTAGCTATAAGTATTGAGCCAACGACTCCACCAGAATCTATGAGCTCTGAACGAGGGTCATGCTACTAAAAGTGTGGCTGCAACCTGTGTCTATATGTACTACAAAAAAGGTGGATAAGAAACATAGTGTACCTTGAATCATCTCTGGAGCACCATGGTCACAGGCCTCCACTGCCTGGAGCTGAGCTCGTCCCTGCCAACTAGCTCCCTATAGTCGGGGTGGACCACCTGGAGGTGGTAGTAGTATAACCATGAATTGTCGTCCACCACCTGCAGCATGACCAACTCCTCCACCACGTCTACCTGCTACCTCCAGAATCCTCGATCGAATATTTGCCTCTGCCCAGGCAGTCCATTGACCATCGACTGGTCATCCGTATGGAGGCTCGTGTATTCGTGAGCCATGTGACCCTACCCACTGCACGGGTAACACTGCCTGATCCTCGCCTGTCCTGCTCTGTCTTGAGAGACCCTCACAACTAACCCTGTATCCTACAGTGGTCCACTTGTAGGTTTGTTCCTCTTGGACCTCTACATCATCTATCTGCTACCATCTATAGATGACTCTGCGATGTGACGTTCGGTGGTGGGCACTGCTTGTGACTGCTTAGCAAGGGATCTCTCCACCAAGAGAGATCTCTATAAAACTACCGCATGCGTCAGAATTCTAAGAGAAATCATCGAAACTCTAATCTCCCGTATGAACTCCTGCTCGAAAGTCGGGGCCCTGATGAAAGGGTCTTGCACCATATCTGGGGAGTAACATGAGAGGTTGGTGAACCTCACTGAATACTGAGCCACAATCATGTTTCCTTGTTACAAGTGGAGAAGCTCCTATATACGCACTGTGCATAAAGTTGTTGGAATGAAATCTGCCCTGAATAGGCTATCAAAGCCCACCCAGAGGATAGTTACCTCATTATGAACCTACAACATCAAGCTCCACCATATGAACAGTTTTTCCTAAAGAAGATTGGCTACAAGGATGACCATAAGATGAGAGGGTGTCCCTACCAGTCGGAAAACTCTAACAACGACCTCTAGCCAATCCTTATCCTCTTGTGGATCAGTCTCTCCCAAAAATTTTAGGTGCCTCTAGTGCTAAAACTCGTGAAATGCGTTCAAGAAACATGCATCCTCTTCTACTTGGGCCAATGGAATCAGCTACCCAACAGGTAGTGGTGCTGCTGGTACATCACCTAATGGTACAACTACTGAAAGGGGGTCCTGCACCAAAGACTCGTCGGTCAGTGGGTTTTCATCACATACTCTACCCGGAACCCTGGATGGCTGTCTCCGTGGAGGCATACTAAAAAAGAAACAGGTGCAACACGTTCAACAAGTTATACCATGTGAGCTAACTTAAAGAGATCATAAAGAAAATTTTTCAAAAACACACATGCAATTATTGTTTTCGTGCACTGAGTCTTAAATCAGAAGTCAGGGTCCTGGTGTATGGATACTTTGGTCACCGCACTAATAATAGATTTCCCAAACTGAAAACTATACTCATTCCACATAACACTATTGCCGAGACAAAATACTAGAGTTCATGTTCTTTGGTATAACTGACTACTCTGATAGAAATTTTTCATGACCCATCCCCCAGGGTTCATACCGTGACTACCCCAATCCCACCTTCTATAGGCCAGGGGCTGGCGTCTAGCACCGGAAAGACATATCTCTAAAATCTGGAATACATTTCCTTCTAACCTGCAAACTCACACAATCCAAGAACACAATATGATACAATAAAAAGGTAAGCTATATATAAAATAGGGTGAGTACAGAAACTAAAGGGTGCCAAAATACAATCCCAAATGGAAAGTACAAGTAAAACTGAAAACAGATCCTGTGAACACCCACCAAAAATGATACATGAAGGGTAGGTATAGATCTCAAATGATCGTCTCTGCATTACGTCTCATCTCATGGTCCACCTCCGAGAAGCCTCCAGTCCTGGCACCCTCATCCTTGATATATTTGGTCCGTCTTCTGCACAAGACAAAACAAGGTGTGGGCATATCCTGTGTAGGGGTGACTATAATGATACTCAGTAGGACCTCAAGGCCCCCGAAGGTCTTTCAGAATCCATAATTTATAAACTACAAAGTATCACCATGTTCACAAGCACAGAAACAATAGTAAACCCTACTTAGGTATATATCCATTCATAAAACTATGTCATCAAGTATACCCAACTCATTCACATGGAAACACAAGTCCCAAATATCTAGCCTAAAGCACAAATATTACACAAATAAAAGAATACCATGAAGGTAACAACATGAAGGTAAGTACCACAATGGTAACATCACATAGAAGAATACCACAAAGGTATAACCACACAAAAGTGTACCACAAATGTGACACCACACAGAATAATACCAAAAAGGTATCACCACCCATAAAAATACCACTAAGGTAAAGACTCATCTCACACCAGGTATAAATTAAGTACGGAAGTATAGATGATTAACTGTATTACTAGATCATCTTACATTGTTGAGAATATCTGTTGTTGATCCACACAGGATCGTAGATGACCCATATAGGATCTGAAGATGACCCACATATGATCTATAGATGCTGACCCACACAGGATCCGAAGATAACCCACACAAGATCTAATAATGACCCACACATGATCTGAAGATGACCCACACAAGATCTGTAGATTTTTTAAGTACAGCAAACCACAGGGTTCCCGCACTAAGCATGATTAACTCTGGGAGGATCTTATTCTCAAGCCATCATATGATACTTCAAATACCATGAAGTCCCATGATGATGTATCTTGAAGGTCTTCCACGTCAAAAGGGACCTAACGCGACTAACGACTTGTCAACCAGATACTCGGTCTGTAAGTTATTAGCTTTTCCGTTCTGAGGGTCTGGTTGGATTTAGGTATGATCCAACCCATCCATACTTCAACATTATTTGAATCTCCAGTGGAGTATAAAAAAAGGACCTTCTCAATCCAAGGTTTATAGTTCCACAGACAATTCATCAAACGGATGCCCGGTTCTCAAGATATATCCAAAAAGGAGTTTCTTGGTCCAAAAGGGCCCGGGTCCGGTCCGACCCAACCCAGTTCGGGTCGACTCGAATAGGTTTGAGTCTGGCCTGACCTACTCGGCATGGCCCACTTTGTGCAGCCCACTCGGCTGGGTGCTATCTGCCCGGCTGGGTGCGGTCCGCCGGGCGGGGTGCAGTCTACCGTGGTGGGGCCCGCGCTAGCCAATACCCTAGGGAAGACACCCCCCAAGATTCCCGAATGACCCAAGGGCTATTCGGTTCTAGCCATCCCGGCGGCGCCATGTGGCGATGCCTGCTGGCATGCAGGACCCGCCCGAGCAGGTCCTGCTCGACATGACACGGTCGACTGGAGTTCCGGATGCCCCCCACTTCCAGTGGCACTGGCGTGCACCACTGTTGCCTCTATGGCTGGCCGGGTGCTGGGGTGCCCTCCAGGTGCCCCATCTCGGCTCACCACCCATGACCTCTTTCTTTATAGGCAGCACAGTTGCACGCCGCCCTAGTTCCACGTGGCTGGTCGGTTGCTGACGACCACCCTCCTCCTCCGCAGCTGATGGGACGTAGCCTCCTTCGGCTGAGCAGTTGTTCCGCCACCGCCATCGCGGCCGACCGGTGCACCGACCACCGTCTGTTGCTGGCGATGTGGCTGGGTTCCACTCAACTTGTAGATCTTCCCATGAAGAATACATCAACAATGAAGTAAAAGAGGGTTTGGTCCGCGATTGTTTCACCCGCACCCCCCACATTAAATCGATAACAGATGGTTCATAGATTGAAAACAATGATTCGCCATGAAGATCAAATTGAACAATTTATCTCCCTCGATCAGTCGTTCGAGATGGAATGAGTATGAGGACGAATATGTTGAAGAAGAGGTCGATGTTCGTCTCTCCCGCAACACGCTTCCTATCCGGCCTCGAGCGTCGGTTCCTTAATCTTGATCCAGAGGTTCGTTCTTCTTTGGAGGAGGTTCTTTGTTGGGGGATGTTCTTCCACCAGACTAGTTTGACCCAAATCCCCACCACGAGAGGTGAGGAGACAATCCCCCCTAATTATGTATAATGACTTCATCAATTAAACATTTAATTGATGTCATTAATGGGGGGGTCCAAGTGTTACACCACTTGTAGATGGGCATTTAATGCAGGCCATTAAATGCTAAACCTCCTTGGGTGGTTCCCACCACCAAAATTCAAATGAGAGTTTTCAAGAAATAAAATAATAATTATTTATTTTATTTTTCAATTCTCCCACAAAAACTGAAAATACAACATCCACCCGTGACCTACTGTGGTCAATGTGAAGGTCCCCTTATGCGAATATAGCCGCTACGAGTTCATCGATGTACTTGGATTTCAATTACATGCACCAGTTCAAAAGTTACATATTCCCACTTGCATGTTAACTGAAATTACCTAAAAAAGTTCAGATGTTCATTCCCGGCACATCAGGCCTCAGAATCATGCACCGTTAATTTTTGAAAACATGTAATAATTCCATATAATTTAAAACGATTACTAGGAAAACATCAAGTCTTTACAGTTTCTTTCAGTTTCTTTGTTTCTACCTTACCTGAGGCCTAATTATTTATTTATTTTGGTAATTTAATTTCTATAATTTATTTTTGGTATTTCTATTTTGGGAGAAATCATTCCCACCATATTTTTTATGATTCTCATGTGCTAGTCTTTAACATGTGGGGAATTTGAATGTCCTTCGAGCTGTGTGGTGAATCATGTCAGGTGTTGTGTATGATGATATCCCAGGACGGTTTGTTATCATGTGTTATTAGATCCAATGTTCCTAATAGGACCTAGGTTTGGTATATCCCATGTTATTTTCAGATGTTCTTGTATAGGGGAGACTATGGTTATCCGAGCTTGAGATGTAAGGTAAGGGAGAGACTAGCAAGATCATGCTTGTCCCGAGCATCAAGCTTCTAGGGAACGTTTTGTTTTGGATCATGGATTTGAGTTTTTTCTAGGACGTTTTGATGGTTTTGGTGTGATTGGTGTTTTGATCCCCTATGATCATGTGTGTGATATTGGGGGTCTCTCTTGGTCTTGGGGTATAAAGAAAGAGGACTTGAGATGCGTGGTCGGTGCACATGGCCTGGGAAACCATACAGGGCCTATGTTGTCTAGTCTGACTTTATATAGAGTGTATTGCAGGGTTGGATCATGGTCCACCAACCATGGTACCAATGAATTTATAACACTATTTCCTCTATGTTTGTCCTATTATGGACACCTATTTATTTTTTATTTCTCAAAGGGTGGTTTCAACACATTGGTGGTAGATTGAGAAGTTTTTTGGGATGTAGTTTTTGTGATTCTTATGTGGGTTCTTCTTTAGTACTTATGTGTTGTTCGTTTTAAAAATCTTAATTGAAAAATAGAGGGGTTTTAAGGAAAACATTTATTTACAAATTTCATTTATGGAAAATAAGGAAGGGAGAATTTCCTTTGTGTTATAAAGTGATTTATAAAAATGGTTTCCTCCCTGTAAAATGGTGTTTTCCAAAGGAAAGTGAGTTTTGAATAATCATCCGTTGGTATTTATTCGTCAAAATTAATTGGAATTTTTAATAGGATTTTGTATAGTTTTCCTTCTTTGGGAATTGTGTGGGTTCCACAAAGGTTGTTGGTTTCGAAGTGGGGTGTCTTGGTTTCTGAAACATATCTTGGTGGAGGGTGATTTTAAAAGTTTGTTCGCAAAAATGATGTTTTTAAATGAAATATTCTTTTGGTGGAATTGTGTGAATCTTGTTATGGCTTGATTTTTTTTGATTTCTTGATTTAAAAGGAATCATTTGGTTTGTGTTAAGAATCATGGATTGTTGTTGTCCATGTATAATTTCATTTTTTCTATTACCTAGAGTGGTCAAAAGATTATCTTTTTATGTCATGCTTACCATTACTGCAAGTGGAGTATTAAACATGAAGCTTTCATTGGGAGAGTGATTGAGAACTGGCTTGTGGGTTCTAGTTTAGTTTGATGAGGTGTGTTTCTTTATAAATCCTTCTTTTGGTGGATGTCATCTCAGTTTTCAATATATAGCTATGGTTGATTAGATCATGTAGATGTTGGGATATTACCTCATTGAGACATAGAGGTTCACATTACGTGGGAGAAGAGAAAGAGGCCTAGGGTGCCCTAACAAGTGATTATGGTGTTTGATCTAATATCTGAGATATTATACTAGTTGGCGTTTGGCTATGGATATTTTGGATGCTCCGAGTGGGTAGTTCTGTGCATTGGACCCTATGTTATCTTCATGTGTTGTAACATTAGGTGACACCACTTTTCATCTTTTCAAAGTCCTTATAGTTTTTTTTCTTTCTTGAGTGTGGAAGTGTTTTTGTTGTGAATGTGTCTCTCTTGGATGTTCTGTTGTTTGAAGAAATGTGATCTACTAGTTCTGATTTCGACCACCATTCTAGAGGAAGTATAAATGGTGGGGAGGCCATGTTAGAGGTCCCCATGATGAATACGTTTTAGGGTCCTTTTTCAGTAGTACTCAGCGACGTGGTTTCTTATAAGTTAATTGGAGTGATTATTTTTCAGATTTTAGTCATTGCCTTTGAGTTTATGTTCTGTCGAGTGTTTTTTTGGTTAGGTCATCTTTGGAGGTTTTATCCATTTCAATTCCTTCAATTGGAACTTTATGGGGATTGAATTTGTCATAGTGGGGAGTTTGTAATACCATTGGTGTCACACTATATTTTTATTATTATTATATTTTATTAAGGAGTGAGTTTGAGTTTTGGTAGTTAGAATGCTTAAAATTTATGTTTTTCGAGGATTTTTATCAATTGTGTGGTTATCCCACACAGTTTGTAGTAACCATGTGGGTTCTCAGGTGGGTCAGTGGATTAGTGTATGGCATGAACATAGTCTATTAAATAATGAAATAATAATATTTTCAGGTTCTATAAGATGGAAGTACTGAGTTCCATGGTCTAAGCAGAGTTTTCTCAATCATTCACCTACCTACATGTAACTGAGTGAGGGTTCCTGGCCAAGTCAGTGGACAATGCACAGTTTGGAAATGGCCAGGTAAACTATACCCACACCTTTCAAATTTCCCGGAAATTTGAAAATTGAGGTTTTTTCTATTTCCCTTATTTCTTTTCCTTTTTATTCACCCTATTCTCCCTCCTTGCATCATGCATGGTCTTTCTCCTATCTCCCATAGACACACACCTCTCTTCCTCTCTTCCTCCTCTCCATTCTACAATATTGTTTGTTTTCTTCATGGATCATTCCCGACCCTTCGATGTAAGGCCATCTTCCCTCATCTACTCCCTCGATATTGGTGTTTTTACTCTCCCATCACCTGATTCTATTCATCCAAACACTAGGTCGTGGATTAATTTGATTTTAGTTATTTTATTATATTGTTAGGATATTAGAAGAGTTTCTTGGGACAACTTCATGAATATTCAAATATCTATTACTAAAGGTGAGGTGGATTAGTTTGATTTGTCTTATTGCCGCCATCTGAGGTAAGGGTTTCTTCCACTGTTTAGTTTTGAGCCTTTATTTTGGTGTCTTCAATGATTTTTGGTCAATCTTGGTTATTTAAATAGAGAATTGGTGTCTCTATGAAGGGTTTCACTCACATACATAGGTATATATATATATATCTTCCTTGTATATATCCCCTCATGGGGGGAGTAATATGTACATTGGATTTATAGGTATTTATATAAGAATGTATGTGCATGAAAATTTGGGGCAATCTTCATCAGAATCTTTAAGTGTAGAGGTGCTATGGCTTGGTCTTCTTCTCTTTGAGGTAGGTGTCAGTATGGAATTCGTTTCTTTTGGAATTACAATATGCTTCTGCCTTTATAATTAACTTATTATGAAAGTATAAATATATATGATAGCCCTGTGATAATTTTATCCTATTTTATTGTTCGTTGGCCTTAGAATAAGTTTTTCTTTTTATGAAATCCACATTCTAGGATTTAAATTGGATTATTTAATTGTTCTTAGATTTTAATGATTTTTTTTTATTTTTTAGTGGTTTCGAATTTGGGATATGGGTTTGGATTTGTTTTCATTTTCATTGATTGAAAGTGAGATTTTAAAAAGGGAATTTTTTTTGAAATTGAGGTGTATACCTAAAATGACTTGAAAAAGGGGTTCTCAGTTTTATCTCAAGTGGTGATTTGAAATTTGTGAATGTTTTTCCTCTTAGTAGAAATGCTAGGTTGGCTTATTGAAAAGTGTATTGAAGGAAATAGGTGGTCTTGGTACTTTTTTTCTTTTCAAAGACTAAGACCCATGCATGGTGGGTGGTTTTGTAATCTCTTGAAAGCTTGGGTGGAGTTTTCCTTGGAATAAAAAAGTGGATTACTTGTACAATGGAACTTGGTAATGAAATGGGGTTTTATTTGTACATCATGTTTGATAAAAATATTAATTAAGGTTTTCATTATTAAATGAACATGATCTTTGGGATTTAGGACAAATGGGTTTTAAAGTGGGATTCTTTTTGTGTTTAAAGTGTATCCTTGTCTTAAAGGGATGTTTTGGTTTTATAAAGTGAAAATGGAGTTCTGTTGACGTATTTGGTTATTTTGGAAAGTGGGTATTCTTTCATTTGGAATTATATATAAATTCAGAACTATTTTAAAAGGAATTTTCTATTATGCATAATCTGAGTGAGGGCCTGTTTGGAACTTGTGATGTGATGTTTATTTTCCCCTATTGAAACCAATTGTTTTAGATGATGTTTATGTTGTTCATGTGATTGATGGGTGTGCTATTGGTATCTTATTATTTTTCTTTTGAATTCCCTTGGTGATAAATTATAGATTTAATAATTAATTGATTAATTGAAACCCTCATGATCCCTGTGGGGTGCATGGAGGATATTGGTGTTGGGATTGAGGCTACCCATGGGGTGTACCGTGTTCATAAACATGGGTACAGGTTGTAAAACATTAAAATGGTGGAACTAAAGTTTTTAAACCAATTATTATTATATATAACTTATTAACATGGTTTTAGTAAAGGAAACTATGTGAATTGAGTTTAGGTGACATCAAGCCAATTTTATCCTTAGCTATAAACCCATTTATGTGTAAAAAGACCATGAAATATTCAGAAATGAATGTAAAAGTATAACATTTTTATTTCATGATCCTTATCCTAATTTTGATAGATTCTTTTAATATCAGATATATAATAGAGAAAAATAGAATTACTTATTTTATTTCTATTTTATAATTGAAATTTATTCCTTTGGTTGTGATTTGATCAATTTACACTTCATCACTTACTATAATAAATGGGCATTCAAGATAAAATTTCCTTGCCTAAGGCTTTAAAAATAACTTTTAATAGATTACAATATACATAAATTAATTGAAAGCCCTTCCAAATTTCTCTAAATATTTATTAAAACAAAAATGTTTATAACATGTTATTTAATATGGATAAATATAATACATTAATATCTAAAACCCAAACAATAACCCGTAAAATTAAAATTATTCCATTCCATAAATTGTTAACCTTATGAAAACAGTAAGATAAATTAGATAAAATTTACAACTCTAATATTCTAATGATTATATCAAATATTTTTTTAAAAGAAACTGAACTATTATATTAGAGCAATATCAATCAGTTATAAGTTCATATACTAGAAAATTATATACCCTAATCATATACTCCCTAAAATATGCTAATTGTGTCTATAAAAATATAGAGTCCAAATAAATCCATAATAAAATCATATATTCTTCCATAAATTACCACAATCTTCGTTCCAAAAATTATTTTTAAATTAATCATATAATATTCCCAATATAGTTAGCATATTAAATAATAAGAATAATCACTTAGTCAACAAATCACATTAAAATACCATGGTAAACTATATGATAAAAATATATTACAAAAACATAACAACTCTTTTATCCCAATCTAAAATATTTTCCTCAAAATCTGTGATTATGTTAACCCTTAAGATTTATAATAACATTAAAAATATGACCTTAATTTTAAAATAATTATTCCTTAAATAATCTTTTCACAAAAATATATACTAAAACAAAGTGTTTTTTCTAATAAATTTCTCTCAATATATCTTTAATCATTATAAAATCCTATCACAAAAAACCACATAATTGGTATCTATTCCTTTAAACTTATGATCAACCGTAGACTAATAAACCCAAGATACTTTAGGTTTATTCCAAATAACTATGGAATATTACCAGTTTCTATATGATATATTATCTCATTCATCATAACGGTTCATAAATAAAAATTGAATTAATTGAAGAATACCCCCCCATGAGTTTCAAAATAGTTTTACAATAATGTCCCATTCATTGCGAAATAGATAGATGTATGATATATAATTGACTATATTTTGTGGGGCTTATTTCCCTTATATGCATCTATGCCAAATCTATATCCTCATATAATATCAAGATATTGATGTATTTATAAGAAAAACACATAATCTATACCTTACTAAATATATATATGATATTATTATATAATTATACATATCATTAAATTCTTTCAATGGGTTGTGTCCCTTAATCTAGTTCATGAGGATTCCACTAAGATTTCTCTGATAATTACTATTATAATCTTGAATCCAGTAACCCAGAGTTAGTGGTTAATTTATTTAGTTGCTACTAGATACCCGATATCACATCTAAAAGTTAATATATTTTTTATTAACCTTTATTAACTAATTACAAATATGATTCTCATTTACATTGGTAATGAAATATATGGACACCATGAAAGTAAAAGTTTGTTATCCTTGAAATCATTCTACTATTGCTTCTTTATATGCTGGGGGAAGGGAATAAATAAAAAGTGATCTTATATGATTATAAAGGGTTACATGAAATGGAATATATCATGAGTTAATAAGTCACTATCAATACTTCAAGGTAAATAACTTAAAATACACGACATTTAATCAACCATTTTAGCATGAAATGCATCCATGGATTAGATAAATATAGTAATATCATGGATAATATAAATGAATTATAAATAAATTAAATTCCTAATTTTGTACTTCGTAATCTTATACATCATGATATATTAACCATTAAGGCCTTATTTCATTATAGTTTAATTGATACGTAGGCATACTATGAAAACTAGTTAGATATGTTTGGAAAGCTGGTTTTTCTAATGAGACCTGCTGATGCATCACATGTCTATCTATAATCAGACCCATAATTCAATGCATGTAAAAAAATAAATTATAAATTGAATTGTAAATTTAATTCAAAAATTATATTCTTTATTATTATATATATATATAGTAAAAAATATGAAAAATAATGATTTTACAATTCAATCAAATTATATTTATAGTAAAAAACCATATGTAGTATAAGAAAAAATAACATCAAAGATACATAGAATTTAGAAGTTTGAAATAAATATAATTTATAATTTAAAATGATCAAATAATGTGAATTTTTCAAGAGAAAATTAATGTAAAATAAACTAATAAGAGATAAAATATGACTACAAGTTCATCAAAATATATGTTTTGTAATAAAATTATATCCTTTGAAGAAATAAAAAAAAATGGAATCAAACAATTAAAATAAAATTTCATTAAATACAATTCATTTTAATCCGATTGAAGACATGTACAAGAAGATAAATTTCAGAAAATAGTTATGAAGATAGGTATATCCATTAACTCCATATAGGTTAGAAAATATTCCTATTCATATTTTTTTAAAGAAAGGTGAAAATAAATAATTTCTTATAAAACATTAGTAATATTCCAAAAAAATAATTTAATAAAAAAATATAAAATAAAATTCCTTAATATAACATGTCTGTAAATACAATTTTACTTTTCAAGAAAACTATTAAAAATGTGGATTTGGAAGGAAAATTTACAAGTCTAAAAAGAGAAATGAGGTTTAATTTTTTCATAAGAATTTAATTGATTGATTTAGGTTCCAATGTGAAGAAAAATGTGGAATTAAACTAGGTAAATCCATAAATATTTAAAGGATAATAAAATAGATTATGTTTATGTATGATAGATTAAAATATTACTTTAATAAAAAATATAACCAATCCCAAAAAAAATGAGATTGCAAAATAAATTCTTATCACTTTGGTACTTTTATATTTAAAATACATGATAGAGTTAACACAAATTAAAACATTAATCATCATGAATAAATATATATTGATGATAAATACATCAACTGGTAGTATATGCACCAAATAAAGTTAATATACTGATAAAAAAAATATGACTTAATGGAGTGTAAATTGAGATAGAATCCCTCACAAATATCATACCATTAAAGTGGGAGTGAAAAAAGTAATTACTTGTGAAAAATGTAAATAAAAACAATATAATTAGAAATACATAATATTTAAATGAAATATTACTTCTTATATAATCTTTACATAACATAATTGATGAATAAGTGATATAACCCAACAAATGACAATTGAGATAAGAATTCTATTACCTTAACTTCTATATTCCTCATAAGTGGTTTTAACATCATTTATAATAAATATAGATTTATTATATTTATAAAATTGTACCATATAGATATATACAGTGTCATATATGATCTATTTATACCATCTTATCCATTTTTTAATAATATTTTATTACTATCATTATTTCCGGTGATAAATGTTTCATTTTTTATGAGAATTTTGTTTTGGTACTTATATCACTTGTATATTAAATATATTTAAAGAATATATTTAATTTTAATAATTATATTAATATAATATATATAACTCCATTTTATATATTTATATTACTCTATAAAATGTACATATAAAAGAATGAATTACTCCTTTTATGGAGACTGTAGGCGGTACGTATTCATGAATGCTATTTTCACAGATCGATGGATGAAAATAAAGAAAGTTAATTAATAATTCACATATAAAGATTCAATATAATATAATATATATCAAACATATTCATAAATATATCCTTATTAATATCTATGTCAATAAAAAAATGAGAAATTAATCACATCTCTTCTTAGAGGTGGTATTCCATTAGTATGCACGAATAATTTCATCATTTTGAATCGATTTGGAAGGTAATAAAAAAATAATGTATCATATTAAAAAAGAAAATATTATTTCATAAATATAATATATAATAATTAGTTTCATATTTATAACCATATTTGTTAAATAGTGATTAAAAACCAAAGTCGTCTCTATGTGGAGATGATATGTTGTACGTACACACAAGTGATGTTTTCACCTTCCATAGAATGGAAGTAAGGTATAAGATTGTTGTAAAATAATCGTAATATAAAAAAATTATATTTATGATACTATATTTATTATTTGATTATGGTTAATAAATATTTATAGGATGTATAATAAGAAATAAATCTGAAATATTCGATAAAGATGATTTACACTTCTTTGGGAGACTACCTTCAGATTTAATTTTAAGGATCAATGGAATAATATTTTAAGAAGATCAAAAATATAATTAATATATAAAAGTAAATAATATATATTTTAGGTTTATTTTGTGATATATATCTCAATATGGGTTAAATAAAAGAGATAAGGAATTTCCTTATATAAGTGGGGGGGGTTGTATTTTTCCAAAATATTAAAATATAATAAAGTGAAATTTATATAAAAATGGCTGGAAAATGAAATTTATTCTAATATAAAAAATGTAAAGTCCTAATATAATCCTAATATACTTTTTAGAATAGTTTAGATGTCATTTTAACCCATGGATTTTTGATTAACCTCTTCAATAACCATTTTCAACCTAAACTATGATAAATACTATTTCAATATTAATAGTTTATAATTTTACTTAAAAGGTGAAAATTTTATCTTAAATGGTCATGAGTAGAATATTTATACCATATATTATCCCATTATCCTATATCAAGACTATTATGAGTTATAAATAATTTAACAAAATTTTATTTTCAAAAATAACAGTAATGTAATTTGGACACTATTAATTAAATTTGACTTTAAAGGCATGAATTTATATATTTCATTCAAATATAAAATTTTAAAACATTTATAATTTGTTATTTTTTTTCAAAAGACCCATTGTAACTCAATAATTCATTCAAATAAAATTAATTTTATTTTTATTAATATCATTTAATTAATTTTTCTACTACTTTAATTAGCCCTATGTTAGTATTGTATAAGAATTTATGGTAATTGTTTTATCATTAAAAATTAAAAATTAATTACCATGATAAAAAATTAATTAGTATTTAAAATTTATATTTTCAATAAAACATATGTTGGTTTTATCCTTTTCAAAAAATATTAGTGATATTAAAATCATGAAAGGGTCATTTTTTACTTTATATTTTACTAAAATATTATAAATTACAAAATAAATGTTATATATAAAAAATGACATATTTTACAATATTAGTTTATTACTAATGAAATAAAATCATCCTATGAAATAATTGTATGTGTTTTTAGTAATTTTTCTCCCTATTAAATAAGTTTTAACACGAATTAACCAATTTTACCTTTACAATGATAATAAAAATTTAATATGAGTACTATTCATAATGACAAAAAAACGAAAAATTTGAACTTCATGACTAAAAATATTTTATGATTTTTTCACGATTCAATCTCTAGAAGTGGAAGATATCAAATTTAATATAAATCCATAAAAACAATAAAAAACATTTTTAGGAAAATTCGTTTTGATGCCTAAAAATTTACTTATTCCAAAATCATGAAATTGATTATTGAAATTGAATTAATTATTATTAACAAATTTAATAATATTTCACTTTATAAAAAAATCCAAAATGTAATGGTACTTTAAAAATACTCTATTTAGTGAATAGAAATGATAGTATGAAGAAAATAAGTATTTTTCACAATTCATTGAAAAATCAATCATTTAAAAGAAATCCCAAAATTTCACCCTAAGTTAATATTGTTATGATAATATGAAAAATTATGGTCATTTTAGAAAATAAATCTTATAAAATTGTTAGAAATATATTATAATTTCAATGCAGAAAATGTAATAAAATCATTTTAGAGGAAAATGAATTTTTAAAGCATAAGATGATTGCACTAAAAATTGAGTGATTATTCCCAAAGTATTAATCAATAATTATGAATTTATTCATACCATTATATATAAATATATATATTTCATAACTTGGTTTCCATAATCATACCCTTTAATTCAATGGCTATGTCACATTTATACAATAATATTTTTATATCATATATCAATTCACATATAGAATGGTGTTATGTGTTGATTAAGCAATCATGATTATTATTATTCAAAACTAAAATTTTAGTGTTTTTAAAACAATTTTTAGCTCTTAATAACTACTCTAATCCATCTTGAATTATATATTAATGTCTTCATCCTAAGAAAAATATCCTTTATATTCCATACAACCAATGTTGGGATTAATAGAAAACCCTCTCTATGATATTTGGTACTAAAATTGGGACCTAATTCACATAGGGGTTTTATTTTCCCTTAAAAGGTAGACTACCTCATACGTTTGGTCCCCAAATTATAAGTTTAAACTATATAAACCCTTATCCAATATATTATTTGTCAAAAATGATCATTTCATTCAAATCAGGTGTTTCTTTGTTCTTACAACATAAATTATCTCTTTGGTTCATCGAAGTTGTAATAACTAAAAAATAGTCTTTATTCATAATTCCTTTATAACCTTAAACCATATCCATCATTGGTTTAAATCGTAAAACCTGAATTATAAGTGAAATATATTTAAAACATGTTATGATGAAAACTGGTAAAGGGAATCCAAAGAAAAATTATAGCCCCATCTCAAATCCATCCCCCCACTTTTAAGAATTTAATTTTTTTAGTAAAATGGGGGAAGAAGAAACATGGATATCCCACTATATATCTTGCAGAAAAGATGAGTCATGATCATTGGTTGCACTAGTCTAGGAAAATGTTAGAACAATGAAATATTATATCTCTGAACATTTTTTGTGTATTCCAAACATGATATTGTAATTTTTAGGGAACTATAACCTTCTTATAAATCCCCTTTCATTTATAATAATCATTTATTTCATACATATTTTAATCCATTTAAATATCCATAGATATCAATAGAGATCATATTCAACCCCAAGGAACAGATCCATTTGACAATGCATACGTACCCCCAATATGGATCAATATACGGGAATTTGATATAGATTTTTATCAGTGGCATATGTGTCCTAAGGGGTGAATCTTCTAATTTACATATTATCTTACACTATTAAGTGTAACCTATAACTCATATGCATTCAATAGTAATCCCTGATATATGTACCCCATCTCATCACCCCTCATTCAAAATTATTCTCTTATGATTTACATAACATATAATACAATTATTTATGGAGATTAAATACCCTCAATGTTACACACTTTTGAATCATTCTCACTTTCATGTGGGTATTTTAAATATTATCCTTTGACCATTATGAATGTTTCTTGTTTCAGAATCCAAAACCATGTGACACAATGGACAGAGTTTCAGGACAATTAACTGAATACTCTCCCAGTATTACAGTAGACCATGCTACTAATGATACTCTATCCATATTGGGGTTTTCTTTTAACTTTCCATGAAGACTACTGTATTCATTTAGTCAAAGCAGTTTGACCTAAAATATCTATATCTCATAGCCCATGTACTAAAAGAATACATCCTTTTAATTGCACTCTTCATTAAAAAATTCCATATTGTATCCACCCATAGAGATCATACAATCATTCCCTAGAACAGTATCAGAGGGAACATTTCCATCACCAACCTACCAAAATTGAATAATAAATTTTTAGAGAACACGTAGATACAGAAATTTTACCATTATTGATAATGATTGTCACTATGATTAGGATCATTTTTAGAAATTGTCTTTACCAATTTTCATCAGCTTCTCCCTGCCCATTTTTCTACAAAAAATTGCATAACCTTTTGATTGGTCACTGATATTTGGGAAAAAACATGGGAATATTGGCCAAACTTTCTTGCCCAAAACCTACACGAGAAAAGAAACAAAAACCACACCATGTTGGAGACTCAAAAAGGTTGGATTGGAAAAAAATTATAATCTTATATAAATTGACACACATATTACATGATTTAGAAAAATTCAGGGGGAGGGAATCCCTTCGTTCTTCACAGCCTTAAGACCTTCCTTCTCACCCTTTTCAAATCCCAAATTTATCTCCCTATTTTTCCACCATTGACCACAGCCCGAAAGTCCCCGATTTTCAGGGAGGTTTCCCTAACCCTTAATTATCTCCCTCAGAATTCAACGAAACCTCAGGTTGCTTAAATATGAATTTGTTGGTATGCTTCAGGCATTGTAATCCCTCAGTTGATGATTTTTACAGATTCTTATTCGCTTCATGGGGGTTAGAAGACAGAGTGGTTGTGGGGATCCTTGACAAGCGACACATGATGATTCATTTCTCGTCGGAGGAAGACTTGATCTTAGCATGGTTCAGATCTCCTCATGTATGAAACAAATCTCGATTCTACCTTGATCGTTTGTCCTATGATTTCTATATGAAATGTGATAACCCATCTGCGGTAGTGTGGGTTAGTCTTCCTGAACTCTACCTCCCCTTCCAAAATCAAGTTATAATCCATATAATTGGTAATATAATTGGCTGATTCATGCGTTCGGATAGAAGAACTGAATCTGTGTGTCACCCCATCTCCCCCCGCATTTGTGTTGAGGTGGATATTTCTAAACCTCCTATTGTCTGTATATGGATCACCGTGGGGGAGGAATTTTGGTGTAAACAACCCATGGGTTTTGAATCTTGGATAGATTTATGCGATTCATGTCGTTTCTTGGGCCATTTATCCACTACTTTCTCGAAGAGTTGCTCGACTCACCCTGGGGTGCTGAGGGATGTTACAAAAAATGGGTCTGTATTTCCCTCATTTCTCGCAGTTAACAATCTGGGTTCTAAGGAATCATAGAAGAATTGTCATCTCTAGATAGAAAAAGGACATGAATATCCAAAGGTCACTAATATCTTTAACACCTTGAAGAATGGTTTGGGTGTCAACCATCAAGCATGACCGGTTCTGGAAGGATACAACCATCCTTTGGTTTCTCCTTCATTTATGGAAACTGTAAATAATGGAGGTTTTCTCCCTGCATAGGATGGTTCCTCGAGTTCCAGTCTCAAGATGGTTGATGTGCATCCAGTGTCAAGGCCCCCAACTGGTGTTGGGACGGACCAAAATACTTTATTCCCTCAGAAGATAGGATCAATGGAACAGAATGATGTTCCAGTTTTTTATGATCACACCCTAGACTATGTAGGTTTGGCTGTGGTGGAAAGTAAGGGAGGCGCTATAGGTATCAGGGAGGCAAAAGATTCCGGGGATAGAGAAAATTCAGTGACCATGTGAAAACCAAAAAATGATCAAAAAACCTTCAGTCTTGTTAACTGTTTTGAAGGCCTGATGGAGGAAGGTCCTGTTCAGGACCAGGGAACTGACATGATGTCCAATGGAGGTATGAAGGATGACCTCCTGGTTCAGGCCTTGGTGACTACTCCAGATGTGGGTGCACCATTGGCAATGAAGTATCCCTTGGGTGTTCAAGCTATCTCAGAGGGTGAGAATGAAGTTGAGGACTCCAGTCATTTTTATTTTAGCAGTGAGGAGGGAGTGATAATTGGAGGTCTCTATATCCCAAGGAAGAAGAAGGGTCGGAAGGGCCACCGTGACTTGGGGATCTGTATTGTGACAAAAGTGAAAGGATCTAAAGGAAGGAAGGACTACTCCCTTCTACCTAAGCTGATTCAAATAAGTGCAGCTAGTAAGGAAAAATAAAAGGACTGTAAGCCAAAACCTCAAGATCTACAATGTTCTGGCACAAGAATTGGAAAGGTAAAAGCTAAGTGTGGAGACATCCAAGGGGAGGGTTGTGCAACAGGAAAGAAAGAAGGAGAGAAGACACAATATCTTGACTTAATTCTTCATTTTAATTATGAAATGCATGAAAAGAATATTAAACATAATGCCTCAAGGTAGGAGTTCGAAATAATCCTAGAAATAGAGGTTAAAATAGTTGTTAGTAAGGAACCAAGGGACGTGATCAACCACCAAGATTTTATTTTGGAAAGAGGTTTCAATGCACGAAAGATCAATGTAGAGGAATATATCAAGACTTAGAACTAGCTAGCTACCCATTTTGAAGACTTAATCCAAAATGATCTGAGCATAATGCTTGAAGCAATTAAATGTTGATTATACCAGATATGCAGTTCTAACAATCTTAGTCTTGTTTTCAACAATTTTCGGTTATCCTTTAGTGTTGGGAAATCTTCGGATTTGATTGTACCTGTGTGGTTTCTCACTTTGCTAGAAAAGTTTTTTAATAAAAATTTAATTGTTAGGTTTATTAGGTTAAAAACTCAAAATTAATTGACTAAAAAAGTTATAGGTTACTTTTTACTATGATTTTAAGAAATAATTATTTAGAAAAAGTTAGTATGATAGCATAAAATACTCAAATATTTTGTAGTCTACAATATTACCCCAAAATAGTCAGGTTGTGCTAACTAGGTCTCTTGATCATGTAAGAAAAAATTTCATTCATCCAACACATCAAGGTACAAGATCCTATTTTGTGCATTGGAATCCTTATAATGAATTTAAAAATTTTAACATCATCATTTTGAGTCAAATCATTCACCTGAAGAGACTAACTCCTGTATTACAGTGCCAGAAGTCATGTATATACCAACCTGTGAGCCACACACATGAGGAAATATAATTGAACCAAGTGTTTAGAAACCATGATTTCCCTTCCATTTTAATGTTTGAGTGAATCTAGGTTATTTTTATATTATCAATTAAATGTTTTATAAGTAAAAATCAACAAAAAATAAAAGTTTAAGGAAAATAATAGAAATTTTATAACTAAGGGAGAAAAAAATGTGTTACTATTGGAAAAAGGAGAGAATTCCATAATTTGAAGCCTCTATCTTGTATTTTTCAAAAAGGAGAGAGTGAATTCCATAAGTAATGTTATAAAGATAAATAAATGTTCTTAGTTGATAACTGAAATCGGATGACTTAATAATCAATTTTATCCAACCTAATAGTTTCAAACTCTACTTGAGAAAGTAGTTCCTTGTCATTTATAGAAACATAATTCATCACTCTCCTCACTAACTCATCTCGTCTCTGATAATTATCAATGAATTTTCTACTTTATCCAATTGTATTTTGATTATTTTTAATATCTTTTTGCACTTGTTTATCTGATTACCTTTCTTCTATAATGTGTTGTTTACACATTTCCATCATTTCAACTTATTGATTGGAATCCTAGATTATAGTATACTTTAGGTTTTCAGTATATACTGATGAGTATACAACAATGATAATAAGTATTAATTCATGTTCATGCTCCCATGATTAAATAATATCATTAATTTTATCTTCGATCACCCACTAATCAAACCCAACATTTCCTTGATTTGTGAAGAAGTGATGAAGCCTGGGTAGTTTCACTGATAATTCATATAGAGGAGTTTTAGAAATGAGATTCATAATAATATTCAACATGGGCCTATTTTTAATTTAATGAGCATTGAAAATATCTTAATTGAACTCATAGTCACTCACTAAAGGAGGAATATATTTTGGGACAGGATCATCTAGAGAAGGTATAACCTCAACATTTCCTAGTAGAACCAGCATTGAACTAGCTTTTTCTTACACTGTCATCATTACTTTGAATCATTGATAGGATTGTGAATTGGGATTATTCAACATAGAAAAAATCTTGTGAAATATAATATGCAAGACACATTATCTAATGAATATAATAGTGTATCATGTTCGATAGGTATGAACCATCAACACTTTCAAGTAGAGGATTGCATTATATACCACCAAATATTAACTAAGTGTTATAATAAGTGTTTATTTTATAAAAATAAAATCTTGAGATGGATCCTACAATTCATATAGATCACATTGTATTATTGAATTATTAATATCATAGGGAATGGCCACCAAATGAATTTTAGTTATCATGTTCCATGGGTAGTTGCTGATCTCATAGAAACATACCTCCCAAAAAATATTCTAAATCTAGTAAACTGAAGTCCGGAATAAATGACTATAATTTCATTATTAATAATATCCTTTATTGGACATGGTGAACATCAAAAAAGACAATATATCTCTATTTAAGGACATTTTTTCCTTCAAATCCTCACTACCTTCTACTTTTATAGGCACCACTTCCATATAGGCCCCACCTAAGGGTCAAGGATCACTTGTTATTAAGAATATAGTTCCATATTGTTTTTAATACCTATGATATTTTACACTAAAAATGGATGTACAAGAATTTTGTCCATGGATTTCACATTTCCACCCACTGTCATCAAGTGAATAGTAGCAACAACATATATATTTAGGTGAGGGTTTGGTTAAAATTTCATTTGGAACTCAATAGTAACCATACCCATGAATGTCCCTCCAAGAGGATTGGGGGTCCCATGATTTCAAATATATGATATTTTATGCTAGTATGACCTCATACAATCCTAATAAAAATTCAAAGAGTTATCATGGAGATATGAGAAGTGAAGTAAAAATTGAAAAGGAAGTGATGATTATTGAACTGATACTCACTCATCCACCCAGAAACAATATAGGACAATAATTTAATTTCTACATTTCAGCTTCTAATACTATTTAGGGATAGATTTGTATTTGGGAACACTATTGTTGGAATTTATGTTTTTAGAGAAATAGAGGATAATTGTTTACATTGTTCTTATATTTTAAAATAATCTACATCCTCAACTCTTACACCTGGATCATCCTTGACAACAATAAACAAACTTAAACATCAATACTCTAGAGAAGGAATATGTAAACGATTTCTCTAATCTTTTTGATAGAGTCAATAAAATGGTTAATTAATGGGATAATATCACATATATAAAGCATATGAAAATATTTGACATTGGATTTATGTCTTATGGAGTACATTGGATAGTTACATATTTTTTGGTCGAACCCCAACATGGGCCTTAGCATCACAACCATTCATCATGAAAAGTGGACATTGAATTTTTTATAGTAAATTATATCCACATTTTCATCATGAAGTGAATTAAATTTAATAAAATGATCTTCTCAAAAATATGTTTATATTCATAGATATGAGCTTGATAACTATAAGATATTTTTTCCTCCTTTGAAAAAAATGTTTATGCCTCATTTGATGAAAGGGATCCCTCTAGGAGTCTCATTCTCTCCAAGCCAAAGGGAAGGTTTCATCAATTAGAATATATTGGTGAGGATTCCCCTTTTTTGGAGATCCACTAAAATTATCTAGGGGGTTCATCTGTATAATTTCTTTATTTCCTTGGAATAAGTATAGGCAATATAAAATAATAAATAAATAAATAAATAATAATTACTTGTCCAAATCCCCCTCTAGGATTATTCCCCACTACCGGATGATCTACCTCTCTAGGTGTCTTCAATAATGTATTCTTCTACACTATTATTGACCTATCCCTTAGTTTTAGTTCTTTTTCTTTTTACTAAGACATTTATACTAGTTATTCCTTCAATTTGGGCATAAGAGTATATAGTTTCCAATTGAGATAACATCATATCCACTCATATGAATAATAAACCAGAAGAATGGTGTTGAAATCTTCATGTAGAAGGAAATAAGTAATAATTATCTCTACCCAAATGGGTATTAGCTAATATTGGAGGGAAATATTGAGGATCCCTTATTATCTCATTCTATGAGGAGGAGCATGGAATCACATATCTACATTATGAAATCTATGAGAAAATATATATGAATCCTAGCAATTATAAGTAAAATCTATATCAATTATCTTATATAGGACACTATCTCTCAAGGATAACATATATTACTTATTTTCATGGGTTCCAGATGCATTATATATAATAAAACTAACAGTGGTATGATATGGCCTGATTTAAAGTTGTTCATATTATTTCTACATTGAAATGGTAGATTATTTTTTTATCTTATAAGCTTTGACCCCTCCTAAATAGTAATTATAGAAAAAAAAATTTAATATTACCTAGTTGATAAATTGATGGCCTCCTATATTCACCCTGATATAGCCCCGTAGGATTTAAAATGGACCAATAATCGTAAAACAGATGCTCACCATATTATTATGACCAAGAATATATTATAATATTCCCAATATCAATACATTCATTTTATCATATCTTCTAATGCCTAGTTGGGATAAAATTATATACCACCCAACATGGACTCTACCATGAGACTCTCACTAGAAGAAGAAATATGATGAAGATAAGAACATGAAAATATACCAAATGGATGAGTTGATTGACATCCAAAACGTATTTCCCACTGCCTTTTTCATAATTCATTTTTTTCACTCGTGGCCAATATGCTTCTAGTATAATATATGAGATGCGAGATGAGAATTTACATGGTCTTATTACCTTCGGGTCTAGACTAGTGAACATGATGAATTTTACAACATTGGAACTGAATGAGATATCAATAATTGGCCAAGGATCCCTTTAATATATATCCTCTTCCATATTCACCTTCTCTCATGTTTGTGGGGGATTCCTTACTATGTTTTCACATGTAAAGGTAGGCTGAATTGAATTTTATACATGTATCCTAATATTAGATCTCCACTGATAATTCCCATGTCCTAGAGTCTTATCCCAACATATCCATGTATCATGTGAAATATATTATTTATTGAAATCCACTGGATGAAAAATTAAATAAAAATGTGATGGATATAATGGAAATATAATTAGAAAATATAGACTTCCTAAAATAATCCAATTGATGTGATTTCATTCTAATATTTTGTAAAAAACTAGTGCACAAAGAATGTCTAACCCTAGTCCATGGTAAATAAACCACTGGATCAGAAGTCCTAATTGGATTCCCAACCTAACTTATGGTATTCCGTTGACCTATTTATAATCTATACATAGTTGTGAGTTTCCAAAAGTAGTGCATATATCTCTCTATAAAAATTTAATGGGTAATGCAATGGAGTGTACCCATTGGAGTAGTTTGGTCCTCAAGTCAGGTGAACTTTCACAATAACATTCACCAAAAGAATTTACATATGGTTAATAATATAGATTATTAACAAAATTATATATCATGATTCTAGGATGAGTGAATCTTTTAGGAATCTATACCTGTAAATTTATAGAATTCCCAAAACTGGCAATGTTTAATGGGAATGACCCAACTAAATTGATAGGATGATATAGTGTAGGAAAATGAGTTTATATGGATAGGAATAAATGATGTTAGTTATTTTAGGTCAGTTTGAATTAGCATATATAAAAACCTGTTCATGGGTGATATTATATAAAAGGGGAAAGTGGATTCAAATTCATCAAAAATAAGAAATTTTCGAAGTTATATTATACTAATTACTCAAAATACAAAAATTAATTATCTTGGAAGGTTGAACAAATGACCTAAAAATTTGACCATACACTCAAGAATTATACCTAACAAGCGACATGGAATCGAGAGAACTATGTGATGATCACATAAAAGTGATTTATAACTAATGAGGTGTGAAACAAAAAATGTATTGGATAGTACAAATAGAATTCATTATTGACATAGTGTAGGATTTGATTTCACAATGGTATTTCAATTATCCACAGAAGCTTATGATCTCGCATTTGATGAAAATGGAGAATGAAGGGGCCCAATTCACACATATACACGGTACTACCTGATAGTGGATTGCATGTAATATACATGGTATTTTATAGTTCCTTAGAATCAGATACTTATCATCATAAATAAACAAAATTATGATGGTGGAAGTGGGTGAGTTTGTGAATATAAAAAAATCAAAACAAAAGAAATTGGAGAAAGTTACAATGAATGTAAAATATAGGGACAATTTTTATATAGAGTAATAAGGAAAAAACCTGAGAAATTAATTTAGGGTGATTTGGCACCTGTGAGAATGATTTCATTTGTTTGAGATTGTGAGGTTGATCCCATGAAGTGGATCCTAAATAGTAGAGACTTGAAGACATGAATAGGTAAGGCCCGGCCTTATAGTGTTAGAGAATTTGATTTAGAATTTATTAATTGTTCGACCTTGCATCTACTAGGCTGTCATTTTATGATTATATATGAGGTGAAATTATAGTGAAATACAACTATATACTCTGATCATTACCTTATCTCACTATGTATTTGACTTCTTGATGACCCTATCCACATGGAAGAAGAGAAGTAGATTTCACAATGCCATGATATCCTTTTTTGCAACCCATTAACCATTACAAAAATATTTTAAGTACATATGGAACCTCCTCATTTCCACCCATTTTGATAACTAGGTATATTAGGGAGGTCTAGAAAACCCCACTCATTATATAAAAGAAATACTCACACAAGGAGAGTGCTAGACATAGTTAACATCTAATTCCATCTACTTCAAAAAACTCCCCTTGAAAATGAATATCTAAACAAATATGGTAACCCTCACCATGGTAAAAAAGGGAAGAGAAATTAAAGAGAAGAAAAAACAAGCCTACTAGAAAACCTCATAGGAACCAGTCCTATAGACTAACCTTGTAGAGGCATGTCCATGAGAATGAGTTCATGGGGAGGATCCTAGGAGGTCACGTCATGGAGACCGATCCATGAAGTTGATCATGTGTACTAAAATCACAAAGGATAATCTTTTGAGGCAACCATATAAGTATAATAAAACCTCCCAAATAATGAAATAACCTTCTGAAGGCTATCTCTATGACCCGTCCAAAAGAAATCATGTCTGTGAATTTAACAACTCATGTCCTAGACCACAAACTCTTCTTTTTTAAATTGGTTATCCCACATAGGCAACTAACCACATTAACAAAAAATCCTTTTGAAATAGAAATTTTTTTCCTAAATTTTCCATTTAGGTGATGATAATTTGATGGGCCTATCTAGATTTATTCCACAATTTTCATAACCAAAAATGGAAAAGTCAGGACCACTTTCAAAGTCATCCAAACCATATGATCTGAGAATGTACATCAACACAGAACACTTAAATTAATCATTGCCTTGATAAAAGGAATCGCAAGATTTTCCTCCCTAACTGATAGGGTCCATAGATAATAATCAATTATTCATTCCCTTAATAAGGAGGGTCCATAATGTGGGGACATCTGTGAGACTATTCCTAGATCATAGAGTCCTTATTATGCTATCCTAAGTTTGAAAATGATTAGTATTAGATCTTAATGGAATCTTCATTAAATTTATTGGAGAATAAATCCAATGATGGAATTATACCTACATCTACCCTTCCCATCCTATGATTGGGAGTGAGTATTATTTATCTATCATTGTTTACCAATAAATGAGAAGGTGGGATAGTGGGAATCATACTATGAGTAACCCCTAACACTCCATGCCCCCCCTTAAGTCAACTATGTTGTTTGGAATCTCTTGGAGGACTTGGTGTATAACCCCCTTTCAAATCTATGTGTCCACTCTTAGGTAATGTGCATGATCTTCCATTATGTATTATTTCTCCCTCCGAGTGTTACTCAAGTGGGATTAGAGATATGAGTTGATCATGCCATTGGCATAATAAAATTAATTTTAATTTGGACACCAAATTTTATATGAGATCTAAATTAATCATTTAATCTTTAATGAATTAATTTAAATGGGGTTTTAGTGATATGAACATGGGAATAAACAACACGTAACCTACACTCAGTCATCTATTTTCTTCACCTTTCAGGGTATAAACATCCGTATAGCATGATGGTAAACTAAATGGATGACATCCTTGTCACATTATATAAAACATCATGACAACATGATAACTTCATACTATTGAAACTGTATCGTAGAGTCTTCGAACATGGCCCAAAACATTATAACTCAAACTAAATGGGAATTTATTCTTTTTCAATTGGATATTTAGGAAACATCCTTAATGTTTCAATTAAATCATCGCTATCCTCTCCAATAAACTCTCGTATCTATAATATTGGGAATATTATCCTTATAAAGACACATATATCCCCTCCCATTAAGATATATTCCCCGTGAGGCCTATAATCCTCTATCATTGGTCCATATTCCATTTGAGATTTAATTTTCATTATTTAAGGAAAATACACTATAGAACACCCCATCATTTTGAAATATGCCCAATTAAAGAATGTACCACATAATTGTAGATCTATATTCCATCAAATTGTCTTATAATATCATTCAATAGGTTATATTCCCTATAAAACACAACCATGCCAATCCACATCCCATTCAAGGTCAACTAGAAATGGGTACTTATGTATAAGTCTCACACTAACCATTCATAAACATATTTCACCTAATCATCCTTACCATATAATATTAAACTACATGGACAAGTCCTTATTTCATGAACATAAAAGGTATGAAATTTCAAGTTACATGTTACCAAACTTTGTGGGTAGTGGTGGAATTAATGATGATAATTAGGAATATCTTCTCACATGCTTGATTCCAACACCAAAAATAGTAACTAACTTCCTAGATTATGTAAAAGTCCAGAAAACCTAGATATTCATATTTAATGTAATGTTTCATAAACCAATCAATAAAAATTGATAAATTTATAATACACATATGTTTGAAGGGATGTATGACATGAATCAATCATTTACATATGAGAAACTAGTATCATACTGGTATTTTTGAAGAATTCAAGAATTTTATTTAAATCCATATGAGAGTCTATTGATGGGAAATAATCCCCCCCTAAGAAGGTGTAATGGGATCAACCTCCCATCCACTCAACCAATTCTCATTCCATAGAATCATTAGTAAGAAACCCCATATACGACTTTCCTTTGGAAAGTATATGTACAATGAAATTTATTGTCATAAATATTGTAGACATTGTATGTATCATTTTTTATAAAAAAATTCATTCAAAAACCGAGGTAACAATATCAATAATACATAGTAAAAAATATCATTTTATCTAAGAAAAATAAAGACCATCCTTAACGATGCTGAAATGAAGGTATCAATGTATGTAGGTTCATTTAAAACAATCCTTTGCAATATAAACTACTGTGTATTACTATGAAAAATGAGCCAAATGAATACTAATGGATTTTTTTTATTGAACATCATGTGAAACAAAATTCCCAAAAAGGCCTAATAATGTCATATGAGTAGCATCTATGTCTTGACATGAGACCCTATCATGATAATCATAAAATCTCCCCACAACCAATAATTATCTAAGATCGTGATTAAGTAGGGTTAATATAATGAATAATATTTATGCAGTTAATTATCATGAAACTATCATCTAATATATTTAACTCAAATTAATTAATGATACAAGGATGGTTCCTTTATATAACTTGATACATTTATATTTTTACATAACCATTTTGAATATAATAACAAAAACATGTACAAGAGTACATTATACCATATCCAAATATGAAAGATACTAAGTCCAATTAGGCTTCATTAATAGATAGCTCATATAAATATGTTACATTTCATGTAACAATTTGTGTATCCCTCTGGAGTGATATCATAAATTCCCGAATTAAAAGTTAATGTGAGATAAAATGTGTAAAGAAACTATGTTTCTATAATGGTGAGATTATGATTCTTAATCTATATATTCATGACTTTAAAGTTATAATAAAACCAATGTTCCGATAAATATACAATGTTATGATGATAATAACTAATTCAATTTCAAGCATATAAATTCCTGGAACACAATTCTGATATATAATATTCTCATTTTTAAAATTCTCCATTTATTTCAAACCTTCCATGGAGACCATTTAATTTTACAAAATTCATAAATTAAACTCATAAATCAGTTCCATACATTAAAAATATATCATAAATATTTCCCTTTTATTTATTATATAAAATTAATAATAGTTCATAAAAAAATTTATTTTTTATATTTTAAAATTACTCATCTTAAACATATTCCCAATAATAATTCATATTTAATTTATCTCAAAATACAATTTTAAGAGACAAAATATTTATGTAAATTCAATATCACTTATATTATTTTACTGTTTATTAAATAAATAAATTCAATTGCCCAAGATAATATAATTTTTTTTGTGTTTGAAGAAATATTTTGTAAAGTAGTTCTTTATTTATTGAAATATGTCCCCGATGGGATGGGGTATCTCTTCCCACAATCATTAAAATTTATTGATAAAAATATTATTACTAGATAAAAATATTTTACCAATATTTTATTTCCATATAATTATATATAATTTATTATTTATTAATTCTGAAACCATGTGTATTAGAAAACCATATCTACTTTATTAAAAGTACTCTTGTTTTATTATACTTTTTAACTTATAAAATATGTGATAATGTGAATAATACAAAACCCCTTCTTTATAATATTAATATAATTGATTTATATTAAATAAATCCATACATTTAATTTAGTAAATATATGAACTCTTATTTCATAGTCTATATAAAAACTTCTTATACAATCCAAATATTTTGTATTGTTTTTTGGTCCCTAAATATTTTTATAAAATCATAATGTACTGAAGATATCATATACCTCTCACAAATAAATTAATTTATCTAAAATAAATATCCAATGTGGAATTTACACAAATAATAAGATTATTATAAATACATATATGTAATTTGGTTTCCATTTTCAAACTATACAACAATAAAATCTTTATCATTTCGTTCCAAAGCCTTTAATAGGTCTTAATGGCCATGACATACAGTTGGAACCTCTAATAGATTTTTCAAATATATTATTTTATAAACCATAAAACTTTTATACATTCACAAAACAACCATATCCAAAAACTCATATGTTATCCCACGTTATCCACATTATATTATGGCGATTAGTTAAAATATTTATTTAATTGTTTAATGTTATAATTAACAAAAATTTATCAAATCCTATACACAAAAATGATTTTCTCTTATATCTATTCTCAATGGATACCATAACATCTCTAGGCTATTCAAATACCCAATCATAATTACAATATATATAAAGTCTTAGGTTTCTTCTGTGACATATATCCTAAAAAAGTCACCGGAATCATTATATTTCTCACTTCATACCTACTTATTATCGAAAATTTTAATATTATATATATTTATATTGTCATCATTATTCATGAATTTAAAATAAAATTATGATTGAGAGTAAAACGTCAAGAGAATGAATGAATACATGGAATCCCTCTTGTACTTATTTTGATCATTTGGAAATCATTTATCAATAGAATCATAAGTCGTTTGTACATGAAGGGTTTTCTAAAAAATATAAATTTTTTATAATTTTATGAGAATGATTCTCATGTTTTAAAATCAGAACATGACATTTTCTTCCTTATTATTTGTATTTTTTAACACATATCTAAATTCCATTCTTTCCGATGATTCCATTTTATCTATTCTGAAAACATTTATCATTTGAGAATAGTAATTTTAAAATATTTAACAAATAATTGTATTAAATATGATCCAAATAATACGATAAACCCTTAAATCATATAATTTAATAATATGCGATCCATATTTTATTAATATTTGATTCCTTTATGGAATTTCACTCATTACATTACTATTTATGTATACCATCATGTAAATCAATTCAAAAAAATCCTGGATAATTGAAGATAAAATAACATTATCAAATTATTTGGGCATATAATTTTTAATGATTATAAGTTATGTGTAAACCAAATATAGAATATAATTTAGGTAACTAAGGGTTAGAGTCACCTATATTATTCTTTTATTATAAAATAATATACTTGGTCACCTTATAGTTATGGTCACACTTCTTGAAAGACCATGGTCTTAATAAGTGACCACTTTATAAAGGATATATGTCATAAAACGTTGAAGTATTTTAATAAACACACTATGTACTATATATATATATATATAAATTATTCTTCATCAGATATATTCTTTAAAAGTATGCATGATTATAACAATTTAATTTTTTACCCTATATGCTGAACAAGATAATTATGGTCCAAAAAAGTAACAATACCAATATATAAAACTAATGTTTTTTTAATCAAGTAAAATATATGTTAATCAAATTTATATATATCCAAAAAAAAATATCATGTAAAAGGAACACCAATTAATTTTTTGTAATGATATATATTCATTTGATAAAAATATTTTACTCAAGTGTATTATGTAATTGGTATCCATGTAATCATATTTTATTCAACACTTTAAACTTTGGGTATGGGTAGACCAAGGAAAATTCCCAATACTCAAGTGGGGTATCATTTTAGATAATATTTTAACAACAATATTTATAATCAATTATCATTTTTTATTATTGAATTAAAAAAAAGAAATCAATACTTATTAAATGTAACAAAATAATATGTCATTACTGTCATGTATCTATTATATGGTTAACATGAGTATTTTATGAAGAAATTTTAAAAAATTAAATTAGATAATTGTAAAATTAATTATATACTCAAAATATATTAATGAATATTTTCTAAAACAAGATTTTTTAAATAAATCAACAATTAAAATATTTAGAATTTATATATAGATTTATGTGAACTTCATAAATTAATGATTTAGCAATTTATATTACCGATATGCATTTGTGGATGTTACAAAAAAAAGTAATAATTTCATATTTATATACCAAAATGAAGTCTTCAAATTAAATTATAACCAATTGTTTTAATAAAAAACCTCAAATTTTAATATATAAAAACCTCTAATAAATAATACGTTTTAATATTCCCTTAAATATGAGAAATTTAAATTTTTTATTTCAAATTATATATTTAATGATATATTTTAATACTTTTAAAACCACATTTTATGTAGATTTTATTAATATTTTTTACTAAAATGGTAGTGACCGAGACCTTTTATTGAAAGACTAAAAAATATAACACAATAAATATGGTATGGGATCAGACATCAAAAATAACCCTCATCAATAAAAGTAGTCACATAACTAGATTTTTTCAATTCATAGCTCCAATATTACATTTATTGTCATGAAAAGAATTATAATTTGTTCATCCACATCCATGGCACCAACCTATGTGATGGTGGCCTATACTTCATGTTTTCACTTATTGCTAAAGGCCTTTAATGTAATTATCCCATGAGTTAGTTCTACTATTATACAATTGATCCTTAACCATTTTGGTTTGGTCATCAAGTAAATTAACCTCACTACCTTTCTTCGTGATTTTCTTCCCCTTATCTTATTAGTCTCTGCTTTCTTTTTCACCATTAATATAATCAATCACACTATAAAATATGTGAGTAGTCACAAGTGATTTGAATAATGTTTCATGTGATTCTTGAGCATTGGATTCCAAAACACCCTTATCTAATGGGGAAGAGAACCATAATTATTAATGCATGAGTGAATGGGGATGAATCACCAGGGAGGAAATACCAAGCCCTAAATTAACACCATGAGCCTCAATAACAATTGGGGTAGGTGAGAGTATCATACTAGAATCTTCCCAATGTACCTATGCTTCTTTCATAGTTTTAATATTTATAGGATATTCAATATCAAATTTTTAATTACATTTAAGATCCCTTGACAAATAAAATCTTCTTCACTTAGTTGTTGATTAGCTAAATCGTGTAAACTAGCTTTGTCAATGAAATGATATACCATTTATGTCTCATGTGAACAACCACCCTCTATATGATAGTCATACCTATTTCTTCTTTTTTATGTACTCTTGAGAATTTTCTAATACATATGAGGTTTTAATAAATGAAATAGAGGAAATAGGATTAATATTTTTTTTGAGAGGCATGGAAGCATATAAGACAGGATGTGAGAAAACAATTGAACTATCCACCATCCTCATTATTGAAGGGAAAAGATTATTTGAATTAGTAATCTTCATTAGGGGTTCTAAAGGTTTACCCAGTAGTTGCTAAAACCATATCCTTGTAGAAAGAGAGAGCCTTCTAAATATTTATTTGTTTTAGTGGATTATCATTTGATTGTTGAGTAGTAATATCATCATTAGAGTGGAAATATACCTCTTCCAAAACACTGTCATATGACATGCCCATATATTGACCATATTGGATCACAAAATCATGTCTCACATTAACATTCTGTCCCATACCCTTATCCTATAACTATAGATTTAAAATACTAGCTACTCCTTCCACTTCAGATTCTATAAAAAGTAGTTGGAGAGGAAGTAGAGACCTCAATACTGGAATCATTACAATCCTTTTAAGAGTGCATATCTGTACAACTATAAAAATCATTCCCTTTACATTCAAAAAATAGAACATATGGTCTCCTTGTGAAATTTATTCTTGAAATTTAGAATATATTGAAAACCAATTAAAGTAGAAAATATTTATCATATTTTATTCTTAAATCTGAACTAAAATTAGAATTTTATAGGACCAATATGTAAATGTGTTTTAAACTAAGGTTCCCTTTCCGCAAGAAACACAAAAAATTGCCAAAACATGATTTTTTAATTTCATGATAAATCATTATAAAGGTTCTAATTGGTGATCAAATTTCAAATAAAATCTATTTGAAGAAAAAAATGTAGCTTATACCACAAATATAAATCCAAACATGAGTCCTTGTATTTCATATCTGAAATGGATCAAAAATAGAATACCAATCCTGGATACAAAGTGTACCTGGATTGGGAGAAAATTAACCAAGATTCCCGGTATCTTGTTTCAATTATTCAATGGAAAAGAAGATGTGGTAATAATTATACTCAATGGGAATATATTTCCAGTCTCCAAATCCTTATACAATAGATAAATATTTCTCCAGATCCTTAGTTTTTCATGGTTTTTATCACGAAATAAAAACCAATCTTTCCATAACTGAGAAAACCAATCTTTCCATAACTGAGAATTCACAAATCATGAATCTGTAAATAATCAAATCCCAATTGTCACAAATGTGAGATGAGTTACTTCATTTAAATAATCTTCTAGAAACAAAATCATTGCCTAATATGAATATGTGTTTTGCCTCACCTGATCTAAATACATATGAAAAATAAATAAACACATTTTGATCACGAAAAATTTTATTCAATGGAGAATTAAAATTTTATCCAGTGAGAATATCAATCATTATATCCCTTGTAATGGCCATCATACAATAGCATGTGAGATCACTATTGATGTTGGTAAAGAGAGATCTCCTAATTACCATCATCATTCCTTTTTTATTATAAAAAAATTAAAAAAATTAAATATTAAAATAAATATTTCATATTTATATTGTGCGTAATTTATAATTTTAAGTATAAAAATATCTAAATTTATATATTATTATATTTTATATTCATTTTTCACTCTTCATAAAATTCCATTTATTAAAATAGTAAATAATTTTGTTTATTTTACAAATGGGTTACCATTATAATACTTCCCATGTTATATTATATCATCTTGTTACTATCCTTTTTAGAAGAATTTCCCCATATGGTTTTCTAATGTGACATGGGTATAAATATTATTTTGTCACTATAAAACATTAAGAAAATTAATTTCCATTTCATTATAAATCATTAAAACATTATCATTATTTCTATCATAAATAAAAATATCTGTATTACACCCTCCACAAAATTAAAAAATGTTTGATTTTTTTCTATAATGTGATTATTTTTATATTCAAAATTATCATGCATTGCAATACCACATTTATTGGATTCATGATATAGTCATGATGAAAATTCTATTTCCTAAAACTAGTGTATGATATAATAATGTCTAGGATTCATACTTTTCAAAGATATACTTTATGTATCTAGTGAAATGTTTAAATAAAAATCCCTATAAATCACATTCTATATAATTTTATTGAATTAATATATCAAACTGAAAATACGAATCAAAAATTTGTCTCTGATAAATCTATTGGGTTTTTTGAAGGACACCATCTTTCCATTGTTCATAAACACAATCTTTAGAACCATTTTTTTAAAATAAATAAAATAAGTAATTAATTTGAATATAAAAATTTATTTAGTATTACCCACAATTTTGATAATTTCAAAAAGTCCATTCTCTCATTTTTGAGGGATATCCCTATGTGGAATCCAACAATACTTTATCTTCAATGGTATCAACTAGATGTTTCAATCACTTAAATCATTTTGTAGAAATTTTAAATCCCACTAAATTCTTCTTAAAAACAAGATAAAATGATATAGGGGAATAGAAATGGTGTCATGTATGAAATTTATAACATTCAGATACCATCACCACTGGTTTATCCTCTTTATAGAGGATTGCACATGGATGATTTATGGGGTTTAATAAAAAAAATTATAATTTTTTTTACAATTTTACAATTTCCAGTAATATATCCTAAATAACTCAAACTAAATATTTAATGAATCATATTTCATTATTATGTGTCTAGAAGACATAAGATATTGTAAAATAATATTATTCAATGGTTTTAATGTTTGATATAGAAGCATTTAGTTGATTTATAAATCCAGGTAATTATACATTATTTTGTAGATTAATTTTCTTTTAATTTTCTATGTGAAACAGAATTTTTAATCATTTAGTGATGTGTAATGATAATTTTATTTTTGATTTAGATTACTAGTATTTTAATATTATATTAAAGTAAATTAGATTGAGGTAATATGGGAACCAAGTCATGAATTTCTTGGATAGATAAAACACCTTGGGAAATTGGTAACATTACATGATGTTTGGTTATTTGTATACATGGAAAATTATATTTTTTGAGAAATCTGTATTTTTATTAATAGTATTGGAAATCACACCAGGTTTGATAATAAAATACATGGTTTATAGATAATTCTCCTAATTGAAATCATGGATTTATTAATTTATTTTGAAATCTAGTCACACAATAAAGAATGAAAACAATAAAATGGGTTTTTATGGGAACCTATTAATTTTTAGTGATCAGTTGATATAACTAGTTGGCGAAGAATAATAATGTGAAAATATGGAGAATGAGATCTTGGACTAGGGTCCAAAGATCTAAAACACATGAAATGGTTCACATAAACTGTGTTGTGGTTTCTTTATATTTTTTGGAAAAATTTGGCTACAATAAGAAAATAAATTATTGTTCCAAGATGTGTTTTCAAGGTTTTAGGATATTTAGAAACTAGGATGTTGTTTTGGTGACCACTCTAGGTTATTTCAAAAAATAATTTTTTAAAATGGAAAAAATAATTTTATTTTTTTCCATTATAATTATATATAATAATATTAATAAACATTATATCATGACATTTTTCCATCTAAAATCTAAAATTCTCTTGGGTGATTCTTGTTTTTATGTCATTATTTATTAATAAAAAATTTATGTCATTGAGTAGTGGCATGATCCTTGTGGTAAGAGTTATGTGTAACTTATCATTATAATAAAAGGATTCAGGGTTGAATTGCCACATTATTCTAATTAATTATATCTCTTAAAGTATTTTAATACAATTTAATTATTTTTATTTTGGATATATTTTACATTCATTAATGTTATTAATTTACTGGATATTAAGGTTATAATACTTTTTTCATTACCTTAGTGCATAATTAAATCTATTTTTTTTTGAGTTTTGTATTTTTATTATGATATTAATAATTTATATAAAAATTATATTGATTATTAAATTCATTGAAATTTATAATTGAACTATAATAGATAATATTTCCTAATAAATTAAATATATACTCAAACAATATTGTAATTATATTTTAATATTTTAGATACATTAAAATTGTGGGTGATTGATTTAGTATGATATAAAGTAATGTGTTACCATTATTAATGAAATTAATCATGATTTTATAATAATAGAGATGGATTTTCTATTTATTAGTGAGGATATAAATTTTTTAAAAGTTAAAATAATTATCTTTAATAACATGTGAAATGACATGATTTATTTTTTGTAAGTTTAGTGGTTAAAAACATGGTTTATGTTTTTAACATAAACTACTATTGTATATTTTTGGATAATAATGTTTATATTATTAGAAACTTTTGAGGTTTGGTTCTAGGGAATAGTGTATAAATTTAATGTATTATAATTTTAATATCCTGTGATTCTCTATAATGAGTACTATTCTCATGATGGATATGTTAAATTTAAAAGGAAATTTCAAACATAATTAGTGGTAAAAAAATATTAACTATTTTGGGAAGAAAAAATTGAAACATATTAAAGAATGGAATTCAAATCATGTAGCCTCTATTTTGGTGAATTTTTGATAATTTTTGGGGGTTTATAGAATTTTGTTAGACTTTAATTTTTTGTAGAATAATAATAATATTACTATTTATTAAAATATAATTTTACTACAAATTTTCTATATTAATAAAATTATATAAGGCACCATATTTATAAACACTATCTACATTTTTATATAGAGAGGAGGGTGATTAGGGGTAAATCTTTTATAAATTGTCAAGGAATCAATTATGTGGTATATTAGTCATGAGATACTTCATATCATTTATTTAAATATTTAGGGTGTTAAAATTTCCTTTAATGATGTAAATTTTAAACATTGAATCATGGAATCAATTCTATTTATATTATTCTTCAAATCAATATTAATATTTTGGGATTTGAATTGTGGAAATATAAATATTATATTTTGACTAAACCTGAAGAGATGAATGACATGTCAATATTTTTCTATATTTTTTCATTTCTAAGACCATGATTTCAGGAATAAATATTCCAATATGTTATACCTTGTCTCTTTATGTTTCTAAGGATGCAAATAATATATAAATTAGACCTTTACTTATATTTATGCCATAGATATAGAGTTTAATTACTATTTTCATAACTTCACTATGTAAAATAAATTATATAGAATTATAATATAAACCTCATATCTTTGTACAAATATTGATTAAATGAACCCAATGAGATTATGTTTTTAAAAATACAATGAATGGTTTGAATGTTTTTTTACCGATATGTTTACTAGATATCTTTCCTCTATCTTGATTTGAATCCTCATATTAATTAATTCATATGATAAAATAAATATTTTTTTGACCATACCAGTTACATGAAGCTATTATGATAATATCAAAGAAAATGGAGGACATTCCCTCCATAGAGAATTGAGTGAGTTGAGACATGGGAAAAAAGCATAATAGTGTGTATAAGTAGCTCCAAAATCATCCAATCCTTCATCATATAGCAACTGATCTGCTATATAACATTATATTGGGGCTAGGTTTTAGCTCCACATAGAGAATCTTGATATGTTCTCAACTGTTTATTCAAAATTATTGGTCATTTTTGGTTATGCAAAAATAACCTTATCTAGGGGAAACATAATTGTATCAAAATGATATATTTTTATGTGTCACCATTTAAATAAACTCCATGTTTAATAGAATGTATCAAATGCAATGTTAAACTATATTAAACCATGCTACATAAATAAATTAAAATTAAAAGTAATTAATATGATTACTATAATATAATCAGTGAAATTTATGATATAAATATAGATAAACACATTATGAAATATATAATGAAATTAAAACAAAGGGAATCATGTTCTATGAGTCTTATTTAATGAGTCTGATTTGACTATGATTGGAAAGTAAGTATCATCACATGGATTTTCCCCTGACCAATCTTATCATGAGCTTTAATGTGTATGTTTGAAGGGAAATCATCTAAAAGAGAATCCCAAAAATTTATAAATATATATGAGAACCTAGCTATTTGAATCACCACCTATAATGACCACCATTACTTATCATAACCATAGAACTTATGTAGAGGTATTTAGGGGTTTTATAAGTAGAAGCTAGGATTCTATAAACAAGTAATTATTAATGTGGTATATGTCACATCCCAAACATCGTATTATTTATTATTTTATTGATTGATTTTTTATACTTATCCTCATTTTCTAGGTTAAATACCTTTGATAATCTAATATTTTTATGTTTATGTACGTGGAGTTTGGTTTGTGCAGGGTTTGTGCTAACCCTATTAAAAACAATAGAATAACTAGAATCACTCAGTAGTGTTTATTTTCATTGTTAGATCATAGTTTTAATAACTAAAAGACCAAGAAAATATCTCTCTCGTTGTTTCTAATGAGAGTTACATGGGTTGTTCCTAGTTCGGAAAACCATATGGCCAAACAGTGATAATTTCTATATCTTTTAATATTTTCAATTTCTTAAACTATCCCTCCAAATATTTATCCTCATCACCCTCTCTATCATACGTATTATACGACTATAGCCATGGAGAGGCTAGGGTGTAGCCTCTTACCTTACTCCTTTGATATTTTATATTCGGGTATCCAAATTTTGATGGCTTCACTTTAGGACTACTTTTCTTCTTCCTCACATTTCTATCCTTCCCATTTATAGGGTCCATGTTCAATAAAAACTAGGTATGTAATTTTTCAATGTTTCTTGAAATTATTTATATTAGGGTTTTATGATTTTATCTCAATCTCTTATCCTTCATTATTATAGTGTTTATTTCCTTCTAATCTCATATTATGGTAGTATTTTACATGATTTTGACTTTCCGTGACACACCATGAGATTCAATGTTTTCTACAATACTTTTTCATAAACTGTTTGTAAATTTTTATGAGTATTATTTATTTTTTATAAATTGGCTAAATGATTTATAATTTTTACAAATTATTTATTCATGAGTTTTATTTTATATAGTTTTTTAAAAATTAATGATGTATACTAATTGTTTGAAAAAATCTTGGATATGGTTTTCCATATTTATTTTGTTATTTCTATAACCCTTAAACTAAAAAATGACTATATACAATTTATCAAGATATTGAGATATTAATTTATTTATATAATTAATTGTTTATGTATTGTTAGAGGTTATTTGAAATTTTTATGTGTTATCCTCATCTGATCCAATTTTTTTTTCATATATTTTCTGTTATTTCAAATGTATATTTCTATGTGATGTATGCAATTTTTTCTATAAAACTTTATTTTCTATAAACAAAAAGAGATTAAAAAACAACATTATAGTTCAAAGTGGTGTTCTATATTGGGATTCATAATGAGTTTTATGAAATGAATACTTATGTTCTCTTTGGAAAAAATGGCATTTTCAAGTGACATCAACATAGATATGGGATTAAAATGGATTTTGAAGGTGATGTTTAGTTTAATACTTTATGCACAAGTTTAATCCTATGAAGTTATTAACTAAAAAAAATACACCCAATGTAATCCCTATACTCATCATTGTATATGTTATATTATTAGTTTATGTGATTTTTATGTTCTTATATGTGTTCTATATGTGATTAAAATTGCATTTAATTTGAAGGTATGATTATAATATGTTTTTACAATGTGTTATTTGTGTTTCAAATATCATAAATGATACCTAAAATTTATTCTCTATTATATTTGGTATCCTAGGCGTCTTAGTGAATAATTTAAAGATGATTAATATCTTATAATAATGATACTTACTAAATCCTAATTGGTATAGGATATTCCTTGTCCACAGAGGAAATCCACCAGTGAGGCTATATTGGTATTTCGAGGAGGTAAATATCTAGATATTAATTTATATGATGATAGATAGTTTCTTTTATGTTTGTCTTCTATGATCTCCCAGGCTGATTAGTAATGGAAAAAATATTGTCTACAATATTTTCATTATTTTTTACTACTTTTCATTTCATCAATATTATAGTTTATTATTATTATTATTATTATTATTATTGTTATCTCATGTCTTGTTCTACTGGTCTTTAACTTATAAGCTATCTAACATGATGCTTACCATTTACTATTTCATACCCAATTTTATTATTGTATTATCACTATACATGATCTTTGGTTTAGTTTTTAAAGTTTATAGATTATGTACTCTTATACGATAGTTTTCTTCGTCATTTTTTGATTTTATTAGCATAGTTTTAAAAATGTATTTAGTTATGAGAAGTTTCATGGAAATGTTTTAGTGGGTTATTTAACTTAATTTTTTCCAATTCTTTTTAAGGAGTCTATCGGGTTTTGATGGATGATTTTTAAAAGTATGATATGTTACTTTCCTAAATGTTAAAACCCTATTTTTAGTTAATTAATTTTATAGAAGAATTTATGTATTTTAAATGTAATAAAAGTAATATTTTATTAAAATCAACTATGGTTTTATTCTCACACTATACCTATACAGATCAGTGTATATAAAATAGGTGGATAATTTATATGTTCATGTTTTGTTTCGGGATCACTGGTAAGGTATGCTTCATTAGACGATGGATGATGACCATGTAGCCAGACAAGAATGATTTAGGATATCTCAATTTTAATTTTGTACAATGGATATATCAGCCATGCCATATTTCTCATATGAATGATTTTTCACTTGTTATACTATAATTTAATCTTCATACAAATATTTTTTGGATATATGTTCTATATTTTTTTTATAGGTTGGTAATTTTTCTGTATCCAACATATATTTTTTGTTTTCAATGATCACTAATTTATAGAGAGATCATGATAATTTTTTTGGGTTAATTTTCTATGTATCTTATTATTTAATAAATGAAATAATTTCCATTGTGCATAGTTAGATTACATTTCACTTGTTTCCAGCTTTAGTGGATCAAGATCCATCTACGATCGTGGCCAAAACATTCTTTATTTCCCAATTTAGAAGTTTCTATGACTAGTTTATGATAAAATGGTATAAAATCACCTTTCATTATTTAGGTGTTTTAGGTAGATTAGACTTAGTAATTTCCAAACATTATCGGTAGATTTGGATGAAGTCTTATTATCTATTACTAATTTCTAACCTTGATTTTATGAGGGATATTGGGTTGTAGCGACTCAGGTTTTTGGCCCTGTCAGACTTTGGAATATTTCTACGAATAATTCCAGAGCTAGGCGCGAAGACGACGTGCGATTCCGAGGCCCGGTGTGCCCGGAATTAATTTTATAAAAATATTAAGTATTTTTATACTATGCACGTGGCGGGGGTGTGATATCTCCTAAACGGTAGCTCAGAACGGGAATCTGAGGGCACAGTTGCGTCCGGAACGTGCCGTTTACCCTAGGCGGGGTGTAAACTTTGCGGGCGCGGGCCTGCGGTGAGAAACGCCACCAGGGGCATTTCCGTAAATAAGTGGCAAGTTTGTGTGCGAGCGTCGGCTCAAATAACTTCTGAACGGAGTCTCGGATGGAAAATCTGAGACCGCCGTTGCGTTCAGAACGGCGCGTTTACCCTAGGGGAGACCTTACTTTTGTTCGCATCGGGCGTCGGTTCCGAGGCTGGTTTGGCGCCGGCGGGCGGCTGATATAAATATCAGCGCCCCCCCCCCCCCCTTAATCGTTCTTCGCCGTTCTTCGCCGCCACTCCGCCGAATCGAGCAAACGGAGCGCCCACGAGCTCAGAATTCGACGGCGGACGTTCCAGGAGCGCGCAACGGAAGCTTTGGAGCGCGGATCTGAGGCAGAACGTCGGCGTTTCGCCCGCGAGGTAGGCGGTTTGAGTTTTACAATTCCGGATCCCGTTTTTGTGGTGTTTTTCTCCAAATTTTCATAAGATTTGTATAGTTCGGGTCCCGAGCTTTCCGAAACATGTTTCGGATCTGAATTTGGAGCACCGGGGTGCTCCCGGTGGCTCCCGGAAGTTTTCCGGCGAAAAACCCGGTTTTCCGGCGAGACCCGCGGCGGCCATGGCGGAATCCGGCGTGGCAGGGCGGCGGCGCGGCGGTTTCCGGCGGCGGCGGCGGCGGCGCGGCGGAATCCGGCGGCGGCGCGGTGGTTTCCGGCGACACTGCGGTGGTCCGGCCAGAATGTTCCGGGGGTTCTTTAAACCCCCGTAACTCGCAAACCGTAACTCCGATTTGTGTGCCGTTTGCGGCGACGCGCTCCTTGCGTCGATACGGACCTTTTGAACTCACTTTGAGGGTTTAAAGGTTCGGGATCGTGGCCCGGGAGCTAGAAACGTCGTCTAAAATAATATTATTTTATTATTTTACGACTACGGGTCGTTGTAACTTCTACTCGGAGCATCCGATTGACGTGCCGTCAGTGGCGTTGAGACCCTGATGGTACGAAGGACTTTTTGAGATGGTTTCCGGGTGTTGGGTTTGCGAACGGGGTGCGGGCCCCACGAGGCCGGGTTTTGGCGTTTGCGGGGAAACGCAGCTTTTACACCAGGAGTCCGATTTTGGCGGATGAATAGTCAATCCTGTGTGTTTTTCCGAGAGGATCGCAATGGCGCGATCCGTTCGACGAGTTTCGGAATCCAGGCGTGGGCCCCACCCGAGTCGGCCTTCGGTGAATAGTACCTTTTTCACCGGGTGTCCGTTTTGGGCGAGCGAGTAGTCGATTCCGCTTGTTTTTCCGAGGGGATCGCCGTGGTGTGATCCACTCGATGGGTTTCGGGATCGTTGTGTGGGCCCCGCACGAGCTAGCTACGGTGAATAGTGCCTTTTTCATCGGTGCTCCGTTTCGGGCGAGTAAACAACCTATCCTGCGTGTTTTTCCGCGTGGAACGCGATGATGGCCTCGGTTTTGGCCTAGGAGGTGCGTAGTGTGGCGTTGTGGCGGGTCGCTCGGGTTAGCGACGTTTGGACCAGCAGTGGTTGAGGGTTCTCCCTTGGTTTGTTCCCACGAGGGTTCGTGTCGCATCGCAACCTTCGTATGGGTTTGTGATCCTCTCGATGGGATGTTTAAACTGTTAGAGTTGTAGTATCCCTCCGGTGGGCCCGGAGTGGATCCTCTAGCATCTTTACCCTAGATCGGGTTCTTGGTATCGCTGTGACCGCTTATTCACGGGCGGCGATCCCCTATCTAGCAGGTTAACCCCGTAGGGTTTGTGGCATCATCGGGAATATGATCCCCTACGCGGTGGGTCGTGCACAGTAGGGTTGTGGCATCGTCGTGTGTACGATCCCCTACTCAGCATGATGTTTATAGTAGGGTTGCGGTATCGTTGGTTATACGATCCCCTACTCAGCGCTTCGTGTCGGTAGGGTGGCGGTATCGTTGGTTATACGATCCCCTACTCAGCGCTTGGTGTCGGTAGGGTCGCGGTATCGTTGGTTATGCGATCCCCTACTCAGCGCGTGGTTTCGGTATGGTTGTGGCATCGTCGGTTCGATCCCCTACATCGCGAGTTATACCAGATAGGGTTCCGGTATCGTCGTGACCATCTTTATATGGACGATGATCCTCTATTTGAGTGTGAAGCTTCTGTCGAGTGCAGATCGGGTTGTGGTATCCCCCAGCGGATCCTGGGTGTGATCCCCCATCTGTGAGAACTACGTATGCCAGATCGGGTCGTGGTATCCCCCAGCGGACCCTGGGGGTGATCCCCTATCTGTGAGCTACGTATACCGGAGTGGGTCTTGGTATCCCCTAGCAGACCCTAGCGGCGATCCCCTATCCGAGGAGTTTGGTGGTTATGTTGTTTCAGCGATGTTTCCTCAGTGATGCTATCCGATGAGCGTGGTCTCTCGGGTGAGCGTCTGAGATGTTTGTTTGGGACCCGATGGAGTGTATCTCTCGGATGAGTGTCATCTGGTATGACAGTGTTCGTGGTGTACTCTCCTGGTTGTGGACAGTTGCTGGTGATGAGGTCGGTACCTCTTGTGGCTTTGTGGCGTGAGCTGTGTATATCTGGATTGTTCAAGGTGTATGTATGGGCATACACCTGAGCTGAGCTGACTAGTTGTGTTTAGCCGAGGATGGTAACGAGATGGAGTTTCTCTCTCGTCTGGGTTCCCTCTGGCTGGGTTGAGCGGACTGTTGCCTTTCAGTTGCTCCCTTGGGTTTTGGGTTTTTGGGGTGCCTACTGAGTATGTTTATACTCACCCCTGCACGGGCTTTGCCCGCACATGTTTGTGTCTTGTGCAGACCACAGGCCTTTTGACGGAGTCCCAGGAGGACCCGGAGCAGGCGGAGCTTAGTGAGCGGGTTGACCGGGGTGTTTACCGGAGCTGTGCCGAGGGAGTTTTCCGGCGGGTGTTTGTGGGTGCGTGTGTACAGGTACCTTGGGCTAATGCCTCCCATGTGTGTGATAGCCTACTCGGCGCTGGTCGCCAGCCCCTGGCCTATTGGAGGCGGGCTTGGGGAGTCGCGGCTCGAGCCCCGTTGGGTCGGGTCGTGACAGAGTGGTATCAGAGCAGGTTCCACCTTTGGGATCTCAGAGCGTAGCTGGTCTAGCTGTGAGTTTGGTTTGGGTTGCATAGCGGCAGTGATAGGGTGTTTTGAGTTCGGCTTTCAGGCCAGGGACTCCAGTGTTGGTGCGGCGGCCGACGTATCCATACACCAGGACTCCGATAACCTGCCTTTCGACTCGGGACATTCGTACACTGGTCGCGGGGACATCATGGTACATGCATCATATAGGACTGGGTTTTTGGTTTTCCCTTGTCCTTTTTGAGTCAGCTCTCCAGATATACTCTTGACTGTGGTGTGTTTTGAATGTATTTCAGGATGCCTCCACGACGACAGCCAGCGAGGGTTCCGCAGCAGGATTGTGCTGATGACCCGCCCCGTGTAGTGGCTGTAGAGCAGGGCGCAGGTTCTGAGGTTGCACCTCCAGGTGGTCTGCCAGTGGAGCCACCACCTGTTGAGCAGCTGGTTGTGCCGGCGGTGCAGGACGAGGTTGCACGCAGGCTGAGTGCGTTGCACGAGTTCCAGAGGCAGCGACCTCTGAGGTTTCGGGGTGATCCATACCCCCAGGCAGCTGATGACTGGCTCGAGGCAGTTACTCAAGTTTTCCGCCTAGTGAGGACACCGCCTGATCAGATGGTGGTCCTAGCGGCGAGCCTTCTGCATGGTTCGGCCGGGCGATGGTGGAGTTTGGTGATGTAGTCCCATGACGAGGAGACGCTCACGTGGGCAGAGTTTGAGCGGCTCTTCAGGGAGGAGTTCTATCCGGTGACGCTGAGGTCAGTGCGGATCCAGGAGCTTCTGCAGCTTCGTCAGGAGAGCATGACTGTGTCGGAGTACTCATCGAGGTTTACTGACCTGTCGCGCTACTCCCTGGATATGGTTCGAGACCCGTTCTTTAGGGCTCGGACCTTCGAGCAGGGCTTACGCAGGTACATCTGAGCAGGTGTGGTTTCCTTGTGCCTGCCCACCTATGCTGGAGTGCTGGAGCGAGCGTTGGTGGTGGAGAGTTTTCTGGCTGAGCAGTTTCCCCCTGTTAGTGCTGGGCACTCGAGAGCTGAGACTTCGTCGGTCGGATCGGCATCTGGTAGCCGACGTCAGACTCAGGGGTCTGGACGTGGCCGACGTTTCAGGAGGCGACCCCAGGATGGGGGATCTGAGCCTTGGAGCTCATAGGGCTCGCAGGCCAGTTTTGGTCAGCCGCAGGAGAGGCGGTGTTACGCTTGCGATGGTCGGGGACATCTTGCTAGAGATTGTCCGACCCGACGTGCTGCTGAGAGGGAGCTGGTCGATGGACCGCCTTGGCAGAGGCAGCGTCTCGAGCAAGGAGGTCCGCAGGGTGTCGGACATGGCGTCGGAGCTGGTGCAGCGGGAGGCGGTGGTAGACAGTACCAGTTGCCACCAACCCCACCCCCAGGTGGTCTACGCCAAGCTCAGGGAGCTGGTGGTCGAGGGCGAGGACAGTTGCATGCCCTGGAGGCAGTCGACCCAGAGGCACCACAGATGGATAGAGGTACGCCTTGTGTCTTTTCTACTTACTACAGTAGTTTGTCAAACACTGTTTAGCGGTACTCTTTCCTTTTGTTGCTTGCTCGAGTTTTGTTCAGGGCGTTGGAAAGACCCTGAGTGGTTGTTGTTGGTGAGCTCGCTGGTGTGTGAGACCCAGTTGAGAGTTCAGTCGCTTTCCCTGTGCTTGGGGCTTTTCGGGGACGAAAAGTTCTAAGGGGTGGAGGATGTAGCGACTCGGGTTTTTGGCCCTGTCAGACTTTGGAATATTTCTACGAATAATTCCAGAGCTAGGCGCGAAGACGACGTGCGATTCCGAGGCCCGGTGTGCCCGGAATTAATTTTATAAAAATATTAAGTATTTTTATACTATGCACGTGGCGGGGGTGTGATATCTCCTAAACGGTAGCTCAGAACGGGAATCTGAGGGCACGGTTGCGTCCGGAACGTGCCGTTTACCCTAGGCGGGGTGTAAACTTTGCGGGCGCGGGCCTGCGGTGAGAAACGCCACCAGGGGCATTTCCGTAAATAAGTGGCAAGTTTGTGTGCGAGCGTCGGCTCAAATAACTTCTGAACGGAGTCTCGGATGGAAAATCTGAGACCGCCGTTGCGTCCAGAACGGCGCGTTTACCCTAGGGGAGACCTTACTTTTGTTCGCATCGGGCGTCGGTTCCGAGGCTGGTTTGGCGCCGGCGGGCGGCTGATATAAATATCAGCGCCCCCCTTTAATCGTTCTTCGCCGTTCTTCGCCGTTCTTCGCCGCCACTCCGCCGAATCGAGCAAACGGAGCGCCCACGAGCTCAGAATTCGACGACGGACGTTCCAGGAGCGCGCAACGGAAGCTTTGGAGCGCGGATCTGAGGCAGAACGTCGGCGTTTCGCCCGCGAGGTAGGCGGTTTGAGTTTTACAATTCCGGATCCCGTTTTTGTGGTGTTTTTCTCCAAATTTTCATAAGATTTGTATAGTTCGGGTCCCGAGCTTTCCGAAACATGTTTCGGATCTGAATTTGGAGCACCGGGGTGCTCCCGGTGGCTCCCGGAAGTTTTCCGGCGAAAAACCCGGTTTTCCGGCGAGACCCGCGGCGGCCATGGCGGAATCCGGCGTGGCAGGGCGGCGGCGCGGCGGCGGCGCGGCGGTTTCCGGCGACGGCGGCGGCGGCACGGCGGAATCCGGCGGCGGCGCGGTGGTTTCCGGCGACCCTGCGGTGGTCCGGCCAGAATGTTCCGGGGGTTCTTTAAACCCCCGTAACTCGCAAACCGTAACTCCGATTTGCGTGCCGTTTGCGGCGACGCGCTCCTTGCGTCGAGACGGACCTTTTGAACTCACTTTGAGGGTTTAAAGGTTCGGGATCGTGGCCCGGGAGCTAGAAACGTCGTCTAAAATAATATTATTTTATTATTTTACGACTACGGGTCGTTGTAACTTCTACTCGGAGCATCCGATTGACGTGCCGTCAGTGGCGTTGAGACCCTGATGGTACGAAGGACTTTTTGAGATGGTTTCCGGGTGTTGGGTTTGCGAACGGGGTGCGGGCCCCACGAGGCCGGGTTTTGGCGTTTGCGGGGAAACGCAGCTTTTACACCAGGAGTCCGATTTTGGCGGATGAATAGTCAATCCTGTGTGTTTTTCCGAGAGGATCGCAATGGCGCGATCCGTTCGACGAGTTTCGGAATCCAGGCGTGGGCCCCACCCGAGCCGGCCTTCGGTGAATAGTACCTTTTTCACCGGGTGTCCGTTTTGGGCGAGCGAGTAGTCGATTCCGCTTGTTTTTCCGAGGGGATCACCGTGGTGTGATCCGCTCGATGGGTTTCGGGATCGTTGTGTGGGCCCCGCACGAGCTAGCTACGGTGAATAGTGCCTTTTTCATCGGTGCTCCGTTTCGGGCGAGTAAACAGCCTATCCTGCGTGTTTTTCCGCGTGGAACGCGATGATGGCCTCGGTTTTGGCCTAGGAGGTGCGCAGTGTGGCGTTGTGGCGGGTCGCTCGGGTTAGCGACGTTTGGACCAGCAGTGGTTGAGGGTTCTCCCTTGGTTTGTTCCCACGAGGGTTCGTGTCGCATCGCAACCTTCGTATGGGTTTGTGATCCTCTCGATGGGATGTTTAAACTGTTAGAGTTGTGGTATCCCTCCGGTGGGCCCGGAGTGGATCCTCTAGCATCTTTACCCTAGATCGGGTTCTTGGTATCGCTGTGACCGCTTATTCACGGGCGGCGATCCCCTATCTAGCAGGTTAACCCCGTAGGGTTTGTGGCATCATCGGGAATATGATCCCCTACGCGGTGGGTCGTGCACAGTAGGGTTGTGGCATCGTCGGGTGTACGATCCCCTACTCAGCATGATGTTTATAGTAGGGTTGCGGTATCGTTGGTTATACGATCCCCTACTCAGCGCTTGGTGTCGGTAGGGTTGCGGTATCGTTGGTTATACGATCCCCTACTCAGCGCTTGGTGTCGGTAGGGTCGCGGTATCGTTGGTTATGCGATCCCCTACTCAGCGCGTGGTTTCGGTATGGTTGTGGCATCGTCGGTTCGATCCCCTACATCGCGAGTTATACCAGATAGGGTTCCGGTATCGTCGTGACCATCTTTATATGGACGATGATCCTCTATCTGAGTGTGAAGCTTCTGTCGAGTGCAGATCGGGTTGTGGTATCCCCCAGCGGATCCTGGGTGTGATCCCCCATCTGTGAGAACTACGTATGCCAGATCGGGGCGTGGTATCCCCCAGCGGACCCTGGGGGTGATCCCCTATCTGTGAGCTACGTATACCGGAGTGGGTCTTGGTATCCCCTAGCGGACCCTAGCGGCGATCCCCTATCCAAGGAGTTTGGTGGTTATGTTGTTTCAGCGATGTTTCCTCAGTGATGCTATCCGATGAGCGTGGTCTCTCGGGTGAGCGTCTGAGATGTTTGTTTGGGACCCGATGGAGTGTATCTCTCGGATGAGTGTCATCTGGTATGACAGTGTTCGTGGTGTACTCTCCTGGTTGTGGACAGTTGCTGGTGATGAGGTCGGTACCTCTTGTGGCTTTGTGGCGTGAGCTGTGTATATCTGGATTGTTCAAGGTGTATGTATGGGCATACACCTGAGCTGAGCTGACTAGTCGTGTTTAGCCGAGGATGGTAACGAGATGGAGTTTCTCTCTCGTCTGGGTTCCCTCTGGCTGGGTTGAGCGGACTGTTGCCTTTCAGTTGCTCCCTTGGGTTTTGGGTTTTTGGGGTGCCTACTGAGTATGTTTATACTCACCCCTGCACGGGCTTTGCCCGCACATGTTTGTGTCTTGTGCAGACCACAGGCCTTTTGACGGAGTCCCAGGAGGACCCGGAGCAGGCGGAGCTTAGTGAGCGGGTTGACCGGGGTGTTTACCGGAGCTGTGCCGAGGGAGTTTTCCAGCGGGTGTTTGTGGCAGCGTTCCCCTTCTTCGGAGCAGGTTGGACGCGCTTTGTAGTTTTCTTTTGGTGGGCCCTGTTTTGCCCTTGTACTTTTGCTGTTGCACTCTGGTTTGGGATAGATTGTATGCATGCATTTACTTTTCAGTTTCTATATCTCTGCACTGTTGCATGGAGGTGTTTGTGGGTGCGTGTGTACAGGTACCTTGGGCTAATGCCTCCCATGTGTGTGATAGCCTACTCGGCGCTGGTCGCCAGCCCCTGGCCTATTGGAGGCGGGCTTGGGGAGTCGCGGCTCGAGCCCCGTTGGGTCGGGTCGTGACATGGGTTGTTAGTCTGGAATTTTGAGTAAATATTATTATTATTTTTAATGTATATTGAAATTATTTTGACATGTATTAATGATTCTTGGGTAAATTAATGGACTCAATTTTTGATGTGTGTGAAAATAGAAGAAGTTAACGAGTCACACAATTATCCCATATAGTTATAGATGGCTCTATCTACCATCTCTATGATAGTTGTATGATTTTAATATGATCTACAAAAACATACTACCAAATTATACACATACACTACCCCCTTGTAATTTTTTCATGGGTTCCATTTTATTTTGGATTAATTTGGTTCTCGATTGTTTTACTTGAGATGAAATAATGATGCTTTTAATGTTTTTCTGGTGTTATTTTTTTGACCCCAATGATATTTTGAAAACATTGTAGAAATTTAAATAGTGAAGTAATCTTTTGAAATATATGAAATTGATATTTGAAATTGATTTAAAACAAACATGATATTTTAAAATTTCTCAACATTTACATTGGACAAAACATAGAGATTTAAAATGGAATCTAATTAAGGATTCCAAATTTCATTACTAAAGTATGTAGATTTGAAACTGTTTAAAAGAAACCATATTTAATTTTACATTTTTTAAGATATTTTAAATTCATATTTATTGTTTTCATTTATAGAATGTTAATTTTTATTTATATTTTTTTCTGGATATGTATGATTTGAGTTTGGGTGATCATTATTTAAGGAATATGTTTTATTTTTAGTTTTTTATATTCCTCCTAGGATAGTTTTTAGGAATAGTAGGAGACTCATATCTTAGATTAAAACTGTTTCCCTTATAACTGAAGAAACTATAAATAATCAAGATATAGTGGTGAAAGTGGTTTTATCTTAGTGTTTTTATATCTATCATGGTTATACAGGTCTTCTAGTCATTGTAATGTTACTAGAAAAGACTAAATTTTTGATCATATCTATGGGAACAATATAATTTTTTATAGTGAGAGTTATATTGATTTTGTTTATGGTAATAATAATGAATTATAGAATACTTTCATATAATCATAGTTTCAAGATGCTGTAATGTGTAATTTTATTTTGATGGCCACATTTTTTTAATTGTTTTACCCTAATAATGAAAATATAAAGAGAGTGTATGAGATCAAGGGCCTACTACAAGGTGATTAGATGGTAATGAAGTACGATGATCAATTTAATGAGCTGGTTCCCCATTAATCCAAGATAGAAACCTTGGAATAATTTATGTTTCATCCATTTGTAAAGTATGTTTTACCATACTGTGGCTATAAGGTTCTCTATTTTGGGCAAGTCTTGTTTTAAATGTTGATTGATGTAGCCCTGATGGTTGAACAGGTTTCTAAAGGGAGATCAACGATGGGAGACAACATTGTATCTATTAATTCTAGTAAATGTATCATATTTATTAAATAAGTATGTTGAGGGATCCCATGTTTGATAATATAGATGAATCTGGTATTTCATATCTTTTTTTACTTTCATTCATAAGGATTATTTCTTTTGGGTAATTTGGGCGTGCTCTATTTAGGAACTCTAGGCCATATTGGTTTAATGTTATAAATAATTTTATTTATAATGGTTGGTTGGGACATCTCTAGAAATCCAAAATACTAAAGTATCCACAGAATCCAAAATATATACCCTCTCATTAATCAAACTTATAAACCAGTCAATCATTTTTTGTATTATTCTCTTCCCGCTTTCAATAAGTCATTATTCTTACTCTTTGATGGTTCATTTTTTTATTCTTAAATTGGGGCTGCATTATTATTTTGGGAAAATTATGAATGTTTCATCAATTAGGTATTGATGCTTGATTCTTCTTACTTATAAATTCATGTATTTCCCTCCAAGTGTCTTTTAGTTTATGCATTGACCTACTAAAGTGTAGAACTATTAAATGGCAGTGAGAATCACTGTGGGAGTCTATTTATCAATCCCATTTATAGAGAGCTCATGTATGTGTTGAGAATAATAGATATATATTTATGTGGTACATTAAATTGATTTTGGTGGAGTTTGAAGATCAATTAAAAATTTTATATTTATTTTTAGTTAAAATTCCATTGGGTTTTACAATCTATTTATAATTAATTGAATTTCTATGGCTATAAAGTGGTATAGTGGGGATAATTTAGAGCCACTAACCATTAATTTAATTAAAAATTTATTTATTTATAGATTTTTATCATTTCTCTAATTGTATGGTTTGAATTACTAAACAATTTTAAGATTTTTAACTTCTATTATCTAGTGTAATATTTTTGAATGGTTTTCTCTAAGCACGTAGAAAAATATAAAGAAACTAAAATCCATTATAAATGGTAGATTTAATCTATATTTTGTGGTTTTACTAACCATACAATGAATCCATGTATCTCTCTAGGTGAATCCAATTAGGGCTTAAAAATTGGTTTATTTTTTGGCAAGTCATGTGGAAAGACTATAAAAGTTACTAATTTCTATTTTTTTTTTGAAATATCAATACTAATCTCTTCAGTTTTTTTATCCTAACCCCTAAATCTAATCCCTTTAATCTCACTGTAGTTAAATAGATCCTTTGGCATGGAATCTTCTCTTATTCTATTATATTTCTGGATTCTAAAATTCTATTAGGGGTGGATTCACTTCATGTTATCACTTGTTCATATTTAATTCTTATGCATAAATTTACTATTCATCCTTCCTAAGTCAAAGTTTCATATTGGCCAAACCCTTGGTGGAATTTTCTAAATTCCATGTCATTATTTAAATTAGGGTGTGAGATGGTCTCTCATTCTTATCCTTTTGTGTTCAATAGTTTCATTATAATAACAATTTTTTTAATAAATATTATTTCCTAAAATTAACATTTGGTTAAATAGATTGATCCCCATGAAATCCTAAACCAAAAAAAATATTTCATTGAGATAAATAAAACAATCATAAGGTAGTCATTGAACTGGAATGTAAAAATAGAGGTAAAAATATTATAAAATATACATATAACAAAAAATAAAGTTCGTTTATAATATAAATGAATTAATAAAATTCAATTAGTGAGCTAAATAACTAATAAAATATGTTATGAATGAAAAAATATTTTATAAAAAATTAAATATTTATGCACTAGGAATTTTATTATCATATAGCTAAATAATTATTTTAGTGAAATTAATTTATAATATATGCAATATAATTAGTTTACATCCATATAATAATTATTACAATGTACTTAATAAATTCACTTTATTTTTAAAAGATTTGTTTTTGAAACTTAATTTCACGTGTTATGAGCGCTTATATAAATATTATTATTTTTCAATTAAAAATAATTAATTAGATAAAATGATTCAATTATTTTTAATAATATTGTAAAAATTAATTAATTAATGTGATCACTTTTTATACATATATATAAGTTTCTGATGAAAAAGTTAATTATCGTGATAATGATAAAAGAATCATTTCCAAAGAATTATTTTTGTAAGTGTTGTGTACTTCTTGTATATAAAAATTAAAATCAAATATTTTAAACAACAAATCTATGATATATATATATATATTTATAGTAATTTAATTTTTAATTTATTCTAAATTAGACTAAGTACATGTATTATTTTAAGAATATTTTTTTCAAAAAAAACTAATTTTCTATATTTTATATTTGTTAATTGAAAATATAATTTTTACCATATTTAGAAATTTAATTGGATGAAATAGATTTCACATTCAAAATCCTAATTCTATTTTTTTTCTAAGGGTTGATTGTATATTTTTTTAGGAAAAAGCTAATTGCGATGGTTAATTTGTAATAATGGTTAATAAGGTCAAAAACCTATAATATAAGTGTCTCGAATTGTGTTATGTTAACATGAAAAAAAACACCTTCTAGAAGAACTCTTTAGAAACTAAATTCATAACTACATTTATGAAAAACATTTCATCTTCTGAATAACTTAACTCCCTCTTAATTTCATTCTTACTCCATACAAAACATTCAATTCCAAGGAAAAATCCCTCTTTTCACCTATAGAAGGATCTCACTTTCACCTACTTCAATCTAATCATACAATTCAAATTACTCTTGAAAATATACCCATTTAACTATCATACAATCCTATTACATATCTTTAAACCTATTTACAATAATATTCATTAATTTCTCGATTTACATGATTTCTTACAAGTGGAGGTTCAATTTTTTCAAAGTACTATACACTCTTTAAAAATCATTTTTTTATCTTCATACAATAAATAAATTATAACCTTGAAAAAATTATTACCAAAGTATCATAATTATAGTGAAATGTTATTGGTTTTATTGGAAAAATATTATGTATCTTTCTCCAAATAATTAGAAAAATGAATAGGTCACTCATGTTACATGAAAACCTCCACATCCAATAATGACATATTCTATTTTTCATAACCATATTACACAGTTGGTTAAAATGGGTTTTTTAATGAATAAATATTATAATTATTACATTATTTATTTTTTAAAGGATAAACCCAATTCTATATTCTTTTCATTCAATGGAAAATGGAAACTTCATTCTTATGTACATACATACTACCACCTCCATAGAGAGACATGTTTCATTTTTCAAAACCACACTATATGGATGGTTGAAAAATATATTTGATCAATATACATGATATTAATGATTAATATATTTCTTTAAAATTCTTTTTGAAGTATTACAAAAAATATTGGTCATTTTAATATAATCTAATGCTATTAGTGAATTACAAAAAATGAACTATTCATAGTTTCTATTCACATGAACCGTGCCCATATAATCCATCAACTGACCATGGGGACAAATTAATTTTCAATAAAATCTTTTTAATATATTTTATATTATTATAATTATTAAATTTTTATTAAATAACATGATTCGTCATTTTCGTTATAAAATATATACGAAACAGTAAATATTAAATGTTTTTATTGATGAAAAAATCACTAACTAACTAATGAATGTATATTTTATTATTATAAGTAAAAATGGGAATAGATATGAATATTTTTATAAAATTGGTAATTAATATTGTTATTTTTATGATAAATGAGGATAAATAACTTTCATTGATGTAGAGAATAAGGGTAGGGAAATTGGTTAACTCAAAGTTCATATCATTGGGTAATAACGTTACTTCTTGATCTTCATGCTTCTTGGTTCTCTATATTGTTATATTTTTTATTTTAAACATAATTACCTTACCTATAACCTGGGAAAATTTCATTTTAAAGTAAAATATTATTTCGTTATGATTTTTTATCATAAAATTAGAACATTGTTATTAATAATTCTCATTCTCTTGAATAGTTATTTCTCATCCTTGTCTATGTTTTCTATGTTTTCCATTATTATCCTTTATTAATTAACCTTAATATTTTTTTCACCTATAATTATCATTTTTCACCACTATTTTTTAATATTTTTTTTTATTAACACTTCTTATGATGTGATTGTAAAAAAAGTTATTTTTAAAACATTAAATGGGATTTTTTTTCCTTTCATGATGGTAAGTTTTATCTTCCAATAAAAATTTTCTCCAAATGATATTTATGTTTTCTTAAGGATCTATTAGTGAAACTTATTTATAAAAATAATTATTTTCACTACACATTTTGAAAATGGCTATTCAAATTTTTTGATAACATGTTATTTTATGAAAATAATATATTTCTTCCGAAAGCCATTTTGTATATCACATTAATTTTATTTTTTATCACTAAATGATATAACTACTATGGAGTTATGTTTCCTGAATAAAACTAGGAATTTATTTAAAAAATAATTCTATTTGGTGAATTCATATTTAGTATCAATCAATCTTATATTGATATCCAAATATGTGATACCATTTGAGAATTACATGAAAACTATTTTACTTCCATGGGGTTTAATGATATGATGAATGAATGATATCTTAGGGAACACAGATGTATGGATATTGATAGGTCGGAACATTATCACCCTCAAATTTATTTTTAGAGATGTATATCTAATTATATAATGATTTTTTTGTGGAACTTTTGTTTTGTTCACATCATGATGCATGAAATTATTTTTTGTTTATAACATTACACAAAGACATTTTTTTAATAATAGACATAAATTTTGGTCATCTTTGAATTTTCTCAAAATGTTATGATTTCCTATTATTATTCTTATACCGCATTTATATGATATTTTATTAATATTTTGAAATTATCCCATGATTAAATATAATTATTATTTGATTCTAATACATGTTATAGTTTTTATTTTTCCACGATGAACTTTTAGTGGAATTTGGGTTCTATATCCTTATCCTTAATTCTCAAACTTGTTTTATGACCACCATATTTTATGCCATCAACATTTAATCGGATATTTTTCCAACATCCAGGTTTTTATTCTATTTATGATCTAATTTTTTCTATTCAATAATATTTTATTCCTTACTATGTTTCTAAGATCAGCCTTTTTTCCATTCCTCAAGTATTGAAGACGACTATATCTTATGAGATGTCTGGAAGGAAGACTAATGTGGATTTATTATAGTGAAATGATAAAAATAGTTATAATATATTTTACTTATATAGATGGTCCCCAAATACAGAAAACCTTTTCTTATTTGGAATGTAAGGTAATAATAAGATGTATTATTTAATAATGGTAAATAATGTAAATTAATAATCTGTTTAGATTGGTTCACCTCATTTGATATCAAATCTGTGTTTAGTTATTTCAAGTGTTATTTTTGTTGTGTATGGTGGTATAGAATAGAGAATAATAGTGATAACCCATATTATAAACCTAAATATAGAGAAACATCCCCAATTTTTTGTAAATTAGAGATTATGTGGTTTCTTGAAAGTTAAATCCCTATTTGGAATGAAAAAAATGGAAAATGATCTAGAAAATATGATCAAAATGGTAATAAAACTAAACTATTTGGTTGATTATTAACTCAACATTCACCCAGTTCAGGATAAAGAGGACAAACTTTACACCTTATTTAACACTCATGTGGGATATGCTTTGGTGATTCACATGATCATTATGAATAATTTTGATGGGTTTTCATATTTTTTGTGTTATAAAACCAAACAGGGAAATAATAATGAATAACCTAGATTAAATCCAATAGATTCATAAGTTAGTATATACACATTATTAATGAGTTATAGTTTTACTTATAAGTATTTAATTTATAAATTCTCATCCTAATCATTCATTTACTTAGGTAATTTATAGTTCTAGAAGGGACCAAGTTGTTAATTAGTATGAAGGAAAATACAATGACTCTCCCAATGAACAACCAAATTGTATAAGAGATGGTGTAATAAATATTTTGGGAATGTTCACCCAACTAACATAATTATTTAATAATAACACACATTGTATTGAGCTTCTAAACACACAAAATAAGTAGTCAATATCTATTTGGTATTATTTATGACAATTTCAACCACTATTCAACAGCTCTTTTAATCGACTTTTTAATAAGATATGGATCAATGTGATAAAAAGATATTTTCCTTCCCTAGTTCTGAGAACATGAGAAGGTTGATCTAATTGTTTAACATTTAGAAGGCTAGGGAAACCAATTGTGGACTCTAATTATGAATGTAATGAAAAAGGATGAAGACTATTACATGGAATGTGAGGATTTAAAGAAAGTGTCCTCTCTATGTATTTTCCTCTATCTCTTAACATTATGACGAAGAGATAAATCTTAATGTTTAAAAACATTATAATGAATCCATGGTAAAATATAATGAAAACATCAGAATTATATGAATGTATACATATGGTTTTATATATTACCCTAAATGTAATAGTGATCATTTCAATATTATGTTAAAAAATTCCATGAAAATAATTATCAATAATTGAAATTGGAAGCTCTGAATTTTTTTTGATACACTCTTATGATGGAGGTGGTAATTAGAGGCTTTCATTATTTTGGAGATAGGAAAAGTAATATAGAGTATCATGGGAATTCTAGGGATAACTCACATAGGTGAAATAATTTCTAACTACCTACATGTAAAAAATGTGAGAGGAATCTCCAGGTAATTTTCTCTAAAGGAAAAGGAAGTATTTTAAGTAACATTACACCCCTAGCCAGTGTATTGGGAAGAGGGAGATGTACTTCTTTCTATAATTGACATCCCCAGGAAATTAATGGATCAAAATAAGTGTTAACAGAATACAATGTTATTAGGAGATAATTTTTCTTATACAAGAAACACTTACAAAAAATTAAAAAGTGAAATTCAACACAATATGATAAATAAATGGTAATTAAAAAAATTAAAACTAGAATGCAATATTATAGTTTTATATGAGACAAAGGAATTAAATCACTAAAACCAAAAAGTAAAAAAACACATATATACCTAGTTCTATCGACTTAAGAACTATCACAACCAAGATCCATGACCCTATTCAATTTCCCATTCACACATCTTTACGAAACATGAATAGATATGTATGACAATGTTTCTCTTATATCTCAGTAAAAAAATTCTCTAAATGTACCAATGTTCTGAATTAAGAGGTAAGTATAAAACCAAGTAGTAAATCCTCATGACAAACCAACACACATTACTATGAAAATGAACAAGTTATTTTACATTTATATAATATTTGTTCAAAGAACATATGGAATCCCGCCTTTTTATTACATAAATTTCCTTACATTTTACAGATATAGGATCTTTAAAGTCTAGTGTCTTAGAAATCGAGAACACAAAACATGAAAACAACATAAAAAATTCTTCTAATAAGGTTTTAATTCTTCTTTATAAGTTCATCCAATGTACAATTGCTTCATATCATAACCTGGAGACATATATTAATGGAAAGGGTGAGCTAAAGGCCCAGTAAAGAAATCAAGGGAATCTGTTTTCGTGTGATATCAATAAGTACTTGATAAAAACCACAAGACATGAGCAACGAAAAAGGGTGGATATCATAAAAAAAATGAATCCCAACATGAATATGTGGCTACAACATTTAATTTATACATTCACGAACATATCACCAATATTCATTCCGAAGGTGTCATAAAAATATTACCAAGGTTATTCACCCTAGTATCATGAAACTTGTCATCTCTAGAGATTATTTCTTTACTCAATGCATTATAGCGCTATCAGGGAACACACTTAATATGTTTTTTTTATGTGATACCCTTATATAATAATCATACATTTCATAAATAACCTAAATTAAATCAAAGAAATGGATTTCATGTCCAAATCATGATGTTTAAAAAGTACTTGAAAATAAGATCATTATGTCATTTATAACCCATGGAAAGGGAGTGAGGGTTACATGTATGTTAATTCTAGAATAAAATAGATAATTTTTAGTTATTGATTAATATCCCTGGAAACTAAAATAGATTTGGGTATCTACATAAATAATATAACATATTTTCTTGAGAAAAAGAGAGAGATTTTGATACGAAAATTCTGCAGCATAACGGCTACATAACATCATTTTAGAAAACATAAAAAAAGAGGGTAAATGGGTCAAACACTCATAAATAATTCATAATACAGTATTATTACATAATATGTTCATGGTATGGATATTTTAATGACATACCACATGAAAAGAAAACATGAAATAAAAGAGAAGATGTTATTTAATATACAAAAAATTCAGCAGCCTAAGGACTTCGCTTAAAAATTCAGAAAATAAATTGATGAGAGTGGAAAGGGTATCTCATCATTTGCACATGAAATGGACAGTAATAATAATATATAAGAAGATACCCCTACATAAGAATATGGAAAATATAAGACATAACATTAAGGAAATCATGACTAAAAAGAGGAGGGTCAAAGGATCCCTTACCTTGAACAGTATCTTCGAATGCTCGATGGTTGGGACCTTGGGGGGATTGAGGGAACCTTCGGAGTACACCTTGGGAGGTATAAAGACAATATTTTATTTGATGAGGATTTTGGAATGAAATGAATGAGGTAATGGCTTGGCATTTATAGGAAAATTGAGGGAATATTTATTTAATTTACATGGGACACCTCATCGGTGGTATTTGCAAAACCATGGGCTTTCCCATGGTATTTTTCCAGGGAATTGAAAACTTGGGACACCTAATAACATATATTACTATTCAAAAGTCTACCAGATTTATTACATCATGATTACATCGTCAATAATGTCATTAAACACCCGAAACTCAAAACTGTGTTTTTACTGTTCACTGGAAATTCAACAATTTTAGAAAAAATTCCAAAAATTCACCCTAACCTAATGTCGATTGTATGAATTCAAAAATGAAATCCATTTTTTGAAAATAATATTCTAAATATTTTTAATTTAATTTTTAAATAAAATAATTATTTATTCAAAAAAACTACTCTAAAACTATAACTTATTTTGTAACACCTTGAAAAAGTAATCAAGGTCCCATAGAATTATCAAATAACCATAAAAAAATAATTTAACAATTTATGATTACATTTTATGAAAATAATTTTTTTAAAATTATTAAATTAATTATTAAATTGTAATAAAAATATTTATGGCATTCAAAAATACCAATACTTATATTCTGACCATTTTTTCACTTTTATGATGTCTAAATTATATTTGAACATTCATGTGTGAAGATTCTATTTCTTGACATATTTACTATTAATTACTATTCATTACTATTCATTACTATTCAAAAGGGTATATTACGATTCCTAAATTACTATTCACCAAAAACTATATTGATCTTATTAGGATCTAAATTTCTTACTAGTCACAATAAAACAAGACCATTTTCTAAAAACACTTTGACATTATTAATTATTTAATGCTTACAAAAATATTTTAAAATACCCCTTTTTCCAAAATTCATCAACAATATGGAACTTCATCCTATATTTATCCAGAAATTTTATATTCACAAATTTAACATAATAATAAATAACAATTTTATTTATACAAACGGATTACACAACGTAACTAGGGTCTCGTTTCATATCCCATTATAACACCAGCATATGACCTAGTGTAAGGTGTTCTATCCTGATAGAATCCTTGGGCGGCTAAGAATGAGTGGTGATTTCTATCAACTTGAACTTCTCCCTTATGCGATTCTGTTCATGCTTTACATTTTGAAGCATTGCTTGGTCTTGGTCCAGAGAAAATCCCAGATATGCGACCTCCTTCCCAAGCTCTGATTGATGGGCTCCGTACGACCCGAGTCTACTGGTTGAGGACATCAACTCTTCTTTCTGTATTAATTAACCAAGGACACTTGTATTTATAAACAGTAATTAAAATGTTATTATTTTTTTCCAATGGTCATATTGATCAATGGTCATATAGAAATCAAAACCCAATGGTATTACATCATAAATTAAAGGATATAGTTTTGTAGAGTATAAAATGAAATAACACAGAAATTTAGGAAACCAATATTATTAAAAATATTGGGTCATTACATTCTTCCCCCCTAAAGATATTTCATCACTGAAATTTTAACTCATACCTTAAGAAGAGAAAAGGTGTGGGTACTTCTACCTCATAGACTCCTCTAGTTCCCATGTGAATTCTTCCCATTTGTGGATCCTCCACAACACCTTAACAAGGTGGGTAGTCTTGTTGCGTAGAACCTTGTCTCTACGATCCAAGATCTCCACCGGCTATTCCTCATAAGAGAGGTCTAGTTACAATTGTACCACCTATGGATTTAGAACATGTGAAGGGTTAAGTATGTACTTCCTCAAGAGGGATATGTGGAATACATCATGAACTTGTGCTAGATTTGAAAGAAGTGCATGCCGATGGGACACTGCTCCCAAACGATAAAGGATTTCATAGGGGGAAATGTACCTAGGTATGAGCTTCCTTTTCTTCCCAAACCACACAACTCTCTTCCAAGGTAAAATTAGAAGAAATACTTTGTCACCAACATCAAACTCCATGTCCCTTCGATGGTTGTCGACAGAGCTCTTTTGACGACTCTAAGCAGACATAATTTGTTGTTGGATGGAATAGACATTTTCCATCATCTGTTGTGCAAGATCAGGCCCAAGAATCTTTCTCTCACCTAATTTATTCCAACAATTAGGAGTTTTACACCGCATACCATATATTCCTTCCTAGGGTTCCATTTGATTTCTCAAGTGGAAGCTGTTGTTGTAAGAAATCTCAAATAAAGGGAGATGTTGATCCCATCCACCATTAAATTCTATTGAGCATGTTTTCGGCATATCCTCGAGTGTTTGAATAGTCATTTTATGTTGGAAATTAGTTTGGGGGTGATAGGTCATATTAAAATTCAATTCGTGGCTCAGAGGATGTTGAAGACTTCTCCAGAATTTTGATGTTATCCTTGGATCATGATCTGACATGATAGAAAGTTGAACTCTATACTGCCTTACCACTTCCTTCATGTAAATCTTAGAATGTTAATCAAGAGATAAATAATCCCAAATTAAGATAAAATGGGATGTCTTTGTGAGACGGTCCACAATTATCCATATTTCATTTTTTCCCTTTGAAGTTATCGGGAGACCAGTGAAGAAGTCCATAGTGATATTGTCGCACTTCTATAATGGTATGGGTAGTGGTTTCAATACCTGCTTTGGAATTTTTCTCTTTGCCTTTACTTGCCGACATACCAGGAACCCTGAAGTGTATTCTGCGATATCACTTTTCATATTATCCCACCAATAATGATCACAATGGTCCCTATAAATTTTTGGGCTTCCATGATGTATAGAGAAAGTATAACTATGAGTTTCATCCATCAGCTTGTTCTTTATTTATAGAATAGATGGAACACATATTCTTGTAAGAAATTTCAGTACACATCCTTGATCAATATCGAACTCAAGAAGCTTCCCATCCTTCGCAACTTCAATCTTCTTCTATAACAATAGATCTTCTTTCTGATCTTTCTTGATCTTCTCTAGTAATGAAGGTTGAGAAATCATTTGGGTTGGGGTTTATAATGTCACTTCACTTATAATTCCCATATCCAGATTTAATAGGTCATTGATCAAAGGATCTCTTTGTATCCTCATCATAGAAAGAACAACTGTGTCTTTCTTTCTTAATGCATCAACAACTTTTTTTGCTCTTCCGGGATGATAATGTAATGAACAATCATAGTCTTTGAGAAGTTCCAACCATCAACTATACCTCATGTTTAATTAATTTTGTTTGAAAATATACTTCAAACTGTGATGGTCTGTGTATATATCACATTTCCCCCCATAAATATAGTGCCTCCATATCTTCATAGAAAAAAATGACATCATCTAGCTCCAGATCATTCGTAGGTAAGTTCTTTACACGAGTCTTCAACTACCGAGATGCACAAGAAAATAATTTTTCATTTTTCATGAGGACGCACCCAAGCCCTTTTAGAGATGAATCACTAAAAATAACGAATCCTTCTCCACTTGGGGGCAGAGTTAACACGGGTGCAGTAACAAATCTCCTCTTCAACTCTGGGAAACATTCCTCACAAGCCTTTTTCTAGATGAACTTGACCCCATTTCGAGTTAACATGGTTAATAGGTTAGAATTTCATGAAATGTTCTTCACAAACCTCCTATAATATCTCTCTAAACCAAGGAAACTACAAATCTAAGTTATTATTGTATGTTAACACCACTCCTCTACAACTTTTGTCTTTGTAGGGTCAACTGTGATTCCTTCATTGGTAACAATGTGGCCTAAGAAAGAAACATGTTGCAACCAGAATTCACATTTTCTGAACTATCAAAAAATCCTTTCATTGTGTAAAGTTTTCAAAATACCCCTTAGATTATGCTCATGCTCCTCATGAATTTTGGAATATATCATAATATCATCCATAAAAACTACCACAAAGTTATAAAGGTATCCCTTAAAGTCTCTATTCATCAAATCTATTAACATAACAGGTGCATTAGTCTATTTGAAGGGAATAAAAACAAACTCATAATTGCTATATCATGATTAGAAGGTAGTTTTTGGAATACATTTTTTCCTTCACCCTCAATTGACGATAAATAGATTGAAGATCAATCTTATAGAAGAATTGATCCCCACAATGTTGGTAAAAAATATTCATCAATTCATAGAAGAGAATATTTTCTGTTCACTTTGATCCCATTCAGTTATTTGTAATCAATGCATTGACGCATCGATCCATCTTTATTCTTTACAAGGTGAAGATGCTCTCCCCAAAGAGACACACTCGGTCAGATAAACCCCTTCTCCAAAAGATCTTGGAGTTGTTTTATTAATTCTACCAGCACCACATTTTCCATGTGATAGGGGGTTTTCAATGTCGTATGAGACCTAGGTACTAGTTCATTGGAGAACTCTACCTCTCATTATGGGGGATTTTCGGGTAACTCCTTATGAAATATGTCAATATATTCCATGTTTATGGGTACATTTTCTATCCTAAAACCTTCATTTCCTTCTTCTTCTTCACAAAAAAACTCCATAAAGAAGGATATAATAGGTTCTTCTAGGCACATATCATGTTTAGAAATCTCTCCATTGAAGATAAATGTATGTTTTCAATTCAAGTCTACTGAGATTACCTTGCTTCTCCATTTGATCTTTGCCTTATACTTTGAAATCCAGTTCATCCCTAGTATAATGTCAAATTCCATCATGGGAATGACTACTAGATTTGCAATATGATTATGCTTAATAATTTAAATACTATATTTTCTAAACACTAATGATGCATGGACAACCCCACAAGGAGACTTGATGGAAAACTCTACTTTTAGCAAATTGGGGGGTGATTCTAGATTCTTTGCAGACATGGAGGAAATAAAGGAATGTGTAGAACCAGAATCAAACAAAGTACATGCTAGCATTGATATGACAACAAGAGTACTTGCCACCATATCATGTGGTGATTCAACTTCATCCGTAGTGATTGAAAAATCATGAACATGCTCCCTTGGATTATTCTAAGACTGATGGTGATTCCCCTCCACTGCCCTCAGATTTTCACAGTGATTGGAAAAGTTACCATGTTGTCCACACTTATAGCATTGGGCATCAGGTAGGGCCTACACCACCTTCCATTTTTTAGTGTTGGGAAGTTGTGGCTTCACCTCACTATGATAATTCTGTGTGATATTTCCATCTCTTCCACACTTATAGTATTTCCCACTCCTAAGCAGGAAGTTCCACAAATTCTTCTTCCCACATTTATTAAACATGGGACGTTGCACTTTCTTGCCATTTATTCCCTGATCGAAGCTCCTCCCTAAGCTTGGATCTATTGATCTTTTCTTATCATTTAATTTATGAGACCATTAAATCTCACCAAACTCCATTTCTACTTTCATTGCACTTCACACGATCTCCTCATAGCTATCATAATCTAGGTTGGCTAGATTCTTCTGCAGATGAGGTCTCTATCCACCGAATAATCTTACAACCTTACCATTTGGATCCATGAAAAAGCTAGATGTGTAACATCAAAGCCTTGTGAAGCTCATCTCATAGCTTCCCACAAATTCATTCTCCTTCTTCTTCAGCTCGAGAAACTTCGTTTCCATTAATGTTATCATTGATCGAGGGAAATACTTCTTGATAAAGATCCCTCTAAAATCTTCCCACTCCATATCTTAAACCTCCACTCTTGGTCTCATGTTTTTAATAACTTCCCACCACTGATCAGCTTCTCCCTCTAAGAGATAGACAACCAGGATGACCTTTACTTGCTCTGAAGAGCAGAGCATAGAAACGATCTTCTCGATAGAGCTGATTCACTATTCATCAATCAATGGGTCTGTAGATCCACTGAAGGTTGGTGGTCGTTGAAAAATAAAAGATTGAACAACAATTTGCTTCCTTCACAGTGAGATCGATCTCTAATCTTGATTCATGTTATTTCCCATAACTTGAGTCAGTTGGTTCATCATTCGTATGAAAGTTTCTATTCCGGCTTCCATTGGAGGGCCGTCAGCGCGTGGTCCATTGTGGTCACCATTTGCATGAATCCTCCTATTTCCTGCCATTTTATAAATGAATAAAACCTTAGTGAAAAACTTATTATATTTTAAAATCTTTTAACCAGAAAGTATTTTATGTCTTAAACCATCATGCTTTAAACAATTACATTTCTCTATAAATCCTTCATAATGATTCATAAAAAGATTATGATTATCAAAACATATCACCTGGGAGTTTCATAACCAAGATTGTATCAAGGCCCATTTTCATGTACCAGGATACCCTGGTTCAAGCCCTAAACAACTTGTAGGAGGTTTCACTCCTAGGTACATATGTGCTTGAGCCACCTCTACCTGCTCGTATCCAGAGAGGGATGTATTTCCTCGATAAACCACTTACTCAATACTAACCAAATTTTCGGGAAGTTTTCCTATATTCAAACTTTTATAAAGGATTATTCTTAATGTTTTCATATCCTAATTTCCATAAATAACTAAACTTTACTTTGATACCAACTATGACATCCCGCCTTTTTGGTACATAACTTTTCATTACTTTTTACAAACAGAGGATCTTTAATGTCTAGTGTCTTGGAAATCAGGAACATAAAACCTGAAAACAACATAAAATGTTCTTATAATCCACTTTTAAGGCTTCATCATAAGTTAATACTAAGTAAAACTGCTTCATCTAATAACTTGGTGACATACATCAAAGGAATGGGTGAGCAGAAATCCCAGTAAGGAAATCAAGGGAATATGTTTACATGTGATATCAATAAGAACATTATGAAAACCAAAAAAATGAGCAAAGGAAAAAGAGGCATATCATAATAAAAATAACATGAATCAAAACTTGAATATTTCTCTACAACATTTCATTTATAAATTCATGAACATATCACCAAAGTTTTATTCCCAAGGTGACTTAAAAACATTACCAAGGTTATTCAACAAGGTATCGTGAAACTTGTTATCACTAGAGATTAATTCCTTACCCATTTCATTAAAGCACTATCAAGGAGAACCATTAATATGTCTTTATTTTCATGTGATCCACTTAGATCATAATCAAAAAATTCATAAATATCCCAAATAGAATCAAAGAAATGGGTTTCATATCAAAATTGTGACGTTTAAAAAGTACTTAAAAGTAAGATTATTATGTCATTTAAATATCATAGAAGGAGAGTGAGGGTTATATGTATGTCAATTAAAGAATAAAATAGATCAATTTTATGTATTGAAGAATTCCCTTGTAAATGAAAATAGATTTGGGTATGCATCAAAATAATATATGAAAAATTTTCAAGAAAAGGAGAGAGATTTTGAGACGAACATTCTGCAGCATAACAGCTACATAAGATCATTTTAGAAAAAGTAAAAAAGAGAGAGGAAAAAGGTCAACCACTCATAAATAATTCATAATACAGTATAGGTAAATTATAATACCATGGTATGGATATTTTAATGACATACCACATGAATGTGAAACATGAAAGAAAATAGAAGATGTTATTTCTTTTACGAAAAATCCGCCTGCCTAACAACGTCGCATAAAAATTACAAAACTAAATTGATGAGAGCAGAAAGGGTCTATAATAATTTTTTAAATGAAATAGAAATTAATAATAATATATAAGAACATACCCCCATATATGAATATGGAAATTATAAGGCATAATATAAAGGAAATCATGACTAAAAAGAGGAGGGTGAAAGGTTCCCTTACCTTGAAGAGTATCTTCGAATGTTCGAAGGTTGGGAACATTGGGGGTTTGAGGGCACCTTGGGAGGACTAATTGGGAGGTAGAAAGACTAGAGATTAGTTGAGGAGTATTTTGGAATGAAATGAATGAGGCAATGGATTGGTATTTATAGGAAAAGTGAGGGAATATTTAATTAATTTCAAAGGGACTCCTCATCAGTGGTATTTGCAAAACCATGGGCTTGACCATAATATTTTACCATGGTATTTCCCACATGGGACCCTAATAAAATATATTACTATTCACAAGTATACCAGATTTATTACATCATGATTACATCATAAATGATGTCATTAAACACCCGAAACTTAAAATTTTATTTTTACTATTCACAGAAAATTCAACTATTTCAGAAAAAACCCAAAAATTCACCCTAACCTAATATTGATGATTTGAATTCAAAAATCAACTCCATTTTATAAAAAAATTCAAAATATTTTAAATTTAATTTTTAAGAAAAATCATTATTTATTCAAAAAAACTACTCTAAAACTATAACTTATTTTCTAACACCTTGAAAAAGTAATTAGGGTCCCATACAATAATTGTATAACCATAAGACAATAAAGTAACAATTTATGATTAAATATTTTGAAAATACATTTTTATAATATTAATATATTAATTATAAAATTGTAATTAAAATATTTATCACATACAAAAATACCTATACTTATATTATGACCATTTTTTCATTTTTAAGATGTATAAATAATATTTAAACATTCATGGGCGAAGTTTCTATTTTTTAGGCCTATTTACTATTTATTACTATTAATTACTATTTATAAAGGTATATTACTATTCATAGTTTACTATTCACCAAAAATTATGTTTATCTTATTATACTCTAAACTTCTTACTAGTCACAATTACAGTAGAACATTTTCTGAAAATCATTTCACAATTTTAATTATTTAATATTTGCAAAAAAATTTAAAATACCCCTTTTTCCAAAACTCATCAATAATATGAAACTTCATCCTAAATTTATCCGAACATTTTAAATTCACAAATTTAACATAATAAGAAATAAAAATTTTATTTATACAAAATAACTACACAACGTAACTAAGGTCTCGTTATATAACCCCTTATAACCCCTACATATGAACTAATTGTAATGTGTGATATGGTGATAGAATCTTGGGGCGACTTGGACAACATTGACCGAGTGGTGATTCCTATCAGCTCAAACATATCACTTAGGGGATTCCATTCAAGCTTCACATATTGAAGCTCAGCTTGGGCTTGGTCCAAAGCAAAGCCCAGATATGCTACCTCTTTCCCAAGCTCTAACAGTGGGGCTTCGTACGACCTGAGCCTACTGGATGAGGCCATCGACTCTTATTTATGTATTAATTAACAAATATAACTTGTATTAATAAATAATAAATTTAATTTTAAGAGTTTGTTTTCCAATGGTCATATTGACCAACAGTTATATAACAGTTGAAACCCAAAGGTATCACTTCATTAATTAAAGGATATAGTTTTGTGGAGTATAAAATTAAATAACACAAAAATTTAGGAAACCAATATTATTAAAAAGATAGGTTCATTATAGAACATTAAAATAGTTTATCATTATAAAATAATTTAATAAAAAAGTAAACTAAATCAAGTTGTGTATTCATTCTTTACAGTAGAAATACACATTCGTATTCTACACTCACACCCTCAGGCATTCCAAATGAATGACTCAATACTCATTAGAGATGACATGTCCCATCACTAAGTCATCTCCGGATAGAATACCATATTCCAATTTTACATCATCCTCGTGTATGAACATAATATTCATAGCAATATAATTTAATTAACTCACAGTGACCATTCACACCATGTTATACAAAAAACATCTCATGGATGAAATTTTTTATGAAAAAAATTATCAAACACCTTTAGTGTAGAATTTTCAAATCAACTTTTTAGGTACAAAAAATAAGAATATTTTCTAATAAAAAAATAGAATGATTAAAACATCAATAAATTATATTATATAATGGGTAGAGTGAAAGAGAGTCCACCTACCTCACAATAGTTGAAGAAAAAAAGAATAGAACATGAATCATCTATATCCAGCCATGAAACCTCTTCAAGTTAATATATATAGTCAATATATCATGAGAATACATAAAATATCATATATATACATAAAATGGATTATATAAAATGATCTTGGTGAGATAAGATGAGAATATTTAAGAATAAAGAGTGAAAACATATAATTAACATTGATTCCAGATATCTAATGTACATTGATTCATCAAAATATCTGTCTGGATCAAAGGGAATCAATGAGGATACATAAGATTTTAGTGCATTTCATGATCCATGGATAATAGGATAATAATGATTTTTTCACATTATTAATATGATTTAAACTCTAATTTTTAGAGAATTTAATGCACGTCACATGACGAGGAGGAAAATTTTAACCAATAATGATCTATTTGTGTACATGCTACTATCTTCAAACTAGATAACCACACAGTTGTGTCACCTAGTTTTGAAAACATTGCACCAATCATGAAGAAGCTATTGTACATAACCCATGGGGCCGCACGATCATGGTACATAGTTTGGTAAACATTGCACTAACCATACTCTTTTAATATCCAAAAATCCTATTTCAGAAAAGATTACATTAGGCACCAGTATGTTTTACCCAAACCATACAATAATTATGCACTTTCTAGTTAAACAAAGAACATATTTCATGGTTTCATAGAGAAATTTAATGGGGTTCTCCAACAATTCTAAAATTGTGACACTTAAAATACTATCCAAAGTAGTATAAATCTATCAAAAAGTTATAAAAACTCAACCCAATTATTATATAACATCAATATAAATAATAAAGAGGTAATGTACATAAAGTTGGTGTTGTTAAATTTTCCACTTCATTGGAATTTTCATCATCAAAATGTTGGATCTTCATGTTTATTTGTATGATCATGGGGAATTGTTACAACATTTCAACCTCACATTTACATTTCTCTTCATGAATATAACCATGCTACCATAAGAATCATATCAAACCAATAACAATTCCACATAACACTTTATTTTATGAATCCCAAATATATAATAGCATGTGAATCAATGTAGCATCAGGATCAATATTAAGATAGCCCCATCGAATAATTTCATCAGGATTAGGATGTTACTTCTTCAATTGACATACATTAAATATATTGTGAATAGAGATAAATATTACCAGTTAATTCAATCAATGATCCATATCACAAATTAATTCTAGTATCTCAAAATTTCCAATGTACCAATGAGTGACTTTTCATTGATTACCCAAAAGAAGATACTTTTGACACGAAGAAAATTTTAAGAAAATATGATCACCCATATTAAATTATAATGGTCAATAATGATGATGCACATATAATTTTTATAGACTTTTATTCATTTATATCCTCTTTATGATCACCTAAATCATCTCTATTGTCTCGTGGAAAAGGCTTTGTCTAATAAGTGAAGTCTCAGCCATTTCCTCCCCACAATACGAAGAATAATAATTATGAAAATTCAAATCGTTAAAAGGATCCATATATATATCAATTCATGGTAATTACTACTATACAATAACTCCAATAATAGTATATGATCCTCCTTTTATCCTTCCAAATTAATGAAACATAATCATGTAATCCAATGTGTGGATCTTTCTTTCACACTAGCCATCATTTGAGGATGATTAGGTGTCTACATTGTCAAGTAGGTTCCAAGGGATTCTTGCAAGTATTTGCAAAATTGAGATGTAAACATGTGGTCTTGGTAATATTTAATTGAAATTGTAATTCAAGGTATCTATATATCTTCAAATATATATATTTTTGTAAAGTCACCCAGCTCATTGGATTCATGAATAAAGATCAAGTGAGTAGAAATTATGAGTTGATCCATATCCACCCATATGGAATCATGTTTCCAAAAAGTTCTTTGAAGACATGTGATGAAATCAATAAAAATGTATTCCCATTTTCATATGGGAATTGATAAATATTGAAACATACAAACTGGATGTTGGTACTCCATCATTCCCTATTTAGAGTTGAAGAACCATGTGTCATAATCATCTACATTACTATTCATACCTTCCCCCCAAAACTATGTTATTTTACCTTTATACATCCTTAGAATCCTGGGGTGAAAAACCCATTTTGAGTGGTGGTAGGAATAATGATGTTGTCCCCTAAAACTAATGGAACATAAATATGATCTCTAAAAATTTACATAGATATCCCAACTATAATCCATACATCAATGGTCTACCGACCATTGAATTTTAAAAATATTATTAGATATTAATTATAAGATGTTTTAACATATTTAACATTCTCAATAAAATAAAGAACAAGATAAATGGGAATGAAAACTGTAATATTACCTTTATCGGCACAATCTAGATGCATACCAGCTATGAATTCCAACATCTACAACTGATATAAATCCCCCTTAGAGAATGAGCATTATGATGCTTATAAATTGCATCATCCACAAAATTTTATTTATATGGTGTATACATAAAGTCAAATTCAAACATATAGAAATATTTTATCCATATTCATTTACATAGATTTAAATTTCTATAAGAGAAGATGTGTTTAATTATTTTATGATTGATAAAAACTAAAAAATTCACACTAAAAAGATAATGATGGTATGTATTCAATGAATTAACTATAGTAGAAAACTTAAAATAATGTGGTGGGTTATTCATTATATGAACTCATAATATACATGATCCATATTTTACAACCTAATATCCCTATATGGGAACACATCCCAAACAAGATCTAGTTGCATCAAAATAGACTACATATCCTCATAATGACTTGAAAAGTAAGGATTAGTTTAAATAAATGTATAACCTCAATCTATAGAATGGTTTATGTAACTTTTAACTACATTATATTGGAATTAATTTCCTTCTAAAAACTACAATTAGATAGGAAAGTAATGTAAAGTCATGGAAAAAGTCTTGGTAAAACACTATTACGCCATAAAAATTATATATCTTGTAGAAATTATTTAGTGATTTCTAATTGATAATTACTTCTACATTTCCATGAACTATAAATACCCTTCTTTATAAAATATCATGTCCAAGGAAATTTACGTCTTTTATATAAAATTAACACTTTGAATTATTATCCTAATGGTGTAATTCCTATAAGATACCCCACACTATACACAAGGGTTGTTCATTATTGACCATTGTAATAGTGTAAACTAGTATATCACTATCAAATAACACCACAAAATAATCAAGATACCTATGAAATTTATGATTCAAAAATTTTATAAAATTCATTGGAGCATTTATTAAAAAACTATATAACCAAAAATTCATAATTCCCATATAAACATTAGAAATTTTTCTTTACAATATCCCACTTCAAAATTAAATGACAAGCATACCTTGATCGTTAATAATTTTGATAAAACCATGTTTATACCCTCAATTGATCAAATATATCTTATGTTCATGGAATTTGATAACTATTATTTATCATAACCTCTTTTATCTTATCATAAACTCTACGAATCCAAAGAGTTACATACACTTAAATTAAAAAATGAATGGGTACTGGCCATAAAGACATACTAGTTCGAATGGAATAATTGATTTATAAATCTTACAACTAAACATTCAATTCTATTAATTCTATTGGTTATATACTATAAGATAAAAGTGAAATAGTTCTGGTATCTTGTGGAAGATAAATCATAAATTTTACATCTCTTTTGGGAGGTATCTTAGATATATTTTTGGAAATATATTTGGAAATTTATCCATGATGGTTGGAAAGTATCTATTATTGATTTCATGAATAGTTACCAAAGTAAATATTTCCAAATGTTAATAGATATTACTAATAACTGATAAAAAAGTCCCAGATCTACTTGTATTAAAATATATATATCCTCTAAAGATATGTTCAACACCATTATATAATGTGAAACTAATTTTTCATGCATAATATTCATTATGGGACTTGAAGGAAATCAACTAGTGAATTTCTGAATTGAGGTAATTGATGTCCATATAAAAAATTGATAAATACTATACTAACTCATCCACATTGATAGTTATAGAACATGAAACACACTTAATGCATTTACATTCTCAATGGTTGAGAGTTGTTTTAAGTTCCATTAAATGATGCATCATCACAATATGAAATCCCATAAGATCAAAAATAGGATTTTCAATAAATGATTAAGAAAGTGAAATAGTAAAAAAATCCATAATGAGGGTAGTGTTAAAGATAATTGTAAATTTCATGATCGATATCCCTGAATGATTATCAATGACTAACAATATATAACCATACAACTGATTTCTTGGCTCACCTGTGATATAATTGATAATCTACTATGGTTGTGATGAAAACTAAGGTGTCTATGTTACATAAGAGGAACCCAGTTAAAACTCGACAAATTGTTTTCATTTATTTTATTCTTATCTTGTTATTAGTTCTATTCATTGAGGTTCAGGTAGAATTTCAGATGAGTTTTCTTGGAGTTTTGGAGGATTCATATGGATTTTGGTCATGTGTATCATTTGAGAGGAAACTATGTGGCTGGTTATGGAAGTGGCTATCTCCAGTTTTTTTTCTTCTTGCATAGTTTTCCTTGCATGGAATATTCAGTGTTTTTTTCTGACCATGAAATCCAATTGAATAACTATATGGAATGTGGTGGGTGTCCATGGAAAGATATAAGTCATTCCCATGTTAAGAAGTGACTGTGTGACTAGCATGTGGGAGCCACCATATGTTTTGATAGAGGCGAGGTTCATAGATGTAACTTTGTTTCTCCAACCATGTGGCCATCGAACTATGGTTTCCCTTCTCTCATTTGGGGTGTTCATTTCTAGTAGAAAGTTTTGAAAACCATATGACTCACCTAGGTTCATTAAAAGATAAAATTCCAAAATTTACCACTCATGTTTTTAACCCCATTCAATCTCTAGTCCCACTTTGTGGTTTTTTATACACTGGAGGGCTCCCAAAACCCTCCTCCCTTGATTCTCCGTCCATCACTGATGCTCCCCCAATATTCTAAGGTGAGTTTATGTTGTACTTTGGGATGTTTTAATATTTATTTTTCTTACCATATTGGGTTATTAATTATTCCTTGGTGGATTATATTTTGGATGAACCCTAGAGGATAGGGTGGATGTTTGGATTGTGTTTCCTGAATGTTAGGGTGTGTAGATTGCCTTTTGGGATTGGGTCTTTCTTCTTCCAAAGTTTCTTCACATCTTCATATTGTTGATGTAGGTGTTTCTACCCATTTCTTTTCAAGAACATTTCATTTGATTCCTTAGTATTTTTAATTAAATTATAAATGTTTTATTCATGTTTTTTATGTTCTATTTTCATTTTTCATGATGTCTCTGCATTGGTAAATTCTTGAAAATGGGTTTTCAAGGATTCCTTAAATTATGCCCCTATATAAATGATTATAAGGAATTTTATAAACTTCCAATTTTTCTTTTAGATTTATATTTTGTACTTTGGATTATGTTTGTCCTTGGTTGGTTCATGGTTTCTTGGTTTACATATGGAATTGAGCTTTGAATTTTGGTTTTTGTTTTTATTTGTGGTTTTCTTCTTATGTGTAAAACCTTTGTTTTTTTTTCGATTTTTTTAAGTGTGCCACTGGATGTGGTATTAAATATATACTCGGGGTGGCAATATGGAGAGAAAAAAATTATAATGTCTCATAAAATTATATTCACCTTGAGCCCTATATTTTCAAAACACCTTTATCCTTCACGATATTTTTCTTTCCATCCTCCTCATCCAAAATAGTTCCTTCATGACCCTACTATTTTGTAAATGGTTACTTGTTTTCAAATGTATATAATGGTGTTTTTAAATGTGTTTCTTAAATGTAGTCCATTTGGGAATTTTGAGATTTTTTTTGTTTCCAAATGATACAAAGGCCTATTTGGAATCTTATCAACTTATTTGGGGTTTCCCTTACGTTTTGGAAATTAATTGGAAATGTTATTTGATTTATAGATTCTAAATCTTGTTTGGTAATTGTCAGTGTTTTGTAGAGTGTTTCTAAAAACAAAATTATTTTTTGGCCCTTTTGGATCCTTGATTGGATCCATGTGTGGTGGGAAACCTATAGTCATCCTTCGGAGGAGAGGGTTATCACATCGTTGATTTCAAAGTTTGGGTTAGGAAATAAAAATGGAATCTATTGGTTATTGGTTTATTCCAGGCATTTCATGACCTCCCCACTCTCCATATACTAATATCATAGGATTCCTAGGAATAATTTAGAGGTTCTATCGATAGTTACTTACTGGTATCTATTGGATGGTCTGGTACCCATGGATTTGTTTAGAGGAAAAGTGTGTTGTGCCACTGGTGATGCTAGTTTAGAGTAGCCATATTGGTTATTGAATATATACCTACACCGTATGATGATAGGTGATACTGAACATAATATGTCTTGGAATTTATTATAGAGATGATTAGGAAATTCCCATGATTACATATTAGTGTGTGATTATTTTTATTCTTATTCACTTTGATTATTCGACATTCTACTAATTGATTTCATGTAATGTTCCTTTTATTTCCATCACAACACTTTTGATCACTTTTATTGGATCCATATTTGGTATTTTGTTTATAAATATGTTTTAAAATGAAAATCTATTTATTTGAAAAGTAAATTTGTGTGTTGTTTTAAAAAAAGGTTGTTATGGAAATCTATATTTGGTTCTATAAAATGATAAAACCCTACTTTATAAATGCATTTCAAACTAGAATTTTGGGGCTGTACCAAGAATGGAATTATATGGAATCTATGGTGCTTACATACTGATATATTTATTCTCCTAACCTACTTGGGTCACAGGACATCTATAGACCAAAGAAGTGTTTATGGTTAAGGATTATTTTTCATGATTCTTATGTAGTGGGCTGGTATTGTGGATGGTGGTGACCAAGATGTCATCGAGATATATTTTCAAGTTCTATTTTGGATTTAGTTTTATTTTTACTTTTTGTTTCATTTAGTTGTTATTGTATATGGTTAAGTTCAAGAATTTATCGATATTCATTTTTTTATGCTTCATACTCTATTATGGTTATTTGAATCTATTTATTATTCGATAAAGAATTCCAAATTGTATGATATTTGATTCCTAGTAATAGATGAAAACTTGGGAGGAATGGGAACACCTCTCGAGAATTGTTGTGAGATGGCTCGGGTGACTGATTCTGGGTCGAGACCAGTTTTTTCTGGAAGAAAATTGAATCAGAGAATCCATTTGTTATTTGAGGAATCGAGTAGACTATATATTAGGACCTTTGAGAATTTAGTGGTATATACAAGAAGGATGTAATGAATCCTTTCTCAAATTGATCCTTGATTTTACAGGGGTAATCCTATATTTGAGGCAATTAATTTGTTTTTTGGTTTTTTCTATTTGTTTCTTGTCTTGTTTTTTAGTTTGGGTAATGGTAATAAAAGTGAACTGGTGTTACATAGTTCTCTTTCATGGAGTAGTGACCCATGTAGAACCTGAGTGCATGGTTCATGATACTTCTATTAGATGATGTTTTCTCTGTACATAGTCTTCTATACAATATTTTTGAGTTATTCATGAACAAATGTTCCCTAGAATAATAAGTTTTGTTTAAATTTGTTTTTGTTTTATTTTTATAGCTTGATTATATTTCAAAAATGGAAAATGGTTTTTGGAAAGGGGGGGGGGGGTTAAAAAAGAAAATAAATTTCTAATGAAATAGTAATATTTTTAAAATGGACTTGGGTGTTTGAGTGGGATTTTAATGTGAGGTGGTAATTATGAAAAGTTTCCTTGAAAGAATGGGGCATGGAAATTTTTAATGGAGATGGTAATTTGAAATAGTATTGTGTTTTTATTTTCAGATATTTGGTTTATGAGCTTGATGTTTTGTTATGGAATGTTCTTTTCAGATGATTTTAGATGGGATTATGATATGATTTTTTGTTTTATTTTATTTAGAGTATGATTCCTAGAAATGTACCAAAGGATTCTGATGAGTCTCACCCACCTTTTAGACCTTCTCAGACTCCTAGTGGGGTGGCATAGTTGAGTTATTCTCACAGGTTTCTAGGTTTACATGGTGGTCAAGGTCCCATACAGGATGCAGAGTGGATCGAGGGAGTTGAATTTATCTTCATGTCAATGGGAACTCTAGATACCACAAGGGTGCGGTCTATTCTGATTTCACTTGAAGGATAAGGTTTCAATTAGTGGAAGGTGATATTCCGACAATTTATTAATGTTTGGATTCTTTGTGAAATATTTTATACCACTTTAATCTAATGGTTTATACTTATGTAGGCGAAGGTGTAGAAAGTGGAATAACACTTGTGTACATAGAATGTTAAATGGATGGTGAAGTACTATGTTTACCAATTTAAATATATGGGTTCGTTTTATCTAGAGATACCATCAAAGGATCATTTGAAATATCCTCTCTTTGTCTGAGGTCTTTTTCCATAGATCAAAGAGAATGTTCTCTCATCTAGGGGAGTTTGGATTAGGAAGTTAGTATATGATGAATATCTATCCATGTTTGTTCCTAGAGTGTATTTATTGGTGGTTAAGAAACCCATTTATATTGGTACTCAAGAAGGCTACCCATCTAAAAAGGATAGTGTGTGAGAGAAAATTATTATTGAGGAGTTCAACTTCATGAGTTCTGACTTCTCTTTCATCGGTTCATTAGATTGTGTGTTTCCAGTGTGTCAATTTTTTCCATTAGAAGTCTTACAATCAAAATATCACGAATTATTTTCAACATGTGGATATTTGGGTCACTTAGAGAAGTTATGCCGAAATAACTCTAAGAAGAGAATTTCACAGACATAGGTCATCATCTCCTGATTTTGGGGGTATCAGATGCATCAAGACAAAGGGCGCCAGCCTTAGGTTCTAGATTGAAGATCTTTATGAAATCAGGAATCATTAGAGGTGGGGACCTTAGTATTCCCATTTTCTCTAGTGGTGGAGTGTAAATGGATGCTGTTTTGATATTTTATTTCTATATAATTTTTATATTCTTTTTTGTTGTTAAAGGTATGATATACTCAATTGTTTTTAGTTTTGTGGTTGTTCTCTATGTATGGAAGCTAGTGTGGTAATCCTTTTTTATATATTTTCATGCTTGATGTTTTGTTCACTCTGGAGATGCTTGTGTATTTTGGAAATGATGGATCAGGATTTGATTCACTGGTTGGTTCATGTTCCTTCTATGGGTCTCCCCTTAGGTTAGTTTTTTTAGTTTCTGGTGGGAGTTCTTGGTCCTGGTATTGGTTGGGCCTAGTTAGTTTCTTGTGGTGGGGAGACACACCACATGTCTCCTTACAGTTTCTCTAGTGGTGGATGGGTGTGTCTTTTGGATTTTAAAGGACACCCTAGTTTTCATGGTTTATCATGGCTTTATTCAGTCTAAGGCTTGAGTTTTAGATTTTGGATATGTTTGGGGAATTTTTAGGGGAAAAGGGTTATGTGGTGAAGAAAATAATCACACCCTAACCCTGTTTTCTTTATAATTTTTATTTTCTTGGTTCTTTTGGATGATTTTGGGGTTGAGTTTCATATTATATTTTTAGTGTTTTGGAGGTTTTGAGGGTATTTTCTCCCTATACATGGGTTTTTAAATGGTTTGAGTGGAAACCATGTAATTGGTTAATGAATAGGGTATCTCTAGTGCTTTTTCTTCTTAAATACCTTTCCTTGAATGGTCTATGACTGGTTTTGTTCAAACCACGTGAGCTAATAGAGTAATCGTGCATCATGTGGTGGGTGTATTGGAAAAGGAATATGACTTGTTCATGGAAAGGATAATCCATTTGTCAAGCATGTGAGAGCCTCTAAAATTTTTGACAGAGGAGAGGTTTATTGAAATAACATGCTTTCAAAAAAAGTGTGGACATCCAGTGCAGGTGGTCCTCCTGTCCAATAGGGTGTGCACAGTAGGTGAATGGTTTTGAAAACCATAAAGACAAACCGTGAGACATACCAAGTTTTGTTGAAATTTGAAATTCAAAGTACTCCCACATATTTTTTAACCACATATGACCGCCTCTCCCTCTTTGTCTATTTTGGCACACATGAGGGATCCCAACCCCCTCCTCCCTTACTTCTCCTATCATGGTTAAATCTCCCTCAATTTTATAAGGTGAATTAATCTTGGATTTTGGGATGTTTTCCTCATCTCATATTCTTCATATATTGGTTACTTGGTTCTTCTTTGTTGGGTTATCTTTTCTCTAAACCCTATAAACTAGAGTTGATGTTTTTCTTGCATTTCATGGATTTTAGGGGGCACAAATTTTCTATTTTTATTTTTTTTCTTCCTTCTTTTGAAGTTTCATTACATATATATATGTTTTTAGGTAGGTTTTTCCATTCATTTCCTTTCCCAAACACTCCAATTGATACTTTGTTATTTTTAAATAATTTATAAATATTTTAGTAACATTTTTATTTTCTAGTTTTATTTGTAAGGTTGTCTCATTATTGGAAATTTTTGGAGAATGGGGTTTCAAATGATTATTTAATTGTGACTATATATTAATTATTTCATGGTGTTTGATAAAATAAAGTTTTTCTAATAATGAAGGTGTGTATTTTAGATTATATTGGTACATGGTTGGGTCTTGGTTTCTTAGTTTACTTGTGGAACTAATATTTGAATGTGGGTTTTGGGTCTTCTTTGTGGATTGTTTCTTATATATGAAACATTTAGTATTTTTAGGTATCTTGATAAGTGTTCCATTAGATTTGGTCATATACATACATTCATTGGGTTTACTTTTGGATAGGACCATAAATGATAATGGATCTTCAAATGATGTTCACCATAAACCCCATATTTTTAAAACACTTTTCCCCTTCACAATATTCTTCCATCCCTCCTCACCATCTATAATGGTATATTCAAGCCCATAGTGTTTCCTAAATGGTTACTTGGTTTTCAAATTAATTTAATGGTTGTGTCAAACGTGTTTCCTAAATATAGGCCCATTTAGATTCTTGAGGCATGGTTTGGTGTCCAATTTACATAATAGCCGTTTTGGAATCATTATAACATAGATGGTGCTTTCCCTTGATTTTTGAAATGGTTTGGAAATAGAAATTTATTTTTAAATTATAAGCCTTAGTCAGTATATTATGGTATTTTAGAAAGTTTTTTTGAAACCCATATGATGTGTAGGGTTATTTTTAACAATTATTAGCTCTATGTGTGGTGATAAATATATGGTTTTCCTTCTGATGAGAGGGTTTTGAGATAGATAGTGCTAGAGTTTGGTCTAGGAAATCACGGTGGAATCTATGGGATATTAGTTTGTGCCACATGTGTGATGACCTCCTCACTCTCCTTGTATTATTATGATGAGATTCCTTAGAATCATATAGAGGTTTTTGTGATGATTTCTTGTTGGAAATGATTTGGTGGAAAAATAACCCATGGATATGTTGAGAGGACTAGTTTGTAGTGCCATTGTAGAGGCTAGTTTTGATTATATTGGTTGATTCTTCACTTTGGAGATGAACCATATTCTTATAGGTGAGTCAAACCCAAGTATATCTAAATTTTTATTTTATATATGTTTAGAAAATCACATGATTATATATATGTATGTTCTTATTTTTTATGTTGCACCTTGATTATCTTCCTTTATAGTATTTAATTTCTTTTACCACTAATTTTATTTCACTCATAGAACTTTTTTCCACTTGGATTTGATCCTTCTTTTGTATTTAGAGCTGAACTAGGATTTAGAATGGAAATATTTTTTAAAGGAATTTTATTTATTGTTTTCTAAAAGTGTATTTATAGAAATCTTTTTTTGGTTTGTTAAAATGATAAAAACTAATTTCTAAATTTATTTCAAACTACCCTTTGTGGAATGATTCAAGAAATGAAATATATGTAATCTATGGTGATTACCTATTAAACTATTAATGTTCTCACCCTATATCTCCCACTGGACTTTGGTTCACCCGAACTATTTTTCAGGTTCAGGATCCCTGTTCAAGTTTCCTATGAATCAGGTTGGGCTTATAGTTTTTGGTGTCCAAGAGGTCATGTGCAGAAATGTTCAAGTTCTTGTATGGTTTTCATTTTGTCCTCAGTTATTTTTAATTCATCTATTATTGTATGTAGTTATGTTTATGCATTTATTTGTATAAGTTTATTATTATTTTATGATGTCTACCCAATTGGGGTTATTTGTAAATGTTTATATTCGATAAATCATTAGTAATTGTATGATATTAGATGTCTGAAAATAGTTTCTAGTCCAGGAAGACTAGGAATGACTTTTAGACTTATCATGGTATGGATTGGGTGACTAGTTTATGATCGGCCATAGTAGGTTCATGAAAAATTGTATCAAAGAATCCCTTCGTTATTTTGGTGTTTAATATATTGGAGATTTAGACCTTCAGGACACAATACATAGGTATGAGAAAGTCATCATGAAACCTTTCACCTCTAAAGCCTCATGTTACCAATGGTAGATTAGGATTTGAGTAATTTAATTTATTTTTTGGGTTCATATAATTGGTTCTTATTGGGTTTGTCTGATATGGGGAATGAGAATGGAAGTGAACCAGTGTGACATGTTGTGATTTGATGCAGTAGCGACTCTTGTGGGGCTTGAGTTCATTGTTTATAATATTTAAAATGGTTTGTTTTAATTGTATTATTGTTTTATAAACTATGTGGTAAGGAAATTCATCACCACTAGATCCCTACATCAAAAATTTTAGTGTGAGTTTTTTTGTTTGATTTTGATAGAATTAGTGGATTTTAAAAATAAAATGTGGTTTTGGAAAAAATGGGTTTCCAAAATGAAAATAAATTTTTGAAGAAAGTTTTTTATTTCAAAAATAATATTGGGTGAATGATTTGGATTTGGAAGTGAGTTGGGTGTTTTGAAATGTTTTCTTGAAATAAGGTGGTATTGAAATTGGGATGGAGATGTTAATTTTAATGAGTATTGTTGTTTTATTTTGTGATATTTGGTTTAGGAGTTTGTTGTTTTTATTTGGAATGTTTATTTTAGTTTAGTTTTTATTGGATAATGATTTGGTTTTATTTTTTATGTTATTTTGAGTATGATGGCCAAAAATTTCATAAAGTTTTCTAGTGAGTCTTGCCCAATTTTTGGCCATGACTAGACTCCTTTTGGGGTGAAAGAGCCGTGTTTTTTTAGCGGATTGTAGTTTTATGTCATATTCAAAGTCTGTTAGAAGTCATGGATTGTCTTGAAGGAGATTAAGATATCTTCATGTCATTAGGAACTCCAAAATCCATGATTTTTCAAGTTTTTAGGAGTTTATTTGAACGTCCATGTTAAAATCTGTGGAATGTGATAATTTCACAATCATTACGAGTTGGCATGTCTTGGGATGTCTTTAAGACCACATTTATCTGATGGTTTATACTTGAGGAGGTGAAGGTGGATAAATTTGAATAAATCTTGGGTATTCTACATAGTAAAAGGATGGATAAGGCCTATATGAACCGCATTCTAGAGATGGTTTCCTTTTCTATGGAGATAGCGTGAAAAGATTAACTGAAATATCCTCTGATTGTCAAGGATATTTTTCATGATAACAAGGAGTGATTTTTCTCACACGAGGTGGTACAGTTTGATAATCTTGTAGATTAGGAAGTTATAAATGGTATGGTTCTTAGATTTTAGTTAGTAGTGGTTGATAAACAAGTTTCTCATAGTGCTTATGAGGGTTCCCCATCTGGTGAGGAGTGTGTGCTAGAGGATACTATTCCTAAGGAGTATCCTTTTTTAGTTTTGACTTATGGTTCATCAGACCGCTCGATTGTGTGTCTCCAGTGTGGCTAGTTCAATCATTAAAAAACATTTGGTCAATATCATTTGATTTATTTTTGGGAATATGGGAATTTTGGATACTTGGAGAAGTTATTCAAGTAGCGCTACCATAAGATAAAGTCAGAGTCTAATATATTCAACTCCCGAATCTTGGGTAGAAGAAGATTCAATACATCAGGGCTCTAGGCTTAGGTCTGAGAGTAAATCTATTCACACAGTCAGAAAAATTGGGTGTGGGGAAGCATAAACCAACCTTTTTTTTATTTTTGTAGTAGAGATGGTTTCAGATTCTCTGTTCTATTTTTCTATATTATTGTATGTTCCTTTTCATTTTAAAAGTCTTGTTGTCCTCTTTTGCTTGCAGTTTCTTGGTTGCACTCTGTGTGGTGAATAATGTGTGGTTATACTAATTTGGATCTTTATTGTTTTTAGGTTATGTTTTTATGTGTATTATCATCCTTATATATATAGTGGATCATGATTTTTTTCTTGGTTCAGGCTCTTTTTGCGGGTATCCCCTAAGGTCGGGTGATCTTTTGTTCATGTTGGGAGCTCTTAGTGCTAGAATTTGTATGTTCTATATGGTTTATTATGGTGGGGAGACCCAATATGTGTATAATTATGTTTTTTTATATTTTTGGTCTGTTGTGATTTCTGGAGTTGAATGGTCACCCTGAGGTATGTGGTTTTTCATGTCTTTGTTTAGTCTTTGGCTTGAATTATGTATTTTCATTAGTCCGAGAGACTTTATAGAAGTATAATATTTTTTTGGTGGGTAAAATTTCCAATCCTTTAATGAGAGTTTTATATTATTCTATTATTTTCATGGAATTGGTTCTTTTAGTTGAAGTTTAGGTCATTTTTAGGATGAGATTTATTTTAGTTTTGAATGTTTCAGGTGGCTTTTGTCCACATGCACAGTTTGGGAGTAAACCATATAGCTGGTTAAGGGAGAGCCAATCCCTAGTTCATTTTCTTCTTTCATGGTTTTCCTTGCTAGCCATACGCATGGTTTTTCTCAAACCTTCTTAGCTAATGGAGTAACATTGTGGCCTATTGTGGGGGTCTAGGACAATGTGCATGACTTGCTTAAGGTAAGGAGAAACTATGTGGTAGGCATGAATGAGCCTCTTATTTTTTTTGTAACTAATGAAAGGTGCATGGTTGGAGAATGGTTACCCAAAAAAAAGGCCATCTCATGCAGATTTCCCTAATCTCTAGTAGGGTTTACATGGTTGGTGAGTGGTTTGGAAACTTTGCGCTCAAACCATGCTACTTACCGATGTTCAGAAAATTTTTAACCACCATGTTTCACAGATTATGCTTTTAACCCCATTCAACCCCTCCCCCTCTTGGTTGACATTGGTGCATGGGATGGATCCCAAACCTCTCATCCCTTGCTTCTTATTCCACAGTTAATGCTACCTCATGATTATAAGTCATGTTTCTTTTTAATTTTGGGGTGGTTTCAACTTCTCATATTCTTCCTCTCAAGGGTTATTGGTTCTTCCATGATGGGTTATCTTTTGGTTGAACCCTAGAGGATATTGTTGACGTTTGGATTATGTTTCTTCAATTTAAGGGTGTGAATATTGTATTTTGGTCTTGGTTCAACCATATTCAATAGTTTCATCACATTAGTACATTGTTGATGTATGTGTTTCCATGAATTTCCTTTTCGGAACAATCCACTCGATGCATGATTATTTTTAATTAATTATTAAATGTTTTATTTATGTTTGTGATGTTGTGGTTTGTTTTTTTATGGAGTCTATATGTTAATAATTCAGTTAAAATGGGTTTTCAAAGGATTCCTTTAATTATGACCATATAAAAAACTTACAGTGTATTTGATAAAATACTAATTGGTCTTTAAGAATGAATTTGGGTGTTTTGGATTTTATTTGGCCTTGGTTGGGTCATGGTTTCCTGTTTTACATGTGTAATTGAGATTGGAATGTGGGTTTTGGTTCCTCATTGTGGTTTGGTTCTTATGTGTGAATCCTTTGTTATTTTTATCTTTTTTGATAAGTGTGCCATTGGATATGGGAATAACTATATGCGAATTAGTGAAAATTTGGATATGGAAAAAAATGATAATTTCTCTTCAATTTATGAAACCTTGAACCTTTTATTTTCAAAACACATTTCCCATTCACTATCTTATTCCTTCCCTCCTCCTCATATCAAATTGTTCCTTCAATTACCTAGTGTTTTCTGAATGTTTACATGATTTCCAAATGAATTTTAAGGTTGTTTGAAAAGAGTTTCCTAAATCTAGGCTCGTTTGGAATCTTGATGTGTGGTTTTGTTTTCAAATGACATAATTTCCTATTTGGAATCTTATGAACTTATATGCGGGGTTTTATATTGGTTTTGGAAAATTATTTGGATGTGGAATTTGATTTGTAAATGTTAAGGCATGTTCGGTACTTTTTGGTATTTTGGAAAGTGTTTTCAAACCCATATGATGTGTAGGTGTGGTTGGAACCTTGATTGGATCTCTAAGTGGTGGGAACCAGATGGTCTTCCTTCGGAGTAGAGGTTAAATGCATATTTGGTGTCGAATTTTGTGCTAGAAAATCATGGTATAATATATGGTCCATTGGTTTATTCCACGTGCTTGATGACCTCCTCACCCTCCTTATACTATTATCATAGTATTCCTAGGAATCCTCATGTTAGTTGAGTGATAGATGCTTGTTGGACATAATTAGATGGACTACTACCCCTATATTTGTTGATAGGATAGGTGGGTTGTGATATTGGTGTGGATATTTTGGATAATCTAGCCTTGTTATTAAATGTAGAGCTACACCATATACCAGAAGGTGAGTCTAAACTACATAATTCTAGGTATTTTTTCTATATACGTCTAGTAAATTACATTGAATAGATATCTATATGTGACTATTTTTTTTCACTTTGATTATATACCATGATATTATTAATTTTTTGTAGCATTCCTTTTATTTCTAGAATATTACTTTTGTTCACTTTGATTGGATTTTTCTTTTTTATTTGGTTTCAAACTTGGTTTTAAAATGGAAATATTTTTTTTGGGAAATGAATGATGTGTTTTTAAATGGAATTTATGGAATATTGTTTTTGGTTAATTAAAATGATAAAACCACACTTACTAAATGTATTTTAGACTAAAATATTTGGATGATTTCTAGAAAGGGAATGTATGGACTATATCGGGCATACCTATTGTGTTTTTTATGTTCACACCCTCCTCGTGTCATTCGGTGTCAATAGACCCGAGCTATTTTTTACTTCAATTTTCTTATTTAGGATTCCTATGGAGTTGGTTGGTATTACGGTTGGTGGTCACATGTGGTCATATGGTAATCTGGTCAAGTTTAGATTTGGATTTCGTTTTGTTTTTAGTTTTATTTGATTCAGCTATTGTTGTATTTGGTAATGTTTATGTGTTTATTGGTATTAATTTATTATTATTTTGTGTTATGTACTCTATTGTGGTTATTATTATTTCTTATTATGGTCAAAATAATTATTTATTATATTATCTTTTATTTTAATTTCTTCTTGATAAAACTATGTGATCATAATAAGTTTGGGGAATTTTTGAGTCTTTACAATTAATAATCCATAGAGTTTCCTACAATAATTATTCAAATGTACCATCCGGCCTCAATTTTATAATTTCCATAGAGAAATCATGAATTTATTTATTTATATGATCATCAGATACACAATGATTAATCCTAGATTATATTTTTGGTATGGTGGTAAGGATATTGAACCAATCGACTGTTTTCGGGGTGCATTGTTTTCTTGAGAATAATTCTAATTCCTCTTTTCATTCCCCTTATTTTAGTTCCCACATGCACCCTTTTAGGAAAACGTTTTACCCCCACTATAGATTCCCAAGATATCCATTTTGGATACCATTACCCATTAAACATATGCATGTTGCTAGAAATATAAAATTCATCAATCATTGAGCATTTAATAAGTCAAAAACCTACCTCAGAGATAATGACATTAATGTTCTTGATAGTAGAAAAATTAGGATAAAATTGAATCAAACTAATGAGTTGAGCTTCATACATCATCATATATATATAACTACTTTATAGTAAATAAATATAACACAATTTTTTTTTATGTTTACGGATAATATGTTTGTTAATAAAATCCTCAAAGTATTTCTCTGTTAGATCTAGATCTTGCCTAGTCTGGAAAATAATATTCCATAACTTCTTACCAAGATCCTCTAACATAGAAATTGTTAGACATAGTTTCATATCCTCTAGGGTTCCTAATGAATAAAGAAATATTTTTTTATCTTCCATACCCATTCTTCTACTTTCTATTGACCTGAATCTCCCCAAATGATCTGTGGATTCTATTTGAAAATGTAAAAGGTTTAATTTTCATGGTGTGGATATTAATTTTGGATTTCTCTTGTCAATTGATTAAGATGACAAGACTATGATATAGTTGAATTTAAAATTTAATTATGGCTCTGGTCGAACCACATTCTATGTTCCCTCTCCTATGGGATCACAAGTCATTGAATCAATTCCATTGTTGGAATAGAACAAGAAATCATGTAAACAACCTGTATATATATTTTTAAAACAATGATATATATTTACAAATAATTGTAATGAAACAATGGTAATTAATAATTTGAAAAAATCATCAATCCTAATATGAACAATGTAATAATAGTGGTAATTCTCAATAATAATGCAGGATACGATACACACATCAGTAAAAACCCATGATGTTTAGTTAATAACACTTCTCAAAGTTTCTTAGAGAGCATTTTCACCCAGGGCACCTAAATAACATGAATTTGAATATAAAAATGATGGATATATATTTTTATTATATATATTCCAATTTTTCACATTTATTTTTCTATTTATAGAATCCCATTATGAAATACCGACCAATATTGATTCTATTTTTAATTCCCTTCCACTCATCAGTTGTCAAGTGAAGAGGTGGAGGTTATATTAGCCTTAAGTGATGTCCTTAGGACACAATACCAGAAAAAAGTGCCAAGAGTGTACAAGATCATTAATTTATAATTTTTCTTGATGCAAAAAAATACATATGGAAGCTGAAAAAATGAAAAAAAGTATGCATGATACATTTAAGGTAATGAAAAATAGCCCAAACAAAAAGATAATATCAGAGTAGAAGAAGAAACAACTAAGGTAAACCACTGTTGTGGGTTAGACATAACTCAAAGACACTAATGCAGCATTAACCCAATCACAATCCCAAAAAAACTTCAACTTCTAACCCCAATCCCTAGGTTTACTATATCATGACACATTAATATATATGTAAGAAAACCATTCCATTACCTATATTTTGGTAAAAACATTAGAAAATGAACCAAAGTGGCAAATAAGTGGGGAAGTATAATACTTAGTGATTAATACCCAATAAATTATCACACACTATGAATAACAAAAATATAACTCACATTTATATAAATTAAAGGGTGATAATATTAATGTAGTTTATCATGACAAAACATATCATGAAAAAATTATATTAACTACAATTTTGGGATCATTCTTTCCACATATAATACCAATTTATGTTCCAAACTCAAACACTCTTGCATGCCGAATGATAGTCCCAATACTAAATAAGAGTGACCCATCCCATCATCAGGTAATCACATGACAAAACCCAATTTCACAACAAGGAACCACAGTGAAAATTCATGAACATCTTTCGAAAACAAGTGTCAGTTTCACAATAAAAAGAAAATTTATTTGAAACCCAATTTCTTTAATGAAAATTACTAAAAACCTTTTATGCATCATTTTAAAAATATGGATTTAGGTACTAAAATAGATAAATTGTTTGAATAAAAGCAAGATATAGTGATTAAGACCTAAACCCTTCATGTTCTAGAATGGATATAGTTGAAGGGATGCCACATACCACAATATAGTTGAATAAAATGATGAATTCATAGAAATAATCTAGTTATAGCGTTGAAAACAATTTACATAAAAATATCCAACCATCATATCCCAAAAACACATCATAGATCATATATATACTCCTAAAAGGAGCGATCTAGCATTCCAGGTGAGTGAAGATGAGAATATATGAGAAGATAGGTAGAAAATAAAGGCCTTCCATTGATTATAGAGATCTAACCTACTTTGATTCTTAAAAATAACATTCAGGATAAATTTAAATAACCAAATATGGTTAGTATAAGATATTAGTTTGAGTTCTATTGATAATAGAATGAAAACTATAGTTTCTGGTCATTAATCATAGATAATATTTACTTTTTATACCATTTAATGCATGTCACGTGGTTAGTAAATGATGTATAAGAAACCCTGTTTTAATAGAAAACATGCCTGTATCTCTAAACCAGAGAACCATATAGTTTTCTAAAATCATGAAACAACCATGGATATTCAACTAGACATCACTAAGGGGCAACATAATTATTCTATATGGTTTGTAAAACCATTCGTTAATGATTAAAATATCATATCCAAAGCTCACCATTGCATATAGTTTCTCTTAGGTACCCACTTGGTTTCAGAAAACCTTGAACCAACACTGCACAAATCCATTGACTCCTAAAACTAGTTGCATTGTTTATTGGATAAATTTCATGGTTTTATATTTTCTTTTCTCGGATAGTGAACCCTTAGTAACCCTTTCAAAATACTCCAAATCCATATAGAAGTTATCAAAACACAATATAAGTTTTATATATCTTAAAAATACACAATACAATTCTAAATTAACTAAAATTTGGGTATTCCATTTATTGTGTGGGGATAAACCCAAAAAATAATGATTTTTTCAAGGGGATGATGAATCCATCAAATGAAAAAACAGATAATAATTACCCAACTAATATCCCACTCAACCATCAATTAATGAAATGCAAGGAGTTATGTTATTGTACAAATCAATTCCCTATCTTATTAACTAATGAATTAAATTGGGACATGAAAAGTCAAAAACCTTAGAATAAGGAAGAGTGAACCCTCTCATTACTGTAGAGGTGGATGATGATAATTAAGTGATGAATTGTAAACTTATTCTCCACTATAGATTTTAAAATTAATTATTTGACTATAGATATTCAAATTCTTTCATATCATAAACATTTTTATAAAATTATTCATTCATCGGCTTAATCATTGGATTTTGAACTATATTTCAAAACACTAGGTCATAAGATTATCACATCTATAATATATAACTCTTATCATATTGAAATTTGAGGGATGATACTTTTTATGGATTTGGTTTTTCTTCCCTTGGTAAAATTTGATATAATATTTGGTATGGATTTCCATTCATTTAATAGAGCTCATATAAAATGATAGGGTAAAGTAATATCATTTTATTTCTCAAATTATATTATTATCAAATATCAAGGTAAGGATGATCATGTTCTTTGTGTTAGATAAAATAATATAACACTGTTCCAGAATCCATGAAAAGTGGGATTTCTAGATTAAATGATCAGGGTGGAAGTCAACATAGATGACATACGTAATGTATAATAATATAATGACGTCTTTTCTGAGGAACTACATTATCTTTCCCTATATCATGAATTTGATATTTCAATTAGACTCATATCTAGATCTATAACAATATCAAAGAGTCTATATTGAATGGATTCCTTTGAATTGTATGAATTATAGAGGTAGCAATAATTTAATATATATAAGAGGGTTTTGTATTCTCTAGTGCATAACATAGCGTGTAATAGTTCTATTTTTCAAAAAGAAGGTCGAATTGATGAATCATTACATTGAGTATCATGATTTTAAAAAATCAATTTTCAAGAATAAGTATCCCCTACCATAGATAGATGAATTATTTTATCAACTAGGAGGATCTTAATACATCTCAAATATCTGCTTTGAATCAGGATATCATCAATTATGTTTCAAAGTGGAAGATATTTCCATTAAATATTTTTTTACAAGGTATAGACTCTATGATCTTATTGTGATTCCATTTAGACATAAAAACGTTTCTACTATCTTCATGGATATAATAAATAGAGTATTTAAAAGGTACCTTGATAAATTTATATTTATCTTTATATATGATATTATCACATATTCCCAAATCTGGAAGGATCATGAATATCAAATGTGGTTTCTGTTAAAGAACCATGAAAAGGATAAAAAATATGCCAAATATTTCTTGAATAAAATATTGTTACAAATTTATCATTCTGGGGTTATGTAATAACATGACGGAAAATATATATCAATGCTTCAATAACCAAATTTGTGGACAAATGAACTATAACATCCATAGTATTAAATATTTTTAGTTTTCTATGTTTTTATAGAAATAATTGATTATTTTTTTGAAACTAATTCTAACTATCTAGTCAACCAAGAAAGATAACACAGAAGGGAGTTATATTCTATTGTATAGAAGAATATATAGTAATTTTCAGTACGGTAAAAAAGTTATTAGTCACTATACCTTAAGTTACAATACCCTATAGTGGTGAGGGGTTTGTAGTATAAATATATTCCATAACGAAGTTCATGGGATTTTTCTTATGTATAAATATAAGGTATTTTTCTATTCCAAATTTTTATAAAATATGCATGAGGAAAATTTCCCAAAAATTGATTTTCAAATGGAAATAGTGATATTTACATTAAATATTGGGTTTCATTATCTCTATGGTGAAAATTGATATATATATATATTCAGATCACAAGAGAATTAAATATATATTTACATATCAGTATATCATTTTCCAAAAAATATTTTTATAATTCATTAAAGAATATGAATTCAGAATACATTACCACACTGGAATGTCGGACTAGGTGGATCATGCTGTTAATAAGATAGATCATGCTACCTTATCAAATATCAGGGTTAAGAATGACCCAATACTAATGTATTTTCAAATAATGAACCTTGATGTCATAAGGGAAGGAGAGAAATCTTATATTTCATAAATAACTGCTCATCCATCCATCTATGTGAAAAAAAATCCTAGAATGATGATTTGGAGCTTCATAAAAAATCTAGTGAATATTATTAACATATAATTTTAATAAAAACGACTTATAAGGTTTGGAAATAAGATATATCTCCCATTAAATCTACAACTAAAAGGGTATCTTTTGGAAGATACATATATACCATCTTAAATAATTAACCTAGGAGTCAAGATGATTTTTAAATATATAAATAAAAAATTATGGTTGGATAACATGATGAGGTATATTATAGTATAAATATATAAAGGTTTGGTATGATATATTGTTAAGGTTAAATGATATAAGTCTAAGGGGGTGATTTAACCATTACCCATACAAGTATGGACATGGGAAAAAATAATCATGTACTTTTTTGGAATCACCAACAAATATAAAGTCCATAATTGAATTTTGGTTACAGTTGGCTACCTTATATAAAAGACACATTTTATTTTCATTAAATAAATTTATCGCTTGACCAAATTTAAAAGATATACATAAGGGATGTGGTGAGGCTATATGGAGTAACACATTCCATTATATATGATTGGGATTTGTGGTTAATGTTGAGGTTTTTAGTAGTATTTAACAATAATTCCTAACAAATATATGATTTTTTACTTCTTATCACCTTCTTAATGATGGTTAGATTTGGAGAACAATTCAAACTCTTATGGATATTTTAGTATTCTATTAAAAATATTTCCATGCATGAAAGGATAAACACCTCTCCCTTGTATAATTACATATATATATATATATTCCAGTATTCATATAGAATAATATGAGGATCTACATGGGAAGAGATGCATGACTACATCATGTTGGTTTAAGTTAGAGGGATGAAGTTTATAAAATCCAACCATCCCAAAGAAATAATTGGGATGTTTAAAACCATTATTTTGAATATGAATGTATCATAATATTAGTAATTGGGTTATATGGATCTATTGTTTGATTTTTTTACAATGTTCTCCTCTAGATATCTTCATAAAACATGGTTATGATATTTTGAAATAAAGGGAAGTTGATCCCTAGTTATAACAATCCCTTCAAGATCCTTGATCATTTTAGGGATGTTTCTGATCACTAATAGACCCCTATAGACCTCTTCCAAGTATATTATATCTACCACGTATCACTTTTGAGGAAGTATAAAAAAGGTCATTCGATTTTATTGAATTCAGAAGCCATGTAACTATAACACGATATCTCATATAAGGAATCATGAGTGGAGATCAGGGATCAATGAGATAAAGTGTTACAGAACAAGATCACCCACCAAGTCATAGTTCAAAGGGGGAATCATTTGTTTGAGCACGATACATGGGAAGCTGATGATGTAATGAGATAAAAGTATCCTCACATTCATTTATATAAATAATAAAACAAGAATGGAGAAATTATTCTTAATGTGGTAGAATTAAACGTCCCAATATTTTTGTATATATTTCATCTTACAATACATTTTGTGTTAAATATATTATTCTACACCTAACACCGACCCAAAACAAACCAAGAATCATTCATTAAGATAAATATAAACAATTTAAATTATCTATTTAATGTAATGTTTAAATAAGGGTAACAAAAAATTTAAATTTATATAAAATTAAGGTTGTTTTTAATACTAAATCATTAATAAAATTTAATTAGTTTAGCGAAATAATGGATGAAATCTTTTTTTGGAATAAAAAATTATTTCACGCAAAATTACCATTATATGTGCATGATATTATTTATATTATTTTAAAATAATAATTTTAATGAAATATATTTATAATATATATAATAGAATAACTTAACATCCACCCAATATTTATTATTAGGCATGTCATAAATTCAATTTATGAATAAATATAAATTTTTCGAAAATTAATTTTTGTGTGTGTTATGAGCTCTTATATTAATATTAATTTTTTATTACGTTAATAAATTGAGTAAGATAAAATGATTAAAAAACATATAATCATATTGGTAAAATTATATACTAAAGGTGATCTCATTTTTGGACATAAAAAAAGTTACTACGATTAAAGTTAATTACCATGATAATAGTGAAACAATATTTTTAATGAATTGTTTTTACAAGTGTTTTTTAATTATTATCTATGTTAATTATAGTAAATATTTTTTATATAATTACTCTATGATATATATTCATATATAAATATTATATATTTTAGTATAAATGTTAATTATTTTTCATATTTATAAAATTAATTAAATTAAATGGGTTAAAAATTATTAATAATAATGTAAAAAGTTCATAATATTCATTATATTATATTTATAGTCAATAACAATTACCATTTTTAATTATTATCATTGTTAATAATGGAAAAAATGATAAATTTAAGAGGCTCAAATTTTGTTATGTTTAATTGAAATAAACTAGGTAGAAAATATTTTTTATTTACAAAGATTATACCAAAATTCTTTACCAGTATATCCTTAACTAGATCATAAAAAATCACAAATGATTCCATTTTTATACCTTACTAAATATTTTAGTTCTATGAAAAGTTTATATTTTTTATTTATAACAGAATCTAACTTAAAAAATGTAAATCTAAACATTACATATAAATTAAATTTTATTAAAATCCCTTATTACCTCTCTTAAAATATTATTTCATTTTCTTACCCACTTATTCGAGGATGAATATGTGATTCTCCCTTTTCAAAGAGGTCCTCCAGGAGAAGTTTCAATTTCTCAACATAAATACTATATACTCCCTAAAATTTTATTTTATCTATATTACTCCTTATATTAAGTTATAATCATTTTTACATAATTACAAAATTATGATAATTATACTAAAAATGTATTTTTTTTATGTTATAACCATTATATATCTCCCTCCAAACCACTTGGAAAATGAAAAGATTGCTTGCGTTTTGGGAAGTCAACTAGAACCATGAGAAAGATGTTCCATTTTTACTAACCTAATTACATTATGAATAAAATGTTTTTTTGAAAAATAAATACTATATTCAAATCATTATTAATATTATTAAAATATGAATCAATTTCTACCATATTTCTGCTCTATGGAAAATGATAATGTTATCTGTTTGTACGTGAGAACTGTTATCTCAATGGTAATACTTATTTCATTTTTCATCACTACCATACATTGTTTTTTATAATCTTTATTTTATGAATATATATTTTATTTAATAGTAACATATTCTTGGAATATGGTTCTATATGGATATCAAAATAATTATAGATCAATATAAATTATTTTTTTGATATTGGAAAATTGCCTAAAACATGCTTCTCATAGATTTCATTATCATGATCCATAACCATAGATTCAATAAAATGAATGTATAGATTCAAAAATAATTGAATCAAAATGTTTTAAATATATTAACTAATAAGGTAATAATTAAAATGGAATCATTGAATTGAATTCTGTATTTGTATTGGAAAACATATTCGATGTAATAAACATTACTAAAATATATTGATGAAAATAAAAATTAACTAGATAATGGAAATATAATTAATGATTATGAGTAATGATTAGAAATTATAATTTAAATGAATATGGTTAAAAAATATTTAATTATAGTGTTTATGATTTTGATACAGGGTGTTAAATAACATTTTTGAGAATCAAGAGTAAAGGTAACTACTTTTTGTGAACTCAAACTTTTTTTCCATGGGCTATAATGATACATATATATTTTCATGTTTAAATTTTGCCTATATTATTCTATTTCATATTTTAAAATATATTCCCTCTTATATCTCTAGGGAATATAATATTTAAATTCAAATTTTATTCTATGATAAATTTATTTCTCTTAAATGTATAGAATGTTCTAGAATAATTCATATCTTCTTAGATTATTATATCTTTTACAAGTCCTTAATTTCTCTTACCACTATTTTTTATCCTTTAGTAATTATCCATGATTTGTTTTTTAAAATACGATACTTATATTTATATTTTAATTTTTTAGATTATTTTTTATTAAAATTTTATTATTTGGGTAAAAAAATGTGTTATAAAATATTAAAAATTATTTTAAATTAATTATTATATTTTTTTATAATAAATGATTCATATATATAATCTATATATCGTTTTATATTATCCATTAATCAATATTATATTTAAAAGTAATTTTTTTTTAAAAATCACATAACTTTCTTAGAATTAATATTGAAAATGACCTGTAACGAATTGTTGTATGATAATGTCAAAAATGTTTTCAAAAAATCATTAATGCTTCACATTTATTTTCATATTTAAATAAAAAATATTAAAAACCATAAAATTTATGTTCTGTGAATCGCAAAAAAATACCCTTTTAAATCAATCCTTTGGGTGATTTAATTTTTGGGGTCAACCGATCAACTTTTTATATCACATTTTGTGATACCATTTAAAAATGATATGTACCCCTTTTATTGAATTTAGAATTCATGATATGATAACTGATTTATATCTTATGGAATAAATATATATTTATGTTGATGGTTGGGGTCATATATCACCCTCTAATGAGTTTGTTATATATTTATATCCCACAAGATAAAGACTTAATAGATTGAAATTTTAATTATTTCAAAACACGATGAGTGGAAATATTGTTTTTTCATAACATGATGAATGGAAGTTTATTTTATTACCAACATGACTTGTGAGCTTGATTTAATTTCATCATAATGTTATGATTTCATATTCTTATTCTTATGTCCCATTTTTTAATATTATGTGTACTTATGCTATTCTAACATGATTCAATATTATTTTTATATTCTTATAGACCATGTTATAATATTTATTCCTCCTTGATGAACTCTTAGTGTACATATGATTCAGTATAATAATCCTTAATACTTCAAAAAATTTTATGGTTACCACTTATTATCCCATGATCTTTTAATCAGATATTACTCTATTATCCAGGTTTTCTCACTTGCTAATGATCTAACTATTATGATGTATTGATAATTTTTTTAACTTACTTAGTGCTTGAACTCATCATTTTATTATGTTTATATTCATCTGGTGAGGAAGAATACTATAACTAACGAGAAAGCTAGAAAATAGTATAGTGTTGTTTGATTACAGATAATGGTTCACAATTATTTTAAAATAATTCATTAATGTTTATAATACCTAAATATACTAAACATCAGTTCTTGTGATTTTGAGTTCATTGTGGTATGTAATGTTTATCTATTGGTAATTATGTAAAATATAGATTCGAATATCTTGGGTCTCATCATAATGTCACCCAAACTCCATTTAAGGTATGTGTTTCCATAGTTTTACCTTTCCTTGACACACAATGGGAATATCTATAGAATCCTAGGGTATAAAATCATTTTTATATCAATTATATTATAAAAATAATTTAATTTTATACATAATAAAATCTTGAGGAATGATAAGTTAAATGTATATGGAGAATTGAAACAAAATCATCATATTTTACCATACTTGAGGTCATTTCACCTTAATGGAACCCTACATGGTCATCTCCTAGAAATATCATTACTAATAATTATAATCATATCCTAGGGAATAAAAACATAAGAAATAGGTTAGCTTAAACAATTAATGATAAATGATTATACATTTCACTAAGGACGAGTTCATAAGAATATGTAGTAACATGATCATAAGAGAGATATCATAACATCATTAGTGATGACCATAAAACATAAGTGGCCTTTAAAGTACATGGAATAAGATCTTAAAGCCTCTAACGACCAACTGGATACATAACAGATATATCATGTTTGGGAATAATGGTTTATAACACTTGATTAATTATATCAAAATATTATAATGAATAACATATTTTTACCATGGCCAAACATTAAAATATAAAAACATTAATTTAATGAACCACATAATTAGTTTCCATGCTTATGATAAACTAATATGTATTCTAAAATACATATATCATGAGATATAAAATTTTATTGAATGCTTTGGAAGGTTATAAAAAATCCACCCATCTCAGGTTTATAATGTTACCACAAATCCTTAGATTATAATGGAACCAACCATCCATGGTTTCTTACGAAACGACAAGTACTTGGTTAATAAAAAACCAACAATCCCACATTTATAAAAAAATTCACCACTTAAATCATTCAATTATTATATCCTAATGAGACCATGTTAATAAAATTGGTTTTATAAAACAATAAAATCGAAATAATTATATCTTTATAAGGTACCTAAGGAAATAAAATGGGTTTTAAAAAACATTCAAAAAGGTATAAAATAACATCTTGAACAAAATCAATTTATTTTGAGAGCTGGATCACCCAAAATAGTTATATATTAAAAGAAAAATATAGGGTCAAACATGAAATAAAATTCCATTATAGGTAAATTATTTTGATGATAATGAAATCCAAACCAAGAAAAGAGCTATTGAAAACATTTTTTATTCACCATTATAAAACTCATAGTCCCAAGTCTCATTTCAAAATGGATTATTTGTCTTTATGAAAAATAAAAAGAAAAAGTTTACTAAAAATGGATTTTATTAATAAAATCATTCCCTAAAATTAAAAATATATTATCATTTTTAATTGAATGTCTTGAAAAAATGATGTTCAAATAAGAAATTGTGAATCAAATAAAGGAGTTTGATTTACCAAGTCCCTTATATTTTGTATTTATTTCATTAGAAGTGATTTATCCTCATGTATCATAAATATAAACATCATAAATAACTATTTGAAAACCTTTTAAATATATATTTATGGTTTTACTATTTATTAAGAATAATTTTATTCATGTACTGTATTGTTGTAATCTATTGTCAATAACAGGTGTTAATAATTTTAACCATTTATGTACGCTTTATAATGTGGATATAATTACCCATTAATTTATGAAAAAATAAAAAATAATATAAAATTATTATACTATATTATTTTACATCAAATGATATTTAAAGATCTTATCTCATTCCATAAGTGTTTTAGCTATGATGTGCTTTAACTATTAATATGATACATTAATAATAACTTAAATACATAATATAATATTTCTAGAACAATATAACAATAATAATTTTCATATTACTTTATAATATTATTATTATTTATCTTCAAATATCATATATGATAGAGTTTTGTAGCATTATTAATGTAAGGGGTTAAACCGACCCAAACTTGAACATGCTTTACTTGAGGTGTGTGTATGCTAAAAAAGATATTTATTTTTAAATAAAATCACTGTAAAAGAATAATGTTTATATTATTTTAATTGTTTTATAATGATGACCATATTTTATGACGTTTTTATAAATAATAGAAAAATAGAATAAAAAAGAAAAATTGATTATTCCTGGAGGAGGTAGTATGAACACACATGATTGACATTCCATTGTCTCTCTAAGTTGATTTAAATCAATATATATGTTTTTAGCAATTAATAAAACTACATATGAATATACTAATGATAATTTGGTAACTATATTATTATGGTGACAATATATTTTTAAGAGAATGATAAAGAAGAAAATACTAAGAAAGAGAGAATACTTATATTGGATACTTGATCTTTCCTTGGAATTATATTTAGATTTGAAGGGAATAGTTTTACAAAGTGTGCCCAAGGGATTTCATAATTTTAAGTGAGTTTTATTGGGGAAAAATATGATTGTTTCATGATATAATTATATGTTTAAGTTTAAATTTTAAGGATGATATCATTTTATAAGAAAAGAAAAGTGAAAATTTTAAAAAAACTATTTTTTTCAATAATTCCTTGAAACAATTCAAGGTATATTTGAGAGAAAATGAAAAACATTGATGGAAAATTTGGTTTGGATAGAAACTAACCTCAAACACTCATTTTAAAACATCTTTTTAACAAGTTTCAGATACTTCCATTTAGTTAATGTGTTTTTACCTTTTTTTATTTCTTACTAGGGTAACTTTATTTTAAAGATATGAATAAATTTTGATGACCAAAACTAAAATTCAACTTGTAACCTTATTTTATCCTTATGAAATAAAATTTTAAAATCATTTAATCATATCAAATTACTAAATAAATGAAAAGTTAATTTTATAATGAACACACTTAATCACATAAAAATAACTTTTAGACAAAATGATTTTTTCGACTACAAATTTATATATATGATATAGTTTTAATTATTAATTTTTTTATTGACAGATACATATTTATTATAAATTAAATGAATTATATTATGCTTTTATGTTAATATAAATATGAATCTCACCATGAAAAAACTTCCTTAAAAGAAAATAAAAAATACCATTTTTTTAAAATGGATATTTTAATTTCATTCTAAAAATGATCGATGATGGATTTATAATCTTAAATAATATGTTAAAATGAATAATTTAAATCAATAAATTTATTTTTATATTAACTAAATATTTTTTAACTACTAGGAATCACTTTTAAAATGATAAAATAAAAAAATTTAAATATTCATAAAAACAATTTTTTCAATCAAAAATCATTATTTTAAAACAATTTCAAAAATTCATACTTTGTAAATTTAGATGAGGGGAATTATAAAATGGATTTTATTTTATCTTAGATAAATTAAAAAATATTTAAATTCATTCTTATTGAAAATAAAATATAACGTAAACAACTTTTATTGAAAAAAATATTGTCAATATTAATAGATATTAATTATTTATTTTATAAAGGTAATAGATTTTACTAGTTTACTATCCCTGTGTAAATTATAGATATATTAATAGTTTAATTATATAATTTTATGGTTGTTTTATATTGGGTTTGTCATGTTTCATATGTTATATAACACAATATTTATTTAAAATTAAAAAACTGAACTCTTTTTATTCAACCCCCTAAAACTGAATTTTGTCCACAAAATTTCTTTACATGGATAAATAATGTGAGGGTCATTTTGCCACAATATATTTTTATGTTACCAATTAGATTCCAAAAACATATTATTATTATATATAACTTTACTATATGAGTGGTCTTGTTTCATAGTATTGTATCTCTTTGATCCATAATTTGGTATGGTTATTACGCATCTAAGTAATAATGTTCTAGTGTATGGATTTTAAGATTATAACATGCGATGGTTCTAGTATTTTTTTTCTCAAAAGTGATACATTAAACACATAATTTACTTAGTATAGGTTAGATGATTGTTCTAAGATATAAACTATAGCCCCAATTGGATCAAGGATCACTAAGGGGGCAATAATACTAGGCCTTATCATTAGTTCTTCCAAAATAACATAATTAAATTCCATAGAGATATTTTAATGAAAAAATTATCATCGAGATTAAAATGTAGGTCACATTGATGATTATAAAAGTAAAATTTATTTTGAATCATTCCAACATTCAAATGTTATTAAATGGTTTGAACCTTCTTCATCATTGCTTGGAAAAGGTAAAGAACTATCATATTCCTCTCTCTAAATTCGTCCCAAAATGTTGCAGTCTTATATCTCATCCCATACAAAGCCAAGTAGTGTCATCTGAATGATAGATTGAAAACTATTGTTAAACAAGAACTCATCTAGGGGTATGAATGGATCCAAAAAACCTTGTAAATATATCAAAAAATATCTCTACATATCGTAGAGAATTATAATTTTCCTCTCACACTAACCATAAAATTGGGGATGATAAGTTGTTCTAAAACTCCAATATAAATCTAATTTTTTAAAGGTATCTCTAGAACCTTGATTTAATACTCAGATATTGATTAGATATAATGGATATTGGTACTCCATTCATCCAAACAACTTAAATTATAAATATTTTGGATATTTTTTCAAGTGATAAATCTTTTTTTATGTAAAAAAATGGACTGACATGGTAAAGAGATCGACTACAAAAAAACAACATTATGGAATTTAGATATTCTAGGGAGTCCTATGACAAAATACATGAAGATTTTATCATATTTACATAGAATTATAGGTAATGGTTGCAACATAACCTTAAATTTTGTTAATAAATTCTTTACCTACTGGAATACCAAGTATTGAGATATGTATTCTGCAATTTAACGCTTCATACTATACAACCAGATTATTTTCATTTACCTCGATTCATTTTATTGATTCGTAGATTCACTGACAAAGAATGATTTATAGGTATCATCCAATATTTCTTTCTGAATTCCCATATAATATGGAAAAAATTCGAAGGATACAAACCTTATAACTCTATCTTTATAAAACGTGAACTTTGAAATAATCAACAACTTTTTCTTTAGTTTCACATCATCTTTGTTGGATTCATTTATCATCACGTAAATGATAAGTAGAGAAGTCTATTGAGAAAGACACAATATATTTCCTAAAATTATTAATTCTTGATCTATCCTAATAAATTCATGATTATTGGTCCATTTTCAACCATCATCATGGATAATTCAACCTTATTTTTCCAACTTAGAGAAAAAAACACCTTATATTACTTCCCTGAGGGTTAATTTATTGTCCAGTCAAATCATTTTATCAATTACCACCATATAATTTATAACATATTCAATACATTATATGTGACTATAAGACTCAAGAACTTTTTGTTAATATATACATATATATATATATATATATATCACACATTTCACTATAGAGGCAATTTCGCCAAATATTCAATGGAAAGACCAATAATTCCCTCTCTAAATCAAGCATCAGATAATATTTTCTCAATATATTTATAACTATCATGAGACAAAATTATGGAATTTGTCATTATACAAAAGTATTCATCCTATACCCTTCTCCAGAAAATCCTTATATATTATAAATACTTCACAATTTTCAGGTAATTTATGTACAAGAGTAGTAAACCACCACATATTCAATTACTTTATCCTTTTTTACATTACTATATCCAAAATTTCTTTATAACCTTCCATGTTAAATTTTTTAGTGGATTATATACCCTTGAAAAATTTCACCTAATGTAACAACAATATCCTTGCAACCCCAAAAAATAAATATATAATTTACAGTGTTTATTTTTGGTTATTTTTAATGAATTCAATTTTTGAAGGATCTATAGATTTTACCTTGTTCGCGTTTACATGACTGAAGAATGAAACCTTCTGTACCATGAATTCACATTTTCCAAATTTATCAAAAAACATCCTCAATTTCATGGTCATCAACACAATCCAAAAATAATAATATTGTTCTTCCTTTCCCAATGAGTATATAAGAATATCATTTATAAAGACAACCAAAAATTAATATATGTAGTCGATAAAGACCTTATTTATTTGATATATTAAGATAGAGAATAACTAGTTAATTTGGATTGAATAATTATTAACTTATAGTTTCCATACCCCATTCAAACTATTTTTATAAAATATCCTCACATACCACCCTTAACAAATGATATCTAGTTTGAAGTACAGTAATAAAGAAGTATTATTATCCATTGAGTTGATTGAATTGGGAATCAGTATAGACGAAATTACATTCACTTTTTATTATGATATAGTTAATATCATTATATTTAATGAAAATTTACATAAATCTATATTACTTATTAATAAATAGGGCTGGTTCTCGCCATATTGAATCATCTAGGTGGATAAAATCCTTATACAAATTCCTAAAATTCATGAAACCCATATAGAAATTCACTAGGTCTCTCGATTATTTATTAATTCTTAAAATTATATTTGAGACATTGTATATAAAATCTTTGATATAGTCATATATCCATGAATATGATTATTCATGAACTCAATCTGACACTCAATGGGAATTCCAAATTATTTTTTCAAAAATATAATAATATATTCCTATAACACTAACATGTTATAAATTTTTATAGCCTCCCAGATCATTTGAGTCAAGAGACACTTATTCTTGGGTATGCGAACTCATATAATAGTATATGATTTGAAGGGGAGATCATAATTATATTGATACATTATAATATATTGATATAGAAAATGAAATGAGATCTTATTATCTTAATAATTGATATGGGATGTATGTAGGGATAACCAATCAATACAACAAATCACATCAAATCCAATAAAGGGAAGCTAAATTATATATATAGGATATAGCCACCAATAAATCACAAGCAAGGAAGATTTATATATCTTATACATGATCACTGATCCATCAGGTGTTTTCACATATATTTTGAGATCCAACACTTTCGGTGGTTACTCTATATTATTAAAAAACCTATTTGATATAAAATAATGCGATGAACCAAAATCAAATAAGGTACTTGTGGATCATGACTAATGTGTAAGTGCACCTCACATCACTTATTTCTCACGATCAACCTTCATAGTAGTTATCATGAATTCCCTTCAATTTTCACTATTTTTGTGAGGCTTATGGGGTTTATTGTATTCATTGGATCGAGGGATTGGGAATAGATTCACAATGTGTCACAAATACATACACATTTATGCCTTGTATTGTTTGTAGATACTTAGCTATAACCATCATCCCATATTTTTTTAATGAGCCTCTTTTGCTTATATCATTAGTTTCAGGAATGGTGGACTACTTTTCCACACATAAAACACTTCCATGAACCTTTATGAAAATTAATTGGTTTCATCCTCCCACACTTTTAAAAATAAATTCTTGAAATTTCTTCTCCCCTATAACATAATATTAGGACTCCCTTTGTTTTCCACATTCATTTTCCACCTCCATAATATTAAGAAACCCTATATTCCATATCCTCATTTATCACATATTAAAAAATTGGTTTATATCTTCCATAGTGGGTTATGGATAAATAATTTTGAAGAATATATTTTAATCCACTAATTAAATGATCAATTTTAATTTCTTAATTACAGATAAAACTGTATGATCATCTTGTATGGATCATTATGTTTTCTTCATATATCTAAATGGATTCATCATAATTTTCATTCAAGACCAGTAATTACATCTCCATATTTTTGTGAATAGTTAAATGAGAATACTTTTTATATAAAACATTCTTAAATTATTCCCATTCCATTGAGTCTACTCCATTCATTTTATTTATTCTCCATAAGATTCCATCATCTTGTATAGATCGTGAAAATATCTTTTCCATCACATTTTTCCATTTCTTGGTGGAAATATAATTTTAGAGCTATTGAAATAATTTGGATGTCTCCACATTAAAGAATCAATGAAAATATTATCTATACTTTGTGTGTTCAATGGTTCAACACATTTTATGTTATTATATAATTCTTGAAAAATTTTAGTGAGTTATTCTATGAGTTTTTGTACTTCAAATCCCATTCCATTGGTCTTTTAATTAGGGAAACCATAGATTTATTCCTCACACCCATTGTTAACGTGTTTTTTTTGGTTCAAGAGATCACTAATATATTGTATTTAACATGAGTGATGAAAAATTAACATCATAACAAAATAATAACAAAAAAAGATAAATCCTTAAAATATTTTACTCATTAACACTATTGTTTTCCTATTATTCGCTTACTTAAACTTATATCATTTTGAGTTATTCTTTTTGTTGGGTTTTATCACACTTCTTAACCAAATCATTTAATGTAACCTGGGAATTAATTCTTCAAAATGTTTCTCAATGAGTATGAGATCCACCAATTCATGTCCACTCGATGTGTTAATCCACATGTGTAGTTAAGGTTCATTACCACAAACTAGGACATGGTTGAGTTGACACCCACCATTCTTTCTTCATGGATATTAACCATATTTCCGTGTGTTACATATCTTATATCCACTTTCTAGTATCCAATGTATTTTATTGGAATTCCACATACTGAACACCATACCAATATTTCAGGATATCATCCTTTACATTGAATCATCTCTAGTGTTTTCTGCTAAGGTTCCCTAAACATAAATCCATAAATATTTTCCTTAATTTCTATAAATGGATAATCCTATACTGTGATACAAAATATAGAGACTGAATCTTAAAAATCCTTTAGTTAACATCATTTATAATATTTAACACTTTACGCACCATAGATAATAATACCCATGGATTGATAGGATGAGTTTATTCGAATACATACAATATAATCATTGTATTTTACAATATTATTGAACATTTCCCTTTAATGGAACCATACTGAACAATATTATAGGTATATAATTTATAAGACTCAACCTCATGACCTAGGAAATGAAAATATAAGAATGATGTGATCTTAAAGTCTCATTAAGGGGTGACTAAAAATTTCTTAAGAATGAGTTCATAATAATAATTAAAAAAGTTATAATAATATAAATATCATAACATTATGACTGGTAACCGTGAAACATAAGTGAGTGAAATATTACATGGAATAAAAACATAAATCCAAGAAAATAAATCTGAAAAAATAATAACTATAATATATATTAGAATAATTTAACATAAAAAATTAATCATTATAGAAAAATATCATAATGAATAACATAATTTAAATATAGAAAAAACATTAGCACAAGGAATCATTACTTCCACGACCCACACCATCAATGCCCATGTATACAAGAAACTAAAATGTACTCATGAATACATATATAATGGGATATGAACTCTCAACCAATGTATTGGAGGGATATATTAGATTCACCCATATTAGTTTTATAACATAATCACCCATCATTGGTTCAAAATGGAAGCACCCATCCTTGGTTTATAATGGAACCATCATTCCTTGGTTTTTAACAGAACCATTTTTCACTTATCCAAACATATGTATTCCACTAAAAAAAGAATTCTTGTTAACATCATAAATAACCAATTGAAATAAAATGGGTTAAAAAATATAAACAAATGTAAATCATTCAATTTTCTTAAAGAACCTTTGAAAATAAAATTGGTTTTATAAAATATCCAAAAGGTAAAAAATAACATTTTGAGCTAAGTAATTTGATACTAAAAACGTGATAACCCAAAATAATAACATAATAAAATTTAAAAATCAGTTTAAACATGAATCATCACTCATTTTTTAGTATATAATTTTAATTGTAATGAAAAATAAATCCTAAAATGATCATATGAAATCATTTTGTATTCATGAATTTAAAAGTAAATGTTACGATTCCTTTTTCAAAAAGTATCCTTTCATTTAAAACAATGATATGAAAAACTTTTATAGAAATGTAATTGGATTAAAATCCCATTTTCTATATAAATAAATTGATAAAATAATTGATAAAATAATTTCATGGAAATTGTATTTTCTAATAATAAATCATATAACTCAAAAAAAGAGTTTAAGTTACCAAGTCCCTTTACATTAACCTGGATTGTCGTGTATGTGATTTGACCTCAAATATAATAAAGATAGAAATATTAATTAACTACTTCATAACCATATTCATATAAATTTTTACCTAGACTCTTACTTAATAACAATTCTCTTAATGGATTAAATTTTTATAGTCTTTTTTCTATATCAAGTGTCAATAACTTTAACAGTTTGTGCACAATTTATAATTTTGATATCTTTAATAATCAATTAATACATTTTTATTAATTAATATATCATTTATGGTACTATAATATGTATCCTACACTGATTTATAAATCTCTTATATCATTCCTTATGTGTTTTAGTTACATGGTTGAAAATGGAATCAGTATGGGATTATATTTGTGATTTTAGCGAATGATGGTGGTAATTTTATATAATGATAAATAGATGATATAATACATAGAGGACCATATGATGATCATGATATTAATATAATATTATAATAATAGTATTACTTATATAATTATAGTTACCCATGATAGTTTTTGGTTACATTGCTTGTTGTTGGTTAAAGAAAACCAAACATGAAAATTATTTAACTCATTAGGTTAGTATGGTTGATGTGTTTTTTTATTTTAATATAATATAATTATAATAAGATAATTATGAAATTTTTTATGTTTTTATTATAGTGAACCATATTTTAATATTATTGGATAAATAATGAAAAACTGAAAGATAAATAAAAACAATTCTCCATGTTGGTGATAGTCCGTACATACACCCAATTGATGTTTATTTTATTATATGTAAATGGAATTAAATTAATGTGGTATGTATATTCAGACCCTGTAATTTTACATATAACATGGTAGGTGGTGTCAAATAGAAGTTACAACATAAAATAAATGTATTTGAGAGACATTAACATTAAAACATTTTTGTGCGGTTTTAAGGAAAACACTATAGAGATTTAAAAAATAGAAAAGAGGGAAATACAGTATATAGAAACCAGAATTGAACCAAGAATATTTTAATAATAAAAAATTCTTATTTTATAAAGAAATTTTTTGATTAAAATATTTGAGATAGTACACTTGAAATTGGGTAAAAATTCTGGAAGTTCCCTTAAAACAGTTTTTCTTATCAGAAAGTTCTAAGAGGGAATATTTAAAAAAACATGTATATCCCAAAAAGAGAATGGTGAAAGGGTCTTCATAAAGGATTTTTTAAAACTAAACATAATTTTTAATATGTACATAAATTGATATGATTAATTTAATTTGATATAAAGAACGATAAGGCAACTCGAGTGAACAAAAGGGGTTTGGGTAGAATTTGTTACAGTGTACTGGCATGGTGTTGGGTGTACCTAAATGGTCTTGATGAGATAGAAAAGGTGTTTACCATCACATATAAATCATTATGAAAGTATGTAGGAGGTGTGAAAACAAACCCCATCGTTTGGGATTACACATAAATGGAATAACAAAGAGGACAATCTTGATTAAGAGATAAATGGAGAGGATCCGTTACATTAAATTTGTTAGTGTTATCAACTTGTTATTAAAGACCTGAATAAAAAAATAGGTTTATTGATTAATATTTCCAAAACATTTTCTATATGTAATTGTTTTAGTAGATCATTTTTATTTCATTTATAACCATTTTGATTGGTTCTGAGGTTCAATTTTATTGTTTAGGAATGTTTATTTTCTTGGTCTTAATTACTGGTTCACTTATATTCCTTTTTGGATAAACATGTAAAATGAAAGTGGTTGTCCAGAATTGAATTTTATATTTTATTAGTGCACATACAAGAGATTACATGGTTTTAAATTTAATTTGTTTACTTAGAGTGTGGTTGAATTATTATGTATATAACCTTAGTGAAAACTGTTTTGGTTAATTGGTGGGTCTGATTACAATGAACATGTTTTTATTTATAACATAATACTATTTGTACAAAATTATTTGAAAGACCTGGATTTTTCCATGTTACGTTTTTTATTATATGGTATTTTTAAGATTCCACAATAATTGATGGCACTTGATTCCGAGGCCCGGTGTGCCCAGAATAAATTTATGATCTTTTTTTCAGGTACGTTTAGTGAACCTGCAAGTGTGTTTTTGTAAAATTTGAACTAGTGATAAGAATTGAAATCTAAGGGCACTGTTGAACTTGAAGTGTTGATATTCTCTTAAGGATACATTCACCTCGACCTTAGTAGGTCGAGGGTAGAAGATATTTTTTCAGTTTTTCATGGAAGAAGAAAACTAAAATATTTAACATTTTATTTTTCTTTTTAAACCTCTCCTTTTTGAATTCTAGTGGTGGGGACCACCCAAACCCCTCTTTAATTTGATATGTCCCTTGGAATCCTCCCATTTAATTGTTTCAATGAAATACAATTAATTGCGCCATTTTATTGTGCCAACACAATACAACTAATTATTCCATTTAATTGTGCTAGCATTAATTGTGCCGACATAAATTAAACTGATAAACCTATTTTATTTTGTTGGCTCCTTATTTAATTAGAAAAATCATTGTGGAAAGGGAGGTTTGGGGAGAACATTGAAGAAAATCTTCCTCCAATGAATAATGCTCTAACCAACGAAGAACATACGTCAAAATGAAGAACGAGGATGGCGCATGTGCCCGACATTGGAAACATGTCGGTGAAGCGACAATCATTGGAACCATCATAACCTTCACCAACTTCATCTCATGACACTTCCAACCTGCAATCAAGATAGGGTTTATATTTTTTTTATACTCCCTTACCCTGTTCTTGTCGTTCTTCATGATTCAAGAACATTTAAGCCACTTTCTACTATTCTAACTCGGAGTGTGTGGGCCAAACAAACACGACTCGACTTCTCCATAACCTATGTAAATTATTGGTGGTCTTGAATCATTGGATAATTCCCAAAGAGAGTGAGAATATTTTTAGAATAAAGATCAGGCCACCGGGGCACACCCGGTGACTTGAAGAACGTTGCTGGTGACCGTGCCGGGGACCGACACCGAAGGGCTCGAAAGCTGCGGACGACACTCCTACCGGCCGTGAATAAAACGATGGCACAACCATGACACCAGAGAGGGGTCTCAGCCCATAGACTGTGGCGGAGCAAGGGAGGAGGCCGACTGTGGGAATGGGAGGCGGCAGCGCGCATCTGCGCCACCAAGCATGTAGGATCCACGACCTTGTGTCACGGCGGCGAGGCGAGGGCGGTGGGCTCACTGCCGACCGCCGATGATGGAATAGAGCATGACCGCGCCACGCGGAGGACGCTGGTCGACTAGCTAGATATGAGCATAGTGGGCCGAGCCGGACCATGGTTGGGTCAGGTCGGCCCAGGCCAATCTGACCGGGTTGGACCGGACATGGACCAACTTCTACCCTTTTCATTTTATTGCCAATATCTTGAGCTATGAGTGTCTGTTTGACGAACCATCTGTGGTGACGAAAACCTTGGATCAAGAAAATACTTTTGGTATACCCCACTCGAGTTTTGGATAATTTTTCCATACTTCTAGGGTGGATCAGACACGAATCCAATCGGGCCCTCTAGACTAAAAGGCCAATAACTTACAGACCAGGCGTTCGATTGTCGCACCATCTGTTGCATTGAGACCCATATCATGTTCTTGTTCTTTGGGATACTTCTTCATGGAACTTTGTGTAAGGTGGAGTATCAACCTATGTCATGAGGATTGGACCCTCCCAGAATCAAGCGAGCTTAGTGCTGGAACCTAGTAGTGGGCTGTAACATGAGAAAAGGATCCTTTATGGGTCTGTGCTTTTAGACCCTATGTGGGTCTATGCCTTGGGATCCTACGTGGGAAAATGTTCCAGAGTCTCACATAGATCCACTCTATGAATCCAAATGAATCTACTCTAGGATCCTATGTGGGTCTGCTATACTAGGATCCTACATGGGTCTAATGTACTAGGATCCTACGTGGGTCTGATGATTTAGGATCCTACGTGGGTCTGACACTTAACAGAGTAACATGATTCAGTTGTTACATATAATCATCTTTTCTTCCATACCTAAGTTATACCTAGTGTGAGTTGAGTGCTTACCTTCGTGGTAATACATTTGTGGTATTCGTCTATGTGGCGTACCTTTGTGGTACTTACCTTCATGGTGATACATTTGTGGTATTCTTCTATGTGGTGTACCTTTTTGGTACTTACCTTCGTGGTGATACCTTTGTGGTATTCATATGGGTGGTGTAACTTTATGGTACTTACCTTCGTCATGATACTTTCATGGTATTCTTCTATATGGTGTTAATTTCGTGGTATTTACAATAGTCATGTTACCTTCACGGTATTCCTTCCATTGTGGAATAGTTGAGCTTTGGGATTTTGAGTTGGACCCTATGTTTCCTCATGAATGAGATGGGTATACTTGATAACTTAGGTATATATATGGGAATATACCATAGTAGGGTTTTTAGTTGTTTCCATGCTTCTTGTTTCATCCTTTTTGTATTTTTTGAGTATTTTTAGGGTCTCAGGGTCCCAACTGAGTATCATTATACTCACCCCTACAAAGGTTATGACTGCACCTTGTTGTGTTTGGTGCAAATGATGGACAACGCTGACTCAGGACGAGTATACCAGGACTTGAGGTAGCTTGTAGGTGGACCTTAGATGAGTCATACCACAGAGATGAACATTTGGTAGTTGTACCTACCCTTTAGTTAGGGTCCCTGGTGGGAGTTCACATGAGCTGTTTCAGTTTACTTGTACTTTCAGTTTTCTTGTACTTTCCAGTTGGGCTTGTATTCTGTCACATTTTTATTACTGTACAAACCATTTTTACTATATAGTTTACTTGTGTTTTTATCATTCTATGTTCTTGGTTTCATTTGTTTATAGGATATAAAGGCAATGCCTTCCCAGTTTTTAGTGAATACGCCTTTCGGTGCTAGTCGCTAGCCCCATGCCTATCGAAGGCGGGCTTGGGGTAGTCACGAAACGGGCCCCGAGGGACGGGTCGTGACAAGGATTATAAGACCAAAAATAGGATATATTATATATATAATAATATGGTTCAACCATTACACAAATGGTTTCTTGACCAGAATTAATGATAATAAAAGAAATTGATAAATAGTTGTCGGTGAATGAGGTAAATTAGCACATCTCAAATGGTGCTTTCTTTTCTTTCAAATAAAACGAGGGGAAAGGAGAGAATATAATGAAATATCTTATTAGAATAAAAAAATTCTTGTACATGTATGTTATTTGAGTTATCAGACTATTTGGGTGATGGGAGGTGAGGAAAGAAACAAAAATAAAAGAACTTAAAATAAATGAAGGAATTGGAAAGATGAATTTACCTCTTGAGACTTCCACCTCTGTGATCCTCTTAAAGGGGTAATATTTTGGTATTTATATGAGTATAGGGGATTTTGGACGTGGGGGGGGGATCTTAGGGATAGATTTGGGCAGAATATTGGCAACTCACAAGGCTTGAGAGGAGCGAAGCAAAGTGGGAGTGAGGGGGAGTTTATAGTGGAGGAGAGGAGGGTTTTCATACTTTTTTAATCATTCAATTATTATTTGTTCACACGACAAGGGATAGTGATTATTTCATGTTTGAGATTAGTAATTAATGCATGTGACTTAGAACCAATTAGTCTTACATCATCAGATAATCATCAATGACTCAATAAATCCCTTATTTAGCATTTATCGTAAATTATCGTATTTTACTATTCCATAAAAATTCATGTATTTTAGAAAAATATAAAAAATTCACTGTAACCATTTTACAACGTGTAGAATAAAAAATTGAAATCCATTTTCTGAAAATAATTTTTCAAATATTATTAATTAAATATTTAATTAAAATCATAATTTATTATTAAAAACGAGTTTTAAAACATTTATTTACTTATTCTAAAATATAGGTATATCATACTTTCAACATGAATATTATTTATATATTATCTAAAAAAAGGTTACTATTTGTTAGGGTATATCACTATTAATAATGGGATGTTACTATTAATAAGGGTAAGTTACTATTCACAAAAAATTATCTTTTACTTATCAGACTCCAAATAACTTAATGATTGCAACCACATATGTCAGATTTTCGAAATTCCAGACACGGAAGTTACAAACTTATGTTTAAAGGTCATTAGTACTTATTAGTCAATTATGTTGTTATTTAATGAAAAATTTGTAAGAAATTAATTTCTATTTATAAATAATTGGGACGATACATTCTTCCCCACTTATGAATTTTTTCCCTCAAAATTTCGTTTTACTTTCTAAGACAAAAACTGGTTAGGGTACTTTTCATTCATTGCTTCCTCCAATTATCAAATTGCCTCTTCATACTTATGGTTTCACCATAGTTCCTTGACCAGATGAGTAGTATTGTTGTGTATAACATTGTCTATACGATCCAAGATCTTCACTGGCTTCTCCTCATAGGAAAAAATATCCTCCAACTGTACCACCTCTGAAGAGAGTACATGTGAAGGGTCTGGTATGTACTTCCTTAATAGGGATAAACGAAAGACATCATGTCCATTTGACATGGTGGGTGGAAGTGCCAGTCGATATGCCACAACTCCTACTCGATCAATGATCTCAAAGGGGAAAATGTACCTGGGACTTAACTTCCCTTTCATTCCAAACCTCATGACCTTCTTCCATAGAGATATGCATAGAAATACCATGTCTCTAACTTCAAACTCATGGTCTCGTCAACCATTGTCTAAATAACTTTTCTTTTGAATTTGGTTTTCCTTGATATGTTGCTGAATGGTTTTCACCTTCTCCACTATTTTTTCGATGATTTCAGGTCCTAGTAGCTTACACTGACTGACTTCATCCCAACACGCCGGTGTTCTACACCTTTTCCCATAAAGGTCTTCATATGGTTCCATTCAGATGCTTGAGTGGAAACTGTTGTTGTAGGAGAATTAAACCGTTGTAAAATGTAGGTACCATCCTCCTTTTAATTTCATATAACACACTCTCAACATGTCTTCTAGTGTCAAAATAGTTTTCTCAGATTGGCCATCAGTTTGAGGATAATGGGCCGTACTGAAATTCATTTTAGTGATTAGATCATTTTGGAGACTTTTCCAGAACATCGTGGTGAATCATAGATCACTATGAAATACAATATATAGTTGTACTCCATGCATACTTACCACTTATTTTATGTAAATACATGCATTTTATTTTAATTAGAAGTCCTATCGAACCACAATAAAGTGAGCTATCTTTGTAAGATGATCCATAACAACCCATATAGCATTGTTTCCTCTGGATGTCCATGGAAGTCTAGTTGCAAAGTCCATGGCAATGTTATCCCACATCCTTGCTGGTATGGGTAGTGGTTTCATTATCCCCTTATACTTTTTCCTCTCAACCATCCCTTACTGACATTCCAGGAACTTTGATGTACATTCAGTAATCTCTCTTTTCATACTGTCCCACCAAAAGTTTTCTTGGAGATCTCGATACATCATTGTGCTCCCTCGGTGGATAGAGATGGTTGAACTATGTGAATCATTATATTGCTAATTATTTATCTTTGGATCTATTGGTATACATAATTGTGTCCCTAATATTACTATGACTTCCTCATCAATTTTGAAATTGGAGGATTTATCATTTCTGATAGCTTCCACACTTTTTTTAATTTCCACATCTTTTCATTGAGCATCATTTATTTTCTCCAAGAGGGATGGTTGAGCAATCATTTGAGAAAGGATTGATGGTGTTCATCCCTTAATGATTCTCATTTCCATCCTTTTCAAATATAATAACATCAGATCCTTTTCAATTCTCATCATTGATAATGATGCTGGATCCTTTCTAATTAGAGCATCTACCACTTTGTTTTTCTTACCAGGATGGTAGTTGATTGAAAAGTCATAATCCTTGATGATCTCTATCAATATTTGCTGGCTCATATTAAGATCTTTCTATGTGAATATATATTTGAGACTCTTGTGTTTAGTATATGTCTCACACTTATCCCCAAAGAGATAATGCCGCTAGATTTTCAACGCAAAGATCACCACCGCCAACTATAGATCATGCATAGGATAGTTTTTCTTAGGGATTTTCAGTTACCTTGAGGCATAGGCTATCATATTACAATTTTGAATTATCACACAACTTAATCCTTTATTAAAATAATCACTATACACCACAAAGTGTTCTCCACTTGTTGGTAGTGTGAGTATTGGTGCGGTGATAAGCCTCTTTTCTTAACTCCTTAAAATAGTCTTCACATTCCGGTGTCTAGACAAACTTTACACCCTTCCATGTTATCTTGGTCATTGGTTTTTACAATCGTGAAAAGATCTTCACAAATCGTCGATAATACTGAACCCGACCTAGAATGTTGTAGATCTTTATTACAGAAGTTGACCTTGGACACTCTTCAGTTTCCTTCGTCTTGGAAGGGTCCACATATATCCCTTTGTGGGTGATAACATGCCCCATGAATGATACTTTCTCCATTTATGACTCACATTTACTGTACTTTTCATACAACTTGTCCCTTCACAAAGTCTTTAACACACTATTAAAATTCTCTTCATGTTCCTCCTTGCTCTTGGAGTATATCAAAATGTCATCAATATAGACTACCACAAATTTGTCAAGGTAATCTCTATGGACTCTATTCTTTAAATCCCTGAAAATATATGTATAATTAGTGATTTCGAAGGACCTCACAATGAAATCATAGTGTCCATACCTCGTTTGAAGTGTTGTCTTGAGAATATATTCCTTCCTCACCTTTACTTGGTGGTATCCCGACTGAAGGTCCACCTTAGAGAAATAAGTAGCCCTACGAAGCTGATAGAACAAGTCATCTATTCATGGAAGAGGGTGCTTGTTCTTTATCGTGATTTAATTGAGCTCACAATAATCAATGAATAACCACATTGATCTATCCTTCTTCTTGATGAATAGGACTAGTGCACCCTACAGTGAAGCACTCAGGCATATAAAACCCTTCTCCATATTCTCTTGTAATAGCTTCTTCAGCTCCTCCAGCTCTACGATGGTCATTTTGTAAGGTGTCTTTAAGATAGGTAGAGATCCATGGATAAGTTAATTTGAGGACTCAACCTCCCAGTAGAGAAAGACCAGGAAACTCTTTAGGGAATAAGTCAGTGTAATCCCTCAGGATGGGCATGTCTTCAATCATGATTCTCTCCTTTGTCTCAATTATTTGAGAAAAATAGGCTTTCTCATAAGGCAGCAATATCCACACTTTATAAAATGATTCAAGAAGAGATTCATCTTCTTTCTTACAGTTTTAATGAATTGGTGGATGCTTCCGAATGCATAGAGTGATCTTTATTTTCCGACAGTTTATGTTGGTTTTGTATAATGATTGCCAATCCAGGCCCAAGATAGTGTCGAACTCCACTAAAGAAAGTATGACAAGATTTTCTCGGAGGTTAAATCCACAAACATTAACCAGGGAGGAGTTATAAACAATGGAACAATAATTTCCCTATTTGCTGTTCCCACAGATAACTTTTCCACCATATTTTTAGGCAGTGTTTGAATAGTTCTACAAAAAAACAAAGATATGAAAGAATGCGTACATCCATAATCAAATAGTACATTCACTATTCTTGAATGAATAACTAGAATATCTATCACCACATCATTTTCCAGCTCCACCTCAGCAGTAGTGATAGGATAAGCCCTTCCTTGTTGCCATGGAGGCTGTTTTTTATTGTCACTTACAACCCTTGGATTTGGGAAATTGTTCACATAATGCACATGCTCCTTGCAGCTGTAACACAACACTGTAGGCTGAGTGTTGATCTAAACCTTCCTTTATTCTTCAACATTAGCGGGATTTATCGTATACCTTCAGCAGTTCTTGGCCAAAAGACCAAAATTTCCACATTTGAAGCAATTATTGGTTTCCTTTAGACAGTTACCAGGATGCTTCTTCCAACAACTATTATATGGGGAAAATTCATGCTTCTTTCCATTAGGGGATTTGTTTGATAAACCACCCATATTGTTCTCTATTTTTGGCTTCAAGTCCCTGGGCCCATGAGACCATTGAGAGTCTCCAATCTCCATTTCATCCTTGTAGGCACAATGGAAAATCTCCCCATAACAGTCGAAGTCTCGAATTGCCAATGCTTTTCATAGACTCGGCTCTTGTCCGTTAAATAAGAGATCCACCTTTCTTTTTGTAACAAACCAGGTAAATAAAGAATATGACATTTTTATATTTATCCATATTTGTGAATAAAATATTAATATTACTTTATAGGGGATGCTATGCTCGATGGTGTACCCAATACGCAACAACGAGTTTCTTGGGAATCATACGTTGCACTCTAATAATAAAATAATATTATTTTAAATGGTAGTTAACGCCTAGCCGTTGTAATGGCGGAAATGAACAGAACTAACTAAAAAATTATTATATATGTTTTTCAAATATTTTTACTTTTTACAATAAATGTTAGAGGATTAAAACTGTGAATGAATTCAATTTTTAAGCGTAAACTTTCTAATGTTCTTTAGAAGGTTGATTAAACGCCTTTTGATGGCGAACCACTTTTAAGTCCACTTTTGACAATTTTATGTGTTATATTTGAAAAACAAAATTCTTCTTTAGAATAGAGACATAAAAATTTACTTTGTGTAAATTTCTGGTATATTTCCGATAAAGTTCATTTTTTAATGAATAGTGAAAAATGTTGTATTTTAATTCAAAACCTCTTTTTAATCTAATTTATTTATATGAATATATTATATTTTGAGTTGTTTTTAAAGTAAAATTATAATATATTTTTACCATTTAATCCAATAGTGGTCATTGGAATTAATTTTACGTTGAAATTGGACTTAAACTAGTGTCAATCTTTTAATAGATATTGTTTCATAAAAACACGCTATTTGTTTTGACAGTGGGAATTAATTATTAAATTAATTAATGAAACTTATATGTTTTGAATTTTGTAAAATAGCCATCATTTTTGAGTTCATAATATCAAATATAGCTTAGGGTGAATTTTTTGTATTTTTCTGAAAAACTTCAATTTTTGATGAATAGTGAAACCACTAAGTGGTAGTTAAAGAAATTGATTTTTCATTTAAATGAAACTTTTCCACCTCTGTGTTTTGAATTTAAAAAATCCGACATACATGGTTTTCATTAGGAAGTAAAATGTGGTTCAATGGGATTAAAATAATTTTCTGGGGAATAATATCTTTTATGTTCTTAATCGCGATTATAGGTAATTAGTGTAATTTAAGGTAAAAATAATGTTTTAATAATGTGAAATGACCTAGACACATGTCCTACCCACATTTGATGTGTTATGGCCGACCATTAAAATCCATGGGTCAACTTGGGGACCCCATGGAGCCACTTTGGTTGGAAAATGACATAAATAACTTTTTATTTAAAGTTAAAATAAAAATTTCACAAGCATGAGATGTTTCACTAAAACAATTTTTAAATGGGGTTATACAAGTCATATTTTTGACTATAAATATTCATTAGAAAGATAAAAAGGTTTCCTACATCATGATAGTTTTTTTATAATTTTTAGACATTAAATAAATTAAATTATTTATGACACCATGATGATGCAGCGATTACCTCATTAATAAAGGATTTAAATAAAATTAAACGATAATGTTAAAACTATAAACTTAACTTGTAAAAAACCTATTGGATGAGTATATTTCGAACCCTTACCACCTTATCATAGAAAAAAATAAATGTGGGACCTTTAAAATCCGAAACTCATTTGAAAATAAAGTAACATTTTGTAACTTTACAAGAGTGCCCTCCTCTTATAAAAGGCCCCCACCTCTACCACCTTACCCACACCTCTCACGCCTTTGGATTGGCCAAAACCTGCTCATTTTGCCTCTCCACATCCCTATACTACTCCTAGAAGCCTAAATTTTGGAATAAGTCTTCCCAAGGAAGCCTTTGAGCTCAAATCAAAAAGATTTACCCGATTTTAAGGTAATGTCTTAACTTGTTTTCTTTTGTTTTATTTTCCTTCTCCAACCCCTTAAACTCTTTTTATTCATTTCTTTTGTAAAAAATACAGTATCTTAAATATACTAGGATTTTTTTATAAGAAGAATTAGAGCTACACTTATACACGCCTACATCAAATGGTTAATGAACATACTGTTTCTCTGGATGGAGAATTTCTGCCTCACGAAACGATGATTGTTCAACACTAATATAACACCTTAAAAGGTGTCCATTAAGATATCAATATATTTATATATGATATATAATATGTTTATGTTTTACTTAAGATTCTGTATGTTTCTTTTTTTTCATAACTTTATGGTTTCCATTGTGGGTAAACACGATAATTTCATTTTAGGAAGTGCGGACTACCGCCCCCTGAAAGTGATTTGATTCGTTAATGCCATATGTGGGATGTATAAAGGATGTATTTAAAGTTATTATATATTATGTATGTTACATATAAATTACGAATAAAATTATGGAATTTAAATATACATACCTCTCATTTAGTTTTAATTCCATTAATATGACATAGAAATGAAAGTAGCGTTCATGAGTACGTACGGCTTACCGTCTCCATGAACGGTGCATTTAATTTCATACATCTAAATGATTATGTAATATTATAAATACATGTATAATCTGGATATATATGATATATATGATATCCAAATCATGAATATCATTATGTATATAATGAACTTTTGACCACACGAACAAAATGTAATTGTAAGAAGTCCACTTTTGACTTAAGAACCAAATATCGACAAAACAAACATTATTAACTTAAATGATTACATAATGTTTATAACATGGAAATAAGTGATATAAAATGAATAATGAACTTTAAAAAGGTTCTTAAGAAAGTATAAATTAACTCAAGTTTATTACTCAGGACGTTAAAGAACGATCGAGTCAAGTCGGACCCGAGGTAAGGGATCCTACTCCTCTCTTTCTTTTTAAGTACACTATTTTATGTCATTTCATTTAAGCTCATATTTCTTGTGATTGTGATGTTCTTTTATATTAATCTTACTGTAATTTTTATGTTCATATGATGAGAGACCCTATTCTCTCTCATCAATCCATTTTTGATGTTTTGAGTGGCGTCGTTATGCTGCCGAGTTTTCGTAAGGGATTTTTCATCTCAATTTTATTCCCGTGAGATTTATGCTACATTTGCCACCATTTCCTTTGAGTGGTGTATGTACTTCACATTATTATACTCGTTTTGTAATATAATTCCATTTATGGGTATTTAAATATTCATTTTATGACACTTCTTCAATGGGGTGTACGTTTCGAAAGTTACCCAAGTCGGTAAGGGAACCTTTCACCCTCCTCTTTTTAAAAGACTTCTTTTGTTATGTCTTTTAATTCACATACTATTATTTTGGGATATGTTATTATATATCCTTATTGATGTAAATTTTATGTCTATGTGATGAGATACCCTTTTTATCTCTCATAAACTCTTTTTCTGAATTTTTGAATTGACGCCGTTAGGCTGTTGAATTTTACCAAGGGAACTTTTTAACCCAATTTCGATTTCTTTGGGTTCAACATGTAGTTATTGAATATTTAATCCTTTGAATATGTGTGAACGACCTTTTATTGTTTTACACATAATATCCAATTATATTTGGTGTATTTATATTTGTCACACATAATTTTGAGACTGATTTATCCTTAATTTAAGGATACCTTCTTTATAAGGGATTTCATCACATTTTACATTTCTATTGAGACTTCATTGTTGTTATGCACCAATTCACTCTTATATGGTGTATATACTGTCCTTTGGAATATTATATCATGAATCCATCTATTCTTATGATATTATAAAGTTCTGATTAAATGTTATTCCTCAATTATTGTATTCACGTGTCTCTCACTTTCTTAAAATCCCTTTAACTAAAATATGGTTCTAAATGTTTTAATAATTTATTCTTATAAATATTCCTCGTTAATATCCATGTTTTCAAAATGGTTTTAACGATTTATTTATATGGATATTAATGTTTTAAAATGTTAAAACCTTCAAAGTGGTATGGGACACTTTTATTCAAAGATATCCTTATTAAATGTTTTAAATGGTTTCGAAAATGGTTTTTAGAAAGGATTTATTATTTCAATATCATAAAATGTTATATTGTTATTACAATATGGGAATTTTATATTTCCTTTATGATTAAGTTATGTTCTATGATTATGTTATGGTTCTTGGGCATTGTTTATGAAGACGGGTGGTTCCGTGATAAACTAAGGGCGGGTGAGCCCGATATAGCTCTCCAATGCATTGGGTAACACGAAGGGGTTAAACGTTAAGGTTTCTCCAAAGAGATTTAGGGAATATACTTTGATGGGTATTCCAAATGTAACCAAGAGGGTTACTACCTACGTAAGAAAGTTATGAATGCCTCAAGTTTCCTTTATGTCTTATGATTTCTATGATTTATTCATGACTTTATGAGGTATGTTAAAGTGATTATGTTTTATGGGTAATGTATGATTTCATTCCTATGTATACGTGTACTCATGTTTCTTTCCATATTTTTATATCCCTTACTGAGCTTTCTATGCTCATCCCAAGATTTTGAAATGTTTTTCACAGGTCAAGGTAAGGGTACATGATATGATGATAGTGTCAAGGAAGTGTCAAGAAATAATCCATTTTTTATTTTAAATATGTTTCCATTGATGGAAAAAAATGAATAATATCTTTTATGTAACCACTTTGTTTAAATGTGGAATGTAATGCAAGTTTTATGATCTAATTCTCTAAAACTCCAAACCTAAAAAGATCCTCAATGTGTAATCTTGTAATAACTCAAGATTAAGTAAGGTTTAAGGCTGGGGCCTTATAGTTGGTGTCAGAGGTCAGTTTAGATAACATTAGAGGTTACGGTATTCTCTAAGCACAAGTGACATTACCATAATGGTTAGGATTTCCGAAAGAGTCCTAGTTTTAAATAAAGAGAATGAGTAAGTATATCTTAGTGTTTACCTTCCTCAATAGTACATGATGGTTTTTTTGATATACTCACACTGACATTTCTGTTTTTAGTGAATGGATGGATCTAGCAGGCACCAAAGAGACAACAGGTTTGAAGGAAACTGTGGTGGTTCTCTGATTAAGATACTAGATAAAATGGGGGATTCAATGAGGAAACTCATGGTTGTTCTAAACAAACAATCAATGAGTCATGATCAACCACTTTAACCTTGGTATGATATGTAATTCATCATGTACGAGATGACCAATCGATGTCGAAGTTTAGGTAATAATTATAAAGTTAACCATTAGAGTTTATATGATCCTTACTTTTGAGGTAATTATGGGTTATTATATGTTATGATGAAAAATGAAAGGCATGAGATAAACTTGAGGTTAAAATATGTTATGATCATTTTTGAAGATTTTATCTCGTTTTGGGGATTTTTTTAAGAATTATATAGTTTTGGAAAAAGGACAACACACAGACCGTGTGACAACCCGTCGCGTCGGACAAAGCTGCGGGAATCGAACCCCCAACCAAAGTGCGAATGGTATTTATCGCCTACCACTAGACTATATGAAGTCCCTGGTTAGTTTGACTAATTCATTTTAGTTAGATGATTTTAGGAATCAAGAGAAAGTTTATTTTGGGTTATCTATGGAAATGATTAACCTATCATCGAGGGTATGTGATTAGGATAATTACTTTTCAATATGAGAATTTAAGAGAAACTGATGTTATTTGGAGATAAAAGTTAATTTGTACCTTGGAAGACTATGTGACTAAATCCTTCAAATATTTGGGTTTCAATATTAGTTTGGTTACATTGAAGAATTTTATGGACAAATTTTTTATCAAATAGACCTCGTTGAACTTTGGGTTTTGTTGGACAAATTTTGGAGATTAAGAATAGATTTTCTTTTTATAAAGAGTTATCCTTTTCTGGATTATCTAATCTTGTACTAACCATTTTGGTTTTGGTTTTGGTTAAAGTCTAAAGAAATGGGAAGTATATAGTTCTCTTTTGTGGATTAGGTGATTCTCTAGAAGTTGATTATAGGGAACAAGTCTTCCTAAATACTCGTCTTTTGGAGAAAATATGAGTTTGTGTAAGAAATCTAATAAAAGTTGAAAGTCAACATGATAAGTAATTATGTTTCCTTATGAATAAATTCCTCAAAAAAATGTTGTCTATTAAATTTTCCTACTAGGGAATCAAATACCGTTTAACTCATCACAAGTTTGTGATTTTCTTGTGGTTAACTTTCTCCTAAACATGTTTTCTATCACTCTCCATCAGAACATGACCCTATGTTTTCTCCTCCATGTCCATGTTTTCCTACATGGAATCCTAGTATGGGTTAACTCGGATGACCTCTGTACTTATCATTCATTATTTTAAATTGATTTTTTTACCGACTCTTGTTCCGATGTGGGACTTTCAAGGATGTCTCTAAGCCCAATTTTAAAATTGCGAGGATGCAATTCCCAAAAGGGGGGAAGGATGTAACACCCTAGGTAAATAAAGAATATGAAATTTTTATATTTATCCATATTTGTGAATAAAATATTAATATTACTTTAAAGGGGACTCTATGCTCGATGGCGTACCCAATACGCAACAACGAGTTTCTTGGGAATCGTACGTTGCACTCTAATAATAAAATAATATTATTTTAAATGGTAGTTAACGCCTAGCCGTTGTAATGGAGGAAATGAACAGAACTAACTACAAAATGATTATATATGTTTGTAAAATATTTTTAATTTTTACAATAAATGTTAGAGGATTAAAAATGTGAATGAATTCAATTCTTAAGCGTAAACATTCTAATGTTCTTTAGAAGGTCAATTAACCGCCTTTTGATGGTGAACCTCTTTTAAATCCACTTTTGACAATTTTATGTGTTATATTTGAAAAAATAAAATTCTTCTTTAGAATAGAGAGATCAATATTTACTTTGTGTAAATTTTTGGTATCTTTCCGATAAAGTTCATTTTTTAATGAATAGTGAAAATTATTGTATTTTAATTCAAAACCTCTTTTTAATCTAATTTATTTATATGATTAGATTATATTTTGAATTTTTTTAAAAGTAAAATTAGAATATATTTTCACCATTTAATCCAATAGTGGTCATTGGAATTAATTTAATTTGAAATTGGACTTAAACTAGTGTCAATCTTTTAATAGATATTGTTTCATAAAAACACGCTATTTGTTTTGACCACAGGAATTAATTATTAAATTAATTAATTCAACTTATATGTTTTTAAATTTTGTAAAATAGACATCATTTTTGAGTTCGGAGTATCAAATATAGCTTAGGGTGAATATTTGGTATTTTTCCGAAAAACTTCAATTTTTAATGATAGTGAAACCACTAAGTGGTAGTTAAAGAAACTGATTTTTCGTTTAAATGAAACATTTACACCTCTGTGTTTTGAATTTAAAAAATCCGACATAAATGGTTATCATTATAAAGTAAAATGTGGTTCAATGGGATTAAAATAATTTTTTGGTGAATGGTAACTTTTATGTTCTTAATCGCGATTATAGGTAATTAGTGTAATTTAAGGTAAAAATAATGTTTTAATAATGTGCAATGACCTAGAAATATGGCCTAACCTCATTGGATATGTCATGGCCAACCAAGAAAATCCATGGGTCAACTTGGGGACCCCATGGAGCCACTTTGGTCGGAAAATGACATAAATAACTTTTTATTTAAAGTTAAAATAAAAATGTCACAAGCATGAGATGTTTCACTAAAAAAAAATTTAAATGGGTTTCTACAAGTCATATTTTTGACTATAAATATTCATTAGAAATATAAAAAGCTTTCCTACCTCATGATATTTTTTTATAATTTTTAGACATTAAATAAATTAAATTATTTATGACATCATGATGATGCAGCGATTACCTCATTAACAAAGGATTTAAATAAAATTAAAAGATAATGTTAAAACTATAACTTACACTTGTCAAAAACCTATTGGATGAGTATATTTCGAACCCTTACCACCATATCCTAGAAATACATCAACGTGGGACCTTTAAAATCCGAAACTCATTTGAAAGTAAAGTATCATTTTGTAACTTTACAAGAGTGCCCCTTCTCTCCTCTTATAAAAGGCCCCCACCTCTACCACCTCACCCACACCTATCAAGCCATTGGCTCAGACAAACCCTGCTCATGTTTCCTCTCCACGTCCCTCTCTTACTCATAGAAGCCTCACTTTGGGCATAATTCTTCCAAAGGAATCCATTGAGCTCAAATCAAAAAGAGTAACCTGATTTTATGTTAATGTCTTCACTTGTGTTCTTTTGTTTTATTTTGCTTCTCCAACCCCCTAAACTCTTTTTATTCATTTCTTTTGTAACATATACAGTATCGTAAATATACTAGGATGTTGTTATAAGAATAATTAGATCTACAATTACACACACCTACATCAAATGGTTAATGAACATACTGTTTCCGTGGATGGAGAATTTCTGCCTCACGAAATGATGATTGTTCAACACTCATATAACAGCTTAAAAGGTGGCCATTAAGATGTCACTATATTTATATATGATATATAATATGTTTATTTTTTACTTAAGATTATGTATGTTTCTTTTGTGTCATACCTTTATGGTTTCCATTGTGGGTAAACGTGATAATTTCATTTTAGGAAGTGCGGACTACCTCCCCCTCAAAGTGATTTGATTCGTTAATGCCATATGTGGGATGTATAAAGGATGTATTTAAATTTATTATATATGATTTATGTTACATATAAATGATTAATATAATTATGTAATTAAAATATACATACCTCTCATTTATTTTTAATTCCATTAATATGACATAGAAATGAATGTAGCGTTCATGCGTACGTACGGCTTACCGTCTCCATGAACGGTGTTTTTCGTTTCATACCTCTAAATGATTCTGTAATATTATAAATACATGTATATTAGGGATATATATGATATATATGATATCCAAATCATGAATATAATTCTGGATATAATGAACCTTTGACCACACGAACAACATGTAATTGTAAGAAGTCCACTTTCGACTTAAGAACCAAATATCGACAAAACAAACATTATTAACTTAAATGATTACGTAATGTTTATAACATGGAAATAAGTGATATAAAAGGAATAATTAACTTTAAAAATGTTCTTATGAAAGTATAAATTAACTCAAGTTTATTATTCAGGACGTTAAAGAACGATCGAGTCAAATCGGACCCGAGGTAAGGGATCCTACTCCTCTCTTTCTTTTTAAGTACACTCTTTTATGTCATTCCTTTTAAGCTAATATTTCTTGTGATTGGGATGTTATTTTATATTACTCTTACTGTAATTTTTATGTTCATATGATGAGAGACCCTATTCTCTCTCATAAATCCATTTTGGATGTTTTGAGTGGCGCTGTTAGGCTGCCGAGTTTTCGTAAGGGATTTTTCATCTCACTTTTATTCCCGGGAGATTTATGCTAAATTTGACACCATTTCCTCTGAGTGGTGTATGTACTGCACATTATTATACTCCTTTTGTAATATAATTCCATTTATTAGTATTTACATATTCATTATATGACACTTCTTCAATGGGGTGTACGTTTCGAAAGTTACCCAAGTCGGTAAGGGAACCTTTCACCCTCCTCTTTTTAAAAGATTTCTTTTGTTATGTATTTTAATTCACATAAGATTATTTTGGGATATGTTATTATATATACTTATTGATGTAAATTTTATGTCCAAGTGATGAGATACCATTTTTATCTCTCATCAACTCATTTTCTAAATTTTTGAAGTGACGCCGTTAGGCTGTCGAATTTTACCAAGGGAACTTTTTAACCCAATTTCGATTTCTTTGGGTTCAACATGTAGTTGTTGAATATGTCATCCTTTGAATATGTGTGAATGAAATTTTATTGTTTTACAATTAATATCCAATTATACTGGGTGTATTTATATTTGTCACACATAATTTTGAGATTGATTTATCCTTAATTTAAGGATACCTTCTTTATAAGGGATTTCATCACATTTGTCATTTCTATTGAGACTTAATTGTTGTTATGCACCAATTCACTATTATATGGTGTATATACTATCCATTGGAATATTATATCATGAATCCATTTATTCTCATGATATTATAAAGTTCTGATTAAATTTTATTCCTCAATTATTGTATTCAAGTGTCTTTCATTTTATTAAAAACCCTTTAACTAAAATATAGTTTTAAATGTTTTAATGATTTATTATTATAAATATTTCTTGTTAATATCCATGTTTTCAAAATGGTTTTAAGGATTTATTTATATGGATATTAATGGTTTAAAATTTTAAAACCTTCAAAGTGGTATGTGACACTTTGATTCAAAGATCTCCTTATTAAATGTTTTAAATGGTTGCGAAAATGGTTTTTAGAATGGATTTATTATTTCAATATCTTAAAATGTTATATTGTTATTGCAATATGGGAATGTTATTTTTCCTTTATGCTTAAGTTATGTGCTATGATTATGTTATGGTTTTTGTGCATTCATTATGAAGACGGGTGGTTCCGTGATAAATTAAGGGCGGGTGAGCCCGATATAGCTCTCCAATGCATTGGGTAACGCGAAGGGGTTAAACGTTAAGGTTTCTACGAAGATATTTAGGGAATATACTGTGATGGGTATTCCAAATGTAACCAAGAGGGTTACTCCCTACGTAAGAATGTTATGAATGCTTCATGTTACCTTTATGTCTTATGATTTCTATGATTTATTCATTTATGAGGTATGTTAAAGTGCTTATGTTTTATGGGTAAAGTATGATTTCATTCTTATGTATACATGTACTCATGTTTCCTTTCCATATTTTTATATCCCTTACTGATCTTTTTATGTTCATCCCATGTTTTTGAAATGTTTTTCACAGGTCAAGGGAAGGGTACATGATATGATGATAGTGTCAAGGAAGTGTCAAGATAGAATCCATGTTTTATTTTAAATATGTTTCCGTTGATGGGAAAAATGAATACTATATTTTATGTAACCACTTTGTTTAAATGTGGAATGTAATGCATGTTTTATGATCTAATTCACTAAAACTCTAAACCTGAAAATATCCTCAATGTGTAATCTTGTAATAAATCAAGATTAAGTAAGGTTTAAGGATGGGGCCTTATACTTTTGGTGTTCATGACAAAGCCAGAGGCGTACCTTGCATGCCTTGTAAATTTTACTTCATACGCCCCGATGGACTCATATTCCTTCTACTTGAGTCCGAGGAACTCTCTTTCCATCTTGAGATAAATGTTTTGGGGAATATATTTGTTGAAAAACATCTTCTTGAATTCCTCCAAATCCCCGTAATCAATTTACTCTTGGGACTTTGTATTCCTAATCAGTTTCCACCACTGATCAGATTCCCCATAAAAACGATAGACTGACATTACAACCTTCTATTCTTCCGAGCATTGGAGGATGGAGAATATCTTTTTAATGGATTTAATCCACTATTCTTCAATGAGGGGATCAGAATATCTGAAGAACCTGGGATGCCATTTCCGCATGAAGGATTCTATGACAACTTTCTTTTTCCTTGGAGGAGGATGGAGTTCCACCTGATTCAACTTATTATTCATAACTCGATCCTGTTGAGCATGTACTGTCATGAAGTTATGAGCACTCGATCCCATCATATCAGGCATATCATTAGGGAAATCTTTACATTTCCTGTCACATTGGTTTCTGGAACACGTTCTTCTATTTCCCACCATTCACTATGAAAAATTACACATAATTAGAGGTCTTTAATACTTAGCTATTAACCATAAACATGAGATTTTAAACATAAAACAATAAACAAGTAAAGGAGAAGTATATCCTAACTTGTGTTCCATTTGTTTTAAAAAAGTTTATCCTTGATATATTTTATAACTTATATTCCTATGGTATTTTTTTATTATTTGTCCCACAATAATGGTTAGTACCATTCTCATGAATCTACCAAAGCATATCCCCCGGGAGTGTCGTAATCAAGAGTGCAACAAGTCACGTTGTCGTGTACCAGGATTCCCCAGGTCAAGCCCAGAACTCCTTGTTGGAGTTTTCACTCCTACGTACATCTATGCGAGAGCTTCCTCTACCTACTTGTATTCAGAAAGGGAAATATTTTCTTCATAAATCACTTACTCAATACTAACCAAAGTTTTGGAGTGTTTTCTTATACTTAGTATCATCCTTAAGGTTCTCACTAAGGTGATCTCTTCCAAATCTCCAAAAATAAAATGACCATCCTCTGATACCAACTATAGCAACCTAATAATGTTACATATAACATAGTAGGTGGTGTCAAATATAAGTTACAACTTATAAGAAATGTATTTGAGAAAAATTAACATTAAAACATTTTTGTGCGGTTTTAAGGAAAATACTTAAGAGATTTGAAAAATATAAAAGCGAGAAATATGTTATATAAAAACTATAATTGAACCCATAATGTTTTCATAATAAAAATACTGATTTTATAAAGTCAATGTTGGATTAAAAAATAAGATAGAGTACCCTTGAAATTGGGTAAAAATTCAGAAGGTTCCCTTAAAACAAGTTTTCTTATCGGAAAGTTATAAGGATGGAATCTTTAAAAAAAACTTGTATATACCCTAAAGATAATGATGAAAGGCTCTTTATAAATAATTTTTTTAGAAATAAACAACATTTATAATATTTGTATAAAAAGATAAGATAACTCCAATTTGATATTGAGAAAGATAAGGCAACCAGAATGAACAAAAGGTGTTCAGGTAGAATTTGTTAATCTATATTGGCTTAGTGTTGGGTGTACCTAAGAGGTCTTGATGAGAGAGAAAATTGGTTTCTAATAACTTATAAATCATTAGGAATGTATGGGGGAGGTGATAAAGATACCCCATCATTTGGGATTATGCATAAAAGGCATAGAATAGAGGACAATCTTGATCAAGAGAATGATGGAGAGGATCCCTTAGCTTAAATCCTCTAGTGTTATCCACTTTTTATTAATGACCTGAATAAAAAACTTATGTCTATTAATTAATAATTCCAGAACCACTACAAAATTTAATTGGTTTATTATAATCATTTTATGTTCATTTACAACCGTTTTGATTGTTTATGAGGTTCAATTTCATTGTTCGGGCTCATTTGTTTACTAGGTTTTATGACCGGTTCGTTTATATTATTGTTTGGATAAACAAGTAAAATGAAAGTAGTTGTATAGAATTTAATTTATATTAAATTAGTCAAAATATAGGATATTAAATGGTTTTAAATTTAATTTGGTTACATAGAGTGAGTTTGAATTATTACATATATAACCTTAGTGACAACCGTTTTGGTTAATCGTTGGGTTTGATTACAATGAACACATTTTGAATTATAACTTAATAACATTTGTACAATAGGATTACAGAACCAAAAAATAGGATATATTACATATATAATAATCTGGTTCAACCATAACACAAGTGGTTTCATGACCATAATTAAAGATAATAATTGAAATTGATTAACTGTTGTATGTGAATGTGCTAAATTAGCACATGTCAAACGACGCTTTCATTTCTTTCAAATAAATGGTGGGGAAAAGAGAGAAGATAATGAAATATACCATTTGCATAAAACAATTCCAGTACATGTATGATACTTGATTTATCATACTATTTGGGTGAAGGGGGGTGTGGAAAGAAACAAAAATAAAAGAACATAAAAGAAATGAAGGAATTCGAAAGAATAGTTTACCTCTTGAGACTTCCTCCTTTAAAAAACTATTAATGAGTGAGGATTTGGTATTTTGAAGAGGTGAGAAGATTTTAGACGTGGGGGAGGATATTTGGGAGAGATTTGGGTAGAATATCGGAAAGGCAGAAGGCTTTAGAGGAGTGAAGAGAAGTGGGAGTGAGGGGGAGGAGGGGGTTTATAGTGGAGTAGAGGAGGGTTTTCAGAATTTTTTAATCATTAGATAATTATTTGTTCACACGACAAGGGATAGTAAGTATTCTATGACCAATAGTAGTAATAAATGCATGTTACTTATAACCCATTGGTCTTACATCACCATATCATCTTCAATGACTCTATAAATCCCTTATTTAGCATTTATTTTAAATTATCGCATTATATTATTCATAAAAAATTAAAGTATTTTAGAAAAATCTCAAAAACTCACCGTAACCATTTTTCGATGTGTAGAATCCAAAAATGGAATCCTTTTTCGAAAATGATTTTATATATATTATTAATTTAATATTTAATTAAAATCATAATTTATTATTGAAAAGTATTTTTAAAATAGTCATTTACTTATTCTAAAATATAGGTATATCATACTTTCAACATGAATATTATTTATATATTATCTTAAGTAAGGTTTCTATTCATTAGGGCATATCACTATTCATAACGGTATGTTACTATTCATAAGGGTCGGTTACTATTCACCAAAATTTATGTTTTCCTTATCAGACTCCAAATAACTTACAGATTGCAACCGTGTATGTTAGATTTTTGAAATTCAAAACACAGAAGTGACAAAACTATGTTTAAATGTCGCTTAGCACTTATTAGTTCATTATGTTATGATTTAGTGAAAAATTTATAAGAAATGAATTTCCATTTATAAAAAATTGGGTCCTTACAATGTACCATTTATATAATAAAATATTTCTATAAAAATGATACTGAATTATTCATATTATTATGATGATAAGATATTTTTCAGATTAAGATTATGAATAAAAACATAATACAAAGATAATACTTACATTGGAGTCTGGATCTTTCCTTAGAATACACCTTGGAATTGAAGGGTTTAAGCTTACATAATATTACCTTGGGATTTATGAATTTAATTTGGGATATGATCAGGTAAAATTCAAAGTGTTTTTTGGATTAATTATAAGGTAATGATTGAATTTTAATGGGGAAAGTGGTATCCTTTTATAAGACAAGAAAAAGAAATTTTGTAAGCACACATTAATTTTTCAATAATTGCATGACACAATTCAATGGAAAACAACTCTAAAATAGAAAACAGTTGAGGGAAAATGGGATTCAGTTGAAAATAATCTAAAAAATCATTTTATAACAAGTTTTAACATATTTTGGCACATTATACATAGTAAATTATTTTTTTCCATTTTTATTTTTTATCAGGGAAACTAATTTTTTACAATAGTAATTAGTTTTGATAACAAACTGTAAAATTGAACATATTAACTAATTTTAATATTTTTATATAAAATATTAAAATCATTTTATCATTTCAAAATCTTATATTTTTGAAATTTTATTTTTAAAACCAACATTATTAATCAAATAAAAAATGTATGTAGAAACCAATTACGTTTATCGGGTTTAAATTTTTATGTAATCTAGAATTATCATTATTAAGAATTATAAAACACCCCATGATATTTGTTAAATATATTCTTAAATAAATTCAATTTACAGTTTATATCTCATAAATAAACCCCAATATACTGTTAATTATTAACATGACTGTTAGAATAGTATTGTGACCGCGAAGAATAGAAATGTGTCCATTAGAATAATAAAATCACCTTTGAAGTTATATATATAATTTTGGTATCTAATAAATGAAAATATGATATATTTATATCATATAATAAGTAAATAAATAATTTTAAAAATAATAAATTAAGTATTGGCTTTTTTTTGTGAAATTTTAATGTTTATTTTCATTTTTATAATTAATATAAAATTTTAAAATAATATTTATTTTCAAAAAATATCTTCATAAATTATTTCTTTTCTTATTATTATAATGAAATTTTATGAGACCGTAATTAATTTATCAAATAGTCATAAAAGCAGTTATAATTTTAAAAGTGTAATTTTTTTAATAAATTATGCTTTTAATGAAATTATAAATTTATCATATTTAAAGAATTAGTTCCCTAAAATATGGTACATTTTCTAAATCAATATTTTGAAAAAAAATTAGTGTTATTTTTGTGTATTTTTTTAAAATAGTTTAATTTTTTGTCAATTGTGAATTACGGTAATTTACAATATGCAACATTTTACCCAAATACATGTACTTTTGAGTCATGGATGGGTCATGAATGATCGATGTGGACATGATATCAAACTCACATGCTCTTTTAATTGTATTTATTCAAAATAATCAACTCTATTAATAGTATTGAGACAGAATAATAATCTAATGTATAAAATAAAAAACACCCCTCTCCTCCACTATAAATACCACACCTAACCACCTCTTCTCCTGACACCTTCTAGAACATGGATAGTTCTAATATTCCACCCAATACATCTCCAAAACCTCTTACCCATGTAGCTTTATTTCAAGTATTAGCAAAAGACCATTACCAAGTCCCTTAAAGAGGTTCTCAAGGAGATGCCACTCAAGAGGTAAACCCTTCCACCTATTATTTTCTATTTCCATTCTTTTCTTTTCCTTCCCCCAAATAGTCATTACAATGTAACATGATAAATCCAGTATCATATAAATATATATTTTTATTTTTTTATTTTCATGGTATACCCACCATCAATTCTCTTTTCTTCCCATTTTGTTCTAAAAAATGAATATATCGTCTGAGAGGTGTCGATTCACCACATTCATTAATCATGGTTATTATTTCTCTAATACCACATTTAATACTGGTCATTAAACCATTATAATGGTTCAAAAATATTTTAAATAGTATATTAATACTTATTTTTTGTTTTGGATCCAATATATATATAATATTAATTTAAAAAATAAAACTAGTTCGTGATGATCGAAAAAACCAAAATAATGTAAACTGTTATTATTAACATTTATTTATAATGAATCATCAAGATATCTGAAAAAATAATACTTAATACTATTTAATATTATTTCTGTTCAGCAATAACATATAATTTCAATTATAGATATCTACTCTCATTTTACATGATATTTCATACATGTATACACATGAACTGATCATGAAAATAAAGGAAACAAACACCCCAGAATGACGAAATTGAATCATTTAACTCATAAAAAAAGAAAACAAATTACTCAATAAAACTATAATAAAAGTAAATTATTTTTAAAAGTTTATTAATTATATTATTAATGAATCTTATTTCATTATCTAGGGCTTTATATTCAAGTACAGAACACTTTCAGATATAAGGTAAGGTATTCTCTCTAAAGCCCCATTTTCCCTTAAGGTTATGATGTCCCTCTATTTACCCCAATATAATTGTTAATTATTATAATATATTCCTCCAAAATACTATCTGTTGTTCCAAAAAGTTGTACCTATCTCATTTATTTGTTCATTAATTGGGGTATACATGTTTTATAAGGCCCCCTTTTTAATTACTCTTGATAAGCAAGCCTAATTTAAGGGAACTTCCATATTTCTTACCCATTTTCACGTATACAGTATAATCTATTTTTAGACACCAATATTTTCCTAAAATAACACTTTTTATCATTTAAAACTGTCCTTTTATATTTCTTATTTTATATAAACAAATTTGATTTTGTCTTCTGTGTTGACTCTTTTATATTTTCATTTAAACCACACTAAAGTGGATAATTTTTAAAGTTTATCAAACATTATTTTTAAATATTTCACCATATCTGGGCAACAATTTCGATGATATATTCCTATTTTCCATCATTAATGTCAAATTATAATTTAAATCCATTCTTTCATGGACACCATTGTAATATGTCCTTTGGATATGCCTATTTCACCAATTATTCCTTGTGTGTGGTGTATGTAGACATCACTTTTATTTTTGATCACCATTCATTGAAGATTTAATTTAATATTTATATTCTTAGTATAATTAATATGATTATTATCTTAGCGGTATAACTTTTTTATATATAATTGTTTCTTCGAATGTTTTTTAACTGAGAGATATTGATAAAAACTTTTTTCTACTCAATATAAGCCTTTTGATATATTATTTTGTTCATAAATTATATTTATGTGTGAAAAATGTTTTTTAATTTAATTAATGGTTAGGGACTTCTTTTAGACATCCCCTCGATGCATTGAATGTTCTCATTGGATAATATAGTTTGTGAGAAACTCTTCTTGTTTTTTACAAAAAGAATTTTGAAGGTTTCTTCCCATAGACTTAAACTATATTGACAGTATAATGGTTCATGTTCTAGATACATGACATCTAATAATTGGAATTTTTCTTCATTTAGTTTTCTATTATTACTTTCCATGATATTTTTCACTATGAAAAAAATATGTGGATGAATTTTCATTCTCAGTGTATTGATGGTATGTGTTTTCATTAAGTTAATTACCTTACTATAATGATTATGCCTTATTGAATTTTTTTCACATATTATAGATTCATGTAACCCTTAATGAACATTTGAGCTCACCATATTTTTTGTTTTCTTTCCACATTTTTTGAAGACACAATCTATAAATAATTATTAGAGAAGAGGTTTATTTTACTTTGTTATTGGCTCTGTTTAATGAACAATGTAATAAGGGAACCATGTATGAATGTAGTTCTTCATGACTACTGAACAGATCGATCATCAATGACATAATCTCTTGTATCTATTTCATTTTAGTAAAATATCCATCTAATATAGGATACTCAGGTTGGGGTTGTTGTAGTTGGTATGGGAGAATGTTTATAAGAATCCTTTGGAACTATATGTGAAGTATACATGAGTATTATTATAATTCCATGTAGTGAATTTTTTCTCAATATTGATGATGATTACTAGATAAATTAGTTTTTTATGTTATTTAGTGAACGTCCCTAATGGGATAAAGGGGATCAATACCCATTGACAATGTAAGGAATTTCCCACTAAGTAAGTTAACACATTTAATGTTAGAGCTAAGCAGATCAGGATGATATTGGGACAACATACATAGGTTATGAAACCTAACCGTACTACACATATGTTTGGTCATTTAATGAAACATAATCTACCATATTTTAGTTGGACTACTATTTTAGAGGTAGTTGAGTAGTAAATCAAGTCCCTTGAAAAGATATTTCTAGTATTGAGATTCAATGAAAATGAAAAGGAAGTATTGTAATTATATCCACTCAAGGGATATGATGGTCAAAGGTGGTCATTGATATACAATACTTAAGAGAATGATAAAATAAAGGACATTGAATAGCGATATTTTGAACAAGCATTATTCAAAAAACATTCCCCTCGTGAACAATGAACTAAAATGAAGATAAAATTACAAATATTAAATCAAAAGTAATAAGAGAGTGTTGTAGAGTATGAGGATACTTTCACAAGACTATCCAAGTATTCTATATTTTACATATGTGATTTGAAAAATAAAATCTATCATTTATTTTATGGTCTTAAGACATGTCTCTGAATGGAATTGGATTCTCAAACAGTTTCATCATGTGATGATTTATTATTAAGTGGAATCAAAATGGAGAAGCAATTTTCTAGATCCTATATGATCATGAAAAATAAAGAGAAGAATAGGTCTTCTAATAACCCTGGAAAAGGTGAAGAATAAATGAATAATAGAGGTATGAATAAATTCCCATTATATTAATATTGTGGAAAGAATCATCCATGTAAATTATTGAACCGAACAAGAGTTTATTATAAGTTCATAGAAAAGGGTCATTATGCTAAATAATTCATGGGGGAAAACCAATAAATGATTTTTAATTATTAAAATGTAATTAAATGAGTTATTTTTCAAATCAACATCCCATGAATCAAGAGAATCTACCAAAAAAGAGGCCAAGTGGAAAAGACTAATCTTAATAGATCACCATAGCTGATGTAAAAGTACCAAATGTTGTGGTTGCAGGTACATTAACCATATCATAAAATTTAGCCAATTATTTAATATATTTTGGATCATCAAACTATTTTATATCTACCTAATTTGAAAATAAAATTTGAAATTTATCTTTTTATTTAATATGGTAGTGGTTAGTCATAACCCCTAAGAGAAGGCTCACTGTAATAAAAAATATGTCGGGAAGTTCCCATTATTTAATATAAACGTGCTTCATTTACTGACCTGATCATCATACATTAAAATTACATTATACAGTCCTCAATATGGATTGGATTTCAAAATATTATGCAATAATTTATTTCATGAAGATGGAAATTGAGATTTGCGAGGAAGATGTATAATCTCTTATCTTTAGAGTAAAACATTCATCATCTGATTCTTATCTAGATCCACCCCCATTAGCACTATAGAATTCAATTCTCGGGGAGGAGGAGAGAATTGAATCTATGGATGCAGGAAGTAATCATTAAATTGCGGATGTACAAATTATATGATAATACATTGATGTATTTTCTAAGGAATTACTTGGATACGCCTCAGTGTGTGAAATTGATTTTACCATTGATTCAATCCCAGATGCAAGAAAAATATCAAATAATGTTTACAGAATGACAACTATGGAAGTAGTGGATCTTGAGAAAATGATATAGGAGTTGGGTAATAAGGGATTTATTCTCTCTAGTGTTGCTCCAAGTGGATCCCCTGCTCTCTTTTTTGTGAAGATAGATGAATTCTTGAAGTTATACATCGACTATAGAGAAATAAATGCCATTATAATAAAGAAAATGTATCATATGCCTCAAATTGATGATTTATTTGATCATATTTATAAAGATCAATATTTTTAAATGATTGGACTTCATTATGGTTATCATAAATTTTGATTCAACAAGGAATATATTCTGAAGACATCTTTTTAGATGAGGTATGAATATTATGGGTTTATAGTAATTCAATTTGGACTGACTAATTAAATCTCTATTTTGATGTATCTACTCAACAGAGTAGTCATGGAATATCATAGTGATTTTTTGTGGTATTAATTGATGATATTATTTTGTATTATAACATCTATTACTTCCATGAAAATCAGTTGTAGATAATTCTTGAGACTCACAGAAGGAAAGAGTTATATTGGAAATTTATCATGTTTGAGTTATGGATTCAGGATATTTATTTTCTAGGCCATATTATATATTTGAATATAATCTCATTTGATATTATATTTAAAAATTCAATTCATGAATAAACTATTCAAACAAACATAACTAAAGTAAATGTTTTAATTGGTTTATTATGTTACTATCGACATTTTGTTCAAAATTTCACCCGATTGGCTAACTTGTTAACCAAGCTCACATGTAAAGAGGTTATGTTCATATAGACAAAATAATTTGTAGAATATTTTTGAAGAATTGAAGATAAAATTAGTCAATGATATAATTTTGAATTTACTATCAAGAAATGATGGGTTTTTAATATACAGTGATTCATTAAAGTAAGGAATGAGTTGTGTCCTTATGAAAAATGATAATGTTATTGAATATGCATTAATGCAATTGAGAAATCTTGAAAAAATTATCCAACTCATGATCTTTATTTAGGAGTCATAATCATTTCTATGAATATACCGAGACACTATATCTATAGTAAAAGATATGAGATATAGAAATACAAAAAGTGCTTGAATACATGTTTACACTGAAATATATCTACCTGAGTCAATGATAATGTCTCTAGTTACAAAAAGATTATGATTTCTCAAAACACTACCACATAAGAAAATAAAATAATGTGTCTTCTACATTATGAAGTAATGATCTTGAAATTATCTCACAAATGAGAATTGAGAAAGTTCATATATTCATGGATTTATTAAATATGTGTATAAGAATTTATAAGGAAGGGTAAACATCAATCCTTTTTCAAATAAGTTCTAAACTATATTTACTCATGAAGATAAAAACCTCTCATTCAAATGATGATAATTTTCAAAAGAAAATTTAATTAATTAATGATGGAAGATTGGTATACATCATGTAGGAGGATATAATTCTAAAACACGGGAAGAGGTTATTTGTTCCATCAATTGTTGAGATAAAACGCATATACTATATGATAGTCATATCTCAAAATTTTTTATACACCATGGTAGTACCAAGATTTATATAGATCTAGATGAATTTTTTTGTGGGATAAAATGAAGGGGAAATTTGATGACTACATGTCAATATTCCTAGTTTTTCAACAAGTGATGGCTGAGAGATAGTATCCTAGAGGATTTATGAAACCTCTAGAAATTCTTATGTTTTAGTAGGATGAAAATACTATGGAATTCATCACTGGATTACTAAATATCCCTAAAAATAATGATAAAATATGGGTTATTATGAATCATGTTACAAAATCATCACATTTTCTTATTAGAAGAATAGATTTAAATCTTGATCATCTAGAAAGAAACTATATTAATGAAGTTTTAAGACTTAACAATTCACCTCATTTGATTGTGTCTGATCAAGATTCTCATATTACATCAAAATTCAAGAAGAGTCTTTAAAAGGCTTGGGATATTGAGATTCATTTGATAACTACTTATCACCCTTAAACCAATGTACAGTCTAGAAGGACAATTCATGAAATTGAAGGCATGTTGATATCAAGCTCACATGACTTTCAAGGTATTTAGGATCAATATTTACATTTGGTATAATTTTTCCAAGATAACTTTTTTCATTCTAGTATTCAAATGGCTTCATATGAAGCAATATATGGAAATAAATGTTGTAATACAACTTGTTTGAGTGATGTTGGTGAGAGGAAACTTATAGGCCCAAAAATTATTGATTAATCAATTATAATGGTAAATAAAATTCAAGCCCATATTAACGCATCCTAAATTAGGAAAAAGAGTTATTCTAAAAATCAAAGAAAAGATTTAGAATTTCATGTGGGGGATAATGTCTTTCTGAATGTATATCTATAAAAGTGGGTAATAATGTTTGGTAATAAAGGGAAACTGATTTACATGTATATTGGACCATTTGAAATTCTAGAAAGAATTGGGGCTGTAAAATACTAATAAGCAATGCCACCAGGTTTCTCTATAGTTCTTGATGAGTTCCAAATGTCATTGTTAAATAATTACAGGCCATACCCTACCCATGTACTCACCTATGAGGAAATTGAAATAGAACCTAAATTTTCTTAATGTGAAGATCCTATAGTTATTTTTGACATAAGAGAGAATATATTGATTAATTAGATGAATAAAATGGTAAAATTTATTTGAAAAAATAATAAAATAGATGAAGAAACATGAGAACCTAAGGTTGTTATAAAGAAGAACCAACCTCATCTATTTAGAAGGAAATATTCATGAAACATTTCAATGATGAAATTTCTCAAGGAGTGAAGAATATAAAACCTTGAGATTTATGGAATGTATATTTTTAAATGAATTCAATTTATAGTTTACATTGCACAAACTAAATATGATTTACGGGTAAATATTAACAAGACTGTAGAAATAGTAATGTAAATTTTATGAATAATAATGTTGATATTAGAATAATAACCTCACCTATGAAATTATGAATAAAATTTTGTTTTATCATAAATGAAAATATGATATATTTATATAATTTGATAAGTAAATAAATGTTTTAAAAATTATAAATCAATTATTGGGATTTTTGTGAAATGTAAATGTTTATTTCCAATTTTATATTTAATATAATGACATAAAAAATTAATTTTCACAAAATTGAATCATAAATTAATATTTTGATATCTTATGATTATAAAATAATTTCATTAAACATTAATTATTTTTTTTCAAACTGTCATAAATTTAGGTATAGTTATATAATAATAATTTTTTGGAATAAATGATTATTTAAATTAAAAACTAGATTTATCATATTTGAAAAATTATTTACATAAAATGTATTTCATTTTGGAATTATAAATGTCAAAAAAACTGTTAAGGGGAATTTTTGGGAGTCTTTGAAAATAGTTTAATTTTTGGTGAATGGTGAAATTCGGTAGTTTATGGTTTTTAACATTTTAGCCAAGTACATGAATTTTTGAGTAATGGGTGAGTCATGGATGATCTAAGTCGACATTGTGTAAGGCTAAAATGCTCTAGTTGTATTTAGTCACAATAATTAACACTATTGAAATCCTTGATCAAAAATAATAAAATATTAAATAAAAGAATAACAAAACACCCAACTCCTCCACTATATATACCACCCCTCATTACCTCTTCTCCTCGCACATTATAAGACTTAATTCATGGTAATAAGATTCCTAATTCCTCTCCCAAACATCTTTTCTTGTTCTAGTGTTACTAGTATCACCAAAAGATCATTTCTATGTACCTTAAAGAGGTTTTCAAGGAGAAGACACTCAAAAAGGTAAAAACTTCCCTCTCTATCTTTCAATTTCTTTTATTTTCTTATAATTCCCTCACCTAACTTGTTTAATGTAACTTGATAACTCCATTATCACCTACATATACTGTAATTTTTTTTATGTTAATGTTTTATCCACCACCAATTCTCTTCTCTCCCACTTTTTTTCTAAACAAATGAAAACATCATCAATGAGATGTCGATTGACCACCTTCGTGGATGAAGATTTTTTGTTTTCTAATAACACCATTACGACTGGTCATAAAACTACTATAATAGTTAAAACCAAGGAAACAAAAACACTTGAATGATGAAATTAAATTTTAGAACACATAAAAATGGATATAAATGAACTTAAAAAAATTGTAATAAATAAAATACACATTTAATAGTTTATATATTAAATTATTAATGAATATAATTTCAATATCTTGTACATTAAGTTAAGGTAAATGAAAATATCAATTATAAGGTAAGAGATTTTCCCCGAACAATAATTTTTCCTTTGGGATACACTTTATCTCTCTTTAACCCAATGTAATTCTTAATAATTTTTATATAATCCTCATAAATTCTTTTTTTATCTTCCAAAAATATTTACATAGATCACTTATTCATTCACTGATGGTAAAATACCAGTTTTCTATGGTTTTGTTTGTAACTCCTCCCGATAAGCATGCCCTGTTGAATAGAACATTCCAATTTCTTATCCATTTTCAATTACAATCCATTATCTGTTTTATATCCCCAATATAACACTCCAAGATTCCACAGTATGCTTCTCTTTGAATAATAGTATAGCGTGTGTTGTATGCAACTTCGAGTTTTAACACAACATAACCAATCAAACTAGACATTATGAATAGTAATACCCAGTTTTTGAAATTTTATTTATTTTATCATTAAAAATGGACTCCATTTTTGGATTTAGAATATCTAAATTAGACTACGGTGAATTTTTGGTATTTTTCTGAAATCTTTCAATTATTGATGAATATTGAAAAACACTGAGTTATAGTTTAAAATCAAATTGTTATTAAAATAATTTTTTATTTTATTTAAATTTATTTTAGGTCAAAATAGATACATAATACTTATATAAGTTCAATATAATTCATTGGAGTAAATTTATAATAGTTTTAGATATATAAAAATTTTATTGAACTTTTCACCATCTTTTACCCACCTCCTAGGAAAATTTGCAAATTCACATAAAACATAATTTTACCGCTTCTGTGAGTGTAATTTCAAAAATAAAAGAGGCATGGTTGATATTAGTAAGTAAAATGTGGTTCAATAAGATGAAAATAATTTTTTATGAATAGTAATGTTTTACTTTTATTTATCACAGTTAAAAGTAAATAGGGTAATTAAGAGTAAAAATGATATTACTTTTACCCAAACAAATGTATTAATTCTATTGGATAATTGTAATTCGACCAAAAACAACCTTAGGAATAAAATATGATCCTTTAGGCCCACTTGTATTAGAATAGGATATTTATTATTATTTTATTTATAGAAGAGTTAAAATAGTTAAAATCAAAGTTTAACAATTAAAAAAAATTAATATAGGGTTATACAAATGATAAATTCGATTATAAATATTAATTGGGAAGCTAAAAATATTTCTACATAATGGTATTTTATTTATAATTTTTAGACATTAAATAATTTAATTTATTTATGACACAATGATGATGCAGAAATTACCTAATTAATGAAATGTTAAAATAATTGATATTATGAATATCCAAATAAATATAATTTGATTCTTTTTATAAATTAAACTAATTTCCTACGATAATATGGAATATTATGGTTGGTAGATGATGTTTTTCGAAGTAATAATTCTGTTATTAATTTAGGAAAAACAAAATACCAAATAGTGTCAAAATTGACATAAAATAGTTTTTAAAACAAATATTATATTAGTAATTGATATTCTTTTCCTAAAAATATAAGGATCTACCAAAAGACTTATATAATGATAGGTGTATCATTAATTAACCACTTGGGTTTCTCTTGAAAGTATATAGTAAGTTTATTAATCATATAATATAAAAATACAAAGAGACATGGTAAATGTCAAATTATTTAAAAAAAAGTTAAATATAAAAGATAAAGATAATATAGTGACCCAAACCTGTCTAGAACCTTTTGGTTGAGAGGTTTTCAACCCATCCAAACCATATCCATTAAATAATCCATTTTGGAGCCATTTTAAACCTAAAATATTTTTATTATAAAATAATATTTCTAGCTTTTCCAAAGGTGCCCCTCACCCCTCTTATAAAAGGGAACTCAACCATCTCTCTAATTAACACCATAAAAGCCATTTGGATCAGCAAAACCCTTCCAAAATACCCTCTCACCTATCCTCCCTTCATCCTAAAGGTCCTCCTTAGTCTGAAAGCCAACCTGCGGTTCCCTTTTGATCAAATCAAAAGGAAGAACCCGAAGAAGAGGTAAATATTTCATCACCTCTTTCAAGTTCTTTTCATCTCCACATCGTCTTTATTTGTTGTTTTCATTATAAAATAATAACTCCAGTATCTTATATATACTATGATTTTATTATGAATATGGTACAACCATATTCATTATTATATCCATCCTTTGAATGACATGTCACCATACGTGCGTACGTACAAATTACCGTCTCCACGTCATAGTGTAATTGTTATTAAATACATAATTATTTTGATGGGTATAATAATGACATGTAATTAATTTAAATAATAAATATAACATGATAATGATTCTTTATATGTGATATACCATCCAATTATATATTATTTTAATATCAAAAGAATGATATTATCGCTCGTGCGTACGTATATATTAACATCTCCACGAAGGCGATGAGATTCATTCACCATCGTTTTCATTCAAGAATAATTTTCATTAGATGATTAAAAATAACTTTTCAAGACTTAATATCATTATGAATATGAATAAGATACATCATGTCCATAACAAACATTACTTATGTAACAAAGCATATAATGTAAAACCAATCAGTTAAGACCTGAAACGACGATAATACTAGGATATTATTAACAAAACAATGTTAAAAGATCATACATGATATCATATTAATGTATATTATTTCTGTATAATTTAATAACAATTATTTTACTATTATACAGGATGTTAACCTACCCTCGACCAAAGAAAAGTTCAGGGTAAGGGTTAATTCTTCAATTTTTTCATTATATGATGTTGTTTATACGTAATTATCTACTCGGGTCTCTTTATCATCCACATCTATGTTTCTTAAAAATGTATTCCAAAACATTATTAAAATTTAATAGACTATGGGTTAAATCCATTTATACCATTTTTTGACTTTTTATAAAATGGTTTGAGAGGAATCTTTCTGTCATATTCCAAACAATGTACCTTATGACCGCTTCGACAAAATTAAGGTCAGAATGTTTTTTTGACTTATACAACCGGTTAGGCTATTTTCCACCGTTATAACATCATCAAAGCTTCACTTACATACTTATAAGAATATTATCAAAATAAATGATTCCTTGAATGATTTCAAAATAAAAATAAATATTTCTCTAAAAATGGCATTGATTTCATCTATGTCAACACCCTTTGGTGTATTTTAAGATTATTTGAAGTTGATTTATTATGATACAAAACTGCCATATTTTATTGAATATTTTGTGTTATGTTTGACTATGGATGTGTTATTTTTACACCATTCATGCTTTATAGATAAATTATTGACATTTTTTATGCTAGTTTTAATATGAATGTTTATGTTATGTTTAAGCCTTTCATATGGGGAATGCATTGGACTTAATAAGTGATGAGTGGAGCCCGCTGTAGCTCCTCGATGCATCGGTAGGTCTCATTAGACAAACTAGTGTCTTGGAACAAGTCCTTTACTACATGGTTATGAAAGTCTGGCATTATGCATTCCATCATTATGAAAGTGTCTATTGATATTGCATGTGATTATTTGACTAGTAGAATATCCTTGTGAGTAAGTAAATGGAATTATTTTGCTTTTATATTTTCCATATTATGTTAATGTTCAAGTTTAAAATCCTTTTTATAAATTTATACATTGTCTTAAATGTTTATGATTATTTATGAATGTTTCCACTATATTGTTATCCTTAATGAGAATCTGAGCTCACCCCTTTCTATGTTTTAGTTTTACCAGGATGCGAAGAAATATATTATGACTGACATGTAGGGATAGTGTATGGGATTTCAGTGTTGTCTATGGAAAAAAATTATTTTTAGTTTTCCATTTTATGATGTAATATAATCCTTATGAATGTATCTAGTACTTCCAAGGCTACTTACCTAAACTATCATTCGAGACTTGATCTATTGTGATCATGAAAATGATACATAATAATGCACCGACTCTGGGTAACTGGGGTTGGGGCGTTACAGTTGGTATCAGAGGAAGTTTAGTACAAACCTTGAAATCTAGATATAAATAAACTCTGATTAGAGAACTATTCCATATGAAAGACTTTGAGGATTAGTACAAGAAAAATATCCTAGAATTCTTGTATTGTTGAGATTTTGTGATATTTCCAAGTAATACATCCCTGTTTGGATACGAGCAGGTAGAGGCAGCTCTGGCACAGATGTAACTAGGGGTAAAACCCTAAAAACACCGCTTTGATATAGACTCAAATTGGAACTGGTGCATGAAAATGGGCCTTGTTGTACTCTTGGTTATGACCCTCCTTGGGTATATGCATAGGATAATTCTCATTTTCTTTAAAACCATTATTAAGGGTTTATGAGTATATAATTCCTCAAAGAAAACATTTTTTATGATTATGGATTATATCCATAAACTGTTCAATTTATGTTAAGTGTTGTACAAGTTTGGAATTATGTATTTCGATTCATAAACTAGTCTAGTTTATTCCATTGTTTAGAAGTGGTTCCTAGTGGAAGGAATGGAAACCATATCAATGCATGCACTCCATGTAGGGATTTTCCTCCTGCTCAAGATAATTATTGTGGAGCTGGTGATACAACTGGTGCTAATCAACTAATCACCATACTGAGACAAATCACTCAGGTTATGAATAATTACCTTACCCATATGAAGCACCCTGATCCACAGCATGGAGGATCAATTTTAGATCGCTTTATGAGGCAAAAACCACCAAAATTCCATGGGAGTACAAATTCATTAGTTGCTGAGAAATGGATAAATACCATAGAGAAAAAATTACACTCTTTGGGATGTAGCGAATGGTTGAAATTTTTCAAGGCAGTTTACCACCAAACTAGAGATGCTGATCAAAGGTGGTCATTGATTCAAAACACAGTAGAAGATAAGAAGTATCAAATATGTAATAGAGGGATTTTAAAGAAATTTTCTTATAAAAATACTTTCCTTATGACCATCGAGCGGATATAGAAAGACAATTTATTAGTCTGAGGAAAAAGGAGGATGAGAATGTCACAAAGTATGAAGCTAACTTTACAAGGTTAGGGGGGCATGCTGTAGATTATATACATAACCAAAGAAGTAATATTGACCATTTATTTGAGTGGTTAAAACCGTTTCTCCATCGAGCATTAGTATCAAAATCTTTCTCTCCGTACGAAGATATTATTTCATGTGCTATCAAGACAGAAAAAGAATTCTCTAATTCTTACGACTTTAAAGAAAAGAAAGATAAGAAGAGATCTGCTGAAAACTCTGTAAATGGAAATAAGGGGAGGAAGGGAAAAGATTAATATCCATCCTGTAGTAAATGTAGGAAGAAACACCCTGGTACTTGCCTGAAGGGAATGCGAGTCTGTTACAAGTGTGGTGAAAAAAGGCCACCAAGCTCGTGATTTCAAGGGGAAGGAAGAGGTTGTCGATGTTAAATGCTACAATTGTAGAGAAAGGGGGAATTATGTGAATTAATTACCTAAGTGTCGGGGGGAAATTACCTCAAAAAAGGCCAAGGGATCAAGGCCAAGCTTATGCTATAACTACTACTGAGGTTGAATCTCCGAAAGACGTAGTGGCAGGTAATTTAATGGTTTCCTCAACTTTACCAAATGCTATATTTGATTCTCGATCCTCACTTTGTTTCATATCCTACCATTTTGATAAGAAAATTTGATATTTCCTATTTTATTTAACAAGTGAGTTTTCAGTCAAAACTCCTTAGAGAAGTATCATTGCAACAACGTTTTGTGAATCAGTACCCATTAGGGCATATAAATGTTCTTTATCTACTGATCTCATCATCATACCCACGATTGAATTTGATATAATCCTCGGTATAGATTGTCTTTCATACCATGATGCAAAAATTTATTGTAAGAAGAACGAGGTTACTATTTTTATGATGATGATGAAGAACACCAGATCCTTATAGAAGAACCATCACCAACTGATTCTTATATAGATCCACCCCCAGTAGCTCAACTAAATTCAATTATTGGAGAGGAAGAGAATGAAATAACTATGGGTGAGGAAAAGAATGTTCAAATAGAGGATGTACCTATTTTGAAAGAATATGTTGATGTGTTTCCAGAAGATTTACCTAGACATCCTCCAAAACGAGAAATTGAGTTTTCCATTGACTGAATTCCTGGATCAAGGCCCATATCAAAGACCTCTTATAGAATGGCCACTGTGAAATTAGTGGAACAAAAGAAACAACTAGTGGAATTGATTAATAATGGATTTATTCTCCCTAGTGTTTTTCCATGGGGAGCCCTTGTCCTTTTTCTTAATAATAAAGATGGATCTATGAGGTTGTGCATTGACTATATGGAGATAAATTCTATACTAATAAAGAACAAGTATCCCCCACCATGCATTGATGATTTATTTGACCAAATTCATAGAGCTCAATAACTTTCAATGATTGAACTTCAATCTGGATAACATCAGTTGTGTGTCAAGAAGGAAGAAATTCTGAAAATAGTATTTCAAACCAGGTACGTGCATTACGAGTTTACCGTAATTCCTTTTGGATTGACTAATGCACCCTCTGTCTTCATGAATCTAATGAATAGGGTTTTCAAGGAATAACATGATGAATTTATACTGGTATTTATTGTTGATATCTTAATATACTCCAAAAGCTATTATGATCGTGAAAATAACTTGCGTATTATCCTGAAGTCTCTTAGAAGTGATGAATTATATGGGAAGTTTAGCAAGTTTGAATTCTGTCTTCAGGAGATTTCTTTTCGTGGCCATATTGTCTCAAAGGATGGAATCTCTGTTGATCCTTCTACGACAAGAGAGGTAGAAGAATGTCCAGCACCGATGAGTTTAACTGAGGTACAAAATTTTATTGGTTTAGCAGGTTATTATTGATGTTTCGTCTAGAATTTTTCCCAGTTGGCTAAACCATTAACAAATCTCACACAAAAAGGGGATACATTTGTTTGGAAAAAACTGTGTGAAGAATGTTTTGAAGAATTGAAGAAAATATTAGTCAATGCTCTTATATTGACTCTACCATTGGGGAATTATGGGTTTTTTATTTATAGTGATGCTTCAATGAAAGGATTTGGTTGTGTCTTTATGCAGAATGATAGAGTTAATTTCTATGAATCATGATAACTGAAAATTCATGAGAAAAACTATTCTACTAATGATCTTGAGTTAGCAGCTGTAATCTATGATTGGAAGATTTGGAGACACTGTCTCTATAGTGAAAAATGTGTGATTTATACTGATCACAAGATTTTGAAGTATATTTTCACATATAAAGAACTCAACATGAGGAAAAAGAGATGGCTTGAACTACTCAGGGATTATCATTGTATGATACACTACCACTTGAGGAAGGAAAATAAGGTGTTCGATGCTTTGAGTAGAAAGGATCATGGAGTTTTGAACAAGATGAGAGTTAAAAATGATCCTATATACATGTATGTAGTAAATATAGACATGGTAATCATCATGGAAGGGGATAAATCAATACTTTTTCAAATGGTTTCCAAACCATATTTACTAGAAAGGTAAAAGTGTTCTAAAATCGATGAAGAAGAGTTTCAAAAAAATATTAAACCTGTCAATGATGGGAGATTGAGTGACTTTGTGTATGAAGATGGAATTTTGAAATTTGGGAAGAGACTTTGTGTTCCCGATATACCTAATAAAAAAAAGAGAATTGTTGGATGACGCTCATAGAGCCAATTTCTTTATACACGAAGGGATCACCAAAATGTATAGAGATTTGAAGGAACATTTTTTGTGAGACAAAATGAAGAGGGAGATTGCTAATTATGTATCAATATGTATGGTTTTTCAACAATTGAATGCTAGAAGACAACAACATGGAGGAGTCTTGCAACCTTTTCCCAAACCTAAGTGGAAATGGGATAATATAACGATGGAATTTTTCATGGGACTACTAAAGACAGTTAGAAGGAACGATGCAATATGGGTCATTATTGATCGGCTTACCATGTCAGCACATTTTGTTTCTATATACAAACATTTACCACTTGAACATCCAGCAAGACTATATATTAATGAAGTTGTGAGACTTCATGGATTACCACTATCGATTGTTTCTGATCGTGATCCCCATTTTTCATCAAGATTCTGGAAAAGTCTTTATAAATCCCTGGATATTGAACTTCGTTTAAGCACAGCCTACCAACCTCAAACTAATGGACAATCATAACGGACTATTCAAACCTTAGAAGACATATTGAGTTCATGCTCAATTGACTTTAAAGTTTTTTTAGATCAATATTTACCTCTGGTATAATTTTCCTATAACAATAGCTTCCATTCAAGTATTCAGATGGCACCATATGAAGTGTTATAAAGAAATATATGTTTCACACCAACCTATTGGGATGATGTTGGTGAAAGAAAACTAGTAGGCACAGAACTTGTCGAGGAAATGATGGAAAAGGTGAAGGTAATCCAAACACACATCAAATCAACTTAAAGTAGGCATAAGAGCTATGCCGATAACCGAAGTAATGATTTGGAATTTTAGGTAGGAGATCATATTTTCTTGAAGTTATCTCCATGGATGGGTGTTATAAGTTTCAGAAAGAAGGGTATATTGAGTCCCAGGTACATCGGACCTTTCAAAATTCTAGAACGAATTGGGGCTCTAGCTTACCGTTTGGTAATGCTGCCAAGTCCCTACAAAGTTCACAATGTATTTCACGTATCACTGTTTAGAAAATACATACCTGAACCAACTCATGTACTCACCTATGATGAATTAGAACTAGAGATATATCTATCTTATTGCGAAGAGCCTGTCAAGGTTCTTGATACAAGAGAACAAGTGCTGAGAAACCAAATGAATCGTCTGGTAAAAGTTCTATGGAGAAACCATAAGACAGATAAGGCAACATGGGAACCTGAGGAACATATGATGAAAAACCACCAGAGTATTTTTATGTAGTAATATTCTAGAAATTTCGAGGACGAAATTATTTCAAGGAGGAGAGAATGTAACATCCCAAGCTTCCATGGTACACTTCTCTTTGAATAATAAAGTAGTGTTTTTTGTACGCAACTTCGAGTTCTAACACACCAAAACCAATCAAACTAGACATTATGAATTGTAATACCCACTTGTTGAAATTTTATAAATTTTATAATTCAAAATGGACTCCATTTTCAGATTCGTAATATCGAAAATAGCCTACGGTGAATTATTGGTATTATTCTGAAAAAATAAAATTTATGATGAATATTGAAAAACACAGAGTTATAGTTTAAAAAAGAAATTTTTATTTAAATAATAATTTATTTTCTTTAAATTTATTATAGGTAAAAATAGATACATAATACCTATATAATTTCAAGGTAATTAATTGGGGTCAATTTATAATTATTTTAGATATATAAAAAGTTTATTGAACTTTTCACCGTCTTTTACCCACCTCCTAGGAGAATTTGAAAATTCACATAAAACATAATTTTACCGCTTCTATGAGTGGAATTTCAAAAATCTAAGAGCCACAGTTGATATCAGTAAGTAAAATTTGGTTCAATAAGTTGAAAATAATTTTTGGGGAATAATAACTTTATAATTTTATTTACCATGGTTAAAATTAAATAGGGAAATTAAGGGTAAAAATGATATTATTATTACCCTAACATGATAATGATCTTTTATATGTGATATACCATCCAATTATATATTTTTTTAATATCAAAATAATGATATTATTACCCGTGCGTACGTACGGATTACCGTCTCCCCGGACGCGATGAGATTCGTTCCCCATCGTATCAATTCAAGTCTAATTTTCATTAGATGATTAAAAATAATTTTTAAAGACTTAATATAATTCTGAATGTGAATAAGATACATCCTATCCATAAAAATTATTACTTACATAAAAAATCATATAAAGGAAAATGAATCAGTTAACACCCGAAATGACGATAATACTAAGATATTATTAACAAAGCACTGTTAAAAGATCATATATGATATCATATTAATGTATATGATTCTTTTATAATTTAATAACAATTATTTAACCATTATAAAGGAGGTTAACCTACCCTCTACCAAGGAAAAGTACAAGGTAAGGGTTAATTATTCAATCTCTTCATTATTCAAGGTTGTTTATACGTAATTATCTACTGGGACCTCTTTATCATCCACATTCATGTTTCATAAAAATGTATTCCAAAACATTTTTACTATTTAATATACTATGGGTGAAATAAATTTATACCCTTGTTTTAATTTTTATAAAATGGTTTGAATGGAATCTTTTTGTCATTTTCCAAACAAGGTAACTTATGAACTTTTTTGGAAAAAACTAATGTAAGAATGTTTTTTTAACTTATATGGCCGATGCAGCTATTTTATGCCGTTATGACATTGTTGAACCTTAACTTAAAATATTATAATAATATTTTCAAAATAAATTATTTCTTAAATGATTTCAAAATAGAAAGAGAAATATCTCTAAAAAAGTTTTGATTTCATCTATGTCAACATCTGTGGTGGATTTTAAGATTATTTGATGTTGATTTATTATGATTCAAAACATCCATATTGTATTGAGGGTTTTTTGATATGTTTGACTGTGGATGTGTTATTTTTACACCATTCATGGTTTATGGATAATGTATTGACATTTCGTATTCTAGTTTTAATATGCATGTTTATGTTATGTTTAAACATTTTCATATGAGGAAAGCATTGGACTTAGTAAGTGAGGGGTGGAGCCCACTATATCTTCTTGATGCATCAGTAGGTCTAATGAGACAAAATAGTGTCTTGGAATAAGGTATTGAAAAAGTCTTATTTGTATTCTTGGCACAAGGCCTCGACTATGTGGTTATGAATTTATGGAATTATGCATTCCATCATTATGAAAGTGGCTATTGATATTGCATTTGATTATTCTACTTGTAGAATATCAATGTGAGTAAGTAAATGTCATTAATTTGATTTTATCTTTTCCATATTATACTGAATATCATGTTTAAAAGGATTTTGTTTTAGTTTTATACATTGTCATAAATGTTTATGCTTATTTTTGAAAGTTTCCTCAATATTGTTATCCTTAGTGAGCATTTGAGCTCACTATTTTCTATGTTTTATTTTTCTTAGTATGGGAAGAAGTATATTATGAATGACCTATAGGGATAGTATATGAGATCTCAGTGTTGTCTATGGAAACAAAGTTTTTGTAGTTTTCTATTTTATGATATAATGTAAACCTTATGAATGTAACTAGTACTTACAAGGATACTAAACTAATTGATCCTTAGAGACATGATCTTTTCTTTTCATGCTAATGATATGTTATAATGCACCAACTCTAGGTAACTGGGGTCGGAGCATAACACCAAATATTTATCTAAATTTACTATTTCTTATCATAAAAAACTAGAATTTGAATTTATATTTTTATTCAAAAATTGATTTCCCTTTTTCAAAGACTATTTTATATTTTCCTTTAAACCGCACTAATGTAGCTCAATTCTAATGTATTATAAACACACTTTTACATTTTTTAAAATAATTTGGACCTCATTTTTCATAACATGTGCCTATGTTCCCTTATTAATGTTAGAGTATGATTTAAATCAATTCATTCATGGAAATTATTATTATATTACCTTTGATTAGGCCTTATTCACTACTTATTCCTTATTCATGGTGTATGTATACTTCACATTAATTTATAATCATAAATCATTGAATATTTAATTAAATATACTTATTTTTTTGTATCATGGATCTCATAATTAGCATAGTCATAAATCATTTTTATATATGGTGTTTTCGTTGATTTTTTTGTTGTAAAATATTGATAAATCCACATTTTTACTCAATTTATATATTTTGATGAGTCATATAGTTCATGAAGTAAATAAATATATGAATAATGTATTAAAAATATTTGGAAGGGTGGGGTTCTATTATTGATATCCCCTCAATGCATCGAAAGGTCTAATGAGACAAAAAAGTTGGTGAAAATCCATTCATGTTTGTTTCCATGTAGAATGAGATGGGTTTCTAACAACAGACTTAAACCATCTTGATGGTGTTATGGTTCATGTTCTAGACACATGACATCCAAAAATTATTCATTCTTTATTTAGTATTTTGTCTTTACATTCCATGAGATCTTCACTATGAAAAAATCTAGAAATGAATTTTCATTATCAATGTATTGATGGAATGAGTTTTTATTTCTTTATTTACCTTTCCATTATGACTATGCCATAATGACATTGCTTCAAATATTTTTAATTCATGAAAACCTTACCCATCGTTTGATCTCAACATTTTATTTTTTCCAATCCCTAGGTTATGAAGATGAAATATTTCAATAGGTTTCAAGGAAACAATTTATTTTTTGGTTATGTTCTATGATTAATTTCTAATGTAATAAGGGATCCATTTATGTTCCCAGTTCTTCAAGACTACTAAACCAATCGATCCTTGGTGATGTGATCTCATGTATCCATGAAATTATAATAAAATAACCACCAACATTGGGATACTCGAGTCATAGTTCTTACAAAATATATTCACATTAATTGATTTATTATAATTAATATTAAATGTATAAATATTTAAAAGTAAGCCACAACCAAATCATATTGAAAATAATTTATTCAATGAAAAAAATGAAAACAGATTTTTGTAAATTTAACATTTAAGTTGTATTCACAAATGTTTTGATATAGGATTTATAAACACATTAATATAGTAAAATTAAAATATTATTCCATAAGTACATATTTATTCACTTAAAATTATTTTCAAACTTCTATGACACATTTACATAATGAATATATCAATAAAATTTTAATTTTTTCAAATTAGTATTTTTTTGAGAAAATCTATATTTTTAGAAAAATTAAAAAAAATTATAATAAGTAAATTTTGATGAGAGAAATTAAAAGATGAATTTTATTTTATCAAATTTATGTTTACGTTTTTTCTATCCTGTTTTTAAATAAATTGAAATAAAATAAATCTAATTTTATTGAAGAATAAATTTTTCAATTTTAACTCATATTAATTATTTACCTTCTAATGGTAAAATATTTTAATTGTTTACTATCATAGTTTATAAATATTTATTAATGATTTCATCCTAATATATATTGGTTATTTATATTGGATGTATCTTGAAATTAATGTAATAAAAAACTTTAATTGTTAATGTTAGAATAAACTAATGTCCTTACATTCGTGGGTTTTCTAATATAGGGATTCATAAAATTATAGATTACATATGAATGTTTTTTTAATTATAATATAAAGGATAAATGGTTAATAATATTTTCAAAGAGTTTACTTAGGGTATTTAGATTTAATTTATTTATAACAAAGCAAGATGCATACTATAAGTTTGATAAAATTATGAAGATTGTTTTCACAAGCTATTGGGGGTATTTATATGACTTTGTCATCTGAGAAATATCTGCATGTTAATTTGTTTTGTGATTATCACTTTTGTTTGATTAAGGGATATTTGAGGTTTTTTATAAGTTATATGATACGTTTGTGTGTTATCTTCATATGATCCACATTTATGATTCTACATACACTATTTAGTGATTTTTAGTGTATGAGATTATGTAAAGCATATAATGTTATGAATGACACTATGTTTCATAGAAATCAAAAGAGTGTTTGTAATATAATTGGATTTTTTTTTTCTAAATTGGTATTCCAAAGTATGTTTTTAGAATTCATACTTAATTCCTTTTTGTAACATTAAATGGGACTTTCTTGTGAAATTTACATATAAATGGATTTTCAATTAAATATGAAATGTGGAGACTACTATTATACTTTAATACGTGATTGAGATCTTATAATTTGTTTTATAAAATTATTTATTATCATGGGGATCCTGGGAATCATAGTGAGGGATTTAGAGATGGTTACTATATTATCACGATGATAATGATTATATCCAATGTAGTATTTGATGAACCTTGGCCTTAAGGGAGAGCCACCAGTGAGGCTGGGTTAGAGAATTAGAAACTTTATTTTACAAGGATGCATCGATAGTACAATAGACCATTCTTCTTGAGTATATGTAGTATATTCACTGGATATATTTAGGAATATCCCATGATTAACTATCCTTTTTTATTTTTTAATTATTGCATTTAGTTTTAGTATTTCCATAATCTATTATTACTATTATTGCCTCATGACTAATTGTCATGATTTTTCATTTATATCACTATTCTACCTTAATGACAACATTTACTACTGGTTCCCCTATTTCCTTATTTTTTAAGAACTATAATCATTCCATATTTTTTATTTTCAAGTATTTAATGATTTATTTTATGTATTAGATTTTTATTTCTTTTAGTCAATTTTACTATTCTTAAGTGTAGTTTTACAATTTGATTTTAAAAGGGGGAGTTTCAAAGACTAATTTTACTGGAAACATAATTGATGTTTTTTAATGTTTCCTTAAATATCATGTTTGGTTTAAAAGGGGTATTTAGAAAAGGATTTTTGGAATTTTTATTAAAGGATGAAGTATCTAGTTTGATGTAATGTATTTCTCTAAAGAGTTTACTATCTGATTAATAAAAGATAATTCATGGAATCTTTGATGAAATATTATTGTGTGGTTATGCTAAAATCTAACATGCAACACTGAGTGTCTATAATTAGAGTGGATCTTTTCCAAGTCCATGTTTAGTTTTTTGATCACTCATGGAATTGATTGGTTTAGATTATGGATGATAGACATGAGGTTATACAGAGATAGTATCATGAAATTTGATTTCCATTTTATATCATTGGTATATTGTCTATGTAAACCTTCTATGATTATTTATGTTGTCTATTTTTTTTTGATTTTTTTGAGTTAGTTGTGGATATGTATTGGTGTTGAGATTTTTTGGTTGGTTATAATAACTTTTTTATGGTTCATGGATCTCGTATCTTAGGAGCGGTAATGCAAATTTTCTCACTAGGAGTTATATATCTCTTATTCTTTATTCAATTAAATAGTTCCCATTGTGTACAATTTTATTCCATGGAACTTTTTTCTAGGATACGATGATAGGGAATTCCTTTTAAGCATTTCAACAAGCCAAACCAGGTTCCCAATAATGGGGGGAGGGACTGGTTCATTATAGTACATGTTCTCAATAATCGAATTTTTAAAAAAATTATTTTCCAAATAAATTTAAATTTATTTATTTTATTTAAATTTATAGATTAATTATTTAAATATAAGTTAAAAATTATGAAAATTAGGAATAAAGTCATTTGATAACTATAAGACCACTTTTTAAAAGAATTGTATCTTTCTATATAATATTCATTTTTTACACTATAAATTAAATTAATCAACATTGAATTTCTTTTTACAAAAGGAAGTACAAATATATAAGGAATCAAAAGGAACAACCTATGGAGGTCAAAAATAATAGAGCCCGAGGGCATCCCCTATCACAAGGTTCTTCCCCTTAGGGGCCGAAGAAGCCAAACCAGAAAAAAAAAATAACACATCGAACATGGACCATCATGGAAGATAGATGATCAAAGGTTATGTTTCCCTCCCACCAGGTAAGTAAAATTTTCAAATTGTCTCTTAAATAACCAATTCATCTTTTCATGAAATAGGAAATAGTCTATGGAGTAGAACCTTTACATTACAATGCATTGACACTGATTTTTGAGTCTGTTTCCACGGTTGCGAGATTAATTTTCCTTTGATTTCAAAGATGGAGAATAGTTATAATAGCCAATGATTCAATGAGAAGTGGGTTACCAAGCCCATATTTGGTCGCAAATGCAGGAATAATCGAGCCCTTGATGCCTCAGACCACTCCTCCCTTCCTAAAACTCATGGCGCATGAACTATCTATGTTATTTTTGGGGCCAGAATAATGGGGTGTACCATCTTACACAGTTGACCTACCTACCATCAGAAGAGGGGGGAGGCTTACATGTTGTCCATAATGACTTGTTGAAGATAAGGAGCATCTGTCTAGTGCATGAAGAGATGGAGAAAATCAAGAAATATGTTTTTTGTTTGGGAAACCAAAGTTGTACCTAAAAAATAGGTCCTCTTAGGCTATGATGTGTTACCAGAATGATATATACACTAGACACCTATACACAACACCATAACATGATGCGTTCTCTCTGTACTAGAATCATCAGAACCATAAAACCATCACACCAGAAAATGGGGACTCCCAAAGATCCTGTAGATGGTAAACCAAAAAGTCAACAATGAAATTCTATATGGAATTATCCCACTCACCATTTAAGAATAGGTTCTTTGATCTCTCATCTTGACATTCCAAACAACATTAACACCTAGAGACCATGTGGATTCCCTTCTTTCTCATATTTTCATTAGTTGGTAAACCACAATTCTGTATTCAATAGAGATGAAAATTATATGTGGCATGGATCTCTTTCTTCCATATGAATTTTTTTAAGGTATCACTCTAGATTGAAAAATCCATTAACTGATTATATCCTTTTATAAAAAAACTAGAACTGGATGTAATGAAGATGAAACTATCGGGATTGTTTGATAGATCAAAAAGCTCATAATACTTCCACTTGTTTTCATCCAGTACAACCACGATAAAGGCTAGTTGTTATCTTTCCTTTTAGAATGAAATCTAAAGGACTAGAAATCCTAGAAATCCAAGAGTGGTACCTACCCAATTGTGATGCCAGAATGAGATATCACATTTTCCGATAATCCACCTAGTGATAGGTTGAAGTGACTTAAGATTTGGAAGAATTGTAGACTATAAGAAAGAGGAGATCCAACCTAATATACTGGTATTTCCTCTGTAATTCCTCTCCATAAATCTCCCCCAAAGTGTTGTTTGATCAATGAACTCCCATGCATATTTTGGGTGCTTTCATTGATGGTTTTCTGGTATACATATAACATTTATTCCACCTTCTCAAATAGGTTAACCCATCCTTACCAAGGAGGCCCAATGATGTTTCCCCTCCAATTGATCATCCCATATAAATGATGCTAAGAAATTTTTAGTGGTGTAAATCACTTGTTTTGGGACCCTGATGGCCAATAAATATTTAATAAGAAAGTACACCAGAACACTATTAACTAAAGTTATCATCCCTAAAAGGGATAAAAATCAATTTTTCCAATTCCATACTCATCCTTAGATCCTCATGATAATGTGATAAAACTGATTAATTTGAAACATCCATGGTGATGTTGGGGTACCAAGATATTCCATAGTTAAGAAACCTTTTTTCATATCTAGATCACTAGCCATGGAATGGATCCTATTTTCTGTACATATACTTAAGTTTTGGAATATTCTTTTTTCTAGATTGATTTTTTGATAGCTCCAGTAGCAGTAATCTCTAAGGGATATATTAAATCCACAAATATATCTCATGCCTAAAATCATGAAAATTATCATATCATATGTAATCATTATATGATTAATTAAATTGGTATGCTGTCGGCATCGATAAGGTAGAATGATCTCCCTCACTTTGTTCCTATTAATGAGGCGAATCAACACATATTGGTCAATAAAAAAGATCACATGAGATATTGGATCACCATGACTCAGTCCACAAAGAGACTTGAATATCCCATAATATTCCCCATGAAGATAACAAAAATATATGAAGAGCTAAAGAATGTAAAGATTAAGTCAGAAACCCAATGTGATAGGCCCAAACTCATCATCACCTTTATGATAAATCTCAACTCGACCCTATCATAGGCCTTATCCATGACCATCTTCAGCACCATTTTAGATCCATGAACCTCATGATTATGGTCTCCAAAAACTTCTTAATCCTGGGCTATGGCCCCTTGAATGGACATTCCCCTCACAAAACCATGTTATTTTCCAAATACCCACTATGGATAAATGTGGATAAACATCTATTGAGGAAAAAGGAAAACACCTTATAAGGATAGATTTATATACTTACCAGCTAATAATAATGGTATGAAGAAGGATCCTTGATTTTTAAAATTAGGACCAGTGAGGTAGAACATGAACACATGGGATACTACATCCACGAATGAAATATTGGATGATTTCTACAAGGTTGTTCATGATAATATCTGATGAAGCCTAGTAACAGGATCCCAGAAAACCATCAGGTTCTGGACCATTCTCTGGGTTAATAATCATTATTGCCACATGAATTTCTTTTCTCTTTGGGATAGATTAAATAAGTGATTTATCAAAGTTAGAAACTAAATTTGGTACCACATCCATATGTTCCTGAAAACCCCTTAGGTAACCTCCAGACATGGAAGGGTTCAGTTCTACAATGAGATGCTTAATATAGGCTTTGACCATGCCACCAATCATGGTCATGTATTTTGTGTAAGTTCCATCATCCTGCTAGATCTAATCCCTAATGAAGTGCCATTTTTCCATGATATAAATTAAAAATTAACAATCAAATATTTTTTTCCATTCTAGGGGATAATTATTCATTCATTTTATTCTTAAAAAATAATGTTTTATTTTTTTCCATGTTATGTGTTATTATATTAAAATTATGTCATACCACTTTTACAAATTGACTGATGTAAAATTGATTATTTTAATCTGCATATCATGATTCGGAAACATTTTGAATTTAATTTTATGTCACAAAAATAAGTTCCCAAGGTAAAAATTAATCACCCAAGTAAAAGCTAAAATAATGAAAAAATGTTAAATTTAGAGATGATCATAAAATATTAAAAACAATTTTCTATAAATGGGTAGACAATTTCATTATTAATCATACCTTATCTTATTCCCTCTAATTGTCAAATTCAGATCATCTTTCCCTAAATGTGAAATATCTTTTAAAATAAAGATATTAGTATTTACAAAAATTACACCCCTATCATGTAACACCTCGCCCCTACCTCATTGTCTTGAGGAGGTGGTGAGGATTAATTGGCCTTAAGTGACGTTCCCAAGGTGCCAAATATTGGAAATAAATGTCGAGGGCTCCGAGAACAATTTGGGGAATGATTTTCCCTTAAGAAAAAAACCAACCAAACAATCCACTAACCACCAATATATGATACATGTCAATAAAATAGCCAAACGTGCATTCCAAATAGTCAACCAAGTTATACCACAATATAAACCTAAACCAAAACAACCAGGCATGTCTACACCACATCAGAGTACAAGCGGAAACCAAACAACAAACACTTCGAGCCATGACACCACCACAGCTCCACACCGAGCTCCAAGCACCAAGCTCCACAAATAAATCACAATGCACCACTAAAGGAGGGAGATTTCTTACCTTTTCCCATGTCACGATACACAACATCAGCAAAGACACCAAAATTACAAAGCAGGGGGTGAGTAATAAAACTCAGTAGGTTTTCCCCAAATGAATTCCTTACACATACAACTAGGATAAAACCGTTAACACATTTATATAAAACAATTTATATAAAATAATCACAATTAAAACCATTTCTATCGGCCAAACATGCCCTTACCAAGCCATCACACCCAAACCAAGAAACCAATGGAAAGCCAACAAAACATGCCACAAGCCATTTTATCATTCACACACTAGAATAACAATTTTCTCCTTGCAAAGAAATGCACAAAAAAAACCAAAACAACCAAATGGTAGTGCTTCAGTCCAACCTGTTCACCCATACACACCTAGTGGTACTTCCCACCCACAACAAAATGGTGGAGCTTACATCCAACCCATTCACCCATTCAAAACTAGTGGCTCTTTACATCCACTTATCCTATGATGGTGGATCTTCTATCCACTATCCATCCACTTTTTATAGTGTTACTTCTCTCCACTTCCACACAACATTCCAATAAAGCCAAACCAAGCATATAACCCACCAAGGTCACAACAACATGCAATCAACCGATTCCATTGCATCTCAATCCACATTAATAAATCACCTATTTATTGAAAATTATTTTCCATGCCAAACCAAATTTCAATAAAAAAAACCACTTTATTGAAAACCCTTTTCCATCATTCATATTCAAAAATCGAACATAGTATCCCATTTAAAAATCTCCATTTTAAAGTCCACAACAAAAGTATTTCACCATAAAACCCCTTTTCCCCAAAAATCACCAAAACATCACCTAAGCAATTTACAACCAATTTTTCCCAACAAATCACAATTAAATTTTCAGCACAAAAAATTAATTGCAAACAATGAACCACTAGTTCCAACCAAGTGGATTCGAGAGAGAATCCACCTACCTTTAGGGTTCCCGAGAAATCTTCCCACAAGAAACTACTACTCAAAACTGGCGAACGCACCACAGAAACCTCTCTAGATCTCCTTCTCTAACATCCAAAAGCCTTAAAATTAACATCCATGGCCACCACAACCACAAATCTACACACAATGGGTGTATATCTAGAAAACCGAGAGAGACATAGATGTAGATCTAGAGGAAGCCACAAGGAACCATGAGAGGAGATTTACTCGAGAAGAACCGCCTTCAAAACACCAAAAATACCCTTCAATTTGCTTCCAAAATGTGTGGGATATCCCCTCCAACCTTTGAGTGAAAAAATCCTGATTGGGGCTCGAGTGGGAGGATGTTTTGAGAGGAATGAGGAAAGCCCGAGTGAAGCCTCATTTTAAAACCTTATTTTTATGTGGCCGCACGGTTTGTCAAACCGTGTGATAACCATGCGCATGTTACTACCTCGAGAGTAAGGGTCTGCACAGTTGCCTCGCACCGTTTGGAAAACTGTGCATAGGCCAAGAAAAGCCTACTTTCTCCCCCTGCACGATTTCTTGGAGAATCCACACGGTTTCCACTAACCGTTCTCAAACTGTGCTCCCTATGAAAAGCCTCCAAACTCATCCAAAACAATTACAACCTCTCCGAACCTCTTCCCAACTAATCCCATTCACTTTAAACACATAAAAAGGCATAATAAAAGGCTACATACCACAAACTGGGGGTGCTACATTCTTCCCACCATTTAACATTCGGTCCTCAAAAAGTAGTGAACCCTCCCTTTTCTGAAAGAGCTTGGGCCACTGCTCGACCATCTCTATCTCCGACTCCCATGTATCCTCTTGAATCTGACCATGATGCCCCAAAACACGAACTAAACTGATGATTTTACCATGAAAGACTTTCTCTTTCCTATCGACAACCTTCACTAGCACGTGCAGCAACGAAGCATCCAGTTCTAGTTCGACATGATCCCATAGAATCACATGGTCATGATTCGGCTGATACTTTTTCAACTACGGTACATGTAACACATTGGGCACCGCACAAAACCTAGGTTGAAAAGCCAAATGATGATCCACCTCACAAACCCGCTCATGTATCTCAAAAGGTCCAATATACCTTGAAGATAACTTTCCCTACTTCCCAAACCGATGATGTCCCAACCTAGGAGATATCCTTAAGAAAAAATAGTCACTCACCTTGAACGACAATGGCCGTCGATGATGATCCGCATATGATTTATGAAGACTCTGAGCCATCTCCATTATCTTTCTAATCAACTTGATCTTCTTCATAGTATTCTGGACGAGGCTCTGTTCAACCATTGAGGACTCACCTATTTCCACCGAACATAGTGGAGAACGACACGACCACCCATACAACACTTTAAATGGAGCCATATGTATGGATTCCTGATAACTGTTATTGCACAAGAACTAAACCAACGACAAGTGCTACTCCCAAGAGCCACAAAAATCTATGGCACAATCCCGCAACATACCCTCCTAAGATTGTATCATCCTCTCAGATTGACCATCCATCTAAGGGTGATACACCGTGCTCAAAGTCAACTGTGTCCCAAGGGCTTGCTGCAGAGATTTCTAGATAAAGATGTAAACCTCGGTTCTCTATCAGATATGATCAAAATTGGAACTCAATACCTCTTTACCACCTCCTAGATATAGATTTTGGATATATCCTCCACCATATGAGATTCAAAAATCGGGATGAAATGGTAAGACTTCATTAGCCGATCCACTATCACCCAAATGACATCATGTTTTATGACCGTTCTTGGGAGACCTGTGACAAAATCCATCCCTATTTTCTCCCACTTCCAAATAGGGATTGGTAAATACTGCAACATTCCCGCTGGCCCCTGATTCTCTGCCTTGACCTGCTATCAAGTCAGGCATCTCGAAACAAACTCATCCACACTTTTTTTCATACCAGCCCTCTAGAACTGTGATTTCAATGATTTATAAATTTTCTAATTTCCAAGATGAAAAACCCACCTGGAATGATGATACGTGCTGAGAAGATCCTCCTGACAAGAAACTAGTACAACCATCTGATTCCGAAAACAAAAAACTGAATCTCCATTCAGTTGCTACCCCTAAATGGTATCCCCACCATTGAGTCTCGACCTCATGGTCACACACTCAGAATCAGATATCTGTGCCTCTTTAACCAGGACAACGAAGTCAGTAATCAACAAAACTTGAAAGAAGACCCCTCTGTCACCCTGGTCTTCATATTCCAACTGCATGTCAGCTATAACTGACCTCAACTACCACTGGTCCAATTCCAGTTTCACCATCTGAGCAAATGATTTTCTACTTAATGAATCTGCCACCAAATTTCCCTTACATGGTGTGAAAATTAAGTCAAAATCAAGCATCTAGAGATATTACATCCTTTTCCTTTGACTCAAGTTCAAATACCTTTGCGAGCAAATGTGCTTCAAGCTCTTATAATATGTATATACCAGGAATATCTCACCGAAGAGATACTGGAACCACACTTTCAATGCATGCACCACTGCTGCCAATTCCAAATCATGAGTTGTGTAGTTATTCTCGTGAACCTTCAACAGCTGTGAGCTATACGCAACCACATGATTCCCTTTCATGAGAACACACCACAACCCTGATCATGATGCATCGCAATACACCACATACCCTTTTCTGTGTTATGGAAAAACCAAGATTGGTGCTGATGTGAGGTGACCCTTTAGCTATTCGAAACCCTACTGACACTATTCATTCAACTGGAATGAAACATTTTTTCTTGTCGAAGCTGTCATCGGTGAAGCCAAACGTGAAAAATCACGATCAAAATGCCGATAATATCTAGCTAGACCGACAATACTCCATATCTCAAATACATTCTTTGGAAGTTTCCATAATATAACAACCTCTATCTTTTCTTGATCCACTGAAACACCCCTTTCAGAAATCACATGGAAAACATAACGAAATTATTGTATCCAAAATCCACACTTTGACAATTTGGTATACAACTGACGATCCCTCAAGATCCCTAGCACTATCTCCACATGCTGCTCATGCTCCAACCATGTCTTTGAATAAACTAGAATATAATCTACAAACACCACCATAGATGAATCCAGATATCTCTGAAATATATGATTCATCAATGCCATAAACACTGATGGTGAATTCGTTAGACAAAAGGGTATAACCACATATTCATAATGGCCATATCTACTTCGGAAAGCTATTTTAGGAATTTCGTTCATCCTCACCTAAAATTGATGATATCCCAATCTCAGGTCGATCTTGGAGAACCACTGGGCTCCCCTCAACTAGTCAAACAAATCATCAATTCATGTAAGTGGATATATTTTCTTTATAGTAACTTTATTAGGTTTATGATAATCAACACATAGCCTCAATGTTCCATCAGGCTTTTTCAAAAACAACACCGGCACTGCCCACGAGGACGTGTTGGGGAGGATAAACCCTTTGTTTCCTAACTCTTCCAACTAGACTTTCAATTCCTGCAATTTAGTATGGGCCATCTGATAAGACGAAAGTGAGATAGGGCTGGTCCCCAGAAGGGGATAAATTTTAAAATCTACTTCTCTTATGGGAGGTAACCAATAGAATTAATTAGGATAAACATCCATGAGCTGATCCACCACTGCTGGAAGAACACTCTGCTCAACACCCATTACTGATTCCAACGACAATACTGCCAACTAATACAATAACGTGCCTAATGCTGGTGCCAAAAAACCTGTGGGACCTTACCTTTCATGCCTCTATCCTATAAATAGATTTCTAACAACATCATGTGTCGTAAAATCCATTGTTCCATCATCGCAGTCGATGTGGTCCTTAAAAGACACCACCCAATCCATTCACACGATTACATCATACCCATCCATCTCAAGCATTGAGAAATTCTAGGATATCTCGACCTCACCCACAACAATACTACATAATCTACATAAGAAGGATCGACACTCTCTTTGACCCAGAGGAGTTTAATGTTTCAAAACTGAAGGCATCATTTCTACCCTTAAACCCAGCAACTCAACCATATGTGCAACAATAAAATAGTGTGAAGCACCCGTAACAAACAAAACATGCATCAAGGTAGAATTTAAAAGAATAGTACCTCGCACCATGGTAGGTCCCGAGTGGTCATCCACTATAACCTTCTAAGATCTGAACAATGCCTTTGTTGCCACACTCTAGTCTTTATTGCTTTGTTGAGGCATCATGGTATTTCAAGAATCACCATGACCCACTTTACTTTGCTGAAGAGGGGTGTGCTGCTATCCCTGTCCTGTCGAAGCATACGACGTCTGAGATCCCTAAGAAGTATCATGCACACTCAAACTCGGAGAATTCCGACAATAATGCTGAAGATGCCCCACAATTACCCATGGGTACCACTAGGCTTTCTCCACCCGGAGAGCCCAAAAGATCCCACTCATCCAATGAGGATCTATTCAGCATCTCTGTGTAATCATCTATACACAGTACTACTATCTTTGAACTGATTTCTTGCCTTAACACTTATTCAAAGATCATTGCCTTCAACGACATGATACCCACCACCTCGGGTGAAAACCTCACTATGTTCATAAATGTTGCTTCATACATCGTCACAGACATAATCTCTTGCTTCAAACTGAAGAAATCAGCTGTACAATGAATTATGAATGTATGTGGGTAGAATATTTTATTAAACAATTCTTCAAAGCCTTCCCACATCACACCCTGGTCCGTCCCCTCTTGGACTACCAACTCCCACCACTTAAGGGAAAGATCTTCCAACATATATGTGGCCAAATTCTCTTTTAACTATACCAGTGTTCCCAAGAACTCGAAAATCTTGTGCATTATATTCAACCATGCTTCTTCCCTCTATAGCTCTAAATCACCCTTGAAGATGGGTGGATTCTACTTTTGAAACTGAACTGCATTATCCACATGCCTTGGTTCATCCATTTTATTTTCACTTTCCACAGCTTGGAAAGCTTGCACTATGTTATACACTAGTTACTAGTTCACCTGGGGCTCAGGTGGAACCATGTTCTCATTGACCACTTCCGGTTGGTCCCTACGACGCCTACCCAGTGCCATTTCTATCAACAGAAAAAAACAACCAGGATTCTCAGTTTTGTAGACATCATGAAATCCCATTTCAAATCACATTACACAATAATATCATAACAAGGCTTTCCACCTTTCCAAATTTTCAATGTTTTACCATTTTGAAAACCAAACCATTTTCAAAATACCAAATTTATTCACATTAAAATTTCACACATTTGCAAAACTATTTCTCAATTCAGCCCATAAATCATTATACCCACTGAAATATGCATCCTAGTGGGAAGTAATTTCTACCTTATATGCCAGGCACATCTCATTGGCTACACCCACGACAATGAGATTTCCAATGCCTATAAGTGTCTCCAGAACACTTATGTACCCAACTCCCTGGTAACTTAAATTTTAGCATAAGAGGGTTAGCTACGTCCATTTATGCTATACATTCCATGTTCCATCATTCCTACGCCTTTCTAACATCCCAAGTCAAGGAATACACCACAACGAATGTTAACACCAAAAAAAGGCGCCAAAGCGACCGAACAACTGCTCTCACTTGAAAGCTAAGGGCTGAACAAACTGATACCACTTGTAACACCCCGCCCCTAACTCATTGGCTTGAGGAGGTGGTGAGGGTTACTTGGCCTTAAGTGACGTTCCCGAGGTTCCAAAGGATGGAAATAAATCCCAAGGGCTCCGAGAACAATTTGGGGAACGATTTTCCATTAAGAAAAAACCATCCAAACAATCCACTAACCACCACTATATGATGATTGTAAATAAAACAACCAAACATGCATTCCCAAAAGACAACCAAGTTGTACCACAATACAACCCAAAACCAATACAACCAGACATGTCTACACCACATCAGAGTACAATCGGAAACCAAACAATAAACACTATGAGCCATGACACAACCATAGCCCTACACTAATCTCTAAGCTCCAAGCTCCACCAAGACATCACAATTCACCACTAAAGGAGGGAGATGCGTTGCCTTTTCCCACACCACGATACACAACATCTGCAATGACACCAACGTGCCAAAGTAGGGGGTGAGTACTAAAACTCAGTTGGTTTTCCCCAAATGCCTTCCCTACAAATGCCACTAGGATAAACCGTTAGCACATTTATATAAAAAAATTTATATTATATAATCACAAGTACAACATTTCGATAGGCCAAACATGCCCTTACCAAGCCATCACACCCAAACCTAGCAACCAAGGGAAAGCTGACCAAACATGCCACAAGCCATTCCATAATTCACACACTAGCACAACAATTTCCAACATGCAAGTAAATGCACAATAAACAACCAAAACAACCAAATGGTGGAGCTTCCGTCCAAACCGTTCACCCATTCACACCTAGTGGTACTTTCCAAACACAACCAAACGGTGGAGATTCCGTCCAACCCGTTCACCCATTCAAAACTAGTGTCTCTTCCTGTCTACTTATCCTTTGATGAGGGCCCATTCATCCACAATCCATAACCTTTTTATAGTGGTACTTCTCGACACATTCACACAACATTCCAATCAAGCCAAACCTATCATATAACCCACCAAGGTCACAACAATGTGAAATTAACCAATTCTATTGCATATAAATCCACTTTAATAAATCACTCATTTATTGAAAATAATTTTCCATGCCAAACCACATTTCATTGAAACAACTTATTTACTAAAAACCCTTTTCCATCAATCATTTTCACAAATCAACAATATCATCCCATTTTAAAATCCACGACAAAATCATTTCACCATAAAACACCATTTTTCCCCCCAAAAATCCCCAAAACATCACCCAAGGGATTTCCAACCAATTTCGCACAACAAATCACAATAAAATTTTCATCACAAAAAATTAATTGTAAACAAATAACCACTAGTTCCAACCGAGTGGAGTCAAGAGAGAAGCCACCTATCTTTAGGGTTCCCGAGAAATTGACCCACAAACAACTACTCCTCAATACTGGAGAACACACCAACGAAAAATCTCTAGATCTCCTTCCCTATAATCCAAATGACTTAAAATTAACATCCTAGGCAACCAAAACCCTAGATCTACGCACAATGGGTGTAGATCTAGAAAACGGATAGAGAGGGAGATGTAGATCTAGAGGAAACCTCAAAGAACCACAAGAGGAGACTTACCCGAGAAGAACTACCTTCAAAAAACCACAGAACCTCTTCGATTTGCTTCTAAAATTAGTAGGAGAGCCCCTCCAACCATTGAGTGGAGAAAATCCGGAGTGAGGCTCAAGTGGGAGGATGTTTGGAGAGGAATGAGGCAACCTCGAGGGAACCCGAGTTTTAAAACCCTATTTTTAAGTGGCTGCATAGTTAGTCCGCACGGTTTGGAAAACCGTGCGCTAACCGTGCGTAGGCCGTGCGAAGCCTACTGTCTCCCCCTGCATGGTTTCCTAGAGAATCCACATGGTTTCCACTAAATGTTCACAAACCATGCTCCCTACCAAAAGCCTCCAAACTCATCCAAAACCATTCAAAACTCTCCAAACCTTTTCCCAACTCATCCCATTCACCATAAACACATAAAAAGGCATAAAAAAGGCTACATACCTCAAACCGGGGGTTCTACATCTCACCTATAAAAGGAACCCTTCATCAACCACTTCTCCACATACATAAACCCGCTTAGCACAAAAAATATACAAAAAACCTTACAAAACCTCCTTCATTATTATAATATGTTTAATTTCTTCAACAAAAAAAATTCTATTATGGCGTAGGAGTTTTCTAGATGATGATACAAAAAGAAAAGTTAATTATTTTAACCATGTTTTTCAAGATTATTTCTTTATCCAGCAACTATATTCTATTATAATCATCCCAATATAGTGATATCAACATAATTATCATATTGAAATGATATTATATTAATTGAACTACCATTATCTACCTCCTTATAACGTATTATAAAATTAAAACAATTCCCATGTCATAATGGGATTATCTCCTCCTTGAACACTATATATCATTTTTCATTAGTACCTTAATTAGGTATTTCAAAATTAAAATTTAATGAATAAACTTGATATTGTTAAATTTTTTAATATTTTTTAAAGATAAATTATGTACTAAATTATTAATATTAACTGTAAATGGTTATTGAAAATTTAATCCTCTAACCTATGTATACAAAGATAGTTTTCTTAATTTGAATATACTATTAGAAACCCGTTAAACAATATAATTTTTTTAAACTGAAATGACAAAGAAAATGTATCTATATAATTATGAATATGATGAAACTATTTTATAATTTATTTCACCATGACCATCATACCAAATAAGTTATGAGGGAATTGAAGAAATTTCCCCATGTGGTTGAAGAGAGACAAAAAATTTAATAAATGAATGAGATATGATACCAAATATTCCATAATAAATGAAATATAAATGATTTTATTATCTAAATGATGTATTTAGTAAATATTTTTTTATTTAAAATTATATATATGCACACCAAGCATGTTAAGACATCAGTTATGATTTCTTTATCTTAATACATATTCATTTCTTCATGTTTATCATTATACACTAGCGTCATTTTATATAGATTATATACAACTTTATTGAAATCATATATAGTTATTTAATTTTTAGTCCTACGAGTTTCACTTTCATTTAATCTATCCCACTTCATCATCCTTGAATTTATATATTTCTTATGTTGTTAGGGAAATTGTTAACTTAATTCATTATCATTACGTAATAATATTTATTCCTAAAAATCATCTAGTTATGTTTTTTTCTCATTACAAAGGTATTTTATTATATTTAGTTTTTTATGATATTTAAAAAAATCACCTTGACATTTCACTTCACTTTGGTATATAATTCAACAAAATAGTTTCTTATTTGTGTACTTGACCGTATATATTCTTTATGATGTGTAATAATTTGGATCCATGTACATATTATTTATGTTTTTTAAAATAGGTAATTATATCAACATCAACCATTGATTAAAGATGTTTTCCATTTACTTTGACTTCATTAATTATTTTACAATGATTCTTTTAAAAACATTATACACTAGTCCTTTTTGACTCATTATATAAAAGAGAGTAAAGATTAACCTTTTTAGTGTTTTAATCATTAATTAATTTTCATGATTTTATGTCTTTTAATTATTATTAAGATTAATTTCCATGTTTCTATTTTTTCATATATAACAATATTTCCATTATTCAGTGAATTAATCATTTTAAAAATAAATGGTAATGTTTTTAAATGACATAAATGGATTTCATCCCACTTGTGAATATTATTATAATCTAATCAATATATTTAATTTATTAGATATTTTTTCGAGGTGCCAATATATTAAATTATATTAAAATGTTGTTTTTCAATATATTCTTTTCACCACGTGAAATAGAATATTGACTGGTACATTTATGCTTATTTTTAAAAACATGTTACAAAATCTTTATAAAAATACATTTTATAATACAAATTATATTTTCATATAAAACACTAAAACACCTAAATATTTTGGAGAAATATTTTTTTATTACCCTATAAATGGTCTTGTGAATTTATAGCACATACCACACTTTTTTTGTAAGGGTAATGTTCAATTTCACTCTTCATCTCTCCCTTGATATTATTTTCTCCTCCATTCCCATGTTCTTCAATTTCATATTTATATTCAATATCACATATAATATTAATATAATTTTTTTATAATTTAAATAACATTATATTCATTACTTAATACAATCTCAGTTTCACAGATGCTTACAAGAAAATTATTCCATTTAATAACAAAACAATATTAGGAATCATAGTACTTGTTCGTTCAATATATATGTTTATTGATAACTAAGAACTCTTTTCTGTGTATTGAGTTGTTTTTTAATTCTATCATACGATGAATATATTGCAATTGATTAGTGTGGGTGGTTCAGAAAATATATATAGCCCCTCAATATGTCTGTACGTCCCATTAAACAAACTATGTTTGGTATTTGGTGTAACCCTTACCCATTTATGAAAGATATCTTGGAGTGAGGCCCTGATTTTTTTTGATGTCCAAAAATATGAGTTACATAACTATAAAATTAATTGTTGTTTCCCATGGTATTATTTAGGATATTATGTTGTCTAATTGTTTTGTAACTACTATTGTTATTAGTTATAAAAAGATATTATTATATATTCTGGACATAATATTACTTTTTTGTTTATTACATGATAAAATCTATTGAACACTAAAAAATTACTAGAATTTATGATCACCCTTACAATGATACATTTTCATCATGTAATGAACACGAATTTTGTGTATGATTTTTCTATATGGGTATCATGTTTGGGGAATTATTTCTGTGATATTGAAAAAATATTGTAAAATATGGGATACTTATTTAGTGAGGGAAATTGATGTTTTATGATAAATATAAGTGAGTTGTTCGGTGATGTTTTTTCTTAAATATAAAAACAAATAATACTAATAGTTATTGTCTATGTGAGTGATTCTAATATATTTTGTTTATGTAGTAAAAATGTATAGTTATTATAATGCCAATTCAGTTGTTTTTAATGTTAGTATGAAAACAATATGTTTCTTAGAACTAGATCCTAGAGTGTAGGTATAGGGTACCATAGTAGGTATCATAGTGGGGTATAAAAAAATTATTAGTTTATATGTTATTGGATGAGGATATTTTAAGAGTTATGGATTCCATCAGGTGTCAAAATGTTTATGGTTTATCATAAGTTCAAAGGCATAAATATCCCATTTTAGGTATTATGTGATTGGATTTTTAGGTGAATTATTATAATTAGGGATATATTTATTTTGTTTTAGGAAGAACATGTGATTTAGGATTACGTATCCATTATAGGTTTTTATTTAATTTGATGAAATGAAAAACTAAGCTATATTTTATAAAATATTAATATCTTTTTTTGAGTATACATGACTAGGATATAATTTAATTTTTATATGACTAATATACTTGGGGATAAAGGTTATATTAATTTTTAAAGATAATAGGTTTCTATTAATTTATGGTTTAAGATTTTGAATAAATATATTGATTTAATTATGAATGGAAATTAGGACTATAAAATATTTGTGGAAACTAAAAGGATAAATATAAATATTCCAATACAACCTAAAATTTAGGTTAAATAAAGACTTCTTGGCTTTCCTTATAGTGGAATATTTTCCTAGATACTAAAAGTGGTTATAAGATCTTGATAAGATGAAGCTAGGGGTAATAAATATTAAAACATTTTCATGAGTTTTGACTCAATATTCACATGGTGCATGATAAGAGGGCCTAACTACCACCGTGTCTGGGACTCCTAGGGGATATGTTTTGGATGATTAAAAATATCCTTATGAACCATTATTTTGGATTTCAATAAATTATTATTCCATTAGCTTTTATTATACTGAAAACCCTCAACTATGTTCATCAATGAGTGAAATTAAAAATGAGAGGATGTAATTTATCTATGGTTTTATGATGAAACACACTCATATTTTAGTATGATTTATCCATTAAATGATTAATATGTTAAATAGATTCAATCATATGAAAAATTAAACTAGAAAAAACAATGAATTGTTAGTAAGATTAAATTATATGTATGAAATATGATTGTTATAATATAGCTATTGCATTGATGGGTATAAATATAAGTAATTGTCTTATAATTTTTTATATATATATATATAAGGAGAAGTAATAGAATCATGTTGTTGGACCCATCCTTATGAGCCTCATTTTTATGAGATTACAAATGAAGTAACATCACTAGGAGCTTCCCTAGACCAAGCCCAATACGTGGTTTAACATGTACGACATGGAAGAAATCATCTATGGGAAAAGCGAAAGCTATTGGAAATTACTATGTGATCTAGTCTAACAGAATCACCACATTTGACCACCACCATTACACATCGTACCCATATATATTATAAAAAGTATTTCAAGGGTTTTTAATATTGTTGTTGGGAAGATATAAAGATGTAATTATTATATATATATATATTTATTTATTTTTATAATTTTTTTAAAAATTATAATTTATAATAAAATTAGAATGATATATTTAATTCAAATGCGTTTATTAATTCATAGTAAATAATTCATTATTTTAAATATTTTTTGTCAAAAAATTTTATGTTTTAAAGACCCATTTTTAGATGAATTGAATCTTTCTATAAATTATGTATTTTTATCTTAATTAAATAATTTAAGAAATTTTGAATAATTAATTTAGTTAAATAAATTGATAATATATATAAATAACAATTAAACGCTCACTTATTTAATTATTTTACATGGTAAAGAATATGTGTAAATTTCCTTTATGCTATAAAAATACATTTTTAAAAAATTATTTTTTCAGTATTTTTCCGTTTTATATTATTATTAATTTTAATAAATATTATAAATTACATTAATAAACAGTGATTTCATATTTGGAATCATCATTCCCAACTTAGTCGATAATTTCAAATTCAGTTTTTTTAAAAAAAATAATTTACCAAAGTAAAAATTAGTCTCCATGTTAAATCATAAAACCAGGTAATGATTTCAAATCAAGAGGTAAAGTATAAAAATAATATTATCTTTAAATAGGTGTATGATGAATTTATAAACCTTAAACTTTCATTTACCCTCTAATTATCTAATTTTGATCCACTTTCCTTGAATATGACATCTCTTTTAACAATATAAAATTAATATTTACAAATTTTTCACCCCACTTATCCACACACATAAACCATATTATATTTACCAAAAAAATTTCATATCATCTTTGAAACCATATTTCCCACATTATATAGGTTTGGGTCTCACCATAATACTTGTTTATGAAATCTTCAAGAGTTTTATAAATGAGGATATAAAAGGGAACAACTTTTCCTCTCTTGTTCAAACCTATTTACCCATTTATATCAAATGAAAGGTACCATAATTTCTGCCCAAATTTCTTCCCCAGGATAAATAGAATTTTATATTGATAATACCAAACGAAAAGGAAAACGGTTTAACCCATATGTTATTTTCCAATAAAGTGGTGAAACTCTTAATATAGTGTTTTCTTTTCATTTTTTCTTATAAATCCTATATATATTCTATAAAAATTATAATATATTAAAATCAGTATCATTAATATTTATAAATTATTTTATTCTAGAGGTAAACCCCATTTTCCTATCCATTTCCAGCCTAATATAAATTAAAACATCATTATTACAAACATGTGGATGACTAACCCTGTGAAGTGATGTGTTTTGTTTTTCGTTACACGATGATATGGATTGTTAAAATGATTTATAATATATATATATATATGATATTTTTAACATCCATCCTTCTCCTCATTAGCTTGAGAAGGTGGGAGGATGAATCTTGGCCTTAAGCTACATTTCCAAGATGCCAAAGGTAGGTAATAAATGCATAAGGGATTCAAATGCAAGTGGGTGATGTTTGACCATTTATGAATTGAATACATTAACCCAAAAAACTATAACCAAACAAATCACTATATTATGCACTAATAAATTAAAGACAACACAACCACTTCACATTACTAGAAGTAACACCTATACCCACTATTATAAACTATGGGAATATCCCCTAGAACCATGGGTATAGGCTATACCGACGGTTTCATTAACCATGGGCCACTGAGGCATTAGTATAGACCTATACCCATGGTTTCATGGAAACCATGGGCGTAGACCTGAAAATTTATATAATACCCATGGATTTAGATAAATCATGTACATATATCTATACCCATGTTTTAAAAAACCATGGGTATAAATTATTTTACAATGAATAATATACCCATGATTTATCAAACTATTGGAAAATATTTATCCTATAAAAAATATAGACCAATAAGAATCATTGAAAATTACTACAAGGCTGGATGGCATAAGAGGTGTAAATATCATATGTGTACCCACTTCAATGAATATCATCTAGGAAAACTCATGTGGGAGGTATGGAATGGAGAATCCCTTTGGGGTAAGTTCATAATGTCTATATATGGTATGTATGTGGATCAGGCAAAATAGAATGTCTCTATGAATTGAAATAATATCCAAATTCATCTTCAGTAGCCTTAATGCCACTCTAAATTGATTGTCGGCCAGTAATTGGAACTCTTATCCCTCCACATTTTTATTTTCATGTTGATCCACTAAATTAGACTCTAATAAATGTTATAAGGGAATAGATCTAGTAGAATTATAATACCATGACTCCACATACATCCACTAGATCCTAGGTTTTCCATTTGATATTTTAGAATTCCCATTTGATTCTCTATCTGGAATAGTGGAATGTAGGTGATAAATACTTTGATGTTTTTCCATGCTTACTACTATATCTTCTAGTTTTCTTCAATCACATTTGTTCCCAAGTCATCATCATCCTTTTGATAATGGTGTTATATAGATAATATCTCATGTATGGAGGGATAAATGATTGAACATAGACTCTACCACAAATAGGATATGTTATAGTAGAAATATATTCTCCTGGAAATCAATGGATGTATCTTTTTCAACTTTTTATTCCACCCCCACAATCATGATATGCACCTTCTGGGTAGTTGGCACTTCTAGATCATGTCATGTTATCAATGTGATGATGTTATCACTATCATTAGAATTTGATACTTCGGGATCTTTATCTACCCATTATTTTATCAAAATGGTGTCTGGTTCTCCACAGATCATCATAATGTAATGATTTTGATATTTTAGTGGAATCCATAAAACTACTAAGGCTATAGAATTAGTGAATTTAAGATATAGTTAAGGGTTGAATGCTTACATCATATAGATTTCTATGAGATCACACTCTAGAAGGGATATGGGAGTCATATGTGACTCTCCATGATTAATCATCAAACCTTCAGTAGTTTGAGGCCTGGATCATAGGAGGTAGGCTCTTCTATGAATGATACCTGAAAACTAGTAAGATACACCAAATTCACCATATAAGAATCCTCAACCTGAAATTCTAACTATGTAATTTGTAAATTAGATAAGTTATTATACAGAATTAAAAATACTAAATAAAAAGAGAGAATGATATAATTTACATTTCAAGGTCATGGAGAATAAATTATTTTTCTTCAAAAAATATTGAATATGTTAATTTCATAACACCATCGTATCCATAACCAATCAGGTCCTTAAGAAACTGAAGGAATTTAGAAAAATATTCAAAGTGAAGAGATTGATTTCAAACCACCATCATGTCCCAAACCAGGTGCATCATCTATTTAATACATATAATTCTAGGTATCAATTGATATGTCCATAAGATTTGAAGAGGAAATTAAGGCTAAACGTAGCCATACATTTAGATACTTGGTGTCTAATTTTTTTAAAAGACTACCATTGACATCGTTCAATATTTTTTGGAAATCGTTACCCCATAATGATTTCTATGTACAATTTCTGCCATAATGATCCATTCCAACATGATATGAAATTAATTAAAATAATATCAGAAATAGAAACAACAATCATTGTACTATTAAAAGAATGAATTAAACATATTAGGTCATCAAAATGGAATAAATATTTAACAGAAAAGATATAGTACTAGAAGAACCAGACATCCACAGGTGGATTATTATAAAATTACAAAAAATTAAGTTTGACTTTGATTTTGAAAAAACATAGATGTATAAAATTTTTTAAAATATAAAAATAAAAATGGTATAGTGTTAGAATAAAAACATTAATTTCGTGTTTTTATGAAAAATTTTCCATTGTTTCACTTTGATATTGATGAAAAGAGGCTTTGGGTTTTTAATTTGTGAAAAAGAAACCTATAGGACACCACTTGAAAGGGAAGATCAGAGGGCCTTTCCATATCTAGGTTCCCTAATCAGAAGGCTCATGATATACCTATAACTTATAAAATATCTAAAAATTGGTAGAATTGGAAGGAAGATAAAGGGAATATGTTTAAAAGAAAGATGATCAATTCTTTGTTGCACTAGTGAAGTCAGGATCCCAAAGCCGAAATTCATCAACGAACATCCCGGAAACCACATGATCTCCAATTACACTATACCCTGAAGTATGAGATATAGAAAATTATGCCTCATTAGGTATGAAACTGTTGGTACCACATTGTGTATAAGGTTATAATTGTTTTCAATTATTATGAACGAAGATCAAAATGAAGGAGATCAAGAAGAACTCTAATGAAATGGAGGAATGGTGATGTATCATCCATCCAAGGATGATTGAAGAATAGCCCCATGAAATTCATTATGATTTCACTAGAACCATGCAATAACAAACTTGAACAATAGAATCATATGATTTAGATGAAGTAGAGAATGATGGATAAAGAAGAAGAGGGAGTGTGAAAGGGCTTGGCACCCTGATATGGCCACACATTTCACATTGTATCTTAATTTGATGATGCTTTGCTGATTTGTATTTCCAAAATATCATTAGTTTTGAGATGTTGTGATGCAAGCATTATGATTGAGGGGGGGGGGGGGTAAAGATACTTTCAGTCATACTCTGGTTTTGATTAGAAATGTCATGATCCATCCTCAGGGCCCGTGCCGTGACTACCCTAAGCCCGCCTTCCATAGGCCAGGGGCTGACGACTAGCACCAATGTGCAAATCCCGGTAAAAAGGGAAGGCATTGCCTTTGTAAAGTAAACAAGCACCACAGAGTAAACAAGAAGAAAAAGTAAACACTAAGTAAAAGCTGAGTACAACTGTAAGTGCGGAAAGTAAGTGGGCCAGTATACAAACCCAAACTGAAAGTAAAGTACAACTCGAAAGGGAAAACAACAACTGAAAAGTAAAAGCCGCTATCCTGAGCTGTCCGCTAGAAATCCCACCTGAAGGGTGGGTACATATAGCTCCACTGCTCCTCGGGTCCCGCCGTCCTCTCCGAGTATGTTCCACCCAGTGGTCCACCTCCAGATATCTTCCTTCTCCGCGAGCCTCCACCACGATCAACGTTGTTCGTCGTCTGCAACCAACACAACATAGTGCGGGCGTAGCCCGTGCATGGGTGAGTATAAGCTACTCAATAGGGACCCCAAGACCCCCGAAGGTCTCCCAAAATCCATAAAGGATAAACCACAAAGGAAAGATACAATCACGAATTAACAACCGACACTACTTAGGTATATGCCCATACATATACCTAAGTCATCAATTCCAGTACGCTCCAACCTCCGAGCCCAAGTATAACCCAGTCCACACAGGAAAGAATACATATTCCACATAGGAAATAAAAACATAATCCACACAAGATAGCACAACACAATCCACACAAGATAACAGGATTCAGCTCACACATGTATACTTCTTCAAAAGACGATAGAGATGATCACTGATCCTTCTATGTCGTCGGACCCACAAAGGATCGATAGGTACTAACCCTCGCAAATACCCACACAGGATCAGACCCACAGAGGATTTGTAGGCGCTGGCTCACACAGAACCGCTGAGCGCTGACCCACACAGGATCGGACCCACACAGGATCGGTAGCACTGATCCACACAGGATCGCTGAGTGCTGTAGTCGTCGTCGTCGAATCCACTGAGGATCTCTGCACAGTCATCGTCGCCGTCATATTAGCTATCACAGCCATTTCTAGGGTTGCCGCACACAGCAAGCTCGTTTGGGAGGGTCTGCTCCACTTGCCGAGAGGATGATACATCATCTGACACATAGTCCAAAGTTGATGTATCCGAATGTTCCGTATCGACAAAAGGAACTCAACGTCGTAGACGGCGCGTCAATCGGATGACCGGTCTGAGAGTTATTGGTTTTTTCGTCCTAGGGGCCCGGTTGGTTTTTAAGGAAAAACCAACCCGACCGTACTCCACCAGCGTCCAAACCTCGGGTGGAGTATTCCAAAAGATCCATCTCACTAAGAGGAAACCAACAAAGTCGATGTCACGTCAATCAGACGTCCGTAGCTCAAGATATGAGCGTTTCTGCTCTTAGGGCCCGGTTGGTTTCGTGTACAAACCAACTAGGCCGAACTCAAAGTATTCCGAAACCTTGAGTGGAATATACCAAAACGACCGCCTCGTTCCAAGGATCGTGTCACCGCTGACGGCCCATCGATCGGAGGTCCGTAGCCCGAGTTATCGGCAATTGAACCCAAATGGTCTGAAAACGGGGGTTTCGGGCCGGCCCGATCCGGCCCGAGACCCCCCGGTCGACCCAAGACCGGGCCGACCCGCCCCGGGTCCGGGTCGGCCCGGCCCGGCTTGGTCTGGCCCGGCTGGCCGCGGCCTGGACCAGTTGGGCGCGGCCTGGCCAGGCAGACCGGCCAGGCGCCGGTCCGGCTAGGCACAGCGCGCCCAGCGCGCTGTCTAGCTCGGCCTTTGGCCGAGCCGTTTCGTCAGGGGGGGGGGGGGCGCCTGCCCCCCCTGTGTAACCGCATCCCCCCTCAATTAAGGGGGCCATTTGAAGCCGACCGAAGGAATTTATTTCCCCCGGATCCTCCCTGTCCGGCCGGCTTGACCTGGCCGGCCGGTTCCTGCTCAACGGGACCGGCGGTGGCCGGTCCCCTTCCAACTCCGACACCGGCGGCCCGGTCCGGCCGCCGGTCACCTTGCTCCACCACGGCCCAGAACCGGCCGCTGCCCTTTTTGTCCGGCATGGTGCGACGACACTTCTACCCTCCGCCGCGGCCCCGCTCCGGCTGCGGCGTCTTCGGTTTTCTTCGACGCGGCGCGACAGCGTCGCGTCCTTGAATTTCTTTCCACGGCGCGGTGCGACGGCGCTGCGCATTTCCTTTCGCTTGAATCCGCGTGGTGCGAAGGCACCACACTTTCCCGTACCAACCACAATGAAACCAACACGAAAAATAAGGAGGAGGGTCCGCCGTGTTTGTGCAGTCGGACCCCCTCGCATTATTTGATTACAATTGGTTTTAATCCACGAAGATCATCAAGTTGGTATTCACGAAAAAATTAAATAAATAAAAACCCTACCTCGGATTCAAGAACGGTGCACGTCAGCGAGTCGTAGAAGACGAGCGTCGCGGAGGTCGGGCGTCGTGGAAAACGAACATCGATTCCGTTTTCGTCGAGGTGCGTTCGAAGAGGGAACGTCGTTGGAAGAAGACGTCGCATTTTTTTGGTGGAGATGTTCCTCGTTGAAGAACGATGTTCTTCATCCGAGTCCGAGATGTTCTTCACATTCATCGTCGAGGTTGAAGAAGAAGAAGACTTCACACTTCCCAATCCTCTCAAGGTGGCAAAAACTCTAACAACAATAAAATAAGACCAAGTCTTAATTTATTAACACAACCTAACCGTTTGAAATTCAAGAGTTTGAAATTAAGTAACTCGCCTTATTAATTATAACAAGTTGTCAAAAATTAATGAAAGTGTCTTAATGGGGAGTTAGGGAGTTAAGGGATTTGAAAAGGTGGGGGGGGGGGGCTCATGTGGGACCCACCCTTTCAATTGACCACACATGTGAAGTTGGATGGATGTGGGCCCCACCACCAACTTCCCATGGGAGAAAAATAACCACCTTGATATGAAATAAAATTGATTCAACAATTTTATTTACTTTACTATTTTTTTAAATAAACCCCATTAAATAAATTCTTCACCCGCACAAATGCAACTACGGTAAAGGTTCCCTTAAGCGATTACCGGCGTTGCGAGCTCATCGGTGCCCTCAGAATTCGATTCCGAGCACCGGTTCAAAAGTTAGAAATTCCCGCTCGTTCGTTCACTGAACGTACCCGAGCCAAATTTCGGAAATTGATTCCGGGCACACCGGGCCTCGGATTCAGGTGCCGTCAGAAACCGCGTTCTTGTAAAATTCCAAAGAAAATTAAGAAAAAATTTCCCTTGAATTTTACGGGTCTTTACATTACTCCCACCTTAGGGCTTTACATCCCCGTAAAGATACATCAAAAACTAGGGAAACAAAAGAGGGTACTGAGCATGCATCTGAACCTCCCGCTCCCAAGTGCTCTCCTGGAGGTTCCCGTGCTTCCATCTGATGCGCACTAGAGGAATTGACCATCCACGTAGGACCCGCTCTTGTCGATCCTCGATCTCCACTGGGACCTCCACAAAATTCGCCCCATCATCGACGTTAATCCCCCCATGGTCAATGATATGTGTCGGGTCGTGCATATATCTCCTCAGCTGAGACACGTGGAATACGTCGTGCACCCGGTGCAACTTAGGTGGTATAGCCAGGTGATAAGCCACCTCGCCAATCCTGCTGAGGACCTAGAAGGGTCCGATGAAGTGCCGATATAACTTGCCGCTTCAGCCAAATCTCCGTAAACCACGTCGAGGTGAGACACGCAAGAAGACGTGGTCGCCATCCTCGAACTCTAGTGGCCTCCACCTCCTGTCAGCGTATGAGTTCTGCCGGCTCTGAGCTGTCCTCATCTGCTCCTGGATGACCTGGACTTTCTCTGTCGTGGCCTGGACCATCTTCGGTCCCACAAGTGCTGACTCCCCAGGGTCTGTCCCGCACAAAGGATATCTGCAAGGTTTGCTGTACAATGCCTCGTACGGTGCCATACCGATGGTGGAGTGGTAGCTGTTGTTGTACACGAACTCTACCAAGGGTAGGTGGTCCTCCCAGCTGCGACTAAAGTCGAGGACGCATGCACGGAGCATGTCCTCGAGAGTCTGAATGGTCCTCTCCATCTGACCATCCGTCTGAGGGTGAAAGGCTGTGCTGAGATGTAGCTGTGTCCCAAACGCCTCCTGCAATCCCTTCCATAGCTGGGAAGTAAAGCGAGCATCTTGATCGGAGATGATAGAATATGGAACACCGTGAAGCCGTACAATCTCCTGGACATAAAGTCATCCCAAGCTCTCCACTGAGCCCTGCTCTCTGATGGGTAAGAAGTGAGCCGACTTGGTGAGTTGGTCGATAATCACCCAAATGGAGTCGTGACCCCTTGAAGTGTGTGGAAGTCCAGTCATGAAGTCCATAGATATTCCGTCCCACTTCCACTCCAGAACCTCCAAGGGCTGTACCAAGCCTGATGGTACCTGATGCTCTGCCTTCACCTGCTGGTAGGTGAGGCATCGAGAAACGAACTCTGCCACAACCTTCTTCATCCCTAGCCACCAGTGCTGTCGTATGAGGTCTTGGTACAACTTCGCCACACCAGGACATACCGCCAAATGAGAAGTGTGAAACTCTATCAGCACCTCCTCTCGTAAAGCAACTGGTACCAAGGTACGTCCTCTGAAAAGGATGTCCTGCCCTGCTCTAAAGGAGAAGCCATCAGGTGCCTGTCCTGAGGATATCTGTGCACGCCACGTCTCACAGTCAGCGTCCCCATGCTGTGCCTCTCTGATCCGCTGTAGTAGTGGAGGAGTGACTGTGAGAGACTAAAGGAAGGCTGCTCCATCTCTATCCACGAAGGATATCTGCAAAGCGGCTAGCTGCTCTGTTGCCTCCTCAAGTAGCTGAATGCCTGTCCTCCTGCTGAGGGAATCGGCTACCACGTTCCCCTTCCTAGGAGTATAGACTATCTCAAAGTCATAGTCCTGGAGGAACTCGAGCCATCGCCGCTGACTCAGATTCAGATCCTTCTGAGAGAAGATGTATCTGAGACTCTGATGGTCAGAAAAGACTGTAAAGCGCTCGCCCATCAGATAATGTCGCCATGTCTTCAGAGCGAAGACCACTGCTGCTAACTCCAGGTCATGGGTAGTGTAGTTCTGCTCATGCGGCCTCAACTGATGTGATCCATAGGCGATCACTGCCCGCTCCTACATTAGGACACTTCCGAGTCCGGTCCCTGATGCATCTCAGTAGACTACGTTCCATGCTACCTCCTCAGGCAACCTCAAGATAGGTGCGCTAGTCAATCTCTGTCTCAGCTCTTGGAAGCTCTGCTAAAATCTTTCTAACCACACGAAGGGTTTCCCCTTCTTTGTCAAAGCTGAGAGTGGTGCCGCATCTCTGGAAAAGTCTGGTGCAAATCTCTGGTAGTATCCAGCAAGACCCAAGAAACTCCACACCTCTGTCACGCTCCTAGGTGGATCCCAAGCTAGCACTGCCTCGATCTTCGCAGGATCCACTGCAACTCCTGCCTCTGAGATGACGTGTCCCAAGAAGTGGACCTCACGTATCCAGAACTGACACTTCGAGAGATTTCCATAAAGTTGGTGCTCTCGGAGTGTGTCTTGTACAACCCGTAAGTGGTAGGCGTGCTCCTCCTCAGTCGTCGAGTAAATCAAAATGTCGTCGTTGAAGACCATGACAAATCGATCGAGGTATAGCTGAAAGATCCTATTCCTGAGGGCCATGAACACTGATAGAGTATTGGTTACGCCGAAGGGCATAACCAAGAACACATAGTGGCCATACCGACACCTGAAGGCTGTCTTATACACGTCCTCGTCTCGAACTCTGAGCTGGTGATAGCCTGACCTGAGGTCTATCTTCGAGAACCACCGTGCTCCCTTGAGCTGATCAAAGAGGTCATCAATCCTCGGTAGCGGATACTTGTTCCTCACTGTCACCTGGTTCAGGCGATGATAGTCAACAAAAAGTCGCAAGCTCCCGTCCGCCTTCTTGGAAAACAATATCAGGGAATACTAGGGTGAAACACTGGGTTGGATGAACCCCTTTCCCTGCAAGTCCTCCAACTGTACCCACAGCTCTCGAAGCTCAGCGGGGGCCATCCGATATGCTGGAGTTGATATCGGGGATGTCTTGGGGTACATGTCAATATAAAAGTCTACCTCTCTGCGAGGAGGTAACCCTGAACGTCATCGGGAAAAAACGTCCGCAAACTGATCCACCACTGTAGGAAAACCAGGACTCCGCACGTCAACAGCTCCTAGGATGAGGCTAGCCAACTGATGGGTGATGGGCTGTCCTCTCCTCCGTGGAAGTCCATCCTGTGCTGCAAAGGCTCCCTTCTTGCCGGTGAAGGTGAACCTGCTCCCGTCGGTGCGTACACACCGCACCTTGCACCTAAAATAGTCAATATGTGCATGGACCTTAGATAACTAATCCATGCCCAAGATGACGTCGTAAGGCCTAGACGCCACTACAAGAAGATCCCAGCCGAAGCTCCCGCCTCCTAGAGTAAGCTCACACTGCCGGCACCAGTGCGTAATCGTCGAGTCTACTCCCGTAGGAGTCTCTAGCCGTAAGGATCGAGCCAACGAATCTGTCGGAATCTCCGAGCTCCGAACAAGGGCAGCAGTTATGAAAGAGTGACTCGCTCTTGTTTCTATAAGTACTGCAGAAAGGGTTTTATAGACACAGATAGTAACTCGAATCATCTCGGGCGCGCCGTGGTCGTAGGCCTCTGCTGCCTGGAGCTGTGCCTGTCTCTGCCCACCAGCTCCCTGTGGTCGGGGTAGACCTCCTGGTGGTGGTGGTGGTAGAGCCTCAAAGCATCGCCCACCACCTTCTGCTTGGCCAGCTCCTCTGTCTCGTCCGCCTCTTCCAAGTGGACCGCCACGGTCAACCCTCTACCTCTACCTCGGTGGTCCCTCAACCGTCTGCTGCTCCTCGGCACGGCGGGTCGGGCAGTCACGAGCCATGTGGCACTGCCCGCCGCAAGAGTAGCACTGTCTGCCTCTCGAAAGACTGACTCCGTGTTGTGTGCCCCACACTGCTGAGCCAGTGTCTTGAGGTCGTCTTCCTGAGGGTCTGGTCTGCCTGGACCCAAGATTCATCCGTCGACTGCCTGCTGCAGAAGACTCTGCTACGTGCCGCCCTGCGGTAGGTCTCGGTGCTGGTGTAGACTCAGCAAGAAAGCTCTCGATCAAAATGGCCCGCTCCAGTACTCCTGTCTGAGTTGGAATGCTAAGGGATATCAGCGATGCCCTGATCCCGTGTCTCAATCCCTGCTCAAAGGTTCGGTCCCTGAAGAATGGGTCTCGTACCATGTCGGTTGAGTAGCGCGAGAGATCAGTAAATATCGCCGAGTACTGAGCGACTGTCATGCTGCCCTGCCGCAGCTGAAGAAGCTCCTGAATGCGCACCACACAGAGGGTGGCTGGGAAAAACTCTGAGCGGAAGAGGCTCTCAAAGTCTGTCCAGAGTAGAGATGCCTCGTCGTGCACCTGGAGCATCAAGCTCCACCATCGGCCCGCTGCTGCGTGCAGTAGGCTCGCAGCGAGGATCACCATGAGGTCTACTAGTGTCCTCACTAGCCTGAAAACTCGTACGACTGCCTCCAGCCAGTCCTCGGCTGTCTGGGGGTCCATCTCCCCGCGGAACCTGGGCGGTCGTTGGCACTGGAACTCATGCAGTGCACTAAGGTGACGTGCATCGTCAGCAGCTAGTGCTGGAAGCATCAGTGGCTCGGTGGGTAGAGCTACCACTGGTGCCACTGCTGACAAAGGGCCCTACACCGAGGCCTCGTCGCTCGGTGGGCTGTTGTCACGCTCGACTCTCGGAACCCTAGCTGGCTGCCATTGTGGGGCCATCCTAAAAAGGAAACAGGTGCGCCACGGTCAGAACAGTATACCTGGTGAGTTGATACAAAGTAATCACAAAGAAAACTTGAAACACATAGGCAATCAATGTTTTCGTGCATTAAGTCGGAAATTAGAAGTCAGGGTCCTGGTGTACGGATACGTCGGCCGCCGCACCAACACTGGACTCCCTGGACTGATAACCACACTCAATACACTAAACACTATTGCTTTACATAGAAAAGATCTGAGTTCGCAGTAGAACCGAACTCCTCTGATACCAATTTGTCACGACCCATCCTCGGGGCCCGTGCCGTGACTACCCCAAGCCCACCTTCCATAGGCCAGGGGCTGGCGACTAGCACCAAGGCGTAAATCCCGGTAAAAAGGGAAGGCATTGCCTTTGTAAATTAAACAAGCACCACAGAGTAAACAAGCGGAAAAAGTAAAAACTAAGTAAAAACTGAGTACAACTGTAAGTGCGGAAAGTATGTGGGCCAGTATGCAAACCCAAACTGAAAGTAAAGTACAAATCGAAAGGGAAAACAACAACTGAAAAGTAAAAGCCACTATGCCGAGCTGTCTGCTGGAAATCCCACCTGAAGGGTGAGTACAGATAGCTCCACTGCTCCTCGGGTCCTGCCGTCCGCTCCGAGTATGTTCCACCCAGTGGTCCACCTCCAGATATCGTCCTGCTCTGCGAGCCTCCACCACGATCAACGATGTCCGTCGTCTGCAACCAACACAACGTAGTGCGGGCGTAGCCCGTGCAGGGGTGAGTATAAGCTACTCAATAGGGACCCTGAGACCCCCAAAGGTCTCCCAAAATACACAAAGGATAAACCACAAAGGAAAGATACAATCATGAAGTAACAACCGACACTGCTTAGGTATATGCCCATACATATACCAAAGTCATCAATTCCAGTACGCTCCAACCACCGAGCCCAAGTACAACCTAGTCCACACAGGAAAGTATACGTATTCCACACAGGAAAACAAAACATAATCCACACAAGATAGCACAACAGAATCCACATAGGATAATAAGATTCAGCTCACATAGGTATACTTCTTCAAAAGACGATAGAGATAATCACTGATCCATCTAAGTCGTCGGACCCACAAAGGATCGATAGGTACTAACCCCCGCAAAGACCCGCACAGGATCAGACCCACACAAGATCTGTAGGCGCTGGCTCACACAGAACCGCTGAGCGCTGACCCACACAGGATCAGACCCACACTGGATCGGTTGCACTGATCCAGACAGGATCGCTGAGTGCTGTAGTTTTCGTCATCGAATCCACTGAGGATCTCTGCACAGTCGTCGTCGCAGTCATAGTAGCAGTCGCAGCCAGCTCTAGGGTTCCCGCACACAGCAAGCTCGTTCAGGAGGGTCCGCTCCATGAGCCGAGAGGCTGATACATCAACTGACACATAGTCCAGATTTGATGTATCCAAATGTTCCGTATCGATAATAGGAACTCAATGTCGCAGACGGCGCATCAATCGGACGCCCGTTCTGAGAGTTATTGGCTTTTTCGTCCCAGGGGCCCGGTTGGTTTTTAAGGCAAAACAAACTTGACCGTACTCCACATGCGTCCAAACCTCGGGCAAAGTATGCCAAAAGATCCGTCTCACTAAGAGGAAACCAACAAAGTCGACGTCACGTCAATCGGATGTCCGTAGCTCAAGATATGAGCATTTCTACTCCGAGGGCTCGGTTGGTTTCGTGTACGAACCAACCCGGCCGAACTCAACATATTCCAAAACCTTGAGTGCGATATACCAAAACGACCCTCTCGTTCCAAGGATTGTGTCACCGCTGACGGCACGTCGATCGGAGGTCTGTAGCCCGAGTTATGGGCAATTGAACCCAAACGGTCTGAAAACGGGGGTTTCGGGCCCGGACCGACCCGGCCCGAGACCCCCCGGTCGGCCCAGACCGGGTCAACCAGCCCTGGCATGGCACGGCCCAGCTGGGTGTGGCCCGACCTGGCAGACTGGCCAAGCGCCGGTTTGGCTGGGCACAGCGCGCTTAGCGCGTTGTCTGGCTCGACCATTGGTCGAGCCGTTTCGGCAAGGGGGGGGGGGGGGGGGGGGGGGGGGCGCCTGCCCCCCTGTGTAACCGCGGCCGCCCCTCAATTAAGGGGGCCGTTTGAAGCCGTCCAGAGGAATTTATTTCCCCCGGATCCTCCCTGTCCGGCCGGCCCGACCTGGCCGGCCGGTTCTTGCTCAACGGGACCGATGGTGGTCGGTCCCCTTCCAGCTCCGACACTGGTGGCCTGGTCCGGCCGCCGGTCATGTTGCTCCGCCGCGGCGCGGAACGAGCTGCGTCCCTTGTCGTCCGGCACGGTGTGACGGCACCGTGCCCCTCCGCCGCGGCCCGGCTCTGGCCGCGGCGTCTTCGGTTTTCTTCGACGCCGCACGACGACGTCGCATCCTTGAATTTCTTTCCACGGCGCGGCGCGACGGTGCTGCACATTTCATTTCGCATGAATCCACGTGGTGCGATGACACCACGCTTTCCCGTACCAACCACAAAGAAACCAACACAAAAAATAAGGAGGAGGGTCGGCCGTGTTTGTGCGGTCTGACCCCCTCGCGTTATTCGATAACAACTGGTTTTAATCCACAAAGATTATCAAGTTGGTATTCAGGAATAATTAAATAAATAAAACCCCTACCTTGGATTCAAGAACGGTGCACGTCAACGAGTCGTGGAAGACGAGCGTCGCGGAGGTCGGGCGTCGCGGAAAATGAACGTCTATTCCATTGTGGTCAAGGTGCGTTCGAAGAGGGAACGTCATTGGAAGAAGACGTCGCGTTCTTCGGCGGAGGTGTTCCTCGTTGAAGAACGATGTTCTTCGTCGTAGTCCGAGATGTTCTTCACGTTCATCGTCGAGGTTGAAGAAGAAGAATACTTCACACTTCCCAATCCTCTCAAGGTGGAAAAAACTCTAACAATAATAAAATAAGACCAAGTCTTAATTTATTAACACAACCTAACCATTTGAAATTCAAGAGTTTGAAATTAAGTAACTCACATTATTAATTATAACAAGTTGTCAAAAATTAATGAAAGTGAGTTAATAGGGAGTTAGGGATTTAAGGGATTGGAAAAGGTAGGGGGGCTCGTGGGGGACCCACCCTTTCAATTAACAACACATGGGAAGTTGGGTGGATGTGGGCCCCACCACCAACTTCCCATGGGAGAAAAATAACCACCTTGATATGAAATAAAATTGATTCAACAATTTTATTTACTTTACTATTTTTTTAAATAAATCCCATTAAATTACTTCTTCACCCGCACAAACGCAACTATGGTAAAGGTTCCCTTAAGCGATTACCAGCGTTACGAGTTAATCGGTGCCCTCAGAATTCGATTCCGAGCATCGGTTCAAAATTTAGAAATTCCCGCTCGTTCGTTCACTAAACGTACCCGAGCCAAATTTCGGAAATTGATTCCGGGCACACCGGGCCTCGGAATCAGGTGCCGTCAGAAACCGCGTTCTGGTAAAATTCCAAATAAAATTATGAAAAAATTTCCCTTGAATTTTACAGGTCTTTACAAGAATGATTGTTGCTGCTAAAATATAGGGAAAGGATGTGTCTTTGACAATGGATATTATGAAAAAGGTACAAAATCGCCTAATATTTTGAGTGCAAGTGGAGTTTTAAGATCATCACTTCAATATTTTGAAAAGGAGAGAGGTGCACCAAAAACCAAATATGTTTCTGAAAAAATGGAAATGTGAAATGAAAAATGTTGTGTACAAAATAGCTTGTTGAGTTTTTTCATGAAAGCAGTTCCTTAGATTAGAAACACTGAAAATTGAAAAAGGAATGAGGTGTACGAAAAATTAGAGATGTTCACACAATGTGTAGGAAAATCAGACTTGTGCACGTAAAATTGGATGTGCACAAAATATGGGGTTGAGGTTTTATGCAAAACATTTTCCTTAGGATCGAAAAGCATAATATCATCAAAGGCATGAAGTTCATGAAATAATACAGGATGTTCATGAAATTGGAAGTCGATGCGCGGAATAATAAAGGTTGTGCATGAAATTGGAAGTCGTGTGAAATACCAGCTTTATATTTTACACGCAAGAGAGTCTTTATGTTCAGAATGATGAAAATTGAAAATTCAAGAGGTGCATGATAAATCTTGGTGGTGTTTGACAATAAAGTAAGGTGCACGTAATATAGAGAAGTGAGAGTCGTTTTTACCGGCAGGAAGGGGTTTGATGCACAGGGTCATAAAACGCCTATAAATATGAGGTGACCCCCTCTCATTAGATGAGGCTCGACACTTAGGAAAATATCAAGCTCTAACACGTAGAAAAATTGAAGTATAGACTGGTGCATGAAAAGAAGATGTGGTGCGTGAAAAAGAAATGGTTGTGCCAAAAAGGGAGGTTCTGCACAGAAAAGGAGAGTTGTGAGAAAAGGCATTTTCACACCAAAAGTTATTTTTACACGCAAGGTTTTATTTTTACGTTCAAGCCACCTAGAAGGTTGCATGAAAAAATTAGGGGTCCCTTAAGCCTTTGATAGCTGTTTATCACTCTCGAACTAGCTTCGCGAAGAAGGAAGTACCGTGAACCATTCAGTTTTACGAAGAGAAGTTTTTCCACACACAAACGACTCATGTTTTACACACTCATTGTGCCATGTGAAATGAATAAGAACTACACATGTAACTAAACTCAGATCTGTATAGAAAGAATGAATTATACCAATACACTTAGGTGTTGGTATTGAGAATGAAAGGAAGAGAAGAAGAAGAAGAATAGAGTGTGACAAAATGAAGATTGTGAATTATTCTGGGATGTACAATTGTGATGATTACTTGAACAATCACAAAGGATTTAGTGATTCTAGCCTAGAAGATAAGAATACCAAATTCAAAAGATCATCAATTCATGAATATGATGCAAACAATATCTCATGTTGAACTGGTGACAAAATTTTTATGTTTATCTATTGAAGAGACCTTCACGTCTATAAACTGAGTGGGACTTCACCTAAGGTAGTGGGATAGGGGAAGTTAATAGGAGTGACCCGAAGGATGTAGTGAGCAATCCCTAAACATTTGTGAAGGCAGTGAGCCTAAGAGAGAGTGACAATTCTGGAACATTTTCAATCCACAACTAGTGAAGATTAGTTGAATTTGGTATGACCAACAACTGTCAGTGTATGCTCCTTGGATGTAGCCCTTAGTGTAGAACCATGTAAAATGTGTTGGGTTTTCCTTATGTGTGTTTTAATTACTACACATATATATCATATAGGTTTAAACATGTTTCTACCAACATGGGAACAAGATCTAGATAATAAGAGAAATAGTTGACACCCTGATTCACCCCCCTCTCAGGGTGGTCGAGGGTCCTTCAATTGGTATCAAAGGACAAAGGTAATTGTATGTTGGATACACTATAGTAATTATATTCAGATGAGGATTTGATTTTCTTTCTTAATGTCAAGAATGAAGTGCAGTATTGATGATAATTTAGTCATTTTTGAGAAGAAGTCAACATTCAGCAAGGCCATGGAAATTAGGAAAAATAAAGATAATTTTTAGTTGAAGAAGTCCCTCAGGTCCAAAGAAGATGTTGTGTCTGGTTCTCTATGCCCTTCCAAAAATGAAGATATTTTAGGCTTGGAAAAAAAGAGTAGGTGGCTCATGTTTCTTCTAGAGAAAAGGAAGACACTTCTATCTCCTTTTCAAGTGATCAGGATAAATTAAGAACTTATCTTCATGATATTGCTAAAGAAAGTGTTTCTTCTATTTGTATAATCTTTCAATGCATATAGGCTCAAATCAGCCAACTGGGATGAGAAGCGGAAAATATGGAGGAAGGATTAGTAAATAAATTATGAGAGGTCTATAATCTCTCTAGATGGATTGAATCCATTGAATAAAATGATGGATTCAATGATACACTAGAAGAAAAGATCCATGAACATGAAGATGAGATGATAAAGATCAATTATTTCAAGAGTTTATATTTGGAAAAAATTCCATGATATTCAAGGAACTTGACTCTTTTTTACAAACCAATGTCATGTTTCATGAAGTTGAAGTTGAAAGAATTAAGAATTTCTGTGAAGATAAGATGATTATTATTTATGATCAGAAAGTCATCCTCAATATGAAATGTCTTGAACTAGATACTAAGTTTACTAATATTGAGAAGACACATATTGAGTCTTTACAAAAGAATGAAATAGTTTCTACTAGTACTCAGTGTCCACTGGAAGATTCTAAAGCTGAATGACCATCAACACACGATAAGAAAATTCTAACACCTTTCAATGATATACCACAAGTAGCAGAGAGGAATAAGGTACCATCAAAACCATCTAGTACCCATGACTCTAAATATGTTCCCACAATCAGTGCAGGCTGGAAGAGAAATTAAAAACAAGTATGGATGAGTAAAGGTGCAGGGAAGAAACCTAACACTATGGCTAGGGTGGATTTAATGAAAGTGCTAAAAGATGGTTCCTTAGGTAGACAAAATAACATTAAAAAAAGTCCCAAAAACATTATACTGAATATATAAAGAAGAAAATATTTGTTGGTCAATGTTGGTGCTGCAACAGATTTGGGCGTTGTGCACTGGATTGTTCATATAATCCCATAAATGAAGAAGTAGAGAGAAAGCCTATATCAAAGGGAAGAAATCCAGAGAAGAAGAAGCAACATCCACAGGTCCAAAAGCATTTATTTACAACAAATAGATTTGGAATGCTTAATAACATATGTGATGTATGCAACAGAAGAGGTCACAATGTAGGTATATGCCCATCTCAATATGCATTCACAATTGATATTAAAATAAGACCTCTGATGCCGGCAACGTATGAAGCATCTTCCTTGGGAAGAAATCATAAGAATATCATGAATACACAATTCCTAAGGAAAATCGCAAGTGGGGAAGATGAGAAGTCCCTAGATTTTAGATCGATGAAATTGAAAGGAAATTCATCCAAAAGAGAAACTTAGAGGGATGACACTCTAATGAACCCTTGAAAAAGATCCAAACCTTCTACAATAGTTCTAAATGACATGTTAGTCATCTGGCCAGAAGATTTGGAAATTATAAAGAAACTTGAAAATAAAAAGGCTAGGGCTAGTGGTAAATGAAAAGAAAAACATTCAAGTGATGAAGACAAAGTGCTTGATAGATTGCAAACCAAGAGAAATTCACGTGTCTAAGAAGTTATGTGTGAGAGATGAAAGAAATCTAGTCGCATTATAAAAGGTTGTCTAACCTAAATACTAGATAAAGATGTATCCCTTAAAAGGTGTAAGAATGTATCACTCATGATCGTTGTTAAGAAGAACAACAATCTATGTAAAGTAAAAGACAATGTGAAGAGATCCATGCTACATCAACACGGATTAGAACATATGTTTAAATGTACAGGCATGAAGACGAGAGTAAATGGTGGAACTTGGTTGAGGAAAGTGTCTCAACCAGGAAGATCATATTAATGTCGTAAGGAGGAACCACCTTATTTCCTTAATAATTTTTGTATTGTATTTGAGCTACTAATATAGGGAATTGAAGGTGAAACATGCTCTTAGGGGTAGAACCTAAAATGTAGTGAATAATGTGAACTCTTGATAGCTAGACTGAAGAAGATTCCATCCTTGGATGATTCTTCAATTGATATTTAATTATTAGAATAATGAAGGATTACCCTAGATGAAGATGATTAGGAGTGTATCCCTTGAGGAGGAGACACATGAAGAAGCCTCTAGAATTTTTATTTCGATCAATGTCAACATTAGTTGGTATTAAATGAAATTACTCTATTAATTTCTTGAAGAACACGTCATTTGAAAAGGTATGTTATTTCTCAATCCCTCATCCTTGGTTATTCAGAACGAAGATCATTTTACAATGGGGGATTCACCGAATTAATCAGTGACATAATAAGAATAGAAGTTCCCCAAGGTCACTTATCCTTCCAATTGCACATGAATGTTTTTAATCTGTTTATTGAAGTGAGTGTATGAGTTTAAGGTTGATTATTTCCTATCACATTCAATTTCATTAGCCTGAAATGAAAGTCGAAAACCCTTGAAGACAAAGTACATGAGTTCTCATCTCATGTGGTTTCATGACCAGTGAATAATAGGCAGCCTTGTTTTCTAAATAAAATCCTCTTGTTTTCTACACCGATCATTTCTCAAGTAGACACAGAGTGAAATGATTGCTGACAAATTGCTTTTATATAGATTGAAAACCTCTCTGCCATGAACTCTGTATTTCTTATCAATAAGGGGGAGGTAAAGTTAAATGATGGTTTGAAATATAATGCTGATCTAGAGAAGATTCTCATTTTGACATTGGCATATTCATTTCAGGAGATATATAAGGTATTGACCAAAAAATACAAAGGGGAGATTTTTGGAACTATATTGTGTATAAGGTTATATTTTTTTTTCAATTATTGTCAATGAAGATCAAAATGAAGGAGATGAATAAGAACTTAATGAAATAGAGGAATGGTGAGGTATCATCCATCTAAGAATGATTTAAGAAGAACACCATGAAATTCTTCATGATTTCATGAGAACCATGCAAGAGCTTACTATAATAATAGAATAATATGATTTTCATGAAGTAGAGAATGATGGTTAAAGAAGAAGAGAGAGTATGAAATGGCTTTGCATTTTGATATGGCCATTCATTTCACATTGTATCTAAATATGAAGATGCTTTATTGATTTTTATTTGTCACATATCATATGTTTTGGAGAAATTGGGATGCAATCATTATGATGGAAAGGGGGAGAAAATATACTATCAATCATATTATGGTTATGGTTGGAAAGATTATTGCTAGTGAAAGATACGGAAATGATGTTACTTTGACCATAGATATTATGCATAGGATACAAAATGGCCTAATATTTTGAGTGCAAGTGGAGTTTCAAGATCAGCACTTCAATATTTGGCAAAGGAAAGAGGTGCGCAAAAAACCAGAGTTGTGCACAAAAATATGGGAATGTGCACGGAAAAAAGTTATGTGAGAAATAGATGGTTGAGTTTTTTCTCCCAAGCATTTCCCCATATTAGAAATACTGAAAATCAGAAAAGGCTTGAGGTGCACAAAAAATCGGAGATGTTCATGAAATGTGCACATAACATTATAATTGTTCATGTAAAATTTGTTGTGCGCAAAATATGGGTTTGAGGATTTATCTGCAAGGGGTGCCTCGGGATTGGAGAGCAGAAAATTGACAAAGGAATGAAGTGCGAAAAATAATCCAAGATGTGCATGAAATTGGAAGTTTTTGTGCAGAATAAAACAGGTTGTGCATGAAATTGGAAGTCGTGAAAAAAACCATCTTGATATTTTACGTGCAAGAGAGGATTGATGTTTAGAATGATGAAAAATGGAAATGTCATGTGGTGCGAGAAAAATCTAGGTGGTGTGTGAAAATAATGGAAGGTGTGTGTAATATAAATAAGTGAGAGACAATTTTATGCACAGGAAGGGGTTTTACGCGTAGGTTCAAATATGCATATAAATAGGATGTGACCCCCTCTCATTAGAGGAGGCTCGAGATGAAGACAAATCCCATGCTCTCACGCACAGAAAACTTGGAGTATAGAGTGGTGCATTAATAGAAGAAGTGGTGCGAGAAAAAGAAAGGGATGCGCAAAAAAGGGATGTTCTGTGTGGAAAAAGAGAGTTGTGCGAAAAGGCTTTTTCATGCCAAAAATAATTTTTATGCGCAAGGTTTTATTTTTATGTGAAAGACACCTAGAATATTATGTGAAAAATTCAGGGGTTCTGCAAGACCTTGATACGTGTTTATCACTCTCAAAGCGGCTTCACGAAGAAGGAAGTATCGTGAATCATTCAGTTTTATGAAGAGAAGTTTTTTCGCACACACACGACTGGTGTTTACCACCCTAGATGTGCATTGGGAAGAGAAGAAGAAAAAATATGTGCAACTAAACCCAGATCTGTATAGAAAGAAAGAAGTATACTGATACACTTAGGTGCTGGTATTGAGAATGAAATGAAGAGAAGAAGAAGAAGAATAGAGTGCGACCAACTAAATATTGTTAATTATTTGGGGCAGTACAATTGTGATGATTTCATGAACAATCACAAATTATTTTGTGATTTTGGCCTAGAAAAGAAGAAGGCCGAATAATAAAGAGAATCAATTTAGGACGATGATGCATGCATTGTCTGATGCTGAACAGGTGACAAAGACTTCCATGTTTATCTGTGGAAGAGACCTTCACGTATATAAAATGAGTGGGGCTTCACCCAAGGAAGTGAGCCAGGGGGAGTCAACGAGAGTGACATAAGAGAAGTAGTGAGCTATACCTAAACATTTTTGAAGGCCGGGAGCCTAGGACAAAGTGACAATTCATCAACCTTTTTAATCCACAACTAGTGAAGATTATTTGAATTTCGTACGACTGAAAACTTGTCGGTGTATGCTTCTTGGACGTAGCACTTTGTGGCGAACCAACTAAAAAGTGATGTGGTGTTCTTCTGTGTTTTTTAATTACCGAACATGTCCATCATACAAGTTTAAAAAAGTACCTACAAATGTGGGAACAAGATTCAGAAAATAAGTGAAAAAGTTGACACCCTGGTTCACCCCCCTCTCTGCGTGGTCAAGGGTCCTTCATAAACTAGAGAAGAATGAAAACAATTTGGTGTTTTTCATTTAATAATAAAATCCTAAATTGTACATCACATTATAAAAAGTCATGTTATTAAATTCTAAACAGTTATTGCAAAGAAATCACTTATAAAATCCAATAAAATTAAGATTTTACTTGTGTCTATTTTCTTCTTTGAAGCAATTGAACATGCATGAAACTTGATTGATTCTTTTTCAAATTACTAAACATGGTATACCAAATAATGATCAAATTTTTGTCACTTTTATAACCTTACCATGATCTGATTTTCCAATTATTTCAATGTAAACATGACTTCCATGCTTATCATTACTAGGATAACCACATGGATAGTATTTAAGAACTTCATTCAACTCTTAATACTCAAAATCCTAAAGATAAGAAAAACATGCATTAAAATATTTGATGGAATAACAAGAGGATCTAATTTATAACCCAATCAATATAGAGATACTAGAAACATGATTTAAAAATAAATTGTATTTTTTCAACAAAGAAAACATGTATCCAATATAACATTCAAAATATTGTCTCCTCTAAAGTCTTTTCTCCACTTAATCATGAAATCCACATCTCACTGAATTTCAAAATATCAAACCTCAATGATTTAAAAACTCTACTAGAGTGAAACTATGAGGAATTAAAATATAGTATTATATAAAATATGTTGTTTTAAGTGGATGAAATATATTTATAAGTTGAAGGAAGGTACTCTTGTTACTATAGAATACTTGGATGTACGTATTCATGATAACATCCCTTTGAATGAAATGATTTTGGATTATATCTTCAAGGAAATAAAAGTCTAGTTCTCTTGAATGGTGAATGCATTGACATATAAATATGTTAAATTACCTAAATAATTATTATTTAAAACCCTCTAATGAAAACATAATCTAAATTCATTTCATTTCAGGAATAAATTCACATCATACAAGTAGTATAGTAGTCAAAAAAAGCTTCTCCAAGACAAAACAAACCACACTTATCTTGTATATCAAATTAAACATAAATGTACATCCTCATCCATACAATAATTTAATTCATGTTTATAAAGTACCTCTACAAGTCTCCATGATAAGTTAAAAATAGAGGGGATTAATATCCCCACTACAATCACCAATATCCCCATCCCCATCCCCATCCCCATCCCTATCCTCATCCTCATCATCATCAATATCATCATTAACCTCATCACTAAAATCACCATAAAAAACATCATCAGTAGCCACATCACCAACAACACCATCGTCAACATCCTCACCACCAATAGCTCTATCGCGAAAACCTACTTCTTGATCACTACTAAGACCCTCATTTTCCTCACCCAATGAATTATTTAAAGAGAGAATTGATGCCATATACGATTGAAAAGTATTAGCAGCCTTTTATGAAAGTGACAGACTCAAAACTGACATAACATTCATGATATGTTTGGTCATTAGTTTACTTCTTTCACACTCTATTTTTACTTCTTTCAAGATCCTATAGAAATATTTTTTTTCATCATATACTTATGAAAAAGTGCTTTCCACCTAAGTGGTCTGAGAGTCTAGAGAAGAGACTAATAAGTACCAATACCTTGAGGGGATGATGTTTTTCCCTACTCGAAATTAGACTATCCTTCGGTGCTCTACACCCAAGTCCTGACTCAAATGATCATGCGGATCAAGGTTCTCATCTTCTTTATTATCGCACACAAATAAAGAAGACTGTTGAAATTATAAAAATATTAAATTATGAATTTCATACAAATATTTGAAATATTTATAAAAAATTACTATCTTTTCTTGTGTCTATTCATTTACTTCACTTCCATCCTTTTTCTTCAAACTAGAGAATAATAATTTTTCACGAGGTACACAAACTTCAATTCCCAATATGGATTTCTGGAAATGTGAAATGAAAAAATCTAGAATATAAAAATTAGTTTATAATAGGAAATTGAGAGTTGGATTATTATGAAATTGTTTCAGATCTAACATATATTGTTTCAATTAATATTAAAATATCAATGGACTCAAATTGGGTGATGAATGTTAACAATTTATAACATGAGAACCATGTCTAAGAAATCTTATATTAATCAAATGTCTTGGTTAACACAATTGGAATCTAAGACAATATATTTAGTTGAAAAAGAATCACTATATATGAAACCATTCTATTATTGCAATAAAATAACCCTTATTTATGATAAAATATTAGAAAATTCAATATAAATAAGAACTGTAATGATTAAAATTTGGAGAAACATGGAATATATGATGGTGGAAGACCCTAAATGAGTGGATAGAAAACCATGTTGAAATGAAATAACTTTCACACTAATATGATTATTTATTATAATCTAATTTTTTTGTAACACCTGATTGGTTTTCTGGATCCCTTAATTCTTAAATATTGAAGTGGATTCTATTTAGGAAATCTAGAAGATATGGATGGAGGAGCTTTATATAAAACATTTGGTACAAAAAATCAGTGAAATGATTATAAGATAGAACATGGGAGTTATTAACTTTCACCTAAATGAATCTTAGCCACATCCTTTAGAGGTTATTTTTTTTAATTTTGATGAATATACCTGAAGCTTTTCATGATTGGGTAGTGTAGTGTGCCCCAATGTGTGTAGATATGACGTACCATATTTTTTAATTTTATATTTCTATAAAGATTTTTAAAAACAAAAATCCAATTCAAGTAATAAGAATTACAATTTATATGTAAACCATTAAATATTGGAGGTACCTTACACTGACTAGCCTTCCAATGTGTGATCATTTTTTGATACTAACATTTTAGACAGTTAGGGTATGTTAGTACACCCAATAAATTAGTACCCACTCTAGCCCACCAAACAATATATAACTCATTCTTGTATTTCTGCCATGAATGTCCAAGATCCATCAACATAGAAACTTTTGCATCTTATACCATCATGATAGATATAATGACCCTAAAATGAATATGTTAATTCATATAAATACATTACTAATATAGATATAAATTTACAAACTTTTCAAACCAATATATGTGCCCATGTTCTATCCTTGATGTAATCACTGATATGTCTCTATGAGAACGGTTCCATCTGAAGGATATCATGGCACTAGGATAAAGTGGCCATGAAACTTCTACACTGAAAAGTAATTTTACATTCCATTTTATTTCGATCATTGTAATACACCATAATTTTACTTTTTTATTGTAGAATTCTCTATTATGAGGGAACACATGTCGCCTACAAGAAGATCACATTGAATAAGATAAGAGGGGGAAAAGAAGAGTTAGGTGATGATATAATAAGGCAAAAATTAAATGGTATAATTTGACATAGTTATAAATATAACTTGATTCAGGCTCCTGAATATGCTATGATGTGTCTGTGGACTATCCTAGATCATCATCATCTAAAGGAAGTATCTATTCCTCTCCGTGCTCTAGTGGATCTTCATGAATTATAGTGGAAGATAAAGGAACAAACTCATTATATGTTTTATGGATGGTAGAAAAAAGAGGTAGCACAGACATGTCAGAATATCAGTAGAAGGTTTGAGGATACATGAATGGATATATAATAAGAAAAGTTGGGAATATCAATTGAGGCAGCGTAGATAGGGACTGGGAGGAAGAGGACAATTGACGTTGTAATGGGGTCACATATGGGAACATCTATGGAGTGTCAAGTAGAGGATGAAAATGTGTGGTAGATTGGGTGTCCACTAACGGGTCAGTTTTTGTAGTGGAAATATGGCTGGTTCATCTAGGTCTTGGAGGATTCCCGCTTTGGCCTATGCTAGTAGGAGGATGCCCGCTTGGATCCATGTAGTTTCCTAGCCCTGAAAACATTATGATCTTATAGGATCAAAAAATATCATTATAGAACAAAAATGAATTTATTTTACAATGATACTTCACACAATGGAATCTCTTTTTAAAATACAAAAAAATTAATAAAAAAATCACAACCAGACTAGTCATAATATAATGGAGTATTCAATAAAATTTACAACTATGCTTCATCACATTCCTATTTTATGACAACTCATAATACTCAGTGTCAAATTATAATTTCTAAATGATTTTTTAACAATATCCAATGGTCATATTCCATGAACATCAGTATTATATGATACATCATTAGAAAAAATATCATAATTATATATTTCATGGAGATAAATTATGTTAAACATATATAATACATCTCTATACTCACATTTGATGTAGTTATTAATTTTTATTAAATATATTTTTCTTAATTTCATGATTCGCTAGAAAATTGTTAACTGTTATATTTCAATAGAACATAGAATCAGAAATTATAGTCTCCACATAAGAAACATAAAAACAAACATCAATTTAATCTTAATAAAATTAATGTGTACTATGGTTTTAAAAATAGTGGATATAGAAGGATTAAGAACTCACTATCAAAGAAGACTGGTATCAAAAATACACTCAATCATAGGAGAATGCTGGATGAATAGGATATGCACCTCGACCAATAGAAACATGCCTCGATGAAGAAAATTAGGGGATACTGTTGGAGGAGAAGTCTGGTCGTCGATCTGTTGAGGAAATCGCTCAACCTAGGATAAATTTGTAAATTTCAGTATCTCATCAATCTAAAAAACAATTAAATACCAGTTAATTGAAAACTATGTAAATAGATTTCACCCCAAAAAAATGGATATAACTTTAATGGTGAACCAAATCAACCTAAAATCATGTATACTGAACCAAAATGTGTTAAATATAACCAATATAAACAAAAACAAAATCAATCAGATATCAATGATAAATAAAACCATATGAAATGAGATAAACCGAATTAAAAAAACCTAATCAAAACTTAAATAAATTAACCATACTGGAAGAAGGATTAGGGAATCACTGTAAAATAAGACTGAAATCAGGAAAACACATAATTATGGGAGAATGATGGACCAGTAAAAGCATCAATATTTGGGTAAGGGAAACACCTCTAAATCTAGGGGGGATGCCCATCAGGTGAGGGAAACAAAGCTCAACCAAACCAATAATGATTTCTTGACATTTATCATTCATTAGGATGCATTATAACCCTATTTTTGCACTATAAATGGAATGGTTATCGAACATCTCTATCACATATTTGAATACAATATGGTTGTCTATAACCCATGAATGCAATGATATAACCCATATTGATGCCAAGGATATGGTATTTTATTACATTTTTATCTCCCCCAAAAAAATATATGAAATTTAAAAATAAATTTATTAGATATTGTAAATTAAAAATTTTGTGATACATACCATATTTAAAAAAAATTAGGATGAAATAATTTACTATAAATATTTTTTATGATAATGTTAATCAATGCTCAATTAAATTGTGAATTTTAAATGCTACCAATGATATCTATCTTTAACAACTTCATGTCAAAAATATGGATGAAAAATAAAACTCCTAGAAAATAATTTCAAGAATAATCAGTTTTTTGCCTCTAAACTAATATGGATATAATTAAAAAAAAATACCTATAAAAACTTATAAACTTAGGAAGATATCACAGCAAATAAAGACACACTTTAGAGTGGAAAAAACCCTACCTCATGACAATGAACTAATGAAATATGCATCAGCATCTGCACTAGAATGGGGAAATCCATGTTAGGAATCAACATGGGCAGGAGAGGGATGTAATATTCTTCTTTCAGAGCATGGATCATCACCACATTTTGAGGTGGGATGTGCGCCGATTGGAGGAGGAGGTGGATGGGGGGTGAACACTGACGGGAGGAGGTGGTGGTGGGTGGATGCACATAAATTGGAGGGGGGGGGGGATTCTCGCATACTGGAGGAGGATGAGATGGGAGTATTTGTATCTAACAGAGGTGGTGAAGGGGCATTGTGTGAGGGAAACATTAGGGGAGGGAAAGGGACATACAGGTGGTTGCAGATCGAGAAGTGAAGGGGGTAGCATGGGAGGGGTGAACTATTACCCCGTCTATCCCAAAAGTTCATTAAAAAATGGGATATAATATTTCTACTCATGATTTATAATAATCTATCGGTATATACTAACTCAAATCAGGCTATAACCATAGTTTAAAAAACGATAGGTATATCTTAATGAGAATTACCCCTCTTTATAGTAGTTTAATTTATATCAATACTGCACCAAAGTGTTCTACGATGGAAGAAAAAGAAACTATCAATGTAAATAGTTGAAATACAACTAATAAACTCAAATATGAGAAAAATACTCTATGATTCAAAATACCCATGCTCTAATTACAAAATATTCCATGTATCAGGAGGTGGTGCTAAATATTTGTGATACATTAACTTTTCTCATGTCCCAAATGATAGCATCTGTAAAAGCACTAATGTTAAAAAGGAGGGGTGAGTATAAAAATTAATAGGATTTCCCTAATGACATCCCTAAATACACCACTAGGATATAAAATTTAGCAAGATTTATATAAAACCATTTATATAAAACAATTATGCAAAACTTTTTATAATGAGATAATAACATGTTCCAAAAACCATTAACAACGAAGGGTAAACATGTTCTCTTTAAAACAATATTTCAGCAAGTCATAATTGTAGAAAAAAACCAAAAAATGAATTAAAACCTTTTATAAATATCATTTTGGCATCACGATTCCATTATTCACAAATCACCCACGCATACATGTTTTTTTTGAACGTTCAATATTCGTGAGGGGCCTCTCATCCAATCACATTGTGTCCCACTAACACACGGCCCCAATCTAAGGTCAAATATGTTGTACCCTACTAGTAAATATATTTTATTCAAGGCCCATATTACATGAACTAAAAAAACCCAATATATGCCAAAACCATTTCAAATAACCATTTCGATCCATTTCAATAAAACAATTTTTTACTGGATACCATTTGACTAACAAATTTTCTAGATTTCCCCAAACCTTCATCAAATAGGGTTTCTAAAAAACATAATGCAGTTAATTCACAATCAAATAAAAAAAAATTAATTAATTTTAAGTCATTCAAGTCAGTTCTACTAAGAGGACTCGATAGTGAAGACACCTAACCCGATCATTTTAACAAAAACTAAAAATAGGTGAAGAATGCTCATAAAACTGGGTACGAAATCCTTGAAACCGCCCTATATCTCTTCTTTTATCAAAAAAGAAATAAAATATCATAAAATTTGGCATCCATAATCATAGTTATACCCATAACAGTAATTGATCTGAGAAAATGAGAGGATATGAGAAGTAGATCTAACCATATCTAAGAAAATGTGACAAGAACGATGTCGAACAATGACGCACCTCATGAAATCAGCTTCTAATCACCAAGGGAAGGCTCTAGATCTATTCTAATACATTTGGTAGAGGTCCTCAAACTATGAAGAGAGAATAATACTGATTTATAGCTGTTTTGGGTGGAAGAAGAAGCCTATAGAGTAAATAATATGCGAGAACCGCTTTTTTAGGATATCACTTTAACCCTGCACAAAGTTTAGTCACACAGTTAGAAAAACTGTGTGCTAACTATGAATTATCTACTGCGTAAGAAAACCCTTGCATGACCGCCTCACAAGACATCCTTAACCATGTTCCCACCATGTTGAATCTACTATCCAACATCTGCAACTCTACACCATTTCTCCTAGAATTTTTCTTGGTTTAAACAAACTGTGTTCCGCTCATGTGCTTCCCCTTTAGCACCAAAATATATGAAAAGTCCCAAAACTCTCCCTACTATAAAATTTATACTTAATATATATTTAAATAATGAATAAATGGTTATATATAGAAAATGGGGGTACTACAATCACCCCACCATTGGAATTTTGGTCTTCAGAAAGTAGAAAATCAGCATTGCCTTGAAAGAGTTCTAGTAATTTCCCTTTTTTTTAACTTCCTGAGTTCCCAAGTCTCATATGAAATCAGACCATGTTTCCATAATTGTTATAATAGACTGATGCTCTTCCCACACAATACATTATTTTTCTAATCCACAATATGCACTTCGATATGTACCAGCGAAGCATCTGGCTCTAGGTCAATGTGATCCTAGTTGATCACATAGACATGATCAAGTTCATATACTTTTAGCTAATATATATGGAACACATTATGCACCAAACTGAAATATGGTGGCAATGATAAAAAATATTCTACATCTCAAAATAAATCAATTATCTCAAAATTGCCTATGTATCCATGAGATATCCTTCCCTGCTTCCAAAAATGATGATATCTAAGCCTTGTAGAGGTCTTTAAGAACACATGATCACTCATCATGAATGCTAACGGTCTTTGACGATGATCTGCATATTATTTCTGATGAATCTAAGCCATCTCTATCTATTTCCTGATCAACTGAATCTTAATAGTTTTATCTTAGACAAGGGTCATCACAATTAGCGATGTCTCACCTTTTTCCACCCAACAAAGTAGAGAATGACAAGGATTCCCATACAATGCATCAAAAGGTTCCATATGTATGAAGAAATGATAAATGATATTATACGAGAACTACAACTAATGTTAATAGTTCTTCCCATGAACCAACCCAATCCATTACACAAGCCTAAAACATGTCTTCCAACATATTTGTTGTCCATTCGAATTTACCAACCATATGAGGGTGATATGCCATACACATAATCAAATGTGTCCTAAGGGACTTCTATAAGGATGTATAGAAATGAGATTTTAACCTCATATCTCTATCTGATACTATCCAAAATAGAATTCCTTATCTCCTTACCATGTATTGGTTATAGGTTTTGGGAATATCCTCTAATGAATGAGTTTCATGAATATAGATGAAATGAGCTGACATTGTGAGAGGATCCACTATAACACAGTTTGAATCATGTTTTTGAACTTTTCACGGTAGACATGTAACAAAATCCATCCCTATCTACTCCCATTTTCACACTGGGATAGGTAAAGACTAAAACATATCTATTGGTCATTGATACTATGCCTTAAATTTCTAGAAAGTTATGCACCTTGAAAGGAAGTCAACCATTTTCCATTTTATAGCAACCCACCAAAACTACGCCTTCAAAACCGTATACATATTTTTTATTCTCTGATGGACTTCACATCTCAAATGGTGGTACGCATGGATAAGATGTTCTTGACAAGACATTGGTACAACATTCTGATCTCAAAACCATAACCCTAAACTACCATCAAGTTTCATGGACATAAAATATATCCACACCATTTATTTTTGAACACATAACCTGGAATTATACATTGGATGTTCATACCGCATTGACCTCCTTTAAAAAATAAAGAATCTAGAAACTGAAACAGAAACTGAAACATCACCTTGATATTCACATTCTATGTGTATATCATCCAGGACTGACATCAACTGTCACTCATCTAAAACTTATTTTTTCAACTGATCATAAGAAGTTCTACATAATTTATGTACCACAAAATTTCCTTTTCCTGGTGCATACATCAATTTAAAGTCAACCATTTAGAGATACTCCATCTATCTCCTTTTCCTCATATTCAAATCTCCCTATGATAAAATATGTTGGAAGCTCTTATGATCTATGAACATAATTAATTTATCACAAAAGAGATAGTGGATCTACGTCTTTAAAGCATGGAAAACCATATATTACTCTAAATCACGTGTTGGGTAGTTCTTCTCATGCACTCTCTACTGCCTTGAACCATTAGAAACCATGTGGTCTCCCTGTATGAGAACACATTCCAAACTATATCTCAAAGTATAACAATACACCACATACCCCTGTCCTAATTTGGGGAAATCAAGATAGGTGCTGATTTATGGAGAAATTTTATCTCTTTAAAGTAGTTATTTCATTACTCACACTATCAGAATGAAACATTCTTATTTTTCTAAAAGATATGATATATGATTCTAGTCATGAAAAAATGCCGATAATAATGAGCGAGACCCAAAAAAATCATATCTCAAAGATATTCTATAGCATTTTCCAAGAGATAACGATTTTTATCTTCTCTAGATATACCAAAACACCTTTCTTAGAAATTACAAGACCATGAAAGCATACAACTTGTATCCAAAAATCTCACTTTGATAGTTTGGCATACAACCAGTGACCTCTCAAAATTCTTAACACTATAAACAAGTGTTTCTCATGCTTATCCTTTTTCTTTGAATACCCAAATATGTCATCCAAAAAAACCACAAAAAATAATCCCAATATTTATGAAATATCTAATTCATCAATTCCATAATGAATGATGGTGAATTTGTAAGACCAAAAAGAATGACTACATATTTTTGGGGGCCATATCTTCTTCTAAAAGTTATATTTAGAATATCCTTCTTCTAAACTTACAATTAGTGATATCCAAGTCAGATGTCAATTTTATAAACCACTGATGTACCCTCAATTGTTATAATATTTCATGAATTCAAGGTAGAGTATATCAATTCATTATCATCACATGGTTTAGATTATGATAATCCAAACACACCTTTATAGTTTGATTTTCTTTTACCACAGACAAGACTGGTGCTACCCACAGAGATGTGCTCAGCCAAATGAAACCTTTTTTCCATACCTTCCAACTACAATTTAAATTCCCTTAAATCTATTGGTGTAATCCTATAATATGGAATGAAAATATGACTAGTCCTCAGGAGGCGATCAATTGTAAATTCCACTTCTCTTATAGGTGGTAACCTTGAGATGTTCTTGGGAAAGACATCTTGAAATTTATTCAAAACATTTGGAAAACTGATATCTTCGATCTATTCTATTGACTCCAAAGTCAACTTAGTCAACTGTAAATATATTTTTACCACTGCTGCTACCAACAATCTCATTTCACCTATCATTATAACCTTTGTCCTCTAAATATGTGTTCGACATCATCCTCAGTTGTTAAAATAACCATTATTCTATAATAATATATACCAAAATTGATCATTTTCAACCATTCCATACTCATGATTGAATTATAGAATTATATAACCAACAACTGAGAAGTCTCATTTATTCTCAGCTCCATCCGTTGTTATAGAACATGCCCTATAGACAAATGATAAACATTCTCTTTTTCTAGAGGGAATATGATTTTTGTCACATAAATAATCATCTATACTTTTAAACATTGGAAATAAACATCACGAGAAGCAATGAAGGAATACAATGCACCTATATCCAAAAAAACTAGCATAAGTGTAGAATTAAAATGAATCAAACCTCTCACCATATATTTTCCACCCTGATAATCCATAATGGCCTTATCATATCCATATAATTTTTTTTGTCATTGCACTCTTTCCCTTATTTCCTTGGTGAGATTGCCTTTGAAGAGTAGTCATGGTGTTCCTAGAATCACCAGGGCTAGATATGCTCTGCTGATAAGTCTGATTCTATTTCCCTCATCCCATTGAAGCATACGATTATTACGACACCTGAGAAGTCTATCAAGAACCTGACCTCAGGACACTGCAATAATAACACTGAATATGACCATCATTATTTCACTTATGACATGATCTAGAATGTTCCGTACACTCTCCCTTTATGTGGTCTAGTGAAGAACATTAGATATAGTCCTCTTTTCACTGGGGTTGTGGAGGGAGGTTCACTAATCTAGCCATCTGATTTTATGTCCCGCTCTTGACTTGGAAATAGGTGTCTCTCTTACATTTTCTACCAACATTAGAGTTTCCACCATTTCCCATAGGTATCATGATAATTCATCCTCCCATTTCTCCTGAGATGTCACATTCATCCATTGTTTCATTGTTCACCATTTCTCAGTAATCATTATTATTGAGGACCACAATATCCAATATAATCTCCTTCCTTACACATGATTCAAAGATGCGTTCCTTCAAGGCCACAATCACCGTAAATTCTAGTACAAAGCACACTAAATTCATGAATTTATCAATATATTCGTTGATAAAGACATTGTCCTACTTCAAGACAAAGAAGTCTATCATTATCTTGATCCTAAATGGGTGAGGATAAAATTGTTTATTGAACAATTCCTCAAAATCATCCCAACTAAGGCCTTGATCCAGTTTAGCCTAGACCAATAGGTCCTACCACAAGAATTTAATATCCTCGACCATATATGTTTCCTTCTTGACCTTTATTTCACTGATGTGCTGATGAGATAGAAGTTATGATTCATACTATTCAGCCACACCTATACCTTTTCCAATTCAGAATAACACGAGAAGTTGGGTGGATTCTATTTCATGATTTGCATGGAATGATCTAATGTATTGTATCATCCATTCAATTCCCCATATCCACTTCTTGTAATTCTTGGATGATACTCTGAACCACCTCTTGGTTCACCTGTAGTTCATGTGCAACCACATTCTCCTTAGCTTCTTTCAGTTTGTTTCTACGTCTCCTACCTGGTGCCATATTTTTTAACAAATAACCACTCTATAAGGCTCCATCTCCAGTAAATGAAGGATTAGCATTTCCAAGTCCATCACATCAACTTTATCAACATTTATTTCCAATATCAACATTTTCTATGTTTAACCATTTTTATGAAAACATATATTCTTTCTTTTTAAAATCAACCCATTTTTAAAATTTACCAACCATTTCCTTTTTATAAATCATTAATTTGATTTTTTCCACATTTTCCAAAAAAAACATAATTCATCACATCATATATCATTTTTCTAAAATTCAATATGAAATCCTAGTGGGAATTCATTCCACTAATTCATGTCATTCTCGTCTCATTTGATACACCCAAGATAATGAGATTCCAATACCCTATAAGTTTCTCAAAGACTCAGATGTACCAAAATCCCTGGTAACATTATGTTCAGCCTAAAAATGTTTTCTACATCTTTATATACTGTATTTTTTATGTCATAAAAGTCATACTACAATATATGATCAAAACCCAAGGAATAGACAAGAATTATTTTCAACTCCAATACCATGAAATATGATGAATACTTGTTCCACAATTACATGAACAATCTGATACCATTTATCTCATAAAAGATTTTGGATCGAACAAACTGATACCATTTTTAACATCCCTTCATCTCATCGTTGTCTTGTGAAGGTAGGAGGATTCAACTTAGTCTTAAGAGATACCCCCAACACAAAAAATTCTTGAAATAAATACTGAAGGGTTTCAAATTCAAGTGGGAGATGATTTACCCTTTATGAACTAAAACCATTAACCAAACAAACCATAACCAGACAACTCACTATATGATGCATGAATAAATGAATGAAATCTCAACCAAATTATTTATATCAAAACCACACAAATGTGTACTACAATGGAAGACAATTAAAATCTCAATGTAAATATCATAAACAAAACTAATCATCTCAAAGACAACAATAAGAATCCATGCTCCACAAGCTCAATGCTCTAATCACCAAACTATCCAAGTATAATGAGGTGGTGCTAAATATATGTGATACTTTACCTTTACCAATGTATTGGAAGATATCATCTGTAAAAGAACCAATGTGTAAAATTAGTGGTGAGTATGAAACTGATTAGGCTTTCCCCACTGACTTCCCTACTCACACCACTAGGATATACAAGTTTTCAAAATTTATATAAAACTATTTAGATATAAAAATATCAAAAAAGTGATTATAAATAAATATAATCATGTCCCAAAACCATTTATATCCATGATTAAATAAGTTATATTTAAAATAATTTTTCATCAAGTCGTATTTCTAGAAAAATAGCTAAATAAATCTTTAAATCCAATTCTCAATATCATTTTGGAATAACCATCCCATTATTCACAACACACCCATGAATTACTAATTCTTTTAAAATTCCATACTCTTGAGTGGTCTCTCGTCCAATCAACTTGGGTACTACTAACACACACCCCTAATCCAGGGTCATGTATGTTGTACCCCACTGGTACATGTCCCTTATTCAGGGCACATCAAACATGAACTCACACAATACAAAATGTATGGAAAAACCATTTCAAATAGCCATTTCAAACCATTTAAATAAAGCTATTATTTTATTGGAAACCATTAATAAACCAATTTTTTATATTTCCAAAAACCATCACTAAGTGGGTAACTAACAACCATGAAGTATCCAATTAACAATCAAATCCACCAAAATAATAAATTTGAAATCATTTCAATCAGTTTTGTAACACCCCATTATTTTGAAAATAAATTTAATATTGAATTCATTAAACAATCAGTCTCTACAAAACACCACTTTGTTATAACCTAGCCAATAAATATATTTTTTCAACCTTTGTGATATGAATTTTGAAAACTTGACATACACAGTTGCGTTTAGTATGATATTTAGAGTCGGATAAGGAAAACATAATATTTGATGAATAGTAACATATCAATATGAATAGTAACATGAATTGTAATATGAAGATTATTAATAGTAAATTATATAATTAATTTACTCTCATAATGTTATAAAAAATTATATCTTGATTAATTTTTCAATGTGATATAAACAAATTATAGTTTTAAAATTGATATTTTTTTATTAAACTATGGAACTATTTAAAAATTAAATTAATCATATTTGAAAAATTATTTTAAAAAAATGGATTTATTTGTTGAATTTAATGTGTTGATACATGGTTAGGGTTAATTGTTTGGATTTTTTCTAAAATAATCAAATTTTTGATAAATAGTTAAATACGGTAATTTACTATATATTTTCATTATCAATTAAATTCAATATTACTAGAATCATGGCTGATGTAAGAAATGTTTTTTATAAATAAAATTTAATTATTAATATAATGGGTCACATGAATTAGCACTATTAGTTGTCTTGAGGGAAATAATAACATAATGAATAAGATATTCACAAATCATCCCACTCCCCCACAATAAAAAACTCCCTCACTACCCCTAATATCCACTCCTCTCAAGACTTTTTAGTTGTCTAAATTATTCTCAAATATCATTCTAATATCCTCCCCAATTTATATATTCCCTTGGTATCATAAAAAAACCAAAACCTATCCTCTAAAGTAGATCTCAAGGAAGATTACGTCAAAGGGTAAATTCATCTTTTCATTTCTTTTATTTCAAGTTCCTTTCTTTTATTTTTCATTCCTCACCTCATTTAATACAAATGTTGTGATGAGTCTAGTACCTTAAATGTACTAGGATGTTTTATGATAAAAGAATAATTCTTCATCATCACCCATTTCCCTTTATTTAATTCTAGAAATGAAAACACCATCCGAGATGTGTTAAATTATCACATTCAAGGATCATGGGTTCTCGATATCTATTACCATCATCAATTCAGTTCATGAAACCATTTTTATTGTTAAAACATACTATAATATATGTATTATAAGTTATTTAAGGATTTTGAATCCTTTTTCACAAATTAAATTAATTTATAAATTAATATAAATGCATTGTGATCAAGAACCGCCACTTAACCCAAACAAATATCATTAATGTTTTATGTAATGATTCATCTTCAATCCCTATAACCAATGAAATTATATGACCGTAAAATATTGTGGTTGTTAAATAATAACATAAAACTTAAATTCCAGATAACCATTTTCATTCTACATGTTTATTTATACATGAATATTAGTTAACAGATCATGAAAACCAAGGATGAAAACACTCTGAAGAAATGAAAATTAAACCTCTTAACCCATACAAGGCCATGAATGAGCCTAAAAATATTTTAATAAATCAATTAAATGTAGATTAGGTTCTGGAATAATTAATTGATGAAACTAAATTTGATTATTTTGGTCATTAAGATCAAGTGAGAAACACCTTTTCACATAAGGTAAGGTTTTTCTACCCGAACCTCCATTTTCATTCAAAAATTCTTCCAGAAATACAAACCTGATATAAAGGAATTTCTCAAATTCTTACCTATTTTTAAGGGAACTATATAATCTATCTTCGGAATCCATTATCTATATAAAATCACTAATTTTATTATGAAAATATTATCTTAATTAACTAATGTTTTTATACAAAATCATTTCCTAAAGAACTCTTCTTTTAAAACTAATAGAGTATTTATCCCAAGAATTACTCGATGATTTTATTAGAGTATCTTAATCTATTTCAACACACTTGTTGATCATTATGTATTATTGGGATTAATATTTAATGATATAATATACCATATATAATTTAATGTTTTGTTACTATCTTTTCTATGGATGTGTTATCTTAAAACCATTTACTAATTTATTCTGAATGGTTCATGTTTTGGATTAATGTTTGAGGAAATTAATTTACATTTCATATATTAGTTTCAATATGAATTTATATTTTGTTTTTTTATACCATTTCATATGTTTAATTCATTGGTATTATAATTTTTTGGGTGGGACCTTCTATAGCCCCTCAGTTTGTCGGTAGGTCTCACAAGACAAACTATGGTGTTGGCACAAGGCCCTATCAAAATGGTAAATTATGGTCTTGGAACGAGGCCTTGACAGTAAGGTTATGATGTACCGGATTATTAATTCCCTCATTATTAAACTATTATTTATAGTTCATGCGGTCATTTGACAAGTAAAATACCCATAATTATGTTTTATAATGGAATTATTTATTCATCTCTAATTCCTTCCATATTGTGTTTGTGTTTATTTTTAAAGGCATGTGTTTTTAGTTATTCACCATGCCTAATGTTTATTTTTATGAAATATTCTACTCTATTTCTTACTCATAATGAGAATTTGATATTACCCCTTTATTATATTTCATATTTATTGGATATGAAGAAGTATATTATGAATAACCCACAAGGATTAACATAGAGTTTTGGATCTTCCCAATAAAACTTATGTGTTGAATTTCATTTCATGTTGTAATGTTTAACTAATGTATGTATCTTGTTTCCAAAGTTATTAAATATCTTAGTCCTTCAGGATGCATATTCCTTGTTTATCTTCCAATGTAATAAAATAAGGCACCAGCTCCAGGCAACTCATGTCGATTCCTTATAATTGGTATTAGAGGAAGTCTAGTAGAAAAAATGGAAACTAGATTTAGGAAATATAGATTAGGGAACAAAACCCTAAGATAGTCTTTGATAAAAACCATACAAGAACATCCTAGTTTTGTAATAAGGAATATATTATGTGTATCTTTATAGAAACTAAATCTTTGTCTAGATACTACAAGTAGAGGTGGTTTTGGCATAGATGTACCAAGGAGTGAAAAATCCAACATAGAGTACCGGGCATGTCTTGAGGTATTTTGATACACGAAAAAAGGCCTTAATGCACAGTTGGTTCGAAACTCCCTAGGGATATGCTTAGGATAATTCAAATTTTTATTATAAGACATTATAGAGGATTTAAATGTAAAATTATCCTCAAATAAACCATGTTTATGATTAATAGATTATCTATGGATATGATTTCAATTTATGAAAAGTATTTTTCTAAGTTGATATTATACATTATGATTCATAAACTAATCTATTTTATTCTATTATTTAGAAATGCTTCCTAGTATAAAGAATGGAAACCTCATAAATGCACGAAACCCATGTAGGAATTTTCTTCTAATGCAAGATAATGATGTTGGCTCTAGTCCGAGGACTGTTGCTGAGAAGAATATAACTATACTGGGACAGTTGACTCATGTTATGAACAATAACCTCTCCTATATGGAGCTTCCGGATCCATAACATGGAGGATCTACGTTAGACAACATTATTTGACAACAACCTCCATTATTCAATGGGACTACAAACCCCATTGTATTCGAGTAGTGAATAAGTTCCCTAGAGAAGATATTTCTCACTTTGGAATATAACAAAAGAGACAAGGTTATCGAGGTAGTTTATATTCTATCAGGAGATGCATATCAGTGGTGCCTATTAATCTAAAACAAAAAGTTATATGAATAAATAGAAGAGAATGAGTGGATGGATATTTGTGAAATTTTCCTATAAAAATTACTTTCCTTTCGAAAAATGAGCCGATATAGAAAGAAAATTATTAGGAGGAGGATGAAAATATTTCCATGTATGAAGCCAACATTATAAGGCATGTATGGAATTTTGAGGAATATATATGTAATCCAATGAGAAATATTGATTTATTCATTGATGGTTTAAAACAATTAATTCTAAGGGTACTGGTTTCATAGAATTTCACATCATATGAAGATATAATCTAATGTACAATCAATAAAGAAAAGGAATTATACAATTCGTAAGACTACAATGGAAAGCAAGATAAGAATAGGGTTACAAGAAATGACATAAAAGGAAATAAGAAAATTGGGAAGAAGGGAATAGTTGACCTTCCACCCTATAATAATTGTTGCAAGAAACACCTTGGATCATGCCTAAAGGGAATGCGAGCTTGTTACAGGTGTGAATGAAAAGGTCACCAATCGTGTGATTGTAAGGGGATGAAATAAACAACCAATGTTCAATAATATAGATGTAAATATATGGTACATTATTCACCTGAACATTCTAAGAATCATGGAAACATTCCCTTAAGAGGGACAAGGCAGTAAGGCCAAGATTATGTGGTCACAAATGTGGAAGTTCAAGTTCTTGATGATGTGGTTGCATGTACTTCATTTATTTCCTCGAACTTAACAAATTCAATATTTGATTATGGATAATCACATTCTTTCATATCTTCCCAGTTTTCCATGAAAATTATACATATTTAATTTAATTTAATAAATGAGTTGGCAGTAAAAACTCTTAGGGGATCTATCATTGAAACAAAGATGTGTCGATCATTCCCCCTCATGACATCTAAATCTGATGTAGTTTCTAACCTCATATTCACTCCCATTATTTACTTTGATAAAATATTTTTTATGAGGTAGATTTCACATTTTGATGTGACGATATCTTGCAAGAATTTGGAAGTTATGATTTTTGAGAATGGTGTTGAATCCCTTATCTTCAGAGAAGAAACCTCAGTAGGTGACTCTTATCTAGATCCACCCCCAGTAGCTCTACTGAATTCAATTATCGGGGAATAAGTGAATAAAATAACTATAGGTGAAGAAAGGAATGTTCAAATAGAATATGTACATATTGTTAAATAATATTATGATGTGTTTCTAGAGGATTTTCTTGGATATCCACTAGTGCAGGAAATCGAATTTCTCATTAATTTAATTCGTACTTCAAGGCCTATATCAAAGACTCTTTATGGAATGGCCACTATGGAATTAGTAGAATTGAAGAAAAAATTGGAATTGAGTGATGAAGGGTTTAATCACCCCAGTGTTTCCCCATGGGGATATTCTATTATTTTCATCAAGAAGAAAAATTGATCTACGATTTTGTGCATTGACTCTAGGGAGATCAAAGCTATAACAGTAAATAACATGAATCCCCTCTCGAGAATTGATGATTTATTTGATAAAATTCATGGAACCAAATATTTTGTGAAGTTTGACATTAGATCTAGATATAATCAGTTACGAGTAAGGATATACGATATTCAAAAGACCGCATTGCGAACCAGGTATGGGCATTAGGACTTTTACAATAATTCCTTTTCAACAAACTAATTCACCCCATGTCTTCATGGATCAAATGAATAGGGTTTTCAAAAAATATCTTGATGTTTTATTTTTTCTGGTATTTATTGATGATATCTTGGTATACTCCAAAAGCTACAATGATCCTAAAAAGCACTTATACACTATTCTTAAGATTCTAAGAAGGAATGAATTATATGGGAAGTTTAGCATGTTTGAATTTTGGATTCAATCATTTTCTTTTCTGGACCGCATTGTCTGTAAGGATGGGATATTTGTTGATCCTATGAAGAAAAAAGTAGTTCAATAATGGACTGATCCAATAAAAATAACGGAGGTACATAGTTTTATTGGTTTAGCAGGTTATTATCAGTGTTTCATTCAAAAATACGCTCGATTAGACAACATAATGACAATGTGTACCCGTAAAGAGGTTAAGTTCATATGGAAAAAATAATGTGAGGAATATTTTGATGAATTGAAGAGGAGATTAGTAAATTTGCTGATCCCAACTCTACCATCGATGAATGATGGGTTTGTGATTTGTAGTGATGCATCAATGAAATTAATTGGTTGTGTCCTTATGTAGAATGATAGAGTTGTTGACTATTCCTCAAGGCAGTTAAAAATTCATTAAAATTACTATTCTACTCATGATCATAAGTTAGTTATTGTGATCTTTACTCTAAAATATGGAGACACGATCTCTTTCTTGAACTATGTGAGATATATACATCACAAGAGTATGAAGTATATCTTCCCACAGAATGAACTCAACATGAGGCAAAGGCGATGTCTCGAACTACTCAGGGATTATTATTGTTCCATACAATACCACCTAGGAAATGAAAACAAGGTAGCTAATTAATTGATTAGAAATGATCAAGGAGTTCTCAACAAAATGAGTATGGAAAAGGATCCTTTGAACATGGATATAGTGAGTATGGATATGGTAAATATCAAAGAATGTGAAATATCACTAGTTTTTAAAATAGTTTCTCAATAGTCTTAATTGGATGGAATTAAAGCTTCATTGTTTGATGAAAATAATATTCAAAAGAAAATTAATGTTGTTAAAGATGGGAAGTTGGCAAACTTCATGTGTGATGATGGAATTCTGAAATTTTGGAAGAGGTTATGTGTTCCCTCTCTACTCAAGCTGAAAAAAGAGTTATTAGATGATTCTCATAGCTCGAATATATCTATACACCTTGGTAGCACTAAAATGTATATAGATTTGAAGAGATATATCTTGTGGAATCACATGACGCGAGAAATTGATGATTATGTATCAAGATGTTTAGTTTGTCCACAAGTGAAAGTCGAACAACAATATCCTAGAGGATTCATGAAACTTATACATATTCCTGCATGGAAATAGGATAAAATCACTATGGATTTTGTCACAGTATTACCCAAAACCCCAAGAAAGAATGATGTGATATGGGTAATTATTGATCAACATATAAAATCTGCACATTTCCTCGCTATAAGAGAGGATTTTCCACTGGAGCGCCGAAAAATAATCTTTATCAACGATGTTTTGAGAATTAATGGAGCACCTATATGAATTGTGTTTGACCATGATCTATGATTTACAATGAAATTCTAGAAATGTCATAAGAAATCCCTAGATACTGATATTCTATTGGGTACTTCTTATCATCCTCAAACTGATGGGTAATTTGAAAGGACGACCCAAACACTAGAATACAAGTTGCTATCATGACAATTCAACATTCAACGTATGTGGGATCAATATTCACCCTTAGTGGAGTTTTACTATAATAATAGAATCCATTCTAGTATTCAAATGGCACCATATGAACCATTGTGTGGAAAGAGATGTCATACAACAACATGTTGGGATGACGTTGGTGAAAGAAATCTAGTGGGCCAAGAGCGTGTTGAGGAAACAAAATTGAAGTTAAAGACTGTTCATGGATAGATCAAATCATCTCAACTTAGGAAAAATCTATATGGATAATCGAAGGAATGATTTAGAATTTCAAGTGTGAGATAACCTTTTCTTGAAATTATCTCCATGGAATGGCGTTGTATGATTGGGAAGAAAAATAAATTGAGCCCTAGGTATAATGGACCTCCTGAAAACTTGGAGTGAATTGGATCTCTTGCATATTCATTTTCTATTCCTCCAAGTGTGTCAAAAGTACACAATGTGTTCGATGTCTCATTGCTGAGAAATTACATGCTAGGCCCAACAAATGACCTCATATTTGAAGGTATATAATTGGAACATGACCTATATTTTTGTGAAGAGATTATTTATATACTGGAAGATAAAAAACTTGTGTTGAGGAATCAGATGACCTGAATGGAAAAGATAAGTTTGAAAAATAATAAAATCCAAGAGGAAACATGGGAACCTGGGGAGCTTATGATGAAGAACTACCCAAATCTTTTTGTGGGGAAACATTTTTGTAATTTCAACGATGAGATTTTTGTAAGTAGGGGTTAATGTAACTCCCCACTATTTTGTAAATAAATTTAATATTGAAATCACGAATCATTAATTCTCTACAAAACAACACTTTGTTATAACCTATTTAGTAAAAAAAAATTCCACTTTTGTGATTTGGATTTCAAAAAACTGACATACATGGTTGTGTTTAGTAAGATATTTAGAGTCTGATAAGCCAAACATAATTTTTGGTGAATAGTAACATACCATTATGAATATTAATATTAATATTAATATTCCCCTTATTAATTGTAAATTTTATTATTATTTTATTATCTTATGTTTATAAGATAATAAGATCTTGATTGAAATTTTAAAGTGATACAAAATAAATTATAGTTTTAAAAATATTATTTTTCTATTAAATTAATTTTTTATTTATAATTAAATTAATCATATTTTATAAATTATGTTCAAAAAATGGAATTCATTTTTTAAATGTACAGGTTGAAAAACAGTAAGGGTGAATTTTTTGGTTTTTTCTGAAATACTCATGTTTTTTATGAATATTAAAATATGTTAATTTACGGTATATATACATTACCAGTTAAATTCACTATTGCTAACATCTTGGATTATATAATTAAACTTGGTATGAACTCAAATAAAATTATTACTATTATGGGTCACAAGAATCATCACAATTGGTTTTCTTGAGGGAAATAATAAAATAATGAATTAGATTTTCACAAATCACCCCACTCCTCCACTATAAACCCCCCTCACTCCCTCTTCTATTAAATCCTCCCCAAACTTATTACTTGTCTAAATTCCCATAAAATATCCTCCCAAGATCCTCCCCCATGTCTATAAACATTTATTCACCTTAAATGGTTAAAACTTTTCCCCTAAAGAGGCTCTCAAAGAAGATTACTTCAATAGGTAAATTCCTCTTTTAATTTATTTTATTTCAAGTTCCATTCTTTTCATTTTATTTCCTCACATAATTTTTTATAAATTTTGTGATTACTCTATTAAGTTACATGTACAATAATGTTGTTATGAAAAAGGATTAATTCTTCATCATCTCTCCTTTCCCCTTCTTTTATACTAGAAATGAAAACACCATCTGAGAGGTGTTAATTTATAAAAATCAAGGACTACGAGTTTTCAATTTTTATTAACATATTCAATTATGGCCATGAAACCATTTTGATGTTTTAAAAAGAAAATAATATATGTATTATAACTTAATTAAGGTTCTTGAGTCCTCTTATTTTCATTATATTAATTTATAAATCAAAATATGTTTGTTGTGATCAAGAACCGCCAATTAACACAAACAATTGTCATTAAAGTTTTATATAATGATTTTCTTCACTTCAAATAACCAAACTAATTTTATGATTATGAAATATTCGAGATTTTCATTAATAACATAAAATTTTTATTCTAGGAAACTATGCTAATTAATCATGTTTATCCATACATGAATATAAGTAAACCGATCATGAAAACCAAGGAAGCAAAAACTCCCAAGAAATGAAAATTGAATGTTTAAACCCATCAAAAAGCTGTGAATGAATTTAACAAGGTTATAATAAATCAATTAAATGTATTGGATGTTATGTAATAATTAATTTATGAACAAAAATTTTATTATTCAGTTCATTAAGATCAAGTGAGGAACACCTTCGGACTTAAGTACGAGTTTTCTACCTGAACTTTAATTTTCATTCAGGTTACTCTAACTATCTACTGACCACAGTTAAATTATTATTTAATCATATTTAATACTCATATATACTACAATAATTTTTTATATATATGTACCAACCAGAATCCTACTTTAATTTATGGGGATTTGAATGTCTTAAAATAATCATGCAAAAATTCGTCCTGAAATGCATGTCTGATTCAATGGAATTTCTCACATTCTTACCTATTTTCAAGGGAACTCTATAATCTATTTTTAAAAACCATAGTATTTATAAAATAAATCATTTTATTATGAATATAATTTATTACTTCACATCTAGTTTTATAAAAATATTTTTCCAAAAAAAACTCCTCTTTTTAAAGGAAAAGAGTATTTTTATCATGAATACTCGATGATTTTATAAGAGTATATTCATCTATTTGAACACATATTTTTATTATTATATATTTTTAAGATTAATATTTTATGATATCATCTACCATATCTAATTGAATGGTTAATTATTATCATTACTATTTATTTTTTATCTCAAACACTTTCACTAATTTACTCTGAATGGATATTGTTTATGATTAATGATCGAGGAATGTTATTTAAATTTTATATATTAGTTTAAATATGAATGTATATGTTTTTTATGTTTATATGTATTCATATAAATAATTCATTGGCATTAGTAAGTGTTATGTGGATCCCTCCATAGACCCTCGGTGCATCAGTAGGTCACATGAGACAAACTATTGTTTTTGAACAAAGCTTTGACAAAATAGTTATTTATGGTCTTGGAACAAGGCCTTGATGGTATGGGTATGATGTCTCAAATTATGAATTACCTCATTTTAGAACTAGTATTTAATAGTTCATCTGGTTATTCGACTAGTATAAAACCCATGATTGTGTTTTATTAAGGATTAATTTATTCAGCTCTTATTCCTTCCATAATGTGTTCAAGTTTATTTTTAAGGGAATGTGTTTTTAGTTATTCACCATGACGAATGTTAATGTTTATAATATCTTCCACTGTATTTCCTACGATTACCGAGCATTTGATCTCACCCCTTTATTATGTTTCATTTACTCAGGATGAGAATGAGTTTAGTATGAATGACCAGCATGGATAAAATTAGAGTTGTGGATGTTCCCAATAAACCATATATGTTTTATTTAATTTCAAGTCGTAATGTTGAACTTATGTATGTATCTTTTTTCCAAATCTACTAAACTACTCCATCCTTAAGCATTCATATTCCTTGTTTATATTCTAATGTAATAAAATAAGGTATTGGATCCAAGAAACATGGGTTAAGTCCTTACATGTTTTACTCAGTGGTGTCAATAGTGAATCCATATAACTCAACTATTTTGATGAAAACTGAAATCAGATAAAGAATGATCATGAAACCGGGTAATAAATCCCTAAAACATCATTAGATCTCGGATTCTATAAAAAATGTTACCAAAAAACATCATATTTGACATCCAAAATCTTAGATCTGCCCATAATGGGGGTATATATGTGAAACTAATAGGATAGAAGATGTAGATCTAAGTAGATCTAAGAGAATGTGAAAAGAACGGTGAAGAACAATGGAATACCTCCAGAAATTTGCTTCTAATCACCAATAAATTTATGTACATCATTTCCAATTCTATTGGTAGAGGATCTACAACGTTCAAGAGAGACCAATCCCAAGTAATTGACATTTTGGGTAAAAAAATGAATCATATAGATTCAAAAATGTGTGAGATCCTATTTTTTAGGATCTCACATTAACCCTATTCATAATTTTGTTGCATGGTTAGACAAACTGTGTGCTAAATGTTCATTATCTAAAACTTGGGAAAACCCTTCCATGAACTCCTCACATGAACCCCTAAACCATAAACCCAATGTACCGAATCTGTTGTCCAACATCTTCAACTCTAAATGGTTTCTCCTAGAATTCTGCACTGTTTAGACAAACCTTGCATTGCCCATGCACTTCCCTGTTAGCCCCAAAACTCCCTGAAAGATCCCCAAACTCTCCCAACATTTACTTTATACTTAATAAACATGAAAATAATAAATATAGGGTTACAGACTAGAAACTAGGGATTATACAATATTTATGACATAATTATTATTTTCAAATGATATAATATTATTTACCTTCTTACCCTTTCTGTCCACTAGAAATTGATAATGCCGCTCATGTGTTAATGTGAAATACCACCTTCATAGTGTGATGTGATTAATTTATCATTACCTCCACACATGAATGAACATAAGGATTTAAATAAAAAATAAATATTACTCCAATAACATGTTAATTATTCAATAAAAGAAAAATACTATCTTCATTATTCCTTTTCCACCCTATAGAAAAATGAAAATATTGTTCATGTGTCCGTATAGATTACCATATACATAAAATAATGTTGGTCATTTTTCATAATCAACTTACATGGTCAGTTTAAAAAGTTAATATAATTTATAAATAAGATAATTATGAAAATTTTACAATTCTATAGTTGTTGTACAATAAAACCTTTAACAATGGTTAATATAACAACGTTATTTTGAGGTTATAAGCTGATCGAACAAAAAACATCCAATCTTAACAGAACCATTTTAGTAACTAAAATACAATGTAACAAATTAAAATAAATTGAATAAATATTATGTAATGATCATGAAAATGTTTTTAAGTAATTATAAAACTAATATTATTTCATTATTCATGAGTTACAAAACAAATAAAGCTAGATGAGACATAAGGTAAGTGATTTTACTTAAAAGAAATACACTAAACGTTTTAAACTATTTATCCTCCATTTTTATGTTATTATAAATTTAAGTTTAAAGTTCTTATTTATTATTCATATTTTGATAAATATATTTCTAGACTATAATTTTATTTCATTATAAATCATTAAAAATAAATCTTTTCAATTTTTTATATATTTTTTATTGTCAACTTTTTTTACAACACTAAAACTATATTTTATTTTTAATTTATATAGCTTAGATAAATTTTCCTACTATCATAAACATTAACTTTATCCAATATTCCTTTTGTTTTTCTCATGGTTATTTTCAATGAAAATAATTTTATCAATATTTAAGGAATATTGTGTTTTAAAAAGGTTTTATAAGGAAATAGAATATTTTTCTCCTAATTTTGATACAAGTGAATGTGTTTTTATAATGAGTTTAAATAATTTTTTCATGTATTTTATGACAAAAAAGTCATTTAGTAAAAAAAATATTTCTCATTATTTGGTAATTTATCATTATATACATAACTGGTTAGCTCGATATATCTCACTATTATGGCTGAACCCAATATATCTCACCATCGCATTGAGTAATGAATTATCCTCGATATAGAAATAATGATTGAGATAACTTAGTACCTTACTCCTAAAAAATAACTAGGTTTTAGTTAGTAAAACATGGGTTAAATACAATTTAACATGGGTTATGAATATGACTCTTCAAGATGCCTATATTAATATTACATAAAAATTGTATTTGTGGAAATATATTTCTCTTCATAAGGGAAAAAAATTAATATTGAATGGTTTGTTTTTTAATAGAATATTTTAATTAGTTCTATAATGCCATGGTATACCCTCATGATCTCGCCTATGGTTTAAAATTGGTTTCAAATTATTTTTTATATAAACGTTTGGTTTTCACTTGTAGAAATGTTCTATTTATGTGGTGGGAAATTTATTGTGGAAAAAATATTTTTATGGATATAAATTCTTCTCACTAGGCTAATAGGATTATATAATTTTCATATCCATTACTAATCACTTTTTTTCTTATCCCATCTTATAAAATGTTTTCCATGAAATCCAATGATTATTATAATGTTTAGTGAGATAAAAAATTCAACTATGGCGACTCTTCATAATCAATGATAAAGTGTGTTAAATGAAATAGAGGTGTAAAATTAATGCCCCATTTTTGTGAAAAAATGTACACTAGGTAAAAGTATCCACTTTTTTATTCAATGTTATTTATTAATTCACTAAAAGTATTAAATTAAAAGAACTAATGTGTGTAAAAAACTTTAAATATCTGATATTAAACTATTATTTTTGGGTTGTTAATACCAAATAATATTATAGTTGGAATCAAAAAATGGATTAGATTACATAATATTTAAGGAAAATTTTAATGGAACCTTTAAATAGATTCTAATTTATGGTAATATTAAGTTGAGAAATATTTGTTTATATTTCCCTTTTTATTCATATAATCCACACCCCTTTAGAATAGTTTTCCATAGAGAAAACAATGTTGTTGAAGTATAATAGTAATGGGAGGATAAAAAACTTATGAATCATATACCTAAAATTGATGGAATAGAGTGTATTATTGAAGATTTCAATTAGCTAAAATAAGAAAGTATTGGTGTCCCAATAAAATATAGTGTATAATTTATTTATAGGGAAACATGTTTATAATAAATAACATCATGAAATAAGACCCTTTGATATTTAGAAAGTCATAAAAACTGTTGAAATAAGAATTGTGGATAAATTAACTAGAGAGGTTTTTTGATGATTTAGGATGTAAATAAATTAAAATGAAACTCTTAATTTTTTTATTTTTTAAGTTGAATCTTATCGATTTTGGTATCGAACTAAAAAGTAATGATGCAAAATATGAGATTAATTCCATGAAGTAGAAAGAGATAAAATATATTTTTCATGTTATGTATTTTATTAATTTTTTGTTTCATATAATAGAATGTCAATTTTTGGATTTGATGATATATTTAACACACTCAGTGGATATTTATGAAGAAAATTTTACCAGACTATTCATGTATGCACTATATTTCATTATGTAACATAATAGTAACTTTGATAGGTTATTTATAGGTCTAAAATCATATTTATAAGGGGTTTCACCCTCTCATGAATTTAAATGTTATAAGAAAGTTATTAGTTGTACTTAAAATTTTTATATAGATTTTTTTGATACTTATATACTTGGAGAAAATAAGAGTAATAAGTAGTTATGGTGTAATGAAATGTAAAAGTATTCCACCAAGAAATTTTTAGCTAAGCCCCAAAATTGATCTAAATGTGGTATAATACATTTTAAATAATATTCAGTATGACCAAGAAAGTGTTACCGATGTGTTATGATTAGTCGTTTCACTCACGACTGTATAGAAATGATTTCCAATAAAACTTGTATTTGTAAAATAGTTAGTCCTCATGTGATGAATTCATTTAGATGTAGTGATTTTGTTAATTATGGTAATGTATGCCCGAAGTTTGTTACTCAGTGTGGGAATAATCATTAAATGAATGAGAAATACATGAAAATGTATTTTTTCTACTACTAATATATATTATGAACCATAATATGAAGTGTTTTTCGGTATATTACTTGTTTATTCATAATATTCTAGAACATTTTTTGATTCTTGATCAACAAATTATTCTATTTCTATGAAATTTTCATGTAAAATTGAAGTAATATCTCAAGAAATTTTTTTATGACTTATGGTGAAAACACTAAGGGGTAAAATAATGGTAAAAAATATATAGATATTATTTTTATAATATTTGGAATGTTTATTTCCATAAAAACCATGTTTTCTTGACCATTATAGAGTTTGATGTCATTCTAGGTATGTATTGTTTATTATTTTATCATACTAAGATATTTTGTAGAGATAAATAAGACATTTATTTTTTAGAGTTGAATTTTATTCATATATAAGAATGATTACATAAATTTGATTACATATGAAGAAGTTGATAAATTGATTGAACAGAGATGTGAATTTCATCTTTCACATATTATTGAAAAATAATGTAACTATTCAAAATATAGATGTTTTAGTAGAAAATGAATATATAGTTGTATTTCCTAATTATATTCAAGATGTTACTCTAGAATGGGTGGTTGAATTTACTTTTTAATTCAGTCTATATTCTAATACAATTCAAAACCCCATTATCCTATAGTAGTATTTGATTTGTTAGAATTTAAAAGTCAGTTACATGGTTTTGTTGATAATGTTTTAATCCGCCGTATCACTAATTCTTAGGGTTCTCATATTCTTTTTTTAATATGGATTGTTTCATCTTAATTTTAATTTTTCAATGACAATTCAATATAAATACTCTTATGAAAAATTATTTATTGCATCATATTTATGATTTGTTTGATAAAAAATAGAGAGCTCAGTATTTTTTGGAAATTTTATCTCTAGTTTGGTTATCACCAGTTGAAGGTGAAAGAGGAATAAATTTCACATAATTATTTTCCTAGTAGATATGGTAATTATAATTTTTTTCCTTTTAGGTTAACAAATCCAGGAGTTGTATTTTGGGTTCTAATGAATATAGTATTCCTTGAGGATTTGGTTAAATTATTTGTTGAATTTTTCGATGATTTTATGGTATATGCTAAAATTTTCAAAGATCATGAAAAATATATAAGGATTAATCTTTGGAATTTAAATGAAATTATGTTTTATGGAAAATTTAGTAAATGTGAATTTCTATTACAAAAAATTTAATTCCTTGGGAATATTGATTATCAAGATGGCATAAATATTGTTCATACTAAATGTAATGTTGTGGAAGAGTATAAATATCCTATAAATGTCACTAATATTTGTTATATTCTTATATTCATGATTTATAGTAAATAGTTTCTTGAAATTTATTTTTGGTTACTTAGCCTACAGACTATGTCATCCTAAAAAGGTGTAAAATTCATCAGAAAAAGTAATGATATGAATGTTCCCTGACATTGAAAAAACATTTAGTTAATGATATAGTGTTATACTTTCCATAATGATGTTGTGAGTATATTATTTATTAAGATTTATATTTTAAGGTAGTTGGTTGCATAAAAATTTAAAATGGTTGTCTAATTGCGTACTGTTTATCTAAATTAAAACTCCATGAAAAGAATTACCATACGAATGATCTCATGCTTAAAGAATCTCTTTTTTTCAATAAAAATTTTATGGAATATTTTATATTGGGTAGCATTTGAAATATATAATTAAAATAAAAAGTTAGATTATATATTAACTCAAATAGAATTTCAATTATTTGCGACGAGTAATTTTCTATGGGTAAATGCCCCATCAAAAATAGTCATCAGAAATGAACAACTTGTGACAGAAATATCTTTCCATCGCAAATAGAAATTATATGCAATGGAATATTTAAATCATCACAAAAAGATTTTATGGTACTTCTAGCCACTCAACTTGAAACGTATTGGCGGTCATAATTTGAGACATATTTCTACTTCAATCATAAATTCCCATCAACTCATGAGTATTTATGATGGAGTTAATATTGTCATAATAAATCTATCAACTTAATAGTCCCCTTATTATTCGTATCGTCTTCTTATCCTTCCCCCAAACCACCATGAAACACAACACCCAACCACCCCACTATGGTCCACTCCAACACACATTTTTGAAATCAATTTTTTAGTTACGGGTATGATTCTCCTTAGTATGGATTCATCTTGTCCATGTTTTCATTATTTTTGGGTTTTATCCATTTTATTACATGATTTTCTTTTTAAAAATATGTGTTGAGCGTTTTATTTGATTTTCATGCTTTCTATTATATTTAGGGTTTCTTCAAATTTTTTGTTCCCTATTTGAAATTTTACTAGTGTGTTTATATATATATATATATATATCTTAATATTTTCTCTATTTGATATATGTCTGTGTGTGTAAACCCGAGTTTTAGCAATTTACCTGATACGATATTTGGTTCACCCTATTTATTATTCCTAATTTAATTTTTGTGTCGGTATATTTGTGTATATATATATTATTATAAATTGCTATAATTTTGAAAATAAAATAGGCCATCAATTTTCAATTCATGGGAAATAAAAAATATGATTATAAATTGGACATAGTTGACACAAATTGGTTATTTTTTATGACTTGAAGATCACAAATTCTATGATTTAAATCTTTTTTCGATTTATAATATATTTTTTTACATTATATTAAATTATAATAATCTTTATTAATTTGTAATAAATATGCTAATTTACACTAATTAATGGTCAATTTAATCTAATTTATACGATCATGTAAAAAAATTTATAAATTAACGAAAAATTACATTAAGAAGCTCAAATCCCAAATATTTATAAATTTTATTACTTTTATAATTTTGAATTGTTTGTAATTATTTGTAATTTTTTAATTTTTTTTATTTATTTCTAATTATTTTAAATTATTGTTACATTTTTAATTATTTTTAATTATTTTTCTATTATTTGTATGTTTTTTAAATGTAATTTTTTTTAATTATTTTTCATTTTATTAATTTTTTTATTTTTTATAATATTATTAAATTTGTAAATATATATAAATATTTAAGCAGTTATTTATTTAATTTTTAATTAATTTCAATTATTTTAAACTACTTTAAAATATTCTTAATTATTTTAATTTTCAATATTTGATTTTTTAATAAAAAATATAAGTATTTACGATAGATCAACTACCTGTCTCAAATTCTATTAATTATGATAGTCCTTTACAATTGAGATTTTTTATACAAACCAAAAAACATTTGTAATAGACGCTTTACCCATCAAAATTGTTTTTTATATGTGAAGGTGTGTTGCAAATACCTTCATTAGCGATGCTGTTTTTTTTCAATAGCACATTTACGATGGACCCCTGTCAAAAAATACCTTTTTCGACAGATGTCGATCACAAATGTGTCTTTATAAATTCCATCATATCTAGAAGTTATCATATTTGTGGGTGTCTCAAGATACATGAGGATTATCTGGACCGAATCAATCTATATCTTAGCTGCCTGGGGGGCTCCCTCCCTAGTGTAAATGGGCAGATGCTACAGCTGGAACTCTCTCATCCACTCAGGCATCAAAAGTATTTTACTAAAAGTCTCCCTTTCTGTGTATCTCATGACCCAAAGGAAGCTGTCAGGTTTCTGAACCTCCATATTATCCTCATGAGCTATATGAAGCTCTGGTTGAGCTACACTATGAGCATGCTGATTTCCACTATCATGACAATCAAATCAATGACAAAGAGGATTCAATTTATCTACAATAAAAACACACTACTTTGAATATTTTATATAATAAACAAGGTATACCTCAACATGTAAAAAAACAGAGAAGCACTATTCCCCATCTCTCTAAAAATGTCTTAAAGGTGCTTCTTGATGACATATCATATCATATCATATCATTTCATTTCATTAATAAGATATAACAGATATATAATATCATAATTCATATAGGATGGTATATAACACCTGTAATAAATATGTCCCTATCATGGACAATGAATTTCAACATATATCCCTATGTTCATATAATCATGCATGATTACTCATCTCATGTCATACCAAGAAACAAGTATAAATATTAAGAAACAATACCATCAAAAAACTTGAGAATTATCCAATGTGTAATAACATCAATAGTAATAAGAGAGAAACATAAAAAACAATCCCATCCTTGGGGTTTCAAATTTTCTCCCACACATGGGTTAGCTACTCCCATGCACAAGTTTATTACCATATCCCAACACATCCTAGTCTCCTTTTTTTACTTTAAAAAAATAATAAAAAATCTAAAACATTATTCTTTTTTAACACATTATAACATCCCACGATCTAAAACTCTCTCACATGGCTGAAATGGGTTGGTTACGTGGCCTCATGTACACCACTCTGTATGCCAGAGGTTGATGACTAACTGTGGGGTGTGATATGTATAGTGGGAAGGCAATACCTCATGTAATGGAGTTACTTAGGAGTGGAAATAATCAATAAAAATAAACATAATTAGAGTAAATGATGAAGTGGAAACAATACATCATACAACTGATAAATAAAACAGAGATCCAAATGATCCAATAATAATAAACCATGTAATGTTAGAGTTAAATGTATCTAAATGTTAAACTAAAAACATCAAAAATAATGAATCAGTAGAAACAATTTAATCACAAAATTTTCAAGTACTAAACCCTATATCAGTCTCATCTAAAAAATCAAACCCATCCAGCAAGAAACCAAATCAGTAATGAGGTCCCTTTCCCATTGTCCAAACCTGCATCCATGAAATATGATTGGGTAACAAATGGTGGTCCTAGTAAGGTGTTATTAAAAAATGTATGTCGACACCACTATGTCTAAATATAACCATTCTAATAATAATTTTATTCAATAATGTAATAAAGAGATGTGTTAATAAATCAATTAATATAATATAACAATCAACCTACATTGTCACTATACCAGAATGTTTCTGAGCATGTATCACAGTCGTGAAACCCTAAAAAATAAATATAACCCAAGGAAATTACAAAAATATAGGTTGAGCCTCGTATATTAGAATTTCAGCTTGGGACTGGGAAAATCCAAATTAATATAAGCATTATAACATGGGACTATGTAGAGCTCACTCTATATTATCATTACAACATGGGATTGGGTTGACCCAACTCAATATAAGCATTACTTCATGGGAATAGGAAGATCACAATAAATATATGTATTACAACATGGGACTAGGTAGGGACTACTCAATATAAGATTTAAACCATGGGATTGGGAAGATACTGCTTCATATAGTAACTACAAAAAAAATCAAAACCCTTTTCATTGGAACATGGATATCACAATATCACCTAATATGGATCACTGATTAATTTAGAAAATTACCATTTATAATTCAATTAAACTTATATTCATATATCAATTTTTATAGAGTTATATTAGTTAACCCAAAATATTTTACCAGAGTGATTGTATTTAAAGGGACCACCTAAGCCTCATTTCATTCTAAAAAAACATTAATCCATTATCAAATTCATTTTAATCATGATCTCTCTCTCTCTAAGGGTATCCACAAGCTAGGTTTCATCAACGTATGAGGACAAGTGATCCAACCAATATTTAATTTCATTATTTTCCATCAATCAATGAATAAATTAATTAAAGTACAAGTTATTTGTGAAAACTATAATATTACATATACATTGGATTTAAACATACCATAGAGTTTGGTTCATACTCCCTACCTTTAATAGAGTAATATATCAACACCAAAAATGGGTAATGCCCATAGAAACATTGGTTTTGGAGATCAACAATGGAATCCAAGATCAAAAGGAAACAAGATTAATTCCATTTTATAGTGGAGATTAATGAAATCTAATACTACAATGGGAGAATAATTAAAAGGGAGGAAAACCATATCAATTTGACATACTAGGGATCGAACACAAAACCACGACATCTAGAGGTGATGATATTACCTCATAATCACCAAGAAATTCATAGGGATTTAAAGGAGATGATTCAAAGAATCATTGAATGATAAATAGAAATACAACACAACATTAAACCAATGATCATTATAATTACATGACATGTAATCCATTCACACATAATATATTTATTTCTATAGGAATTCATCAAAAACCATGTTTCCTTAGTTTAATATTTATCACTTATTTAATTTTAAATGATGTGAATGGTTTATACGATGTGTACCCACATACCTTCATGCAACAGTTCATTACATGTTTCTAGTGTTAATTAAACATTGTGTAAATTGTTTGTAGACCATTTTCAACCCAAACTCTACATAAAGACCAAACCACCTCAAGATACTTATAAACATTTGGAAACATTCATAAAACAATTTAATATGATTAGATATTGACTAAATTAAATTAAATAAACACACATCCCTAAAATTTTGGGCATTTTGTTTCCTTAAAGGCTCTATGCATCCGAACAAGACTCAATCACCAAAGATCTAATGAAAAAATTAAAGGAGGACATACTGAAAAAAAGATAGTATCTTGCACCCCTGATATGAATTTATTATTTTATCAAGAACCTTATTAATACCCCATATCATATAACATTCATTTATGCACTTAATCTATCCATGACTCTATATAAACCCCCCATCGAGTCCTTGATGATCCCTTAGAATATTGAGTTTGTAGTGGCTACTCCAAAAGTATATCATGCATAGGTTTTAATGAAAAATTACTAACATACAACCATAACCAACTATAGAATAAATGATGTTACAATCAAATAGAGCTATATACACCCCCTCTATATCTCATGTAATCTCAACAACATCGACACTCAGCAGTTCTTAGTGGAAATCCGATTTGGGATCAAACTCAACTGGGCCTTTATTACATACAAGATAGGGTATACATAAACTGATTTAGCCTAATTAAATTCGAAAATTTTGTGTCCACATATACGAAAAAATCCAATAGGTAAGATCCATATTAATTCATAGTTTAGTGTTTTGGTATCCAATTCCGAATTCATGGTTTTCTCAAAAGACACCACTTCTTATCCATTATTGCGATGGTTATTGATTCACCTGTATGTAGCCATCCCATCATCATATAAATAGAACCTAAATTATATAGTAGATATTTAAGTTGGGGTGATCTATGGTTATTTTTCCTCCTTTGAATCATGTGAAAAAATTACCATAATGTTGGTTATTTTAAAAGGCATTGAAAAAATACCTAGCTTGAATTAAATCAAGTGTTTCAATACTACTAATGAATTATTATCCACCTTAGTGGATCCATTATATGACTTTAAGAGTATTTGTATATAACCTATATGTTATCTAGAAAAGATAACTGTGGACCTCATGAACTATTTCATAGTGCTAATGATTAAAGAGTGTGGTCATATCACCTACCATTTCAATTAAGGATATGTATGTCAGTTATTGGGGAAGCCCTATCTAATTATATGTCGAGTAGTTCATTCAATAATTATCAATTGGGGCCTCATTTTCATATGAAAATGTAGGATTGATAAAATGAAAATAATTAAATACACAATGTTTGACAAGGTAGGCTAGCAGAACTTGTAAAACCTTGTGGGGGATTGGAGATATGACCCCGATTTATGTGATCTTAATAGAACATGATATTCTATATTATGATTCCAAAGACTCATATAATTCACAATAAGATGACATATCTTCACATCTACCTTTTTCTTATGATTCGCCTCCTCCCTTCACCCCTCATTGTTATTGTGTGAATGATTCAGATAAATGACATTATAACTTGGAAGAAAAAGTTTCCATTATATTTAATGAGATGGTTGAAGTAAACCTTAATACAAAGAAAGAATCAAGGATAAAATTGATCAGTATAGTTATGACACGCTTTGAAAAGGATAATTATTTGGTTTTCTTAAAGTATAATAGTGAACATTTTTCATGGAACTAAAAGGTGAAACCATGGATTATTCCCAAGGTCACTTTCTATGGTATTAGCATTCTAGATAGAGAATATGGGTTTAATTAGGTGCATAAGAAAATGTATCCCACCAAAATTTCAATGTATGATACTAAATATTTTACAATAAATAATTTTATCTTCATTAATGGATTTGAGTCCCAATGTGCGGATTTTTTTTCATATTAATGAATAAGAATTAGAATATAAGAGTTCATATTAATTTCATAGACCTAAACTAAAACTACCTTAATAATGGCCTCTATATACAAGTTACAGTTTTTCTAATCTATGAAACTACTTGATCTCATTACCTATTCTTCATATATGGATACTCAATATATAATTAAATATTTATGGCCACATAATATGAATAGGACATCATATTTAGGGAACCCTAGAGAAGGTATTACTACACGGTGATTCATTATTGTTTGATAGAATCTAGAGTAACCTAAAAATATTATAAGCATCATATCATTAATACCTAGAATTGATTAATTATATATTGATATATGGATGTTTTTGTTTTTAAATATCACCAATTTAGATGTATCAAGATAAACTAAGAATAAATAAATTATAAATTTGAAATTCTTCACCCATATAATTCTTCTAAGTTGAAAGGCTTTGACAGCCCATGGGAAATCATTAATTCCCTTTATCTATAACCAATTTATAAATTTAAAAATCTTATAATAGTAATATTAATTATTTAAAAATTAGTAAACAATAAGTTTAGGTATACCCCTTGAGATGTTGGGATTATATTCTTTTACTTTATGAGAATAAAAAGGTAAAACTGGATTGGTTTGAGAAAGTGGAAAGAAGAAATTTTTAATTGATTTTAAGAGAGAGAGAACAATAAAGGTATTGAAGAAATATTTTTTAAAATCATTTTTGAAATAGTTTCTATGGTTTTTCTTTATTTTATGGATAACGTTAAACTAGATTTAGAAATTTATTTAAATGATAATGTTTGGTGACATATTTGGCATATGGAGGATCCAATGGTAATGGCATCCCCTCCTTCATTGAAAATAACTTGTTTCCCTAATTCTAATAATTTAGGTTCTTAATGAACTAAGTTTATCCTAGTACTATATTTCATCCTAAATATCCTATATTAAACAATGATCAAGGTAGATTATAAAGAATCTAGTTTTGTAATCAAAATTTTTACATTCTAAATGTTTTCCCAATGATAAGGGGAAAATAAAAAGAAATAGATTATAATTTAGATTATGAAATTGAAGAAACACAAAAAAAATAATATAAAAAAATACAATCTATAATCACCTTATCCATTTCCAAAATTTTCCTATCAAATGGTTGGTATTACCCCTTATTCTAGTAATAAATGAGTATGTTGGAAGGGAGAACGATATAGAAATCTGTAAAGAAATAAAAGAGAAGAATAATGGACGATGTTTCATAGTGCAACTACTCACCCAAAACATTGTTCTCTCAATTGATACCTAACAGAAGTAGCTTGATAATTTATTTATAAATACTTTGGGTTCTTAGGGTTGAATTATGTTTTAATTATTACTGATATAAATCAGTCATAAAGGCATCTTATATCTTTATTGATCATCCCATGTCATAAATTTGAGTCTCGCAACTAAATCCATACAAAAAATTAAAATTATGGAATGTTTTGTAAATTTATATCAGGGAATATGTTTTTAAATAGAATGATTTTATAGAAAAACATCTCATAAGGGGATATTTTGTGTTAAAAGAAGTTTGGAAAAAATTTGGGTGTGTCCAGTTGTGATGCATTTTTGTCATGTTGTGTTATATATGCTTATTTCACCAAGGTCCACTAGTAGAAAAATTCCCTATACCAATGGTTTGAAACCATTGGAACAGGCCTCCAAAAAATTGGTATATCCTATACCAACGGTTTGGAGAACCATGGACAAGTAAGCCATGGGGATAGGTTTATACCAGCGGTTTTCAAAATAGTTGGTATAAGTAATATAAAATAAAGCATCCCGCCTTTTTATCACATAAACTTTCATTATATTTGACAAAACCGATGATCTTTAAGGTTTAGTGTCTTGGAAACCAAGAACTTAAAACATGAAAACATAAAACATTCTTCTTAAACACTTGAACGACTTCTAATCATGTTCATCCTAGGTTCATTACTGCATCTTATAACCTGGGGACATACATCAAAAGAAAGGGTGAGCAGAAGGCCCAGTAAGGGAAACAAGAGAAACATTTTACATGTGAACATGAGATACTTCAATAAGGTCATGAAAAGAACTTTAAGGCACGATAAAGAAATCATGAGATATATCATAATAAAAATAACATTTTTCATAACTTGAAGATGTGGCTGAAACATTTAATATTAAAAATCATTTCGTTTCACCAAGGTCCACCCCCAAGGTGTCATTAAAATTTACCAAGGTTATTCACCAAGGTATCAGTCTAAAATGTCATCTCTATAGATTAAGTCTTTACCCAACGCAATGGAGCACTATCTGGATGCACCCTTGACATGTCTTTATTATCATATGATCCACATATATCATCATCAATCATTTAATAAACAACCCATATAGCATAAAATAAATGTGTTTCATTTCATAATTATAATGTTTTAAAAACTATTTTAAAGACATGATCTTTATGTCAATTTAAACCCATGGAAAAGGGAAAGTGGGTTTCATGTATCTAAATCCCAGAATTTAAAATAGAATATTTTGATATATATGTGAATACCCCTATAAAAATAAGAGCTTTGAGTATTGAATTAATAACATAAAATAATTTTGAGATAAAGAGGGAGGCATTTTGAGATGAAAACTATGCAGCATAACGTCTACGATACATGGTTTTAGAAAACATTGAAAAGAGAGGGGACATGGGTCACCCACTCAAAAATGATACATAAAATAGTAGGGGAACAGAATATATAGTATTTAAGAACATGTTAATTAAATTTTAATGATACACCATATGAAATGAAGATCTTGAAAGGAAGACAAAAATAAGATTTCTCTTATGAGAATTCGACATCCTAACGACGTCACTTAAAACATCCAAAAATGGATTGACGATATCAAATAGGTTATCTAATCATATTAACATAAATGATAAGTATGGTAGATATAGAGATCATAACCCAACATAATAAAAAGGAACTAGAAAGACTTGAAATGAAAGTAGATCTTGAAAACGAGAAGGGTGAAAGAACCCCTTAGAAATTCGGCAGCCTAACGACGCCACTTAAACTTCAAAAAAAATGAATTGATGAGATCAAGTAGGGTATCTAATCATATGAACATAAAAGATAAGTATGATAGATTTATATATCATACCCCAATATAATAAAAAAGAACTTTCAAGACTTGACATGGAATTAGAACTTTAAAAAAGGAGAAAGTTGAAAGAACCACTTAAAAATACAGCAGCCTAACGGCGCCACTTAAAACATCAAAATACTGAATTGAAGAGATCAAATGGGGTATATCATCATATGATCATAAAATATCAGTATTATATATTTAGATATCATACCCCAACATAATAAAAATGAACTTGAAATAATTTACATTAAAATAGATCTTGAAAAATGAGAAGGGAGAAAGAATCCGTTACAAAAATTCATGCAGCCTAACGGCGCCACTTAAAACAACATAAAAAGAAATAATGAGACTAAGAGGGTATCTCTCATTATATTAACATGAATAGGGAAGTAATAGGAGTATACAATAAAATCCTTTAACAAAATAACATGGAGAATAAAAGAAAGGACATAAAAGAGATTACTTGAAAAGAAAGAGAGAGGTTGGATCCCTTACCTTAAAACGCAACCCTTAAAACTCAATGGTTGGGACCTTGAGGGCTTGGGGGAACCTTGGGAGGACACCTTGAGAGATAATGAGATCAGATCTTCATTGTGGAAGAGTTGGGAGTCGAATGGACGAGAGGATGGCTTGGTATTTATAGGGAAAGTTAGGGGACAAGGCATTAATGGCCAAGGGACACCTCACAAGTGGTTTTCTCAAAATCATGTGCTCTCCCATGATATTTCCCATGAATTTAGGCCACATGGGGCCCCCAATACAATAATTCATCACCTATTGTCTTCCAACCCTTAAAATATCTTATGACATCACCATGACACAGTTATGATGTCATTAAACATACTGAAACCCTAAAACTGCTATTTTTTACTATTCACTGAAAATTCATCTTTCTCAGAAAAATCCCAAAATTTCACCTTAACCAAATATCGGTTCTCTGATTAAAAATATGAACTCCATTTTATAAAAATAATTTTCTAAATATTTTTAATTTAATTTTTAAATAAAAACACTATTCACCAAAAATTCATTTTTTCAGAAAAAACCCCAAAAATTACCAAAACATAATATCGGTGCTCTGAGTTCAAAAATGAAATCCATTTTATAAAAATAATTTTCTAAATATTTTTAATATATTTTTAAATTAAAAAACACTATTCACTCGAAAAAACTAATACTTGAATAATAATTTATAAAACCGTTATTTAACCATTTTATTGAATCTCATTACTTAATCAAGGTGTCTAAATTATGTTAAAACTTTATTTAAGTGAGATTACTAATACATTTGGTCACATTACTAATCCTCAGCATAAAATCACAATTCATAATTTACTATTCATTAAAAATCATGTTGACCTTATTAGTCTCTAAATTTCATACTGAACATAATTGTAGAAGACCATTTTTTGAATATCATTAAACATTTTTAATTATTTATGGTTTACATAAAGATTTTTAAAATATCCTCTTTCTAAAATTCATCAAAAATATGCATACTATATTTATCCGGTCATTTGAAAATTCATAAACTTCATCATAAGAAGAAATAAAAATTTTTATTTAAAACAAAGGGTTACACAAGGTAGTTACGGTCTCCTTACATAGCCCCTTATCACACCAGCATAGGACCTAAGTGTAAGGTGTGCTAAGGTGATAGAATCTGAGGGAGGCTCGGCCAACATCACACGAGTAGTAATTTCTATCAGGTTGAACTTCTCGTGAAGGCGATTCCATTCTAGCTTCACACGATGAAGTTCGGGTTGGGTTTGGTCCAGAGAAAAGCCCAGTGGTGCTACCTCCTTCCCAAGTTCTATTAGATGGGCTTCGATCGGTCCAAGACTACTGGGTGAGGCCATCAAAACTTCTTTCTATAATAATTAACCAAGATTACTTGTATTTAGAGACAATAATCAAAACGTTTAGTTTCCAGCAATCATATTAACCAATGGTCATATAACCGTCAAAACCCAACGATCTCATTTTAATTATACTCATGTTATCAAATGAAAAATTTTTGTTGAGTATAAAAATAAAATAAAATAGGACATAAAATTAGGAATCAAGATTTATTCAAAATTTTGGGTCGTTACAATCTTTCCCCCTTAAAAAATTGCGTCCTCGCAATTTTTAAAATTGGGTTTTGAAATTTCATTGAATGTCCCACATCGGAAAAGGAGTCAGTAAAAATATTACTTTAAAAGAAAGAAAGGGAAGTACAAAGGTCACCTGAGTTAAACCACACTAGGATTCCATGTAGGAAAACATGGACATGGAGGAGAAAACAAAGGGTCATGTTCTGAGGGAGGCTGATTGAAAACAAGAATAGGAGAACGTTAACCATAAGAAAATCCCAAACTTATGATGTGTGTAAACGGTCTTTGATTACCTAGTAGGAAACGTAAACCAACAACATTTTTGTTTTACGTTCCTTTACTTCATTTTGAGGATTTCATCTACTACATAGAACAAAAACATAAGAAAATATACCTACCTTCATGTAGAGTTTCATCCTTTAATAAGTTTCTACCCAAAACTAATCTTTTCTCCAAATGATGAGCATTCAAAACAACTTGGTCTAATCAAAACACAAGAATCAACATCTAGAGAATCACATAATCCACAAAATATTAACTATCTATTTCATCTATCTTTAAAAATTATCCCAAAAACAGAAAGGCTAAGGTAAAACAAATCTTTAAAAAAAAAATCCCATAGGAATGGAAACTACTTTTAAATCTTCAAAGTTCCATTGTACTACCCAAAGTTCATCATAGACCATTCCATAAATAGCGGTCCATAAAATTCCTCAAAATAAACCAAACTAAGATTGAAACCCAATTAAAAGAGGGATTTGATAACATAGTCTTCCAAAATAAACTTCCTTGTTCATCTCCAAACAACATCAATCACTCCTAACATCTTATAATAATATTAGCTAACCTAAACATATTTTAGCCAATATAGGTTAATCATTCCCATAAGTAACCTAAATTAATATAATTCCACCTTAAATTCATCGATTCTTCAAAATATAAGTCACCCTTACTTCTCAATGAAAATACCATAGTAATTGATTTACCTCGATCATATAGGGTCCCCAAAATAGTGAACGTCTTCCAAAATAATAATCATCTTTTAATCCCCTAATCATCTCTATCATATTAATAAGGCAATCACCATATTTCATATCACATTGGTTGTTGGGACATGTTCTTCCATTTCCCACCATTAACTAAGAAGAGAAAGTATAATTAGGGGCTTAAATACTTACCCAATAATCAAGAAAAGAAACTTAAATAATATAAGGATAACTTGTAGAGGAAAAGTATAACCTAACTTGTGACCCCCTAGGTTCCCATATAGGTTACCCATGATCATATATTCTTATGTGAATCTTTATTTTATTTTATCTTTGTTCCTTTAACAATGGTTCATACTAATCTTATAAATTTACCAAAGCATATCCCCCGGGAGTGTCATAACCAAGAGTGCAGCAAGGCCCGTTGCCGTGTACCGGTTTTCGTTTGAGTCTATCTCAAAGCGGTGTTTTCAGGTTTTACCCCTATGTACATCTGTGTTAGAGCCACCTCTACCTGCTCGTATCTAGATAGGGATGTCTTGGAAACCCAATACTCAATACTCACCAAAATACCAGGAAGATTTCCTATATATAAACTTTTCTATAGGCTTCTTCCTAAAGTTTTCATATCCAAATTTCCACAAATAACTAAACCATCCATTGATACCAACTATAGCATCCCACCTTTTTATCACATAAACTTTCATTACATTTGACAAAACCGAGGATCTTTAAGGTTTAGTGTCTTGGAAACCAGGAACTTAAAACATGAAAACATAAAAAATTATTCTTAAACACTTGAACGGCTTCTCCTCATGTTCATCATTGGTTCATTACTGCATCTAATAACCTGGGGACATACATCAAAAGAAAGGTTGAGCGTAAGGCCTAGTAAGGGAATGAAGAGAAACATTTTACATGTGAACATGAGATACTTCAATAAGGTCATGAAAAGAACTTTAAAACATGAGAAAGAAATCATGAGACATATCATAATAAAAATAACATTTTTCATAAATTGAAGATGTGTATAAAACATTTAATATTGAAAATCATTTCATTTCACCAAGGTCCACCCCCAAAGTGTCATTAAAAATTACCAAGGTTATTCACCAAGGTATCAGTCTAAAAGTTCATCTCTAGAGATTAAGTCTTTACCCAATGCATTGGAGCGCTATCTGGGAGCACCCTTGACATGTATTTATTATCACGTGAGCCAAATATATCATCATCAATCATTTCATAAACAACCCATATAGCATAAAATAAATGAGTTTCATTTCATAATCATAACGTTTTAAAAACTTCTTTAAAGACATGATCTTTATGTAACTTTAAACCCACGGAAAAGGGAAAGTGGGTTTCATGTATGTAAATCCCAAAATTTAAAATAGATCATTTTGATATATATGTGAATAACCCTGTATAAATAAGAGCTTTGAGTATTCACTTAATAACATAAAATAATTTTGAGATAAAGAGGGAGGCATTTTGAGACGAAAACTATGTAGCATAACGTCTACGATACATGGTTTTAGAAAACATTGAAAAGAGAGGGGACAAGGGTCACCCACTCAAAAATGATACATAAAACAGTAGGGGAACATAATATATAGTATTTAAGAACATGTTAATGAAATTTGAATGATATACCATATGAAACGAAGAACTTGAAAGGAAGACAAAAAAAAGATTTCTCTTATGAGAATTCGGCAGCCTAATGACGTCACTTAAAACATCCAAAAATGGATTGATGAGATAAAATAGGGTCTCTCATAATATGAAAATAAATTATCAGTATGATAGATATAGATATCATACCCCAACATAATAAAAAGGAAAACGAAAGACTTGACATGAATGTAGATCTTGAAAACGAGAAGGGTAAAAGAACCCCTTAGAAATTCGCCAACCTAACTGCACCAATTAAACTTCAACAAAAATGAATTGATGAGATCAAATAGGGTATCTCATCATATGAACATAAAAGATAGGTATGATAGATTTAGAGACCATACCCCAAAATAATAAAAAGGAACTTTCAAGACATGACATGGAATTAGAACTTTGAAAAAGGAGAAAGGTGAAAGAACCACTTAAAAATTCGGCAGCCTAACAGCACCACTTAAAACATCAAAATACTGAATTGAAGAGATAAAATGCGGTCTCTCATCATATTATCATAAAATATCAGTATGATAGATTTAGAGATCATACCCCAACATAATATAAAGGAACTTGAAATACTTTACATGAAAATAGATCTTGAAAATGAGAAGGGAGAAAGAATCTGTTACAAAAATTTCGGCAGCCTAACAACGCCACTTAAAACATCATAAAATGAAATAATGAGAGTAAGAGGGGATCTATCATTATATGAACATGAAAAGGGAAGTAATAGGAGTATAAAAGAACTTCCTTTAACACAAGAACATGGAGCATAAAAGAAATGACATAAAAGAGATTACTTGAAAAGAAAGAGAGAGGTTGGATCCCTTACCTTAAAACGCAACTCTTAAAACTAATAGGTTGGGACCTTGAGGGCTTGGGGGCACCATGGGAGGACTCATTGGGAGGTAGTGGGACCAGAGCTTCGTTGGGAAGAGTTGGGAGTCAAATGGATGAGAGGATGACTTGGTATTTATAGGGAAAGTGAGGGGACAAGGCATTAATGGCCAAGGGACACCTCACAAGTGGTTTTCTCAAAACCATGTACCCTCCCATGATATTTACCATGAAGTTAGGCCACATGGGGCCCCCAATACAATAATTCATCACCTTTGGTCGGCCAACCCTTAAAATATCTCATGTCATCACCATGACGCAGTTATGATGTCATTAAACATACCAAAACCCTAAAACTGCTTTTTTTACTATTCACTGAAAATTCATCTTTCTCAGAAAAATCCCAAAATTTCACCTTAACCAAATATCGATGCTCTGACTAAAAATATGAACTCCACTTTATAAAAATAATTTTCTAAATATTTTTATTTTTATTTTTAAATAAAAACACTATTCACTGAAAATTCATTTTTTCATAAAAAACCCCAAAAATTACCATAACATAATATCGGTGCTCTGAGTTCAAAAATGAAATCCATTTTATAAAAATAATTTTCTAAATATTTTTAATTTAATTTTAAATTAAAAAACACTATTCACTCAGAAAAACTAATACTTGAATAATAATTTATGAAACCGTTATTTAACCATTTTATTGAATCTCATTACTTAATCTAGGTGTCTAAATTATATTAAAACTTTCTTTAAATGAGATTAATAATCCATTTGGTCACATTACTAATCCTAAGCATAAAATCACTATTCATAATTTACTATTCATCAAAAATCAAGTTAACCTTATTAGACTCTAAATTTTGTACTGAACATAATTGTAGAAGACCATTTTTCAAATATCATTACACATTTTTAATTATTCAAGGTTTACATAAACATTTTTCAAATATCCTTTTTCTAAAATTAATCAAAAATATGCATACTATATTTATCCGGTCATTTGAAAATTCATAAACTTCATCATAAGAAGAAATCATAATTTTTATTTAAAACAAACAGTTACACAAGGCAGTTATAGTATCCTTACATAGTCCCTTATCACACCAGCATATGGCCTAAGTGTAAGGTGTGCTAAGGTGAGAGAATCAAAGGGAGGCTTGGACAACATCGCACGAGTAGTAATTTCTATCAGGTTGAACTTCTCGCGAAGGAGATTCCGTTATAACTTCAAATGATGAAGTTCGGCTTGGGTTTGGTCCAGATTAAACCCCAGTGGTGCTACCTCCTTCCCAAGTTCTATTAGATGGGCTTCGATCGGTCCAATACTTCTCGGTGCGGCCATCGAATCTTCTTTCTATTATAATTAACCAAGATTACTTGTATTTAGAGAAAATAATCAAAATGTTTAGTTGTCAGCAGTCATATTGACCAATGTTCATATAACCGTCAAAACCCAACAGTCTCATTTTAATTATACTCATGTTATCAAATTAAACATTTTTTTTAAAATAACACATAAAATTAGGAAACAAGATTTATTCAAAATTTCAGGTTGTTACAATCTTCCCCCCTTAAGAAATTGCGTCCTAACAATTTTTAAAATTTGGTTTTGAAATTTCATTGAAAGTCCCATATCGAAAAAGGAGTCAGTAAAATTATTACTTTAAAATAAAGAAAGGGAAGTACAACGGTCACCCGAGTTAACCCACACTAGGATTCCATGTAGGAAAACATGGACATGGAGGAGAAAACAAAGGGTCAAGTTCTGAGGGAGAGTGATAGAAAACATGATTAGGAGAAATTTAACCATAAAAAAATCTCAAACTTATGATTTGTGTAAACGGTCTTTGATTACCTAGTAGGAAACGTAAACCAACAACATTTTTGTTTTACGTTCCTTTCCATAATTTTGAGAAATTCATCTACTACATAGAACAAAAACATAAGAAAATATACCTACCTTCATGTAGAGTTTCATCCTTTAATAAGTTTCTACCCAAAACTAATCTTTTCTACAAATGATGAGCATTCAAAACTACTTGGTCTCATCAAGACACAAGAATCATCTTCTAAAGAATCACTTAATCCACAAAACGCTAACTATCTATTTCATCTATCTTTAAACATTATCCCAAAAATAGAAAGTGTAAGGTAAAACAACTCTTCAAAAAGAAATAATCCCATAGGAATCAAAACTACTTTTAAATCTTCAAAGTTCCATGGTACTACCCAAAGTTCATCATAGACCATTCCATAAATAACGGTCCTTAAAATTCTTCAAAATAAACAAAACTAAGATTGAAACCCAAATACAAGAGGGATTTGATAACATAGTCTTCCAAAATAAACTTAATTGTTCATCTCCAAACAAAATCAACCACTCCTAACATCTTATATAAAACTTAGCTAACCTAAACATATTTTAGCCATGATAGGTTAATCATTCCCATAAGTAACCTAAATTACTATAAGTACACATTAAATTCATCGATTCTTCAAATTATAATTCAACCTTACTTCTCAATGAAAATACCGTATTAATCTATTTACCTCGATCATATAGGGTCCCCAAAATAGTGAACGTCTTCCAAAATAATAATAATCTTTTAATCCCATAATCCTCTCTGTCATATTAATACGGAAATCGCCGCATTTCATATCACACTAGTTGTTGGGACATGTTCTTCCATTTTCCACCATTAACTAAGAAGAGAAAGTATAATTATGGGCTTAAATACTTATCCAATAATCATGAAAAGGAAATTAAAGAATATAAGGATAACTTGTAGAAGAAAAGTATAACCTAACTTGTGATCCCCTAGGTTCCCATCTAGGTTATCCATGATCATATATTATTATGTGAATCTTTATTTTATTTTATCTTTGTTCCTTTAACAATGGTTCATACTAAGCTTATGAATTTACCAAAGCATATCCCCTGGGAGTGTTGTAACCAAGAGTGCAGCAAGTCCCGTTGTCGTGTACCAGTTCCCATTTGAGTCTAGCTTAAAGCAGTGTTTTTTGGGTTTTACCCCTATGTACATCTGTGCCGGATCCACCTCTACCTGCTCATATCCAGACAGGGATGTCTTGGCAACCCATTACTCAATACTCACAAAAATACAATGAAGATTTCCTATATATAAAATTTTCTATAGGCTTCTTCCTAAAGTTTTCATATCCTAATTTCCACAAATAACTAAACCATCCTTTGATACCAACTATAGAATCTCGCCTTTTTATCTCATAAACTTTCAATACATTTGACAAAACCGAGGATCTTTAAGGTTTAGTGTCTTTGAAACCAGGAACTTAAAACCTGAAAACATAAAACATTCTTCTTAAACACTTGAACAGCTTCTCTTCATGTTCATCCTAGGTTCAATACTGCATCTCATAACATGGGGACATACATCAAAAGAAAGGGTGATTAGTAGGCCCAGTAAGGTAAACAAGAGAAACATTTTACATGTGAACATGAGATACTTAAATAAGGCCGTGAAAAGAACTTTAAGGCATGAGAACGAAATCATGAGATATATCATAATAAAAATAAAATTTTTCATAACTTGAAGATGTGGCTGCAACATTTAATATTGACAATCATTTCGTTTCACCGAGGTCCATCCCCAAGGTGTCATTAAAATTTACCAAGGTATCAGTCTAAAAGGTCATCTCTAGAGATTAAGTCTTTACCCAATGCATTGGAGCGCTATCTGGGCGCACCCTTGACATGTCTTTATTATCATGTGAGCCACATATATCATCATCAATCATTTCATAAACAACCCATATAGCATAAATGAAATGAGTTTCATTTCATAATCATAACATTTTAAAAACTGCTTTAAAGACATGATCTTTACGTCACTTTAAACCCACAGAAAAGGGAAAGTGGGGTTCATGTACGTAAATACAAGAATTTAAAATAGAAAATTTTGATATATATGTGAATACCCCTGTAGAAATAAGATATTTGAGTATTCACTTAATAACATAAAATAATTTTGAGATAAAGAGGGAGGCATTTTGAGACGAAAACTATGCAGCATAACGTCTACGATACATGGTTTTAGAAAACATTGAAAAGAGAGGGGACATGGGTCACCCACTCCAAAATGATACATAAAACAGTAGGTGAACTGAATATATAGTACTTAAGAACATGTTAATGAAATTTTAATGATATACCATATGAAACGAAGAACTAGAAAGGAAGACAAAAATAATTAGATTTTTCTTATGAGAATTCGACAGCCTAACGGTGTCACTTAAAACATCCAAAAATGGATTGACGAGATCAAATAGGGTCTCTCATCATATGAACATAAATGATCAGTATGATAGATATATAGATCATAACCCAACATAATAAAAAGGAACTTGAAAGACTTGACATGAACGTAGATCTTGAAAACGAGAAGGGTGAAAAAACCCCTTAGAAATTCGGCAGCCTAACAACACCAATTAAACTTAAACAAAAATGAATTGATGAGATCAAATAGGTTATCTCATTATATTAACATAAAATATCATTATGATAGATTTATAGATCATACCCCAACATAATAAAAAGGAACATTCAAGACTTGACATGGAATTAGAACTTTGAAAAAGGAGAAAGGTGAAAGAAACACTTAAAAATTCGGTAGCCTAACGACGCCACTTAAAACATCAAAATTATGAATTGAAGAGATCAAATGGGGTATCTCATCATATTATCATAAAATATAAGTATTATATATTTAGATATCACACCCCAACATAATAAAAATAAACTTGAAATACTTTACATGAAAATAGATCTTGAAAATGAGAAGGGAGAAAGAATCCGTTACAGAAATTTTGGCAGCCTAACGGTGCCACTTAAAACATCATAAAACGAAATAATGTGAGTAAGAGGGGATCTCTCATTATATGAAAATGAAAAGGAAATTAATATGAGTATAAAAGAACATCATTCAACATAAGAACATGGATCATAAAAGAAATGACATAAAATAGATTACTTGAAAAGAAAGAGAGAGGTTGGATCCCTTACCTTAAAACGTAACTCTTAAAACTCAAAGGTTGGGACCTTGAGGGATTGGGGGAACCTTGGGAGGACTGATTGGGATGTAATGAGACCAGATATTCGTTGGGGAAGAGTTGGGAGTCGAATGGATGAGAGGATGGCTTGGTATTTACAGGGAAAGTGAGGGGACAAGGCATTGATGGCCAAGGGACACCTCACAAGTGGTTTTCTCAAAACCATGTGCTCTCCCATGATATTTTCCATGAAGTTAGGCCACATGGGGCCCCCAATACAATAATCCATCACCTTTGGTCGTCAAACCCTTAAAATATCTCATGAAATCACCATGACACATTTATGATGTCATTAAACATACAGAAACCCTAAAACTGCTTTTTTACTATTCACTAAAAATTCATCTTTCTCAGAAAAATCCCAAAATTTCACCTTAACCAAATATCGATGGTATGATTACAAATATGAAATCCATTTTATAAATATAATTTTATAAATATTTTTAATTTAATTTTTAAATAAAAACAGTATTCACCGAGAAATCATTTTTTCAGAAAAAACACCAAAAATTACCATAACATAATATTGGTGCTCTGAGTTTAAAAAGAAAATCCAATTTATGAAAATAATTTTATAAATATTTTTAATTTAATCTTAAATTTAAAAACACTATTCACTTGAAAAAACTAATACTTGAATAATAATTTATGAAACCATTATTTAACCATTTTATTGAATCTCATTACTTAATCAAGGTGTCTAAATTATATTAAAACTTTCTTTAAGTGAGATTACTAATCCGTTTGGTCACATTACTAATCCTAAGCATAAAATCACTATTCATAATTTACTATTCATCAAAAATCAAGTTGACCTTAATAGACTCTAAATTTCGTACTGAACATAATTTTAGAATACAATTTTTTGAATATCATTACACATTTTTAATTATTTAAGGTTTAAATAAACATTTTTAAAATATCTTTTTTCTAAAATTCATCAAAAATATGAATACTATATTTATCCGGTCATTTGAAAATTCATAAACTTTATCATAAGAAGAAATCAAAATTTTTATTTAAAACAAAGGGTTACACAAGGCAGTTACGGTCTCCTTACATAGCCCCTTATCAGACCATCATAGGACCTAAGTGTAAGGTGTGCTAAGGTGAGAGAATCCTAGGGAGTCTCATCCAACATCGCACAAGTAGTAATTTCTATCAGGTTGAACTTTTTGCGAAGACGATTCCATTCTAGATTCACACGATGAACTTCGGATTGGGTTTGGTCCAGAGAAAAGCCCAGTGGTGCTACATCCTTCCCAAGTTCTATTAGATGGGCTTCGATCGGTCTAAGACTACTGGGTGAGGCCATCAAATCTTCTTTCTATAATAATTAACCAAGATTACTTGTATTTAGAGACAATAATAAAAATGTTTAGTTTCCAGCGGTCATATTGACCAATGGTCATATAACCGTCAAAACCCAACAGTCTCATTTTAATTATACTCATGTTATCAAATGAAACATTTTTGTTGAGTATAAAAATAAAATAAAATAACACATAAAATTTGGAAATACGATTTATTCAAAATTTCGGGTCGTTACATAAAAAATCTATACTAATGGTTCCATAAAACCATTGGTATGTGTATTTCAAAAAAGAAGCATTCGGTGGGTTTTGATCCCAGTACCTCCAGTTTATGATTGAACGACCTAACCACTAACCCAACATGAATTTTTTGAACATAATTTCCTAATTATATATATGTACATAAATATTTTAAATATAGATTTATTTAATGTTCTCTGGAAGAAGATTCCATAAAAAATTCATGTAACTATACCAACGATTTTGAGAACCGTTGTTATATATTCTTTGATTTTGGGACCTATACCAACGGTTTTGGAAAAAATGTTGGTATATGTCGATATTAGTGACCTATACCAACGATTTTGGCCAAACCGTTGGTATAGGTCCATATAAGTGATCTATACCAACAGTTTGCCCAAAACCGTTGGTATAGATCTTATTTCCTATAGTGGTCCCTTTTTTGCTTCATTCCAAGACATTTTTATGTCTTAAAATGTTCATTTATGTTGTAAATTAGGGTTTCAAGCCTCAAAACCATTCTTTATCCATAAATCATCATTTCTATCCACCAGAAAGATTCTATGATCATTCTTTGTTGTAGAAAGTAGTGTTTTGATGGCCATCATTTCACTTTCATCCTTATATCTTGTTTTCTATAAATTGTTCTACAATAAAAAATATGAACAATTAAATTAAATATATAAGAAATATTTAGTTATTTGGATAAAAATGTAATGAATTTTATTACTGGAGAGCATCCATGAAATGTATATATCAAATCCATTGTCCATATATGAATTCAGACTTTTCCTTAATGATGAAATATCAACATACTGAAAATATAGATATCCTTTCTAGGAATTAAATTAATTGAAAATAAAAGTAGTTGATTAAATGGAAAATTTAAATGTTCAAGAATCATAGTTGAAAATTCAGTAATTATTTCTTTTTTAAAGGAACTAATCATACAATTATTTTACTTTCCTTCTTTTGAAACATCAAAACCATTTAATTCATCCATTTTTATTTTCTAATTAATTGTTTATATAAATTATATTTTCAATTAACTCAATTTAATATGTATTTTCATCATCAAGGTATAGTTGTATATATATTTATGAAAATGCGTAAAAAACATGTCACATACCATAGGCTTGAAAGCCATCTTTTACCTCCACTGTGAAAATATAGAGACCACAGTAAATCATGAAGGATTTTTTTCTTTGTTCAAATGTATATGAGGATAAGGAGAAGGTGGGGAATGGAAGAAAATATAATGATAATTAAAATTATTGAATATAATGATTAATTAATGATATAAAAAGATAACTTACAATGCCAATCTCCCATTATATATTTCATCCATCACTTCCCCGAAAAAAATCTCATAGTGGGATATGATAAAAGTAATAATAATTAATTAATCAACCTAGTGTTGTTTTTTCTCAAAACATATTACTAAGAATAAAATCATATATATCACCTTACCACATACAATAAAAAGGAAATCAGTCTGGAAATGCTGATTTTTAACCCCTCATGACTATACCCAATTTTTTATTTTATAATTTTTCATTATTTTTTTTCATTTTTAGCATGAAAGGTGAATAATATAGTATAATGAATAAAACATGGACACTTCCCAAATCATTATATCCCCATATAAGGTTTACTCACTAGTTTATATCATGATTCACCATTGAAAATCTCTCCCCACTTATAATATTTCAAATATCATCGAAAATACTATTATTAGGGTAGGAATGGATATAATAGGCTTATAATGTGGATAATTAATCAACATGTTCATTCATTTATTCTACAAGAATAAAAAGGATTGTTAAAATATAGAACTTATTATAATGGGTAAATAAAAATAATCCCTTAACCATATTAAAATTGATCTATTACAGTCATATCTTTGATAAGATTCCAAAAATGTTTTAGAAACAAATATGTCTGAGTCTTGTAAGAAATATACTATAGAAATAAAATGAAATCATGAGCATAATGAATGTCTCGGAAACAAGACAAATTCAATGGAAAATTAATCAAGGAAATTTAAATAAAAATAAAACCATCTAATGAGAATATCATAAATTCAATGCATGACAAATCTCAGAAAAATTTTATTGAAAAAATAATTTTGTCTCCCAGTGAATTGTTTGTAATGGGCCAGGTTCTTGGAGGTCCATTAATTGGTAAAAATATGATGTTTGGGGTGTTATGGGTGGTCTGGAAGGCCATCCCAGCCTCTCGGTGACTCATAGTGGTAGCATTGGTCTACCGTTGGCTCTCGGCCATCGGTAGCTCTCGGCTACCGGTTGCTCTTGCCTACCCCCACGGGTTTTCCAACAGCACATCTTTTTTGCGCAAATTGGGTTTTAAACCCCAATTAAGCATGTTTTAAAGCCCATTAACTCCCATTAATGGCATTTAATTAAGTGTTTTATGAGGTACCATGGTGTGCGTCGATTTAAACCACCCATAAAGATGGGGACCCTTTAATGACGTGTGGGGCTGTGTGGTCAACCCATGACCCCGCTCCTTACGCATTTTTGCGTTCTTATCTCAGTATCTCAACCATCCTCGGCCCTCCTTATAAACTAAAGGGTTCTCCCTGGGTTTCTTTTTCTCGATCACCTTACGATCGATTAGTCTGCTCGTCTTGAGTTCCCGAGGTTCCAACAATGTAATTTGTGCACCCCCTGTTCCTTACGCCGGAAGAGAAGCTTCGATCATTGAACAATCAAGTAGGGGTTTCACCTTTGTCTATTCTTTATGTGTATCTTCCGAGGTGGGTACGCTACTATTTCATTAGAATCAGATGAACCAAACATTAATGAATATAATAAATGGATTCTAAAGAATGAAGGGGGGGTGTTACTGATGATGCTACTCTATTTTTCCCCTCTTTCATGATTAATGATTTCTGATTTTTGTGGACTTATGGCTAATGAAGATCATGGTCGTTGGTGGTCTTTCTATGTGCACTAATGAACCCTTACCTCTTGTGTTGGTCGTCTGAGGAAAATTGGTTAATTATGTATATTCGGCTAAATAAATTGAAAGCACTGAGATCAATCTCTTTTTGTGATAACCTCGGTTAAAGTACAACAGAATTGGAATCATAGAGTGTGTTAAGTATTTTAAATCTGAAAATACTGGCATGGTTCTGCTTTGTGTTGGTGGTGGTGGTTTGTTTTTTTTTCATTCACGGGCCGATTTCTGGGTGATGTGGGTGGGGATGAGATCCCCTGTTGTTTTGGTTTTACTGGTTCTGAATTTGAGGTCGCGTGGTTACTTTGCTTATATCACAAATTGGGGAGGAATCTTCTATTTTGGAGAATCCATTGGCTCCTAGGTTTTGGGAACATGGGGTAGTATCTTTGGGGTTTCCTTGGATCTAGTACTTTGAGGGATCTCACTTATCCCTTTTGTGGTTATGACCTTGCAAGAGAACTGGATGTGAACGTTTATGTTGATATTTGACTATACTCTTTCCTTGACTTGTGCCTGTGCTTGCTAGTTTCCCAAAGTAGGTACAAAAACATATTTAAACATTATTACTGAACATGAAAACAGGGATGGGACAAATGGGTTTTGGTTTGGTGTGAGTTGTGACTTGGACATGGGTGTTGATTGTGTTCTTTAGGCTGGCTGAAGAAAAACCTAGATTTGGGTTTGTGCTTGTTACCTATACATATACCTGTAGTTTTGTGTTTATTGTTCGAACCCCAACCAAGTTGAGCATTTAGTGCAGAACACCCCCATTTCATGGGGGGGGGGTGTTTTTCCCAACACTTCTAGGAGTGGCGGGTTATTAGCTCCTTTTCTACTCCCTTTCTTGAATAGCCCAAAACTCTACGGGAATGCTGTGATGTCCTGAAGTCCATTATTATCCCAAGAATCTTCGGGAGGGTAGTGTGGTGGTTGGCCCAGGTGTGTGGGGGTTGGGGGTTTCCAAATTGTCTTCGGGACGAGTCCCATGTGTCTTAGGGCGTAGTAGTAGATCTTCTAGCCCAGGTGTCTTCTGGCGTGGTGGTGGTTGTTCTGGCATAGATGTTTGCAGGCGTGGTTACGTGTGATAGTTGTGGCCCAGGTGTTTGTGGGTAGGGTTTGGCAGTGATACTGTGCGAGGATATGGCCCAAGTGTGTGCAGGGGGGGTGCGGTAGTGGGACTATAGTGAGAATGGCGGGATAGGTTCGATGCGTAGGATGTCTTCAATAACTAGTGGGAAAGTGGCGCGGGGTACCCAAACATCGATATGATTTTATTATACATTACTTGACTTTTGTTATTTGGGGAGTGTACCTTGGTGAGGCTTGGGTAGTTAGTTTCCTTGTTGGGTGTTTGGTTATCTCTTTTCTCACAGGGCATTAGTATGCCTCCCCACTTGTGCACGAGAGTCTTTGGTTTTTCCCTACTGAGTATACTTGTATGCGCACCCTATGTATATAAAACTGCTTTCAGGTTTCCAGGAGGACTACAGGGATCATGTTGGGTCATATTAGCTCAGACCTTTTGATAGATCATTGTAGTTGTTGTTGTTCTTTCTTTTGGTACTTTTCATTGTAGTATCCTTATACATTGCGGTTTTTACTTTTGTAACATGCATTGGGAATGGTTCTTGGATTTACTTTTGCTTTTAGTCTTGGTTTTGTGGGATTCACTATCTTATCTCCCAATCCTATTAAAAGAAAAAGGGTAATATATTCCATTTAGTGTGTGATTTCATGCCCTTGGCGCTGGTCACCACTTCGGGACCTATTGAAGGTGGGTTTCGGGGTTCATTATCTCTCCATCAACTTAAATAAGGAAGGTCCTGGCAATCTTCTGACCCTTCCCTCCTTTTGGTGAAGGTGGGTCATGACATTGTTATAAAAAACCTAATCCACATTCCTATCAATACAAATATATTTCCCAAGTTGTCACTTTAAAATTTATTGACACTAAAATTTAATTTCATGTTTTTGTTAATATACTAGGAATTTTCTCTATTCTTTTTTTTTGTTTAAATAATGAATCAATGGCAGAATGAAATAGGATTTTCAAATATTTCAAAAAAATAAAATGTGAAGATTATAATAATAAATAACAGAATCAAGAAATATTGCTCACCTTTCATTGACACATAAAATTTAGAATTCATAAGTTCATCATAATCTAGGTGTATAAAATGAATGTTTCTTATGAAACCTTTTAATACATTCTATTAATGTCTTCACGGTCCAAGAAAATGAAAAAATTCAATTGAATGTACATGTAATGTTTTTCTATTAATTTTAAATGATTTTTCAAAGAGTGTATACACATAAAATAGAAAAGTAAAAAAAACCTCTTTCCCCCAAGGAAATGATTCATTAAATATAGTTTTCATGAACTTTATTTTATAACCAGCTCATTTTATTGAAGATTCCAAATATTTGACATGGTCAGGGTCCATTAATGTTGTCATCTCAAACCTGTCAATGTAGGTCGAACCCTTACATTATTTTGAAAAGAACTCAATACTTGTTGTTAGTAACAACTATTCAATTTCCATTGGACCAATGCACCAACTTTTTTAATACAAAATAATTAAATAGAATGTTAGTTACAATGAATAACTTTTGTACTTTTTCAATATTTAGGAACTTATACACTACCGCAGTGTCATTGGTATTATCCATCATCTTTAAATTCTTCTTTTCAATACATATAATTTGAATTTAATTCTATGTGAAAATTACTACCTCATATAATTATTCAATCTTAATAGTACCCTCATATTTAGAAATTTTTTATTACTACATATTATTGTTGGATTCCTCGTTACCCTATGAATGTAGAAACTTACATGTTCCCTACCAACTCTTCGAAATAGTTCTCCACTTTGTACATATATTAGTGCATGCCCTGTATCGAAAAATGTTCTTCCAAAAAAGGGATGATCCCTCTCTTCCTCTCATTATAGAACCAATAAACCCAAAATTAATTTTATTTTGTAATTTTTTATCAAAATATATTCAATCATTCCTCATGGAAATTTTACAATTAACTATAATAAATGAAGTGAAACTCTTTTGGGATTTAGTCATTATAATAACTGGCTATTGAAAGTTGTCTATGACATGATAATAACATGAAAACATATATAACATAATTATTGTACAAATTATTTAGAATTAATGTATATAGGGAGTGAGAAACTACCTGGGTCTTGTAATTTCTTAGGCAGGTCATTCAAAACAACTATCAAGCAATCCTGAGTGAGCAGTATAGTTCCAATTTTCTTCATCATACTCTTGCTGGTTAGCAATTCATAATTGAATTTTCTTATATTGTAATATTGATGTGTTCCTCTATAAAAATATTTTTAATACATATCTTTTTTTTATTTCATGGAATTTACCTTCTTGTGTGTCAATATTCCTTTACACCAACCAGTCTAGAAAATGAATCCATGGCATGTACTGTAATGGTTCATTCGTTCCTTCTTTAGATATTAATTATTTTTTCATCATCTATTTTTCAAATTTTTATTATTTTTGTATATTTATTATTTAAATATAGCTCTGAGAAAATTTTTCACTTTGCAGAGAAATGGATTTCAAATCTTCCCATCTGTGTCCTTCTGGGTATCTTAGTAGTACACCTCTCAGTCTATCTCTTTGTTTCTCAAGGATTCTTCTTACAAGAAACACAAAATTTATTAATCTAGATTTATTATCTATTTACTCATCCTTATTTTCTATTATTTCCACTCTTTGATCCATTAAATATGAATTTAGGTCCTTGATTGTACCCCTGTTAGTGGTCATAAATGTTAAAAAAGTCTCACCCCATCATGTGGGCATGGATTTTCATTGATGGTACTTACTACACATGACAAAATATCTCTCTATAATGACCAAATTTCCCTTGATGTTGTGAATTCCAAAAATGAAAATTATTTTGATGGTTATTATTTTCATAACATACATCTTCTTTATTCATACCATGTATTTGTGGTTGCTCGGCCATTATCATAAACATTTTTCTGGTTAGTGATTCTATATATACCACCATCCATATATTTTTATTCATCATGAGGATGGATCTTTGTTTTTTTACATTATTTATCAATTATAAGGTGTTTATTTCCATTTCACAATGTAATATTTAGACATACTGAGGAAATATTTTCATCTGTGACCCTCCAAGTGCATGACCCAAAATTGAATTTTTTTTACTATTCACACTCTTTATGAAATGATTTCATTGAAATAAATAGTTTCATACCAGGGTGTGGAAATATTATTGATCAAATATTCATCATTTTAAGATCCTTAGGATGTTTCACTTGATGCTTTAGGAAGATGGTGAAATATTATTTTAATTATAGACCTTCTATTATAGTATAAAAATGAACATGTAATATATTTAAAATAAAATAATATAATGAAGTAATAAAATAAAATAAAGAAAATTAAAATCCTAGGAATTAAATTGGAACCATCCAAGGAAACAACAATAAAAATTTTACCACCAGCGGGACGTCGTTAATTCCACACATGGCTAACCAAATTTTAAATTTTATAAAACATAGAAAAGTGTGATTAATTATTTTAAAAGTAATACACATTGAGTTGAGGTCCATCCCATGAGATAATAAAAGTATTATTTTTAGGGTTTTAAAATAAAATAATTAAATTTATGTTTTTTTAGAAATAATAAAGAATAAAAAGTTGATTCTTTTAAAAAAATGACATAATATAAAGTGAAGTTGAATTGGGTTTTGAATTTTTTTTAAAGGAGTGTCTAGATTTTATTTATTTTTTGTTTTTGGTTCAACTTGATTTAAAAATTAATTTGATCCCTCAAGTTTGGTGTCATAGTTTGGATGAGTATGAACTGATGGTCCTAGTATCCCCCCATTAGTATAAAAATACCATATTTCCTCCGTCATTGAATTTAGGTTTTTAGTGCAGTATATTTATCCTAATATAGAATTTAAACATTATTATCATATATTACCCAATATATGTGTTATAGTCTAAAAAAATATTTCAGAAACTAAAATTTTGGATTTCCTGAAGATTTCCCAATGGTCATGAAAAAATAGAAAGAAAAAAAATTCAAATTTAGATTAATAAATCGCAAAAATTCAATATGAAGAATATAAATAAAATACAATCTAGATATAGTTTCCCAAATTTAAAACATTACCCAAGAACAATCTGGGTATCACCCCCTCATTCTTGTAATAAGATAACAAGGGGGATGACTAAAAATAAATCATGAAAGGAAGCATATATAATAATAGTGAAGGACCCTACACAATGCCTCTAGTCACCCCACACTTTGGTCTCTAGATCAGTCCCTATGTATAGTATGTTTGTCCTATATTAAAAGAGATTTAGGGAACTTTATTTTGACTAAATTCACTATTATTGTGTCAACAAGTGATTCACAATGGTTTCTCAAGTCTTTATTGGCTATTTCGATTAATAGATTTGAGTGTCCAATTGAAATCCACATCGAAATGAAAAATTTAGGAATTTTTGGGAACTATTTCATCACAAAAAATGTTTTTACACGATAATAACTCATGAATAATCTTCTAGAAAGTAAATTTGTAGCATAAAAATATTTCTTTAAAAATTCAGTGTGCGTCACGGCATGACCCATATGCATTACATCCTGACGCCTATTTTTATTCCCACGTGGCTTTTTTTTCATCATTACCTAACATCATTACATTGAAAAATGTATATTTATGATGTAAATGATATTTTTTACATCCTTGGAACCTCCGTTTCACAATGAACCTTCTATTTTGATCACTAGGAATCTCGTATGGTGATCCTTTTTCACAGAAATCCATTTTTATGCATGAAATTGCCTTTTTTTTACTTTATTCATGTTTCCCATATATTTTTGTGTTTTTAAAAATATGAACAATTCCATTTTAATGTTGGGAATATTTTATCATTTAAATCCAAAAATAAATTAATATTAACACAAAGAAGCATGCATTAAATGTACATATTGGGAACTCACATGAATTTTGGTTACATTAGATGTTCTGTCTCTAGTATAGAGTGAAAATGTAAGTAATTTTCCTTTTTGATTATGAAAGGTATCTCATATTACTTGAATGCTGAATGAAAATTTAAATTTACAAACATCATGAAATATTTATAGTTCCCACTCATTTCTTATATTGATTTTAAAGAAGAATCCTTTAGTTCTCTATGTGAAAAACCTGAAGTGTTCACTCATTGTCCTCTTATCTAATAATAAAAATAAGTTCTAAGTGAATATTTTATAATAATAAAACTAATGGATTCTATACACCAATTAATGATATCATATTTGAGAAAAACACTCTTCTGTTAGTCATTATGTTAAGAAGTTTTATCATTATTTATTGACTTATGAGGTCAAAATGATCCACCATATCCATATAATTAAGTATATACATAAACATCCCATGTATATATAGTGATTGGATACGTGGATTTTATCCTTCATCAAATTTTAAATTAGTATATTTCCCTAGATGTTTATCTAATGACAAACATGGGTAAATTTTATTTTTTAATGATTGACCCCATAAGAGTTTCCCATGGATGTACATATTACAGATTTGGATATTCTCTCTATCAATGAAGCTACACCATTATTTAAAATGTACTATAATAGACCTCAGAAATTCATAGTGTAGAAAATGATGAACAAAAAAAATCTAAATAGGTTCATCCTTGGAGTCTTATTTATCAGTCCCTTTAGGGACCCATACAATGCTCATTCACCATTTTAGAGTGGTGATCCCATTGTTTTTTTGGTCAATTGAAAAATAAATAGTGATATACTATCAAGAAATGGGTTCCCATTCTACTGATCAATCACATTTTCAAGGTAACTTCTATATTTCCATTTGAGATAAATGTATCTAAGGTCATATGGAATTAGAGTGATCAAGAAGCGACCTTTGAAAACATTTCCTTGTCCCATGATGAACCATATTATAATGATTAGATCATTCATATATATCAATATAAAGTGATATCTCCCACCCATTCTAATAAATAGGACGAATAGGTGAATCAACCCACCCCTAACCCATCCATGCTAGGGCTGTTAAATTCTCGTATGATATAAGAAAAATCTAAATGGATAACTCCACCCATTGAGTACCTCTTACTTGAAATGTTTCCATTATACTGAGTTGAGATGGAACAAATCCACTAATGTGTATTGAATTTCATTCCTTGTGATATCCCCAAATCAAAGAAAATTTTATAAAATAAATTATTTAATAGAATATTTCTCCCCTCTATATAGGGGATAATAATTTACCAACCATTTTGTGAGGATATTTCGGAGACATGTGGTTCTCATCCTACATGAGTAAATCATTTCCACTATATCCAATGATTATTATATTTTTTGGACCACCATGGTCCTTGTATACATGGAATATAGCCGATGTGTAATACATTCATGGTTTATAAAAATATTGTTCAATAGCCTCAAAAAATTTGGAAAACACAATGTACTCTTGGGCCTTCAATATATAGGGAATCAATGTTATGGGTACGTACCCATTGAAGATAAAAGTATAACAAATGATGAATCAAAATACTACTGATTTTATCTAAATATGGGAAGATGAAATTCCACTAAAGGGGTTCAATACTAGATATATGATCACATTCATGAAATACCACATCATTAATTGATTCATAAACCCTCACATTATTCTCACAGAAAAACACTATCTCCCAAGACTCATATCATAGGAATGTTTATGATATGTATAGAAGTTTGTCCAACAAAAATTATTGTAATCACATATTAAAAAATAAAGGGAAATTAGTGTTCAATAAAGTCATATCTAGTATGTTGTATAATATAGTGGGTAAAAGCAAGTAGATTTTTCCTAACAGGTTCTCAAAATCTCTATGTGTATATAAGATGACTACACAATCTTAAACCTAGGAGTCTCCCAACTCCTTGGTGTATAAAAAAACATTTCTACCTATTTAGGTATAACTACCATCACTCAAGATATCCTTTAAGGAATAGTTGATGTTGGAAAACATCATAAGTATGTCCAGTTAAATTTGGTGATTTTGATGAAATTAGTATTTATTCTCTGTGAAATTTTGAGGCCCACGAAAACCAAGTGGCTAGAGAATTAAAAAATAATGTATTCCTTATCTCCTTCATCTTGAATGACTTAGTTCTAACATTTGTAATACCAATTATACCTAGAAGAAATCCACAAATGTTGGATCCTAAGTGTTAAGGCCTCCTCATTTGTTCACATGGTTTTATCTAATGGTGAATACTCATTGATCATCATTCATGGGAATCTCAAAACACATCCAAACAGTTAAGGGTTCCTAAAGAGTTACCTTTTGTATTTTTACCTTCAATCAACATAGTTGACTAGACTTTAAACCACTTGGGAGATGTCTATATCAAATGACACTAAAATACATAGAACATGAACTTTTCACTGGAACCTAAAATGAATAGTGAATTAGTTGAGGCTAAAATATGTTAAACTATAATACCAAACATATTCAAAATGGCATGACATTAAATACTTTTTCATATCACACCAACAATACGATGTTAAACTAGATGGATCCCCAGTACACTTCACATGACTTCAAACACCACAGAATATATCCTCATTGAAATGTTAAATTGCATGGTCTTATTACTCACTACATTATCTTAAAATACATTGAAAAAATCCCTCTATTTGATTATTAAAATTAAATACTTGTTTGATTTTCTCAACTGAGAGTACACCCCATTTTACCATTGTTCTAGTCATCTACTACACTACTTCCCGAGAGCCGTATGTGGATTGATTCTTGTATCATCTGATATGTATTGATTCTCGAGACTTTTATTGTAGGACTAAATATAATATCCATCTTCTATTCTATTTGATTTTTTTGGACACTATTTTGACTCATGTATAACCCCTTTATATTCTAAACATAATAATGATGCACCATTCACCTTTTAATTATATATATAAGACCTTTAAACTTGTAGTGTGTTTCGATTTTTAATAACTCTAAACATTAAGGAATGAATCCTTATCACAAAATGATACATTACATAGATTTATAGTCCCAAAAACATGAAATAAATTTCATATATAATGTATATCTGTATGACTCATAAACTACATAACCATGTTTGAGATCTTGCTCATGTGGATACCCATTTTAAATTTATGTTGGTTATCTATGGAACTAATACCACTGAACTATATGTGGACTGATTCCAATATCATCCAATGAAATTACAGTATATTTATATTAATTAATTTTTAATTTAATTACATTCATAACATGAAACATTGAAGTAAAATGAACCAAGTTACAAAAAAAATCAAGAATTAAATTGAAATGATTAATTATAGACATTGAAGTGGAATGTTTAAAGAGAAGTAACCAAATTATGAAATCTTTATAAAGAGAAATAAAATGTTAACTTTTAATAAAAATTCATTTAAAAAATTTAATCATTGTATCCAAATGTCTAATGTGATCTTTAATTCATAAAAATTTATTTTTTTCTTCTAAAAATTTCTATTTTTATACATGATAAGTTTTTTTATTTTAGGAAAAAATATATATTATTGTTAGAGTATGAAAAAGTATATCATGTTTCATTAACACTAATTCAATTACTGATTGATAAGAAATAACAATAAAAACAATTATTATAAATAAATCATTTTCATATTAAAACCATTTAAAATTTATTTTTATATTTAATTTTAAAAGTTCAATTCCTATATACTAGAATTTTATGTTTAAAAAATGAAATTAATTTTTGGAGTTAAAATAAGGATATTATATTTTCATGAAATATAATTATTTTTTTGAAATGATTGTTTTTTGGTGAATAGTAAAAAAATATAGTTTTTGAAAATATTATGAATTTAATTAAATCAGTAGGATATATAAATCAGGTAAAAATTTATCAAACCATTTACCAATAAAAATATAAATTTAATAATCAAATTATATATTTAAAATTATTTCATTTAAACTATAATCTTATGTTTCATATGTTGGAAAACAAGTAATACGTTTTTTAAAAATTGTTTCAATACATCATAGACTTATGAAATGGTTTTCAAATATTTAATCATTGTATAATAGTTATTTAACAAGGTAAAACTATACTTTAGGAATAAAAATAAGTTACTGAGGTTAAAAATGATCCATAGTGATCAAATAAATTTTGATAAAAAGTTAAATTAAGTGGAAAAAGAGTAAAACATTTCAAACATTATCCTTAAATTTTTTGGATGATAGGTGGACTGACCAAGAATTAATACACCTCTAGTAATGTCTATATTGGGAGATACTTTCCATGAACAATGCATCTCTTTTATCAAATATTACATTCTTGTTACTTATAATGGATCCCTTCGCCACCCAAGTTATGCTCACATGTATATAATAATAATTTATACAATTTCTACTAGGTCTATAACCCACACTCAAAGACACATTATACATGTCCTTTAATTTATGTACCACCATTCCGAGGATATGTCTATTTTCAATAGAATTATTCCAAAGAGTTTGTTAAAAAATCAATAACATTTCTTTTTCATTTCTTTTCATCTCTTTATTCATATACGTCTACAAAATATATTTTACAAAAGATAGAAAAATTGCATCAACATCACATGTATTCTAAAATTTTATTTTTTTAATTTATTATTAATTTTATACCTTATCCAACTAATTTGAAAAATGAAGACATCTCTCATTCTTATGTACAGACTACCACATCCATAAATGTCATATTATATTTTCCCTCAATGAATCCTATGGATTGTTTTAATTATTTATCTATTTAGTAATGTTATATTTTTTAACTAATTGATATTACATTCAAAATATACTTATATAAATTCCTTTCATACCATTCATTAGAAAATGATAAAATCCCTCTTGCGTTTATGTATACTACAACCTCCAAGGAAGACATATTTCATGATCATCACATCTTTATACAGATAGTTCTAAAACATGTTTGATAAAAATATATGATAATATGAATTAATATATATAATGAATATTATTCTTAAATGATTATAAAAAATATCAATTTTTTTAATTAATAATTTAATATCGGTAAATTACCCAGGAAAAGCATGATATGTATGTCGTTATCTCAATCCATGCCTATAATATACATCAAATGAACATAGGGATGTTCAAATTATTTAACTAAAATGAATTATATTTCATTTATAATAGGATCTTAGTGAACTTAGTATCAATTAATGTTGTCTTATGTGGCTATTATGAAACATGTATGAAATAATCGAATTTTTTACCTTCTGATATTGAAAATAGACATTAGGATAACTAATTAATGTATAATGAATTAATTTATGTATATAGTTATATAAAAAAATTATTAATAATGTTATTAAAAAAATTATTTAAAAAATTATTCATGATAAAGGCGTGTAAAAAAAATTCATGGATAGAAGGAGTAAAAATGTAAGTGTTTCTTATCTCATCATTCTCACATGGAGTGGCATACCATTATTATCACTTATTTACTTATGTGTGGTGTATATAATTATTAATAAATTCCTTTACACATTATATTTATGAAATTAATGTTATTTTCGAATCAATCTCAAGATATATCTTTTCTACATGTTTGATTGAAAGGTTATGAAATCCCTAATGGTTTCTTTCTAATCGCATTTTTATATCAATATTGTTATGAATGAATTTTTATTTTTGAATTTTTGGGTGAAATTTATCTTATAAAACACAACCAAATTATTCTCCCTTAATTATTATTTTAGTTTTACATGTCCTCTATCAATTCCATTTCCATTGATAAATAATTTACCACATGTGACAATTGTGAGTGAAACCAACAATACAACTTGTTTTTGGTTATAAAACCACCTCTTCTATATCCATATTCATTAGATGATTTTATGGATGTCGTTATATATTCATAAAAAAATTATCAAGGTCATTTTAAACTATTTTATCTTTTATCATGCAATTTTAAAGGAATATTATATCATTTTCAAGAAGGGTTGTTGTTTTTAATGGGAAAATAATCACTCTTAAATGTTTTCCTTGTGAAAAACTTGTTTTACCACAATTACTATTTATGAATATTTTGATTTTATTTAAAATATTTTTCTAAATTATATAAATTCATTATTTTTTTGAAAATAAATTTAGTATTTTTTGTTTTTATTTTCAAACTAATTTAATGTATAATCCTATAATGTTAGTTTTCATCTATGTCAGCATCCTAGTAAGTTCATCTTGTTAAACTAAGGATATCCAATTATGATGCCATATAAATTAATTATATGGATATATTTTGATTTTTTTAACAATTTCTTTTCATAAACCCACATTTTTTTGGTTTAATAGAGTGATATTGGAGAAATTTTTATTTTAAGGTTCTTATAGCCCACATATGTATGGTTTTCATCTTCTAACAAGTGGTCCCAAAATTATAATTTCTATAATTCATAGGTTACAATTATAAACCTCCTTAGATCATTATGGGTAATGATTATTGATGTTTTCTCCATTGTGGAAATCATGCACTTCATGTTCATTGTACTGTGTTTTTAGAATCATACTGTGATTCCCAATCCACTAAATTATGGGAAACTAGTAGTGTTTCATGATCTAATATTTTATGATTCAAATTAATATGTTTATTCTCATTCATATTTTTTTCATCATAATCTTATCATGATTGATTATGTCATATATTACGCATATACTCGTGATTTATTTATTATCTTATATGTTAATCTAGTCATGATCTCTTAATGTTATATTCTTTTACTTTTTTTATGATCTAATACCCAAGTGATTAACTTAGGAAACCCTATGATCTTCATTTTTTTACCCTTATTAATGATCTGATCTCACCATTTAAAAATTTTCCATTCCCTATGTTATTGTAATGTCCTGTGTTTTTGAACTGGGTTAAAATACGAAGGTTTTTTAATTTTTTTCTTCAGTTTATCGATGTGTTAATTTTTTAAACCAAGCTCTGGATTTTTATTTTGACTGTTGCAAAACCTAAAGGTGTTGTTTGTGGACATTCCTAATTACCTTATAATTTTTGTGGGTATCACGATGAGTCTTGTGAGCACTAGATCCAGAAAAGTCCACTTTAATGGATATGCACGGGCATCGCATGGTTGCGGTCTACCCCATACAGTTTCTCCTATTTAATAAATTGATTAATTAAATTAAATAATTTTATATGAAGGATTGTGATTAATTAAAATAAAATTTTTATAATAATAATAATATTGTTGTTGTTGTTGTTGTGGTTTTTTAATTAAATGAATGATAAATAACAAATTAAATGATTCTTGAAGAAATTAATGTGGAAATTGGGTTTATCGAAGAACTATTTTAATTAAATAATGAGTTTCAAAATTATTAGAAGACCATTTATTATTAAATGGAGTGATGTGCTAATAATAATAATAATAATAATTTTATTATTATTATTATGTCATTAATTATTTTAATTCTTTGAGATTTTAATTGCAAGATAAAGGCGTGTATCATTCATGAGAATTTAATGTGGATTTTTATCTTATCCAAGAAAAGTTTAATTAAATGCGAAGTTTCAGATATAATGAAGCATTGTAATTAAAAAGAGGTATTGGTTTTATAAAAGGTTTGATAAATTATAATAATGAGATTATTATTATTTTAGTTTTATAAATATAATATTTTTATATTATTATTGAAATTAAATTAGGGGTTATGGGTTATAGTTTTTATGATATTAATGACATTTTAATAAATTTGGAGATTGAGTTTTAAGTAAATGGATGTTGGAATAATAATAATAATGATTTTATTATTATTTTTGTGGTTATTTTGTTAAATAAATGTTAAGAGAATTTGATATCCAATAGGGAGTTTCATATTTAATTATTAAATATTTAATAATATAATAGTAAATGAAGAAGCGCCTTTAATTATATGGGGAGTTTCTCACATATTAGATAAGGGTTTAACGTGTATAATAATATTAATAATAAAATGTGTATTATTATTTTAATTATTACATTCAATTAAATTGATTAATTTAAGGGGGGAAATTATAAAAAACAGAGGCGCGACTTACAGGTGGCACGACCTCCATGTTTCACCTCCCCCATGAGTGACATAGAAGCATCTTCGGCCTCCCCCTCAGCATGACCCTCCTCCTCGGGACCTCCAATAGTGAGCAACCCCCGGGAGACCCTCTCTACAGCAGCGCGAAACCCGGGGATAGCTCCTGCAGCGTGTGACCCACGTGGAAACACCCCCCTTCAGGCAGTACCCAACAACACACCACCCCATCTCCCAGACTCCACATTGCGTGTGAAAATTTCTCTCAAACTCTTCAAAAATCATGTCCACCACATCATGGTGAGTTCATCTGCGTATAACTCATGATTCTCATCATACATTTTACTCATCTCTCTTGCCTTTTTTTCTCGGTCGAAACCCTAATGTTTGGGTTTAATCTGATTATTATGTTCCTCTATTTTTTATGATATGTGAAAATTTACGTGGGACCCATTAGTCCATAATCAAGCATCAGCCACAAAGGATGAGGCAAATAGTATCGAATTGTTTTTTCATCATTGGTTTGGGTAATCTTCCAGTCCCATTATTTAGTTTTAGACTGGTTATATTATGGCCTATAATTTTTTTAGGTCCATGAAACCATGTTAGAGGTGTGTTGTTAATTACTACATTGATTCTAGGTACCCGTTGAATATATTTATTTTTTATCAATGTTGAAAACACGAGAACACACACACACACAAACACACACAAACAAGCACACACACACACACACAGATATACATATGAAGGTGTGTCTACATGTGACTACAGAGCAGTTATGGACTGGTTTCCACCAATTATATGAAAGAATTGTAGAATAAAAATGGTTCCACCTCGAGGTAGGGTCCCAAATCCTTACCACATTATTTGAGAATTATATATTCTTTAAATAAATTGATAATTTGAGATTCCTTGATTATGATATGTCGATATATGACACTTTTGATGTTATTAAATGATGTCCCCCACTTGAGATAAATGAGGACATGAACATGTGTTGATTTTAAACATTTTTTCCTAATTTGGTTAATGTGATATGAATAAACAGTTAATTGTATTTGTTGGGAAGAATGGGTAATATAGTAATTAATGGTAGAATTAATTATATTGTCATGATTTGGAATAAAATTATCGCTTTTATGAATTATTTAGAATATTGAATATTTGACATGTTAGGAATATAAATTAGAAACGGGTAATAATTAATGGATAGAGTAATTATTACATGTTAAAAGGTAAATTGTTAATTAATTGTTGATTGGTTAAAGAGATAAGATTTTAATAATTAATTGTTGAATTATTTAATTTTCATGCATTAAATTATGATTTTGAATTAATTTTTTGTTAAGACTATTGGCCAATGTTACCTTTTGTTGCATGTTATTTTTACATGCCATAGGTTTTCTTGTATGGAGTTGATTAAAAATATGATATGCTATGTGAGATGGTTACTAAATATACAGGGTTTGTTCAACATGTTTCGATATGATTATAACAATGATGTAAATTTTTAATGTCCTAGACGAATCACTGTTTGAGTAAACATGTTCAAACTTGTTAAATAATTTGTATAATTAAATGTTGAGTTAAATAATTAGTTGTCTTGCTATGATTAATTAATTATTAATTAATTATTTACTATTGAGATATTGAATGGTTAAATTATTGTTGACTTATATGATGGGAAAAATATGTTGTTAATTAGTAGTTGAATTAATTAACAGATTGAATTAATTAATTTAATAATTAATTAATGGAAGGTTTTGGTGTGTTAGACATGGTGTTCTACACCAATGATAAATATATATGTTTGATTGATTTATAGTTTGTGAGACAAGGACTAAAGATCCAAATACTCACGGGGTGCTAGACATGATGATATACACCAATGATAAATATATATGTATGATTGATAAATGGGTTGTGAGACAAGGACTAAAGCTCCAAATACTCACGGGGTTCTAGACATGGCATTATAAACCCATCTTTTAGGGAAAAAAATCATTTATGGGACATGGACTGATGCTCCAAATACCCATAGGTTTTGAGATAAGGACTGACGCTCCAAATACTCATGAGGGTGCTAGACATGATGTTCTACACCCATTAAATTACATTGGATTGTGGTTCCAATTAGTTGTACATGAAATTAATTAATGGTTAATGAAAACTATTTTGATACAATGATTTCTGAATTTAATATGAGAAAGGGTTCAGAATTAATAATGAATTAGGTGAATCACTATTAGGGGATGAACCCAGGAGAGAATCACTATTTTTAAGGGACATGGTTAGTTATAGTATTGGATAGATTAAATTGAATTTATTTTGACACATTATCCAATAAAAAACATATGAATGGATTTTTTTCTTTACATTCATTAATTAAATGGTATATAGAGACTTCTGTGGAGAGTGACTTATACGAGGGATGTAGGGCTTAGGCAGGATCTTGAGACATTCATAATTTAATAAAGTTTTAATATTTGATAAATGAAAATGATTGTGTAATGATTGTAGAGTACACATGAAAAATGTATAATGTAGGTTTAGACACAAGATGAAGGATAATTTAGGTACATGGGTATATAGTTACTTTGTACTACTTACTTTATTTATGCATTCTTTCACACAGTTTTAATTATTTATTAAATGTCTGGATTTGGGGTTGACACCGGTGGTCCTAGCCTACTGAGATTTATATCTCACACCATGCTCGTGCCGCCATTGCACTGGGGTCCCCAAGTATATTATATTTGGTTTCAGGATTGTGTTGTTTTCATTTACTTGTGAGATAGAGTAGATGACCGAGCAGAAGCTCAAGATGCTCAAGGAGACCGTCCTTGGGGATTTGAGTCATTATTTATTTATTTCTATATTGGAATGTGAAACATGAAATTTTGTTTACTATTTTCTATTTTTTTATCAATATCACATCACACATGAATCAGATCTATAATTAGCATTGGCCATTTCTTTTTTACAAGATTTATAAACATATTCCTTCCGATGCTTTATCATTTATTTGAATGCTTCCACTATTTATTGTCGTTGTCTATTATTGATCTATGATATCAGGCTATATTATCCCCCTATAACTATCTATATACCCTCAATGCAAGTAGGAAGTCTCTGGCATATGGGGAGACATGCTTGAGGTTAGGTGGAGACCGGTCTGGACATCGGTTCAGTGTTGAGCTAGGTCGGGACCTTACAAAGGTGTATCTGAGGGTTTGTTTTCCATTTTTCTTTCTGTTTTGATGTTGTAGATATGAGACTGGGAAAGTTTTTGTGCATGGGTTTATAGTCGTTCTTGGGACTAATCACCCCATGTATAAGAAATTACCATGTGTCTAGGGATAGGAATTGATGTTTGTAGTATTTGAGGTTATAGTTGATATGATTTCACCTTGAGTGAATGGTGTATTTTCTTCATCTTTTTAATTTTAGAAAATTTGAAGAAAAAAATTCATGGTCTGTCATTGCAAGGATGATTCATACAAGCATCAACATAGGCATGTAGCGATTCACATTTCATGCATGTAACATGCATTGTAGTTTCATTAGAAGGATTCCATCTAATTTGGATTGGGTGCCTTTGGTGCAATGCCATGTTTTGATCTTCTTATCACGCCTCTATAAATATAATGTTTCAGTGATAGATTTAACATTCTTGAGTGATTATATTCCACACTACCTCATTTATTTGCTTGTTTTGTCATTATTCCATGATTCTGTGTAATAGCATGCTATTCTGATAATGCATATGATAAAATTCTAGATATGTTTTGATATATGAAAGAGCTACAAATTTTAAAATGATAAATTAAGGTTGATTATGATAAATGAGATCCAAATTCCCGTGATAAGGTGTATGGGTTCCATATCGAATGGTAGATAGCCACCCATGTGTTTGAAACAAATACAACTATAGAATTCTTGATAGTTGTTTTAAATGTAAAACTGCTGATTTTTGCATGAAATGAACTATTTTTGGGTTGCTTTTTGAAGACCCCAGATTGAATAAATGCAACCTTTGGTGGTCTCTTTTTCGGTAAAACTAATTTAGATGCTAAATTTCCTGTCTATATTTCAATAACACTAAATGTTAAATGATTAAATAGGATGTTTGTTATAGTGTGTCTTCTCTTCCAATGGGGAATTGATTAAAATCCAAGTGACTTGTTGTGAAAAATTAATTGTGTGTTTGTTGAAATTCATTCAAATGCTAAAAGGTTGAAATGAAATAATTAAAATGGATAATATGAAAAATGGGAATTTTAATCATGTGATTTTGGTTTTGTGTGATCAGAAGAGAGGGTTGATGTTTATTTTTCATAAAGGGTTAAATAGTGTTAGTTAGTACCCACAGAAAGTTCTAGGCCATTAAAGTAAGTCCATACCACTGCTTGGGAGGAATTCTTGGGATTGGGATATTATGGAACACCGATAGGTTTATGTTACGAATTTAATGGTAAATGTTTGACATGGTGATCATGGTTCTAGGAACATCCCATGCATGAAGTAATGAGTTATAAAATAGCACGCTCGTGAGCAAAAAAATCTTTTCTTTTTGACGTCATGGAAAATCCAAAGGTGGGTGTTGTCGCATCGTTTTTGGTAATCGTGTCGGTAAGAGATACTGAGCTTTTAGAACAGAGTCGTTCGGAAGTAGCATGACAAATCTTCTTAATGACTTTGGATTTTCTATTTGTGCGCTCTTCTATATACGATCAGCATGTCCCATATGTTTTCATCTACATGGAGACACTAAAATACTATTTATCTTACACTCTGCTACAGTTTAAATGTTGTTGGGACTGATGAGTGGTTATTATAAGGGTAGTACGTGGAATGTGTGGTTTATTTGGGAGACTCATTTATTTTTTTTAGGGAATGATTGCTTTTTTAAATAGCATTATGATCCCTTGAATTAGAAATTTTACCAGAGGTCGGGTATGGTCTTAATTATACTTGCAGATGAATTTTTAATAGTTTTAAAGGCATGTCATCAGATAAATGGCGAATGTGGGTTTTGGGTCTGCGACATCTTTTGAAGGAATCATGCACAACCTGTTCTTCTAGATGATTGAGATTCGACCATTTCTATTGTTGAGGTCCCTGTAATGGACTCAGATATAAGCTATGTTTCATTGTTTAAGCAGTAATGTGAGCTTTGGCACTGGGTTTAAAGGGTTAACCATTCGGCTTGTGAATGGTTAAAGGTGCATTTGGTGTTGTGAATGTAACACGTCAGTTCTAACGATATTAAATGACCTTGATAGGTCATTTTTTCTAGTAGTGGTTCCTGATGGCTTCTCGGGGACGAGGATTTATTTAGGTGGGTAAATTGTAAAGTCCCGTGTTTTTGAACTGGTTAAAATACGAAGGATTTCTATTTTTTTGGTTTATCTATGGTTCGATTTTTTAAACTGAGGTCCAGAATTCTATTCAAAGTGTTTGAACACCTATAGATTTTGTTTATGGACTTACATAATTACCCTATAATTATAGCTTGTGACCTAATGAGTCTAGAGAGCACCGGATCTGGAAAAGTACACTTTAATCGATATTCATGGTCAGCGCATGTTTTCAGTCCAACTTGTGTAGTTTATCATGTTTAATAAATTATTTAGTTAAATTAAATGAGTTTATATGAGATATTGTGATTAATTAAAAGAAAGTTTTAAAAATAATAATAATGAAGTTATTATTATAAATATTGTGGTTGATCAATTAAATTAAATATAAATAATTAACTAAATGATGGTTGAAGAATTTAATGTGGATTTGGGGATTATCGAAGAACCATTTTAATTAAATAAAGAGTTTTAGAATTATTAATGGACCATTTATTATTAAATAGAGGAATGTACTAATAATAATAATATTATTATTATTATTATGTCAAAAATTAATTTAATTATTTATGAGTTTTATTTCATGTTAATGGAGTGTATGTTTTATGATAATTTAATGTGGATTTTGAGCTTCTCAAAGAAACATTTAATTAAAATAGATGTTTCAGATTTAATTATGTGTTGTAATTAAATAGAGTTGTTGGGATTATTAAAGGTTTCAAAAATAATATTAATGATATTTTTATTATATTATTTCTATGAATGTAATAATTTGTATTATTATGGAAATTAAATTAGGTGTTATGGGTTGGAGTTTTTATCAGATTAATGATATTATAATAAATTGGTTGTTTGGGTTTTAAATAAATGAATGTTGGAATAATAATAATAATTATTTCATTATTATTATTTTGGTTATTATGTTAAATAAATGTTAAGAAAATTTAATTGTCAATAGGGAGTTTTATGTTTAATTACAAAAAAATTATTAAGATAATAATAAATGAAGAATCCATTATAATTAAATGGGGTGTTTTTCACTTATTAGATATGTGTTTAATGTGTATAATAATAATAATAAAATGAATATTATTTTTTAATTTTTACATTCAATTAAATCGATTAATTTAAAGGGGAAAATAATAAAAAGGGGAGGCGCGGCCTGCAGGTGGTGAGTCCCACATGTTTCTCATCCTCCATGCACGACACTGAAGCATCTTCAGCCTCCTCCTTAAAATGACCCTCCTCCTCAAAACCTCAAGCAGTGAGAAACAACTAAGAGACCCTCCTTGTAATAGCGCGACACTCAGGTAGAGCTCCTGCAGTGCGCAACCACCATGGAGAAACCCCCCTATGGGTAGTACCCAGAGGCACACCACCCCCTCTCTCAGACTCCACTTTGCATGCAACGATTCCTCTTACACTCTTCATGAATCTTTTCCCCCTCGTCATGGTTAGTCTATCTGCATATAACCCGAAATTCACATCATTCATTTGAATCCTATCTCCTTCATTGTTTTCTCAACCGAAACCCTATTGTTCTGGTTTAATCTGATCCTTGTGTTCCTCTATTTTTTAGGATATGCGAGTGTTGACTCGAGACCCATTCATCCATAATACGGTATCCGCCTCCAAGGGTGAGGCATATGGTCTCAAATTATTTTTCCGTCGTTGGTTTAGGTAAGCTTCCAAACCCACTGTTTAGTTTTACAAGGGTTATATTAAGGCTTGTTATTTTTGTATGAGTCTATAGTACCATATTAGAGGTGCATTGTTAATTACTACATTGATTCTGGGTACCAGTTTAATATATTGATATTTTATCAATGTAGACAACACCCTTATATATGAAGGTGTGTGCCCATGCCAAAATGGACCGGTTGTGGACTGGTTGCCGCCATGTACTTTAAAGCATTGAGGAATGAAAATGCTTCCACCTCGAGGTGGGGTCCCAAATACTTAACACATTATTTAATAATTAAGGCTTCAATAAATAAATTGAGAATGTTAGTTTTATTGATTATGATATGTCGATGTGTGACACTTTTGATGTTATTAAATGATTCCACCCACATGAGATAAATGAGGACTTGAAAATGTGTTGATTTTAAGCATGTTTTTCTAATTTGGTCAAAGTGGTAAGATTAAATAGTTAATTTTTTTTGGATGGGCAGAATGGGTAGTAGGGTAATTAATTGTATAATTAATTATCTAGTCATGAGTTGGAATAAAATTGTGGCTTTTTTTGATTATTGATAATATTGAATATTTTACATGTTTGTAATATAAATTGGGAACTGGTAATAATTAATGTGTGGATTAATTATTACATATTAAATGGTAAATGGTTAATTAATTGACGATTGTTTAACGAGATATGACTTAATTAATTAATAATTGAATTAATTATTTTTCATGCCTTAAATTAAGATTATGAATTGATAGTTTGATATGACTACATGCCATGGGTATCTTTTGCTGTGTGTTATTTTTCCTTGACTTATGTTTTCTTGGATAGAGTTGTTTAAAAATATGACATGCTGTGTGAGATGGTTGCTAAATAACTCGGCATTGTTCAATGTGTTTTTAAAATATTTCAACATTCATGTAAATTGTTCAAGTCCTGGATGAATAACTGTTTGAGTGGACGGGTTTAGACTTGTTAATGAATTTGGATAATTAATGGTTGAGTTAATTAATTAGTTATCTTTCTATGAATAATTAATTGTTAATTAATTATTTACCATTGAGATGTTTAATGGTTAAATAATTGTTCTCTTATATGACATTTGATTTATGTTGTTAATTAGTTTTGAGTCAATTTACAGATTTGATTAATTAATTTATGAATTAATTAATGGAAGGTTTTGGGGTGTTAGACACGATGTTCTACACTAATGATAAATATACATATATATATATATATGATTCATAAATGGGTTTTGAGACAAGGAATAAAACTCCAAATACTCACAAGGTTCCATACATGGGATTCTACACCCAGCATGCCTAAAAATATTCTTTTATGGGATAGGGACTGATACACCAAATACCAATGGTTTTTTAGACAAGGACTAACGCACCAAATACTCATGAGGATCCTAGACAAGAATTTCTACACCCATTAATTGACATTGTATTTTGGGTCCAATTGGTTATACATGAAACAAATTATTGGATAATGAAAACTATTGTGACATAATGACTTGTGAATTGAATATGAGAAAGGGTTCAGAATTATTAATGAATCACGTGAATCACTATTAGTGGATGGGCCCTAGAGGGAATCACTAATTTTAGTGGATGGTCTCAGTTATAGTATATGAAAGATTAAATTGAATATCTTATGACATGCTATAAAATAAAAATAAAAATCTTGGATTTGGCCTCTACTTTGATTACATAAATGTTTATTAGAGACATATGTGGTGAGTTACTTATACGAGAGATAGTTACTTTGTACTTCTTACTTTATTTATGAAATCTTCCACATAGTTTAAATTCATTATTAAATGTCTGGATTTGCGTTAGACACTAGTAGTCTAGGCCTACTAAGATTTATATCTCACACCATAATCTGGGTGCAATTGCACTTGGGTACCTGAGTAGATTCTATTTGGTTGTAGGATTGTGTTGTTTTCATTTACTTGGGAGATAAGAGCAGAGGACCGAGCATAATCTCAGGACGCGCAAGGAGACCACACTCGGGGCTTTGAGTCATTGTTTAATAATTTAGGTATTGGAAGGTAAATAATGTTGTCTTGTTCAGTCTTTTATATTTTTATATGATTAGCATGTCATTAATCTATATTCTGTATAATGGGCATTTCCCATTTGTTTTTTACAAGATTTATAAAATATTCATTATGCTCCTTTATCATTAATTCGAATGCTTCCTCTATTTATTGTCATTATCTATTATCGAACTATGGTACAAGGGTATATTCTCCCAACATACTATCCATATACCCTCGCTAATAGTTGAAAACTTCTAGTGTATGGAGCAACGTGCTTGAGGTCATGTGGAGACCATTCCAGCCACTGTTTTAGTGGTGAACCATGTTAGTACATTACAGTTATGAATTAATATTTTATTTATGATGTTTCTAACCGACTATATGAACAATATTTTTAGGGATATGTTTAATCATTGGTAGAATGTGTTTTTTATGATTCTAGTATCCAATAAATATCATCCTCTAGGTTATGTGGTGTGATTATTTGTGATAATTAATTCATAATCATGTGAAAGTAATTGCTTTCTATTGATTCTTATCTTTGGTCACTTCAATTTATATCAGAGAAGGGTTTAGTTATTATTGGAGACTAATATAAATATTAACAAGAATTTATAATAGAGAACATTAGTAAAACATATGAAAAAGACTAAATATCATAAAACATCCTCAATTTTTGGTAAAGTATAGAGTGTGTAGTTTCATAGAATTGAAATTCCTCTTAGGATAAGGAAGTGAATGTACTCTCTTGAATGGTTGAAACTCATGTTATTAAGCCTAAAAATGGTTGGATGTGTATTTACTCAATACTCCCATGGATCATGACAATGATACCAAATTATAAACACGCTTTAACACTGTTTGAGGATATTCTCTGGTTAATTAAAATATTCTTTATGAATAGTAATGTTTCATTTGAGAATATTTATTTTAGAGAACCAAAGTGGAAAAGAATAATGATAACCTAGACTAAAACCTAGAAATTTTAATCTTAGGTTATGAAAAAAATTTATTAATTACATATTCTATATTTATTTTTCCCATTAATGAATATTCTAAAAATTTAATACCTAATGTTTCATTTATTTATGTAATTAAAGGTCATGGAGAAACTGAGTAAATAATGGATGCGATGAAAAATTTAGTCATTTTCCCAATGAGAAACCAAATGAATGGGAGTAAGAGTAAAAAATATTATGGAAATTCATAGTCAACATTCCCATGTTATGAATTATAACACAATATATTTTAATCCAACAAACATAACAATAACATAGAACCTTACTACCAATTCTTTTGTTTGTAAATGAACACCCTCCTTTTGTGTGTCTTTCAACCCACAAATTAATGAGTAGTGGAATAATAAAATAGAGAAGATATTTTTCAATATCTAATACATAGAATAAGAGTATAATACTTTAGATTTTAATAATATAGATGGTGGGTTTGATCAATTGTTGAATATTTTAAGGACATCAAATTTAAAGAAAGATGCCGACATAATGGGATGAGTACAGTTAAAAAATATTACTCAATAAATATAATTCTCAAAATCATCACTCAAATCTATAGATTTAATTAATAGTGTTAAAATAAATGGAGGATTAATCCAGTAGAATATATAAATTAAACATCTTAATAATCATAACGTATAACAATAGTTTTTTTTTGCTGACATCGATAGTAAGATAAAATGAGTCATTATTATCAAAAATCCAATTATTCTAAAAGAGTTTGCTATGTGATATTTTACTTCCTATGAAGAAATTATGTGATGACCTCTTAGGATAGAAATGAAATCTATAGACAATTATTTTTTAATTAATAAAATAAGAAAATAAATTTTTATGGGAAATTAGATGATAAATCTCCATGAGACAAGAAAATTATTGTTAAGTCAAAAGTCTTCTTTTGACTTCTATATCATGTTTTGGAAATCACAAATGTATTCTATCATATGTTTGTAAATTACAAATTGTCTTTTATCATGTTTATCGTATCGTACAATGTTGATCGTACCGACCATATCATATCGTACTGACTCTGTCAATCATACCATACTGACTCTGTCAATCGTATCGTACTGACTCTGTCAATCGTACCATACTGACTCTGTCAACCGTATCGTACTGACTCTGTCAATCGTATCGCACTGACTCTTCTATTCAGATGTTCATTATTTTTTTTGGTACTTAGTCAAAAACACTCACTACATATGAATCGTACTCATGTTTTTTTATTGCTATATATCTCTTGTCTTAACAAAACGATGTCGTTGAGTTAGTTACAAACTAATAAAAACGATGTCGTGCTTTCTGTTTCAATATGACCGTTGGAGGCAATATGACCATTGGAATACAAGGCCTATAAATAGGGGGTCATTTGAAGCTGAGAGAACAACGATGAATGAAGATAACGAATGAAGAGACTCTGTGAACTATAAAGATTCTAGAGAGAGACACTGTGACTTCTCTCATCTGCCTTGTGCTTCCGATCATCGTATCGAGTGCTTTCAAGTAATTGAAAGACAGAGGTGCCGATTACCTGCAAAATCGAGGGCTGCCAGGGATAGGCAGACAGACGTACTGATCATCGTATCAAGGGCTGCCAGGGATAGGCAGACAGACGTGCCGATCATCATATCGAGGACTGCCAGGGATAGGCAGACAGACGTGCCGATCATCGTATCGAGGGCTCACCAAGGTGTTGGTGAGACAGACCTTTTATCCTAGGTGAAAGGATAACCCTTCTCTTTCGGTTAAAAGAATTGTAATACCTTTACATTTCCGCTGTTACTTGTATTAGAAAGGGATTTGTATTATTTCCTTTCTTCTTTACATATTCAATTGTAATTGTTTCAATTACAATCATTCTATTATTTTTTGTATTGATTGATTCTATACGCTTTAAGGTAGAATCATTCATCTTTATATTACTCTGATCATTGTGTTCACCTTGAATACAATTGTTTTACATTACATTAGTATTACAATACATCATACCTTTTATATTCAATACAATTGTGGGTGTTTGTATTTGTATTAGTTTAAGATCTTTTAAACTAATCTCTTTGTTGCTAAAACTGAAAGGTTTTTTAAAACTACAATTCACCCCCCCTCTTGGATTGTTACATCTAATAGACATATAAATCTACTTATTCGATCCAACAATTGGTATCAGAGGAGGTTTTCCACTGATTTGTATTACTAGCTTTATTTCTTATTACAATCTTGAATACTTACTACACTAACGTGTGGAGTGGAAAAGTTGTTTTTGTTGTATTAGATGGAAGGAATGAATATTGGATCAATAGACAATCTGAATCCTTCTAGACCACCAATCTTTGATGGGAATGATTATGAGTATTGGAGAGATCGTAGGAAGAATTTCGTTATCAATACTGGTGTAGATAATTTTATTATGCTTACTGGGGGTTACAAAATTCCTGACAAAGAAGTTAGTACTTTCACCAACCAAGAGAAGCAAGAATATCAACTGAATTACAAGGTATGCAATACTTTATTATGCTCTATGACCATGAATATATATAGTCAGATATCTTCATGTGAAGCAGCCAACTGTATTTGGAAGAAATTAGAAGTTACTCATTTTGGTACATCCAAGGTTATAGAAACAAAGAGAGAAATGCTTCGAGCAGAGTATCATGGATTTGTTTTTCCTTATGGAGATCCAGTATGTAAAGTGAAACAAAGGTTTATGAAGATTGTAAACAGCTTACAATCTATGGGAGAAAAAGGTCTTGATGATGAAGCTCTTGTTGATAAGATTATAGATATTATGCCAAATGAATGGGAGTCAAAAAGGACAGCTATTGATGAAAAATAGAAAAGTTTCCCAGATTACTCTTGATGAACTCTTTGGAACTCTTCTACAGCATGAGACAATAATGAAGAGAGATGCTGATTTCAATAAGAATAAGAATGGGAATGGAAGTGTAGCTTTTGCATCTAAAGCTAAAACACCTGAAAGGCTTACAAAGTCTAAATCCAAGAAAGTTGTTATATCTGATTCAAGTGACTGTAATCTTCCAGATAATGAGTTAGCCAATCTTGCTCGAAGGATGAACAAGATTGTGGGAAAGAAATATTTTCAATAAATATTCAAAAAGAAAGATAGGAAATATTCAGAGGTAACTAGTTATGAATGCAAGAAAGCAGGACATATAAGGCCTGATTGTCCATTACTGAAGAGGAAAGATAGAAAGGAGAAACAATCTGAAAGAAACAAGAAAAGGTTTTATAAGAAAAAGAAAGTCTTGAAAGCAAATGATACGTGGAGTGCAAGTGGTAGTGATTCCTCAGATGATTCTTCAGAATATGAGACATCAGGACAAAGAAATATTGGACTTCTAGCCAAACTACCAATTGAAGATCATTGTCTCATGGCTAAGGTACATAATGCTGAAGCTATTACAAATGTCTCTTTAAATGCAAATTATATTGATAATAGATATTATGAATCTTTATAAATGATGAATCCTCATCATTAGAGGATGATATTTTACCTTCTTTTGAATAGGTCTCTAGATTTTCTAAGTTACTTGAAAATGAAAATTCTAAACTCAAAAAGAGATTTGAAAAAGAAAATTCTAGAATTTCAATCTTGACTAAAGAAGTATCAGATCTTTCTAAAGATCTTGATGTGAAAACTTCTGATTTTGAAAGTATTTTGAAAACCCTTGAAAAAGTTAAATCTGATAAGGATAAACTTTCTAAAAATCTTGAAACTGTAAATTCGAAGAAAAATATTTTAGAGTCTAACTCTAGTTCAAATTCAAATGTTTTAGAAAACAAGAATTTGGTTTTAAAATTAAAGTCAGAGATTTTATCTTTGAGGAAATGTTTGTCAAACTTTACTCATGGAAAAGAAAACTTTGAGAGGATGTATTCTCAAATTAGACCTTCGAGAAATCATTCTGGTCTTGGTTATACTTATTCCAAATCTGTTTTTAGTAATAACTATTTTGTTCCTCAAAAAACCATTTTCGGTTCTAAGTGTCAATGTGGTGGACACTGGAGAAGAGATTGTTCTCTTAACAAAACTCAATCTTTAGGATTTCATAAAGCTCATTTTGAAAAACAAATGTGGATTCCTAAAATTCTTTTATCTAACCCTTCTGGATCCAAACACGTTTGGATTCCGAAAATCTAATTGTTTCTTTTTCAGGAAAACGAGAAGTGTACCAATAAGAACATTTGGTACATGGATAGTGGTTGTTCTCGACATATGACTGGAAACAAAAATATTTTTGAAAAGGTTATGAAAACAAAAGGTGGAAAACATACCTTCAGAGATAATTCTCAAGGAAAGATTGTTGGTATAAGTAATATTGTTTTTCTTGGAAAAGTTCTTATTTCAAATGTTTTGTTTGTTAAAGGTCTTAGGCACAATCTCATCAGCATAAGTCAATTATGTGATGAAGGTTACCTTGTGAATTTTAGAAATGATAAGTGTCTAGTTCACAATTCCAAGGATGAGTTCATTCTATCTGCCCATAGGCAAGAGAATGTTTACACTATTAACTTAGAAGACCTTAGGAACCAAAACTTACCTTGCTTAATTGTAATAAAAGACCAATCGTGGCTATGGAATAGGAGACTAGGACACTGTAATATGAGAAACCTTAGAAAACTCTCAAAGAAAGGACTTGTAAAAGGGCTACCGGATCTTAGATATGATTCTTCAAAAGTCTGTGATCCTTGTCAATTTGGCAAGCAACATAAAACTAGCTTTAAACTAATTAATGAAGTTTCAACTTCTAATGCATTACAACTTGTGCATATGGATCTGTTTGGTCCTTCACAATCTGGAAGCATTGGAGGCAAATACTATGTATTTGTTTTAGTTGATGACTTTACTAGATTTACATGGGTCTACTTTCTCACAAAGAAATATGAAGCCTTTTCCTATTTCAAAACTTTTAGAGCTCAAGTTAAAAATGAGAAAAACCTACCATTGATAACTATTCATAGTGATCATGGTGGTGAATTTCAAAACTCAGTTTTTGAAACTTTTTGTAGTAAGAAAGGTATTACTCACAATTTCTCAGCTCCAAGAACTCCTCAGCAAAATGGTGTTGTTGAAAGAAGAAATCGTATTCTTCAGGAAATGACTCGAACCATGTTGAGTGAACACTCAATTGCTAAGCACTTTTGGGCTGAAGCTGTTAGTACTGCCTGTTATACTATAAATCGTGTTTTAACTAGACCATTTCTTAATAAAACCCCTTATGAGTTATGGAATGGCCGAAAACCTAAAGTTTCATACTTCAAAGTTTTTGGATGCAAAGTATTCATTTTGAATACAAAAGATAATCTACACAAATTTTCACCAAAATCTGATGAAGGAATCTTTCTAGGCTATTCTACAACCTCTAAGGCTTATAGAGATTTCAATAAAAACACTTGTACTGTTGAGGAAACAGTACATGTAAAATTTGATGAAACTGATCCTTTTGTTTTCAACCAACCCAATCCTACATCCTCGGATGTGTTTTCTAAAAATGTTTATCAACCTTTATTAGAAGAGCATTATGATAAAGAAAATGTTAAAGAAAGTATTCTTGAAACATTTACCACAAAATATTTTCTACCATATGTTGATGAACAGGTTTTACAAAACCCAAATCAATTGTTTCTTAGGAAACATCCCAGTGATAACATCATTGGTGATATAAATCAACCTGTAAGGACCAGAAATTCCTTACGAAATGAAATAGAACATCTTTCTTTTCTTTCCCAATTTGAACCTAAAAGTCCAAGTGAGGCCTTAAGTGATGATGATTGGATCAAAGCAATGCAAGATGAACTAAATGAATTTGAAAGGAATCAAGTCTGGACTTTAGTTGAAAGACCTAAAGAAACAACTGTGATTGGTGTAAAATGGGTTTTCAGAAACAAGTATGATGAAAATGGAATCATTGTAAGAAATAAAGAAAGACTTGTTGCTAAAGGCTATAATCAACAAGAGGGAATAGACTATGAAGAAACATATGCTCCTGTAGCTAGACTTGAATCTATTCGTATTCTATTAGCCTTCGCTGCATATTTCAATTTCAAATTATTTCAAATGGATGGCAAATGTGCATTTCTAAATGGTTTTGTTCAAGAAGAAGTTTTTGTAGAATAACCTCCTGGTTTTCAAGACCCAAAACATCCTGATCATGTTTTAACCTTACCAAGGCTCTATATGGTCTTAAACAAGCCCCTAGAGCATGGTATGATAGACTTACAGGATTTCTTTTACAAAACAATTATACAAAAGGTACAGCAGATCCAACTCTTTTTATCAAAATGGAAAACAAAAATGTTTTGATTGTCCAAATCTATGTTGATGACATCATATTTGGATCAACTCCGAAATCTTTAACTGATTCATTTGCAAACATAATGAAATCTGAGTTTGAAATGAGTATGATGGGTGAGTAAACATTATTTCTAGGTTTTCAAATTTCCCAAAAACCAGAAGGAACTTATATATCTCAACATAAGTATATTAAAGACTTACTCAAAAAGTATGGATTTGACAAAACTTAAAGTATTAGAACCCCAATTGGTACCTCAAATACTCTCGATTTTGATGAAACTGGGAAACCAGTAGATCAAACAAATTTTAGAGGTATGATAGGGAGTTTGCAATACTTGACAGCTAGTCGACCGACTTGATGTTTTCTGTATTCTTATGTGAAAGATATCAATCTAATCCAAAAGAGTCTCACTTAAAAGCCGTAAAGAGAATCTTTCGGTATTTAAAAGACACTATGGATTTAGGTCTTTTCTACTCTTCTGGAAATGATTTTGTTTTAAAAAGTATTTCAGATGCTGACTTTGGTGGTTGTAGAATGGATAGAAAAAGTACATCTGGAACATGTCATTTCATAGGAGTTTCTTTGGTTTCTTGGTCCTGAAAGAAACAACACTCAGTAGCACTCTCCACTGCTGAAGCTGAATATGTAGCGGCTGGAAGTTGCTGTGCTCAAGTATTGGGGATGCAGCACACACTCACTGACTATGGTTTGAGTTTCTCCAAAACTCAAATTCTTTGTGATAATACAAGTGCCATAGCTCTTAGTAAAAACCCAGCACATCACTCACGTGCAAAACACATAGATGTTAGGCATCACTTTCTTAGGGATCACACACAAAAAGGAGATATTATTTTACAATTCATCGGAATGCAAGAACAAATTGCTGACATTGTTTTCAAAACCATTACCTTCCAATAGATTTGAATATATAAAACAGAAGCTAGGAATGATTACATTAAAATAATCATTCATATCTACTCCCTGTTTTACATCTCTCCTAATAGTAAGAAACTCCTCGTAGAAAGGGGGAGGACATTTCTTTCTGTCTTTATGTTTCTTCTTATCTTATGATTTTATCTATTTACTCTCTCAATATGTGTATCTTTTTCTGTTTATCGTATTGACAGTTTTTATTGTTTCATTCATTTCTTTCCATTCTGTTTATCGTATTGACAGATTTATTGTTTCGTTCATTTTTTCATGTTTATCGTATTGACAGTTTTATAGTATCATTTACTATCGACCGATGATGGTAATCAAATTATTTTCCATCGTACCAATCAATCAATAGAATTGAATTAACCGATGATGGTATTGAATTTATTTTCCATCGTACCAATCAATCAATAGAATTTAATCGACCGATGATGGTATTGAATTTATTTTCCATCGTACCAATCAATCAATAGAATTGAATCGACCGAAGATGGTATTGAATTTCTTTTCCATTGTACCAATAAATCAATAGTATTGAATCGACCGATGATGGTATTGAATTTCTTTTCCATCGTATCAATAGTATTGTATCGACCGATGATGGTAATGATTTTCTTTTCTATTGAATCGACCGACGATGGTATTGAGATTGTTTTTTATCGTACTGTCAGTTCATGGTAACGGGATTGTTTTCCATCGTGTTGTCAGTTCATGGTAACAAGATTGTTTTCCATCGTATTTTCAGTTCATGGTAACAAGATTGTTTTCTATCGTATGGTCAGTTCATAGTAATGAATTTGTTTTCCATCGGCTTGATGTTTTTTTTGTTTCCTTACGATTGTATTTTCTTTTGATTTATATCAAAACCAACAATTACCTTATGTTCTCCGACAGGTTTTTTTTTCATTTTTTAAATTTTTTTTCTCATTGTTTTAATCCCAACCATTGATCTGGTTTTCTCTAATCTTCACCGTAGAAGATCAATGGTAACCCTTTTTCGACTGTAGAAGATCAATGGTCACCCTTTTTCGACCGTAGAAGATCAACGGTCACCCCTTTATCGCCTATAAATAGCCCCCCTCCCCTCCCCAAACCCACATTGGTTTTTCAGGAATTGAGGCGAAGCTCTGCTCCACCAGTTATAAATCATCGTACGATCTTCTCATCGGCAGAACCTTTATGTCTCAATCCTCTGCTAATACTCCCGCCAAAATGTCTTGAAAGACTTTTACAGAGAAAGACTTTAACAGAGAAAGGTTAGTATCTCGAGATTTTTTCGATATGTACGATTCTACAATCAGGAGGATCATTTTGTTTCAAGGATGGGAACATCTATGTGTTGAAAAGCCTAATTCTCAAGATCCTATTCTTTTTGATGAAGTTTGTCAGTTTTACAAAACCGTTTCTTTCGACAAAGACATGACTATAAACTTTGCTGTGTACGATAGAAAATTGTCTATGTATGTGAAACAAGCGGCATATTTTCTGAATGTTTCTATAGAAGGGGATTCTTTCTGTCCATCACACAAACTACCAGAGGAAGTTGGTACGTTTAATAGAGAAAGTGTTTAAAAGACTTTTTTTGTTGTTAATGAAGAAAAGAGAAAAGTATCTCATCTTTCTCCAGAAAATTGTTTTGAAACTTTATGGATGCAAGGTTTTCTTATCCCAAGGAAAGGGGATAGAGAAACTCTGAAAGTTTCTGATATATTTATGCTCGACTATCTTGTGAATATGAGAAAAGTGAATCTAATGGGGTATGTTTTTGAAACCATTAAGAATGTCAAGACAGGAGGGATTAAGTCCCAGATGATTATGTATCCAACTATCCTTACGAAATTCATTCTTGAGAGTATGAAGTTTTGTAACATTCCTTTGAAAGGAAAACCCATGGATTTGAGGCCATCTTGGATTATTAAGAGTACGATGAAAAAGGTGAATGTTTGTTTTGATCCGAATTCAAAACTTTTTGTCAGAGATGTAGAAGCTGAATTGGCTCAAAATCAATCGGCACCTATGCCAGCCAAATACATTCAATCTACCGGTGTTACTCAAAAGTATGATCCGCAAACCAGTTCAAAGCCGAAGAATAAGCCAAGTTACAGTAAGGAAGTTGTAGCAAAATGGAGAAAGAATAAGGAACAGAGAAAGGAAGGGGATCCGAAGTTCGGTCTTGACCCTGCTGAGGTGTTTGCAGAAAGAATAAGGGTAGAAGAAACCCTTCAAGCTGAAAAGAAGAAGAAGGTTCTTTTAAAAATAAAGGCTCAGGACTTTGATATCTCTAAAGTCTTGAAAGCGGTTGAGGATGCTAGTGCCCAACTAACAGAAGAAGTGCACCAAGAGCCCATCGTACAGAGTCTCCCTGAGGAAGGAAAACAAAAACAAGTGATGGAAGAGATAGAATAAGAAGAAGAAGGAGACTTTCTTTTAGAATTTCTTCAAAGTTCAAAGAAGAGTAGAGAAGAATCGTTTCAAAAGCTGAGTGAAGGTATTCAACAAACTCCTCATGCCGATCAGGCACGATATCTGGACAGAATGTCATCTCAAGAAAAGCAAGGTACTCAATCCTCTCACTCTGATAAAGTTGTTATCATTAGTGACAAAGTAGAAGAAGAAAGAAAGCAGAAAGAAAAAGCAAAAGGAAAACAACCAATTGTTGACTCAAGTAGATCGTATGAACTAGCATCGTACGATGAAGATACTGATTCAGTACATACAATCTCTCTCAAGAAGAGTGATTACATTGTTCATGTTTTAAGAAGGGTTGAGAAGACTATTCCTTATTTCCCGAGGCTGGAAGGGAAGATTGATTTTATTACTGACAACCAAATAATGAAGTTTGGATCTGTGAAAAAATTTAGGAAGAAAGTTTTTTCAGTAGAAGCAGATTTGAAAGTTCTTTCAGAAAGCTCAGTTGCTTATAAGAAGGCATGCAATAAGATGACCAAGTGGTCGTACAAAACAGAGAGCTCAGTCAATGATCATGAAATTTCTATTGAAGATATAATAAGGTTATAAAATGAGCTTGCAATTGCTTTCAACAAGCTTGACAAATAAATGGGTGAATGGTTGAACCTTTTGTCTTCTCAAAGAGCCAATGTTCCTTCAGTAAAAGATTTTCAAGAGAGAATGAATGTTTTTCAATCTGAATTCTCGAAGGTTTCATCTTTCAAAGATGAAATGGTTTTGCTGAAGAATCAAAATTCTGTGTTATCCAAAGATAACAAGAATCTGCAAAACAGAATTGATACACTTGAAGAAGTAATCAGAGTCCAGGAGGAGACTATCAGAAATCAATATCAGATTTTTGCGGACCAACAAGAGATTCTCAAAACTCAGGGAGAATCATTTTCTGAAGACAAGAAGGAGATCAAGAAGATGAAAGTTGTTCTTCATGAGCTTATAAATAAGGAGAAGGAAATATAAAACAAATGATTTTTGTATTTGTTTTCATTTGGAACTTTTCTTTGTTTTGTAATGACTCTTATGATCCTTTTCTTTTATCCATTGTCTTGTACTGCTTTACTAACTCTTTCAGACAATTCAAGATTACTACTTTATTTTTGTAAATCACAAAGGGGGAGAATGTTTACAAAGGGGAGAATGTTTTAAAAAGGGGAAGAATGCTTTACAAGGAAAATCTACGAATACAATCCTTAGGAATGTCCATACCTAAGGGGGAGTTAGTTGTATTCAATTTCTTATTCAGAAGAGTTTTTCAATAACTCAGGGGGAGATAAGTATTTCTTGTTACATTTACTTTGTGTGTTGTGCTTTCCAAAAAGGGGGAGATTGTTAAGTCAAAAGTCTTCTTTTGACTTCTACATCATGTTTTGGAAATCACAAATGTATTCTATCATATGTTTATAAATTACAAATTTTCTTTTATCATGTTTATCATATCGTACAATGTTGATCATACCGACCATATCGTATCGTACTGACTCTGTCAATCGTACCATACTGACTCTTTCAATCGTATCGTACTGACTCTGTCAATCGTATCGCACTGACTCTGCTATTCAGATGTTCATTATTTGTTTTGGTACTTAGTCAAAAACACTCACTACATATGAATTGTACTCATGTTTTTTTATTGCTATATATCTCTTGTCTTAACAAAATGATGTCATTGAGTTAGTTACAAACTAATCAAAATGATGTCATGCTTTCTGTTTCAATATGACCGTTGGAGGCAATATGACCATTGGAATCCAAGGCCTATAAATAGGGGGTCATTTGAAGCTGAGAGAACAACGATGAACGAAGAGAACGAATGAAGAGACTCTGTGAACTATCAAGATTATAAAGAGAGACACTGTGACTTCTCTCATCTGCCTTGTGCGTCCGATCATCGTATCGAGGGATTTCAAGTAATTGAAAGACAAAGGTGCCGATTACCTGCAAAATCGAGGGCTGCCAGGGATAGGAAGACAGACGTGCCGATCATCGTATCGAGGGCTGCCAGGGATAGGCAGACAGACGTGCCGATCATCGTATCGAGGGCTCACCAAGGTGTTGGTGAGACAGACCTTTTATCCTAGGTGAAAGGATAACCCTTCTCTTTGGGTTAAAAGAATTGTAATACTTTTACATTTCCGCTGTTACTTGTATTAGAAAGGGATTTGTATTGTTTCCTTTCTTCTTTACATATTCAATTGTAATTGTTTCAATTACAATCATTCTATTATTTTTTGTATTGATTGATTCTAAATGCTTTAAGGTAGAATCATTCATCTTTATATTACTCTGATCATTGTGTTCACCTTGAATACAATTGTTTTACATTACATTAGTATTACAATACATCATACCTTTTATATTCAATACAATTGTGGGTGTTTGTATTTGTATTAGTTTAAGATCTTTTAAACTAATCTCTTTGTTGCTAAAACTCAAAGGTTTTTTAAACCTACAATTCACCCCCCTCTTGGATTGTTACATCTAATAGACATATAAATCTACTTATTCGATCCAAAAAATATGACTCCCAACAATTCATGAATGTGTGAAAAAACATCCAGTTAAATGTTTGATGAGAATGAGAAAATGATTCATGTTTTTTTGGAGACTTATATCATAAACTTACTTCTAAAAGGAACTTAAACATGATAATCAACATATTAGAGGATTATAAGGTCCTACATAACACTTCACCCATAATATAGTGAATCAGTTTTAAGAAGTAAGGGAATTACATCAATATATACACTAATAAAATTATTAATTTATAAAATCAATCTGTTCTTCTTCCTAAGAAATTAATTGAAGGGAAATTTTATGTTGTCACAATTGGGTAATCAATTGATAAAAAGGAATTGGTAAAGGTACACTTTTAATCAACTATAATTTTGATCTTCTTATTTTCATATGGTTAAACTAACTCCTTTATATCCAGAAGATTCTCAAAAGACATAAAATCTCTACCCCTCTGATTAGATAGTATATTATTGGCTAAACCATATGATGATTCGATAAATTCATCTCAAATATATAAAACCTCTTTGATAGATGATTATGTTTACTTTTATTCATTGAATTGTTACAATCCATAATTTAGTTAAATATGATGTGGTTTTAGTATGGGAATAACTCTCTTTATATAGAGTCTATATTAATTTTTAGGATAGTGAAATCACATTTAATATTCCTAATAATCATTTGATCGTATATTAGAGAATATATAAAAATGAACCTGACAGGGAAATTATTTCAATTTTATGGATCTTAATATAAAATAATGGGAGTTATTTTTATCAAATGATTGTAGATGAACTCATCATTGGTGATACGCCTATTGTGTACTAATATATTGATGTATTTCCTGAGAAATATCCTAGTCTTCACCAGGATTTTGAGGTTGAGTTTGGAGTTGAAATTATAATTGTGACATGATTTTATCATATACTGTATATAAAATGGATCTGATTAAAATCAGAGAATTCAATATGTATCTCCCATAAATGTTTTATATGTGTTTTGTTTGGCCAAGTGCTTCACCTGTGGGGTGGACTATTTCACTTTGTTAATAAGAACGATGGATCAATATATTAACTTGAAATTTCATAATGTTTTTTCTATAAATGAATATGACATTATTATCTTTTACTATATTGAAATATAAAATAAAATAAAACCTCAATTAGATAAATTTGTTTACCACTATAAAATAGTCGTTAAATTATATGGTAGAAAATGAAATAACCATATTATGAAATATAAAAACATAAAGGAATTGATTGGAATCGGGTTGCAAACATCTCCCTTATAAATCTCATTTTTCCATTATTTGCAAAAAGGTAACCTTACTATGGTTTTACTTATCCTAATCCAAATATATAACCTAATATTTATAATATGAAGAATGTAATTTAATTAATATTAATATATTTTTTATGTAAGATGAACAAAAAAATTGTTATGGAATTATTCTAAAGAATTTATGTGAGTGTATTCTTTATCATCATCACAAATAAAATAGAGTTTATCTGCTTTCCAATAATCAATACTAACAAACCAAATCTTCATAAATCTATAGATTCCAATCTTTGTTTAAATTTAACATACCCTTAATTGATAGTTGGATAATTTCATTTTGCATCTACCCTAGAAAATATTTCATAGAATAACCAGAAACTATTCTCAAACATTGTTTTTCATGATTTTGTTTATTTGATGAATTCTAATAATCATCATAATAAAACATTATACAAGTAAACATGTTTCTACGCTTTTGTAAAAAAAATATTGGATCATGAGATCATTGTAACTCATGATGTTGGACACTATTATAATAGAAAAAACATCATCATATTTTTTTGTAGAAAATTTCATCAGCAGGATGTTTGGAAACATTATAAGATACTCATTTTAAATAAAACATCATTCCACATCCTTATTCACAAAAGAACATCTAATGGACTCAGGTTAGGAAACCTTCATTTGGTCCTCTATGTATGATTCCCTCTCCATACCTTTTCCTTTTTTAGAAAACATTAAAAACTGATGTGATTTTTAAGAAAAAATATTACAAAAAATACCTGAAATACATAATTTTAAAAAAAGAATAAATTATAGCAAACTCAAAAACACCTTCATCCAACTTGTTCCAAAAAATCTAACCCTTTATATTTTTTCCAAAAGAGAAAATAAATCACTAGAAACTTGTACAAAAATCTATATATTTATTATCATAAAGTTTTAATCCATATGTGATTGAACTTGATGTAGGAAAAAAGAATCATTAAACAATATGAACATGCTATCTAAAAATTGTCAAACATGAAACCTATTCTAATTAAATTCCTTAGAAAGTTTTTACATAAACATTGATATTTAGCAAATTTTTCATAGTTTTCATGCACCAAAAGTGTTTCCTCTATCCACATTAGAAAATTATTAAAACAATTTACAAATAATGAAATCACAACTTAATACTTTTAGTAACTACAACAACGCACATGCCTCCCTTGAACGGTTAAACACATACCAATAGATATATTTATGAAATGGAAAAATTTATGTTACAACTTTTTTTACCCCTTAAATATAATATCCAAATACAAGATAAGTGAGGGGAGGGAAATAAAATACCATAACCATGATGAGTGGGAGGTTGTATACCCATGTTATACTTTATCTTAAAAAAATGTTTCCTTCAAAAATGGGTTAGGGAATATATAATAAAATTGTTTCATTATAGGAACATATTCTAGATTCAGTTCATTCTAATCTACATGTGCATTAATGAAGTAAAGTTTTATATCTCTGAATTTTGAATGATAATGTATCACAATATATTTAGTTATATTTGAAAAACATTGACTATCATAATCCAATATAAGCAATAGCATAATTTTTAATAAAAAAATATTAGGACTATGTCATCATACACATAAGTTTCATTTCACCTTCAGTGGTATCCATACACTCTTATTTATATGTACTGAGATTTTTGAAATAATTTTTATTTTTATGCCAACTAACACAAATTTATACCAGAAAGGAAAATCAACCAGATGAAGACCATTTATCATCAACACTTTTTACCCAACTAGAATATGTATAACAAAATAAGTAAATATATCCATATCTATAATATTATATAAAAATATTTTTTCAGTTTGATATATCAATGAATTCTACTTCTATCTAATAAATGATATTATTTCCATTATCTTTGATACTAATGACATAAATTAATAGCATGCAAAATGTCTGGTCTTGAATCCATCATATATAATAAGCCTCCTAAACCCATTTTGTAACACCCCAAGATTTCATAGTTTGTTATTTCTTCAAAATAATTCAATAACTTGCAATACACACAACACCGAGTTCAAGCACACCATGATTTACCAAAAAATCCATTAAAAATAGGTTATGAATAGTATTAATTAAATTGTAAACTTTATATTATCCTTATAATTTTAGAATCCATATTATGAGTTTCTTAGACACAATGTAAGAACAAATTCATTTTCAGTATTGCACTTTTACCAAATTTTAATAGTGAAACCCTTTTAAATACAATATTTTAATCTTTTTGACTAAATGGGGACATCAGAAAAATTTAAATGAAAAATCCCAAGTTTCCACGGTACGCTTTCCTTTGAATAATACAGTATCATGTGTTGTACGCAACTTCGAGTTCTAACACACACCACAACCAATCAAACTAGCCGTTATGAATATTAATACCTAAATTTTGAAATTTTATAAATTTTATCTCTCAAAATGGACTTCATTTTTGGATTCGGAATATCGAATTTAACCTAGGGTGAAATTTTGGAACTTTTCGGATAACACATATATTTTGATGAATAATGAAAATTACTAAATTTTAATTAAAAACAACTTTTTTAATCAAAATAATTAATAGTGATAAATTATAAATTTGAGTGGTTTTAATGTATATTTAGAATATAATTTTACCATTTAATACAATTTTGTTCATTGGACATAATTTCACAATTAAACAGGATATAAAAAAGTATCAATCTTTTGATAGTTATTATATCTTAAAAACACGCTTTTTGTTTTGACAGCGGGAATTAATTTTAAATTAATTTCTGCCACTTCTATGTTTTGAATTTGGAAAAATGGATTCCATATTTGGAATCAGGATGTCCAAATTGTGTAAATAGGTAACTTTTATTTTTAGACATTTTGAATAATTACTTCGGTAAATATTTTATTTACCATGGTTAAAGGGTAAATCTGGTAAATAAGGGTTAAACAATAATATTATAATAATACTAAATTACCCTAAAACGTGTCCTAACCTTATTGGTGGATACATGGCTGACCATTTTCATCTTTAGGTCGATTTTGGGACCCCATGAAGGTGATAGGGACACTTTATTTTAATTAAGTTAAAATAAGTACAAAAATGACATAAGCATATATCATTTGGAAAAACAATTTTTACATAGGGTTATGTTTGTTGTATTTTTTACTATAAATATTCATTAGAAATATAAAACTATTTCCTACATAATTATATTTTATTTATAATTTTTAGACATTAAATAATCTAATTTATTTATGACACAATGATGATCCGGTAATTACCATAATTGTGAAAAATTAAAATAATTGATATTATAAATACCAAAATAAATATAATTTGAGACTTTTAATGAATTAAAATGATTTTCTAGGATAATATGTAATATTAGGATTGATTTAATTGACTATTTTCGAAGTAATAATTCTGTTATGAGTTTCACAAAAATCAACTATTGAATAGTGTCAAAATTGACATAAAAGAGTTTTTAAAACAAATATTATATTATTAATTGATATTAAATTCCTAAAAATCTATGGATCGGCCAATAGAATTATATCAGGATAGGTATATCATTAATAGACCAATTGGGGGTCTCTTGGTTGTATATAGTATGTTTATTAACTATATAATATAAAAATACAAAGTGACATGGTAAATGTCAAACTAATTAACTAAGAGTAAAAACTAAAAGATAAGGTTAATATAGTGACCCAAACCTGTCTAAATTCTATTGGTTGAATTTTTTTCGACCTATACCCACCTTAAAATTTGAATAATCAACTTTTGAGACATTAGAAACAGAATATGAATTTATTATAAATTAATAATTTTAGCTTTTCCAAAGGTGCCCCTCACCCCTCTTATAAAAGGGCACTCCTCCGTCTCATTTCTTCACACCTTAAAAGCCTTTTTGTTCGGACAAACCCTGCCCAAATACTCTCCAAGCTTCCCTCACTACAACCTAGAGGCCTTAGTTTGATCAGAAAGACAACCTAAAGAGCCCTTTTGATCAAATCAAAAGGAAGAACCCGAAGAAGAGGTAATGTTTTCACCACCCTTTTTTCAAATTCATTTCTTCTTCCACTTCTTCTTTCTTTGTTATTACCATTCTAAAATAATAACTCCAATATCTTATATATACTGTTATGTTATTATAAATATGGTACCACCATATTCATTATTCTATCCACCCTTTGAATATCATGTCACCATACATGCGTACATACGGCTTACCGTCTCCACGTCGTGGTGTAATTGTTATTCAATAAATTATTATTTTGGATGGGTATAATAATGATGTGTAACTCATGTAAATAGTAAATATAACATGATAATTATTCTGTATATATAATATACCACCCAATTATATATTATTTTAATATCAAAAGAATGATATTGTCGCTCGTGCGTACGTACGGACTACCGTCTCCACAAACGTGATGAGATTCATTCTCTATCGTATCCATTCAAGTATAATTATTGTTTGATGATTTAAAAATAATTTTTAAGGACTTGATATCATTCTGGATACGAAAAAATTACAACCTATACATGAAAACCATGTCTTATGTAACAAAAAATATAAAAGAAAACGAGTAAGTTAACACCCGAAACAACGATAATTCTAAGATATTATTAACAAAGCAATGTTAAATGATAATATATGATATCATATGAATATATATGATTCTTTTATAATTTAATAACAATTATTTCACCATTATACAGGAGGTTAACCTACCCCAACCAAGGAAAATTACAAGGTAAGGGTTATTTCACAATCTATTCATTATCCGAGGTTGTTTATACGTAATAATCTCCTGGGATTTATTTATCATCCACATCCATATTTCTTCGAAATGTATTTCAAAATTTTTTTACTATTTACAAAGAATATGGGTTAAAGTAATTTATACCCTTATGTGTTTTTAAAGGAATCTTTCCATTGTTTTCCAAACAAGGAACTTTTAACCTTTTGACAAATTTAAGGTAAGAATGTTTTTTTTAACTTATACGGCGGGTGCGACTATTTACCGCCGTTATAAAATCGTCAAAGCTTCCCTTACAAACTTATAAGAATATTTTCAAAGTAAATTTTTTATTTTATAATTATGTTAATTTTAAATGATTTCAAAATGAATATTTTAAGAATTATTTAAAGGTACTCTTTATCAAGATCATAATTTTAAATGTTTTAAAGATTTATCTTTCTAAATCTTTTAATTAATGTCTATGTTTTCAAAATGATTTTAAGGATTTATTTATATGGACATGAATGTTTTGAAATGACATTTCTTTTCAAAAGTTTCAAAGTGGTATGGGACACTTTGATTCAAAAATCTATTTTAAATTACTTCCTTTATAAATGTGTGACTTTTCAATGATTTCGAGAAAAGAGATATTTCTCTCAAATTGTTTTGATTTCATTTATGTCAACATCCTTTGATGGATTTTAAGCTTATTTGAAGTTGATTTTTTATGAAACAAAACTTTTGTATTGTATTGAAGGTTTTGTGATATGTTTTACTGTGGATGGGTTATTTTTATACCATTCATGGTTTATGGAGAAAGTATTGACATTTAGTATGATAGTTTTAATACGAATGTTTATATTATGTTTAAACCTTTTCATATGGGAATGCATTGGAATTAGTATGTGACGGGTGGAGCAAACTATAGATCCTTGATGCATTGGTGGGTCTCATGAGACAAACTAGTGTCTTGGCACAAGGACTTGACAAAATCTTATTTGTAGTCTTGGCACGAGGCCTTGGATATGTGGTTATGATAGTCTGGCATTATGAATTCGATTATTATGAAAGTGGTTATTGATATTGCATGTGATTATTCGATTAGTAGAATATCCATGTGAATAAGTAAATGGAATTAATTCATTTAATTTTTTTCATTCTATGTTGAAGTTCAAGTTTAAAAGGATTTTGTTTTAGTTATACATTGCCTTAAATGTCTATGCTTATGTATGAAAGTTTCTACTGTATTGTTATCCTTACTGAGCGTTTGAGCTCACCCATTTTCTATGTTTTATTTTTCCTAGGATTCCAAGAAGTATATTGTGATTGATAAGAAGGGTTAAGACAAGGGAATAATGGCATTCATAAAGGATTATTTATGTTGGTTTGTATATTATGAAGTGTAATGTAACATTCATGTATGTGATCTATTTTTCCAAGACTTCTAAACTTATCAGTCCTTCGGGACTTGATTCCTTGTAATCATGCCAATGTATTAAAATAATGAACCGACTCTGGATAACTGGGGTAGGGACGTTACAGTTGGTATCATAGGAAGTTTAGCAATAACCTTGGAAACTAGATTTAGATAAACTCTGATTAGAGAATATATCCCTAAGATAGACTTTGAGGATTAGTATAGAAGAACTTCCTAGAATTTTGGTATTGTAGAGATTTTGTGAGTTTTCTGAGCAATACATCCCTGTCTGGATACGAGTAGGTAGAGGCGGCTCTGACACAGATGTACCTAGGGGTAAAACCCAAAAACATTGCTTTGAGTTAGACTCGAACAGGAACTGGTGCACGACAACGGGCCTTGCTGCACTCTTGGTTACGAAACTCCCGGGGGATATTCTTAGAATAATTATCATTTTTTTATAAACCATTATGACGGGTTTATGAGTATATACTTCCTCAAAGGAGAAATTTTTATGATAATAGATTATATCCATAAACTATTTAATTTATGTTATGTGTCTTACAAGTTTGGGATTAGGTATTATTATTCATAAACTAATCTAGTGTATGCCATTGTTTAGAAATGGCACCCAATAGAAGGAATGAGAACTCCAGCAATACACATGATCCATAGAGAAAGAAGGATTATATCTTTCATGGTATTAAGCCAGAATTTATAAAAGAAATAGTCTCCCATGTATTATCATCATATGAATAAATAATATCATGTGTTGATAAGATAAGTAAAGAGTTTACTAAGTCCTATGGATTTCAAGGGAAGCAAGAGAAGAAATGGATGGAAGAGAGAAAGATGGATAAAGGGAAGAGGGAAAAGAATAAATTTCCCATATGTGATAATTGTGGGAAGAAACACCCTTGAACTTGCCTGAAAGGAATGGGAGTTTGTTATAAGTGTGGAGGAAAAGGGCACAAAGTACATGACTGCAAGGGTAAGAAAGTGGTTTCAAATGTATAATGCTTCATTTGCAAGGATTTTGGACACTATGCAAACCTATGTCCCAGTCATCAGACTATGCCGCAAATGATGCTATTGGATAATAATCAAGTTATGATACTACCACAGATGAAGAGGAAATAATAGAGTTCTTATGTTGATTATGTCATTTTAGTTTTGTATCAATAATGTACTTGTTATAATAATTATGGAGTATATAAGGATTGTACTGCAATACTATTTCATTAAGGACTTTAGATTGTGTGGAACAATGAAAAGTGACACAATAGCAGGACAAATTTTTGGAAAATATATGGTTGAGAGAATGATAAACCATAATATAGTTCTGATACCGAGGTAGTGATTTTGGAATAATATATGATTGATTTGGATAAATTATATTGGATATTCTTGACTACCTTGAAACTGATTAATGATTTTTATATTCCATCATTGTTGGGGTTTAAAACATTTTTGTATTGAAGGAGCATATCTATTATTCTTTAAGGAATAACGGATCATGAATGTAATCAATAATGTTTTATGGTAATTCAGGATGTTGCAGTGTTTTAAAAGAATACATGATGAAGGTGTTCACATGTTATTATGCGGAAAAAAAGGATCTTTATTGTGTTTAGCTTCCTTATAAATTTTGGACTGAAGTATTTTGGATAGTTCTAGTTTGGATTATTTTGGATTTCCATAAAAGGAAAACCTAGAGGTCGGGCAGCAACCCGTCGCGTCCGGCAAGGCCGCGAGACTTGAACCCCCAACCGAAGGGCGACAAGGGTGTATCACCTACCACAGACCAACGTGATGTCCTAGATTGAATAATGTCGTTTTTTTAATGGTTCTGCTAGATGAATTATAAATTCATTTTTTTAACCCTATACGAATATGATAAATAAAATATTATTTTTATGTTCTGTTATCTTTTAGAGTGAAAGATGAGTCTGTGGTAGAAATTAGTTAAAGGATGGAACTCTAATTGTCAAGAATATATTTTTCTTCTTATCTTATTCTATGAAGAAATTAATTCTTATACTTTATTTAAGGAATCCTAAAACAAAAAATGTGTTATCCTAATACCCCATGTTTTGTTGAACTGATGGTATTTCAAATCATTATAGATTGATGAATTTAAGGACCTTAATTTTACACTTGTTTCTGATTGATGACCTCAATCACTACCTATAAATATTTACGTTTTCCCTCGAATTATATGTCTCTAATTTCCACCAATGTTCTCCTAATTGACATCAAAATTTGGTGGGGACCCTTTCATTTCTCTTTTCCTCATATTAAGACTAAATTTCAGTAACACAATTTCCGATGTTGGTTTTCCCACAAAGATATTTTTTATATTAAACCTGTTTTTTTAAGAACAATTTCAAATTGTGAGGACGCAATTTATTTAAGGGGGGAACAATGTAACACCCCAAGATTTGATAGTGTGTTATTTCATCAAAATAATTCAATAACTTGCACTACACTCAACACCTAGTTCAACCACACCATGATTTACCAAACAAGCCGTTAAAAAGAGGTTATGAATAGTATTAACTAAACTTTAAACTTTATATAATCCTTATAATTTTATAATCCATATTATGAGTTTCTTAGACATAATGTAAGAACAAATTCATTTTCAGTATTGCACTTTTACCAACTTTTAATAGTGAACCCTTTTTAAATACAATATTTTAAACTTTTTGACTAAATGGGGACATCAGAAAAATTTAAAATGAAACATCCCAAGCTTCCACGGTACTCTTTCCTTTTAATAATATAGTAGCGCGTGTTGTACGCAACTTCAAGTTCTAACACACACCACAACCAATCAAACTAGCTGTTATGAATAGTAATACCTACTTTTTGAAATTTAATAAATTTTATCTCTGAAAATGGACTTCATTTTTGGATTCGGAATATCGAATTTAGCCTAGGGTGAAATTTTGGAACTTTTCGGATAACACTTATATTTTGATGAATAGTGAAAATTACTAAATTTTAATTAAAAACAACTTTTTTAATCAAAATAATTAATAGTGATAAATTTTAAATTTGAGTGGTTTTAAAGTATATTTAGAATATATTTTTACAATTTAATACAATTTTGGTCATTGGACATAATTTCACAATTAAACCGGATATAAACAAGTATCAATCTTTTGATAGTTATTATATTTTAAAAACATGTTTTTTTGTTTTGATAGCGGGAATTAATTTTAAATTAATTTCTTCCACTTCTGTGTTTTGAATTTGTAAAAATGGATTCCATATTTGGAATCAGGATGTCCAAATTTTTTAAATAGGTAACTTTTATTTTTTGACATTTTGAATAATTATTTCGGTAAATATTTTATTTACCATGGTTAAAGGGTAAATTTTGTAAATAAGGGTTAAACAATAATATTATAATAATACTAAATTACCCCGAAACGTGTCCTAACCTTATTGGTGGATACATGGCAGACCATGGGCATCTTTGGGTCGATTTTGGGACCCCATGAAGGTGATAGGGACACTTTATTTTAATTAAGTTAAAATAAGTACAAAAATGACATAAGCATATATCATTTAGAACAACAATTGTTACATAGGGTTATGTATGTTGGATTTTCGACTATAAATATTCATTAGAAAGATAAACATATTTCCTACATAATTATATTTTATATATAATTTTTAGACAGTAAATAATTTAATTTATTTACGACATAATGATGATGCAGTAATTACAATAATAGTGAAAAGTTAAAATAATTGATATTATAAATACAAAAATAAATATAATTTGAGACATTTAATGAATTAAACTAATTTTATAGAATAAAATTACATATTATGATTGATTTAAAGGACTTTTTTAGAAGTAATAATTCTGTTATGAGTTTCACAAATATCAACTATTGAGTAGTGTCAAAATTGACATAAAAGAGTTTTTAAAACAAATATCATATTATTAATTGATATTAAATTCCTAAAAATATAAGGTTCGGAAAATAGACTTATATCATGATAGGTATATCATTAATGGACCACTTGGGGGTCACTTGGATGTATATAGTAAGTTTATTAACTATATAATATAAAAATACAAACTGACATGGTAAATGTCCAACTAATTAACTAAGAGTTAAAACTAAAAGTTAAGGTTAATATAGTGACCCAAAGCTGTCTAAATTATATTGGATGAATGGTTTTAGACCTATACCAACCTTAAACATTGAATAATCAACTTTGGATCCATTAGAAACCGAATATCAATTTATTATAAATTAATATTTTTAGCTTTTCCAAAGGTGCCCCTCACCTCTATTATAAAAGGGCACTCCTACTTCTCATTTATTAACACCTTCAAAGCCTTATGGTTCGGCCAAACCTGCACAAATACTCTCTCAACTTCCCTAACTACAACCTAGAGGACTTAGTTTGATCAGAAAGCCAACCTAAAGAGCCCTTTTGATCAAATCAAAAGGAAGAACCCGAAGAAGAGGTAATGTTTTCACCACCCTTTTTGAAATTCATTTCTTCTTCCACTTATTCTTTCTCTGTTATTACCATTCTAAAATAATAACTCCAATATCTTATATATACTGTGATTTTATTATAAATATGGTACAACCATATTCAGTATTCTATCCACCCTTTGAATAACATGTCACCATACGTGCGTACGTACGGCTTACCGTCTCCACGTCGTGGTGTAATTGTTATTCAATAAATTATTATGTTGGATGGGTATAATAATGATGTGAAATTCATGGAAATAATAAATATAACATGATAATTATTCTGTATATATGATATACCACCCAATTATATATTATTTTAATATCAAAATAATTTTATTGTCGCTCGTGCGTACGTACGGACTACCGTCTCCACGAACGCGATGAGATTCATTCTCTATCGTATCCATTCAAGTATAATTATCATTTGATGATTTAAAAATAATGTTTATGGACTTGATATCGTACTGGATATGAATAAGATACAACTTATCCATGACAACCATCTCTTACGTAACAAAACATATAAAAGAAAATGAGTAAGTTAACACCCGAAACAACGATAATTCTAAGATATTATTAACAAAGCAATGTTAAAAGACAATATATGATATCATATGGATGTATATGATTCTTGTATAATTTAATAAAAATTATTTCACCATTATACAGGAGTTTAACCTACCCCAACCAAGGAAAAGTACAAGGTAAGGGTTATTTCACAATCTCTTCATTATCCGAGGTTGTTTATACGTAATAATCTACTGGGATTTCTTTATCATCCACATCCATGTTTCTTCGAAATGTATTTCAAATCATTTTTAATATTTAAAAAGAATATGGGTTAAATTCATTTATACCCTTATGTATTTTTAATGTAATCTTTCCATTGTTTTCCAAACAAGGCACTTTTAACCTTTCGACAAATTTAAGGTAAGAATGTTTTTTTAACTTATACGGAGGGTGCGGCTATTTACCGCCGTTATAAAATCGTCAAAGCTTCCCTTAAAAGCTTATAAGAATATTTTCAAAGAAAATGTTTTATTTTATAATTATGTTACTTTTAAATGATTTTAAAATAAATATTTTAAGAATTATTGAAAGGTACTCTTTATCAAGATCATAATTTTTAATGTTTTAAAGATTTATCTTTCTAAATCTTTTAATTAATGTCCATGTTTTCAAAATGATTTTAAGGATTTATTTATATGGACATGAATGTTTTGAAATGACTTTTCTTTTCAAAAGTTTCAAAGTGGTATGGGACAATTTTATTCAAAAATCTATTTTAAATTACTTCCTTTATAAATGTGTGACTTTTCAATGATTTCGAGAAAAGAGATATTTCTCTCAAATTGTTTTGATTTCATCTATGTCAACATCCTTTGATAGATTTTAAGCTTATTTGAAGTTGATTTATTATGAAACAAAAATTTTGTATTGTATTGAAGGTTTTGTGAAATGTTTTACTGTGGATGTGTTATTTTTATACCATTCATGGTTTATGGAGAAAGTATTGACATTTCGTATGCTAGTTTTAATACGAATGTTTATGTTATATTTAAACCTTTTTATATGGGAATGCATTGGACTTAGTATGTGAAGGGTGGAGCCCTCTATAGCTCCTCGATGAATCGGTAGGTCTCATGAGACAAACTAGTGTCTTGGAAGAAGGCCTTGAAAAAATCTTATTTGTAGTCTTTGCACGAGGCCTTGGCTATGTGGTTATGATAGTCTGGAATTATGCATTCCATAATTATGGATGTGGTTATTGATATTTCATGTGATTATTCTATTAGTAGAACATCCATGTGAATAAGTAAATGGCATTATTTCATTTTATTTTTTTCATACTATGTTGAAGTTCAAGTTTAAAAGGATTTTGTTTTAGTTATACATTGCCTTAAATGTTTATGATCATTTATGAAAGTTTCCGCTGTATTGTTATCCTTACTGAGTGTTTGAGCTCACCCCTTTTCTATGTTTTAATTTTCCTAGGATTCCAAGAAGTATATTGTGATTGATAAGAAGGGTTAAGAAAAGGGAATAATGACATCCATAAAGGATTATTTATGTTGTTTTGTATATTATGAAGTGTAATGTAACATTCATGTATGTGATCTATTTTTCTAAGACTGCTAAACTTATCGGTCCTTCAGGACTTGATTCCTTGTAATCATGCCAATGTATTATAATAATGCACCGACTCTGGGTAACTGGGGTCGGGGCGTTACACATTTGGATCTACCTTCCTTCCTTTACAATTTTTTAAAAATATGGTTCCCATTGATTTTTTTTTCAAAAATATATTTTAATATTTACTTCTGAATATAATATGTTATTCCTTAGCACGTATATCATGAGATAGAAAAATATAGTTATTGATTATTGATATTTACAAGATAATAAAAAATTTCATTTATCTAACCATGGATATTTCAAAAAACATTTTTATCTCATTGGAATTTTTTGAGAATTTTCTTATTCATTAAAATCAAAGATAATATAATCAAATATAAATAATAAAAATGATGAAACACTATTGATTTTATTTGTTATATAGTTTATGATCAAATCTTAGTTTCTTGATGTTGAAATTACATAAGAAATTACTTAATTTGGAATACCAATATCTTATATATTTCATCATCACATCAATCATTATTTCCACTAAATTACATTAGATTAATTATTTGTAACCATGAATATACATAGTTTTTCAATATAAACTTCATTATAAATAACTTCTTTAAAAAATGAGACTTTACAACCATCAAAAAAATATCAAATATTAATTGTATATTGATATAAAAAAATATTAGGTTCTAATCATTCAATGAGAGAATATTTATTATCAAAATAAATTCATTAAAATTTTATGTTACCTATACAAACCAAACAATCAGTGTTTATTATCACTTCTCCATCATTATTCAACTTTCTTTGGAAAACCCACTTTGTAATAATAATATTATTACTATTCAGTTTGTGTACAACTGTCCCATTTAAATTCTGCTCAATTTGTTATATCTCTTAATTCATATAACAATTATACTCGCTATATTCAAGAGATTTATTAACATCTTTTGGCTCAACATTTGAGTGTATGAAAGTATTTGAAACTAACCATGATGTTCATCAAGTTTGAAACTGTTGTCATTGATCATCAAATATAATTTGGTCTTCCTCTTATTTTTTAGAGTAAAAAGTTATGTACGAAGTTATTATTCATCATTTGAGATATATGAGTATGAATCCTCATATTTTTAACTATTAAAATTTTTATTATCATTTATAAATTATTCATGTATCTTCAATCCAACCATGTCATGCTATTTATCTTCCATAAATAAATCTATTTTTGAATTTTTCTTATCATATTTTTCAAGTACATATAAATATGTATAATAAAATAATGTTTCTATTTATTTATTCAAAAATATTTTTACTCGTCTATTATGATCATTGATAATAAATATTACATCAAAATATCTGAAATCAAACATTCCAATATTTACACCATTGACTTTTACAATGAATGGACTATTGAACACACATAGGTGCATCAAAAACGAGGTTTCATTATAAAAAAATAACTAATAGTCATTATAGTGATAGTTTTCTAGAAACATAAAATTTTAATATAAACATATATACTGATATCTTTCTTCAGAGAACAATGAGAAGTATCAGGTTTCATCATTATTTTTTCTGGCCATGTTTACAAAAAAAATTTATCTTCTTTTAGATAAAAGATTTTTATATGGTGTGTACAGTGCGCTAAACTGATAATGAATCCCAAGTTTTTAAATATTATATTTAAACGTAACATATTTATATTCTATAATATTATTAGATTACAACATGATTATAGAATATTAATGTTCTTTTTTTCTCATGTCTTGAAACTCATAATCATTTTTAGAGTGTCCGCTTTAGATTTTAAAAATATAATACATATAATATGAATACAATAATCAATGAATGAAATAAATTAAGTATCTCTATATATTTATTATTTACTAACAAGCCCATATATATATGTGTGAATAATTTTTAAGGGATCTGTTGAAAGTATATAAACATACTTATGACCTCATTTAGTTTTCTTATCATATATAAAAATTGAACATAATAAATACCTTATTTTTTCATATTAGGAAGATCACAAGTACTATATATCATTGTAAACATGACCATATTCCTCTGAAAAATGGTCCCCTTTCTATTATGGAAAATATGGGTTTCTTCTATCATTCTATGATAACATTGAATTTATATACAACCAATTTGAAATAAATTTCCCTTTTTAAATGGCAATTTTTAACATTTTTCCATATTAAATTATCATAACAAAAAATTAAAATTTCATAAAAAAGTTACTACCTTCATTAATTTGCTTTGGAAGACAAAACAAGTTGTGTTTCAACAGATCAAAAAAGGATCTTTTAGATTCTATCATTTCTTCCATCATGTTTTAGATAAAATAAAATTGATTCTAAGTAACTCATCATTCAAAAAATAAACCATATATTTTATAAAATTATTCACATTACATAATAGCTTCAAATATTATATAATATATGAATAACACACACTAATAAAAATCCTAGTTTTTTATCCTATGAAAAGTTTGAGATTAGTTTAAAAAAGACATTTTTTACTTTCCTTTTTCTTTCTTGGCATATTTATTTTTAATTTTTTTTTTAAATTTTTTTTTTGAAATTTGAGAGGATAGCCTTTTGCAGGATTTCTAGGTTGTTCATAACATTCAGTAATATTTTGCATAGTTTAGAATCTATTATCAATATTTCTACTTAAATTATCATGATACCTTTTTTGATTATATTTGTACCCCCTCAAACATTGATTCCAGTTTTACCATAAAATATTATTATCTTGATTATTAAATAAAAACATATTTTATCTATGTCCAAATACCCTAGAATACCATTAGTAGCCATAGAAAGAATATTTTAATTTTATACTTCCATATAGTATAGAGTTTTGTACCTGAACTCCATAAATACTATTACTTTCCACATTAGATCTTTTTTTCACCTCAGAGTTTTTTTAACTTCTGATATTTTATTCTCTATATTATACTTATTTTAGCCTTAAATTAATGGCCATCAGTATTTTTTTAGTTTATACATTGAAATTTTATAACCTTTATATTTCCCAACTCTTTTCATTTTAGTTATATTTTTTATTCTCAATTCAGTAATTATTATGAATTTGTTCATCTTCCTTACCAACCGTTGAATAATATTTTAGTTAATCATTTTTTATTATTAATTATATTCAATAACTATGTTTTGGAAGCTTATAATCTATTTCTCATATTTAGAATGTTTTTGTTTAATATGGTTTAACTATTTCTCTCTTACCTTCAACATATATTACTTTTTTATATATAGGTTATTCTTTTCATAAAAAATATCATATTACCAATTTATTATACCATCTAAAATATGTTTTCAAGAGAATAGTCTTGATTTTCTTCTATGTGATTCTATTTCTTCAATATATTATTCTACCTCATCTGTATTATAATATATTTAAGAGATTATTTCTACTTTATTTTTAGCATTAATGTCATCTAATTTTATTCTTCTTCTGAACTACTGATTTCACCACTAGTGAAATTTTCATAATTCAATTTCAAAATAACATTATTTTCAGCAACATTAATACTAAATTTATCAACCTCTTATTAGATTTAATCATCTTAATCATTATTAGACTAATAGTTTATCAATTTTTATTTGGATAAATTAATTTCCCTTACTGTATGATAGGATATTTATTTGATTACTTTTATATTATATCCTCTTGTTAAATTTTTATCATATTAGAAACTTTTTGTTCCTTTCTGTCAACAAGGAAAATTGTAACCAAAATGAGAGAAAAATACACTTTTTTCAGAGCTAACATTGAATTATACAATCACGTGACTCTTTTAACTTTTTTAGAAAACAAGGAAATGAAATTATGAAAATCTATAATAACCTTGTATTTGGTGTTAGGGTCAAAAAATTCTTCATTATTAAGAAAAATCTTAGATTTTCCTGGCTTAGTAAATTTGAAAAAAATATCCCAACCATCCATATAATTGTTACATATAAAAATTAAATTTTAACATTGTATTTAATGAGAGTGATATTTTGGTCACTTAAATATAGAGTTGCAGGATCACTATAAGAGAATGATGATTATTTGGAATCAACCTTATCAAAAATAATTCATATGATATTTTCAGTAATTGTTGAGTAATACAACCTATCCATAAGGATTATTATAGTTCTTATAATGTAATTAAATTTTATAAAGAAGTCAAAAATAGATTCATAATTACCATTCTTTTGATATTAATAGATATACCTCCATATTTTTAACTTTTTTTCATAATTATCTCATTTCATTCATAGATGTTCTCTATCATTTTCCAAATTCCATATGCAGTTCCAAATACTTTAACTCTATGAGACCTACATTCAAAGAGAAAGGAATGTATAACATTTCACATTTTCCAATCATTTTTCAAATTCTTCATATCAAAACCTAGAAGGGAAAAATTCTCTACATGAGTATGAAAACAATCTGTAATAGCTTCAATAGAATCTTAACCATGGTACATAATATATGGTGTAATTTTATTTTTCCAAATATTATATTTATTTCCATATAAAATAGGAATCCCATTGTTGTTCACATAATTATGAAGATGCATGGAAACTTCTCTTTTCTTTAAACAACATCAAATAATTAATAAATGTATCATTCTTTATGATACTGATTGAGGGTCCCAGTAGGATTTGAATGTTCATTGAGATGTGGATGGGTGAATTTTTGATCTATTCATTTTATGAAATTATTTCATAAAAGAACCTTCTCCACTTGTAAAATACATTTTACTTTGTTAAAAAGAATATATACAAGCACAAACATGGTAACACTACAATTTATAAGGTTTACTACCCAAAAATTGTAACTAGTTCATCAAATTGGTTGAAATTAAACCTATAACACTTAATCTAATATAATTTAATCAATTAAAGTGGTTAAAAAACTATTGAATATCCTTACACTCTCATTTCACCTGGATCAAAACAAATGTGTATATTCCCTCCACATATGTATTAATGTAAGAATTATTCTCAAAATAACATTGTAAACATTAAAAAAAAGGGCATTATGTTTTCACTATGAATCTTTTTAAAAAAAGAACATTAGATTTTATTTCCAAAACATATCATTTCTTTCTTACCTAGATGAAGATAAGAAAATCTTCAGCCACTTGGTTATTCCTTCAAAATTTTAATATGGAAACATTGTTTGGTATGTTTTTCTAGTTCCTTATAATAACCACTTCAACTTAGTTATCATCAATTCATCTAATTCAAACAAATTCCTCATCCAATATGTTCCTTGGTTGGAAACATTGTTTCTCTAAATATTTTTTTTTCATAATGATCTTTCATTATGTTTGAATAATATGATTGTATGAAATTATTTTGGAAGTTTTTAGTTTTTTCACATGTGAATAGTGCTGACTCATACTTTGTACTTGCACCCTATTTATAGATTATTTTTAGGGAGCACATGAAAGACTTCTGATTCTGTTTCCCACATAATAAAAACATAAAAATAAATAACCCCCACACTAAATATTTCACCAAATGATTCTAAATAATTATCGAATATTATTGAACGCATCTGAGAAAGACTCCAAACTCGACCATTCTTTAAATTTAATTAAAACTTCGTGTGTTTCATGATTATAATATATGATTTTTGGGACATTAAAATAACATATTATCATAATCAATTTATTTATCTCATTGAAAAAATTATAAATAACCTCAATCTAGTTAGAATATTAAACTATTATATATTTTGCGGTAAGAAAACATTGAAAAAATTTTCTCATTAGTGAATCTACATTTGAATAAAACATAAAAAAATAATAGGAACATATATAATACTTTTTTATCCATTGATTTAGGTTATAATCTTCATTCCCCATCATATATATAATTATATTTAATCAAAACGATTCTTCTAATCATCTAATAGAAATGTTCAACATCACAACATTGAAAATGTTGATCTAATAGACACTATACAAAAATTTATTCTGATTTACTTCATTCAAATAATTAATTTGATGGAATTTGTGAATGGTCATTTGGACTTTGTCTACAAGCATTTTCTAATTCCATACTTATGAATCTTCATATATTGAAAAAATTTGTCTCATATCCAGAAATAACAAATAACTAATTTAACTTCATAAAAACTCAAAATCCAAAATTATTATAAATTGAATGTACCTTATTATCCATTTAGATAATTTCCTAATGCAAAAATTTCAAAAAAATGATCATAAATCAAAAAAAATTCTTCTCAAACATTCCTCTTTCCATTTTTTTGAACTCTGTAGAACTTTTTAATGAGAACCTTTTATATAAGAATCATTTTATCCCCATTTCTAAAAAACTATTTGATATTGAGTTATTTATACACATGAGGTTGAACTCATTAAGAATAGAAAATAATATTTTTTTTTGTTTTCAAACATTCAATCGATTAGATATTTTTAAACCTTATAAGTTAAAAATTTAGTACAAAATGTAATCCCATAAAATCATTTACAAAAACAACATATGATGGAATCAGTTTAGGAAACCATTATTTGTTCCTCTTTGTCTAATGTTGTATCCATTTGATTTACATTATTTGAATATATTAAAATGTGATTGGGAATTTTTTAATACAATAAAGACATCCATTTCTAGCAAACACTATATTTCCAAAACATTTCTGAACTTATAGAAAACTCAAAAATCTCATTCCGTGAAATTTGTCCCAACACATTATCTCATTAAGATTTCAATAATTAATTATAATGAGATTAAGGGTCTGTGTTTACTAAAATTTAATTCCACTGAGATAAATACATTTTTATTGACATCTATATTTCCCCAGTTTATTTATTTTACCAAATTAATATATTTTGTTATATTTCTCCCTTTATTTTTCATCCTTATGACCTCTTGGTCAAATAATTCTCACATAAATGATTATATTAAATGAAATGGTTTCTTTGTCTCAATTTCTATTTCACCATACATGCTATTTATTATGTATAACTGTACATATATATGGATTATATACTTCCTATTTTTTATATTATTTTATGAATTATATTGTTTCAATGTATTTTATGCTTAATTTCAAGCTCAATATTATTCAAGGGGTTTCTACTTAAATGTTCCTCAATCCATAATAGATTTCCTGACTCAAATATTTATCCTTGAGTAATACATTCTATTCTTGGTAATGACCATCTCAGACCATTTTATCCCACCAAATCTATTTTCCAATGGTAATTCCCTATTTTCTCATAGGAAGTTATGTTGTTTCAATAAAATAAACTTCTTTGATTAAATAACTTCAGTAATTAACATTTTATAGTTGTAAAAATAACTCATATTTTTTCAAATGATATCTCTCTTCTTTGTCAACTTTTTCATTATAGTTAATGTTCTCTAATATAGTTATACATACAAAAATGTTTTATCTTAGTTACCCTTAATATTTTCTTTCAATTCTTTTCAATATGATTTTTAGTTATCTATTTTTATGATATATGTTTTCAAAATAGGTAGTTCGTCATATTAAAAATAATTTCTATCCTTGAAAAATAAAATATTTTTATCTTCTACTATGAATTAACTTTTCTTAACATTTATATGTTTTCATGGATATATTTTGTAAAAATTCCATTTAAATAAAAAAAAATTATAAATTTTTCACTTCACCTCTCAAAAAATGAAATCTTAATGTGAATTGTGACACATTCTATTACAATATTTTTAATTTTTTTCCAAAAAACTCTTTTGCGGGTTGAAATTTATTTTAATATTAATCTAAAAAAATCCATGGGAATTTACAATCAAAATTTACTATATAAACCATCTCACACCATTTTAGTCATTAAACTTATGGAAATCCATTACAAACTTTTATTTCATAGTTAATGAATCTTTTTTATTTTTATTTTAATATATTTCATCTAGGAAAACTGTATATTTCCACCAACTGATTGAAGGGTGTTCACAATGATTCCATAAATAGGGAAATTATTGACTAAAACTTATACCTACTGTCTATATGGTTTCAATACCACATGCTTTATTTTCTTGATTTATGGGTTTTTACCTGGAGATTTAATGGATTTCATTAGATAAATATTTATTTCCCATGGGTTCATCCAGTTATTATTATTAATGGATATTTAATGATAAATTTATATTCTTTCGATTTTAATAATATGAAACCCATTTTATTTCAATGCATTATTTTTTATAAGATAAATTATTTATTCCAAGTGTCACACATAAGTATGAATAAATTATGGGCGTGGTCCTATATCTCACTCTACACCATTAGTTAAATGTTATATCTCTTGAGATATGTAAACCATGGAACATTTATGTAATCTCATAAATTTGGGTGCAATTGTGTGAGAACAGATAATGTTTTCCTATGATATTTTTTTCCACATAATCTTATTCTTGATCTTATGAGTCTGTTATTCTCTTAAGGATCATGTTTATTGACTCATGTACCCACACATTATTGACTCATTTACTAAGTTATTCATTATATTATTAAATGATTAATGATTTTTTACCTATGAATTATTGGGTAAAATTTTCATATGTATCTTTATTTTTCCAATATAAAAATATGAACAACATTTAGGATCATTCATTATTATATATTTTGTTTACCCTAATATATCAATTATGGTTACCCCTTTATTAAGTTTCATTTGTTAATTTTATGAAGAAAGGCCATCTATATGATTTTTCTAGAATATTATATTGTTTGTAGACTTTTTTTGGATATTATAATGGCTTGTTTTGAATGAATATAGTTCTTATTTAGTGGTAAACAATTTCTATTTGATGAAAAAATTATATTTTTCATAAATTATTTGTCCCAATAATAAAAAATTATAATAAAAAAGGTTATAGAAATGTATTTTATTGTAATATTTTATATAAATTGTTGCAATTGAGATGGAAACATTCATGGGGATCCATTGTGTTTATCAGAGCAATATATTGATATCCTTAGAGGTCATAATATACAATGAGTATAATTTGAGGGTTGATAAATTATGTTGTATCTTAATTTCCATGGTATATATAACCATTTAGTTTATTTTAGGTAATATATAATATAATATGGATTAGTCAAAATATATTTTTTGAAAACCCCTTGGATAAGTCTATGGTAGAAGTCTATGAATATGGTAACATCCTAAAGTTTTACTAAATTTGAGATTGTGTTTTTCTTTTTGATATTACACACATATCTAAAACTATAATGTTGATTCAATGTGGTATAAATCCACCTAGGGCTAATCACCTCAATGAAGAATGATTGAGTATCAACTCTATATTTACAATGGTGAATGATGAATGGGCCTAAGTCCAAACACCTAGATAACAATGAGTGGGGGATATTATTTGGTAAATCACATTCTATTTACTATAACTTATGAGAAATTTATTATGTTAAAAAATTATGTTATGTAATATAATATATCCCAACCTAAGGAAAAATATATTTAAGCAAGATTGACCTAGGTGGAACAGAATGACAATGAAATAACTTTTGAAAAGTAAGACATTTTGTGGTGGAATTTTCATTTAATTATCTTACAATGACTTATGGTGTTAATTATTCATCATATAAAGGGACCAAGTAAGCAATGGATTCCATGGAAAATGAATATACTATCCCAATGAGTATCCTAATGGGATAATAGAAGAATTGATCAACCATATTATTATTTCAAACCAACTATATAGAAACATGATTGAAAATATGAATATTTTTTATTTCCAAAAATCACCAAATAAGTGAAATTTAGGGTATTTTAGGTTTTTGGGTAAAAAATATGATGAAGGAAATAATTATCAACTTACTTAATATAAAAAATATGAGATGAAGCACCAAATAAAATGTCTCATTATAAATGAGATCTTTTTTTGTGTGTAAAGGGAGGTAATATAAAAACTAATAGATGAGGAAAATGGGAGATCATTGGAATAATGAGAGGAAAATATTTTGATCTAAGGTGTCATTAACCATCAACTATCTTAAATTAGGGGTACCAGGGAATTACCCAAATCAATTCTGTAATCCAAGGGATAGAATGAATGATATGTATTATAACTGTTCATGACTATAGGAACATTGGAATTATTTTACAGTTAAAATTTAAAAATTAGGTTCTTAGAATTTATTGTATTATAGAACACTAATCATCTACTCATGAAATGTGAGTGTTTTATTAATTTCTGGTTTAATCCACTCCTTTGTACCACATATATTTTCGATAACATTAAATCATCACCATGACGAATATAAATAAAATTATTAATAAAAACTAGTTTTACTTTTATTGTATCCCATATATATAACTCATACATTATATATTTTTATTGTAATTTTATTCTAATAAAATTTTATTAACCATTCTTTAGTCAATTTCATGTGATATTAGTCAGGGATTAGCACTCTTGAAGTATACTCTATGGTAACATCCATGATAGGAAAAAACAACAACAAATATACCCATTATTACGAATTAATAAAAATAATTGATGTAAAATCACAATGAAAAATTTCTCACATTATAATTGAGTATTTATCATAAATCGTTAGAGAAAAAATTATAATTAGTTATATTTCTATTATATGGTAAAATATGATCTCACTAGTCAAAACATTGATAGTGAAGATGAAACCTCATTAGAAATGAAATATGGAGTCATTTATATCTTAGGGACATCCTTGACTATATAATTTATTGTGAATAATAAATTTTAGGGGATAATTTTTTTAATAAGTTATAATATAATTTCAACATACTAATTTATTAAAAGAATACAATATGTTTGATATCTTACATAATAGGCCACAACGATCATAAGCGAACGAATAAATGATATTTTTTTACCATATAAACTAGCTGTTAAAATAGAGGGAATGAAAATTATTAATTTATTTATGAATATATTGTTTACATATGTATTTAATTAATTCATTTTAAGAACCATTATTTTCAAATGAAAATAACACCCTTTTTAATTAGAAGGAAATGTCTTTTCTAAAACTTATTTAAATATAATGAGTGAGTTTATAAAATAATAAAACCACTATTAATGGATTTTATTAATAAAATATATATTTAATATATTCAATGTAATTTTTAAAATTTATCTTCTATGTATTCCAGACATGATATAATAACAAATTCAATTTTATGGATAAAAGTAGTATTAAAATACAATTTTTCCACCTTTTACTGGAGAACCATTTTTAATTTTTTTTACACTTATAATGACTATTTGACAAAATAAACTTATTATTTGTAATAGTTACATAAAAATTTACTTTTTATGAATTTTTTGTATTTTTAGTATAAGATTCATTTTTTAATGAATAGTAAAGAATACTGTATTTTAATTCAAAACAGATTTTCATCTAAATTATTTAAATTTTATATTCTTTTTTAATTGGTTTTAAAGTATAATTATTTAATTTTTCATCATTTAATCTAATTATTCTCATTTTATGTAATTTTATAATGAAATTAGATATAAACTCATGCTAATCTTTTGATGGTTTTAACTTTTCAAAAAACATGTTTTCTCATTTTGACATCAAAGATTAATTTTAAATTAATTACTAAAAATTATAAGTTTCGAATTTGGAAAATAGATTCCCTATTTAGAATCAGAAGTTCCAAATTATGTAAATATGTTCTATTTCTTTTTTAGAGATTTTATATTGTAACTTTAGTAATTATTTTAATTACCACGGTTAAAGGTAAATCGAGTAATTAAAGGATATATAAAATTATTATAATATAAAACTACCTTAAAAATTGTACTGATTTAATTTTATGAGTTTATCATAACCATGTAAATCCTTTAGTCAATTTTAGGATCACTTATAACCAATTGGATGACATTAATGCATTTATAATATTATATTCAATGAATAGTCATTTTTGTTAGACTGTTGATTTTAAAACAAAAGTTATTTTAATATGGTGTTATATCCTAAATATATTTGACTATAACTTGTAATTTTAATTATAAAAATATTATTTAAATCATGATAAATAATTTATAATTTTTATTAATTAAATAATTAAATAAAATTATGAAAGAAAGATGATGTAGTAATTTATTAATTAATGATAAATAAAATAAATAATTTTATAAATGTTAAAATAAAATATTATTTTACCTAATTTATGAAATAAAATAATTTTTTGAATAGTTTTGACATGTTTTTTAGGATTTAATATTGTTTTTATGAACATATATTTGATATTCTGATATTTTTAAAAGTAAACTAATGAATACTATCAGAATTGACACTTTTGGTATTTCAAAATATAAAATAGTTTTTTAAATTTTATAAAATTAATAAAATTATGAGATTAAGAAAAATGGTTATTATAAGTCTTAATATTTCCTAAATTATACTTTTTAGGATCTTTTTACAAATTATGGTAATTAAATTATCCCAAAAATGTAAATAACATGATATCATGATATGATTATAAAGGGAAAATAAGTGTTAAATCCACCAGATAAGGATTAAAAATATTGAAAACTTGTCTAATTTTCAATGGATAATTTTAATTAGGCATAAAATTATCTTTTCTTATAAATAAATTATTTTAGAACCATTTGGAACTAAAATTGATGTTATATTAATTTAATATTTAAATAAGTTCTAAGGGTTCCCCTTTCCTCTCCTATTAAAAGGTACCAACTATTATCTAATACTCACACATACAAAGTTTTTTCAGCCATTATCTACCCAAAACTATTACTAGAATCCCTACCCATTTCCTTGAGGCCTTATTTTATGCAAAACACCCTTCTAAGAGGCGTTAAGGTGTTCTTCAAAGGCGATTAAGTGAAGACGAGGTATGATTTTTAAGTGTTTATGTTTTATTTTTTCTTCCACTTCCTATGAATATTATTATTATAAGATTAAATAATAAATAAATTATCCTCAATATACTAAGACTTTATTATGGAAATATCATCAACTAAATTCATCTCCAATTTCATCAAATGTGAAATGAACATTTAGTTCGTGTGTACGACGGACTACTGCCTGGAAAATCGATAAAGTTTGTTTTTCATTACCGTATATAATAATTATTTATAATGATGAAATATATGTTTATATATGATATTCATTAAATATTTATAAATTTAAAAGAACAATAATTCAAATATGTTATTACCATCTATGAAAACAAAAACAATAACGTCATTCATTAGTACATGTGAACTATATCCTCCACAAAGCGATGTGAATCATTTTTATTCACCAAATCACTTGAATGACGTATATATGAATATTTAATTGATCATTAATATAATAATAATATTATGATAATTATTTAATGGTAAAATCATTATTACCTTATTTCCATAATTATAAATGAAATATGTAATCATTACTCATTCGTACATACGTCTTACCGTCTCCATGATTGTATCATTATGAATTTTTCATATTCATATTTAATGAATGAATTTTAAAGATTAATTGACATATGAATGTGATTATAATTTCATTAATACTGTTCTGGAGATGGGGGAATTATGACCACATGTACTATTTACTTCAATCCAAGTACATTTTCAACTCAAGTACCGAATATCGACAAAACATCCGATATGAACATATAAAATTATAAAATTTTTATAACATGGTAATAAGTGATATAGAAGGAATAATTAAATTGTAAAATGTTTTCATGAGTTTTTAAATTTTTCTATGTTTATTATTAATGAAAATAACATTTGTACGTGATGATATGGACTCAAGGTAAGAGATTTCATCTAAATATCTTTCATTTAGTTGTTTCCATATAAAATACAAATTTATTCTTTTATTAGTGGTATATAAAATCACTATGAAATTTCATATCCATATATTATCTATAAAATTTTTATTTATTTTTTTGTTAAATTTATTAATTCATGGATATTAATATTTAAATGTTCAAAGTGTTATAAGACACCTTGATCATTTAAAGATTTAATTATGAAATCGCTTCTTCATGATATTAATTTACATATTTATTTATATGGATATAAAATTATTATACATCAAATTTTATGTCTATCTTTAATTTCATTCAATGTTTTAAAAATGGAATCTTTTTATACAAAATGATTTATTTTCATTACAAAACCACAAAATGAATGTTTTTTGTTCTATCGTATACGTCGACAATGACCTTTTTACCACTATAACCAGTAGTTGATTCAAGGATTACTCTATAAGACTTATTGTTTTTAAAAGGAAGAGAAATTACTTTTTAATTTTATTGGGTATGTTGGTTTTTAAAATGGAATTTTAAATTAAAATGGTATTTTCATTCGGAAATGTGTTTTATATGGTATTGAAAGAAGTTTTAAAAAGTATTTTGTGATTCATGAAATGGTACTTGAGCATTACAAGCAATAGGTGAGCCTCATATAGCTTATTTTAAGGGGTTTTCCACATTATTTCCTATAGATAATCTTGAAAGAGCATTGACAAAGGTTAGAGCAACATTGAATCTCATTGGTGATCCCGTTATATTGAAGGGTTGAGCCCCATTATAGCTCACAGGTGAGCCCGATATAACTTATTCGAAGGTTCATCCCCATTATAAATATCTAAATTTCAATTAGATCATAGATTAATTCTAATTGGAATATTTTTGAAAGGGTTTAATGTATATTATGGTCTAAGTCACCTAAATGAGTTTAAATTACTTTATATTGGTTTTATTGTTTTTTATTAAGAAAAAAGTATGAGTTTTATTCCTGTAAATTTTTTTTGATTCATTCTCTCAAAGAACGTTAAATAGGTTACCATGTTTTAATTAAACCAATGTTTTCTTTATTTTTATATCCATTACTGAGATTTTGTGCTTGTACCTCATTTTAGATTGTTTTTCACAATTCTTAATGTTGTTAAGGATAAAGAAGATTCCATGATGAATGTATTAAATATGAGTCTTGAAAAGAAATCATGTTTTATTTTAAAAAGGATTCCTTTGGAGAAAAAATGGGTACTGAATTTAAGTGTCCACTTGCAATGTATGAGTTTACTATATAAGAGTTTGTCCTAATTCTCTAAAACACATTACATAAAAAATACTTAAAAAATATATCTAGTTCAAAAATAGAAGAATAGAATATGTTTAAGTCTGGGTCTTTAAAGATGGTATCATAGGATGGTATATACAACTTTAGAGATTAGGATGGCTTCTTAAGAGATAATAATATCATATGAGTTTATAATTTTCTAGTTTATCATAATTTAAATCCCATATAAATACCTTATGAAGATTTATTTTCAAAATATTTAAGGTGATTAGTTGTATTTTTGGAGTAATTTTTTTGGAAGTAATTATAGGTTATTACTTTTTGGGATGCACAATGAAAGGCATGAGATAAACAATGAGGTTAAAATATGTTATGGTAATTTTTATTATTTTATCTAATTTTTGTAATTTTATAAAAATATATATTTTTTGAACTAGGAAAACATGCCAACCATATGACAACCCATCACATCAGACATGGATGTGAGAATCAAACCCACAACCGAATTGTGATAGGGCTTTATCACCTACCACTAGCCTACATGACTTCCCTGGTTAATATGAATTTTCCTTGTAGTTAAATGAAGTTAGGTTATAATAAGAAGATGATTTTGGGAACTCAGGTTTTATCAAATGGAAATACTTATTATAGAAAAATTATTTGGGGGTTAATCGATAAATTTTAATTTGGAATAAACCTCACTATTTTGGGATCTTTATATATTTTAGGTAAATAGAATACTATTGTATTTTTAAAGATTAAGGTTTGAATTATATTTCGGAAGAATCTATGAATTAATTGAGGGCTTATGAGAATTAGGTTATTTATGGAGATGATTAACCTATCATAGAAACTATGTGAATAAGATAATTGTTTTTTAGTATGAGTATTTAAGAGTGGTCAATGTTATTTTGAGTTAAATGATAAAATTTATCTTAGAAGACTATGTGATCAAATCCTTCTGAATTTTGGGTTTGACTCTCAGTCTGTATTATTTTGAGTAATTACAAGGATAGTTATTTTTTTAATGGTTAATGTTAATATTTGGATATCAATGTTGAATTTTATAAATTAATGTAGTTTTATCATATAATGGATTATTAATTTTGGAGAATTATCTTACCTTGTTCTAACCACATTACTTTTTAACGATTCAGGTTCGGAGAAATAGATATTTAATCATTTGTGGACTATGATATTTTCTAGAAGTTTATTATTGCGTTTCCGGTGTGAAAAAATAAACATTAATACTCTTCATTTAGGGGAATAAGATAAGTTTGTGGTGGAATTTGATTAGTTGATAAATTTATACTTTTAAAGAATATATATTTATTTATGTTCTTATTCTACATATTAAAATAATTCCACAACATGATGAGAAAGATCTTTGAGACAATATTATCCATTTACTTTTCCTACTATGAAATCAAAAACCATTTAACCCATCAAAAGATTGTAGTTTTTTGATTATTAACATCTTCCTGATCATGTTTTCCATAACTCTCCATCATAACATGATGGATAGTTTTTCATCTATTTCAATGTTTTCCTATTTGGAATCCTAGTATGTATTTTCTCATGTGACCTTTGTATTCTCTTTTCTTTCATTTAATGTGGATGTTTTATTTATCCTTTTTATGATATTCGAATGTAATAATGGTAATTTTGAAGGGTCCTACCTTAGTTACAGAACCCAAATTCAAATAAGGATAATTAAATTATTTTTTTTGATAATATAACATCTTGAGTTTTTAAAAAGGAGGAAATATGTTTAATCGTATAATTAATACGCCACATTAAACTTAAACACAAAACTAAATTTTATTATGTTACCTTATAACCTAGTTGTTAAAATGGATGGAATAAAAAATATTAATTGAATAATCAAAATATTGTTTACAAAGATATTTAAATAGTTATTTTATGAGAAATTATTTATAAATAAAAATAAAACCGTTTTTAATTAAAAGGAAATGTTGGTCTGAAAAACTATTTAAATTAAAATAAGTGATTATATAAAATAATAAATTCATTATTTATGGAATTTATTAATGAAATATATTTATTATATTCAATTTATTATTTAAACTTTATCTTTTATGTTTTCCAGACATGATATAAGCACAAATTCAATTTTACAGATAAAAGAAATATTAAAAAATAGTTTTACTGCCTTTTGATGGAGAACTCATTTTGAATCTAGTTTTTTCACACATTAATAAATTTTATTTGACAAAAAAAATTTATTTAGATTCAAGAAATCAATATTTAATTTGTTTTAGATTTTGGATATTTTCTTGATAAGATTACTATTTTAATGAAAAGTGAAAAATTTTGTATTTTTATTCAAAACATCCATTTCATCCAAATTCATTATTTTCATATTTTATATTTTCAATTGTTTTAAATTTTAATTATATTTTTTATATTTAATTCAATTTTTTTAATAGGATGTAATTTCACATTAAAATAAGATATAAACGCACATCAATCGTTTGATGGTTTTTTCTTTTAAAAAACTTGTTTTCTTATTTTGACAACATGGATTAATATTAAATTAATTTATAAAAATTATGTGTTTTGAAGTTTTAAAAATGCATTCCATATTGGGAATCATAATTTCCAAATTATATAAATTGTTCTGTTTTAATTTTTAGATTTTGTGAATAGTAACTTTTGTATTTATTTTAATTTTCACGGTTAAGGGTGAATCGGGTAATTAAAGGTAAATATAATATTATAATAATAATAACTAAAATAAAATTTTTCTAAATTTATTTTATGAGTTTATAATGACAATTAGAACATGTTTTCAGATATTAGAACCACATGGAGCCACTTGGATGACATTAATGATTTTATAATATTATTTTAAATGAATATTAATTTTTGTTACGCATTTGTTTTTAAAATGAAAAGTATTTTAATAGGGAGTTATGCAGGGGATCTGTTTAACTATAAATTGTAATTGGAAATCCAAATACATTACATACATCATGATAATTTCATTATTATTTTTCTCAATAAAATAACTAAATTTTATTATGACACAAAGATGATGTAGTGATTTTTTAATTAAAGAAAGAATCAAATAAATCATTTGATAAATTTTAAAACAAATATTATTTGACATAATTTATGTCATAAAACAATTGTATGGATTTATTGGACATATAGGTGATGATTTAAAGGAGTTTATTTGAACTTGTCTTGCTGCTAAGATATTTTTACATTTTAACAACTAAATATTGTTCGAGTTTACACTATTGGTATATTAAAATACAAAATAATTTATTAAATGTTATAAAATAACAAAAAAATTATAATATTAAAAATATGTTTATTAAAAAAACTAATATATCATTAATAATACTTTTTTTATCACATGACATGTTACAGTAATTATATTAACCCAAAAAATGTAAAAAATATGATATCACGAACAAATTAAAAAGGGTAAAATAAGGGTTAAACCAAAATTATAAGGATTAACAAATATGAAAACATTTATAAATTTATTTGGATGATATGTATTGGGCCTAATTTCATCTTTTCTTTTAAATAAATTATTTTGGGACAATTTGAAACTAATATTGAATTTATACTAATTTAATATTTTAAGAGTTTCCAAGGTTGCCCCTCACCTCTCCTATTGAAGGGTACCCACTATTCTCTAATACTCAAACATAAAAATCATTTTTTCTCATACATTATTGGTCCAAAACTATTACTATAATCCCTATCCACGTTTTTGAGGCCTTAGTTTACGAAATCACATTTCTTAGTGGTGTTATGGTGTTCGTCAAAGGTGATCAATCGAAGAAGAGGTATCATTTTTAAGTTTTTCTCTTTTATTTTATCTTCCACTTCATATAAATAATATTCTTATAAAATCCAAAATATTATGGGATTTTATTATTGTAATATCATCAAATTAATTAATCTCTAACTTCATCAAATGGGAAATGAACATTTCATTCGTGGGTATAGTATACCAGTGCCTCCCAAACCGACAAGTTTATTTTTCATTACTATATTTAAAGAATAATTATAATTATTGAAGAAATGATTATATATGATATTAATAACATATTATAATATTAAAATAATACTATTTCAGTTATTTTATTACCTTCCATTGGCATAAAAATGATAACATCGTTTGTGCATACGTGTGAACTATCACCTCCACCAAGCGATGTGAATATTTTTTATGCACCACCTCACTTGTTTGATATATATAAGTATATTTAAATTATTATTATTATGTTAATAATATTATTATCATTCTATAAAGGTAATATAATAATTATCTTATTTTCATAATGATTAATGAAAAATAGAAACTTTACTCATGCGTTTGTACGGCTTACCATCTTCATGATTGTAACATTGTTCATTTTCATGTACATATATAATGAAAGTATTTAAAATTATAATTGATATTTAAAATTAAATATTATTTTATTAATATTATTCTAGATATGATGGAATTATTATTACATGGAATATTGACATGAATCTATGTTTATTTTCGACTTTAGTAACGAATATCAACAAATCATCCGATGTGAAGTTAAATAATTATTTAATTTTTACAAAATGGTAATAAGTGATATAAAAGTTATAATAAAATTGTAAAATTTTCTCATGAAATTATAAATTAATATAAGTTTATTATTCATGAATATAACGATTCTACATGATGAGTCAGACTCACTGTAAGAGATTTCATCTCAATCTACTTTCATTGAGTCATATCTTGATATTATACACCTTTATTCTTTTATAAGGTGCACATATAGTCACTATGAAGTTTCATAGGTGATCCACATTTTATCTCACAGTTGAGCACGTTATAGATTATATGTAGGGTTGGATCCTATTATAGCTCATGGATGAGCTCGATATAGCTTATATGAAGGGTGATCCCCGTTATGGATCTCCAATTTGGAAGTAAAAAAGTATGGTTATTTCAATTGCTACTGTTTTTAAATGGTTTTATGTATATGAATCACTAAGTGAACTAAATGAGATTTAAATTCATTCTACTAGTTTTTTTCTTTGAGAAAAAATTATAAGTCTAATTCATCTGAAAATATTTTGTTTCATTCTCTAAAAGAGCATTAAATTGGATGCCATGTTTTAAATATAGTAATTTTTTATTTCATTATTATGTCTCATGTTGAGATCTTGTTCTCATCCCATGTTTTAAAATGTTTTTCACAATTATTAAGAATGATAATGATAAAGAAGATTCCAGTATGAAATTATTTAAAATGTGTCTTGAAAAGAAATCATTTATTATTTTAAAACGATTTCCTTCGGTGAAAAAATTTGATACTGAATATAAAAATCCACTTGTAATGTATGAGTTTAGTATATATATTTTTCCATAATTCTCTAAAACTAGAACCATAAAAGATCCAAGAATGAGAATTCTAGTTAAAAAACACTACAATAAGATGTGTTTATGGCCAAGTCCTTATTGTAATGACCCAATATATCACTATGTATTTTATATAATTAAATATAATGTTAATAAATTTTTTGATAAAAAACAATGAAATAAGAAATCATGTTATGTTGAAATAAAAGTTTACCATTACAATATTAAATTTAAAAGACCATTTATAAAAGGAAGTAACTACATTATGAACTAAAAATAAAAAGAAAATAAATATTAGTGGGTAGAAAATGTATCCCTTATAAAGCTCATTTGTATGATATTGGAAAATAGTAGGCATCACTTCTATTTTATATAGACTAATACCATGATGAACTCCAATAATTCTGATGTGTAAAAATTGTATACAACAAAAATTCAACTTCATAGAAATTTCTATGAGGACCATACTAGTGGAAGAACCACCCACAAATCCTACAAGATTTTATCGTATGTTTAATTCATACATAAAGATATTGATGAGATACATGACTAGAAATTAAGTGAATATAACAAGGAAATTATTAATTTAATAAATTATTTATCACTTATATTAGACATATTATCATATTTTATATTTAAATTAAAATAATATTAATTTTTCAATAATAATTTATTTTTACATTATATTTCATATTTAAAATATATATTTCTAAATCTTAGAATTATAATTTGAAAAATTTAAATTCATTTATATAATTATGATTCCAAATACCATCATCGTATTTTTTTTTATTTTTTCAGGAATAATTGAAATTTGGGTGAATATTTAAAATACATATTTTTTTTTTCAAAAAAATATCAATTTTATGACCTAAGGGTCATGTAAAATTTAATGGAAAGTATTTTCTAGTAAATATATAAACTTATTAATACATTAAAATAATTTAGAAATAATATGGTTTATTTATAAAACTCATGTTTAAGGTTTTCGAAACATAGATAATATTGTACACTAAAAGTTATTTTTATGCACCAATATTAAAAATAAGAATATATCACATTTAAAAATAAAATATAACAAAATATATTTATTATTTTAGATCAAAATATAAACATTAGTTGATAAATTCAATTTCATTTTTTTTCATAAAATCGATAGTACTAAGAAAAAAGATAATGTTTCTTATAATGGTGAAAGGCATATTGTAAATGTTTTTTTGTTAATGTTGTGTATTTTTTTCATAAATAATATTGATATAAATTAAATAATTAATGTAATATTATTTTTTAAAAAATATATAATTATATTAAAAAACTAATTTGTTAATCAATTCAATATACGATTAAGAACACATTATGTTTAAATTTTTTTCTAAAAAAATTGGTGTAAAATATATAGAATGTCTATATATAAAATATAGTTTTTTATACATTAGAAAAAATAACTAAGTTAAATGGATAATAAATTTTGGGTCAGAAAACCAAAATTTAGTAAATATATATATATATATTATTTATATTAAAAGAAAAATTTGTTAAAAAAATAATTACCCAGGTAAAAATTAAAATGGTAAAATAATAAAATAAAATGTAAAATAGCATTAAAAATATTTTAAACCTATTAATAAAGTAGTTTTAAATTATTTATCAACACTAAGATACCCTAAAATCCATTATTTCTCACTTTTTGAAATGTTTACCATTGAAGAGTATCATTCCATTTTTTAAAATTAGTGAGTGTTCAAAAAAAGTTCCCATGTTCTTCAATTATAAAATGGGATCATATACACCCTCTCAAATACAAATATCCCCAAACACTATTCATTTAAAACATACCAATTTGACACATATAGAAGTACCTTTTCACGTCCTAAATATCCTTTTCGCCAAATGTTATCCAGATCCCTTCATTTTGAAGGACACATTCAACCGAATACTTAACATCCAAAAGTGTGTATTTCATATTCTATAATTGTTTATTGTTAATATTTCCATTATAAAAATATACAAAACATATTAATAAAATTACCATAGTATAATTAGTATACTTACATGATACTGTATTAACCAAATAACCATTATTTAATCATTTTTTCCAACTAGAGAAAATAAAAGTACATCAATAATACATTTCCACGGACTACCTTCTCCATGAAACGACATATTTTGTATTTCTCTGCCTCCACACTTGAGTATTAATAAGGCTGGAATTGAAATAAAATTTTAAAATATAAATAACAATTATTATATATATTATAACTATAATCCATATTATTTTCATATCATGCATTCGAAAATTGAAATGTTAACCATGCGTTGGAAGGAATACAACATCCATGAAGTAATTTTTTTCTCCTTCACTGTTCCTTATTATTTTTCCAAAACACATAATATGTGATAAAAAACATTAAAAATATATAATATCATTATTCTTATGTTATAATGATATTATAAACTCTTTAACCATACCCAAAAATCATGTTATAGTGTGTTCTTGTAAGGGTTAATTTAACCACAAACATGAACTATGCTATAAAACTCCATCATAGATGACTATAATAATTTAAAAAAATATTATTATAAGTTAATAAAAATAATTGTGATTATATTATAGTTATTTTATGTTATATTATATATAAAACATATTATTAAAATATAATATTCAATCACAAAAATTTTGGAAATAATTTAACATCAATTCCACTTCCATATATCCTATCTAAAAAATTACATAATGAGATAAAAAATTTATAAATCAATATGTGATATCTATTATATTTCCATAAATGTTATTTTAATGATGAAATTAAAATCAAATAATTGGTTCTAAAATTAATATCATAAATCATTCATGATACAATTTAATATTCTAACATATAATTGAAATCCTTCATCGACTTCGATCATTGTTGATGATTTGTATGATGTTTTTTTGTAGTTTTATCAAATAAACATGTTTTTTAAACACTGGTCTTCTTGCTTTTTGTTTATTAAAGGGTTGTTAGATCATCAGAGTTTATGTCTCACCCCCAAAGGTGGCCGAGTTTTGTACCTTGATGAAGCTGACAATGTTCGATCATGACTCGCGATTTTTCGCGAATGAAGAGGTCACATCAACAAATTTATATTATTTCAATTGTGTGGATGATGATTATCTCCTAGGTCATAGTTTAATAATGGAGATCTGTTTAATATTTTTGGTTTGATTCTATGGTAAAATCAGGATATGATGATGGCGTAGCTAAAGGTTTATCCTATTATAGTGGTTTGAATCTTAGATGGGATGTTCACTAGTGGGTTTCTACTAGTTGTACTATTGACAAAGGTTCTTTTGGTTGTTAAGGGAATGGTTTTATGAGGTTCTTCATTTAGTGAATCAAGTTAGTTTAGTGGACTTTTGTTCATGGTATGTATTTTTAATATCAAAAGTGTATTTTTCACTTTATTTTGAATTTCAAATTTGGGTTATGTGGTTTTTTGGATTGATCATTTTAATGTGACATTCATACTTAACCATAAATTGGATTTTAATAAATAATAAAAAATGGTTTTGGTGAGATACATATTATGGTAAAAATAATCCAGAATAATTCATTATATTCATAATAAATAATTTTCCGTTAATTATATTAAACTAATTTCCCATGAATAATGCTCAAAAATATAAGATTGATATATTTATGTTTTTTATAAAAGGTAATAATGTAAATTTGACTATGTAGGGATATAACATCCCTAAACCTGCACTCCCAGATCTGATGCTAAAAACAGAATCATTATATTACAAGAATGATACAAATAAACGTGACCCCATTTTTTATGTAAATACTTTAAAAAAAGAAAATACTCGATCTCTTACATAATGATTGTTATTTAAGACAAGTGTATTATAAAAATATTAAAAAATATTACCTAAATATGACCAATGACTTCAAGAGAGTATATATACTAAAATATAATTATTTTCATATTCTTTATTAGTTCATCATCATTATCATTATGAAACCCTCCAAGATACATTTCGTTTAACATCAATACTAATAATAAGTGGGAAATGAAACAGAAGAATGGTGAGCTGAAAGTTTTCGTATGGTTAAACATAAGCATTAAAAATTTAATTTCATCCATGAGAAAATTTGATAATAAGGTTATGATTAAATAATCAATTTTCATGATCATAACATAAGAGATCATACCATCAACACTTGGATCATAAATCATGAAACCTTGCATAATGATTAAACAAAAGAAAGATTCAGAAGAATTAATAAGAATGAACCATGTCATGTCAATATTGATTAGTTAAATAATTAAAACCCCATAGATTTCATATCTAATTTTTTTTGTCTCTTGGAACATCATCTTTATATAACCCTTATATAATACATATAATTGTAATAACTACAAAGTAAACTTCCATACCCAATGTATTAGAGTACTATCTGGGAGGACAGAATATATAAGCTATATTAGGATCACATGTGAGCTAAAATTGAGCTCATCCAATATTATAAACAATCTCCAAGAACCAAACTATTAATAAAGGAAATACATCTCCCATTTAATTATAAAACTCTTGAAGAAACCATTACTTCTTTCATAACATGATTAACCGATGGAAAAGGAAAAAGTTCTATAAAAATCTATTTTATACAATTATAATCAATCCAGAGAAAGAATTAGGATGGTATCATTTAAAATTCTCTCATGTGGAGCATAAGTGACATTATGTGTTCTTGATTTTGATGAATTGAAATACTATTAAAAGGAAATTAAAAACATTCTTGAGGAAAATATCTTTTTCACTTTGAAAATAACTTTTAAAAACTATAAATTCATAAAATATTTTGATATTTATTTTCATTAAAAATATTCTCACAAAACATATAAAATAACCATTAAATAAAATAATGGTCATTAATTTTGAAATATATATTAATTATTTAAAGGTTAAAAATATGGATTCTTTTTAAACACTTTTTAATGGGAGTCAAAAGAAACACATTTCAAAAACATTAAGAATTTTTTTTTATAAATCACTTTAGAAGATGGTAACAGATCATGTAAAAAAGTTTTACGAAATCATATATGTAAATAAAATAAAATATTGGAAACATTATTTTAGAAAATATTGACATGAATGGGAAATATTCATGATCTAAATAAAAATATAATATCTTTATCACTTACAAACAATTTTATCAATATTTTATAAATAAATAAGGAAATAAATGGACGCTAAACTAGTTAACCACATTCATTACTAGATGAAATAAATGATATGTGGTTCAAGAAAACAATAAAAATTATTTATTCCAAAAGACCATTATATATAAAAAATCCCAAAAATAAATAATATACTAACATATAGTTTTTTAAATGTTAGTAACCATTCAATCATAAGACTATGAAAAAATAACATAAAATGAAACTTTAAATATCATTAAATTAATTATAATCATTATATAATATTTTTTTATTAGAAATATACTCACTCTATAAAAAAAGATATATTTATATAAGAAATATAAGTCACAAGGAAATAAATTTTGGGATGAATAACCTTTACAAAGATCATATCATTGAATCGAGAGTTAAGAAATAGATATATTATTTGTAAAAATTGTAATTCCATAAAAACATTTTCAAATATATAATAACAAAATTCATAGATTAGGTCACACATAATAATGTCATAATAAAGTCAATGAAGAAGAGATATAACCTAATGAAAGGAAATATTTTAAAGAAACCATTTACCTCTTGGAAACATTAAATTAAAATCCCCTAGGATAAAAAAATTATAAATTGAACAAAGAATAACAATAATCGTGAACTTTTTATGATATGAAATGAAAAATGATAAATTTATATACATCTTATGTATTAAATTAGGTGTATAAAAAATATAATTCAATGAATTTATATTGTGAATAAATACATTAAGAATGTGTAAATCATTGGATTAAAACCCCATGAAAGAGATAAAATCATATGGAATTTCTAATCCCCATAATTATATTTTATTTAATCCTAAAATACATTAATGAGTAGTATTTACATTACACAATATAAAAAATTGAGGAATATGGATTATAACTCGAAAAAATAAATGTGAGATGAGAATCACTAACCTTGTATCCAAACATTACATGTATATAATATGACTCCAATATAATAAGATTATAGGATTTTACTGATTAATTACCATTTATAGGATTAATTCCTCATAATAAAATTATTTTATTTATTTATTTTAATGATATAGTTTAATACTTATCCATTTAAGTCCTTGTCTGGTCTTTTGAGGATGTTTGGTCCATATATTAAAAACCACTTCGGTATATTGAATTTGGGTGTAATTATCACAATATTTCAAGGATAATAATCATTTAATATTCATCATAAATATCCACAAATTAATATTTTAAAACCAATCATGAATTTTTTTAGGGAATAATGAACTATGTTACGAACATGGAGACGATAGGTCATAAGTACAGAAGTGTAACAATTCCATTTAATAACAATTATTATATATTATGGTATGTAATATTTATTATTTAAAAACTAATGTTAATATCATAAATATCACATTATTTCTTTATATGTACATATATATCATCTATATGATGTGGTGATGAAAAAAAAATCACATTGATTCGTGGAGGTGGTAGTGCACACGTACACATGAAGGACATTATCATTTTTTAGTGAGTTGGATTTTAAGAAATAAATTGATATTTTATATTCTTGGAAAGGAAAATATGTCATGAATATCATATATTTATATTAATTTAATTATTATAAATAGATTATATAAGTTATTATGAAAAAATGAATGACATCGGTTCACGAGGTTATAGTCTACGATACAAACGAATGATGGTTCAGTTTCACATTTTATGGATTATGATGTAGATTTAGGTTAATAAATTTAAATAATAACATACCAGTATATTTGATATAGTTTTTTGTTATATCATAATTTTTTATTAATATATTAAGGTTGTGTAATAATAGATAATACAGACTGGACTTTTATGATCGATACCTCTTCCTCAAATAACCTCTTTATGATTTCACCAATATCTATCCTATGAGTGGTCTCTAATCATAAAATGGTTAATATGACGTGTGGGTGGAAGTGAGTAAATTATATTGATAATATTACTCTAAAAAGAAGAATTTATATTGTTAAGATGAGAAGAGTAGTGGTGGCCTTTTATAAGAAGGGGAGAAGACATACTTGGAATTTTTGAAAATAAAAAGTTATACCCACGATTTACATAGAAAAAAGGCTCCAAAAAGAAAAATTATTGGTAATTATATGACATAAAGTCTAAATAAAGACATAAAATATAATTTATACAAGTTTTTATCTCATTTTAATAGTAATATGTTTAGTTTAAACCCCACGGCAAACCTGTTTTAACCTTAATCATGGTAAAATATTTTTAATGCATTAACTATTCACTATGAATGAAAAATTATGATGAGATTATAATATAGTATAAATTATTTTAATACAAATTCCAAAATCCATTTTAAAAAAATTTATTCCCATAATTGAATGATTTTAATTGAAAATAAATCCCACAAATGGGACTAAAAAGTGGGTTTTCAATAAATTTATTTTCTAACTATAATCCGGTATTATATTATGTTTATGACTATAAATCATCATTAAATGAATTCAAATTTAAATTTATGGATATATTATATTTAAATTTCTTTTAAATAATTTTTCTTTAGGGGTTACTTTAATTAGATGAATTGGAGATACAATATGCACTTTAAATTATTTCTTAGAAAAATGTGTTTCTATCCAAAAAATAAGCTTATACTTTAATCTTATATAATCATAATTAAAATATAATTAATATGAATAAATATTAACATAAATAATATTAATTTTATGTTAGATCATGTTTAAATCATAATTAAAATTTTAAATTACTTAACATACTCAAAAAAAAGATAGTTATAAAAAAAATGTATATTTCACCATTCAAAGAATATCACTTATTTTCTTAAAAATCCAAAAACATCAAATTAAATTAATTTTGATATTATTATTTTAAAAAATTTGTACATTTTAAAAAATAAAATTTCTAACATCTCGATGAATTTTTTTAAAAAATTTTATTATTAAAGGTAATCATAGTCATTTTTGAATAAAATATGTTTTTAATGAATAACATGATATTACTAAAAATTGAGTGATTATTTACATAAAATTTATAAATAAATTCATAATTAATAGATAATTTTTATATATTTTTTATAAATTAGGTAATATTATTCATAACTACCAATTTAACTACTGAGTTATAATACTCATATATTATGTTTGTTGTTTAGGATTAGTGTTGTGTGTCATATATGCTATGAAACATAATTTTTTTCTCTTAAAATATCGTGGCATTACTTTATTCCCCCATTAATAAATTGAATCCTACAACACTTAACCTGATATATGTAATTAATTATTTTACATTTTAGAATTAAATTCTTGAAATCCGTAATTATAAAAAGGGTTAATAAAACATCTACTAGAACTGAGAGGGATGGAAGTAAAAATGTTATCTTAAATAATGAATAACTATATTTCCAAGTAAGAAATCAATACTGAAATGTGAATATATAAATAATGAATAAAATATTAATTCTAAAATAAATCTTGATATTGGACAAGATTATTGATCTCAACAATGTGATTCATTATGATAAAGTTAAAAACTATTGAACCATAAACCAAAAAAGAGTGAAAAATGTCATCATCTAATAAAAATTGAAGGCAATAGGATAACATTTACATTTTCATGATCCTTTTACTAGAGTTTAATAATTTTTTAATATCTATAATAATAAAATATCGAAATTATACTTACTTCAAAATTATAAATTCATAGTTTAATCATTTTCCACCATAGTGTCATATTTTTATCTTAATTATGTGTACTTATGTTGACTTGTATTTCCTAAATCACTGAAATTAGCTTCTAATAGATCAAAAAACCATTAATGGATAGAAATCTATTCTTTATCTTTTTATCCATTAAAACAAAAATAGTTATTAAATTTAATATAATTCATAAAATAATCATTCATATGAAGAAAAACTAATTTTATCCCCAAAATTAAATCGTATTACACAAATCTCAACATAGATCATTCGATAAATTAATATCCTTAAAATTTACCAAAATATTCCTAACCATGATTAATTAAGAAAATTAAGAATAATATTATCACACATTATTCCACCATTTTCTCCAAATAAAATCAATAATTCTTAAAATCTCATATAAAAAATTTATATGGAATATTAATATATTCACCAAGATATGATAATAATTCCATAAATGATATAAATAACCATAGATCCACCGTAAAATAATATATGATTCCAAAATATAATTCAAGAATTATTCCTTAAATAAAAAACCATAATGTTATATTTAACTTTATAATATAATAATATATGAAATAATGAACTTTTTATTAGTCAGATAGTCAAAAAATCTGTTTTCTATCAAATGGATAGTTATATCTTATATTACGAAATTTTAGTAAACATTATGATCTCAATAGAATAGATATTACCAACCCGAAAGGTAACAAACAACATTAACATATGTCAACAAAATAAATGGCACACTTTCTCAAAAAATACTTCATTGTAAACATAAGGTTATATATACATCAACCAAATAAAACTTCTCCCAAAATATCATTATTCGCCTCAAAATTTCATTAATTTAACCATAAAAATGGGTTTTTAAGACTTTTAACTTTTTATTAACCGTAAAATTTTAAAACCATTACATAATCCATAATACTTATTATAAAATCACTTTAAAACCTTATAATCTCAAATGTTATCTAAACCTTTCTAAAATAAAAACTATTACCACCCCGATCCCAAACTTTAGGATCCGATTCTAAAAATATAATCATCATATTGTTGGGTTGATTCTGATAAATGTGGACAAATATTTTCCAATAAAACATAAAACGAAAAAAGAAAATATGGGGTCACTTACATACCAAATGACATTTTTGGTTTAGAGTTTTAGAAAATGAGGACAAACACTTCCATAAATAATACTAATGACCTCAAGTGAGTATTTCCCCACTATTAATATATTATCATATTCAATATTATTTCTTCATCATCATCCATATGATGCCTTTATATAAATAATTCATTTTACATAATTCTTGAAATCCTTGGTAAAAGGAAGAATAATAAGGGTGATCTAAAATAATCTATAATGGTAAAGAGAAGCACAAACAACTGAATTTAATTAGTGGAAAAAATATGAGCATATGGTTATGATGATATAAAAAAAATAATCATAAAATAAGATATATCACACCAAAAAATACCTAAATCTTCAATCACAAAACAAAAAATAATGATATAAAAATTAAAGAGTCATTAGAATCAATAATCATGAGATATGTGACGTCCGTCTTTAATCAATGGAATCATTAAAAAACCAGTGAAAGAATAAATGAAACATGTTGGTATCATGTAACATATTCTTCATATAACCCTTATATAACCCTTAAATAACCACTACAAGTTGAATAACAACATTGTTTACTTCCATACCCAATGCGTTGGAGAACTATATGGGTATAACCATTGTAAAAACTATACTAGGAACATCTGTGTGATATAATGGTGATAAACCCATCATATAAACAATGTATTGGAACCAAAACATGTATAAATTACATATAACATTGAATTAATCATAAATCTCATAAAAACATTATTCTTTTTATAACTTTATTAACCCATGGAAAAGGAATAAAATCTTCGAAAACAGGCTGAAAACAATCATAATATATCCTGAGAATGAATTAGTATAGAATAATTAATAAAATTTACCAATGGAGAATAATTAATATAAAATGTTTTTGATGTTCATGAATGAAAATACAATTGAAATATAATTTAAAATATTCTTGAGGAAAATAACCATTAAGAATCAAAAATCAATTTTTAAAACATAAAATTCAAATAATATTTTGAAAAAATATTTCTTTTGAAATTGTAACACCCCGAGCTTCCATGATACGCTTCTCATTCAATAATGCAATAGCTTGCATTGTACGCAACTTCGAGTTCTAAAACACCGCGACTAATCAAAGTAGCCGTTATGAATAGTAATAACCACTTTTTAAAATTATAGAAATTTTATATTTCAAAATGGACTTCATTTTTGGATTCGGAATATCAAAATTAGCCTATGTTGAATTTTGGGTATTTTTCTGAGAACTTCAAATTTTTTATAAATAGTGAAAAATACTTAAAAACAACTTTTTTAACCAAAATAATTTATAGTGATAAATTATACTATTTAATGGTTTTAAAGTATAATTAGAATATATTTTTACCATTTTATCCAATGGTGGTTATTAGAATTAATTTAACATTGAAATTGGACATAAACAATTGCCAATCTTTTGATATAAATTGTTTCTTAAAAACACGCTATCTGTCGTGACAATGAGAATTAATTATAAAATTAATTAATGAAACTTATATGTTTCGAATTTTGTAAAATAGACATCATTTTTGAATTCGGAATATCAATTATAGCTTAGGGTGAAATTTTGGCCTTATTCTGAAAAATTTCAATTTTTGATGAATATTGAAACCACTAAGTGGTTGTTAAAAAACCGATTTTTCATTAAAATGAGACATTACCACTTCTATGTTTTTAATTTCAAAAATTTGACATACATGGTTGTCATTAAGAAGTAAAATTTGGTTCAATGAGATTAAAATAATTTTTTGGTGAATAGTAACTTTTTCTTGATCGCGATTAGAGGTAATTAGTGTAGTTTAAGGTAGAAATAATGTTTTAATAATATGAGATGAGCTTGACACAAGTACTACCCTCCTTTTATGTGCCATGGACGACAAAGAAAATCCATGGGTCAACTTGGGGACCCCATGGAGTCACTTTAGTTGGAAAATGACATAAATACCTTTTATTTAATGTTAAAGTAAAAAATGACACAAACATGAAATGTTTTACTAAAACAATTTTTACATGGGGTTATACAAGTAATATTTTTGAGTATAAATAGTAATTGGAATGATAAAAATATTTCCTACATTATAGTATTTTTTTTAGAATTTTTAGACATTAGATAAATTAAATTATTTATGACATCCTGATGATGCAGCGATGACCTCATTATTTAACGATTTAAATAAAATGAGAAGATAATGTAAAATCTAAGGCTTACACTTGTCAAAAACCTATTGGATGAGTATATTTAGAACCCTTATCACCTTAGAATCGAATTATATAGGTTTGAGACCTCTAAAATCCGAAACTCATTTTATAATAAAGTGACTTTTCTTTACTTTCCAAGAGTGCCCCTCCTCTCCACTTATAAAAGGCCCCCACCTCTACCACCTCATTCACACTTTCAAACCATTTGGCTCGGCCAACCTCTGCCCAAAAACTCTCCCAACTTCCCCCTCTTACTCCTAGGAGCCTCACATTGGTCATAACTCTTCCCAAGGAAGCCTTTGGCTCAAATAAAAAAGAGTTACCCGATTTGAAGGTAATGTCTTCTCTAATGTTGTTTAGTTTTATTTTTCTTCTAAATCCCCTTAAACTCTTTTTATTCCTTTATTTTGTAACAAAACCAGTATCTAAAATATACTAGGATGTTGTTATGATAAGGATTTGGTTTACACTTACACACACCTTCGTCTAATGGTTAAAGAACATACTGTTTCTGTGGGTGGAGAAATACTGCCTCACGAAACGATGATTGTTCAATATTCTTTTAACACCCTTAATGGTGGCCATTTTGATGACACTATTTTCATATATGATATATAAATGTTATGTTTATGTTTTCCTTATGCATCTGTATTTCTCATTTATGGCATACCTGTATGGTTTCCATTATGGGTAAACGCGATATTTTCCTTTTAGTAAGTGCGGACTACCGCCCCCTCAAAGTGATTTGAATCATTAATACCATATGTGGGATGTATAAAGGATGGAGTAAATGATGTTATATGCTATATTATACTGGAATTATATTATACATTTATATCATTATGATTTCATTCAATTAAATACGAAATAGAAATGAAAGTAGCGTTCATGCGTACGTACGGCTTACCGTCTCCATGAACGGTGCATTTCATTTCTTACTTATAAATGTTACGTATGATTATGAATGAATGTATATAATGGATATATATGATATATATGATAACTACATCATGAATATAATTCTGGATATAATGGATATTTCACCACATGAACAACTTGTAATTATAAGAAGTTTATTATTGACTCAAGTACCAAAGATCGACAAAACGACCGTTATTAACTTAAATAATTTCATTATGTTCATAACATTGTAATAAGTGATATAAAAAGGATAATGAAATTGAAAATGGTTCTTAATAAGGTAGATATTAACTCTAGTTTATTATTCAGTAGGTTAAGGAACGGTTGAGTCAAGTCGAACACGAGGTAAGGGAACTTCTTAACCCAACTTCCATTCTTTGGGTTAATCTCCTACTTTCATATTATGTCATGATATTATTATGTCCTATTTTGTATTTTTACTTTCTTTATGTATACCTATAGTGAATACACATAATAGATCTATTTTATTTTAAAAATGATCTTTTTAAGGACTTCGTCTCAATCTCCTTTCATTGAGGCATATTTGGTTTTATACGCAACTTTCTTTTATACGTTGTATAAAACCCTTTGACGTTTACGTTTATTCAAAAGGAATCTTTTTTATACGAAGCATTTTACTAAACAACAAAAAGGGAATGTTTTTCTTTCCATACATATGCGGCGACAATGACTTCTCCACCGACGTGACCATTATTTGAGTTTGACTTCCTCTACAAGCCATCAAGTTTTTTTTAATGAAAAATAAATACAAAGTTTTAACTTTCTTTTATTTTGGTATTGAAAATGGTTTTGGAAGCATTTTCATTATATCAATGTGTTGTATTAATATCTTGTGATTGAAATGTAAAAATTTTATGTTTCCTTTATCCATGTTTTATGTGATACGATTATGTTATGGTTTATGATATGTTTAAACCTATTCATATGAGGAATGCATTGGACTTAATAAGTGACGGGTGGAGCCCGCTATAGCTCCTTGATGCATCGGCAGGTCTCATGAGACAAACTAGTGTCTTGGCATGAGGCCTTGACAAAATCTTATTTGTGGTCTTGGCACGAGGCCTTGACTACGTGGTTATGATAGTCTGACATTATGCATTCCATCATTATGAAAGTGGTTATCGAGATTTCATGTGATTATTCGACCAGTAGAATATCCATGTGAAGAAGTAAATAGCATTATCTCATTTTACTTTTTCCATATTATGTTGATGTTCAAGTTTAAAAGGAGTTTGTTTTAGGTATACATTGCCTTAAATGTTTATGTTTATTTATGAAATCTTTCGCAATATTGTTATCCTTACTGAGCATCTGAGCTCACCCCTTTCAATGTTTTAATATTTTCCAGGATGTGAAGAAGTATTTTATGAATGACCTGTAGGGTTAGTCAGAGGAGGATATGAGTGTGGACTATGAAGACTTTGTTATTGTAGTTTTTCACTTTATGATGTAATGTAAGACTTATGAATGTATCTAGTGTTTCCAAGGCTACTAAACTAATCGGTCTTTCGAGAATTGATCTTTTGTGATCATGCCAATGTTACGAAGTAATGCACCGACTCTGGGTAGCTGGGGTCGGGGCGTTACAATTGGTATCAGAGGCAGTTTAGTACTAACCTTGGAAGCTAGATTTAGATAAACTCTGATTAGAGCACATACCCCGAATATATACTTTGAGGATTAGTATAGAAGAACTTCCTAGAATTTTGGTATTGTAGAGATGTTGTGAGTTTTCCGAGCAATACATCCCTGTCTGGACACGAGCAGGTAGAGGCGGCTCTGGCACAGATGTACCTAGGGGTAAAACCCGAAAACACCACTTTGAGCTAGACTCAAACGAGAACTGGTGCACGACAACGGGCCTTGCTGCACTCTTGGTTACGACACTCCCGGGGGATATGCTTAGGATAATTCTCATTTTCTTTACAAACCACTATGAAGGGTTATGAGTATATATTTTCTCAAAGAAAACATTTTTATGATTATGGATTATGTCCATAAATAGTTTAATTTATGTTAAGTATTTTACAAGTATGGAATTATGTATTTTGATTCATAAACTAATCTAGTTTATTCCATTGTTTAGAAATGGCACCTAGTGGAAGAAATGGAAACCGTATCAATGCACGCACTCCATGTAGGGATTGCCCTCCTGCTCAAGATAATTATTGTGGATCTGGAGGTACAACTGGTGCTGATCAACTTATTACCATACTGGGACAACTCACTCAGGTTATGAATAATAACCTTACTCGTATGGAGCACCCTGATCCGCAACGTGGAGGATCAATGTTAGACCGCTTCATGAGGAAACAACCACCAACATTTAATGGGCGTACAATTCTGTTAGTAGCTGAGCAATGGATAATCTCTTTAGAGAAAATATTCCATGCCTTGGGGAGTAGCGAAAGGGAGAAGGTTATCATGGAAATTTACCGCCTCACTGGAGATGCTGATCAATGGTGGTCATTGATTCAAAATACAAAGGAAGATGAAGAATTATCAAGTATGGAATGGATAGAGTTCAAAGAGCTTTTCCTAGAAAAATACTTTCCTCATAACCATCGAGAAGATATGGAAAGGCAATTTCTGAGTTTGAAACAAAAGGAGGATGAGAATGTCGCAAAGTATGAGGCCAACTTTACAAGGTTAGCGAGGTATGCTGCAGATTATATACGTAACCCAAGAGGTAAGATAGATCGTTTCTTTGATGGGTTAAAACCATTTCTCCGTCGAGCTCTAGTATCACATTCTTTCTCAACATACGAAGATATTGTCTCATGTGTTGTCAAGACAGAAAAGGAATTCTCTAAGTCTTATGACAACAAAGTAAAGCAAGAGAAGATGAGAACGGTGGAACAAGAGACGGATAAAGGGAAAAAGGGAAAGACGGATTTTCCATTATGTGATAATTTTGGGAAGAATCACCCTGGTACTTGCCTAAAAGTAATGGGAGTTTGTTATAAATGTGGAGAAAAAGGTCACCGGGCTCGTGATTGTAAGGGAAAGAAAGAGGCTATCAATATTGAATGCTATAATTGTAGGGAAATGGGTCATTATGCAAATGAATGTCCTAAGAGTCAGGGAAACTTATCTCAAAAAAGGCCAAGGGATCAAGGCCAATCTTATGCGGTGACTACAGTTGAAGCGGAATAATAAATGTATTGGTGCTTTTGGACTGATGGATTATATTCTGGTTATTAGAATAATGTGATATATATATAAGGATTGTACTACAGTACATGTTGTTTTCATTATGGTTTTAATATGATGAAGGTAATCATATTTCTTTATGTGACAAAAAGAGAAAATTTACCTTGTTTGAGAAATCTGATGATACAATTGATTTTGGAATTTAGAGACCTTTTAGAGAAAGTTTGGACACAGGAATTTTGGATAACTATAAATGTTGGGATGGATTAAGTTGAACATTGAATAGTATTGTTTAAGGTTAAAATATTTCTGAAGATTATTTTTGGAATACTATAATACTATAGTTTTAGGAAAAGGACAACCTGCAGGGTGGGGCATAACCCGTCGCTTCGGACAAAGCTGCAGGAATCGAACCCACAACCATAGTACGAGATGCCTTTATTTCCTACCACTAGCCTACAAGATGTCCCTGGTTATTACAATATAATTTTACTAATCTAAATGGTATGTGTTAACATTTGGAACCTTATACAATTAGGATAAGTATAATATTTTTGAGTTCTATTATCTTTTTGAGTGAAAGATGAGTTGAAGGTTGAAACTCTAATTGTCAAGCATAAATATATATATAACTATCTCTTATTCAATGAATAAATTAATTCCTAAACTTTAGTAAAGGTATATTAAAACAAAAAAATGTGTTATCCTAATACCTTATTTCTTGTTGAACTGATGATATTTTAAATCAACATAGATTGAAGGCTTTGAGGCCCTCAATTTGACAGTTGATTGTGATTGATGACCACAATCACTCCCTACATATATTTACGTTTTCCCCCAATTATAAGTCTCTAGTTTCCACCAATGTTCTCCTTATCGAGATCATAATTTGGTGGTGACTTTCTTATTTCCATTTCCCTCTTATTAAGGACAAATTTTATTAACCTTATTTCCGATGTGGGTTTTCCACAAAGGTATTTTCTATTTTCAACCATTTATTTTCAAAGAAAAATATCAAATTGCGAGGACGAAATTTATTGAAGGAGGGGAGAATGTAACACCCCGAGCTTCCATGATACGCTTCTCATTCAATAATGCAATAGTTTGCATTGTACGCAACTTCGAGTTCTAAAACACCGCGACTAATCAAAGTAGCCATTATGAATAGTAATAACCACTTTTTAAAATTATAGAATTTTTATATTTCAAAATGGACTTCATTTTTGGATTCGGAATATCGAAATTAGCCTATGTTGAATTTTGGGTATTTTTCTGAGAACTTCTAATTTTTTATGAATAGTGAAAAAAACTTAAAAACAACTTTTTTAATCAAAATAATTTATAGTGATAAATTATACTATTTAGTGGTTTTTAAGTATAATTAGAATAAATTTTTACCATTTTATCCAATGGAGGTCATTAGAATTAATTTAACATTGAAATTGGACATAAACAATTGCCAATCTTTTGATATAAATTGTTTCTTAAAAACACGCTATCTATCGTGACAGCGGGAAATAATTATAAACATAATTAATGAAACTTATATGTTTGTAATTTTGTAAAATATCCATCATTTTTGAATAAGGAATATCAATTATAGCTTAGGGTGAAATTTTGGCCTTATTCTGAAAAACTTCAATTTTTGATGAATAGTGAAACCACTAAGTGGTTGTTAAAAAACTGATTTTTCATTCAAATGAGACATTACCACTTCTGTGTTTTGAATTTCAAAAATCCGACATATATGGTTGTCATTATGAAGTAAAATGTGGTTCAATGAGATTAAAATAATTTTTTGGTGAATAGTAACTTTTTCTTAATCGCGATTAGAGATAATTAGTGTAGTTTAAGGTAGAAATAATGTTTTAATAATATGAGATGAGCTTGACACATGTCCTACCCTCATTGGATGTGCCATGGCTGACCGAGACAATATATGTGTGAACTTGGGGACCCCATGGAGCCACTTTAGTTGGAAAATGACATAAATACCTTTTATTTAATGTTAAAGTAAAAAATGACACAAACATGAAATGTTTTACTAAAAAAAATTTTACATGGGGTTATACAAGTCATATTTTTGACTATAAATAGTCATTGGAAAGATAAAAAGATTTACTACATTATAGTATTTTTTTATAATTTTTAGACATTAGATAAATGAAATTATTTATGACATCATGATGATGCAGTGATGACCTCATTATTTAAAGATTTAAATAAAATGAGAAGATAATGTAAAATCCAAGGAATAAACTTGTCAAAAACCTATTGGATGAGTAGATTTCGAACCCTTATCACCTTAGCCTAGAATTATATAAGTTTGGGACCTCTAAAGTCCTAAAATCAATTTATAATAAAGTGACTTTTCTTTACTTTCCTAGAGTGCCCCTCCTCTCCACTTATAAAAGGCCCCCACCTCTATCACCTCATTCACAATTTCAAACCATTTGGCTCGGCCAACATCTGCCCACATACTCTCCCAACTTCCCCCTCTTACTCCTAGAAGCCTCACTTTGAGCAGAACTCTTCCCAAGGAAGCCTTTGTCTCAAATCAAAAAGAGTTACCCGATTTGAAGGTAATGTCTTCTCTATTGTTGTTTAGTTTTATTTTTCTTCTCCATCCCCTTAAACTCTTTTTATTCCTTTATTTTGTAACAACACCAGTATCTAAAATATATTAGGATGTTGTTATGATATGGTTTTGGTTTAAACTTACACACACCTTCGTCTAATGGTTAAAGAACATACTGTTTCTGTGGGTGGCGAAATACTGCCTCACGAAACGATGATTGTTTAATATTCTTTTAACACCTCTAATGGTGGCCATTTTTATGACACTATTTTCATATATGATATATATATTATGCTTATGTTTTCCTTATTCTTCTGTATTTCTCATTTATGGCATACCTTTATGGTTTCCATTATGGGTAAATGCGATATTTTCATTTTAGGAAGTGCGGACTACCGCCCCCTCAAAGTGATTTCAATCATTAATACCATATGTGGGATGTATAAAGGATGGAGTAAATGATATTATATGCTATAATATACTGTAATTATATTATAAATTTATATCATTATGATTTAATTCCATTAAATACGAAATATAAATGAAAGTTGCGTTCATGCGTACGTACGGCTTACCGTCTCCATGAACGGTGCATTTCATTTCTTACCTCTAAATGTTACGTAATATTATGAATGAATGTATATACTGAATATATATGATATATATGATAACTACATCATGAATATAATTTTGGATATAATGGATATTTCACCACATGAACAACTTGTAATTATAAGATGTTTATTATTGACTCAAGTACCAAAGATCGACAAAACGACCGTTATTAACTTAAATAATTACATAATGTTCATAACATTGTAATAAGTGATATAAAAAGTTTAATGAAATTGAAAATGGTTCTTAATAAGGTAGATATTAACTCTAGTTTATTATTCAGGAGGTTAAAGAACGGTTGAGTCAAGTCAGACACGAGGTAAGTGAACTTCTTAACCCAACTTCCATTCTTTGGGTTAATCTCCTACTTTCAAATTATGTCATGATATTATTATGTCCTATTTTGTATTTTTACTTTCTTTATGTGTACCTATAGTGAATACACATAATAGATCTATTTTATTTTAAAAATGATCTTTTTAAGGACTTCGTCTCAATCTCCTTTCATTGAGGCATTTTTGGTTTTATACGCAACTTTCTTTTATACGGTGTATAAACCCCTTTGACTTTTACGTTTATTCAAAAGGAATCTTTTTTATATGAAGCGTTTTACTAAATGACAAAGAGTGAATGTTTTTCTTTCCATACATATGCGGCGACAATGACTTCTCCACTGCCGTGACCATTATTTGAGTTTCGGCTTCCTCTACAAGCCATCATGTTTTTTTTAATGAAAAATAAATACAAAGTTTTAACATTCTTTTATTTTGGTATTGAAAATGGTTTTGGAAGCATTTTCATTATATCAATGTGTTGTATTGATATCTTGTTATTGAAATGTGGAAATGTTATGTTTCCTTTATCCGTGTTTTATGTGATACGATTATGTTATGGTTTATGATATGTTTAAACCTATTCATATGAGGAATGCATTGGACTTAATAAGTGACGGGTGGAGCCCGCTATAGCTCCTCGATGCATAGGCAGGTCTCATGAGACAAACTAGTGTCTTGGCACAAGGCCTTGACAAAATCTTATTTGTGGTGTTGGAACGAGGCCTTGACTATGTGGTTATGATAGTCTGGCATTATGAATTCCATCATTATGAAAGTGGTTATTGAGATTGCATGTGATTATTCGACCAGTAGAATACCCATGTGAAGAAGTAAATGGAATTATCTCATTTTACTTTTGACATATTATGTTGATGTTCAAGTTTAAAAGGATTTTGTTTTAGTTATACATTTCCTTAATTGTTTATGTTAATTTATGAAAGCTTCTGTAATATTGTTATCCTTACTGAGCATCTGAGCTCCCCCCTTTCAATGTTTTAATATTTTCCAGGATGTGAAGAAGTATTTTATGAATGACCTGCAGGGTTAGTCATAGGAGGATATGAGTGTGGACTATGAAGACTTTGTTATTGTAGTTTTTCACTTTATGATTTAATGTAAGACTTATGAATGTATATACTGTTTCCAAGGCTACTAAACTAATCGGTCTTTCGAGACTTGATCTTTTGTGATCATGCCAATGTTACGAAGTAATCCACCGACTCTGGGTAGCTGGGATCGGGGCGTTACAGAAATAATCATAGAAACTTATAATGTAATTATTAAATAAAATAATGGTCATTATAGTATGAAAATCCATCTATGATCTATGTTTTATAAAAAAAATCAATCATTTTGTAAAGGGAGTCAAAAGTGAATCATTTGGAAAACATTGAGAAATTTAATTTATAAAACCTTTTAAAATAATGTCAAAGATCAAGTAAACTATATTTAAGGAATAATTCTTGGTTATAGAATTAATGTTTTGGAAACATTCTGGGAAACATTGATATGGAAGAAAAAGATTTTCATTCTGAAGTAAAATAACCTATAGTTATCACTTATAAAAAACATTATTCATATTTTTCAATAAATTATAGAGGAAATGAAAATTAAATAGTTCAACAACATTCATAACTTGAGGAAAATAAAAAATATGTGGTTCAAGATAAAATATCATATAATTTCCTCAAAAAAATAATTCGATATAAATAATCTCATAAATTAAAGATACTGTAATATAAAGCATAATTCAGTTATGAAACTTTTCATTCATAAACTTGATGATAGAATGACATCAAATAAATCATTAAATATCATTAATATAATGATATTAATGATATAAAAAGTCAATGTGGAAGTATATAGACCTCATAAAATAGGCTATATTCATAGCAAAAACATATATCCTAATGAAATTTCATTTCAGATGAATATACATTAAATAGATCATATCATTGAATTGAGAGTTAATAAAAAGAGATATTAGGTTTATAAAATTTAAATCCACATTAAAGAAGAGGAAATTCAATATAAAATTTTTTTGATATCAAATCACCCATAATCATGTAAAAAATTTAATCAATAAATAGTTGTTGTAAACAAATGAAATTAAAATGACTTAAGAAACCATTTCCCAAATGGTCGTATTCAATTCAAATCCCCTTAGATGAAATAATTTATACTAAAAAATTAGATAAAATTACATATGGATTAATCCTGGTAATACAAAAAAATGTGTACTATATATGTATCACACAAAAAATCTAAAAAAATAAAATTATATTGGAGAGAGAGTGAGACACAAAAAACCAATCATTGAAGAAAATATAACACTTTGAGACATTGTGATATATTATTTATTAAATAAATTCAATCTCTTAAATAAAATGAATTACAAGAACCATTGATTTTACCTTTCACTACAATAAAAACTAATTTTATCTTTCCTTATGCACAATACTAAGTTTAGCTTGTGTTACATGCATCCATGTGTTTATCTTCGGTTACAATGACACTGAGATTAAATGAAATGTGAAATATTATTAATATATTTGAATTTATTTTGTAATGTGGCAGCCCTTATCATTGGATTTAGAAGGCAGTGAGGTATTATTGGGCCTTAAGATACATCCCCAAGGCGCCAAAGGCTATAAATAAATTCTAATGTGTTTCAATACATTTAGGGATGATTTACCATTTATGAATAAAACGACTCAACAAATGAAACAAAAAAACCACTATATTATGCATGATAAAATGAATGAAATCTCAACCAATTATTTTATATCAAAATCTACCAATGTGAACTATAATTAGAGACAAAATAACATCAAATTGAATAGAGAAATATGAATAATGAAACTCTACGATGACCATAAGACTCCATGATCTACTGGCTTTATGATACAACATCACCTAACATCCTAAGTATCACAAAGTAGTTATAAAGACTTGTGATACTTTAGTGGGTTTTCTAAGTAGATGACATACACAAAAGCAGTAATGTTCCAAAGTATGGGTGATTACAAAAACTCAGTATGATTTCCCCAAGTACTTTCCTACTCATTCCATTTTCATAGAAGAGATAGAAACATTTATATAAAATAGTTTATATGAAAAATTTCCAAATAACTATAAAACATAATATAAACAACTTGAAAAACAACTGATAATCAAAAATAAACAAGTACCATGTCTCCCAACTTTTCGAAAAACATATATTTTCTAAGAAAAAAATAAACCAGTTCTTTGAATCTGTTTCTCAATATCAATTTTTCATAACCATCACATTACACTTATCCACCCAACCCACCATTTATTTAACATGTACTTCACACACTTATAAGTGGTGAGCCATCAATTCACTAAGACATAACCTAGTGAACCATTGGATAAGGGAGAACCCTAACCCTTATCTATACCACTAATTTTAGGGAATACTCCTAAGACTTATCTATCCCAAATTCACATGAACACATAGAACCATTATGACAACAAAATTCCAAAAACAACCATTTAATATTTTTCAGTAAAACAGTTATTTTATTGAATACCTCTAAACAATATTATTGAAAAAATAATCCAAAACTCATTTCCATAAAATCATTCATTTTATTGATTTTTATTGGTGTAATACTATTAATACAATTTCTGGAAAATTGTAAGAACCCGGACCTTCGTTTCAGGTATGTTATTTCTTTTTTTGGAGTTTTTGAGAAAAGAGGAGTTTCTAGAAATTTTTGATGTACACACCATGTACTTTATGAGTACACGCCGTGTACTTCCTTGTCGTGCGAGGTCGTGTGCTGGCCGTGTCCGGGTCACACACACAACCATGTAGGGGTGATGTGGAGGTCACTTATAGCGGAGTATGGAAAATCCTAGTACACGTCATGTACTCCAAAAGTACATGTTGTGTCCTTTTTTTATTAAATGGGCCTAGGTTGCGTCTTAACCTCAGAACCATCTTCTTCTCCAGCTTCTTCGACCAAGAGCGTCTCGTACAACCATGAATCTCCTCCGATCCCCCGATCCTTCATCCATTCTCTGAATTGACCGCCGTAAATTGCGTTGGAACCACAACGGTAAGCTCTCCCTTCTCATAAAGTTTTTTTTTCAATTCCTCCTATTTCTCAAGTTTTCTTTGTTTGATATTTTTGTTCATTTTCATTGATCTATGACGTTATAAAGAGATTAAAGCCTCATGTATCAAGTATATCGATCTGCTATCATCAAGGTATGTGGTTTGTGCCTTTCTGTTTGATGTCTTTTAGTTTTATGTGAAATTTCCTCCAATACCCTTGAACAGGGTATTGCATGTTTACTGTTTTTCCCATGTTGTTTTTCTACCTTATTTTATTCTTGTGTAGAGGTAATTTGGTTATGTATGAGGATATTTTCTATGCCTGGATTTTTTTCCCATGCCTTGTTCTGTTTATGACCTTTTGGTCTTTTTCAGCCTTTGTCCGTTATACCTGTTTTCCATGCCTTGTGACCGTAGGATGGAGTGATGTTCTTTGACATACTTTTTTTTTCCATAAAATGGCCAGCCAAGTAGATATGTAGGTTTAATTTGGACTTATAGAATTATTATGCCCTGACTAGCATGGGGCCGTGAGAACCTAGTGCTATAGACTATAGGTGGATAGACATAATGAACTCATTAGAGAGTCATGGACATTATAGGCTATAGGGGATAAACCGAGTGAGCTTCCTAGAGAGTCTTGGATATTATAGACTACATGAGGGTAGACCGAGTGAGATTCCTCAGAGTCTTAAGATTTATAGACTAGAGGAGGATAGACCGAGTGAGCTTCCTCAAAGAGTCTTTGTTTGTTTGAATTTCCTTAAACCATTCCAAGCTATAGGAGGAATTGACCAAGTGAGCATCCTCAAAGAGTTTATGATTGACCTGAGGCTGTAGGAGAAATTAACCGATTGATCTTCCTTTTAGAGTCTCTAGACCTTGGGTCTATAAGGTGTTTAGACCTCATGATCTTCCTCATAGAGTCCCTGACTACCTTAGACTATAAGGGAAATTGACTGAGTGTGCTTCCTCAGAGAGTCTTATAATTTCATATGACCAAACCAGAGGTTTTAGGCTGAGTATACTGCCTAGAGGGTTGTTGGTACTTCTTGGATTAGACTAGAGGGGATCATTGGGGGTACTTCTCAGAGGGATTCCTATTTGTGGTTAGCTATTTTATTCACTACTACTTGTTGATCTGTGGATTGTTTACTACTGCATATTATCCTATTCATTGCTTGTTGTTGACTGTTTACTGTACTTTTCCTGCCATATACTCACTGACTGTTTCGCACAGAGCTTTGGGTGGTTGCCTACTGAGAATTACTCCCACACCCTTTTTGGGTCATGCTTTTGGGCCCAAACAGATTATATTGTTGTAGGTATAGACAACGGAAAGAACACTAAAACTTCAGGTACTTTATTGCATTGGAGCAGGAGAGCATGGGACCAAGCCGAGGCTTGCGATGGTGAGGAGTTTCTTATCGGTTTTTCTTTTGTACTTTGGTTTAGTATTGTATTCAGAATTGTGACTTGTTTGTCTAATTTCCTAGAAATATGTATCCTGCATCATTCCATATATATATGTGTGCTCCAATTGTTTATTGTTTTAGTCTTCTGCTATTTATGGTTGTTGGATATTTACTGCTTCTGCTATTTTATGTGTTGTTTACTTCCGCTATGTACTCTTCCAATGAGGGCATAGTTTCCCCACTAACACACCCAAGGCCCTCGCTGCTAGTCGGCAGCCTCTGGTGTTCGGGGAAATTCACTTGAGGCCATGTGACCGACCACGTACGGGGCGCCTCTGGGTGGCTTCTGGAACCAAGACGTTACAAAGTGGTATCAGAGGAACTTTTTTCTCTTGACTCACTATTTGGAGCCTACAGCCAGGGATATGATGGAATAGGTACATGGTAATAATTTGTTCCCGGGAGTAGCTAACCCGTGTATAGGGAGAATCCATACAACCTCATTTGTTGCAGTTTTATTTGCTTTCACTTTTACAGTTGATTTGATTTCACTGTTGGGTGATTCACATGCCTTGTGCTGCTACCGTTGTTGTTATTGCGGTTCTATTTCTATCCCAACCCGATGAGATGAGGGTATTCCATATCATGCATCATATAGGCACTTGTTATAAATCACATGCCATGCATTATTTATATGCCTTCTAGGATGCATTAGAGATTGCATGTTGTTGTGGTAGACATTGTGTAGATTATGCATGTTGTTGTGATAAATGCTTTGATAGAATCACTGATGTTTGATAGGGAATTTGTTTGTATAGTATGTTGCTTAAATGGAATCCAAACATTGGTTATTGAGGTGTTATGGGCCCTCAGGGACTGGAATTTGGTGGATCATTGCCTGGTTGTCTTGTTATAACAATTATAAGACGCCAAGCTTTGATTCGCGTGCAGTATGGGCCCTCACGGATCAAGAATTGGCACCTCAACTCTTGTTTTCTGTTTTTTCTAGGCCTCAGAGCAGTTTCTGAGCTACTGCCCTGAAAAACCCAGAATACACGGTGTTTAGATTATTAATACACGCTGTGTAGTTTTTTGGACTGTGTCACGGACGGTCTGGGTAGAAACACGGGGTTGTGAAAATTCTTCAGGAACGCTCCATGTACGGTATATACACACCGTGTTGTAGTAACCATGTGTCTAACAACATGTATGGATGAAACATTGAATTTACACGCCTTTCCATGTAACCTAAGTACCCGACCGTGTCACGAACAACATGGGTCGGGGAAAACCTTCAAGTACAGGTCGTGTTCTCTAAGAGCACGCCGTGTAGAGTGAACCGTGTAGCCGGCCATGTAACTAACAACACGGGTCGTCAAAACCTTGTCTAGTACATGCTATGTCCTTCTTGAACATGCCTAAACTCTAGGATTAAGAGGACCGTGTGGGTTAGCTGTGTAAGGAGACTCAGGCATGGGAATAGATTTCAAGTACACGCCTTGTGTGAGGACAACACGCCGGGTGGTTGGGGCGTTACATGAGAAGTTGTGGTAGTAGTACATCCCCATGTGAATGGCTTAAGAGAACACTCTGTGTAGTTTTTATACCTTACATGTAGTCATGTTTTTTAAAATGTGAATGTTTCTTTCTATAGTTCCCGTCTTGTACTATTGTGTTCTAAGTCTTTGATAATCCTGATCTACGGTGTGCTTTTGACCTATCAGAGTTACTCCATCGAGACATCCTCCGCTTGTATGTCAGCTTCCAGACGGTGATCAGACACTGGATATGGCCGATCAGAGACCTCTTGTAGATCCTCCTGTTGTGCTAGTCATGGCACCGACAATTATACTAGTTGTAGGAGTCGATGCATAGTTTAAGGATGACTTTCTGAGGATGATACAGACCTTCCAGGGAGTGATACCTCATGTTCTATCGATGAAAGAATTGATGTGGGTTTTCCTGAAGCAGCGTCCTCCTACTTTCTCAGGGGATGGAGGACCTTAGGCTGCAGAGTTGTGGCTGGAGGCAAGACTATCAATTTTCAAGCATCTAGAGATACCTCCAGAGAATAGGGTGAAGCTCTCTACCTATATGCTCCGAGACTCCACCAAGATGTGGTGGAAGGTTATCTCACATTTTGGGCGCCAGTAGAGTATGAACTGGGATGTGTTTCGGTAAATCTTTATGATTACTTCTACTTGGATACCTTGAGGGTCGATCGAGCCCAGGATTTTATGAGTTTGGAGCAGGGTAATCTTTTTGTTATGGAGTACTCTTCTCGCTTTACTGAGCTTCAGCGTTTCATGCCCATTATAGGAGATGATGAGTTGTTCCTTACGCGGAAGTTTGAGGATGGTCTAAGGCATGACATCTGTGTGCATGTGAACATCTTCAAGTTGACGTTGATATCATTTATCGTCAACCAGGAACTGATCATAGAGCGTAATCTGAGGGATTATGGATCAGTGAGATATGGCGATTCGACATCCAGAGTCAGTGTTCCTACTACTGATAGCAGGAAGTGCCATAGGGAGTCTAATCGAGGAGATTAGAGTAGGTGAAATCTGTCTTTGGGAAGTCAGGTAGTATGCTACCAATGTGGGAGGAGCAGTCATACTAGGCCTCAGTTCTAGAGAGACCCGATGGAGTGCTGATCTTACAATATGGGCCAACATTAGAATTTTTTCTGATCTTCTCACCTACAGCTGGTGGTAGGGGTTCTTCTATGACCCCGTTTCCAGGGGATGCATCGCTAGTTTCTCATCAGTCTGGGAATTAGAGTTCTTCTGGCTGTTCGGGCTGAGGTGGAGGTCACGTCCATGATGCTCAGTCACCAGGTTACCAGCGATAGCAGGGTGGGTCAACTTAGAGTTGTCAGCTAGGGGTGCAGGGCTGTGGTACACGCCATACATTCACTGTGGAGAAGACCCATTAGTAGCAGGATCCCAGACCTTCTACAGTTCGAGGTACAATAATAGTAGCCTCAGTTTTATCTTCATCTCTTTTCGATACTGGTGCTACCATATAAATTTATCTTTGTTGCTGTTGTGGAGTGACTTGGACTCTTCATCATTTCCCCTTCCCATACATTGATTCTAGACACACCATTGGGGACTAGAACGGTTAGCGTACGTCAGTGCAAAGAGTTCCCTCATGAGGTTGTAGGGTGTCACTTCTTGTGGGACATCTATGATCAAGAGATGATGAGCTATGATGTCATTCTTGGAATGGAATTGTTAGTTCCCTTCCTGGAAGGCGTCAGTTGATATCATCTAAGGGTGAGTTTCGTATCACCAGAGGCTTGATCCTTTCTTTATAGAGGCAATGGGGATGTCAGGGCGAGTCGACCAGGACCTGAGCAACATGGGCTAAGAGGAGTTATAACCCATATTTCTACTCTTTATCTAGATGACCAGGGGACTTGAAAATTGGACTTTCCTCTAGTGGTGGATCGTTTCAGAGACGTATTTCAAGAGGACTTTTCAGGTTTTCCTCCGAAGCATGAGGTAGACTTCTCGATTGAGTTGGTTCCAAGAGCAGCACCAGTGTCCATTCCTCCTTATAAGATGGATACAACTGAGTTACAGGAGCTCAAGAATCAGTTAGAGGAGTAGAATTCAAAGGGTTTTATCTGACACAGTACTTATCCTTGGGTTTTTCTTGTCCTATTTTCAAATAAGGCAGACGAAACCCTCGGGATTTGTGTAGACTATCAGAACCTAAACCATTTGACAGTCAAGAACCGATATCCCTTACCCAGGATCGATGATCTCTTTGATCAGCTTCAAGGAGCCCGAGTGTTCTCAAAGAATGACTTGATATCCGGTTATCATCAGTTTCTCATTAGACCAACTGATATACCACTTACAGCTTTTCAGATAAGGTATGTTCTATGTGAGTATATGATTATGCCATTCGGTCTCACGAACGCGCCTGCAGTTTTCATGGAAATGATGAACCGAGTATTCCATCCATACTTGGATTCCTTCATGGTGGTTTTCATGGAAAACGTCTTAGTGTACTCTCACACTTGACACAACCATGATTATCATCTTGAGATCATTCCAATTATACTAAGAGAGCATCAATCATATGCTAAGCTCTCAAAATTCCACTTTTGGATGGATCAGATTCACTTCATGGGTCATGTTATCTCAGAGAAAGGAGTATCCGTAGACCTAGAGAAAGTGAAGGTTGTATTTTTCAGGGAGAATCCATAGAATTTCTTTAAGGTGCAAAGTTTTCTAGTGCTGGCTAGATACTATAAGAATTTCATACAAAACATTTCACACCTGGCAGCACCACTAACCGGTTTGACCAATAAAGGGGAAAAGTTCTTATGGTCTGATTCCTGTGAGCCTGCCATTCTAGAGCTGAAAGGGAGGTTGTCATCAGCACCGATACTAGTCTTTCTAGAGCCTGGAAAGAGATATACAGTCTACTGTGATGATTCAGGTATCAGGATGGGAGTTTTTCTTATGCAGGGAGATGGAGTCGTTGTGTACAAGTATCGACAGTTGAGGCCACATTAGAGGAATTACCTGACGCATGAACTAGAGTTGGAAATGGTTGGTCATGCCTTATGCTGTTGGAGACATTACCTTATGGGAGAGCACGTTGTGGTGTTTATGGAACACAAGAGTCTCATGTACATCTTCACTCAGTGTGATCTAAATTTGAGACAGCGCAGGTGGGTCAAGTATCTTTAGTCCTTTGACATTGAGCATGCCTATACGCCAGGAAAGGGAAACGGTGTGGCTGATGCGATGGGCAGGAGAACTCAGATACAGGAATTTCAGGAGGCCAACATTGAGTGGCAGCTTATGGCCCTATTCTATGAGATGAATTTGGAGGTGCACGACAGACAGGGGAAGACCGTTCTATATTCTGTATTTGGTACCTCTACACTTCTTGATCGGGTAAGGATGAGGTAGCTATCAGACTTAGAAGGCCTAGGACTGTGGGAGAGTGTGTCAGGAGAGGACCCTATTCCTTTATGGATAGTGGGTGAGGATGAGATCTTGTGTTTCTGGGGACACATATGGGTGCCAGCAGACATACGCGAGAAGATGATGTGGGGTTTTCATTCATCAGTTTGGGAAGTTCATCCTGGCATCACCAAGATGTATCGTGATATACACAACCAGTACTGGTGGCCAGGTATGAGGAGAGTTGTTGCTGGTTTTTTCATGAGGTGTTCCACTAGTCAGTAGGTGAAACCAGAGCATTAGCTACCGCATGTCTTTTACAGCAGTTTCCCATTCCAGAGTGGAATTGGAATGGTGTTGCGATGTACTTTGTGACCGGTTTTCCGAGGTCACCTCAAGGGAATAATGCTGTTTGGGTTGTCATCAACAGGCTTACCAAGGATTCTCACTTCTAAACGATCATGGAGACCTTTAGTGTTGATGAGATGGGAGAGTTGTACATCCAAGATATTGTACGTCTTCATGGAGTTCTGCACTTCATTATTTTCGACAGGGATACATGTTTTACTTCTCGGTTCTGGTAGGGACTTCAGAAGGATTTGGGAACACAATTACTTTGGAGTATAGCTTACTATCCGCAGACAGATGGCCATTCCGAGCATACGATTCAGGTGCTTGAGGATATGCACTGATCTTGCATTCAGGACTTAGGAGGTTCATGGGAGAAGCATATACCTCTTGTGGAGTTCTCCTACAACAATAGTTTTCACGAGACTATTCAGATGGCACCTTACGAGGATTTTTACGGTAGGTCGTACTGATCAACTATATATTGGCTGGAGGTAGGAGAGGAACCTTTGTTGGGACCTCATCTTATTCAGGAGACCTTAGAGCATATATAATTTGATTCAAAAGAGTATTTCTATGACACAGTCTCGAAATAAGTCTTATACTGATCAACAGAGACGACCTATGGAGTTCGAGGCCAGGGATTGGGTTTTCCCGCATGTCGCACTGAGGTTGGGACACAAGAGGATTCCGAGACAGGGTAAGCCTTCGCCACGGTATATCGGGCTACATTAGGTGTTGGAAAGAGTTGGGCCAGTTTCCTATCGGTTGCACTTACCTCAGAGGTACAGAGATATTCATGACGTCTTCCATGTTTCTCAGCTCTGGCATTACTTTTCAGACTCGTCTCATGTCTTTCAACCCGAAGAGGTTGAGCTTGAAGAGGATGCATCATTTGAGGAACATCCAATCCGGATTGTCGATTGTAGTATGAAGGTTCTCTGTGGCCGGTCTGTTCCTCTAGTACAGGTGTTATGGCAACACTTGCGAGTATAGGACGAGTCTTGGGAGAGGGAGGCCGATGTACGATCTCAGTGGCTAGAGCTCTTTGGGGTTTCTTCTTCCACGCCTCACTAGGGATATTAGGGGAAGAATTTCTTTAAGGAGGGATGTTTGTATGAACCCAGACCTTCATTTAAGGTATGTTTTTTCTTTTTATGGAGTTTTTGAGTAAAGTGTCATTTCTGGATATTTTTGAAGTACAGGCCCTGTACTTTAGGAGTACATGTCGTGTACTCCCTTGCCACTTGAGGCCGTGTACTGGCCGTGTCCGGGCCACACACCCGGCCGTGTAGGGGTGATGTGGAGGCCGCTTAAATCAGAGTACTAAAAATCCTAGTACACGTCGTGTACTCTAAATGTACACGTCGTGTACTTTCTTTTTTTCATTAAATGGATTGTGGTCGCGTCTTAACCCCAGGACTGTCTTCTTCTCCAATTGCTCCAACTAAGGATGTCTCGTATGACCGTGAATCTCCTCCTAGCATCCAAGCCTATGTACTTTCTCCAAATAGTCCACCGATGATTGCGTTGGAACCGCATTGGTAAGCTCTCCCTTCTCCTAGAGCTTTGTTTTCCAATTCCCCATATTTCTCAAGTTATCATGGGTTGATTATTTTGTGTGTTTTTGTAGATCTATGATGTTCTTAGGAGATTCAATCCTCTTGGATCCATTATATTGATCTCATAACATCAAGGTAGGTGGTTTGTGCCTTTCCGTTCGAAGTCTTTCAGTTTTATGTGCAATTTCCACTAATACCCTTGAACGAGGTATTGTGTGTTTTTTGTTTTTACCATATTGTTTTCCTACCTTGATTGTATACTTGTGTAGAGATAATTTGGTTATGTATGAGGATAATTTCTCTTCTTGGATGTTTTTTCCATTCCTTGTTCTGTTTACGAACTTTTTTTCTTGTTTAGACTTTGGTCGTTATACCTGTTTTCCATGCCTTGTGACTGTAGGATGAAGTGTTGTTCTCTAACATGCTGGTTATGCCGTGAACTGGTTAGCCAAGAAGCTAGGTAGGTATACTTTGGTCTTATATAATTATTATGCACTAACTAGCACGAGGCTATGATAACCTGTTGCTATAGACTATAAGGGGATAGACTGAGTGAGATTCCTCAGAGAGTCTTGGACATTATAGACAATAGGGGATAAACCGAGTGAGCTTCCCAGAGAGTCTTGGATATTATAGACTACAGGAGGGTAGACTGAGTGAGCTTCCTCAGAGAGTCTTTAGCATTATAGACTACATGAGGATAGACTGAGTGTGCTTCCTCAGAGAGTCTTTGTTTGTTTTAATTTGCATAAACCAATCCAGGATATAGGAGGAATTGATGAAGTGAGCTTCCACAGAGATTCTGGGATTTACCAGAGGCTATAAGAAGAATTGACCAAGTGAGATTCCTCAGAGAGTCTCTAGACCTTGGGGATATAAGGAGGTTATACCGCATGATCTTCCCCAGATATTCCCTGACTACCTTAGACTATACGAGGAATTGACTGAGTGTTCTTCCTCAGAGAGTCTTATAATTTCATATGACCAAACCAGAGGGGTTAGGCTCAGTGTACTGCCTAGAGGGTTATTGGTAATTATTGGATAGGACTAGAGGGGATGGTTGTGGGTACTTCCCAGAGGGATTCTTGTTTGTGGATAGCTAGTTTCTTCACTACTACTTATTGATCTATGGATTGTTTACTGCTGTGTATTATAGAGTTCACTACTTACTATTGACTGTTTGATGTTTAATGTACTTTTCCTGCCATATACTCATTGACTGTTAGGAACAAATATTCGGGTGGTTGTCTATTGGTATTTAGTGTCACACCCTGTTTGGGTCATGATATTGGTCACAAACAAATTATATTGATGTAGGTATAGACAAGGGTAGGCGCCCTTCAAATTCAGGTACTTGATTGCATTGGATTAGGAGAGCACGAGACCAAGATGAGGTTTACGATACTGAGGAGTTTCTTATCTATTTTTCTTTTGTAATTTTGTTTAGTATTGCATTCAGCTTTTTGACTTCTATGGTTGCTTTCCAAGACATATGTATCATGCATCATTTCATATATATATATATATGTGTGTGTGTGCTCCAATTTTTTATTGTTGTAGTCTTTTGATGTTTACTATTGTTGGATATTTACTACTTCTTCTATTGTATGCGTTGTTTACTTTCGATGTGTACTCTTCCAATGAGGCCATAGTTTCCCCACTAACACACCCAAGGCCCATGCTGCTAGTCGACATCCTCTGACATTCGGGGAAATGTGCTTGAGTCCATGTGCCCAACCGAGTACGGGGCACCTCTGGTTGGCTTATGGAACCGAAATATTAAAAAAATATTTAATTTAAAATCAACATTTTAAAACCAACAAAATCACTCTTTTTAGATCACCAAATTCCCATATTTCCACAAATAGTCACTCAATATGGGTTTTAACAATCAATAAACATACAATTCAAAATCAATTTCACAAAAAATAACCAAATTTAAATCTATTCAATCAGTTTTATTAATAGGAATCGAGAGTGAATCCACCTATCTTGAGAGTTGGAAAAAACGATAAACAGGTGTAGAATGCTAACGAAACTAGGTTAAATATAAACAAACTCACCTTTGATCTCATCCCCTAACAAATTAGATACCAAATATAAACGTATTTTTGGAATCCAAAACCTTAGATCTAACCACCAATATAGTAGATCTAAGAAACAGATAAGAGGGGCAATGTAGATCTAAGAAAACATCAAGAATAACGAAGAACAAACACATAACATGAAGAATCGACTTCAAATAACAATGTCAAGCCCTCAGATCACCTTCATATTCATGGGAGAACCTTTTTTGATCCTTACAAAAGAAAAATCCCAAGTTAGGTACATATAGTAGGAAAAACATTTAGGTTAATTTAAAAACATGCTAGATCCATTTTTAAGGAGGTTGGTTTCACCCAAGCATGGTTTAATAGCATGGTTAGGAAAACTGTGAACAAACCATGTTTTATCCACTACCTTAAAGATGAAAATTCTCACAGTATTTGCACAATATCTCTATACCCATGAGTCAACCAAACCAAATCCACTACCTCAAAAGGACCAATCCTTTTTCAAAGCGCACGGTTGCTCTTAGGCTGTTGCATGGTTTGGACAAACTATGTGCTACCCATGAACCATCTCTTTAGCCCCCAAAACACATTTAATGTTTTCCAAACTCTTCCAAACATCACCCATATACATTATATACATATAAGAATAAAGGATGATTTACTTATCATAAACTGAGTTTGAAAAATTCTCCCCACTATTGGTCTTTATGTCCCCAAAATTTTGAAACCCAATGGTGCATTGAAAGAGTTTCAGTCATTTCACTTTCCTCTCCAACTCACATTTCTAATTCTCTTCCTAAATCTGAACATGTTTCCAAAATAAAACCCACACAAGGCTGTTGGTTTTTCCATGAAATACATTATCTTTCCTATCCACAATCCACACCGGGATATGTATCAATGAAGAATATAACTCTAGGTCAAAATGATCCCATATGATCACACTGTCATGATCTGGCTAATATATTTTCAACTATGACACATGGATCACATTATGCACTGTACTGAATTGTGGGAAAAATTCTATCTGATAAGTCTCCTCTATAACCCACTAAATTATCTCAAAATTGCTAATTATTTATCGAGGGGATAATTTTTCCTGCTTCCCAAAATGTTGAATTCCAAGCCTTGGAGAAATAATCAAAAACATGTGATCACTCCCCATGAAGAAAAAAACTATCCACGATGATCTTTATATCATTTTTGATGAATCTGAGCTATCTTCATTCTATTTCTGATCTGCTTAATCTTATCATTTGTTTCCTAGACAAGGCATGACCGAATTAGTGATGTTTCTTCTATATCGATCCAACATAGTGGAGAACGAATAGGACAACCATAAAATGTTTCAAAATAATACATATACATCAAGGACTGATAGTTGTTATTATACGAGAACTCCACTAATGTCACATGTTCTTCCCATAATCCACCAAAATCCATTAAACCAGCCCACAACATAACTTCCAATGTTTGTATCATCCTTTTTGATTTCTCATCTGCATGAGGATGATATTCCATACTCATAAACAATTGAGTCCCAAGGGAATTTTGTAAGGATTTCCGAAATCGAGATGTGACCCTCTTATATTTATCTAGAACTATCTAAATAGGCATTCCATATCTTTTTACCACTTATTGGATATACATTTTGTCCATATACTCCACTATATGAGTTTCATGAATAGGGATGAAATGAGATGAATTGGTATGTCGTTACACTACACCCATATGGGTTTGTTTTTCCAATACTTTCATGGGAGAAATGTGATAAAATACATCAATATTTTCTCCCATTTCCTCCCTGGGATTGGTAAAGTCTGCATCATACTTTTTTTAGATAATGTTATGCGTTATCATGCAGACTGGTTAAGAACATTGAAAAAAAAATCATCCACCTTTCGTTTCATTCTAGCCCACCAAAACTATTATTTAATTACATAATACATATTTTGAATTCCTGGATGAATAAACCATCTCGAATGTTGGTATACATGATGATTTTTTTTCATAACAAGCCATATGAAAAACCATTTAATTCTTAAACCAGAAAACTGAACTCCCATCCATCCTCCATCTTTCAATGGTCTCCCCACCATTGATTTTTGAACTCATTTTAACACATTCAACATCAGAATTCTATGAGTCCATTACAATGTTTATCAAACCAGGATCTGCCAAAATTGATAAGAAAACCACAAAATTTCCTCGGTCTTCACATTCCACATGCATGTTTTCTAGGACCAACATTAACTACCACCTGTATGAAGATTACTTTTACAACATAACATATAAATTTTTTCTTAATGCATCGACCACCGAATTTCCTTAACCCTGTGTATACACTAAGTCAAAGTCGAATATATGATGAAACTCCATCCATCTCCTTTTCTATAGATTCATATTTCATTGTGATAAAATATGTTTCAATCTCTTATGATAGGTGAAGACCGTAAATTTCTCACCAAAGACACTATGACACAAGGTCTTCAAGGCATAAACAACTCTCGCTAACTACAAATTTTTTGATGGGTAATTCTTCTCATGAAATCCCAACATCCTTAATCCACAAGAAAAAAACAAGGTCTCATTGAAATAGAACACATCCAATCCTATATCTCAAATCATAACAATGCACCACATACACCTATCCTGATTCAGGATAAATAAAGATAAGTGCTAAAGTAAGAAAATATTTTAACTCTTCAAAGGATTTGTGGATGTTTTTCATCCATTGAAATGATATGTTCTTCTTCTTAAATGATGTAATAGTTATTCTAGTCCTGACAAGTTGTAACACCCCAAGCTTCCATGGTACATTTCTCTTTGAATAATGCAATAGCTTTCTTTGTACGCCACTTTGAGATTATAATACACAGCGACCAATCAAAGCAGTTATGAAAAGTAATATCAACCTTTTGAAATTCTATAAATTTTATCTCTCAAAATAGACTTCATTTTTGGATTTTAAATATCCAAATTATGTTAGGGTGAGTTAATGGTATTTTTTAGAAAACATTCAATTTTTTGATGAATAGTAAAAAACACTACGTTATTGGTTAAAACCAACTTTTTATTTAAATAATTAGTTATTTTATTTTAATTTATCTTATGAAAAAATAGATACATAATACATATATATGTTCTATGTAATTAATTGGAGTCATTTTATTATATGTTTAGATATATAAAATTTTATGGAACTATTTACGGTCTTTACCCACCTCCTAGGAGAATTTGCAAATTTGTATAAAACATAACTTTGACGCTTCTATGAGATGACTTTAAAAAATATTAGAGACACAATTTATATCAGTATGTAAAATGTTGTTCAATAAGATGAAAATAATTTTTGGTGAATAGTAACTTTTTTCCTTTTATTTACCGTGGTTAAAAGTAAATAGGGTAATTAAGGGTAAAAATGATATCATAATTACCCTAACACGTGTTCTAATTCTAACGGATAAGTGAAATTCGACCCAAACCAACCATAGAATAAAATATGACCCCCTTTGATCCACTTTTATTATATTAGTACATTTATTATTATTTTATTTAAAGAAGAGTTCAAAGATTCAAAATCAGAATTTAATAGCTAGACCATTATTAATAGATGGTTATACAAAAGATAAATTCAACTTTAAATATTAATTAGAAAAATAAAAATATTATATAAATAATGGTATTTTATTTATAATTTCAAGATATTAAATAATTAAATTTATTTATGACATTATGATGATGTAGTAATTACCTTATTATTGACATATTCAAATAATTGATATTATAAATATTCAAGTAAATCTAATTTGAGACCTTTAATGAATTATGATAATTTTAAAGGTTAATATGACATATTATAATTGATTAAATGAATTTTTTTTAAGTAATAATGCTCTTATGAATTTAAGAAAAACAAAATACCAAATAGTGTCAAAATTTATATAAAAGAGATTTTAAAACTAATATTATATTATTAATTGACATTATGTTCCTAAAATTATAAGGATCGGAAAAAGGGATTAAATAATATCATATATTTCATTAATGAACCACTTGAGGTTTTCTTGGAAGTTTATAGTATGTTTATTAACCACATAATATAAAAATACAAATAGACATGGTAAATGTCAAACTATTTAACTAAGAGTTAAATATAAAAGATAAGGTTAATATGATGACCTAAACCTGTCTAAAACCTATTGGTTCAGAGGTTTTAGACCCATCCCAAAAATAGCCTTTAAAAAAATCATTTTAGATCCATTAGAAACTGAATATTATTTTATTACAATATAATATTTCCAGTGTTTCCTAAAGTGACCCTCACCTCTCTTATAAAAGGGAACGTCCCATTCTCTCAAATTCACACCTTCAAAGCCATTTGGCTCAGCCCATCCCAGCCCAAATATCCTCTAAACTGTCCTCTATTAATCCTATATGCCTTCCTACAGTCATAAAGCTATCCTATGGAGCCCTTTTGATCAAATCAAAAGGAAGAACCCGAAGAAGAGGAAAATATTTCATCACATCTTTCATGTTTATTTCTTCTTCCACTTCCTATTTATTTATTTTTTCCATTATAAAATAATAACTCAAGTATTGTATATATACATAGATGTTATTATAAAAATGGTACAACCATATTCATTATTCTATACATCTTATAAATGACAAAGTCACCACACACGTGTACGTACAGATTGTCGTCTCCACGTTGTGGTGTAGTTTGTTATTAAATCACTTCATCATTTGGATGGATTTAATAATGAGTATAAATGATGTAAATAATAAATATAACATGATAATTATTCTTTATATTTTATATACCATCCAATTATATACTATTTTAATATCAAAATAATGATATTGTCGCTCGTGCGTACGTCCGGATTACCATCTCCATGAACGTGATGAGATTCATTCCCCCATCGTAATCATTCAAGAATAATTATCATATTATGATTAAGAATAATGTTTATGTACATAATATCATTCTATATATGAATCAAATACATCCTATCCATAACAAACTTGGCTTACGTTAACAACCATATAAAGGATGACGAATCAGTTAACACCTGAAACGATGATACTACTAAAATATCATTATCAAATCAATATTAGATGATCATAAATGATATAATATTAATGTATATAGTTATTGTATAAATTAATGACAATTGTTTCACCATTATACAGAAGTTTAGCCCACTCTCGACAAAATAAATTTACAAGGTAAGGGTTAATTTCACAATCTCTTTATTATCTAAGGTTGTTTTATACATGCGTATCTACTGGGACCTCTTTATCATACACATCAGTGTTTCTGAATAATGTATTTCAAAAAAAAATTACTATTTAAATGAAAATGTTTTAATTCCTTTTATACCTCTATTTGACCTTATATGTATTTTAAAGGAATCCTTCCATCATTTTCCAAACAAGGTACTTTATGAACTTTTCGACAAAATTAATGTAAGAATGTTTTTTTAACTTATAAGGAGGGTGCGACTATTTTCCACCGTTATCACATCATCGAAGATTACCTAACAAGATTATACAAATATTTAAAAAATCAATGTTTTATTTTATAATTATATTATGTTTAGGTCATTTTAAAATAGAAAGAGATATTTCTCAAAAAAGTTTTGATTTCATCTATGTCAACATCCTTTGATGGATTTTAAGTTTATTAGAGGTTGATTTATTATGATACCAAACCACCACATTGTATTTATGGTTTTGTGATATTTTTGACTATGGATGTGTTATTTTTAACCCATTCACGGTTTATGGATTAAGTATTGACATTTTGTATGCTAGTTTTAATAAAAATGTTTATGTTATGTTTAAACCTTTTCATATGTGGGATTAATTGGACTTAATAAGTGACAGGTGGAGCCCGCTATAGCACCTAAATGCATCGGTAGGTCTCATTACACAAACTAGTGTCTTGGCACATTGCCATGAAAAAATATTATTTGTAGTCGTGGTACAAGGGCTTGACTATGTGGTTATGAAGTCTGGCATTATGCATTCTATTATTATGAAAGTGGCTATAGATATTTCATGTGATTACTCAACTAGTAGAATATCCGTGTAAATAGTAAATGCAATTATTTGATTTTATATTTGACATATTATGTAGAAGTTCAAGTTTAAAATACTTTTGTTTTAGTCTTACATTCCCTTAAATTCGTATACTTATTTATGAAAATTTCCGCTATATTGTTTTCCTTACTAAGCATCAGAGCTCACCCCTTTTTTTGTTTTATTTTTCACAGGATGCGAAGAAGTATATTATGACCAACCTAAATGGATATTCTAAGGGATATGAGTGTGGCCTATGGAGACTATGTTGTTGTACTTTTTCATTTTATAATCTAATGTAAAACTAATGAATGTATCTAGTATTTACAAGGACACTAATATGATTGGTTTTTCAGGATTTGATCCCTTGTGATCATGCCAATGTTATATAATAATGCATCAAATCGGGGTAACTAGGATCAGGGAGTTACATTTGGTATCAGAGGAAGTTTAGTACGAACCATGGAAACTACATTTAGAAAAACTATGATTAGAGAACATTAACCTAAGATAGACTTTGAGGATTAGTATAGAATAACATCCTAGAATTTTGGTACTGTGGAAATTTTTTCAGTTTTCCAAGAAATACATCCTCTTCTGGATACGAGCATGTAGTGGAAACTCTGGAACAGATATATCTAGGGGTAAAACCCGAAAACACCACTTTGAGCTAAACTCAGATGAGATCTGTTGCACGACAAAGGCCCTTGTTGCACTCTTGGTTACGACAACCCCAGAGGATATTCTTAGGATAATTCACAATTTATTTACAAACCATTATGAAGGTATTATGAGTATATACTTACTAAAAGAGATCATTTTTATGATTATGGATTATATCCATAAACTGTTCAATTTATGTTATGTTTTTTACATGTTTTGAATTATGCATTGTGATTCATAAACTAATCTAGTGCATGACATTGTTTATAAATGGTGCCTAGTGGAAATAATGGAAACCGTATCAATGCACGTAATCCATGTAGGGATTGAACTCATACTCAAGACAATTAGAGTGGAGCTGGTGAAGAAACTAGTGCTGATCAGCTTATCACCATACTAGGACAACTCACTCAGGTTATGAACAATAACCTTACCCGTATGGAGCATCCTTATCCACAACACGGAGGATCAAAGTTAGAATGCTTCATCAGCCAACAACCACCAACATTAAATGGGAGTAAAAATCCATTAGTACCTGAGCAATGGATAAATTCTTTAGAGAAAATATTTAATTCTTTGGGGAGTAGCGAAAGGGAGAAAGTTGTCATGGAAGTTTATCACTTCACGGGAGATGCAGATCAATGGAGGTCATTGATTCGAAACACAAAGGAAGATAATTAAGTATCAAATATGGAATGGAGGGAGTTTAAAGAGCTTTTAATAGTAAAATACATTTCTCGTGACCATCGAGTGGATATTGAAAGACAATTTCAGAGTGTGAGGAAAAAAGAGGATGACAATGTCGCAAAATATGAGGCTAACATTACAAGGTTTGCAAGGCATGTAGCAAATTATATATGTAACCCAAGGAGTAAGATTGAACAATTATTTGATTGGTTAAAACCATTTCTTCATCGATCATTAGTCTCACAATCCATATCATCATACAAAGATATTGTATCATGTGCTCTGAAGATTGAAAACGAATTCTATAAGTCTTATGAATTTAATGAAAAGCCAGAGAAGAAGAGAACTGATGAACACTCTGGAAATAAAAATAATGGGAAGAACGGAAAAGTTGAATATTCATCCTGTAGTAAATGGGGGAAGAAAAACCCCAGTACTTGACTGAAGAGAATGGGAGTCTGTTATAAATGTGGTGAAAGAGTCCATAAAACTCGTGATTGGAAGGGTTAGAAAAAGGATGTCAATGTTGAATGTTGCAATTGTAGAGAAAAGGGACACTGTGCAAATGAATGTCCTAAGTTCCAATGGAACTTACCTCAGAAAAGGCCAAGGGAGAACGACCAAGCTTATGCGGTCACTACCACTGAGGTTAATGCTCTGAAAGACATAGTGGTAGGTAATTTAATGGTTTCCTCAAGTTTAGAAAATGCTTTATTTGATTCTGGATCATCGCATTTTTTCATATCATCCCAGTTTTCTATGAAAATTTGATATTTCCAATTTTATTTAACAAGGGAGTTTTCAGTCAGAACTCTTAAGGGAAGTATCATTGTAATACTTTTTTGTGAATATGTTCCCATTAAATCATATAAATGTTATTTATCTGCAGATCTCATTGTCATACCCATGATTGAATTGTATATAATCCTTGGTATGGATTGGATTTTAGACTATGAAAGAAAAATTTATTGTAAGAAGAAGGTGGATAATATTTTTGATGATGATAAGGAGTACCTTATCTTTAGAGCAAAAACTTCACCATATGATTCTTATCTATATCCACCCCCTATAGCTCAACTAAATTCAATTATTGGGGCGGAAGATAATGAAATAACTACGAGTGGGGAAATGAATGTTCGAATAGAGGACGTATATATTGTGAAATAATATATTGATGGGTTTGCAAAGGATTTACTTGGACATCCTACAGAACTAGAAATTTAGTTTTCCATTGATTTCATTCCTGGTTCAAGGCACATATCGAAGACCCCTTATAGAATGTCTACTATGGAATTAGTGGAACTAAAGAAAGAACTAGAGATATTAAGAAATAAGGGATTTATTTTCTATAGTGTCCCTCCATATTCATACATTAATATTAAATCATTTTAAAGTTAAACAACATAATAGTATTACACATAGAGGATCCAACGGTTTAGTGTCTTGGGTGAACTAGGACCCTACATAGCAATTTCAACATATAGCATAAACATTTATTTAATTTCTTCTTCTCTAGCTTCTTTTTGGAACTTTTCCTCTACTTAGTACATCTAGACACCTGAGGATATACATAAAAAGGGGTGAGATAAAATACCATTAATAGGATAGATAAGAAGAATATATCTTGGGGTGATCATAATCATGACATAGGCAAAATATCATGAACATGAGAGGAGAAAAAATAAAAGACTTGAAATGTGGCAATGCATAAAAATGAAACATCATGTATTAGTGGTTAACTACCAAAAATACTTGTGAACCAAGATAGAATCATGTTCACACATCATCTCACAATTACTCATGAGATTCATCACTTTACCCAATGCATTGGAGCATTTTATTATTCCGGGCGCACCCGTCACATTCAAACATTCATATTGCGCTATATAATTCCTGGCACACCCCTCACATCATAATATTATCATTATCATGCTTTCCACATGGAACATATATAAAAAGTGAGCATAAATAACCCATGGAAATAATGGGTTTCATCTCACAAGAATACATTCATAATCTTTGGGTTCCCAAAAGAAAGAGGGAACGACATTCTTGATACAGTAACCATCAACAATGAATGAGAGGTAAATGTTGAGTTCTTTAAAGAATATTTATTTTGAAAAACATTTGGATTGAAATAAACATAATTAGAAAACATGTATATCCTAGAAAAGTAAATAAAATGATGAAAAAATTATCTTTAAGGAGTGACCATATAAAAAATGGAGTGAAAAAGAGGGATAACTCAAAGGATGAAAGTTGGGTTCGAGAATTTCCCCTTACATTGTATACAAATGCATCCTTCTCTTTAATGTCTTGTATAATTACATTATATTAATTAATTAGAAATCCAGAAACTTCTATACATTAATATGGTTCATTATGGTTTCATTAATTTATTTTATGTGCCTTTGGATGAGTTATAGTGTTTAAAAACATTATTCAGGAATGTGAGGTTTTATGGTTTTCTTGAGTGGTTCACTTGTATTATAAAATTGAGGTTTGGGTAGAACATGGGTAAACATAAAAAATGATATTACATGTTATTAATGATATTAATGGAGTTTAAATGATCTTATAATGAATTATATTAGATCCATGTGGATGAATCATTAGATAATAATTAACTGATGATTGTTTTGGTTAATTTGAGCGAATTTTCAATCATAATAAACTTGTTTTATTTTATCACCTGAAATGTTGTCATAAGTTAGTTCCAGAACATTAAATAGGAGGTAATAAATATAAAATATTCTGGTTCAACCATAAAAATGATTTCATGACCATATTTGAAGGTAGAAATGGAAGAAAAAGCATGTCGTTCTTGATGGTGATAAATTAACACCACAAGAACAATGCTCTCTTTAATAAAATAAAAGGAAGAGGTAAAGGGGGTTGGATGATATAACATCCCATTATAATCATAACATTGTAGTACATGTATAATACGGGAGTTACAATACCATTTGGATAAAGATATTTGGGGAGTGATCAAGAAATTAACAGGGACATGAAAGGAAATTAAAGGATAAGACGGAGAGAAATTACCTCTTAAATATTCATCATGAGATCCTCCTTAAAGAAGCTAGGCTTGGTCTTTCGATGAGGCCAAAAACTCTTGGACGTGAGATAGGGGATAGGGATGATGTTTGGTCAGAGATTAGAGAAGGCTTGGAGCTTGAGAGGTGTGAGAAAATGAGGGTGTAAAGGGTGGTTTTTATAGTGGAGGGGAGAGGGGTTTCCTTAATATAAAATTCATTAGTTTATTAATTTCCCCAAAGACAAGGAATAGTGAGTCATCCATGAACAAGAACAGTAAATAAGGCATGTGAATTCGATATTTGGGGTCTTAAATCACTTGTAATGTCAAAAATAGTGGGTTTTAATTATAATGTATTTATACGGTAAATTAATGTATTTTACTATTCACCTAAAATTCAAGTATTTTAGAAAAATCCCAAAAATTTACCCCAAACATTTTTTGATGTGTAGAATCATGAAATGTAGTCCATTTTTCAATAATAATTTTCTAAATATGATTAACATAACATTTAATTAAAATCATGGTTTATTACTAAAAAGCAGTTTTAAAACATTCATGTACATATTCTAAACTTTTGGTACATCATACCATCATGTGAATATTATTTTTATACAATCATCGGTAAGGTTACTATTCATTAGGGTATATCACTATTCATAAAGGTATGTAACTATTCATAGGGGTAGTTTACTATTCACCAAAAAAATATTTTTCTTTTATTTGGCTCCAAAAAACATCTTGAACACAAACGTGTATGCCAGATTTTTAAAATTCCAAACACAGAAGTGACAAACCTATGTTTAAATGTCACTTATCACATAGTAGTTCATTATGTTGTGTTTTAATTTTATTTTATGAAATAATTTTAAGAAGGGAATTTACATTGAAAAACATTGGTTCGTTACATTCTTCCCCCCTTAAGAAATTTCGCCTCTGAAATTTTACTTTACATAAACAGGTGGTGGTGTTTATCCTTCATTGCCTCTTCTGGTTCCCATGTTGCTTCCTCAAACTTATGGTTCCTCAACAACAATTTGAAAAGATGGGTTGTCCTGTTGCTTAGAACCTTATCCCTCCGATCTAGAATCCTCACAGGTTCCTCTTCATAGGAAATATCATCTTCCAGATGCACCACCTCTGAGTTTAGTACATGCGAGGGGTCTGGTATGTACTTCCTCAGTAGTGATACATTAAAATCATCATCAACATGATCCATATTTGGTGGAAGTGCAAGACGATAGGCCAAATATCCTCTACGGTCAAGGATCTCAATGGGGCCAATATACATTGGGCTTAGCTTCCCTTTCTTCCCAAATCGCATGACTCTCTTACATGGAGATATTAAAAGGAAAACATTATCTCCAACGTCGAACTTGAAGTCCCTTCGACGATTTTCAGCATATCTCTTTTTCTGACTTTGAGTATCTTTGATGTGGTTCTGGATGACTTGAACCATCTCTGTCATCTCTTGAACAAGATCGGGTCCAAGTAGATTTCGTTCTCCAACTTCATCCCAATACGTTGGAGTTCTACATCACTTTCCATACAGAGGTTCATATGGAGCCATCTAAATACTCGAGTGGAAGCTATTGTTGTATGAGAACTCAACTAGTGGGAGATGCTGATCCCAACCACCTTTAAATTCAAGAGAGCAAGTTCTTAGCATATCTTCAAGCATTTGAATAGTCCTTTCAGATTGGTCATTAGTTTGGGAGTGATAGGTCGTGCTGAAATTTAATTTAGTACTCAAAGCATGTTGAAGGATCCCCTAGAATTTAGATGTGAACCTTGGATGATGGTCAAAGACAATTGTGAGCGGAACACCGTGTAGTCTGAGCACTTCCTTCACATATATATTTTCAAGTTTTTCAAGCGAGAGATCTTCCCGTATAGTGATAAAATGGACGGTCTTGGTGAGTCGGTCAACCACAACCCATATCACATTATTTCCCTTTGATGTATTTGAGAGACCCATAACAAAGTCCATAGTAACATTTACCCATTTCCACATGGGTATATTCAATGGCTTCATCATACCTTTGAACTTTTGTTTCTCAGCTTTAACTTGTTGACATACCAAGCACCTTGATATATATTCCTCAATATTTTTCTTCATGTTATCCCACCAGAAGTGTTCTCAATGATCATGGTACATTTTGGTACTCCCAGGATGGATAGATAATGTTGAGTTATGTGCATTATCCAATAACTCCTTCTTTATCCCGGGTGATGAATGCACACAAAGCCACATTCCAAACCAAATCACACCATCATCGTCGATATGGAAATCTTTCAGATTTGTAACACCTCAAGCTTCCATGATATGCTTCTCTTTCAATAATGCAATAGCTTGCATTGTATGCAAGTTCGAGATTCTAACACACCACGACCAATCAAAATAGCCATTATGAATAGTAATAACCACTTTTTGAAATTATATATATTTAATATTTCAACATGGACTTCATTTATGTATTCTTAATATCGAAATTACCCTAAGTTGATTTTTTTGTAATTTTCTGAGAACTTCCAATTTTTTATAGTGAAAAATACATAAAAAAACATTTTTAATCAAAATAATTTATAGTGATAAATTATAATATTGAGTGGTTTTAAAGTATAATTAAAATATATTTTTACCATTTCATCCAATGGTGGTCATTAGAATTAATTTCACTTTGAAATTGGACATAAACAATTGTCAATCTTTAGATATATATTGTTTCTTAAAAACACGCTATTTGTTGTGACAACGAGAATTAATTATAAATTTAATTAATGAAACTTATATGTTTATAATTTTGTAAAATAGACATCATTTTTGAATTCATAATATCAATTATATCTTAGGGTGAAATTTTGGCATTGTTCTGAAAAACTTCAATTTTAGATGAATAGTGAAACCACTAAGTGGTAGTTAAAAAAATGATTTTTCATTTAAATGAAACATTACCACTTCTGTGATTTGATTTTAAAAAATCCAAAATACATGGTTTTAATTAGGAAGTAAAATGTGGTTCAATGGGATTAAAATAATTATTTGGTGAATAGTAACTTTTAAGTTTAATTAATCGTGATTAAAGGTAATTAGTGTAATTTAAGGTAAAGATAAAGTTATAATAATATGAAATGACCTTTAAAACTGTCCTAACCCTATTGGATGAGTCATGGCCGACCAAGACTATAACACCCGAGACTTTTATGTTATATAAATCATCAAAGGAATCTTTTTCTACACAACACTTGCTTGGCTTGCTTTACACGCAATCGCGACCTTCCTCGATAGCTTGCGTCGTACGCAATACCGAGTTTCACTAAACAACAATATGCTACTAAAACTAGCCGTTATGAATAGTAATAACCACTTTTTGAAATTTTATAAATTTTATTTTTCAAAATGGACTTCATTTTTGGACTCAGAATATCAAAATTAGCCTAGGGTGAAATTTTGGTATTTTTCTGAAAACTTTCAATTTTTGATGAATAGTGAAACCACTAAGTGGTAGGTTAAAAACTGAATTTTGCATAAAACATAATTTTACCGCTTCTGCGAATGGAATTTCAAAAATCCGAGAGACACGGTTAATATCAAGGACTAAAATGTGGTTCAATGAGATGAAAATAATTTTTTGGTGAATAGTAACTTTTTACTATTTTTACCGCGGTTAATAGTAAATAGGGTAACTAAGGGTAAATATGATATTAATATTACCCTAACACATGTCCTAATTCTATTGGACAAGTGTAATTCGACCAAAAACAAACTTAGGAATAAAATATGACCATTTAGGCCCACTTGGAATAGATTAGGACATTTATTATTAATTTATTTAAAGAAGGGTAAAAATAGTTAAAATCAAAGTTTAATAAGTAAATCATTTTTAATATAGGGTTATACATAAGATAAATTCGATTGTAAATATTAATTAGAAAGCTAAAAAGATTTCCTACATGATGGTATTTTATTTTTAATTTTTAGACATCAAATAATGTAATTTATTTATGACACAAAGATGATGCAGTAATTATCTTATTAATGAAATATTGACAAAATTGATAATATAAATACAAAAATAAATGTAATTTGAGACTTTTTATGAATTACACTAATTTTCTAGGTTACTATGATATATTATTGTTGATTTAATCAACTTGGTTCGAACATATAATTCTGTTATGACTTTCACAAAAATCATATATCAAATAGTGTCAAAATTGACACAAAATAGTTTTTAAATCAAATATTATATTATTAATTGTTATTTTATTCCTAAAAATCTAAGGTTCGGCCAAATGACTTAGATAAGGATATATATATTAATAATATACAATTTGGGGTTCGTTTGGCATGTTATAGTAAGTGTATTAACCATATAGTGAAAGAAAAAAAAAAGACACGGTAAAAGTTAAATTAATTAACTTAGAGTTAAATCTAATTGATATGGTTAAAATAATACCCTAAACTTGTATAAATCCTATTGGTTGATAGGATTTCGACCCATCCCCACTTTAGCTTCTAAATAATACCCTTTGGAACCATTATAAACCGATTTTGACTTTAATATAAAATAATATTTTGAGATATTCCTAAGGTGCCCCTCTCCTCCCTTATAAAAGGGCACCTCCTCCCCCTCCTCCTCACACCAATTTGAGCACTCAAGCTCGGCCAACCCCTGCCATTTTCTCCTCTCCACTTCCCTAGAATAATCCTAGAGGTCCTGGTCTTCTCCAATGACCAATCTTAGTTCCTTAAGTGGAGGATTCAAAGAGGCGTTCCAAAGAAGAGGTAATATCCATTACCGATCTTTTCAATTTCTTTCTTCTTCAACTTTTTCTTCTTTAGTTGTTTCATGATAAAGTAATAACATCAGTATTACTTACATACTGATATGTTATTATAAATATGAAACAACCCTAATTCACCTTCTATCCATCCTACGGAAAAATGAAATCACCGCGCGTGCGTACGTACGGAATACCGTCTCCACGCCGTGGTGTAATCTATTTTCCACCATCACCTTACAAGGATGGGTATAATGGTGTAATGAGTAACTATATATGATTATTATTAAGTAATATTGATACTGAAATAATATATATATATACTCCAATACAATTCCACGATCATAGGAACGATATCATCACTCGTGCGTACGTACGGAATACCGTCTCCACGATGTGATGCGACTCGTTCTACATGATCTTCATTTCATAATGATTATATAAATGAATTGAATGAATGAATATGGTATATACTACACTAATACCATTCTGGAAATGAATTATCTATAACCTAAAGATAAGAATAATAATTTATTCGACAAAACACGCATAAGAACAAAAAGTTATAAAGACCCGAGTAACAAGTAACAATGAAATATTACTAACAAGAAGCTAATAATATGACCATATATGATATCATATCAATATGTATGATTCTGGAATAAGTCAATAACATTATTTAAACCATTATACAGGATCTTCGGACACGAACAAAGCAAATCGGACCTAAGGTAAGGGAAATATCACAATCTCATTTTTATCCGAGATTGTTTATTCGTAAGTATTCACTGGGGTGTATTTTATCATCCACATCCATGTTTCATCAATATGTAATATTATTTCCATCCACCTACAATTGTTTAAATCCATTTTTACCCTTCGGTGAGTTTTTAGTAATATGTATGAAAGGAATCTTTTGTCGTACGAGGTACTTTTTGACTTTTCCGACAAAAGTACGAAGAATGTTTTTTTTAACTTATACGGCATGAATGGATTTTTAAAACATTAATTCAAAGAAGCTTCCTTTACAAGTTTTCAAGTTTATTTTTAATCAACTTCTTTTATTTTAAAGTTGTATGACATGTTATGAAAGGAAAAATGTTTTTTAAGAAGAAAGGATATTTTCCTCAAGAATTCAATTCAAGTGTTTTATCAAAATTATTTTCCATCTAAGATAATAAAGGGTTCTGTTTCTATCCATATTTTTACATTGATTTTACTATGTTGTGATGTAATTATGTTTATGAATTCCTTTATCTTATATGAATTGATTTATGATGTCATGATGTTTCAAGAATCCCATTTTTGTTACATGTGTTATGCGATGATGTATGTTTTATGATTATGTGGCACACATAAGAAAGGATTCATTATAAGATGGGTGGGACCTATATCTCCCTCCAATGCATTGGGTAATGATTTTATATCTCATGAGATAGACATGGCTGGAACGGAAGGTTATTTCAGTTCAGTGATACAGGACTGAAACGAGGAGTGAACTCGGTTCAGAAAGGGACATTGTCCACTAAGATAGTCTTGGCAATGAGTCATGACTAACAAGAAATGATTTTCCATGATTATGTGTGCATGCCACAAAGTTTCAAGTTTTATGTTATGATTATGGGGATCTCATTTTCACTTCTATGATTTATTCCATGTTAAGATATTATGATCTCTTTTGCAGGTTTTGATTTTCATAAAGATATGATATGATTTTTATTTCCTTTATTTGCCCTTGCTGAGCATTTGAGGTCACCCTTTTATGTTTTCTTTTCCCCAGGTCAGGAAGATGGATATTAAGTAGAATATGCTAAAAGGGACCCTAGATATGATGAAATAAATGGGAGACACTGTAGAAGATTTATGAACCAGTTGTTTATGTTTCCCAGTTTCTAAAGACACTATACCTATACGGTCCTTTGTGGTTTTGTCATATGTTGTAATAAGTGTGCTTCAATTTTGAAGTATTAACAATGTATGTAAAGTGTGGGTCGTTATAGTTGGTATCAGAGGAAAGGTATAGTCAACCTTTGGAAACTAGGATGTGAAAGCCTTAGTAAGAACCCTAAGGATAAGTCTAAGCATAGAACACAATCTTAGAAATGGCCATGAATAACCTAGGATAAGACCATAAGCATGAAAATTTTATTCTTGAATTATGTGGTTTCCTATTATAATTAGTGTTGCTCACACTATTCTTCTTGGTTTTAGTCAATGGCTGGAACCCGAAGGAACCGTGTTAATGCGGAATGCGATGGGCAATGCAATGATTGTCCCCCTGAGCAAACAAACGATATGGGAGCTGGAATGCAAAATCTTGTAGCCATGCTCACACAACTTTCTCAAGCTATGAATCATGCAGGATTTCCAAACGAACAAAGGAGGGAGCAACATTCTGTTGAATCCTTCATGAGGCAGCGTCCACCATCTTTCAGCGGGTCTACTGATCCATTAGTTGCTGAACAATGGATTAGTACTACTGAAAAGATATTTTCAGTTCTTCAATGTTCTGAGCATGATAAAGTCATCCTAGCAGTGTATCGTTTGGAAGGAGATGCGGATCAATGGTGGAATCTTGTTAAGAATACGAGGCAAAGGGATGAAATTGAGTCTATGGAATGGGACGAGTTCAAGAACTTATTTTTCAATAAGTACTTCCCTCGTATTCTCCGAACAAAGATGGAGAAAGAGTTCCTTGAACTGAAGCAAAGGGATGATGAATCTGTTAGTACCTATGAAGCAAATTTTACAAGACTTGCAAGGTACGCTTCTGGTATTATTATCCAACCTGAGAGTAAGATCGATCGATTCTTTAGTGGCTTAAAACCAAGTCTTCGAAGGGTGTTAGCCATAAGGGACTTCAATAGCTATGAAGAAATCGTTCGATGTGCTCTCAAAGTCGAGATGGAGATTGGAGTAACCCATCAGTCACATGGGTTTGATAAGAAGAGGAAGTTGGAATTCAAAGAAAAATCTAAAGAGCACACGGAAAAGAAGATGAACTTCCCCTTATGCTCAAAGTGTGGAAAGAAACATGGAGGGAGTTGTCTTAAAGGGACAAGTAAATGTTTTAAATGTGGAAAGGAAGGTCATCGGGCATTTGAATGCCGTGATAATGGGAAGAAGATGTCTAATGATGAAAACAAAGGAAGGGATACACAGAATGAACCTGCTACACTTCAATGTTTCAAGTGCAAGGAGATGGGGCATTATGCCAATCAATGCCCAAATCCAAGGGTTGATGATGATGGTCGACGTCAACAAAATCTTAAGGCTAAAGACAAAGGAAAGTCACATGCAATTTCTATCAGCGATGTGGAGTACGATAACGATGTGGTGAAAGGTACACTTACCATCCACTCTAAAGTAGCAAATGTTTTATTTGATTCTGGATCCACCCACTCTTTTATTTCTGAAAAATTTTCTAAGGGTATCACCGTATTACCTCAACAACTAGATGTTGAGTTAGCTGTGACAACACCTAATGGCACATCAATCGCATCAGAAGTTTATAATTCTTCTCCGATCGAAGTTTGTGGGAAAGTGCTTCCTGCAAATCTTGTGATCCTTCCTTTAGTGGAATTTGATGTGATTCTTGGCATGGATTGGCTTTCTCTACATGGAGCTCATATCAATTGCCAAAGAAGGGAAGTCACATTTCATATTCCAGATCAACCTACGATCGTCTATCAATGCAAGGATGAACATAACCTTCCAGTGGAAATTTCTTCCATCTTATGGGTATTGATTCCACTAAATGAAGGTTATTTATCTCAAATAGTTGGTGAGAAACTCACGATTAAGAATATGCCCATTGTACGAGAGTTTGATGATGTCTTTCCGGAGGAATTGCCGGGTCTTCCACCAAATCGTGAAGTTGAGTTTTCAATAGAACTCGTACCGGGTGCTTTGCCTATTTCAAAGACACCTTATAGAATGGCCCCAATTGAGTTGCAGGAATTGAAGAAGCAACTCCAAGAGAATCTTGATAAGGGATTCATACGCCCTAGTGCGTCACCTTGGGGAGCACCTGTTCTATTTGTTAAGAAGAAAGATGGATCAATGAGACTCTGCATTGATTATCGAGAACTTAACAAGATCACTATCAAGAACAAATATCCTCTCCCACGCATTGATGACTTATTTGACCAACTACGCGGAGCTCAATACTTTTCCAAGATTGATCTTCGTTCAGGGTATCATCAATTAAGGGTCAAAAGGGAGGATATACCAAAGACGGCTTTCCGTACAAGGTATGCACACTATGAATTTATAGTGATGCCATTTGGTCTTACTAATGCCCCTGCTATCTTCATGGATCTAATGAATAGAGTCTTTAGAGACTATCTTGATCAATTTGTGGTAGTCTTTATAGACGATATTCTTGTCTATTCAAAGAGCAAGGAAGAGCATGAAGATCACTTGAGAATTATATTGAAGACCCTGAGAAAGGAGAAGCTTTATGCCAAATTTACCAAGTGTGAATTTTGGCTTCAAAAAGTTTCATTTTTGGGTCACATAATCTCAAAAGAGGGGATATCTGTGGATCCAGCAAAAACAGAGGTTATCGAAAGATGGTCAAGACCAACAACAGTAACTGAGATCCGAAGTTTTCTTGGTTTGGCTGGATATTATCGACGTTTTGTAAAGGATTTTTCACGATTATCTAATCCACTCACCAAGTTGACTCGAAAAGGAGTTAAGTTTGTCTGGACAGAGGAATGTGAAGAGAATTTCAAGGAGTTGAAAAGAAGGTTATCCAGTGCACCTGTGCTCACACTGCCTTATAGTGGAGAAAGGTTTGTGATCTACAGTGATGCATCCAAGAAGGGATTGGGGTGTGTTCTTATGCAAAATGATATGGTGATAGCTTATGCCTCACGACAGTTGAAAATCCATGAGCAAAATTACCCAACACATGATTTGGAGTTGGCTGCGGTAATCTTTGCATTAAAGATTTGGAGGCATTACCTTTATGGTGAAAGGTGTGATATTTATACTGATCATAAAAGTTTAAAGTATATTTTCACACAAAAGGAGTTGAATATGCGTCAAAGAAGATGGTTGGAGCTGATTAAGGATTATGACTGCTCAATCCATTACCACCCTGGAAAAGCAAACAAGGTGGCAGATGCATTAAGTCGACAAGACCATGCTAGTTTATCCATGATGAGGATCACAAAGGATCCAATATTTATGGATTTACAAAGGATGGATCTTGGAATTATAATGGAAGGGAAAAAATCTTATCTTTCTCAAATTAATGTTCAACCATCTATACATGTGAAGATTAAAGAGGCACAGAAAGAAGATGTCGAGTTACAAAAGAAGGTGAGAAATGTTCCTGAATTCAACCTTGATTGTGATGGGATAATAAAGTTCAGGAATCGGGTTTGCGTTCCTCCCATCCCCGAATTAAAGAAAGAGCTGCTGGATGAGGCTCATAGTTCTTCATTCTCTATTCATCCTGGAAGCACGAAGATGTATAGGGACATGAAAGAGTACTTCTGGTGGGATGGCATGAAAAGAGATGTTGCTGAATATGTCTCTCGATGCTTGGTTTGTCAACAAGTTAAAGCTGAGAGACAGAAGTCTAAGGGGATGTTACAACCATTACCCATACCCGAATGGAAATGGGAAAACATCACTATGGACTTTGTCATAGGACTTCCTAAAACATCCAAAGGCAATAATGCTATCTGGGTCATAGTTGATCGTCTTACAAAGTCTGCACACTTCATTCCTATTAGAGAGGATTTCTCTCTAGATCAGCTTGCCAGGATATATGTAAAGGAAGTGGTAAGATTGCATGGAGTACCACTTTCTATTATATCTGATCGAGATCCGAGATTTACCTCGAAGTTCTGGCGAAGTCTTCAGCATACTCTGGATACAGAGTTGAGTTTCAGCACTGCTTATCATCCCCAGACAGACGGTCAGTCTGAGAGAACAATTCAAACCCTAGAAGATATGTTGAGAGCTTGCTCTATGGATTTCAAAGGAGGTTGGGATCAACACATACCTTTGGTGGAATTTTCTTATAATAATAGCTTTCACTCCAGTATTCAGATCGCTCCTTATGAAGCTCTCTATGGAAAGAAATGCAGGACTCCAACTTGTTGGGATGAAGTTGGGGAAAGAAAGCTATTAGGACCTGATCTCGTTGATGAAATGGCAGAAAAGGTTAGATCTATTCAACAACACATAAGAGCAGCTCAGAGTCGACAGAAAAGTTATGCCGACAACCGAAGAAAAGACCTAGAGTTTGAAGTAGGCGATAAAGTGTTCTTACGAATATCTCCCTGGAAGAGGGTTATGAGATTTGGAAAGAAGGGGAAGTTGAGCCCTAGATATATCGGTCCTTTTGAAATACTGGATCGTCTTGGGAAGGTAGCTTACCGATTGGCGCTTCCACCGAATCTCTCTCAAGTTCACGATGTGTTCCATGTATCTCTCCTGAGAAAGTACATACCAGATCCTTCACATGTACTCAGCTCAGAAGTTGTACCGCTGGAGCAAGATCTTTCTTATGAAGAACAGCCGATAGAGATTCTGGATCGTAGCGAAAAAGTCCTACGAAACAAGACCACTCGCTTGGTGAAAGTTTTATGGAGGAACCACCAACTTGAAGAAGCTACATGGGAGCTTGAGGATATGATGAGGGAGAAGTATCCTCATTTGTTTGTTACAAAGTGAAGAATTTCGAGGGCGAAATTCTTTTTAAGGGGGGTAGAATGTAACACCCGAGACTTTTATGTTATATAAATCATCAAAGGAATCTTTTTCTACACAACACTTGCTTGGCTTGCTTTACACGCAATCGCGACCTTCCTCGATAGCTTGCGTCGTACGCAATACCGTGTTTCACTAAACAACAATATGCTACTAAAACTAGCCGTTATGAATAGTAATAACCACTTTTTGAAATTTTATAAATTTTATTTTTCAAAATGGACTTCATTTTTGGACTCAGAATATCAAAATTAGCCTAGGGTGAAATTTTGGTATTTTTCTGAAAACTTTCAATTTTTGATGAATAGTGAAACCACTAAGTGGTAGGTTAAAAACTGAATTTTGCATAAAACATAATTTTACCGCTTCTGTGAATGGAATTTCAAAAATCCGAGAGACACGGTTAATATCAAGGACTAAAATGTGGTTCAATGAGATGAAAATAATTTTTTGGTGAATAGTAACTTTTTACTATTTTTACCGCGGTTAATAGTAAATAGGGTAACTAAGGGTAAATATGATATTAATATTACCCTAACACATGTCCTAATTCTATTGGACAAGTGTAATTCGACCAAAAACAAACTTAGGAATAAAATATGACCATTTAGGCCCACTTGGAATAGATTAGGACATTTATTATTAATTTATTTAAAGAATGGTTAAAATAGTTAAAATCAAAGTTTAATAAGTAAATCATTTTTAATATAGGGTTATACATAAGATAAATTCGATTGTAAATATTCATTAGAAAGCTAAAAAGATTTCCTACATGATGGTATTTTATTTGTAATTTTTAGACATCAAATAATGTAATTTATTTATGACACAAAGATGATGCAGTAATTATCTTATTAATGAAATATTGACAAAATTGATAATATAAATACCAAAATAAATGTAATTTGAGACTTTTTATGAATTACACTAATTTTCTAGGTTACTATGATATATTATTGTTGATTTAATCAACTTGGTTCGAACATATAATTCTGTTATGACTTTCACAAAAATCATATATCAAATAGTGTCAAAATTGACACAAAATAGTTTTTAAATCAAATATTATATTATTAATTGTTATTTTATTCCTAAAAATCTAAGGTTCGGCCAAATGACTTAGATAAGGATATATATATTAATAATATACAATTTGGGGTTCGTTTGGCATGTTATAGTAAGTGTATTAACCATATAGTGAAAGAAAAAAAAAGACACGGTAAAAGTTAAATTAATTAACTTAGAGTTAAATCTAATTGATAAGGTTAAAATAATACCCTAAACTTGTATAAATCCTATTGGTTGATATGATTTCGACCCATCCCCACTTTAGCTTCGAAATAATACCCTTTGGAACCATTATAAACCGATTTTGACTTTAATATAAAATAATATTTTGAGATATTCCTAAGGTGCCCCTCTCCTCCCTTATAAAAGGGCACCTCCTCCCCCTCCTCCTCACACCAATTTGAGCACTCAAGCTCGGCCAACCCCTGCCATTTTCTCCTCTACACTTCCCTAGAATAATCCTAGAGGTCCTGGTCTTCTCCAAAGACCAATCTTAGTTCCTTAAGTGGAGGATTCAAAGAGGCGTTCCAAAGAAGAGGTAATATCCATTACCGATCTTTTCAATTTCTTTCTTCTTCAACTTTTTCTTCTTTAGTTGTTTCATGATAAAGTAATAACATCAGTATTACTTACATACTGATATGTTATTATAAATATGAAACAACCCTAATTCACCTTCTATCCATCCTACGGAAAAATGAAATCACCGCGCGTGCGTACGTACGGAATACCGTCTCCACGCCGTGGTGTAATCTATTTTCCACCATCACCTTACAAGGATGGGTATAATGGTGTAATGAGTAACTATATATGATTATTATTAAGTAATATTGATACTGAAATAATATATATATATACTCCAATACAATTCCACGATCATAGGAACGATATCATCACTCGTGCGTACGTACGGAATACCGTCTCCACGATGTGATGCGACTCGTTCTACATGATCTTCATTTCATAATGATTATATAAATGAATTGAATGAATGAATATGGTATATACTACACTAATACCATTCTGGAAATGAATTATCTATAACCTAAAGATAAGAATAAGAATTTATTCGACAAAACACGCATAAGAACAAAAAGTTATAAAGACCCGAGTAACAAGTAACAATGAAATATTACTAACAAGAAGCTAATAATATGACCATATATGATATCATATCAATATGTATGATTCTGGAATAAGTCAATAACATTATTTAAACCATTATACAGGATCTTCGGACACGAACAAAGCAAATCGGACCTAAGGTAAGGGAAATATCACAATCTCATTTTTATCCGAGATTGTTTATTCGTAAGTATTCACTGGGGTGTATTTTATCATCCACATCCATGTTTCATCAATATGTAATATTATTTCCATCCACCTAAAATTGTTTAAATCCATTTTTACCCTTCGGTGAGTTTTTAGTAATATGTATGAAAGGAATCTTTTGTCGTACGAGGTACTTTTTGACTTTTCCGACAAAAGTACGAAGAATGTTTTTTTAACTTATACGGCATGAATGGATTTTTAAAACATTAATTCAAAGAAGCTTCCTTTACAAGTTTTCAAGTTTATTTTTAATCAACTTCTTTTATTTTAAAGTTGTATGACATGTTATGAAAGGAAAAATGATTTTTAAGAAGAAAGGATATTTTCCTCAAGAATTCAATTCAAGTGTTTTATCAAAATTATTTTCCATCTAAGATAATAAAGGGTTCTGTTTCTATCCATATTTTTACATTGATTTTACTATGTTGTGATGGAATTATGTTTATGAATTCCTTTATCTTATATGAATTGATTTATGATGTCATGATGTTTCAAGAATCCCATTTTTGTTACATGTGTTATGCGATGATGTATGTTTTATGATTATGTGGCACACATAAGAAAGGATTCATTATAAGATGGGTGGGACCTATATCTCCCTCCAATGCATTGGGTAATGATTTTATATCTCATGAGATAGACATGGCTGGAACGGAAGGTTATTTCGGTTCAGTGATACAGGACTGAAACGAGGAGTGAACTCGGTTCAGAAAGGGACATTGTCCACTAAGATAGTCTTGGCAATGAGTCATGACTAACAAGAAATGATTTTCCATGATTATGTGTGCATGCCACAAAGTTTCAAGTTTTATGTTATGATTATGGGGATCTCATTTTCACTTCTATGATTTATTCCATGTTAAGATATTATGATCTCTTTTGCAGGTTTTGATTTTCATAAAGATATGATATGATTTTTATTTCCTTTATTTGCCCTTGCTGAGCATTTGAGCTCACCCTTTTATGTTTTCTTTTCCCCAGGTCAGGAAGATGGATATTAAGTAGAATATGCTAAAAGGGACCCTAGATATGATGAAATAAATGGGAGACACTGTAGAAGATTTATGAACCAGTTGTTTATGTTTCCCAGTTTCTAAAGACACTATACCTATACGGTCCTTTGTGGTTTTGTCATATGTTGTAATAAGTGTGCTTCAATTTTGAAGTATTAACAATGTATGTAAAGTGTGGGTCGTTATAAAGACAATCCATGGGTCAACTTGGGGACCCCATGGAGACACATTGGTTGGAAAATAAAATTAACAACTTTTTATTTAATAAAAATGTCACAAACATGAGTTATTTTACTAAAACAATTTTGAAATGGGGGTTATACAAGTCATAGTTTTGACTATAAATATTCATTAGAAAGATAAAAAGATTTCCTACATCATGATATCTTTGTTATAATTTTTAGACATTAAATAAATTAAATTATTTATGACACCATGATGATGCAGCGATTTCATCATTAATTAATGATTTAAATAAAATGAAAGGATAATGTAAAATCCAAGGCTTACACTTGTCAAAAATCTATTGGATGATTATATTTAGAACCCTTATCACCTTATACTAGAAATATATCATAATGGGACCTTTAGAATCAGAAAATAATTTCAAAATAAAGTAACATTTCAATCTTTCCAAGAGTGCCCCTCCTCTCCACTTATAAAAGGCCCCCACCACTACCACCTTACTTAGATTTTCAAAGCCTTTTTTCTCGGCCAACCTCTGCCCGAATACTCTCCAAAATTCCCTCCATTACTTCTAGAAGCCTAACTTTGGGCAGAATTCTTCCCAAGGAATACTTTGGCTCAAATCAAAAGAGTTACCTGATTTTAAGGTAATGTCTTCTCTTAAGATATATTGTTTTATTTTGCTTCTCCAACCCCCAAAAATTATTTCATTCATTTCATTTGTAACAACACCAGTATACTAAATATACTATAATGTTGTTATAATAATTATTCGAGCTATACTTACACACACTTACATCTAATGGTTAAAGAACATACTGTTTCTGTGGATGGCAAATTTCTGCCTCACGAAACGATGATTGTTCAACACTCATATAACACCTTCAAAGGTGGATATTAAGATGTCACTATATTTCTATATGATATATAATATGTTTATGTTTTACTTAAGCTTTTTTATTTTTAATTTTTTTCATACCTTTATGGTTTCCATTATGGGTAAACGTGATATCTTCATTTTAGGAAGTGCGAACTACCGCCCCCTCAAAGTGATTTGAATCGTTAATGCCATATGTGGGATGTATAAAGGATGGAGTAAATGGTATTATACATTATATTATACTGGAATTATATTATACCTTTATATAATTATAACTTCATTCCATTAAAAACGAAATAGAAATGAAAGTAGTGTTCATGCATACGTACGGCTTACCATCTCCATGAACGGTGCATGTCATTTCTTACATATAAATGTTATGTGATATTATAAATGAATGTATATACTGGATATATATGATTTATATGATATCTAAATCTTGAATATAATTATGTATATAATGGATATTTTACCACATGAACAATGTGTAATTATAAGAAGTTTATTTTTGAATCAATTAACTAAGATCGACAAAACGACCGTTATTAACTTAAATAATTACACAAGGTTCATAACATGGTAATAAGTGATATAAAAGGAATAATGAACTTGAAAAAGGTTCTTAAACAGGTAGAGATTAACTATAGTTTATTATTCAGGAGTTTAAAGAGTGGTCGAGTCAATTCGGACACGAGGTAAGGGAACTTCTTAACCCAATTTCTATTCTTTGGGTTAATCGCCTAATTCCAAATTATGTCATGATATTATTATGTCCTATATTGTATTTGTAATTTATTTATGTGTACTTATATTGAATTCACATAATATATTTATTTTATTTAAAAAAAATGATCTTTGTAAGGGACTTCATCTCAATCCCCATTCATTGAGGCATATTCTGTTTTATACACAAATTTCTTTTATACAGTGTATAAACCCTTTTGACTTTTATGTTTATTCAAAAGGAATCTTTTTATACAAAGTGTTTTACTAAATGACAAAAAGAAATGTTTTTCTTGTCGTACATATGCGGCGACAACGACTTCTCCGCCGCCATGGCCATTATTTGGGTTTCGGCTTCCTCTACAAGCCATAACTTTTTTTTTTTGAAAAATAAATAACATGTTTTAATTTTCTTTTATTTTGGTATTGAAAATGGTTTTGATAATGTTTTTATTATATAAATGTGTTGTATTGATATCTTGTGATTGAAATGTAGAAATTTTATGTTCCCTTTATGCATGTTTTATGTGATACGATTATGTTATGGTTTATGATATGTTTAAACCTATTCATATGAGGAATGCATTGGACATAATAAGTGACGGGTGGAACCCGCTATAGATCCTAGATGCATCAGTAGGTCTCATGAGACAAACTAGTGTCTTGGCACGAGGCCTTGACAAAATCTTGTTTCTAGTCTTGGCACGAGGCTTTGGCTACGTGGTTATGATAGTCTAGCATTATGCATTCCATCCTTATGAAAGTGGTTATTGATATTTCAGGAGATTATTCGACTAGTAGAATATCCATATGAGTTAGTAAATGGCATTATTTCATTTTACTTTTTCCATATTATTCTAAAGTTCAAGTTTAAAAGGCTTTTGTTTTGGCTATACATCGCCTTAAATGTTAATGTTTATTTATGAAAGCTCCCACTATATTGTTATCCTTACTGATCATCTGAGATCACCCCTTTCAATGTTTTAATATTTTCCAGGATGTGAAGAAGTATTTTATGAATGACCTGCAGGTATAGTTAAAAGAGGATATGAGTGTTGACTATGGATACTTTGTTATTGTAGTTTTTCACTTTATGATGTAATGCAACATTTATGAATGTATCTAGTGTTTTCAAGGTACTAAATAATCGGTCATTCGAGACTTGATCTTTTGTGATCATGCCAATGTTACTAAGTAACACACCGACTCTGGGTAACTGGGGTCAGGGCATTACAGTTGGTATCAAAGGCAGTTTAGTACTAACCTTGGAATCTAGATTTAGATAAACTCCGATTAGAGCACATAGCCTGAAGATAGACTTTGAGGATTAGTATAGAAGAACTTCCTACAATTTTGGTATTATAGAGACATTGTGAGTTTTCCGAGCAGTGCATCCTTATCTGGATACGAGCAGGTAGAGGTGGCTCTGGCATAGATGTACCTAGGAGTAAAACCTGAAAACACCGCTTTGAGCTAGACTCGAATGGGAACTGATGCACGAAAATGGGCCTTACTGCACTCTTGGTTACGACACTCCCGGGGGATATGATTTGGATAATTGTAATTTTATTTACAAACCATTATGAAGGGTTTATGAGTATATACATCCTCAAAGAAAACATTTCTTTTTACGATTATGGATTATATACATAAATAGTTCAATTGATGTTATGTATTTTACAAGTATGGAATTATTTATTTTGATTCATAAACTAATCTAGTTTATGCCATTGATTAGAAATGGCACCTAGTGGGAGGAATGGAAACTTTATCAATGAACGCACTCCATGTAGGGATTTCCCTCCTGCTTAAGATAATTATTGTGGTGCTGGAGATACAACTAGTGCTGATCAACTTATTACCATACTTGGACAACTCACTCAGGTTATGAATAATAACCTTACTCACATGGAGCACCCTAATCCGCAATGTGGAGGATCAATGTTAGACTGCTTCATGGGACAACCACCACCAACATTTAATTGGGGTACAAATCCATTAGTAACTAAGCAATGGATAACCTCCTTAGAGAAAATATTCCACGCCCTGGGGAGTAGCGAAAGGTAGAAGGTTGTCAAGGAAGTCTACCTCCCCACTGGAGATTCCAATCAATAATGGTCACTGATTCAAAACACAAAGGAAGATGAAGAAGTATCAAGTATGGAATGGATGGAGTTTGAGGAAATTTTCTTAGAAAAATACTTTCCACATGACCATTGAGCAGATATGGGAAGGCAATTTAGGAGTCTGAGGCAGAAGGAGGATGAGAATGTCGCAAATTATGAGGCTAACTTTACAAGGTTAGCGAGGCATGCTGCATATAATATACATAACCCAATAATTAAGATCAATCGTTTCATTGATGGGTTAAAACCATTTCTTCGTCGAGCATTAGTCTCTCAAACCTTCTTATCGTACGAAGATATTGTCTCATGTACTATCAAGACAGAAAAGGAATTCTCTAAATCTTATGACAATAAAGTAAAGCAAGAGAAGAAGAGAACGGTGGAACAAGAGACAGATAAAGGGAAAAGAGAAGGAAATATTTTCCATTATGTGATAACTGTGGGAAGAATCACCCTAGTACTTGCCTAAGAGGAATGGGAGTTTGTTATAAATGTGGAGAAAAAGGTCACCGGGCGTGTGATTTCAAGGGAATGAAAGAGGCTATCAATGTTGAATGCTACAATTGTAGAGAAATGGGGCATTATGCAAATGAATGTCCTAAGCGTCAGGGAAACTTATCTCAGAAAAGGCCAACTTATCAAGGACAATCTTATGCTATTACTACAGTTGAAGTGGAATAATTAATGTATTGGTGCTTTTGGACTCAAGGATTATATTCTGGTTATAAGAATAATGTGATATATATAAGGATTGTACTGCAGTATGTGTGGTTTTCATTAAGGTTTTAATATGATGAAGGTTATCATATTTTTGTATGTGACAAAAAGAGAAAAATTTACCTTGTTTGAGGAATCTGATGATATAATTGATTTTGGAATTTAGCGACCGTTTAGAGAAAGTCTGGACAGAGGTATTTTGGATAACTATAAAGGTTGGAATGGATTAAGTTGAAACTTGGATAGTATTGTTTAAGGTTAAAAAATTTCTGAAGATTACTTTTGGAATATTATAATACTATATTTTTAGGAAAAGGACAACCTGCAGGTCGGGGGATAACCCATCGTGTCGGAAAAAGCTACAGGAATCGAACCCACAACCATAGTGCGACATGCCTTTATTACCTACAACTAGCCTACAGGAAGACCCTGTTTATTACAAAATAGTTTTACTAATCTAAATGGTATGTGTTAATATTTGGAACCTTATACAATTAGGATAAATAGAATTTTTTTGAGTTCTATTACCTTTTATAGTGAAAGATGGGTTTGTGGTAAAAATTTATTAAATAATGAAAGTCTACATGACAAGTATGTATATTCCCTTATGTTCTTAGTAAATCTCCTAAATAAATTCCTCAAATTTATAAAAGGTAACTTAAAACAAAAACTTTGTCGGTTAACTTTTCCAACTAGGGATTCAATGACCGTTTAACCAATCACAAGTTTGTGATTTTCTTTTGGTTAACTTTCTCCTAATCCAGTTTTCTACAACTCTCCATAAAACCTTGATGGTTTGTTTTTCTTCCATATCAATATTTTCATAGAATCCTAGTATGGGCTATCTCGGGTGACCTTTGTACTTATCTTTCTTTCTTTTAAAGTTATATTTTTATTAATCGTATATCCGATGTGGGTTTTCCACAAAGGTATTTTCTATTTTCAACCTTATACTTTCAAAGAAAAATTTCAAATTGCGAGGACGCAATTTATTAAAGGAGGAGAGAATGTAACACCCCAAGCTTCCACGATAAGCTTCTCTTTCAATAATTCAATAGCTTGCATTGTATGCAAGTTCGAGATTCTAACACATAGGGACCAATCAAAATAGCCATTATGAATATTAATAACCACCTTTTGAAATTATATATATTTTATATTTCAAAATGGACTTCATTTTTGTATTCTTAATATCGAAATTACACTAAGTTAAATTATTTGTAATTTTCTGAGAACTTCCAATTTTTTATAGTGAAAAATACATAAATTTTTTTATTCAAAAAAAATTATAGTGATAAATTATACTATTGAGTGGTTTTAAAGTATAATTAGAATATATTTTTACCATTTTATCCAATGGTTTTCATTATAATTAATTTAACTTTGAAATTGGACATAAACAATTGTCAATCTTTTGATATATATTGTTTCATAAAAACACGCTATTTGTTGTGATAACGGGAATTAATTATAAAATTAATTACTGAAACTTATATTTTTGGAATTTTGTAAAATAGACATCATTTTTGAATTCGGAATATCAATTCTATCTTAGGGTGAAATTTTGGCATTGTTCTGAAAAACTTCAATTTTTGATCAATAGTGAAACCACTAAGTGGTAGATAAAAAACTGATTTTTCATTTAAATGAAACATTACCACTTCTGTGATTTGATTTTCAAAAATCCAATATACATGGTTGTCATTAGGAAGTAAAATGTGGTTCAATGGGATTAAAATAATTTTTTGGTGAATAGTAACTTTTAAGTTTAATTAATCGCGATTAAAGGTAATTAGTGTAATTTAAGGTAAAGATAATGTTATAATAATATGAAATGACCATTACATTTGTCCTACCCCTATTAGATGAGTCATGTCCGACTATGAAAATCCATGGGTCAACTTGGGGACCCCATGGAGACACTTTGGTTGGAAAATGACATTAACATCTTTTTATTTAATAAAAATGTCACAAACATGAGTTATTTTACTAAAACAATTTTTAAATGGGGCTATACAAGTCATAGTTTTGATTATAAATATTCATTAGAATTATAAAAATATTTCCTACATCATGATATATTTTTTTTAATTTTTAGACATTAAATAAATTAAATTATTTATGACACCATGATGATGCAGCGATTACCTCATTAATTAACGATTTAAATAAAATGAAAAGATAATGTAAAATCCAAGGATTAGACTTGTCAAAAACCTATTGGATGAGTATATTTCGAACCCTTATCACCTTTTCCTCGAAATATATCATTTTGGGACTTATATAATCCAAAAATAATTTCATAATAAAGTAACATTTCAATCTTTCCTAGAGTGCCCCTCCTCTCTACTTATAAAAGGCATCCACCACTACCACCTTACTCACACTTTCAAAGCCTTTTGGCTCGGCCAAAATCTATCCAAATACTCTCCCAACTTCCCTCACTTAGTCCTATAAGCGTCACTTTGGGCAGAATTCTTCCCAAGGAAGCCTTTCGATCAAATCAAAAGAGTTACCCGATTTTAAGGTAATGTCTTCTCTTATGTTATTTTGTTTTATTTTGCTTCTCCAACCCCCAAAACTCTTTTTAGTCATTTATTTTATAACAACACAAGTATCCTCAATATACTAGGATGTTGTTATAAGAATTATTATAGCTACACTTACACACACTTACATCTAATGGTTAAAGAATATATTGTTTCTGTGGATGGCGAATTTCTGCCTCACGAAACGATGATTGTTCAAAACTCATATAACACCTTCAAAGGTGGCCATTAAGATGTCACTATATTTATATATGATATATAATATGTTTATATTTTACTTAATCTTCTTTATTTTTCATTTGTGGCATACCTTTATGGTTTCCATTATGGGTAAACACAATATCTTCACTTTAGGAAGTGCGGACTACCGCCCCCTCAAAGTGATTTGAATCATTAATGCCATATGTGGGATGTATAAAGGATGGAGTAAATGGTATTATACATTATATTATACTGTAATTATATTATAACTTTATATAATTATAACTTCATTCCACTAAATACGAAATAGAAATGAAAGTAGCGTTCATACGTACGTACGGCTTACCGTCTCCATGAACGGTGCATGTCATTTCTTACCTATAAATGTTATGTAATATTATAAATGAATGTATATACTGGATATATATGATGTATATGATATCTACATCATGAATAAAATTATGAATATAATAGATATTTTACCACATGAACAAAGTGTAATTATAAGAAGTTTATTTTTGACTCAAGTACCTAAGAACGACAAAACGACCGTTATTAACTTAAAAAATTACATAATGTTAATAACATGGTAATAAGTGATATAAAAGGAATAATGAACTTGAAAAGGGTTCTTAAACAGGTAGAGATTAACTCTTGCTTATTATTCAGGAGGTTAAAGAGTGGTCGAGTCAAGTCGGACACGAGGTAAGGGAACATCTTAACCCAATTTCTATTCTTTGGGTTAATCTCCTACTTTCAAATTATGTCATGATATTATTATTTCCTATATTGTATTTGTACTTTCTTTATGTGTACTTATATTGAATAAACATAATAGATTTATTTTATTTTAAAAAAATGATCTTTGTAAGGGACTTCGTCTCGATCCCCATTCATTGAGGCATATTTTGTTTTATACACAAATTTCTTTTATACGGTGTATAAACCCTTTTGACTTTTACGTTTATTCAAAAGGAATATTTTTATATGATGTGTTTTACTAAATGACAAATAGGAATGTTTTTCTTATCGTACGTATGTGGAGACAATGGCTTCTCCGCCACCGTGGCCATTATTTGGGTTTCGGCTTCCTCTACAAGCCATAACTTTTTTTTAAAAAAATACCAAGTTTTAATTTTATTTTATTTTGGTATTGAAAATGGTTTTGATAATGTTTTTATTATATCATTGTGTTGTTTTGATATCTTGTGATTGAAATGTGGAAATTTTATGTTCCCTTTATGCATGTTTTATGTGATACGATTATTTTATGGTTTATGATATGTTTAAACCTATTCATATGAGGAATGCATTGGACTTAATAAGTGGTGGGTGGAACCCGCTATAGCTCCTCGATGCATCGGTAGGTCTCATGAGACAAACTAGTGTCTTGGCACGAGGCCCTGACAAAATTTTATTTGTAGTCTTGGCACGAGGCCTTGGATACGTGGTTATGATAGTCTGGCATTATGCATTCCATCATTATGAAAGTGGTTATTGATATTTCATGTGATTATTCAACTAGTAGATAATCCATGTGAGTAAGTAAATGGCTCTATATCATTTTACTTTTTCCATATTATGCTAAAGTTCATGTTTAAAAGGATTTTGTTTTAGTTATACATCGCCTTAAATGTTAATTTTTATTTATGAAAGATTACGCTATATTTTTATCCTTACTGAGCATCTGAGCTCACCCCTTTCAATGTTTTAATATTTTCCAGGATGTGAAGAAGTATTTTATGAATGACCTGCAGGGATAGTCATAGGAGGATATGAGTGTGGATTATGGATACTTTGTTATTGTAGTTTTTCACTTTATGATGTAATGTAACATTTATGAATGTATCTAGTGTTTCCAAGGCTAATAAACTAGTCGGTCTTTCGAGACTTGATCTTTTGTGATCATGCAAATGTTACGAAGTAATGCACTGACTCTGGGTAACTGGGGTCGGGGCGTTACAAGATTCCCTTCCTTTACTGCATTCACCCTCTTTTGTATCTCCACATCATCCCTTTGTGCTTCCATAATCTTCTCATGGATGGATGGTTGCACAATCATTTGGGAAAGGTAGGATGTATCCCCTACCCTAATGATTTGCAAATTAATATTTTGCATATCTAGGAAGATAGGGTCTTTCTCAATCTGCATCATGGATAGAGTATAAGGTTATTTTCTACTTAGAGCATCAGCTACCTTATTCACCTTTCTAGGATAATAGTGAATAGAGCAATCATAATCCTAGATTAGATCTAACCATCGCCTTTGACGCATGTTGAGCTCCTTTTGTGTGAATATATACATTAGGATTTTGTAGTCGGTGTATATGTCACACTTCTCACCATAAAGGTAGTGCTGTCTGATTTTCAAGGTAAAAATCACGGCTGCCAGCTCTAGATCATGCATTGGGTAGTTCTGCTCATGGTTCTTCAACTACCGTGAGGTGTAGGATATCACATTTTCATTTTGAATGAGTACACAACCCAGGCCTTTCTGTGAAGCATCACTGTATATCACAAAACATTCTCCACTTTTCGGTAGTGTGAGTACAGGTGCAGTGATCAGCCTTCTTTTATCCCCTTGAAGCTTCCCTCACATTCTTCTATCCAGATATACTTTACCTCTTTCCTTGTTAACTTAGTTATTGGGCTTGACAATCATGAGAAGTTTCTCACAAAACGTCGGTAGTACCCAGCTAATCCAAGAAAACTACAGATTTATAATACACTAGATGGTCTGGGCCATTCCTCAATCACCATTGTATTTAAAGGATCCACAAAAATTCCCTCACTTGTGATCACATGTACCCAGAACGTGACCTGTTTCAACCAAAAGTCACACTTGATGTACTTGGTGTGCAACTTATCCTTTCTCAACGTCGCCAACACTAGTCTTAGATGTTCCTCATGCTCCTCCTTTATCATGGAGTAGATGAGAATATCATGAATAAAACCTACCAAAAATTTGTTGAGGTAATGTCTATAGAATCTATTCATCAAATCCATGAAGATTTGAGGGGCATTAGTAAGTCCAAAGGGCATCACCAAAAACTCATAGTGCCCATACCTTGTATGGAAGGAAGTCTTTTGAATATCTTATTTATTCACCTTTAACTGATGATATCCAGAACAAAGATCCACCTTTGAGAAGTATTGTACTCCTCTTAACTGGTCAAACAAGTCATCAATTCATGGGAGAGGATACTTGTTAATTAAGGTGATCTCTTTGAGTTACAAATAATCAGTACATAACCACATTGATCCATCCATCTTCTTCACAAAGAGCACTGGCGCACCCCAAGGTGATGCATTAGGGAGTATGGACCCCTTGTCCAGATGCTCTTGCAGGTGTTTATTTAACTCTTCCAGTTCGATATGATCCATCCTATATGGACACTTACAGATAGGAGTAGCTCTGGGTAAGAGTTCAATTGAGAACTCTACCTCACGATCTGGGGGAAATTCAGGGTAACTCATTGGGAAAAACATCATTGTATTCCCTCACGATGGGCATTTCCTCAAGGTTGTAACATTCCTTGTACTCAACCATTTGGGTGAGGTATTCTTCTTCATAGGGAATCAACACCCACACCATTGAAGGATTTTATGAAAGAGATTCATGATCTTCCTTGGATTTTTAGAGAATAATGGGATGGTTTGGAATATGAAAAGATATTTCCTTTTTCCGATAGTTGAAATGTGCTCTATATAACGAGAGACAATCCATTCCTATTATTGCATCAAATTCAACCAAGGTAAGTATTATGATATTTTATAGAAGAATCTTCCCACATACGCCAACAAGATAAGAGTCAAACACTTGGGATGAAATAATTGCACCACTTAGATTTTTGACAGATATATCTACTTCAAGGTTTTGGGGCTTCGATTACATAGTTCTAGGAAACTATAAAGATATAAAGGAATGCGTAGAACCAGAATCAAATAATACTTTTTCCATTATTGAGTGAATAGGAATTTTACCTTGTTTGACTTCATTATCATGATCCTCCTCCGCAGTTGTGATGACATAAGCCTTCCCTCATTCCTTTTCCTTTGGTGGTTGCAGACATTAATTACCCTTGAGAATTCGAGGTTTAGTGCACCGACTTGTATAGTGCCCTAGCTCCCTACAGTTGCACCATTGAACCATGAGTGGTTCTCCCCTTTCTTCCGCCACATTCTCCATCATGTTTGTGTCTTTTTGACACTCTTGATCATGGTTTCATTCTTTCCCACACATGAATTAGTTCTCCATCCCTTTGTGGCAGTTCCCATGGTGCAACATTCCACATTATTTGGCATGTGGGTCGTTGAGTTTTCATACCACCTTTATCATTAGATCCACTAGAATGAAACTCCATATTTCGTTTGTTATCAGCATAGCCACGGGACCATTCTCTAAACTCCATCTCCACTTTGAGGGCTCATCGAACGACTTATTCATAACTCCCAAAGTCTCGGATTGAAAGAACCTTTCGAAGGTTTGGTTTTAATCCACTAAATAATCTATCAATTTTTCTATCATTTTTTATTATAAAACATGAATCATACCTTTCAAGCCTCGTAAAATTCACCTTGTAGGTTGTGATGGATTCTCCTTCTTTATTCATGAGCTCTGTTAGTTCTATCTCCATCTTTGTACGAAGAGTTATTGGGAAATACTTGTACAGAAACATTATCTTAATGTATTCCCATTCCATCTCTTCAATTTCCTACCTTTTCTTGGTGTTATTAATCAAATACCACCATTGATAGGCTTCTCCATCAAGAAGATAAATGGATAGTGTCACCTTGTATGTATCAGAACAGTGAAGCACATAAAATATCTTCTCCATGGAGTTGACCCACTGTTCCGCAACTAGTGGATCAGAAGATCCACTAAATGTCGGTGGTCGTTGTCACATGAAACATTTGATAGCGAGTTGAACCCTCTTTTTTGAAGGAGGAAGTTCCCCATTATTATGGTTATTTTTCATAACCTGTGATAATTGGGTAAGCATCGCCTTGATGTTTTGAACTCCACCTCCCAAATCATTGGGGATGTCGTTCGGGCAATTGTTGCATTGGCCCTCACACGAGTTGTGGGCCTAATTTCTCCTACTTGTCACCATTTTATAAAATTGAATATGTTAGAACAAAAAATAAGTAAACAAGTCATGAATAACTTATTCATTTAAAAAATTTATACCAAAAACATAATATATGGGATCCCTATGTAAATATTCTTGTGTGCATATGTGTAATTAGTCTCATTCTATAGGTTTTCGTTAGGGTTCACTAATTCTAATTCCCAATTAAACTAAAAATTTCCTCTGAAACCAACTATAGAGACCCTTCCTTTTCTAACATTACTATTAAATCATTAAAAACTTACACAACATAATAATATTACACATAGAGGATCCAACAGTTTAGTGTCTTGGGAAAACTAGGACCATACCTTCTTATTGGCACTTGACCTCTCCTTAGTACATCTAGACACCTGAGGATATACATCAAAAGGGGTGAGCTAAAATCCCAGTAAAAGGATATATAAAACGAATATAGCATGGGGTGAGCATAATCATGACATAGGCAAAAGAACACGAACATGAGAGGAGAAAAAAATAAAAGACTTGAAATGTGGCAATGCATAAAAATGAAACATCATGTCTTAGTTGTTAACTACCACACATACATGTGAAACAATCTATAATCTTTTTCACACGTCATTTCACATTTCTTCATGAGATTCATCACTTTAACCAATGCATTGGATCACGTTATGATTCTAGGAGCACCCATCACACTCAAACATTCATATTGCGCTATATAATTCCGGGCGCACCCATCACATCATAATATTATCATTATCATGATTGCCAAATGGAACATATATCAAAAGTGAACATAAATAACCCATGGAAAGGAATGTGTTTCATCTCATAATAATACATTAATAATCTTTAGGGTCCCAAAATAATGAGGGAACAACATACATGATACAATAAACTTCAACCATGAATTAGAGGTGAAAGTTGAGTTCTGAAAAGAAGAGTTCTTTTGGAAAAAATTTAGATTGACGTAAACATCATTAGAAAACATTTATATCCCCTAAAAGGAAATAAAATGATGAAAAAATGATCTTTATAGAGTTACCATATCTAAAATGGAGTAAAAAAGTGGTAGAAACCGAAGGATGAAAGTTGGGTTCGAGAATTTCCCCTTACCTTGTATTTGAATGCTTTCTTCTCATTAATGTCCCGTATAATGAAATTATATTCATTAATTAGAAATAAAGAACCTTGTTTACATTATTATGGTTAATTTTGGTTTCATTAAGTTATTTTATGTGCCTTTGGATGAGTTATAGTGTTTAAAAACATTATACGAGATTGTTTGTTTTTATGGTTTTCTTGAGTGGTTAACTTGTATTATTAAATTGAAGTTCGGGTAGAACATGGGTAAACATCCAGAAATGATATTACATGTTATTAATTATATTACAGGATTTGTAATGATCATATAATTAATTATATTACATACATTTGGATGAATCATTAGATAAGAATTAACTGACGATTGTTTGGGTTAATTTGAGAAATTTTTCAATCATAATGATCTTGTTTTATTTTTTCACTTGTAATATGGTCATAAGTTAGTTACAGAACATTAAATAGGAGCTAATACATATGAAATAATTTTTTTCAACCATAAAAATGGTTTCATGACTCGATTTGAAGGTATAAATGGAAGAAGAAAGCATGTCGTTCTTGAAGTTGATAAATTAACACCTCACGATCAACATTCTCTTTAATAAAAAAAGGACGGGGGAAAGGGGGTTGGATGATATAATATCCTATTAGCATAATTAAATTACAGTACATGTATAATAATGTAGTTAAAATACCATTTAGATAAATATAGGCGGGGAGGGATCAAGTAATGAACTTGAACATGAAAGGAAATTAAAGGAGAAGAGGGAGAGAAATTACCTCTTAAATCTTCATCGTGAGATCCTCCATAAGGAAGCTTGTCTTGGTTTTTTGATGAGAAAAACAGCTGTTGGAAGTGGGATAGGGGAAAGGGATGATGTTTGGGCAGAGTTTAGATAAGGCTTGTAGCTTGAGAGGTGTGAGGAAATGAGAGTGTGAAGGGTGGTTTTTATAGTGTAGGGGAGAGGGGTTTCCTTAATATAAAATTCATTAGTTTATTAATTTACCCTAAGACAAGGAATAGTGAGTCATCAATGACCAGGAATAGTAAATAAGGGATGTGAATTCAGGATTTTGGTGCTTACATCACTTGTGATGTCAGGAATAGTGGGTTTTAATTATAATGTATTTATATGATAAATTAAGGTATTTTATTATTCACAAAAAATTCCAGTATTTTAGAAAAATCTCAAACATTTACCCTAACCATTTATCAACATGTAGAATCCAAAAATGTACTCCATTTTTCAAAAATAATTTTCTAAATATTATTAATTTTACATTTCATTTAAATCATGGTTTATTACTAAAAAATAGTTTTAAAACATTCATTTACTTATTCTAAAATATTGGAACGTCATACATTGACTTGAATACTATTTTTAAACAATCACAGGTAATGTTACTATTCATTAGTGTAAATCACTATTTATAAGGGTATGTTAGTATTCATTGGGGTAGGTTACTATTCATAGGTGTGGGTTACTATTCACCAAAAAATATTTTTCTTTTATTCGACTCCAAAAAACATCATGAAAACAACCCTATATGTCATATTTTTAAAATTCCAAACACAGAAGTTACAAACTTATGATTAAAGGTCACTTATCACTTAGTAGTTCATTATGTTTTGTATTCATGTTCTTTTATGACATAATTTTAAGAAGGGACTTTCCATTGAAAAACTTTGGGTCGTTACATTTTCCCTAGTGTTTCTCAATGGGGAGCCGCTGTCCTTTTTGTTAAGAAGAATGAAAGAACTATGAGGTTGTGCATTGACTATCGGAAGATCAATGCTATAACAATAATGAAAAAGTATACACTACCCCACATTGATGATTTATTCAACCAACTTCATGGAGTAAAATATTTTTCAATGATTGAACTTCGATCTGGATATCATCAGTTTTCTGTGAAGAGGGAATACATTTTGAAAACAACATTTCGATCCAGGTACAAACATTATGTGTTTACAGTAATGCCTTTTGGATTGACTAATGAAACATCTATTTTCATGGAACTAATGAACATAGTTTTCCAGGAGTATGTTGATGACGTTGTAGTGGTATTTATTGATGATATCCTAATATACTCAAAAATATATGAAGATCATGAAGATCACTTGCGTACCATTCTGAAAACCCTCAGAAGAAATGAATTATACGAGATATTTAGTAAGTGTGAATTATGGCTTCAAGAGGTTTCTTTTCTTGTCCATATTATCTATAAGGGTGGAGTATCTACTAATCCTTCAAAGACCAAGGTAATCCAAGAATATCCAACACTGAAGAGTATAACTAAGGTACACAGTTTTGTTGTTTTAACAGGTTTTTATCGGAGTTTCTTCCATAATTTTGCTTGATTAACTAACCCATTAACCAAGATCACACATAGAGGGGTTAAATTGGTTTAGATAAAAGAGTGTGATGAATTTTTTGATGAACTGAAGAGAATATTAGTCAATTCTCGTATCATGACTCAACCATCAGGGGATGATAGGTTTGTTATTTATTGTGAGGCTTCAAATAAATGACTTTGTTGTGTCCTTATATAGAATGATAAAGTTATTTCCTATGCATCACGACAACTAAAAATTCATGAGAAAAACTATCCTACTGACGATGTTGAGTTAGAAGTAGTAATATTTTCTCTGAAAATATGGAGACACTATCTCTATGGTGAAAAATGTGAGATTTATATTTATCACAAGAGTTTATAGTATATTTTCACAAAAAAGAACTCAACATGAGGAAAAGGCGATGGATTGAACTATTCAAGGATAAAGGTTACACAATACACTACCACCATGGGAAGGAAAATAAAGTGGCATATTCTTTGAGCAGAAAGGATCATGGAGTTTTGAACAAGATGAGAGTTGAAAGGTATCCTATTTTCATGAATCTAGTAAAAATGGATATGGGAATAATCATGGAAGGTGAAAAATCAATACCTTTTAAAATGGTTTCCAAACCATCTTTACTAGAAAGGATAAAAATTTATCATGCTGATGATGAGGAGTTTCAAAAGATGATTAAAGCTGTGAATGATGGGAGATTGAGTGAATTCATATATGAATATGAGATTTTGAAATTTGGGAAGAGATTTTGTGTTCCCGATATACCCTATCTAAAAAGGGAATTGTTTTATGATGCTCATAGATCCAATTTCTCTATACACCCTGGGAGCACCAAGATGTATAATGATTTGAAGGAACATTTTTGGTGGGACAACATGAAGATGGAGATTGCTGATTTTTTTTCAAGATGTATGGTTTGTCAATAATTGAAAGCTGGAAGGAAACATCCTGGAGGAGTCATGAAACCTCTTCCCATACCTGAGTAGAAATGGGATAATATTACGTTGGACTTTTTCATAGGGCTACGAAATACTCCTAGAAGGAATGATGCAATATGGGTAATTGTTGATCATCTTACCATGTCAGGACATTTTCTTGATATAAGAGATGATTTACCACTTGAACGTCTAGAAAGACTATATATTAATGAATTTTTTAGACTTAATGGAGTACCCTTACTATTTTTTTCAAATCGTGATCCCTATTTTACATCAAGATTCTGGAAAAGTCTTCAGAAATCTTTGGATACTGAACTTCGTTTGAGCACTGACTACCACCCTCAAATAGATGGACAATAAGAATAGACTTTTCAAACCAGAGAAGACATGTTGAGATCTTGATCACTTGAATTTCAAGGTATGTGGGATCAATATTTACCTCTGGTAGATTTTTACTATAACAATAGCTTCCATTAATGTATTCATATGGCACCATATGGAGTGTTATATGGAAAGTGATGTCACATACCAACTTGATGGGATGAAGTTGGTGAATGAAAACTCATTGGTCCAGAACATGGGGAGGAAACAATGGAAAAGGTGAAGGTTATACAAACCCACATGAAAGTATCCCAAAGTAGGCAAAAGATCTATGCCAATACTTGAAAGAAGGATTTAGAATTTCAAGTAGGAGACCATATTTTCCTGAAGGTATCTTCATAGAAGGGTGTAATACGTTTTGGTAAGAAGGCTAAATTGAGTCCCTGATACATCGGACCTTTTGAAATTATAGAACGAATTGGAGTTGTAGCTTATCGTTTGGAAATGCCTCGAAGTCTCTCAAAAGATCATGATGTATTCCATGTATCCCTGGTGAGAAAATACATGCCTGAACCAACACATGTACTCACCTTTTAATAAACCGAACTGGAACCTGATCTATCTTGTTGTGAAGAGCTTGTCAAAATTCATGATACAAGAGAGAAATTGTTGAGAAACCTGAAGACTCGTCTGGTAAAAGTTCTATTGAGAAACCATAAGATGGAAGAGGAAACATGGGAACCAAAGGAACATATGATGAAGAACCACCTAAATATTTTTGTGTGGTAGTATTATAGAAATTTCGAGGATGAAATTATTTGAATGAGGGAAGAATGTAACACCCAATATTTCACAGTACGTTTCTCATTGAATAATGCAATAGCTTGCATTATATGCAACTTTGAGATTTTAACACACCGCGACCAATAAAACTAGAAATTATGAATAGTGATACTCACTTTTGGAAATTTTATAATTTTCCCATTCAAAATGATCTTCATTTTTGGATTTAGAGTGTCGAAATTAGCTTAGGGTGAAATTTTGGTATTTTTCTGAAAACATTCAATTTTTGATGAATGGTGTAAAAATAATGCGTTATTGGTTAAAAAAACTTTTTATATAAATAATTAGTTATATTATTTTAATTCTTTTAGGTTAAAATAGATACATAATACATATATATGTTCAATGTAATTCATTGGAGTCATTTTATTATAAGATTAGATATATAAAATTTTATCGAACTATTTACTGTCTTTACCAACCCCCTAGGAGCATTTGAAATTTTGTATTAAACATAAATTTACCACTTTTTTAAGTTGAATTTAAAAAATCCAAGAGAAATAGTTAATATCAGTAAGTAAAATGTGGTTCAACAAAATAAAAAAAAATTTTGGTGAATAATAACGTTTTACTTTTATTTACCACGGTTAAAAGTAAATAGGGTAATTAAAGGTAAAAATTATATAATAATTACCCTAACACATGTGCTAATTCTATTGGATAACTGTAATTTGTCCAAAAAACCTAAGGAATAAAACATGACCCCCTTTTATATACATTGATTAGATTAGGATATTTATTATTATTTTATTTAAAGAAGAATTAAAAGAGTTAAAATGAAAATTTAATAACTAAAACAATTTTAATATAGGGTTATACATAAGTTAAATTATAATATAAATATTCATTAAGAAATATAAAAATATTTTATACATAATGGTATTTTATTTATAATTTTTTGATATTATATAATTAAATTTATATATGACACAATGAGGATGTAGTAATTACCTTATTAATTAAAGATTAACATAATTGATATTATAAATATCCAAAAAAAAAATAATTTGGGACTTTAAATGAATTAATCTAATTTTATAGGTTAATATGACATATTAGGGTTGATTAAAAGTTTTTTTTTGAAATAATAATTCTTTTATGAATTTAACCAAAACAAAATACCAAATATTGTCAAAATTGATGTACATGAGTATTTAAAACAAATAATATATTATTAATTGATATTATATTTCTAAAAATCTATGGTTCTTCCAAAAGGCATAAATAATATTATATATTTCATTAATGAACCACTTGAGTTTGTCTTGGATGTTTATAGTATGCTTATTAACCATATAATTTAAAAATATAGTGAGACATGGTAATTGTCAAACTATTTAACTAAGTGTCAAATCTAAAAGATAAGGTTAATATGATAACCTAAACCTGTCCGAAACCTATTGGTTGGGAGTTTTTCGACCCAACCCCACCTTTTCCTTTAAATAATTTATTTTGGAGCCTTTAGAAGACGAATATTATTTTATTATAAAATAATATTTCCAGCTTTTCCTAATGTGAACCTCACCTCTATTATAAAAGGGACCTCCACCTATCTCAAATTTACACCTTCCAAGACATTTGTCTCAGCCAAAACCTACCCAAATATCCCGTCAACTGTCCTAATTTAATCCTAGAGGACTTCCATTAGTCCAAAATACATCCTAAATAGCACTTTTGATCAAATCAAAAGGAATAACCCAAAGAAGAACTAAATATTTCATCACCTCTTTAAAGTTATTTTCTTCTTCCACTTCCTCTTTCTTTGTTGTTTCCATTATAAAATAATAAGTCCAATATCTTCTATATACTGTGATGTTATTAAAAAAAATTTACAACCATATTCATTATTCTATCAATCCTATAAATGATAAAGTCACCACACATGCGTACGTAAGGATTACTGTTTCCACGTCATGGTGTAGTTTGTTATTCAAACACTTAATCATTTGTATGGGTATAATAATTAATATAAATTGTGTAAATAATAAATATTAAATGATAATGATTCTGTATATATGATATACCAACCAATTATATATAAGTTTAATATCAAAATAATGATATTGTTGCTCCTGCGTACGTCCGGATTACCTTCTCCACGAACATGATGAGATTCATTCCTCGTCTTAATCATTCAAGAATAATTGTCATTTTATGGTTAAAAAAACGTTTATGAACATAATATCATTCTTTATATTAATCATATACATCCTATCCATAACAAAAATGGGATACATAACGAACCATATTAAGGAAAACGAATCAGTTAACACCCGAAAACAATGATAGTATTAAAATATCATTAACAAAGTAATATTAGAAGATCATATATGATATCATATTAATGTATATGGTTCTGGTATAATTTAATAAAAAATATTTCACAATTATACAAGAGGTTAACCTTCCCTAAACATTGGAAAAGTACAAGGAAAGGGTTAATTTCACAATCTCTTTATTATCCGAGGTTGTTTTATACGTGAGTATCTACTATGATCTCTTTATCATCCACATTCATGTTTATTAGTAATGTATTTCGAAACATTTTTACTAATTAATAGACATCGGGTTAAATTCATTTATACCCTTATTTGACCAAAAATATTTTTTTAATGATTTTTTCCATCGTTTTCCAAACAAGGTACTTTATGGCCTTTTTGACAAAATTATGGTAAGAATATTTTTTAACTTATACGGCGGGTGCAGCTATTTTCCACCGTTATAACATCATCAAAGTTTTCCATACAAGCTTATAGAAATATCTTCAAAATAAATGTTTTCTTTTATAATTATACCACTTTTAGATGATTTCAAAATAAATAGAGGTATTTCATTAAAAAAGTTCTGATTTCATCTATATCCATATCCTTACATAGATTTTTAGGTTATTTGAAGTTCATTTATTATGATATGAATATTACACATTGTATTGACGGTTTTTCGATATGTTTGAATGTGGAAATGTTATTTTAACAAATTCATGGTTTATGGATAAAGTATTGACATTTTTTATGCTAGTTTTAATATGAATGTTTATGTTATGTTTAAACCTTTTTATATGAGGAATGCATTGGACTTAGTAAGTGTCGAGTGGTTCCCGCTATAGCTCCTCAATGAAACAGTATGTCTCATGAGAAAAACTAGTGTATTGGTAGAAGGTCCTGACAAAATATTATTTGTAGTATTGTCACAAGGCCTTGACTCTTTGGTTATGAAGTTTGGAATTATGCATTCCAACATTATGAAAGTGGATGTTGATATTGCATGTGATTATTCGACTAGTAGAATATCCATGTGAATAAGTAAATGGAATTATTTGATTTTAACTTCTCCAAATTATGCTGAAGTTCACATTTAAAATTCTTTTGTTTTATTCTTACATTTTTTTAAATGTTTATACATATTTAGGAAAATATCTACTATATTGTTATCCTTACTGAGAATTTGAGCTCACCCCTTTTTATGTTTTATTTTTCTTAGGACGCGAGAAAAAAATATTATGACTAACCTTTAGGGATAGTCCATGAGATATGAGTGTGACCTATGGAGACTATGTTGTTGTTTTTTTCATTTTATAATTTAATGTAAAACTTATGAATGTATCTAGTATTTCCAAGGCTACTAAACTGATCGGTATTTTGGGATTTTATCCCTTGTGATCATGTCAATGTTATGTAATAATGCACCGATTCTGGGTAACTGGGGTCGGGGTGTTACATAACTCGTGAATAAATAGTGGACCATAACTATTGAGACTAAGAATGCTTCATATCTCTATGATGTTCTACTAATATTTCCAAGATAAAACAAATTCTATCTTATCAAGATCAACAAAAATATTTAGAAATTACATGTCCAGGAAAGAGTATCTCTTGTATCCAAAAATCAAACATTTATAATTTGGAATACAAACCATGGTTTCTCAAGGTTTTTACCACTATGTCCATGTGTTGTTCATGTTCAACCCTGGTTGTTGATAAACCAAATATTTCATCCACAAACACTAAAACAAAATAATCTAGCTATCTTTGAAATATCCTATTAAACAACGCCACAAACACTTCTGGTGAATTCGTAAGACCAGAAGTCATTACCACATATTCATAATATACAAATCTACTTCTAAATGTTGTTTTCATAATATCCTTCTTCCTAACTCATAATTGGTGATATCCTAAACACAATTCATTATTGGAGACCCCCTCAGCTCACCTCAGTTGATCAAAAAATTAATCAATGTATGGATTTGGATATCTTTTGATTATCATAAATTGGTTATTTTTATGATAATTTACACAAATCTAAAGAGTTCCATGTGGCTTTTTTACGAACTAGACCAATACTGCCATCAGAGATATGCTCATTCAAATGAAACTGTTGCCTTCTAGCTCCTCCACATACACTTTTATATCCCTTAGTTTATATGTTCCATCCTATAATATGGAAGGAACATCATATTGGTCCTAGAAGGGGACCAATGGTAAACTCCACTTCCCTTATAGGTGGTAACATTGAGATGTTTTGGGTAAAAATGTCTCGTAAATGATCCATAATTTTTGTAAAACTATAATCCTTGATGTCTTGCATCGATTACAAATTCAACACCACCAACTGGTAATTGATCATTCCCACTACATGTTTCATTAATCTCATTTCAACTGTCTTTACCAAACTGTCTCCTTTAAAGAGATACTGGACAATATAATCTGACATGAAACTAACTATCCTTATATAACAATCTATTTGAGCCTTGAATGTTTCCAACCAATCCATACTCTGGATTGTATCATAAACATCCATCTCTAACACTATGATATCCCATTTCCAATCATCTCTATCAGCAGTTACAGAACATGCTCTACACACAAAGGATCCCCATTCTCTTGGACCAAGATGAGTATCATGTTTTATCATAGATGTTTTCATATCAGTTTTCAAACATATAAAATCCAAAACTTGAGAAACAATGAAGGAATTAGATGCAACCATAATAAAAAAACTCTTTCATAAAAGTATAATTCAAAATAATCATACCTATCACTATATATTTCCAAGAATGATAATCCATAATCATCTGCTCAGCTCCATATAATTGCTTCATCGCTGCACTTTTCTCCGATTTTCCTTGCGGAGATTTCCTTTACTATGGAACCATGGTATTCCTAGAATTACCATAATTATCTCTATTCCACTGAGGATAGTGATTCTATTTTCCTCACCCTATCGAAGCATAAGATGATTTTGACACATGAGATGTTTCCCAAACACCGAACATTAGAGCATTGTGATAATAGAACTGAAAATTCCCCATATGGTTTCATTTATTTAGTCCTATAGGTTGTGTTGTACAGTTCCACTTCATGTGGTTGAAAAATACCATTAAAAATATCCCACATGGCTCTTTGGTTGTGGATTAAGATTCACAAATCCAACCGTTTGATTCTGATTCCTACTCTCACCATGGAATTAGGTCTCCCTTTTCCTCTTTCCCCTAGCATTATAGTTACAACCATTTCCCATAGGTATCCTCATACTTCATCCTCCCATATCTCTTGAGATTTCCCATTCATCCAATGTTTCTCTATTCACCATCTCTGTATTGTCTACAATACACATACCTAATACCTTCAATAGAATCTCCTACCCTAGCCTAAATTCAAATATTTGTTCTTGAAAGGCAACACTAGCCACAACCTTTAGTGAAAAGTAGAATAAATTTATAAATTTATCCAGATACTTAATGACATATATATTTACCTACTTCAGGCTGAAGTAGTCATTGGTTCTCTGAATATTGAACGTATGAGGATAAAATTTTTAATTGAAAAATTCCTCAAAATACTCTCTACCAGGGCCTTTATCCACTTTAGCATATACATAAATATCCCACCACTGGTGTGAAATATCCTCTAGAATATACGTTGGTATCTTTACTTTAAGATCCACTGGTTTTTTGACGAAATCGGATACACAATTTACCCTATTCAGCCACACCAATTCTCTTTCAAGTTCAGGATTACCCTGAAAGATGGTAGGATTTTTTTCTAGTACTAGATGGAATGATACAAAGGTGTGTCCACAACCTAATATTATTGGATGATACTGTAAACTAGTTGTTGGTTTACCTATTGCTCAGGTGCAACAACATTCACTGCAGTGTCTTCTGGTTGTTTTCTATGACACATACCGGGTGTCATTTTATAAACAATTAATAAACACTATAACTCTCACTCTCTAGGAACTAAAGTCTTATCATTTCAAATTACATCATATCATCTATCAAAATAAGGTTTTCCAAAATAATTCATTTTTCATGTTCATCAATCTTTGAAAAAATTATAATCACATTTGCAAATCAATCCATTTTTAAAATAGACTAACTATTCTCTTTTCAAAGTCATTCATTTGAAAAAAAAGAAACATTTTTCAAATATCATCACAGTGCATCAAATAATATATCAATAATAAAAATGAAATATGAAATCCTAGATGGAGGTAATTCATCTAATTCACTTCATGATCATCTAATTAGCTAAACCCATGACAAAGAAATTTCAATAAACTATATGCGTCTGAAAAGAACATATCTACCCAACTCCTTGGTAACATGATGTTCAACCTAAGAAGGTTAGTTATATCTTTTTATACACTAAATCTCATCTACCAATGATCTTATACTTTTTTCGATCACATCCCAAGGGATAGACCAGAATGAATTCAACTCCAAGACTAGGAAAACAGAGGACTAGTTGATCCACAAGGAAATGAACAAGCTGATACAACTTATGTTAAACATGCTTTTGAACCAAATGAAACTGATACCATTTGTAACATCCCACACCTTCTCATTGGATTTAGAAGGCAACGAGGCATTACTAGGCCCTATGATACATATCCAAGATGCGAAGGGCTTGAAATAAATGGAAAAGGGTTTCAATACATGTGGGGGATTATTTAACCTTAAAAATAAAACGACTCAACCAATAAAACCAAACCTAACAAACCACTATATGATTCATGAGAATAAGAATGATAACTCAACCAAATTAATTTATGTCAAAACACAACCTAGTTTACTATAATGAATACCAATGTAACATAAATGTAAAAAATGGATGAAGACTAATGAAAGTCCAAGACATCCAAAAGACACCATGCTCGACAATCTCCATGCTCTAACATCACCAAAAAACCCATGTATCATGAAGTTGTGATAAAGATGTGTGATATTTTACCTTTTCCCATGTTCCATTGGATGACCTCTAAAAAGCACAAAAGTGACAAAGAAGGGGTGAATAGTAAAGCATTGTAGGTTTTACACAATGAATTCCCTACTCATACCACTAGGATAGGAGAGTTAGAAAAATTTATATAAAATAGTTTTAATGAAAAAATTTCCAAAACATTTTATAACTAATTATAATCAGCTTTAAAAATTGTTGATAAACAATTATATAAAAGTACCATGCCACCCAATTATCCTAGAAAAATTAATTTTTGATTAAAACAACCAACCAATGCTTTGAATGAATTTCTCAATAGCCATTTTGGCATCACTATCCCATTACACTTATCAACACATCAAAACATGCATGTAAACTAGACCTCTCTATACTCATGAGTGGCGAGTCATCATTTCATTAATACATCACCTATGAACCATTTTATGAGAGGGAGACCTAACCCTTATCTTTCTCACTAAATATTGGGGAGACTCCTTACCCTTATCCATCCCAAATGAACCCGAATACATATAACCATTATTCCAAAAACCAATGCTAAAAACAAAAATTTTATCTTTTTGAATAAAACCATTATTTTTTTTGAAAATATTTAAAAAAACTAATTGAAATTAATCACCCCAATTGATTTCAATAAAAGAATTCATTTTATAGATTTTTTATTTAATCCCTTTTCCAAAATTCTAGAAAGATATTAAATTTAAAATCAACATTTTAAAACCAACCAAAGAGCCATTGTACAAATACCCAATTCCCTTATTCCCATAAACCATCACTCAAGAGGGATTTAAAGATTGTAGTCACATATGATTCCCAATAAATTTCAAAAAAAATAACCAATTTGAAATCAGGGCAATCAGTTCAAGAAGGATGTGTCCAGAGTGAAGCCATCTACCTTGAGTGTTTTGTAGGAAACGATAAAGAGACAAATAATGCCAATGAAACCGGGTTGTGTATCCCTAAACCCACCATAAATATATTCCCCTGAAAAATTCAACACCAAATTTAAACATATTTTGAATCTAAAACCTTAGATTTTCCCACAATAGGCATTGATCTAAGAAGCCGAGAAGAGGGGTGATGTAGATCAAAGAAATCATCATGAACAATAATGAACAATCACATAATGTGAATAATCGATGTCTAATCACCATGATAAACCTTCAGATCACCACTAGATCAATAGGAGAACCCTCATTGACTTTTTGTGTAGCAAAATACTTAGTTAGGTCCACTTAGTAGGAAACAATAGTAGGATAAATGAAAAAATGTGTTGTATCCACATTTTAATCTAAAAACCCGGTTCATCTTTTAAAGTATGAATCCTACTTTTTCAGTTTTTACATTATAAAAAGAAGAAAAAATAGGCTGAGTGTTGTCTACATGATTTTTACACAATGGGATTGGGGGATAAACACTATGGAATCCCAGTACATGAAGTGTATGGATGTTTGTAAGCCGTTTTATGACTTGTATGATATGTTGACAGAAGAAGATAAAAACAACCATATACCCAGAGTGTATTCTCATGTACACACCATGTACATATATATGTTTTTTCTAAAAAGTGATATATCATCATATTCATCATTTTGACATAACCCTCACACAATTTTTCTAGAACAATAGTGCTAGACGGAGATTTGGATCCCTATTATTCAACTGACTCCAATTAGAATGTCATCGGATGTGTTAGAAACCCATTAGTGAGTTCTCGATTCCTTTGGTTTAATTCATTGTGATTTATTCTCTCGACATAGTTAGTAAGGTTTGATTTTTTATTCAATTTTTTTGATATACTCTTTTCTAGGTGGAATTAGAGGATAACATTGGATTAGGAGAGTCATATGAGTATGGGGTAGGTGGTCTTGTGCCTTTCACTAATTGTAAAGTTGTATATATTTGTTGGATTGTAGCGTGCCCATTATTGGGGTGTCGCCTTGAATTGAATTTTACAATTATCATTTTCAATTGTTGTTTAGGTAATTAATTATGTGTTTTGAAGCCTGTTTAGGATTTTTACCTTGATTAAGGGCCACCCCATGGGTGTGTTTCCCTTGTATGACCGTTTATGGACGTTTGGCCTTAGATTCCTATGAGGTATTCCATTTTTCCCTTTTGGGTTGATTAAAATGAATTTGGTTAGATGAATGATTTTCCCATTTTGAAAATTAAGGGATAATGATTGTGATAGTTTAGATTACATAATAGGCTTGTTATATGAATTTCCAACATGATTTATTTACTTCTAAAGATGTTTAATAGTTTAATTTACATGATATTCTTGTTATATGATATGTTCCCACATGAGTTTTTTAATTTATAACAATGTTATAGTTTATATTACATGTGTTACTTGATATATGATAACTTCCCACATGATTTTACAAATGCTAGTGCCATGTAATAGTTTAATTTATATCTGTTTCTTGTTATACGAATTGTTCCCGTGGGAGTAATTGAAAGGAAAAGCCTTATGAGGCTGGCCTTTACTTGGGATTGTATTGGATTGTTTTTTTTTTGACATTTTCATGCCTAATGAATTGTCTAATTGAATATTATAGTATACAAGGGTTAATATCAATGGGTGAATCGTGGATTCAGATTATAATGCCATGAATGGGTTCATATGACTATTGTACCCTATACCCTGAGTGATCCATGGATCTATTGAGGGATTCCATGGATGGAATAAAAGGGGGTTTATATGTTTATGCTATGAGTGAACCGTGAATGTAGTTGATGGGTTCATAGGAGATTTATTTAAATCCTGAACGATTCATGGAATGAGGGATATTACAGATGAGTTCTATTATAAATTATTATATGACTTGTTAGATACTTGGGTCTTATTTAGAGGATATAAGGATAGTCTATTTTACATATAATTCCACCACACCTAAAGCGTTGCTGGGTTCAAGAGAGGATCACATGGATGGTCTCATATTTTGTAGGTGGTTTTAAACTAGAATTAATACGTGAATTCAAGTTTGGGAATGTCAAGGATAGAATTAGATTTAATTTTAGTTATTAAATGGCATGACTTATGATGAATCTACAGAGAAAAAACACAATCGTGGATTTGGTCTTGATTTTATTTATTTAGATAGGCATATGAGGTATTTGATGTGATTACTATTACACTAGGGTTTCCAAACATAGGATGGATCCTGAGACATAAATAATTCAACGTAATTTAACTATTCAATAACATGAAATTATTGTATATAGAAATTAGTTATTTTTGGACTGTTTTATTTTGAGTGGATCCTAGATTACTGCTCTAACTATTATACACTGCCTGCTATACATATTCACTAATTTATTGGCACAGAACACAAGAGGTTTCCTAATGGTATTTAGTCTCACACCTTGTTTGGGTCATGCTTTTTTCCCAAATAGTTTATATTTTTAGAGGTGTTGATAAGGGAAAGATCCCTTCTACATGTACTTGATATGTAGTTTTGGAGAAATAGTGCATGGGACCATGATGAGGCTTGTGATTCTTTTAAATTTCCCTTGTCATTTTTGTACTAATGGTATTTATAACTTGTATTACTATAGTGCAATATGTTTTGGCTGTTTCATAGAACATGTAATATGCATCATCGTCTTTAGTGTGATATGACATCCGGTTATTTATTTTATCTATTTTCTATTGAATACTTCTACTTCATGGTATTAATGCTTATTCTATTAGTTTTCTATTTCCTTCTATTATGTTACACTCTGCCAATGACGGTACAGTTTCTCCACTATCACACCTATGTCCTCACTGCTATTTTTTTGGAATCTAGAGTTTGGGGAAATGCGCATGAGGCCACGTGGCCTACTGTTTAGAAATATCCTTTGAGTGGAATCTAGATCTAGGACGCCACAAAGTGGTATCAGAGTAAGATTTTCTGGGTTTTAATACTATTTGGTGACATTAGAAAGGGATAATAATGAAATTGATTATGGTAATAAACTGTGTCCAGGGGTAGCAACCTCGCATATAGGGAAAAGCCAAACTACCTTGATTGAATTGTGATTTTTGTATTTTGAGTTTTTATAGTTGATTTGATTTCACCATTGGGTAATGAAATGGTATTTTAATTTCATATTTTATATCATTGTGGTTGTTTTTGGTTGCACTTTGATGGGAGGAGTTTATTCCATCACACACATTATATAGACACTTTTTAGAAATCACATACCATGCATTCTTACCATGCCATTTAAGATAATTACTGATTTCATACTATTGTGATAAATGTCATTCTAGATATTCATGCTATTTTGATAGGTACCATGATAGATATGCCTACTATTTTGATATGTATACTGGTACGTGTTATAATTTGAAATTGATGGACACCCAGATTTGGTCTCGAATGTGTTGTGTCCTCTTGGATCAGAATTTTGTGGATCATGTTTCAGCCTTAACATGAATTTTATTATGATGTGATATATGTTGAAACAAAAAAATGAATCACATGGAGTATGTGCCACTACAGATTATAATTTGTAATATTGTGGGTTTACTTTTCAAGAATGGGGGTTTTGGGAAATTTCCAAGGTATTTTATGTTGCGAAACCCGAACAACACGATGTGTGGTACTATGAACACATTTCATATATTCTTTTGTTTAGGAATAAATTATTTCCTTATGTACACACCATGTAATTTTCTTACACGCCATGTGTGAAGTGACTGTTTGTCTGGCTGTGTCATGAAGAACGTGGAATTTTGGTTTTTGGGTAATGCATGTCGTGTACTTTATATACACACAATGTAGTTTTAAACAAGAAGAACCCTTGTGGCTATGGCCATGTAAAAGTACATGGTCAGGAGGGGAGACTTGAGTGCACACCATCTACCCTACTTACATGCCATGTACATGGGGATGTTACAAGACCAGGTCGGAATAAGTATACACCATTGTGAGAACATGAGGGGACACACCGTGTATGATTTCTACATGCCGTGTACTACTCTTCTGGTCATTAGTGAGGGGTTTCTACTCCAGTTTTGTTCTTATTCTCTTGAAATGAAAACCTTTATAGTGAAATTGATTTGTGGTGTGTGATTGACCTTGTAGAGTCATGGCAATTTTACCCCAGGAGAGTGGTGATGATCATACCCCAGAGGTGGTCAGCCGTGGGCTACCCATGGATCCTCTAATTGTTCTAGTTGTAGAACCAGCTATTATACTGGATGAAGGTGCTAATGCACTGTTTTGTGTAGGATTTATGAGGTTCATGCAAACCTTTTAGATATCACCACACCCAGACACGTCTATGGAGTAGTTTATGTTGGTGTTCCAGTAGACACATCCGCCCATGTTTTCTAGGGACGTCAGACCACATGCTAAAGATTCAGGGATGGATTCTATGGTTTCAATATTCAAGCACATAGAGATTCATCCAGATAAGAGGGTAAATATCACGACATATATGCTATGTGATTCCATCAAGTGATAATGGGATCTTATCACTCAGTCGTAGAACCACTGGGAATGGCCTGTTGAGATTTTCATATAGTTTTTTATGAACAATATTTTCCTGAGATGCTGAGGGTCGATCAAGCATGGGAGTTAATTCATATATAGTGGGGAATAGATTTAGTTATGGACTATTCTACCCATTTTACTTCCCTCCATTTAATCGTTCCTATTCTGATGGGTGACAAAGTAGCAAAGTCTAGGCGATTCAAGGATTGTCTCAGATACGACATCCGATCACAGGTAAATGATTTCAAGTTGACTACTATATCTACTATAGTAAATCAAGTAATGATTACCCAAAACAATTTTAAAAAATCTGTAGGTGCAAGCCAGGGTGGTTTGGAACCTTGATCTAGTACTTTCTAAACCTTTAGTAAGAACCGTCATTGGGAGATTTCACGTGGTGATAGTTGCAATAAAGAATTATATTTAGGTATCCAATTGAGGTGCTATTAGTGTGGTAGGTCGGGGAATATTAGGACGCAATGTCTTCAGGACCCAATCAAGTTCTAATCTGGCAGAAAGATGGGCCATATATAGCCTTTCTGCATGACATTTGCACTAGTGGCATGTGAGAGAGTGTCTATACCGAATCCAAATTAAAGAGCATGGTCAGAAACTTCTCACAAGTTAAAGAATTTGAATGCATCGAGCCTTTCAAGTTAAGATATTGGTTATTTACATGGTAGCCACAACCCAAGATTATAGAGGCACGAGGGTGGATCAGTTCAGGGTAGCCAGGTAGTGTTAGATGGCCATGCTATAAGCTAGACTTATGTAGTTAAATAGACCCCGTATGATAAGTATCTCAGACCCTCTACTATCAGAGATACTATTCTAGTGACCTCATTTTTAGCTTCTGCACTTTATGATACAAGGGATTCACATAGTTTCATATTTTTTTCCGTTGTGGAGATCTTTGGGATCTATGATTTTTAAATATGATGATATTATTATGGTATACACTCTATTAGGGATTAGAACAACAGGAGTTCACTAGGGAAAGGAGTTCCCCCCTTGAGGTTTGTGGGTGTTACTTTTTAAGGGAACTCTATTTATTATAGATGGTGGGATTTGATGTCATCCTTGGAGTGGACTGGTTGGTATCATTTCATCAATTTTTTTATTTATATTTCCACGGGGTGAGGTTTATGTCACCAAAGGGAAAATAATTTATACACAAGGGTTAATGGAATGTCCAAATGGGTCAAGTTGGACCCAAGCAGCTTGGGTTGGGAAAAATGATAGCCCAGATTGCGAATTTATATATTGATTACCAGGAAACATGTCAGATGGATTTCCCACGAGTGGTTGATCATTTCAATTATGTCTTCCTAAATGACTTTTCTAGTTTACCATTACTGAGAGGGGTAGATTTCTCTATTGAGCTAGTCCCATGAGATGCACTAGTTTCTATTCCTCTTTATAGTATGGATACAACATATTTATAAGCTCTCAAACAGCAACTCGAGTATTTAGAGGCAAAGGGTTTCATCTGAACTGGCACTTCTCCATGGGGTTCGCTGGTCCTTTTTGAAAAAAAGGTCGATGGAACCCTCATGCTATGCATGGATTACCAGAATTTGATCCTATTTCTAGTTAGGAACTGGTATCCTATACCAAGGATAGATGATCTATTCAACCAACTCCTTGGGGATTGGGTATTATCTTAGTTCGATATGAGATCTGGTTATCATCAGTATCATGTTAGATCATCAGACATAACTCGTATAACATTTTGGAGAAGGTGTGTTCGGTATAATTATTTTTTATGTTTTCTGGTCTCACAAATGTGCTAAAAGTATTAGTGGAACTAATGAACAGAATGTTCCATCCTTATTTTGATGAATTTTTTGTGCATTTCCAGTATAATATCTTGGTTTATTCTTATAATCAACATGTCCATGCCACACATCATGATATCTTTTCAATTAATCTAATAGAGGATTAGTTATATGATAATATCATTAAGTGAAACTTCTGGATATAACTAATTCAATTATTGGGTCACATAATCTCAGAGACTGGAGTACCAGTGGATCCAGAGAAGGTGAGAGTAGTAGTTTCCTAGGATCACTGAAAAACGTCTTTTAGGTGTAGAGTTTTCTAGGACTGGCTGGTTACTACAGGTGTTTACTATAGGATTTCACCTATTTAGTAGTGTTATTTATGGGATTGACAAAAAAGGGTGATAAGTATGTGTGTATAGATTACAGTGAGACAAACTTTAATGAGATAAAAGGGAGATTGACATCTATTCCCATATTGATTTTTCAATAGTCAGGAAGGATTTTCAACGTGTACTGTAGGGAATCATGTATCAGGCTGGGAGTAGTTCCTTTGAAAAGAGATCGAGTTGTTGTGTATGGGTCTCGATAATTGATGCCACATGAGATTAATTACATGATGCACAATCTTGAGTTGGTTTCGTTTGTTCATTTTTATGATGTTGGAGACATTAATTACTCCAAAATCATTTTTTGGTGTACACAGACCACAAAAGACTCAAGTACAATTTTACGTAGCATGATCTAAATAAGAGGCATTTTACGTGGGTGGAATACCTTCAGTATTTTAACTTTGATCATGGCTAGAAGCACAGTAAAGGAAATGCAGTGGGTGATTCACTAAGAAGGAAGACTCATATACAAGCTGTGTAGCAAGCCAGTAAAGAGTGGAAGCTTATGGATGTGTTATCTGAGATACATTTAGAAGTGCATAACAGTTTTGGAAACACCTTTCTTTCATATTTAGGTATTAACTCAATAATACTTGATAGAGTATGGATGAATAAGCTATTGGATTTTAAAGGCCTATGTCTCTGGGAGAGTGAAGAGGGTGAGGAACCTCTTACTAGATAGACGATAGGTGAGGTGTGGTTCCGAATTTATATGGTCTCTTATGGGTTTTTGAAGACATGTGTGAGAAGATGATGGATGTTTTTCATGCTTCTGTATTGGCAGTGTATCCTGGTGTCCCCAAGATGTATTGGTATTTACAGAGTTATTATTGGAGGCTAGCTATGAAAAGAAATGTAGCTAGTTTTTTATGAGGTGGTACACCAGTCTATCGGTGACGGTGGAACACCGGTTACCAGCTGAACTTCTACAACAACTACCCATTCCTGAGTGGAAATGGAATGATGTGACGATGGATTTTTTGAATGGATTAATGAGGTCACATCAAGTTAATGATTTTATATGGGTTGTTATTGATAGACTCACGAAGGATTCACATTTCATGTTGATAAATGAAACATTAAGGGTTGTTGAGCATGGGAAGTTTTACATCCACAATATTGTGCGACTGTATAGGGTCCTGCATTCAACCATTTTAGATAGATATGCTCAAGTTACTTCTCATTTATGGAAAGGGATACAGTGGGTGCTGGGTACACATGTACTTCTATGAACAAATTCCCACCCCTCATACATATTTCCAGTTATATAAGAAATTTCAGGTGCTATAGGACATGATTCGGGTATGCATCTTGGATTTTAGGGGTTCTTGGAAAAAAGAAATACTATTGGATGAGCTCACCTATAACATTGGATTTTTGGATACTATTCATATGGAACCATTTGAGGCTTGGTATAGAAGGCCATGTCGATCACCCCTATGTGGCGTGGAGGCCGGAGAGATAGTTATACCGAGACTTCATATTGTCCAGGATACCCTAGAGAAGGTACAATGGATTCAAAAGAGGATGGATGCAGTGTAGTCACATTAGAAATCGTACACCAATCATTGCAAACAACATATGGATTTTGAGATCCGAAATATTGTTTTCCTAAATATTTCACCAAGTTTGGGTCACAAGAGGATCATGAGATAATGTAATATTTCACCTATATATTTTTAGCCATTTGAGATTTTGGAGAGAGTAAGGTTGTTTTCCTATTAGTTGTAGTTTCCTTAGAGGTATCGGGCTATGCATGAAATCTTCCACATTTCACAGTAGCAAAATTACTTTTTATAACCATATCATTTTCTTCATACCATGTAGGTTGACTTAGAGGTATAGACGTTCTTTGAGTGGAATACCATACGAATTGTGAATTGTATCATAGAGGTTCTCTATTTTTATTATGTTTATCTAGTATGGGTTATGGCCGCATGGTGGAGTGTAGGACAAGACCTTGGAGTGAGAGGCCGATGTAAGATCCTAGTGGTCATAGTTGTTCTCGTACATTTTTTCACCATCCTTGGAAAAGAAATTCGGCGATGAATTTCAATAAGGTTGGAGTTTGTGAGAACCCAGTTCTTCCATTATGGAACAAATATTTCGTTTTGTACATAAGAAAATGGTGGAAAAAAGTGGCCAAGTGTTGGCGATAAGATTTTTACACAATTTTACTAGGGTCTATACACTATGTAATCCCAATACACACTGTGTATGGATATGGGTAAGCCTTCTTATTACATTTAAGGAATTTTAGTGGAAGAAGGGAGAAAATACCATGTGCATGGCATGTATTCTCAAGTACACACCTTTTACTTTTCTTTTTTGGATAAAACGAGAAGTATCATAATCATCATCATTTAGAAAGAACCTTTACCAGGGTTTTCTTGAACAACTATTCTGAATGGAGATTTGCCCACATATTGGTCATTTGAACACCGATTAGAATTCTTTAAGATGCGTTAGAACCACATCAGTGAGTTATCAATTCATCTTAAGCCGTTATTCATGATTTCTTCTCTCAAACAATTTATCAAGGGTTGAGTGTTGATGTTAATTTTGTACGGTTACCCCATTCTAGGTTAAATTAGTTGCCAATGCTGGGAGAGGAGAGTCCTATAAGTATGAGGTTGGTGGTCTTGTTCCATTCACTAATTTTCAAGTTGATTATATATTCTGGAGTGCTAGACACCCTTTTTGGGGTGCTGTATTGAATGAAGTTTTCATATTTTTATTTCCTATACTTGTTACATAATTTATTATGTGTTTTGAATCATGTTTAGGGTTGTTTATATTGATCAATGGATTCCCTAAGGGGTCATTTAACTTGGATGACCATTAATGGACGTTTTTTAGGATTCTTATGAGACATGACATAGTTTCCCTTCATGGGGTTTTCTAAATGAAATTGGCTAAATGAATTATTTTATTATGTGAGATAAATAATGGTTAAGCCTTGTGATATTTAAATTACATAATTATCTTGTTATATGAATTTCCCACATGATTTATTTAATGCTAAAGCCGTGTAAAAATTAAATTTACCTGATAGTGTTATTATATGATATGTTCCCACATGATTTGTTTACTGTTGAACTATGTAGTAGTATAATTTACATGTTTTACTTGATATATGATAAGTTCCTACTTATGTTAATAAATAATAAATCTAGGTAATAGTTCAATTTACATGTGTTTCTTGTTAAGAAAATTGTGGCCATGTGAGTAATTGAAAGTCGAATCCTTTTGAGGTTGGACCTTTATTGAGATATTGTTTAATTCTTTTGGCTTTTACCATTGCATGCCTAATGAAATTTTTTAATCTATCTTAAATTATAAGAGGGTAAAATTTTGTGGGTGAATCATGGATTAATATTAGAATGTCATGAATGGGTTCATGTGAATAGTTTACCTTATATCTCAGGTGACCCATGGATCCATTGAGGGATAACTGTGACGAACTAAAAGGGGGTTTATATGTTTATGTTGTGAGCAGGCCAAAAATGATCTAGATAGGTTAATGGGGAATTTACTTAAAGGATAAACAATTCAAAGAATGAGGTATACCATGGATAGGTTCTATTGGAAATGTGTATGTCTCTTGGGAGATACTTGGGTCTTATTTACAAGATCCTAGGATGGCCCATTTTACATATACTTTCACCACACCTAGAGTGAGACTAGGTTCCTGAGAGGATCATACGGATGTGCTCGTAGGATGTAGGTGGTATTACACTAAGGGTAATACTTGAATTCCATCTTGGTAATGTCAAGTATGGACTGGGATTTAATTTGAATAATTAAATCGAATGACCTATGATGTGTCTTCCATGCCAAATAAAATGTCTGTATTTGGTCTTCATTTTACTTATTTAAAAAGAAACCCAAGGTATCTGTTGTCCTGACTTTTACACAGTGATTTCTAGGCTTAGGATGGATCCTAAAAAATAGATAATTCAATGTAATTGAACTATTACACAACATTAAATGATTATAAATTTAAACCAAAACAAGTTGGTCTGTTTAATTTAGAGTACATTCTAGATTACTACTTTCCCTATTTGACACTACTTATTATATATATTCACTGACAGATTGGAACATAACGTGGGTGGGTGCCTACTAGGATTTATTCTCACACCATATTTGGGTAACTCTTCGGTCCCAAATAGTTGATATTGTTGCATGTTTCGATAAGGGAATGTTTCTTTATATGGTTACTTGATATGATGTTTAAGAGCATGAGATCTTGGGGAAAAACTCAGGGTTACGATGAATCTAAGTTTCTCTTGACTTTTTTATACTATTGGTACTTATATCATGTATTATTGCAGTGTAACCTATTTTTATCATTTCCTAGAACATGTATAGTGAAACATCATATTTCATATGATATGACATATGATTATTTATATTATCAATATTCAACTATTTAATTCCATTTCATGGTATTACTTCTTCAATTGTTGATCTTCTATTGAAATCCATTGTGTTACAGTCTCTCACTAAGGTCATAATTTCTCCATATTCACACCTAGGCCATCACTATGAGTTAGAAGCCTCATTCATTTTGTTAAATGCACTTGATTCCATGTGACCAATTGGGTATGGGGCACCTTTGAGTGGCATCAGAATTCGGGACGTTGCATTTAAAGAGGTGGGTTTGACCCTTGCATGTTTTGGTTGCACTGTGAGGAAAACTATGCACTAACCTTGCATTAGGCACTTCTTTACAGATGATGCTTCACATGGTCTCTCCATATGGTCTCCATAACCATAAACCAACCATGCGAAATTCATTTCCTCAAAACACCCAATCCATTCTCAAAGAGTATAGTTTCTCCTAGGCTGTCGCACAGCCTACAAAACTGTGCGCCATCCGTGTTCCTTCGCTTTAGCACAAAATATAAATTTAAAGTTATCCAAACTCTTCAAAACATAACCCATATTATTTATATACTTAAAGGAATAAAAATTGTTACTTACCAGAAATTTTGGATGATAAATATTTTAATAGATACCACCTATCAACTAGAATTGAAGGTATAAATAGTAACAACTAAATTATGAACATTATGGGTATCAATTGATTTGACATAACATTATAATCATTTAACAGAAAAAGAATTTTTTTTTGAGAAAAATGTTTCTCTAAAAGACAGTTTAATCATTTTTCTTATACATAAATTAAAATTATTTTTTACTACTTTTGTGGAGTTTATTTGAAAAAATATACGTGTTTTTTGAAATTAGAATACCAAAACTAACTTAGGGATAATTTTTTGGATTTTTCTAAAAAGATTTAATTTTTATGGATAGTGGAAATACTGAATTTTAATTTAACACTAAAATTTATTTCAAATAATTAATAATGATAAATTATATTATGATTTTTTTACAGTAAAATTAGTTCAATTTTATATCAATTAATTTTATTTTGGTATTTTAAATCAATTTAATATTTAATATTTATATGAAGACATTAAAAAAATCTAAATAGTTCTCTTTAAAAACCACTTTCTCATCTCGTTTGTAGGATTAATTTTAAATTAAAATTTTCTAATTCTGTAAATTTAATTTTAAAAGATTGATTTCAAATTTTTATTCAGAATAATTTATATCATTTACTAATATAAAGATAATTTTTACACAAAATGAATAGTGAAAGAAGTAAAAACTAATTATGTTGGTTAAGATGAAAATTTATTTACAAGGGGGTTAAACTAAGAAGATAAAGATTTAAAATGACCCACCAATTTTTACAAAACCCATTTTAGAAATATTTAAAACTTATATCATTTACGTTAAATAATAGAATAATTTTGAATATTTTTACATGATACAAACATAGATATGATTGAATCTTTTCAGATGATTAGAACGGTCACAATCACTTCACTTATAAAAGGTCACCCTCTATCCACTCTTTATAAAACCTTAAAAATTATTTTGTTCATCCAATACCTAACCTAATTACATTGTAAAATCCCTACTCTAATCATAAGAGACTTATATTTTCACTAAATCCAAACCAGTAAGTATTTTTTTGCAAACCTAAGGGGGACACCTGAATAAGAGGTAGTGTTCCTCAATGAGCACTTTTTATTTCTTCCTCCACATACTTAAATAATTTTTTGACCACTATTTTGTAATGAACATATTATATCCCACATAATAGGATATTTTTAATAATTTATTTACCTAGAAAAGTTTTCACTTCTATCAAATGGATTATAAAATCTTCATTCAAATGTACAGAAGACTACCGATTTGCGAAGGGATGTCATTCATTCATCCATAACCACCATTCATGGTAGGGTGTGGTAATGGTTATAATGTATATATATATTATTTATAACATATTTATACCAATCGATTTATTATAACATATATATTTTTAATTTCTATTCTTTAAGGGATATGATAATTCAACTCATGTGTACGACAGACTACACCTCATGAAGGGATATGATTAATATTTCACAAATTCTTTACATGGAATATAATAAGGTTAATATTAAAAATTATATTTTATATTAATTAAATAGTTTTTATATTCAGGAAATATTTATAATTATAAAAGGATAATATTATTTTTAATCTTTTCACTAAATTAATTATGATAACATCATTCGTGTTTGTGTGGACTACTGGTTTCACATAGTGATGCGACTCTCTTTTCATCACCACACCATAAGAATTATATATATAAGTTTATTTAAATAAATAATTTAGTATATATGATATTATAATAATTATTTAATGATAATATATTACTTACCATCTTTCCATAATAATCATTTAAAATGGAAATGTTACTTATGGGTACGTATGGCCTAACGTCTCCATGATTGTAACATACATTATTTTTCATAAACAACATTCATGATTGGATTTGAAAGTATAATATACATATAAATATGATAATTATATCATTATAATAATTCTTAAATATAGGAAACAATATAATATTTACATGAACTAGAATATCTATTAAAAAGAATGAATGTAAAAACAAAGTAATTATCACCAAAAATAATGAAAATAATGAAAGATTATTCATGAATATATGATATGGGGTTATAAAAGGATCATATAGAATAATATAATCATGAATATGGTTATTTAATAAAATAAGAACTTATGGAAAACCACTATATATGAGTCTAAACTATTTCATTCAAAAGGATGTGTGACATAATAGATTTTGCCTCAATTTCATTTCACTGAGGCCTATTGTAATGTTATTCACCTTAATTGTTTTACATGGTGTATGTAATAAAAATTTTACATGTAATATCATGAATAATATTATTATGTTTCAATTTTAAGTATTTGACCTATGGGGATTTACCCTGAAAATTACCAAGAGGTAATGAATTTCATAACTCAATTTATTTTCAGTGGGATATACTACTTTTTCATTATCACTGATATACTAAAATTATCTGTATAATGAATTGGAAATATATATTTTAGTATTTAGGATTTTCTATGTGTATTTACAGTTGTAACCCATAATAAAATGATTTATTTATTCTAACTTATTGTATGATCATTTTAATTGTTTATTTCAAAATCTAATTCTCGTCGTCATTGTTTTTTCTTGAATTTCAATTGATGGAAATAACATGATTATTTTATTAAAAACCTATTTATTTTTATTTTAATATATTTATTAATTATATTTTTAATAAATATTACCATTTTCGATTATTTTTTTCATTAAAATTTTTAGAAAAAATTTGTAAGAAAAAATGACATTATTTCACTATTTAGTCGACAATCTATTTTCTTCCAAAACCATGTTTTACAAAGATGATTTAAAAAATGTTATTATACTTTCGAAACAAATTTAGTAATGGAATTTTAATCTTTTTTAACTATTTAAAAAACATTTTCAATTCAAAATTATGCAATTTTTAGAACAATTCAAATTTGTATTTTAGAAAAAATTTGGAAGGAAACATCCCATCATTTTATAAACATTCCACTTTTCTAACATTTTGATGCGAATAAAATTTTTTAATTTTAACTTATGCAACATGTAATTAATTACCCTCCATAATTAAAATAATTTAATTTAATATTACAATAATGTATTGCAACTATAGTTTAAAATAAAATGTTTTTATAGTATTCATTAATTTTTGTTTGTTTTTTAAAAGTTGATTTTCCAAATAAAAAGTATATTTTACTCAATAATGTTTTAAAAATATTTTTATGTTATTTATATACATAAATGAAATCATCCATTTAATATAATTATGATACATTGGGTATATGTTCTATTTTTATCATACTTATACATTTCATGGATGATTTATGATCACTTTAAGTGAGGACGTGCAATTTTATTACCATTCACCATTTTATACGGAATGCTTTAGGATTATGTTTATTTATTTAGGTAATTATTTAAATTTAACATGTTATTTTTTCAATATAATGTTTTTCCAAATTATGTATCACCACATTCATTTTATGAATAAATTGGACTTTTTAATTGATGGACTATGCTCTCTATAGCCCCTAGAGGCATCCGTAGTCTCATGAGGTGAATCCATAATCTTGCATTAAATGAGTTTTTAATTGAAGTTTAAATTGTGTGGGAAAATATCTTGGTGGTAGAGGAATCATGTTCCTGATAGATGAAGTCAAATAATTAATGATTTACTTAATTAAAATTTCAATAAATATTATCAATGATATTAACTCTGGATTGATTTCATTCATGGTTTAGTGATAAAATTTAAAGTGTTTGTTTTTATTTACCTTTCAATATAGATTAATACTTACCCAATTATGATAGTCATATTTTTGATTAAATGGAATGTGTTTTCTATTATTTTCCTTTCCATATTTTTTATGCCTCATCAAGTTATGATAGTTATGTTGTTGATTCAATGTCACATGTTTTCATTAATTTACCTATCAATATTCATTATTATCGATGTAATTTTTTCATTTATTTTCTCTCTATATGAACTTTCTTATAGGTTTATTGATTACATGGAATGTGTGTTCAGTCAGTTTCCAGTCTATAGAGATTACACTTCCTGATTCAAGATAAATTCCACTATACTTAACTCATACTATGAATATTAACTCACCCTTAATTTTTTTTCTTTCCTAGGAATACAATAACATCACTATGAATGATATACATGGATATGATAGATGGAATAAGTTTATTCTAAAGAAATTACATCATAAATTGTGTTTTTAAATGAAATTAAATAATCACTTATATATCTATTTTAAATAAACTACTAAACTACTCAATCATTAAGGATGTGATTACTTGTATCTTATATAAAATTTATTCACACAGATAGCTAGTCTGAGATACTGGCATCAGAGTTGCTATAGTTTGTATCTGAGTAAGATTAGTAGAAACCATGGGAACATGATTTAGGAAAACATATGTTATATAACATGAATCGATAATATAATCTATGGATATGTATATAATAACATCATAATTTTTGGGTAAGGTTGCGATTCTGTGGGTTTTCCTAGAAATACATCCATGTTTAGATACTAAAAGTTGATGTTGTTTGGGAACATATGTACATAGGGGTAATAACATAGAAAAGGGAACATTAGGCTCGACCCGATCATCACTTGGTGGATGACAGGATGCCTTACTATGCACCCAGTTTAACACTCCCGGTGGATATGTTTAGGGTAATTCAAAATTTCCTGCAAACCTGTTTGAAGGATTTGAATAAATGAGAAAAATGAATAAAGTAGGTTATACTTATGTTTTCATATATTGACAAAATTTCATCGTGATTTAGATACCCAGTATATATTTAAATTATTTTTCCAGTATGAATATTATTTCCCTAATAGTTACTTTGGGTTTTATTAAATATATGCAGCCCAAAAGAATCATTCTAATGTTTAACACGATATACAATGTGGTGAATACAAGAAACCAATATGGATGTGGATATGAATCAATGATATCATGAATATTCTTAATCATTTATGATGAAATATGGTTAAAAACATATGGCTCAACAAGATCTCAGAACCACCAATGAAGAGAATTATGGTGTTTTTAAGAGCTTGAGTGATGGAGAACATAGAAGAAAGAAGTCTCTATTTCAATCAAGTTGGAAATGTGGAAGGTGAAACCCATGATTGTTAGCCAATGGAATGTGAAAATTCATTATGAGTGGAATGTAAGGGAATAAATCAACTACATACTAAATAGAAATGATGTTTATGATGGAAATAAATAAATATCATCCTAGGGATCCATTTATAGTTAATTATATAAAATGTGTAGAACCTAGGAATCATCCTAGTCCAAGACATCATCAAATTGTTTAATAAAATAACATGTAATGAACTATGTTGAAATAATAAATATTAAGTATTTATGTAATGGGATTTAATAACTGAAATTTATAATTATTTTTTTCATATGTATTTTGGTTTTAAATATCATGAAACATCTAAGGGTTCTGTTAAATTTTAGAAGTATATTTGTATTAATGATCTAAATAATTATTTATACCATCATGGTTTAATGAGTTTAATATTTATCATAATAGAAATGTCTTCAAAACTCATTGTTATTTTTTATGTAATGATTGTATACCATGATTAAGGGTATTTTTTGAGAAATTTATTGCAATACAGCCCATTTGTTTAATATATGTTTTAAATAAAAGGTTATTTTAGGAATGATTCATTTACATTATATAGACTTATGTTTATATGTATTGATAACATTCACATTTGATATGATCATGAATAAAAATGTAAAAATTTAAAATAATATTATTAGGATTTCATAAAAAAAATATATTTTTATTTAAAAGCCTAGTGAAATTATTATTTAAGGATTAATTTTATTTCATGGATATCAAAGAATTGGTTTGTGGAATATTGTAAGAATTTTTTTATGTAGTTTATAAAAAGAAAAACCCACATGTTGGGTGACACAACAATGCATCTGGTAAGTTAAATAGGCTTGATCCCATGATATATAGATGATAAGGGTTCATCAACTACCACTATCCAATGCGATGTCCCGGTTAAATTTTCATTGTTTCATGTCATAATTTTTGAAATATGAAAATTAATGATGATACAAGTGTGTTACTTTTGTGTTTAAGGGAATAGTGTTTTATGTAAAAAAAAATTTCTAACCATATTGCTTTTCTATAATAGATAGAGACATATAGGAAGACTAGTCACTCTTTTATGGTTCTTACAATTTTTAAAATCAAATTTTAGTGCTTCAAGAATTTCAAAATCACTTTCAGATATTCATTTCTTGGAGTAAGAGTGTGAATGAAAATTGATCAATGCACATCCAAAGGATTAAATTGCTATTATAAAATATAAATATATCATTAAATTATGCTCAAATATATTATTTTATTATTAATGAATTCTTTAAAATTAAGGAAAGGATCAGGAAACAAAAATGTTATTCTATTATATTCATATCTAATTAGTCAGTTGGTATTTTAAATTATCACAGCTTTATAAATTTTAGGCCCTTAAAATTTTCTTGATCATTCATGTAATTTAGATAAATAGCCTCAATCACTCTCTATAATTATTTACGTTATTATTCCATGTAAATATCATCACCTTCCACTAGTGTTTTTTTACGTGGAAACATAGTTATATATTTCTCTAGATGACCTTCATACTTAATATTCTCTCTTATTAAGTGGATATTTAATTAACTGTTTTATCATGTGGGGTTTTTTAACAAATTATTTTTTATATATCAAACCATGGGTTTTCAAAATGAAGTTTAAATTGTGAGAACCATGTTTTTTTAAAGTTGGGAGAATATGACACCATGAAATTCTAAAAGAAAAACATTACATTCGATATCTTTTAGTACATGGAACACAAAACATTGAAGAAATTTTTTTACACCGATAATTTATGGAATATTTATTTTTAAATAATATAATCGATTGAATAACTCATAATATATGCAACATTAGTTTTCTATTGAATTTTTCACAACAATGTTTTTTGTTTTCCTTACACGCAACACAATTTATTTCTTATGTTACACTAAACACAATGATTATCTTGGGTCATACACAATATCGAGTTTAAACCAAATGAGAATTATTTTTAAGATATTAGTATTTAATATAATAGTTGTCACCTAGACATTGGAATGGAGGGTATGAATAGTAGAAAATAAATTATTATAAATAGGGTAATCGATATATTAAAAATAAAATAATAATCATTTAATAGAAAAAGATTTTTTTTTAAAACTATATTTTTTTAAAAGACGGGTTAATTGTGATTTGTTCACAAAAATTTGAATAAATTTTTAGTAATTTTAGAAAATTATATGAAAAAATAAAATTCATTTTTTAAATTGGAACACCAAAAATATCATAGGGTTAATTTTTGGAATATTTATGAAATGTTTTTTTATGAATAGAAAAAATATTGAATTTTAATTGATAATTGTCTTTGAATTAAATTAGTTTATATTGTTATATTATAGTATTAATTGTTTTAAAATTAGTTCAATTATATATTAATTAATATAATTTATGTCATTTTAATTTCATTCATATTGAATTTTTATTGAAAAAAATTGTAAACATATGAACATTCCTCTTTAACACCCATATGTCTCGTCACATATGTAGGAATAATTTTAAATAAAATGGTTCCAATTATTTTATTTGACATTGTAAAAATGGATTCCATATTTTTAATAATCATAATTTATATTTTATAACATGATAAAATTTAATTTTTACCCAAAATTAATAGCCAAAATAATATAAATTAATTACTACTGTTAAAGTAAAAATAAATTTAAACCCTGATGAAATAATAAAAATAGTATATAAAATATATTGTGATGTTTTTATAATAAGTGAATAATCCAAATCTATATCCACTTTCATAAAATGGGTTACGAAATCATAGTTCGTGTGTATGGAAGACTACAGCCTCATGAATTGTTATCATTCGTTCTTCCATTGTCGTATTTCATGTTTGGGTATTATAATAGATATAAATTATATATATGAAATTTAAATATTATTTATACCATTTGATTCATTATATCATAAATAGATATTTTTTTACTTACTAATTTATTGGGGATATGATAACATCACATGTGTGTATGATAAACTACCACCTCACGAAGCATTGTGATTCATATTTCTATAACTCTTTACATGGATTGTAATAACGTTTATTTTAGTAAATCAATTTTATATACATGATATTATTATGATATTAATTAAATATTTACTATTTTTAATAGATTATATTATTTTTTAACTTTTCAATCAGATAAAGACGATAACACCATTTATTTACATGTTGACTACGTCCTTCACAAAGATATGTGTCCCTATTTTCATCAAGAAACAACATGGATGATATATATAAGTATATTTATAAAATTATATGGTATATAGGTTATTATTATAATTTAGTAATGTTAATATATTACATTCATTTTTTCATAATGATAATGGAAAAATTGAAATGTTACTAATGTGTACATATGGCCTACCATATCCATGATCATTTCATAATTAATTTTTCATAACCATAATCCATAAGTAATATAAAAATAATAATATTTGTTTAAATATTATAATTATTTCGGGATTATAATTATTAAATTTATAAAACTATATATTATTCACAAGAATCGACACCTTAATGATAAATAATGAATGATACAAAAAAGAAATTAATACCATAAACATTGTCAATAATGAATTATTATTAACAAATAGTTGATAATATTTTATAAAATCATAATATATCATATTATAAATATTAATATGTTTCTATTATATGTTTATGAAATTACTATGTCCACTATATATGAGGATAAATCATGTTGAACGAAAATTATGTGTGTGGTAATGGATTTCGTCTCAATTTCATTTCATTGATGAATATTGTAATTTTATGCCAATAATATCTTTTATATGTTTTATATAAAGTCTATTTTACATGTAATATCTTGAATACAACATTATTCATGTAATATTTAGTTTTAATTGGAATTATTTCATCGATTGGGATTTTACTTGAAAATTACCAAGTGATACAAAATTTCATATATATATTTATATTCATTTGATTATATTACTTATTCATTTTTGTTGATATTATAAGATTTTTTGTGCAATGAATAATTGATATATATTATTTTAGTTATTCTTATTTATACTTGACAAACATAATCTACTAAATTATTAATTCTCACTTTAACTTTATGATCAATTTAAGTATTTATTTCTAAATCTAATCCCAATCATGATTTTCTATTATTGAATTTCAGTTGAAGGAAATTATTAGAACATTGAATAATAAATAGATTTAATTTTCCAATCTTATGTTTATTTAATTTATTTTCAATTAATAGTAACATTTTTCTTCTATATGGAACATAAATTTTTTTATAAAATGTTTTTATGAAAATCAAACATCATTTCTCTCATTGGTCGTCAATATGTTTTCTTCTAAAACCATGATCCCTAACAAAATTCATCCATTGAAAAATGATTTATTAAATTAATTATTACATGTTTCACTATTTTAAAAACATTTTCATGGGAATATTATTTCCTTTCCAAAACAATACCCATTTGGCATTTACCAAAAACATGGAAGGTACTTTCTTGTCATTTTTTGAACAAGTTAGTTTCCAAATATTTTACAGTGAAAAAGTAATGATATTTTTAATATAAAAGTCATATATGGAAGTAATTTTCACCATATAAATTATTTCATTGGATCTTACACTAAATTATTACATGTTTCTTTAAAAAGAAAATTTTTTCAATAATATTATAGGCATTGTTATTTTTTAAAAGCTCGGTTTCAAAATGAAAAATCAATTTCCCCCTAAAATTTAAATATATTTATATGGTATTTCTATTTATCGATGAAATGAAAACTTTAATGTACCTATGATCCAATGGGGATATTTTGTATTTATATCTTCTTTATTATTTTTTATGATGATTTATAATTAGTTTCTTCGAGGATGTACAACATTATTACCATTCATTGTTTTAATCACAATGGTTTAGAATTATGTTTATTTGTTAGGATAATTATTAAAGTTTAATATGTTTGTTTTTCTATAATAATAACTTTTATATTCATTATATTTCATGCCTTTCAAATGAGGATTAAATTAGACTTTGAATGTGACAGGAAGAGCCCTATATATCCCCTCGATGCACATGTAGTCCCATGATGAAAATAAATAATCTAACATTAAAAAAGATTTTATCTATAATTTAAATTGTCTTATGAAAGGTAATGATGGTATATTTATGATGTTATCGAAACACAATGACTAATAATTAATAATTTCTTTCATTAAGAATTTAGTTAATATTATCAATGAGATTTTCAAAATGTTCATATCACTAGATGCATTTCTTTCTCAGTTTATTTGATTAAAGCTAATGTATTTACAGTTATTTACCTTTACATATTTATTATGCATTATCCAGTTATTACAGTCATGTTGTTGATTGAATGACACGTGTTTTTAGTTATCTACATTATTAAGTTGATTATATATATCCATTAACAATAGTCATGTTGTTGATTAAATGGAATGTTGTTCAAACTATATACCTTATCATTTTTATTATTATCGAGGAAATTTTAATGTTGATGTTATATTTTGATGAAATATATTCTAATTTTATTTATTACATGTAATCTTTGTTCAGTTATTTACCTTTTTGTATTAAATATTATTATTGATTCATGATAGTTTCTTATGTACATAACCATTACTGAGTAGTTTATATCACATTTTTTTTCATATTTCATGACTCCATGAATTTCACTAGGATTGATATGAAAAGATATTATATATTGGATAAATTTATTATCGAAAAAACAATTTCATATTGTTCATTTTTAAATGTAATTTAAGTCATAAGTATATGTCTAGTTTACCAAGACTAATATACTTTTCAGTCCTTCTGGATGCAATTCCTTGTATATTATGCCAATGTATTAAATATAGTATTAAATCTAAAATACTAGGGTGGGTTCTCTAAAATATATACAACTTATAAATGAAATTCAGTGCATAAAAATAATATATTTTTCAATGAAAGTAAATCATGGTGAAATCTCATAAGATTTAGGTAATCTGTAGAACGAAACCCCATGAAAGATGAAGACTACTATGGATTTTTAAATATATATTATTTTAATTAAATTAATCATAAAAATAAATTCATTTCTAATATTTATTAAAAACAATATAAATAATTGGTGAGTATGGAATATGTCTCAAAGAAATAAAAGTGAGGTGAGAAACACTTACTTCCAGTCCAGACATTCCATGTACATCAATTAACTCGTATATGATCATATTATATTAATAATATTGTTTTTAAGAATAATTTAAAGGTTTAATACATTATACCTAATTCATTTAATTTATTTATTTTAGTGATTCAATAAATAACAAACTAGTTAAGTCCACATCGGGTGTTTTGAGGACCTTCGATCCATATTTTGAAAATATCTTTATTTCATTGATAGTGGTATGATTTTTCATATTACCATCCTATATAGAATTTTAATAATGAAATAATAATTATTTTTCCCTAAATTATAATATTGAAACCTATCATGATATATGAATATAAAATATAAACTATATTACAATCATAGAGATGGTACGCCATACAAACACATGAGTAATGTTTCCATTTTTAAATGATCATTATATCCCTAAGGTAAGTAATATTTTATATTTAAATAATTATAATAATATCATTCAAATTTTTTATATATACTTATATATTTTCTCCATTGGATGTGGTGATGAAAGAAACCTCATCTCTTCATGCATGCATTATTCTTCAAGTACCCACAAATGATGTTATCACTTTATAGTGAGTAAAAGGGTAAAAAATAAAAATATATATTTTCTTTTAATGATGATAATATTTCATTAATATCCTATAAAAACATTGATTAAATCATTATAACTATCTAGAATATTTGATTAGTAAAACTAAATTACATCATTTAACGAGGTTGTACTGTATCATACACACGAATGATGGTTTCATTTCAAACTCGAGGGAATATGTGGTGTATTTTAGTTATGATAATAACATAATAACATATCAGTATATATTATATTATCATTTTATTAAATAATCATTCCAGAAGAATATTTATTGGAGGTGGATGAAAAAATAAAAGAAAACACTCATTTAAGAACGATACCACTTCTTTAGAAAACCTCACTATTTTCTCCCCAAAATCTATTATAGGGAAAATTTATAATAAAAATTTTATCTTGGAAATATGGAGGTAATATAAAAATTTATTATGGTTTTTTAACCAAATACATTCTATGGTTCAATGATGAGGAGAGGGGCATGTACTTTAATAAGTGGGGGAGTGGACACACTTTGAAATTATGAAAAGAAAAAGTTATACCCAAGATTTGTCATAAGAAAAGGCTCTAAAATGGAAAATTAATGATAAATAAACGACATTAGGCCTAAATATACCTATAAAATACAATTTATACGTGTTTTTATGTCATTTAAATCCTTACATTTTTAGTATAACCCCATGTAAACATGTTTTAACCATAACCATGTTTTAACTATTTTTACAATTCATTATGGATGAAAATTAAGTTTTCAACATTATGTAATATACATTATTATGACTCAAAATATTTAATCAGTTTTACCAAATAAAATTCATTGATGTTGAGAATTTAACTAAAAAAAACAACCGGCGTGACAAAAAATATATTTTTAAAGAAATGTATTTTTCAAGAAAAAGATGATATTAAAATAATAGGATGAATTATAATAATTATTAATGAATTTAAACAAAAATTTATATTAATAATATCTAAATTTAATTTAAATCAGTCATCTTTGTGGTATATTTTAATTAATTTATATGTAGATACATAATACACTTTACAGCAGTTTAAAAAATGTTTTTTGAATCCTCAAAATAAACTTATAATAAACTAATATAATTATGATTCAAATATAAATAGTTGGAATAAATATTTAAAAAAAGTTACATTAAATAAAATTAAAATAACAGTTGGAATTTTAAATTACTTAATTTATTGAAAAAATTCCAGTTTTACGAAATATAGTTTTTCACTATTCAATAAAAAATAATTATTTTCAGAAAAATCCGAAACATTTACTCGGAATTAATATTGATATATTAATTTAAAAATATTAATTTTATTTTATCAAATTTATTTTAATTTTTTAGAAATGAATTATAATATATTTTTAAAAAAATGTATAAAAACATTTTTTTAAGAAAACCTATTATTTGATGAATAAAATGTCATTACTAAAAATGGACTAATTATTTACTAATAATCTATCAATAAATTTATATTGAGAAATAAATATATATATATATGTTTCACAATGTAGTTACTCTTATTCATACCACCAATTAAATGGTTAGGTTATAAGAATCATATATTTCACAGGTAATTTAATCACGGTGTGGCATGTTACATATGCTTTCAAACATAATGTTATTATCCTAAAATATTAAGGCGTTACAAGGGAAATAGGGAAAGGGATTCATTTTTAAAAATATATTTTTCTTGGGATATGCTTTTATTATATGCTATGTTTTCTTTTAAATAGAGAATTTATTTCCCCATTGTTAGTGTAAATCATTATTCTACTATATTTCATGACATTGAATGTCTTATAACATGTTCTGTATAACATTGTATTTTAATTAAATGTTAAAATAGTAATAAATATATAGAAGAGCTCATTTTTTTCATTGAGTAGAAAACATTCTTATTGAAATTTATTATTCTTGGATGTATTTTTTAAATACATGGAAGCCTTTGTATTGCATTTCCTACTTCTTTGACGGGGTTCAAGAATTATTCCTTATAAACTCATTATAAAATTATTCTTAACTCAAATATGTTTCTATTTGGATGTGTTTTTGGTATCAATTAATATTTCATATGGTATAAATATTTTTTCACATCAATTTACTTTTATATGTTATGTCTACATTATATAGGTTATATTATATCATGAACAACATTTTTTTCGAAGTATTTGATGTTCAATTACATGAACTATCCCATTAAATGGGTTTTAATTTGATTGTTACTCAAGACATAAAATATTTCAAGAAACAAATTCTTTCTCACCAAGACATAAAAAATGGGCTTGGTTATAATAATATAAGGCCTTTTTTATCCACCCATTTTGTTTTTCAATGGGTAAGGCCACTTTTTCTATGGGTAAGTTACTTCATCTCATTGATATCATCTTATTTAATGATATAAATTCCCAAATAAAATCATGATGTTGGAAAGAATAACTCACATTCATTCTAACAGATCTGACTCCTCATTACACATATTTTCATTCCGTATATTATTCTCCTTTATATTTTGAAACCAAATTATGTATTATCTCAGAAGACTATAATATTTCCATTATCATATTTTTAAAATGATATTTTATTATCATTTTTATGATGTGGTTTTTCTATAATGTCATTTCAAAATATTAAAAAGATTTTCCATCCTTTCAAAATGATATTTTTTTATCTTCCACTCAACATTCATCTTTTAGCATATTTATAAATTATCTAGGATATATTTTTGTGGTTTACTTATAAAATTATATTTTTTTTATTGTTATCAATACCTTATTTGGAAAAAAAAATTATAATGTTATTTATAAATTCTCATTTTATGAAAATATTAATAAAATATTCCATAAAACATAATTATGATTTTTCTTCCATTTTACTATTTATCTCAAAATAATTTATTTCCTAGGAATTTTCATTTCATTAATTATCCTCTAAATTCTATTATATTATTTTTTTGTATTAAAGTAATCTAAATCTATTATTTTCCCATTCTTTCGTTGTCATTTAATTTATATGTTTTTATTGTAGTTTTAATCCTAATTTAATAGTCTATATATCCTTTCATTGATTAATTATTGTTCACAAAAATTTCAAATGTTAATTTATTTTGGAAATTTTTTACTATTACCAATAACAATAATCTATATTATGTAAATACCATATGTATTATTATCATGATTGATAGGTATTTAGCTACATATTTACTGAATACATATGGAAATTAATTTATTTCCCATGGTTTTATTATGTTATCATTAATAATGAAATTATTAATTATTTAATTTTATGAAAACATTGGAAATGTATATTCAACCCATTTTGTTTCTAATGGTTCTTTATGATATATTGAATGATTAATTTCAAGTGGAAAAAATAATTATGGATGAATAATGAGTGGGTCCTATATCACCCTATAATGAATTCGTTAAATGTTTATGTCACTTGAGACTTGTATACATGGACACAATTATGTTGTCTCGGAAGCATGTGTGCATGTGTGTGACTTATGAATGTGTTGTTTTACTATGTCATTGGTTGTGAATTTTTTTTCTTATTATTCTGATTATGTTATGCTCTCATTGATCATGTTTACTAACTCATGTTTCCAAACACACATGGCTCATTTCTTATATTCTTCTAGACAATATTCCATGAATTATATTTTATGTTTTATGATTTTTATGTATGGTTTTTTATATATAATTATTGTACCCAAATCTTCATATTATTCTCACTTATAATATTTTATTTTTATCACTTATGTTTACCATAACTTATATTTTAAAATAAAAAATTTATTATGTTTCCATTTCACCATGTTATAAAGAAATATAATAAATATTTTCTCTCTAAAAGGGTATCTTGTATTTATAATTTGGGGGAGATTTTAAAGAACTATTACATATTAATTAGTTTCATATGTAGTGAAAAAATATTTATTTGATGAAAAAGACTCGATTTTTGTTTTTATTTTTCACTTTTTTCCTAAACTATATTCTTAAAAGATCATGGGAATGTTTTGTAATGAAATATTTACATTAATGTCATGTAATTTAGATAATCATGTACATGGGTTGGCATAATCTATGTTTCTATATATTAAATATTGTGAACATAAGAATATAATGGTAAAGGGAAAATGCATTCTCCCCATATTGAAGATTTAATTAATCAAATATAATGATCTATGTATTTATAAATGATTGATATTTGATCTATTTATCATATACTATATGTAATGGTAATTGATATAACCAAAAAATAATTTCACATAAGGTATACACATTATGAAAACATAGTAATGAAGTTTGGACTAAGAAATTGCTCTATAATATTTATTTATTTGTCAAATATATTCCTTAGATATTTCCTTGAATAACTCATAGAAGTATGTGTCGATGATATAATCATATATTCTATGTATAATGAAGAATATTTGGAGTATATGAATATTATTCTAATTACCCCCTGAATAGATAAATTGCATTCCAAATTTAGTTAGTATAAATTTTAGTAGTAAAAAGTATCCTTATTGGATTATGTAATAACAAAATAGAATTTCTCTATAGATAAATAAAAGAGAGTTGAAATTGATAAATGGCCAAGACCAATGTATGTGTCATAAATCTAATGTTTTCAAGAATTTTAGGCATGATATGGAGTATTTTTTTTATAATTTAATAATCATTATCAAATCCTATATTCTTGTTCACATGAAAGAGTGTGATGCTCCTTAGGTTGAAAGAATATAAGGAAATTTTCAAGGATAAAAATAATAGATTGATCAATGCACCTCTCCATATATTATATTAAAGTGGAGAAGGGTTTTTAATATATAGTGATGCATAATTTGTGTTTTTGGGATGAGTTTTTATAAAAAAAATTAATTTAATAACATCAAATTCATTTAATATAAATACTCATGAGAAAAATTATCCAATACCGGATTTATACATGTAAGAAGTAGATATTACATTGAAAATATGGTGGTATTATATTTTCTGAAAATAGTGATATCAATATTAACCAAAACATATTTTAGTAAATATTGATACAAAATGAGGTTCATATTCCCCAAAGGAGGTGGTTGGAACCAGTCATAAACTATGATTAATTAGTAAATTACCCCAAAGGGATGGAAAACAATATTTTTGATGCACTGAACATGAAGGATCGTGCTAATTTTTCTATTATGAGGAATTATAAAGACCCAATACACATACAATTTAAATAGTCAGTTCATAGAATAATAATAGAAAATTGGGAAATAATAGCTTCCCTAAATTAGTTATCAACAATCAATCATTGTTATGATAAAGGAATCATAAAAGGGGATATAGATTCACAAAATGTGGTGAGGAATATTTCATATTTTACATTGATAATAAAGGATTTATTATATTTTTTAAATTTATTTGTGTTCCATATATAATAAAATTTAATAAATAGATGTTTTATGATGTACATATTTCATCAATTTCAATCCATACAAGAACCATGAAAATGTTTAAAGATACCAAGGAGCATTTGTTAGTGGGATTACATTAATATGATGACTTTAAAATTTGTATCCCAATGCTATTTTTAATAGTAAGTAAACTAATAGTGAATTTATTTTAAGGAGATTATTAAACCATTACCCATACCTATATAAAAATGTGAGATCAAAACTATAGATTTTATAACAGGTACATTCAAAACATCTTAGGGACATAATTTTATTTAGGAGGTAGTACACCACCATACAAAGATATTTCATTTTATTTTTATCAGAGAAAATTTATAACTTTGAAAAAATGAGAAGAAATACATAATAGGAGTGGTAAGGATACATTTTTTACTTAGATAAAATATATTAGATTCGGATAGGTGGTTAACGTTTAATATTTAGAGAGGTATTCAATAGGCACTAGATATAGAGCCCCAAATTTTTACTGTGGATCATCTTAATAATTATGGTCAGTCTGAACGAACCATTAAAACGCTAGAGGATATGATGAGATTAGGTAACATGAATTTCAAATGAGGCTGGGGTAAACATTTTCCCAAGGTATAGATTTAATACAATAAAAAATATCCATTATAGTATTCATAGGAAACATTATTAGGATCTCAATGGGAAAAGTTTTCATACATAAAAATGTAGGGAATATTGGGATAGACTATTCTAATTTGGATTATTCAAGAGATTATGTAGAAAATAAAAAGTATTCATATGTAAATTAAATTGATACATGGTTCATAATATTATAATTTTTACAACCATTGATGATATTTTGTTTTTTGGAGTCAGAGATATGGTATTCCTCTAGGTATCACCATGGGAGAGATGTGTTCTATTTTAAAAGAAGTGAATGTTAATCCCTAGGTAAATTGATCATTTTTAATATTTAATCATGTAGTAATGGTATCTTATTATCTTACACTAACTACAAACCTATCCCAAGTATATAATTCCTCCCAAAAATAACTTTTTATGAAGAAAAAACATGATCAATCACATTTACCAAACGGAATATTTACATTTTAGGATCATGATATATTCTATAATTAATAATTATTCAAAATCCTTTATTATATAGATATGGTACAAGGAAAATATACGAATTTTTTTGTTCAGGTTTTAGGGACGAATCATGTGCTTAGGGTAGTGAAATGGGAACAAAAACAGGGAATGTGTTGGATGTATAATCATGTTTTTTCATTAGAGAAAAAAATATAGGGATAAGTTCCTTTGATAATGATTAAATTTTAAAACCAATAATATTATAATGTAATATTTATTTTTTTACATCGATTCGAATAACCAGTTTCACATGCAATACCAAACTAGAAAAATAGGATAGTTTAAAAATATAAGAATCAAATGAGGTTATTATGATGTAGTCATTACATTAGTGGGTATAAATTTAAATTACAACATTCATAAATATATTTATAAATAAAAAAAATTAATAATTTAATAATGTTTCATTAATAAAATTAAATTAATTTTACTAAATAATAAATTATTTTATTTTATTCTTAAAATGTAATTTTCCAATAAATTTATTTTATATGATATGAATTATTATTTTAAGAAACTAAATATCATGTTCTTATATAATCATAATGTATATTTTTATATATTAACAATAATTTAATTATTTATTGGAAGTAAATAATAATAAAAACAATTTATATTTAATGAAATTTAACTTTATATAAAAATAAAATACGATTTTATTTTATGCTACCTTTTCATGGTAAAATTAAAATTATTTATAAATAAAATATGTATAATTAATCTTCATTTTTTTACTTGTAATCGTCAAAATTATATTATCATGAAATATATAGATTTCTAAAAAGAAATCAATTTTTAGGTGTAAGGTACAAAATAACATTTTGAAAAATTTGATGGCCTTTTATAAATAATTAGGATACAATCATCACAAAAATATACATAAAAACATTTTCTGGACATTTTTTATTGTAATATTAGAACATGTCTAGAAAATAAATACCATATTATTAAGCATAAACATCATCTTTACATGAGTTTGAAAATGGATGTTTTTTGTTGATCCCTATAATGAAAGGGAAGTTTCTCATTAGGTACCCGATAAAACCGTATGAAATGAATAAGATACCACCGAATTGGATTCTAGATAAATATGGGTGATGATATGATCCTTGGAGAAGATAGAATTTTGAAATTTGGTCCATTGATTACAGAGCTTCAACGATTAATGAGATGATCCCACTATGATGGGAGAAAATATAATTTTAGAGTCACACTCAATCCAAATATTGTTCTAACCTTGACTCTTGGATTTCTCCACCACAACAATAATACTAAGAATCTATTCCTTAATTAAAGAAGCAAAACCATAGGAATCATAAAATCTTCCATGAAATCCCTCTCAATGATCCCTGAAAATAGAACTATAGCTAGATAGCCGCATATTGCATATTGATGCTTCATCAATGTTAAATTTTACCCAACCAATACATGTATCCTACCATAAGACTTCCAAAGTACCATAAGGGTGCTGAAAATACCTTTGACACCAATCCGACCATGAACAAACATGTCATGAATTGAATTAATGTAGAGATGATTTATCAAATTTAAAGCCTCATGAATAGTAACAAGGATAGCTGATAAAGCATCACCATCCATAAAATAAAAGTTATCATAGATCCATTTGATTCAAAAAAATAAAATTATGTGTAAAAGTTCTATTGCAGAAACCTAGAAAATATCTAGTAACTGAGGAGAGAGCGTAATTGTTTGCCAGCCTCTGAGAAAATCTTAAATAGAAATAATTGTGGTAAGAGAGAATTAAAAGATATCAGCTATTTAATTACACATTGAAGAATCATTAATAAAACTAATAATGATGTGATCAACATCCTCCTTATAATGATGACAAATAACACTTAAGAGTATAGGGATATTCGGCATGAATGAAGATAACTATTAGTTGGTAATTTCTGGTGAGACAATCTCTAAACAAGGATTGCCAGAGATGGTATGATGAAGTTTCTATGAAGTTTCACCATCTATTAGAATACATAATATAATTTAATAAGTTCATTTAAAACATTGGTGAAGAAATTATGCCACTAATAGCAGGTTCCCAGACCCCAAAATCATTCTTATTGGAGAAACAATATTTGTTCACAAATGTATTGATGTGATTTGAAAGCCCCTCTATATTAGAAATATTATCTTTGATAGTATCATCAAGATCAAGATTAATGTCCTCACCCACCACAAAATCCATAAAGGTATAACTAGTCCTATTGAATTTATAAAAAGGAATAGGTGAATCCTTTGAAACTAACCATGTTGAGTGAGAATCAATTTAAGCATAAATAGATTTAATGTAGGTCATATAGAGGAATCAAGATGATTTAAAATTCTATTATAGAGATTATTCATGAATTTTTTTCTGAATAAAATCAAGGGCCTCATTATTTCTATTGATAATTCCTCACATAATCAAATTATTAAAAGAGTCATTAAAGAGCTCAAGGTTCTTAATACCCAACCCCCTGCATCATAAGGATTATAACATGATATCCATGAAACCCAAGCTATTTTCCTTTCATGAATATTGACACTTCATATGAAATTATTAAAAGAAACATTAAAATTATGGATAATTGGTATGGGCTTTTTATACACCATAAATGAATAATAAAATTTGGAAACAATGACAGCATTGACCAAGAAAACACAAACAACCATGGAGAGAGTGTTTACCTTCCAAGATGCTAGTTTTCTAATTAATTTTCTTAGAATCTCATAAAAATACCAAGCCTTTAGTCTCCCCCCAATACATAGGAATACCATTTTAATTGAAAGAAATAACCCACTTAAAAATACCCAATTCCCTAACAATGTTAATATTTCTAGGAGTAGAGAAATTCCTACCCAAAAAAAGCCAAGGATTTTCTCCAACTGATTTCTTGGCCATAAAATTTTTCCTAGTGAAAAGGGCATGTTTTATGTTTTCAATTTTCTTCATATCCCTTTGATTGAAAATAATGATATCATCATCACACGAAAAATGAGTTAGAGAAACAATTCCTCTTCCAATAATAATAGAATTCATTTTCCCATTGCCCTTCAAAATGGATATTAATCTTTTAAGATAATCATCCGCAGTGGAAACAATGAATTCAGATAAGGGGATCACCATGCCTAACACCTCTAGAACAATTAAATTTTCCCTCATAGGTCCCATTAATAAGGATTGGGATATTATTAGTGCCATGAATGATTTCAATCCATGCCAGAATCCAAACCAAACATAAGAAGAACCTTAAAAATGAACCTCCAATCCATTGTATCAATTAATTTCCTAACATCATGTTTGAGAGAAATATTACCACCCACAATTATTTCTTAAAAGGTTTAAAAAAATTTAGCTTCATGATAAGACAATCTTGAATTGATCTTCCCTTTATAAAAACAAACTGATTTTGAGAGACAATCCGACTCTAAAATGAGTCCAACCTCTTAGCAGAGTTTTATCAAATGATTTTATAAATGGTATTAACTAGAAAAACTAGCCTAAAAGTTGGATATTAATGGAAATCTCCACCTTTGGAATAACAGAAAGAAATTGATCATTAAATCCATGAGGGAGAGAATCCCCTTTGAAATTGTGAGTGAAAAAACTACAAACAAAAGCCTGAATAATAACCCAAATTGTTTGAAAGAAAAAGTTACCAAAATCATTCAGACATAGAGAGCATTCAGATTTATGTCTACAGGCCACTTCCATAATTTAAATGTCCAAGTTAATTGTGTTAAGAGTGAAGTTATCCTCTTTATTCACATTTCAAAGAACAATACCATCCACTGTGTCATTAGTAAGAGATAGACCATTGGTGATATCTTTAAAGTACAAAACCACATGCTCTGAGATGTCCTCCATGATATGTATAATATGATCCCTATTTATTATCAATGAAAGATGTCTAGATGCATTTATTATTTTCTAATGATAATTTAAAATATTTGAGTTTATATCAGCATCTCGTAAGCAGTTTTCCTTAAAAATATCTCTTGGCAACACATATTTGTGACTCAAAAAACTATTTATCTTGGAAATAATCTTAGTTTACACCATATCCCCATCAGAGAAGTCCTTTAGTGTATTTTATCTTGAAATTACATTAGATAATCATCAAGGGGGGATATTTCAGATATAGGAGAACTTAAATGATCTTTTTTTTGTTGATTTTCATATTCCCTTTTAGAAGTTTGAGCTTAATAACATACGAAAAAACATCATTCCTACAATCCATAGAATTCCAAATCAACTAAAAAATTGTCCTATACTTCGGATGAGTGATCAAATCCGTGTTTAATCTAAATGATAAAGAATTATTGTGATATTTTTCATCAAGATCAACCAATATGGGATGGTAATCAGAATTAAAACAAGATAGGGTCATGCATGATATGGAAACCCGAAAATCCAAACATTCTTCATTGACAAAAGGCTCTTTAAATTATTCTCTCAACAAAAATATTCAAAATATTTCTAACCCAAGTGTAGTTTTCTCCAATCATGTTGTTCATAAACAACCTGTTATAATAAATTGAATCTTTAAATTCTATTTCAGAAATATAGTTATTCATAGAACCCATATTCTCAACTGGACTTATAATAGAATTTAAATATCTGAGAATGATCTAGGGACAAGAAATATCAGAATTAAGAGATCCAATATCCATTTTCATGTTATTGTGATTATGATACCAATTATTTGAATAAACCAAGTAGAATAAATGTTAAAATCCATGGTATTTAAAGGCACACGTGAATTTTTTCTCACTATCAGAAACCATATAAATATCAGATAATGTGAACTGTTCCAAAACCCAAATGATGTTTACCACTGAATGAAACCTATTTGAATCAATAAAATAAAAACCAAAATTTTCTAGATTAGAAATTCTAGACAAAAAAACTCTGTTTGGTTCATATAGACCTATATGAAGAGGCTTGTGAGGATGAATGAAAAGAATAAGGGCCTCATAGTGTCATGATTGTCCATTCCCTGTAAATTAAAAAAATACTCTTCATTTAAACTTGATTCCATGGGTGAATCTCCCTTTCTGGGCCACCATTACTTTTAGCATGGTTGATTTCAGAGGTTTTACAGCATTTATTTTAGGACAAGAAGCTCTTATTAGATTATCATTTATATCAGAGTTACTGAATGTACCAATTCTAGATTTGAAATTCATTTCACCGCTAATAGGGATTGATAGTGAGCCTCGATTAATATCAATGGAACTAGTATAATTGTCTTCATTTACAGTATCCACGAGGTCGATACATGAGGGAGCTAGTGCATAACCAACATGGTCTTATTCACCTAAAATTTCCAAAGCATCCTTATGTTGGGGATTGGTAGTATTTTTGATAATCACATCATCATGAATATCAAGAGCACTAACAGAATCTGTGGGAGACATAGATATATAAGAGAGAATAACCACATCATGTGCATAAATTCAAATAGTAGTAGTAGGTGACTTGAGGACAAAATAACAATATGGGAGATAAGAAATCATTTTAGTTGATGATACTAGAGTATTTGAAACTTCATGGTTGGGAACCACATAGGAATACTCCCCTTCATGTAGTTAAATAAACTGATTAGTATCATTTTGTTCCAAATCCATCATTGAAGAGATATCATCCATTTCCATTTACATAAGGAAAACAAAATTATAAATTACATTTAAGAAATTCATACTCAAGTTATAATCCTACATGTGATCATATCCCCCTGTACTACTCACCACATTACCCTTCCTTATAGATGTTCAAGACAATTCAGGGATCAAAACCTAATACACTTCATCAGTGATATATGACTAGGTCTTTGTTTTTGAGGGGAAATAATATTAGAAGGACCAGCATCAATCCTTGAAGCTCCCTCTTTAAAAAACATTTTTATATTTTTTATTTTGATTAACTTATTTTCAATCCATACTTTTGGGTAGCCTATTCCATTTTACTTGAAGCATTCTACAATTAACAACAGAATGACCAAAAATTTGCCAGACATTAAAAAAATGAGGAAAAAATTCTTATTAAACATTAAGATCAATTTTATTTACATTAGAAAGTAAAGTGATACAGGTTAGTATTTTGATTTCCATATTAACATCCCTTAAAATTCTAGAAAATTACCCAATATACTCTTCCAAGGTTTTATGATCCATCGTAATAGGATTTCCATTGCAAGAAGCAAGATCATTAAAGATTTGGAGATGTTAGTACATCTAATTCAAACCATGAACCCTGATCAAAATTTGAGAAATGGTTTTTTTCTGATTAAATGGATTGAATTTATCATCCCATTCAGATAGTCTCAAAATTCCAGGCATAAGATGTAGGTTTCCAAGATCCAAGGAACTATTAAAAATAATCCCAAGATTGGAGAACTATATGAAAGAATCCTATCATGATATGAATTATCTTCCAATTAATAATGCATTAGCAATGTTATATCCTACTATTAAGCACAATGTTAGACCAAGGGTTTTCATCCTTAGAATAAATGACACATCACTCGATTTAGAATTTGCAGTGATCAATTATTTACAACCATACCTCTGGATCTTCCACTACATGAAAACCAAAATTTTCAAGTCATGTTTTCCTGATTAAATATATATGTAATATGTTAAATTATATAATTATAAATATTTTTAAAAAATTATAAACCTATGTATTACATTTTTTAACATAATTAGTATTATTTCTAAATTTTTTTTGTCATTATATTGTTATTATTTTTAAAATATTTTATTATCAGCTGGAAATTTAATATTATAGTTCCTTTTCATATCTAATATGATCATTTCAAAATTATTTAAATAGGAAAAATCTATTTTAGTTATGAAATCAAGTTATTAAAGATAAAAAATGAGATAGCACAGAAAAAGTAATTAACCGCAAAACATTATATTATATGGAGAAGGCTTATATATTCCAAACATAATCTCATATGTGTGTGAATGTATAAGGTGGATCAGAAAATACATACCCTTACTCCAATATTGTCTACTTTTAGAGTAACCTTCCTTTATAAGTTTATCATTTTATTATAAAATGACTATCATATAACATATAAAAGGATTCCTTGAATACCCCACTTCACCTCACATAATATGTCTACTAGATTGTGATTATTTTTCAAAATTCCCACCTCCCAAAAATCCTAGCCACACCCTAGTGGTCCTTATCTCAAAGAAGTATCACCCTTCAATGATTTAATTAATTTATCAATAGGTATGTTCCAAGGAGGGCGGTAAAAATCTATAATCACTCAATTTTAATTTATTTTCTTCTCAGTCTTCATCTACCCCTCAAATTTTTTTTTTCAAATCGTAAAATAATTTATATGTATACTAAAATTTTATTATTTTAATGGATAAATAATTTTATATAAACTCTTAACCATCTAAAAAATGAAGTTGAATCCTTTGAGTAAGTGTAGATTACTTGCTCCATGAACGATATATTTTTTCATCACTACATCACATGAAAAGTTATAAGAATATATTTAATTAAGATACATTATATTTATGAAATTAATATTATTTACAAAAGAAAAATTATTATATACTTTACTTCCCTCATATTCATCATAAAATGAAAATCTCATTTATGAATATATGTCGACTACCGCTTCCATGGATGAGGCGTTTCATTTTCATAAAAAACATAGATTTCCAATTATATAATTATTTAATAAATATATTTGTTACAATGAATAAATATATAACATTTATATGTTTATAAATTCATGATATAAAAATTTATGATCACTATAAATTAATAAATTAATATTTTGAAATTTCTATAAACATTCCCATCTTGTATAACAGTTTCTCAAGCCATTCCCATAGTTTTTATAAAAATTAACATGGGGATGCATAAGTAAACTAAAAATAATCATTAAAATATAATTTATAATCTTCTAAATGTGAACTTGTTATCATGGTATGGGTTATTTCATGTCCATTACAGAATTTCTCTGATGCAATTTATATTAGAAACATTTCATGATGAATGTAAACATCAAACATGCTAATTAATATTTAATGATTTATTATAATTTAAAAGTAATAATGAAAATATATGTGAATAATGTAATGAAATATTTCCATAATATTATTATGTTCATTTATTAGGTTATTAAATAACATTTTTTTATTTTAGTATTACATATTAATGTGCTTCTCATCTCAAATTTATTTTAATAAGACATAGGCCATATTCACTGCAAGTTTATTTTTTGGTAATATATTTTCAATCCAATGTACTCCAATTTTAAAATATTTAATGAAATTAAATGGGTTATAAAATATATCCCATGTTATGTTTTTAAATTTTGTTTTATTCAAAGATAAAAAATACATAATGGATTTATTCAAACATCATATTCAAATCAAGAATATTGTGAATAAATTTTCCTCTAGGAAACAAATTTGTGAAAATTATCTCTAAAATGATAATAAAAATTTATCCTCATGTTAGTCATTGTGTTTTACATGGTCTACCCCAACATTATTTATCTTTATAAATAATTTACCGCATTTGAAGCATGTATATAAAATTGACCCCACCTCATCTTTTTGGACTGAAAACTTCCTCCTCTCTCTCTATTCATTAGATGATTTTATGGAGATATTTATGTATGCTTAAATATTTTATTAAGGTAATTTTATTAAATTATTAATTTCTTAACCAATTTCTAATAGAATATTTCAACATTTCCAACACAAGATCATTTTTTCAAAACTGTAAAAAGAATATATTTTGAACATTTTCTAGGAAAACTAATCCTTTCTTGAAAATTATCCATTACAAATATTAATTTCCATGTATTTAAAATAGTTTTCTATATAATATTATTTTTTATTTTTTTTTTGAATAAAATAATTATTTATTATTATTTCTCAAAGTGAATTATCTTTAAATCTTAATGTTTTTTCTTTTTTTATTAAAATAAATTTAATATTATTTATGTCAAAAAATAGATATATTATTATACTACCATCCACCTTATTTATATGGAATAATATTGCAATTTTATAGGAATTTTTCTTTTATTCCATCTCTTTTTATTGGTTATTTAAGTGTTTTTTTGATAAATATTTGTTTCCAAGTTATTTTTTAAAACATAAGTATGGTATTAATTATATAATGGGTGGTAAAATTTGTTTTATATCTCAAAGGAATTGATTAATGTTTTAAATAAAATTTGATAATTATGGGAACCAAGTATCGATGCTTTCTCCACTATTGGAATAAAAAGTGATGTTTTGTCCTCCATGTTATTGGAATTGGGTAGTAATTCCTACTCAAATAGGCTATAGGAAATATGTAGTGATATGTGATCAAATATTTAATGAATATTTTGTTCTTGTTTCGGACACAATCATGTGGTTTTCATCATACATGTTTTTTAATTTTTTTTATTATGTTATGATTAGATCTTTCATTTTGGGTTTTCCGATGTGTCTTTATTTTGTTATGATCACTAAATGACAACATTTTGGAATGTTATTTTGTTCTCATATCCATATGTTTAAATGTCTTTCATTTTCGATATTTATTATTTACCATTACTATTAATGTTATGTCACTCTTTCTTATGTTTCCATTCCATATGTTTTGATGGAGAGTATTATGTTTTATGTGTCTGAAGGATCATATATAGAAATCATTTTGAGAGATGTTGTGAATGTTTTAGAGTAATATTTTTATGTAGATAAACTTCATAGAATATATAGATATAGGTTTTTAGGAGTAATAAATTGTAGAAGGAAACAAATAAAAAAGAGGAATGATGGTTTTTTATTGTCATTTTTCTTTCTTTACCTTAATTACACATTGTGAGATATGTATTTATTTCCTAATTCAATATAGCTAGCCCAGATAAAAACTACATCCTTCATCATGTCCATGTTTCTGGTCTTTTAAATCAAATCATGTCAAACCAGCTCTGTTTCTAATGATAGAAGCATTCCTATTTCAAATTTCTATGTTGAGGCCCTGAGTATTTTTGTATAGAATCTCACGTACCCCTTTTCTCGTCATGGAATCCTTATTTTTTGCACCATCTTATATTTATCATTCAAATATACATGAGATATTTTTCTGTAGAACTATATATGGACCGATATCAACTTAAATGATATTTAGTGACACCAAAATTATTTACCTTGGGCCTGACTAGAACATGAAGAATAATATTATATTATCATTTGATCTTATTATTTTTCTCATGTAAATTACCATTAATCACTAGACACTATAAAATCCATCATTTTCTTTTACTATAATCTAGATTAGTATAAGAAACATTTATTAGTTTTCCCTTGACTATGATACTTATACCCATATACATCATATATTGGTCCCCATTGAATCACTCAGGTTCTTAAATTTTTATGTTGCTTTCCTTATATTTGGTAAATATATATGATAAATATATATTCCCATGAACTATTAATGGCATGAAACCCAACTATGGGATACATTGTGGTGCCCAATTTCATTAAAATGGTCCTAGCTATAAATTCATTATAGACCCCACTTAGTACTGATATTTGGTTTTTCAAAAAAATATGTTATTTCAATCCCAATAATGATGTTGTTATACTCTTTAAGGGAATGTTACAAACACAATGGACATAAACTATTATCACTCATATTTGTGTTTTTAATTGTAATTTTGGATTCCATTCTAAACTGAGATTTCTATTCCTCTTATCCCAATACAGAGCATCATTTTCATAATGGTCATAGAACAATTAAAATAAACTATGTGAACAACTCAATGATGAAATATTTATAAGAATTTAGCTACCCATTAACATAATATTTTCTTCTCCTTATATATATGGAACAAATTATCCTTCAGTCAAATCTGTACAACAATAAACCCCATAAATTGTTAGTCAAAACATTGTGTTCTAAAATTGGGACCACACCATGTTCTAGGATATATGAATTCAATCTAGAAATATTTACATATCATATTATTCCCCTTAAATTATGATCTTGATCCACTATTATGAAATTTAATGTTTTAAATACTTACATTTTGGAAAAACTCAAAACGGCCTATTACCCCTTTACATTCATTTGTGCACACTGTTGTTGTGTAGGATACGTAATGGTGTTTCACCAAAGTGTATGATATCAACAATATCATCTTATTTTTTACACATTAAAAATTTAGTCATCCCAATTTTGAATACCCATCCACTTTAATTTCATGATAGTAACCTCTTTAGAGATTATAAGAAACTGAGTGTCAGTCGCCAACTCCTGTCCATGGTGCATGTCCTAAGGGGAACCTCATTTAAAAAAATATGTTATATAACACTATTAAAAAGTTTCCAATCATCGATCTATATCTTAAATCCCACCATTTTTGAAGTTAAAAAAATTAGATCCCTCTATTCGGATGTTATCAAGGTTCATCCTCAACCTATCAGTCCATTCCCCTAACGATTCATTCACTAGATCTAAAAATTTACCTATACTCTACATTCATTTGTTTATTTAAAGATATGATAACATTTTTAATACAACTTATTTCATGTTTACTTATTTTCAAAATGATATAGTATTGAATCTTCATACCTAAACAGTTTTTCAATCATCATAATATTCTTTTGTGGTCAATTTTATATTTTATTCAGGATCCATCCATCCATGTTTGAGAACTGCATTTGAACTTATTATCCTTCCATTAACCACAATTTCTTACAAAAATCATTACTCATGTGGGAAATGATTCTATGGTTTTTTGTTTCAATATCAAGTTTGAAATTACCAAAATCAATGAAAGGTAAACACCTTCAATCCGAAGTACGATTCGAAACTGATGTTCCTCCTACAGTCCTATATGAATGAATTTAAATTTCCCCACCCACTATCACCATCACCATATAATATTCAACTACTTAATAATCATCCTAATATTTTAACTTCAAACTACATGGTGATCATTCTCATCATATGAAATAAAATATTATGATTAACATCCTTCCTATATTAAATTGAAATACTTTGTATCATGGATATAAAATTACAAAAAACAAGAGGATACATTGGTCCCAAACTAAGAAGGCATGTCCATCATAATAGGAATTGACTCATACCGTGTCATTATTATTGTACCATACAATTACACCCCCATCCATTAGAACTACATGTTTATTAATTCCCATGTTACAAGATATGTTTTCACATCCATATTTATTATCCCATGATTGTCTATAAATATACATTTCTTATACCTTATATTGATTTTCTATGACTTCATTATGTTCCCCCTTTACACACCTAATAGTGTGAATAAATCAACCCATAAATAGATGGTCGAAGAATTTTTACCAAAAAACCATGTACCTCTCTATCCATGAATCATGAATTAAAACTATATTTAATCATCATAGGGGTTTTTCAAAGGTAATTCTTGGAAATCAAATCATGTAAGGCTTTACATTAATTATTCCATATGGAATAACCCAATAAATTATCCATTTACATGAGTTGAATAACCTAAAAAATAGTAATCTGTGGTCTATGTCGCTTGATCATAACCAAGGATTACCTATAGTCAGAGGTGTGTGACCATATATCTCAGCGGCTTCATTGTTCATAAATTAAGAACATAAAATATATGCATCATCCTATAGGGTTTCCTATATTAGTATATGTAGAGACCCAAAGCTTGACGTACATAGATATTACATTAATTTTTCGGAATACATAATACATAACAAAAACAGACACAAAAGGACCATAATAGTTTAGTGTCTTTGGAAACTTGGAACGTAATATTCTAATCGTGGTGAAGGATCCTCAACATCTCCCATAAAGATCTTCCACTTTTTTCCCTTACCTAAAACCTTACTTTTAATCCTGGGGGAAAATAAAACATAAAAAGGGTGAGCTCAAATGCTCAGTAAGGGTAAGCATGGGTAAAATAAAACATACCATACACATTTGAACCTAATAACATGAATATAATGTTTAAACATCAAAATCCTGAGCAACGACTTAAAACATGGAAGTACAAAAGGCATAAATCATAATGGAAAATATATAATGATAACATAACATGGGAATAAAACATATAATTGTGGCATCCATTAAGCACATTTAATGTTTTCCATAGTAGCCAAGGCATTGCTGCCAAGACCATCTTAGTGGAGATGTCCCTTTCTAAATCGAGTTCACTCCTCGTTTCAGTCCTGTAACACTGAACCAGATTAACTTACCGTACCATCCATGTCTATCTCATGAGATTTATATCTTTACCCAATGCATTGGAGGGAGATATAGGTCCCACCCATCTCATAATGAAATCATTCTTACTTGTGCCACAACATAAACATAAGTCATTCATCATAACCCAAAGAATAAAATGGGTATCATAAACATTATCCCATCATAACATAATCCATATAAAAAATGGATATCATTTCATCGTTAGAAAAGTGAAACCATGTAAATCATAGAGACATTATACTTGAAACATACACACATGAAATAATGTCATCTTAGGTGAAAATGGTTTTGATAAAACACTTGAAATGAATTCTTGAGGAAAATATCCTATTTTCTTCAAAATCATTTTCTTTTCACAAAATGTCATGAAATTTTAAAAGAAAAGGGTTGTGTTGAAAATAGTCATGAAATATTTTGGAGGAAGCTTCATGAAAATAAGGCTTTATAAAACCATAAAAATCTGTTTGTTCCGTATCGGTTAAAAAAATATTCTTCTCGTTCTTTTGTCGGAAAAGTCAAAAAAGTACCTTATAAGGTAAAAAAAAGAAATATTCCTTCCATATCATGGGGTAAAAGTCAAAATGGGTAGAAAAGGACTTTAAACATACATGAAAACACTTTTATAAAACATGGACATGGATGATAACAATAACCCCAGTAAATACTTACGAATAAGCAATCTCGGATAAAAATGAGATTTGTCAAATTATCCCTTACCTTAGGTCCGATATGCTTCGTACGTCTCTGATCCTCTTGTATAATGATTTAAATAATGTCATTGACATATTACATAATCATATTCATTTTTATGATATCATATATGGTTCACTTATGACTTTATATTAACAGTTCTTTTGTAAATTCCATGTTAAAGAGCGTTTTGGGTAAAATCGTTTCATTTGTCGTCCGTGTTTTGACTTGTAATTATTCATATGATTACTCAGATCAAGATTAATTAATTCCAGAATATAAAACATGATTTATATAAAATATATATTCAGAATATACATATATATAATAGATCGATAAATAGAATGAAATACACCGTTCATGGAGACGGTAGGTCGTACGTACGCATGAACGTTGTTTTCATTTCCTCATTGAATTGAATGGAATTAATTGGATGACATACATATATATATACATAAATACAGTATCATTATTATGTCATATATTTCATGATTACTTATTATATATACTTTATAATCATTTATGAATGGTTAATCATTGAGAATGAATCTCATCGCGTCGTGGAGACGGTATTCCGTACGTACGCACGAGCGATGATATCGTTCCCATGATCGTGGAATTTTATTGGAATGTATGTATACTAGTAAAGAATCAATATCACTTTACAATAATCATATATAGTTATTATTTACACCATTATACCCATCCAAGTATGTTGGTGGTGGAAAATAGATTACACCACGGCGTGGAGACGGTATTCCGTACGTTCGCACGCGCGGTGATTTCATTTTCCGTAGGATAGATAAATGGTGAAATAGGTTTTTTTAATACTTATAATAACATATCAGTATATGAGTGATACTGATGTTATTACTTAATAATGAAACAACCTAAGAAGAAGAAGTGGAAGAAGAAATAAAGGTGAAAGAATCTATAACGGACATTACCTCTTCTTTGAAGCGCCTCTTTGAGACCTCCTCTTAGGGCACTAAAATTGGTCTTTGAAGAAGACCAGGACCTCTAGGATGTTTCTATGGAAGTGGAGAAGATAATTGTTCTAGGTTTTCACGAGCTTGAAGGCTCAAAGTGGTGTGAGGAAGAGAGGGAGGCGGTGCCCTTTTATAAGGGAGGAGAGGGGCACCTTTGGAATAACTAAAAAAATTATTTTATTATAAAGTCATATTCGGTTTTTAATAGCTCCAAATTAATTTATTTCGAAGATAAGGTGGGGATAGGTTGAAACCCTCTCATCCAATAGATGTTAGGAAAGTTTAGGTCATTATATTAACCTCAACCTTTAGTTTTAACTCATAGTTAATTAGATTGACATTTACCATGTCACTTTGTATGTTTATATTATATAGTTAATAAACATACCATATACATCTAAGAGACCCCCAAGTGGTCCATTAATGATACAAATATCATGATATAAGTATCTTGGCCTAACCATAGATTTTGAAGAACATAATAGAAATTTTTAATATAATATTTGTTTTAAAAACTATTTTATGTCAATTTTGACACTATTTGGTAGTTGATTTTTGTGAAAGTCATAACAGAATGATTACTTCAAAAAAAGTTAATTAAATCAATACTAACATGTCATATTAACATAGAAAATTATTTTAATTCATAAAAATTCTAAAATTGCATTTATTTCGGTATTTATAATATCGATTATGTCAATATTTCATTAATAAGATAATTATTGCATCATAATTGTTTCATAATTAAATTTAATTATTTTAAGTATAAAAATTATAAATAAAATACCATTATTCAGTAAATATTTTTATCTTTCTAATTAATATTTATATTTGAATTTATCTTATGTATAACCCTATATTAAAAATGATTTAGTTATTAAACTTTGATTTTAACTATTTTAACCCTTCTTTAAATAAATTAATAATAAATGCCCTATTCTAATCCAAGTGGGCCTAAATGGTCATATTTGATTTCTAAGGTTGTTTTTGGCCGAATTACACTAATCCAATATAATTAGGACATGTGTTAGGGTAATAATAATATCATTTTTACCCTTAATTACCCTATTTACTTTTAAACATGGTAAAAAAAGTAAAAAGTTACTATTCACCAAAAATTATTTTCATCTCATTGAACCAAATATTAGTCCTTGATATTAACCGTGTCTCTTGGATTTTTGAAATTCCACTCACAGAAGCGGTAAAATTAAGTTTTATTAAAAATTTAGTTTTTTTAACTACCACTTAGTGGTTTCACTATTCATCAAAAAAGAAAGTTTCCAGAAAAATACCAAAAAATAGGCCTATGCTATATTTGATATTATGAATTCAAAAATTAAATCTTTTTTACCAAATTCAAAACATATCAGTTTCACTATTTAATTTAAAAATGATTTCCCGTCGTCAAAACAAATAGTGTGTTCTTAAGAGATAATAACTATCAAAAGATTGACACTTGTTTATGTATGGTTTAAATGTGAAATTACATCCAATGACCAACATTATATTAAATTGTAAAAATATATTATAAATATACTTTAAAACCACTCAAAATAATAATTTATCACTATTAATTATTTTGATTAAAAAATTTGTTTTTAATTAAAATTTAGTAATTTCCAGTATTCATCAGAATATGAAAGTTATCCGAAAAGTACCAAAATTTCACCCTAAGCTAATTTCAATATTCCGATTCCAAAAATGAAGTCTATTTTGAAATATAAAATTTATAAAATTTCAAAAATTGGGTATTACTATTCATAACGGCTAGTTCATAATAATATTATAATAATATCTCGTTTCGTGAAACTCGATATTGCGTACTACACACGCTATCGAGGAAGGTCGCGATTGTGTGTAATGAAGCCAAGTTAGGGTTGCGTGTTGTGCAAGACTCATTTTTTGTAACGTACAACATGAGACATCAATAAAATTAAAAAGAATATTTCTCACAAAATCTCGGGGTGTTACATTCTACCCCCCTTAAAATGAATTCCGCCCTCAAAATTCGTCGGGGTTATAAATGGTTTACTACTCGAAAGTTTCTTTAATAGAAACCCTCATCGTAAATAGGAATACCAATACCAATCATTAAAAACTAAAGTATTAAACATAACGGTTACCCAAATTAACTAATCACTGGGTTTCCACATAGGAGAACATAGGTGAAAATATGGATATAGAAGAGAAACCTAACCATCATGTTCTGATGGAGAGTGGTAGAGAACATGGCTATGAGAAAGCCAATAATCACAAAGCTATAAATTTTTGATGATCTAAGGTACCATCTGATTCATAGGATATAAGGGAACTAGGAAAACATTTTTGGTTTTCAAGATCATTTCCCTAAAGTTGATGAATTAAAAGATTTACTTACAAGATTTTGGTACAATCTCACTGTTGTTTGTGAATTGAACAAATTCCACTTCATCCCTTAAAGAAATGAAGTTGAATTTGTTACTCGTGACGTGTTAGAAGATCATGTGATAGAATGATGGATCATTCCATCCGTTTCAAACAAAAGGTTAGAAAAAGTTATAAGTCCATCTTATGGTTATATTTATCATATATGGTTCCAAAAATAAACTTATAATTCATATATCATACCGCTTAATAAAATAAAACAAGATTATACTAATAGGGACTTCCTATAGGCCAGTGGTAGGCGATAAAGGCCTGTCGCACTATGGTTGTGGGTTCGATTCCCATAGCCTTGTCCGACGCGACGGGCTATCGCCCGTCCTGTAGGTTGTACTTTTTCTAAAACTATATTACTATAACATCCCATCAATAATATCGAAAAACCATATATCCTTAAACAATAATAACTTATTTCCAACATAATCCATTCCAATCTTTAGGATTACCCATAATACTGCAGTCCACTCTCATAATATAGTGAAAACAATTACCATAGATTTAATACCATCATTGATCCCCATATATCATAAGATATGTCTTGTTGGTCACATTTCAAACATTTGAAGGCCTTAATCATGTATTCTCTTGAAAAATGAATACCCATTGAACCTTAGTGAAAACATGAATGTAGTTAAAAGTTAACACTTTCCACATACCAAAATCCTAAAAATTCTATATACTCAAACCATGATATCACTTAGTCCTTATATCAATCATGAGCTCATGAATACAATCAAACATCTCATTATCTTCTTATTCCATCATTATGCGCATATCATCTACTTTATATAAATATCTGAATAACCTTCAATGGTTACTGGTACCATTCAACATATACTTTCAAATACTTTTAGGAAAAAAATAGTGTAACAAAACATTGAAGATTCTTTATTCCATAGTACCATTAACTATACAACATAACTCTCGATAAACATACAATCATTCCAATACCTTCTAGAACAACTGACAGAGCTTTAACACTTCTTTCATCTCATATATCATTTGTAGTCTTCTCATCATCATCCACATAAATACTACCCATATGACAATTCTGATTCTATTCATGATATTTTCCATTAGGGAATTGGTTTGCATAATGCCCGTACATTCCACATTTAAAACATCTAACCATTGTTGATGTCGTAGAAATACCATTATCATTGTCCACAGTGTTAACTGAACCTTTTCCTTTGCACTTACTGGCTTTGTGTCCTTCTTTTCCACACCCAAAGCATCTTCTAGTTCCTTTAAAACAATCTCCCTGATGCCTCTTCCCACATGATTTACATGAGGGAAATTGAACTTTCTTTCCTTTATGATCATCGTGAAACTCCATCTTTCTCTTATTATCTGAGTCGAGAAACTTACCAAAGTTGAGATTATTGATCATATTATGAGATTACAGATTAGGCATAATAACGATGTTTGGAATTCCAGATCCCGTTTCATTTGGTTTCTCATGAAGAATATCATTCCATTGTCTGTCATATCCTCCATTATCATGAATATTCCTATTTCCAGCCATTTTCTATAACCCAAAAAGAATAGTGTGAAAGGAAAAAATCAAGCTAGGGAAAACAACATAGTAAAGGGGGAGTTCCCTCAATATCTAACATCTTAGGTTAAATTATAAGATCTTTACCGTAGTTCTAGGAATATATCCTATACTTATACTTATCCTTAGGGACATCCCTAGACATAAATTAGAAATATCTCTAGGGATCTCACTAACGTTTTTGCATCCTAGTTTCCAAAGGTTGACTAAACCTTTCCTCTGATACCAACTGTAGAGACCTGAAGATTGACGTACATATATATTACATTACGTTTGCGGAATACATAATACATAACAAAAACAGACACACAAGGACCGTAATAGTTTAGTGTCTTTGGAAACTTGGAACATAATCTTCTATTCATGGTGAAATATCCTCAACATCTCCCATAAAGATCTTCCACTTTTTGTTTCCTTACCTAAAACCTTTATTTTAATCCTGGGGGAAAATAAAACATAAAAAGGGTGATCTAAAATGCTCAGTAAGGGTAAGCATGGATAAAATAAAACATACCATACAAATTTGAACCTAAAAACATGAACATAATGTTTAAACATCAAAATCTTGAGCAACGACTTAAAACATGGAATTACAAAAGGCATAGATCATAATGGAACATAAATAATGATAACATAGCGTGGGAATAAAACATGTAATTGTGGAATCCATTAAGCACATGTAATGATTTCCATAGAAGCCAAGGCATTCCTGCCAAGACCATCTTAGTGGACAAAGTCCCTTTCTGAATCGAGTTCCCTCCTCGTTTCAGTCCTGTAACACTGAACCGGATTAACTTACCTTTCCAGCCGTGTCTATCTCATGAGATATAAATCTTTTCCCAATTCATTAGAGGGAGATATAGGTCCCACCCATCTCATAATGAAATCATTCTTACTTGTGCCACAACATAAACATAAATCATTCATTATAACCCAAAGAATAAAATGGGTATCATAAACATCATCCCATCATAACATAATCAATATAAAAAAAATGGATATCATTTCATCAAAAGAACAGTGAAACTAGGTAAATCATAGAGGCATTATACTTGAAACATAAACATATGAAATAATGTCATCTTAGATGAAAATGGTTTTGATAAAACACTTGAAATGAATTTTTGAGGAAAATATCCTTTTTTCTTCAAAATCATTTTCTTTTCAAAAAATGTCATGAAATTTTTTAAAAAAATGGTTTTTTTGAAAATAGTCATGAAATATTTTGGAGGAAGCTTCATGAAAATAAGGCTTTATAAAACCGTAAAAATCCATTCGTGCCGTATATGTTAAAAAAACATTCTTCTCATTCTTTTGTCAGAAAAGTCAAAAAAGTACCTCGTAATGTAAAAAAGAAATATTCCTTCTATACCATTTGGTAAAAGTCAAAATGGGTAGAAAAGGACTTTAAAAAAACATGAAAACACTTTTATAAAACATGGACATGGATGATAACAATAACCCCAGTAAATACTCACGAATAAGCAATCTCGGATAAAAATGAGATTTGCAAAATTTTCCATTACCTTAGGTCCGATATGCTTCGTACGTATCCAAAGCTCCTTTATAATGTTTTAAATAATGTCATTGAATTATTACAGAAGCATTTTCATTGTTATGATATCATATATGGTTCATTTATGACTTTATATTATCCGTTCTTTTGTAAATTACATGTTAAAGAGCATTTTGGGTAAAATCGTTTCATTTGTCGTCCGTGTTTTGACTTGTAATTATTCATATGATTACTTAGATCATGATTACTTAATTCCAGAATATAAAAAAAGATTTAGATATAATATATATTCAGAACGTACATATATATAATAGATCGATTAATGGAAAGAAATACACCATTCATGGAGACGGTAGGCCGTATGTACGCATGAATGTTGTTTTCGTTTCCTCATTGAATTGAATGGAATTAATTGGATGACATACATATATAAATACATAAATCCAGTATCATTATTATGTCATATATTTCTTGATTACTTATTATATATACTTTATAATCATTTATGATTGGTTAATCATTGAGAATGAATCTCATCGCGTCATGGAGACGGTATTCCGTACGTACGCACGAGTGATGATATCGTTCCAATGATCGTAGAATTTTATTGGAGTGTATGTATACTACTACAGAATCAATATAACTTTACAACAGTCATATATAGTTATTATTTACACCATTATACCCATCCAAGTATGGTGGTGGTGGAAAATAGATTACACCACGGTGTGGAGACGGTATTCTGTACATACGCATGCACGATGATTTCGTTTTCCATAGGATGGATAGATAGTGAAATAGGGTTGTTTGATACTTATAATAACATATCAGTATATGAGTGATACTGATGTTATTACTTAATTTTGAAACAACCTAAGAAGAAGAAGTGGAAGAAGAAATAAAGGTGAAAGAAATCAGTAATAGACATTACCTCTTCTTTGAAACACCACTTTGAGACCTCCTCTTAGGGCACTAAAATTGGTCTTTGAAGAAGGACAGGACCTCTAGAATGTTTCTAGGGAAGTGTAGAAGAGAAATTGGAAGGGTTTGGATGAGCTTTAAGGCTCAAAGTGGTGTGAGTAAGAGAGGGAGGAGGTGCCCCTTTATAAGGGAGGAGAGGGGCACCTTTGAAATAACTAAAAATATTATTTTATTATAAAGTCATATTCGGTTCTTAATAGCTCAAAATTAATTTATTTCGAAGCTAAGGTGGAGATAGGTCGAAATCCTCTCATCCAATAGAATTTATACAAGTTTAGGACAATATATTAACCTTAACTTTTAGTTTTAACTCTTAGTTAATTAGATTGACATTTACCATGTCACTTTGTATTTTTATATTATATAGTTAATAAACTTACCATATATATCCAAGAGACCTCCAAGTGGTCCATTAATGATATACCTATCAGGATATAAGTATATTGGCCGAACCTTAGATTTTTAGAAAGATAATAACAATTTTTAATAAAATATTTGTTTTAAAAATTATTTTATGTCAATTTTGACACTATTTGGTAATTGATTTTTGTGAAAATCATAACAGAATGATTAGTTCAAAAAAATTTAATTAAATCAATAATAACATGTCATATTAACATAGAAAATTATTTTAATTCATAAAAAGTCTCAAATTACATTTATTTGGGTATTTATAACATCAATTATGTCAATATTTATTAATAAGATAATTACTGCATCATAATTGTTTCAAAAATAAATTAAATTATTTTAAGTCTAAAAATTATAAATAAATTAAAATTATTTAGGAAATCTTTTTATATTCCTAATGAATATTTATAGTCTAATTTATCTTATGTATAGCCCTATATTAAAAATGATTTAGTTATTAAACTTTGATTTAAACTATTTTAACCCTTCTTTAAATAAATTAATAATAAATGTCCTAATCTAATCCAAGTGGGCCTAAATGGACATATTTTATGCCTAAGGTTGTTTTTTGCCGAATTACACTTATCCAATAGAATTAGGACATGTGTTAGGGTAATAATAATATCATTTTTACCCTTAATTACCCTATTTACTTTTAACCGTGGTAAAAAAAGTAAGAAGTTACTATTCACCAAAAATTATTTTCATCTCATTGAACCACATTTTAGTCCTTGATATTAACCGTTCCTCTCGGATTTTCAAAATTCTACTCACAGAAGCGATAAAATTATGTTTTATGAAAAATTCAGTTTTTTTAACTACCACTTAGTGGTTTCACTATTCATCAAAAAAAGAAAGTTTCCAGAAAAATACCAAAAATTAGGCCTAAGATATATTTCATATTATGAATTCAAAAATGATGTCTATTTTACCAAATTCAAAACATATTAGTTTCATTAATTAATTTAAAAATTATTTCCCGTCGTCAAAACAAAGAGCGTGTTTTTAAGAGATAATAACTATCAAAAGATTGACACTTGTTTATGTCTGGTTTAAATGTGAAATTACATCCAATGACCAACATTATATTAAATTGTAAAAATATATTCTAAATATACTTTAAAAACACTCAAATTAATAATTTATCACTATTAATTATTTCGATTTAAAAAGTTGTTTTTAATTAAAATTTAGTAATTTCAACTATTCATCAGAATATAAAAGTTATCCGAAAAGTACCAAAATTTCACCCTAATCTAATTTCGATATTCAGAATCCAAAAATGAAATCTATTTTAAAAGATAAAATTTATAAAATTTCAAATAGTGCGTATTACTATTCATAACGGCTAGTTCATAATAATATTATAATAATATCTCGTTTAGTGAAACTTGGTATTGCGTACTACACACGCTATCGAGGAAGGTCTCGATTGCGTGTAACGCATCCAAGTTAGGGTTGCGTGTTGTGCAAAACTCCTTTTTGTAACGTACAACACAAGACATCAATAAAATTAAAAAGAATATTTCTCGTAAAATCTCAGGGTGTTACAGTATATAAGATTCCAATTTATGCCATTTTATCTTAGTCTTATTGTTATATATATTATATCGATCTCTATGGTATACACTTTGTGTCCTTATACAATTTTCCTCTATTTGGAAAATTCTATATTACATTAAGCTAAATAGCCTCATTGATTGCATTGGTATCAGCCATAGGGAATTATCAAATCCCATTCTAATGTCCCAAACCATAATAGAATTTGTATCTATCACACTAACCATAATTCATTATTTCTACAAATTGTTGATATGTTAAGTATATGAATTTGTTACCATAAGAGTGATTGAACTCATAGAAACCACACTATTCATTGAAATACACACATTTAATTCAAGGATTTGGATCTGCAGACTCTTCTATTATGAAATGAACAACATTATGGAGATTATATTGTTCCCCATGGCCTCCATAATATAAATGGTACACATCTTGGAGGAATCACTCTTGATTATTCTGAATGAACTCTAATATGATTATGAAACATTCCACCAAATCTCATCGTCCATACATGGAACACATATTTGAGGAAAAATCACGGAGAGTTCCATCGTTGATATTTTGTTTAAAACATGTTCAATTATTATCCTCAACCTATATTTAATTTGTATTTATCTGTTTGGACCCATGGATTCATAATATTTTTATTCTCCTACATCCTCTTTGATCAAGTGGATTTCAAATACCCTTGGTGTTTAACTCCACATATATCCATGTCATTAATAAGAAAAATGGAAGTTTTTGAATCCCACCATCTTTATTCTAGATACTCATAAATATCCCCATTGGTGATCAATGTGATATTCCAACACCAACCCTTCCACCCATTATAGTAAATCTTATTTAATATAAACAATCTTCTTTATATATCTCATTTCACACACCTAAAATGAATTAAGTGAGAATAATGATTTTTGGATGATTATTTCATTAATATGATCAATTTATAATCATTTCATTATAGTGTATTCACAAATGTAGAAATTTTAATACTTCAAAAATATTTGGACAGTCATCCATAATTTGGATTCCCTCCTTATATATATAGATATATAATTCTACGCACGTGAAATAACTTGATCAAGATCATTTTATCTTTACTAGGAGGACATAAAATAATCATATACCAATCATGATTCACATGATCCTCTTATTCATGTCAGAATATCTTACCCACTCATATCTTGATATTGTCTTACTAGACCCATCATTTTACAACTAAAGACAAGGTTTGGGCTGGCACAAATTAATGGTGGCTAGAACATACTTCGACAGGATTAGACATGCTCTAACTCCATATATAATAAATTTGGATTTATTATTCATTTGAATAATTGCCTTTTTAATTTACATGTTACTTAATACTATTCATTTATAATTCCGTGTTACCCACATATTTTTTCTTTATAAAAACATTTAATATTTTATTCTTATATGTTTTGATTCTCTATACATGTTTTGGTTTTTATGTTCGGATCCTCACACATTCATCATATGTTTATAATATATGAAATATTTTTTTGCATTTAACATATGTGTTTGATATATTTATAGAGTCCCATGATCACATTATTGAAATCATGATGACTATTTGCATTGAATGCTTAGAAACTATTTCTTTGAATTTCAATTCAATAAATATAACTATTTTTATTAATGAGTATATATATATATATTGAAATCATATAATAATTAAAATATCTTAAATTAAAAATTATTAAATATCACTACATGTATTTAGTTTTTCTTAATCATGTATGATTTATATGTTATTCCATTTCTCATGTTGGTGGAAACCCTGAACAAAACAGTAACATGTTATAACAATTAAAAAAGTAAGATCATGTAATTATACAGTAATAATAACACTTTTAAATAAGATTAATTATTTAAAAATTATGTTTTAATATGTTAAATTAGAATCAATAAGAGATAAATGATGAAAGTAAATAATAATGATCAATAAGTGGAAACACTTACATTGAAGGCTTCAAGCGGCTCTTAATGAGGCAGTTGTAAAAGAGGTATTTCAAAAAATTCATTGGTACAAGAAGATATAAAACATGATATTGTTTTTTCAGGGAGATAATTTTTTAATTAAAATTCAAGATAGATTTAGAATAAATGTGTATGCTGAAGTGGGTAGATAAGGGAACCATTTATTGGTTAGCTTGAGTAGAAGTTTCATAAAAACATAAGAGTTAATTTATAATGATTTCATTATAAATAAAGACAAAAATGAAATAAAATATAATTTCTGCTGGAAGGTTGAAAACAACTATATATATCCATTTATTGATAAGGGTTCTTCCATTTTTTGGCCTTAAACATAACAAACCAATACTATGTGCACATTTTATCTCATAAATTTCCAAATATTATTCATTACAACGTATAGAAATTTATCCCAAATTAAATCATACAAGACTAATATTATATTATTTTTTAATGTATAAGAGTTATTCATATAAGGCTGATATAGATAAATGAATATAATTAGAAAATCCTGATTTCATTATTATTTTTAAGGAAGATAAATATCACTCAGATACAGTCAATATATTTAATCTTGGATGAAATAATTTTTTTTACTATAAACATATTCCAAAATATCAATGATCATTATTATGGGAATGAGTAAAACTGTTAACCACACACACATAAAAAATAATGAAGATAAATATTATCTATATATATGATAATCTAAATTAATCGTAGTATTAAAATAAAATAGATCGAAAATAGAAACAATTATAAAATAATAAATAAAGGTATTTTAAAATAATCATTATTTATTTTATCATTTTTCTATAGAATTATATATATCCATTATAAAATCATCTTATTACTTATATTTATACAAGAAATAAATATGTTACAATGTTTTTTAAGTATGTGTGTTTTTTCTAAAAAATTATAAATCGTTCATTAAATAGAAAAAAATAATGGCATATAATCACTCAAAAAATATAAAAATTATTCCATTGTTTTAAAAAATATATTTCTCAAATATTTTTATTTAATGAATTAACTTAAATATATTTATAAAATACTATGAATTATTTTAGTAAAATGGAATAATTTACATATATTAAAAAATGAGTAGTAAAAATTAAATAAAAAAAATTGAATTATATGGAATATGAATATAATGATTCATATATAAAGAAATACATTTTATGATAAAAATGTTGATTTCTTATATATGAAATGTTGTTATTTAAAAACTAATTTTCAAATATTTTTAATATTATATATAATTAAAATAACTGTTTATAAAAATAAATATATTAGCAATAATTCATACATTGACTATAAATCAGTTATAATTGAAGATAAATCATTCAATAAGAAAACTTGATATTTTTGATGAATATAATTTTAAAATATCATGTATTTATAGTTTGATAGAAATACATAATTATTATTAGATAATGAATTTAATTAAATGTATTGATAAAATATATAAAAAACAAGTAAATATTCATTTAATGTTGTTCACCTAGCATCGAATAATTATATAATAAGTTTATTCTTAAAAAATATTAAAAAACACATTTTGGGTTAGTGGTTATTTTATTAAAATCAATTTTCATCACTTTTCAAAATTTAATCATGAAAAATGAATTAAATATTTAAAACATTAATTTAAAAATTAGACAGTAGGGGTAATTTCTTTTGTCTCCTAAAAATATGTTCTGTTGAAAAAAATTAATCTCCATAATAGAGGATAAAATAACGTGAAAATGTTAAATCATGAGGCAATGTCTCAAAATATCACAAAAAAGTATCTCTAAATTTGTGTATGAGATCATTCTTGAACTCAAATTTTCTTATTATCTAAAATTATAATGTTTCATCATGATTTACATTAATAATGAATACATCATTATGTTTTGAAATTAATATTTAAACAAATTCTACCCCTCTAACTAGTAAAAGGGACCCTTCATAAACCCACATCTCGTCACAAATATACCTTTCATGGATAAAATTACTCTATTAAAATACCAAACCCTCATTACCACATCCACGAGGTTCTGGTTTCCTTAAATTAAAAATCTATGAAGACATAATGGTTTTTGTAAAGGGTTAGATCCAATAAAAAAGAGATTATATACATGCACCATGTGATAGAGTATTTCAGGTAAGGGTTTCATGGTTTCAATTTCAATTCATTGAGACATAGTTCATGTTGAGTAGAATATTTCCTATTATATAATTTTATTTCTATTCAAAATCCTATGAATTTATTTTACCATATTTTTCATATAATTATTTGGATTTGAAAATAAAAATAAGTATTTTTTCATTCAATCTATTTTGATTCAAGTGTTAAAAAAAGTGTAGTGGGTCATCATCTAAAATTTCATTCTTTGAGACATTAATTTTATTAATATCATATTTTATTATTTATGTTTTATATATTTTATATTGTTTATATTATAACATTATTAAATCTTTATTTTTATTATTTAATGTTCTATTTCATTTTTTCCCTTCAAAGGATTTGGATTCAAAATTTACTAAAATCATAAGGGTTCTGTCAGCGGAATTTCCTTCTCATTTAGAAATAAAATTTATTATTTAGATTTATTCTTCAAAAATTATCTTCCTTAATATTTAATTACACTTTAAATAATTTCTTATCTCTTTGGGGGGAATTATTTCTTCATATAATTTTTTAATTATTTTATGGTTTTATACCTCTATAAAAAATAATGTTGTTAAAAATAATTTTTATCCTTTAAAATTGTTCTTTATCATACAAATATATATTCAAAATAATGTTCCATGAATGTTATTCCCTAAATATAGTTATTGTTTAACTTCAATTTCCACTATCTTTTACTTTTTACAATATTTTAAGAGTAATTTAATATTTTTTTAGCATTGTTGATTCAAGATATTGTTTATAAAAGTGGGAAAAGAATATCATTTTTTAAATTTACTATTTGATAAAAATTTACTAATTCGATAAATATTTTTATTAATTAGGCTTCCTCTTCAATGTTTCATGGATTTATAAAAAAATTATTATTCAATTTTTTTTGTTAAATGTTTATTTGTAAGATAATGATTAATGTTTTATAAGAATAAATTTGGTATTTCATTCCATATATAAATGTCTTATACTCAATAATTATTATAATTAATTTCATTTATTTTTATTTCTTTAGATTTTGAAATTATTTAAATATTAATATTTTGAATATCCAAATTTCATCACATTAAAATGGATTGTAAAAGTGACTAAGAATACAATTTTTTCAACCATATTAAATCTTCCTTCTTTTTCATGAATTTTTTATTTTCCTCTCAATGATATTACTCTTATGGAATAGAGTTCATGGTCATCTACTAAATTATTTTTTTGGATTACATGTTTTTTTACATTGAATTTTATTCATAAACTGATCAACATTTGATTTCATATTATATGATTCTATTGGAGAATTATGTGAGACCAATTTTATTTCCATGTGCTGTTTTGGATATAATGAGTGATTAATTTATAGGGTTACCAACAAAGGTATTTCACAATGTTTGCGGTGAGGTAAAATATATCCCTCCAAATCATAGTTAGTTATTTACATATTATGAGATAATGATTTTATGGAAGTACATGATTAATTTTATTTGCAATATAATTATTAAACATGATTGGACATGTTGGAAATATAATGTCTGTATATTATTGGGTATTAGAGGGTATTTTCACAAAGAAAAATCATAGATATGATTAGGTTTGTTCACAGTGTAATTATTTTCCATGATTTTGTTTTCTCATTATCTTAAGATTTACTATGATTTTTTTGTGCCACATTTCAATGTTATCACACATTAATATGTCATTATTCTAGAGTTTATGTATATTGAAAAATGTTTTTAGGACATGATATGATTATTACACACAAATTATGAACCTTTTTAGATATTTATGTTCGTATACATTGATATATGACGTTAATCCACGGCTTATGATTAAAAAATATGATCCAATGTTCTTTTTAGTAAAATATTTCCTATGTATTCATATTTTATTGATAAAATTATAAAATAACTATTATGAATCATTATTATATTTTTCTTTAAAAAGTGTATAATTTCACTCTTTTGGTTTTAATATTTCATATAAAATTCTATTTTGGAAATTTTATATATGAAAGACTAATGTAGAGCTATTATGGTGGTTGTTTGTTGAATAATTTGTAATAAATTGATTCTAAATATAATATCCAAACACAAATGGCCTTTAACTTCAAGTATTATGTGATTATTGTGAGATATAATGTTTAAATAATGTAAATGAGGTAATAATTATTCATATTTATCTTATTTTGTCTTATTAACCATTCATTTAACCATTTACCTTATTTTACCATTCTTTATACTGAATAACTATTACCATAGTAAAGAATTTATAATAATTAAAATGAAATAAAAATTATTAACATATATAGAAATGTTGATTCCAAATTTTGAATCTATTATTATAATTCAAATTTCTAATAGGGGTAAATATTAATTTCAAAATAAGAACAAATGACTCATAAAAAGTTTTTCAAAAAAATGTATTTTTAGCAGGAAAATGAATTTACATTATTATTTACCAAATAATATTCATTAACTAATCAGTCCATTATGGAAATATTTATATAAAAAATTAATTTCATTAAAAAGCATATATAAAATATGAGAAATGAAAATTTTGATTAGAGAAAATATATTATATATTATGATTAATGGGTTTAAAATATATTTTACTTTGGAAATGAATAATTATATTAGAATTCAATATAGTTACATAATTATTCAATAGACGTTAATGATTTATTTTATTAATAATTTATTTAATTTTAAAAATACATTTTATTGATATCAATATTCAAGAAGAAATTAAATAAAAACAGTATCGTCAAAATAAATTATTTTTTCCAAAGTGAATTGAATCATTTTAATTTTGTGAAACCATTTATTTTTCATATTATGTGTCATTTTTCTGTCTTGTATTTTATTAAATTTTATATATTATACTTCATTATTTACTGTAGTGTAGTTATTTATGTAATTTTATCTTTCAAACACATCTATATTTATTTAAAGGGAAATGCGTACTAGAATCATGGGATGTTACACTCTATCTATTTCATTTTATATAATAGTACTATATAATTTTATTAGAAATTTTTTTCTTCATAAATTCCAAATATAATATCCTAAATGAAATGTGTTCATTTTTATATTGTTATTATATACATGGGATCATACCACATACGATGGATCAGTTTTGCAGTCTTGAAAAAAATGGTTTCCATATTACACTTGAAATATAAAAAAAGTATATTAAATATCCTCATATAATTTATATTTTTTATAATATACATCTTTATATCCTTGGGGGTAGAAAAAAATAAAGGGTTTTCTTAAGTACTTAGTATGGGTTATGTATAGTGTAAGTTATCATGAGTAAAAAAGGAATAATCTATATGGGGATTTAAATAAATAAAACACATCACAATTAATAAAAAACATGGTTAAAAAATAGATCAATGTTTAAAATCTATTTTGAAATATCGTAGATAATAATGAAAAAAATATCAATGATTGAAATGTTTGATGTTGGATGTCATAATCTAAAAAATCATTATATCATTACTATTGAGTCCTTTTTTCATGATAGTTTAATTCCTAGGTAGTTATCCTCCAGAATCCCTTTTAATAATTTTGTTTGGTTTGGTTTTATCATGAGAATCATCAATGCATTTAAAGGAAATATATAAAAGGTCACCATCCATCAATGAATATTAAATTAATTCCCCATATATTTAATAATAAGTTTAATTTAAAAAAATAATCATTCTCAATAAATATACATATATAGTATAGAATATATATTATTAATATTTCCCTCACCAATCAAATGATTTCATAGTAAAACACTAAATTCCAAATTGGTATAATGGCTAAAAAATAATCATATCCATGATAGAAATAAGGGATATCTAAGAAAAATAGAATATAAAAGGATTAATTATCACATTAAAATGAATATTTTAAGATAAATTTAATCCCCACAAAATTAATAATAGATTAAATATATTCTATGGTTCATTAAAAATATAATTATTATAATAAATTCACGTCATTTAGATAAATAAAGGAAATAGAAGGGAAAAATTAAAATATTGGTCAATTATATACATTTATTTATAAAATTATTTAAGATATATTGTTGGAGATAAAAAACAAAAATTTGATATAGAGGTAGGAAAATAGGTTACCAATGTATACATTAAAAATAAACATCACTTTTTTACATTTGCATATAGTGTCACAAATGAACCTTTCCTAAAAATAAGTAATGATACCATTAAAAAATATAAAAATTAAATTATAATATAATATTTACTTAGTAAATCATATGAGTAAATAAAAATTTCTTTGGTAAATAAATTTTGGGAAATGTCGATATAGTAGAAAAATATACTTGATCAGAAGATAAATATGATTGGTTATTATTTTAAACATTTCTCTCAAGATTCATGTTAAATAGATTGGAAATGTTAGAAGAAAAAATAGAAATTCCCAATGGATAAGAAAATAGTTTAAATTTTTGATGAATAGATTACAACATTCATTCAATGAAAATATGAGAAATCAAAAAAAATAGATTATAAAATAAATTGTAGAACTTTGATGACTTTTAACATAAAACACCTTGAATGAGTAAACATGAATTCAAGATTTAACAATAATTAATAAATATATATTAATTTTTAATACTTAGTTGGTGAAATTTATACACCATATAAATGTAAATAGGTACATAATTCCATGTATGTCCCAATGGAGTGGAAATTGATATGAAATCCCAGACCTCAAGTTGGACATTCCTCATAAGTGCTTTTAACCTCCACTATAATAAGTCTAAATTTATTATAATTATATAAAATAATCATATAAATATCTATATTATCATATGTCTATTATTTATAACATATTTTCACCCTTTTGTTAAAAATATTTTATTATTGTGGTTGTTTCGAGTGATAAATGTAATGCCTTGAGCCGAGTTACCCAGAGTCTGTGATTTATTACACTAAATTGGCATGATACAAGGAATAATGTTCGGAAAGACTAATCAGTTTAGTATTATTCGCGACAAGATACATACCAAAGTTCAATGTTACAACATGAAAAGAAATACAACACTAATTTTTTCCATTAGAAACATCCAAATCTCTTAGATTATGCCTACAAGTCACTCATAACTAACTTCTTAATATCCTGGGAAAATGAAATATAAGAAAGGGGTGATATGAAACGCTCAGTAAGGGTAAGCAATAAAGTGGAAGATAACATAAACCTTAGGCATGACGCATAATTAAAAACACATTACTTTAGAAATAATAAACAATTTGCACTTTATTCCAGGAATATTTGCTGAGTAAATAATGACGTAATAGAAAATAGTCATGGGTATGTTTCTAGTAAAATAACCACATGAACCCTCATTATTTTTTTCATAATGGGGGAATGTATAATGCTGGACATTCTGAAACATGTTGTCATGGCCTCAGCCAAGATGTCTAAAAATGATTTATGCCTCGGCCAAAACTATATATCAAATTGGGAAATACCTCAGAAAATTCCACGTCTAGTTATCTCTTGAGACCTACCAATGCATCAAGATGCTATAGCGGGCTCCACCTATCACTTACTGTGTCCAATGCATTCCTCATATGAAAAGGATTGAACATAACATAAACATTCATATAAAAACTAGAATATGAAATGTCAATACATTATCCATAAACCATTAATGTCATAAAAATAACACATCTACGGTCCTACATAACACAAAACATTCATTACAATATAGAAGATTTTTATTATAATAAATCAACCTCAACAAAGAATAATATCACGTAAAGTATGTTGACATTGTTGAAAATGATAAGTAAAAATCATTGAGACAAATATCCCTTTTCATGAAATCATTTTAAAGCCACATAAATTATAAAGGAATTCATTTAAATGATAGTTTTGAATCAAATTGTTCCAATACCTCATTGAAACTCTTGAAAGGAAATAACATTTTACTACATTCCTGTCTATATTAATAAATCCTTAAAACCATTTTAAAAACATGTACATTAATGAGAAAGGATTAGAACAATTAATATTTAAAACATTTAAAAATATGTTTTAGTAAAAATTAACTAAAAATTAATCCATTTGAAAACACTTTTACGAAACAAGGACATGTATAATAAATATGTCCCAATAGATACTTACTTAAAAAAAACCTTGGATAAAAAATGATTATGGAATTAACCCTTACTGATTTGGTAAATTACCAAACATACACCCCATAGAGGATGTATCATACAATGAATAAGTAAATACCCATAAATTAATTTATATTACACAAATTATACAATCATGGGCAGTACCCATACAAATGGAAATAGTGGCAATATAGCATGAATCTCATGGGAATACGAATTCGGAAGAAAACCACTTACCATGTTTTAATCAATCGAGTCGTATGAGAAAAAGTTAATAAACACCAAATTAATCACACGATTCCATGAATATAAAGATAATCATGTTAATATATATCAAATTTAGTTTAAAATTCACCTAATGGAATAAATAAGTGGTGAACAATGAAAATCTCATGGAATTAAAAGTGACATAAGAAATCCCTTACCTTGTAATTTTCATTAGTAGATGGTATGTTAACCTCCTGTATAATAGTTAAAATATTGTTATTAAATTATAAAAGGACTATAAACATAAATATTATATTATATATGATCCTCTAATATTACTTTGTTAGTAATATTTTTGTAGTATCATTGTTTTAGTTGTTAACAGATTCATTTTCCTTTATATGATTGGTTACGTAAGCCATGTTTTTTATGGATAGGTTGAATTTTATTCAGTAAAAAAATAAATTATGTTCATAAAAATTATTTTTAATCATAAAACGAAAATAATTATAGAATGATTAAGATGGGGAATGAATCTCATCGAGTTCATGGAGACGGGAATCTGTATGTACACATGAGCGACAATATCATTATTTGATGGTGAAATAGTATATAATAGTATAGTATATAATATATATAGAATCATTAACATGTTATATTTATTATTTACATCATTTATAGTCATTATTATACCCATCCCAATAATAGAGTCTTTGAATAACAAACTACACCACGATATGGAGACGGCAAGCCGTACGTACGCAGGTATAGTGACTTAGTCATTCATATGATGGATTCAATAAAGAATATGGTTGTACCATTTTATAATAACATAACATTATATAGAAGATACTGGAATTATTATTTTACAATGGAAACCACAAAGAAAGATGGAGTGGAAAAATAATTTGAATCAGGTGATGAAATATTTACCTCTTCATTGGGTTCTTCTATTTGATTTGATCAAAAGGGATCCCTAGGATGAATTTAAGAACAAATGAAGGACTCTAGGATTAAGGGAGGAAAGTGGATAAGAAATTTGGGTAGGGTTTGGGCAAAAAAAATTGCTTTGGATGTGTGAAATTAAGAGAAGGGGAAGTACCCTTTTATAAGAGAGGTGAGGGTCACTTTAGGAAATGTATGAAATATTATATTATAATAAAATCATTTTCGGTTTCTAATGGCTCCAAAATGATTTATTTAAATGAAAATGTGGTGATAGTTCAAAAACGTCTCAAACAATTGGTTTTATAAAAGCATAGGTAACCATATTAACCTTATCTTTTAGATTTAACTCTTAGTTAAATAGTTTGACATTTACCATGTCTCTTTGTATTGTTATATAATATGTTTTATAAACATACTATAACAATCCAAGAGAAACCCAAGTTGTTCATTATTAATATATATATAACCTTATCTATGTGTTTTGGATGAACGTTAAATTTTTAGGATTATTGTATCAATTAACAATATAGTATTTGTTTTAAAAACTCAATTTTGACAATTTTGTCACTGTTTAGTACTTGGTATTTTTGAAAATCATAACCACATTATAACTTCAAAAAAATTATTTAATCAACCCTTATAGGTCATATTAACCTCTAATATTAGTGGAATTTATCAAAAGTCACAAATCACATTTATTTTGATATTTATAATATCAATTATTTTAATCTTTCATTAATAAGGTAATTATTGCATCATCATTGTGTCATTTATAAATTAAATTATTTAATGTCCAAAAATTATATATAAAATACGCTTATGTAGGAAATATTTTTATATTTATATTGAATATTTATAGTATAATTTATCTTATGTGTAACAATATATTAAAAATTGTATAGTTATTAAACATTGAATTTAACTCTTTTAACTCTTCTTCAAATAAAATAATAATGAATGTCCTAATCTAATCCAAGGAGACCAAAGTGGAACATATTTTATTCCGAAGGTTTTTTTTGGTCGAATAATACTTATCCAATAGAATAAGTACATGTGTCAGGGTAATTATGATTCCATTTTACCCTTAATTTCCCTATTTACTTTTAACCGTGGTAAATAAAATTCAAAAGTTACTATTCACCAAAAATTATTTTCATCTTAATAAACCACATTTTAATTACAGATATTAACTATGTCTCTAAGATTTTTGAAATTAAACTAACAGAATTGGTAAAATTATGTTTTGTGCAAATTGACAAATGTTTCGAGGAGGTGGGTAAAAGATGGTAAAAAGTTCAATAAATTTTTTTATATATAGTATTATTATAAAATGAATCCAATGAATTAAATTATAATTATATTGGTATTAAGTATCAATTTTTACCTAAAATAAATTTAAATAAAATAAATAATTATGTAAATAAATCGTCGGGTTTAACCAATAACGCAGTGTGTTTGACTATTCATCAAAAATTTAATGTTTATAAAAAAATACCAAAAATTTACCCTTAGAATATTTCGATATTACGAATTAAAAAATGAAGTCCATTGTGAAATATAAATTTCATAAAATTTTAAAAAGTGGGTATTACTATTCATAAAAGCTAGTTTGAATGGTTGCAGTGTGTTAAAATCTCGATGTTACGTACAGTGCGAGCTATTGCATTATTCAAAGGAAAAACGTACCATGGAAGATTATGGTGTTACATTCTTCCCTCCAAATAATTCTTTCCTCAAAATTTCTAGAATACTACCCCAAAAAAAGATTCGGGTGGTTCTTCATCATAAGTTCCTTTGGATCCCACATTACCTCTTCGATCTTATAGGTTCTCCATAGAACCTTTACCAGAAGAGTCATCTGGTTTCTCATCACATGTTTCCTGGTATCAAGAATCTTGACAGGATCTTCACAATAAGACGAATCAAGTTCATGTTCAATTTCCTCATAGGTGAGTACATGTTTTGGGTCCGGCATGTATTTTCTTAATAGTTATACGTGGAACACATCTTGAAATTTGGAGAGACTTGTTGGCCTTTCCAAACAATTAGCTATAGTTCCAATTCGTTCTAGACTATCGAATGGTCTGATGTACCTGGGAATTAATTTAACCTTCTTAAGAAATCGTATAACTCCCTTCTATGGCTATACCTTCAAGAAAACATAATCTCCTACCTGAAATTCCAAATCCTTCCTTCGTTTATCAACATAGCTCTTCTGCCTTCTTTGAGCTTCTTTGATGTGGGTTTGTATAACCTTCACCATTTCCATCGTTTCCTCAACATGTTCGGGGCCTACAAGTTTTCTTTTTCCAACATCATCTCAACAGGTTGGTGTGGGACATCTCTTTCCATATAACTCTTTATATGGTGCTATTTGAATACTTGAATGGGTGTTATTGTTATAGGAAAATTCTACCAATGGTAAATATTGATCCCACATACCTTGAATGTCAAGTGAGAAAGATCTCAACATGTCTTATAAGGTTTTTATAGTCTGTTCTGATTGCCCATCAGTTTGAGGGTGGTAGGCAGTGCTCAAATGAAGTTCAGTATCCATGGATTTCTGAAGACTTTTCCATAATCATGATGTAAAATGGGGATCACGATCTGAAACAATCGATAGGGGTACTCCATGAAGTCTTACAACTTCATTAATATACAGTATTGCTAAATTTCAGGTGGTAAATCTTCTCTTATAGAAAGAAAATGTGCTGACTTGGTAAGACGATCAATAATGACCCATATTGCATCATCCCTTCTAGGAGTCTTTGGTAGCCCCACGACAAAGTACATCCTAATATCATCCCATTTCCACTCACATATGGTAAGTGGTTGCATGAATCCCCCAGGTTGATGTCTTCCAACTTTCACTTGTTGACAAAACCTACATCTTGACACAAAATCGTCACTCTTTCTCTTCTTTTTGTCCAACCAAAAATGTTCCTTGAAATCCCTATACATCTTGGTGCTCCCGGGGTGTATAGAGAAATTGGAGATATAATAATCATCCAACAATTCCCAATTTAGATCAAGTATATCAAGAACACAATTTCTCTTCCCAAATTTCAAAATTACATCTTCATATATGAAGTCACTAAATATCCAATCATTTACAGCATTAATATTCTTTTGAAACTCCTCATCATCAGTCTGAGAACTCTTTACCCTTTCTAGTCAATATGGTTTGGAAACAATTTGAGAAAGTATTGATGTTTCACCTTTCATGGCCATTCCCATATCCATCTTTACTAGATCCCTGAAAATAGGATCCATTTCAACTATCATCTTGTTCACAACTTCATGGTCCTTTCTACTCAAAGCATCTGCCTCTTTATTTTCCTTCCCCGGGTGGTAGTGTATAGTGAAATCATAATCCTTGAGTAGTTTAAGCTATGGAATTTTCCTCATGTTGAGTACTTTTTGGGAGAAAATATATACTTCAAACTCTTGTGATCATTATAAATCTCTCATTTTTCACCATAGAGATAGTATCTCCATATTTTCAGGGAAACTATTACTACTGCTAATGTAATATCATGAGTAGGATAGACTTATTCATGAATTTTTAGCTGTCGTGATGCTTAAAAAATAACTCCATCATTCTGCATAAGGAGACAACCATGTCCTTTCTTAGAAAAGTCACTATAAATAACAAACCAATAATTCCCTGATGGTATAGTCATGATACAAGCATTAACTAATCTTCTCTTCATTTATTCAAAACATTCTTTGCACTCTTTTTCCCAAACAAATTTGCCCCTTTTACGTGTGAGCTTGGTTAATGGGTTAGCCAACCGAGAAAAATTCTGGACAAAACTTCAATAATAACCAACTAAACCAATAAAACTATGTACCCAAGTTATACTCGTCAGTGATGACCATTCATGGATTTCCTTGGTATTTTATGGATCAATAGAGATTCCATCCTTATAGACAATATGGAAATGATAAGGAATCTCTTGATGCTAGAATTCACACATGTTAAAGTTCCCATATAATTCATTTCTACTAAGAGTCTTTAGAATAATTCACAATTGATTTTCATGATTTCATTGATTTTGTAGTATACTAAGATATAATAAATAAATAACACTATAAAGTCATCAAGATATTCTTTGAAATCACTATTCATTAGATTCATAAAGACAGCGGGTGCATTAGTCAATCCAAAAGGCATTGTTGTAAAATCTTAATGCATGTACCTAGTTCAGAATACTGTTTTTGGAATGTCTTACTTCTTCACACACAACTGATGATGTCTAGATCGATGGTTAATGTTTGAAATATATTGAGCTCCATGAGGTTGGTCAAATAAATCATCAATGCGAGGTAGGAGATACTTGTTCTTTATTGTTATAACATTGATCTCCCTGTAGTCAATGAACAACCTCATAAGTCCGTATTTATTTTATACAAAAAGGACATGGGCTCCCCATATAGAAACACTATGGAGAATAAATCCCTTATTTCCCACTTCCTCGATTTTTTTACTTCCACTAATTCCACAGTGCCCATTTTATAAGGGGTCTTCAATATAGGCCTTAAACCAGGAATTAAATCAATAAAAAAAATTAATTTATCATTTTGGAGGATTTCTGGGTAAATCCTATGGAAACACGTCAACATATTCTTGAACAATAGGTGCATCCTCTATTCAAACATTCTTTTACTCAACCAAAATTATTTCACACTCATCCTCCCCAATGATTGAATTTAGTAGAGCTACTGGGAGAGCATCTATATAGAAATTACACGGTGATGTTATTTATCTAAAGTTAAGGTACTCGTTATCATCGTCGAGAATTGTAACCTCATTCTTCATTCAATAAAATTTCACATCATGGTCTGAAATCTAATCCATACTAAGGATTATATCATATTAAATCATGGGTATGATTATTAGATCAGAAGATAAATATTGTTTATATGCCTTAATGGGGACTGATTCACAAAACATTACTGCAATGATACTTCCCTTAAGTGTTTTGACTAACAACTCCCTTTTTAAATCAACTTGGAAATATCTAATTTCTTTAGAAAACTATGAAGATATGAAATAATGTGATGATCTAGAATAAAAAAGAATTGGATAAACATAAGGAAACCATTGAATTTCCTGCCACCATGTCTTTCAGAGCTTCAACCTCAGCAGTAGTGGTGGCATAAGCTTGGACTTCACCCCTTGGCCTTTTCTAAGGTATGTTTTTCTGATGCTTAGGACATTCTTTTTCATAATGTCACATCTCCCTGAAATTTTAGCATTGAACATTGATATCTTTTTTCTTCCCCTTACAATCACTAGAAAGAAGGCCTTTCAGTCGAAATTTGTAGCATACTCCTTTTCTTTTTAGACTGGCACGAGGGTGATTCCTTCCAAACTTATCACAGTGTTGAAATACAGTTCTTCCCTTCTTCTCTATTTCCCTATTTCATTTCCCAAAGTGTTCAGTAGATCTCTTATTCTTTTTCTTTGCTTTTAAAATCGTAAGACAAAGAGAATTCCTTTTCTATCTTGACATCACATGATACAATATCTTTATACAATAATAAGGATTGCGAGACTAATGCTCGATGGAGAAATAGTTTTAACCCATCAAAGAAACTATCAATATTAATTGTTGGGTAGCATAAATAATCTGTAGCATACCTTGCTAAGATTGTAATGTAATCTTCAAAAAATTGTGACATTATCATCCTCCTTTTGTCACATACTCAGAAATTGCCTTTCCATAACCGCTTGATGGTCACAAGGATTGTATTTTTCTATGAAAAGATCTTTAAATCCATCCATTCCATAATTGATACTTCTTCATCCTCCTTTGTGTTTTAAAATAATGACCACCATTGATCTGCATCTATCATGAGGTGATAAACTATCATGACAACATTTTCCCTTTCTCTACCCCCAATGGAAGAGATATTTTCTCTAAGGGTATTATCCATTGCTCAGCAACGAACAGATTTGTACTCTCATTCAATTTTTGTGGTTGTTTCTGCTTAAAACGGTCTAACATTGATCCTCCATATTTTGGATCAAGGTGCTACATATGGGTAAGGTTATTATTCATAACCTGAGTGAGTTTTCCTAGTATGGTGATATTCTGATCAACACCAGTTCCATCACCATCTCCACTATAATTATCTTGAGTTGGAGGGGAATACCTACATGGATGACGTGCATTGATAATGTTTCCATTCCTTCCACTAGGATCTATTTCTAAAAAATGGTATACACTAGATTATTTTATGAATCACCATACATAATTCCGAACTTGTAAAACACTTTACATAAATTGAACAGTTTATGGATATAATCCATAATCATAAAAAAATTTCATTGAGGAGCTATATACTCATAAATACTTCATAATGGTTTGTAAATAAAAATGATAATTATCATAATCATATCCCTCGGGAGTTTCGTAACCAAGAGTGCACCACAACCCGCTGTCATGCACTAGTTCTCGTTAGAGTCTAAGTCAAAGTGGTGTTTTCAGGTTTTACTCATAGGTACTTCTGTGTGAGATCCGCCGCTACCTGCTTGTATCCAGACATGTATGTATTTCTTGGAAAACTCAAAAAATCTATATAGTACCAAAATTTTAGTAAGTTCTTCTATATTAATCCTTAAATTCTATGTTAGGGTAATGTTCTCTAATTAGAGTTGTTTCTAAATCTAGTTTCCAAGGATTCTACTAAAAATATTCTGATACCAATTATAACACCCTCACCCCAGTTACCTAGAGTCGTTGCTTTATTACATAACATTGTCCTGATAAAAGAAATCATGTCCCGAAATACTGATCAGTTTATTATTATGGGAAACAAGATACATACATATGTTCAACATTAAAACTTGAAAAAAATACAACAGTAATTTATTCCATTAGAAACATCCATGTATCCTATGTTATGGAAAAAAGTCACTCATAACTAACTTCTTCATATCCTGAGAAAATGAAACATAAGAAAGGGGTGAGCTCAAATGCTCAGTAAGGGTAAGCAATACAGTAGAAGATAACATAATCATTATGATTGATGAATAATTAAAAATTCATTCCTTTAAAAATAATAAACATGAATAATTTATGGCATGAATATGAGCATAGTAAATAATTCCATCATAAAACATAGTCATGGGTATTCTACTAGTCGAATAACTATATGAACCATCAATAGTATCTCCATAATGAGGTAATATAAAATTTCGGACATTCTGAATTTTTTTTCAAGGCCTCGACTAAGACGTCTAAAAATGATTTAGGTCTCGGCCATAACTATATAAAAAATTGGGAAAGGCCTCATCCAATAGCATGTCTAATTGTCTCATGAGACCTACCGATGCATCAAGGAGCTATAGTGGGCTCCACCCATCACTTACTAAGTCCAATGAATTTCTCAAATGAAAAGGTTTAGCCATAACATAAACATTCATATTAAAACATGCATTAGAAATGTCAATAATTTATCCATAAACCCTGAATGGTATAAAAATAACACATCCATAGTCAAACATATCACAAAACCATCAATATAATATAGAAGATTTGTATAATAATAAATCAACCTCGATAAAGAATAATATCCCATAAAGTATGTTGACATAGTAGAAAATGATCAGTAAAAATATTTGAGAGAAATAATCCTTTTTCATTAAACCATTTAAAATTCACATAATTTATAAAGGAATTTATTTAAAAGATAGTTTTTAATCAAAGTGTTCCATACCACATTGAAACACTTCAAATGAAATAACATTTTTGAACCTTCATGTCAATATAAATAAATCCTTAAAATAATTTTGAAAACATGAACATTAATGAGAAAGGTTTAGAAGAATAAATTTTTAAAAAGTTTGAAATAATGTTTTAGTAATAAGTCCCTTAAAAATAATCTCTTTGAAAACTATTTAATGAAACATGGACATGGATAATAAATATTTCCTAGTAGATACTTACGTGAAAACAACATTGGCTAATAATGAGATTGTGGAATTAACCCTTTCAAATTTGGTAACTTATGAAACATACACCCCATGAAGGAAGTATTATAAAATAAAGATTTAAATACCCAAAAATTAATTTATATTACACAAATAATACAATTTTGGCCAGTACATACACAACACAAAAGGAAATAGTGGCAATATAGCATGAATCTCACAGGAATAAAAAGTAAGATGAAAACACCTTACCATGTTGTAATCAATCAAGTAGTATGAAAAAAAAGTTAATAACCACCAAATGAATCACATAATACCATGAATATATAGATAATCATGATAATATATGTCGAATGTCAGTACACAATACACCACATGCAATAAATAATCGGTTACAACAGAAATATCATAGAATTAAATGTGAGATAAGAAACCCCTTACCTTGTACATTTCCTTAGACGATGGTATTTTGACCTCCTATATAATAGATAAAAAATTCTTATTAAATTAAACAAGAACTATATACATAAATATGATATCATATATGTTCATCTAATATTTCATTGTTAATAATAATTCATTAGTATCATCATTTTAGGTTTTAACTGATTCATTTTCTTTTATATACTTGGTTACGTAAGACATGTTTTTTAGGGATAGGATGTATTTTATTCATATATAGAATTATATTATGTTCATAAACATTATTTTTAATAATAAAATGGATATTATTTTTGAATGATTATGATGGGTAAAGAATCTCATCGCGTTCATGGAGACGTTACTCTATACGTATGCACGAGCGACAATATTATTATATTGATGGTGAAATCATATGTAATTGAATGGTATTTCATATATACAGAATAATTAACATGTTATATTTATAATTTACATTAGTTAAATGCATTATTATACCCATCCAAATAATTAAGTGTTTGAATAACAAAGTACACCACGACGTGGAGACAGTAAGCCGTATGTACACACGTATGGTGACTATGTCATTCATATCATCGATAGAATAATGAATATGGTTGTACAATTTTTATAATAACATCATAGTATATAAAATATACTTAATTTACAATTTTAAAATTGAAACCACAAAGAAATAGGAAGTGGAAAAAGAACTTGAATGAGGTGATGAAATATTTACTTCTTCTTTGGATTCTTTCTTTTGATTTGATCAAAAGGGCTCCTTAGGATGGATTTTTGACCAAATTAAGGACTCTAAGATGAAGGGAGGGAAGTTTGGAGGATATTTGGGTAGGGTTTGGTCGATCCGAATGGCTTTGGATGTGAGAAATTAATAGAAGGGGATGTACCCTTTTATAAAAGAGGTGGGGGTCACTTTAGGAAAATCTTGAAATATTATTTTATAATATAATTATTTTCGGTCCATAATGGCTCCAAAATGATTTATGTCGAGACTAAGGTCGGTATGGGTCTAAAACCTCTCAAACAATCGGTTTTAGACTGGTTTAGGTCACCATATTAACCTTATCTTTTAGATTTAACCCTTAGTTAAATAGTTTGACATTTACCATGTCTCTTTGTATTTTTATATTATATGGTTAATAAATATACAATAACACGACAAGAGAACCCCAAGTGGTTAATTATTAATATATATAACCTTATCTATGTCCTTTTGCCGAAGATTATATTTTTAGAAATATCTTATTAAATAATAATATAGTATTTGTTTAAAAAACTCAACTATGTCAATTTTGTAACTATTTAGTATTTGGGTTTTGTGAAATTCCTAACAACATGATTAATTCAAAAAAAAACATTATTTAATCAAACTTAACATGTAATATTAACCAATAAAATTATTATAATTCATAAAATGTCAAAAATTACATTTATTTGGATATTCATAATATCAATTATTTTAATCTTTCATTAATAAGGTAATTGCGACATCATCATTGTGTGATAAATAAATTAAATTATTTAATAACTAATAATTATAAATAAAATAAAATTATATAGGAAATCTTTTTATCTTTATAATTAATATTTATAGTTGAATTTATCTTCTATGTAACCCTATATTAAAAATTGTTTATTTATTAAACATTGAATTTTACTCTTTTAACTCTTCTTTAAGTTAAAAAATAAAAAATGTCCTAATCTAATCCATGTAGACCAAAGAGGATAAAATTTTATTCCTAACATTGTTTTTGGTCGAATTATATTTATCCAATAGAATTTGGACATCTGTTAGGGAAATTATGATATCATTTTTACCCTTAATTACCCTATTTACTTTTAACCATGGGTAATAAAAGCCCAAAGTTACTATTGACCAAAAATTATTTTCATCTTATTGAACCACATTTTACTTAATGATATTAATCGTGTCTCTCAGATTTTTTAAATTCAAATCACAGAAGCGGTAAAATTTAGTTTTATGCAAATTTTCAAATGCTCCTAGGAGGTGGGTAAAAGACTGTAAAAAGTTCAATAAAATTTTTATATCTAAACTTATTATAAAATCAATACAAAGAATTATATTGAACATATATAAGTATTATGTATCTATATTGACCTAAAATAAATTTAAATAAACTAAATAATTATTTAAATAAATAGTCAGTTTTAACAAATAACGTAGTCTTTATCAGTATTCATCGAAAATTTAATGTTTTAAAAAAAATACCAAAAATTTACCTTAAGAAAATTTCAATATTCAGAATTAAAAAATGAAGTCCATTTTGAAAATAAATTTTATAAAATTTCAAAAAGTGGGTATTACTATTCATAACACCTAGATTGATTGGTCACAATTTGTTAGAATCTCTAAGTTGTGTACATTCCAAGATATTTCATTATTCAATGGGAAATGTACTATGGAAGCTTGGGGTGATACAATAACTAGGGATTTTCATGATAAGTTTAGTTCGGTAGTCCTGGTAATTATACATTGACTTTGGTTACATAATCTACCAAATTTCAATCATGACATAAATATCATACATATTAAATTTATATATATACATGTATATATTTTTAGATTAATAAATTAAGTGTTGACATTGAAAAATGAATTACATTGTTCATATAGATGATAGGTCATACCTATGTATGAATAGTGTTTTCACTTTTCTACAGTTGAAATGAAATAATTTTAAAAATAGTTTTACTTTCTCGAAAAAATTATTATTTAATATATAACTTATATATTATATAAATCTGAAATTGTTACAATATATTTAAATTAGAAATGAAATACGAATCACCTCGCTTCGTAGAGGTGGTAGTCGACACTTACACACAAAAAACATTTTCATTTTCCAATTGTCTATAATGTAAGAAGGTATGTTTCAATATATGTAACCATCCATAAAATGTGGTGATAAAAATGAATTACATCTCAACTTGGAGATGGTAAGCCATACATATGCATTAGAGGTATTTTCACTTTTCATAGGATATAAATGATATCGAAAATAGTCATTCTAGAATCATTATAATATCTTAATATTTTTATCATAAAATTGATATTATTTAATGATATCAAAAATTTATTTATATAAATATTAATACTATATAAACTATAAACTGTTGGGAAATTTGATTACATCTTCTTCATTATATTTCCTTTAGATTCCAACTTAACTACCCCTATAATGGTCATTAAAGAAGAAAAACCTATAATTAATGGATTTTAAACTAGATGATAGGATATTGTAGGGGTTTTAAAGTAAGATGTCCCAATTATTTCTATGTAAATGAGTGAAGGGGTGTCCTTTTATAAGTTAGGGGAGGGGCACAAATGTATGTTTACCAAAATCAATATATAATATTGTATCATTCATAGAAATGTGGTTCTAAAATTACATGTATTAAAATATAAGGATTATGCTTTCTAAATACAGTCATTTAATAAAATTTCTATAGGTGTATATATCATTTTAAATCATATCTTTATGATTAACCAATCCATGAATCATTTTTAACCTTAATCGTGATACACACCATTTCAACATTAAATGGTTATAAGTTAACTTATAATGAAAAAAATAGGTAATAAATGTGAAATTTATGATATTATAAACCATATATTATCCACATTTTCATAGTTAATGTTCATTATTATATCCAAATAATATTATATTATATCATTTTTTTATAATATCATTAATGTGATTTTGATACTATTCATTTAATTTGAATTTAAAGACATCAAGACAAACATAAAGTTGAAATATAAATATTATTCATATTCCTAATGAGATATATATATATATATATATATATAATTTTTTTGAACTATAACTCACCCAAGACATACTACTTTTAGTTTTTTTAAATTGATTTACAATATTTTTCTACAAATTCCACAAGCACTATATTGGCATAGTGTATGAATTTAGAGTAATTATTTCATCCTTAAAAGATAAAAATAAAATACCATGATATAAAATAATAATACATATTTTAATTAATAAATTATAAATCAACATTATTTATTTTTATCTCTATGACAAAATATAATATATATTAAATGCAAGAAAGTGGAATTTTTAACATTATATATTACTTAAATATTATAAAGATCAAAATCAAATATAAATTGTATTCATGTTATATTTCTGAATTATGTGTGATAATATAAGAAATAAACTCTTCAAGTTAAATAAATATATGATTTATAATGAATTTTAATCTTTTTAACAATAGTTTTTTACATTAATTAATGGATTTACCCTTACCAGGGTGATAAATTTCTCCATAGTTCTTATTCATAATTTTGAAAATAAATAGAAACTATTTATTATATTTGAAACATATGATTAAATATTCGTAATATATTTTATAAGACTTTGTACTGATAAATTTTAGAAATTAATTATTATATGAAATCCTAAAATGTGATGAAAAACTATATTTTAAAAAATTATGGTTTAATGACAAAAATATTTCTTATATTTAAATCAATAAAATTTATAATTAAAATTGAATTAATTATATTAAATAAAATTCATCATATGTCACATTATGACCAAATCCATAATATAATGGTACTTTGAAATTTATTTATTTAAAGAAATTAAATGAGAGTATTTGGAAAACCAGAAGCCTTCCATATTCACTAAAAAATCATTTATTTGAACAAAATTACAAAATTTAGGTTCAATATAATTTTGATATGCTTATTTAATAATTTATTTTAATTTTCAGAAATAAAATTTCAAAAATTGATATACATATATTATAATTTCCATGGATAAAATGAAATTAAATTATTTTTGAATAAAATGCGTTTTAAAGCATAAAATTACATGACTATAATCATAGTGTATATTTACTAAGAATTAATAAAAAAATTGTTGCACACTTTCAATATAAATATATTTCCTAATTTAGTTACTGTATTTATACCGCCAGTTTAACAATAAGTTCACATTTACATAATATTTTTTTATATTATTTCTACATTGTCCTAAAGCTCTGTGTTTCATGATAATCATGTTATCAAACATATTATTATTTTAAAATAGATTTTTTAGGTTTTAAATTCCCCCCCATAAAATAAATTTAACAATCAAAATTTTTATCTCTCATAATGTTTTAATATTGGAAAATACTTTTATTAAAATTTCATAAAGTATATAAGGTTAATACATACTCCTTCAAAAAGGGGTTTTTTAAAGGATAAAGGAAACCTGAAATAACACATAATCGGTTTCCAATATAATGAGAAAATTAGTAGGAAGTTAATATGTAGAAATTCATGAGAAAACTACCATCCTATGAAGAATAGTGTGATAGATAATATGTTCATGAGAGAGTTAAGGACCACAATGCCATAACTCATTGAGGAGTGAAAATGTAATGTCCCAACCTAGGTTCCACATAAAGGTGCCCCGAGCTACTTCACCACATGACCTCAGGTGTGCCTTCCCATATGCCAAAGGCTACTGACCAGTATCGAGGGTCTAGTAAGTCAATCATGGGGAGACTATACCCTCATTGATCATATTACAGAACCAGTGGAAATAAACAAACAAACACATAAGCATACATAAGTAGAAAATATATTAATTTCACAAGATAATCAAACCAGAAATATAAAATGAAACTGAAAGGGAAACCATGGTATTCAAATAAGAGTCAAGTGCCTATAATTCTACTAAATTTAAATACATTATGACACCAAGCGGGTTCTGAACCATGTCCGGTCCCCTCATCCATGTTCCATCCCAAATCAGCAATCCAACATGGGTCCTTTTCCTTTATAATATCCTACAATAATATAATCTATTCAGGTACCGATCCGGAAACCCGAATAGGGTGTGAGCACAACTTAGTAGGCCACCACCAATTGTGTCTAAAACTAGTCCAGTCAAAAGATAGTGTATGCTGTTCTATAAGAAATAATTACAATGCATAAATATTGATTTATTACATTATCATTTATTCTAATAAAACTACATTAACTATAGGGTTCCCAAGGATACTCATACCCCAATACTAACTTAATCTCATACCAGAGCTCGAAGCATTCCCTAGGTAATATCATATATTAATACCAACTTATTTCTAGATAATGATGTATTCAATGTTCCTATGACATCTCAATACTTAATTTGACTCACTTGGAAGTTCAAATATTCTCATGTGAGGCTATAACTCGGGGTTCCATTTTTTCCATTCTTTGATTTCACATTTATAATACACTTTTCCAAAGATACCAATATCACAAACAAATGTAATATGACCATGTCAGCATGACTAATTCTTAATAAAATGACTCTGTTCCCATTCATTCTACTCATAAGTTTAATGACCATGTTTCCCTATATACCTAACAACATAGAATGAATTTGTCCCCATTATATTTAGTTATAAGTATAATTTTCCATGTTACCATGTAAACTTCTAAATTTATAATGATCATGATCCCACTTTTTCACACATAATTAATGCATAATTGATTATCCACATCAATCCCATTACCAATCAAATAATTAATTAAATACAAAAAAAAATCAATTTGTTAACTCAAAAATTTACTAAATATTTCTATCATTATTAATAAATTCAATAATTTAATTAATTAATATCACTATTCATATTCCATAATTAATTTTCTATAATTAATTATCTCTTTATAATCTCAACATTATATAATTAATCCCACAATTAATTATCATGGTCATATAATCAAAGGAACATAAGTAATCCACAATTATTTTTCTCAACATATCCATATCAATGTATCCTAATTAATCCCTTGATTAATTATCTCGATTAAAACCCTTACCACTTATAATCATTTTCACTAAATCAATTATTTAATAGGGAATACCCTTTTCCTCATAATTAATTCCCTAATAAATCACATATTTCAAAAAAACATTGATATATCAATTTTTTAATCTAATTAACACAATTAAGGAAAATAAATTGCTAATAGATGATAGAAATTATACAATTTTTCATATACATATCAAATACATGACTTTGGGAATTATATTTAGACCACCTACCTCAATTCTTTGACTGATGTTCATTCAATAGAAATTCCAAAAATCCGAGGAGCACAACGAAGTAGGTATGGGTCCCAGATCTAAATCCCTAAATCAAGATCAATAATATCAATATCCTATCAATCAAGATTTATATGTAAAATTCGAGATCTATATCACACAAATTAGGTTTATATCTAATGAAATGAAGAATAAAACCCTCTAAAACATCATGGAAATAGAGAAGATAATCATTGGATTGAGATCCACATACCAGTAGAAGAGAGAATTTTCGATCGGGGATTTGGATATTGAATAATAGAGGTCATACATCCATGGAACCAGTTTGGAAAGATCTAGGATCACCCAAAATCATCATGTCCCATGCCAAGGTCGAATATGAGGTGTGTCGGGGGTTTGAGGGATTTTAATTCTAATTTTAATGTGAAAGGAAATCGTGCGTATGCCTTCCTAGGCAAAGATGTATGGTTAGGAAAAACCATGTACCAACAGTGTGGACCTCACTATATAGGGTTTCATGCTTTAATAGGTTTGGGAGTATGGTTTGGAAAATTGTGCACAAGCTATGCGAACCACTCTGCCTGGGTTCACACGGTTAGCTGGGTTGGATGCACAGTTTACCCCAACCATGAACCGACCATGCATAGACATTTTTTCTTGATTTTTTTTTAAAAATACATAAAAACACACCCCATGTCATTAATCCAAACAATGTTACATAAATACAAAAGTTTCTAAAATCTCATGTGAGATAACTCTCGAAAAGGTCGGGAGCTTACAATCCCCCCACCTTATAACAACTCATCCCTATGCTAAATTTCCAAGCAATTATAAGATTTTATGATGAAAATATCAGGCCATTGAGCCATGATATCGGCTTCTATTTCCCATTTTTCTTCTTTTACATGTCCTTGTTTTCATAATACATGAACTATTGACACATTCTTTCTCCACAACACTTTCATAGTGTGATATAATACACGTATCAGGTGATCTTAAATAGATGTTTGTATCTCAAGGTCTAACTCATCCTCATAGATCACATGACAAGGGTCTAGGTGATACTACTGGTGTTTTTATACATTGAAAACTACATGCATAACGTTGTATCTCAGTGGATGATCCAATCAGCATGCCACCAGCCCGATTCTCTCCACTATCTCAAAGGGTCCAACATTCTTTTGTGCCAACATTCCATGTCTCGATTTCCTATAGTGACCCATCATAGGAGACACTCAAAGGAAAACATTATCACCCTCTATAAAATCTAGGGGTATTATTTATTTGTCAACATAAGAATTCGGTCTACTATGAGCCCTAGCCATACGTTTTCAAATCAACATTACCTGCTCCAATGTCTTCGGCACTAGACTCGGTCCTAATAACTCTAACTCACCAGCCTCCATCCCACATAATGCTGATTTACATGACCTACCACAATGATCCTTATATGGTTCCATGTTTATCGATTCCTGCTAACTATTGTTATAGGAAAAATCCCATAAATCCAAGTAATTTTCCCAATATCCATCGAAGTTATGCATATATAATCGTACTATATCCTCAAGAACCTGTATAGTACATTCCGACTACCCATATTTCATTGGGTGGATATCTATACTCAATAATACCTATGCATCGAGGGATTTCTGAAAGCCCTTATATAAGTGTGATGTAAAGCATGAATCACGATCTAAAACCATAGTCTATGACACTCCATGAAGATGGAAAATATCCCAAACATATAATTCTCTCAACTATTCAACTATAAAGGTTTCCTCTATCTGATGTAAATGGACTACCTTTTTTAGTCGATCCATAATTACCCAAATACTATCATCCTTACTATTTGTCATCTAGAGACCCACCTAAATATCCATTGGAACATCATCCCACTTCATTTCTGGGATATTCAATGGTTTTATTAAACCTCTAGGTAATTTATGCTCTACCTTCACCTCACGAAAGATGAGGCATCACGTCACAACCCCTGCTATCTCCGTTTTCATGCATGGTCACAAAAACTTTTAAGACCCTGGGACACCCTGATAGGGGAGGTATGAATCAGGGTGTCAAATTATTCTTTTTATTTGATGGATATTGTTCCCATGTTAGTAAGAACTCATTAAACCAGTATGATTGAAATGATCTTCAATCAAACATTCACATGTAATGAGATAACCCAGTACATTTAGTTTCTTCACCACTAAGGGATACATCTAAGGAGCATACACCAACAGTGTGTCGATAAGAAAAATCCACTAATAGTTACAATATATAGAATAACAACATTTTTCCATATTCACTCTATTCCTAGAACACTACCTTTATAAGAATTCAGTGATATCTCACTACGTCCCATAGAACACTTCCATCGACTACCCGTATCTCACTTCCTTCAGAGAATCCGTACTCCTTTTTATTACTTTAAGGTATCTTCAACATATTTTTCATTGAATTATTTTTCTCTGTATAGCATGAGAATCTACTTGAATCTAATTTTGGAATTTATTCACATGAAGGCATTGATCAATAAAAACAAATACCAAAAGACTGATATAATCTCCACACTGCACTTACGCGCAACACCTGCTCTTGCATGCATGATTTGATATTTTTCATACAGGATGTCTTTCATGCAACCATTACTTTCCATACAACCCTTATCTTTCACACAACTACATCAAAGGGTTCACTTAGTCTTTTTGTACTAAAGGAACACCTTGCATGCTTGATTTACTCTCTACAATTCTTTCGCACAAAAATCATTCGTGTAACAGACGAACCAGATCTTTTTTGGAAAATTATTAATTTATACATGGGGGTAGCCACCAATTTATAGGCCTCGATGATGCTGAATGAAAGTTTCCAATTTTTCTTTTTCGGTGTGCATTATATTATTTTTGGGCATGAAAAAAATCCCTTTTGACATAACATTTAGCATGTAATATTATTCTATGCAACCACATCATTCGTTCATATCTAATTCTTGCACACACTTATTTTTTGATTCCATATATTGATGCAATGACCCCAAAAAATTCCTAGCATTAATTTTTCCCAACCACCTTCTATCTTGCATGAAAATCCCTTTTCCGAAAAAAATTCTCCGTTTTAAAATTTTAGGCCCCAAAAATTTGGCAAACACTAGGAAACAACTCCACCTTCAATACTATGGTATGCTTGAACTGTATAATCCCTTTAATTGCAAACAACCTAATATTCTAATGAGTACCAAAATAAAACACAAGACATACTCAATTTCAATCACAGAATAACTATGGTTTCATAAATCTCCCCCCATTGGGTTTGTTGGAAATATTTAGATAAAATCAATTGATCACCAACCACAATCAAAACCTGATACGAAAGAATCAACATAACCAACAATCTAAGTCAACATGGCCAGTTTTCAGTGTAGAAAATAGGACGGGAAGCATGAATTGGGTTCTTGTGTATTGAAATTCTTAAATATGTCTAAGTTAATCTCTCACAGTTTCACAAAAGAAATACATTCCCAGAACAATTTCTTCCTAACACAAAATTCTCATCACGACACAGAAGCATTATAAGTCCTGAACTATTTAAATATAACACAAAATTATAATCATTCTTTATATATCATTTAATTTATTTCTTCCCCCGTTAGAGATAAACCCAATGGCCAATATTTTTTTACTGTAGATCTCAAAACACGCTCCCATGGATTTTATCTCCCATATAAACCTACAATACATCAACAATAATATTCAAAAGAATTTAATTGAGCTGGAGAGATAGAAATATCGTTAAATCCAATAGAAATGGAGGTGGATGAACACTAAGGTTTAATAGATGCTACTTGAACACAACCACTTCTAGGGGCTTGGTCATAATATCTTCCACTTTCTCATTAGTTCCCACCTAATCCCTTTTAATCACGACTTGTTCAACTTTTTTCCTTTATAATGTGGTAACTAATTTCATTTTCTTTGGTATGATAATGTTGAACAAGATTATTCATAAGATAAATTGTGCTCATATTATCACATTCAATCGCCTTTGGATGTTTTAATCCATCACCAATATCAGTCAGCTGTTGTTTCATCCATAGTAGTTCAGTGCATGCCTTTGTAGAGAAGATATACTCTCTTTCATTAGTTTTGAGAGAAGTATTTTCTTTTCTCTTAGTAAACCTTCCCACATATTTCATGCTAATAATGAATGTTCCACCACATGTGGAATTTCTATCAATAACATCTCCAGTATAGTCAACATCAGAAAAAACAGATAGTTCACTATCTCATCCTGATGAAAAGTATATGTGATAGTTGTTAGTACCTTGAATGTACCTCATGATTCTTTTCACTACAATTATATGTTCTTCTTTTATATTAATTTGAAATATGGTTTCTATGCATTTTGTAAAGGCAATATATTACCATGTCTCTATCAAGTATAGTAATATTCCAATAATTTTCTTGGAAATTGTGGGATCTATAGATGTCCCATCATCATGATTTCCCCGTTTAGTTCCAAACATAACCTGAGTAGACATTTTTTGGATTCATACATATTTAATTTCTATATAAAATCTCGTAAATACTTTTCTTGAGAGATTAAAGTGAATTCTTCACTCTAAATCACTTGAATCACTTAGAAATATGTGAGTTCACCAATCATGGACATTTGAAATTATGACGTCATGTGATTAGAAAAATCATCCACTGATCCTAGCCTACTTCGACCAAAAATTATATCATCAATGTCAACCAGTACCATGAACATATATTTCTGGGAATTATTCACATAAAATTTGTGATACACTCTTTCTCTTTTGAAATCAATATTTTTCATATAAGAATCCATCCGAGAGAACCATGATCGTTTTTCCTATATCAATATATAGAGATATTTTTTTATTACGAAGAGCTTCATGTCATCATTACTAATAATAAAACACACTGGTTATTTTATATAAGCTTTTTTTTTCAAGAAATCCATTAAAGAAAGATGTTTTTACATCCATTTGATACCCTTTGTATCGTCTTTGAATTTCCATGGAATGAAAAAGTCTGAATGAATCCTATCTAGCCACAAGAGAAAATTTCTCTCCAACATCGATACCTTTAATCTGTGATTATCCTTTACCGACTAACTTCACCTTATTTCTAATCACATTACCATGCTTAGCATATTTTTTCTTAAAAATCCACTTCATACCAATCATATTGTTACCTTTTGTTCTCTTGACTAGATCCCATGTTTGATTCTTGTCGATCTGATCCAACTCCTCAATGATGGATTTAAACCTTGATTCAAAATTTGTAGCTTCTTCAAATGAGGATGGTTCCACAACTAAAAGGAATGTAAATTGTGAATTAATTTTTATTCTCCTTGTTTGTGTGGGTGTAATGAAATCCCCAATGATATTGGATTGACCAATTTATACTATTTGATTTCTCATATGAGGTTCAAGAAGATTTTCTACAGCCACTGTTTCTCCATTCAATTCGTCATCTGAATACACCTCATTTTTTGACCCCTAAATGTTTTCCACACATTCCTCTACTTATTAATTTGAATGTATTCCATGTCCCCTATCATCTGTATCTTTAAGCACATCAACAAAAGATCCCATCATGGTATTTGTGGTGTTATCTTTATCTATATTAAAAAAAATTCATTCCAAAAAAACTCTAAGACACTTATTGAAGCACTTGTAAGATTTTCTTTTCATTGTATATCTAAGGAATATTCCTTCATAAGTCACATCATATTTTCCCTAATTTCTATATTTGTGTCTAAAAAAATTTACTTCTGAAAAGAGGAAAATAATTAAAAGAGGGATTCCTTTCCATGCAACAAGTAATATGGTGTCTTGGTTTCTCCCGTATATATCTATATTTTATTTTGAATATAAACCACATATTGAACAACCTCATTCTAGTAATGTCGAGGGATACGACTCTCAATTAGTATTGTTCTGGTCATATTGTTCAACTGTAGATTCTGATGCACAAAAACTCTATTTTTCAATGGGGTTCTCACAATAGCCACCTCATGTTGTATTCCATGATTTTACAAGTAATATTTATACTCAATGGATGTGTATTGCCCTATTTTTTCAGAATGTATTACTTTTATTGTCCATCCAATATCATTCTTACTGAATCATCAATAAATTTTTAGGCACTCGAGTAGTTTCTATTTCTTATGTATAGCCATCTCACAATCCGTTCTACAATAAAGATAAATGAAAAGAACAAAATTCATATATCCATGTATTACAACAACATTTATCAGGACACATACATCTATAGGGACAAGATCAAGGATATTTGATGCCCGTTTCTTATTCGTCCAACATGAACTATAGATAAACATTCCTTGTATACAAGAATCACACATCTTTTCTGCATCATATTTCAGATTGGGGATATCCATGAATATCTTTAGTATAGATATATTTTCCATATCATGTTGATTAATGTGACCCAACTTTCGGTGCCACAAATTATTTTTTTCTAAAACAATTAGATATAAAATATTATCTCCACTCTCAACCGGCAATAAGTTTCCATCAATTATGCATCCTTTCATTAGGGAATTCCATGTCATTCCCTTTATAATGAATATTTTTTGAATTAAAGGAACTACAAAGATTGAGTTATAGAGTTGACACACACTAAGGAGATCATTATGAAAACCATCCACATAAAGAAAATTCTGTTTTCTTCAACACTCTATTATCTAGCTCAGTACTTCAACTACATTTTATCTTCCAAGAACCTTCATTACAATACATTTATGTTCCATAAACCTTTATCATAGCATTTTTTAACAGGTCTTTATTTCTCATCATGTGGGATGATTAACCACTATCAAGATTCCAAATTTTATTCTTCTTTGCATCATTGAGAGAAACTTTTGTAAGGTTGGATTTTTCATCTTTATTATTTCTTTCCAAGAAATATTAGATTTATAGGAGAATAGGTATGAACTTTCATATCTTTTTTCCACATGCATAGGTTCTTTATATTCTTACTCTTCTTCCAATGGAGAAAACCTAATTGAAATAGTAACTCCGTCTGGCTGGAAAATGATGAACTATCTCTATGTCCTATATGAATTCCTCATGTCATTCATATATCAACAATATATATCTTTATATACAATGATATAAAATTGAAAAAAATATCCCTAGAAATTATTCCTTCTATGAGTAGTAGGGTATGAATTCGTTTTCCTTTTTTTATATCCATGATCATCCTCATTAGAATAGATACACGCCTCTTAGTATAATGACATGGTATAGCCCGGATAACCACAAAAGTGACATTTCATATTTGGATATTTCATCTCATTTCTATTATACTTCATGTATCCTTATTTTGAAACATAGTTTGGTTTCCTAACATTTCTGGAGGTCTGAGAATAGTTTTTAGTTATTCTTTTAGTTTGAATGAAGGGTTAATTTTTCCACACTTCAGCTAGCTTTTTAACATTCCCATCATTCAGTTTTACATTATTTTAGCTCACTTTATTTCTATAATTTGATGTCTCATCATCACAATTGATTACACTTTTACTTATTCACATAGGATATTGATCATTCAAAATATTTTTGACTTCATCAGAACCATGCTTTTCTCTTTCTAGCAATTCATCACTTGAGAATTTTCCAAATTTTATTTTATTTTTTTCTTCTTTTGAATTTGATTCACATTCAAGTTTACACAAAAGAGTATCAAATTATTGTTTGAGTCACTAAATGGTCACAGAATTCTCCACCAGTCTAAAGGTTTTCTCAATTGTGAACAATTTCCATTCTTCAATTTTGAGCATTAGTTCTACCACATCTTATGTGCTTTCAAATATTGATGACTATAATTTCACTAGTTTTCACAGTCATTCAATTTCAGTTTCATGTTGATCAAAATATTCTGATGATTATTCAACAACTTATTTACACGTTTTTCATCTCTTAATTTGATTCTCAATGTTACCTAGAGATCTCTTATGTTAAAACATAAGATCGACATCAATGGTCACTTAACTATCTTTAATTTTGTTTGCCGATGGTTTTGATTTTCTTACAGTAGCAATCATAGAAGAATGGGTTACGAATTTAAATAATGGTTCTTCTTCCTTAAATAATTCTTTATATTTATCTTCCTCTTCATTGAAAAAACTCAGGTTGTGTGATTTATTTCCAGATTTAATGCCTTCCTTTTTGAAAAACCATTCTTGAGGATTCTCCATGTGTCCAGATTCTCCATTTGTCCAGATTCACTCCCATCATCATCAAAATTTGTTGACAACTAGGAGAAAATGTTCCCAAAACTACCACAAAGAAAACAAGCCCTGGGTAACTTACCTTTATATTTTTCATTTCCCTTCTTGAATTTCATGGAAATGAGAGAATGAAGTTTGTTTTCCCCATTATATTCATATGCACTATCTACTAAAATTTTATATTTTTTTTATGGATTTGAATTCCATTTCTTTATTTAATAAAGTCATTTCATCTTCTAGTTTGACTCTCATCTTATATTCCACTGGGTTTCTCAACAGATCATCAAGAGATAGTTTTGAGAGATCCCTTTCTTCATGAGATTAAACTATTTCATTATAAAGAGGAGTAAGTCTTCTCAACATTTTCTTTACAATATAAATGCCTTTTATCTCTTCCCCAAGCACCCAAATTTCGCCCAAAACAACTATAATTTAATTTAAGAATTAATCTTCATTTTCATCTTGGTGCACCTTCAAATCATGAAACCAATTTTACAAGACTTAGAGTTTCTCCCCTTTCACTTTATCATCCCTGTCATAAATATTTTCATGTTTGTCTCACATAGATGTTTTAGTGGTGTACCTCATCACTTTCAGATAGATCTGATTAGAATGTGTTATAGTGAGTGAAATTTGTGATTTAGTATTTGTATCAAGAATTTTTTCTATCTGTATCAGTCTTAGATATCCAATTTAGATTACTGGCATGTATTTTATGCGTAGTAGAAAAAAGGAATTCTATTCCAAGAAATATTAGATGATATCTCATCCCGGTAATCAAATTTGAATGTTACTTCCATCGAAGAGGCCAGATCCCCTAACAATGAATAAATTACCAATGATAAAAATAGATAGATTTAACAATACCACCTAGATCAAACAGAACATGTAGGAACTCGGGTCACCCTAAGAGGGGAGGGGTGAATTAGTGTGTCAAATGAATTCTTTTTAATGTGCTGGATATTTTTCCCACATTGGAAGGAACCCATTAAACCTGTATAATGGAAATGATAAGAAACCGAACATTCACATGCAAAAAGATAAAAAAGAACATTAACATTGTTCACCACTAAGAGATAAGTCCACAGAGAATGCACTGATAGTGTGTTAATTGTACCAAAATCCATTAATCATCACTAGTTGTGGAATACAAAAGCTCGGTCACAGTAAATCTATGCCCGACACACTTCCTTTACAAGAATTAAAGGATATCTCACCACGTTAATGAGAACACTTACATCAACTCCCTCAAGCTCACAAAATTATGAGAATTATTACTTGGTATATCATCATAAAGGTCTCTTCAACATATTTTCATTTATTTCTTGGTCTATGTCTTGCACAAGACTCTACATTCATCGAAGTACTGAATTTATGCACTTGAAGGTACTGATCGATTAAACTGAAAACCAAACGATTAATAAAATATCTACACTACACTAGCACGCAATACATTCTCTTGCACACAATATTAGTGATTCTTTAGGTAAGATGACTTTCACAAAACAATTAATTTTTGAGTAACACTTATCTTTCACGCAACTGCACCAAAGGGTTCACATGGTCCATTTAGACTAAAGAAAAACCTTTCACTGAAGATTAACTCTCTACAATTCATTCACGTGAAAGTATTTCACCTGATAGAGCAACCAAATCTTCATTGGAAAATTATTATGACTTCCATTGGGGTTTCCACCTATTTACAGGACTCGATGACCCTACATACATGTTTCTGATTCTTCTTTGTTAGTGTGCATAATATTCTTTCCTTGATCACAAAAACCACTTTTGACATCTCATTAAGCGTGTGTGATTCTTCTGCACAACCTCATCTTTCGTGCATATTTAAATCTTGCGCTCAGTCTTTCCCTTATCCATATTTTGATGAAATTATCCCAAAACATTTCCTACACATATGTTTCCAATCCACCTTTAATATTTTTGACTTCTTGAACTGTATGATGCCTTTCCAGAAAATATTCTAGATATTCTAATGAGGATTGAAAAAAAACAAAAACCATACTCCATTACCAGAATCGAACAACCTTTTATCTAATAAAACTGTCTCTATAGGTCATTGTACACTTTTTTAACTCCTGGATGCACAACTCACTTTGAGGCATACAATTCCCACATGACCTCATGTTTCATAATCGTAGGTACCACAACTCGATTATTCACATAGATGATCACATCCTCTCTATCAACAAGTACAATGGTGTCTCTACTCCTTCAATGATTTCCCTCATGTCTAAGTACTATGAATCCTCATATATTCTATCCCCAAACGATCTCAAAAGTGTGGACTCCACTGTAATTGAAACTAGAGTCATCTTCACCTTTCTCTCCTGAACCACCACATTCATTTTAGCTAGAAAAGTCATTAACTTCCAGTCTTCACTTGACTACTGAACCATCTAAGTCTGAGTTTTTCTCCTCAATGCATCATCCATACAATTTCCCTTCACGGACGTATATAACAATTCAAAATTGAAATGTAGCATATAATCAACCCATCTATGCTTCTGAGGATTCAAATAGTTATATAAAAATATACACATCAAGCTCATGTGATCTGTATAAACTATAATATTTTCTCCCAAAATATTGTGTCTCCATCACATAAGAGCATAAACCACTAATTCCAACATGATACCATTCATAGGATAACTATTTTCATTATGCCTCAACTGTAGAAACCCATATTACACAACTCGATCTACCTGCACAATCATAACACCATGTTCAATCCCAGAAGTGTCATAATATACCGTATACTCCTCAGCCGAATCATGTAGGATCAAAATCTCTTTCATTGATAAGCGCTTTTTCAACTACTTAAAATTTCTCTGATAAGCCTATTACCATTAAAAAATTATTCCCTTTTTGTTCAATCTTGAATGTGGCACTATCAAACGTGAATTGTTTTGGATGAATCACTTCTAATATCCAGCTATTCCCAAGAACCATCAAATATCAAATAAAATATTAAGCTACTCCCATGAAACCACTACATGAAACTTCTCTGGGTTCACAAACACACCTTCCATCAAGATGATATTCCCCATGAAGTGTACCTGATCAATCCAAGCCTTCCATTTAGAGAGCATATCATATAACCAATAACCTCTTAGTGTACCAAGGACAATCTCATGATATTGGGAATGATCTTCATGAGACTTGGAATACACCAAGATTTAATCCACAACCCCCACCACAAAATGATCTAGATATGGATGAAATATCATACTCAACAAGGCCATGATCATGTTGGTGAATTCTTCAACCCAAAAGACAATAAAATAACTCATAAATTCCATACTTTCTAATGAAAGTAGTCTGTGGTATATAAAAGTCCTAACTATCAACATATGATACCCTAATCTCAAATTGATCTTTTAGAACATAGAATATCCCTTCCATTGGTAAAACATATGATTGATATGTGGATGAGGATATTGGTTCTTCACAGTCATATTGTTCAACGTTTCGTAATCGACACACAAACATAAACTTCTATCAAACTTCTTTGAGAACAAAATAAGTTATCTCCAATGAGATGTACTAGACAGATAAATCCCTTATCCAAAAACTCCTCTATCATGAACCACCTTTAACAAGATGACAGAAGGGGCAGAAAACTGACAGACCCTTTATTATTCATGTTGAAGGAGATATAGTGACCCCCGAGTCCCACCTTCAATAGGACCCAGAGTAGAAACTAGAACCAAGGGTATAAAATCACATCTAATATGGAAGTCATTACCTTTTTGATAGAAACGTATCGGGAGATAAGATGTTAAATCTTGAACAAATCCAAATAATAAAATTAAAAGTAATCCCAAAGCCCTTTTTCCACATGCATGTTCAAAATAATGTGCTACAGTGTACAAGAAAACACCAAAGGAAAGCACCAAAGTATAAGAAAACAGCAACAAAAAACTACCCCAACATCCATGCTAATATGGTCACGTATGGTCCTCAAAGACCTCAGGGAAACTAGAAATTAGTTATATATACATAGAGTGAGTTTACAGGTATACTCAGTAGGGAAAACCAAAATCCCTCATACACAAGTGGGGAGGCATTCTAATGCCCTGTGAGAAATAGAGATAACCCGAGCTCCTTGAAAAGAATCTATCCACCCTTCCTCACTAAGGCACACTCCCCAAATAACACAACTCAGGTAAGGTAATAGTAATAGAACATCAATGTTTGGGTACCCCGCACCACTTTCCCACTTGTTATTGAATACATCCTACGCGACAGACCTCCCCCTCCATTTTTACTACAGTCCCACTGCCTCCCCAACAACAAATTTTTGGGCCAACACAACCACGTATACTGCCCACAGACACCTAGGCCACCACAACCATATGTAACCACGCGCGTAGGAACATGGTCTAGAACAACCACAACTACACCCAAATATACCATGTCCACTACAATCATACATAACCACACCCCACAGAAACATGGTCTAGAATAACCACTGTGATGCCCGAAGACACCTATGTCACATCTTGAAGACACTTGGTAAACATACCTGCCCGCACAAACCTGTGAAAACCAACGCAACATACCTTTCATGAAGAATCTGGGGATATAATGGACCTCAGGCTGTCAGAACCTACCTGAACCGTCTTGGGTTACCCGGGAGAGGGAGCAGAAAAGAGCTAATAACCAGCCACCCAAAAATATGATGGAAAAAACACCGTGCCCCCTGAAATGGGGGTATTCAAAATGATGTGCTCAACATGGCTGGGGTGATAATAACAATGAAAGAAATAAATTTATACATATCGGTAAAAAATCACTCATTCCAATCTATGGGTCCCAAAACCATCCCACAAATAAACACCATCGTTACTATTCATATATGCACAAAAGCACATCTACCACAACTAGATCACCACCGATGTTTTATCATGTTCTAGTGATTTCATTAGAAAAATAATTATTCACCACTGGGAAACTAATAGGAACATCCAAAATTCAATACAACTCTGGAATGAATAAGTAAACAACCAAACAATTTAAGCATTCACTCCTATGTCACTCGTAATGTCAAGACAACAAAATGGATACATGATATCCTTCGATGTAATTGAACCAAACCAATCCCCAACATACGGCTCCACACATCCTCAGATCCACAAACCAACAACTGAACAATAGAGGACCCCATCCCTATTCACATAACCCCATAATCATCAATGAGAGCAACCACACAAATTACACAAACAAAGCAAAGATGTTCCCGGAATTTTCCACACCATTCATTAAGCTCCTTTCTTCCATTTGGTTAACCAGGTGATCATAAAAGGATTCTTATTTATTTTCCATAAATTAAATCAATAATGTTTACATGATTAACTAGAATCCACGTTACAACCATTAAATCAAATTATTAACCAGAAAAAGATGGGATCAACAATGCACAAGGAAGGACCACCAATGGCCAGGTTTTTTAGTGGACAAAGACCCAAAAAATTTATAACATAATAGTAAAACATATAACACAACAAAAGAATCATCAGTAATCCCACCCCTTGGTTATTTAAAAACATGTTTATTATCTTTTTTAAAGTTGGTTTCATCTAGCTCCTAATAGAACATCATTATACCCACCCCGCATGATGCATAATAAAGAGAGACAAAGGAATAATACCTACATGGATGATCAAGGTTCGATGTCTTCTCCTGGTGCCAAGAATAAGGGATGATCGACATGCACAAGAAGAACTCCAACGACTCCATGAGTGATTATGAAAGTCTCCAACGTGGGCATACGATTTGTATCCTAACGAGGGACTCAGAACGCACAAATGAATGGAAAGAGACCATGGAAGAAGAAGATCTCAGGCAATAAAAGTCCTGATCCTATAGTTATGGGATATGCAATCTAAAAGATCTTAAACAGTGGATGATGGTTTAACCATGCAATTGGGTAGTTAAATTGGTAATTTTGTTGGGATTTAATAATTATCCTTAGAGATTGTGGAGATAATGGCTGTGAATTAATGGATATCTTTTAAAAAGAGAAAACATGTGGGATGTGATAAGCTGGAAATGTGGAAAAGGTGTGACATGAGGTCCCTCTACCATTAAAGGATTTAAGATGCCATTTATGAGATTAAACGGCCTTAAAACACTATAAATGAGGTAAGGATACATAAAACAAGTGTTAGGTGAAAATTGGGGAAACAAACCACGACACTCCTTGGTGGCACTGTTTGGGTGCTGCACTGATCAGTGAGACATATCTGTGTCACAGATAAGAAACACCTCAGTTACACCCTTCCACAAACAAAGACAACCTCCTAACCCATCCATGGTGTTCACATCACCCCAAGAACCAGAATTGACAATGTAATGGACTATAATGGTTTGAGCCATTACATCAGATACCTCTCACACTATACATATCCTCGAGCATCAAGAATAAACCTGGCGAAAGGTGAGGGGTACGAAATTCCACCTTGTAAGATATCTCTCAGGGAAAAAACCACCATATACATGTTCAATGCTCAGAACAAACCTCGATATCTAGAAAAAAATCTACCTCATATATCTCCTAAACAACATTGGATACACCACCTCTCTTCTACCCCAAGTTACAACACAATCATTTAAATGTCACACTATTCATTCATATGGATCATGGAATCCATTCCCTCTTGTCAAGATACTATCTAATTTTGGTGGCACTGACTCGACTATATAGGTTAATTGCATCCACCTTATTGCATCTTGAGTAGGTACCATTTTCTCCCCTCCCCATGCTGAGGAATTTTTACACGCACTTAGAAAAAAAGAAGAATAGTTCCTCTCATATTTAACAGTTTCAAGAACTACATCAAATTCACGTACAAAACATCACATAACAAAATTCAAAACATCACTTGATATTGGGCATGCATATATTCCTCCCATTCCAAGGTACTCTCTTTAAGGACACAATGCCTCCATAACACATGGACAAAGGGAATGGTTTGTCCAAGAAGCATATTCTACTTGTGTTACTCGATCCCCACTGTTCGATGTACGAACGTCGCATCATCCTCAATATCCAGGTATCCCATGTCGAGGACATGTGTTTCATCATGAAGACACTGATGGAGTTGAGACACATGGAAGATATCGTGGTCCATCTATTGCAGTGGTGGTAGCGCCAATTGATATGCCACTTTTCCAACCCACTGCAACACCTCGAAGGGTCTGACGTGCATTGGAGAAAGCATACTCCCCCCACCGAACCTCCACTGCCTGCACCGAGGGGAGACCATTAAAAATATTAGCTACCCAACCTTGAAATCCAAGGGTCTCCTCTTATGATCATCATTCAACTTCTGCAGGTCTTGAGACGCCTTCATCCTCTCATGCCCAATATGAACCTTTTCTGCCTTGCTCTCCACTACTTCTGGGACAAGAAAACCTGCTCCCCCAACATCTGTCCATCACACGATTGAATGACACGGTCTTCCATAAAACGTTTCGAACGAATCCATGCCAATGGTAGAGTGATAGATATTGTTGTAGGAAAACTCTACCAGAGGAATGTGTCATACCCACAATCCCCTAAAGTCCAAAATACATGCCCCCAACAAACATTCCAATGTATGGATGGTATTCTTTGTCTTCCCAACTATATGGGGGAGGAAAGTGGTGCAAAGGCGTAGCTGGGTGCCCAAAGCATGCTGAAATCCCCTCCAGAATCCTGAGGTAAACTATGAATCCCGATATGATACTATGAACCATAGAACTCCATCCAAACTCACCACCCCTTCCATTTATCTCTATTCTATAGCATCCACTACACTTGACCCCTTGATTTCTAAGAAGTGAGCTGATTTCGTCACTCAGTCAACCACTACCTAGATTGCATCACAGTCTCCTTGAACATTGGGTAGTTCTATTACAAAATCCATTGATATGACATTCCACTTCAACTCAGGGAAATATAAAGGTTGCATCAAACCTCTTAGTTCACAATGATTAGCCTTCACTAGCTAACACAATAGGCACATTGGCACACACATTTTCCACAACCCATTTCACCTCGGACCTCCAAAATTGTTCCCTTAGGCCTTGGTACATCATGTAAACTCTTTCATATACCACTAGGGGTGAGTTATGGAACTCACAGACATATCCCTTGCACATCGTCTCTAGGAAAAACAACTTCCCATAAACAATCATTCAATTCTGACCATCCTCAGACCCCCATTCCAAATCATTTCCTTGGCCATCCTGATCGTGCATCACATCACTTTATGAGTCCCCCACTGAGCCTCTTACACCTTACGTAATAGATAGGATTACACTATCATTTAAATTGACATCCTCTACCACAATCCACCCTTTCATCCAATTGTAAGGCAACCAACTCCCCCATCACCTTCCAAGAAACTACTGACCCTCAAACTGCATCCTTCTATGATTTCCTTATCAAGGAATCATACACCACGTTCTCATTACCTTTAGTGTAAGAGATCTCGAAGTAAGTGTCTGGAATAAACTATACTCACCTTCACTATCGCATGTTCAAGTCCTACTAGGAAAAGATAGCCTCAAACTCTTGTGATATGTGAAGCACACAAAGTGATCCCTGATGAGGTAATTATTCCAAAACATTAATGTGATCACTACTATTGCAAGCTCTAGGTCATGGGTGAAATAGTTACACTCATGAGGACAAAACTACCTAGTACCATAAGAAATCACTCCTTGTACTTGAATAAGAACACACCCCAATTTATGAATAGAAGAATAAAAAACACCATCCTCTGGAAACATGAGCACTATTGCATCGACCAAACAGTCTTTCAAATAGCAGATGGATGCTTGACATTGCTGACTCCACAAGAAGGCATGTTTCTTTCTAGTCAAAGCTATCAAAGTAGCTGCAACCCAAGAGAACTCAGGTAAAATCCTCCAATAATAGCCTGCCAGAACCAAGAAACTATGAACCTTTATTATATTATTGGGTGCTGCCCAAGAAACAACTGCTTCAACCATTGATGGATCAAACGCCAGCCCTTGCTGAGACACCACATGTCCAATAAAGTGCACTTATCGTGTTCCTAACATTCACTTGGACATCATCCCGTAGAGCCGGTGGTGTCGGAGGACTACCAAAACCATCCTAAGATGATCACTGAGACACTCCTCTCATCTCGAGTAGATCTGGATGTCTTCAAAAAACACAATAATGAACTAGTCCTGGAACTCTCAGAAAAAAGAGTTCATGAGCCCTATTAATATAGCATGATCATTAATAAAACCTAACAACCTGACTATGAACTCAATGTTCCCATTAGAAAACCAGAATGAAGTCTTTAGGATATCACCATATTTTACTCTTAGCTGGTGATACCCAGACCGCAGATCGATCTCAGTGAACCAACCTTCTCCCCTTAGCTGGTCAAAGAGATCATCTATTCTTGGGAGAGGGTAACAGTTCTTGATCATTACACAATACAGTCTTCATTTGTCTATGAAAATCAATAGAACGCCAATTTCCTTCATCACAAAAAAGACTAAAGCACCCCCCAGTGACACACTTGGACAAAAAAACCCTTCATCATCAGATCATCATTCTGAATCCATAACTCCCACAACTGAGAAGGAGCCATCCAATAAGGATCCCAAGAAATCGGATGGGAGCCATATTTTAAGCCTATCCCAAACTCAACATCATGTTGATGGGGTAGAATGACAAACACCTTAAAAAAACATCCAGGAACTCTCTAAAAACTCCCGGAACTTTTATCATCACTGAGTCTATGCATTCCCCTGACAGATCAGCTAAAAAAAGAAAGAAGGGGCTCCACACACCGTTTGCCTTCCTAGAAACCCCGCTCACTAATGAAATCAACATGCTATCCTCCCATATCTAAAAACATGACCCTTCTCTTGAATAATTCTATAACAGAATGTATGGAAAATAGCCAGTCGATGCCTAGGATGACATCATATGGATACATTTTCCACAGAAGGATATCCCCACTAGACTGATACGGTCCCAACATCCGTCTGCATCCTTGAAAAACATCAAATAGGCGGTTTTGACCCTCAACTGATGTAATCAGCACCAGGGTCATGGAGAGTATCTCAATGTCTACGCCAATGTAATGGCCTAGACCATGTATAAAAAAGGAGTGTGAAGCTCTTAAATCAAACAAGGCACATGGAAGAGTAATAAACAAGATGATTGTTTCTCAAACGGCCTCCAGACCTAATGGAACTACTACTTTTGTGGCATGAAACTACCCATACCTAGCTTTTATTCCCCTCAGATGCCATGCACCTCTATGACCATGACCTGGTCTAGGGCCTTGATGAGAACTATAAAGTTATCCTCCTCCTGCAATGTCTGCATTTGGAGGAGCGATAGCTCATTGCCCCAGCTGCTACTGCTGCAAAGGACTAGCTGGAAACTACTGCTACTAATGTGGGTGTCGAGCCTGCACACCCCCACCATACTGCAATCTGTCTAGGAACTGATTCTAAATATTACCATGGCTGTCACAGATAAAATAGCTTGACCAAGGCATGTGGAGAAAGGGTGATGGTTGAGATACTGAAATTAGAAATGTTGTGCCATAATCCACATCGGATGAAACTTGGAAGGCCTTGATTATAGAGGCCTACCATTGACAATATTATCTTTTGATGAACCAAATAGGCTCCCCTCTCACAGCACACCGCCCAATATGTGCATCCTCTCTACCACTTTATCCTTCTTCTGGACCTCCAATTACGTCAGTAGAGTGAAGGGAGTAAGCTCATATTGATGGGAATTTTGGAGATCCACCTCTAAACGTCTCTCTTGATACTCCTCATCTAGAAAATGGACTGGAGAAAAAACAAATGGAGGTTATTGAAATTGATCCACAACTCCCTCACTAGTATACTCCCCAGCTATATGGAGAGTAACTTCAGCCTCTTATCTTCCTTCATCGTAGAAGAAAGGAATTCTTCCCGAAACTCATTCTCGAAGTTAGCTCATAAAACCTCAATCTCCATCCTCTTTCTAAGGTAGAGCACCCACCACTAATTTGCTTCTACCCTTATCTGACTGACTGCCAATCGAACCCAGTACTCCCTCAGAGCACAGATCAACATAAAGGTGATTTGTTTCTCCTCATTCCAATCCCCTGTCTCGAATTCGGAAACACTACCCTCATACATCCTGAGGGTTTACCGCCAGATGGAATATAAAGTCTTCATCCACTTTTCAACATCTTCCTCTTGGTCAATCGTCCACTGATTAATCATAGCAGCCTCTTAGGCCTCGATTTCCTATAATTCTCATAGACGTCGTCTGAGTTTTATAGATGCAAGGCAAAAAAGGAATGCCTAGCCTGGGTAGTGTAAAATATTCCATTGAAAATTATTCTTAATCATTTTAATTATTTTTAATTCCAAAAACAACCATGAAAAATATGAATAGATGTAATTATGATGCTTGTACATTTCCTAGGGTCTCTACCATGCAATCAGTGTAGCCTCACCTAGTCATTCGATATGACTAGAGTCCTTACATCGGATCATGGGGGACCCTAAAATCATGTTTTCTAGTAGTTCTTCCCTTGCCTATTTCACGCACCAATATTTCCTAACACATTTTCCATACCACCCCTTGATGTCCTCACTCTTTATAACCTCGAACTCCATCCTATCTCTCAACCATCACCTCTAATACCATTCTGTCATGATCCTCCTTCACCAAGATGAGGGAAGGGATGAATAACTTCTAGAACCTTCCTTCTTCAAGTTGAAGGAGAAATAATAACCCTTGAGTCCCACATTCAATAGGCCCTGGAGTGGAAAATAGAACCACGAGTATAGAATCACACATAATATGGAAGGCATTACCTTTTTCTATAGAAAAATATTAGGAGATAAGATGTTAAATCTATAAAAACACAATATTTTATAGTAAATATTTAACAAAAAACCCATTTTTCCACATGAATGTTCAAAATAAAGTGCTACAAAGTACAGGAACACTTCAAAGGAATGTACCAATAGAAAAGAAAACATCAATATCAGCTGACCGATTGTTTGAGCTAATACAGTCCTGCATGGTCCCTTAAGTCCTCTTTGAAACCTGAAAGTAGTTTTAGATACGTATGGTGAGTATACAGGTATACTCTGTAGGAAAAAAACAAAAGCTCTCGTGAAAAAGTGGGGATTTATTCTAATAACCTATGAGAAATATAGATAACCCATGAACCTAGCAAGAAAAATATTCACCCTGCCTCACCAAGGCACACTCCCCAAATAATGAAATTAAAGTAAGGTAATAGTAATAGAAAATTGAAGTTTTAGTTCTAGACACTACTTTCCCACTAGTTATTGAAGACATACTACACGTCAGACCTCCCCTTCCATATTCACTGCCATCCCACTGCCGCCCCAGCAACAGAATATTGGGCCACCACAACCACATACCCTTCCAAAGACACCTGAGACACCACAACCATTTGTAACCAGGCCAACTGACACCTTAGCATAAACAACCACTGATACGTCCACAAACACCTGGGCCACAACAACCATACTTAACCAGTTCGATAGAAACATGGTCCAGAAGAACCACCGCCATGCCCAAAGACACCTAGGCCTCATACCGATGACAATTAGGAAATAAAAATTCCCCCACAATCCTGGTCCAAGCACCAAAACATACCATGTCTGATGAAACCATGGCTATAATGGACCTCAGGCTATCACATCCTACTTGAAGAGTCTTGGGCTACCTGGGATAGGGAGAGTAAAGGAGCTAATAACCATCCACCCATTAGGATGTTGGAAAATACAATCTACCCCATGAAATGGGGGTGTTCGGCACGATGTGATAATATTGAGTGGGGTGAGAATATGGAACACAATAAGTAAATTTATACATATAGGTAAACAAGAACTCATCCCACCTAATGGTTCCAAAACAAACCCATACAAAAACACCCTTATTACTATTAATACATGCAAAAAATAGCATCATCCACAACTAGAGAATCACACATTTTTTGTTATCATTTCATTTGATTTAATTATTAAAGAAATTATCCACTACCGGGAAACTATCAAGCACATCCACAAGTCAATGAAACTCTGGGCTGAAGAAGAAAATAGCCAAAGAATAATTTAATCTTTCAAACCTGGTTCCCTTGTACTTTCACGATAAAAAAGAAATCCATTAGATCTATAAAAGTAATAGAAAAAAAAGCCCCAACATACAACTCCACAAGGCCTCAGATCCAAAAACCAACAATCGAAGAACAGGGGCCTCTATCCCCATCCATATAATCCCACAAGCATCAATGATAACAACCACACAAATTACCAGAACAGTCTATTGAAGTTTCTAGATTTGTCCAAACCATTCATTAATTTCCTTTCTTTTATTTGGTTAATCGGGGTGATAACACAAGGATTATTATTCATGGGGAATCCATTTAATCAACCATGCTTGCGTGATTAAATAGTTTCCATGTTAAATCCATTCAATCACATGATTACCCAAAAATACAGAGGATCATTAGTGTTAAAATTAGGACCACAAATGACCATGATTTTCAGTGGACAAAGACCCATAAAATTTACAACATAACAATAAAAGGTATAACACCACAACAACAACATCATTAATAACACCCCTTCATTCTTTAAAAGTACATTTACTATCTTAGTTAAGGTAGGTTTCCTCTATTTCCTGACAGAACATCATTATACCCACCCCTCATGTTGCACAACAATGAGAGACAAAAGAATAACAACTACTTGGATGATCAAGTATTGATGTTTTTTCCTAGAGCCAAGAACTGGGGATACTTGACTTATAGAAATAGAAAACTGAATACTACAAGTGTGAGAAAAAAAGGCTCTAGTATGGGAAAAAAATTTGTCTCTTGAATAGAGACTCAGATCACACCATGGAAAGGAAGGCGACCACAGAAGATGAAGATCTCAGGTGATAAAAGACACAATCCAAGAGTTATGAGATGTGAAATCTCAATGTGCATAAAAATTGGATATTGGTTTAACCAAATAGTTTGATGGTTTCACAAGATAGAATTTATTGGGATTTAATAATTATCCTCAGAGATGGTAGAGATAACAACTATGAGTTAATGAATATCCCTTAAACGTAGAAAACACCTAAGAGGGGTTAAGCTTGAAACGTGACAAATGTGTGAAATGGGTTAACTCCACAATTATGGGATTTAAGATACCATTTATGGGATTAAATGGATTTAAACCACTTTAAAAGAGGTAATAATACTAAAAAGTGGTGTTATAGGAAAACTGGGGAACGAAACCTGGACACACGACAGTGGAACCATTCGAGTTCAACACCAATTAGTGACAGACTGATCAGTGAGACAGATCGGTGTCACTGATAGGAAACACCTAGGTGACACCCCACCATCACCACTGATTCCCTACTAACTCACCCATGCCATCAATGTCACCCCAAGAAAAATAATTGAAAAACAAATGGACCATGAGGGTCCTTACCATTATATCCTTCAATCGAGTCTTACGATTATGAAGATCATTTAGTGCCATTATTTTCGGTGGAAGAGATACTGGCTCAACCATCATCTTGAGATTAATAGTGAATTCCACATCACACTTCTGTGATATACCTAATATGTCTTTAGGAAAGAAATATTGATATAATTCCACTACTGGTGAAGGAAATCTTACCTAACACCCCCATCGGTTGACAATAGACTAGCCACTTGGGTTGTGTGCTCTCCCAGTTTCTGATTAATTGGCCCTGCTTGGCCTTAATGGATATCTTTCACTCCAAAATGAATATATTTCTCACCCATAGAAGGCACACAGGTCACTCCCCTGAGGTAATAGTCAACGTGGGATTGGTATGCGACTAGCCATTCGATACCTATAATTTGGTCGATGCAAGACAAATCAAGAACATAGAGATCCCATAAAAATGATATTCCATGAACACTAGTGAATATCCCTTTTATATAAAGATATCCCTAGATCGTACTCACATTTTTGTATCTATAGTCATACGCCCGCTCAAAAAATTCACAGTTTGGATCAAACCATTAACATGTTATTCAGATATAAAGTAATTAGATGCATCAGTATCAAACATGGAAGTAGCTAAAGTAGAAGATACTAGAATAGTACATCTCCCTATCGATGGTCTACCCTTGATATCCACAAGTGTATGTTTTAATGCATGTAACCAAACTTCCCCTATTCTATGTGATGCAATTTGAATCCCATGAGTAGCAAAACTCTGTGGATGCATGCACTCCAACCCAGAGGAACCACATCCTCTACCTCTACTACCCCAGCTTGTAGTACACCGACTTATAGCCTGATATAGTGTAGATGACACCTTTCTGAAACCCTTAATCTTCCCGGTTTCTCCTTTTGTACCTATCTATCACTGTGACATGCATAACTTCTATAGATGTCCCATCTTGATGCGAGATCGACACTCTGTTGGTGATCAGAAATATTCTTGAAGATAGTGTCCTGACATACCACACTGATGAAAGATCGCCCTAGTAAGGTGTTATCCAACCTACCATCTTGTCTACATATTCTGCATCCCACTACCTTCTCTAAATTTGTCATAATAGTGCTTCCTACTCTCAAAAGGCATATCTCTTAATAGTCTATTAACAACTTTTGTCCAGCGTTGGGAGCCTCCCTTAGGTTCTCTTTAAATATGATAGAATGATCCTACACTTCTATAAACTTCTTCATCCTGAATATATTATCCAGAGACATAATATCACACTTATGTCCATCATGAAAACATTTCACCATAGCTTCCTCATCTCTTACTATCGCTGGGGAAAATAATTGCAGATCTATGTAGTGACTAGCATAGTCCATCACCGACATGATCTCCTATGTCAGATGCATGAAAATAGAAGCTTTCTTTTATCTCAACATCTTAGGATAAAAGTTTTCCAAGAACCTCTATAAGATGTCCTTCCATAACATATCGTTAGTCTGTCCTGTTCTCAAATGAATGTCCCACCAGCACATCGCTGATCACCATAGAATATTTGTGGCCAACCAACTCCTCCTCTTAGGTGGAGTTTCCAATTTATCATGTATTTTAACTATGGACTCAACCAAAAATTCATCTCATTTAGGTCCACCCTCTCTAGAAAATGTTAGAGGGGGACGCAACTAAAATAACCATTTCAATTTAGTCTTAATCTTCACAACTCACCCTGGGTCCCTTTCTGAAAATTGCATAAAGAGAGAGAAGTTCTCTCAAAACTAATCCCATTCATCATCAGCTGGAATGAGCAGTGCCTCAAGTTCCCAAACTAGAAATTCATTCCTAGGAATTCCCCTCAGTCTTCCCCTCAATAAGCATTATGGGGGCATAATCTCTACAAATTTCAACACACATATCTATCCTCATAACAAAACCTTATAACATGTATGTAATATGGAATAATAACCACATGACTTTTCCCCTACCTATCCACATGGTCAAAACCGCGTCGAAATCACTGCACTTAAACATAAAACAACTAGGTTTTGGTCAATAAGGATAAACAACTATCACAGTAATGTTTCTCATTTAGACCACTTATTATTCTAATTTTTCATCATTTCACAATCTTTCTCAATTCAATTTAGCTTCCATTTTTCATTTTAATATCACAAACATGGAAAAGAGTTCATGTTTAACAACGTACCTAGAACCCATTTCCCATTGTGTGATTAAAATTATGCATGTCACAATAACTTTTATTGCCTATAATGATACATGAAGACTCAACTATATTTCCATTTTAGGCCCCAATTAATACTAAATAACTATCAGAAACAATAATAACATAAAGACCACAAGTGCATCATCCAAGGTGATATAATATTAAACTGTATCAATAAAAATATAACTACAATCCACCCCTATGTACTCAGGGTTTTCCCCTATAAACGGTTTTAAAACTCCTGTGCACGAGCTCATTACCAAGCCCCAACTCTTCCGAGTATCATATCTACCTTTCCTAAAAAAGTAAGACAATATAAGAAGAAAAAAATGTCATTTAATACTACTTTGTAACATCCTGACCTAGGTTCCATGCAACAATTCCTTGATCCAGTTATCCACATCACCTCAGATGTGCATCCCCATTAACCAGAGGCTACTGACTCATAGTGAGGGTCTGGTAAGTTAGTCATGGGGGGACTATACCCTCTTTTGTCATAGAATATCACCTACAAAAATAAATAAACAAACGTGGAAGAATATAAAACCAGAACAATACTCATGTCATAATACAACCAAACAAGAAATAAAATACTCAACTGAATGGAAAAAGCAATCTTTGTCAATAATAGTCATGTGTCTACAAGTTAGGTGAATATAAAGACACTACGACTACCCAAGTAGGTTCTAAACCATGTTTAGTCTCTTCATCCATGATCTATCCCAAATCATCATTCTAACCCAATCCCTTTTCAATTATCCTATCATGCCACAATATAATATATTCAGGTACCGACCATGAATCCCAAATAATGATTGAGTACAACTTAGTAGGCCACCACCAACGGTGTCTAAAAATAGTCCAGTCAAAAGATAATGTATGAATTTATATAAGAAATAATTACAAAGCATAAATAACTTGTTATTACATTGTCGATTATTCCTTTTTAAGTACATTAAATCTAGGGTTCCCATGGTGACCTGTACCCCAATATTAACTTCATATCATACTGGATCCTGAAGAGTTCTTTAGGTAATATCCAATCTTAATGCCTACTTTTTTCCAGAACTGGAATTATTCAAAGGTTATATGATATCTCAGTACCTAATTCAACTTATGCTGGACTTTTAATATTATCATGTGACGCCATAACTTGGAGTTGCATTATTTTCATTTATAAATTTCCTATTTATAAACCACATTCCCCAAGTTACCAATATATAAAACATAACTAAGATGACCATATTACCATGCTTACTCTTCAATAGATTGGTCATGTTCGCATCTTATTTACTCATAAGTATGATGACCATGCTACGATGTATACATCTCATTAGAATGAATATGTTCCTATTATATTAACTCATAATTATAATGACCATGTTACCATGTATACTTCTTAATTGGGGATGATCATGTTACCATTCATTCACACATAATTAATTAATAATTATTTATCATCATAAATTCCATTACTAATTCAATAATTATTTAAATACAAAAAACTCATTAGTTAACACATCAATTAAATAATCGTTTTAATCATCATTAATTAATTCAATCTATTAATTAATAAATGTCACAATTCATATTCCGTAAATATTTTTCAAGAATTAATTATCCTATTATAATATCAACATTCAATTATTAATCCCAAAATTAATTATCCTGGTCATATTATCAAAGGCATATAAGAAATCCAAAATTAATTATCTCAACTTAGTCATTTAAATGTATCATAACTAATCCCGTGATTAATAATCTAGATTATAACCAATGTCACTGATAATAAATTTCTACAAATGAATTATCTAATTGGGTAGCCCCTTAGACTCATGGTTAATTCCCCAATTAATCACCTATTTCAATAGAGCATCAATAAATCAATCGGACAATCTAATTAACCCAATTCAAGAAAAAATATTGTTAAAGGATGCTATCAATTCCAAAATTTCTCATATACATATAAAATCTATAACTATGCGAAGTAGACCTAGACTACGTACCTTGATTCATTTATGGATGTTTTCACAAAAATAATTCCCAAAATCTGAGTATCCCAACAATTGATATATGATTCCCCTATCTAAATCCCTAAATCGTGATCAAATATATCAAGAACATATAAATCTAGATCTATATCTAAAATCCTTGATCTAGATCTCACCGATTAGTGTTATATATAATGACATAGTTAATAAATTCATCCAAAATATTAATGAAAGAGAGAGGATATGCAACCAGATGAGATACATTTAGCATGAGAAGAGAAGATCCTTGATTCAGGATTTGGATCTTGAAGAACAAAGGTCAGATGGCCGTTGAACCGCATTTGAAAGCTCTAAGATCACCCAAAATCATCCTGTCTGAAGAAAAGGTTGAATAGTAGGTGTTTTAGGGTTTGGGGTATTTTAAACATAATTTTACGGAGAAAAGAAACCACTCACATGGTTATGAATAACCATGTACCAACTATATAAACCTCACTATACAGGGTTTCATGATCCTATGGTTTGGGGCACATGGGTTTTTAAATTGTGTGCAGGCCTTGAGAACCACTCTATAGAGGTTCACATGGTACGATGGGCTGGAAAAATTGTTTAATCAAACCATGTTCCAAATGTTCACATACCCTATTCCAAAAATTTTCTTAAAAACACCACCCTAACACACCTACTGTTAAGACTCCAAAAAAAGTTACTTTAATAAAAACAAAAAGTATATTAAATCGCACAAGATATAACAAAATAAAAGGTCCAGATATTTTATAAAATATCATCAAATAATTAAAAATAAAGGTAAAATGATAACTTTTATAATCTACCCTTTCCCTAAATATGAGGGATTTAATTATTATCTATATATAGAACTTGGGAGAAAAATAATTAATTTATTTCTATTCTGTAAGCACAAATCCCTCCTTTTATTGTGATTCTATGAATTTCAACTTCAATACATATTCTATTGAAGGAATACTGAAGTTGATTTTTAACTCCTGAAGATCTAAAATTAATATTTAAGAGATCATAAAATCTAGAAAATACTTTCGATCCATTCCTTATTTCTCTAAATATATAACAATTCCAAAATGGACTTTATAAGTTATCAAATATGGATAAAAATATAACATTAATCTATAAAACCTCAATAAAACCCCCATAATTCAAAATAATTTATTCCATAAATAGTTATCCTTAACACTATATAAATATATATCTTACTAAATTCAAAAACAAAAATCTAAAACATTTGGTCAAATATTTTCTTTATGATCAATCTAACTATTATATCTAAATAATATCAATCTCTCATAAATTCATATACTGAAAATGTATATTCCCTAATCATACTTTCTATAATATTTAGATTATTTCATTAAATATCATTAATCACCCTATAACCATAATAATCTATTATATTCATTAAAAAATTAGAAAAAATTTATTCCTAAAATTATTTTTACCTTAATCATATATTATTATTAATATAGTTCACTTCTTTAGAAATAACAGTAATCACTTAGTAAAAAATTCACTTTTCAATCATGTGGTTATCTATATGATAAAAATAAATATATAAAATATAATAACTCATTTATCTAAATCAACTATAACTACCTCACAACCTGTGATCATATTAACCATTAAGGTTATCAATATCTTTAGGCTTATGTCCACAAAAAATATTATCATCATTCCTCAGATAACATTTTCACTAAAAGATATACTAAACTAATGTGTTATATTATAATAATGGTCTCCCAAAATATCCTTAATCATGTTAAACTCCCATCACATTAAACCACAATTGGGTATTTATTCCTTTAATATTATGATAAAATGTATAATTATCAAACAAAGACACTTTATGATTATTCTGTATCACTCAGAAATATTATTTGTTACCATTTGTCCTATTCTCCCTTCCCTTATAATGTTTCATAAATAAAATTTTAATTGACCTTATAATATCACTTGGGAGTGTCGAATCCGGTTCATTGTAATAGAACGTTCATCATGCACCATAATGATGGATGTGATATACCGAGTCAACTCATTTTGGGGTCATTACCCATATATTAATATATACTACACCAATATCCACTTGTAGTATCTCTAAAGGGATGCATTACTTGGAAAAAACCTAATTATAATCCTTATAAATTTTCTTATGATATTATTATAAAATTACACATATCCTCAATATCTATTACAGTGTTATATTCTTTAATTTATGCCTTGTTATTGGAAATAATATTTAATCAATAGGTAAATATACACCAATAATCAATTTAATAATTTCGACCAACTGGTTTGTCTCATGAGACCTGCTTATTTATCAAGGGGATATCTATAACTGATCCCAACATATCATTTAATTTCCATTTCATTCATCATATTTTTAATGTATAATTTTATTCATAAATAATATTCCTTGTTAAAAAATATCTATATTGAAGAAATAATCGACACTATTAAGATTTCACCAGTCAATAAAACAAAATTTATAGAAAAGAAAGTATTTAGAAATGATATAGAGTTCATATCCCTGATTAAAATAATATTAATATTTAATAGGAATGTAATATAAAATAATAAATTATCACTCGACAGATAATATTTCAATTTATAATTAATGATTAAAAAATTAGTAAGAGATAAATATGATTATTAGTCTATTAGATATATGGGATTTTAAATTAGATCAGTCACTTAGATAAATATAGAAAATAAATGAGAACAAATAAAATATTATTTTATTAGATATATTTATTTTTAAAATAATTTGAATAATTTATTATAAGTTATGAAACATAAAAAGTTTATGGTTTTGTAAAAACCTAAAAACGTCATATATGATAAAAATAATAATGAAGTTCAAAAATGACCCTTTCAAAAAATAGATTTTTTAATTTAAAAAATTATATTATGTAATGGAAAAAAATTGTACTTAATAAATTATTTGAGTGAATAAAAAGGAATTTTGTAAAAAACTATAAAAAAATCGATGTATAAGAAAATATATACTCGATCAAAAGAGAAATAAGTTAAAATTTTATTTTAACCATTTATTTACCTGATTAATGTTTCAATAAAGGGAATTGTTAGAAGAAAAAATGAAAATTGCATAAAGTTATAGAGGATAAGTAAGTGGATGGATTTTATCAACAACATATTATAATAATCCTTTAATAAAAACTTGGGCATTTAAAAAAATTAGATTGTAAAATTATTCATTAAATTATTGGTAACTTTTAAATTATAACCCCTTGAAAGAGTAAAAATTAATTGAAACATTAATCATTAAATATATATATATATATATATATTATAATTTTCAATATATCTAAGGTGAAATATATAAACCATGTAAATAGAAATATTTTTATTATACTAATTATGTCCCAACAGAGTGAAAATGAGAACGAAATCCCTTACCTAATGTTTGACATTATTCATAGGTGATTTTAACCTCATTAATGTTAAATTTATATTTATTATAATTAAATATAATAACATTATAAATTTCTAAAATTTCATAAATGATCAGTTTATAATATCATAAAACCTTTTAAACAATATTTTATTACTTTCATTGTTTCTTGTGTCAACTACTTCTCTTTTTTTAATGATATTTTTTGGTAGTTCTGGTCATTATATTTTGATTATGGTTCCATTAAATATAAATTATTAATAACATTATAAATATAATTTATAGAAATTATATATTTCAATATTTACTCATAAAATTTTGATATAGAAAAATAAATTACACCTTTTACGGAGATGCTATGTTATACATATGTCTGAACAAAAATATTACTTTTCAAGAAATAGAATGGGAAAAATGTAAAAAATAATTTACCACTATTGAATAATTATTATATCATATATATCTCACATATTCATTAAACATATAATTATTACCATCAATGTGAAGTGGAATGAAAAACAAATCACAATGCTTCATAGAGGTGGTCATCTACATCTATGCAAAAGCTATGTTATCGTTTTCCAATAGATTAAAAGCTAATATGATAGATAAGATATAATAATTTTAAAAAATAATTATTTCATAAATATAATATATATTAAATATTTACATCTTTATAACTATATAATTAAAGTGGTGATGAAAAAAAGATTACACCACTATGTGGAGAAAGTAATCCAAACGTACACATGAGATATGTTTTCACTTTTAATAGGATAGAAAATAGGTGGAATATTGTTAAACCATTATCATAACAAAAGATAAGTGTATTTCTGATAATATTTACGTTATATTAGGATATTCACAATATATTTAGAGTAAATATAATGATAAATAAACAATAAGGGGTCGATAAATATGATTACCACTTCTTCGTAAGACTTCATTTATATTCCTACACTAGGAACCTTGTAATGATCCATTATGAAGATAAAACCACTAATTAATTGATTAATAAGTGGATAATTAAAAATAAAAGGGTATGGTTTACCAAGATGGATCAATGTGTTGCAATGAAACTATAGACATGGTGTAATTTTATATGTTTCGGGAGGGGCACTCTTGTATTTGTTCAAATTATAAAAATGAAATAAAGTAAAATTGATGGAAAAGTGATTAAAACATTAGATGGAATAAAATATAAAGAGTATATGGTATTAATATATTCATAAAATAAAATTTATAATGGATTTTATATCATTTTAATCCTTCTCATTTCAGTTATCCCCTTTGTTAAATTTTTTTAACATTAATCGTGATAAATACTATTACCATATTAATGGTTTATAATTGTACATATCAGGTGAAAACAAGATCATAAATGGATAAGATATGAAATTTTAGACCATGACCAATACTAGTATTCCTAGTTATATAAATTTATTATTATTATGTAATTTAACAAAATATCATTTTCATAAAATACCATTAATGTAATTTTTGACAATATTAATTTGATTTGATTTTAAAATCATTGAGAAAAGTTTGTAATTTAAATGCCAATCTCAAACATATCTTTACATTATTATTTTAATTAATGCAATTCTGGTAAAAGTATAACTCAACATTAATATAAATCTTTTAGGGTTTTTAATATTGTTTATTTTTGTTTTTGTACTATTTTCACAGGAACCGTGTCAAAGTTGTGTAAGCATTTTATGCAATTATTTCATCTATAACAGGTTAAAATAAAATAACATGACATTAAAATTCATTCATATATATAATAAACATTTATAACAAAAAATATATTGATTTTTTCACTTTCATAAAATATTCTAGATAATAAAAGTGAGAAAGAATGTTTTTGTCTATATCATTTACTTAAATATTGAAAAGGAAACAAATAACATATAAATGGAAAGGGTATTATTTTATATTATTTAGTTATTATGAAGAAAATATAATTATAAAATAAAATAAATAAAATATTTTTAATAAATTTTACAGCTTTTGGCATTAGTTTTTATCATTAATTAAAGATTTACCCTTTATTGAGGTAATTCATTTTTGCCACCGTTACTATTGATAAGGTATAAATTAAAAGGTAAATATTTAAAATTTTTGATCCTTATGATTAAAAATATGAACTAAATTTTATAAAATTCATTTTTTATATGTTTCAGAAAATAATTTAAAAATAAACCCTTGAAATGTGATGAAATCATGTATTTAAGAAAATTACGTTTGAAGATTAAAAAAATTTATTATGTCAAAGTCGTGAAAAATAATGATTTAAAGAAAATTTATTATTCCAAATAAAATTAAACATATTTCACATTAATAAAAAAATATGACATATAAAAGTATATTTAAATAAATTTATTAAATTAATGTAAATGATAGCATTTGAAAATTTATAATATTTCACTATTCATCAAAAAAACATTCATTTGAAAAAAAATCACAAATTTTGACCCTACGTTAATTTTTATATTATTAATTTAAAAATTATGATAATTTTATATAATATATTTTTTAAAAAATTATATTAATTAATAATAATTTCCCTGGAAAAAATGCAATGAATTCATTTTTGAATAAAATGCATTGTGAAATAAAAAATGAAATCACTAAAAATTTAGTGATCATTACATAATAATAAATAAATATGTTTTTATTGAGTTGTACCATTATAAATATATTCCATAACTCAACAAATCATATTCATATTGAAATATTCAATGACCTGGTCATAATTAAATAGTAATATTTTTATATTTTATCTTAATTCACCAAATGTTCAGTGTTTCATGTTAGGAAACATAGTGAGAATACAATTATTTTAAACTAAATATATAGTGTGTTACTATTTCCAATTAGAAGAACATTTTCTTTGGAGAAATTTTATGTGTAGAGATAGAAATGACGATTCCTTAGAATGAGAGGAATTTTATAATCTATTTTATTAAGAGTATTTTTCAATGTCATTATAGTCTATAAGGTAGTGAGATATTTTAACAACCATCCAAAGATAGTATATTATTTGATATGTAAAATTTTGATTCATTTGTTTTCAAATGTATTTTCATGATATATTTTGAAATTATTAACCAATGGTGATCCATTTGGAGATATCCCTACAATTTTAGATCACGTGTTAGTATAAGGCCTTCCACGTACATAATTAATCTCAGGTTATATAGTAAAAAATTACACCAGAGTGTCTACTATATAATATATATGTACCTAATAGTTTCTTCAATAAATATATTAATGGTGATATAGATAGTAATAATCATAGTATCTAGGTTCTGGGATTTTTTATTAAGACTATCCTAGTGTAGAGAGATAGAAGGTTCAAGGTCTCATTCATAACACTATAACAAAGTTTTCTCGGAATAAGGAACATAAAATAATCATCTCCCAAGAGTGATAGAGATGATTGGGGTATTATGTTTTGAATAAAAATGGATTAAAAGTATAAATATTGACTTCATAACAGTTTATTATGGTTTCTAAAAAAGTGTGATAATTGCTGTCACCAATAGATAAGATTGGTAATTCTGTCTTAAACATCTCACAAGATTAAAAAAATGGAATCAATGTGTATAAAATCGGGAGATGTATAATGTGTGTGGAAGAAGAACCCATATGACTCTTTTAATACCCTTTACCATTAGGTGGATAATATTATAGAGTATTTTTACCCCATAGATGGGGTAGTGTAGGGTGAGGCATGAATCATGGAGGTTAGAAATAATAGGGGATATTCAACATATCATAGGAAGATAATAAAAATGAGACTATGAGAGAAGATATTCTCAAAAGTGTAATTATTTAAATATCTATGTTGTGTTAAATTATAATATATAAAGCTAACACCCATTATTTTACTACCTCATTTATCATTAGAAAACCTATCATTTCTATGATTAGGAAATATTATCCTTCAACTCTATCGGCCTCAGCAAGAGAGAATTGAACCATGAAATGGATATTCTAAGATGGTGTTAATTTTTTGAGATATGATTAAATAATTAGGGATATTATACTCTTAATGATGTATTCATATGATATTATATTTCTCATTGATTGGGTAGCATCAATTCAGGAATATGTGGATTCTTTCTATCAAATAGAAAACATTACAAGTCATAATAGTGAGAAGTGGATATAAACTTTAGATTGGGATATATTCATTATGTAATATATTAAAAAGAGGTATACTATCAACATTTGTTATGGAGTAAATATGTATGTTCTATATGTTAATATGTCTAAGAGTGTCCAGCTGTATTGAGAGAGTCCATATATGTTTTCCATAGGAAGTAAGCTAATTTATCATCAAGGAGGAAGTTGATGTTCAAAACACACCTGGTAACAAAAGAGTTTATAATTTAAATAAAACCATATTAGATATATTTAGATGATGTACAAGAGTAAAAATTGTTTTTTGATGATTTTAACTATATAAGATTCATATAAAATTGTTTTTTAGGGGGCCCAATTATTTTTTGTTGAATCCCAATGTAATTCTATAAAATCTTATATATTATTTATTTTTAATCCTTGTAACCATTAAAAAAATAACCCTATTACTTATCAAGATGTTTTTCAATTAGTTGAAATTTGATTGAGATTTATCCATGATTTATATAAGTATTTATATTTACCAAGACTTTTCATACATTTGTTACATCTTATTAGATGAATATCTAGTATATTTATTAAAAACACACCTATGGAAAATAAAGTTTTACTGTTTCTGATTACTAGATAAATAATATTATAATTTATTTAATTATCTTAAACATCCCCCAAAAATAACTTCCCACATATTAGTCCTCTATGATTTACCATACATAAATCATTTATTAGGATCATGGGGAAAGGGAACGTTAGAGAGGGTAAGCTCAGATGATCAATAATATCTAACAATGGAAATATCAATTATCACTTTAGTATAATAATAATATTTGAAAACCAAAACCTATATTCCAAATATCATAATACCAAGTCCTATAATAACACTTGTAAATTAATAATACATGAATCATAAATGAATAGAATAATTTGGACCATGAGTGCATAACACAGAGATAGGAATATGGGAAAAATATAAGATTATAACATTGTGAAAATGCATAAATAGGAACATGTTTTTCATTTAGTTAGAGACATTTAATCCATCTGTCACATAATGTTATGGGAATGAAAACAAGGTCCATTCATAATCCCAGGGACTTTAAATCCATTTTTATACATATTATTTTGGACATCAAATCATATTCCCTGAATAATATTATAGACAGGAAAACAAGGTCCACACATAAACATGTGGACCTGAAGACTAGGTCTACACATAATCTGATGTACACTGAAGCTATGTACACACATAAAGTTGGGAATAATAAATTAGTATCATGTTGAACATATTTATCTTAGGAGTTATACATCATTAGACAGAGTTTGGATGGATATAATGTACCCCCCCCCCCACATAATCATATTTTATTTATATATTGGATTGTAGATCATGAAATCATTTTACAGTTCATCATAACTAATCCCATATGAATGAAAATGGGTTTTCTAAATATATAATAATGATAGTAACAATGACTAGATATAAATAATGAGGACGTAATCATAAAATCATGTCCATATGGACATATATTCAAGATGAAAGGATATCGTCATTGATGATAATTTCTTTAAAAGATCAAAAATAAACATTCAAGATAAAAATAACATTTTAATTTTGAAATCACTTCTTTAAAATCTAAAAAAATTAAAAATTTTATGAAGAACCATTATGATAAAAAGACATTGGATACTTGTAAATTAAATTTTTAATCATTAAGTGGTTATGATGAATCAAAATTATGATTCTTTTGTATAATTAAAAAAGAAAACATTACTTATACAAATTTGTAAAAAAGGAAAAACGTACCTCATTTAGAAAATGAAAAGAATGTAAATGTAAAAAACATTATAAAATTTTATTTTTAGTTTAAAATTAATTTATGCAATCATATTTTATTTTTTTAAACATTCTTGGAAAATTTTTTTGAAAACCTAGATATGCAATAAAAACGTTCCAAACCAAAAAAAAATAAAGTATGTTTTCCTTAGATAAACATTTCTCAATAATTTAAAGTACCAAAGAGATGAAATTTTACTATTAAATGAAGAATTCATAAATAGAAATGTGAGAAGAAAATTCAAGAGTTGAATGAGTTAAATATTAAGATATTCAATCATCAGAAACATATCAGAAATATTCTCGATAGCAATGGGAGTGTATCAAAAATACCTTACCAATTTGGTGACTTTTTAATCCAATCCCTATAAAATAAAAACATCAAAAAATGAAAATAACATTTAAATAAGGTTATGAATGATATATTGTAAAGACCCGTAAAATTCAAGGGAAATTTTTTCTTAATTTTCTTTAGAATTTTACAAGAGCGCGGTTTCAGACGGCACCTGATTCCGAGGCCCGGAGTGCCCGGAATTAATTTCCGAAGTTTGGCTCGGGTACGTTCAGTGAACGAATGAGCGGGAATTCCTAACTTTTGATCCGGTGCTCGGAATTGAAATCCGAGGGCAGCGATGAACTCGCAGCGCCGATATTCGCTTAAAGAGACCTTTTCGGGAGTTGCGTTTGTTGCGGGTTGAAAGTTAAGTTTTGGGGTTTTCAGTTGAGTTAAATAAAATTTGTGTAAGACAAATTTTATTTTTTTAGTTTGTTAAAAACCTACCTAAGGGGGTTGGAAGTGGGACCCACACCCACTTAACCTCCCTTGGGAGGATTAAGTGTGGTGGGGCCCACACGAACCCCTAGACTTTTCAAGTTCCCTTAACCCCCTCTTTATTGGCTTAAGTTACTCTTAATTAATTATGGGAGTTAAGTCTTTTTGAATTTCAAACTTTGAAATTCTTTTGTGTTATGTGTTAATAAAATAAGAGGTAGTCTTATTTTATTTTGAGTTCTTTGTTTGTCATTTTGAGAGCTTCCTCTTCATCTTCAAGCTCTGAAGAAGAACGAAGAACGCTCAAACTCCGACGAAGAACGACGCCTCTCTTCTTCGTCCTCGGTGTCAACAAGAGGGAACGCCGCTTCCTCCTCGGACCTTCTTCGTCGGCAAACGAAGATCCACCAACGACGTGTCTCCTCGGGCATATCTCTTCGTCAACGGATTTGACGAACGACGACTGCGACGCCCGACCTCCGCGACGCCGTCTTCCGCGGAACGTAGACGAATCTTCGAATCTTAAACCCGAGGTAGGGGTTGTTGTTTCATTCTTTAATTATTCCATTTCTTGCTCGTGGATCGCATGTCTACGTGAGGCTTTGAAATATTTCATTTAAGTGTTATAGTTAATGCGAGGGGGGCCGGACCGCATGAACACGGCCGAACCCCCCCTCCATCGTTCATGTTTATTCATGCGGGTGGAAGCAAGAGGCGTGGTGCCGTCGCACCACGCGGATGATCGTACAAATAATTTACGCGGCGCCGTCGCGCTACGCCAAGGAAAAATCTTCAAGAACGCGACGCCGTCGCACCGCGTTGAAAGGATTCTTGGCACGGCGAAAGGGGCGCGGTGCCGTCGCACCGCGCCGGACGACGAACACCGCGGCCGGTTCCGGGCCGCGGCAGGACGAGAAGACCGCGGCCGGTTCCGGGCCGCGGCGGAAGAGAAGACCGGCGGCCGGGCCGCCGGCGTCGGAAGCCGAGGAGGGGACCGGAATTTCCGGTCCCGTTGGAGAAAACCGGCCGGCCAGCTGGCCGGCCGGATGTCTTTAAACCGGGGGAAATAATTCCCCCGGCCAGCACATAAAACCCCCCTCTTTAAGAGGGGGGCAGTTCCATGAAAGGGGGGGCAGCAGCCCCCCGGTTTGACCCTCCAAAACCGGCCCCCACGTGGGGCCGTTTTGTTACCCAGGCGCGGCACAAAGGCCGCGCCACTTTGAAGAACCGCGGGGCTTAGCCCCCGCGTGCGCAGCCCGTGCGGCGCCAGACGCCGCCGCCGCCGCCGCGCCGCCCAGGGGGGGGGGGGTCGGGCCGGGTCGGCCCGGACCCGGACCCCCCCGTTTCGAACCAGATTTGGTTTTTGGCTCATAACTTGAGCCTCGGACCTCCGATCGACGAACCGTCAGCGGAAACGCGATCCTTGGAACGAGACGGTCGTTTCGGTATATCGCACTCAAGGTTTCGGTTTACTTTGAGTTCGTCCGGGTTGGTTCATTCACGAAACCAACCGGGCCTTCGGAGCGGAAACGCTCATATCTTGAGCTACGGACGTCCGATAGACGCGCCGTCAATCGCGTTGTGTTCCTCTTAGTGAGACGGATCTTTTGGCATACTCCGCCCGAGGTTTGGACGCAGGTGGAGTACGGTCGGGTTGGTTTTGCCTTAAAAACCAACCGGGCCCCGGAGACGAAAATACCAATAACTCTCAGACCGGGCGTCCGATCGACGCGCCGTCTGTTGCGTTGAGTTCCTGTTGACGATACGGAACTTTTGGATACATCAACTTCGGTCTTCGTGACAGTTGATGTATCAGCCTCTCGGCTCGTGGAGCGGACCCTCCGAACGAGTTTGCTGTGTGCGGGAACTCTAGTGCTGGCTGTGACTGTTCTACTGCTACGACTGCTACTGTGACTGCGACGACGACAGTACAGAGATCCTGTGTGGATTCGACGACGACAGTACAGAGATCCTGTGTGGATTCGATGACGACGACTACAGCACTCAGCGATCCTACGTGGATCAGTGCTACAGGTCCTGTGTGGGCCCGATCCTGTGTGGGTCCTTGCGCTCAGCGGTTCTGTGTGAGCCAGCGCCTACAGGTTCTGTGTGAGCCCGATCCTGTGTGGGTCTTCTGCGGGGGTTAGTTACCTATCGATCCTTCGTGGGTCCGACGACTTAGATGGATCAGTGATCATCTTTATCGTCCTTGAAGAAGTATACCTGTGTGAGCTGAATTTTGTTGCTTTCCTATGTGGATTGTGTTGAGCAATCCTGTGTGGATTATGTTTTGCTTTCCTATGTGGAATACGTATACTTTCCTGCGTGGACTGAGTTGTACTTGGGCTCGGAGGTTGGAGCGTATTTTTAATTGATGACTTAGGTATATGTATGGGCATATACCTTAGTAGTGTCGGTTGTTACTTCGTGTTTGTTACTTTTCTTCGTGGTTTATCCTTTGTGGATTTGAGAGACCTTCAGGGGTCTCGGGGTCCCTACTGAGTAGCTTATACTCACCCCTGCACGGGCTTCGCCCGCACTACGTTGTGTTGGTTGCAGATGACGGACAGCGTTGACTTAGCTGAGGCTTGTAGAGAGGGACGGTACCCGGAGGTGGACCACTGGGCGGGACGTGCACGGAGCGGACGGCGGGACCCGTGGAGCAGAGGAGCTATCTGTACCCACCCTTCAGGTGGGATTTCCGGTGGACAGCTCGGAGTAGCGGCTTTTACTTTACAGTTGCTGTTTTTCCCTTTTTGAGTTGTACTTTACTTTCAGTTTGGGTTTGTATTCTGGCCCATTTACTTTTCCGCACTTTCAGTTGTACTCTGCTTGTTTAGTGTTTACTTTCCGCTTGCTTACTCTGTGGTGTTGGTTACTTTTCAAAGGCAATGCCTTCCCTTTTTACGGGGATTTACGCCTTGGTGCTAGTCGCCAGCCCCTGGCCTATGGAAGGCGGGCTTGGGGTAGTCACGGAACGGACCCCGAGGGCGGGTCGTGACAAATTGGTATCAGAGGAGTTCGGTTCTACCGCGAACTCTGATCTTTTCTATGTGAAGCAATAATGTTTAGTGTGTTGAGTGTGCTTATCAGTCCAGGGAGTCCAGTGTTGGTGCGGCGGCCGACGTATCCGTACACCAGGACCCTGACTTCTGATTTCCGACTTAATGCACGAAAACATTAATTGCGTGTGTGTTTCAAAGTTTTCTTTGTGATTACTTGTGTCAGCTCACCGGGTATACTGATCTGCTTTATGAAAGTCTCAAGTTTTCTTTGTGATTACTTATATCAGCTCACCAGGTATACTGTTCTAACCGTGGCGCACCTGTTTCCTTTTCAGGATGGCCCCACGACGGCAGCCAGCTAGGGTTCCGAGAGTCGAGCGAGACGACAGCCCACCGAGCGACGAGGCCTCGGTGCAGGGCCCTTTTCCAGTAGTAGCACCGGCGGTAGCTTTACCCGCCGATCCCCCGATGCTTCCAGCAGCAGCCGCTGACGATGCACGTCGCCTCAGCGCACTGCATGAGTTTCAGCGACAGCGACCGCCCAGGTTTCGCGGGGAGAGGGATCCCCAGGCAGCAGAGGACTGGCTGGAGGCAGTGGTTCGAGTGTTTAGGCTAGTGAGGACACCAGCAGACCTCATGGTGATCCTCGCTGCGAGCCTACTACACGCAGCAGTAGGACGATGGTGGAGCCTGATGCTCCAGGTGCACGATGAGGCATCTCTTCTTTGGACGGACTTTGAGAGCCTCTTCCGCTCGGAGTTCGTCCCAGCCACCCTACGTGCGGTGCGTATCCAGGAGCTTCTACAGCTGCGGCAGGGCAGCATGACGGTCGCACAGTACTCGGTGAGATTTACCGATCTCTCGCGCTACTCGACCGACATGGTACGGGACCCATTCTTCCGGGCCCGGACCTTCGAGCAGGGTTTGAGACACGAGATCAGGGCATCGCTGATCTCCCTCAGCATACCGACTCAGACAGGAGTACTGGAGCGGGCTCTTCTGATCGAGAGCTTCCTTGCAGAGTCTACACCAGCACAGAGACCCACCGCAGGGCGGCACGTGGCTGAGTCATCTGCAGCGGGCAGTCGACGGATGACTCAGGGGTCCAGACAGACCAGACCTTCGGGCCGACGATCTCAGGGCACTGGCTCAGCAGTGCGGGGCACACAGCGCGGAGCCAGTCTTCCGAGAGGCAGACAATGCTACTTGTGCGGCGGGCAGGGCCACATGGCTCGTGACTGCCCGACCCGCCGTGCCGAGGAGCAGCAGACAGTTGATGGACCACCGAGGCAGAGGCAGAGGATCGACCGTGGTGGTCCGCAGGGAGGAGGCGGACGAGGCAGGGAGCTGGCGGGCAGCGACAGGCACAGCTCCAGGCAGCAGAGGCCTACGACCACGGCGCACCCGAGATGATTCGAGGTACTATCTGTGTCTATTCCACCCTTGCTGCAGTTCTTTTAGACACAGGAGCGAGTCACTCTTTCATAGCCGCTGCCCTTGTTCGGAGCTCGGAGATTCCGACAGATCCGTTGGCTCGATCCTTACGGCTAGAGACTCCTACGGGAGCAGACTCGACGATTACGCACTGGTGCCGGCAGTGTGAGCTTACTCTAGGAGGCGAGAGCTTCGGCTGGGATCTTCTTGTAGCAGCGTCGAGGCCTTACGACGTCATCTTGGGCATGGATTGGCTGTCTATGGTCCATGCACAGATTGACTGTTTTAGGCGCAAGGTGCGATGTGTACGCACCGACGGGAGCAGGTTCACCTTCACCGGCGAGAAGGGAGCCTTAGCAGCACAGGATGGACTTCCGCGGAGGAGAGGACAGCCCATCACTCATCAGTTGGCTAGCCTTATCCTTGGAGCAATTGACGTGCGGAGTCCTGGTTTTCCTGCAGTGGTGGATCAGTTTGCGGACGTTTTCCCCGACGACGTTCCAGGGCTACCTCCTCGCAGGGAGGTAGACTTTTATATTGACTTGTACCCCGGGACAGCCCCGATATCCACTCCAGCATATCGGATGGCCCCCGCCGAGCTTCGAGAGCTACGGGTACAGTTGGAGGACTTGCAGGGCAAGGGGTTCATCCGACCCAGTGTTTCACCCTGGGCTTCCCCGATATTGTTCCCCAAGAAGGCGGACGGGAGCTTGCGACTTTGTGTTGACTATCGTCGCCTAAACCAGGTGACAGTGAGGAACAAGTATCCGCTACCGAGGATTGATGACCTCTTTGATCAGCTCAAGGGAGCACGGTGGTTCTCGAAGATAGACCTCAGGTCAGGCTATCATCAGCTCAGAGTCAGAGACGAGGATGTGCAGAAGACGGCCTTCAGATGTCGGTATGGCCACTATGAGTTCTTGGTTATGCCTTTCGGTGTAACCAATGCTCCAGCAGTGTTCATGGCTCTCATGAACAGGATCTTTCAGCCATACCTCGATCGGTTTGTCTTGGTCTTCATCGACGACATTCTGATTTACTCTACGACAGAGGAGGAGCACGCCTATCACTTGCGAGTTGTTCTTGACACACTCCGAGAGCACCAGCTTTATGGTAAGCTCTCGAAGTACCAGTTATGGATACGAGAGGTCCACTTTTTGGGACACGTTATCTCTGAGGCGGGAGTTGCAGTGGATCCCGTGAAGATTGAGGCTGTGTTAGCATGGGAGCCACCCAGGAGCGTGACTGAGGTTCAGAGTTTCTTGGGACTAGCTGGATACTATCGGAGATTTGTGCCGAACTTCTCCAGAGTTGCGGCATCACTCACAGCTTTGACGAAGAAGGGGAAACCCTTTGTGTGGTCAGACAGTTGTCAGCAGAGCTTCCAGGAGCTGAGACAGAGATTGACTAGCGCACCTATCTTGAGGTTGCCTGAGGAGGGAGTAGGGTACGTAGTCTACTGCGATGCATCAGGGACCGGACTCGGATGTGTTCTGATGCAGGAGTGGACCGTGATCGCCTATGGATCACGTCAGTTGAGGCCGCATGAGCAGAACTACGCTACCCATGACCTGGAGTTAGCAGCAGTGGTCTTCGCTCTGAAGACATGGCGACACTATCTGATGGGCGAGCGCTTCACAGTCTTTTCAGACCACCAGAGTCTCAGGTATATCTTCTCTCAGAAGGACCTGAACCTGAGACAGCGGAGATGGCTCGTGTTCCTCCAGGACTATGACTTTGAGATAGTCTATACTCCTGGGAAGAGGAACGTAGTAGCCGATGCCCTCAGCAGGAGGACGGGCATTCAGCTACTCGAGGAGGCGACGGAGCAGCTAGCCTCTTTGCAGATATCCTTCGTGGATAGAGATGGAGCAGCCTTTCTTCAGTCTCTCACAGTCACTCCTCTACTACTGCAGCGAGTCAGGGAGGCAGAGCACGGGGACGCTGACTGTGAGACACGGCGTGCACAGATATCCTCGGGACAGGCACCTGATGGTTTCTCCCTTGGAGCAGAGCACGACATCCTTTTCAGAGGACGTACCATGGTACCAGTCGCTTTGCGAGACGAAGTGCTGAGGGAGTTTCACACTTCTCCTTTGGCGGTACATCCTGGAGTGGCGAAGATGTACCAGGATCTCAGACGACAGCACTGGTGGCCGGGCATAAAGAAAGCTGTAGCAGAGTTCGTTTCTCGATGCCTTACCTGTCAGCAGGTGAAGGCAGAGCATCAGGTACCAGCAGGCTTGGTACAGCCCTTGGAGGTTCCGGAGTGGAAGTGGGACGGCATATCTATGGACTTCGTGACTGGACTTCCACGCAGTTCCAGAGGTCACGACTCCATCTGGGTGATTGTTGACCGACTCACCAAGTCGGCACACTTCTTACCCATCAGAGAGCAGGGCTCAGTGGAGAGCTTGGGACGTCTCTACGTTCAGGAGATTGTGCGGCTCCACGGCGTGCCATCATCTATCGTTTCCCATCGAGATGCCCGCTTTACTTCCCGGCTTTGGAAGGGGTTAAAGGAGGCGTTCGGTACGCAGCTACGTCTTAGCACAGCTTTTCACCCTCAGACAGATGGTCAGATGGAGAGGACCATTCAGACTCTCGAGGACATGCTCCGCGCATGTGTCCTTGACTTTGGTCGTAGCTGGGAGGACCACCTACCTTTGGTGGAGTTCGCGTACAACAACAGCTACCACTCCACCATCGGGATGGCACCGTACGAGGCGTTGTACAGCCGACCATGTAGATCTCCTTTGTGCTGGACAGACCCTGGGGAGTCAGCACTGGTGGGACCGGAGATGGTCCAGGCCACGTCAGAGAAGGTTCAGGTCATCCAGGAGCGGATGAGGACAGCTCAGAGCCGGCAGAAGTCATACGCTGACAGGAGGCGGAGGCCACTGGAGTTCGAGGATGGCGACCACGTCTTCTTGCGGGTCTCACCTCGACGTGGTATTCGAAGATTTGGCCGAGGCGGCAAGTTATCTCCGCGCTTCATCGGACCCTTCCAGATTCTCAGTAGGATTGGCGAGGTGGCTTATTGCCTGGCTCTACCACCTCAGTTGCACCGGGTGCACGACGTCTTCCACGTATCCCAGCTGAGGAGATACGTGCACGACCCGACGCACATCATTGACCATGGGGAGCTTGACGTTGACGATGGGGCGACTTTTACGGAGGTCCCGGTGGAGATAGAGGATCGACAGGAGCGGGTCCTGCGTGGGCGATCGATTCCTCTTGTGCGCATCAGATGGCAGCACGGGAATCTCCAGGAGAGCACATGGGAGCGGGAGGCTCAGATGCGTGCTCAGTACCCTCATTTGTTTCCCTAGTTTTTGTTGTATCTTTACGGGGACGTAAATCCCTGAGGTGGGAGTAATGTAAAGACCCGTAAAATTCAAGGGAAATTTTTTCTTAATTTTCTTTAGAATTTTACAAGAGCGCGGTTTCAGACGGCACCTGATTCCGAGGCCCGGATTGCCCGGAATTAATTTCCGAAGTTTGGCTCGGGTACGTTCAGTGAACGAACGAGCGGGAATTCCTAACTTTTGATCCGGTACTCGGAATTGAAATCCGAGGGCACCGATGAACTCGCAGCGCCGATATTCGCTTAAAGAGACCTTTTCGGGAGTTGCGTTTGTTGCGGGTTGAAAGTTAAGTTTTGGGGTTTTCAGTTGAGTTAAATAAAATTTGTGTAAGACCAATTTTATTTTTTTAGTTTGTTAAAAACCTACCTAAGGGGGTTGGAAGTGGGACCCACACCCACTTAACCTCTCTTGGGAGGATTAAGTGTGGTGGGGCCCACACGAACCCCTAGACTTTCCAAGTTCCCTTAACCCCCTCTTTATTGGCTTAAGTTACTCTTAATTAATTATGGGAGTTAAGTCTTTTTGAATTTCAAACTTTGAAATTCTTTTGTGTTATGTGTTAATAAAATAAGAGGTAGTCTTATTTTATTTTGAGTTCTTTGTTTGTCATTTTGAGAGCTTCCTCTTCATCTTCAAGCTCTGACGAAGAACGAAGAACGCTCAAACTCCGACGAAGAACGACGCCTCTCTTCTTCGTCCTCGGTGTCAACAAGAGGGAACGCCGCTTCCTCCTCGGACCTTCTTCGTCGGCAAACGACGATCCGCCAAGGACGTGTCTCCTCGGGCATATCTCTTCGTCAACGGATTTGACGAACGACGACCGCGACGCCCGACCTCCGCGACGCCGTCTTCCGCGGAACGTAGACGAATCTTCGAATCTTAAACCCGAGGTAGGGGTTGTTGTTTCATTCTTTAATTATTCCATTTCTTGCTCGTGGATCGCATGTCTACGCGAGGCTTTGAAATATTTCATTTAAGTGTTATAGTTAACGCGAGGGGGGCCGGACCGCATGAACACGGCCGAACCCCCCCTCCATCGTTCATGTTTATTCATGCGGGTGGAAGCAAGAGGCGTGGTGCCGTCGCACCACGCGGATGATCGTACAAATAATTTACGCGGCGCCGTCGCGCTACGCCAAGGAAAAATCTTCAAGAACGCGACGCCGTCGCGCCGCGTTGAAAGGATTCTTGGCACGGAGAAAGGGGCGCGGTGCCGTCGCACCGCGCCGGACGACGAACACCGCGGCCGGTTCCGGGCCGCGGCAGGACGAGAAGACCGCGGCCGGTTCCGAGCCGCGGCAGAAGAGAAGACCGGCGGCCGGGCCGCCGGTGTCGGAAGCCGAGGAGGGGACCGGAATTTCCGGTCCCGTTGGAGAAAACCGGCCGGCCAGCTGGCCGGCCGGATGTCTTTAAACCGGGGGAAATAATTCCCCCAGCCAGCACATAAAACCCCCCTCTTTAAGAGGGGGGCGGTTCCATGAAAGGGGGGGTAGCAGCCCCCCAGTTTGACCCTCCAAAACCGGCCCCCACGTGGGGCCGTTTTGTTACCCAGGCACGGCACAAAGGCCGCGCCACTTTGAAGAACCGCGGGGCTTAGCCCCCGCGTGCGCCGCCCGTGCGGCGCCAGACGCCGCCGCCGCGGCTCGCCGCCGCCGCCGCCACGCCGCCCAGTGGGGGGGTCGGGCCGGGTCGGCCCGGACCCGGACCCCCCCGTTTCGAACTAGATTTGGTTTTTGGCTCATAACTTGAGCCTCGGACCTCCGATCGACGAACCGTCAGCGGAAACGCGATCCTTGGAACGAGACGGTCGTTTCGGTATATCGCACTCAAGGTTTCGGTTTACTTTGAGTTCGGCCGGGTTGGTTCGTTCACGAAACCAACCGGGCCTTCGGAGCGGAAACGCTCATATCTTGAGCTACGGACGTCCGATTGACGCGCCGTCAATCGCATTGTGTTCCTCTTAGTGAGACGGATCTTTTGGCATACTCCGTCCGAGGTTTGGACGCAGGTGGAGTACGGTCGGGTTGGTTTTGCCTTAAAAACCAACCGGGCCCCGGAGACGAAAATACCAATAACTCTCAGACCGGGCGTCCGATCGACGCGCCGTCTGTTGCGTTGAGTTCCTGTTGACGATACGGAACTTTTGGATACATCAACTTCGGTCTTCATGACAGTTGATGTATCAGCCTCTCGGCTCGTGGAGCGGACCCTCCGAACGAGTTTGCTGTATGCGGGAACTCTAGTGCTGGCTGCGACTGTTCTACTGCTACGACTGCTACTGTGACTGCGACGACGACAGTACAGAGATCCTGTGTGGATTCGACGACGACAGTACAGAGATCCTATGTGGATTCGACGACGACGACTACAGCACTCAGCGATCCTACGTGGATCAGTGCTACAGGTCCTGTGTGGGCCCGATCCTGTGTGGGTCCTTACGCTCAGCGGTTCTGTGTGAGCCAGCGCCTACAGGTTCTGTGTGAGCCCGATCCTGTGTGGTTCTTCTGCGGGGGTTAGTTACCTATCGATCCTTCGTGGGTCCGACGACTTAGATGGATCAATGATCATCTTTATCGTCCTTGAAGAAGTATACCTGTGTGAGCTGAATCCTGTTGCTTTCCTATGTGGATTGTGTTGAGCAATCCTGTGTGGATTATGTTTTGCTTTCCTATGTGGAATACGTATACTTTCCTGCGTGGACTGAGTTGTACTTGGGCTCGGAGGTTGGAGCGTATTTTTAATTGATGACTTAGGTATATGTATGGGCATATACCTAAGTAGTGTCGGTTGTTACTTCGTGTTTGTTACTTTTCTTCGTGGTTTATCCTTTGTGGATTTGAGAGACCTTCAGGGGTCTCGGGGTCCCTACTGAGTAGCTTATACTCACCCCTGCACGGGCTTCGCCCGCACTACGTTGTGTTGGTTGCAGACGACGGACAGCGTTGACTTAGCTGAGGCTTGTAGAGCGGGACGGTACCCGGAGGTGGACCACTGGGCGGGACGTGCATGGAGCGGATGGCGGGACCCGTGGAGCAGAGGAGCTATCTGTACCCACCCTTCAGGTGGGATTTCCGGTGGACAGCTCGGAGTAGCGGCTTTTACTTTACAGTTGTTGTTTTTCCCTTTTTGAGTTGTACTTTACTTTCAGTTTGGGTTTGTATTCTGGCCCATTTACTTTTCCGCACTTTCAGTTGTACTCTGCTTGTTTAGTGTTTACTTTCCGCTTGCTTACTCTGTGGTGTTGGTTACTTTTCAAAGGCAATGCCTTCCCTTTTTACTGGGATTTACGCCTTGGTGCTAGTCGCCAGCCCCTGGCCTATGGAAGGCGGGCTTGGGGTAGTCACGGCACGGACCCCGAGGGCGGGTCGTGACATATATCATGTTAAAGGGGCAGTATATACACCAAAAAATGAAATTAGTGGTGAATAAGGCATGTGTCTTTAAGAAATAAAAGTGAGACTAGAAATCCCTTACATCAACTTTGTCGTTCATTGAAGGTTCTCTAACCTCATGTATAATAATCATAAATTTATTAAAATATTATAAAATATTTTTTAATAAATGTATTATTATATATGTTAATATTATGTCATATAATCCCTCATTTATATATAATACCTTATTAAAATCATCATCTTAAGGTATTAAATGTTTTGTTTTTCATGTGAATTTCAGTTTGGTAGTTACAGAACTTTTACTTAGATCATGGTGACATCATATCCATGATTTTAATAATGATATAAATTTAATATATATTCATTATATATATAGTCTCTGAAGAAAGTATTTAAGTAAAAAAATAATTAAATCATTCATGGAGATGGTAGTTCGTTCATATGCCTGAATGTGGTTTAAAAGTTTTAAGAGATGTAATGAGAAAAAAGGGAAATAACAGTTCACATTTATAAGACCATTATTATTTCATATATATTCATTAAATCAATAATTACTATTATCAATGTAAAACATAAATGAAAAATGAATCATTCCACTTCGTAGAGGAGGTAGTACACATATAGGACTACGCACCGTTGTCATTTTCTAACAGATTGGATGGAATGATGGTAAATATGATATTATAATTCAAATATCATAATTATTCCAAAAATATAACATATAAAATATAAACCCGTAATAATATACATCTTTGAAAATTGATTTTAAATGTGAATTTCAAAAATATATATATATGGAAATTCATACATGAACACATGTGACGTTTTAAATTTATATAGGATGGAAGCGATATAGAATATTGTTGTCTTATAATCATAATAAAATATCAGAAAGCTGATAATTTAATACCCAAAAATTCTAAAGAGAGGTCATAATATTCGATATCATATATGACATGAAACACAATTCTTAAATGAAAATATAACACCACAAGACATTACAATATATTTTTAAAAAAATAAATTATATATCTTTAATATCATTCATTATATGAAGCATTGAGTTTAGATTACGTTACACACAACATCGAGTTTACACGAAATGTTAAATATTATTAAAATATAATTATTTAATGTTATAGTCAGCACCTAGCCATTATATTGTCACGTATGAATAAAATAAAAAATTTTAATAAATTATATATTTTATACATTTTCTTTTATTATTTATTGAATACAAATAAAAAAGTAATCATTAAAATGATATAGAAATGTTTTCTGAAAAATTTTATTTTTCTAAAAAACAGATTATATGCGCTTTTTGAAAATATTTTAAGATTAATTTTCAAAATTTATAGTTACATTATTTTAAAAAATTAATATCATTTTTAACTTATAAAAACAAAATTTTGTTTGGTTGAATTTTTGGTATTTTGTTGAAAATTTTCATTTTTCATGTATAGTGGAATTATTGAATTTTAATTTCAAAACGCATTTTATGGTTAAATTATTGATATATTTAAACAATATTTTATATTGATTTTATAGTAAAATTATTCCATTTATAATTTTAATCCTATTTAGTTCATTACAATCTCTTTCATATTAAATTTTGAGATAAAACAATTTTAATTTATTTAAAATTTTCTCTTTAAAAACATACTTTCTCATCATGTTTGCTAGATTCATTTTACTGTAACTTTTTCCAATTATGGGAATGAAGTTTGAAAAATTGTATTCTATGTTTGGAGTTAGAATAATTTATAATTTATAATTATTTCAACATAATTAATTTACTAACCTAAATGGGGAAAGCAAAAAAATTAATTAACACGGTTAAGGTAAAAATTGAATGATTGAGGGGTTAAACAAAAGAGGATAAAGGTTAAAAATTACCTAACAACTTTTCTAAAAACTATTTTATGACCAAATATATAATTTATAACTTATATATTCAACAATATATCATTTTGGAAGCATTGGAAAGATAAAAATTTGGGTATGATTGAATCCTTTCGAGAAATTAAAAGTACACCACTCACCTCAGTTATAAAAGGCCACCCTATCCTCTATTATTTTCTGCTTCTATCCACTTTGGTTCGGCCAATAACTACCCAAATCACATCCCAAATTCTATCCTCTAATCCTAGAGGCCATATTTTGGTCATAATTACAACCTATGAGTGTTTAGATCACACATAATGAGCATAAAAAATAATAAGTAATGTACATGAACACGCGTCTTATATTTTATTTATTTTTTCAAATTCCATAAATTATTTCTAAATTGGGATTATATAATGAAGGTTGTATCTTCCATATAATATGGTGGTTTTATAATAATTTCATGACCTAAAACCACATCCAATTCTATAAAATATATTATGAAATCATTGTTCATGTGTAAAAAATAATACCACCTTAAGAACCATTGTTGTATTTTCTTCCATTACCAACATTCATTATTGTGTATGATGATGGTTCTGATTTATATATATGATACTTATGAAAAAGTTATATCTATTGTGTCATTACATCATTGATTAAGATAAAAAAATTTAAATATTTTATTCTATAATTAAATGCTCTAAAAACCACTATAGTGTTATTTTATGGGAAGCTGTAACATTTTTAGGTTTTAGTAGTATTTCAAGAATAATTAAAAAATGGATTAATTTTGGGTTCTAAATATTTAAATTTATTTCTATTCTTTTAAAATAATATTTTCTAAACTTATTAGAATTGTAATTTTTTTAGGAATCCATACATCTTGGGTCTCATTTCATTAGCTTGGATCCAAAGAAAAATAAATTATTTCGAGGACCCAAAAATCTGCATACAAATCAGGCCGAAAAATATGTGCACATTGCGGGTGATGTTTCAAGATGCTCTTATATATTAAAGAGGGTTGGTCCAATGAAGTTAAATTTTGAAATAAACATATAGAAAATAATTGGGAAAAGACATTTAATTTTAGACCCACCTCATTCATCCTTATTTATTGTCATTATGTCATGGGAACTTGCTACATAAGAATACAAATAGTCTCCTAGCTAGATATAATTTTTGATGTAAAATTGGCATAACTCCTTCATATGGTTTCCAAAAAAGATCCAATTTTGTGGGTCAATGAGAATAATTATATGAAAAACTTCAATGGAATTTTTTTATAAATTAGTCAATTTAATGGGTCATCCATGAAAAAACATCCAGAGGTTAAATATTGATAGAAAATTATTCACCCATTTTCCCTATAACTATGTACCCCATCATTCAATACAAGGGATAACCAATTTCATTGGAAAATTTGGAGTATTGTTTTTCCAATACTTTATTATAATTCTAAAATATATTTCTGTATCTACACTACTTATTCAGTCCATTTTATTTTGTTTAATTTTTAGTTTTTATCCCACCTCTACCACAAAAAATTGGTTATCCCTAGAGATGGAAGATGAGGTACATATTTATATAAAAAAGGTGTGAATAGTTTTTTCTCAAACAATTTCCTCTCAGAGATTGAAGAAGGATGACCCATTAAATGGCCTAATTGGAAAACAATGTCTTCAACGAAAATTTTAATATACATTATACTTCTGAGCTGATGTGATTTGAGCTTTATTACCAACCAGATAAAAGATTTATGATGGTTTTTCTCAGAATATAATATTTTTACAGGTGAATTTTTTTATTCACATTCAACAAGTACCATGAAATGATAACATTGAAGAAGGTCAGATCTTTTGGGGCCATATTTAACTATATTTTTTCCTTGAATATTCTATATGCTCATTTAAAAATTTAGCTTCATTCGAAAGGCCCTCTTCCAGATATTGTCCCATCAAAAAATGTGTCTAGATATATGCACGTATTCTGAGGCTTGACCTGTGTGATTTTTTTAGGCCTCAAAATTATTGATTGATATTTTTAACTAAAACATATAATTAAATTAAATGGTTTATGTAATCATAGAAAAAATTATTTTTACAATATACATCAGCTTATAAATTTTTTATCTGAAACATAGAGATAAATTAAAAGAGTTAAAATCCAAAAAAAAGACTGTTTTTGAAATTAAGCTCACAGTATTACTAAAACCATAAAATTTAACAATTAACCATAAAATAAATCTATGGTTGTATTTAGAATAATTAATTAAAATATAAGAAATATGAAAATATTATCTTCATCATTCCACCAATCCTAAACATTTCACTCTTGTGAACTCATCTAATGCCAATATCGAAACAAAATTCCCATAGAATAAATGAAAACACAAGTCAATTATAACATATATGAAAATATCATTCCTCCACCATTGATATAAATAATATATATCATTAAAAATAATAAAAATACATTCAATATCATGTTAATCATCTTGTTCATTTCGTTCCTACCTACAGGGAAAATAGTTCCAATTCACTCTATGATTATGTGTGTGGTGTTTTTCTCATTCCCAAGAACATGTGTCACCTCTATATTTTAATGATAATCCAAATATCTTCACATAATAGAATCAAAATTGTTTCATTCATGATGGATTTTCATTGGTTTTTCAATTGAAGTGGGTTTGATGATTTTAAATTTAAAAATACTAGAGGCAGAAGAAGGAGCGTTATACTCTAATGTGACGTATGTACATGAAAACAGCTTTTCTAGAAAATTGTGTTCTCCTTAATTATCAAGAAAATGAATCACCTTCATAACCATATTATATTAATTGGGAATTTAAAACTATAATTTTCTCATCAATGATAAATTTCTTTCCATGTTTTACACATTTGTATCATTTTTAAGCTTGAACACCGATTTGGAATTTCTCTTCAGAATAAAAATTATAAGGAAAAAAGAGTGGACTCTGTTGATCTTAAAAAATTGGTGTTATCCCTACCTAACACTGTAATGTTATTTGGGATACCCACCCATAATTCCATCATGAGTATTATTCCACCAAAGCAGTAGTAATCATGGAAAAACACTTAATTCATCTCAAATAGTTTTTTTAAATCAGCAAAACACAACCCATCTTCTCCCTCCCAATAGTTGAGTTCAACAATAATAATGTATAGTACTTCAATATGAGGTGTAATGGGATATATATCTTGTAATTTATCTTCCTAAAAATGTATTACATGTCATATAAGGGCTTAATGAAGGTTATATGTAATAGTATTTCAAAATGAATTTTAAATATTAAAATCTGTTTAAAAGTGCTTCCTCAATCATACAAGAAACATTCCATAAACACTAATATCTTTGAAAAGGATAAAAAATAAATGATAGATAAAAATATATATCTCAGGCCTTATATGAAATGAAAAATTTATAGAAATTGTCCATATTTTTTAGAAACATCTTGGGTTGGGAATGATTTAAAATTTAGAATACATTAGTGCACCTAAGTTTCACAATCATCCATAAATCATCTACATAAAAATATTGCAAATAAATAAAAAATAAATTAATTAATAATTTATATCCCAAAATATTCAAATCAATTATGTTCCAAAAATTCAAATATGGATTGATTTTTGGAAATTATTTGATCCAGTCAATAATCCAAAAAAATACCAATAATAAAAAGAAATATATGAAAATTTTTGAAAAAGAAAAAATTCAAAAAAATGGAATAAAAAATTGAATAAATATTGTAGTTACCCTAAAATTATTCAATTTATGAACCATTTTTCTTTTCAATTTAGATAAATACTTTCATTTAGAATTTTAATTTGGTAGAAAATAAAACAAATAAAAGGAAATATACAACTTGATTTCTTCATTGAAGTTTTGTACCTGAATTAAGATGCTAGATTATTACACATTAAACCTAAAATAATGGAAGGAAGAAACTTTATATAAATAAAGTAAAATAAATATTGAACTGAATGAATATGGATAATTCTTGGTTTGACCCCAAAGAAGGTGGAAGGTTTTTATTAACCCTAATCAATTTGTTATAGTTTTTAACACCAATCCGAAGGTGAATGTGGTTTATTTTCAAGAACCAACCTAATATTATTTATTTTTAATATATTTTTCCCACACTATTCCCTAAAGAAACCATGTATAGAGAATAATGGTTCCTCCCCCATTGCAATGTAGAAAACATTGAAGATGGTGGAAGGAGGAAGAATCGGTCCACTAATTCTATGTACATGACTTCTTTAGTATATTCGTTAACATAATTTTGGGCATCCATGGGTGAATCATATGCATACAAAGTTTTAAGAATGGTAAATTCATATGAAATAGGAATTTATTATAATTTATCAAATTAAAACAAAGATATAAATCTCCCCCTTCATTAATAGAAGATTGAATGTTGATTTCTTCTGGAAAGACCACAGGAGAGTCAATAATAGTAGGGGAATATTCATGTTCATCCAATTAAATAGAGATGTATAAGGGAGTTGATTTATCATTTACAAATATGGAATAATCACATAATGCTTGGACATAGACAAAATATTCCCAATTTTTATCCAAATACTATTGTTCTCCTACAATTGGATCAGATTGAATGTCATCTTCAAGAACATCTTCATGCAATGGACAATGAGAGATGATTGGATATTCAAGTTTCATTTTTCACCCATAAATGGATTCTTCAAAATCAAATTCATTTTTAATAGGATCATCATTCCTCACAACATTTATTTTTATTTCATTCCATAAAATAAACATTAACTTCTTCAACTATGGCAGCCAATGATTCTACCATGTTACCTTCTTTTATGAGAGCTTTGAAATTTTCATCAATTGTAAATGAATATGTTAAATTTTTTAACATAAATGTATCTTCCATACTAGAAAATTAAATATTAGGGCATTAATATTAAAAATAACTATTTTAATCCATGACCTAATTTAATAATTATTTTAAATCATGTTGTTTTCAAAATTTTGGAAATATTTGTTTTTTTCTTCTTAAGAAAAATAGTGTGGGTAAGCACTCAGCCTCAATACAAATGGAGAAAGTTTAATGGGAGCGGATTTTCCAAAAAACATTTTCCAATTAAATTATTATTTTCTTGAGTATTCAATATAGTTTTCACACTTTAATATCGATCTCAACCAGACCACCTATTCACATATATTTATCTATTATAACTATTATATTCTAAATAATATTAAAATAATTTTTATATTAATATCGATATGATAATTTATTACGAAATTATATTTAGTATCATATAAATTATAATGAAAATTAAAAACATAAATTAAAAAATGAAATGACATAATGAAGTTACCAGAAGAAATTTTTTTCAATTGGGGTTTCATGGTGATGTTATTATAATTATTCAAAATAAAAATCATTGTTTTATTCAATATAGAGATAAAAAATTATCAAAATAATAAATATTATTCATATTTTATTACCCTACATCATGAAATTTTCATGTATTATTAATTTATTCCACATCAATAGCCAATTTAAACTCCTCTGTTTGACTGAATTATATATCAATGAGAAGGGGAATTATTAAAGGAGGAATATAACAATATTAGGGATTGTGGGGTGACCACTAAAAAAATAAATTCTACCACCAATGAATACATATAATAAAACCTAATAAAACATTAATGTTAAATAAACTCAAACACAACCACTCCCCCCTCAAACAATATTGATGGTTAGTTCTCTAGAAACACAGAGGGAAAAAAAGCTTAGTGGGAGAAACACAATAAAAAAATTGATATAATTAAAAGAATATATACACTGACATATATTAAAATTATAAATAACTATTAAAATAGAAATACTCTACATTTACCCAATGAATGTTTATCTCCCTTGTAATGGAATATGAAAAACATATTTATAAGGGAAAGCAGGGATAGTCTTTTTCTCAAAATTTGACCTCTAGAAAATTGATCATTGATGATCCTTTAATGGAATAATTGGGAAAATGTGAGCTCATTTATGATGTTCCTATAATTTATCTGCAATCTCCCATAATGGTTGATATTTATTGCCTAATTTAAAAATAATTATGATAGTTTTACTCATGAAATTAAATTAGCCCAGGTGACTGTTTGCTTTCCCTTGAAGTAAGTTCCAATGCAATAATGACCTTAAAGAAGGATAAATATGGTGGGGAAACAATTAAATAAGTTATTCCTCATGATGCTATATAGGTTAATATTTAATTTTATCTTTATTTTAGAGGGCCTCTTAGAGATATAGGCCTATATTTAAGTGGTTCTAGATCTAGGCAACGATTTTGTGGCTCAACTTATGATATGATTTTGGGACTCCATATGATTGATTGAGATTTGGGACCAGAATAATGAAATAAATCCCAAGATGTACTTAATACTAAAAACGAATTTTCAAATTTATATTAGTTTAAAAAAATTTATGGCTAAAATATAAAAACAAATTAAAATAGTTAAAATCCCAAATTAGTCAATTTTATCAATTAAGCTCATGATACTACAAAAACCTAAATATGTGACAATTTTACATAAATTATTACTATGGTGGGATTTAAACCATTTAAATATTTTATATTATATATGAAAATTTTTTACTCATTAGTCATATATATATTTGTATGTTTCATTCCATAAGAGATTCAATAATTTTTCTCTTGTATACGGTGGACTACCACCTTGAAAAGTTACGTGATTAGCCTTTCACTGAAGCTTCCCAAGGAAGATGATAAATATAATGACAAATATTATATATGGTATTAATGACATAGTCATTATTCTTAAAAGATAATATATATAACTTTCTTTATTACCATTCCTCTATATAAAATATGGTTGAAATATCATGTTTTTAAAAAATATTACAAAAATGATCTTATTGATAAATTATAATCATATTATGTGTAAAAATGATTTATCATAGAAAATAACATACTAAATGTATAAAAGGATTTTTAAGTGTAAAATCCCAGTAAAAACATTGAAATATTCAATGAAATATTATCATTATTAGACTCTATGTTTGTGTGGGATTCTAAGCCATGTAAATCATTGGAGAAGATGGAATAAAGTTATTAAATATATTATATTTTTTCAATCGAAGCATAGAAATCTCTAACACTAAAAACTTTTATAGCCCACATAGGGTAAACACTGCATCACGAACATAAATGTGATATCATATTTCTCATAAAAGGAACTATTTTGTAGTTATTGAACTATTTTTAAAAAAATTTGAATGATTTATATAATATATTTACTAATTTTATTTCATCTTCTCCCATGATTTACAAGACTTGTAATTTCTTACCAACATGGAGTCTGACTCTAAAAATATTATATTGAATATTATAAATATTTAATTGGGATTATACACTTACACAAAACCTTTACCACATTATTTATGTTATTTTCATTGATAAATCATTTTTAACAGAAGAAAATTATAATGTATCAAAAATAGGGTTTTTATTATCTTGGTGAAAATCAGGATATTAAAATTCAATGAATCTACCTACTTTGGATCCTTGAGAAGTATTTATTGTGGTATTTTTCAAATAACATAGGCCACTGATCTCGAACATCATACTCATAATCCCAAGTCTCTTTATGGATCTGTCTGTGCTGCTGTTGAATCCAGACTAGCAGCACAATATTTCCTTTCAACAACTTCTTACATTGATCTATAATCTACATTAGACACTCCTCATAAGATGTGTTTTTCTACAACGGAATCTCCTGTCAATAAAAATCATGTACGAGGTTAGGGGTATACCTTTGAATCTATTACATGTGGAACATTCCATGAATACATTGATAGCCAGAAGTGAGGTCCAAATTGTACGCCACTGCCCCTATCCACTGGGTGATCTCGAAGGGTCCAACTAAACTATATGTTCTGGGAATAGTGGAATCTTGTGATGGGTCGTGGATAACATATTTATTTCTTCAAGATCCATAATATATCTGAGATGTACAAAATGAAAAATTTAATGATATAAAGAATTGAATTAACGAAATGAGACAAGGGATAGAACACTGGAACCAGAGAGAGGATCATCAACAAATATTTATAATTAATTTAATTAATTAAGAAATTTATTGTTAGAATTATTTAGTCATTATTGGATCTTCCAATAGATCCTTATATTATGCTCATTGTTTCATAGGAATCAAAACAATATTCACATTATTGGTGAGCCCCATGCGATCCAAAAATTTCTAAACATTGTCATAGGAATCTTTGTGTGCTAATAAGGAAGATCCTATCACTTGAGTTTTCTTCCTTGGATCACCTTGAGAACCACTTACAAACAATTTTCCAAGATATTTGTTGACTTGTGAGTGGTAGGTTGAGGATTATCAATTTCGGTTATTTGGAGAGTTCTTAGAGAATGGATCTCTCTAGGTCTTGAGAGGATTAACTTAATTCATTATCTACAATCAAAACAAACAAATTAGCTCTTAGAGAAAATAATATAACTGGGTTTATGTATTACAAGGGATAGAAATTAATTATTCCAAAATTGACCCTTATTATTTATTTAATCCCTCTAAAACCCCATGTCAAATAATAAAAATAATTATATTATTTCTAGAGAAGATCTTAACCTGATAATTAAATTATTTATTTTTTAATCATATAATATAGAATATTTATTATCAATCATAAGACCATTAAACATGGTATTTCATTCCTCCAAAATATTTATCAATCCACAAATATTGAATTTTTATTTATAAAATGAAATTCACTGAATTATTCACAAATAAATAAATAAATATTATATGATCATTATAGAAAATAAATATTCATTATATATTCATCATAGATTATATTCTCACGAATAAATGTTGATAGAATATATGTGATAAAAAATATGAATAATTATTGAACCATATAGGGAAATAATAATTATTCAACTTGTCAAATATATTATTTTTTAATTGAGATTCTGGATACACTTAGTGTGTGACCCTTTAGGATCCTTTCTCAATCCCATTAGGCAAAGCATCCTAAATTCCAAGGTGAACATCTAGAAATACTCCAAGGCACCGATAAAAAACAAATTTGACATCACAATTCTACAATACCACATAGATATTCTTAAGGAGTAATATAATTCATTCATCACTATATATCTAATCATGCAAGTAGCATACTTTGGCCATCGACCTAAACACTTGATGTCTCTTTCGTTGAATTATAAGAAATTTACCTTCCTTGTAGAACACCATGGATGTTAATTTATTTAGGATATATAATTTACATCAAGGGGATTAAGATATTAGCTTCAATTAATAAATTGAAGGGTAAAATCATTTATCACATTATTCCTTAATGAAATTTTACTCGTGACACACCCGATGTATCCCACATCATGACAAACATCTATCATCACAGTTTTAATCAATACATAAAATTAGGTGACTCATAATACTCATTTATAATAATATTAAATTATAATCATCAATACACATGTATTTATATAGAAACATCCAATGACATGTATAAATATGGATTTCCTACTATCGGACCTCATTATCATAATTTCTAACATTGGATATTACCAAAGGCGTACACCATGAGAATGTGTCTCAAAGACCTATGAGTCTCCTTCCATGATATCCTATTTCATTTGTCTCACTCAATTGATATAATCCATATATATTTAATATATTTGAGAATACTGTCACGACACATCCAGGTTCTTATTATAGTAAAGAGTTGTTTTGACCATTTGGTGCGACTAACTACTTTTAAAACCTTATCACATACAATGTTATATAAAAGAACAATCATGATGTGATGAGGAATTTTGTAATACTTAAAACTATTGATATAAGTTATCCTAATGTATACAAAAGTTGTTTCTTGGGTACCAAAACCGATAGACTCTAACTTCAACTATATCCAAATGCTAACAACCTTTAATCTATTAACTCTCAAATTATATTCATACTTATACCAAGATACACTTTTATTTATAGGCTCAAACCACTTCTCATAAATGGGTACTATTCTATTAGCAACTTCACCCCTTTATTGAAAATCCCTGAATAGGTGATACATACAGAGTATACGTATTTTCTGTTGGTGTGTGCATGGTTCATTTTCAAGATCTTCCACTATAGTGTTATCACAATACAATGTGATAGGGTATTATATAATAGTTACCATATCAAGCTCTTAGAAATTTTCTATATCAAAATGGCTTCCTTGGAATCCCTAGAAGCGACTATATACTCAGACTCCACTATAGAATCGACAAAAACTTGCTGCTTTGAACTCTTCTAGATCACAACAACTCCATTGATAAAAAAACATATAGTGATTGTGACTTCAGATCATTATGATCTATTTTAAAACTGGAATCATTATAACCATGATTAATAGCTCCTCATCTCCTAATTACATCATGAATATATCCTTATTTATTCATAGATACTTGTGTAAATCCTTAACAGCAGACCAATGAAATTTTCCTAGAAAAACTTGATATCTTCCTACCATTCTCAATGCATATTAAACATCATGTCTAGTACATAACATGGAATACATGATTGATCATACCATCAATGTCTATGGTAGTTTACTAATTCCATCATTCTAATGTTATTTATAAGGACATATTTTCTAATAAAGGTGTATGCCACATGGCACTGAAACCAATACCTTCATGGATTGTTCCATAATAAATCTATTTTGTATATTGTCAATATATGTACTTTGAATTAGTCCAATAAGCGTCTTGGATCTATCATGAATGATTTTTATCACTAAAATATAGGCTACTTCACCTATGTCCTTTATAGATAAACTCTTGTTTAATCAGTTTTTAAAGGACTGTAAGATAAGGATGTATTTTCTAATAAGTAATATGTCATCAACAAATACTACTAGGATAGCAATCAAATTCACAGTAAAAAAATTATAAACCAACAACTCACACTCATTATTAATGAAACTAAATATATTTATAGATTCATCAAATTTAGTTTCCCATGACTTGGATGCTTTATTCAATCTATAAATAAATATTTATATCTTAAAAATCCTTTTGGTAGCACCTAGAGTAACAAACACATCTGGTTGTGTCTTATAGACAACTTTCTAGTGGTTCTTATTAAGGAATTCTGTTCTTCCAAGCATCTTCCATGTCTCATAGTTATGATAAGTTGCTATATGAAGTATAATTCTGAGAGTTTTAATCATTGAAACTGGTGAAAAGGTTTCATTGTAGTCAGTCAATTGATGTTTTTAAACTATTTAGACACTAGACAAGATTTATTGGAATTTACATTAACTTATATGTCTATTTTACTCTTGAATACCCATTTTTATCCAATAGACTTTACCTCAATTGGCACATTTACTAGAACCCAAACATTGCTGTGAAACATGGAATCAATTTCGGAATTCATGGGATTCTTTCCAATTTACATATTTTGTTCTCTCTACTAACTCTTTATAGAATAGAGGCACATCATTTTCATCCAATAATGAGTCACCATATTCATTTTCTAGAAACCCATATCTCTTTAGTTCTATTACTTATCTTACACCCCTACACAGTACTTCTGTTTTAGAAAAAAATTCATCCTTGGGGACCTATGGAATCTATTCCTATACCAACAATTTTGTATATTGAGCATAAACATTATCAAAATTCAATATTTACTTCACTATCCTTTTTCAGGATGTTCCCCCTTTCATGTAATATGGATTTTATAGTGACCATCACGTTCATGTATGAGAGATTGTATAAGTAGTATCCCTTTGTTTCCTTAGGATACCCTATAAATATTCAATTTGTTCCATGGGTTTCTAGTTTATTTTGATAAAATGCATTAAAAAAGGCATCACAATCCCATACATGTGTATGGGACAATAAGGGTTTTTTTCAACTCTATATCTCGAAGGTAATTTGATTTTCCACTTTAGTTCATACCCAATTTAACATGTATGTCACCTTTTGTAATGCATATCCCAAAACAATAATGGATGATCTACATGAATCATCATTGACCTTACCATGTAAAAAATGTACAATTCCTCCTGTCAATAACACCATTCCACAGTGGTGTGTATGGTGAAGTTAATATATATAAAATCCCAAACTCCTTAAAATTTTTTATAAACTATTGGTTAAGATATTCCCCACCTCAATATAATCAATTATTCTTTATCTTCATTGCAATTTGATTCTCTATTTCATTATTTAATTCTATGAATTAATAAAAGGAATCATAATTATACCATATCATGTTGATATATCCATATCTAACCAAGTCATCAATAAATGTTATGAGTTAAGAATACCCACTTCTTTATTCTATTAAAAATGGATCACACACATCAGTGTGTACCAATCCCAGAAGCATTGTAACCCTTTCACCCTATCTACCAAATGGCGGTTTGGTTATTTTTCCTTATAAACAAGCATGAAATATTTGAACTTCATTTAGTTTAAAAGAGTATAAATAACGATCTTGAAAGATATTTTTCAAATGCTTTTCCTTTACATGACAAAGATCGTGTCTTCATAGATGGGTGTTATATGAGTCATGTGAACATGATTTTTTTATTAATTTCCAACACCTAGTTTTATAATTCTAATGAAAACGACCATTATTTAGTTCCTCCATATGATAAAATATGTTTTCCTTATAAAAGAAACAACTTTTATTTCCAAACCTGAAAATAATCCCATCTACATCTGCCCATAATACATAAATTATGATATTTGTATCCAAGGGTACATAATATCAATATTTTTAAACCAAAATCATTCTAATTTACAATGAAATGTGTTAGTCACCAATAAATAAGGCAGCCAACCGAACTCTATTAACAGCTCTCATATCAACCTCCCCTATTGAAATCATTCCAAATATACATTGATCGTGTATAAGATATATATGTCAGAACAAAAAATCAATATCTAATAAAAAAATTAGATATTAAAATATTAAACTAGATAATGAGCTCAACTTTATCCTCCCAATGATTCATGGTGCAGTTCCTCATTCAGTGGCTTCGATCACCACATGATAAACACACTACCTTCGTTTACTTTCCCTATATTTGGATCTTACTCTTTTAGGAAGGATGTTTCTCAGTAGAATTAGAATTTTTATGACTATTGGTCCCTTTTCCTTGTATTTACCTTTCTTGTTCAACCTTAGGACCTTGGGATTAGGACACCCAATGTCCTTATCGACTTGGAGAATCAAATTATGATGTTCTCAAATATTCATCTAATTATTTCATATACTGTAACTAATAATATAAATGTAGATGGTCTTAGGAATTGATCAAAGAATGAGATCTGTATATAAATCATCTAAGAATCTAACCCCTTAGATGTTTAAGTGTTCAATATAGCCAATAATATTGACTACATGAGGACCAACTCAAACAGACTATCCATGGTTTATTGTATACAAATCATTGGAGATGTCGTACCTATCTTGTATATCATTTTCTTAATTGAGATTTATAAGGACATACATCATTCTCTACACATACATGTCCTCATGTTCCTTCAAAATATAATTCGAAATGGGTGATTGCATGAAACACTAAACCTCTATGTGACTGTTCAGAATTTTCACATAGATGTATAAAACTTCATCATAAGCATCTTTACAAGGCACATCACAAGTAGTTTCTTCCAGTAAATACAATTTCTTTTCATGGTGACAGATAACACGTTATCACCTTTTCTATTATTAGAATTTTTTTCTTAGTGATAAATTTATCCTTCTCATGTATGGACCACAATGATACGTTTGGCATCATTTCAATGTTCCATCGAAAAATAATATGATTATAATTTTATTACATTAACTATTAAAATTTAGGCAAGTAAATAAATATTAAAATTTTTAGTCTCTCACTATTTTATCAAAACCCAATATCAATCACTTTTGATATCATAATATCTTGTTTCATGGACGTTATATTGGGAAGGATCCATATTCACCTTCCCATTACACAAATTTTTGTTGGTCAATATACTTTTATAGTTTTAGGTAGGCATTTCAAATGTCGAATACATTAACTCACAGATCCTTGATTTTCTAATGAGATTCCCCAATCCTAAAATCCCTAAATTTTATTTCCTCAACCCTTTCCACTCAGTTACACCGAGTCCTTATCTGACTGTAAAACCTTTACATGATCTATGATTAGTCAACACAAAACCTCATGTTATAATTCCCTGGTAATTCAAAGCACCCCATCTATGTTTGGTCGACCACATTGAAATGTGGTATCATTTTAACTGAGGAAGTGGAAGGCTATACAAACATAAGATATATTATTGTGAGATTTTAAACTTTTATTCTTAAATTTATAATCATTACCTTTATCACATGATTGTTAATATTAAGTGGATTTACTTAGGTGATTAACCATGTCTTAGATAATATTTATGCATAAACATGTTTATTTTAGTGCTATCTTGCATGATCGTACATTTCATTAATTCATGTGATTGTGACAAAACCATCCCAACGAAATAATCATTTAACATGAATGAAATAAAATAATAATGTTTTATGATATTGTGATTTTAAAAATGGTTTTTTTATCTAGTGGTTGAGAAAATAGCCATTGATCTAGAGTAAAAACACATTGAACCAATTAATGTTCGTGTTATAGCTTTCAATCATTCCACCTATGTATCTCTCTTGAATATGAATCATTTTGGATCCTAACTTGAACCACCTCAACTGACTTGGGAGCTCTATCCATTAAATATTCTTTTACACACATAGTATTTAGGTGGAAAGGGCCTACATAAAAGAACCAATGGTAATTAAGGCCCTTAATTAATAAGAAGAGATAAGTAACACATGGCAAGAATTTAATTTACTAATAAATTAAATGAAACCAATCATATACAAAGTTGTGGTTCATGATCATGATCATCCACATGCAAGAAACATATCACACATTTAGTAAAACTATAATTCAATTATTAATCATTCATATTTAAGATAGATAATGCAAGATTCAATTAATTATCATATATAATCAATCAATTATTTTAACTTAATTCTCATATGAATTTCTGTAAGATTTTTATCCAATATAATTTTTAACAGATTAAATAAATTTATTGAAAATAAACATTGCACATAAATGTACCTTGTATGAAACACGATTAATACCTATTCAAATCCACCCAAAATTTATTATTCTCATATAAAATTTACTATTGTGACAAATGGAATACATGAAATATCTCGTACATTCATGATGTGTACTATCAACTTAATGATAAAATGAATAACAAGATTCTTCAGTCACATGTTATGATTTAATGCACAAATCGCCACAACTATTAATATGACTCATACAAGATATGCAGATTTGAAAATTATGTAGATATTTATTAAACACACACACACACACATATATATATATATATTAAAACCTATCAAATGGAGTGTCTTATAAAATTAATTAAAAAAAGAACATGTAGATAGTGTTTACATAGTATAATAAATAAATAATAAATATTTATAATTTGGTATGACTATATAGAATGTACGTCTCAAACCATGTATCCTAGGCACACACATAGGGAATCATCATGTAAACTATTCCTTATAAAAGTTAATTTCACAATATGTATAAGTTACTACATTGTGTTTCATCTCCTTGTTACATGGTAACCTGATAGGTATTCCATGTACTGTAATACCTAGCTCATTTGTGACTCAAAGAGACTACACACTGTGTACATGAGCATCATGGTGTGTACCACAGTTGATCCTATTCCACCTTGGCCTTGTCAACACGTGGTGTAATAAATAAAGCAACTGCTTTTCATCAATAAAAATGGTTTGAATTAATTTTCCAATTAATTATGGATTCATTGAACAAAAGTACAATACATGTAACTTCAGTTACACATCGTTCACTATTGTGTTATCCAACCAGAATCCTTGGCACCGATTGATGAGATCTTCTATTTTATTTCATTCATAAAATATATCATATTGATTATCTATAAAAGAAACAAATAAGGAAGAAGATGATCTCACAATTAATAACAAAATAATGATGAAACATGAATTGAAAACTAAATCAGAAATACGTAAATAAATCAATGATATTAAGATAATTATAAATAATTATATGACTACCCTAATACAACTTATAGGTTCTTGGAATAGTGGAAGTGTACTATGGGCCATGCCTAAATGTTTTTCCATGAGCGATGATCAATTAGATATTTACAGAGCAATTAACATCATGATCTATGGAATTTATTCAATTAAAATATAAAAGGGATAAAATACCTGAACTAGATATATGATCATCACATATTATTTATAATTAATTTAATTAATTAATAATTTCATTATAGGAATTCATTGTGTATTGACGGTTTTACCAATATATCTACATTGTACAATCATCTCAATGTAGGAAAAAATAGATTCCCTCTAGCGATGATCCACACGTGACCCAAAAATCATTGAACATCGTTATAGGAATCTATGGGTTATAACACATATGATCCTATCAATTTTGTTGTATACCTTTGAACACATAAAGAACCACTCAAAAAGTGCTCTCCTTCATTTCTCTTAATATGAGAGAGGGAGGTGGAGGAATATCACATTCAACTCAAAGAATAAATCATTGAGAAGGGATATCTTTAAATCTTTAGTTGATTCTCCAAATTCATTATGCATAACTAAAAACAATTAATTGACTCTCATAGAAAATAATGTAATTTGGTTTACAAATTACCAGGGTTAGAAATAAATAATTTCAGAAGTGAACATTATTACATTGTTATTCTTGGTAACCCCACATCTCAAATAACAATAATATTATTATTATTTATCCAAATGCGCTAAACATGAAAATTAAATTAAGTAGTATTTAATAAAATAATATTCAATATTTGTTTATTTCTAATCAGAACATTAAAATTAGTCTTCCATTACTCGAAAATACTTACCAGTCCTTGAATAATGTCTATTTATTTATTTAATAAATAACACAACATTACTCACCAAAAAATAAATAAATTTTATATTCACTAAATAAATAAAATATATTTATGAAATATTCTACTTAGATTATATTATCTTGAATAACTGATGAAAAATATTATGTGATAAAGAAAGAAAGAATAACTATTAAAACTTGTGTGGGAATAATATTTATTCAACTTGTTATATAATAGAATTATTTAACTGAGTTTTGGATACACTTATTTAGTGATCATCTAGGCCTCTTTCTCAGTTGCATTATGTGAAGCAGCCTAAACTCCAAACATAGCATCTAGACACACATCATGGAATTCTTAAATTAAGATGTTAACATTACAATGAAATAATACCTTATACAGATTCTTAATATATATTAAAATCCATTTATCATGATATCTTTAATTAAGAAGGTTTCATGCTCTTTCCATCAACCTATACGCTCGTTGTATCTTTATCTAAATTATCAAAAATTGAACTTATCTACAAGAAAAAGATGGAAATGGATTTATTTAGTTTATATCATTCATATCAAATGGCCTAATATATTAACTTTAATTAAAAAATTTATGGGATAAAAACTTTCCCTCATTATTCATTAATCCAATATGACTCTTGATGCACCCAATGTATCCTACCTCTCCGCGAACATATGTGATCACATTTTTCATCAAATAATGAATGTTTATTGATAATAATAATCATTAATAAAAAACATAATGTATATGTATCAATATAAATTTCCAAATATAGGAACATCCATTGACAATATAAATGTGGATTTCCTACTGGTGGGTCTTGTTCTTATAATATCCTACATTAGATATTACCAAGGTGATACACCATGATATGGTTCCTAAATGTCTTATGAGTCTCCACCAATGATATCCAATTTCATTTGTGGCCATAAAATAATAACATCTGTCTATATATCCTTTATTTAATAATATTTTCAAAGAACTTTAGAGTTCTCATCATGGTGGGGAAGTGTTATTCCATTATAGTGTGTCAACTACTTTTATGACATTATCACATTCTATGTTATGAATAAGAACAAGAATGATGTTATAAAGAGTTGTATAATATTCAAAACATTGATAAATTGTTATAATAATGTATGCAGAAGTTGGATTTAGTGCACCGACTCAAAAAACATGGTATTAAATTTCCCTTCGTCCCCCAAAAATTATTCCCTAAATGAAGAGTCAATCTCAAGAAAACCAGATATCCCACAGAAAACTCCAAGGTTGTCCTCTACAGCTGGTATATGATCTCTATCTTCATTGAGTGGTTATCATCCCTTTCTATATCCTATGTACTCTCTCATAGGACTCATGAACCACACTAGGTCCAAACAACCACTACCTCACCCACCTCATGCTTTTAAAGTGGTGAGTGAAACAACCTCCCATAAATACCTTTATAAGGCTCCATCATATTCGAAGCCAAGTAACTATTTTTTTTAAACTCAACCATAGAAATTTATTCCTTCTAGTCTCTTCTAAAATATATCATACAAGGTCGAAGAATATCATCCAATATGAATATAGTCCTCTCTGACTCTCTATTCGTCGGAGGATAGTACGCCATGCCCAATATCTACTATGAACCTTGGTATTTTTACATGACTTTCCAAAAAATTACATAAAACAGACATCCCTATAAGAAAAACTAATCAAATGCACTCCATGAAGGTGGATGGTCTCTTAAACAATGATCTTTCCCAGCTACTCCACTGATTATGTCTATTGGATCAGTAAGAAGTGAGCATACTTTGTTAAACGATCGATGGTCACACAAACTATGTCACGATATCTTAAGGTCTTGGGTAACCCCTTCACAAAGTCCTTCATGATTTCATACCATTTCCACATAGATATCAAGATTTGATTCAACAACCCACATGGACGATGGTGCTCATCCTTCACCCTCTGATAGGTAAGGCATCTGAATACAAAACCATTAGAGTTCTAATGGGATTTGGTTAATTAATGATGGTATGGTCACAACCATGTTTTCATCATGGGAAATTTCTAATAGGTCACCCATCCCAGTACCACTCTCTCTCATGAATGATTAACTACATTGTTCTAATGATATCTAGTGCATTACTGCGAGTGTGATCACACCCACAAGATTACTTCACAAGAGGTCTTCCATCCAAGAACTACTCTCACCAAATCATTCTTAACTGAAGATTACAAATGACATATCAAAATAAAAGAACTGATGAAACTCAACAAAGTGACTCTACCTCAAATTAAGTATACTCTATTTAAATATAAATAAAATGATATTGTGATCAATAAAAATAATAATTCTCTCATCGAGGAGATACTGTCTCAAATAATTCAGATCATGAAAACCCACTGTTGGATCCATGTAATGTGTAGTGTATTTCTTCTCATGGGTTCTTAGCTGACAAGACCGATAGTAAACTATATACTATATTTATATCAGAACCACTCCTAGACCAATGCCTGATGCATAACATTACAATGAATAAACTGTTGTAGGGTCAGGGAGTTTCTGTACTGGAGTTTTCATTATCCTTATCTTTGTATCATGGAAAGCCTCTTCACACTAGTCTGACCACTCAAACCTCAATAAATTCTTGGTCAGTGCAGTCACGGGTGGTTATACTTGATATAAGTACTGGATAAATCATCAGTAATATCCTAACAATCATTGAAGTATTCAAATCTCAAACATATTCCAAGGATGTTTACAAGACATGACTTCCTCGACCATATCTAGGTATATTGATATACCAGTCTTAAACAATTCATTTCCTTGTAATTTCACTACTTTAATATAGAAGTCTCATTTTGATAGCATAACATAAAATATGTTTTCTGAAATAATACTGAAGCCTATATCTAGATTCCTAGTATGCTGCTTTGGTGTCAGTAAGTATTGAGGATATGATAAAGGAATAATATGAAGAAATAATAAAATTATGGATGTAATATATTTTTCATGAGAACCATGAACAACACTGGTGCATTTTTTCTTTCCTGAACGACATCACCATATTCTCATAAAATCCATATTTTCCCTAAAACACTGTCTTCATAATGTCTTCCTCCATAAATTGTAACTGGTGGTAGTTTGATCAAAAATCAACCTTGGAGGAACACCATGATTTCTGTAGATGATCAAATAAATAATTGATCCCGTGAAATAGATATTGGTTCTTCATTTTCACTTAGTTCTTCTTCCAAATATCAACTCAATGTTAATGAATACTATCTATCTTCTTGGAAAATAACATAGGTGAACCCCATGATAATTTAATTGGATTTATGAATCCCTTTCTCTCCAGGTCATCCAACTAATCCATTATATCATTCATCTTGGTTGGAACTATATGATATTATAATTTAATAGGTTTTTCTCTATACACGATACAAATATCATCATAACTTATAAGTCCATCAATGTATCTAATAGGTAAAATATTCCCAAAAATATAACAACCTATTCATTGGCATCCTGAGAGCCTCTGATACATTAGAAGGATGTAGAATTCTGGTGTTTAAAATTATGTCATATTCTACCACAGTTTTGAAATCATTTCCCTAGGAAAGACATATGTGAGAGTCTTCTAGTTGAAGAGGCTATGCTACCTATACCATAGAGAAACTATGAGAGAAGGCCCAATTGCATTTTCCTTCATTTCCTATGGTAATACTGAATCCTCTTCCTTTACATATGTGTTAGAAAATACTCCCCTAATAGTTCCACAAGCTATATAAAGAAACAATATTCTAGAACATGATACAAATACATTAGTAATGAAATATAGTCTTTACGATAAACCCAATTTTGTATATTTTTTCACACAATGTCTTCCATAGATTCTATCATCATCCTAAGGTATAAACCTCCTAGCACCAAACCCTATTGTAATAGCCGCATGATAGTCATATTCTTTAGATATATACTAACACAACAACATTATCTGTTCATCTAATTAAATCCAATAAGGATATATCACATTGCACGATAACATAAATATATCACAAAAATGAAACTATAACAAACAAATAGAACAAATCAAGGTAGTTAATTGATGAACTATCATGATGAACAATAATAGGTATATATTTGGCCTGTGAACCAACATTCCTATTGAAGATGAATGTGAAAACATAAAATCTTATGAATCTTATATTAACACCATGTGTATCCCAAATGTGATTTCAATCAATAGTAATAACAAAAAAAAGTTCCGAGAATTATGAATACTCAGATGTCCACTATAAAGTGGTGGATATGCACTAACATAGTTCTCCTTCCTGAGACCTAACAATTTTTTCTTCCAGTCTACCCTGTACCAAACCAAGCTAAGAGAAGAAATGGATAGTGAGTCATGAATCCTTGATACCATTTTTTAATAACCCTTACAGAATCATCGGGTCTAATCTGAAATGTCGGGTGAACACATACATTTCTCCCCATAAGAAATAAGATTACAACTAAAAGAGAGGTTTTGAGTTTGTCAGTGTTGGGATTATACCCTCAATATCATGTCATAGGATCAATAATATAAAATAAGAAATATAATGAATAATCAGAGTAAACTTGTGGAAAAGGAAAGATGAAGTACCTGAAATTCAAATAAAGAATCTCTCAGAAGTGGCAAGCATGTCCAAAGGAAATATGAACATAAAAAAAAGTAGATCATTTGGAGTCTACACTTATCTGCTACCACCTTCATGATCCTCTTCTTAGGCGTCAAATATAGGACCCATTCCCTTCACAAGATCCCTTTTCCAATCTGTAAGAACATTGGAATTTACAAGTAGGTTGTGACTATATGTAACACCCAGACCCCAGTTACCCAGAGTCGGGGCATTATTGCGTATCATTGGAATGATCACAAAATATAAAGTCTATAAAGAACGATTAGTTTAGTATCCTTGGAATCACTAGATACATTAATAATGTTTACATTACATCATAATGTGAAAAACTACAACAACATCATGTCTCCATAGACCACACTCATATCCTCACACTATCCATGCAGGTTATTCATAAAATATTTCTTCACATCCTTGGAGAAATAAAACATAGAAATGGGTGAGCTAAGACGCTCAGTAAGGATAAAAATATAGAGAAAACATTCATAAATATGCATAAACATTTAAGGAAATGTATAACTAAAACAATACCCTTTTAAACTTGAACATAATTATAATATGGAAAAGATAAAAGGAAATAATTCCATTTACATATTAACATGGATATTCTACTGGTCAGATAATCACATGCAATATCAATAACCACTTTCATAATAATGGAATGCATAATGTCATATTATCATAACCACATAGTCAAGGACTTGTGCCAAGACTATAAATAAGATTTTGTCAAGGCCTTGTGCCAAGACACTATTTTGACTCATGAGACCTACCGATGCATCGAGGAGCTATAGCGAGCTCCACCCATCACTTATTATGTCCAATGCATTACTCATATGGAATGTTTGAAACATAACATAAACATTCATATTAAAACTAGAATATGAAATGCCAATACTTTTTCCACAAACCTTGAATGGTAAAAAAATAGCACATCCACAATAAAAAAACTCATTTGATACAACATGGAAGATTGTATTGTATCATATAAACCTCAATCGAGAATAATGAAGGATATTGTCATAGATGAAAACAATCATCAAACTATTGGTTCGAAATATCCCCCTTTTTCTTGAAATCATTTAAAAGTCACACTATTTGTCAAGAAGCCATTTAAAAATAGTTTTTTTAATCAAAGCTTCCAATACCACTTTGAGACATTTAAAAAGAATTTTAATTTTAAAACTTTAATGTCCATATAAATAAATCCTTAAAACCATTTTTAAAACATGGACATTAATGAGAATGATTTAGAATAATAAGTCTTTAAAACATTTAAAATGATATTTTAGATATAGTTCCTAGCCAAAATAGAGATAGTTGAATACAAATAATTGAGGTAATAAAAACTTTGTAATATCATGAGAATAATGTTATTCATGATATACTATGTCAAAGTACATTATATACACCATATAAAAGTGATTTGGTGTATAACAAAAAAGAAGTCTCAATGGAATGTAAATTGAGATGAAATATATTATAAAGACAGTATCTATAGGTTAAGGATAAATCAACAACATAATTAATTATGAAAAATATAAATACAATCAATATGATTGTATATTCAGTGTAAATCAATCCGAGGACAATTAAACATATTCTTGTAAAAACAACACTAGTGAATTCGATATTTAACTCAACAAATGGATATTGAGTTAAAATTACTCATATCAAGTTTATATCATTGACTTGAGGATTTATCAATGGAGTGATAATGTGTATAAAAATTATATCCATAGAAAGGGGAGTGGAAATGAAGACATAAGCAAATGACTTGTGATTCCACACAGAGTCTTGGAGTAAAATAATCAATGAAGTATACGCAAAGCCAAATGAGTGGAAATTGAAATATCAAATTCCCTTATCGATCTGCTAACTTACGAAACATACAACCATGAAATAAAAATAATTAAATGATGATTAAAATATCCGTAATTTAAGTATATTACACAATGAATACAATCATGGGCTGTACACACACCACATGCAATAAATAAGTGGTGAACAAATGGAAATCTCAATAAATTAAATGTGAGATAAGAAATCCCTTACTTTGTTCTTTTTTTGGTAGAGGGTAGGTTAACCTACTTTATAGTGGTGAAATAATTTTTCTTGAATTATTCAATAGTTATATACATTAATATGATATCATATATGATCTTTTAACAATTATTTATTGATAATATCTTAGTATTATCGTCGTTTCGGGTGTTAACATATTGGTTTTCCTTTATATTCTTTATTATGTGAGCCATATTTGTTATGGTTGGAATGTGTCTTATTCATATACATAATGATATCATGTCTCTAAAAAAAATTTTAATCATCAAATGAAATTTATTCTTGAATGTATATGTTGGGGAATTAATCTTATTGCATTCGTGGAGACGGTAATCCATACAAACGCACGAGCGACAATATCATTCTTTTGATTTTAAAATAATATATAATTGGATGGTATATCATACATATAGAATCATTATTATGTTATATTTATTATTTATATGAATTAAACATAATTATTATACCCATCCAAATAATAATATATTGAAAAACAATTACAGCACGACATGGAGAACGTAGGCCGTACGTACAAACGTATGGTGATATTTCAATTAAAGGATGGATAGAATACAAAATATGGTTGTACCATATTTATAATAACATAAAATTATATAGAAGATACTGGATTTATTATTTTGGAATGGAAATAACAAATAAATAAGAAGTGTAAGAAAAAAGTAACTTGAAAGAGGGTGGTGAAATCATTACCTCTTCTTCGGGTGATTCCTTTTGATTTGATCAAAAGGGATCCATAAGTTGGTTTTATAACCAAAGGAGGGACTCTAGTATTAAGTGATGGAAGTATAGATGATATTTGGGTAGGGGTTGCTTGATCCAAATGGCTTTGAAGGGGTGAATTAGAGAGAAGGGGGAGTTCCCTTTTATAAGAGGGGTGAGGGGCACTTTGGAAAAGATATAAATATTATTTTATAATAAATTTATATCCGGTTTCTAATAGATCTGAACTGATTTATTTCTAGGATAATGTGGGTATGTGTCTAAAAAAACTCACCCAGTAGGTTTTAGACAGTTTTGGGTCACTTCATTAACCATATCTTTTAGTCTTAACTCTTAGTTAATTAGTTTGACATTTACAATGTCTCTTTGTATTTTTATATTATGTGGTTAATAAACTTACTATAATCTTCCAAGATACCCCCAAGTGGTTAATTAATAATAAAACTATCATTATATAAGTCATTTGTCAGAACATTAGATAATTAAGAATATTATATCAATTTATAATATAATATTTGTTTTAAAAACTCCTTTATGTCAATTTTGACACTATTTAATAATTGATTTTTTTTAAAGTCCTATAAAATTTATTAATTCGAACCAAATGCATTTATAAAATCCTAACATTACATATTAACCAATAAAATTAGTTTATGTCATCAAAACGTTGAAATTATATTTATTTTAACATTTATAATACTAATTATTTGATTCTTTCACTATTGTGTCATAAATAAATTTAATTATTCAATGTGTAAAAATTATAAATAAAATACCCTTTTGTAGGAAATATTTTTATATTTCTAATTAATATTTATAATCTAAAATATAACATATATAACTCTATGTAAAAATTGTTTTTCTAAAAGATATATGCTTATGTCATTTTTGTATTTACATTAAATTAATCAATATAAAGTGTCATTATCACTTACAAGTGGCTCCATGGGGTCCCAAAATAGACCCAAATATTCCAATGGTCGGATATGTGTCAACCAATATGGTTAGGACACGTTTAGGGTATTTTAATATTATTATATTATTATATTTTTACCCTTATTTACCGGATTTACCCTTTAACCATGGTAAATAAAATATTTACCGAAGTAATTTTTCAAAATGTTTAAAAATGAAAGTTACCTATTTAGAAAACTTGGCCTCTTGATTATAAATATGGAATCGATTTCTCTAAATTCAAAACACAGAATTGGAAGAAATTAATTGAAATTTAATTCCTGTTGTCAAATCAAAAATCATGTTTTTAAGAAATAATAACTATCAAAAGATTGACACTTGCTTATGTCTAGTTTAAATTTTAAATTATGTCCAATGACCAAAATTGGATGAAATTGTAAAAATATAATCTAATTATACTTTAAAATCCAAAAAATTCATAATTTATCACTATTAATTATTTTGATTAAAAAATTTGTATTTAATTAAAAATTAGTGATTTTCACTATTCATCAAAATATGAATGATATCAGAAAAGTACCAAAAATTCACCTTAAGATAATTTCGATATTTCGAATCCAAAAATGAAGTCCATTTTGAAAGATAATATTTTCAAAATTTAAAAAAGTGGGTATTACTATTAATAACGACCAGTTTGATTGGTTGTGGTGTGTTAGAACTCAAAGTTGCGTACAACACACGCTATTGTGTTATTCCAAGAGAAGCGTACCGTGGAATCTTGGGGGTGTTAAATTCTCCCCTACATCAATAAATTGCATCGTCTCAATTTTTAATATTGGGCTTGGGAATATAATGGAAAGCCCCACATCAGAAAAAGATTCAATAAAACTAACACTTTAAAAGAAACAAAGAGAAAAAAAAGGTCACCCAAGATAACATATAAAAGGATTCCATGTTGAAAAACATGGATATGGATCATAAAATAACTGTCATGTTCTGATGGAGAGGGATAGAAAACATGATCAGAAGAAAGTTAACAATAAGAAAACCAATAACTTGTGATGAGACAAACGATCATTAGTCTCCCAGTAGGAAAAGTAAACGGACAACATTTTTTTTGTTTTAAGTTACATTACATAAAGATGAAGAATTCATTTATGAGATTGACTAAGAACATAAAGTGATATACTTAATTTTTAAGTAGAGTTTCATTATTTAATAAATTTATACCACTAACTCATTTTTTTAAATTATGAGTATTCAAGAAGACTTGGTCATACTGGAAGATCTAGAATAAACTTCTATATAATCACATGATCCACAAAGGATAAACTATATATTTACCTTGTCTTTTGAGATTAATAAAAAATGTTTATTATAATATCTGATGATCCCCCAAAATGATATTCCATGAGAGAAAGAAACACTAATATTAATTTCTAAAATTAAACCAACAATATCCCAAAAATAAATACCATTCAATAAACAATTGTCCTTATAATCCTTCAACATAATCCAAAATAATATTGATAACCAAAACATAGAAGAATTTTGTTATGTAGTCATCCACGTTAAATTGTATCTCTAAATTAAATCAACTACTCTTAAATTCAAATTTTTTAAAGTAATTAACCCAATATAAAATTCTCTATTATAGGTTAATCATTTCTATAAATAACCCAAATCACTATAAATACAGAATAAAAACATAGATAATAATCCACCATTACACCTCAAATCAAATCCCATAGTATTATATTTTACATGGGCATATAGTGTTACCAACAAAGCAAACATCTTCCCAAATAACATTTATCACTTAATCACCAAATCATTTTCCTATACTAAGGGTATTCATTTGATAAGACATAAGATCTCAAATCTATATAATATTGATCAATAAAAACATTTAACTAAAAATAATTAGTCACACTAACCTGGGACTTCACATAGTCTAGTGGTAGGCGATAAATCCCAATCACACTTTGGTTGTGGGTTCGATTCCCAAAGCATTGTCCAACACGACGGGTTGTCACACGGTCTACGTGTTGTCCTTTATTGAAAAATATATTTTATAATATTACCAAAATGAGATAAGTTCCTCAAAGTAACCATAACATAATTAAACCACAAATGTTATCTCGTACCTTGCATTTTCATCCCAAAATATAATAAGGAGCTCTAATACTTTTAAACATTTCTCCAACCATTTATTTCCACATATCTTCTTCTTTGACCATGAAAATATCCTATAGAACCGGGAATTCACTTGGGTAATGGCCAGGTCCCCTACATTTATGAAAGATTACTCTAAATTTATTCTTGGGACCATTTTTATTTTCTTCTTATATTACTCTTCATTTTTCCTCAGTAATTCTTCCCTTTATGTCCTTCTTTCCCACACGTAAAGCATTTATTTGTTCCATTGAGACACTTTCCTGGGTGAATCCTTCCACATTTCTTTCATCATAGAAATTTATGATTCTTTTCACCATGGTCTCCACTGTTGGAGCTCTTATTATTCAACACCTTTCTCTTCATTGTTGATTCTTTGAGTTGGTAAATATATATGTTGTTGATCATATTTTTGGAAAACTGATTTGGCATGAACAAGATATATTTTACGCCTATCAACATTCCATTTTGTTGCTCATTTCCACCACCGTTCCCACATTTTACACCATTCTCAATGTTACTATGACTTTCTCGGAATCCAGCCATTGACTAAAACTAGAAAGCATTGTGTGAGTAACAGTTGTCATAAAATCATTTAGAGGATATCATGACACAATATTCTTAATTTGAAACACCTTAGGATTAACCATGTTCATTTATTCTCATCTTATTATAAAATACTTCAAATAGGTTTGTAAAGAAAATGTAAATTATCCTAATCATATCCCCCAGTAGTGTCATAACCAAGAGTGCAACAAGACACATTGTCATGCCCCAGTTCTCATTTAAGTCCATCTCAAAGCAGTGTTTTCGGGTTTTACCCATAGGTACATCTGTGCCCGAGCCTCCTCTACCTACTCATATCCATACATGGATGTATTGCTTGGAAAACTCCCAAAATCAATACAATACCAAAATTCTAGGAATATCTTCTATATTAATCCTCAAAGTTTATCTTAGGGATATGTTCTCTAATGAGAGTTTATCTAAATCTGGTTTTCAAGATTTGTACTAAACTTACTCTGATACCATATATAACTCCCCGACCCCAGTTAACCAGAGTCAGTGCATTATTACGTATCATTGGAATGATCACAAAAGATCAAGTCTCTAAAGACCAATTAGTTTAGTGGCTTTGGAATCACTAGATACATTCAAAATGTTTTCCTTACATCATAAAGTGAAAAACTACATCAACATCTTGTCTCGATAGACCAAACTCATATCCTCATACTTTCCCTACAAGTCATTCAAAAAATACTTCTTCATATCATGGTAAAAATAAAACATAGAAAGAGGTGAGCTCAGATGCTCAGTATGGATAACAATATAGCGTAAACGTTAATAAATAATCATAATCATTTAAGGCAATATATAACTAAAATAAAATCCTTTTAAACTTGAACTTCATCATAATATGGAAAAGATAAAATGAAATAATTACATATACTTATTCAAATGGATATTCTACTAGTCTAATAATCACATATAACATCAATAACAACTTTCATAATAATGGAATGCATAATTCCAGACTATCATAACCACATAGTCCAGGCCTTGTGCCAAAAATACAAATAAGATTTTGTCAAGGCCTTGTGACAAGACTCTAGATTGTCTAATGAGATGTACCGATGCATCGAGGAGATATAACAGGCTCCACCCATCACATACTAAGTCCAATTAATTCCTCATATGAAAAGTTTGAAACATAATATAAACATTCGTATTTAAACTACCATACGAAATGTCAAAAATTTTTCCACAAACCATGAATGGTATAAAAATAGCACATCCACAGTAAAAGATACTCAATAGATACAATATAGAAGATTTTATTGTATCAATTAACCTCAATCAAGAATAATTAAGGATATTTACATAGATGAGAATAATCATCAAAACTATTAGAGAGAAATAACCCCCTTTTTCTTGAAATCATTTAAAAGTCACATTATTTGTCAAGAATCCATTTAAATATAGATTTTTTAATCAAAGTTTCCCATACATCTTTGAAACTTTTAAAAGTAATTTGGATTTTAAAACTTTAATGTTCATATAAATAAATCCTTAAAACCATTTTTAAAACATGGACATTAATGAGAAAGATTTAGAATAATAAATCTTTAAAACATTTAAAATGAGATTTTATTTAGAGTTCCTAACCAAAATAGAGACACTTGAATAAAAATAATTTAGGTAATAAAAACTTTTTAATTTCATGAGGATAATGGGATTCATGAGATACTATGTCAATGTACATTATATACACCATATAAATGTGATTTGATGTACAACAACAATGAAGTGTCAATGGAATGTAAATTGAGATGAAATATCTTATAAAGACAGTATCCTTAGGTTAAGGATAAAAAAACGACATAATTATGTATGACAAATATAAATACATTCAATATGATTGTATATTCAGTGTAAATCAATCAGACGACATTCACACATATTCTTGTAAAAACAACACAAATGAATTGGATATCTACCTCAATAAATGGATATTGAGTTAAAATTACTCATATCAAGTTCATATCGATGAATTGAGAATTTATCAATGGCTTGATTATGTGTATCAAAAGTATATACACATAAAAGGGAGTGGAAATCAAGACATAAGAAACTGAATATTGATTCCACACATAATCTTGGAGTAAAATAATCAACGTATAATGCGTAAAGCCAAATGAGTGGAAAATGAAATTTCAAATTCCCTTATCAAATTGGTAACTTAAGAAAAATACACTGATGAAATAAGCATCATAAAATGATGATGTATATATCCATAAATTAAAGTATATTACACAATGAATACAATCATCAGAAGTACACACAGCACATGCAATAAATAAGTGGTGAACAAATGGAAATCTCACAGAATTAAAAGTAAGATATAAAATCCCATCCTTTTTACTTTTTCCTTGGTTGAGTGTAGTTTAACCTTTTTTATAATGGTGAAATAACTTTTATTGAATTATACAAGGATTATATACATTAATATGATATCATATATGATCTTTTAACATTGATTTGTTGATAATATCTTAGTATTATCTTCATTTCGGGTGTTAAGAGATCTGTTTTCCTTTATATTCTTTGTTATGTGAGAAATATTTTCTAGGGATGGGATGTATCTTATTCATATCCAAATTGATATCATGTATCTAAACATTATTATAATCATAAAATAAAATTTTGTCTTGAATGGATGTGATGAGGAATGAATCTTATTGCGTTTTTGGAGATGGTAATCTGTACGTATGCACGAGAGACAATATCATTCTTTTGATATTAAAATAATATATAATTGGATTTTATATTAGATATACAGAATCATTATCATGTTATATTTATTATTTATTTGAATTACATATCATTATTATACCCATCCAAATTATAATATATTGAATAACAATTACACCACGACGTGGAGACAGTAGGACGTACGTACGCACATATGGTGATATATCATTCAAAGGATGGATATAGTACTGAAAATGGTTGTAACATATTTACAATGAAATCACAGTACATAAAAGATACTTCGGTTATTATTTTGGATTGGAAATAACAAAGAAAGGAAAAGTGGAAGAAGAAAGTAACATGAAAGAGGGTGGTGATATCGTTACCTCTTCTTCGGGTTCTTCCATTTCATTTGATCAAAATGGATCCTTATGTTGGCTTTCTGACCAAAGGAGGGTCTCTATGATGAAGTGAGTGAATTTGAGAAGATATTTGGGGAGGTTTTGTCCGAGCCAAATAGCTTTGAAGGTGTGAATTATAGAGAAGGGGGAAATCCCTTCTATAAGAGGGGTCAGGGGCACCTTAGGAAAAGATAGAAATATTATTTTATAATAAATTAATATTCGGTTTATAATGGCTATAAACTGATTTATTTAAATTATAAGGTGGGTATGGGTCTAAAACAACTCAACCAATAGGTTTTAGATATGTTTGGGTCCCTTTATTAACATTATCTTTTAGTTTTAACTCTTATTTAATTAGTTTGACTTTTACCATTTCTCTTTGAATTTTTATATTATATGGTTATCTAACATACTATAAACTTCCAAGACACCGCCAAGTAGTTAATTAATGATACAACTATCATTAAATAAGTCATTTGACCTATCCTTATATTTTTAAGAGTATTATATCAATTTATAATATAATATTTTTCTTAAAAACACCTTTATGTCAATTTTGACATTATTTAATAATTGATTTTTGTTAAGGTCATAAAAACTTTATTAATTAGAAAAAAAAATCATTTAAGAAATAATAACATGTCATATTAACCAATAAAATTCGTTTATGTCATCAAAAAATTAAATTATAATTATATTTACATTTATAATACAAATTCTTTGATTCTTTCATTAATAAATAAAATACTGCGTCATTATTGTGTCATAAATAAATTTAATTATTCAATGTATAAAAATTATAAATAAAATAACCTTATGTAGGAAATCTTTTTATATTTCTAATGAATATTTATAGTCGAAAATATAACATATATATCTCTATGTAAAAATTGTTTTTTTCTAAAAGATATATGCTTATGTTATTTTTGTATTTACATTAACTTAATTAATATAATGTTTCATTATCACTTACAAGTGGCTCTATGGGGTCCCAAAATCTACCCATGGATGACAATGGTCGGTCATGTATCAGAAAATTTGGTTAGGACATGTTTTTGGGTAATTTAATATTATTATAATATTATATTTTTACCCTTATTTTCTGGATTTACCCTTAACCATGGTAAATAAAATATTTACTGAAGTAATTAATAAAAATGTCTAAAAATGAATGTTACCTACTAACACAATTTGGACATCTGGATTCTAAATATGGAATCCATTTTTCTAAATTCAAAACACAGAAGTGACAGAAATTAATTTAAAATTAATTCTCGTTGTCAAAACAAAAAGCGTTTTTTATTAAATAATAACTATCAAAAGATTGACACTTGCTTATTTCAAGTTTAAATGTGAAATTATGTCTAATGACCAAAATTGGATTAAATGGTAAAAATATAATCGAATTATACTTTAAAATCACTCAAATTCATAATTTATCACTATTAATTATTTAGAGGAAGAAAGTTGTTTGTAATTAAAAATTAGTAATTTTCACTATTCATCAAAATATGAAAGTTATCAGAAAAGTATAAAAAAATTCACCCTAAGCTAGTTTTGATATTCTGAATCCAAGAAATGAAGTCCATTTTGAAAGATAAAATTTATAAAATTTCAAAAAGGGGTAATTACTATTCATAACGGCTAGTTTGATTTGTTGTGGGGTGTTAGAACTCGAAGTTGCGTTCAACACACACTACTGTATTATTCAAAGAGAACCGTACCGTGGAAGCTTGGGGTTTTATATTCTCCCATCCTTCAATAAATTGCGTCCTCAGAATTTTTAAAAATGGGCTTGGGAATATAATGGAAATTCCCACATCGGAAAAAGTGTCAATAGAACTATCACTTTAAAAGAAATAAAGAGAAGTAAAAAGGTCAAAGAGATAACCTATACTAAGATTCCATGTAGAAAAACATGGATATGGATGATAAACTATGTGTCATGTTATGATGGAGAGGGATTGAAAACATGATCAGGATAAAGTTAACAACAAGAAAACAACAAACTTGTGATGGGACAAACAATCATTAGTCTCCCAGTAGGAAAATTAAAAGGACAAATTTTTTTTGTTTTAAGTTACATGACATAAATATGAGGAATTCATTTATGAGATTGAATAAGAACATAAAAAGATGTACATAATTTTTATGTAGAGTTCCATTCTTTAATTAATTTTGACTACTAACTTATTTTTTGAACGATGAGTATTAAAGAAGACTTGGTCACACTGGAAGAGATATAAGAAACTTATATAAAATTGCATGATCCATGAAGGATAAAATATATATTTACCTTGTCTACTGAGATTAATAAAAAATGTTTATTATAATATCTGATGATCCCCCAAAAGGATATTCCATTAGAGAAAGAAACACTAATCTTAATTTCTAAAATTAAACCAACAATACCCCAAAAATAAATACCATTCAATAAACAATTATCCTTAAAATCCTTCAATATAATCCAAAATAATATTGAAACCCAAAACTTATAAGAATTTAGTTATGTAGTCTTCCACATTAAATTTTATCTCTAAATGACATCAACTAATCTTAAAGTCACATACTTACAAGTAATTAACATAATCACATATTCTCTATTATAGGTTAATCATTTCCATAAGTAACCCAAATTTCTATAAATCCACAATAAAAACATAGACAAAAATCTACCATTACTCCTCAAATGAAATCCCATAGTATTCTATTTTCCTTGGGCATATAGTGTTCCCAAAAAAGGGAACATCTTCCCAAATAACATTTATCACTTAATCACCAAATCATTTTCTTATACAAAGGGTATTCATTTGAGAAGACATAAGATTTAAAATCAACATATTATTGATCAATAAAATCATTGACAAAAAATTATTAGTCACACTAACTAGGTACTTCACGTAGTCCGGTGGTAGGCGAGAAATCATAATCGCACTTTGGTTGTGGGTTAGATTGCCAATTATTTGTTCGATGCGACGGGTTTTCACACGGTTTGCGTGTTGTCCTTTTTCAAAAACTATATTTTATAACATTACCAAAATGAGAAAAATTCCTCAAAATAACAATAACATAATTTAACCACAAATTTTATCTCATAACTTGTATTTTCATCCCAAAATATTATAACATGTAATTTACTCAAACCCAAAGATCATATAAAACCAAATGGTTATTTATAACAATATCCACAAGAGAAAAGAAAAGTCTTCCTCAAATATCATTCTCACATAGAAAACTGTAGGGTTACAAATACATGAGAAAATTATTCAATAGTAATCCCATTAACAAGAGGCACTAATACTTGTAAACATTTCTCCAACCATTTATTTCCACGTAGCTTCTTCTTTGGCCAAGAAAATATCATATAGAATAAGGCATTCACTCAGGTAATGGCTAGGTCCCCTATATTTATGAAAAATTACTATAAATGGATTCTTGGGACCATTTTTATTTTCTTTTATAGTACTCTTCATTTTTCCTCGGTAATTCTTCTCTTTATGTCCTTATTTCCCACACGTAAAGCATTTCTTTGTTCCATTCTGACACTTTCCTAGGTGTCTCCTTCCACATTTCCTGCATGATGGAAATTGAGGATTCTTTTAACAATGGTCTCCACTACTGGAGATCTTATCATTCATCACCTTTCTCTTCTTTATTGAGTCCGGGAGTTGGTTAATATATATTTTTTATCATATTTTGGGAGAAATGATTTAGCATGAACGCGATATATTTTACGCCTATCAAAATTCCATTTTATTCGAATTTCCACCACCATTCCCACATTGTACATCATTTTCAAAGTTACTATGAATTCCATGGAATCCTGCCATTGACTAAAACCAGAAATCATTGTGTGATTAATAGTAGTCATAAAATCATTCAGAGAATATCATGACACCATATTCTTAATTTGATATACCTTAGGATTAACTAAGTTCATTTATTCTCATATTATATAAAAATACATTAAATTGGTTTGTAAAGAAAATTTAAATTATCCAAAGCATATCCCCACGGAATTTCGTAACCAAGAGTGCAAAAAGGCATGTTGTCATGCCGCAGTTCTCATTCGAGTCTAGATCAAAGCAGTGTTTTCGGGTTTTACCCATAGTTACATCTATGCCAGAGCCGCCTCTACCTGCTCGTATCCAGACAAGGATTTATTTCTTGGAAAACTCAAAAAATATATACAATACCAAAATTCTAGGAAGTTCAACTATACCAATCCTCAACGTCTATCTTAGGGCTATGTTCTCTAATCAGAGTTTATCAAAATCTAGTTTACAAGGTTTGTACTAAACTACCTCTGATACCAACTGTAAGGCCCCAACCCTAGATACATAGAGTCAGTGCATTATTACGTATCATTGGCATGATCAAAAAATATCAAGTCTCGAAAGACCACTTAGTTTAGTATAATTGGAATCACTAGATACACTCATAAAGTTTACATGACATCATAAAGTGAAAAACTATAACAACATCTTCTCTCCATATACCACACTCATATCCTCATACTATCCCTGTAGGTCATTCATAAAATACTTCTTCACATCCTGGGAAAAATAATACATAGAAAGGGGTGATCTTAGATTCTCAGTAAGGATAACAATATATTGGATACTTTCATAAATAAGTATAAACATTTAAGGCAATGTATAACTAAAAAAAGCCTTTTAAACTTGAACTTCAGCATAATATGGAATAGATAAAATGAAATAATTCCACTTACTTATTCACATGGATATTCTACTAGTCAAATAATCACATGAAATATAAATAAACACTTTCATAATAATGGAAGGCATAATTCCAGACTATCATAACCACATACTAAAGGCCTTCTGCCAAGACTACAAATATGATTTTTTCAAGGCCTTGTGCCAAGACACTAGTTTGTCTCATGAGACCTACCGATTAATCGAGGAGCTATAGAGGGCTCCACCTGTCACCTACTAAGTCCAATTCATTCCTAATATGAAAATTTTGAAACATAACATAAACATTCGTATTAAAACTAGCATACGAAATGTCAATACTCTATCCACAAACCATGAATGGTTTAAAAAAAGCACATCCACAGTCATACAAAACTAATTTTATACAATATGGAAGATTATATTGTATAATATTAACCTAAATTGAAAATAATTAAGGATATTGGCATATATGAATATAATCATCAAAACTATAAGAGAGAAATATCCCCCTTTTTCTTGAAATCATTTAAAAGTCACACTATTTGTCAAGAAACCATTTAAAAATAGATTTTTGAATCAAAGTGTCCCATACCAATTTGAAAATTTTAAAAGTAATTTTAATTTTAAAACATTGATGTCCATATAAATAAATCCTTAAACCATTTTTAAAACATGGACATTAATGAGAAAGATTTAGAATAATAAATCATTAAAACATTAAAAATGATATTTTAGTTAGAGTTCCTAACCAAAAGAGAGACAATTGAATATAAATAATTGAGGTAATAAAAACATTGTAATATAATGAGAATAAAGTTATTCATGATATTCAATTTCAATGTACTTTATATACACCATATAATAGTGATTTGGTGTATAAAAACAAAGAATTCTCAATGGAATGTAAATTGAGATGAAATATCTTATAAAGATAGTATCCTTAGGTTAAGGATAAATCAACGACATAATTATGTATGAAAAATATAAATACACTCAATATGATTGGATATTTAGTGAGAATCAATCATAGTACATTCACATATATTATTGTAAAAACAACACCAATGAATTTGATATTTAACTCAACAAATGGAGATTGAGTTAAAATTTCTCATATCAAGTTCATACCGATGACTTGAGAATTTATCAATGGAGTTATTATGTGTATCAAAATTATATCCACATAAATTAGAGTTGAAATAAAGACATAAGAAAATTAATAGTGATTCCACACATAATCTTAGAGTAAAATAATCAATGAAGTACGCGTAAATCCAAATGAGTGGAAATTGAAATTTAAAATTCCCTTATCGATTTGGTAACTTACGAAACATACACCCATGACATAAGGGTCATACTATTATGATGTAAATATCCATAAATGAATGTATATTACACAATTAATACAATCATGGGCATTACACACACCACATGCAATAAATAAGTGGTGAACAAATTGAAATCTCACGGAATTAAAAGTGAGATAAGAAGTCCATTACATTTTACTTTTTCCTTGCTTGAGGGTAGTTTAACATCTTTTATAATAGTGAAATAATTTTTATCTAATTATAGAAGAATTATATACATTAATATGATATCATATATGATCTTTTAACATTGATTTGTTGATAATATCTTAGTATTATCATCGTTTTGGGTGTTAATAGATTCATTTTCCTTTATATTCTTTGTTATGTGATCCATATTTGTTATGGATGGGGTGTATATTATTCATATCCATAATTATGTCATGTCTCTAAACATTATTTTTATTCATAAAATGAAATTTAGTCTTTAATTGATATGATGTGAAATGAATCCTATTGCGTTCGTGGAGACGGTAATCCGTACTTACGCATGAGCGACAATATCATTATTTTGATATTAAAATAATATATAATAGGATGTTATATAATATATAAAGAATAATTATCATGTTATATTTATTATTTACATGAATTAATAATCATTATTATACCCATCCAAATAATAATATATAGAATAACAATTTCACCACAACGTGGAAACGGTAGGCCGTACGTACGCACGTATGGTCATATGTCATTCAAAGGATGGATAGAATACTGAATATGGTTGTACCGTATTTATAATAACATCATAGTTTATAGAATATACTGGATTTATTATTTTTTAATGGAAATAACAAAGAAAGAAGAAGTGGAAGAAGAAAGTAAATTGAATGAGGGTGGTGAAATCATTACATCTTTTCCAGGTTCTTCATTTTGATTTCATCAAAAGGGATACTTATGTTGAATTTATGATAAAAAGAGGTCCTCCGGGATGAAGTTAGGGATGTTTAGAGGATATTGGGTCAGGTTTTGTCCCATCCAAATGGCTTTGACGGTGTGAATTAGAGAGAAGGGGGAGTTCCATTTTATAAGAGGGGTGAGGTTCACCATAGGAAAAGATAGGAATATTATTTTATAATAAATTTATATTCGGTTTATAATGGATATAAACTGATTTATTTAGAGGATATGGTAGGTATGGGTCGATAACAACTCAACCAATAGGTTTTTTAATGGTTTGGGTAACTTTATTAACCTTATCTTTTAGTTTTAACTCTTAGTTAATTAGTTTGACATTTACTATGTCTCTTTTTATTTTTATATTATATGGTCAATAAACATAATATAAACTTCCAAGAGACCCCCATGTGGTTAATAAATGATACACATATAATTATATAAGTCATTTTAAAGATCCTTAGATTTTTAGGAATATTTTATCAATTTATAATATAATAATTGTTTTAAAAAAATCTTTTATGTCTATTTTGACACTATTTAATAATTGGGTTTTTTAAAGTCTTAACAACATTATTAATTCGAACAAAATTAATTTAATAAATCCTAACATGTCATGTTATCCAATAAAATTCGTTTATGTCATCAAAACTATCAAATTTTATTTATTTTAACATTTATAATACAAATTATTTGATTCTTTCATTAATAAGGAAAATATTGCATCATTATTGTGTCATAAATAAATTTAATTAATAAATGTTTAAAAATTATAAATAAAATATCATTATGTAGGAAATATATTTATCTTTCTAATTAATATTTATAGTTGAAAATATATCATATATAACCCTATGTAAAAATTGTTTTTTTCTAAAAAATATATGCTTATGTCATTTTTGTATTTACTTTAACTTAATTAATATAAAGTGTCATTATCACTTACAAGTTGCTCCACTGGGTCCCAAAATTGAACCAAAGATTCCATTGGTCGAATATGTATCAAAAAATAGGGTTAGGATACGTTTTAGGGTAATTTAATATTAATATTATATTATATTTGTACCCTTATTTACCAGATTTACCCTATAACCATGGTAAATAAAATATTTACCGAAGTAATTATTCAAAAAGTCTAAAACTGAATGTTACCTATTTAAAAAAATTGGACATCCAGATTATAAATATGGAATCTATTTTTCTAAATTCAAAACACAGAAGTGGTATAAATTAATTTAAAATTAATTCCCGTTGTCAAAACAAAAAAGCGTGTTTTTAAGAAATAATAACTATCAAAAGATTGGCACTTGCTTATGTCCAGTTTAAATATGAAATTATGTCCAATGACAAAAAATGGATTAAATGGTAAAAATATAATCTAATTATACTTTAAAATCAATGAAATTCATAATTTATCAATTTTAATTATTTCAAATAAAAAAGATATTTTTAATTAAAAATTAGTAATTTTCATTATTCATCCAAATAAGAATGTTATCAGAAAAGTAAAAAAAATTCACCCTAAGATAATTTCAATATTTAAAATCAAAAAACGGAGTCCATTTTGAAATAAAAAATTAATAAAATTTTAAAAATTGGGTATTACTATTCATAACAGGTAGTTTGATTGGTTGTGGTGTGTTAGAACTCGAAGTGGCGTACAACACACACTACTGTATTATTCAAAGAGAAGCATACCGTGGAAGCTTGGGGTGTTACAGTATAAGTATAAATATGACACCACCAATGAATACTTACCCTAGTGTGATCATGTATATATGTGTATTCCATAATAAAATAATGTGAATCAATAATAACCCACAATCAAAACTGAGTGGTGGTGTGCTAACCAAGCTGCCACAACACCAGGTAGTACCTGCATTAGCTCTTTTGTGGTTAGATAACCAAGATTTTATATGAATCAAGGATTATACATGGGGCTAATGAATCATTCTTATTGGTTTTTTTATCATGAAACTGAACATTAATTACAATCGTGAAAATTATGTTCTTTATATATTCATGTGATCGAGAGCTAATCAACATCAATTATTCATCGAGTGAAATTATAACAATATTGGTCTTCATTTAAGATTTTGTCTTAATTTATTACAAAATTTTATGCAAAATAAAACCCAAAAGATAAAGATTTATACTATATTTGAGGATTAGGAACATTAAATGATAAAATAAGACATAAAATACAAGATCTTTTTTTGAAAACTTCTATAAAATGACCAAAACAATCTTTCATACATCGCATTGAATGGGATAACCGGATAACATACATATGCCAAGGGTGATCCATAAATCCTAGTAAAGGAGTAAACAAGGCATAAAATGAATAATACAATACATTTTAGGAAATTTTAATATGAATTGAGCATAAGAGAGACAATTACCTAAAGGAATGATATAACATGATTATCAGAATATGGAAATGTGGAGACAACTGAAAACACGTCATCATTAACATAAAGGAATCTGGTAAACCCCTGTCCCGGAATAGTGTAGAAATATCCAAAACGGAATATGATAAACCCCTTTACCAACATGACGTATCATGATTCTAAACCTTGCCCAATGTATTCCAGCACTATCAGGGCGCACCCTTCATATTCATTTAATTCTAATTCTTATGTGTGCCACAAAGATCATATAACATGAATTCATTCAACATCATCATTTTTTCTATGATCAAATAATGTGGAATACATAAATGTATGTACCATTCAATAATTATATGTTCATGAAGTTGAATACCCTTGATAGAGAAATGGGTATGGTATTCACTACACGATGATTTTGTCTTGTAAAATCATTGTGCAATTTCAGCAATATAACGACGTTATATAGAGATTCATAAATTCGGTTTATCAGAGAGAAAGTGGTATATCAGAATTTATACATGAAATAGATAGTAAGGGAATCATGGATCATAATATCCATACATATGAAATATAATTTGGAACCATAATATTTAAGAAATGATTTTATAGAAATTAGAAGAGAGAATCACTTTAATGAAATTCGGCATGGTAACAAGTGTACAAGAATGTATTTAATGAGGGATAAACGGTTCTATATGCATGAATAAATAAGGAGGATAGTTTGTGAGAGGAGCTAAATCATACCCAAACATTTATAAGTGAAAAAATGGTATAGAAACATAAAGAAACTTGGATAAAAATGAGAAAGGAAGGAATCCCTTACATGAGTGTGTGACTTCAAAATATTGAATAGGGGTTTCTTAAGAGCATGTGTTAAGGGGATTCTAGAGATGTGAGGATAGAGTAGGGATGTGATAAATTTATTTCTATTGAAGATAATTAGGATATTGGGTGGGTTTATATACGATATGAGAGGGGAATTCTTTAATATTTCACAACCTTGTGTTTGGAACCTATATAATTTAATACTAAAAAACACAAACCCTAACACAATTTTGGCCCATATTTCTCCCAAATAAGAGTTAAAACATTATTTTATAAGTCCAATGGCCGAATATATTAAAATATTAGCCTTGCATAGGTGGAGGTGGGTCACATTATTAAATAAACGATTTTAAAATCATAAAATATATTATACATGTTGGAGGATTCACTAAGGCTTTATAAAATAATTAAAATAAATTTAAAATAAATTTTTTTATGGGAGTACATATATTGGTCCGAGTATACCAATTATAGTATTTATTAATACTTTTTGGGTAATTATGATTTCATAAAACACATATTTTATTTATATGGGATTTAATTTTTACCAAAAAATTCTATTGCCACAGAAAATTATGTAAAATTCACCATTGGATAATTTCAATGTACTGATACAAAAAATAATTTTTATTTTATATAAATAATTTTCAAAATGCATTAATTTTCACATTTAAATTGAAAACCAAAATTTGTTAAAAATATGTGGGTTATAAAAAAAACAGTTTTCAAACCAAAATAACAATTACATTAAATTTCAAAAAAATGACATACTCTTTTATTATTAATAAAAAAATTTATAATATCATTTTAATAAAATATTAAATATTTCAAAAATTCATTAATTCAAAAAAATAAATTATTTAAAAATACACTTTATTTTTTATCATATAAAAAATATAACACTGATCAAACTGGTTACCTAATCATCAACAGATAAAAAACTGATATAATCTGCATTTATAATATTTTTTTTATAATATTATTAATAAAAAACATAGTTTAATATAACAATGTATATATTTCTCCAATTTACCATTTTTAGCCAAAAACTCAATTTCTCAAATTTATCATTCTTTTAAGATAGTTTATTCTCATAAAGGAATTGATGAAATAAGACTTCTATTTATTAAAAGGGATTAAACAATAAGTAACTAATAACTTATCACATAACCACTTTTAACACACACATAAGTCCTAAGGGTATGGTGTGCGATGGTGACATACTTTTGGTGCATCTCGGATAACATCACTCTAGTGGTAATCTCTATTAACCTGAACTTCTCCCGTAGAAGATTCTGTTCAAGCTTAACATATTAAAGCTCGTCTTGTGCTTGATCAAGAGCAAAGACCTAGGATTCTACCTCCATCCCAAGCTTTGAAAAATGAGCATCATATAGCCCGGGTCTATAGGATGAAGCCATCCTCTCTTTTGTCTCCGTTGAAAGTATTTTTTTAAACATTATATTTATATCAGTTGTTTCATCATTTTTTAATGGATTTACTATCAATGGTGATGATACTTAATGGTAATTTAAATCCAAAAAATAGTTCATGTGTTTTATATATCCATAAGACATTAATAGAAAGGGAATTTTATTCAAAAATGTTCGGGTTGTTACAAAAATACTATGGCTCGAGAGCTAATAATCATCACATGGTAATCTAAGAATATACTAGGGATTGAGTGTTGGTAAAAACCCTTTGTTTTCAGGAAAGAAACTAGGGATTGAGAGAAAATAAGCATCCCCTCATCATTGAATTTATACTGGGGATCAAGAGTTAATCATTATCCCTTAGTCATTGAGGTCATCACAACATCATCATTATACATCATTGTATCCTTACCCCATACATGGATCCCTCATTGTCATTGTTGCAAGTCAAGATCACTCCTACTCTAAGGGATAACATTTCACGAATGTCTACCTATTTTTGGTTCCCGAAAAAATACCACAAAGCATACATACCTTGGTAGGATACCCGGAAAATAATAACATATCATCATAAGTAAAGTAGCATGAAAAATACATGTGATTAACATCAAAAAATTAATAACAAGCCACTATATACCCATAGGATAAAGAATGAAATAAGGTTTTCTGGGACACACACACACCCACATGCAATCATAATCTAGCGCGGTCAAAAAATATTTCTACTCATAAATATATTAAGGGAAAACTTTGTATACGACCCAAAAATATAAGGAAAAACCTACCAATAAATTCGTCAATGTCAAAGGAAAAGATAAACCACAACCTCTATGGTTTGATACACCTCTTCACAGGCTTATTATAGTAATCCTCGTAAGTCAAAGATCATGATTTTTCAAGGGTTCCCAGAATAAAAAACCCATCTATTTTATTTCATAAAGAATAAAATATCACATGTGATTTTACGTTCTATCTCCCGAATAATTTAAAAATTATCATTTCTGGGAAACACTTGTGCTCTCAATTATCTCTATAAAGATAATTATATTTCAGAAAATTTATCACATATTATCCTTTTATAATTATTTCATGATAATTTCCCATATATTATTCTTAATAATTATCATTTGGAAATTTATTATTAATTTTCAATTATAATAATCATTTGAATTTTTTTTATAAATTATTCGTTTAAAATTATTTGTGATAATAAATAATCACTTGAAAATTTTTATTCTTAAAATTGTCTTGTAGTAATATAACAGCTATAGATTTATGATTTTAATAATTATCCTTTGATAATCAATATAATTATCCAATGAAAATATCGATAGTGTTTTCCACATGATCAATACCTTATAATTATCCTTAGATAATTTATATTATTATATAATAATAAATATTCCATAAAATTATAGTTTCCCAATTATTTTATCATAATTTTATTCCTTATATTATCCCATATAATTTGATGAAATTATTCATTAATAAATTTTTTATAATTTTTCTAAGTTGTATAATTTTCCATTAGGGAGAAAATATAATCATATGTGATATTTTCTTTATTTTTGAAAAAAATACCATAGTTTGTTTTATAGGAATCCTTGAAAATCTAGGATCAGTTATTTTTTGACGATTATGATAATAATATTTCTAGAAGGTGTATCAAACCACATAGTGTTTGGGTTATGATTTACTTTGACAATGAAGCCTTTTGATGTAGGAAGTTCCATTCCATTTTGGGTTTGTTAACACATGTTGAAATTAAATCATTTCAGCGTAGATATATTTTATTGACCATGATAGATTATGATCGCATGGTGTGTGTGTCTCCCAAATAACCTTATGTTGCACTTGATTCCATGGGTAAATAGTATAATTTTATTACTGTTTGATGTTAATCACATATATTTTGAGTGATACATTACTTATAATGATAGTTTTTTCTTTCTTGTGTTTCCTATAATGCTATCTATTATTTTTGGTATTGATCATGGAACCAAATATCGGTGGACTATTGTGACATGTTATCCCGTGAATGGGAAGTAAACATGAATTTCGGCAATGATGATGTAGTACCCATACATATGGTAGGGATACGCCAAATTTTCAAGATTCTCTTGCGATTTACTCAATTTCTATGGTATGATGGCTAACTCTCGATCCCTAGTATGCATTCAATGACTAAGGGATTGTTTCCTATAGAATTGTGAATTCCCACTTTGGTTTAAGGTTCAAACATTCCGAGCGGTTTCTAACGGGTTTGTTTGTAGAACCAGAAACATCCAATGAGTCCATATCCATTTGGACCTACTTTCCAAAGGTAGGCGCACATTAGTTGTGTGCTGATGAGGCTTAGGAATTTTCATTGGTCGAGAGGATGGGAGGTCGAACTCATCACACCTTTTTGAGAGGAATTCTTGTCTACTTCGGGACTCTCTTTATAGATTTACATTATGTTGGTAAATCCTTATTAAATTACCAAGTATAAAATGATATTTCCTTTAGATATGAAAATCAATGATTGATATGTAGGAAATTTAGAGAATCATTTATATTTATTCTAGGTTTTTCATCGATAGAGAATCATTTGTATTTATTAGAGATTCTTAGTCAATGGTATCCTTTAATACATTATAAAAATGTCTCCTGGTCATTATGATGACCAAACTTGTTTTAAAGCCACTCAGTGGGGCACTTGAAGTTTTTTGTCATTCAGAACGACATAGATAATTTCAGAGTTGGGATCGTACCCGCAGATGGGCTACCTACGTATCCCTTATTTAGAAAAGGAATCAAAACCCACATAGGTCGAAAAAGGGAGTATTATGTTTATGTATTATTGATGGCTCAAAGAAAGACGTCATAATTAATTTTGCACTCTAAGCTCATGTGAGTCATGCTCGGTGTGAGAAACAAGAGGTATTGGTGAAACTAGACAATTGGTCCATGAAAGGCGCAATCATTGAAAATGATGTGTGGCTTATGTATGTATGACTGCCCCAAAAAGATAGAGATCAGGACTTATTTCAAAGAAGAAGTTCCGGGAATAGGGTCCATAAAATTATATGTGGTTTTATGGAGATTTGGATACACTAACATGGGGCTTACTCCTGACAAAGATACACAAATTATGAGGGGACTTGTGATTGGGTTTTACTCTTGAGAACGCAGAACAGATCAGAAAGTACATTAATACTAGTTAAGAGAAATTATGACTGGGGCTTAATTCTAAGGAGGAGGCCCAGGTTAAAGAAATTTTAGGATAGGGTCTTATTCTAGAAAATGAAGCTCAGGTTAAGGAAATTTTAGAATTAAGGGACTTGTGGCTTACTCCTAAGGAGGATACCCATATTAATGAGGACTTGAGGTTTACTCCTAAGGAGGATGCCCACATTTGTAGATTTTGAGACTGGGGCGTACTCCTGAAAAGGAATCCCAGGTTAAGGGAATTATGGTTGGGGCTTACTCCTAAGGAGGATGCCCAGATTAGGGGACTTGGACTGGGGCTTACTCTTGAAAAGGGGTACCAGGTTTAGGGAACTCAGGGCTTACTCCTAAGGAGGATGCCCACATTAATGAGAACTTTGACTGGGGCTTAATCCTGAAAAGGATGCCCAAGTTAAAGATTCAATCATCTTAAAGGATTAGGTTAAAATGAATGAAATCTCTAACCTTGGTGACATAAAGATATGTAAATCACTAAGTTTTGAGAGATGTTCCACATAATTCCTTTCAGATAAGGAATCCAACAAGGAAATCATGACATAAATGGCTTTGAAGAGAATTATGAGGTATTAATCATGAAGAGGATATGTGGATAGGTATATGAGAGGTGGAATAAGCAGGAGGGAACCCAAAAAGAAAGGGGCACGCATGTCCTAGTGGGCGCGCAAGTATTGCGTGGGTGCGTAAGTCCTGGTCGCGCAGGTATACCTATGCGGCACATAGGTACTTGCGTGAATTTTCACCCTTGGGGTAATACTTGGGCGAGACTTGGCTCAAGCCCTTAGTACTGCCCCTAGGGGTTTCCAGAAGGGTGGCGCCTAAGTTCTGCAGAAGGAGCAAGGCGGAACGCAAGTGTGGCCATTTCCCTTAAGTGTTGGCCACTCAGGCACTCAAGTGTTGATGAGTTTCAACACTTAGGTCTTCCTCTCACTCTTTAGATAATCCATTCTAGGTAAGAAATTTCCTTAGAAGTGTTCGGAAGCTTTGATAAGAGACTAGGGCTCTGGGAGCTGAAATCTAAGGTTCTGGAAATTTTCATCCTTTAATGGGGGGGGGCACAGGGGTATTTATAGGCTGGAGTGACCCTGGGAGAAATTTCAAAGAGGTCATGCAAGTCACTTGCGTGGCCACTGGGAGGCGCGCAAGTATACTTGCGTGACCTTGGTGGAACTTGTGCGACCAAAGTGCATTTGAATTTTGGTTCATTCCATTGTCAATTTTTGATGTTTCTGCAAAGGCGAAATCACTTTGGGTTCAAGGTGTTTCCCTTTACATTCCTTTGGAAACTGTGATGGGAAAGAGCGTCAAGAAAATCCCCCCCTCAGAGTTGGATCCGAAAGAAATGAGGGTGTGACTCTGAGGAAAGAAGACAAATTAAGGAAAAGACGGTGCACAGGTTATGAGCGTGCAGATGGCGTTGCACAGGTGCGAATCGTGTAGGCTTCAACATGCAGGGTTTCAGCCCAACCTATAAATATGAGGTCATTATCACGAAAAGCCACCGGATATCGAATTTCTTTCTCTTGTTGCACAAGTTTTTCTCGTCATGCAAGTTACTTGATTTTTCACTGTTTCACTACTGTCGTGCTGCTTTAGAGGTAATAGGACTTATGTGGTGATACTTGCACGCCGAAAACTTGTGTGACACATCCACACTTGCGCGAAAAATTAGACTTGCTCGCCTTAATGCCTTAGCCATTTTATCGAATTCCTTCACAAGTTTTATGAAAAATAATCTTACATAAGAGTTAATTATTCAACTTTTGTGCAGATTCAATGGCTCCCAAGAGAATCGGAATGGCTGATGAATTGGCAAGCAAGCAAGTTGATGATATGATGAGCATAATTGGTCATGATTACTATACCATCTGTGATAACACTCTCTCGTATTTGGATAAGTATTTGAAGAAGTATAATCGTGACTTCCCCCAGAGCCTTTATCTGCCTTTGTATGGCTATGGTCATCTACGAGAAGTTACCATTCCAGAGGCAAAGAACTATCTCCCAATTTCTTGGTTTCAGAACTACACCAATTTTGCTTCAACAAATATCTCATGTGGAGGAGAATTTCTAAATGCTGGAACAGTGGAGAAGGCCCATATGATGCATCATAGCCCTTGTATGCCATATCTGAAACCTCATAAGCCCGAGATGCATCCACATTGTTATCCCTCAATTTTCCAAAACTCTCAGATGGATCAATCTAAAGTCTAGAAGAGAAGTTTGGACTTTCATCCTGGAGGAGGTGTGAAGCCAACTTCGATGTGGGCATACTGGGTGCGACAAACCTATGCAGAGTTTGTCGACGATTTGAAAGGATTTGCGATATATGAAGCCGTCTAGGTTGGGAAAAAATATGTTTACCGGCATGATAAGTTCGTGCGGAGATACTCAGCCATTAGAGCCCAGAAACCAATTCTTTCCATCTGACTCATGGAGATATAGGCATCATTCTGTGCGATGTCCACAAGATCTCAGGGGCTCAAATTTTGGGTGATATGTATGATGAATTCATCCCTCCCAAGGTGACTTGGAATGATTTGGAGATGACTCCTGCTTTAGCTTGGGAATTATTTAAAATCTTCCACAAGATCAAGAGTTCAAAGACCTCCTTAACTCATTCTACAAAGAATATTCATCCAGAGGAGTGGATGAATATGTTTCTTATCAATAAGAAGGATAAGGGATCAATGGAGAAGGGATCTAAGAAGAAGAAGAATCCCACAAGTCCTACCACCTTCCCCAAAATAGAGAAGAGGGGTGATCCTGGCACATTCTGGCTGACTCTAGAAGGAGGAGAATTTGAGAAGTGGGGATATGAGGTGAATTAGATGATCCCAAAGAAGACTCATCTGGCAGGCTTTTTGGCCTTGTGGCTCAGTGTTTATCTTCTTCCAGTCAAGGACTCGAAGAGAGGTGTTAGGCTAGGGACCTTCATTATTGCGGCCAAGTTGGCTGAGGGGAAAATAGTTGGGTTGGATACTCCCATTTTAGAAAAGATTCACAGGAGCTTACTCCATGCCTTCATGGGTAAGTCTCCTTTGAGAATAGTGGGATCATTCCAAGTTTTTTGTGGATGGATTTCCACTCACTTCAGGACGTATAATGTACAGAATGGAGTACATATTCCTGGAAGTTCTTTCAGGAAATCAGTGCATGCATTCTCTGTAATTTCTCCATTAGCTCTAAACTCTTATGACATGAAGGTGAGGCTAAGAATTTATAAGGAATTCAACTTCATTCCTTACGGAAATCCGCCAACCGGGAGGTTTGTTGATGATGGAACAGCTAGCCTAGATTTCAGGGCATACATGTTGGCCTGTAGAGATGGTGTGCAAGTCGCAAGGATTGACGAAGAGATTATATGTGAGGCATATGCTCCATATATATTTTCACGTCAATTCAAGTGTTTACAGCAGACTGTTGTATCTCTCCCTATGCATGTCAGGTTAGAGAAACATCCAATGGTTGCCCGACAACTATGGTTGCTGACGTCTAGGGAGATGACTGGGGTAGTGTTTGAGCTACCAGTTGAAAAAGTGGCACATAACATGACTACATGGTATGCCGAGCACTGGATAACATCATACCCTAAAGGGGTGCTGAATCACCTAGTTTATCATGTGGGGAAAAGGAAGAGGACTGTATAAAAAGAAATCCTTCTTCATGAAGGTGATGCTTCCCCACATGAAGCTGATTTGCTGGATTCCTCATCTAGGACTGGCTCACCGGATTCCCAAGATGGGGATGATGAGGCACAACAAACAACAAAGTGGCCTCGTGCTGGATATAATCCTCCAGTCCGAATAAAAAGACCCACTCCATCAACTCCTGGTGAGTTACATCATTTTGAAAAATTAACCACCATTACTTTATAGAGAAATAAGTCTTATTTTATTATTCTCTATCTGTAGTTTCAGGAGCTCAAAAGAAGCTGAAGTCCAAGATTGTAGGACCTTCCTCACATCCTTCTGGTACAAGTATTGAATATCTACAACCAGAGGTTGTCAAGACATGGCAAAGTTTATACTGTGGTGTTGAAACTGCCTGGATGGATTTGTGAGAGGGGCTACATCTCCCTGGAATAGGAACTCTTTTGGATTCTACAAAATTCTGTTTCGCGAATAACCTCGATGAAGCGTGGGCATACATCAGAGAGCTGGAAATTCTCATATATGCCACTAACGATTATATTCCTATCACCAATATGGTGATTGAAATGATAGATCATGGTGCCGCTAAGGGGACTAATTTTTCCGGAGATGAGGAGTGGCACGATTACATGGATCCTGAAGATGTAAGTTTTCTTTCCTTCTTTTCTTTGAAATTTTATTTCAGTCAAATATTTGTTTACTCAAGTAAATTATTTTCTTCATCCTGCAGCTTGAAAATAAAGGAACTACTGAGGTTCCTTCTCCAAATTATAGCCCTAGTGGCACTGCCATCGGGGCTGCTGCTGAATCTCCTCGCGTGTCGGGTGAGATATCTCTCGGCCAACTGGCCATGGATGAGGAGCTGGCTGTGTCACTCCATTCTCCAATTAAAGTACCTATAATGGAGACTGCCGACACTCCAAAAAAGCCAAGGAGGCAAAAGAAATGAAGGGGGAAGTCCATAGCTAAACTCATTATCTGTAGTGGTAAGTCATTTGGGTAATAATGAGTCTTGAACCATGAAAGGATTTCTCATTTTACATGTGATTGCAGGGGATTATTCAATTTCACCTCTGTGGGAGACGAATGATCCTCTTTTGAGGACCATAGAGGGTACTGGTGAACAATCACAAGTTCAGGCTGACTTGGCTGCTCCTAGAGGAGATTCAATGTCTATTCCCAGTATCCCTCCTACTGCTGTTGCAAGAATAGAAGAACCTGCTTTTGGTAAGTTAACAATGCTTCATAAATATGTTTAATGAAACATCAACTGAATTTCATTCTGTAATACTTTAGGTTCAACCCCTACATTAGAGATTTTGGTGGCCATTGCAACTGATGCCACGATTCTATCTGAAGATGTTGTCCAGGGTTGGAGACCACAGGATGAAGGTCTCCAAGAAGACACATCAAATGCTCCCACTTGTGAGATTAACTAGGATTCTGAGATGAAATTAGATGAACTGATGGAACTTGGTGCATCTTTCGAAGATTTTATAAATCATGTTAAATTACAATGTAATTTAGAAGATTATGGATGTGAGTGTTATCCTTCGTCCTATTAAAAATAACGTCTTATTACATTTCTAATCATGATCGGTTCAAATGTGCAGTTCTGTCTGAGAAAGCTGCTGAACTACTTATGCCTGAAGGGGGTACAGAAAACCCTACTATTGTAGAGGCATTAACACAAGTGGAGCTGAACCTAGTAGAGCTTCCTCAAACTCATCCTAAAAATCTTCTCGAAGCTAGAAAAGATGGGGAGGATCCTTCTCATGATACTGAACTACCATTGGGTAAGGGATAAAAATATTTGCGAGTGTACTTAATTTTCATGATAGTAAATTAACTTTGTTATCCTTCGAAACTAACCAAAGCTTTAAATTGATTATGCATGGCCATCAATTTCAGTGTCTAGATATAGAGGCGAGACCTCAGCCTCCGCCACAAAGAGAATTGAAAGTGAAGAAGAACATGTCAGGGGGGGAAAGAGCAGAACATGGCACTTCCATAAGTGCATTAATCCCAGATTACATTCCCCCATGTGACAATGATGCTGAGTCAGACCCGGAAGTTCAAAAGGCATTCCAATTTTCACAACACAAGGCATGGAAGAACATATGGAAAAACATATTTGAATTTCCTTTAGAGGAGCTGTCATCAAAGATTCCCCAGCTTTCATCCATATTTTTCATATTGGGACATGGAGGTTTTGGATACAAAAAGATCCATTCCACGGTAAAAAAGGTCATCTTAAAGCGGGAACATGAGCAGAAGTGTCATGAAGATCTGACTAGGGTGAAGCTGTCAGGCAACATCAGTGAATTTGAGGCTACGGTATCCCAAGATGAGGCTGACTATGCTGCCAAGATGAAGGAGCTGAAGCATAAGATAAAAGATAATGTCATCCAACAGATTCACCTTCAGCAACACTTAGATGATGTTACTGGGGAACATGACCAACTCGATAATTCATTGGAGGGATCTCAAGAAAGTGGGATTAAAGCCATCACGGATTCCAATAAAGCACTCCAACATGCTGAAAGAGTGATGTTGGTCGAGTGCATGAGCTTCATGTAGCTGGTGATAAAGCTTGGGATGCTTTAAATCAAGTGAAGACTTATGTTGATAGCCTCATGTAATTTCTTGGAAAAGAGAAGAGACTCTAATCTATGGATGTCCTTCTACCATTTGTGCATCAAATTGAAATAACTCTATCATCTTCAATCATTTGTGCATGTATTTTGCTACTAACTGCTTTAAATTTTTACCTAAGCCAATGGGCCTAGTAAGCATAGTTTGATTTTTACTAGGATTTTTATAAATAACCCTACAAACTTTGAATCTTTTAATTTCTCAATATTACCTAAATCATGAAAAATGTATGTTTAGTGAGTTGGAACTAGACTTTTGTTCAGAGATCCCTTGTCTTTTGTGGGCAGTTTAAATTCATGCACGTCGGACATAAAAAGGCTAATGTTTAAGGTCTAAATAGCTTTGACTGAATGGATTAAAATTGACTCAATTCCATAATAATTTATCTGAAAACATATTACCACACTCAAGTATGAGGGAAAAAATTTAAACCATGGCTTAAGAAATTTTTAATCTGAGGAATGATATGAAAAAGGGATAAAGGGAATTAGAAAAATTAATTCCCAAGAATGAAGTTACCATTATTTTACAAACCTGTTATGGGGTTTAATTATGTAGGGACACCTAAGGGCAGTGGTTGCATAGTCAAATAGTAGCATCTCTTGGCTGATAGGTCTGTTATGTAGACTACTTATGCAAGGCCACCAAAGGGCACGCGCTACATAGTTAGGCAAAAGAAATCTCAGAAATTTACTTTTCTACTGCTAATAAGACTATGAAAGTTTATGGAAATTCAAATTTTCCAAATCATAGAGGTTGTTGTATGGAGAGAGGTACATGAATATGTAGAAGATATTTCCAATTAATATTTTCTAAGAACTGGATGAATGTTACTCCTACGAAAGTCTGACCCAAGCATAGGGAAGGTAAATATAAACCATAGACTTGAATACTTTCAGATCATGAAAAATAACATGGGAAAAATAAATTAAGGATAGCTATTTTTTTCAGATCCCTATAAATTTTTATTAAGACAAATAAGGACAAAATAGGTCTTCTTTCCAAGAATGAAGTTACCTCTATTTAAAAAACCTGTTAGGGTGTTTAATTATGTAGGGCCACCTAAGGTAATTGGATTCATAGTCAAATAATAGCATATTTTGGCTAACAGGTCTGTTATGTAGACTATTTATGCAAGGCCTCCTAAGAGCACGTACTGCATGGTCAGACAAAATAATTGTCATGATTTTTGGACATTTTGTGATTAAAAGTCCGGAAAAGGGTTATGAAGATCTGAAAATATTTAAGGTTAGGATTATGACACATAAAAATAGGTATTGTTCGATGTATGTAATTATACATAGATCAATGCTAACCATAATCACGTTGTGACTGGGTCCTAAATTGAGATATTAGAGTTCACTATATATCCCATAAGGATATGAATCAATCCATACGTAGTTCGTGAAATATAGTTTAATGTCATGTGAGATGAGAGTATGGGATATCTTATTTTAGGGTCATAGAGCTCATACCATTATAAGAAATACACAGTGTGTGTTTTCATGGGGACTTTTCAGTCAGGGGACAGAAAGTGGAATTTAGGGTAGGCCTAGAGACTAGGGGCTGGATTCGAGTGACACTCAAACATTCCTACATATCCCATAAGGATGGGAATCAGGCCCACATAGTTCTAGAAATACCCTCTGTATAGATTTGGTTCATACATGTGAAGGGTGAAAGGGGACTTTAGTGCAATGATGGCTTGACCCAAGATAAAATGTTTGGGAATTGTCATGTATGAATGTAGTATTTGAAATGTTATATGAATGGAAATCAATGTAAATAATGATTCCCTCTCAGGTGAGAGTATTAAAGAATGTTGTAGTTTATTGTCGTACAGGACAAAAGGATTGTACAGTTTAATGTAGTATAGCAAGGACAAAGGTGAACCAATGTAAAGATATTGATTCTTGGGGTGGTTTCACGAATCAACATTGTATGAGATGGAGGTGAACCGATGTGAGGAGATTGGTTTTTGTCTTGATCCTCAGGGTTTACCCAGCCTAAAAGGCCAGGATCAAAGTCCGCAAAGTTCAATTAACGAATTAATTAGTGATCATGTTTTTCTTGGGGACAACAACCTAAAAAATGGTGTTGGTACTTACGCATGGTTAACGTCCCAGAGAGAGTGTTATGGTTGATGTTTTCTCTAAGCTCACGTGAGTCATACTCGGTGTGAGAAACAAGAGGTAGAGACAACCTTAACAATGCACAGTTTAATGTCATGTATGACATATGAAGAGACTATGAAGTTTAAAGTCTTGCAGTTTGGACTATTGGGGATGCACAATTTAGTGTCATGTAGCAGGGACAAAATATGGTTTAACTTCATGTAAAACGTACTAAAAGATTTCTGTACAGTTTAGCATCATGAAGTTAAGATGATGAGGAAAATACAGTTTAATGTCATGTTTGACAAAAAAAAGGGGGACTGCACAGTTTAATGTCACGCAGTAAGGACAAAAGAGGACACAGTTTAATGTCATGTTGGACTTATTAGGGATTTTTCACAGTTTAACGTCATGTTGGATGAAAAGGTATGATACAGTGTAGTTTCATGTTGGAAGAAAGTGTGAATAGTTTAAGGTCATATGCATGGACCGTTGTTGTATAGTTTATCGTCAAATATCAAGGACGATGAAAGGGACACATTTTGATGTCATGTTGGACAAAAGTGCGAAACGTTTAAGGTCATATGCATGGACCATAGATGGTGCAGTTTAACGTCTTGTGGGATGAAAGAAATACAAATATTTTAAGGTCATATGCATGGAACGTTGCTGTATTTTGTGTTTATAAAACATATTTCGTCAGAAATATGGCATTTTTTGGAGTAGTTTTGAGTTTTCCATCCATTGAGATTAAAGAATATGCTCCATTGGAGTAGACCCTATGTATTGAATAAGGTTCTTCCCATTTTGGTTCAAGCGTGGGAGGTTTCTTTCCTGGTATCATTGGAGTATTGAGAACTAATACCAATTCTCCATGAACGAATGAACAGAGATGAACTTTTTTGTTGAAAGCTCGTGCTATTCGATTCTGATAGACATCCAAATGGTGCAGGGTGCATAGTATTTTCCCATCTAACCATTCCAATTCATTCAATCGCTTTTCAGATTGTTCATCTGTAGATGACTGATCACTAATGGCTACATTATGAGAGGGTAATAGAACCTCAATTGGCAAGATTGCATCCGTTCTATAAACCAGTGAATATGGAGTTGACCGCGTTGCAGTGCGGACGGTGGTCTGATAAGCCCATAATGCATGAAAGAGTTTATCAGGCCAAGACCTCTTGTCTTTATCCACCATCATTTGTAGTTTGTTTGAAAGAGTCTTGTTGAAGTCTTCTATTTGGCCATTGGTCGCTGCATGATACTGAGATGAATGGTTGGATTTGATGTTGTATTCTTGATACAACTTCTTCATCTCATATGAATAGAAGTTGGTGCCATTTTCCGTCAATATGGTATGAGGGACACAAAATTTGGTAATGATGTTAGACTTGATGAATCTAACAATGATTTTAGAACTAACTTCATTGAGAGGTATTGACTCTTTCCACTTTTAAAAGAAGTCAGTAGTAGTAATAATATACTTAAAATTCTTCATTGTAGCTAAAGGATATGGTCCAACGACATCCATTCCCGATGTGGCAAACGACCACGAGTATTTAGCTATAAGAAGCAACTCTGGGGGTTGATGAATAAAGATGGAATGTACATGGAATGAATTAAACTTCTTTGTGAAATCAACACAATCTTGTATCATTGAAGGCCAAAAGTATCCAAGCCTTCGAATTTGATCAGACAATCTGTGTCCAGATTGGTGGGCACTACAGACTCTTACATGCGCTTCTTTCATGACAGCCATTGTCTCTTCACCATCAATGCATCTGAAGAGAACTCCATCAAAACCATGCTTGTAATGAATTTTCACTATGTGATCTAGGCTATCATAAAGAGTAAAATTGACCACACATCGCCGAATTTGTTCTTTCCCGACTCTATCAGGTGGAAGTATTCCGTTTTGAAGGTATTCCCTGATAGGTGTCATCCATCCTGTAGTATGACCATATGGTTCAGGAATAGGACTAATTACATTGATTTCAACTATTCTGTTTTAAACAAAAGGTGAAATTTTACTACGGTGGGCAATACTAATGGTTGTCTCATCCCGATTTGGATCTGCCAGAGTTGTGTCCATATTAGCCAGTGCATCAGCTTGGGCATTTTGTGACCGCGGGACATAAGAAAATGTCAGTTCTGAAGGGAATTTCTCCATTAATTCTATGACGTAATCATACAATGGGATTAGTTCTTCTTTTCTGATGGTATAATCCCCACTGACTTGTTTGATTACCAAGTTTGAATCACCTTTCACCTTTAAGTGATTCAGTTGTGCTTGAATTGCCATCTCCAAGCCTGTAATGAGAGCTTGGTATTCCGCTTCATTATTTGTACTGCCTACCAACAATGTGAAGGAATAGGGTAACACTGCCTTTTTGGGGAAATGACCACAAATCCTAACCCAAATTTGTTGAATTTATAATTTTCCATTTTCCTCCCTGTTGAACTTTTGGAAGCACAATCAAAGTTCATTTCCCATGTTTGAAGATTATCCTGAATAAAGAAGACTTCTTCATCAAGAAGTTCAATATATGAAGATATATCTTCTATTGAAGGGTGTTCAGCAAGGAAATCAGCTAGAGCATGGCACTTTATTGCCTTTTGAGACACATACTGGATATCAAATTACTACAAAATAACTTTCCACCTTTCCAGACGTCATGTAAGCATTGGACGACTAAGGATGAATTTGAGCGGGTTATTACGAGATACCAATTGGACCTCGTGATGTTGAAGGTAGTGTCTCAACTTCTGAACTGAAAAGATTAATTCTAGGAAGCACTTTTCAATACTTCTATATTGGGTCTTTGCTTCAAGTATAGTCCGACTGAGATAGTATAGGCTATTTTCATTCCCAACATCATTCTTCTTATCAAGAAAGGCACCCAATGATCGCTCCAAAGTTTTCACATAGAGGATAAGTGGCCTTCCATCAACAGGTGGCATTAATACTGGTGGACTCAAGAGTTACTTCTTGAGAATATTGAATGTTTATTGACATTCTTCAGTCCACTGGTAGGTAACTCTTTTCCTCATAAATTTGCTGAAGGTTAAGCTTTTGCTCACCAAATTGGCGATGAAACGCCAAATATAGGCTAAGTGTCCTTGAAGTCCTATCAATTCATTCAAATTTCAAGGAGGTAACATACCAAGGATTGACTTTGTCTTCTCAGGATCGACATTGATACCATGATGGCGTAGAACAAAGACGATAAATTTCACAAAGGTTACCCCAAAAGAACATTTTAAGGGGTTAATCTTCAAATTGTGTTGCCGATGTTTGTGGAATATGATTTCCAAATCAACCAAGTGATTAGAACGTTGCCTGGATTTGACCAAAAAATCATCCACGTAACATTCAACAAACTTCACTAAAAAGGGTTTGAAGATACAATGCATGGCACGCTTATATATTGCGCCTGCATTCTTTAGGCAAAAGGGCATTACCTGATAGCAAAACACACCCTGAGGGGCTATGAAGGTTGTAGATTATTCATCTTCTAGAGCCATTTGCATTTTATTATATCTAGAATAACCATCCATGAAGGAAAGTGCTTCATAGCCAGCTGTTGCATCAATTAAGAGTTCTGTAATCGGTACTGGGAAATCATCCTTAAGACAATGTCGATTAAGATCTCTGAAATAAATGAAAACTCTAATTTTCCCATTTTCTTTTTCACTGTTACAATATTAGCCAACCATTTCGGATATTGAACTTCTCTAAAAATGTTAGCTTTGATAATATTTTCCACTTCAGCCTCAATTTTTGAAGCATAGGTTGGATGTGTTCTTCTAGCAGCTTGTTTGAATCCTCAATGATCTTCTGGAAAACCCAAATGATGAGTGGAAACATCAGGATCAAGCCCTGGAATCTCTGTATAGTTCCAAGAAAATATATCTTGATTTTTCTTTATAAATGAAATATACATTTCTTGTTCTTTAAGAGTCATGGCTGCACTAATTAATGTGGGGCGTGGATCTTCTTTTGTACCCAGATTTATTTCTCTGAGTTCATCCACGGTAGTAGAGATAACCTCTTAAATTGTTGGAGGAGCATCCCTAAGATCTTCCTCTTCTTCAGGAACATGTGTTATTTCTCCTGTTTCTACTGTCATAGTAGATGATGAACTAAAATTTTTATAATCAGAATAGATTTTAAAATTTGATCATATTAAAGAAGAAGCTTCCATTTACGACCCGATTGATGATGAAGGGTCTTTCTTGGGTACTAAAGAGAAGATGATGGATTGAGAATCGACATCATCGTTCATCTCTGACATTGCTATAACTTCTTCTGGCCTGGTTGGTGAAGTATAGACTTGGTGAATTTCAGCATATGAAATGATGACATCTCAATTTCAGCTTTCATCATTTCTTGGTGAATCACCAATTTCTCCCATGCTGTCTGGCTTAATTGCCGTAATTGAAATTACGGAGGATTCCATAAGAGTATTTGGATTTGAGTATATCCTGTCAATTTGACTGATAAGAAACACATAATTTGTACTCACATGTGTAAATGGATTTACTGGAATCTTTTCCAAACCATATGAAGCATTAACTTTGGTAATCTGCTTTGTTGTGGATTCCTCGTTTCCTCTCATGTGATAAAATTCCACCTCAATGTATTTAGATTCACACATCTTGAACGGGGCCTTATCACCATAAAATGTCCCAAATTGACCATTAAAACAATATTTGATACATTGATGGTATGATGAAGGGGTAACCACATATTGATGTAGCCAGGGTCTTTCAAGCAAGATGTTGAAGGATGAGTATTGATCAACAACCGTGAAATCTGAATTGGATGCAATATCTCCAAACTGAGTTCTAAGTGTAATCTCGCCCAGTGGTTCTTGTTCATTTTTATGTTATCTTTTTAACATCAATGTAGAATGAGATAAATCAGATTTCGTGAGGCCCAATTGATGAAGTGTACGAATGGGCATGAGGTTTACTCCTGAACCATTTTCAATGAAATCTCTTCGGATGTCTACACCATTGACCATTCCAGATAAACACAAAGGTCTAATATGTCCATGCACGATATCATCTTCATCTTCATCTATGAAAGATATCACTACATGGAATTCTGCAAGATTATTCTCTACATGATAGGCTTCAGCTGCAACAATTTCAGTTTCAAACTCTTGAGGACTTGACAAAGCTTCAATGAGTGACTCCCAAAGATCCTTTGATAAATTCAGGGCATCCAGAATTGATAACTTGGCCGTTACTTGGGACAAGTGTTTCAATACATCAAAATTTTGCTCCAAAGGTCTGCATTTCCCAGTAGGAACATGTGGTTTAGCAGGTGCCTTGTATGTTGGTGCTTTGGAAGTTGATGCATCTTGTACCAGGATATGAGTTGGTAATACTCCTGGCATTGGAATATTAGACCGATTAGGTCTATTTACATGCTGAGAAGAAGAAGGTGGAACCTCCAACCGATCATCCATAATAACTGTGCCAGGACTGAATCTTCCTTGTGTGTAAGAACTTGCTTTTTCTTGTTGAGCTCGTTGAAGGGATCTTCCATGAGTTCTTTCCGCATACACAGTTCCAGAAGGGGTAGAATTGAAATAGTGGCCTCTAAAAGATCCACATCATCCTCTATATCCTGAGCCTCTAGAACTTCCTCTAATTCTTCTATTTTATATAGGGAACCCAGGTTCATTGAGATCTAAACTGTGTTTGGAAAAAGGATATGTTAATTGAATCATATTAATAGAACCAAAGATTAACTCTTCATCTGATGAAGACTCTGTCTGACTAGCCAATTTAGGTTGTGCCGTTTGATGGGACGATGCATGTGGCTTCAAAGTAGATGGCATACAATATCCCAGAGTCAAAGACAACTTGGGATTTGACACCTACTCATCTTCTTTTGATGCTTCTTCTTTCTTTTAATCATGCCTTTTTTGAGTATTTTTCCTCTGATGAAGGGGGTTTTGCTGCGTAATTCATGGAAGAAGACACAATTGGTATCTTTATTTGTGTTTTCAAAATAGCATGAGTTCATTTTATCATATTTTTGGTGATCCTATAATCATATTTTTGAGCATTTTTGTTCTTGACTGTTTTCCACTCGCCTTCTTCCCCCGGAGCTGTAGCAGTAACACATGCTACCTAAGCTAAAGAACCTTTCAGTTTGACTTGTCCCAAGTCGACCATTTTTTTCAGGATGTCTTTGAAAACAAAACACTCCTGAATGGGATGCCCTAACATTTGATGAAACAGGAAATAGTTGGGACAATATTCATCTCCTTCCTTATTTGGCCTCTTGGGCCTTGGAAATTGAACCAAATTATTTTCCAGAGCCAAAATTAAGTAACCAGGAACTTGTTCATTGCGAAAAGAGTAAAATTTTCATTTCAGATCCTCAAATTTTATTCCCCTTTGATCTATTTGATCATCTTGATGAAACAACCTCTGTTGCTGACACTCAGGAGGTGGAGCCCTTTGAGAAGTTGAAGGTTCTGAAATAGAAGTAGGTACATGTGTTTGTTTATGCATAACTGTAGCAGTCTCTAGTTTACCCATTCTCCTTCCTAGAGTTGATGGTTTTACATGAGTTTTTTCCTTAGTCTTTATGAGATAATCTTCAATCTGATGAGAGATTTAAGTAAGGTCTCGAAACCCTCCTGTTTATTTCACAGGGATCAACGGTCTGCGTTACTCATCACGCAGATTTGCCACACATATTGGCTATAATTATTCTTGAGGGAGTGTTAAGCTCAGGGAATATGTTAATCCCTTCCAGTGAGAAATGAAATATTATTCCCTTTTATTCTCCCTTTGCTTATAGTTTTTAAGAAAAAAAACTGTCATCTTTGGCAACATTGAGTTGAATTGAAGAAGGAATTTTTGGCGAAGATCCTCCCATCCGGTAATTGGCCAAGATTGAAAGCTTGTGTACCAAACAAAAGCAGATCCTTGTAAGGACTGTACAAAACAACTGAGCTTAACTGCTTCTTGTTGCTGAAGGTTCCATATCATAGGATCGCAACGAGAAAAAAAAATGTGTTAAGTGTTGCTCTGGGTCTCCCTAACCATTAAAGATTGGGAATGTGGTACTTGAAAAATTTGATGGGGGAGGAATTGCATCAACCCATTCATGGTAAGCTCTATTTTCTGGTTGAATTTGAGCACGATATCCCTCCATATATTCCAACCGAGCTGTTCATGAATCAATAGTAGTTATTAACTTTTGAGAAACATTTGGTTGAGCTTGAACCTGAACATGTGAAGTGACTGGAGCTTGGAAAGATGTGGCAATTGGTACTGCAACCGATGGTAGCACTTCCGATTGTTGTTGCATTTGACCTGTAGGATTAGACCTGTAAGGGTGTACTGATAAAGGAGGATATTCTTGTCCATCTTAGTAGCCACAACAAATTTCTCTGGAAAACTAACTCTAGTACGCTTAGGAGGAAGAATACCCTAAAGTAGTTCTGCATTCATCCTCCTAAATTCCTTCATTTCTTCCTCTTGTTGTGAAAATATTTTCTCTATTGAGAGTGATTGGCCTTATAAAAATGATGGGTATGTAGCCTAATTCTTTCCTTTCAAATTTTTGGATCCCTTTTGGAGAGGGGGAAGTGGGTTATTTGAAGGAAAACCCAGATTATGGGTAAGCCGTTGATTTTGTGTACGCACATCTTCTTTATTTGGGTCTGTGCGTACAACTTCTTGATCAGGAACCTCTTTATCTGATCCCTATGAGTCAACCTCATTTGGTGGATCAACAACAATGGATTTGATGACATTAATTGATGTATAATTCATTTCATCCCTTCTATCATCATTTCTGCGATATTGTTTTCTTCCATGTCCCTGACGAGACATTACCTTTTGTCAATTTTATCCCTCAGGAACTTTTTGACCAACCGTAATTTGGAGAGAATATCCTAATAATTTGGCTATTAGTTACTCTTGAGGCTTCTTCCCTAATCGAGAAAAGACTGAATGTCTCTAAGGATGAGATTGAGGATTTGAAAAAGTCCCCAGTCTGGTGGACTGGGGCTATTCCTTTTGTTCCTTCTCAACTACTCGAATCCTATTTGTTGATTATAAGGGTTGAGTTAAAAGAGTCCCCAGTCTGGAAAGCTGGAGTGGCTCTTGAGTTGCTATATCTGAGACTTTATTTAAATCTCTCCTAATCTTGCGGACCTTAGTCCGGAAATTAGCTAAATGCATCACCCTACATCCACTTTTATCACCTGGCTCAAAAGACTATTGGATGATTTCTGACACTTCTGTCACATGGTGATTTTCTTGCTTCAAACGAGAGGCATGTTCAATATTCTCTTTTGCCTAATGCAGGAGTAATTCGACAACATGTTCTCTGTATGCTTGATTTTGGGAGGAACTAGTTGAAGCTTGTTCTTGAGAACACTTTTGATTACAAAAAAAACCCATTGACTGTGGTCGACCATGGGCAATAACAGTAAATGAAACCATTTTCGGTGGGCTTTGATAACTGGAGAGCACAGTGAAATTTAGTTCTCCATGAACACCCCATCCCCTGATATGAATACCAGATGGGGTATTGGAAATTAACTGGTGCAATATTCTTAGTGTGCCAAGGAATGAACGCTGAAGGGCTCTCTACAGCTTTTCAGCCTTCAAATATCGAGAAACTGAGAGAGAAGCCAGGTCAATTTGGTGTTGTAACCCTTCTATTATATTGATATGATTTTCATATTCATCATTGGATAATATTTTCTTTTTCAACTGACAAAGAGTTTTCCATATGTTGAGACGAATATCATGAATTCCATCTTCCATCAACATCTCTGTAATGTCATACTGAGAGTTAACCGAAGTCCAAAACATGACTAGGACTTCACCTTTTTTCAGTTGTTTTCTCAGATTCAGCATTTCCTCTTTATTATTCAATGAAAATTCTCCTACCTGCTTAGACCAGAGCGGGTGATTCTTTGTTGCTTCATCGGATTCAACAATATTGGAAGAGAATTCACTGATCAAACTAGAAGATTAACGACCCAGGCATGGTTCGGAGAATGACCTACACCCCGGGATATATTCTGATAGAGAACGTGTTTTACTTGTTAGTGGTAAAGCATCAGAAATGGCTGGCTTCACATTTTCATGTTCCTCTAGATAAGAGGGATTTCTCGTCACTGCATTTTCTTCGGAAGAGTTTTCCAGACAATGCGAATTACTACTCTGGAGAGGACTTTCATAGCTAAATTCATCATCATGGGGAGGACCACCATGGTGGGATGCAGTAAAAGATGAAACATTTTTCTCCTTGGTTTATAACAACACAGAGGATTCCTGTGGCTCTCATCTGAAGATGAAACTTTAAGATCGACCGAACTATCATGAAGCAAGCCTCCATGAAGAAGTATCTAATGCAGACCTTCGGAATTAATGTTCTCACTATTGAGAACTGAGAGAGTATAATCTTGAGTTGCAACAGATAATTGTCTGAGTGCATCAAGAACTCCAGTATCGAGTAAGTCCTTATTACAGATTGGCCCTTGATTTCTTGACTGTGCTTGGAAGTTCTTCTTGGATGCCTTCTTACTCACCTTAGGAACCACTTGTTGATGAAAATGGTTATTACGAGCAGCTGTATGTGTCTTCTCAGGATAAATGATCATGTTATGCTGAATATCTCCACTCAAATCAGGTGTATGTGCCTGACTTGGTTGTCCGTATGATATGGGGGAGTACGCCCCACAACCTACTTGGACTAGACTAGAGGTGTCTATCTATTCCGGAGTGAACTGTTGATGTGTCACTCCACTGGTAGGGATAGATTTATGTGTCTTTCCCTGAGATGCTGCTGATGCTATTATAATATCCTGGTAGGCATCCAGAATATGAGCAGGTATTTTCTTCTACTCATTCACCATTGACAGAGTGTGCTTGTGACTTCAGCTGCCGGAACGGGGATATATGTCCATTCCGTTCTTGGAGTAGGTGTGTGTTCCTACTCTTGTCCCCAATTTCCTGTCAGTGAATCTTGAAAGTACTCAAGTGTGGGGGCAGAGAGTTGAGTCTGCCTCCTGTTTGTCGCTGGATCTTTCTGACTGACTTCTCTGAATGCTACCAAATGAGAATATTGGTAGGCATGATCAATACTAGTAGGTGTGTGTTCCTGCTGATTGCACTTCACCGAACGTGGTTGAAGAGCTTCCTTCAATACTGACAGACGAGGCTGTTGGTAGGATTGAAGAGTGTAAGTAGGTGTATGTGTATGTTTACTAGTTATCAACACATTGGGTTGGCGGGATCCATCCTATGTAGTCATATGAGTCTGCTGACTAGATGATGATTTATAAATAGGTGTATGTTCCTGTCTATAGTACTCCAACGGAATTACCTGGCTGGATCGGTATGCTGCTGCCAGACGAGTCTGCTGGACAATGTAATTAAAACGGATGAGTGTTTGTGCCTGTTCGTTGCTTTCCACCAAGTTAGGTTGGTGGAATTATCCCGAGATGATAGAGATCAGAACCTGCTCACTATTGACCGGATTTTATGTTTGGCGGTTCATCTTTCCTGCTCGAGTTCGAGGAACCTGAGCCAAATGCCTGGAGTTGATGACCTCATCATGTTGAGGGCGCACTGCCGCACGAGTCTGGCGGTGATTATTGAGAGGAGCCCTTGGGAAGGACTCATATCTCCTTGAATTAAGGCCTTGAGGGACCTACTCATTCACCTCCTCTGAATATGGGAGTGAATAGTTATTTCGTTCCAGGGATAATGACCCGAAACGGTTAGAGATGGTGGTTGGCACCACCTGCTTCTTGATCACTAGTCATCGTTGTCCGGACGACAAGGGTGAATTGTTCCCTTGGAGGGCTTGTCGATCAGCCTCCAAAGTTGGAATGGTACCATGTTGACGATATTATTTAAACAATGCATTCGATACCCACCTTTGAAAATGCTGAGTAGGTGATGTCGTCCTCAGAGCAGACAATGATTTAGTTGGAGCAGCAGCAGATGCATTCATAGCCGGGGTTTTCACAGCAGAGGTATTCAGATATGCGAGCTTATGAAAATCAATTCTCGTAATGCAAAAGATCTTGGAAAAGAGTGCATGTTTGATATAACAGACATAGTATATATAATTCTGGCCAATATACCTTTTGGATAAGAACATAAGTTGTTGATTGTTTTGTTGGCCCTCTCATTGAGTTTTAAATAGGGGCCTAACAAATAAGTAAAACATGATTTTAACTTGGTTAAGGATTCACGTCGGGTTCACCATTTATTGTTTCCTCTTGAATTGGGATTGACCTCTTTGGTTTAAGGTTTAAACATTCCAAGTGGTTTCTAACGGGTGTTTCCATTGAACTGGAAACATCCAATGATTCCATATCCATTTGGACCTACTTTCCAAAGGCAGGCGCTCATTAGTTATGCACTGATGAGGCTTAGTAATTTTCATTGGTCGAGAGGATTGGAGTTCGGACTCATCACACCTTTTTAGGGGAATTATTGTCTACTTCGGGACACTCTTTATAGATTTACGTTATGTTCGTGAATCCTTATTAAATTACCAAGTATAAAAAGAGCTTTCATTTAGATCTGACAATCAATGATTGATATGCAGGAGATTTAGAAAATCATTTATATGTCTTCGAGGTTCTTCATCGATAAGGAATCATCTATATTTGTTAGAGATTCTTAGTCAATGGTATCCTTTAATACATTATATAAAAGTCTCTTGGTCATTATGATGACCATACTGATTTTAAAGCCACTTAGTGGGGCACTTGAAGTTTATTCTTATTCAGAAATACATAGATTATTTCAGAGTTGGGATCGTACCCACAGATGGGCAACCTATGTATCCTTTATATAGAAAAGGAATCAGAACCCATGTAGTTCGAGAAAGGGTGTATGATGTTTATGTATGATTGATGGCTCAAATAAATATGTCTTAATTACTTTTACACTCTAAGCTCACGTGATTCATGCTCGGTGTGAGAAACAAGAGGTATTGGTGAAACCAGACAATTGTTCCATGAAAGATGCAATCATAGAAAATGATGTGGGGAATATGTATGTATGACTACCCCAAATAGATAGAGATCAGGACTTATTTCAAAGAAGATGTTCCTGGAATAGGGTCCCTAAAAGTATATGTGCTTTTATGGAGATTTGGATACTCTATCTTGGGGCTTACTCCCGAGGAAGATGCCCAAATTAAGAGGGGACTTATGATTTGGTTTTACTTCTGAGAAGGAAGCCCAGATCAGAAAGTAGATTAAGACTGGTTAAGAGAAATTAATACTGGGGATTACACCTAAGGAGGAGGCCCAGGTTAAAGGAATTTTAAGATTTGGGAATATTCCTGAAAAGGAAGCCCATGTTAAGGGAATTTTAGAATTAAGGGACTTGGGGATTACTCCTAAAGAGGATGCCCAAATTATTGAGGACTTGGGGCCTACTCCTAAGGAGGATTCCCACATTTATAGATTTTGAGACTGGGGATTACTCTTGATAAAGAAGCCCAGGTTAAGGGAATTATGGTTGGTTCTTACTACAGAAAAGGATTCCCAGATTAGGGGACTTTGACTGGGGCTTACTCCTGAAAAGGAGGCCCAAGTTTAGGGAACTCGGGGCTTACTCCTAATGAGGATTCCCATATTAATGAGAACTTGGACTGGGGCTTACTCCTGAAAAGGAGGCCCAAGTTAAAGATTCTGTCATATTAAAGGATGAGGTTAAAATGAATGAAATATCTAACCTTGGTGACATAAAGATATGTAAATCATTAGGTTTTGAGAGATGTTCCACAGAATACCTTTCATATAAGGAAGACAACAAGGAAATCATGCCATAAATGGATATGAAGAGAATTCTGAGGGCTTAATCATGAAGAGGATAGGTGGATAGGTATAAGAGAGGTGGAATAAGCAGGAGGGGCACCGAAAAAATAAAGGGGCATGCAAGTCCGGGTGGGCGCGCAAGTACTGAGTGGTCACACAAGTCTTAGGCGCACAGGTATACCTGCACAGCACATAGGTACTTGTGAAACTTTTGACCCTTGGGGAAATACTTGGGCGAGACTTGGCTCAAGCCCTTAGTACTACCCCTAGGGGTTTCCAGAAGGGTGGTGTGCAAGTTCTGGTGAAGGAGCAAGGTGACGCACAAGTGGGCCCATTTCCCTTAAGGGTTGGTCACTCCGGCGTGCAAGTGTTGATGTGTTTCAACACATAGGTCTTCCTCTCACTCTTTAGATATTCCGTTCTAGGTAAGAAATTACCATAGAAGTGTTCAGAATCTTTGAGAAGAGACTAGGGGGCCGAGGGATGAAATTTGAGGTTCTGGAATTTTTCTTCCTTTAATGGAGGGGCCCACAGGGGTATTTATTGGCTGGAGAGACCCTGGGAGAAATTTCAAAGAGGGCATGCAACTCATTTGCGCGACCACTGGGAGGCGCACAAGTATACTTGTGCGACCTTGGTGGAACTTGCGTGACCGAAGTGAATTTGAATTTTGGTTCATGCCTTTGTCAATTTTGGATTTTTCTGCAAAGGTTGAATCAATTTGGGATCAATGTATTTACCTTTACATTACTTTGGACTCTGTGATGGGAAGGAGCGTCAACAGCGATGCTGATGATCTCTTGATCACTAGTATGTTTCTTGAAAACAAAGGTATTCTAAATTGTTCTTTATCCCTATTATATTCATTGATGACATTGGGGGGGTGATTATTTCTCAATCCCTAGTATTTCAGTCGATAATTAAAGGATACTGATTAGAACTCAATCCCTTTCATATAATAAGAACATAATGTTACTGAAAAGCATTAATGTTTTGTTACACAATCAAATGACATAGAGATTCATTGTTAATTTGAATCACTGTTAATACCAGATTCATCTAAATCCTTGATTATCCATCCCATAAATAAAAAAAGCTGTTGTGGCCAAGGATTGTAGGAACTTGTTTAGCGCTCGACAACTATGTTTTGATTGTGTTATTATTATTAAACATATTTTATTTAATTAATACACTTCTATAGTTGAACACACATGGGTTAAGATGCATTGGTGGTGTCCTACAGAGTCTTGTAATGACCACCTACATTGGCATTTCAATGAACTTGTATATTACACGAGGGATTTGGTGAAGGGCAATGGCCCTATGGTGGCTAGATGATCAAAAGATCATGGAGCTAGTAGTTGAACATGAAAAAATCTAGAGGATCTAATGATTATTTATTAACATTTTCTATTATTTCATTTTCAACATTTTTTTCTACATACGAGAGATTATTTATTTGTATTACGTGTTTTTCATCTTTAATTTATAAAAAGTTTAATTTTATTGTTTATTAAAAATTTTATTATTGATTACATATCTTATGACATAATATTGATGGTATAGTCTCCTAAATTATGGACTTGTAACCTCACTGCTAGTTAGAAATCTCTTGCATATGTCAATATGTTTATGAGGTCAGGTGTTATTCTAGCTCAAACCTAATGAATGGTTACAGGATTCTACAATTATAACATTTTCCATGTATGTGTTGACTATAACGTTCATGAAAGGATGTGACTCACATTTCATAAACACACCACATTGATGATATATTTAAGTAAGAAATTTTTTTTATAATACATTATGGTCTTCCTGGGATGATTATATATTAAAGACCATCTTTTCGTAATTATTATTGTAAAATAGGAACGTTACTCATGAGTATGTATGAATTACCATCTACATGATCACAACATTCTTGAGTTTTCATAAAAAAAATTTGTGGGTGGTTTTAAATATAAAATTGATATAAAATATGGGATCTTTCATGATGATACATGAATCTGAAAACAAGGCAATTGACACCCAAAAATTGAAAATAATGAAATACTATTAATATAAAGTTGATGAGATATTATAAAGGAATCATATATGATATTGTAAATATTAATATGATTTAGGAATAAGCTAATAACATGTTCAAAACTACAACACACAATGTTATGTCATGTTCAACTAAAAAGAAGTGTGAGGTTAGATATTTCTAAAATATATTTCTATTAATTGTTTTAACCATCCACTTAATTGATTATATCATACTAATATTATGTGTATAATGATTTTTGATTAATTTATGTTGTATTTACACATATTTTATGTGTATTTATTGTTAAAAACAAAATTTATTCTTTGATAATTATCAATTTTACAATATAATCGTTGTAAGGGGTTTTTTACAGTATCATTCTAATTGAGATGATTTATTCTTGAATTTAATTTAAAGGAAATTATTTGAATATTTATTAATAAGTCAAATTTAATTTTATTATTATATGGTTAATCTTGATATTTTCATAAAACATTATTATTTTTCCACAATTTGGTAATAAAAATAATCGAGAAAATGGTTTTGATAAAATATATCTTCATTTATCTCTTCTATAGGAAATCTATTTTCTTCCAAAACCCTATTTCTAAAAGTTTTATAAAAATATTTTTATCATTTAAAGTGGATTAATAAAAAAATTAATCATATTTTATTTTCACCAAATAAAATTCAACGGAATATTATTTCATATTAAAAACCATGCATGTTTGGATTTTACAAAAAATATGAAAAGAAAAATCTTGTAGGTTTTCAAACAAGGATCCTTCCTAAAATTTGTATTGTTTAAAAGGAATGTTTTTTTCTCTATTATAACATAAAAATAATTATCCAAAATCATTTCTATGAAGATTAATTTCAAATGATACTATGTTATTTTTAGAGAAAATGTTTTCTACCCTAATATTCTAGAATTTCTTTTTATTTAAATTTTTTTTCCATGAAATTTTTTTAAATATTATTTCCTTACCAAATTCAAAGCGTATATATTAATGTGAATGTGTTTGGATTGAATAATTATTTTTTGAGTATTTTATCAATGATATCCGGATTATAAGAATTATAAAATTTATAAAGTCAATACTGAAGTGGTTTTCATTAATGATTTGGAAGCATATGTTGAACAAAACTGATTTCTAAGAAACATTAATTATTGGATAGTTTAACTCTTTTGAAAAAAAATATTGAGGGAAATATACAATAAATATATTCTTAATGTTAGGATAACACTATTGGTATATATAGATAAATGATATGTATTAGGTAAATTGGGTAGTACTTGACTAGCTTGGGACTGATGAATTTTTTGGACCAAGTGTATTATGCTTAATAGATATTTCAACATTTTTTGATTTAAGTAATATATCCAATAATCTAAGTTTTACTTAAGGAATAAGACAAACTCTGTGTTTTCAATAATATTTTAGAGTAAATTTCGTTATTAACATGTTTTAAGATAATACATGATGATGTTATTCACATTTTCCGTATGTGATTATTAATTTATACTTCATAATGTTTTAGGGATTGGTGATAAGTTATTTTTTGATATTCACTAACATTACATGTATATTTATAGATCTTAATATTTTGGAAGGGATGTATGGTTATCCATTTATGATATTTTTTAAGATTAACATTAGATCAGGGTTTAGATATTAATATATTACTTCACCATATATTGATTTATTCATATTGGATAAATTTGGTAACCATATTAGATTTGAAAAATAGTTTAATATAGATTGAAAGAATTATCACTCTTTAATGAATCTTATGATTGGATAAAATTTAATATTAACATAGAAAGAATTAATAAAATTCTATTTCAGAAACTAATTTCTTGGAGTAAGGGATAAATTGTGAATTGATCAAAGCACAACCAATGGATGAGACTTTTATTTTGAAATAGGAACATATCAAGAAAATATATTTCATTATATTCATAGACACTAACTGAATTAATCAACAATAATAAAAAGATCTTAAAACAATATTATCCAATTATATTCATATATGATAAATCAGATGGTATTTTAAATAACAATAGATTTATGTATTTGAGGCCATTAAAATTCTTGTGACTATTCAATTTCTTTTGATCAATGACAACAATCACTATTTATAATTATTTACAATTTTCATCCATGTCCATATCTAGACTTTTTACCACTGTTCTCTAACTTAGAAACATTTTTTTGTCATATTCGATATGAACTTTGTCCTTCCCTTTCCATATTTTTATGAGTATATTTTTTAACACTTTTCACGATATGGGTTTTCAATAATTCTATTTCCAAATATAACTCATTTATTACCAAAATAGAGTTTAAATTATGTCGATGAAATATATTTAAGGTGGTTAGAATATAAGACCTTGAATTTCTAAAATAAAAAAATATATATTCGATACTGAATATGACTCTTCAAACCAATATTTGATGAAAATAAAACACCATTATACATTATAGTATATATATTTTTATATAAATTCAGTATCTTTGGTGTCTTTAATTACATGAAACAATGAGGATCTATTGGATTACAAGTACAACTGAGTTTAAAAGAAACATAAAATATTATTAAAATGTTATTATTTAATGTGATAGTTATTACCTAGACATAAGACAGGATGGAATGAATATTATTATCTAAATTTTACAGACAAATATCGTTTACACTAGTTAAAATTTAATTTATTTATTATAAATAAAATAATCATCCTCAAAAATGAAAAGAAATGTTTTTTGAAAAACTGTATATTTCTTAAGGCAGATTAGTCGTGGTTTGTGAAAAAAATATATGAATAATTATTTCCTGTTTTACAAAATTAATTTTTTTTAAAATAATATTCATTTTTAAAATTTTAATATCAGAATAATCTTTTGGTCAATTTTTCAATATTTTTTTCAAGAGATTCAATTTTTTCAATAGTAAAAAATAGTAAATTTTAATTGAAAACATTCATTCTGTGAAATTATTTAATGTTAAATTATATTTTATGAATATATAAATAAAAAAATAATTAAAAATATATCATATAATGAAATATATTTGATTTTAGTTTTTTCATATTGACCATTCATATAAAAACATTGTAATCTTTTGAACATTTTCTCCTTAAATATCATATTTCTCGTCACATATATGGTATTAATTTTAAAATAAATTTCTACACTACTTTGAACTAAATATAGTAAAATAGTATAAAAATAGAAATCATAATTATCTTTAATTTTTAATATGGTTACATTAATTATTGAATATAATTAATAGTGAAAACAGTAAATATTAATTAGCACGGTTAAGGTAAAATTGGAATTATAAGGGTTCAAACTAAGAGCATGAGGGTTATTAATGACCTCAAAATTCTCCAAAAACAATTTTATGTCTCCATATAGAGATAATGCATTATATGTTCATGAATGGAACATTTTTTAATATTTCATAAAGGTAAAAATGTCGTTGTGATTGTATATTTTTTTTAATCACATGTATTACACTAACCTCACTTATAAACATACACTCTATGTCCTATATTCTTCACCCATTAAACCAGTTTCTTCAGAAAATAATTACCTAAATAAAATTTCATCATCCATAATCCTATACTAGAATCCTTAGTTTTTGTATAATTCTATCCTATAATTTATATCATGCAAACTTAAGGAGGATACTGAATGAACAGTTAATGATCTTCAATGAAGATATTTAATTTATTTCTTTCTCAACCCCCATAAACTATTATTAAATAATTACATTATAAAAATAATTATTAAGTTATAATTGGATGTTTTTATAATTTTTTCATGAACTACAATAATATAAAATTTTAACAATTACGTTAAAAAAATCATCAGTCGTGTGTACCGCGGACTACCGTCTCGTGTACATATTTCATTCGTTCTTCCATTAGAACCTTTCACGGATGGGTATATTGATAGATATAATGTATATATTTTATATTTATAAATTATTTATAACTATAGAGTTGTTATATCATATATATTTTTATATATATCTTTTTTTCTTCGATTCCAAAGGTGATACGATAACATCACTAGTGTGTACGACAAACTATCGCCTCACGATCTGATGCTATTTGTCTTCGACTAACACATTACATTGAAGGTGATAAAGATAAATTTAATTATTATATTTTATATAAATGATATAATTATAATACTCATGATATTTTAAACATTATTAAATGATAATATTTATATCATATACTTTATTACCTTTTCACTCAATTAATGATGACAACATCATTCATGTACGTGTGGACTACCAACATCATGAAGTGATGTGGCTGACTTCTCATCACCAGAATAAATTGATGATATATATAAGTGTATAATATGGTATAAATTATATAATTATCATTCTTCAAATATTATATATTATATATATTCTTTTAATAATGATTATTGGAAAAAGGAGATGTTACTCAGGCATACATATGGTCTACCATCACCATTATCAAAATGTATTTCATTCTTCATAAAACTCTTTCATGATTGGATTTAAAAGTAATACTTTTGTAGAAATACATTAATTATTTCATTATTATTTTTTTATATTATATAACTACATAATATTCATAATATCCTGATCTTTCATGATGAAGCATGCATGAGAAAATAAGGCAATTAACACCCCAACCAATGAAAATAGTGAAATATTATTAATTAAAGGGTGATAAGATATTATAAAATAATCATATATGATATTTTAAATATTAATATGGTTTATTTAAAAGATAATCACTTATTTAGGACCAATATATAATTTTTTAAATCATGTTTAACCAAAATGAAGAGTTATATAAAGGATTTCCTAACATAATTTTCATTTATTTGTTTAAACATTTACTACTTTGATAATGTATTTATAATATTATTTTTATAATTAATTTTCATTAAATAATATTTTATATCCAATTTTTTATGTGGATTTATTTTTGGAACATATAATTTATTCATTTATTAATTATCACTTCATATATATGATCATTATAAGGTTTTATTTCATAATCTCATTCTAATCTAGATTATTTATTCTTGAATTTTTGTTAATGTAAATTATTTAAATATTTCCAAGTAAAAATATTTAATTATATTATTACATGTTTATTAATGACATTTTCTATTTTTATTTGTATTTTAGAACTCTTTGTGGTGTAAATTAACTTAGGAAATTTTATTAATAAAAAATTATCTTTATATCATTCCTTTCTCAAAAATATATTTTCATACAAAACCATGGTTCAAAAAATGTTTTCAAATTTTTTTCACCTTCGAAAAATATTTGTTAAATAATTTTTTAATCATTTTTTATTTTCAACTATTTTTCCATCGGAATATTAGGACCTTTAAAAAACAATCCCCATTTGGATTTAATAAAAAATGTGATAGGAATATTATTATTACCTTCTAAACAAGGCACCTTCATATCCTATTTAAAATGAAAAATGAATTTACATTTTAACTTCTAATAAATATATGTAATTACCCACAATAATTTCTTTGAATATTGTTTTACATTATCACTAGGTACTTTTTATATATTTCTAGCCCTTAATATTCTTGATATTATGATTTTTTAAAAGTGATTTTCAATGAAAAAGATTTTAAAAAAATGTGTTAAATGGTTTTTTAAATTTAAAATGAAATTTTCATCAAGAATTTTTTATAGATATTTTTATGGTATATATATTCATCTTTTTCAACAACCCATTATTCATAATCTAATGGGTATATAATTTTTGGATTCCATCATTATCTTCCCTTAGATGGTTTATGACAATTTTGACCCAGTAATTTATTAACCTTCACTTCCTTGATTCATTTATGTAGTCATTAACATTCCTCTAAATTATTTACTATCCCATGGAAATTAAATTTCTTAATAAATATATCATTCTTATAAAATAGAATTTAAATTGATTGTTATTTGATTGACTGGGGAAATATTGATAAATTTATATCTTTCATGAAATCTCTACCATATCAAAAAAAATATGCATCTAGTAAATGGGGGATAGATCTTGATAGAAGAGGTTTTCATGTTCTTGATACATGTCTTCCAAAAATTAATCATTTAAATCATTAAGATTTCTATTACAAATATCAATGTGGTATTCATAATCATATTATACCTATTATCATTTTATTCATAGTTCTTCAATTAAACGAAATGTCAATTTAGATATTTAACATACTATATTGATAATCCCTTATCCATTTATTTAAATGGTATGTGTGTTAAATTATTTATCTTTTCCATGTTGATTATTATTGTTGATTCAAGTTAGATTTCACTATACTCAACCCTTTTATTGAGAATTTTTTATCACCCTTATTTTGATTCCTTTCATAGGAATCCATGCAGTGTACATTATTTGATATAAAAGCATATTATAGGGGGAATAATTATAAATATAAAAAATTATTTTAATTTATGTTTTCAAATTTAATAAGTAACACAAATATGTATCTAGCTTACCAATACTACTAAACTATAAGGTTCCTTAGTATTCGATTCCTTATATCCTATGCCAACCTAATAATGTAGACACCACATATGGATATTAGGGTGTGAGTCATTATAGATGATACATGAATTATTTTTATAGGATGGGTTCAATATATATAGAGTAATTAGATAACGAAATAAATTTTAAAATCCCAATAAAGATGATAGCATATTACTTAGATAATTTTTTTTTTAAATTTACTCTTAAGAGATATAATATTGGTATTTTAGGAACAAGGTAACATATAAACCATTTTTAAGGATTATTAGATGGTAAATGGTTGGGTTTTGGTCAAGATAGACACATAAAATAACTTTTAATAAAATATACATGGGTCGTACTTTTATAATGTAGGGTAATGATACACTTGGAAAAAAATGATTAAAACACAATTGAGTTGTTCACATGTAAAATAATTCTAAATAGACATTGATTCAATAGAAAATAAGATAATGTATAAATATCCTACAGTAAAAAATAGAAATATTTTAGTTCTATTATATAACATATCATTTTGATTAACCACTTTGTTAACCATTTTTAAACAAAACCAATGTAAGGACATTTTAACTCTTAAATTGTTATAATTTTACTTATAAAGTAAAATTTGTCTCAAAATCGAAAATGGAGGAACATTTACACCATTTATTATACACATTGTCTTTTTTGATTTTTTTTTTATTTTTATATAATTTAATAAAATATTATTTTCTTAAAATATCATTAATGTCATTTCAAACAATATTTATTTTATTTGAGTCTAAAGATGTCAACACAATAACGGAATTGAAATATAATTATCTAAAAAATCCAAAAAATGATATATCTATCTAAAAAATAAATTTCAAACATTAAAACATTCATAAAATATGATAATTAATTATTTTTAAAATAATTTACATGATTTTTTACCTTCTTTTAGAACCATTATGTCAGTCTTGGGTAAAACTTTATGGTAATTATTTTCCATTAAAAAATGAAAATAAAGTTCCATCATAAAAATTAAAAAATTATATTCAATATAATGTTTTATTGTAATTAAATATGTATATTTACTCATATATATGTCATAAAATCTTATTTAATATGTTATTTTGACATTTTCAGTCTTATGCAATAATTTCACAAGCATTTAGATAGGTAACGTATTATATATCTCCAAAATTAATATATATATGTTTCAAAAAACTAAATAATTAATAATATTAAATATTAAATGAATTATTACTTCTCTAATTTTTTTTAGTTTTCCAATTTTAAGTTTTCTGGTGATAACAAAGTACTACATCGACACTAAATTTGATTTCGATTGTTTATAAACTAAAATCTAATTTATATGTTCCAATTTTTTTGTATTATATTTTTATTATCTTATCATGAAATATTCATTACATAGGTTTAATAAATTTTTATATCATTTTTATGTATTGGATATATATACTATTTCCGAAAAACTATATTTTTCACTATTCCCAAAAAATATGACTTCATTAGAAAAATATTAAAAAATCATCCAATGATAAATTTTATATGTTTATTTAGAAAATTTATTTTACCTAATGAAATAAATTTTAAAAAACTTCTATAAATAATTATAATATTTTCTCAAAATAAAAAAAATTAAAAATCATTTATGAAGAAAATCTATTTTTTAAGAATAATTTGAGTTTACAAAAAATTGAGTGTCAGTATATTAAGGATTGATAAATAATTTTTTGAGTAGGTACATTAAATATATTTAATATTTTCTTTAATCGTATTCATACCCATAAATTTAATATATTATTTATAAATATTACATTTAATAATAATATTTCATGTTTTGTTAAGCGCGATGTTGCATATTGTATACACTATCGAACATAATGCACTTTTAAAATATCAAGTAGTTACATTATCCAACCATTAATAAATTATTCCACCAAGATTTTATCTTGGACAACAATTGTTCAATATTTATAAATAAAATAATTGAAACCCACATCATAAAAATGGTTTTATAAGAATTCCTTTAAAAAATAAATTTTTGAAATATAATGTTTATGATAACTAACACATATTCAGGCTCTCATAATAGAATAAAATTATTGGGAATTCAAAATTTAGATTTTTAGGAGAAAAATAGAATCAATGTACTGATTTATAGTGATAGAGAACATGGTCACCAAACCAAAAATCATTGAGGGGTGAAAATTGTGTCAATTCATTAGAATCAAATATAAATGCATGACATGTTTATTTGAAGATAATTTTAATGATGTTGATGGAATATTTTTATATAAAGATAGGGAGAATTATAGAATACACATACAGGAATTATTTCTATTTCACAATCTAAATTTAATCCATTGGTTTTACTTTAATCAATTTACACTTCATCTCTAACTCCAAGAAATGAATATTCAAGATGATTTTTTTCATGGATAATGAACTAAAATTAACTTCATATATGAAAAGATCTTAAAAAATGATTAGTTATTCCTCAAATAACATGGTATTTACAAATAAAAAAAATGGTTTACACAATCTGATATTAATCTCCAAATCCTTAACAATAACATAAAAAATTCAACATAACCCATTCCAAAAATAGTTTACCAAAAAAATATTATAAAATATGTATGAGTAAATTAAAAAAAATAGAAATAGATAAACTATATTTATGAAATTAAAATAACATTAATCCCATAAAAAAGATAAATTATCTCTTAATGTTATATACTAAAAATATGAATATCTTGATTCTCTCAAAACATGATAATAACCCGAATCACAAAAAAATACTCCCTGAAAGTTTATATGATTCCATAAAATAGCACAATACTTATTCCAAAAATAAAATATCAGAATATAAAATATATTCCATAAATCCAAAAATACTATAACTTCATAAAATATAATATAAGCTACTTTGTCATCAATTGACCAATGAGATCCATGGTCATCAATACTGTCTCATTTACAATATCAATAGATATCAACCCTTTATCTCAACTAAATACTTTTAACTCAATATTGAGAACATATTTTGGGTTCTTTATTCCTCAATCATATTTTTTTCTGTAAAACATATTGTTATAATTAAATCCCATTTATATGTCATCATAACCGTTCAAAATATTCATCCAAATTCATAATGAAAATCTAATACCATACAATCTATACATGGTTATTTATTCTTATAACATTAATAAAAATGATAATAATACTTGTAAAACATAATTAAAAACTTTGAAAAAATAAAAATATAAATCATTCCACGTAGGTTGTGGGGATGTCTATGTCGGTATACCCTCCTATTGTTCCGACGTAAGCTAAAGTTGTGTATGTAGGAAAGAGGTAAATGGGTAGATGTGTTATGATGGAAAGTGTTTCATTTTCTCTAGTTTCAATAATGAATAGGTTGTATAATTTTGTAATGAAGCTTCAAATGAGGTGAGGATAAATATATCTAGTGAGAAAGGGTTATGTGACTGTATTGACTATGATAGATCAAAACAAGTAACCTAAGTTACAAGAGAATGACGGGTGAGCACAATAAATTCACCATGTCTAATAAGGATCATTCCAAAAAATTAATAAGATCATTCTCTTTGATGGTTATAATGTTAAAGGCTAGGTCTATGATAAATGGTACAATGTTTTTATTGAAACTAGTATACATGGTGGGGATGAAAAATCCAAACGTCAATGATTCTTTGAGGTGGAGAATGGTTCTGAGATTTCAAGTAAATTATATATCAATAGGGTTGATGGAATGAATGGTAGTGGACTTCACACCCTAAGGTAGAAGTAGGGGTAGAATAAAAATCATGAATCGGTGACCCGCATTACCCATAATAGAATGAAAAATATAAGTTGTATTGATTATTCTCACTTTCCAAAACTTATGGAGTCTAGATATTCCAAAATGAAGGGGGAATAACACATAAATGGAAACTAAATCCTCATTCCAAGGTGAAGGAGAGTTCCATTGTTTTGGAGGATATTAATAAGTCTATGAACCAAAAAATTTAGATATCGCTAAGAAAAACATTGTTTCTCATAGTCTAGTTCATTTTGAGAAGTGGGTGGAAGAGATGGAGGAAGTATAAAAAGGAAAATTATTGGAGCTAATTATATACTCTATGAAAGAAATGGTGGAGGATTCATTTTAGTACAATGCTTCATAAGAGGATGTTAATAGAAAAATGGAGAGATTGGTAGATTTTTAATAAAATTATGAGTAGAGGGTGTGGATCAAAAAACAACACAATATTTGGACACTTGACTTTATCAAAAGGAATATCACCCAGCATGTGCATATTCAGAGTTTGGAGTAGATGGAATATCATGATTAATATATTATCAAGAATAACGAAGATACATTGTTAACTAAAATTCTTTGGAGTTTATATATTAATACTATTCCTACTAATCTCTTATTTTATATCAATGATTTTTTATTTTTTATGTTGTTTTATGATTTTTCCTATTTTTAGAGGTTTCCCAATTTTTTTTAGCAAAAATGATTTTTGAAAATAAAAATATTCATTTTTTTCCTTTCAAATACCCTTCCTTGGTCAAGGAAATAACTCTTGGATATAAAATTGATTCTAATAATTCCCTAGTTCCCCAAATATAATTTATTGAACTATAAATGTTTCATTAGTATGAACATAATATTCCTCTATAAAAGTCTTCAATTTATATTATAAATTTATAAATATATTCCATAATATTCCATATATAAAACATCATATCCTGACTTTGGTAAATTTCATTGATTTTTTATTTACACTTACTTGATGTATAGGAAACTAAATCTTTTTGCATATATAGACTTCATGAAACTCATTTTTCTATTACTATGTTTTTTCATGAATCTCATCCATGTTGAGATTGTTAATCATATCATAGGATATCCAATTATGAAAACTACTAATGTTTAATATTCCAATAACCATTTAATATGGTGTTTAAAGATATCCATCAGTTTTTTTCATCACATTAATGGATAACAAAATTCCATAGGTTTCCATCCATTGAATGGTACATAAAATTGTAGTTTCAACCACAATAATCAAATTGAGAAATCATGAAAATTATTTCATAAGAAGTCTAAAAAAGGTCTCATTTTTTATTATAAACCACCTATGATTTATCCTTAGTCATACATGAGGATATATATTTAAATAATACATAATGGATCATAATGAAAATTTTAATTGACCCAATAATATCCCAAGGGAGTGTTAAACCAGGTGCATAGTATGGTCACACTGACTGCACATGATAATTATGGATAAGATATACTCATCTGACTATTTTAGGGGTTATTACACATAGATTATAATTTTCCAAGACCACATCCACATGTATAATCCATACATGGATTTATTTTTATGAAAATAACATTAACACTTCCTTACTAAAACATTAGGATGTTATCCTATAATTAGACTTATCCCCAAGGTATTCACCAAATTATTCTATCACTATTATCCAAAGAATACAACTATTATAAAATTCTATCTATATAAAAATATAATTTTAATTATTTTATATAACATATTATTATATGAATATACAATATATTTTACCAGTATATGCATGAGGATCATAAAGGGTTAGTTTCATTGAAGACTAAAACAATCTTTCAGTTCCTCGAATGATCATCAACATCTCCAAAAAAATATACTCAAATAGTATTCTTCTTATATATAACCTACTTAATACCTTTATTCATATCCTATGAAACATGAATCATTTTAAATGGCGAGGTCAGATGATTAAAAAGGGTAAAAAAAGGAGATATCAATGATCAAATAAGCATTATATGACCATATGGGTACGAAAACAAGAGAATAAAATTTGAGACCCAAAAACTACATATCATATATTATAATATGGAGTCATGAAAATGTGTTGGGTAGTTAATATGACATGAAACATAAAATAATCATTGAACATGAACCATGATAGAATAACATAGACATACAATTGTGAAAAAAGAAGCTTCTAACATCATAGAACACTATAATTAGAAACTAAGTAACTAATTTAGTTAAGAACCTGAAATCAAGACCTCATATAAAATATGGTTATGAAAACAAGTTTCACACATAATATTATAGAGATGATGATGAGGCACATGCATAATCATATAGAAATGAAAACTACATCCATTTATAATATCATGGCATCGAAACTAGGTCTAAACATAAACCTATGGACTTGGAAACCAGGTCATTGTATAATCTTATGAACATGAAAATGTCGACCACACATGCTATTTTGAATATAAAAGCAGGTTCTCACATAAAAAATTTATATCCAAAGTTATCTATCATTACCTATTTCATTCGAGGGATATTAACATACCCAAACATCATAGAATCATAAAGTATTCACATATAGAACACAATATCATGAAAGCATTTAAAATATCATCAATATTTAATAGATGGAAAAGAAAACGGGTTTTTTAATATCATTATCAAAACAATAATTCATATAGAGGAGGAATAAATATTGCATCATAGAATCACATCTTCAGAGAAACATATGTAATATTTAATGTTGTGATTATAGATTAAAAATTTATTCAAAATATTATATGGATCATTTCTTGAAGAAATTTTCCTGTTCATGATTTTAATTAATTAATTAATATTTAATTATATATAAAATTTTATATTATTTTAATAGAAAATTTGATTTTGTTATCTTTAAAACATTGAGTGTTAATGATGGTTTAAAATTCCATTTTTTTAATAAAAATTAAAAACATTCCTGTAATACATATATTAAATGGTAAAAATGTTTTTTGTATGGAAAATTATAATAATATTCATTTTAATTTTTTATAAAAATAATTTATAGGAAACAATTACTTTACAAAATCATAGTTAAATATTTATATCACTCTTGAAAACATTTTTTGAAACCAAGGATATGGAATAAAATCATACCCAGCCAAAGAGGAAATAAAGTCAATTTTTCCTAAAAACATTTCCTTAGTAATTTTATACACTAAAGAGATAAAAATGGTTATATTACCTGAATATTATATTAACAACCATATTTGATTAAAATTTATGATTTTCATCAGATTTATGTCATGAAATATAATCCTTGGAAAAGAAATAGTAAAATATATTAATAATCAATGAATTATATCATAAAACCATTACATCATCTATAACTTTTGAAAAATAATACCTTTGAATAAATTATATCAATTTTGTACATCAAATATCAGGAAAATATTAATATTAATGATTTAACTTGTCAATGGGAAATTATATACACCACAAAAATTAAATGAGTGTTTAATATGCATTTTTCTCCAAGAAATAAAAGATAGACTAGAAATCTCTTACCTTATGTTCGACATTTATTGAAGTTTCTATATCATCGTGTATAATAAGTTCATAATTTTTATACTTATATAATAGAATAATTTAAATAATTATAATACTATATATGATCCACTTATTAAATTATAACAACCATTTATAAATAATTCATTATTCAATTCATCATTTCCAAGTTTTAACTGTTTCATTTTTCACGTAAATTTTGGTGTTGTAGATTTGTTCATTTTACATTGATCATGGTTCCATAATATTCAAAATATTAATAATGAATAATTTATAACATATATTTATTTTATATACATTTATATCCATACATAATGGATATAAATAGAAAAATTACTTACATAAATCATGGAGGTCGTAAGTCGTACATAGGCATGAACAATGTTTTCACTTTTTGATGGATGAGACAAAATAAAAGAAAATTATAATACACCATTATATAATCATTAATATATCATATATATATATATATATTCATTATATATATCATTTTTACCATCAAATTGAAACTGAATTGATAAATTTATCACACTACTTTGTAGTGGTGGTAGCCAATATGTATGAATTACTGACATTATCATTTTCCAATGGATAATATGTTAATAAGGTTGATGTGTTATTAAAATTATAGATTCATAATTATTTCACAAATATTATATATAAACCTTAAACCCTATAAAACATCCATCCATTAAAAATGGCGGTGAAAAATGAATTACACCAATTTGTGGAGATGGTAAGCTCTATGTACGCACAAGTGATATTTTCCTTTTCCATATGTTGGAATAAATGTAGAAAATATTTTTAAAATAATCAAAGTAACACATCACTATATTTATGACACTATAATTTTTATTTTTATGCATAAAATATATTAATAGTAATTTTATAAAGAACATAATCAGAAAGGGTTGCTAAAGTTGATTACCTATTTATTCGTAGACATGCCTTAGATTTCCACTTAAGGGTAATAGGATTTGTCTTTTTGAAGTATAATCCCTATAGAAAAAGAATAAGTATTTTTAGAAGTGATTTTTTTGGGGTTTTTCTAACTGTATAATTCAAAGTGGAGTAATTAAAAGAGATAACGGTAGACCTTTTATAAGGGAGGTAATATACATTCTTGGAAATAAAAAATAGATTAAAATATAATTGATCCATTCAAAAGAAAAATGATTCCAAATGTAAATTAAAAAAAATTATGAGGTATATATCATAAATGAGTGAAATTTAAAAAGGATTATTTCCATTCTAAACATTATCTTTTTTAACATGTTTATTAATCATTTCTATCCTTAATAGTGGTAAATTATTTTACAATATTAATGTGTTATAATTTTATTTATAAAATGAAAATTGGATAATAAATGTAAAATTCATAAAATTATTGACCACATATTATCCACCTTTTCATATTTTACTATTATTTCTTATTTTTAAATAAATTAAAAAATATATATTTCATAAAATATCATCAATGTAATTTTTGAAACAATTAAATTAATTTGACTGTGAAGAAACCAAAAAAATTTGATTTCAAATATAATAGTTTAATTACCACTTTTACATTATATTTATCTTCAAAATTATTGTGACACTATATCTCATCCATAAAATTTTATTTTTATTATTTTTGAAATAAGTTTCCTGATTTTTCTTTTATGTGTAAAATCCATGTCTCGACATTGTGTAAGAATTTATCGTAATTCTTTTTTCACAAAAAATTAAAGATAAATTTTCATTATAAAAATAATTTTTTTAAGTTAAATATAAAATTATTGATTCGTTAAATATGTATATTTACCCACATCAATGTCATGAACACTTTTTAAAGTGTTGTTTTTACTTTTAGGACCATACGTAAGTATTGCATAAGAATTTGAAGAAGTCACATTTTATATAACTATAAAATTATTATATATCATTAAAATTTGTCAATAATAATTTATGATTAAAATATTTGATAAATGATTTCATACTTCCCAAAATTTACCTTTAAGAAACCAAATATTTATTTTCTAATGCGGCAGAAGCAATATGTCAGTACGAAAAATTATTTTTATGTTTATCTTGAATAAAATATTAATATTTTTGATTTATTTTTTTATTATATTTTCAGAAAATTATCAAAAATTATTTATTCTATAAGTTTAATAATTATTTTTGTAATTTTTATGTTGTGGAAATATAAAAATTGGTACCGTATTTCATAAACTTTTTATCTTTTATAATTCACAAAAAATATAACAAAATTAAAATAATATTCAAATATAATCCATAATTTATTTTGATATAATGATTTAAAATATGATGTTCATTATGTCAAAAAAATTACATTTTTCTAGAAATGATTATAATAGTTTATCAAAAAAATAAAAAGTCTTTTATGAATGAAAACTATTTTTGAAGAATAAATTATCTTTACTAATAATTGTGTGATTATTTCCTAATGTTTGATCAATATATTTTTATTAATTAAGACCTTAATATACATTTCATAATTTTTTTGAATAACAATCCCATCTTCCAATTTATTCTCTAGGTAACAAATATAACATTTAAATAATAATTTTTCATTATTCATTTAACTCGGCGTCAGATGTAGTATACTATATTGATCATAGTGTAATTTTAATATCTGATGGTTTTATAATGGTGGATGTAATCATATTTTTTGGTTTGAAGAATATATCATGATGAAAATGTTTTTGTTTATCTATAGGTATAATGATTTAATTTTTGTAGTATTCAGGATATAGATTTACCAATTCATGTATGTGGGTTTTAGGAATTGGGTGTTTAATACATATATGGTTATATTTATAATAGGGTTCAATGGAAATATATTATCCAACTCTCAAATGTTTTTATGATCCAAAAAACAACCTATGGATAGTGATTAAGACTTTGGAGGATCATTAGGTTTGTAAGAAGCTTCCAAAATGTTTAATTTAGATTTAGTAAGTATATTAATTTGGTTATTTCATATTAGAGGTATGTTTTTTGACCATTGAAATTGAACGTTATATAGGTTTGGGAAAAACCCATTAGATTATTTGTTGTTAGTAATTTTTTCCTAGTTTGCTGGTAATAAATTCCAATTCATTTAAAATGTCTCAAGAAAATATAGTACCTTGTTGTCATTGGTTAAGAGGTAAAATATATCATTTAGATAGAGTAGATTTAGAAACACCTATATCATCTATAATATAGTCCAACTTGATTATTTTTCCGTATAACACTAGTTAAGGGGACACCAGACTAGGATTATTTATAATATTCTCAATTAGACCTTTAAAATGTATTGCTCCAGGACTAAGATTTGATCACTTATGGTTCAAGATATCTAGAGACCCATGAAAAAAACACACCAAGAATTAATAGGTTCTTATTAAAAAAATAAATTTAAGGTCCTAGAGTAACTACTATGTTGGATTGTGATTTTTGTAACAACCCAATCCTAGTTACCCAGAGTCAGTGCATTATTACAAAACATTGGAATGATACAAGGAATCATGTACCAAAATATCGATTAGTTTAGAATCCTTATAAGTACTAGATACATGTATAAGTTTTACATTAAACCATGAAATGAAAAACAATATCAACATTGTCTTCATTAACCACATTAATATTCCATATATTTTCTTTGCAGGTCAGTCATACTATACTTTTTCATATCCTGGGATAAATAAAACATAGAAAGGGGTGATCTCAAATGCTCAGTAAGGATAACAATATAGTAGAAACCTTCATAAATAATCATAAACATTTAAGGTAATGTATTAGACTACAACAAAATCCTTTTAGACTTGAATTTCAGAATAATATGACAGAGATAAAAAAATTCTATATACTTATTCACATGGATATTCTACTAGTTTAAAAATCACATTCAATATCAATAGCCACATTCATAATGACGGAATGCATAATTCCAGACTTCATAACCACATTGTCAAGGCCTTATGCCAAGGCTACAGATACGATTTTGTCAAGGTCGTTTTCCACGACACTAGTTTGTCTAATGAGACCTACCGATGCATCGAGGTGCTATAGCGGGCTCCACCCGTCACATACTATGTCCAATGCTTTCCTCATATAAAAAGTTTTAAACATTACATAAACATTAATATTAAAACTATCATATGAAATGTCAATACTTTCTCCATAAACCATGAATGGTGTAAAAATACAACATTCATAGTCAAACATATCACAACACCTTAAATAAAATATGGATGTTTTGTATCATAATAAATCAACTTCGAATAAGCTTAAAATCCATCAAATGATGTTGACATAGATGAAATCAAATCCTTTTTAGAGAAATATCTCTTTATATTTTGAAATCATTTAAATTTCATATAGTTATAAAAGAAAACATTTATTTTGGAGACATTCTTATAATCTTTAATGGGATGCCTTGATGATGTTATAACAGTGTAAAATATCCCCACCTACCATATATGTTAAAAAACATTCTTACAATAATTTCGTCGAAAAGGTTATAAAGTAACTTGTTTGGAAAATGACGGAATGATTCTATTCAGAACTTATAAGGTTAAATAAGGGAATAAATGAATTTAACCCATTTTATAGTATATAGAAAAAATGTTTTTAAATACATTTTTAAGAAGCATGGATGTGGGTGATAAAGAGGTCCTAGTAGATAATTGCATATAAAAAACCTCAGATAATGAAGAGATTGTGAAATTAACCGTTACCTTGTTCTTCTACTTGATCAAGGGTAGGTTAACCTTCTATATATTGGTGAAATCATTTTTTTTAAATTATACAATAACCATATACATTAATATGATATCATATATGATCTTCTAATATTGCATTGTTAATGATATTTCAGTAGTATCATCGTTTCGGGTGTTAACTGATTCATTTTCCATTATATGATTTGTTACGTAAGTAATGTTTGTTGAAGATATTATGTATCTAATTCATATTCAGAATCATATTAAGTCTTTAAACATTATTTTTAATCATAAAATGAAAATTATTCTTGAATGGATACGATGGGGAATGAATCTCATCGCGTTGGTGGAGACGGTAATCCATACGTACACATGAGTAACAATATCATTTTTTGACATTAAAAAAAATATAATTGGATGGTATATCATATATATAGAATCATTATCATGTTATATTTATTATTTAAATCAATTATACATCATTATTATACCCATCCAAATAATAATGTATTGAATAACTACTACACCATGACCTGGAGATGGTAAGCCATTGGTACACATGTATAGTGACATGTCATTCAAAAGATGGATTGAATAATGAATATGGTTGTACCATATTTATAATAAAATCAAAATATTTTGAAGATAATGTAGTTATTATTTTATAATGGAAACATCAAATAAAGAGAATGTGGGAGAAGAAAAGAACTTGATCGAGGTGGTGAAATATTTACCACTTCTTTGGGTTATTCATTTTGATTTGGTCAAAATGGATCTATAGGTTGGATTTATGACTAAAGGAAGGTCTCTAGGATAAAGGGAGTATAGTTGAGAGGATATTTTTTCAGGGGATGTCGGGGCCTAATGGGTTTTATGGTGTTATTTTGAGAGAAGGGTAAGTGCCCTTTTATAAGAGGGGTGAGGGGCACCTTACGAAATGATTTAAATATAATTTTATAATATAACTCATTTTCGGTTTCTAATGTCTCAAAAATGATTTATTTCGAGGAAAAAGTGGGTATGGGTGTAAAAATACTCAACCAATAGGTTTTATACTGGTTTGGGTCACTATATGAACATTATATTTTAGATTTAAATCTTAGATAATTAGTTTGACATTTACAATGCCTTATTGTATTTTTATATTATATTGTTAATAGACATACTATAAACATCGAAGCGAACATCAACTAGTTCATTAATGAAATATATAATATTATTTATGACCTTTGTATGATCCTTATATTTTTAGGAAGAGCATACCAATTAATAATATAATATTTTTTTAAAACCCTTTTATGTCGATTTTGACACAATTTGCTATTTTGTTTTTGTTAAATTTATAACAGCATAATTACTTCAAAAAAAATTCATTTAATAAACCCCCAACATGTCGTATTAACCAAGAAAATTAGTGTAATTTATTAAAAATCTCAAATTACATTTATTTGGATATTTATAATATGGATTATTTTAATATTTCATTAATAAGGTAATTACTACATCATCATTGTGTCATAAATAAATTAAATTATTTAATGTCTGAAAAATATAAATAATATATGATTATGTAGGATATATTTTTATATTTATATTTAATTTTTATACTCGATTTTATCTTATGTGAATCCCTATACTAAAAATGTTTTATTTATTAATCTTTGAATTTAACACTTTCAACTCTTCTTTGAATTAAATAATAATAAATGTCTCAATCGAATCGAAGTCGACCTAAAAGATCATATTTTATTCCTGAGGTTGTTTTTGGTTGAATTACAATTACTAACAGAATTAGGACATGTGTTAGGGTAATAATAATATCATTTTTACTTTAAAATACCCTATTTACATTTTTACCGTGGTAAATAAAAGTCAAAAGATAGTATTAACCAAAAATTATTTTCATCTCATTGAACAAATTATACTTACTGATATCAACCATGTCTCTCGGAGTTTTGAAATTCAACTCACTGCAACGGTAAAATTATGTTTTATTTAAATTTGAAAATTCTCTTAGGAGGTGGGTAAAAGAAGGTAAAAAGTTCAATAAAACTTTTATATATCTAAAATTATTATAAACTGACTCCAATGAATAAATTGAACTTATATAGTTATTATGTGTCTGTTTTTTCCTAAAATAAATATATATAAAATAAATAATTATTTAAATAAAAAGTCGGTTTTAAACAATAACTCGGTGTTATACACTATTCATGAAAAATTGAATTTTTTCTGAAAAATAAAAAAAATTCACCCTACGATAATTTTGATATTCTGAATCCAAAAATGAAATCCATTTTGAAATATAATATATATAAAATTTAAAAAAGTGGGTATTACTATTCATAACTGCAAGTTTGATTGGTTGTGGTGTGTTTGAACTCGAAGATGCGTACAACACAAGTTGCTGTATTATTCAATTGGAAACGTACCGTGGATGCTTGAGATGTTACATTCTCCCCTACTTCAAATAATTATGTCTATGGAATTTCTAAAATATTACTACATAAAAATATTTGGGTGGTTCTTCATCATATGTTCCCCAGGTTCCCATGTTGCCTCTTCCATCTCATGGTTTCTCCGTACAAATTTTCCAGACGAGTCATCCGGTTTCTCAACACTTGTTCTCTTGTATCAAGAAACATTACATTCTCTTCGCAATAAGACAGGTCGGGTTCCAGTTCTAATTCTTCATAGGTAAGTACATGCGTTTGGTCAGGCTTGTATTTTCTCAATAGTGATACGTGGAACACTTCATAAACTTTGGAGAGACTTGGCGGTATTTCAAAACAGTAAGCTACAGCCCCAATTCGTTCAAGGATTTTGAAAGGTCCGATGTATCGGGGACTCAATTTAACGTTCTTACCGAAATGTATAACACCCTTCCATGGAGATACCTTCATGAAAACATGATATCCTACCTAAAATTCCAAAACCTTCCTTCGGTTATCGTCATAGCTCTTCTGCCTACTTTGAGATGCATTGATGTGGGTTTGGATTACCTTCAACTTTTCCATTGTTTCCTCAACGAGTTCTGGGCCTACAATTTTTATTTCACCAACATCATCCAATAAGTTGGTGTGCGACATATCTTTCTATTAAGCGCTTCATATGGTGCCATCAGAATACTTGAATGAAAGATATTGGTATAGGAAAATTCTACTAGAGGTAAATATTGATCACACATACCAAGAAAGTCATGTGAGAAAGATCTCAATATGTCTTCTATGGTTTGAATAGTCCATTCAGATTGTCCATCAGTTTGATGGTGGTAGGAAGTGCTCAAATGATGCTCAGTATCCCGGGGTTTCTGAAGACTTTTCAAGAATGATGATGTAAAATGGGGAGCATGGCCAGAAACAATAGATAGGGGGTTCTCCATGAATTCTTAAAACTTCATTAATATACATTCTTGCGAAACGTTCAAGTAGTATATCTTCTCTTATTGAAAGAAAATGCGATGACTTGGTAAGATGATTAGAAAGGACCCATATTACTTCATTCCTTCTAGGATTCCTTGGTAGCCCTATGACAAAGTCCATTGTAATATTATCCAATTTCTATTCAGGTATGGGAAGAGGTTTCATGACTCATCCAGGCTGTTGCCTTCCAGCTTTCACTTGTTGAGAAACCATACATCTTGACACAAAATCAGAAATATCCCTCTTCATGTTGTCCCAACAAAAATTTTACTTCAAATCCCTATACATTTTGGTGCTCTGAGGGTGTATAAAGAAATTTGAGCTATGATCATCATCCCAAAATTATCTTTTTAGATCAGGTATATCGGGAACACAATGTCTCTTCCCAAATTTTAATATTCCATCTTCATATATGAAGTCACTCAATCTCCCATCATTCAACGATTTAAACTTCTTTAGAAAATCCTCATTATCATCTTAAGAACTTATTATCCTTTTTTGTAAAGATGGTTTGGTATCCATTTGAAAAATCATTGATCTTTCACCTTCCATGGTTATTACAATATCCATTTTTACTAGATCCATATATATAGGATCCTTTTCAACTCTTATCTTGTTCAAAACTCCATGATCCTTTCTACACAAAGCATCTACCACCTTATTTTCCTTCCCCAGGTGGTAGTGTATAGTGAAATCATAATCCTTGAGTAGTTCAATCCATTTCTTTTTCCTCATGTTTAGTTCCTTTAGTGAGAAAATATACTTCAAAATCTTGTGATCAGTATAAATCTCACATTTTCACCATAGAGATAATTTCTCCATATCATAAAAGAAAATATTATAGCTATTAACTCAAGATCATGATTAGGATAGTTTTTCTCATGAATATTTAGTTGTCCTGATGCATAGGGAATAACCCAATCATTATACATAAGGACACAACCATGTCCTTTCATTGAAGCATCACTATAAATAACAAATCCATCATTCCACAGTGGTAGAGTAAATATAGTAGCATGGAATAATCTTCTCTTCAAAAATTCAAAACATTATTCACACTCTTTTTTCCAAACAAATTTAATCCCTTTACGTGTGAGCTTCGTTAATGTGTTTGCCAATCCGGAAAAATTGTGGATGAAACATCGATAATAACCTAATAAACCAATAATAATGTGTACCTAAGTTACAATCGTCGGTGCTGGCCATTCATGGATTGCCTTGGTATTTGAAGGATTAATAGATATTCCATTCTTAGAGATGATATGGCCATGAAAAGAAATCGCTTGAAGCTAGAATTCACAGTTTCTAAACATCCCATATAATTCATTCCATCTAAGAGTCTTTAGGATAATGTGCAAGTGATTTTCATGATCTTCATATCTTTTGGTGTATACCAAGATATCATCAATAAATATCACTACAAAGTCATCAAGTTCTTCCTTGAAATATCTATTCATTAGATCCATGAAAATAGAGGGTGCATTAGTCAATCCAAAAGGCATTACTGTAAACTCGTAATGCCCATACCTGGTTTAAAATGTTGCCTTCAGAATGTCTTCCTTCTTCACACACAACTGATGGTATCCATATTGAAGTTCAATCCTTGAAAAATATTGAGCTCTATGATGGTGGTAAAATAAATCATCAATGAGAGGTTGGGGGTACTTGTTCTTTTTTGTTATAGCATTGATCTCCATGTAGTCAATGTAAAAGCTCATAGATCCATATTTCTTCATAACAAAAAAGACAGTGGCTCCCCATGGAGACAATCTAGGGAGAATAAATCCCTTGTTACTCAATTCCTCTATTTGTTTCTTTAGATTCACTAACTCCATAGTGGCCATTCTATAAGGGGTCTTCGATATGGGCCTTGAACCAAGAATTAAATCAATAGAAAAATCAATTTCTCGTTCTGGAGGTTGTCCAAGTAAATCTTCTGGAAACACATCATCATACTCTTTCAAAATAGGTACATATTCTATTTGAACATTTTTTCCTCACCCACAGTTTTTTCATTCTCATTCTCCCCAATAATTGAATTTAGTTGAACTACTGGGGGTGGATGTAGATAATAATTAGGTGGTGATGATTCTACTCTAAAGACAAGGTGTTGTTTTTAATTATCATAAAAAATAGTAACCTCCTTCTTCTTAAAATAAATTTTTGCATCATGGTCCGAAATCCAGTCCATACCAAGGATTATATCAAATTCAATCATACATAAGACGATGATATCAGCAGATAAAGAACATTTGTATGCCCTAATGGGGACTGATTCACAAAAATCTGTTGCAATGATACGTCCCTTTAGATTTTTGACTGAAAACTCCCTTGTTAAATATATTTCGAAATATCTTATTTTATTAGAAAACTGGGAAGATATGAAACAATGCGATCATCCAGAATCAAATAAATCATTTTCTAAACTTAAGGAATCCATTAAATTAACTTCCACCACATCTTTCTAAACTTCAACCTCAGCAATAGTGATAACATAAGCTTGGCCTTGATCTCATGGCCCTTTCTTAGGGATTTTTCCTTGGCTCTTAAGACATTCATTTTCATAATGCCCATGTTCTCTAAAATTGTAGAATTCAACATTGACAGCCTCTTTCTTCCCCATGCAACCACGAGCTTGGTGGCATTTTTCACCCCACTTGTAACAAACTCACATTCCCTTCAGGCAATTACAAGGGTGTTTCTTCCCATATTTACTGTAGGATAGATATTAAACATTTCCCTTCTTCCCCTTATTTCCATTTCTAGAGTTTTTAGTAGATCTTTTCTTCTATTGATTTTCTTTAATGCCATAAGACTTAGAGAATTCCTTTTCTGTCTTGATAGCACGTGAGACAATGTCTTCGTATTACGAGAATTATTGTGAGACTAATTCTTGAAGGAGAAACAATTTTAACCAATCAAATAAATGATCAATCTTACTTCTTGGGTTAATTTTATAATCTCTATCATGGCTTGCTAACCATGTAAAGTCATCTTAATACTTTTCAACATTCTCATCCTCCTTTTGCCTCAGACTCAGAAATTGCCTTTCCATATCTGATCGATGGTCACAAGGAACGTATTTTTCTATGAAAAGATATTTAAACTCACCCCATTATATATTTGATACTTTATCATCTTCCTTTGTGAATTGAATCAATAACCACCATTGATCAACATCTCCAGTGAGGCGGTAAAATGTAATGACAAAATTTCCCCTTTCACTACTCCCCAAGGCATAGAATATTTTCAGTAATGAATTTATCCATTTCTTAGCTACTAATGAATTTTTACTCACATTGAATGTTGGTGTTTTTTTCCTCATGAAGCGATCTAACATTGATCCTCCACACTATGGATCAGGGTGCTCCATATAGGTAAGGTTATTATTCATAACTAGGGTCAGTTTTCCCTATATGGCGATAAGCTGATCAGCACCAGTTGCTTCAACAGCTCCACTATAATTACCCTGAGTAGAAGTTAAATCTATACATGGATTACATGCATTGATACTATTTCCATTACTTCCACTATGAACCATTTCTAAACAATGAAATAAAATAGATTAGTTTATGAATCGAAATACATAATTATAAACTTGTAAGACACTTAACATAAACTGAACAGTTTATGGATATAATTCATAACCATAAAAATGTTTTCTTTCAGGAATTATATACTCATAAACCCTTCTTAATGGTTTTTAAATAAAATGAGAATTATCCTAGGAATATCTCTCTGGTGTTTCGTAACCAAGAGTGCAGCATGGACCGTTGTCGTGCACCAATTCCCATTCGAGTCTAGCTCAAAGTTTTGTTTTCGGGTTTTACACCTAGGTGCATCTGTTCCAGAGCTTCCTCTACATACTTGTATCTAGAAATGGATTTATTTCTTGGAAAACTCACAAAATATCTACAATACCAAAATTATAGGATGTTATTCAGTAATAATCCCCAATGACTATCTTAGGGTGATATGCTCTAATCAAAGTGAATCTAAATATAGATTCCAGGGATTGTACTAATCTTATTATGATACCAACTATAATTCCCTGACCCCATTTACCTAGAGTCGGTGCATTATTACAAAACATTTTCATGATACAAGGAATCATGTACTGAAAGACCGAATAGTTTAGTAGCATTGAAGGTACTAGATACATTGATATGATTTACATTACACCATGAAATGGAAAACAACAACAACATTGTCTTCATTAACCACATTAATTTTCCATATACTATCCCTCCAGGTTAGTTATAATATACATCTTCGAATCATGGGAAAAATAAAACATAGAAAGGGGTGAGCTGAGATGCTCAGTTAGGATAACAATATAGCAGAAACTTTCATAAATAAGAATAAACATTTAAGGCAATGTATAAGACTAAAAAATCCTTTTATACGTGAACTTCAGCAAAATATGGAAAAGATAAAAACAAATAATTCCATATACTTATTCACATGGATATTCTACTAGTCGAATAATCACATGCAATATCAATATCCACTTTGAAAATGATGGAATGCATAATGCCAGACTTCAAAACCACATAGTCAAGGCCTTGTGCCAAGGATAAAAATAAAATTTTTTCAAGGCCTTGTGCTAAGACACTAGTTTGTCTCGTGAGTCCTACCAAGGCATCGAGGATCTATAGCGGGCTCCACCCGTCACATACTAAGTCCAATGCATTCCTCATATGAAAAGGTCTAAATATAACATAAACATACGTACTAAAACTAGAATAAAAAATTTCAATACGTTATCCATAAACTATGAATGGTGTAAAAATAACACATCCATAGTCAAACATATCATAAAACCATCAATAAAATATGGAAGTTTTGTATCATAATAAATCAACTTCAAATAAGATTAAAATAAATCAAATGATGTCGACATAGATGAAATCAAAACATTTTTTAGAGAAATATCTCTTTCTATTTTTAAATCATTTAAAATTAATATAATTATGAAAGAAAAAATTTAATTTGGAAATATTCTTATAAGCTTGTAAGGGAAGCATCGACGATGTTATAACGGCAGAAAATAGCTGCACCCGCTGTAAAAGTTAAAAAAACATTCTTTCCTCAATTTTGTCAAAAAGGTCAAATAGTAACTTGTTTGGAAAATGATAGAATGATTTCTTTCAGAAAATATAAGGTAAAATAAGGGTATAAATGACTTTAACCCATTGTCTATTTAATTATAAAAATGTCTTGAAATACATTTTTAAGAATCATCGATGTGGATGATAAAGAGGACCCAATAGATAATTATGTATAAAAAACCCCGGATAATGAAGAGATTCTAAAATTAACCCTTATCTTGTTGTTTTCCTTGGTCGAGGGTAGTATAAACTCCAATAAAATGGTGAAATAATTGTTATAAAATTATATTAAAACCATATACATTAATATGATATCATATATGATCTTTTAATATTTCTTTGTTAATGATATTTAAGTAGTATCATCATTTTAGGTGTTAACTGATTCATTTTCCATTATATGATTTTTTAAGAAAGTAATGTTTTTTGTGGATATGATGTATCTTATTCATATTCAGATTGATATTAATTATTTAAACAACATTTTTAATCATCAAATGAAAATGTTTCTTGAATGGATATGATGGGGAATGAATCCCATCGTGTTTATGGAAACAGTAATCTGTACGTAAGCACGAGCGACAATATCATTATTTTGATATTAAAATAATGTTTAATTGGATGGTATATCATAAATACAGAATCATTATCATGTGATATTTATTATTTATATCAAGTATACATCATTATTATACCCATCCAAATAATAATGTTTTGAATAAAAACTACACCACGACGTGGAGATGGTTAGTCATACGTACGCATTTATGGTGACATGTCATTCAAAGGATGGATAGAATAATGAATATGGTTGTGACATATTTATAATAACATTAAATTATATAGAATATACAGGAGTTATTATTTTAGAATAGAAACAACAAAGAAAGAGGAAGTCGGAGAAGAAATGATCTTGAAATAGGTGATAAAATATTTACCTCTTCTTCATGTTCATCTTTTATATTTGATCAAAAGAGATCCATTGGATGGATTAATGACTAAAAGAAGGCCTCTATGAAGAAGGTAGGATAGTTGAGAGGATATTTTGGAAGGTTTTGGCCGATCCAAATGGCATTGAATTTGCGAATTTGAGAGAAGGGGAAGTTCCCTTTTATAAGAGGGGTGAGGGGCACCTTAGGAAAAGATTGAAATATTATTTTATAATAAAATAATTTTCGGTTTCTAATGGCTCAAAAAGGAATTATTTCTAGGAAAATATGGAGATCGGTAAAAAAGTAATCATCCAATAGGTTTTTGACAGGTTTGTGTCACTATATTAAACTTATCTTTTAGATTTAACTCTTCGTTAATTACTTTGACATTTACCATGTCTCTTGGTATTTTTATATTATATCATTAATAAACGTACTATAAACTTATAAGAGAAGAACAAGTGGTTAATTAATGACATATATAAAATTATCTAAGAATGTTGGCCACACATTATATTTTTAGGAATATAATATCAATTAATAATATAATATTTGTTTTAAAAACTCTTTTATGTCAATTTTGACACTATTTTCTATTTTATTTTTGTTAAATTCAGAACAACATTATTACTTGAGAAAAAATATTTAATCGACCCTAACATGTCATATTAACCTTTAAAATAAGTGGAATGAATAAAAATTCTCAAATTATATTTATTTGTGTATTTATAATATCAACTATTTTAATATTTCATTAATAAGGTAATTACATCATCATCATCATTGTGTCATAAAGAAATTAAATTATTTAAAGTGTAAAAAATATAAATAAAATACTATTATGTAGGAAATATTTTTCAATTTTTAATGAATATTTATAGTCGAATTTATATTATTTTTAAACCTATACTAAAAATGGTTTATTTATTAAACTTTGAATTTATCACTTTTAACTCTTCTTTGAATTAAATAATAATAAATGTCCTAATCTAATCCAAGTTGACCTAAAGGATCATATTTTATTACTACTATTTTTTGGTCGAATAACACTTATCCAATAGAATTAGGAAATTTTTTAGGGTAATAATAATATCATTTTTACCTTTAATTACCCTATTTAGTTTTAACCGTAATAAATACAAGTAAAAAATTACTATTCAAAAAAAAATTATTTTCATCTCATTGAACCAAATTTTACTTACTTATATCAACCATGCCTCATTGAGTTTCTAAATTCAAATCAAAGATTCGGTGAAATTACGTTTTAGGTAAATGTTTAAATGCTCCTATGATGTGGGTAAAAGACGGTTAAAAGTTCAATAAAATTTTTATATATAAAAAATTATTGTAAACTAACTCCAATGATTTACATTGAACTTATATCGGTATTATGTTTCTATTTTGACCTAAAATAAATTTAAATAAAATAAAAAGTTAGTTTCAAACAATAACACATTGTCTTTCACTATTCATCAAAAATTGAATGTTTTCAGAAAAATACAAAAAATTCCCCCTAAGCGAATTTTGATATTCAAAATCCAAAAATGAAGTCCATTTAAAAAGATAAAATTTATAAAATTTTAAAAAATGGGTATTATTATTCATAACGACTAGTTTGATTGGTTGTGGAGTGTTTGAACATGTAGTTGTATACAACACAAGATATTCTATTATTCAAAGGAAATCATACCGTGGAAGCTTGGGGTGTTACAATTTTTTCATTAAATAACCTTATGATAGTGAGATATATATTATTTCTACAATACAATGATCAATGACATATTCATTATGAAGAATTAAAATTATCCAATGATTTAAATATATCATTAACTCAAAAATGGAAATACTATATCAGATTCCCAGAGGAGAGAGTCATGTAGGGAGGAAGATAAGTTGGATCAAGATGATTGGAAGGATATTGAGGTGTTGGATAACCAATATTTGGATATTTAATAGATCCACAATCAATGGTGTCTATTTCAGTACATGGTGGCCACTAATTTTTTTTTTATATTTTCCAAATGAAATGTTTAGTAACCTTGAGTATGAGGTTTCGAATTATCTTATATATTATAGAGAATAACCGATGGGTTTAAATGAATATGCGATGAATCATATTATATTTTTAGGGAATCTATTTTCTATTAAATTTTACTAGATTAATTATTATATTATTTTTCCACTTCCATTTCAGTTTTCTACTTTAGTATAGAGAAGACTAATAATGATATCAGGAAGAAGTTTTAGTGTATGAATATAAATCATGATGTGGCATTATTTATAATTTGGTTCATTATATTAATTAATATTATTTTTATGAATCATGTTCTATAGTGTTTTATTCAAACATATATTATTATATAGTTTAAATTGAATGAAATAAATATGGGCTCTGTAGTTGATATTCTATACACAAATAGATTCTTTCATGAAATATTGTTTATTGTATATAGGAAAATTAAATCATCTGATTCATATCCCATTAATGATTAGATCCTAAATTGGCAATTTAGTGAAAATTTATCATGATAAGATATTGAATCATCATTTGTTCCACTAATAATAGCACCCCATTGGGACGTTTGATTTTCAATGGTACAATGATGTTGACTATATGATATTTTTTGTTTTCACTTATATTTGAGAGTTGTTTTAAACCAAAAAACTAGTTGATAGATTGGTTGGATATTTAATCATTGTGTTTCATATAAATTGAATATATCAAATATTTCATAGGTTCATGGTTATAAAAATTTATAACTCTCTAAACCCATAGTCCAAGATCAATGCCATAAAACATACATTATGTACTGACTTCGATATTATCTCCATATTATTAGACATAATTATCCAATAATTACATGATAGTAATAAAATATTTAATTACATATAGTCCTAGTAACTATTTGGTTTTTATATTTATTTAAATTGGAAAAAAACTAAAATAATAAATCCCAAGGATCTCTCTATAAGTAGGTATTATTTTTCACTCTTTAAGAAACTCCATAATCCATAAGGTTTCATAATATCTAAAAAATTATTCCACGCATTCCATACTTATAAAAATATATTTCTTACAACATTATCTCATAACTTGAAGAACCGAATATTAAAAAAGGGGTGAGATCAAACTATTTTTAAGGGAAATATTAAACTGAACCATTAAAAAACTGATGAATAGATTACATAATATGGAAGAAATAAATAATCTAAATAATTCCATAATCAATTGAAACTGATGATAATTTATCCTTTTTAATAATTTAAGTCGGTGTTATAAATAATATTTATATCATACTGATGGAATTCTTAATGTTTGACATCAATAACATGATTTTAAGGCATTTTTCTATGACAATATACAGATATAAAGAGTGGTAAAAACAAAAAATTAATATGTTTTTTCTCATGATACATATTGATGCATGTAGGGTATATATAATTTCATACAGCACTTATCACTTTTTTATGTACAATGCATTCACCATAAGAGTCAAAATGACATTTTATACCATATCCTAAGGATGCTTTGGATGAATTATGACATGGGTACTCATATAATGAAAAATATGGAATTTCAATATATAATTACCCCATGTTGGAAGTCTATAATAACCCAGAATATAAATAATTTTACCATTTTAATTAAAATAACTACATAATAATAACACATCTCAATAAAGAAGGTTGTTGGTAAAAAATTACATAGTTATATTTAAAATAATGGTCTATATTTGAATAACAACATTATGAAATAAATTAAATTACCCCATGGTAATAATAAAACATTATCGCAAGGAATGGATCATCCAATATAAATTATGTTAAATGTATTGTTGGAAGTATATATATAAATGAATATATAGCCAAGTAAATACTAGAATAAAATGTAAAAAGATATCCATATGAATAATGTGGATTATTTCAAAAGATTATATCACCAATTAAAAAATGAAACAATGAATTATAGTGACATAAATGAAAAAAATATTTGAAAATGAATGCTGGAATGATTCCACCCTAGAAGAGATATTGAATTGGATTATATGGTGTTGTTATTTCATTCCCATAAAAGATAAATACATAAATATTAATACATTAATCATATTTTGTTTAATAATTTATGAAATGAAATTGTGAATGAAAGGGAAAACATAAAATATATTTTAGAAGTTATTTTTAACATTCATGTAAAACATGATGTTAAAAGACACTTACAGTGTATTATTTTCAAAAGGTAAAGTGGAAAATCATTTAAAACAATTACTTTTTTAAATTATTTTTATATAATACGTCATATAAAATAAATAGTGTTATTCTTAGGTAAATATGTATAGGATGAAAAAAATATGAAATTGAAAGGAAACCTATTTTTAATATCTTAAAAAATATTTTCTTCACAACTCCCTTTGTAAAAATAGTGTTAAAAAGTAATTTTTTATTGAAATATCATTTTAATAATATTATTTTTAAAAATTACATACAGTAAAATATTAAGGTGTAATAAATCAATCATTGACAAAATAACTTCATGATTGAACAATATAACTCATAGAAAATAAAATTGAGTTAAAAATATTCTATACGAGTAACAAACTCTTTCAATTAAGAAATAGTTAAAAAGTGTTTATTTTGTGACATAAATGTAAATTCATATAATAAATAACACTACATAATATATTCAATTATTATAATGTTCCCAATTTTCAATTCTTTGGTTATGGTGATAACTCAATGGATATAGACCAAGTTACCAACAATCCATACAAACATGGGGGAGACAAAATTCAAAAAAATTGATGAAAAGAACATAATTTGGATTATTATTTACCATGAATGAAAAAATATTCATAAATAAATATATAGCATGGTGAGATATAACACCATTAAAAGAGAAAAATTGTTTATATCATAAACTTGTCTCAGGGGAATCATGTTTTAGACAAAGAACCCTTTCCACATTAGTAACATTTTAATTAAAACCTGTTGAAATAGTGGTGATTTAATTAGACTTAAAATAATATAATTTAAATATAATATTGATTTTATTCCATAAATATGGTGTATATAAAACATAAAAATGAACTTTTATTCAGAATAAAAAAAGTTTCTAAAAGATAATTATTTGAGACTAAAAATCTTACCTTGTATTACAACATACTTGATTGTTCTATAAACCCTTTTATATTCAAAAATAAATATATTAATAAATGGACCCATAACTTTATTATAAACATTATAAAGATTTCATAGATATTAAATAACCATATAATACAAATATAATATCATATTATAGTTTATTTTCATTATTAGGAATTTGAAACCTCAGTTCCGTGTTTAATATAAACTTCTTTAATAAATGATCACATATAAATAAGATGAATCAAATTCATCTTTAATGTTTTATTCAATATATAATAATAATTATTTTAAAAAATTACATAGTTCCCCTTCTGTGTTTCTAATGATTAAAAGTTGAATAACTACACAAAAATATTAATAACTAATTTAATGAAGAGATAAATAAAATAAAATTAAGTATTATTAAATGTTATTATCATTATATAAACATTCTTAATCATTTAATGAATAAATAATAAAATTTCATCCAATATGGTGGTAAAAACAACCAAAATAGTACCATTTTAAAATATTTTCATAAGGGAATGTTTTTAAATAAAGATATTATGAAATTTTTAGAACACAAAATTTTCATAATTATGATATATTCTCAGTAAATTTATTTTTATAATCATCGAATATTGGTAGTGATGTGGAACAATATTCCTGCTTCATGAAGGTGGTAGTCCACACATATGCACAGTTAACGACCTCATTTCCCAATGAATGGATGAAAAGATTGTATATAGACAGATGATCATTTCATAATTTTATTTGGGACATATAAATAATATTGTATCATAAAATCCACTATTTATACCATCATTGAGAGGGTTCTTTATAAAAAACGAACAACATTGCGTCGTGGAGGTGTCCGTCTTCACTTATATATGACCATTTTTCATTTTTATTAGTAGATAGTATGGAATGGAACGAATAATTGATGTTTAGTTAATATAATGATATTTTAATATACGTATTATTTTTATTTAATTAAATACATAGGGTTATATAATGTTATGATAGAAATAATTAAAAAGGATACCCCAATAAGAAGAGGATACTCATGCGGGGGACTGAAATTTTCACTTGGAATTATTATTTGAAACAAATGTCTTATGATAAGTAATATTTAATAATGTATTATAATTATTAGATAGGATTATATTATGAGAAATTTTATACAGTATCAAGGTTAAATTATAAGGTATTGAGGGTCTTGAACTGAAGGAATTGTAACTGTTTTATAAGTGAAGAGAACAACTCTTTTGGAAGTATAGTTATTAGTTTTAATTATATGATGTAATCATTCCACGTTCAAAAAATATAAAATGGATAAAAGTGGATGGAAAAGTTATTGTGAGTCTAAAATCACCATGAACACTAATTTATTTTAAAATATGATTTTAAGTCATTATTTATTTATTATTAATAACTTTTACCCTAATTAACTTTTAATTAGTATTTACTTTTTTCAAATTAGTAATTATTATTAATGAAAAAATAAACAATGAACCCATTACCTAATTTTATCTTTTTATAATTTCAAATATTTAAATAATTTTATCAAAATAAAATTTTTTCTATGATAAGTTACTTTTAATATTAGCACACATAATGCGTAAAGACTGTTTTAAGAAAAAAGGTATTTTATACCTTAGATTTATGCGAAAAAATAGTTATAAAAATTATAAATTTCCATGAAATATTTCTTTTATTTTAAATCAAATAAAATTTGTTAGGTTTCTATGGAAATCCATACCTAAGTCTCACCTTGAAAATATTTTATTCAAAGATAAGACAGTGAACAATTTTATATTAAACTAGAATTCTTATTTAGTTTTAAAAATGATAGAAATATGATTTATAATATCAAATAATGTATCAAAAAGAATAATATAACGCCATAAATATATATTCTATTACTTTTAATGTTATTATGCTTTAATTATACTCTTACATAATTATATAATCCGAATTTTAAATTTTTTTCAAAATCAGAATGTCTCGATTAAAAAAAATTATTATTGTGAAAAAGATTATTATCACGATAAAATCATTAATCTAATTCTAAACTTATTTAAATATTTTCATTTTTTTAATTCTTGATTTTATAAATTTAATTTGTGAAAGAAAAAATAATTAAATATAATGAAAAACATTTTTATTAGAAAATGAAAATTTTAAAAGCTAATTATTATTATTATATTTATTTCGTACCATTTATAAAATAAATTGGTTCTAGAAAAATTTTAATAACCCATTTAATTCATCTTCCTTAATAATATGTCTTATGAAATTAGAATTCATTGTGAAAAATAAAATAAATAATATTGAAACAGTACTACTACAAACAATAAGTGATCTTATTTTTCATTTCTGGTAAACTAATAGAATATAATTCATATAAAAATTATTCTTTTTTAATTATATATATATATATATATTAAAGAAGTTATTTTAATTAAATACTTCAAATTTAACTACATGGTTATAATTTCCAAACATAAATATATTAATTTTATCCAAATATTTTCCAATTTCATTTTGAGATACATTTTTTATGTAATAAAATCTTTTAAAACATTGATTTATTTTATTGTAATAATATATTAATATCTTAGGGTGTTACATCAACTTAAAAATAATTTTTTCCCTATCTATTTTAAAGAATAATCATTGAAGAAAGTATGTGAGGGTATTTTTAACATATTTATCATTAGGGATATAACATGTAGTATGATATATATCTTACTCTCTTAGGATATAATAAGTTACTTATCTTTTCTCAAACAATAAGGATCCATTATAACATTATATGGTATTGTATTTATAAACCCTAACCATATATTCTAAAAACTATACAATTCCCAAAATCACATGAATCACTATGATATTAAAAAATTTGAAACCACATATTATTCTATGAATTTGACACTATATCTATCCCTAAAATGATATTATCCAATTCTTCATAATATCAAAAACTAGTGATTAAATATCATAATCCAAAAAAATTACATAAAATGCAATAAAAATATCCTCAATCTCATTTTAATTAAAATAATAATCAATAATAAAATAATCAAAACTATGAAATCATTATTCTAAAAATCAATAAACCCTTCATTATATTAATACTATAAATATGGTAAAACAATGAGTTATCCCACCATCAATCATGTGTTTATAAATTGTTATATTCAAAATATATAACATTTAAATAAATTAAAATTTCATGGTTACTGAAAAAATTAATATATTCATTCATAATATTAATGAAAAACTACATAGTTAAATTATTGGATGCTTTACGTAATCCTCTTAACTAATAGAGTAAACCAGATTATCATTTATAAATATTAAGTAATAATAAAATTTATTTAAGAGTATCAAGATTTACATTCTATTCATATATGAACCGTGAAATCTTATATAAGATCAGGAAACTCTCATTTTCCATCATAATAGGGAAAAAATATGATTCTCAAGAATTTATATATCTTCCCTTATTTGGTTGTAAGACATAGTGGTTCTTAGATACATAAATTCCAATAATTCATCATTATTATAACCATTAAATTGAATAATAAAAACAACATTTTAATGATAATATCAAATATATGAATATGAAAACATTATTATGAAATGTTTCCCAATATGAAAGAATTATTTTTAACATATGATACTTTAATTCAAGTTATGAATATTTTTGAATAATCTATAGTTATCCATTTTAATTTATCTATTAGGTTCACTAAAATAATTAGTTATCATCTATCATAATTCCTTAATAATTGTTCATAAAGATAATGTGATTAACTAAATAATAAAACCCATTTTTTAAATGAGGTATTTAGTTTGACATCATTATCATACTATCTGTAATGATCAATTTAATAACCAATCCCTCCCCTCCCATTTCAATTTTATTACCCCTTAAAAAATCTATTCTAGAACCTAAATCCATTGTAGTAACTAAACAAGGACAGAATTTCTATTGAAACTGTAGAATTTTTACCTCACCAAATTTTTATGATGTTATTAAATACATAGACTTGTCCCCTGGATAATTCCCTAAGATTTTCCTTATAGGTCACTTATCTTAATCTCTAAAAATGGTGCAATATTACCATGAAATTAAATCATATAATCTCTTAAAGTCTAGCCATTAACATTAAAATTAAGATCGCTAATAAATTATGACCCATTAAATCCCTTGTAATGAACATCATAATCTCCAAAGTCATCTAATCCCTACATTGAACCCATTTATGATTCCCTAGACCCACAGTCTGGAATCTGGGGCTATAAAAACATACATTTATTACTATATTCAATAAAAACTATAGATTCTCAGACATAAAAACATAAAAATTACATGAAATAAATAAAATATCTCATTACAAAGATTACTAAGTGAATTTATTCTTAGATATTTTTGATAATTAGGAAAAAACTTAAACTAATAATTCCCATATCTGTCTCATGTAAGGTATTTTTTCACTATATAAGAATTTTTTTAATCTATTTAGATTTTTCAATATCTCAAAAAAAGTATTAAACATTTATTATCTCTATAAACATATCATGTGTACTACTTTTCTTCACTATAAGGGCAATGTAAACAAAACAAAGGGGTGATATCAAACTCACAAAAAAAAAAGAAACATATAATGGAATATGTTAAAATAATAATCATGATATGCATAATATGGATGAATTAAATAATATGAATAATGACATAATCATTTGAAATTGAGGGAATTCTATATCCATAATAATAAATGAAAACATGGATATCAATTATACTAATCTCACACTGCTGGAATTCATAATATCGGACATCAAAAACATGGGGTTAAATCCATATTCTAAGACACTATATGAATATGGGGAGAGGTGTAAAAGCAGACCAAAATTTTTTTGTGTCATGAGACCTATTGATACATCAAGGGGATTTATAATTCTATCCAACCATCACATTATTAAGTATAATTAAATCAAAATAATATCCAAAAAGATATTTCATTTTATTATATAAATAATATATTATTCAATGAAAACATAAATATCTATATAATGATGAATATGGAATGACAATACATAATCAACCAATGTTAGCATTCAATAATCATAAAAAATGTCAACACATTTCCACATGTCCATAAAAGCATTAGAATGATAATAAACCATCAAAATAAATATATTTGGTGGTAAAATGTTACATAATAAACTTCTAAATAATCATATGTAATTGACTGAAAACATAAATAACACCAATACCTTCACCCATGTTAAAACAATAACATTATTTCTAGTATAAGATCATATAATATGAATTATATTAAATGTTATGATTACACTGTACAGATAAATGAGTTTATAGATCAGTTAATATAAGAATAAAATATTCAAATCAGTCCATAGTATTAAGGTTTAATTTTTAAAAATAAACTTTCCATTTTTAAATAAAGGTAACCAAGAAAGATATTAACACAGATAAAAAGAATCACTAGAAAAATTCTTTAATGATACCACCCAAGAAGGGACCATGATTTGAATATTCTATTATTACATGTTCATTCCCAAAGAAGATAAATATATTAATATTGATACATAAACCATATTAGGGTAGATCATTTTGAGAGTGAAAAAGGAAATTTATATAAAAACATAAAAGTGTATTTAGAGAAAAAATAACATTCATGTAAAAATGACATTACCGGTAACATCTAAAATTAAATTTTTCAAAAGTTGAAGTTAATATTCATTTAAAACCATTAATTTTTATACATTATTTTAAATAATATAACCTTGAAAACTCCTATGGTTTATCATGGAGAAATATAAATAGGAATATTTAAAAATTAATGTAAAAGGAAAAAAATATTTTTGAGTATCCTAAGAAATACCATTGTTCAAAAAACATATAGTAAAAATATTAATGAAATAATATTTCATATGGTGAAATCACTTTAGGAATATAATTAGTTAAATTACAATATAATAAAATACTTTTTTGGGAGAATAAAATAATGTATGAATGATTTTCATGAAAAAAATTACATAAAGCAATGAAATGAGAGTAGAGTTATCAATATTCCTCATGAGAAATATAACTCTTAATGTAATAATTTTTTTAAAAGGTTAATTATGCGGTAGAATTTTACATTATTTGTAAAAAAACTATATTATCGAATTATATTTTAAATTTTATGAATGTACCAAATTTTTAGTCTATTATGATGACCAAAAGTTAATAAATGAAAATTGAGTATCCAAAAAGCCTTATGACTGTGGAGAAATAGATTGAAAATCCATTTGATGAAAAGAACTATTTTGAATTCTTATTTTTCATGAATAAAAATAATATATTATAAATATAAAACCTTTTGTTTTCAATGAACCATTTAAAGGAAAATATGCTTCATAACATAAACATGTCTCAAGGAAACTAAGTTTGAGACAATGAACCCATGCAGATAGAGTGACATTTTAATCAAAACCCCTTGAAAGGTAGGGATTAAAATTGAAAATTAAGAAAATTATTAATATATAATTCATGATATTATATCTCAATTAGGTTGTATATACATCGTAAAAATTATAATTAGTTTCATTAAACCAAACATGTCTTAATAAATAGAATTTGAGATGATAACTCCTACCATACATTCTGGATTATATTAATATGTTCTAAACTGAAGTATAATAAACATATATGACTTAATAAGTTATCATAAAACCTTAATATAAACATAAAAACATTTTTATAGTTATCTTTTAGAAATATATTAACTGGTTATAGTTTATTTTAATTATTTTATTCTATAACATTCAGTTACTTATGTTGTATAAACATCACAATAATGAGATTAATTATCAAGAAGATGCTTAAAGTTCATCATTATTAGATTAGTCATAAAATAATAAACATTTTTTAAAATTATTTCTCGTTTTTTTACTTGTCAATAGGTGATAGACATGAACATATATAATCAAAATGAAAAGCATGATAATCAAGTTTTGATGTCCATAATGATTTAAATGTGATATGTTAATAAATATCTAAAATATTAACAAAAATTATAAATTGTCAATATATAATTAATTAATTTATATTACATGATATTATTATTACATTACATTACACAATCAGTCATTATATATACATTATAACACTAGTTACATAGGTGGTAAAACCACCACAAATGGGAATGTTTTATTATTTTTCCATCAGTAAGTGATTATATTTAGATAAATATAGTATGAAATATTAATAAGATGAAAAAATTCATATTTATTATACGTATTCATTAAATTTATTATTAAAACAAACAAAGATTGGTGGTGAGGAAAAAATCATTCATTGATGTGATAGTCTCCATATGAACATAATTAATGACCTCATTTCAGAACTCATTGATATAAAGATAGTATATGAAACAATGATCATTAGAAATTTTATTTGTAACATAAAAAATATTTATTCATAAAATCACTTCTTTATACCATCATTGAGAGGAAATGATGATATATAATCCACATCTTATCTAGAGTTAGTAGCTTGGGCATACACATGATAGATATTTTGGGTTTTCTAAGTTAATGGATCAAAATGAATTATTTATTAATTAATATTATTAAATTTATGTATAATAATTATTATAATAAAATTATATTAATACTTTTTAGATGTTTAGGATATTAAAAATAAGGGGGGAATCCTAAGAAGATGTAGATACCCACATCAAGAACCCAGATTTTTATAATCAATTCACTTTTTAATGAAAACATTATGCTAGATAAAATTGACTATAGGATTTGTGAATTGGTATATGGTTCTAATAAGAGATATTTATAATATTATCAAGGATATATTCTAAGGTATTTTGAGTTATTGAGTGGAGGATATGTTTCCTTTCTATAGGTGAAGTGATGGGATCTTTTGGTATTATCCTTAACACTTTCTATAATGCATAGTTACAACTAATGTTTTAATGGGTTAAAAATAGAAACATTTGGATGAATACGTGTGCGTGGATATAAAATCACCTTCACCACTCCTTTTGGAGAAAACATGACAATTTTATGGATTTTTATTTAATATGTTTTTAATATTAACCCCAATTTAATTTTACCATCTTAATTAATATTTCACCATAGTAATTAATAATAATGAAAAAATTAATAATTATACATTAACATAATTTAAAACTTCTAATTATCAAATATTGAAATTATTTTATCAAATATATGTTGAATGGTTTTGAAAAGTAAATTTTATTGAACAGATAAAGCATAAAAATAGGTTTTAGAATATAGAATATTTTAAAGCATATAATATGTGTGTAAGACATATTTGAAAAATTTATAAATTTTCATTAGATATTTTATATATTTTAAACCAAATATAATCTATGAGGATTTAATGGAAATATGAAACTGAATAGTTCAATGAAAATAAATGATTCAAATATAAGACTGGACAATTGTTTTATTAAACAAATATTTTAATATATTTTAAAATAATTTGACATGGGATTTATAAGATCAAATTATATATTACAATACATATTTTTATCCATTAAATTTATATATTATTATATAAAATGTAATTCATAACTTATTTTAAACACTTAAAAATAATAAAATCCGGAAAATTGCAATTTTTCAAAACATGCTTTTTAATGTAAATATCAATATTTTGGAAAAAAAAATTTCAATATAATATAATGTTTCTATTCTAAATAAAAAAAATATTTATATATTTTTTATTTTAATTTATAAAATTTTTAAAATCAGTTATTGAATAAAATCATAAAATATACTGAAATAAAATTTTAATTAGAAAATGACGTGCTCAAATATTAAACGTTATTATTCACATTTTGTATCATTTACCAACTAAATTAGTGTCAAAAAATATTAATAACAAGAACCAATTATTATAATTAGTCATATTTTTTTGAAATAAAAATTCATATGAAATAAATGGAACTTTTTGTATAAGTAAGTTTCTAAACTAAAAATAATATTTTTAGTTATGTTAGGTAAAATAATTGAGTGTAATTCATATTAAAATTATCCTTTATTTTAATTGTACATAGTAATCATTAAAATTTGACAATTATTTATTCTATCTAATTAAATTTTTATTTTTTAAGGGTCATACATAAATATTCGTGTTTTAGATAAATATATTTTGGGGTTGTTATCTTGGGTGTTTTGTGTGGTGAAGGTTATAGATCACATTAACTACTATAAAAGTAATCATATATTAATAACTTGGGTTTCTACACATTTCCCCTAGTAATTTTAACTTCAAATAATGTCTTCAACTCTATTTTTAATGTGTCACCATTCAACATCACTTATGAGAGACCTTATAGATCCCCTATGTTATAGAAAGAGGTTAGAGAGAATAAAATATTTGGAACTGACATAGCATGATGTATGATAGATCCTAAGATGATGAATATGTAGAGTATGAATATTAATAAGATCCAATAAATATCAAATTCTAATTATAGTATAGATACATTTGAGTTCATTTTGTGTGACCACATATTCAAAGAATTATTGTCTAGTAGATGGAAGAAGTGATTCAATTTGAATAGAAATACATCTTCACGGTTTTTTGAGAACATTGATATTATCTGGTGAACTTGAAAGGAAAAAAATAACGTTTCATTAACACCAAAAAATTTCATAGTCATAATAGTTTTAACTTTTCTTAGCTTCAGATATATCTATCTGACCCATACTATATTTTCTTTATGTATACATAGATTTGGATAAGGATTGAACATATGAAAAAAATCATATAGACATAGATGATCATCAATAGAATGTGTTTTGTGCATTGAAATTATCCAAAGATGAGGGTATTTTGGAGAAACGGAGGAGTAGTGGAGTGAACCAAAGAGTTGGATGAGCCGACATGAAATTATTACCATCACCGAATTTCATGTAGTACACGTCTATTTTTTCCATGTAAACATATTTATTTTCATGGGAGATAAATGTTACATTTATTATGATATAATATAATAACATTCTTAATAATGAGTACCTTTCCATTGATGAAGAATTTATTTTTAATTGTACTTTTGATTTATATAAAATGTAAAATAGTAATTAGTTTATTATGATAATTATATATTTTTAATGTTCTTCCTTAATTAAATTGAAATCATGGACTTATATTTTTTGGGATTATTTATAATCTTCCAAGGTTTTTAGAATTAGTAGAGAATTTATGTTTAGATAAAATAATTGGAATAACATTATTATTTAAAAACTAAAGATGAATCTCCTAGGTTTTAAATTATATCAACCCTATCTCCACAATTCTAGGGAGAGGTGGATGGTCAGTTGATGGTCTTTAAGTTATAATTGAATAATTAAAAAGTGAGTGTTATGATGATTTTTTTATATTTGAAACAATTTATTTATATATTTATAGCCTCAAAATATCAATTCATTATTTTACATTTAGATACTAAAATATGTAATGAATTACAATTATGTTATTTTCTAACCAATATGAATCTAATGTAGTTTTAGTAGTCAAAAAATTTTAATTGGATTTTGAATGAACATAGAAAGAAAACTGACATATAAAACATGAATTTATAATCTGAAAGATCGCATATTGATTTATAAAAATGGTTTCTAGATGTAAAATTGTTTCTCTTGATAATTAAAATGATATTTTTTAAATAATTCATATTTCTCTAGTGGGATTTTAGTGATAATTTGTGTTGCCACTTTTGAATTTTTTTTATTTATATTAATTATTGTTTAAATAATATTTAAATTTTATACCATTGAAAATATATTTATGAATGGAACCCAAAGAGATAATTTTTTCATTAATCCACTTAATGGGATGAAAGTTATTTTAGTTATATGATTTGTTTGTATCAATCATCTATCAATGCTTTCAGCACATTATTTATTTATGTTTGAGATAAAATTTTTGATTCTATAATCTTTAATATGAGATAAATCTTTCAAAAAATTTGGATTGATCCTCAAAAAAGCTTATATCTAGAATCTAGCGTGGGTAGGGATTTGTGGCAGTGCTTATGAGGAATGGATTGATGAAAAATGGTGAAACAACAGACACCCAATCTATCATTAAGGGTATCTATATACTCTACATAAAACTACATATGGAATTAATATCTAGTGACCCATGATAAAAATATATTTATTTTAGATCATTAGCATAAGATAAACATTAATTCTTACAATAATATCTCACAACTCAAAAAACCTTTTGGATTAGTGTCTTTGAAGACATGTTATATAGGGAACATATTTCACAAAACATATTAACATTTTGACATTATAAAACAATTCTAAGACCCATTTTAGACTTCTTACAAGTTATAATTATCTTCATCAATTTGGAAAACGACGTAAAAAAAGTGGAGATATCATATTCTCAGTAAGGGAAAGAAATTTAACATGCAATCAAGGGGGAGATCATATGATTATGTGGAAAAAATGAACATGATATTACAAATAACTTGTAATAAGAAATTTTTTCAAAAATCATTAACTAATTACTAGAAATCTCAAATGAAAAATAGTGTTCCAGATCATAAGGGAGTATATAAAATATTGAAACATTACAAAACTAAATGATATTATATATTAAAAAATCCTTAACATATTGATATGACATAAATCTTGAATTTTAAGCATAATTTGAGGATTGCCTCCAATTCTAAAAAAACATATTGTCCTTATGATAACCACCTATAATTTATAATCATCTATCAAGTCCCACCATCATGATAACGTAACATAGTTATATTAGGTTAAACCCCTTTAATCTATTCACGGTTTCTTATGTGGAGTAAACATTTCCCAATTTTTTGGAGAGCTATCACTACAACACATTTATATTCATTATATATATATATGCATATGTGTACCATAAGAGTAAAATAAACTATACTTTAATTATAATCCTGAGAATACCCAAAAAATAAAAGTGGGTCACATAATCTTGTCTCAATAGAAAACTATTGGCTATATCATAGGGACTCCAAAGAGAAAAAAGAATAAAATCATCTTGGGTGCTTATATATGAATATTGAATAAAATTTGATGATAATATTTTTTTTAATTTATATAATATCAAGTGATGTTTTGGAGAATAAATCATTAAAATAAATGGTACATGTGATGATTTTGAAAATGATTAAATTATTATTTAACAAAAGAAATATATTTTTATAACCCTTGTGATTAAATTTTAATTAGGACTGTTTGAACGAAAATAATAATTATTTTCAAAATAATTACATGGTTAAAAAATATATTGGTTGTGTTATATGATGGTAAATACAATATAGGGATGTTATATAAAATAATGTTTAATTAAAAGATATAATAGTTAGGAGAATTGAAGACATGTATTATCCCCAAAAAGGGTTGGATGTTTAATATAAGTATATATTTAAGGATAATACATATAGAAAATATATTAAATAATAAAAAATAATATATAAGAAAATTAGATAAAATTAAATAGATCATGTAACCCAAAAATAATAAGGTCGATATGGAATATCCAATTTTTTTAAAATAGATTTTTGTTGAAATCCCACATCTTAATGGAGGATAATAAAACATAAATTTTAAAATATGAAATACAAAAATATGATTTTCACATGAGATAAATCATAATTATGATTTTAAATATAATTGATAACATTGGTTGGATGAGAAAATATGGACCTAAAAGAAAACCCATCATTAATGGGAATGAAATTTTTTCTTAAGAATGCCATAATTGTATGAGGAAACAATTTTTCAATAATAAAGATTTTAATGAAAAGTATCATTACCAAATATAAAATATAATGCTCAATATAAAATCATATATTGTAAGGAACCAATATTAAAAGTTAGAAGTTCACGATGGAATAATAAAACTCAATGAAAGGGGTATAGGTTATCTAATGAACAATATAGTAACACAATATAGAAAATAAAAAAAATAAATTTAGAAAATGTGATTGATTTGTAAATAAAATATATTTAAATAATTTTTTGAAAAAATAATAATCCATTTCTAGTACTTACAAATAAAATGAAACTAGTTGTTTATATGAATCATTTGTCAATAAAATAAAACTGGGATAAAAAACCCCTTACATTTGTCCCCCATTCATTATGCACATGTGGATAAAATCTCAGATCATTAAATTGATTTAATTAAACAATATATTGATATCCTTATTAATATTTATTTTACATTCTAATATTTATATATTACCAAATTTTAATAATTTCATTAATGTTTTTATTCCCATTGGTTACTTGAGGTTTTCAAGTAAATTAATTTGTATCTCTATTTGTATTTCGACCACTATTTAATGTGTTATTTAATAGATCATTTTTTCATGAATTATATATATATTTATATCCTTTTTTCATTTACTATAATAAAATGTACACATTTCCATTAGATTACAAAATTTATTAGAATTAATAAAGTTCACATGATATGTCTATTTAAATTAGTTAAATTTACTATAACCATTTACTATTAATAATATTAATAGATTGTATAATATTATCATTCAAGAATATTTATTTTCTGATAAATATTTTTTTAAATAGTATATATATTTTTTAATTTGATCTATCATAATTGGTATTGGGAAAATGAAATATGTTATTCTATAGAGGCGGTAGTCCACATGTACACGGGCGACATAATAATTTTCCAATGCATAAGAGGGGGTATAAAAATAAATGTTTTATCATATAATAAACTTATAAATGTTATCAATATTATATTTATTCATTAAATAACTCATTTTAATCATTTATAAAAATGGTTTTGAAATATAGAGCCCACCTCTCAATTAGGTGGTTATTATCACAAACGCATGACAAAGTCTTAATTTTTGAACGGTTTGTTTGGGAGGTAAAAGTTTGATATTAAATTATGATAACAACATTAAAAATATTAGTTTTATAAATTTTATCATAATATAATGGGTATAGAATTATTAATTGGGTATAGTGTGATGATGAATAAAAGACTAATAAGTAATAATTACTCACAAAAAAAGATTCAGCTTTATCTAGAAAGCCTTTATGGAAATAAAGGGCTTACCATAACATTTAAGGACCATGGAAATATTTATGTTCATTATATTTTAAATAGATATAATTTTAGAAATGTTTTAGGAATATTTTTAAGTGGAAATTTTGAATTGAATGGATGTAAAAGATCTCCATTTATAATTTTCAGAAAATAGATTTTCTACAAAAGTATATTACATCTAAAGGATATCATTAAACTGTTATTAGTTTAATATACACATAATTAGATAATTATTTAGTGTAGTGGGATTTAGGTTGAGAAATATTCAACCATTATATTTTACACACATTTTAATCAATATTTGATACATTAATTATAACATATTCGACACTTTACCAGTTTCGATTTAACCCTGTTAATGATTTATTTAATTATGTAATTTAGGTTTTACAAAATTATTAGATAACACTTCACATAAATGTTTGGTTTTTTAAACCTATATTAAATCTATATTTAACATAATTTAATTTTTAAATACGATAATATTAACATTTAAATAAGAACTTATAATATATAGAAAAATTATTTTTGTAGAAAATTTATTTTTTAATAACTATGTGTTGTTAATCTTATAAAACATTATCTCAAATTATATAAAAAGTAATATATTTTTATATAATTGTAAAAAAAAAATTATTCATTATATAATATATATATATATTTTATTTATTAGATAAAACTAAAACAACATTGACGTAACAATTTCTAGAAAATGACATCATCTCAAATGTCATGGATATTAACTTTAATGTTACAAATCATAATTTTATATTAAAAATTAATTTAAAATTATTACAAAATATTAAAATAATTATTTAAAATATGAAATAATATTTTTAATATTTAATTTCTATTTGTTAGGAAAACTAATTTTTATCATAGGATAAATAAAAAGTTTCTATAGTAATATGTTACTCAAGTTTCCAAATCAATAAGCGTGGGATTAATAAATATAACACAATATTTTATTGAAACTATATATTTCAATTTATTAATCTATATTTTTTTTAAATTTGGAAAAACACTTAAGTCTATATTGTATTATGATAATTTCATAAAATTGACTGTTTTAACAAAATAAATGATTTATTATTATTCTGTAACACTCCAAAATTATATATTTAAAATATTGTATTTGATAGCATGTATGACACCCAACACAAATATTAGAAGTTATTTAACTTCTCAAGACATTATTGTATATTTATTTATAAATAAAATAATTCTCTTCAATATATTTCATTACATGAAACACAAATTTTATGTTGAGTTATACAAAACAAGAGTTTATATTTTGTTATAAGAAGCTCTATGTTCAGTTGGCGTTCTACAAAATACTAGGTTTAAAAGAAATTAATCTATTAAAATATTATTTAAAAATGACTATTATAGAATATATATTATGTTTCTGGGTACGAAAAGTACTAAATAAACTATGAAAATTATGGTTATATATGGATAAGAAATAAAATATGAATCATTTAATATAAAAATAAATTTTTTCTCAAAAACAATATTGTTTTTTTATAAAATATGGTTTTATCTCGCTTTGAACAAATAATTTGAAATTAATTTTTACCAATTTCATAAAAATATATTTTAAAAATTAAAAAATAATTTTAATGTAGGAATACCAAAATTAACATATGGTGAATATTTTGGATTTTTTAAAAGATTCTTCTTTAATGAATACTGAGAAATACATAATTTTAACTAAAATATACCTTTTATTAAAATTATTTATATTTTTAAACTATATTTTTAAATTTTATAAAGTAATAATAGTTTATAAATATATTACTTAATCCAATTTTGTTCAATGTAATCACTTTCATATTAGATGTTTTCATAAAAACATTATATCGTTTTAACAATTTCTCTTTGAAACCAGACTTTCTCATCAACTATGCTGGATTAAATTTAAATAAAATTTTTACACTTATGGGAATAAAAGTTGAAAAAATTGATTCCTTATTTTTATTCAGAATAATATATAAATTATAAACATTTCAACATAATGTTTGACAAAAATTAATACTAAAAACAGAAAACAACTCTATGGTTAAGATAAAAATGGATTTACTTGGGGTTAAAGTAAGAGTATAATGGTCAAACATTACCTAATTTTTTTTTGTAAAACCAATTTATAGGAAATATCTCCTACTTTTAATTTATAATTTTGTAAAAGGACTAATTTTGAGGCTTTATGAAAGATTTAAAATGGGTTATGATTGAATCTTTTCAAAAAATTACAACTATGCTACTAACCTCAGTCATAAAAAGCCACCAACTATCCTCCCTTGTTGGCACATTTAAACCTCTTTATATAAGAAATAACAAGAAATATACTTTCCAAAAATCCTTCCTCTAATCCTAGATGCCTTATTTGGGGATGCTATCTAACCTTATATGGATTTGGTTCAAACCTAATGAGAATACTTGAATAAGTGGTAATGTCCCTCAACTAGCATAATTATTAAATTTCTTTACCCGATTTTATAAATTATTATTAAAAAATAATCATATAATAACCCCAATATCTACCATATAATTTTATGTTGTTGTACTAATTTCATTATATTCAAATATCTCCACTTACATTAAATGGGTTATGAAATCAATATTCTTGTATACGGAGGACTAAAACCCAATGAACCGATGTCATTCATTCTTCCAAGATCACCTTTCAACGGTTGGGTATGATGATGGATATGAAGAATATATATATATATATATATAATTATTATAGATAAATAGACTTTATATCATATATACAATTTTAAATTCCATTCTAAGGGGGATAAAATATTGTTGCTCTTGTTTATGGCGGACTACCCCCTCGTGAAGTGATGTGAATCGTCTTTCACTAAGACTTTAAAAGGGAGGTAATAAGGATAAAATTATTGTTTATATGTTATATAAATGAAATAATTATAATATTCATTCCACATTTATCTTTTCTTAATTATAATATAAAATTTTCATGTCATAACTTTTCACTCACTTAAAGGTGACAACTTCGTTTGTGTAATTGTGGACTAACGTCTTCATGAAGTGATGTGACTATATTTTCATTCAAATGACAAATAAATTATATATATATATATATATGTGTGTGTGTGTGTGTGTGTGTGTATGTGTATGTGTATATATAAAGAATTAATATGTTATATATTATATTATTATCATTATTTAAAGTTCAAATATTAGTTACCTCTATTCTATAGTGATCATTGAAAAATTGAACCACTACTCTTACATACTTACGACATTACGTCACCATGATCAAAACATATGTAATTTTCCTCACCATATTTAATGATTTTTTTAAAGTATAATTTATTTAGAAATATGGTAATTATTTCATGACTATTATTCTATATGTCATGAAACTATATAATATGGAAAATAACTAGAAATTCCATGACAAAGAATGAATGAGAAAATAATAAAATTAACAACCAAAAATGAAAATAATGAAATGAATATGTTATACTATTTTATAAAAAGATTATATATTATTTTATTAATATTAATATGGTTTTTTTACTATTTCACAACATTTTAAAAAAACCATGAATTAGGGTGATGAACGTTCAACAAGAAAGAAGCATGTGGTAATGGATTTCATCCAAATTTTATTTCATTATAGAATATTGTTTTGTAAAAAACCTTGTTTCTATTATATGGTGTATATAATTCAACCTTGTGATGTAATATCGTTAATTATTCCTTATTAATTAAATTTTAATTTTAATTTTTTTTATTTTATCAAATATTTTTACATAAAAGTTACCATGTGGTATTGAATTTCCTTATTCAAATTCATTTCATTAATTATATTACATATTTATTATGTTTGATATTCTAGGATTATATTTGAAATGAATTTTGATCATATTATCTTTTATTTCAACTTTTTTTATACATATTACTATATGATACAAATAAATATTTCATTCATTAATTTTCACTTCAATGTTATGATATTTATGAGTGTTTATTTAATAATCTCATTCTAATTGAGATTGTTTATAGTTTTATTCTTATTAATGGAAATGGTTTGATATTTTTATATTGAACACATTTAATTGCATTTACTTATTTTTAATCATTGTATTTTAATTTTTTGTAACATTTTTCCATTTATTGGTACTTAAAATTGATGAGGATTATTTTTTAATAAAATACGACTTTGTATCTCTTTTCGTTCCGAAATTGGTTTTGTTCCAAAACAATGTTTCCTATTTTTTTTAAAAAAATTATATTATCCTTTATAAAATGATTTATGAAATACTTTTTCCTTTTTAAATTTTATTTAATAAATTTTAAAAGAATATTCATGTATCTTCAAAAACAATGCCCTTTTTGGAATTTACCGAAAAATGAATGGAATAATTAATTTAACTTGTATGACGTGAAAAAATTTTACAGCAGTCATTACCACCCAGTTATTGTGAAGATTATCTTATATGATTAAAAATAAATTTCCATTGAAATGTATTTTTAAAATTGTCTTTTTAATTTTTGTTTCATTTAGTTATTTTAAAAATAAAACGGATATTTTCCTCAATAATGTTTTCAAAGATCATTTTTTGGTATTTCTATTCATCAATGAAAAAAACACTTAATTCTTAATCGAATGGAGATATGTTCCATTGAAAAAATATTTATTCCTTATATTTATGGAATATTATAATGTTGGATAAGGAATGTATATATATATATATATTTGGTTCTTTTTTGTATCCATTAAATTCCACTCAAAATAATCATTTTCTCTGATCATTAAGAATTAAATTTCATTTAAATATTACTAATTATTATTATGTATGTTATTATTTATTAAATCATATTTGATTTCTTCATATGGTTTTTTACATTGAATGTCATTTTATTTAATATGTAATATTGATAAATATGTAATATTTCCTCAATATAGATATTTTAGGTTAGGTTATATTGATTCGTGAATTAAATTGTTTATTTTATTTATGAGGAATGATTTAGACCTACATTGATGGGTGGGACCCGGTATTATATATCCCCTTAATGAATCAGTATGTCTCATGGTATAGTTTCTTCTGATAACATTAAATAGGTTTTTACTGGTAGTTAATCTGTGTTTCGAATGGTCTTGACGGTAGATGTATCATATTCCCGAGACACGACATCCAATTATCAAGCATTGGCATCATTCGTGATTAATTTATTATTATCAATGATATTTTCCCAATGATATTATATCTAGATGAATTTTATTCTATGTTTATTGGATAATTAGAATGTTTTTTATTTTATTTACCATGGCATATTGATTGTACCTTATTAAGTTATTATTGTCATGTTATGGATTAAATGGCATGTGCTATCAATTCTTTACTTTTCCATATTAATTATAATCAATGATACATACACATTAACATATGGATACACGTCTTTATTAGATTATTGATTATATTAAATCTATATTCAGTTATTAAGCTTTCTATTTTTATTATGCTTATTGATTAATGATATATTAAACTTTACCTAACCCTTACTGAACCTTTGAGCTCACACTTATTTTTTTTCTTTAAATAGGAATCTTGGAAGTGTATTATAAATGATATAAGAGTATATTATATTGGTAATAATGATATTCTCCAAAAAAATCATGTTTTTATTTTTGTATTAAAATGCAATAAAAGGATCAGGTTTGTTTCTAGTATTCTTAGACAACTACACTATTCATTACATCAGAATGGGATTTCTTGTATCATATTCATATTTAATAAAGTAGACATAAAATAAATTCTACTAGGGTCAGGGTTGTTGTAGTTGGTATTAAATTATGATTAATAGAAACCATAAAATTTATATTTAGGAAAACAATGATTATTGAACATAACTCTATAGTATACATTTGGGGATGAGTATTGAAAATCATATTAATGTTTTTTAAGGTAGATATTATGTGGCTTTCTAATGAAATATATCCATGTATAGATTCTATAACTGGATATGGTTCTGGAATAGATTTACCTAGGAGTATAAATATTAAAAGGTTTTATTGGACATTACTCGATAGTCACCTGGTTATTGAGAATGATCATTATTATTCCCCAGGTATGGTATTCCCTAGAAATATGCTTATGATAATTTTCATTTCCATTAAAAATTATTATTAATGATTTCAAAGGATGATGAAATTGAATGGACTAGGTTAATCCAAAGGTGTGTTATATTGATAATAATGTGTCCTTATTTAGATATTATATAAATTATTTGATAGTTTTTCCACTACTGTTATTTTTTCTCACACTAGGATTTTTAGTTTTAGTCAATGGATGGAACATGAATGAATAAAATCAACATTCGGTATCAAGTAAAATTTGGTATCTATAAACCACATAATGGGATGAATATAGGAGTGCAAGATATCAGGATTATGCCAAATTATTTTTCACAAAATAATGATTAATACCCTAATCATTAACAAACTATTACACTCACCAAAATAGAGAAGGATATAGGTTTATGAGATCTCGAGTATGAGAGACCATAAAAGAAATAAGGATTGATTATCCATCATGTCATAAATTTGGAAAGAGAAATCCACGAATGTGTATCAATGGAATCGTAAAATTATTTATGTGTGGAAAATAATGGAATAAATCATATAAATTAAGTTAATAATGATTAATATGATAGATGTAAATAAGTATCATCTTATAGATCCATTTATAGTTAATTGTCTTAAATTTTGATAAACTAATATTATCCTATTCAATTAGAACATAAAAATTATAAAACCTAGACTAAAGAGGGAACTATAAGAAAATAAAATGGATGAAGTATTTCATTATCTATGTTTTATTGAAAACCATATTAGAAAACATTATTTAATAATGTATTTTATTTCAAAAATGTTCATTCTATTTTTTGGGTAATATTATATGAATTATATTAATTTTGTTTAGAAAAAATATAAAAAATCCTATGCTATGAGAGAACCCATCACATCTGGTAATTCCATAGGGCTTCAATCCATGATAGAAGGATAAAAAGACTTTATCACCTACAACTATTCTATGAAATTTTCAAGTACATATGCCACTGTTTCTTGTTAAATGACTAGAAAAATAAATATTAACTATGAACCAGTGGTGACACATTGAGTTTTAGAGATTAATTTATAATATTGGATCACTTGTTCAAAACATATTGGTTTTATAAAATAGTTAGTTATATATGGAAATACTTCTCACTCTTTTATGGATTGTATGATCTGTTAAAAGTGAATTTTAGTGATTTTGTTATAAAAAGGTGAGTTTTGGATATTCATTTCGTTGATTAATAGAATATTTTGTAATTGATAAAATAAAAACCAAAGGATGAAATTGTTCTTACAAAATATAAATGTATCACATATTTATTTCAATTTTATTTTAGATGGTGAAATTCTTTTAAATAATCACATATTTATGGTTTTGGGGCCTTTAACATTAAATTGACCATTAAAATTATTGTATTAATTGTCCTCATTCGCGATCTATTTTTACTTATGCTTTTCTTCCATGTCCATATCATCACTTTCTAAAAACTTTCTCCTATATGTAAACCTCGTTATATATTATTCCAGATGACCTTCATATGTCTTTTTTCTTATTGTTAATAGGATTATTAAATTATCATTTTAGTAGGTTTATTTTCTTAAAAAATATTTTTTAAAAGTCAGCCACTAGATTACCTAAATCAATTTTATATTTCCATGATATAATTTATTTATGATGGGGAGAATATAACACCCCAATATTCAAAAATAAGAACATTGAATTCGATAGTGTGCATGAAACACACCAATTATTTTAGAAGAAAATATAACACCTAAATAATTCATTATATTTTTATTTTTTAAAACAATGAAATCTATTCATTATAATGTAGTATACACAACACTAGGTTTAGATTTATTTACATGAAATCATGGTTCTATCATGCATTACATGCATTAACATGTTTAAATAATAATAATCTATTGAAATTTTAGTTTAAAATGACCATTAAAATAAATAAATTATGTTTTAGGATATTAATATAAGAAATTGAATTTGGAAAAATTTTGTTATCTATTGATTAATAATAAAATAAGAACCATTTAAAATAAAAAATGAATGTTTTTTAAAAAATGGTATTTTTTTCTAGAAGACTGTATAGTTTACCATTGAATATATAAATTAAAAATACCTTTTTCCCAACTAAAATAATGTATTTAAAAAAATTAAACTAAATTTTTAAATAATAATACAAAAATTAGATTGTGGATATTTTTTTTAGATTTCTCTAAAATGTTTTATTTTTGATGAATAGTGAAAAAACTGAATTCTAATTAAAAAATTAATTTTCATTTATATTATTTATAATGATAACTTTTATTTTAAATTTTTTTAAAGTAAAATTAGATCAATTAAATATTAATTAATATATTTTATTTCATATTAATCACTTTAATACTTAATTTAGATATCAAAACCTTTTTAACTTTAGAACATTTTCTGTTTGAAAAATAGTGTTTCTCTTCACATCTGCAAGATTAATTTTAAATTTAAACTTCCCACATGTTTAAATTGAATTTATAATAATTGATTAATTATTTTTAATAAAAATAATCTATAATTTATGATAGTATTATATTAAATTTTGATTAATTTTAATTCTGAAATAGTTGAAAACTTATTATCACAGATAAGTTAAAAATTGATTTCCGGTTTGTCAAAATTAGATGATAAGGTTTAAAAATGACATTAAAAATTTATGTAACCCATTTTTGGAAATATTCATAAATTATACATTATATCTTTTATAATTTTATGATTTTTAATCTTGTGGAAATATAAAAAACATAGGTAGGATTGAATATTTTCAAAAAATTATAATTGTTCCAATAACCTCACTTATAGAAGGACACATCCTATTCCCTTTTATTAACACGTTGAAACATATTTGGTTTAGTGAAGACTGAAAAAACCACATATATAATTCATAAATATCATCTTAAAGGACATATTTTGGGCATAAATCTATCCTAGTAAAAATTTGGTGCAATATTAATGAGGATAGCCGGAGAAGAGGTAATGTTCTTAAACAAGAATCATTAATTCATTTATTTATCAACCTCATTTAATTATTATAAAACCATTATGTTATAATAAAATTAGTATCTCACTTATAATGGGATATTTTTATGATAACTTATTTACCTATAACCATCACCACTTCCCTCAAATGTGTTATGAAATTATAGTTTGTGTGTAAGGGGGATAACCACGTCGCGAAGCGATGTCATTAATTTTTCCATTACCACATTTCACAGTTTGTTATGATAGTGGATCTAAATTATTTATATGATATTTATAAAATAGTTTCACTATTGGAGTCATTTTATAATATAAATTGTTTTTCATTCCATTCCATATGGTTGATTATAACGTCACTCATGTGTACGACAGACTGTCGTCTTGCGAAGTGATGTGATTCATCTTTTAGTAACACTTTACATCGAAGGTGATAAGGATAATGTTATTGATTATATGGGATATAAATGAAATAATTATGATAATAAAATATCATTAAAATCTTTTAATGTTAATTTAGAATTATCTTTTCTTATATTTTCACTCACTTAGAGATGATTACATCATTCGTGTATGTGTGGACTACCGCATTCCCAAAGTGATGTTACTCTATTTTCATCACCAATAAAATGGATGATATATATAAATATATTTCAAGAAATAATATGTTAAATATGATATAATGATTACTCTAGAAGGGTAAAATATTACTTACCTATTTTACATTATGATCACTGAAAAATGGAAATGTTAATCATGCGTACGTATGACCTACAATCTCAATGATCATGATATACATAATTATTTGTAACAATATTTCATGATTAGCTTCACGAATTATAATTAATGTAAAAAATATATTACTTATTTTTTATTTTCATCTTGTAGTTTATGACACTATATAATATGCACAAAAACCATAACTTCCTTGAGATAGAATAAATAGGGAAACAATATCATTAACACTCGAAAAAATGAAAATAATAAAAGATTATTAATGAATGAGAGTTAATATGTTAGGAAAGGATCATATATGATATTATAAATATTTATATGGTTTATTATAATTTAATATAATGTTTAAAACCACAATATAGAGGTTAACTATCATTCAAAAAAATAAATCCTTAGGTAAGGGATTTCATCTCAAATTAATTTTACAGAGGCATATTGTAATGTTGTTGTAGGGTCCTGAAAAATCCGCAAAAGAGATTCTACCCAAATCCCTCAAAGAATTGGGGAAAAAAATAGATAAAATCCAAAGAAGGGACACAAGTAGGACCGGTCCGCGGACCGGCCCCATTAAAATGCGACGTCACCGGGCTCTTCGAAGCACCCCCTCCGCAAACCGTCGACGTTCATGAAATGGAGGCGGAGATCCTCTGTGGTCGCGAGGCAGGATGGGCGCCAATCCGGTTCACCGTCATGAACCGCCCCAACCATGGACCGCGTCGACCGGTTCAAGCCACATCTGGTATCCTTCACGGAATGGAGGTGGAATCCTCTGCGGCCGCGAAGCACTCCCTGAGTTCTGTTCGCTGGGGAAGAAGCATTCAGTACCCACCACGAGTCGCGGATTAACAAAGTCAGCTGTAAACCAGGTTTTTGGTCATGGGATTCCGCAAAAGGTGTCGTGTGGCCACATATACATCTCTTTACCCACTCTATAAAAGGAGACCGAGGGGTAAGGGAAAATGAATTCTGATTTGGACGATTCGATGTCGAAGGAAGAGGATTCAGAGAAGAGGGATCAGATTCGGGTCAATGAATTTTGAAGGAAGGCTTAGGATTATACAAACAGCGAAGTTCCAGTTCGTGAACCAGAGCAGGTATAAACCATGGAACGAACTAACAAAGAACCTAAAATGCATAATAATTTGGTGAACCATGAACTTACAAGAACATAAAATGTGAAGAACACGAACCATGGCCCCTCCGTAGATTCACTCCCCATGGAACGTGGTGTTTATGCCTCTTTTCCGATCTGCCGCACCGCGTATCACCCTCCTACACGGGAGAAGCCTCAACCGACAAACCCCCGATCGGTGCCGCCCTTGACCGCCGCTTCCCGCGTAGACCCCTTCGCTACCCCCTGGTACGCAGCCCGAACCCGAAGCCGCGAACCACCCTGGATCGTGGGATGCTCGCCAGACCGCGAACCACCCTTGTTCGCAGGATACCCTTCAGTCCGCGGACCACCCTGGTTTTCAGACGGCTTCTCCAGCCATGTAGCACCGTCCTACGTGAAGGGCACCACCACTCCTTCATATGTGTGGCCCATCAGACCCTTCAGAGTTCCCATTCCTCGAGCCAGATAAAATCCTTCCAATATGGCCCGATCCTCTGTGACTCCCTCATTGGCCTATTCATCGGCCCCGAGACAAGGCCTCCACCAGAGCCACCGGATCCACGCAGTGTAACCCTCAGGCACATCAGCGCGCTATTTTGAGTTCACATACCCATGGTAAGCGAGGGAGAAGGGGTTTCCCTGACCCTTGAACAGGTTCCTGAAGCATACCTGGGTTCACATTACCACGGTAATGCGGGGTCCAAGCCTAAGAGCCCCCCTTTCTGCCTGTACTCGCCAGGATGTGGGACCGCATGCTTCGGCAGTTCGGCACTTCTCCCCTCCCCAGAGAGGGGGCAGCATACCAGTCAAAAGGATGTCATCCTCATGCACCTCAATACTTCCCCCGGGAGTAAGAGAGGAGATGGCCACAAGATAACACCCTTTCCCTCTCCCACTGCGCTTTTTCACCATGGGCATCCACCTATAAGTATGCCCCGAACCTATGGGTTGCTCCATGCATAAGTCCCACTCCATTCCTCATGGGCACACCTTTCGAGACGTGATCGTCTGGTCCTTACTACCTCTTGTTTCTCACACAGAGCATGACTCACGTGGGCTTAGAGTAGGCATCGACCATGACATCCTCTTATGGACCTCCTCAGAGTGTAATCCCCAATCCATTACTCTGGGCTACCTCAGAGCATGAGCCCCAATCATATGCAAACTACGAAGACTTTGATCCCTACCTCGTAAGTAGGGTACATAGGAAGCCTCCAAGAGGTTCAATCCCGATTACCATCGGACCCCTGGGTCCACATTCACGTTGGTTCTCCGACGCAACTATGCGAACTACAAGGACTTTGATCCCTTCCTCCTAAGCAGGGTATATAGTAAACCTCCATGGGGTTCAAGTCCACCACCCGGTTATTCCGACAACCTTCAAATCAGTTATCCTTCATCCCGCATGACAATAAACTTTATATTTGAACTATGTGGACTTTGATCCATGTCTCCTAGGTAGGGTACGTAGGAAGCCTCCATGAGGTTCAAGCCCAACAACTGGTCGATCCGACTATCTTCACGTTGGCTCGCCGCGCCGCACCTTGTGCCGCCTCAACGAGTCCAGACTCTTCAGGGTCATTAACCCAATGAGGGATGGTAAACCTCAGGCGCAAATGATTCTGAATTCCTACATTCAGCTGACCGTTGCCAACCAGTAAAATTCGTGGATACTATGTTGGGGTATAAACCAAAGATTCGCGAACATATGAATACGTCTTAAGTATATATGAGAGTCCTGAAACAGGAAATTATTTCCCCCCAAAAGGTTGTGATGAGCCAAACATACCATCCTCTCGACCAATGTGAGTTCCTAAGCACCGCTGGCCAAACCACCCAGCGGACGCCTACCTTTGGAAATCAGGTCCACGTATCGTTGGATATGGAACCATTGGGATTTTCGAAATGAAGACCGGTGTACCCAAATTTAGCAATCGAGCGGGGCTGAGCCATCTGTAAGATCTACCATCGGGTGTGTTGGTCCTCCATCTCCCCATAGGAGAATGGACCGAAACAAAAAATATTGAACCCGACATGAATCTTTAACCAAACATGACAGATTTAACCTAATATCACCATGTGCCCCCTTATACTCCCAAGGAGGGCCAAGAAAGTTCATTAGTTATGCATGGGATCGTGAGATGTTTCTTTGACGGGTTTTCTGTTTGTATTTGTTAAAATGTTTTACAGGTACCTCCAGTACTCCCTTCGATCCAATGGCATCGCAAAGGAAATCACAAGTGCGCACTCCCAACAACACAAGGACTGGACATCCTCACCTATAGAGGACCCCATCACCCACCCAGTGTCTTGAGCGCTGGGTCTCGGACGCCATGATCCGAGCGTACCACATGAATAGTACTCTCCCAATGGTGGAGGTGGCCATGCACACCCTCCAATCTGTCAAGATTCTCTAGTCGCCTTACTAGTAGCAGCCACGGAGGCAGATCTAGATAGTCCATGTTGCAGTCTCCAACCATTTCGGGAGTCTGTCCCAAGGACGGTACAATGCATACCTCCCTTATCTTGGGGAGGCAGATGAGGTCGACACTGAGGACTTCATCCCTGCTGAACTGGGGTTCCACTCAAAGTCCCCCTCCGGAAGGTGTAATTGCAGTCACGCCAAGACTCAACCTCCTCGTGCTAAAGAGGATGTCTCCCTGAGGATTCAGGCCCACACTCCCTGAGGTCCGGCCCCTCGGACCGCCCGACGAGGGCGGCTGACATACAATCAGGGACCAGTCATCACCCTGGTCCCTGAGGAGGTGCTCCGCTGCCCAGGCCAGGAGATGTACCACGAACAGTCACCTACACCTGTTCGCTCCTCCCGATCCCACCATCCAAACATGGAGGCATCGTACGAGCTGGTGCACGTCCCCACTGAGCCCCATCAAGCCTGTCGCTCATGCAGGACGGTACTTACCCGGCAGGTACCTCTCCATTCCCAGGGTTGTGAAGCCCACTAGCTTGACGTAGTGGCGACCCAACGTCTGTAGGACTAGATCCTAGCAGGACCTCTTAACGTTGACCATCCATGCAGGGTGGCGATCAACAAAGGCTGCCACCCAAATGTGGCAGCAACACATGGGCGGGATCATCTCCCCGAAAAAAAAGGCCACCGACTTGTTACGGTGGGAAACCGATATATGCAGGGCCAACTCCCTGCAGATGCAAGTAAAGTCCTTCACCCCTATGTGGTGGAAAACAGAGAGATAAACTGGCATTTCCCGGTATAGGGGAAGATTCGTTCACCTACCCCGACACAAGAGAATTGTCAGTACCCACTGACCACCGGAGGACCGGAGCTAGATATTCCTACTCTAATACCAGAATGGGCCTTAATACCCATTCCATCCAAAGATGTTTCTCTACATATCCTGGTAGTGATGGAAGAGCAGGTATCGATCCCAGATCATATCTTGCAGGATTTCTAGAATGTAATTGCATCAGCAGCAACAGCAAAGACATGGGCCTGTGAGCCCATCTCCCAAATTGAGGCAACTCATCTAAGAGACGAGATATCTACCTCGGAGCAGATCTGAATCCCCTCTTCCACCCAGGAGGGTCGCCGACCATATTCCGCGACGCAAGGGCAACCAGATCGAGCAGCTTCACTTGTTCCAACTAGGGGACACCCATCCATCACGATGGATGCTCCAGAGCATGCATATATCCCTGCTAAAAGTCAAGATGTTTTTAGGCATATCTCGATGACATCATATGACCCAATTAGATAGGGACCCAAAGGTGAAGGCCGTTATCAACAGCAGACGGTCCCCGCTGCCCGCAAGAGAGCGCCCTGAACGTGGCGAAGGCAGCCAGAAAATAATGACTGGGTTCCTGACTCCACTCAACTGGAAGCTGGAGTTACCAACTCTATAAAGCGCATATCGAAGTCTTAGAACCCTACCCACCCATTACCATATTATGGGAGTGGAAATAGCAATTGTGAAGGTCCTTCCCGCAATGTTTCTACCAGCAGCTCTCAAGGTCCTCCCCAGAGCACCCGTGGGGGCCTCCCCCATGGTCATATAATGATCGATCATGAGAGATCTTCTTTTGATGCGAGTCACGGAAACCCTCCACGTGACCAGAAGATCGAGCAACCAGAAGTTCCTCCACTTTCCATGGTCCACCCTAAAGGTCCTCCCCGAGGTATACACTGCAATCACTCTCTATGCAGTGGGACCACAAATTGTGATAGTAGTCCTCGCTATCATAGTCACAACAGTGGATGCCCTCCCTGTAGTGACATCACGTCATGAAAAGAAGGCCCTCCCCTTGTTGTGGCCTACCCTGAATGTCCTCCCTAGGGGTTACGTTGCAACGACACTCCGCGTAGCCAGGAATCGGATCACAGTGGTAGTCCTCACCAACCTAATAACGGAGGTCCTCCCCATATATACGTCAAGCAACGAGAAGGCCCTCCCCTCATTGCAGTACATTCTAGAGGCCCTTCCCAGGGTGTATCCTGTAGATATTCTCCCTACGGCAGCTTTAATGGTTGTCCTCGCCATTACCGCAGCTGTGATGGTAGTCCTCGCAACCACGACCGCCATTGCGAAGGTCCTCCCTGCATTGGACCCAAGAAACAAGAAGGTCCACCCCTTGTCGCAGTGTGTCCTAAAGGTACTCCCTAGTATGCACGTAGAATTTCAATCCATGATGGTCATCCTCATCCTGATGCCAGTTGTTGCGAAGGCCCTCCCCGTAACGACACTACACAGCAAGGAGATCCTCCCATTGTTGCGACCCACCATGAAGGTCCTCCCTAAGGTGCGCACTGCAAAAGTCCTCTATGCATTGAATCATCAAGTAGTAATGGTAGTCCTCTCCATTACGACTGCCACTGCGGAAGTCCTCCCCACGATGACATATCATATCGATAGGAAAGTCCTCCTCCTACCGAATCAAGCACAAAAAGCCTTCATATGTCGAGGCACTTAGAAGGACGGGATCAGGCATGTTAGATTCCCAGCTAGTTGCTAACGACACCCTTATTTGATCAGGAGACGGTCCAGGGCCGAATTCATCCTCTAAACCACCTTGGAATCACCCACATAATGAATCAGCACCTACCGGTCCCACTGCCTCAAACCAAATTGACGGTGAGCATCTCAGTTGGGCTGACAAGGTAGAGGAATCACTAGCGGAGGAGTATGCCGATATAATTCACCTGAGGAAATGACTGTATAGGGATGATATACCAGTCATGTTTTGGCCCACATCCACCTCTCAGTTCGATATACCCAGGGAGTTGTCAGAAGAATGCGTGCACAACATCTTCCATAATATATGGATGACCCTCCGCCGTCTGAAATCAAGCTTCATGCCCTATGAATGGTATGTAGACTATGTCAAGATGATATGAGACCTCCTGCGCCACATCGACCTGGAGGCCCATCCAACAAAGTAATGACAATGCCCCGATAATAGTAAAGGAAACATGGAGATAGATTGCCTCTGTGCGCTGCACCAGCTGCGCCGCCTCATCGGTGATGCTTCGACGGGAGTCCAAATCAGGGGATGTGGAGAACACGAAGCTCTTAATTTCACTCCACTCCCTACCCAAAAGAACTCATTCAACATGGTTTTCTTGCAAGTTCATCAGATCAAGATAGAAATCGAGTGGTCCCCCTATTCAGGAAAGGAAACACACCCTACAGAGTCAGGCCTTGAGTAAGTCCCATAAGCGTCAGGCCCGGTAGGAACAAGAAATTCAAGAACTCTTGAATCAGGCCACCGAGAGCACACAACTGCCTCTAGCCTAAGAGAGGCCAATAAATGATCTTTTACTTCCACCCCAGAAGGTATTTATCTACAGGTTAATTTGTTAACAAATCTGGTTCACCCCCGAATGGGGGCACGTGAGAACAGGCAGGTCGCAATAGCAACAGCCACTGCCGCAATCCAGGGTCAACCCCATCCTGCAGGGATGGGGGCATTTTTAACAACAAATACCCTCGTAAGACTAAGAAAAACGGGAGGTGACTCAACATCCAAGGAGCGGATCCAACCCCATCCCTCGGAGCTAGGTTCATTATTACCCCCGTCAACAACAACCTCCCCCACGAGAGTCAGTATTCTCTCATCTAGGGAGGACAATCAGAAGAGGAGGCTCACATCCTATCCGGTCATTTGAATCATCATCCCCTCTTAGAGGAAGGTTCACCATAAGGACACATCAAAGAACTCTCTGTGTCACCCTTCGTCAAGAAGTCCGAAGGAAACCCCAGTTCATGAATGGGAAGGTCGGCAGAAGACGCGGGAGATCCTCTTCCTATTTGGAAGATGACGTCCCCTCCACCCTGCGATATGCATTCATCAACTCCATAAAGGCTAACCACATGGGTGACACCGGGGAAAATGAAAATCTGGATGGATTGGGAGACGATGGTTCCGGTCAGGCTATGACTCACAACGAACCCCAAGGTGGGCACACCCAGAATCAGAGGGCCACCCTGGATATTGTCGTCGTTCCAGCCAACCCTCCTCTACCTACCCAACGAGCTTCCAATAAGGATAAGAATAAAGGACTGGTTACCTTTAACCCGCCTCAAATGAGCCACTCACGCTCAAAGAGAGATTCACCTGACAGGAAGGGGAGATGAAAGAATTGAGGAGGCTTAACACCGATCAACTCCAGAGGAACCGCCTTATTGAATGTGAATCCCAAGAGGAGCCACCACATGTACTCCCAGAAAGTGCACCTCAAAGGCTAAGGATTTCCCCAGAAAACGAAGGACGGTCAGGGCTCCTGTCCAATGAGGCGCCTGGTTCATCCAACTACCTAAATGTGGATGATGAATACCAAGATTTCCCTCCACTTAGGAGGCAACCAGAGAATGTACGCTAGAACCCTCTGAGGGTTCCCCGAACGGAATATGCACCCTTGGTGTTGGCCAGTCCGGATCCTCAGGAAATGCCTCGGGCTACGCCTGCCCAGGACCGGGCCAAACAAGATGTAAACCAGTGTCTTACAAACATCATTGAGGCACTAACAGCTCGATTGGATGCGATGGAAGGTCGATGCACTCAGATACAGCCAGAGCGGAAACCCAAACCAGATTGGGTGACCAAAACACCACCTTCTCCCTATTTTGGGAGCCCTATATTCCCTATTTTCAAAAGGATAGGCAATCTGGAACAGCATTTGATGCACTACGCATCCTATTGAGACCCTATGATGGGAATTACGAAACAACAAGAAGCATTGAAACTCAGGTGCTTTGTATGGACCTTGCAAGGATCCGCCTTCTTCTGGTACACGAGTCTACCAGCCCAGTCAATAAAGAGCTAGGAAGACCTTCAGTAGCAGTTCTTATTCCACTTCATCTCGATGTTGCCTAAAAGAACAGTCACTGACCTCATGAACTGCAAGAATAGGGAGAACGAGAGGGTCTCAGATTTCATTACTAGATGGAAAGGTCTGGTCTATTCTCTGAATAGGACCATGCCTCAAGATGAGAAGCTATCCATATGCATCGATAATCATAGAGATGAGCTGCGAACACCGCTCATACCAGTGGAGTGCACCACTGGCTTCCGCAATCTCTCGACCATTGCCTAGAGAATTGAGGACTCCCTACAACGGACTAATTCGAAGTCCTGAATAGCCTCGTAGGCTCCTGTGAAAAGAGCCCTTAGAGCTGAAGCTTCTGCTGTCACACTCATGTTGGCCCTCGTGCCTTCTCCCCCACTCAGGCCTCCACTAAATCGTCAAGGCCCCCTGCATATCATCGGTTGCCTCTACATAAACGGGATGATCAGAGAGGACCGAAGCTGAACCAGTTTGAGGAATGAAGATAAAAAGTGTACTCGTTCCAAGATGAACAAGTCCGCGGATACTTTATTGCCGCCATGAATTGCAACTTGCTCCGCATCCCAGAGTCGAGGAAACATGAAGAAGTCAGCCACGAGGAAAGTCTTGATTACTGCCCCTACCATAGAATGTTTGGGCACAATATCCGAGAATTCTTCATCTTCAAATAACTCTTGCATAGGATGGTAGACTTTGGAAAGGTCCAGCTGGGACCACCCCCATCACATGTGGCATGCATCTCTACCACCGACTCCAACAAAGAGGAGGGGTGGCAGAAAGTCACCAGCAAGCAGGGGAAGAAATTCGATGACCGGATGGCTCGGAAGACTATCAACCGAGCCTAGGTCATACTTCGGTGTCAGCTACGACAGCCAGTGTTGCTGCCAACAGCCCATAACGCCGCACGGCCGATAGCATCAGCCTCACAATCCTTGACGAGCTAGTCATCTGGGCAGAATAGAAGGAAAAAACAATCACAAGAGGAGCAGTCTGCAATAGAGCCAAAGTTAGTCCCGACCCAGGCGGATTATATGCCCTTGAATTTGGCATCATGGGAACCGACCCACCAAACAGAACCATGAGGGACAACCGACCAGGTTGACCTGTCATAGGATGAAGATCCAATATTTGGTTTTATTAATGTAATCCATCTTATGGAATTCTTCCCTGATGAAGGGTATGGTTCCGAACCAGAGTTCCCTGCACGAGGGAATAAGAGGAGGAACCGCAGAGGTAGATGATACCAGGGGAGGTGCAGCCACGGACGAAACCAACACTATGGTTGGACACCGGCCCAAACCTTTAATATTGAGGAACCCCATGGGAGAATCATTAAACAGACTCAGTAGGAGAAAGAATTCCCCTCCACCACCACAAGCAGCCACTCTGGCCCTGTTGTTCTATGATACCCACTAGAGGAGGAGAAAGTGTCTGGCCACCTAGTGCGCACAAATAGACCAACTGGGCCAAGTCCCTAGAACAAGGGAACACCATTGACATCCGACCCCGCGGCCGGTCCCTCCTTGTCAAATGCTCTGGCCCCCAAGCCGCCTGCTAGAACTCTCCCACCAACAGAGAAGCGTCGGCCGCTGGAGAAAAAATACAACATCCTTAAGCAGCTGGCATCGGTACCAGCCAAGCTGTCAATCCTCGATGCCCAAAGTCTGTCAGCGGACCTCTGGGAATGCTTCTAGAAGCTTTGATCATCCCCCAGGAGTTTCAAGCTGAGGTTTCTGCCGTCGAGATTTACAGGATGGAGACTGGACCGACTGAATGCAATACGGTGACTTCCTTCACTGATCAGGATGAGGATTCCATCTTGCAAGGACACATCGGACCACTATATGTGTCTGGAATGCTGAATGGTATTGAGATCTAGAATGTCTTTATGGACAATGGCTCTGGAGTTAACCTCCTTCCCCTACGAACACTCCGCAAGTTGGGCTACAGTGAGGACGATCTAATTCCCTCAGCCACAACTCTATTGGGTTACGATAGGAATGAACAGAATCCAATGGGAAAAATTATGCTAAGGACCCATTTTGTTGATCTGGTAGCCTACACGGAATTCCTTGTGGTCCGGAAGAGCACAACATTCAATGCCCTACTGGGAAGGTCGTGGCTCCATAAGCACATGGTCGTTCATTCATACAACCACCAGTGTATCAAGTACTACATCAATGGATAAAGTGGAACATTGAACACTGACAAGGCCCCTTTCGATCTCTCTAAGTCACATTACATTGACGCCGAGTTCTATGAGAAAAAGAAAAAGAAGCATTTGGTCAATGGTGTCGACTGGATCCCGGCTCCAAATGGCATGGAGATGGTTCATGATGACCCCCTCAGGTAGCTTGGTGGATATTATGTCATGCCCATCAACCATATTGAGAGCATAAGTTCAAGTATGTACACGCACTCAGATGTCCTCATGACATCAGCCATAACGGCCGAGTGTGACAATGTGGGAACGTCCACCGACCCTCAACCTGGGGACAAAGACTCGAGTAAGGACACCCACGACACCTTGCCTCCGGACTCCCAAGATCTAGTGTTAGGAACTCTTTCCTCTTAGGAACAAGAAGATGTGGATTTGGGAGAAGAAGAGGGGGAAGATCTCAGGGATGCACCTCCCACATTTGAGGAAGGTATCTCCACCATTGTGGATGAGCTCAGGGAAATAAACCTCAGTACAAAGGAAGACCCAAGGCCCACTCTCATTAGTGCAGCAATGTCTCCTGAGGAACGCGAGGTATATACTGTTTCCTGAAGCAACATCAGGACGTCTTTGCCTGGAATTACACGAAGATGCCGATACTCAATCAAGAAGTGGAAACACACCACCTAGGTCTACCAGAAGACCACTGAGGCTATAAACAGGCTGCCATAGGGACACACCCCTCACATACTGCCAAAATAGAGGCTGAAGTCGATAAGATCATTAAAGTAGGCTTCATTCGGGAGGTCTAATACCCCATCTGGTTGGCCAATATCATCCCTGTCAAGAAAAAGAATGGGTAAATCTGCATCTGGATCGATTTCAGAGATCTCAATTGGCATTTCCCAAAAGATGACTTCCCAGTCCTAATCACTAAGTTGTTAATCGATGCAATGGCCAGGTATGAGGCTCAGTCCTTCATGGATGGCTACTCCGGCTATAACCAAATCATGATGGCCCACGAAGACAAAGAAACCATAGCCTTCAGGGCCCCTCAAGGGTTATTTGGTTACAGGGTCATGCCCTTTGGTGTCAAGAATGCTGGTGCCAGATATTAGTATGCCATGCATCTGATCTTTAAGTCGTTCCTGGGGAAATTCGTTGAATCTTACGTCGATGACCTGGTGGCCAAGACCAGATAGCACTCCGATCACCTGTTAGACCTCGAGACCATCTTCAACAAACTCTGAAAGCAGAGCTTAAAGAGGATTCCCTTGAAATGCGCCTTCGGGGTTACCTCAGGGAAATTTCTTGGCTTCGTCGTACGCCATCGTGGCATCGAAGTCGACCATGAGAAGACAAAGGCTATCCTTGGATTACCACATCCCCGAAATATCACCAAATTGAGGGGATTCCAAGGACACCTGGCATATATTAGGTGGTTCATAGCCAACCTGACAGGGAAATGTTTGCCCTTAACCAGGTTAATGAAGAAGTGGGTCACGTACCAATGGATGTATGACTTCCAAGAGGCATTCAACAACATGAACAATTAACTATTAAGCCCACCGAAGCTCATGCCCCTGGTTGAAGGAAGACCTATCATCCTATACGTGACGGCCCTAGAACAGTCATTGGGGTCCTTCCTCACACAAAAGAATGACACTGGTAGCGAAAACACCTTTATTACCTTATTCAAACCATGATTGATGTGGAGACTCGATACTCAAATATCGAGAAGAACTGTTTTGCATTGGTCTTCACAATTCAAAAGATGCGACATTATCTGCAGCATCATGAAGTCCATATGATATCGCGGAGTAACCCACTAAAGTACATCCTCAGTCGCCCAATGTAAACCGGACGCCTATCCCAATGGGCAGTCATCCTGCAATAGTTTGACATCCGGTTTGTGCCTTAAAAATCCATCAAGGGATAAGAATTGGGATAATTTCTGGCAGAGCACCCTTCGACAGGGTCCACTGCACTGGATGCCGAGCTACCTGATGAATACATCTTCTCGGTTCAAGAGGAGTTCCTAGCATGGGAAATGTACTTCGACGATGTGTCCTGAAGCCCAACCGGAAAGAGGACGGAGGATCCCATATTCAACAAAATGGGTTTGGGGATAATACTCATGTCCCCAGAAAAGGCAGTCTTTCCATATTGCTTCCTCCTGTCAGAGGGATGTACAAACAATCAAGTGGAATATAAAGCCCTCATTGCAGGCCTGGAGCTCGCACTCTAGGCACAAGTACAACACCTTAAGGTAAAAGGTGACTCGAAGCTGATCATCAAGCAAGTCAATGGTGACTATGCCACTAAAAAGGACGAGATGATCCCCATGCTTGACCATGTCTGAGGGTTAATGGCTAAGTTCTCCACAGATCCAACATTGACCTATATTCCCTGGTCTCAAAATGCTCAGGCTGATGCATTTTCCAAAGCGACAAAAGCCCAAGCTGACCCAGGAAAGGATGAAACGATTATCAGTATTGCTCACCGTCGAATGGTATTTTCGTTTGTTCAAGATAAGATGGAAGAAATCCACGAAGGCTATCCTGTCCCCGTGCCATACGCTCCTTCCATCGGCTGGATGACCCCCATTACAAACTACCTTCAACGGGGAGAACTTCCATCAGACAGGGCTGAACGAGAGAAAATACGGAGAAGGGAAATCAACATTGTCATGTATAGTGGCGTGGTTCATCAAGAGGTCATCTACAAATGATGCCTCGATGGAGTGCTCCTCAGATGCATTGATGGAGAAGAAACTGCTACCGTAATAAATGAAGTACATGCCAGAGCATGTGGAGCACATCAACCGGGGACCAAGCTTTCCAATCAGGTTCGAAGGATTGGGTATAACTGGCCAACAGTGGCACGAGACTGTGAGCGTTTTACTACAAAATTCCACTCACGCCAGATTCATGCCAACTTCATACACCAACCATCGGTGTTACTTCAACAAGACATGTACTCCTGGACATTTTTTGTCTGGGGGATGGACGTTGTGGGACCATATCCTCCCACCATGGCCAAACAGTTGAAGTATATCCTCACAGCGACCGACTTCTTTTCCAAATCGGCAGAAGCCATACCCCTCAATGATGTCGGGGCAAGAAATATTGTCATCTTTATGAAGACCAATATCACCACCAGATTTGGTGTCCCTCAAACCATACTGACGGAAAACGACAAAAACTTCTTCTCCACTGAATTGGAGAAACTATACCACGAGTATGGTATCAAGGCTAACCACTCATCCCGCTACCATGCAGCGACCAACGGATAGAGAGAGCATTTCAACAAGACCCTGTCCAACACTCTCTAGAAAATAGTGGACAAAGATAGGAAGTCAGGGCCGGATAAACTCCTTCATGCATTGTGGGCTTATCGAACCACAATCATCACCACTACTCGGGCTACTCCATACTCATTAGTATACAGAATGGAAGTGATCCTACCCATTGAGATCTAATTACCCTCACTTTGCGTTGCCATTTGTGATCAATTATCCAACGATGAGCAATCAGAAAAGAGACTAGGTGAATTCGTATAGCTAGAAGAGAAACCGATTCACACTCTGAACCATCTGGAATTGTACCATAGCCGGATCGCACGTGCCTTCAACAAAAAGGTTCTTCTTCGGTCATTCTTGCAATGAAAATTATTGTTGGTCCCTAGGAACCCAATGATACCTGGAAAGAAGCCTTTGAAGATGGAGCCCAAGTGGGAGGGACTATATGTTGTACGCAAGGTCAACTCCAACAGAGCATATGCCCTGATCTCCATGGATAGGAAATTCACCATGGATCATACCAATGTGAGATTCCTGAATAAGTATTTCGCATTGAAACCAAGAATATCTTGTCCTTACTGCACGATGATAAACTGCACGGACAGAAGAAAATATGTTGTACTCTTCGTCCAAGCTGCATGACGTTAAACTGCCAAGCACGCAATAGTTAAAATTCTATGACCTTAAAATAAGAGTATTTTATCCTTACCACACGATGATAAACTTCACGTATAGAAAAAAAGATGGTCTAATCTTCATCTGAGCTGCATGACGTTAAACTACCAAACACCCAAGGATCCAAACTCTATGACCTTAAACTAAGAGTATTTCCTCCTGATTTCACGACGTTAAACTGCACGGATAACAAGAGCTAAGAATTCCCCACTCCCATGTATGGACCCACCCTGCACGGGGTGTACTCTTCATCCTCACTGCATGACGTTAAACTGCACAGACTTCATCCTACCCTCAAAAAAGTAAACTGCACGGGTAGGAAAAAAAGAGAAGGATCATCTTAGCTGCATGATGTTAAACTGACAAGCACCCAACAGTCCAAACTTTATGACCCTAAACTAATAGCATTCTGCCCACACCACACGACATTAAACTGCATGGAAAAGATGTTAAAAAAATGCTCCCTTTCCCCCGTGTACGAACCAGACCTGCACGGGGTGTATCACTTTTGCAGAGAACTACGTGCGGCTTGATTCCTTCCCTCGCAGGATATGTAGCGACGCTGGGTTCCCTATCCTGGACCAGCCATTTCTAAAAAAATGACCCTTTCCCCGTGTACGAACCAGACATGCACGTGGTGTATCATCTTTCAGAGAACTACGTGAGGCTTGATTACTGCCTCGCAGGATACGTAGTGACGCAAGAGTCCCACACCCTGACCCAGCCACCTCATACAAAAAAAATATATCCCATTCCCCGGTGTATGGACCAGACTTGCGAGGGGTGTATTGTTCATCCTTACTGCATGACGTTAAACTGCACGGACTTCGTCCTCACCACATGACATTAAACTACACGGACTTCATCCTCACTGCATGACGTTAAACTGTACATACTTCATCGCGCCCTACCCAAGACACTTGGAGAAACGAGACGGAAATACTTGTTGCACATTTGGATGCATCCTCTCCATACATCAGACTCCACATCTTGGACAATTATGGATCTTCATAACCATTCATGGCCATCGGAAGTGGAAAGTCGTCATCCCGGGGACACCTCTGCATGACTATTCATACCATACCCTCAACGGCTCTGCTTATTGATAGCACCTGGCTCATCTACCAAAGGCAAGATTTCCATGGGCGATACATCTCCTAGCTCGGTATGAATACCGGCCTTAGGGCCCCCGTATCATGTCTCCTGATCCAATATTTATGGAGTAGTGGTTTACAAGTTCGTCCCCTCTTCACATCCAAGTGCTGCCAGGGTATCCCAACCCAATTGGCCTATGTATCCATCGGTGGTTCACATAGCGGCCTGCATCCACAAACATCAAGACAGTGCTAGGCTACTTTGGCTCAATGGACAATTGCAGTGAATATGTTTCTTGTATGCTCGGACACCATTATCCCCATATGCCGAACTCTTCATTATGAGCAATCTTAGATTTTCATAATCATTCTTGGCCATCAAGAGTGGAAAGTCTTCGACCCAGGGATACCTTTCCATGACTATGAATACCATGCCATTAGCGGCTTTGTATATTGATATCCCCTAGCCCGTCTACCAAAGTCAAGACTTCCTTGGGCGACACTCTTCCTAGCTCCATACGCTTAGCAGCCTTAGATCCCCCACACCACACCTCCTGATCCGGGAAAACTCAAAGATACAGTTGACAACCTTCATCCCACACCCTGTTCCAGGCATATCAGAGCATGTTGACCCAGTTATCCTTCGAGTGACTTCAGCAATAGTCACCCAATTGTCTGAGCTCTATGACTGATAAACTAGGAGTACTTTTTCCTTACCGCACGATGATAAAACTACACGGAGTGAAGTCACACCCCCGTAAGCAAGATAAATTATTTTAGGGGGATCTTTGAGCTTTAAAAGCAACTAGGGACAAATATCCCCAACATGCCTAGATATTTCCTTACCAAAATGAAAGACTTTGTGGCACAGCCAATCGCGGATCCTCATAACCACTCACGGCCATTAGAATTGGAAAGTTATCAACCCGTGGACACCATTTCTTGACTATGCGTACCATGACCTCAACGGCTCTGCATACTGATATCCCCTGGCTCGTCTACCATAGTCAAGATTTCCTCGGGCGACACTCTTCCTAGCTCTGTACGCTTACCGTCCTCAGAGCCCCCATATCATCTCTCCTGATACAAAAATCCCTGGAACCATGATTTAAAACATCAACCTCTCTCCACATCTTGGACATGTCGAGATGTTCGAGCCCAGTAGCATTCTAATCATGAGCGGCCTTCGAAACAATGTCCTTACCACATGACGTTAAACTGCATGGAACATCTTGGCCGCTTTGTGTAAAGATGCAAAGACCAAACATTAAACATCAAGAGGCATGCCTCCAACAATAAGTGTTTTCACTAGTTTAATAATGCTCCTCGTCCTTACCGCATGACGTTAAACAGAATGGTCAATCATCTTTACCGCACGATGTTAAACTGCACGGTCAATCGTCCTTGTTGCATGACGTTAAACTGCACAGCATTGGGAAAGGAAAGAAAAATGACCCTCATCCTTGCTTCATGATGTTAAACTACACAAAAACCTTTAATAATGCCCCATGTCCTTACCGCAAGACGTTAAACTACAAGGAATATTCCCTCGTTGCATGACGTTAAACTGCACAACATCTTTTAATAATGCTCCTCGTTCTTACAACATGATGTTAAAATGGCACGGTCAAACTTGTCATAGGTTGAGTAAGAAACAGAGGCATTTCTCTGTCCTTCAGTGCACGGGTCAGACCTGCACAAGCCATCGTCTCACACCCATGTGAGAAGGGATTACTTCACCCATTCTCGGGAATTTTAGTCTAGATGTTTCTCCTGTATCTAGGCACCCTCTCATCATAAACCATACTCTGTACTAAGTAAAGGCCAAACTCTCAAAAACCACCCCTGGTGGTCCTGAATCTCAACTTTCTTGAAGTTGCCTAGCTATCGGGGGAATACAATCATTGAACTAAGGAAAAGTTTGCATGACTATGCATACCATGCCCTCAGTGGCTCTGCATATTGATCGCCCCTGGCCCATTTACCAAAGGCAAGATTTCCTTAGGAAATGCTTCTCTCCGTACGCCCCTTGGCCTTTGAGCCCCCATATATATTTCGGGATTCAGAAACCCTATGAGCTATAGCTTACCAACCACTTTCACAATCCAACCTGAATACAGTGGAACGTCTTTGATGAGATTACTGAGAACTAGGAGAAGACTTTCCATTTTAAATAATGTCCCTCCTGCATGACTTTAAACTGCGCCAAGCATCAACCATCCCATACGCTAACTAAATGCTTAGGTAAGTGGTCTCCTAACCCCTCTCTTGATTAGTACGGATTTTCCCAAAACCCTTTTAGATGTCACATTCCCCTTCTGAGCCACCCCAGGTGGTTTTCATAATTATCCAAGCCACCCATCGTGGTTTTCATGAGCAAGACTTCCATAAAGTCCCCTAGCCATTAGAAATGGACAATCATTGAATTATGGACACCTTTTTATGACTATGCATACTATTCCCTCAGCACATCTGCATATTGATCACCCCTGTCCCATCTAACAAAGGCATGTTTTCCTTAAGCAATGCTCTTCCTACCTCTGTACGCCGACGCGGTTCCCATGCCTTGAGGCATTCCATGCATATCGTTAAAATTTAAAAATGTTCACCCCACGTGTGTCTGAAGAGTATTGAGACATATTTTAGATAGGTGAACCCCATTGGGGCCCTTTTCCCACCATGTATGGTCAAAGATGTTCGACCGAAAACATCAGTATTGATAGCTTTGTTAGCGGGACTTTAAACTGCTCACAAAAAGAGGCTTACAGCCTATTAGGCCTAAAACCTGAAAAGGGAGACCTAAGAAAAAGTTGGGTTATACCCACTGGGTCCATGCCAAAAGGGACCAGGTAAAATTAGGGTATTAAAATAAAAGACAAAAATTTTGTGGGTATTCTCTATGAAACCCCAGCAATAGTCAAACAATGCTCTTTGGATCCCATAGTCCAGGAAAAAAAATTAGAGCATGTAATCATTTTCCTGAATTATGGTCAGTCCTTATTCAGTAGGTTGTTAATCATGCAGCAATTTCCCCAGTAATAACCAAATTAAAAAAATAAGAGAAGAAATCAACGTAGATTTTATTCTGTTGAACAAAAGGGGAGGGCATCCACAAGCTGGGGCCTCTTTCTCACAACCACAAAAGATATATAAAATAGTGTCCAGGAATAGCTGTAACAGTTACAAAGGATCCTGGATTGCTCTCTCAGTCAGATCAGTAACCGAGCGCTGAAGGTTATCACAAGACTTCTCCAACACAACTTTCTCCATGGCCTCAACTTTGGCCACCGAGAGAATATGATTCACTGACATTTGGAGATCATTGATACCTTTTCTGGTGGCTTTACGGTTACCAGTCAGAGTCGACAACCGATTCCACAACATCGATGTACGAGTCTCACATTCGTGTAGCTTAGCAGACAAGGCGACCACCTGATCTCGAGAGCTCGCCTTTTGTGTTACTAGCCGATGAAGCTTTGTCATGGTCTCCTCTAAGGCTCGGGTCCCGCAATGACAAGCAGCGAGATGAGAAAGTTTGCATTCACTGGAGGTAGCTTCCTCACGGGCCATAACAACCTGACAAGAGAGAAGATGATACTACTGATAGTCAAAGCCACCTGACCTCGAGCCCAGTAAAATCTATCTAATAGCTTCGGTTTTAGTTTCCATCTCAGCATAGGGAGTTTCGACAAAAATATCTCAAATCTGAGGCCAGGCCCACCTTTTAACTTCTCGGTGGTCTTTTATGGCACATGGATCTTTGGTATCGTCACCCAGTAGCACGGAAATGATGTCTGGAATTTCAACCAGCGCAGATATGTGATCGCTAGTAGTTGGTTCCGAAGCTGTAATGTCTGGAGCCTCTAACCCCGGTTCGGGCTAGGGAATAATGTTTATAAGCCTGGTATCGACTGGAGAAACTTTTGGGATTGTCTCGCTGGGACCCGAAACCACAGGGTCATTCTCATCCACATCCGAGAAGGATGAACCTGTTTGAACTTCGTCCATCGTAGGGCTGGGAGAGGAAAATACTCCAAGTCACTTTGATCAATGAGCCATTAGTCGGTCCTCACTTATAGCTGATGAGGCAGGTGTGGTGGAAGCACAGCCACAGTACCTCCTGATTTGGGAACCTACCAGACAACCTTCCCAAGGATCCCATCAGGATAGTGTTTTGCCCATGTTTTTGCATACTCCAAGAAAGGCAGGCAGTCGCCCCCATGACAGGCAAGGGAATTTCTGTGTCAGATCCCTCCCACGTCAGAATCAGCCACCATTGATGAAGTGTGGCCGGGTGCAGTCCTTGAGCCTGAGGAGAGGGAAGGGAATAATGGATATTCATGCACCCAAACTGGCGAGAAAAACAATACGGGACATACAGATCGCCTATATAAACCCCATTGATCCACGAAGACAGAAATCCATGCCACAGAGAAATCTTGAAAGAACGCTCTTCTAGGCTCCCCTGGCGGTTGTCAACCATGAAGCCAGAAGGGGTGGGGTAGGGAATAAAAACAAACTGGGAGAAATCAGTCAGAAGCTCAAGGACTTCACCAGACTAAGCGACTTCAAGAAGACTCTAGCTATATCAAGTAAGGTAGGCTGAAAGGTAGGAAGCAGGATGGCCGTGTTGTGACGATACTCATAACAGTGATAATGATCCTCTACCCAGCCGTACAAAATGTGAAATGGCCCACTTAGACGGAAGGGTGACCCGCCCTTCTACATGTGACCCAGTAGTTCATAAAATGCGAGCCAATGTGGGAACTGCCAATTTCACCGGGTGGCCCTCAGCCAGCTCAACTGCCATCATCAGGGTGCAAACCCTAACACCAGGATTGATGTCCTGAGATTGAAATAGCCACCAGCTAAAAAACATATAAAACATACCTTCCATCCATAGTAGGGGAGGCATGCTGGGACACAACTCGTAACCCCATGAAAGGTAGTCACCCTCCTCCAGAACTGCCCAGTAGGAACTTGGGATGGTTCGTGACTGTTGAGAAGGATGAGTCCCGGGGCGCTTGATCTTCGGCACCGGACCAGTGGTGTCCAGAAATAACCCTATCCAGGTGCTATAGGGAATAAGAGAGCGGGCACGCAATGCCTGACCTAGTGACTGCTACTCCATAGCTAAAAGATCCCTAGCCAACGAAGGCACTTGTTCAATGTCGTCCCACGCTTCTGTGACAGGTAGGAACTCATTATACATCACACCAATGATTGGAATCTCCCCTAATTGGTGGACATCCCACAAACTAATACCAACTTCACCATGGGCAAGGTGGAAGGTATTAGTGCTTGAACACTAGTGACTGAGCAGGTTAGGCAGGATCAATGATGGTGGGTAAATAGCAAATTGGGAATCCCACACTGCGGAGTACAAATTGACTACTTCCAGTGACTCGGGAAGACTCCCAACAATGATGATGGACCAAGAAGGCCCAGACCCAGTCATTTGAGAAGATCCCACTGGATCGAAGATCCCATCTAGGAATCCACCACGCATCATGATCCTCTCGGGCAAGGTTGATAACAGAAGGGTAATTCTTGGATATAGTTTCTTGAGAAAGGGCTTGAGCGCACTGATCACTTTGGGTCCAAATAGAGCCTCTCAAAATGAAAGAGTCTTTTGGATCAAAATCAGAGGTTATCTTCCCCAATGGTGTCAGGTTGGCCTGAATGTACCTTGGTGACACCTCCAAGAAAGAATACTGAAGACCTAAGAAGGGAGGGGGAAGAGGCACGTCGTCTTGGAGACCGCATCCATAAAGCAGAAAGTGATTTGATAACGGATAATCCAAGAGCTAAGGAGGGGGAATGTCTTTCAGAAATCCATCACCGAGAGTAATGGATCAACCGGGGTCCTCCTTGATGCTCTCCGCTCTACGAACCATAGATGGACATCTCCTTGAACCAATTGGGAGAGGCTTGGCAGCAGGCCTAGGTGCAAGGCGAGGGGGAACCATATTTTTCCCAGTATTATGAAGACCAGGAAAATGGTTAGTATGGAATAATAAAATCTTGACAAGATATATGGAAAAGGCATCGAGAAGCCTTCAAGAAGGCCTCAAATGATGGTTCGCGATGACTGCATCCTTCGGACAAGCCCTTCGTGAAAGTAGTTCGTGACACTCTGGCCCGTGGAGCGTTGGCCAGAAAACCACAAACCATGTTGCTCTGCAGAATTTCAATCCCGAATTTAAGTGGTTATGTTCAGAAGACTAGGAAATTTTTAAGGATTTCAGTTCGTGGACCATCAACATCATGGAGCAAGTTCCTCCACAGCCCGTTGTGACTTACTTTTTAATTAATTAAGATTAATGGTTCACTGTTGGGAAATTGGTTCGTGGGTGAAGGCGACCACAAAGGAGGAAGGGTTCGCGGAAGTTGCAGTTGGTTTGCGGACGAAGCACTTCACGAAGGAACAATCACGCAGAGGTAAGGGAGCTGTGGTTTCGCGAAGAATCCGGTAAAGGAAAAAATGAAGCCCCCCCCCCAATATTTACAGGCATGGTCCCCTACCGGGTCCACCTATCTACCTCAAACCATCTCAGTTTCAGGACCACTCTGCATCGGAACGGCCTCCTCTTCATTCCGATCGGAACCTATTCCGATGGGGGGAATTTGTAGGGTCCTGAAAAATCCACAAAGAAGATTCTACCCAAGTCCCCCAAAAAATTAGGGCAAAGAATGGAGAGAATCCAAAGAAGGGACACAAGGAGGAGCAGCCCCAGGAAAACGCGACGTGGCCAGGATCTGCAAAGCACCCCCTCCAAGAATTGTTGTCATTCGCGAAATGGAGGCGGAGATCCTCTGCGGTCTCCAGGCAGGATGGGTGCCAATCTGGTTCACCGTCATGAACCGCCCCAAACGTGGACAACGTCGACCATTTCAGGCCGCATTCACTGTCGTTCGCAGAATGGAGGTGGAACCCTCCACCGCCATGAAGCACTCCCTGAGTTCTGTTCGCTGGGGGGGGGAGCGCTCAATACCCACCGTGAGTCACGGATTGACCAAGTCAGCCGTAAACCGGGTTTTCAGTCATGGGCCTCCGAAAAAGGTGTCGCATGGCCACACATACATGTCTTTCTCCACTCTATAAAAGTATACTGAGGGGGAAGTGAAAAGGAATTCGGATTCGGACGATTCGAAGGTGGATAAAGAGGATTCAGAGAAGAGAAATCAGATTCGGGTGGAAGGATTTCGAAGGAAGGCTTAGGATTTCACAAACAGTGAAGCTCCAGTTTGCGAACCAGAGCAGGTATAAACCTGGAAACTAACTGATAAGGAACCGAAAATGCATAATAATTTGGTTAACCATGAACGTAAATGAACATAAAAAGAGAATACCGTGAACCATAACCCCTCCGCAGATGCACTCCCAGCGGACCAGGGTGTTTATGCCTCTTTTCCAATCCATTGCACCGCGTAGCACCCTTTAACGCAGGAGAAACCTTGACCGAAGAACCCAAGATCGGCACTTCCCTTGACCGCCGATGCCCGCGTGGACCCCACCACGTACCCCCTAGCATGCAGGCCGAACCCGAAGCCACGAACCACCCTAGTTCGCGGCATGCTCACAAGAACGCCAACCACCCTAGTTTGCGGGAAGCCGCTCAGTCCGCGGACCACCCTGGTTCACGAACGGCTTCTCCAGCCGCGTAGCACCTTCTTATATAAGGGTGCCACCACTCCTTCATACGTGTGGCCCATCAGAGCCTTTGGAGTTCCCATTCCCCGAGCCAGATAATATCCTTCCAATCTGGGCTGATCCTCCATGACTCCCTCATTGGCATATTCATCAGCCCTGATCCGAGGCCTCCACTAGAGCCACCGGATCCGCATGGTGTAACCCTCAGGTGCATCAGCATGCCATTTTGAGTTCACATACCTACTGTAAGCAAGGGCGAAGGGGTTTCCCCTACCCTTGAGTAGGTTCCCTAAGAAAGCGTGGGTTCACATTCCCATGGTAATGCGGGGTCTGAGCCCGTGACCCCCCCCCCCCCTTTCTGCCTCTACTCACCAGGATGAGGGACTGCACGCTTCGGCAGTCAGGCACTTCTCCCCTCCCAAGAGAGGGGGCGGCATACCCATCAGAAGGAATCCATCCCCATGCACCTCGGTACTTCCCCCGGGAGAAAGAGAAGAGATGGTCACAAGAGCCCCCCCTTTCCCTCTCCCGGTGCACTTTGTCACTATAGGCATCCACCTCGGAGTAATCCCCAGCCTTATGGGCCGCTCCATGCATAAGCCCCACTCCATTCCTCAAGGGTGAACCTTTCGTGATGCGATCGTCTGGTCCTTGCTGCCTCTTGTTTCTCACACAAAGCATGACTCACATGGGCTCAGAGTAAGAATCGGCCATGAAATCCTCCTATGGGCCTCCTCAGAGTGTAAGCCCCAATCCATTACTCCGGTCTTCCTTAGAGCGTAATCCCCATGCCTATGCGAACTACGAGGACTTTGATCCCTGCCTCCTAAGTAGGGTACGTAGGAAGCCTCTAAGAGGTTCAAGCTCGATCACCATCGGGCCCCCGGGTCCACATTCAAGTCAGTTGTCCGACTCTCTTATGTGAACTACAAGGACTTTGATCCATACCTCCTAAGCAGGGTACGTAAGAAACCTCCAAGAGGTTCAAGCCCTCCACCTGGTTGTTTCGACAACCTCACATTGGTTCACCTTCTTCCCGCATGATGATAAACTGTACATTCAAACAATATGGACTTTGATCCCTATCTCCTAGGCAGGGTACATAGGAAGCCTCCCTGAGGATGAAGCCCAACAACTAGTCGATCCAACTATCTTCAAGTTGGCTCGCCACGCCGCTCCTTGTGCGTCTTAGTGAGTCCAGACTCCTCAGGGTCATTAACCCAGTGAGGGATGGTAAACCTCAGGCGCAAATGATTTTGAATCCCTGCGTTTAGATGACCATTGAAAACTAGGAAAAATCCTTGCATACCATATTTGGGTATAATATAACGATTTGACAACATATGAATATGTCTTAAATATATAAGAGAGTCCCGAAACAGGCAATAATTTCCCCCCAAAAAGGGTGTGATGAGCCCGACGTCCCATCCTCTAGAACAATGTGAGTTCCTAAGCATCGCTGGCCAAACCACCCAGAAAATGCATGCGTTTGGAAGGTAGGTCCACGTGTCGTTGGATATGGAACCGTTTGGCGTTTCGAAACGAAGACCGGTGTACCCGACTTTAGCAATCGAGCGGGGCTCATCCTTCCGTAAGATCGACCGTCGGGTGCGTTGGTCCTCTATCTCCACAGAGGTGAACGGATTGAAACAGTTATGTTACCATTTTCTTTCATGTGGTGTATATAAATCCAATTTCACATTTAATTTCAATAATAAGTAATTATTTACTACATTTAATGCTTCAATTTGAATTATTTCTTCTATGGGGTTCTGAATTAAATCTTACCAAGTGGTAAAGAATTTCATTACTCAATTTCTTTTCATTGGTAATATAACATATGCATGGTCAATGATATTATATAATTATGTTTGTAATGAATTTTTGTTATATTATGTTTTATTTAAAAAAAATTATTTGAATTTATAGTTATTACAAAGAATCGTTTCATTGATTAGTTCTAATTTCAATTTTGTGATCTTTGTGAGTGTTTATTTCACAATCTCATTCAAATAAAAATTGCTTATAATCATATTTCAATTAAAAGAAATTATTATCTCATTATCTAATAATTGTTTTTATTATACTCTTATTATTCGTTATATATTCCTGTAATATTGCTATTTTCTCACTCTATGGTACTTGAAATTGTTGGGAATTTATTTTAATAAAACCCGACTTCATTTATCTGTTCGTCCAAAAATATGATTTCTTGAAAAAACCATTTTCATCAAAAATGTTTTCAAAAATGTTTTAAATATTTTGAAAATGATTTTTTACCCATTATTATTTTTTAGAAATGATTATTATGGAATCTTTCTATTATTTTCAGAACAATTCATGTTTGAATATAATTATAATGTAAACGAAATCATTGTTTTAATGTATGAGTTATTAATAAAATATCCATCTTTAATGAGAACTCAAATATTTTAAAAATTATTTTATAATTATAAAATATAATTTTCAAATAAAATTATTTTAAATTTTTATTATGAAATTTATGTTTTAAATTTTTTTTTCCAAATGAAAAGTATATTTTTACAAATATCTTTTTAAATATATTTTATTGTATATTTATCCATCATTTAAAAAACAAATTATTCTTCTCCAATGGAGATATTATTTATTGCTACCATAATTATTATTCTTATGGATGGTTTATTATAATTTTGAAAGATTAATGTATTGAAATTCAATTATTTTCTTCATTATTGTAGTCATTTACATCCCCATGAAGTATTAACATTAATGTGATTAGTAGAAATTAAATTTCCACAAAATATACATAATGTTTCTAATGTTTATACTTATTTCATAATCCATATCTCATTTCTATATAGAGTGTTCTAATTTGAATTTTATTTAATTTATTTTGGAAAATTGATAAATATTTAACATTTAATCAATATTAAAATTCAATGTTATAGCATATTGATTCACCAATTAAATAAATTATTCGATATATAAAGAATTATTTGGACCGCAAGTGAAGGGTGTGACCCATATTATATATAACCTTGATAAATTAATATTTCCCTTGAGACAAATCAGTAAGAATGCTTTTAATAATTTTTTGCCTATATATTAAACCATCTTGTTAATGGTATTGATAGTAGAGGTATCATGATCATGAGAAATGAAATCCATTAACTAAGTATTTAAATTATTTTTAGTTCACTTGTTATTATCCATAATATTTTAAAAATGATATTACCTCTAGATTCCTTTTATTATCAATTGATAGATTAATTAGAATGTGTTTTCCATCATTTACCTTTTCATATTGATCACCCCTTATGCAGTTATTATAGTCATGTTATTAATTAAATAGAATTTTTTTTCACTTATTTACCATTCCATATTGGTTTTTATCCAAAATATGTTCACATTGATATTATCTCTTAATGCACATACTTTTCCTTTTATTGATTACATGACATGTGTGTTTAGTAATTTACCTTCTATATTGATTATTATTGTTGATTCATATTTTTTTCCACTATACCTAACACTTAATAAGAATTTTAGATAATCCTTATTTTGGTCCCTTTATTAGGAATCCATGACGTTTACAATGAATGATATGTAATTATATTCTATAGGGAATAAATATGCTCCAATAAAATTTTTTAATTTAATTATTCAAATATAATGGGAGACTTAAGTGTGTATCTATTTTACCAAGATTACTAAACTATTTGGCCCACTAGGTTACAATTCCTTAAATCATATGCTTATTTATTAAATCATACACTAACACCAAGCTACTACGATTTGTGTTATTTTATGTTCACCTAAAAATGATTTTTTCATTAAAATAAAAAATATATCCTAAGCTAATATTTTGTTGATAAATACAAACGTTTTTTCATTTTTCAGATATAAATTGTAATATTTTTTAATTTCACAGTTATATAAAATTATAAAATATATTGAAAATTCATTTTCATAGAAAAATAAAATTTCAATATAATACCCATTCATATTCTTATTTTCTATATATTTGTAAAAAAAATTAGTTTTATTCTATTAGTCATATAAAAAAATATTATTCATATCTAAAAAATACATTATCTATACTAAATTTAGTTTCTTAAATTATTGAGAATAAAAAATAAATTTAAGAAAAATATATTGTAAAGAATATGGAGATCTCATCAGTTATCAAGGTAAAATAATTAAATTTAATTATTATAAAACGATATCTATTTCTAAATATTTATCCAAAAGTGGATACCTATGTTTACAAAAACCAACTTAATTACAACACTTAAATGGTTATATAATGTTTCATAGGTTTTTGTGGTTCATTATAGCATGTGATGCAAGATATTGGAAACATATGGTTTTCAAGGGAAATGTAATTCCAAATATATGGGTGTTATAGCTAGCACCTCTTAAAAAATGAAATCATTGTAATTTTAATTAATAAGAATAAATTAAAATATATAATGGTATCTGAAAGATAAAAGTTACTTGATATATAATTTCCTTGGATATATCAACCATAAAAAATCAAAAACATAAAACCTTCCAAAATAATATCCTTAAATTTAATTTTGAGTATTTCTCAAGCCATTTGAGCCAAGAGTCTATCGTTATTTGGTATCAGGACCAATAATATAAAATTTCCATATAAAGGGTCTTTTTAATCATCCATAAATTTATATTCTATCATAGTTTTATATAAAATTTGATTTCCTTAATCAAATTAATTTTTCCTCAAAGTGCATAGATGTAATTTATTTCCAAAATCACATTAAATTTATCTAAGGGAAGGATAATATTATTTTCAAAAAGAAAATTCCTATAAAAACATTGTATAAAATAGTCATACCACTAGAATTTATTATTTATAAATGAATATATTGGCATCCAGTTTTTGATTTGATGTCTTTAGAAGACATTATTTGTTCAAATAATTCAATTGATAAAACTTTAAATATAACACACAAAATTAATGAGTGGATGATCGAGTTTCCTCCCTAAAAATTATTTCCAAAACTAAAATTATTACTTTTGACTGTATAGTATTTAACTTTTTTACTTTGGTTTGGATGTTTCATTTTCTTGTTACTCTATCTTTCCCGTGTATTTTTCAATTTTCTTATATAATCTCCATTTTCTTTATAATTAAGTAACTAAAATGTTATTATATCTTCAAGTATATCACTTTTATACATTCCCCACATCCAATGATATCTTCATTTTTATTATTAAATATTTTCCCTAGGATCTACATTAATCATATAATATAACCACTATTTCATTGAGTTGTTCTTATTGATTCCTCATTCAACATTTTTTTTATGAAGAAATTGAATCTTATTTTATTTTCTATATTCATCAATATAAATTATATGAGATTATATACTTTTATTATTTTGTGTGTCTAAAAATCTAAAAATCATTAGTTTGGTAATAATAATTATTAAAATCTTTTTTTGAATATTCAAAATGGTTCTCGCTCCAATTCTTATCTTATTAGGTTTTTAAGGGTTCAGTCTTGTAAATTTCAATTGCATCCATTGTTTTATGGTATCCATTAATATCACGCCATTAATAAAACTAAGAATGTTTAACATGATTGATGATCAATTAATATCATAATTTAATTATCACAAATGATCACATATTAAACTCGAACTATAAATGTTTTATTTTTTCAAAGCCATCATGTTATCTTTAATATCTATTTAAATGACTATCAGTAAAATCAAAGTTTATTAATGTTTAGTTTCTTTATAATACTTTGTATAATTCTTTAACATAATATATCCTTATAAAATGATTTCAAAGTGAATTTTTTTGACCAAAGAATATTTCCCAGGAGTGTCAATCTTGGTGTGTAATTAGTCCTTTTCTCGCGACCCAAGTGTTGATTGAGATAATACATAATATCCCCATTTTATCCATGGGTACATATTTTACAGATACTGTATCGATATTTAGTGTTTCTATATTGATTTTATTTATCTAAAAACTATACAACATGAACATTACCAAAATTTCAGGACGTTATCATATAAATAAAATTGTAATGATGGATTTCAATAAATTTCTCATATCTTAATCCCCAATGAAGTTAAACTGGTCCTAATAAATAATTATACCATTATGTGATACCTATTATAAATTACTAAGTTAAACATATAAATATTTTTTACTCCACTACCATAAAATAATCATTACTTTTCACAATATTATCACACATCTTGGAGAACATTTTGTGTAGTGTCTTTGAGGACTAGTTAAATTAGTATCATATTTTAGAAATAATTTAAACATTACTCTATAAGAGATATCTTATATGTCTCATTTTAGAGTAATCATATGTTATGTGTATCATCATATCTTGAGGAAGGAAAATATTAAAAGGGTTGATCTCAATTTCTGAGTATGGAAAATATTATCAATATCTTCTCAACAGAAAGATCATAAGAGTTTGTGAAAATAATATTAGGGGAAATTTTCTTATTAAAAAAACATGGTGTAATAATATTTATTAGTAAATCATGATGTAAGTACATATAATCACAAATTAAAATAAATATACCATGATATAAGAGTGTGATATAATAATGAAAGAATGACATAATTAAATAATATCATATGTTTAATGAATCATAAATATGATAGGGAGGCATAAATCATGAAATCATAAAAATAATTCAAGGATCACTACCAGGAAAGCATTATATAATGTCCATTGGAAAACCACCAAATAACCGTAAGCATATATAATTTCTAACCACTAAGACAATATAACATATGTTGTTTAAGTTAACATCTCATGCACTAAGTGTAGTATCTCATGAGATGTAAGAATTACCCAATTCAATGGAGCACTATCTAAGAACACCCATCACATTTAGAGTATGCACAATAATTTGTGTTCCATAATAGGAAATTAAACCGTACATAAATCTTACGCAATCTAAAACCCATGAAAAGAATGTGGGTTTTATAATCCCATCTCATAGAATAACTGAAAGCTATTTAGTAAGGATTAACCAAAGAAGAAGGGACTAAATCTACATTATTGTTTATAATTTAATAAGGAAGAAAAATAAATTAACCTTTAGTTCCAATAGAGAATCATTCTAGATAATAATTAGAGAAGTATGAATAAAAAATGAATCACATAAGCGATGATTTTTAAAATGAGAAATAGATGAATTAATAAAGATAATAGATTACAATTTTCCTTCAGATAAGAAGTTTACATGTATGGTATTATTTAAAAAAAATATGGTTTCAAAAATCTATATATTCTTATAATAGTTGATGTCAATGGTATATTATTTGAAATAATAACTATTTAATTTCTCTTAATACATGTTTACTAAAAAGAAATAATTATGAGTAAAATAAATAAATGCATTATCCATAATAAAGGAAGGATTACTATACTATTTATCTATGTAATTAAATAAGATTTAGTATATGTTTGAACTATTGACAATAAAATAGAGTAATAAGTTATAAAAATAAAGATAATAAATAACTTAAAAATAACAAGGTTTTTTTTAGAAAAAACCCTTTTTATGTTTTGAAGTACAATGTTGTTGAAATTCTATATTGTAAAAGAAGATGATAAAAAATTATTTTCTAAATAAGAGAGGAGATATATGAATTTAAAAATAGATTACAAAAAATAAGGTTTCAAAATATATATCGAAACATTTAAAGTAAGGAAAATATTATCATAAAAGACAAATCATCATTTAAAAGAATGAGAATTATTCTTACTAATGTAATAATTTTATTTGGAAGAAATTGAATAAGGAGTAAAATTTGAATCTATAGTGCCATTCCACCATATAGAAATATAATTTTTAATATATGAACACATGTTGTTAAATACCTATTATATAAGTTTTAAGGTCATGATAATACATTATAATTTAATGGAGGGGTATTTGAGTTAACAAAAAATACATTACAATTTTGTAATACATTGAATTAAAAATCCATTATAGGTAAAACATGAGATGGATTTTTAGATCCCTTATATTTAAATAAATTTATAATTGAATTAAATACATATCTAGTACATATACAAATAAAATAAATTAGTTTGTGAATATGAATCATATCTCAATGAAAAAAATTTGTGATCTAAAAAGATGTACGTTAGGTCCTAATTTATTCTATGCATGTTCCAAATAGACAATATTGTCTAATTATGTTGAATAATTTTTTTTAAAAAACTTTTTAATCTATATTTCATATTATATGATCTATATATATCCATATGTTATTGATTTATATATAGTATTCTTTCCTGTCGGTTACTTATGTTTTCTAGTCAGATTCTCTTAAACTCTCTTTGTCTAGTGACCAAAATAAATGGTTTAGTAAAATAAGGAAATAGTATCCATAATTTTATATGTTGATATGATTTATAATTATATTATCTAAAAATAAATATAGATTATTATGGTTATATAATGGGGTCAAATGAATAAATTCTTCTTAAGATGTTCATTTAATGAATTGGAATTCATTATAACCCTTTTTTTAATACTGCATATAGATTGTGAAATATTATCATTATCTTATATTAATAGTTTTTTTAATATAATATTTAAATATTATATTGATTTTTAATATCATCTATGTTAAGAAGTCATAGTAGAATAAAATATATTGTTACATAGAGTTGTTAGTCCACATGTACATCAATAATAATTTCATTTTCTTTAGAAAGGGTGGTAAGTTATACAAATAAAATAAATTAGTATTTGAAATATTTTTAATATTACTAATATTGTATCTTATTATCAAATAACTATATTTAATAAACCATGTTATGAAATCATCTAATTTCAAAATATTGTTTTTTGTTTTTTGTGCCTTGGGTGCCCATTTTGTTTAGATTTGGTGTTGTATCCTAGGTTTATGTGTTTGGGGATAAAAGTTACATGAAGAAAGTGGCCAGACTAGAAGAATTGATGTTACTAACGGGACACTAAATATATAGTATAACACTACCACCCAAAATTTAGAGTATCCATAATATCTGCATTTATGGAGAGCCCACATTCTAGCTGGTGGGAATCCCCTAAAAAATAGGTGGTTGGGGAAGATGATATATGTTATAATTGATTCCAGTGACTGGGTGGATAGAGTATACTAACATGCCTGATGAGATACCAACTAACCTATGAGGCCCACTAGTTGTTCCTAGATGGGCCGATCATTTTGGGGGCCTCTGTAATTTCACTCTAACATGGGTTTTTGTTGTTATCCTTATCTCTTGGATCAACCCTCATTCAACTAGAACAAAAATAAAAGATTTCTTCTTTTGGACCTAGGACTCCCCTTCCCCTATATGGAATTTAAAATCTAGATTAATTTTTAGGCTCCAAAATACTACATTTCATCTGTTCGATCCCAACACCCCTTATTTTCTTAAGGACAGTCACATATATAATATATATTGGAAATATCTGTTCATTTCATCATGAACTAATGGAAAAACATTATTATTTTAGATGGATAGGTGGATGGTCATATATAATTTTCATCTCCCACTTGATCAATTCTAGATCTATTGGTGATTTTGATATTTTTTGAGTAAAACAAACCAAATTATTATCCTTATTGTAGCCTTATTATTGGATCTTGATTCTAGACTTCTCGAATGTTGTTTTTGGGATGGTAATTGGAATTATTGTTGAGAGGGCATGATTTGAGGGGTAATTCTAGACTTTAGGTTTCCTAACACAAGTCGGAGGAATTCATTAACATATAAGGGTAATGTGTAGATTTTTTCATATAATTTAATTATGCATACATGAATAACCCATGATAAATGGTTTCTATTTTGAAATCCCTGACATGAATATATATCCCATCAGACCTATTTTTATTGATGTGTACCTGGGTTGTAGTTTATCTCAGGGGACCTATGAATTATTTATTATATTGGGGTTTCATGTATTTCAATGATAACATTTACTTAATACATTATCCTTGTTCTTTACAATGTTATTCCTTATTATAAATGTTTCATAAATTTCTATAACATTATTTATGTATCAAGACGGAAGGATAGTTAGGTGTTACTAGTCAAATCCTTATAGAGGGATCATGTGTACAAAATCGTATCCCAACAATGTTATGATATCATGATAGTGACCGTTGGAATATAGCCTCACTTTTTTTTTGGTTTTTGGACATGAATATAAGTAGATATAAATGATTTAAATCATATTTCACACCACACCAATTATACCATTTATGGAGTGATGACCATTGATCCAATGGTATGAGTCATGGTGAGATGTATATTGTGGTGATTGTATGAGTCAAAGATAGAAACATTAATCCAATGGGGGATTGAAACTTATTTATTGGGTTGGTTCATTAGAGTCGATAGGTTCCCCATGGTAATACTATCATACGAAGATCAAAGCAATGAGACTATAGATGGATGGATATGTCGGGTGAGTAGTCCATATGGGAGAAGTATGGATAGTCATCAAAGGATGTTGAGGATTCTTATGTTACTATGGATCAATGACTATAGATTAAACACAACATGAGATGAGACATATGTGAAATCTTAGAATGACATGAGTCATGAAACATCCATTTTTGACAACTTATTTTACATATATTTGATGTAGTAATAGTTAGAGTTCATGGAAGTCTAGTTAGAATATGAGGACCCAATGCTCTATTTATTAATATGAGTGTATATGTATTATTTTTCATGAAAAATAAATTATTTACATGTGATCCAATTTCATAACATGAATATCTAGTATCCTAATTGGTTTATAAACAAATACAACAAGAACATATATGTGAACCTAAAAACCATATGATCAAGGATCCATAGAAGGAACAATTCCACGTGGCTATTTGTTGAGGAGATTGATTTTTCTTATTCAGAGGTGGTATTGAGATAGACATAGTATAGATGACATAATTACCTTATTTAATTGTTTATTTTTTTTTCTTATAATTTGGATTAACGTGCCACACAATGGGTCCTTTTATTCATGACATTTTTATATCATATTGATATTGTCATAGCTCTATTATGCCTTTTAGGGTATTGTTCATTTTTATATTTTGATTTTGTGTGTGTTGTTATTGATTAAATTATGTTTCATTAAAAAAATTAAATATTTTCTATGGATTTTAAATATGGTTTAATCAACATGACCATGTTTTTAATGAGTATTTATTGTAGTTTAATTTTAAATTTAATAATTAAAATGAAGTAAAATTGGGGTTTTGAGGATTTATTTTATTAAAAAATATTTTTTTGAAACATTACTTTGTATTATCTATTGATTTTCAGTTAATAGAAAATATGGATAACCTAAAGTTAGGCCTCAACCTGTGGGTATAAGCCACATAACCAATAATAAAGGTTCGTTGGCTGTGGAATCCCATTGGGAGAAACTGAATGAGATATATGTGTGATACTATGTGTCACGAACCCAGTTGGTATTCCATTCTACCTCACACCCAACTTGATCCAAGACATGGCCCAAAGGGCATTCCATATCTCCACAGGCTAAAAAATAGTGTCAATCATCAATGTAATCACAATGTGAATGATTTTTCAAAAACAACCATGATCAAATAAAAAAACTGAGCACCCTACATAACATGACATAGATGAATTTAAATAAATACAAAAATGATCCAAATAGAAAACCTACTAAACAAAATATAACTATATGTAAAAATAAGACTAAACTACACTGACACAATCTCCACACGACCTTTTCTTCACCACCAAACACAAGAAAAACATTCTCTAAAGGTAAAAACAAACTAAAAAACTAAACCTAAAAAAACAACTCGGGTCTACTGAAACCATGGAGAAAAATTGGGGCGTGCAATTAAACAGATTAGCAGGTAATCACTAAAAAATCAACGAATTTACTTTCCAAAAATTTCCAAAAAAATTGGATTGAAATAATTAAAGAAATTGTATATTAAATCATTTCTATCATGTAAACATATTTCTATAGATTTCATTTTTTTAAACACATATTTCATTAATTTTATAAAACAAACCCACTATTAACAACCCATTTCAAAGCCAAACCCCAAGTACAAATCCATAACTAGTAATAAAAAATGGTAAATAAAAAATTGAAGGAATCAAAAACAACTAACATAAATAAATATGACTTTAATCCAAATAAGAAGCATAAATAAAAAAACATAATGATAGTAATCATGGGAACTTTCTAAATATATCTAGAGTCAATACCTAGACATACTCTATTCATACTCACCATCAAACATATGGAGAAGCTCTACAGTCATTATGTCACGAACCAGGCCGGGTCGCCATCCGACCCGGCACCCGACCTGGTCCGCGACAAGGCCCGAAGGGCGTTCCCGATCCCCACGGGCTAGCACAAGTGCCCGAGTATCAAGTTTAACAAGTGGAACGGTTTTACCCGAAATACAAGACAAAAAGAAAACAACCAACCAGATAAAAACTGAACTGGAACAGACTACAAAACACCCTTCTAAACTATAAGCAAGTTTAGGTAAACAATTCAGCTAAAAACCCAAAATGAACAACAACTGAAAAAGAGAACTAAGCTCCAAAACCAACCTCATGCAACACGAGAAGTTGAATCCCCAAGCTACTAACACCAACCTTCACACGAAGACCAACACCAACCAGAGCCACCATCGCTAAGCACGACGCACAACCTGGAATACACAAGAAACAAGAATCTACATACACCCAAGGGTGTATGTAGGGTGTGAGCTAAAGGCCCGGTAGGATGCCACTGAGAAAAAGTTCCATACCAAAACATCAAAAGACAATTTAAAGTGCTTATTCAAAATTATACTTTCAAAATTCTTTTAAATAAAATATTTACAAACAAAGTCCCAAAGGAAAACACTGAAAACGCTAAAAAGAACTCATTTCACAGACACAATTTCAAAGAGGCATAGAAAAGTTCATAATGGGAACACACACACACTCACACACATGTACACACACACACACACACACGCTAACACCCAAATGGTCCTACATATGCCGAAGGAAGGCACCATGCCATAGAAGGTAGAGCACTATAGGTAAAACCCCTAAGGATCATCTAGCTCGAATGGGACCCTCGAAACCTCGTGTCTTGGTGAAACGTGGCATAGAAGGCCACGACCCTCAGAAAACGTGGCTTAGAAGGCCACGACCCTCAGAAAACGTGGCTTAGAAGACCACGACCCTCAGATATCATATGTTTAGTTAGTGTTGCAATCGACAATCCAGCTAAGTGAAACAGGGACGATACCCATCTGGTTCACTAGCGCACTAGTTCTAGTCTGCCCACCTAGATACCCAGGGTTTTCCCTTGTGCACAAACAAGTTTCACATTCACATAGTCTATTTCTTTCTCATTTCGCAAACCAAACAAGATATTGCACACAAAAGTCACCATTTGCATACCAAAGCACTATTTCAAAGACACATCCACACGACATGTCCCATTTTATAAAAAAACACCACTTTAAAAATGAACGCGTATTCAACTCCTCCAAGACACCATTTTAGAGTCATATAAATGTACCAATAAACCATTTGCGTTATTATTGAAATCATTTCAAGAAAAACCAAGAATACTTTACACCGAAAATAGCTTGGTTTTATATAGAGGTGTCACTTTAGAACTTAATACACGAGGTAACCAAATCCAAACTTGTTTTCCATTGTTCAACAATTTTGCATTTAAATTCTCAAAAGTACACCACAAGGAAAACACACCAAAAGTGATTCCTTTTACTTTGAAAATGTCTGTTTAAATAGACAACACCTAAAGTGACCTGAAAACACTTTTCGCACAACTTACTAAACAAAACCAATCATTTATACAACACATGCATATAATCAACAAAAGAAAACTATTTCGAAAACCAAATTTTCATGAGACGAACATGCCAAAACATTATAAACATAGATCGTACCATGAAACTAATTCATAGAACATATTAAATTATAATAAACAAACAAATCAAATTATCGGAATGATGCAAAGGCATGGAACCACCTACCTCGAACCAAAGTCATGTTAAGCTTTCTAACCCAAGCAGATACTCGCTCGCATGCATGCACTTCCACATGTATATATATATATATATATATATATATCCTTAAACTGATGCATGTATTCCCTGCGCCATGAGGGAACACGCACACAGAAGATATATATATATATCTATACATATTCATACCTGGGAAAATGCGTGCGCACCATCGAGACCAACCGCAACTCCCTGCGATGGATCCCTGAGACTCAGAACACCACAAATCCCTAAAATAAAATTAATCCAAACAAAGCAATCAAGATACCAATCAAAAACCAACCCTACAAAAAAACACAATGTTCACTTAAAATAATTTATATATATTTTTTAAAACAATTTATCAATAACACTTTAATATATATATATATATATATTTTAAAACAATTTATCAATGCCGAAGCATCATAAAAAAACTCGATGAGAAAACCATAGCGATGCAAATTATATTAAAGAAGACGTCAAAATAATATTCGTCACTTAAACAAGCAAAACATCGCAGACGCAAGCAGACGTAAACCAGAAACCGACTCTGGACCAGATAAAGACCTCAAAGGTCCGCAGACTCAATTTAATATTTTTTAACGTGGCGTAAATATATATAAAAACGCATAAATATATTATTACCTAGAAATCAGTGATAAAACATAATCGCGCTCAAACGCGGTTGTCAGAGTGTGGACCGGAGTGTCACGACACATCACCCGCACAACCTTGAAACCAGAGAAAAAAAAACCATAAGAATTTATTAAACCCCTAAAACAAGATAGTATAACCATTTGCGCCAAAAACAAACCAACTACATCCCAAAACTCCAACCATACAGCCTAAAAAAGTAAGAAAACAACACGAGGAAGAGGAATGCACCTGCGACGAGGTTGCGGGAGGTTCGTTGAGTGAGAAGCAGGGCTGCCAGAGGAGAGGGAATGCAATGGCCGGGAGCAGAGGTGGAAAAATGGTGTGGCGGGTTCAAGGCAGTGGGACGGCGCCGAAACAGGAGAGATCCGTCTAGGGAGGGTGTTTTCGGCGACAGCGAGCAGCCGAGGAAGGAGGGCAGGGGCGAAGTCAGTCGGGAGTTGCGGCGCCGGCAGGGATCGGCGAGTGGAGGGGAGGCCGGCAGTGTGGAGGGGTGTCTACGGGGAGCGGCGAGCGGAGGGGCGCCGGCGGGGAGCGACGAGAGGAGGGGAGGCCGGTGGTGTGGAGCTGGGAGGAAGCCGGCGAGGGGGGGGGGGTGCTGCGCCGAATGGGGAGGGGGGCTTTGCGCGATGGCAGAAGGAAAAGGGGGGGGGGATGGGGAGATTAGGGTTTTTATATATATAAATAATCAAAATAATAATAATAATAATAATAATAATATTTATAATCAAATAATAATAATAATAATAATAATAAATCATAATAATTATAAACACATATACATATATAAAAATATATATAACAGATATAAACATAAATGCATGTATACATACATATATATAAACATATATATAACATATATAAACATATGAACTTATAAGAACCCACATATAAACATGTACACGCATAAGCATATAACGTTAAAACATATTTACTTGTGAACATGAGTGTATATATATACATATATACTCCCATAAACATAAATACACACACATTATATATATATAATTACACACAATGTTAAAACATAAACACATACAAACGTAGACATACATATATACACACATATATAAAAATATAAACATACATATACATATATCTACCCACATAACGATAAAATGGGATGACTGTGCGGTATTTCTGCACCGTAAGGTACCCAAGTGGACTGCAAGCAGGCTACACAAACCAGAGCGGGCAGTGCGTCTTAAACGCATGGTGTTCGCGCACTATCCCAAAACACAAACTCATCCCAACATTAAAAATTTATATCGGGACTCACCCGCACTTAGGCAAAAACACCCAACGCCATGTGAAGTAAAATAAATAAGATGTCTAAAAGAAAAGGCTGGTGTGACAATTCTCCCCACCACAAACACTTTCTGCCCCCAGAAAGTCACCAAGCCAACAGTTTTCATAAATCGCGTCAGTGCCGAGACAAAATCAGAAGTATCTGAGAGGCTCGGGGTGTCCATTACCAACACAAGTCACACCCGACCAACTCAAGTACAAACATTGTCTGAGATTGAGTGGAGAACATGAGAGGGTTCTCCCCACCACAGAAATCTACTAACATGGAGACCTTGAAACTCGAACACACCACCCCGGAGGGGGGGGGGGGCAACACGGGTACTCCCAAACCGAACCCAGTTACTTTCTCCTTATAGACCGAACAACACTCGGAGACTTAAACAGGAAGCTTGCTACGAAACGACCCAACATCTCGAGGATAAAGAATTATCTCAAGCCCTCGCACACCGACCGAAAAAAAAAACATCACCGCAACCAGAGACTGGGGAATTTCTCTCCCAAACTCACAAAGGACCTCAAAACACTGCACTTTAATTTCACAAAACCAAACATCCCCACCTAACGAACACAATTGAGACCCAACTCAAAATTATAATGACCCGTTCATTCGCGGTCCCAACATCCTTCAAGGAAAACCGAATGATTTGAGATCACACTGAGAACAGATAAGACTGCTTAGACTGCGGTAGACCAAGTTCATCGCGCGGCCGCAAAAAAAAAGGTGATCTTACAATGATAACAAGAATAGAACAAGGAATATTTGGATATTTTTCTTCAGAAAGCTGAAAACAGAATCCGAAGCGAGGTTCTCCACACCCTCGACAACTCCTGACTGTGCGCGAACTTCAACCCGAGACCTATGGCTGGGGCCCTGATGGCTGAAGCATCTCCTGCCTCACAATCAGGAATTTTCATCCCCTTGTCTCTAACTCCTTCACGAGAGACGCTTCTTCCATAACTCTCCCTGGTGGCTTGAAAAGCCGCACGGTAGCAAGTCTTCGAAGGGATGCGGCAAGGCGACTTAGAATGTCTGGACATGCCATACTGGTGGCACACAAGAGAGCGGTCCGACGAACTATGAGACGGTACCGACGAGGATGGTTTCCTAGAGACAGGTTCCACCGACCCGCACTCTTTTCCAGGTGGGAAACCTTCACGGAAGTCAACCACTGTTGATCACACCCAAAACTCCAACGACGATGAGACATCTCATCTTTACTAGTCTAAACTGAATCCCTGAATGAACCTGAGACGGTGCGCACCCTAACAACCTTGGGAGTTCCCAACAACCTGAAGTCCCACTCCAATTCCACAACCGAACAACTACCCCTCACGGACATTGATTTCTTTGATCGATAGGAAATATGAAAAAGAACTGAAACTGGGCATGACTCATTAGCAACCTTAGCGACCTTTCTGGGCGGCATACTCATGACAACATGTGAAACATCATCGAAACCGACCTCAAACAAAACTCAATCAAGGAAACAACACAAGCCAAGGTCAAAAGGCCCATAAGCCAAACATATACGAACACAGGCATAAATCACGTTCCAAAACCATCATTTCTTTAAAATTTTAAAACCCTCCTATGGAACCTTGTGAACCATCACATGTGCGTTTATTCAATCTCACTCACATCATCTACCAACAAGTGCCCCCTACGCACTCTCCGTACATACCCACGCACATGTGACCCTCCATAAAGAGTGCCCAGGTTCAAACACTTCATTCCTTACCAAATCCAAACACATATCATATTGTTCCAAACCAAATCACTTTTCCTTTAAAAACCCACTTCACTAATTTCAAAAACAATTTGGAAGAAACCCCTTTTTTCGTTTCGAAAGAACCTTCATTTTCAACACACATAAACACATAGACCGGGTTTAAAATGAATCACAACCAACTATAAACCATCGGAATTGAGGGACTAGTGTCTGTACTTAACTTGGTGACATGGTGGTGAGCCATGTTCCAAGTAAGACATAACACTAAGGGGACCTTAAACCGGGCACTTGGACTCCACATGGGTCACCACCCCACGTGAGGCCACAATGTGAACCGATTCGCTCCCACCTTCATCCCTCAATCCAAAATAACCAAAGACAAAAGACTCAAATCCCGGACTAACCCTGGTAACTCAGGTCTCGTCATGATCGGTGGTGATCAGGCACCGACCCGTAACCTACCTCCTGAGCCCTGACAGTCCTAATCTCCTTCTACCTGACATCCCAAATATCAAGAACCTCCCTCTGATACCATTTTTTCATGAACCAGGCTGGGTCGCCATCCGACCCAGCGCCCGAACCGGTCCGCGACAAGCCCCGAAGGGCATTCCCGATCCCCACGGGCTGGCACAAGTGCCCGGGTATCAAGTTTAACAAGTGGGAACGGTTTTACCCGAAACACAAGACAAAAAGAAAACAACCAACCAGATAAAAACTGAACTGGAACAGACTACAAAACACCCTTCTAAACTATAAGCTGGTATAGGTAAACAATTCAGCTAAAAACCCAAAATGAACAACAACTGAAAAAGAGAACTAAGCTCCAAAACCAACCTCATGAAACACAAGAAGTTGCATCCCCAAGCTACTAACACCAACCTACACACGAAGACAAACAGCAACCAGAGCCACCATCGCTAAGCACGACGCACAACCTGGAATACACAAGAAACAAGAATCTACATACACCCAAGGGTGTATGTAGGGTGTGAGCTAAAGGCCCAGTAGGATGCCACCGAGAAAAAGCTCCATGCCAAAACATCAAAAGACAACTTAAAGTGCTTATTCAAAATTATACTTTCAAAATTCTTTTAAATAAATGATTTACAAACCAAGTTCCAAATGAAAACACTGAAAACACTAAAAAGAACTCATTTCACAGACACAATTTCAAAGAGGCATAGAAAAGTTCATAATGGGCAGACACACACACTCACACACACGTACACACACACACGCGCGCTAACACCCAAATGGTCCTCCATATGCCGACAGAAGGCACCATCCCATAGAAGGTAGAGCACTATAGGTAAAACCCCTAAGGATCATCTAGCTCGAATGGGACCCTAGAAACCACGTGTCTCGGTGAAACGTGGCATAGAAGGCCACGACCCTCAGAAAACGTGGCTTAGAAGGCCACGACCCTCAGAAAACGTGGCTTAGAAGACCACGACCCTCAGATATCATATGTTTAGTTAGTGTTGCAATCGACAATCCAGCTAAGTGAAACAGGGAGGATACCCATCCAGTTCACTAGCGCACTAGTTCTAGTCCGCCCACCTAGATACCCAGGGTTTTCCCTTGTGCTCAAACAAGTTTCACATTCACATAGTCTATTTCTTTCTCATTTCGCAAACCAAACAAGATATTGCACACAAAAGTCACCATTTGCATACCAAAGCGCTATTTCAAAGACACACGCACACGACATGTCCCATTTTATAAAAAAACACCACTTTAAAAATGAACGCGTATTCAACTCCTCCAAGACACCATTTTAGAGTCATATAAATGTACCAATAAACCATTTGAGTTATTATTGAAATCATTTCAAGAAAAACCAAGAAGACTTTACACTGAAAACAGCTTGGTTTTATATAGAGGTGTCACTTTAGAACTTAATACACGAGGTAACCATATCCAAACTTGTTTTCCAATGTTCAACAATTTTGCATTTAAATTCTCAAAAGTACACCACAAGGAAAACACACCAAAAGTGATTCCTTTTACTTTGAAAATGTCTGTTTAAATACACAACACCTAAAGTGACCTGAAAACACTTTTCACACAACATACTAAACAAAACCAATCATTTATACAACACATGCATATAATCAAAAAAAGCAAACTATTTCGAAAACCAAATTTTCATGAGACGAACACGCCAAAACATTATAAACATAGATCGTACCATGAAACTAATTCATAGAACATATTAAATTATAATAAACAAACAAATTAAATTATCGGAATGACGCAAAGGCATGGAACCACCTACCACGAACCAAGGTCATGTTAAGCTTTCTAACTCAAGCAGATACTCGCTCGCACGCATGCACTTACACATGTATATATATATATATATATATCCTTAATCTGATGCGCGTGTTCCCCGCGCCATGAGGGAACACACACACAGAAGATATATATATATCTATACATATTCATACCTGGGAAAATGTGTGTGCACCATCGAGACCAACCGCAACTCCCTAAGATGGATCCTCGAGACTCAGAACACCACAAATCCCTAAAATAAAATTAATCCAAACAAAGCAATCAAGATACCAATCAAAAACCAACCCTATAAAAAACACAACGTTCACTTAAAACAATTTATATATTTTTTTAAAACAATTTATCAATAACACTTTAATATATATATATATATTTTAAAACAATTTATCAATGCCAAAGCATCATAAAAAAATCTCAATGAGAAAACCATAGCGATGCAAATTATATTAAAGAAGACGTCAAATTAATATTCATCACCTAAACAAGCAAAACATCGCAGACGCAAGCAGACGTAAACCAGAAACCGACTCTGGACCAGATAAAGACCTCAAAGGTCCGCAGACTCAATTTAATATTTTTTAACGTGGCGTAAATATATATAAAAAAACGCATAAAAATATTCTTACCTAGAAATCAGTGATAAAACATAATCGCGCTCAAAAACGATTGTCAGAGTGTGGACCAGAGCGTCACGGCACATCACCCGAAGAACCTTGAAACCAGAGAAAAAAAACCATAAGAATTTATTAAACCCCTAAAACAAGATAGTATAACCATTTGCGCCAAAATCAAACCAAATACAACCCAAAACTCCAACCATACTGCCTAACAAAGTATGAAAACAACACGAGGAAGAGGAATGCACCTGCGACGAGGTTGCGGGAGGTTCGTTGAGTGAGAAGCAGGGCTGCTAGAAGAGAGGGAAGGAAATGGCCAGGAGCAGAGGTGGAAAAAATGGTGTGGCGGGTTCAAGGCAGCGGGACGGTGCCGAAACAGGGGAGATCCGGCTGGGGAGGGCGTTTTCGGCGACGGCGAGCAGCCGAGGAAGGAGGGCAGGGGCGAAGTCAGCCGGGAGTTGCGGCGCCGGCAGGGATCGGCGAGTGGAGGGGAGGCCGGCAGTGTGGAGGGGTGTCGACGGGGAGTGGCGAGCGGAGGGGCGCTGCGCCGAACGGGGAGGGGGGCTTTGCACGATGGCAGAAGGAAAAGGGGGGGGGAACGGGGAGATTAGGGTTTTTTTATAAATAATCAAAATAATAATAATAATAATAATAATAATAAGAATAATAATAATTATAATCAAATAAAAATAAAAATAATAATAATAAATCATAATTATTATAAACACATATACATATATAAAAATATATATAACAGATATAAACATAAATTCATGTATACATACAAATATATAAACATATATATAACATATATAAACATATGAACTTATAAGAACCCACATATAAACATGTACACGCATAAGCATATAATGTTAAAACATATTTACTTGTGAACATACGTGTATATATATACATATATACCCCCATAAACATAAATACACACACATTATATATATATATAATTACACACAATGTTAAAACATAAACACATACAAACGTGGTCATACATATATACACACATATATAAAAATATAAACATACATATACATATATCTACCCACATAACGATAAAATGGGATGACCGTGCGGTATTTCCGCACCATAAGGTACCCAAGTGGACTGCAAGTAGGCTACACAAACCCGAGCAGGCAGTGCGTCTTAAACGCACGGTGTTCACGCACTATCCCAAAACACAAACTCATCCCAACATTAAGAATTTATACCGGGACTCACCCGCACTTAGGAAAAAACACCCAACGCCATGTGAAGTAAAATAAATAAGATGTCTAAAAGAAAAGGCGGGTGTGACACAATATCCAACTGGCCACTCTCAACTAGTCAATCTAGTGGAAATCTGCCTCTTAGAAAATCTATGGGGAACTAACCCAACTAACTCAGTGTCGAAAATCAAATGTCACTCGACCCTCTAGGTTCTTTCCATGAATCCCATGATAATATTACATGGAGAATGGGAATTTCCTCACATGCATGGTTCAATGAAAACCCAATATATTCATGTTTTCCAAACCCAAATACTTACACCACCTATGTGATGCCACTCTCTTTATAGAATCCTCCATAGAGGTGACTATATCATAATAATACATTCACAAGTTTCAATTGGGTTGTCACTTCAATTGAGTTTCAAAAATCACTTTCTCAATCATTTCTAAATACCAACTGAGCCTAACACTACCCATGTTTTCAATCTCTTTTCCAAAACATTCTGACATGAATAATTGGTCCATATTCCATATACTTTCTAAAAAAATTCAATAATGTCACAAGGTTCCAATCGGGCATTCTGATCACTTCACATCAAACCATATTTTCAAAGACAACACACAATGCATACTGGGGCATGAATATTTTTTAACCAACACATCCATTTCAAAACAATTTTTTAAGACAATTTAAAACAACACTTTCATGAGAACAATTGTCAAAATGTCCCTTATATTTAAAATGAGAAGCCATTTCCAATCCAAAATGAAAATACCAAAAAACACAGAAGCACAAAATGAGCATTTACATAACTTGAAAAACTAATAAATCCCATTTAGAAAACACAAAAAAGGAGATCATAAAATATCCAACCATTCCCACAGAAAAAGACCTATTTTAAATCGATAGACACTATAAATCCATTTTAGAAATATATTTCCATAACACATTCACCGTTCACAACCCCCATTCATGGTGTTGGGAAAAAGGAGTCCCACAACCAAAAATAAATAACTCAATTGAAAATCCAAATTTAAACACATCTTCATATCAAATTATTTTGATGACACATTTCACACCTTTCACAAAATCCATTAAACACATTTATAAATCACAAAAAATTGGGATTCTTGAAACACAATCAATTTATTTTATAAAATATTCTTCTAACACATGTGCACTTTAAACCACTTGTAAAACACACTTTTTAACGAAACATTAATTCCTTTCAAACCAATGCAACATGAGACACATAAACATCACACTATAAAATTAACCCAATTAAAAATAAATCTCCAAAATCACAACCCAACTAAATTTTAACGACATACTCAAGTGAGAACACCAACCAAAGAACCAAATTTCACCTTAAAAGTTCTATGGGAATTTTATAAAACACCTTGAATTCATTCAAATCTTGGAATAATTATATAAACCCTTGATAAACCATTTCACACCAATTTTGTGTAATAAAAACACAAAATCAATTCATACTAACTAATCACCATAATGATAAACACATTAAAAACATTTATGAAAGCTCAAGCATTAAATATAATGTTCCAGAATGTAAATTGATGTGAGAAAATACCACAAACACATTTGAATGAAACCAAAAATAGAGAGATGGAATAATACACCCCAATAGAGAATCCACACAACCTAACATCAAATAAATTTAACCACGCATCATTGCTAAACATTAGTATTCGACCAATAAAGAACCCCCACCGAGAGAAAACCTAAAATTAAGACATAACTGAGAGGGGTGGAGGAAATATACAAAACGAAATTAACTAGGAACCTTAAAGATGCTTCAATGGTGGAAGGAGAGAGGTATAGGGGAATATCAGAGGCCCCCATGGTGTGTCTAGGTTGAATGGGGAAGGAAAATATGGAATTGGGATTACAACAACGTAGTGAAAAAAGTGTAATTTCACACTTTTAATTACATGGGAAACAAACATGGCTTTCCAAACCATAGACTAATCATGCACCTCAAACTATTCATAAGTAAAACATTCCATGGTTATTCAACATGGTTTTCAAAACATGTTACCAAACGTTCGATTTCTAATATCCAAAATTCAAATTTTCCACACGGTTTACTAGTAGAGGGTGCACTATTTCCCCTAACCATGTGTAAACCATGTGCCACCTACTCTAAAGACAAAAATATCAATTTTCAAAAAATACTAACCCAAAAAACATCCAAAAATATGAAATCAAAATCAGGAAATCACTTCGAACATCAACCAGAGGCTCCATTGTCAATAAGAGAATAAAATAAAAGAAATTACAAGGTTATGATGTGTCAATTATCCCCACTACAAAAAAATTATGATCCCTTAATTTCACCCAGCTAGATGATAAAAAAATCATAGTTACAAAACAATATAAATGCAAACAAAACCATGAACCTAAATGTGAATATTTTCTCCATCGTTCACACTTGACCAACTCATGGTGAAACTACAACATGAAGAACAATTAAAAATCTTGATAGGGTTATCCAAACCAAAAAAACAAAAATAACATCATGGAATAACTTTAGATCGCCTTAACGTGGGAACTACAAACTTGAACTAACCCAAATTTCTATGTATAAGCAAACAAAACTTCCACCATAACTAGTAATTACTCACAAAAACCTGACCCCCCACACAAGTGGGTATCCATGAATGGGACCTGAATCAAATAGAAAACCCAAAAAGGAGAAAATTATTAATTTCTAAGAGTATATATCTCTCTCCATAAAATCATAATATAAAAATAAAATCTATTCAAAAAAGTATAACCATTTAAACATCCACATCCAAGGCACAAAAATAGGACCACAAGAAAACATGGCCACCAAGTATCTTATTAAGAACTCATAATAAGAGAGAAAATTCAACTATAAAATTAAACCATGACAACTATAATACTAGAGACTATAATTGGGCCATGGATTCTGACACTTTTAATAATTTATAGACAGTACAAAAGAGTCAATCTAGGGAATGTCACAGGAGCTATGATGTCTAAAGCATTCACTGACTCGTAGTCACAAGCTGAAATCCTCAAATCAAGACTTCATATTTTATAAATTATTATTACAAAACTTTTCCAGAGGAACCAAACCACCACAATGATGACATTTTATTAGAGGATTTTGATTAGCCAAATTCAAATCCCCAAAACTGCTCCCCTAAAAACGTACGAGCAAATGGTCCGATGAACAGGAATCTAGAACCAATGAAAGAGGATTCTCAGAAATAGGTTCCTATAGGAAACACCCATCCCCACATAGGGACCATTCATGAGTAGCATTATATACCAAATTTACAACTTCCTATACTCCAGAATCCAACTCATCTAAGAGTGCTTCATACCAACTTCTCAAAATGTAGATCTTTGGAGGAAATTCATCACTCAATAATCTCATAGAAAAGACCCCAAATTAAAATTGGATTCTTCCAAAAATTTAATGATGCTAACCCCAAGGAAAAAAGAAAACAATATCCTTGAAGTGGTCAACATATTTCTTCACTCTCCACTAGCCATCTTGAATACTCATGACCTCTTCCACTTTCTTCATCATCACCTCCTTAGGTAAAGACCATCTAAAGAAAATTCAGTAAACTCCTAAAACTTCATCAATTCATGCATCAATAATGGATAAGTAAACATCCAATGATCCAAATATAGACCATCAAGAATACCCAAAACTACATGAACCATCACATTTTTGGGAGTTCCTAATGATGTGAAGATACATTGAACTTTCTCAAGACATTCCACTACTTCTAACGGACCTCGATCTCCATGAAATTTAGAAAACAACCTAGAAGAACTTGATTCTAGTCAAGACCCACTAGGTACATTTGTGACCATTCTAGGATACATATTCTAAAAAATACGAGGAACACAAAACCAATACTAACGTCTACCCAAATAAAAATTGAAAGAACATCTTAAGAAAAACCAATAGGCTCCCAAGATAAACACTAGAAGCACAACCAAAAAAACTCTTTTTAAAAATCCCATTTGTCCCAATTAAAAAATTCCCTTCTTCCAAGGATACTATCTAAATATTGAAATCCGTTTACACAAAACAAGAAACCACTTTTTGAAGATAAACCTAATCCCTAAATCATTTTCCTTTTCAAAAACCATTTTTCAAGAAACCAAGAAAAACGGTTGATTTCAAATACACACTCATGGAATCCTATGAACTATCTCATATGTGGTCATCCCACTTCTGATTATATCATCAATGCACAAATTCTAATGTGTACTTTCCACACATACCGACACATATGTGAATGTTCATAAGGAATAAAAAGGGTCACATATACAATTTCATCACCAAACCTAAGAATTCACGCAATTTTCATTTCCAAACACTTTCTATTTTAAAATAAATTATTTTCAATATCAATCCACTTTAATAGAATCATTTTTATTTAAAAATATATTTTCATTTTCAAACCACACTAAAACCCACCAAAACCAAAAAAAAAACACTACTTGCACTAAACTACCAGAAAGAGAACTTGTGTCCATGCCTAACCTGACAACATGGTCAGTGGTCCATTCCCCAACTATTATTTATGAACTGAGAGGACCCTAAACTATGTACTCACACTCCACATGAGTCACTACTCAATGTGAGAAAACATTCAAAACATAATATCACTTACATTTTCATTTATCATCCACACAAACCAAAACAAATTAAAGATTAAAATTGTGGACTACCCAAGAAACTAAAGGATAAAAAAGGATTAATGATCTCATTCCCATACATACCTTATGAGTCTTGAAATTCCTAATATTCGATCCATATGAAACCCCAAATAAAAATGGTATGCTCTGATGCAATGTTTTATGAACTACTATGGGATTTCATCCAACCTGACAGCCGACCCCATTGAGATATGGACTAATGTGAATTCTCGATCCCCATAGGGTGGAATATAGTGTTGGGAATCAAATTAATCAAAATGGGAATGAGTTTTCTCAAACAAACTAATATCAAATAAAATAAATATGTATGGAAAATAAATGAAAATATGAATATCAATAAATAAAAAAATAATCCAGATATAGATATCATTTAAAAATAACTAAATACAAAACTAAGACTGAAAAAAACTAACATGATATCGACATGAACTCTTGGTCACCACCCAACCAAAGACCAACCGACTGAAAAGGTACAACCAAACCAGAAAACTAAAACTGTGAAATAGATCAAGTCTTCCAATTCCAAGTTGAACAACTAGGGTGGGAGCTTAAACATCTCAGTATGTAATCACTCCAGAGTCTATTCATTTCCATTCCCAAAATTGTTAACAAACACTGGTTTGAAGTACATTTATAATAAAATCATTAAAATCAATTCTATTATGTAAGGATAGATTTCCTCAAATTTCCTTTTTAAAATGGAACATCAATCTTTAATTTTCAAAAACTAATATACTTTTCAAAACCCACATCAAATCTGAAACCCAAGTACAAATCCATACAAAGTTATCAAAAAATGATTATATAAAAGTTGAAGAAACAAAAAAAAAACTGGAACAATATAGAAAGGATAAAATCGAAATAAGCTGTAGAAATAAACAGAACACAAAGATATTAATCATAGGAACTTTCTAAACATATATATGGGAAATTCTAGGAGGTACTTAGTTCAGACTCACCTATCGGCATATGGTGTAGCTCTATAGTCAATAACCAACTATCCACACTAAACTATATAATCTATTGGAACGTCATACCTAACCTCCAAGTAAGTCTAGGGGGAACCAATCACATATAACATGGGGTCGAAATAAAACTATCACTCAAACCACTAGATGATGCCGAAAAATCCCATTATAGTAGTACAAAGTGAATGGGAAGGTCCTCAAACAAATGGTATACAAACCCCACTACCACTACGTTTTCCAAACCCAAACACTGACACAATTTATATGATGACCCTCTCTTTAATGAATCCTCCATAGAGGTTCCCCTCTCAGAAAAAGCGATTCAAAAGTTCCAATGGGTCTATCCCTACATTTTATTTTCAAAAATCACTTTCTCAGACATTTTTAAATAGAAACTGGGCCTCATGATGCCCAAGTTTTCAATCCATTTTCCCAAACATGCCAACATGTCCACTACGCCCATACTCCAAAGAAGGGAAAATTTTGTTTTTCAAACATGTCACAAGGTTATAATCATGAAATCACATCACTTTACATCAAACCATATTTTCAAAGACAAGACAATTTATTAACTAGGTATTTAATATTTTTAAACCAAACATATTTAAAAATACATTTCCAAACCATTTATAAATTCAATATGATGCACTACTTAAATAGTCACAATGCTGAATGTACCCTTTCATTTTAAATTCGAAACCATTACCAAGAAATATTTAAAACCCACGACAATATAGAAGTGAAAAATAGGCTTTTACACCACTTACACAACTCATAAAACCCATTCGAAAAACCCAAAAAAAGTATAAAACCATATAACCAACCATTCCCATGAGCATATCCCCTTTTTAAATCCATATTCACACTAAACTTGTTTTTAAAAATGATTTCCATGACACTTTCACCATTAAAAACCCCATTCAAGAAGAACAACAATGAATCCCATAAGCAACAATGATCACCTCTTATGAAATAGCCACTTTAAACACATTTTCACTTCTAATTCATTTGAGGGTAATATTGGGATACCTTAAACGGAAAATAATTCTTTTAAAAAATCATCATCTGACACATGATCAAATTAATCCCCTTAAATAATACACTTTTTAAAGAAAAATAACTTGGTTTTAAACCAACCCAACAATCCACACATAAGATCACTCCATAAAATCCACCAAATCCACATACAACACCCAACTCGCATCCCAACCAAATTTTCAAAAGAAAGCCTAGGGTGAACACCACACAATGCATGAAATTTCACAATAATAGTTGAACTTGAATTTTATCAAACACCATTCATGCATTCATATCTAGGAATAATTAAAGACCCCATTAAAAACCAATTTAAATCTAATTTTTCATCATCAAAATCCAAAATAAATTTATAATAACACATAAAAAGAATGTGCAACACATTTATGAGAGCTTAATAACCAATGAAATATTTTAGAAAGGAAATGGATGGACACACCTACCTCAATGACATGAAACACATCCACACTTTATGATAATGAATAATACAATCGAAGAGACAGTCCACACACCATAACATCAAATAAATTGAACCAAAAATCATCCATAAGCCTTAGGGTTTGGCCGAAAATGAAGAACCACCAACATAAACTATGGCCTCAAGTTATTAGTGAGAGTAGAGGAGGAAATCAAACAAAGAACCCTAGAAACATTCTTAGTAACCTTAAAAAAGTTTAATAGTGGAAGGATGGAATGTGAGGAGAATATTGGAGGGCCCCACGGTGCACCTAGGTCAAATGGGGGAGAAAATCATGAATTTGGAAAATATAGCGGAAGAGAAAATGTGAATTTTTACACTTTTTATGACCTATGAAACTTGTATGGTTTGTTTTATTGTTTTTTCAAACTATGCACCAATCGTTCACCCTTCATTGTCCAAGAAGAACATGACACATGGTTATCCCGGATGGTTTACCAAACAATGGGCCAACCATTCAACAACCACTATCCAAAATTGATATTTTCCACATGGTTTCTTTGGCAAGGGAGTATGCTTCATTTGGTGCATTGTTTGGTGTTCACCCTAGGTATGTTTTGAAAATTTGGTTTCGATGTGATTTGGGTGTTATAAGTGTAATTGGGTTGATTTTATTTAGTGATTCTTATGTGTGGACTGTTGGGTTGGTTTAAAACCCGGTGATTTAACTTTAAAATGTTTTTTTCCAAGGGGATTAAATTGATCATGTGTGAGATGATGGGTTTTAAAGGAAATTTTTTATGTTTCAGGTATCCCTATATTCCCCTCAAATGAATTTGAGCTGAAAATGTGTTTAAATTTGGTATTTCATAAGAGACGGACTTTAATGCTTGTGGGATTCATTGTTGTTCAGCTTGAATGGGGTTTTTTACTTGTGAAAGTGTCATTGAAATGGGTTTCAAAAATAAATTTAGTGTGTATATAGATTTAAAAAGGTGATTTTCTCATGGGAATCGTTGGATATATTGTGCTATCATTTTATTTGTTTTTCAAATGGGTTTTATCAGTTGTGAAAGTGGTATAAATGCATATTTGGAACTTCTCTATTGTTGTGTGTTTTAAATTTTTCATGGAAATGGTTTCAAATTTAATATGTAAGGGTACATTCAGCATTGTGACTGTTTAAGTGGTGCTACATATTGAATTTATAAATGGTTCAAAAATTTATTTGTAAATATGTTGGTTTTAAAAATATTAAATTATTTTTTGGGACATTTTATTATCTTTGAAAATATATTTTGATGTGAAGTGATGTGAATTCTTGATTGGAACCTTGTGAAATTTAAGGAAAACATTTTTTCCCTTCTTTGGTGTTTGGGCCTAGGGAGAATGTTAGCATGTTTTGGAAAATGGATTGAAAACTTCAGCATCATGAGGCCGAGTTTCTATTTAAAAATGACTGAGATAGTGATTTTGAAAAATCAAATGAAGGGATGGTCCTATTGGAACTTCTGAATCACTTTTTGTGAGAGGGGAACCTCTATAGAGGATTCATCAAATAGATGGGCATCACATAAATGGTTCCAGTGTTTTGGTTTGGAAAGCATTGTGGTATTGGGTTTTGTTAAAATGTTTGTGTGAGGACCTTCCCATTCACTTCGTTGTAATATAATGGGATTCTTAGGAATCATATAGAGATTTGATTGATAGTTTCTTTTCGACCCCATGTTATATGGGTTGGTTCCCCCAGGACTTACTTAGAGGTTAGGTTGGACGTTCCACTAGATTATATAGTTTAGTGTGGGAAGTTGGTTATTGACTATGGAGAAACACCATATGTCGATAGGTGAGTATGAACTATTTACCTCCTATAATTTCCAACAGATATGTTTTGGAAGTTCTAAGTATTAATATATGTATGTTCTGTTTATTTATGTTGCTTATTTCAATTTTATCCTTTCTAGTTTGTTCCAGTTATTTTTGTTTCCACCACTTTTTTGTTATCATTTTTTGATTACATGGTATGGATTTATACCTAGGTTTCGGATTTGAAGTTGATTTTGAAAAGTATATTTGTTTTTGTAATGGAAAGAGTGTCACTGCTATTTTTATTATCATTTCATGCCATTTAATTTTTCATTAATATTTTTTATTCTTTTATGATATGTATTCAAACTTCTTCATAAAATTGACTACCACATCCATGGAGGGTAATAATTTTGAGTGATTGGGAAAGGGATGTATGGACTAATTTCATTGTTTGAGTTTTTAACCTAAATGTACAAACTCGTTATTTTATCTTATTTCTAGTTTGAATTATTATTTATTGTTTAAAATTTTTAATAAAGTTTAATTTTATATTTTATAATTTCAAATCCCTTAGTCAATGATCAATATCACCCCACCCATTTATTCTATATATGGTGGAATAGATAAGGATTGGGTGTTGAGTTATCAATGGCTTTCAACACATGTTGAGAATTGTATGTTTGAACTATTGGTTAAATACTGAAAAAAATTCCAGGTTATGGATTTACCTAATTAGTAAATAGAACTGTCGCAATGATAACACACATTTGTGGGATCTGGTCAATAGAGAGAGAGGAATTGGAAGGTTAATATCTCTTTTATGGGTAAGAAAAGGAGAAATTGGTAATAATTGTATGCATGTATAGAATTTATTAGGTATTTCCATGCTAGACTTGGTCATATCTTCATAGAAAATGTTTAATATCATCCACTTAATCTTCTTGTTGAATCCTTAATTTCACAACATAAATTTTAATTAATTTTTCTAAAATAACTGAAAAACTATCAACTTTTTTTTGAACACCTTAAATGGATGAAACCTATGGGCTAACTATTATTCTATACATAAATACTAAAAAACTAACCATTCATTACCCATAATATGTGAGCATCAAACATGGTTCTATTACAAGGGCAGAAGATCCTCAAAAAAATGATTTTTTTCAAAAACAATTGAATAACTTGAGTAAGAAATAATAAACAAATTTAATTGAATATATATATTGAAAAAAAAATTGAATCCTTTAAAAACATGAAATTATGGACTTACAAAATACACAATAAGAAATTCAACAAACATTTTTAGTGTCCAATATGAACCTATTGAAATGTCTAGAAATCCAAAGAAACCCATGCATGACTTCTATTCACCTTATCTTGCTAAAAACATAAACAACATGATATTCCATATTTAGAAAATTTATTGGAACTGCTGATTAATATAATTATTATGCTCCCATGATTGCCTGGTCTTGTAAAAGAAGGCTCAAATCTGTATATTCCATAACTACGTTATGTTTGTTCAATATTTAGGATAAGGGGAGCACATGAAGATTAATTCATGTTGGGGACATTCTCCTTTTCACTCTATGGAGCATCTAACGAAATGTTTGAATAATCTATAAACAAAACATGTCAACAACATTGTAGATTTAAATCATACATCAATCATTCAGTTATTCTTTCCCACATCTATGATTAGGGAAATAATAAAGGACATTTATTACATACATCAATCAACCTAAGATTATCATTTCGAGTAATTGAAACTTTTCAAGAAATTATATTCAAGATGACCATATCAAGCAATGGAGGATCACTGATTCACTATTTTATTCTACCAAGGATTTCTCGACGATGACACAAATCTATTGGATGATTTATCTATAGTATCTAGTATCAAAAAATAACAAAACCAAACTAGTATTTTGGTTAAACATTCTTTATATAAATCATAGAAAATCTGGACTATAGGTATAATAACAATGGGAATCTATGAGGTAATCAAATATAAGTCAACAAGATTATTAGGGATAATAATTAATGAACTCACCAAGTTCGTTTGAAAATTGGTTGTGAACTAATTGAAGGAATGATATGGAAGAAATTAGGTTTTTGGTTTATGATGTTCTAAAAATCATTACACTAACCAATTTCATAAAATGTAGGGGAACAAGGTAGGAATTTTTTTTCATCTGATACATTTCCAAAAAAAACTAGGGTATACCACATTTTCAAAATAAATAACTACTATAGCCATCATTCTAGTAAAAAGTATAACAAAATTTCTATAAAAATATGTGCCAATGTTAAACTATTTCATGTCCACCATTCTCGAAAAAGAACTATTAGAAAGCATCAACAACTATTCCATAAACTAAGAAACTAAAATTCAAGGTTGAGGAGTCGAAAGAAACTATACAAGATTTATCACAACATTTCTGAAATGTATTTTACTTTTGGCCAAAAATCCTAGAAACAATCCTTAAAAAAATTACAAATCCCACAGAGAGAATAATAATTATAACAACATAAACTGTTAAAATTCACATGCCACATAAACAAAGAATTATGGATGATTCTTAGATGAATTATAATGATCCACTAAAAGAACTAAGAGAAGTGGATATAAAGAAAAAAATAAAGACTATGTTCTAAAAAGAGACTCTAGAATCACCTTTTTAATCAAAAAGTATAAAAATTACACCCAATCACCATTACATTCCCTATAAGTTGATTTCATAGAGGATTAAGAAGATAAAATTCAAAAAAAATGTAGGGGAACTTCCAAATATTCAAGATCAATATCCCACTATTGAAAGCTATAATAAAAATATATAATATAAAAAATTTATAAAGGGGTTATGAATTAAAAGGATAAATCTCAATGGAAATTAGATAATTATATTAGTGATGAGTGCCTTGCGATTGATCACAGCATTGACACCTCAAAAATTTCAAGATCGATGTACATTCTCTATTCCATGAAATTTTGGATCTTGAAATTTTTTGATAAATTTTATGATATGGATAATTTAATAAATATAATACCTCACTATATGTTTCACTATATATAGATTTGGTAATTGAATCGAACCAGAGTAGTGGTGAAATTAAAAAATAGATCTACATTTTTTCTAGTAGGTATTATTTATTGTGTACTCATATGTGTAATGGGACTGATCTATATAGCTGACGTCTATGTCCTTAGCATGGAATAATACATGACACTAGGCCAATCTCCCATAATTCTAGGGTGACCATTCATAATAAAATATAATACCTTAATCAATTTCCATGAATGAACATTCACAATTGAATTTTGTCATAACACCAAACATTTCAATATTATTCATGAAATGAAGAATACATTATAAATCCACTAACACAATAAAATATAATATGATATTATTGGATCGAATATGTAGATATGTATGTCTATTAGATGGTACAATACAAGAGGTGGGTGAATTGAAGGTTTAATAACCTTTGAGTTTTAGCAACTAAGAGATTAGTTTAAAAGATCTTAAACTAATACAAATACAAACACCCACAATTGTATTGAATATAAAAAGGTATGATGTATTTTAATACTAATTTAATGTAAAACAATTGTATTCAAGAAGAACACAATCATCAGAGTAATACAAAGATGAATGATTATACCTTAAAGCGTATAGAATCAATCAATACAATATGTAATAGATTGATAGTAATTGAAACAATTACAATTGAAAATGTAAAGAAGAAAGGAAACAATAAAAATTCCTTTCTAATACAAGTAACAGCGGAAATGTAAAAGAATTGCAATTATTTTAAACCAAAGAGAAGGGTTATCCTTTCACCTAGGATAAAAGGTCTGTCTCACCAACACCTTGGTGAGCCCTCGATACGATGATCGGACTGTCTGTCTGCCTATCCCTGGCAGCCCTCGATACGATGATCGACACGTCTGTCTGCCTATCCCGGGCAGCCCTCGATACGATGATCGGCACATCTGTCTGCCTATCCCCGACAGCCCTCGATACGATGATCGGCACGTCTGTCTGCCTATCCCTGACAACCCTCGATTTTGTAGGTAATCGGCACCTCTGTCTTTCAATCACTTGAAATCCCTCAATATGATAATCAAACGCACAAGGAAGATGAGATAAGTCACAGTGTCTCTCTCTAGAATCTTGGTAGTTCACGAAGTCTCTTTATTCATTTCACCATCCTTCCCTCAGCTTCAAATGACCTCCTATTTATAGGCCTCGTGTTCCAACGGTCATGTTGCCTCCAATGGTCATATTTCTCCGAAAACCTCGGAGGGACTTGGACACCTGTCATCATAACGGTCATATTGAAATAGAAGGCACGACATCATTTTGATTAGTTTGTAACTAACTCAACGCCATCGTATTGGTTAAAATAGGATATATATATTGATAAGTAATGGTACGATTCATATGAAACAAGTGCTTTTGAAAAAGTACCAAAACAAGTAATGAACATCTGAATAGCAGAGTCAGTACGATAAGATTGACAAAGTCAGTACGATACAATTGACAGAGTCAGTATGGTACGATTGTCAGAGTCAGTACGATATGATTGACATAGTCAGTATGGTACGATTGACAGAGTCAGTACGATCAGTATTGTATGATATGATATGGTCAGTACGATCAAAATTGTACGATACGATAAAAATGATAGAAGACAATTGTAATTTCCAAAATATGATAGAATAAATTTGTGATTTCCATAACATGATATAGAAGTCAAAAGAGAACTTTTGACTCAACAATCTCCCACTTTTTGGAAAGCACAACACATAAAGAAAATATAATAAGAAATACTTATCTCCCCCTGAGTTATTAGAAACTCTTCTGAATAAGAAATTGAATACAACTAACTCCACCTTAGGTATGGACTTTACTAAGGATTGTATTCGTAGATTTTCCTTAAGAGTGTTGTAAAGCATTCTCCCCCTTTATAAAACATTCTCCCCTTTGTAAACATTCTCCCCCTTTGTGATTTACAAAAAGAAAGGAGTAATCTTGAATTTTCTGAAGGAGTTAGTAAAGTAATACAAGACAACAGAAAAAAACATGAAATAAAAATCATTACGATAACAAACATTTCTAGACTTGAAAAAAATATAGATCACTTGTTTTCTCTTTCTTTCTCCTTTTTGATTAAATCATGAAGAACTGCCTTCATCTTTTTTATCTCCTTCTTGCCTTCAGAAATAGATTCGCCCTGAGTTTTGAGAAGCTATTGTTGGTCCGCAAAAATCTGATCTTGATTCTTGATAGTCTCCTCCTGGACTCTGATTACTTCTTCAAGGGTATCAATTCTGTTTTGCAAATCCTTGTTATCTTTGGATAACACAGAATTTTGATTCTTCAACAAAACCATTTCATCCTTGAAAGATGAAACCTTTGAGAATTCAGATTGAAAAACATTCATTCTCTCTTGGAAATCTTTCACTGAAGGAACATCATCTTTTTGAGAAGACAAAAGATTCAACCTTTCAACCGTTTCTCTGTCAAGATTATTGAAAGCAACTGCAAGCTCATTTGACAACCTTCTTATATCTTCAATTTCTATCTCATGATCATTGATTGAGCTCACTGTTTTGTACGACCACTTGGTCATCTTATTGCAGGCCTTCTTATGAGCAACTGAACTTTCAGAAAGAACATTCAAATCGGCTTCAACTGACAAAAATTGGTTCCTCAACTCTTTTACAGAGCCAAACTTCTTCTTTTTATTGTCAGTAATAAAATCGATTTTCCCTTCCAGCCTCGGAAAATATGGAATGGTCTTCTCAACCCTTCTCAAAACATGAACAATGTAATCACTCTTCTTGAGAGAGATTGTATGTTCTGAATCAGTATCTTCATCATATGATGCTAGTTCATACGATCTGCTTGAGTCAACAACTGGTTGTTTTCCTTTTGCTTTTTCTTTCTTCTTTCTTTCTTCTTCTACTCTGTCACTAATGAAAATAACTTTATCAGTGTGAGAGGATTGAGCACCTTGATTTTCTTGGGATGACATTCTGTCCGGAGATCGTGCTTGATCAGCATGAGGAGTTTGTTGAACACCTTCACTCAGCTTTTGAACCGATTCCTCTCTACTCTTCTTTGAAGTTTGACGAAATTCTAAAAGAAAGTCTCCTTCTTCTTCTTCGACTTCTCTTATCTCTTACATCACTTGTTTTTGTTTTCCTTTCTCAGGGAGACTCTATACGATGGGCTCTTGGTGCACTTCTTCTGTCAATTGAGCACTAGCATCCTCAACCATTTTCAAAACTTTAGAGATATCAAAGTCTTGAGCCTTTCTTTTCAAAACAGTTTTCTTCTTCTTTTCAGCCTTAAGGGTTTCTTCTACCCTTATTCTTTCTGCAAAAGCCTCAGCCGGGTCAATTCCGAACTTGGATCACCTTCATTTCTCTGTTCCTTATCCTTTCTCCATTTGGCTACAACCTCCTTACTATATCTTGGCTTCTTCTGGGGCTCTGAACTGGTTTGCGGATCATATTTTTGAGTAACACTAGTAGATTGAATGTCTTTGGCTGGCATAGGTGCCGATTGATTCTGAGCCAATTCAGCTTCTACATCTCTGACAAAAAGTTTTGAATTCAAATCAAAACAAACATTCAGCTTTTTCATCGTACTCTTACTAATCCACGATGGCTTCAAATCTATGGGGTTTCCTTTCAAAGGAATGTTACAAAACTTCATACTTTCAAGAATGAACTTCGTAAGGATGGTTGGATACATAATCATTTGGGACTTAATCCCTCCTGTCTTGACATTCTTAATGGTTTCAAAAACATACCCCATGAGATTTACTTTTCTCATATTTAAAATATATTCAAGCATAAAAATATCAAAAATTTGCAGAGTATCTCTATCCCCTTTCCTTGGGATAAGAAAACCTTGCATCCATAAAGTCAGAAAATGATTGTCCAGAGAAAGATGAGACACTTTTCTCTTTTCTTCATTATTAACAAACAAAGTCTTTTCAGCACTTTCTCTATTAAACGTACCAACTTCCTCTGGTAGTTTGTGAGATGGATAGAAAGAATCCCCTTCTACAGAAACATTCAAAAAATGTTCTTCTTATTTCACAGACATAGAAAATATTCTATCGTATAAAGCAAAATTGATAGTCATATCTTTGTCGAATGATACACTTTTATAAAACTGACAGACTTCATCAAAGAGAACCGGATCTTGAGAAACAGGTCTTTCAACACACAAATGTTCCCATCCTTGAAAGAGAATGATTCTTCTGATTGTGGAATCATACGAATCAAAAAAGTCCGGAGAAACTAACCTTTCTCTGTTAAAGTATTTCTCTGTAAAAGTCTTTGAAGACATTTCGGCAGGAGTATTAGTAGAGGATTGAGACATAAAGATGATACCGATGATAGATCGTACGATGATTTATAACTGGTGGAGCAGAGCTTCGCCTCAAATCCTGAAAAAACAATGTGGGTTTGGGGAGGGGGGGCTATTTATAGCCGAAAAAGGAGTGACCGTTGATCTTCTACGGTCAGGATTAGAGAAAAAAAGATCAATGGTTAGGATTAAAAATGAAAATAAAAAAATAAAAAAAATGGAATATACGTGCCGGAGAACGTAAGGTAGTTGTTGGTTTTAGGATTAAAGAATATAAAACCATACGAAATAAAATAAAATAGAATTATTAAATGACATGCCAATGGAAAACAATCTCATTACCATGAACTGACAATAAGATGGAAAACAAACTTGTTACCATGAACCGTCGATACGATGGAAAACAATCTCATTACCATGAACTGACGATACGAAGGAAAATAATCTTATTACCATAAACTGACGATAAGATGGAAAACAATCTTGTTACCATAAACTGATGATACGATGGAAAATAAAATCATTACAATCATCGGTCGATACGATGGAAAAGAAAATCATTACCATCATCGGTCGATACGATGGAAAAGAAAATCATTACCATCATCGGTCGATATGATAGAAAAGAAAATCATTACCATCATCGGTCGATACGATGGAAAAGAAAATCATTACCATCATCGGTCGTTACGATGGAAAAGAAAATCATTACCATCATTGGTCGATACGATGGAAAAAAATCATTACCGTCATCGGTCGATACGATGGAAAAGAAAATCATTATCATCATCGGTCGATACGATGGAAAAGAAAATCATTACCATCATCAGTCGATACGATGTAAAAGAAAATCATTACCATCATCGGTCGATACGATGGAAACGAAAATCATTACCATCATTGGTCGATACGATGGAAAAGAAATTCATTATCATCATCGGTCGATACGATGGAAAGGAAAATCATTACCATCATCGGTTGATATGATGAAACTGTTAATACGATACAGAAAAAATGAATGATACTATAAAACAATCAATACGATAAACAGAAAAATGAATACACACATCCAAAGAGTAAATAGTTAAAGAACATAAGATAAAAAGAAATATAAAAACATAGAAAGAAATGTCCTCCCCCTTTCAAGAGGAGTTATTTACTGTAAGGATATTTGTAAAACATGAAGTAGATATGAATGATTATTTTACTGTAATCATTCCTAGCTTCTGTTTTATAAACTCAAATCTATCAGAAGGTAATGGTTTTTTAAAATGTCAGCAAGTTGTTCTTGCGTTCCGATAAATTGTAAAATAATATCTCCTTTTACAAAAAAAACATTTGAAACAATATTACATATACCGAAAAACATTCCTTGACCATTATCTCCGAAGGTAACTTTTCCACCTTTTGTTTTCATAACCTTTTCTAAGAGATCTTTATTTCCAGTCATGTGTCAAGAACAACCACTATCCATGTACCAAATGTTCTTATTGGTACACTTCTCACTTTCCTGAAAAAGAAACAATTAGTTTTTCAGAATCCAAACTTGTTTGGATCCAGAAAGGTTAGATAAAAGAATTTTAGGAATCCACATTTGTTTTGAAAAATGAGATTTATGAAATACTAAAGATTGAGTTTTTTTAAGAGAACAATCTCTTCTCTAGTGTCCACTACATTGACACTTAGAACAAAAAGAGGTTTTTTGAGGAACAAAATAGTTGTTACTAAAAACCGGTTTGGAATAAGTATAACCTAGACCAGAACGATTTCTCAAAGGTCTAATTTGAGAATACATCCTCTCAAAGTTTTCTTCTCCATGAGTAAAGTTTGACAAACATTTTTTCCATGGATAAAATCTCTGACTTTAGTTTTAAAACCAAATTCTTATTTTCCAAAACATTTGAATTTGAACTAGAGTTAGGCTCTAAAATATTTTTCTTCGAAATTACAGTTTCAAGATCCTTAGAAAGTTTATCCTTATCAGATTTAACTTTCTCAAGGGTTTTTAAAATACTTTTAAAATCAGAAGTTTTCACATCAAGATCTTTAGAAAGATCTGATACTTCTTTAGTCAAGATTGAAATTCTAGAATTTGTTTTTTCAAATCTCTGTTTGAGTTTAGAATTTTCATTTTCAAGTAATTTAGCAAATCTAGAGACCTCTTCAAAAGAATGTAATGTATCATCCTCTGATGATGAGGATTCATCATTTGAAGATTCATAATATCTATTATCAGTACAATTTGCATTCAAAGAGATATTTGTAATAGCTTCAGCATTATGTGCCTTAGCCATGAGACAATGATCTTTAATTGGTAGTCTGGCTAGAAGTCCAATATTCCTTTGTCCTGATGTCTCATATTCTGAAGAATCATCTGAGGAATCACTACCACTTTCACTCCAGGTATTATTTGATTTCAAGACTTTCTTTGTCTTATAAAACCATTTCTTGTTTCTTTCAGAGGTATTCTCCTTTCTATCATTCTTCTTCAGTAAAAGACAATCAGGCCTTATATGTCCTGCTTTCTTGCATTCATAACAAGTTACCTCTGAATCTTTCCTATCCTTCCTATCTTTCTTTTTGAATCTATATTGAAATTATTTCTTTCCCACGATTTTGTTCATCCTTCGAGCAAGATTGGCTAACTCAGTATCCGAAAGATTACAATCACTTGAATCAAATATAACAACTTTCTTGGATTTCGACCTTGTAAGCCTTTCAGGTGTTTTAGCTTTAGATGCAAAGGCTACACTTCCATTATCATTCTTCTTCTTGTTGAAATTAGCATCCCTATTCATTCTTGGCTCGTGCTGTATAAGAGTTCCAAAGGGTTCATCAAGAGTAATCTGAGAAACTTTTCTATTTTCATCAATAGCTGTTCTTTTTGACTCCCATTCGTTTGGCATTATATCTATAATCTTATCAACAAGAGCTTCATCATCAAGACCTTTTTCACCCATAGATTGTAAGCTGTTGACTATCGTCATAAATCTTTGTTGTACTTTACATACTGGCACTCCATAAGGAAAAACAAATCCATGATACTCTGCTCGAAGCATTTCTCTCCTTGTTTCTATAACCTTGGATGTACCAAAATTATTGAATTCTAATTTCTTCCAAATATAGTTAGCTGCTTCACATGAAGATATCTAAATGTATATATTCCTGGTCATAGAGCATAATAAAGTATTGCGTACCTTGTAATTCAGTTGATATTCTTGCTTCTCTTGGTTGGTGAAAGTACTGACATCTTTGTCAGGAATTTTGTAACCTCCAGTAAGCATAATAATAATTGTCTACACCAGTATTGATAACGAAAGTCTTCATACGATCTCTCTAATACTCATAGTCATTTCCATCAAAGATTGGTTGTCTAGAAGGATTCAGGTTGTCTATTGACCCAATATTCATTCCTGCCATGTAATACAACAAAAAAAACTTTTCCACTCCACACGTTAGTGTAGTAAGTATTCAAGATAATATTATGAATGAAATAAAGCTAGTAATACAGATCAGTGGAAAACCTCCTTTGATACCAATTTTTGGATCGAATATGTAGATATGTATGTCTATTAGATGGTACAATACAAGAGGGGGGGTGAATTGTAGGTTTAAAAACCTTTGAGTTTTAGGAACTAAGAGATTAGTTTAAAAGATCTTAATCTAATACAAATACAAACACCCACAATTGTATTGAATATAAAAAGGTATGATGTATTGTCATACTAATGTAATATAAAACAATTGTATTCAAGATGAACACAATAATCAGAGTAATACAAAGATGAATGATTATACCATAAAGCGTATAGAATCAATCAATACAATATGTAATAGAGTGATCGTAATTGAAACAATTACAATTGAAAATGTAAAGAAGAAAGGAAACAATACAAAGTCCTTTCTAATACAAGTAACAGCGGAAATGTAAAAGAATTACAATTATTTTAACCCAAAGAGAAGGGTTATCCTTTCACCTCGGATAAAAGGTCTGTCTCACCAACACCTTCGTGAGCACTCGATATGATGATCGGACTGTATGTCTGCCTATCCATGGCATCCCTCGATATGATGATCAGCACGTCTGTCTGCCTATCCCTGGCAGCCCTCGATACGATGATCGACACATCTGTCAGCCTATCCCTGATAGCCCTCGATACGATGATCGGCACGTCTGTCTGCCTATCCCCGACAGCCCTCGATTTTGTAGGTAATCGGCACCTCTGTCTTTCAATCACCTGAAACCCCTCGATATGATAATCGGACGCACAAGGCAGATGAGGGAAGACATATTGTCTCTCTCTAGAATCTTGGTAGTTCACGAAGTCTCTTTATTCATTTCACCATCCTTCCCTCAGCTTCAAATGACCTCCTATTTATAGGCCTCGGGTTCCAACGGTCATGTTGCCTCCAACGTTCATATTTCTCCGAAAAACTCAGAGGGACTTGGACACCTGTCATCATAACGGTCATATTGAAACAGAAGGCACGACATCGTTTTTATTAGTTTGTAACTAACTCAACGACATCGTATTGGTTAAAATAATATATATATATATTGATAAGAAATGGTATGATTCATATAAAACAAGTTCTTTTGACAAAGTACCAATACAAGTAATGAACATCTGAATAGCAGAGTCAGTACGATACGATTGACAGAGTCAGTATGATACGATTGACAGAGTCAGTATGGTATGATTGTCAGAGTCAGTACGATACAATTGACATAGTCAGTATGGTACGATTGACAAAGTCAGTACGATCAGTATTGAATGATACGATATGGTCAGTATGATCAACATTGTACGATACGATAAACATGATAGAAGACAATTGTAATTTCCAAAATATGATAGAATACATTTGTGATTTCCAAAACATGATATAGAAGTCAAAAGAGGACTTTTGACTCAACAGATAAATGTAAAGAAAAAAATGAGATATTTAGGTGGGATTTATGAATTCCTAGAATTATTATATCATTTTTTATTTTACTGTACAAACAACTATGTACCCAAGTATCCTAATTTCATGTTAGAATATAAGGTAACGTAAGATATCTTCCATTATTTATATCAAGTTGATGAAATGGTTTAATAAATATAATATCTATAAGTAGGAAACATAAATTTAATATCATCCCTTTAATGACCCCAATATCTAGAGTTAAATACATTTATATGTGATTTATATCATTTATAACTTATATAAGGGAGGATATTACTAGTAATATTCATCAATAATCTATATGAAACGCAAAAAAAACTATGACTAACCTTATAAAAAGAAATTTTAGAGCCATATGATGGAGTTTAAGAGATAACATAGGGATCATGCATAATGTTTTCCCTCATAGAATATTTTTCGAAGGTGATTCCCACCTAGTGAGACAACCACATAGAAAAATTTATCCCAAAATGATTTGGATTTTTAAGAAATATATAGAAAATTTACTAGCCTCAGACATTATTTACCCAATCTCTGATTCTTAGTGGGTTATCCCATCCATGTTGTCCCGAAGAAAACACAACTTTCCATTATTTAAAATTAAAAAATTGAATTGATCCCCATGAGTGTGAAAAAAGCCAGAGGGTGTGTAATATTATATGATCTTGAATATAGTTACACAAAATTATCACATTCTCTTTAAATTCATTGATAAAATTCTATAAAGGTATGTAAGGAAAAATAATTATTGTGTTTAGATATGTCTTTTGGATACTTACAGGTAATAATTTCATTAGATGACCACAATAATATAACCATCACATACCCCTTTGGTACCTTCATGTAAAAGAGGATTCATTTTGGGAAATATAATAAACCAACTATATTTCAATAGATTTTGGGGTTTATTTTATCAAACCATATTGAGGACAACCCAAAGGTACTTATCAATGAATTATGTCTTTTCTGAAATTCATTTGATCATTTCTTAGAGAATTTAAAAAATATTATGAAAACATGCATTAAGAAAAATATTTATGTAAGCTTTGAACAATTTCATTTCATGGTTCAAAAAAGAATAGTTTTGGGGAATGTAATTTTATTGTAATTAATTCATGTGGATAAATAAAAATTTGAAGTAATGAATTCCACTCCATACCTAAACTACGTAAAACATATACGATCCTTTTTATGACATGTAGTGTTTAAAATATAATTTATCCAACATTTCTGTGGGAATTCTATCAGTCTCTCAAGATTAATATTTAAGGAAGCTGAATTCAAATTTTATGATGGGTGAGTGAATGAATTTGATGAATTGATGCAATGGTTGATCACAACACATATATTTCAACCGCCCAACTAGGACTATCCTTTCGAGTTACTATGTAATTCATTCATCCATGTTTTGCGATCCTCCCTATTATAAATAATTAAAAGTGAACCTAAAGTCATTGAATAAACATATGGAATATTGGATTACAATCAAATCCACAAACACCCACTGAGGAATTTCTTACCATCAATTTTTCACTAGATAAATTCAGATGTTATATGATATGAACAAAAGATGATGTTTTTTCTGATCATTCATGTATTAGGAATATAATGAAGAAATTTGATGTTAATCCATTAAAATAAATATTCATTACCCTCTTAAAAGAAGTAAAATTAGATATTAGATATAGAAATGGGAATGAAAATCAGCTGGATGATAATCTGAGTCGATTAACCAACACTACTAAAAAAGATATTTCAAATAATAACCTAGTCAACGATGATCTTTTTGGTGGAAAACATTACATCATGGAAGGTAATGTTCTATGGTACACTAAAATTTGTATTTATTTATTGAATAACCAGTTAACATATTTTTCAAACTCGCATCAGGAGATCAAAATTAAAATTAAATATAAATTTTATTTTTGGAAAGACTCATTCTTCTATAAAATATGCATCTATTATCTAATTAGACTTTGTTTACCTTAAAGTGAATGTGATTAAATTTATAAATTATGAGATACGTTAGCTTATGGAAGATACATTGGATCCCATAGTATGGTGAGGGAAGTTTTATATTCAGGGATTAATTAGAACAATATATTAAAATTTGCTTCATAATTCTTTAAAAAATGTGAAAAATGTTAGTTTTGGGGTAATATATAAAAAATATAGGAAATTTATGACAATTACATTTGGTGAAATATTTTTTGTATGGGGGCACATTTCTGGGGACCATTACAAATTTTATTTTGAAATTAATATATTATTATAGCTGTAGATTATGTTTCAAGATTGGTGGAATAAAAATATACCAGTACCAATGATGATAATGTGGAATGTGATTTTGTCAGGGAAAACATATTCTGTAGGTTTGTAGTACCATGAGAAATCATCAGTGACCAAGTAACTCTTTTATAAAATAGATACTAAAAATTTATTGGTTGGATCGTAAAATATCAACATCATACCATCCAAAAATAAATGTTCATGCAAAAGTGGCTAGTAGAGAAATCAATGGCACTCTATATAAGACTTCTAAACCGAACATGAAGGTTTGGAACTGGTGGTTAGATGGCTAGTTATGGGATTATCAGACAACCAAAAAGACACTTGTTATAATGAGACCCTATATATTTAGTTTTATAAATATATTCTACCTCTCTATGGAATAGGAACAGAAACCCTACTAGGTGGTATGAGAGATGAATATAGACTTTAGAAATGCTCGGAAATAGGTGAGATTGGAGAAGTAGGAGTTGGAGAAAATTAAGAGGGAAGAATTTAAAAAATTAATGATCTACAAAGGGATAAAATATTTCTACCTTGTTAAGATAATTCAACCAACAAATATTAACCTTTGAAATCATGTAATACTATACAGATTAAAAATTTAAATCATTCAACGAAAATTTAATTTTAGATGGGAATGTCATTTTACTTTTATTAATGTATACCCCTATGGTGCTATTAAAATTAAAAATAAGGAAGAGAAATCCCATTTACAATAAACTGTAAGAGGTTCATGATGTATTATATGACCTATAAATAAGAACCATTGGAGGAGATTATACTTCTTTACACATATTACTAATGATGACCCATCAGGGTTTACACTTCCTTTAATATTGATTAAATGAAATAACTTTATTTTAAAAATAATTACATGAAAAATCAATTTCTATTCATTATGTACATTCGATATAATAATTAGGGTGATGTGGATTATTCAGTCTATGATTTTTCAAATAAGAAAATATTCCTTTTTTAATCAATCCACTGAAGTTTAACAAAATCACTACATGCAAGAAACTTGTTCTTTTGCCACAATCCATTATTCGCATGATTCTCATTTATGTATAATTGAATATGAATGAAATAACATTTTTTTCTTATTATTTTACAATCCATTACTGAATAAGGAGTTTCCCAAAAAGAGATAAAATGTGTGGAATAATGATACCTGAAAACATTGAGATTATTCATGCATTATTTATCATTTAAACACTATATATTATGGTATAAAAAAAAATTCTGAGATTCAAAATGAAAATATCATACCCATTATTTGAATTTCTTCCTTACTCTACTTATCTATGAAACATGATATTCTTAGCAACCCTTTGATTAAATGTTTTTAATTTCAATTATAATGGTATTGAATGAGTAAATTGGAGAATTGAATTGGATAGTGAAGCATGTATATTGAAATGATGACTCATGATTTAAGGGAATTAGTTGATTAATGTAAATAAGATATACCTAAAATATTTCACACTTCAATGTTTTTAAATTTATTTTGATTTATTTATTTTTATTATTAATTCCATGTCTACTTTTTCCATGTCACAAGTCCCATTACTGACTAGATTTCTAGACAAAATACATTTATTTTATCTTGAGCATATTTCTTGATTGATATTGTTGAATTTAACCTTCAAGAACATGGATTTGAACTATTAAAATTAATTAATATGAAAAAAAAATTTAAAATGATCAAATAATTTTCATTGATAAGAAATTATTCTTAATAACACCTTATAAAATAGTCGTTTTTAGCCATAGAGGACATTATTGACCTTGTAAATGATGATCTATATTTATTTCCATATTTATCCATATTTATCCTATTCTTTGTATTTATTAAGATATTTTATCATTCCATTGTGTGGGTGAGAAAAGATAAAGTATAAGGTATGAACTACTTTGTAATAAAAATGTAAGGGGTTCTTTTTGTTGGTATTGAGAATGGTTCTTGGTTCATACATTGTACTTGTATTATTTTCCCTTCTTAAAAAATAAAAAAATGTGAATTGTTTGTGACTGGGAAGAATAAAAAATCACAATTTGTATTTTCATTATCTTTAAAATGTGTGGCTAGGTGTTCGATGTGAGGTTTAGTCAAAGATTTATTTTATGAAAAAAAATATGAAAATGTCGTTAAAAAAGATAAAATACTAAAAATATATAAAACATAGTAAGGTGAAATTAATTCATTTTTCTTTCATGTATCGTGGCCTTACATTGAGCTTGGTAAGTGGGAGTTTTCACTTATAAGGGGATAATTTAATATGTCTTTTACATTCTATTGTCATGAAATATTATTTAAGAGACAACCTTCCACATTTTATCATTAAATTTGATCATCAATTCTAGCAAACTTAAGCATCATATTCATTAGAAACATTATTCATTTCCCTCATAAGTTTATGTCACTTTGTTTTTACAGTGAATATAAATTTTTTCATTTTAATAACTATATATAACGGTTATGTTCTCATGATATTAGAATAACCCTACATGAATTTATATCATGAGTTAGGATTAAAATTATTCAAAAAGAGTGGAAGATCATGACTTCGATTGTTTTATAATATAAATTAAAGATGCTGAATTAATGGAAGGATATGTCCTAAAAATTCAAATATAGAAAAATTAAAATTCATGGACTGATTAATCATTAAAAAAATGAGATGTTGAATTTATATTTTATTTTTAATTTGAAGTTTTTTGTTATTATTGAAAATTATTTTGTTTTATTCCATTTCAAATTGAATAATCGAACATTTGTGTCCTCTTTAATAAAATGTAGATATATAATTCTTTAGGAAAATAAAAGTTCAAATGTTTGGGTATTAGTTGAACATATATTGTGATGAAAATTTTAAAAAAAATTGAAGTATTTTATATGGATTTTAATAACTATTCCCATGTTTTTAAATTTGTATTTAAAATAGGGGAATTTGAATTTAATGAATTAAAAAATGACCAAAATGGAGTTTAATGGTTTATTTTATTGATTAATACTTTTTGGAACTGTAATAAGTATTTTATACAAATTTTCAGGTAAATAATATGTTTATCCTCAATCTATCCCTTAATTAGTCGGTCCAAGACACATAGACTTCCACAAGGTCCAACAAGCCATAGAATTCTTCTCAGAGAGCCCACATGGGTGGTAGGTGTTATTTCATGGGAAGGAATCTACTAGTGTATAGGTTTGCCTAATCCCATGTGATCCATGCGAAAAGGCCCAAACCACACACATATATATATAATTGTGTGTCTGTGTGTCAGGATCTCATCTCTAGAGTAGGATTCTGATCCTGGGATAGAGTGGGAATCCTTATAAATAATCATGGCCTCCCATCTCATCTCCAATATTGGAATATTTAACCCCAATATCTAGTAATTTTAATTAAAATTTTTTCATTCCCACCTCAATTATTCGACATCATACACATACATTTTTAAATTATTTCCCTCTTCCACTACAGCTACTAGACACCAGCCTGCAATTTTCTGCAAATTCAAGAGATTCCATATATGGAAACTAGAACACACAATCTTGATCTAAATCCCACTATTGGGGATACAAATAAAAATATATTTCGTATATATCTTTTGAATTCCTCCATGATTTCTATTTTAAAGAAAAATATTTACCATGAATTGAAAAAATCTTCTTCTAGCCACTGTAAATGATAGAGGGTTGGTGTGAGACAAAAATAACACATCCACCACGAGCATGGCATGTGGATTACCACATTGTCTGCATACCTGGTTTCACTAACAAAGCCTTTTTTATGGGGAATCCCAAGGATGACCTACATTCTATTTTCATGCCATTTAATAGATATATAGAATCTTAATATTATGGGTAGTTACAAAAAAATAATTAAAAATATATATTCAAATTTTACCAAGTAATATGATGACCTGAGTGGGGGATATATAAAATAATCCCCAATATTACTTTTTCCTCTTGCATCAACTTGACTACTATATCTATTGGGGGGAATTTCTTTTGTGTTATCAGGAATTATAAGGAATAGCTAATTTATTTTATTGTACCTAAATGAATAAATAATTTCATTCTTTGACTTTCTCATTCCATTCTTATTTACAAAATAAAATATTAAATGTGGTTACATTATATTTTTATTTTATTTTTTAAAAATATTCTTGGTCAATAAACCATGTATCCCTCCACTTAATGCATTTCTATATATGATGGAACAGATAAGGGTTTTTAAGTGAGTAACCAATGATAATCACTATGTTCCAAAAAATTATATGTTGGAACTATTGGTTAATTACTGAAAACAACACCAAGTTGGGGATTTCCTTACTCAATCAATTAAAAAACTATTATGGAATTCCATATTTTTCATACATAACTTTATTTACATTGTATATAATATAGAATTTTTTTTATAGTAACATTCTTGGTAAAATGGTGCATTATACAATAAATAAAATAAAATTGTTATAATTCACTTGAATAGTTTAATCAATGGTTTATCTTATTTACAATTACACCAACTCATAACCTTAGGACACACAATAAAGTAAGGGGTGAGCATAAGGCTTAGTAAGGGAAATCAATGGAAACTGTTTACTCAGGATCTTGATGAATATCATAAAGGAATCATAAAGAGGTATATAATAAAAATAAAAACATTCATCATAAATTTTATATGTGGATAAAACATATAAATGATTTATTCATAAACATATCTCAATGTTTTGTCACCGATCTTTCATAAAAATTACCAAGGTTATTCACCAAGTTATCATAAAACATGTCATATATATAGATTAAATTATTTATCCAAATAATTGAAACACTATCAGAGAGAAACCAAAATATATATAAATTTTATGTGATAAACATATATAATTATAAAAAATCTCATAAATACCATGTTGGGAATACTATAAATTGGTTTCATACCTAAATCGTGATGTTTTTAAGAAGTTCTAAAAGACATGTCATTTTGTCTTTTTTTAACACACAGAATAGGAAAGTGAGTCTAATGTATGTTAATACCTGAATAAAATAAATAATTTTTAGATATAGTTACATAAAAATGAGAAATAACTAGGTTTGGGTATTTACAATATAAAATAATAGAGTTTTAGGATAAAAATATATACATTTTGAGAAGATAATTTGACCGCATAATTGGTATGAAAAATTGTTTCATAAAAAATTAAAAAGAGTGGGGAGAAGGGTCCCCCATTCAAAAATTAAATTTAATACATTAAAGGGATATAATAAAATGGAATGGAAATTATAAATTCATACAACATAAAATGGGAACTTGAAAGGAAATTAGATGTTGAGATTTCCCATACCTTGAAGCGTAATCGCTAAAACTCGATGATTGGGGAATTGGTGGCTAGTGGATACCATGGGAGGACTTCATGGGAGGTAAACATATAATATATTAGAAGATAATTACTTTAAATGAAAGTTAATGGAGAAATGTGTTGGTACTTACAGAAAAAGTGAGAGATTTTTAATTAATTTCTTTGGACACCTCGGTAGTGGTGTTTGAAAAATTATGGGCTTTCCCAAGGTACATAGTCATGGTATTGGACACTTTTGACACATAATATGTTATATTAAACCAAAATAGTTTAAAATAATTTTATATTACCTACTATATTATGTTGACATTATTAAACTAATCGAAAACTGAAAAACACAATTTTTACTATTCACTGAAAAAGAAAGTATTATAGAAAAATCTCATAAATTCACCAAAACCTAATTTTTAGGTATTGATTTCAAAAATGATTTTAAAATTATCATGTAAACTCTCTATTTATGAGATATTTTACTTCTAAATATTAACATTAATATTTATTAAAAATAATAACGGATAGAAAATACATAGTAAAATATCTAACAGTTGAAAAAAAAATTCTCTTTGATATTTAAATAAGAGCGTTTTAATAACAGTAGTTCATAATGATATAAAATATTAATAATTACTTTTTTTATTATAATAATTATATCTTTTTGAAAAGAATTATTTCTTCCTGAAAAGCCAATTTATGAAGTCATATTATTTTTAAGATAAACTAAACTCATAACGGAAATGATTGAACACAAATTATATTTTTAAAATGTAATTATACATTAAGTAACTAAGGAATCGACACATAACCCTATATAACACCCATATACGACCTAAGGGTGATGTGTGTTATGGTGATAGATTCCTGGGGTGCCTCGGATAACATTGTCTGAGTGGTAAGTTCCACTAACTTGAACTTCTCTTATAAGGGATTTCGTTCTTAATTAACATGTTGAATCTCGGCTTTGGCTTGATCTAGAAAAAAGCCCAGTGATGATACCTCCCTCCCATGTACTAAAAAATGGGCTTCATATAGAATGACTCTACAGGACGCATCAATTGACTCTCCTTTCTACATTAATTTTCCTTTGTCATCTCTACTTAGAAACAATAATTGTATTGTAAAACTAATTATTTTGTGTATAGATTCAAACAATCATACTGACCAACTATCATAATTGACCAATGGTAATAAAATTGTTGAAACATGATGGTCACCCATCAAATTATACTCCATTCATTATTAAATATATATATTTACTGTTGAGTATAAAACAATATAACAAAAAATTTCAATATACAAATATTATTCAATATGTTTTGGTCATTACATTGTCCCTCCTAAGAAATTTCATCCCCAAAATTTTAACTCGTTCCCTTGGATGAGAAAATGTGTAGTTACTTTTTCCTAATTACCTACACAGGTTCCCACATGGCTTCTTCGTTTTTTTGGTTTCTCTGAAAAACATTAATGAGGTAGGTAGTCTTTTTGTGTAGAACCTTGTATTTGTTGTCCAGGATCTCTATCGATGTCTCCATGTAAGAGTAGTCATTTTCCAGTTGTACCACTTCAGTATTTAGTACATGTGAAGGGTTAGATATGTATTTCATCAAGAGATATACATGGAATACATCATGAACATGAGATATATTTGTTGAATTTACAAGACAATAAGCCACTTCTCCTATACAATCATGGATTTTGTTGGGGCCAATGTACATGGGGATAATATTCCTTTTATTCTAAAACCACCCGACTCTATTCCACTGTGAAATTCAAATGAAGTCTTTGTCTCTAACATAAAACTCCATGTCACTTCAATGGTTATCATTTGACCTCTTTTTTTGACTATGAGGATCTTTTATGTGTTGTTTGATGGCATGAACCATTTATGTCATATTTTTGACAAGATCATGTACCAGATTATTTATCTCACCTTCTTCATCCAAACTAGTAGGAGATCTACATACCTTCTCATATAGAACCTCAAAGGGTTCCATTTGGATACTCGAACGGAAGATGTTGTAGTATGAGAACTCAATTAATGGTATATGTTTATCCCATCCACCTTTAAATTCCATTTAGAATGTTCTCATCTTGTCCTCCAGTTTTTGAATATACCTTTTAGATATTCCATCAGTTTAGGGGTGATTATTAATTCTAAAATTTAATTCAGTGCTCAGAAAATTTTGTTGAATTCTCTATAATATTTATGTGAACCTTGAATCATGATTAGATACAATGGAGAGTGTTTACCCATGTAGCCTTATCACTTAATGAACATCATATAAAGTTGGTCTAGAGATGAATCTTCCCAAATAGGGATAAAATGGGTATTCTTGGTGAGACGGTCCTCTATAACCCACATTAGTTTTTCTCCTTTGATTTTTTTTGGGTGACCAGTGAAAAAATATGTAGTGTTATTGTACCACTTCCATGACGGGATGGGTAGTGGTTATAATACCCCTTTATGAAGTTGTCTCTCTTCCATACCTTACTGAAACACTAGGAAACTTTTAGTGTAGTTTAAAATGTCACGTTTAATGTTATACCAAAAATAATGATAATGAAGTTCCTTATACATTTTCATGCTACCAGGATGTATAGAGAAAGTATATCTATGAGCTAAATCCATCATCACATTTTTTATTTCAGTAATATATGCAACACATAGATTTTTGAGAAATTTAAGTACACCTTCAGGATAAATATTGAACTCAAGAAAATTCTCATTTTTCACATCCTTTATCTTATTCTATAAAAAATGATATTTTTATTGATATTTAATGATATTATCTAAAAATGATGGTTGAGAAATTATTTGGGATAGGGTTGATGTTTTCCCTTCCCATAAAATTCCCATGTCTTATTTAGAAAGGTCATTTATAAAAGGATCTCCTTTAATCATCATCATTTAAAGCACAATAGGGTCTATCTTACTTAATGCATTAGTGATGTTTTCCCACTTCTGGGATGATAATGAATTGAAATATAATAGTCTATATGATGTTTCATCCATCTCCTTTATTTCATGTTCAAATCCTTTTCATCAAAAATATACATCAAACTTTGATGGTCTGTGTATATATCACATTTATCCCCTAAATATAGTGCCTCTATATATTTAGAGAGAAAAAACCACATCATGATCCAAGTCATGCAGAGGATAATTTGGCTCATGGAAATTCAACTATTGATATGAATAATAAATAACCTCATCAACTTTCATGAGGAAAAAACCAATCGGTTCAATATATACATCATTAAAAATAATTAATCCATATCTATTGGAGGTTATAATTAACATTAGTGTAGTAACCAATCTCTTCTTGAGATGATGGAATATTTTTTAACACTACTTATTATGGATGACCATGTACCCTTTTCGATTTAACTTCATTAGTGGATTAGAAAGTCTTGATTTTTTTTCATAATATTCGTATAATATAATTATACTCCAAGGAAACTATGAATCACAGTTACTATCAAAGGATGAGACCACTCCTACACATCCTTTTTCTTGGAAGGAACAAATGATATTCCTTCATTGGTTACAATTTTCACCAAGAACAAAAATTGTTTTAACCAAAATTCACATTTTATTAACTTTCTGAATTGCCTCTACTTCCATATAGTTTTCAATACAACCCTTATATGATCCTCATGATTCTCATGAATTCTGGAATATATCAGAATATCAATAATTAAAACTACAACAAAGTTATCAAGTTATTCCTTATAGAGTATATTAATCAAATATGTACAAATAGAAGGAGCATTAGTCAAGAAGAAGGCAATGAATACAAAATCATAATTCACATACCTTGAATAAAAGGTGGTATTTGTAGTATCTTCTTTCAATATCCTCAACTGATGATAACCATATCAATGATCAATCATTAAGGAGAATTGAGGCTCATGAATATGGTCAAATAAATGATGAATTATTTGAAGTGGTTACATGTTCTTCATTGTTATCAAATTATGTTCCCTATAATCAATGAATGACCACCTTGATCAGTCATTTTGCTTCACCAAGAGAACAAGTGCTCCACATAGAGACATGCTTGGATAGAAAAACCTCTACTACGAAATATATTCGAGTTTATTCATCAATTGTTCTATCTCCACATTTTCCATTATAGATAGGGTATTTGATATCGTCTTGGTTTCAGGCGTGAATTTAATGGATAACTGTACCTCTCTTTCTGGAGGAGGTCTAGGTAACTCCTTAAAAAATACATCAATATATTCCATAGTGATAGGGAAATTATTTGTTCACATAATTCCATTTCCATCATCACATTCACCAATCATTTTTATAAAGAAGGATATGGTTGGTGGTTCTCGAAAATGACCAGATCATGATATCTCTCATTTGTAAAAAAAATTCCATTCACAACTACAGATATTTTCTTAATTCTATAGTTGATCACGCCATTATATATTGATATCCCACCCATCCTTAGTATAATTTCATATTCTAACATGGGAGTGGTTACTAAATATTTGTTTATTTTTTCCCTCCAAAGTGAATATTATAGTTTCAATACTCTATTGATGGTTGGATAAAACCTCCAAGAGTCTTGACAAATAAATATAGTTATAGAAGATCCATGATTTATTATATATTCATTTCAAACATGGATGAAATAAAAGAATTCATAGAACCTGAATAAAAAATTTTCTTACTAGCTATGAGAGAAAAACGATAATAACTAACACCACGTCATTTGGAGATTCAACTTCAGCTATCATGATAACAAAAGAAGGCCTATCCCCATTTTCCAATGATGAGTTTGATGATGATTTCCCTATATTAACTTCAAATTTGTCTACTGATTGGAAAAGTCACCAAGATATCCACACATGAATAATTGAACTTTAGGTAGGTTCTACACCATCTTCCCATTATCTTTAGTATTGAGAAATCGAGGATTCACCTCACTATGACATTTCTCAGAAATATGGCCTTCTCTTCCACACATGTAACAGTTATCACTCTCAAGCAATCTGTTCTCTAATTTCTACTTCCCACATTTGTTGCATGTGGAAATTTGTAATTTCATTCCTCCTTATCCATTGTCAAAGCTCTTGGACAAGTTTGGATTTAAATATATCTTCCTTTCATTCGATAAATGGGACCATATCATATCTCTGAATGCCAGTTCTACTTTCATTTCACTCTTCATGATCTCCTCATATTTTTCAAACTCTTGGGTGGATAAATTCATATATTTATGGGGTTATTGACAACCGAATAATCAATCAACCTTACAATTAGGATCCATGACGAAGATAATGGTGTTACTGTAATGTATTTTGAGGTTAACCTCATAGATTCCCAAATTTTCATTTTTCATTTTCTTCATCTCCAACAATTTCTTCTCTATTTTTTCCCATTGAAATGATGAAATATTTTTTAAAAAAGTTACCCTGAACACTTCCCACTCTCTAGATTCAATATTATACATTGGCTTGGTGTTTTTAACTATTCTGCACCATTGATAAGATTCTCTCTCTAAGAGTTACTCAGTCATAGTGACATTCTCTTATTCTAAACAATATAGTATTGAAAATCTATTTTCTCTATAGCTTATCCATTGTTTAGTAATCATTGGGTTGGTATATCCACTGAATGGAGATCGTACATAATGCATAAAGGACTCAATCGAATATTGTTCCCATTGAGGTGAATCTAGTCTCTCAGATTGGTACAACTTAGTTCTCATAACCTGAGAAAGTTGATTCATCATTGTCATGAAGTATTCCATTATGAATACCTTTGGAAGGTCATTAGTTCCTTGTCCATTTCACTCACAATTAACATGGTTTCTTCTATTTACAATAATTTTATAATAGAATAAAACCCTAGGGTGAAACACGTTATATTTAATAATCTAATAATTCTAATGGAAATTCATGTCTTAAAACATCACAATTAAATATGTTTTTATTTAACAGCAATTACATTTTATAAAAAACCTTCATAATGGTTTATAAAAAGAATTTTGTTAACCAAACATATCCTCTAGGAGTGTCAAACCAAGAGTGAAGCAAGGCTCGTTTTTTTGTACCAGGTTATGCTGATTCATGCTCAACACAGCTTGTTGGAGTTATTGCCACATGTGACATCTGTTCTAGAGCCACATCCAATTATTCATATCTAGATATGGATTTATTATCTTAGAAACCAATTAAATAATGTTTCACCAAAAACCCATATTTTTTTTGATATTTAGATGTTTTTATAGGTTTTATACTAATGTTTCCAATCCTATTTTACCTAAATAACTAAATATTACTTTGATACTAACTATGGAAACCCACATTTAATTATACAACTTTCATTTCATTGTAGAAAACAGAGGATATATTAAAGACTGTCATTTTTTAAAAACGGTACATGATACATTAGTTTGAAAAAAATTACTCTAATACACATAGGGATTGATTAAAATTTCCACCTATGTACAATTACTCTATCTCATAACCTAGGGGAATACATCAAAGGAATGGTTGAGGATAAGGGCCAATAAAGGGAAAAAAGGGATATGGTTGATTTATGATGATGAGTATTATCGTAAAGGCATGAGAAAGAGGAATATAATAATCCTCATAAGATGAATTATAACATGGTTGTGTGGATTGAATATTTAAATGAGACATTAATAGACATATCACCACGATTTTTCACGGCGGCTTCGTAAAAATTACCATGGTTATTCACCAAGGTATCGTAAAATTTGTCATCTTTAGAGATTAAAATTATTAGCAATGAATTGGAGAGATATCAGGTTGAACCCTAATTATATATTATTTATCATACTATCCACATAGATCATAATGAAATATCTCATAATTAGCTCATGGGCAATAAAAGAAGTCAGTTTTGTATCAAAATATTTACATTTGTAAGATGTTCTTGAAGAAACATTCATTATATCTTTTTTAAACCAACAGAAAGGTAAAGAAGGTCTCATGTATGTAAATAACTAAATAATATATATATAATTTGTAAATTTAGGTTAATAGTCTTGGAAAATAATGCATTTTAGGTATTCAACAATGAAAATAAGAAAATTTCTGTGGAAAACAATGAAATTTTGTGAAGAAAATTCGGTAGCATAACATGTATGAAATAGGGATTTAGAAAACATTAAAAATAGAAGGGACAAAGGTATCCCATTAATATAAGACTATTAATATTGTAAAGGGATAAATTGAAATGTAAAGAATAAAATAATATGTATATTTTAAAGACATACCAAATAAAAATGGAAGATGAAAGGAAATGTGTTGATGATATTCACCTTTCTTGGAAGAGTAACTCCAAAAAACACTCGGATTATGACCATAGGGGAATTAATACACCTTGGGAGGAATATTTGGGATGTAAAACCACAATATATTCATGTATTTTGAATCGGTAATGAAATAAAATTGATAAATGGGAGGGGATTTATAGAAAATTTGATGGATTTTTTATTGATTTCCTTAGGCACCTCGATAGTTGTATTTCCAAAACCATGGGCTTCCCCATTGTATTTTTCACTTGGGACACCTAATATGTTATTTTAATCCATAGAGGTATACCTTCATTTTATGTTAATTATTATATCATTATGATGTCATTAAACTACCAAAAACTCAAAACTATATTTCCACTATTCAATGGAAAAAAATATTTTAGAAACTTCTCATTATTTAACCCTTACCTAATATAGAAGTGATTATTTCATAAAATTTGTTTATTTTATCCTAATAATTCTATATTTATGAGAAATTAAAATTTTAAATATAAAATTTTGTATTTATTAAAAATACTATCATATAAAAAATCTGATGTAAAATGCATATTAAAATTTCTAAAATACGAAAAAATTGTTTTATCATTTAAATTTAAATAAGAAGATCTTTAATCATACTATTTAACAAAAAATATATTATTAATACCATATATTATTATTATAATTATATATATTTTGAAATTTATAATTTCGGTTCGAAAAATTAGTTTATCAAATATATTATATTTTTTAGAAATTCTATACTCACAATTGAAATAACGGAAAAATATTTTTATTTATAAAAAGTGATTACACAATACTCAAATAATTCCATTATTCCTAAACCCTTATAACACCTTCATGAAACCTAAGGGTGAGGTTTGCAATGGTGATAAATTCTTGGGGCGACTCTGATAACATCACTTGAGTGGTAATTTTCGCTATCTTGAAATTCTCTCATAGAAGATTTCAATTAAGATTAACATGTTGAAGTGTATCTTGGGATTAATCAAGATTGAATCTAAGTGATGCTACATCCCTCCCACATTGTATAAAAAGGGATTAGTATGAGAAAAAACTAATGGATGAGGCCACAAGCACTCCTTTCTACATTAATTTTCCATTTTCATCTCTACTTAAAAACAATAGTTATAATGTAAAAATCATTGTTATGAGTGTAGTTTCTAATGTTAATATTGACCAAAAATACTAATTGATCAATATTCATATAATGGTAGAAACATGATGGTCAAATTTCAAATAATACCACTTCATTATTAATGAGATATATTTAATGTTGACTAAATAATAATATAACACATATTTTCATGAACCAAATATTAATGAACAATTCCAGGTTGTTTTAGCATAAATTCTTGTCTCTATAAGAATAATCACAGTGAAACCAGAGGTTTTAGATAGTAGTATTCTCACCATAAAAATCTAGCCTATGGAGAGATAAGAATCAGTAGATAAATATCTCTTTTACCATTTATTAAATTAAAAATCAGCAACAATTGGAAACAATGATCGAATTAAATTAAGTCTAACCATTCAAGAACCAATCACTAATTATAATGAAATATTTAAAATAAATAATTTAATCTTCTCCAAGAATACATTAATTCAAAACCCAAATTTAAATTAATTTTTCTAAAACAACTGAAAAATTGACAACCTCATTTTGTTTACAATCCTTCTGAGGAAACCTAAGGACTAACCACATGTCCATATTTTGGGAAATAAAATTTCTAACACCCCATGAACTATTTTAATTAGTTTAAAATACAAAGGGCATAGCCTTCCCATTTTACAGATTAGATACTCTCTTTAAGTTGGTAAACTCTTGCATCTATGGATAAGTGCATATGGTCATGTAGCTCATCAGATGGGGTTGGGTGATTTGGGTTGTGGAAATACCAAATGGTATCAAAATTAGTTTTATTTGGATTCATCTTTATTGTGTTTGGGGAATGGTAAAAAGGAGATTGTCTACATGGTAATTGGGTGGGCGAGCTACATGTGTACATCGAAAAATCATATGTAGAAGACCTCTAAGTTACCGGTGATGGGGATACTGTTATACTTATGGGTTTTAGGTTTCATGATGATACTGTGGATGTTTTTATGTTATAGTTTATTTAATTTGGTTGTATCAATGAATAATGATTAGAAATATTGGATCAGTTTCATTATATTGTTTTTTACTTTTCTAGGTAGTTAATTTAATTAAATTTATTGATCTGTAATTTTTAAATCAATGATATATGTTTCTCCAATTCATATTATTTGAAAAATAGAATTTTTATGGATATATATATATATATATGAATAACATGCATGTTTGAAAAATGATATATAATTCATATGTATATGTAGGATTATTAGGCATTATCCTAGTTGGTAGTCTCATAATATAGATTTTTCTTTTTAAATTCCTTGTTCTTTCTTATGAAATTTTTGAGATGCTATATTATGTAAACATAAATTTTAATTATATGTGTTCATTTGGTATTGATAATATTTTTTTATAGAATATATATTAAGGGACCTACAGTGAAATAATGTCAAAATGATCCTACTGTGGTGGATACTCTTGTCCTGCCACCATAAGGATAAAAGGATAAAATTGGGAATACTTCTATAATACACAATTTTTTACCCTATAAAATCATTAATATCAAGTGTATTATATAGTTTTATTGTTAAAGGTTAATTATTTTCAATGATGACAGTTTATTACACCTGAGATTTACAGCTTCATCAAAATTTATCCTTCCAAGAAACTAGAGGACCAGAGGATGCTAAGGACTGGAATGATTTCATCAAAGGGATATTTGATCGGATTGGTACCCAGTGGTATAAATGGTTAATGATGGTTAAATTCATAATTTTGGGTCCCAGTAGAAGGTGGTAGGGTGTTATGAACTAGAATTTAAGATATGAGTTTCTTATTTGTCAGACCTATTGGGATCACTTCTTCATGGAGTTATTCCATGATATGATGATATTAGATCATGCTCAAGGTTTTATAGAGATTTAACATGGGATGATGTCAGTGTCTGTGAAATATTCTCATTTCATGGTGTTCATTTTATTCACTCTATATTTGGATGGATATAAGCTAAATCTGTTCCAAAAGTTCGAGATTAGATTTTGACATGATTTGAGGTTCTAGGTTATGAGTTTTGATATGAGAAAATATCCCACAATTTTATTCAATTTCATGATTAACAAGAAGGTTATTGAAGATAAAAATGTTATAAGAATAATTTTATTCTTCATTGTACTAATGAGTGTGTTCTCTAATGATGTCATGGGAGAAATTTTTTTTAATGTGAAGAGGAAGGTAAAAGAGACACACCAGGGAAGCAGTAGGTATGTGGAGAAGTGAAGGGGTCTATATTTTTCAACTCTGGAAGTTAATAAAATTAGATTTTATAACATTTGGGTGAGAGGTCAATTAAATAGATATAATTGAATTCCCATATTGAAGTGTCACCAGTGTGGAAATGAATATCATATTTAACATTATTATTCTATAGTGGCGTGATTTGATAATAGGAAAATGTTTTGAGGTGCAGAATAGTGTCCATGGTAGTATATTTAGACTCTGCATACCTCAGTAACCCAAGTGTGTCATACAACTCATGTGTATGGGTTGTTTTAGAAGTAGGTGGGATGTATTAATTTATCTAGGTTTTATCCAATTTGGAACTTAGACCATTGACCATGATAAATACCGTCTTTATTAACTCAATTAGTTCATCTAATTTGTTTAATATATGATCTTCTTATTAGTTTATATCTACGAAAGTATACAGTGAAAATGATTTACCAGTCACATTATCTAATGTGTTCCCCCTTCATGATACACCCTTGTGGATGTAAGTGGATAAACCTAAAATATATCCAAAAATGTCTTCAGATAGATGATGTATACTTATATCTATAATATTTCCTAATTCATGAGATTAATATTTTCATTGTGATCATTATGTGGATTTGGGTGGATTTCTTCAAAAACACATCAACTCTTACAAATGAAAAATCTCATTTACTACTTCTAAGGGAGATAGGATTTTTTTGACTGGTGAATGAGATGTTGGATCATGAACAATAGGACTATGACTATGTTAGCTTTGACCTATTAAAGAATAGATAGTGTGAATGATTTTTATGATGTATTGGGAAGCAACTCATTCTTATTTTCCTCTAGTGGTGCACTAATACCATGATTAATTTTTAAATAATTTTATACTGCTTACTTACAATCATTAAAAATAGTTTTAAATTGAACTTATGCTAGAGACACAATGAATATTTATTCTTTTGTATCATATTTCATCAGCCAAGAGGAAATTGTTGATGACACACACAGTGATTAAGATGTGAATGGATTTATCAGACTAAGAACAAATCACTTTAGATTAGTCGTGTTGTACACAATAAAGGAATATGATAGTTATCATTTGTGTTTAGACTAAATGAAGTTGAACCGTGTGACTGTGTATAATTGATAACTATTTCCAAAGATTGATGACATATTTGATTAGTTATAGAGAGTCCATTGGATCTCCAAGATTTACTAATGATCCGGGAACCACCAACTTTGATTCTTGGAGAATAATATTACTAATATAAAAATTAATATTCGATACAAAATAAAAGAGAATATTTTTATTCCCGTTGGGTTGATAAATTTACAAATGGTATTCATGGATCTCATGAAAATGGTCTACCATCCATATAATTAATCCTTATTTGTGGTATTCATTAATGATAACCTTATATAATCATGGACCATAGAGGTGAACATTAGACATTTATAGATTATGTTGCTCAAATATTAAGAACATCTACTGTATGTTATGATTTCAAAGTTCCGATTACTGATTCAAGAGGTATCTTTCCTTGGGAAAGTAATATCTGAGGTTGAAATTTCTATGATCCTGGGATGGTAGATGTGGGGATCTCTTGGTCATTCCCTAAAAATGTGTTTGAAATTGAGGAGATTCATTACTGTAGTTGGGTATTATAAATGGATCTTTCAAGTGTTCTTACATTTGAAAGTTATACTGATAAGATATTCATAGAAGTGGTGAAGTTGTAGTGGATATAGTAGTGTTAAAAGGCCTTTTTGGACCTGAAGTGGTGGTTGATGAAAACATTGATTCTCATATGACCTAATCCAGTGATTTGATATATGGTTTACTAAGATTATCACGGTGTTTTTTTGAGATGTTATGATATATAGTGATTAAGTAGTAGCATATAGGTCTCTTCAGGTATGACCCATAAAAAACAAATGTACACATTATTTGGAGTATGTATCTAAGGTAAATTCCATGAATTGTTGAATCCATTATCACTTCTGTGAGAACTTTTTCATATATACGGTCCAAAAGATCATCTGGTACATATTATCATAGTGAGACATGAATATCACATAAAATATATGGGTAAAAAATCTACATGAATTTGATTTTGAAATGGATTAATTCCTAGGGAATGGTAATGCCATTTCAGATTCTCTAAAGGTAACGAAATGAGGTCAGATAAAGACCTTCAGAGGATGAATGCTGGTTGAGGAGATTGTTTGCTGAGTGGTTTGTGGATTGGTCTAGGGTCTAATTGGTAAGGATATATTCTTATATATTTATCATTTATATGTTGGTGGACCCATAAAAGAAATCTAAGAGTTAGATCTCAAATGATTAGTGACGCGATAATGGATGGAGGGAAGTGGACCAATTCGAGGATAGTTGTTGGATAGTGATAACATGATCCATTTTTATATTATAATAGTTGTTCCTCCATCCATGATAAAATATATTTTGAAGGTCTACCATTACTCATCATGGTTTGTGACCCCATATATTATTATGATGTACTAGGATATTAGGTAATTCATATGGTGATGATGAATTAAGAGATACCTCACTTGTTTTGTCTTTCATTGCATGTCCAATTCCAGTATCATGGAAAAGATTCAATATCCAAGATGGAAACATTATCCAATTGTAATTCCATTTTAGTATGTGTATGAGGTGATTGTGAACTTTATAATAGGATTTTACAAAATACCATGTATTATATATACTATTTGGGTGATATTTGATTGGCTAATGAATGTGGATGGTTTGATATTGATATGAGAGGAATAAACGATTGATGAGTTAGAGAAATGTATATCTGGGATATTGTATGACTAAATTGAGTGGATTCCAATATTGTGTTGGACACCTATGTTCATTGGAAACAAATATTGGGAAAGAAATATAGAAGGCAATGGGGACCTAGTTAAAGATGAATACAACATATCATCCACAAAATGAGGGGTTTTCATAGAGGATAATCCATATCATGGAGGAAATAATTCATTTAAGTGCTCTAGATTTCAGTTGAGAATGGTGTGATTATCTATAATTAGAGGAGTTTTTTACAGTTAATAGTTTCACTTCATCGATATAATGACACCATTTTAGGATTATTGTGGTAAACCACGTTTCTCACAACTTTTTTTCATCAGACAGGTGGGGTGGATATTGTTGGGAAAATTAAGTTTGATGAGAACTAAGAGAGGGTTTAATTTATTTGGAAATAATTATTAATTGTTCACAGTAGATACAGGTCATATTTTAGCTGAGGGAGATAAAAATAGGATTTTTATATGGACAAAATGGTTTTCTTTTGTGGGTGTTACCTCTGATGGCGCATAATTGTTTTTTAGATGAAAGGGAAGTTGTCATCATGGTTTTTGGGACCTTTTTATACTATCCATCTTGTCAAAATTATTTTTGTCCTATTGGAAATACATCTATATGTTGAATTATATATAACATGCTCCATGTCTCTCAACATTAGTGGTATGTGACCCATCCTTCCATTGTGATAAAAAATGAGTACATTTAGTTGGAACCTGATGGGTCCTTTATAGAGAAACCAACACCAATTGTTGTCCAGAGTGAGAAGGTGATAAAGTGGATATAAATAACCCTTATTATAGTTCTATTTACAAATAAAATAATTCAAGAGGTTACATTGGAGAAATTTTTTGACATCCATTCCCATCAAAAGAGTTGTTTGGGAATGATCAATAGAGACACTTGAATTGTAATAGAAGTCTTTATAGGGGAATTTATAACAGGATTAAATTTTTAAGTTATAGTTTTCATTATTTTTGGATTACCATGGGTCCCATATTTTTTGAGTTTTTATTGTATCATATATGTCATGAATCATGTATAAAATTTCTATGATCAAATTTCTTTGAGTAGTCAAATTTAAGTAACTAGAGGTCCACCAACTAGTAGGTTCAACAGTAGAGGATAACTGTTGTCCTATCTAGTATAAATTTATTTCAACTGAGCTATCTGGATAGCCAATTCGATTCCACAAACTTATAACTTTTGTGGATAAAGCTCAATTATTTTTCGATATCTAGTGGGCTACGGCCTGACCAGCATTGGCTAGTTGGGGGACACTGACCTACCAGTGAGGCTCATCGGCTCCCATGTGGTTCATAGATGGCACAATCATTATGGAAATTTCGGTAGTTTTGTAATAATATTTATTTTTGTTATTTGAAATCCTAGTATCAACCAAAATTCATCTATAATGTCTTTTGTATCTCTCTTCTAGAAAAATTCCTTCTCTCCATAACCTATGTTGGTCATTTCAAGATTGGGTTGATCTATTGACTCCTAAAAGGCTTGTTTCATATGCTCATGCATATATCCTCGTATTCTATTGATATTCATATTAGATATAAGATATGTTGAAAAAATATATTGATTTAATCTTTATCTAATGGGTAAATCTTGTTTTTTGTAGATACATGTCTAGATATAAATAATTTTTATCTCCACCTTAATCAATTCATGATCCGTTGTCGACGGTGATTCTTGTTGAGTATGACTAATCGAATTCTATCGCCTTTTTTTGAATTTAATCATGGATCATGATTCTAGAGTCCACATGATGTGAATTTCTAATGGTTCTAGTAATTCAGGGGTTATGTCCATGGTCTGGGTGATAATTATAGGAACTATTGAAGGAAAACACTTGATATAAGAAGTATGCAGCATTTAGGGGCATTATATATAGTTTTCCAAAATACTTTTTTGGTCCATAATTTCATATCTCATTAGAAGTGATATGTGATTTTAAATTATTGGAATTCATGGGTACCCTTTGATTCATATACTTGATCTATGTTTATATGGGTGTGTGAGTATCTTAGGAGACCAATGCATGATTGATGTTCACATGGGTGAGTATGTTTCCATTAAAATAATTACATGATATATTGTACCTGTAATTTTCTATGTTATACCATGATATAGATGTTTCATAGCTTGTGGTAAAATTGGTGATGTATCTATATGGTTGGTTTTTCAAGTGTGACTAATTGACTACCAAGATAACAAGAATTGGTATAGGGATATAGACCAATGACTATGGGATGACATGATAGATATTGTTGGCATGTGGCATGACATGTTGAAAATGATTGGGTAATAATAGTGGGTTCACTAGAAATAAATTTAACAGCACATTTTGACTACCATATCATGCATGAAGTGTGTAATATATGATGTATTGTTACTATAATAATGGTTATATTTCTACCACCATTATTTTCATGGTAATTTCAAAAGATTATTTTTCATAACAAGAGGTTTTAGAATTTCTATATAATAATAAAACCCTTGAGATACTATGTTATTAATATTATTAATTTATCCAATTTTATAGATTCCCCATACAAACTTGGAATATATGAAGTTCAGTAATTAGTTTATAGGGGCTTATAAGCATTGAGACCTCTTCCTGTGAAGTATATACTTGGAGATCTCATGTAGGTGGGATCATGAGGACATTGATAAAAATAGAAACAACACATTTTATGATGAAATCATTATTTCTTATCTACAAACCAGTGTAATGGTCTCCTAAAATGATATTATAATTATTGTATAATATTTGACCATTTACTTTGATTAAATAAAAAACTATGAAATTGATATCATAGTAATGTAGCATTCATTGGATGGATTATTGGTGGTATGAAATTGATTTAATAATCAAAATATAATTATTTTATTATTAAAGTATTCAAAATAATAGTCATACATTTTCAGTATAGTAGGACCATCAATAAAACAATGTTCATGGATAAAGATGATAAGTCCCTACTGTTATGTCCAAAATTAAAATTTGTAAAATTATGATGACAAAAATTGTTCATTATACATTATGAGAAATTGCGAGACAAGAGATTATATTATGTGATGTGTGTTCATAGTTAAGGATGCCATTTCTATAATTTATCCTTGACTTTTTGATTGGCCCTGATATGTTTCTAGGATCCACTTCTAGTATATGAATAGTATTCACTAATATTGAGATATGGAAACAGAGGGTTACACACAAAGAGTATTCAAAGGATTTACCTATTCTATGTTACAGGAGTATATAACTTTGTGGGCCCCACCATTGGGGTATTAGTGATGTCCAAGAAAATATGAATTCAATGAAATAAATATATTAATATAATTTGAGGTTAGAATAATTTGAATTTAATTTATTATTAAATTTTTTGTTAATATATAAAGTTATTACATGGATAAGTATTTATGAAGTGAATATTATTTTAATATTCATGGTTCATTTAATATTTATGGGAATGTCGAGTCAAATCAATGTCTTTCTTTAGTCACATAATAAAACTTGACATATTAAAAGTAAGTGATACAAATATATATTATATTTTTGACTCAGTGAATAAGTTATAAGATATCTTATATATAAATTTCAGTGGTTAATATATATCCAGGGGTCAGAGAGAAATTTTTTGGTATTTTCAAACTATTGGATAGAAAAACATTTTTTTCTCTATATAGAAACAACTAGTAACTAATATAATGAAGGCTATGAAGTTTCGATGTCGGTAACCTAATGTGTTCTGTGATGGAGTATTGGGAAGCCCTAACTGCTTCAAAACTGTGGACATTTTAATGCTTTGTATTGATCAATTGTTTAATTGTGTTCCTCTATCTCTATAAATATATTTTTCGTATTTAACTCCAATTCAATAAATAAATATTAATCTTATACTTATATATTTTATTCATGTGATCACCTCTAGTGATCTGCATCTTCTTCCAGATGCATTTTTTCCACTTTTAAATCCACCTTTTGTGGTATCAAATCAAGGATGTGTTTTTTACTTGTAGGAAAGAGTTTTGTCTTTTTATAGAGGTGATACCAAACTGAATTAGAAGGAGGAATATTTTGAATAATCTTCCTACTAATTCAAAATCATGATGTTTTCATTTTTTGTCTTATCCCCAAATTGATTTTCCTTTTGATTTCCCATTTTTCAAAAGGTTTTTCTCCTTGTCCAACCACCTCCCACGGTTTTTCCTCCACCTCAATTATTGTCAAAACATTACTCTACTACTCTCCTCCCATCAATATCAATCATTCCATTTCGAAAATAAAAACACATCAAGATTTTGTGAGCCTCTCATGACCCTCTTCAGTTTCCACTCTTATCATGGGATACACAAAAAATACTCCATTCAATGTTATTGTGATAGAAAAAAAAATTCCATATTCAGATAAAAAAAGGTTTTCAATTTGGAAAATAAAATTAGTGATTCTAAAAATAATTTCAAGATGCACTATCTGATAAAATGAATTTCCTGGAGACCTAATTCTATTTCATAGACGTCTCTCTTCAACTACTCTCTAGACACCAATGATGGTGATGGATTCACCCCACCTTCTCAATTTCCTTTTTTTGTTCCCCCCTATGATGAATCAATTGTATTCACATGATGATATCAAAGAAAAATAGTTTCTATCCAGCATAGACACCTTCCCAAATTTGAAGACCTTCATCAGTGATCTATTTGACAGAAATGCATCAGCTCATGCTACTTAAAGCATTGAAGACTCATTTTAGTTCCCCTAGTGAAGAAAAGTGGAACCTTCTTGTAGTACATTGGTGTCCAAGTCTTGGAGAACGCCCAGATCAAATGACATTTAGAAGAACCTGAACCTGATGTAAAGGATTCCATGGAAAAGAATTCTATAAAAGAAGTGGAGTAGGAGGTGAAAGAATCCCCAAAAAATAAGGTATTTTATATCAAAATTACACTATATGATAATAAGAAAATATATATGATTAACTATGTTGAAGTTGTTACACCAATTGTTTTAGGAAGCGGATATGATGCAATGTCATGAGTCATATGAAAGCATGTTTAAGGGGGGATGTTCGAAAGATATACTTGTTTTTATATAGAAGACTCCATCTATTCACAATTTCAATAGAGGCTTGTAAATTTTAAAATTTATTCAATTTAATGTGTTTGTCATAGAATTTACTACTAGAAATTGGAGCTTTAGAGGTGGGGCATACAGGTGAGCGATTTTGGTAGTTAATAAAGGGGAGAAATAGAGACCACCTATGGTGGTCATTCAAATCACCAAAAATACCCCTCTCAATTACCTCCACCCAACTTCCCCCCACATCACACCCTGCTCCCCCATCTCACACAACTCCCTCATCATAAACATGCCACCATCTCCAATCCCAAATCCCACCCTCAATCATCTAACAAGGATTTCCCCTCCCACCCACAAAATCCCTGGATCGCACATCCTATTCCTCGCCCTCTACCCACTACTTTATACATTGATATACATCTCACTTGAGTCTTTGGCTCCTGACCACCACAAATCCATAGATCAAGCCTTGCATTCAAGGATCCCCTACCTCCCCATCTATCAGTATCGACCTCCCCATCCTAGACTCCCCATCTTCCAGCCACCAACTTCACGCCTATGATCTTGACCCTTATTCTGCTTCAACTCCCCCATGTTTCACCTCTTCCCGAGGTTGTCCTCCTCCACATCTTTGGATCCACGTCTTTTAGCCATTGATACCCATCATTTCCAGTAATTATCATTTTGTTTTCACAAATTTTGGAATGTCCCATTAGAACCCCTAATTTTATTTCTTATAATTTAATGTAATTATTATTTCAGAACTGGGAACAAGGATTTGATACACATATTATGAATTCTATCATAATAAATGGGATCACCATAATTAATTATCCTCTCCATTTGAATTAGTTCATTCCTTATTCTCAGGTCTTGGTTTGTTTTTTTAAATCCATGACTCTGATTTCAGGTGATGAGAATAATGAGGTTATTTTTAATTCAGTTTATACCCTTTGAGTAATTTTTTTGAACCCCATAATTATTTATTCTATGAAATTACAAATTTATATTTAACAAGTCTAATTTATTTAGTAATATTTTCAGAACGTTTTTAAGAGACTTGAATTTTTGAAATATGAATAGTTAAATAGTTCCATTATAAATTTTTAAACATTGTTCACTGTGTTAATTTTAGTATGTGAATTGTATTGTTTTATGGAATGTATTTATTTTCATATATAAACTATGTATTATCATTTGAACAATGTTGAATTTTGAAATTGTAATACAATTTTTTGGGTTAGATTGGATAATAATTTTACTATTCTATTACATAAAAGTTAATTTATTTTTCTTTTTTGGATTTATTAAGCATGTGGTGTTGTTTCTATCTCTCGTGATCTAGGGATTATTGGTTTATTTTCATAAGAAATATTCACCAAATAAAATTCATTTGATGTACCTATAATATTCACTATAAATTTATTGCATGGTATTGGTTTTCTACTGCTACCCACTCATTAATGGTTTTTATATATATATTGTGTTATAATATAGAAAAATTGTGTTATTGTTGGAAAATTGTGCATTATGTCATAGGGATTAATGTGTATTGTAAGAAGTATGGTTTGAATGATTCTATAAATGTTCGACAATAGATGAGGTTGAATATAATTTCACCTAATCTTATTGACTTCAATCCCCTAATGACTTGATTATGTTTTACATATAGAATAGAGGATGCAGGGAAAGGCTGGTCCAACCAACTACACATATACATTACAAATCATTCACTTGGTTCTAGCTTTTTTCTTAATGTCATGTAATCCCTAATTTTTGTTATAGGTTTTTTATTTTGGGATCTTCCACCACATAGATTCCAAAAAGCACTAACATTTAGTTGTTCTCCTTAAGAATGTGCCTAAAAAATATATTTTAATGAATTCTTGGTAACTAATTAGTTTATTTCTATTCTTTTAACCTTTATTAAATCTATTAAATTCCTTTTTATGTTGACCATTCATATACTTCAGTGTTTTAATATCTTTTTTGAAGATACATTGTTGTAAATTTTAGGTTTGAGCATATATTTTTTCCTTAGCTAACCTTTATTGTATTTTAAAAACTTTTGAAATTATCTGTAATTTAATTCATAGTATATTTTTAAATGGTATAACTTTATTATAATTTCAATGAAAGGATATAAATAAAATAATATTTTCATTATCTATATAAACCAAAAAATGGTACCTTGATATGTAATTCCATAAAGTATATTTTTTATTTCTCCTATAGTTCATCTCTATCACTGTGATATGATTCACATGAATTATCATCAAAGTCACTCCATGTGGTATAATTCATGGATTAATGGGGAAATATATCATTTTCCCATTTCTTATTAAATTTTAACAGTACTGGAAAATCCATCTATCCTGATGGATTAATACATTGTGAGTATTGAGTTGTTTTTAAAGACTATACCAATGATTTTTAAAAACCCATTGGTATATGTTTGACTATAACACTGAGTTTTTTAAAACCATTGGGATAATGTTTTTCATATTAGAGGCTCTCGCAGGCTCTTCCTACCCCTCTCCCCATTTGAACCCTATGCCTCTCATGCGTCGGTGCTTCCCCATTCCCACATTCAAATTTCACCACCTCTCTCCTCATCTCAAGTATATTTAGAATCCCCCTCCTATCGTTTGGATATTTTGGGCTCCTCCTAACATCCTTGGGTGAATTTGGCTTCTACCTAGGTAACCTTACACCAATTAGATGACCTTCTTTAAATGTTTTTAATTTTTGATGGATCTTTGAAGGGTAATATTTCCTTCCATGATCTTATTTATTCTCTTGAGTTCCCCCATTTTCATGGTAATGAGTCACTTTTGTAAAATTTAATTTGTTTTCTAGATTTTTTTAATATTTCTCAACTATTTTAGATTCTATGTGGATGAAATTGTATTTTAGTTTATGTATTTTGTGGGAAAAAGGTTCACAATTGTTTATTTGACCACTCAATTCTTGTTTTCAACTGCTAGGGATTAGAAATCTAATAGAGATACTTAGATATAATGAAATTAAATTATTAATGATTTTATAAATATTTGTAAGGAAGTATATCATAATTAAATAAGACGATTTTATATTTGGTCACATGATATATGTGCCTAGAAATATGGTCATTGGGACTATGGTCATTCAATATATGGTCGTTGGCTAGCCATGTACCCAATATGTATATTTAAGATGTGTATTTTTTTGTAACAAGTCAAAAATAATATAATTCACAAATAATAATAAATGAAACAAAAATATAAAAAATTAATAGAATTATTTTATTATATAATTGTTTCATCAATGTTTTATATTATTATTCGTGTTAAAAATCCATTTGATGTATTAAAAAATGTAATTCGAATTTATTTATTAAACAAGTAGAGAAGGTAACTAATGACCTTTACAGATCCCTATGGAATTATTTTGAATATTTAATTGAAAATTTGATTCTATTCACCTTAATTAATTTTTATATAGAAAACATCCACCCATCCACACCTAATAAATTTTATATCTACTACCCCCTCCCAATTCACTCATATCAATTAAAATTATCCTGAATAGAATAAAATTTTAAAAAATAATATATTTAAATTAAATGGTTATGTATGGATGACACAAAAATGGAATCCAGTTATAATATATTCTCTTATTATTTTAAAATTACCATAAATATAATTTTTTTAGATTCCATTATCATAAACCATAATCTATCCATAAATTAAAAGAGTAGGGGAATGACTAAATAATTTAAACAGGATTTTTTCACTAACATTACCAATAAAGAAATTATGAATATTCTATGTTAGAATGGGGACTGATATCATGATTTTTATACATATATTTTTATGAAGTACACATGATTTATCGGTGTTTTTATTTGGTTACATTGATTTTATACAATTAGATAATGGTTTTGATTATATGTTTTTTCAAAATAGAATTTCATATTTTATCTGAAAATGTGTTTTATATGTTTTATTTGTTAGTTGGATATATTTTAAAGATACTGATTATTTTTATATTTGATGTCTTGGTATTCTATAATACATTAAATATTACATTTTGTTATTATTCTATATTTTACCATTCTTTATTTCATTAACCTTTATTTCATATAAAATAATGAAAAATATTTGATGTTTTCATCTTAGGTTCCCTAATGGAATTAATTTTATACTTTTATTTTTATTAAGGGGAAATAATTGACATTGTGTTAGTCGATGCATTTGGAAGTTGTTGTTATCCCTTATTGATCAATAATGAAATTTATTCCTTATAGTAGACAAGATCGAGTATAGGAATAGGTAGATAAGGTTGGTTTATTAAATCATAAGCAAGTAGAAGGGAATAATATGGATTTTAGTATCAATGTTATTCAATATGGATACCATGATGATTAATTCATAAATACCAGGGATACCCACCTTGATTTGTTATATGTAGTCATCACTTATAGAATATTTTACATCTCTTATTTTTTTCAAACTACTAGCATGATTTTATAACTTTCATATTAAAATGGTTTCTATTGAATATTTTAATTATAGTTTACATTTTTGATTCAAAAATAACTTATTTTGTCCTTTTAATAGAATTTATTGAAGTTTGATGTATCATACCGATCTGATTTAAACAGAGTTTTAAAATAATTTCGATATTTTATTATATTCGTTATTTAACAATGCATCAGATGTATGTTTAATACAACTCTCATGATATAATTGTGTTGGATAACCATGGTTAAGTTGGGAAGATGTTAGCTACCATATAATGACATATGGATTTTAATAAACTATTATGTTTTCTGTTACCATGGAGTGAAGATAAAATATTCTATTATTCATGAATGAAAACAAATATGTGGTATGATGAATTTCATATTTGATCAGCTTCTATTTTGTCATCAACATAAGAGAGATTTTATGCCAGTGAAAGAAGGAAATGATTTCAATACACATGAGTAAAATACTAAAGGTGATGTTGTTGATAGTGTGGAAAAATTAATGTATTTCACTAGACATCGAATTCATCATAAATATATTGAAATGACAATGTTATAATTTTTAATGTTGTTATATATTGTTAAATCAATTAATGCGATTTCTAATAATTTTATTGAATATATTATTACATTATTTTAAGGAAATGGTTCAAGATGGTGCAGATATTCCCTCTAATAATTATAAGACAATAATTTAAATTAATCATCTTGTTTTTGCTACTAATAAATTTCATTCTTGTCTGAAATATTTTAGTTTATTTTTGGAGAAAAAATCTGACTATAAAGATTGTAAATAATGTATTACATCTTGATAGATAAAAAAAATGCATATGGAACACTATCTAATGTGCCAGAAAAATCCATGTGTCACATTCCATTGATTCCTACATTTCAAAGTCTATTAATATTTGTAGAAATCTTAGCCGATTTGTGATGGGATGATGTTGTGGTAATTAAAGGTATTAATGTGTTGGTACATCATGCAGATGGATTCGCATGGGGGGAATTTGATGAAAACCCATCCTAATTTTGCCAATGAAGTGGATAATGTCAGGTTGGGTCTATCATGTGATGGTTTTAATCCATTTGGTCAGATGGTTTCCTATCACATCACATGGCCGGTTATCATTCATTTTTTTAAACATCCTACATGAATTTGTATGAAAAACCTTTCAATTTCATGTGTATACATTTTTATAGACCTTATAATCTCAGTAATGATATAGATTTCAACATGTACCCTTTAATATTAAAGTTGAATTGGCTTTGGTATATGGGTGTGCAGACCATAAATGCTTCTTCAAAAAATATATTACATATGAGTGCTTCGCTTCTATAGAGTATAAATGATTTCATCAATTATGAAATGATGTCTGGTTGGAACGTGATGGGAAAACAATCATGTCTGATATGTGTGAAGAATACATGATCATGAAGGCTTAAATATCATCATAGTTTCAGTTTCATAAGGTATCAATGGTTCATTCCAATGTATCAATAATAAGTGATTAATCATCGAATGTTAGATAATTCTAATGAAATTGAAAAACTACCTCAATGTATGTTAGGTAATATCGTGATAAATGAATATAAATATTTCCATTTTCATTATGGAATCTTTAGCTGAAATCTAAAAAATGGAATCAAGTTGACACAAAAGTGACATATAGAAGAAAAAAGTGAAGTATATTTTTTGAGATTCAATTTTGGTCTACCAAATTTTAACATCATTTTTCAGATGTATTTCAAATTTAATAAAATATAGTTGATTTTTTTCTTTCAAATTATCTAAATACCAATGGGAATACCAAATATGACTTTTGAGCTCATCCAGACTTTTTTGAATGAGGTATTTGACAAGAATTGTATCTTTTTTATATTAGTGAAAACAAATGGAATGTTTATTGTTCTTATTATATGATCACACCATCGGAGAAAGATCAATTTCTAGCAGTGTTGGAGAATATCAAGTTTCATGAGGGATATTCTAACAAAATATCTATATGAAGTGAGCATAACAATGTGTCATAAAAAAATATGTGAAAAATGAAATCATATGTTGAAAACAAGAATTATCCTAAAGGTTTGATTGTGAGAGGCAATATAGATCAATATTGTTTGTATTTTTGTCTAATGTATTTGTTTGATATGAGAACAAGACATAACTAGCCAATGAGAAATGCATATGACTACTCTGGGTAAATTTAGAACTCATTTACATCTCTTCCCTAAACAGTAAAAATTTTTGTGTCCTTTACATTGTCTACAATGAGGGTTGAAGATTGAGATATATAACATCACACAGTCTTGTTTAATTGAGGGTTGTTCAGTGATTATATCAGTAATGTAATTTGGATATTTATATGTAATCTCATATGAAGGAATTTTCTATATACCTTATAATTTTATTATCATTTTATGTAGGGAACATAAAAAATTATATGTTGACTTTAATAATCTTTTCCTTTGATAAAGAGAGAGGATTTTCATATCCTAGAATGTCTGTATTGGTTGAAATCAAAGGTATGACCATTACATTAATTATTTCAAAATATAGGTATCGATTTAATTTTATTATTCATATTTATTTCATTTATTGAGTTTATATATTGAATCCATTTATCTTTAATTAAGAGTATAAAATTTTGGAAGAAATTCCTTGGATCATGAATGAAGATCATTAATAATCAATAGGTATAATTTTTTTACAAATGATTGAGCTGTAAAAATTAGATCACATAATAATTGAAATATGTTAACTAATACATCATAGTGTTATTCCAGTGCATCATATAGTTGTAACCAATATAAATATGTGGATTGTTATGGAATTTTTGAGATAATATTTTTATTGGATTACTACTCTAGAGTTTGATTCACTTTGATAACATATAAATGGTTTTATTCATTAATGCGACATAATAAATTTATTGATGAATATTGATTCAGATTTATTAACATGATTGAATTCGAATATACTGATGAACCCTAGATATTGGAATCAATGAAAAATAATTCTTTGTGTGAAAGATCAGATAATACCTAATTATGGTGTCATTAGTTATGTAATCCTGTGAAATAATTTTCATGATGATCGGAATGAAATTTCCACCATTAACACCCCCATTGGTCTTGACCAAAACAATCCATTGGATGACTCAAATTCTCCCATTGTGAGAGATGATGTTGAACCAGATGTAGTGGTGGGTAATATATAGAAGAGACCATTTATGTTCACTACTCATTCAATTTATGTATACATGAGTTTCAAAGGTTAGTGTTTCTGTAAATAATTTTAGTTTTAAATGATATTATTTGTTTTTTATTTTTTGTTCTTGTTTAAATTAAATAGATTTATTTTAATTCAAAAAACTAGGTGTAAAATGTGATTTTAAAAAAAATTATTACTTGTTTTAGTAAAATATTTATAGAAATTCGTTGTGCCTTCTTTTAAATCTATGTTGTATGGATGTTTTTTAATAAATGTTTCTAAAAAATGAACATTTCATTCTTATGACGATTATGAAAAATACATTTAAAATTAGAAGGAAGTAACTACTTGATCCTGATAAATAAATGCATGAACATGCATTACCTCCTTTGTATTCTCAATGAGTATAATAAATTTAAAATATTAAATGTTCATTACATATAATTTCATGTTCATAAAATTTATCAAAACAAATTTAGGTACATTCAGTTCCAATAGTGTTTAATTCTCATCCTATTAGTATGGGTCTGAGTGAGGATGATCCTTGACCTAAATGAAAAACCTATTATACATGTTCCCACACTAAACCACTAACCGACACCCAATATACCACACATTTTTGTCATCCTCTTGAGCCTCCAAGGATGTTCACACTTATGCCTTCATCATATCATTTAGCCTCCTCATCCTTACTACATCTATACTTCCTCCAACAAATATACTAGCATTCCCATATCCATATCCATTTATGTATGCACAACATACTATCGGTATTATATCATTTCTATGCGGACTCCATTTCCTACCATCGATCAAAAATAGGATGATTTTTTTCCATAAGAATCTAATCTAGTTCATAAATATCACCCATACCATGCTTTGTAATAGACACTTCCTTTACTACTTATTGATCCAGGACATCCCATAGATCCATTACAACCTGTTAAAGATCCTGCATCAGGGGGTTTTATTATAATTGTGAAAAATTATATGTCTTAATTTTTTTCATGTCGTATCATGATATCATTATTCTTTTTTATCTCTCATATTATTCGGTGTGATATTATAGTAGGTGATATGGGCATACATGATTTAATGAATACTGGAATCACCAGACATAGATAATAGTGTATTACAATGACGAAAAGCCTATGATAGACTAAAATTCTATGAAGTTTTGAAGGTTCATGGCCACTTTATCAAATTACCATGATATTATTCCATTGTAAATAGTCTCCTAGAGATATATTAGTAATGAAATCATGGAAACCCCATGTGCACCTATATGGGTATAAATATTTTATAAATTTATATCAATATTATTGTTGTATTTATAGGAACTACCATGTTCATTGCATAGTTTGTTTAACTTTCCCGATAGTGAATCTCCTATGACTACAAGGTTTGTAGATCTTGGGGACTTATTCTATTAATAAAATCCTGAGTTTTATGTTGGTTGGAAAAGCATAGTTGGTTCTGGTTTATAGGGTGTACCTATATTCCCCTACTGTCCAAAAACTAAATATTTGAAAATGATTTCATATTAGAAGACTGATAAGTTTATGGTATTCCCAATCATTAATGATTTTCATATATAATTTAATTCTTATTAATTATATGGAATTTTTTTACGAAGTGTTAGGGAAAAACTAAAATAATGAAGAATCAATGATATATCTACACACATTGGGGCTCACTACAACACTTGAGATAGAAAATATCTACATACATTAATATGATTTTAAATAATGTAATTATCTTCATTTCACTTATTAAAATTTTGATTTCAAACTTTATGTTTTATTTCCATTAATTAAATTTATTATAAGGATAAAAATACCCCTTTGAAATGGATAGTAAGCAAAGAGGCTAATTATAAATTAGGACTAGTGTGCAATTGGCCTATTTTTCTCTCTGCATAATGACCAATTGGACTCTCATCTTAATTTCCAATTTGACCCAAGGCCCATAGGCCTAATCAAAATTGGTCATTAGGAATATATGATAATTGGTTATTAGGCTATTAGTCATATAGCGGTAATTATCCATTAGTCTTAGAGGCCAATTTTCCATTAGTCATAGAATCCAATTTTCTATTAGCCCAAGAGGACAATTGTCCAATTATTCCTATAGGACAATTTTCTATTAGGCCTATAGTCCAAATATCCATTAAGATTATAACCCAATTGGAAAGTAGGACTATATTCAAATTGGACATTAGACCATGATTCCATTATTCCAATAAGGAAATTATCCATAAAGCCTAATGGTCAATCGATCTATATGCCTAATAGCCATTTGGTGTAATAGCCAATTATCCTCAAGGACTAATGGACAATTTCCCATATAATGAATAATATAAGGTTCATATTATGAAATGAATCTAAAGGATTCATATTCATGATTATTGAATGTCAGTAACGAGTATCTAAAATTATAATGTTTATGGTTAGCTTTTATATATGAATGCTTTATCAATGTTTATAGAATTTTTGAATTTATGAAATTTTCATTCATTTAATAGTTATTTACTTTTATTATGATTCGATATTTCAATTCTCTTATATATTGAAAATTTGTATACTGATGAATATCATTTATAGTAATCCTTATTTTCCCTGGAAGGTCATATACCTCGAGCTAAATATATTAGGTATCATTGAAAATTTACTTATTTAGTTTTGGAAAAAAATCCTTTAGAATTAAAGTTAATCCATAATGAATTTAAAATTTATTCATCTTAATAAAATGAAATATTACATGGTTAAGATGTATGTAAACTTATATACATCATTATATTCATTTAAGCATTTTAAGGAATGTAAAGGCGAAGTAAAAAATATGCATTTTCAAAGGATATGAGTTTTTTTCGGGCGTATGAGCTAAAGGATGTCTTGACTAACATTTCATCCATCAATTAAAATATACCATGTAGTATTTCCTAAATTCATAATTACTTAAAGAAATTAGAATAACTAGGATACTATGGAGGATTGATGATGATACTTACATTCTAACATTGATCAATAAAATGAATCATTGAGTAATTTCAATTCGAAAATTTAATTAAACCCATGAAATTCATGATTTATGTAAAAAATAAAATCAAAGTAATGACCCATATACTCCATAAAAACATCCACTATTTTTCAATACATGATTTACATATAAATGTATTTTCCCATAACCATATGTAAAATATATTTTCAATAATGTGTCATACTTTTTATAATTTGATATAAATCCATCAATTTATAATAACATGTGTTTATATTAAATGTGTTGGGTAAGTATATAAGAAAACATTCGTCAACAAAAACACATAGTGCATCTATTTTGTTATTCTAAATTTTGATGAGGATATTATGATATCCCTATGAAAGAAAATTTATAGTCATGTTTTACAATCCATTATGGAAAATGATTTTTATATATAAACATACTATAAAGGAAGATTGGAACCATGGTAATGGGTTATCATTAACTATGGATGATTATACATTATTCATTGAGAAAAATGAATCCTACAAGTAACTAGTAAATGGAAACAAGCTTAGGATGACCAGGTCAAATAAAAAATCAATAATGGATTCTATATATCAAAGAACATATGATTATAATTTTAAATAATATGGTGGAAATTAAAGTGAAACTATACATGGGTGTTATAAGTGGTGTTCCAATATGGATTGAGTGGTAATATGTAGCAATTATGCCTAAATAAATTAGAATTACATGTGTCATAATTATGTTCAATTATCATTAAATCAGGGTTTGGATGTCAAAACTACCAATAATGGAAGTCATATGTATGACCCAACTAGAAAGGGTTGGTGTTGCTATAAAATTAAAATAAGTGGTATACATTACTAGAATACATTTTTGCATTGAATTATGAAATTATAAAAAAAATATTCATTATTAATTGATTTTTGTCATTTGTAGAAAAACAATCAGGGGGAGTGCCACTGTTTTCCTAGGAAAATATGGTTCATAATATATTGAAAATAAATATTTCTCTTATATCCTTTCAAGGCAAGAATGTAATTATATTCGTAGAGATTTAATGAAGGTACAAACATTTGTTATAGTCAATTATATCTAAAAAGGTTGATCTAATGCGTTTATTAGACCATGAAAATGTACATATAGTGATAAGGTATTGAAAAATAAAAATTTAGAATAATTGGATGGATAAATGTTACCTATATAATATGAAATAAATATTTACAGAAGACATGTTTGGGACTTATAAGGTGAATAATGTAGTGAGTTGAATACCATATGCTTCTTATATGGATCAATCAAATATTCCATGCAATGTACAATATATGATTTTCCCATATGTAATTTAGGATAGGGAAACATCAGTCAGATCTAGGATAACTGTAGAGGATACAATCAGAACTATGAAAATAGTACTTGATGGAGTACAAAAGATATGTTCTAAGTAAATTGATAGGAATGGACCGTCATTATAATTGGACCCAAATTGGTATTCCCTTTGATCAATATGTTCAAATATCATAGTGAGGCTAAGATAATCAGTAAGAGAATCTCATTAAATCTAGTGGAATATATATCTTGAAAAACTGAGTGATTTTTGGATTCAAATGTAGTTGAATAAGTAGTGTAAAATAAACAACAATTTATTTCAATTCATGGAATCTCACCTAGTAAATAAATTTTATTCATAAAAAAACTATGATAATCCTACTACTGATACTAGACAAGATGTCATGTTTTGATAGTAGAGAGGAGGAATATACCCAGGGATATCATCTTATGAGGAGTTATAATCCATGAATTAAATTCAAAGGTAGTATAATATCCATACAAAAATGAGGTAGAAAACCCAATGAATAAATCCATAAACATATAATAATCGTGATAATATCATGATAGTGCTAAAAATTATAGTTATAAAGTTATCAACAGTGAATGTGTGAGTGTTTTAATTAATGGTGACCAAGGACCAACTAAAAAAATTCTTTTTGATTACCATATCATACATACAGTGAGTTATGGATGATGTACACAAACCATAATTCTATTTATGTATGTAAATCTATTTTCTACCTAGTAATTTCCATATAGTATTAGTTGTATAAAATTGTTATAGAAGATACCGGGATATAATGAGAAAATCAAGATAAAATATAATTATTCAAAAACATATGTCATATGGTATGGATACATCATAATTACAAGACATAGATGAGGTGTGAATATTACGTGTTGGGATCCTAAACATTGACAATTTTTATCATGAAGTTATCAATTTATGATCTTGAGTAGATGATACCATGATGAATGATGTGCCAATAGAAACACCACATGTTTTAGGATTCATTGATAATTCCCATACATGAACACATGTAATGGTTTCCCGACCAGAGATTGTTTTCGGTGTATACAATTTGATCACGTACTTTGATTATAGGGAAAACCTATAGAATTAATGTTATATTGAGGTTTCTTTCATTGGATTATTTATTAGTGGTATGAGATTGGTTTAATAATCATGGTAGAATTTGTTACATCCAAAAGAAAGTGACATGTAAACCATAAATGATTAATATGGTAGTAAATTTAATAAATAAATGGATTGTGTATAAGAAGGTGAGTCAATCCCTTTAGGTTATCAAATAAGAAAACGATAAAGTATGATGACACAAAGTGTGCATTCTGATTTAAGAGATATCACAAGAGATAAAGATTATATTACATTACATGTGTTCATAGGAAAGGTTACCATATATATATATATATATGTGTGTGTGTTTTTCTTTTCTATTTAGGAGAATTTATGGGTTTCTATAAGCCTATATTTTTTTGGGAATATTATTCCTTGTTTTCAAGATAATAGTGTTAATTTTTACACACTATGAATATTCAAATGTCTAGAATACTATAATGATTAAGGGTATAGGACAAGGTGGGCCCCACCACTGCTGTCCAAGTGACTTCTGAGAATATGTGATTGTAATGAAATAAATAAATCCATATTATTCTAGCATTAATGAATTGTATTGTATATACATATTATATTTGTTCATAATATATTATTTTAATATAGCGAAAAATATTTAATAGATGAATATATTTTCATATTAAATGTTCATTTAATATTTTTGGGAATATCAGTTTGAGTTAATGACTCCCTTTTATTATATAATATAAATTAATATGTTAAAATAATGTGATGAAAATATAAATGATATTTTTACTCTATAACATAGTCATAATATATCCTTTAATGCGTATTTAATTACTAATAAATATCCAAGGGTTGGGTACCCATTATCCGGAATTTTGGTAGCTCACTATAAAAGGAGAAGGTGGATATCATTTAAATTATAATTCATAAGGAAATATATACTATCCTCTCTCAACTCTCCTACAACCTAGAGGGAGAAGAATATGAGATGAGATATTGATCAAATTTATTCTTCACATATTGATGGATCGTTGCTGCGGTGATTATTTGGACATCGAAGGCTTTGTTGGATATATATGATAGCACCCAGAATAAAAAATGTATTCCCCTATAGAATTTTAACATGTGTGTTGAGAGTTTATAAAGATCCTTATTTAGATACTACATGAAATAACACTAAATATGAATGATAGATCAACAATTGAGGATCACATCTTCAAAGTGATTGAGGTAAATTTTGAATTAATTTTTTTACTTAAATTAATTTACATGATATCCTTGGGTTATAATCCATGATAATTTATCCTAATGATAAAATTAAGATGATTTTCAAATAACTGTATTTTTAAATTACCTATCTTTGGGGTATCCACTATACATCGGGTACTAATGGATTAAACGTGGACCTAGATAGGGAACCAGTAAACTGAACTTGGTGCACACTATTCTGAAGGTAAGAGTTGGGATGTGATGATCCTTGATCTAATGGTACTTGTTAATAATATATTTATTTTGTTTCCATAGTATGATTAAGAGCTATACATATTTTGAAAATGTGGGATATACCAGGCTTCATTAAAATGGTTTTAAAGAGTCGTAAGTTTCTTAATGGACATACCACCATGAAAACATGACAATCGTGTGACTATGACTAGTTGGATGATCTGGGGGACTTCTCCTTGATGGTTGAGTGTGGCCATCCATTAAAGGGTAGTTAGGATTATTCCATTAAGTTGTAATTGAGACACTACATTTAAAACATTGTGAGATGAGCCCTATATGACATTATGACGCGATCTGAGTCTAAGGACTATTATTTCAAATGAATATTACATCATGGATATGAGGTAGGTATGATAGGGGTTCATGGAATCATAATTAACACTTGATTACCTGACACTCTACTGATATTTTTTACACATTATCTATATTTTCCATAGAATAAACATTTATAGACATGTGAACAAATATTTATGGACACTTTTCTTATACCATACTAGGTTTAATCTCACCGCGGCATAGGAATATCAATGCACAATAAGAATTCATGATTAGAAATCGAATAAAGGAAAAGGTTCAATTGAAAGGTCTCTACAGAGGTGAATCACGGTGTTCATAGGTGGAACATGTATGAATTTCAAATAAATTTTCTAATGTATTTTTTATTAATTATTTAATTTAATTATACTATTATTACCTTGTACACAAGGTTTATTAGGTTATTTTTTTATTTTATTATGTAGATGATATTTTTTTAACATTCTCAATTAAATTCAGTTTCATAGTGCTTTATGGTTTTTTTCTTGTTAGGATTCTTATGTATGGTTAATTATATAGTGGATATAGTTTCCCCACTACAATAATAAAACTCCTACTACTAGTTGAAAAACGTTTGAGTAATTGGATGTTCTTGTGAGGTCGTGTAGCTCACTAAACCAAATTATGTGATTCAAGTTAGTTCATTACAAATGTTAACATTTTATAAACTGTAGCACCCACTATTCATAGAGGTGGTATTCCACACCCTCTCATGATGATGTATTATTTTCTCGAATGGTTTGATATGAGTGTAGAAGATTGATATAGCATTAAAAAAGAATAATATTAATATTAATAGTACTTATTTTTTAATAGTTTAATTATTATAGGATAATTTATGGTGTAGATGATGATTAAAATTGATGACTAATGTGTAAGTATTACCCATATGGGGACCCTTATCATTAACATAAAATTAAAATTGGAAATAGAGGTTTTGGGATAACATAAAGATAACATGAGATTATGAAAGTGAAATATTATTCTAAAAGAGTTAAATTTTTTATAGTTTCAATAAAATTTCATTGTAGTTGTGTGGAATGGAATGGGTGGAAGTGATCTATATTTATACATAGTAAAAATGGATTTTTTTTCTAAGTAACCATTAATTCATAATGATCCCATGATGATATTCTAGGAATAATAACTTCAAAATAGATCTACAATTTTGTGTAGATGGTTGTGAGTAGAGATATACTCAAACAAAAACATTCACAAAGATTAAAAAATGTTTTAAATTGTCTAGATTTTCAGTTTGACACATCCCCATTTTGGTTTTAACCTTGGTAACTGGTTCTTTTTACAATGTATTTTAGGTTTAACAAAAAATATAAAATAAAAGATCATACTAACTTTTTGTGTTTTAATTAAAAGAATTCACCATTATTTAATCCAATTATATTTCTAAAAGTAAGAAAAATATCTTTTCAATTAAGCCATATTATATATAGAAAAAACAATTATATTAAAATGATGTTTCTACCATTAAGTTTACTTAATATTATAAAAAAATATAGCAAATTAATTGAATGATAATATATTTTTATATACGGAAAAAAAAAATCAGAGTGATTATATAAAATATATATTTATATATAATTTATTAGTTAAACAATATATAATATCAATAAAAATATTCTCTGAAAAGATACCTTTAAACATTATCCTGTTCATTATCTTTAATCTTAGTAATTATACTTTCTTACATAAAAATAAAACTATCCTTATTAAATAATATTAAAATATTAATCCTAAATATGAAATCCATTTTGTCTTATTTAACTCTACAAGTGATTATATTTTTATTATTGGTTAATGAAATTTGTTTTTTAGAGTAAAATAGTACTTAAGATTCAAAAAATGATAAAAACGTGTTTTAAAAATACAACATAGTATACATAAATGATTTATTATATGTTATAAATAAATACATATGAATATAATTTAATTTTTTATAAAATAATAAAAATCATTATTGTATTATGATAATTTCATAAAAGTCTCAATTTTTGAAAAATCAATATTTATCTACTACTCACATAAAACCCAATTATTTTACATAAATTTAAAGATTTATCCTACGATATTATTTTTATGATGAAAAGAAAAACTCAGTTTATTATATAATATTCTAATTCCAAAATACCAAAATATTACTTTTAAATGATCTCATATAATATATTAGAAAATTGTTTTTATAGAAGACGACTTTTCAAATTGGTTACCATTCATATTTTCTATACATTACAAATAAAAATATATTAATATATTATTAATTCAGAAATATATATTTTATATATCAATAATATACCATATCTATAACATATCTTGTTTCGTTAAATAATGACCATAAAAGATTAATTTTAAAAAAGTAAAATTTCAAGACTAAGGAGATATTATAAGTTATCTAGATATAGTAATTGAATTTTAGTAATAATTATTGTTCTTCATTTATACTTATATTCCATATTGTGATTATATCTAATTATACCCAAAAACATAACGGATTCTTTATATTGGTTATGTGATCTCCTATTTGTTGTTTTGGTTACGTGTTGTGTATAATTCTATCTACTGAACAGAATATGTTTAATATGGAAATGTAATTTTAAATCTCATTGTGTTGCATAAGAACCAATCCACATTGTAACTTTGGGACACACTCTATTAGGGGAAATTATTTAATGGATAGTGTTAGATTTTATACATCCAACCTAAACAGTAGTTATCTGACATGACCCTAACCATTTAATCAAATTTATTGGATGATATCCCACATAAATATATTATCCAGACATTCACATAGTTGTACCATGATCTATGATGTCCAATTATATTTTTTGAATGCCATACTAGGTGGTTACATTGCCCATGAGTGAATAGTCTTACTAGCCCATGAACAAAAATTTGTTCCACCAAACCAGAAAATCAAATGATCACTACATCTATATTAACGTATTAGAAAACAAGAATGATCAAAGCTGTGGGAAAATGTATGGGTTTCAGGTAGAACCTCTTGGGTGGATAATTATTTTGAAGGAACATGGGGATGTGTGGATGATGTTTTTTATAACAGAAAATTTTATTAGAATATTTTTGACACCCCATATCCATTTAAATACAGATTGAAATGATTAATAAGTTATGTATCTATGAATTGGAGGTAAAATCATTAAAAATGATTTTTATTCTAAATCTGAATACATATTTTTAGCCGCATCCAAGGACCCCACCATACGTTATATCAAAACCATGGTACTAAGTCTTATGAAATCCTAAAATAATGTGATGGACATAAATGATTTATTATATTATGAAAATAATTTCATTTAAATTATTTTATCTATATATCAATGATAATATGGATGAATACATTCAATTTAAGGGAATAGTATTTACCAAACAAGAAAAACAATTTTTCATATTTTATTTCCTATAAAGTAAAGTTATAGATAATATACATTGATCAATAGCACAACATAATTAATGAAATGAGTTATCAAAGAAAGATAGATGGTTTGGAATATAAAAAAATAGAAATACTCATGTAATGAAGTGTTATTATTGTGTTTCAAATTGATTATACTTGTAAATATTATCCCAAATTTTAATTGCTGATGTTTTGTGAATGGATACTGATAATTTTTGTAAAGACCCGAAAAATTCCATGTAAATTTATTTTAATTATTTGAATTTTTGCCACTCTGCAAAAATTGACGGCGTGTAATTCTGAGGCTCGGTGTTCCCAAAATGAATTTCTGAACATTTTTTCAGGTGTGTTCAGTAAACGTGCAAGCGACATTTTATATATTTTGAAATGGTGCTCTGAATTGAAATATGAGAGCACTGTTGAATCCACAGTTCCGATATTCACTTAAAGGAAACTTCACTTCGACCGTAGTAGGTTAGGAGAAAATGATAGTTTTTGTGATTTTTTAAGAAATAATAAAATAACACAAATTTTTATTTGATTTATTTTTCTTTTTCCAACCACCTATTGAGCGGGGGGGACCACAAATGAGGTCAAACCATAAATTATTTTGTTTTAATTTCAAGGTTACACTTGGGTTTCATTACAACACCTAGCGTAATTAATGGTCACTTTAATTACATCAATTATTGTGGAAAATTAATTACACCAATTAATGACCCTCATTAATTCCTCAAGGTGTTTCTCGCCGTTCCCCATCAAATTAAAATAGTGCTCTGGGTGGGGTTTTCAGAAGGCATCATCAAGAGTAGAACCCCTGAAAAAAGAGATTCTATGCCTTCCACCGATGAAGAATGGAAGATTGATGACGCCTATCGAAGGATTTATATGATGGTCAGCGGACGACGAGCACTATCAACTGTGATATTCCAACGAATCACAATGTAGGGGTGGTTTTTTAAATTCACGGTTTTATCAGAATTTTATTCATCTCTCTTGGATTTTTAGTATTTTTTGGAAGGGGATTTGAATAGGGTTTAATATTATTTAAAAGTGATGAATAATTACCTTATTATTATTATAACGCTATCATGAATGGTACAAGCCAAATGAACAAGACCCGGACCCTTTGCCGCTTGTTTCGTTATTGCATTTTTTGGGGACAGAATTCCTAATTCGATATAAACATGAGACATAAGGTCGTGCTATGGCAGTGGCGATCAGAAAGGCCCATAGGTGTAGACCAAACCAAGTCCGGACAACTGGAGCACATCTGGTGGCCCGCGGAAACAACCACCGTTGCGCCATGCCGGTGGATGCCGGATGTGGCTGGAGGAGGCCCGCGATAACCGGTCGTGGTCGGTTGGAATCCGTATGCCGTCTCACTCCGCTGTGGCCAGAGGCGGCCAGTCCAAGCCTGCCGCGTGGGAGGAGGTTAGCGGCGGCGACAGAAGAAGCCCAGACCAGCGGGTCGTGGCAGGAGGGGGAGGCACGGACCCCCTGTCGCACCGCGTCGCACCAGAAGAAACGACCCTACATCAGCGGGGGATAATTGGGAGAAGTGGTCCCCCTTCAGATAGATCAGGCCAGATGCCGACCGACTGAACCGGTCGGACCCACCAAGCTGGTCGTTCCAGACCCGCGACCCAGCAGGCCAGTGCGGGTGGACGAGCCCCACCAAGCGGGTTGTGCCAACTGTAGCCCAGGCATGAAAAATAGCTAGGCCGACCCTGACAGTCTGGACCCAGTAAACTAAGTCTACCCTTGATGGGTTGGACTATGGCGGGGTCAGGTAGACCCTGAGACTCATTGCGTTGGGCCAGCCTGACTGAGTCAGACTGGGCCCAAACCCAACCGACCCCTGAATAAAGAAATGCATGTAAGTAACGAACCATATGTCCATTTTACATGTTGTTAGTGGCATTGGAACCCCTATTTTAGAAACATTCCCTTCATCATATTTTGGTAGGCATGACCGATCCGGGCTAGACCGAGGTGTGATCACCCCCATTTCATAGAATGAGGTGTAACTAACACACCGGGTGTCTGATCGATGCATCTTCCGTGGAATAAGGACCCTTGTGACAAGGAAGTCATTTGGAGATACTCTAAGTGAGTTTTCATGGAATTTGATGTGTTACTTGGGTTGGATCAGACTTGAATCCAGCCGGGGCCGTTTTACAAAAGTTCTCATATCTCACAGACTAGGCATCCGAATGACACATAGTCTATCATGTTGGGACCCCTATGATGGGTCAGTTTCTTGGGTATGATTATTGAGGTATTTCATACCAGTTGAAAAATGACCTATGGCTTGAGGAAAAGAATCTTGCGATGACCAGGCATGCTTTGTGTAGGTATCTAGTGGATGGTTGTGACATGAGGACGAAGAGAGACCAATGCAGGTAAGCATCAGAAACTACAGAGTGGGGAGGTATAGTTGTATGACTAATCATCCCTACCTCGGCATCAGTTACAAAGACGGGTCAGCACCAGCGACCAATACGAGTCAGCACCAGCGACCAATATGGGTCAGCACTAGTGACCAATAGGGGTTAGCATCCAACGACCAATACGGGTCAGCATCCAGTGACCAATACAGGTCAAAATACAGTGACCTATATGGGTCAGTAGTACAGCTACTACAGATAGGATAATATTGATTTCTGACTATTCATCCCTATCCTAGTAACCATGATGTTATGTTGTTTGAGTGAACTGTCTCTTTTTCTTTGTGCGTCATGATTTTGAACATTCTTTTGATATTACCTATGTGTTATTTCTTATGGTGTTTTCCTTGGTGGATTACTGAGAGACCTTTAAGGTTCACGGGGTCCCTACTGGGTATTATTATACTCCCCCCTGCACAGGCTTTGCCTGACCCTTCTGGTGTCTCGTGCAAACTATCGACACTTCGATGCCGACTTTGGAGGTTTGGGGCTTGGTAGAGCTTGGTGCGATGGGAGTAGTCAATATCCTCATCTTCTACTTCAGACTTACAGCTACTACCCTCAGTTAGAGCTCTATGGTATATGTGGAAGCTATTTACTTTCTTTTCAGTTTATAGGGATTATATTCTGGCCCACTATTTTTAGTTTTTAGTTGTTCTTGTGGTTGTACATTACACTCGGGGTTATACCTTTCTTTAGTTGGTTGTTTATTTTAGTTTCCCATTTTGATTGTATATAGATATATAAGGAAATTCCTTTCCTATTAGGTAAAATCCTCCAGGTACTCATCACCATCACCTAGACTATGGACGGAAGGCATGAGATAGTCACGTTTGTGCTCCGTGGGACGGCTCATGACAAAGTAGTATAAGAGGGATGTTAGTTCTACCAGAAGAACTAAGAGTCTACTTTTAATGAGGCTATGGTGTAAGGTGTCTTGAGTTCGGTTTCCAGATCAGGGAGTCAATATTTGGTGCAGATGGTTCCATATCCATACACAAGGACCCGGAATTCTGTTTTCCATCTCGGTACATGAAAACACCAGTCACTAGTGTTTTGAAAAGTTTTCATGATCATTCTTGAGTCTTCTCAACATTTATAAAAGATTGACCATGGAACATCTGCTTATGACGGGATGGCTCCATGAATACAGAAAGCCTGGATTCTGGTTAATGATAATGAATTTGGTCCATCGAACAACGAGGCATCGATACAGGGACCACTAACAGTGCTGGCACCTTCAGCTGGTGTAGCAGCACCACCACCACCTGTTGAGGAGAAGGTGCTACCAGTGGATCATGCAAGTCGTCTGAGCATGTTTCTTGAGTTCCAGAGGTAGAGGCCTCTGATGTTTTGAGTCAAGATATCCCCCTTGGAAGAAGAAGACTGGGTTGATGTGGTTTCGCGAGTCTTTCTCTTAATGAAGACACCCGTCAGACAGATGGCAATCATGGCTACTAGCCTTATTCAAGGTTCGGCAGGGCGGTGGTGGAGTTCGATGCTCTATGTGAATGTGGAGATGAACCTCACTGGGACGGACTTTGAGAACCTTTCCAGGGAGGATTTTGTGCTAGTGACACTACTCTCTATGCATATTTAGGAGTTACTGCACCTGTAGCAAGGCATCCAGACTATGGCTCAGTACTCGGAAAGATTTAATAACATCTCTCAATAATCCACCAACATAGTACGAGACCATTACATCAAGGACCAGACCATTGAGAAGGGGCTCTAACGAGATATTAGAGACATGACTGTTTTTCTCAGTATCCCGACATAGGCTGGGCTACTAGAGTGATCTTCACTAATGGTGATATTTCATGCCAATAAGGCACCGACAGTGAGAGACCCTACTACACGACACATAGCAGATTCATCTGCAATTGGTAGTAGACAGGAGAAGCAGAAGACCGAGTGGGATAAAACATCTGGAGGGTGACCTAAGGACACAGGGTCAGAGGTGTGGGGATTGAGAGGGTGAGGGATCCACTATTGAGGCATGATCTATTTTTCTTGTGTAGGATAGGGTCACAGAGCTCGTGACTATCTGAATCCCCCACAGATGATTGAAAAAAAGTGGAGGGGACAGCAAGGTAGTAGGAGCATAATATTCAGCCAAGCGGAAGATGAAGCAGGGGAGAAGGTCGTATAGAGGGAGGGGGTCAGGGACACTAGCCACTACCACCTCCACCCCCAGCCGGTCCACCATGAGCTCAGGGAGCAGGTGGATGGGGACATGCCCAACTACAGGGAGCAGAGGCTCACGATCCTAACATCCATATGATGATAAAAGGTATGATCTATATCTTCTCTACACTAACAACATTTCTTATCAACACAGTTTCTAGCCATTATTTCATTTCCGTGGACTTAGTTCGGGAATCTGAGATTCTGACTGTGATTTTATCTTGACGTTTTCATTTGGATACTCCTACGAGAGGAGATTCAGTAATCACACTCTACTGCTGAGAGTGTGGTCTTACTCTCGGAGGAGAGGGTTTCAGATGGGATCCTCTAATAAGGGCATTGAATCCCTATGGAATCATTCTAGGAATGGATGATCTAGCAGTAGTTCACACACAGATTGACTTTTTGAGACGTACAGTGCGATTTACACGTAGAGATGGAGGTTTGTTTTTCTATGTTGGTGAGATGGAAAACAGAGCAGCACGAGATGGACTTGCACACATGAGGGTGCAGCCAATTAGATATCAGCTAAATTTTGTGACCTTTGACATGGTGGATGAGGTGAGTCCACAGTTCCCAGCGGTGGTGGATGAGTATGAGGACGTCTTTCCAGAAGTTGTCCCATGAAAAACTCCTCATAGAGAGGGATACTTATTCTTTGACTTGTACCAATGAACAACACCAATATCTACACCAACATATCGGATTTCCCATGTGGAGCTCAAGGAGATAAAGGTATAGTAGGAGGACTTCTAGAGGAAGGGATTTGTAAGGCCCAGTTTTTATCCATTCGCATCCCTAGGGTTGTTTTACTAGAAGGAATACAGAAGTTTAAGGCTTTGTGTGGACATCTTGCACCTAAAATTTGTGACCATGAAGAACTAGTATCTTTTATTGAGGATTCATAATCAATTTTATATGTGTAAAGGAGGGAATTTTTTCTCAACGGTAGACCACAAATTATGCTATCACCCACTCATGGTACGGGACAAGGACATACCGAAGATAACCTTCAAATATCAGTATGGCCATTACATGTTCTTGGTGATGCTTTTTGGTGAACCAATGCTCTATTATATTCATGGGGCTTTGGAATAAGATATTTCGTCCAAACCCCGAATGATTTGTGGTGGTATTCATCGATGAAATCTTGGTGTACTCAGTGTCTGAGGAAGAGCACACTGTACATGTGAGGATAGTTTTGGACACACTCTGGGAGTACTAGTTTTATGGGAATATCTCAAAATGTGAAATTTGGATACGGAAGGTCCACTTCTTAGGATATGTCATCTCAGAGGCTAGAGTTGTAGTGGATATAAGATAGACAGAGGCAGAACTTTATTGGGAGACGCCCAAGAGTGTTACTGAGGTGCAGAGCATCCTAGGATTAAGAGGCTTCTATATGATGTTCGTACCTGATTTCACCAAAGTAGAAGAACCTATTACTGCCTCAATGAAGAAAGGGAAACAGTTCTTGTAGTTAGAAACATGCCAACAGAGCTTTCAACAGATGAGTCAGAGCTTGACCAGCTCTCCCATCCCGAGGTTTCCGGAGGAGGGAACACACTATGTGGTTTGCTATAATGCATCCGAGACCGGACTCATATGCATCCTAATGTAGGATGATGCATTAATTTCTTATGAATCACGGATGTTATAGAATCATGAACATAATTATGTGACTCATGACTTAGAGTTGGCATTAGTAGTCTTGCACTGAATATGTGGTTGCACTACTTGATGGGCGAGCGGTAAATTATTTACTCAGAGCACAAGAGTCTGAGACATATCTTCACCAAAAAAAAGATCTAAAAATGAGACTACGATGTTGGATAGATTTCCTCCAGGACTATGAATTTGAGATAACCTATAATATTATGAAGGGGAATGTATTGGCAGATGCACTTAGTCAGAGATTGAATTTGTAGCCACTGAAGGAGGTTTCAGAGCAGTTAGCCTCGCTTCAGATATCCTACTTGGATAGAGATGAGACAGTATACCTCTAGTTGATGGTAGTTTCCCATACACTCCATTGGGAGTTAGGGAGGTGCAACTCGGTGGAAAAGGTTGTGAGACTACACATCCTCAGATATCCTCATGCCTTGCACCTGACAGATATTCTGAAGGTGGGGAGCATGCTATCTTTTCCGAGGACGTATAGTTGTACCAGTGGAGCTTCGAGAGGAGGTGCTGAGAAAGTACCATACACCCCCCCTGAGCAGTACATCCAGGCGTGATGAAGATGTATCGGGACCTCCGACGTTGGTACTGATGTCCAGGGAAAAATAAAGTTGGGTTGGAGTTTGATTCTAGATGGCTCACTTTCCAATAAGTGAAGGTCGAGCACTAGGTATTGATAATCTTGACCCAACCCCTCGAGAAACCAGAGTGGAAGTGGGAAGGGATATTGACGGTTTTGTGATAGGGTTTAAATGTATGTCTATAGGGAATGATACCATATGGGTGATCTTTGACCAACTCACCATCTTAGCCTACTTACTTGTTATTAGATAGATGGTTTAGTAGAGATCACATGACGTCGCTACATTGAGATGATCATGCGATTTTGTGGGGTTCCTTTGACGATAGTCTCAAACCATAACACACAATTCACAAACGATTTATGTAAAGGATTGTAGATGGATTTTGGAACTCAGCATCTCTTGAGCACATCATTTCACATGCATACTGATGGTCAGACTGAGCAGACTATCCAGACCATGGAGGACATGCTTCTTGCATGTGTCCTAAATTTTGGCCACAGTTTGGAAGACCACATACCCTTAGTGGAGTTCGCATACAACAAAAGATATCACTCCACCATTGGTATGGCCCCTTGTGAGGCATTTGTGGATGGCCGTGTAGATCCCCCTTATGCCGAATGGATCCAGAAGAGCTAACACTTGTGGGCCCAAAGATGGAACATGGTACTACTGAGAATGTGCAGGTCATTTGAGAGAGGATGATGACTGTGCAGAGCTGATAAAAGTCCTATGTTGATAGTCAATGGAGAACAATAGAGTTCTAGGAGGGGGGCCACATATTCTTCTTAGTCTCCCTACAACTGGGAATACAGAGATTTGGATGAGGAAGAAAACATTCTCTAATATTTATCAGACCATTCATGAAAATTTGTAGGATTGGCCAGGTGGCGTACCGCTTAGCATTGCCACCACAATTGGAGAGGGTGCACGATGTGTTCCACATATCCCAGATGAGGAGATATGTGCATGAACAATCTCACTTCATCACCATGGAGAGAGAGATATTGATGATGGTGTCACTTTTTCAGAATTCCCGATGGAGATTGAGGATCGATAAGATTAGGTCCTTCGTGATCGGTCGATTCCTATGGTGCGAGTTCTTTGTCCGCACGAGAATTTCTAGCAGTGAACACTGGAGTGAGAGGCTCATATTCCTACCTAGTACACCTCTTTGTTTGTGTACCCTTGTTTGGATTTCGGGGACATAAATACCAAAGGTGGGGATAATGTAAAGACCCATAAAATTCCGTGTAATTTTTTTAATTATCTTTTATTTTTACAATTCTATGAAAATTGATGGCGTGTAATTCGAAAGCCTGTTGAGCCCGTAAATAATTTCTGAACTATTTTCAGGTACATTCATTAAAACTATGGGTGACATTTTCATTCTATTGAACTGGTGCTCGGAATTGGAATCTGATAGCACCATTGAATCTGCATCACCATGATTCACTTAAGAGAAGCTTCACTTAGACCACAGTAGTTCGGGAGAAAATGTTAGTTTTTGCAACTTTTAAGGAAATAATAAAATAACCTAAATTGTTATTTTAAATATTTTTCTTTTCACTACCACTTATTGAGCGACAGTGGTGGGGACCACAGTGGTGGTCAGACAATTAATTATAGGGTTTTAATTGAACGATTTTACTTGGGTTGTGTAACCACCCCTCACGTAATTAATGGGGCACATTAATTATGTCAATTAATGAGGCACATTAATTAAGTCAACTATTGACCGTCATTTATTCTTCAAGGCGTTACTTGCCTTTCCCACTCTTATTTAAATAGACCATAAGGTGGGGTTTTCTCACGACTTCATCAAGCAAGGAACCCCAGACTATGTGATGCCAATCCTTCCACTGGTGCATAACAGAGGACTGACGATGCCCGTTGTAGGATCGATCTGAAGGTCGACAGACAACGAACGCAAATGACTGCGATATTACCAACGAATCAAGAGGTAGGGGTTTTCTTTTAAATTCAAAAATTTTCTGTTGATTCTATTCCTCTATCTTGAATTTGGGGGAGGTTGTAGAGGGGGATTTGAATAGGGATCCATATTATTGAATAGTGATGAATAAGTACCTCCATCTGGTTATAATGCTAACATAGAGGGTGCGGGATAAACGAACAGGGCCCGGACCCTCCACCACTTTTTACATTTTTTTCGTTCTTAGAGGAATTTTTTTTCAATTCGATAGCAATGTGAGATAGAAGGTCACGTTGTTGCGGAGGCAATCTAGGAGGCCCATATTCCCAGACGGCATCATGATAGGACCACCAGAGCACGTCTGGTGGGCCAGGAAAAAAACCACCGGCGAGCCATGCTGGCGGCGGCTGGTGGTGGCTGGAGGTTGCTGGAGGAGACCCGTGACAACTGGCCACAAGCGGTTAGAATGCGGCATTCTGTCGCGCATCATGGTGGCCAGAGCAGGCTAGACTGAGATGGCCTCACGGGCGGAGGGCGGCCCCCGTAGGAACCGTAGGCCGCAGCAGCCGCTATAGGAGGGTGTGGCATGGACACCGCACCGCGTCACACCAGATGAAATGGCCCCACATCTATGTGGCTATCTTGAAGAAGTGGTCCACCTTCAAGAAGATTGGGTCAGACACGATCCGACTGAATGGGCTGGACCCACTGTCCCACGGGCCAACACTGGTGGGCCGAGCCCCACCAGGCGGGCTGGGCCAACCGCGGCCTGGGCCCACAAATTAGCTGGGCCAACCATGATGGGTCGGACCCAGTGAACCAGGCCGACCCTTGATGGGACGAACCTGGGCGGGGTCAGGTAGACCCCAAGACTCATTGTGTCAGGTCGGCCTGACCAAGTCGAGCTGGACCCAGACCCAACCAGCCCTCGAATAATGAACCACTTGTAACTAATGAACAGGGTGTCTATTTGACACATTTTCAGTTGTATTGGGACACCTCTTTGGGATTCGGTCCCATTGGCTTATTCTAGAGGGCCCAACTGAGCTAGGCCGAACCAAGGTGCGATCACCCCCGTTTCATAGAAAAAGTTGTTACTAACAGGTCGGGTGTCTGATCAACGCATCGATTGGTGCATAAGGACCCTTGTGACAAGGTAGTCCACTGTAGATACACTAAGTTAGTTTTGATGGTGTTTGAAGTGCGACCTGGGTTGGATCAGACATGACTTCAACATAGCCCTTTTTACAAAAGCGCCCATATCTCACAGACCGGGCGTCTAAACGACGCGCTGTCTGTCATGTTGGGACCCCTATGATGGGGTGGTCCTATGGGTATGATTTTTTCAGTATGTCATACCAGATGAAATATGACCGATGGCTTGAGGAGCAGAAACATCCAGAGATCAGGCGTGCTTCGTGCGGAAATCTAGTAGCTGTCTGTGACATGTAGAAGAAGAGTGGCCAATGTGGGCCAGTATCAAAAAATCCATATAGGGATGATCTTTTTGTATGAATTATCATCCCTACCTCTCCATCAGTGCCCAAGACGGCTGAGCTCCAATGACCTATATGGGTCAGCACCAGCGACCAATACAGGTCAACACCAACGACCAATACGGGTCAGTATCCAACAACTAATACAGGTCAGCATCGATTGACCAATACAGGTTAGCATACAGTGACCTATAAGGGTTAGAAGTATAGTTACTATGGATAGGATGATCTGGATTTATGACTAGTCATCTTTATCCCAGTAACCTTGAAGTTATACAGTTAAAGTGAGCTATCACTTTTTCCTTGTGCTTCATGATTTAGATCATGATTGTGATATTACCTTTGTGGTATTTCTAGTGATGTTTTACTAATTGAATTACAGACAGACCTTCGAAGTTCTTGGGGTCCCTATTTGGTATTGTTATACTCACCCCTATCTGAGATTCACCGACACCTTGTTGTGTCTGGTGCAGACTACTGAAGCTTCGTGGCAGCCTTTGGAGCTTTGGGACTTGTTGGAGCTCGGTGCGATGAGATTAGTCGAGATCCTCCTCTCCGACTTTAGACTTAAAGCTACTACCCTACAGGAAGAGATCCAATGCAGATGTGGAAACTATTTACATTATTTTCAGTTTCTAGGTCCTGTATTCCAACCCACTGTATTTAGTTTACATTTATACTTGTGCTTGTACTTTACATTGGTAGTTATACCATTCTTTTGTTGGTTGATTAATTCAGTTTCCATTTTTAGTGTATATAGATCTCTAAGTCTATGTCTTCCCTTTTCGGTAAAAGCCTTTAGGTGCTAGTCAATAACCCCTAGCTTATGGAAGGCGGGCTTGGGGTAGTCACGTCCAGGCCCCGTGGGACAACTCATGAAAATTATGCCGACTAATAGTGAAATCACTTAATACTCTCCCAGTCGATATTAATGGAGAGAATGTAAATATATGATCTCACTCTATTCTCAATTAGCTAATCTTATTCAAGGATAATGGTTATTTCAATTTATATAATCTAAATGTTTCTATTTATATCAGATTGATGTTACCGATATTTCATCAAAGTGTTTTTTTCAATGTTACAAACCCCAAATATATTAACCATGAGTTTTTCTCAATTATATTACATTGACATAAGATACAAGATATCTCATCCCAAAAGGCTTAACAATTTATTAGTCTTTAAGAACCATTGATAATGACAATTCCCATTTTATATTCAAAATAAAATATAAGACATAGTGAAATTAAATCTTCGACATGCTTGATGTCATTCAATGATTTATTATTCGAATCATGGGGAAAGGAAACAAAATAATGGTGAGTAAAAATTCTCAGTAAGGGTGAAAAACAAGGTAAACTATCATTATTTAATAATGAGTAATCAATATCGAAAGAGAAACAATTGAAAACACACACAATTTAATAAATAAATAGTGAAACAATGAATTCATCGATAATATTAATGTAATAATATCATGGAAAATAATTACTAAATTATCAACATGTTAAATGCCTAATAGTGGATGTTTTGATCTCAGATATCATTATATATTTACCATCAAGGCCTTATTTGATTAGTGTCTAATTGATGGGTAGGTTTTCATCAAAATAATATTTAGTAAGAAGAACTAATTAGTTTTACATAGGAGAAATGTTGATTCATCATGGGGATATATAATTCTACTCCCCACCTATCACTACATATACGTTGAACTCCTCATATATTTACTAATAAATTTAATTAATAAATAATATGTCTTATTAATAATTATCTATACTGAGTAAAGAGAACAGAATATCATGATTTCCCAATTAAATTGAATAAATTTATAGTAAATCACTATAAATAGAAATTTTATATAGTTTAGGAAAGATGAATATTCATGATATAATGAATGAGAATATTTTTTTTAAAAGTTGATTATATGAAAGTTAATTTTTCAAGTGAAATTTAATAGCTAAAAATTCAAAATACATATTTTATGATCTATAGTTCAATAAAATACAAGGTGTAACACCCCAAGCTTCTATGGTACGTTTCCCTTCGAATAATGCGATAGCGTGTGTGGTACGCAACCTCGAGTTCTAACACACACCACAACTAATTAAACTAGCCGTTGTGAATAGTAATACCTAATTTTTGAAATTATATATATTTTATATTTTAAAATGGACTTCATTTTTGGATTCGGAATATCGAATTTAGCCTAAGGTGAAATTTTGGTACTTTTCGGATAACTTTTATATTTTGATGAATAGTGAAAATTACTAAATTTTAATTAAAAACAACTTTTTTAAACAATATAATTAATAGTGATAAATTATGAATTTGAGTGGTTTTAAAGTATATTTAGAATATATTTTTACCATTTAATATAATGTTGGTCATTGGAAATAATTTTACAATTAAACCGAAAATAAACAAGTGTCAATCTTTTGATAGTTATTATCTCTTAAAAACACGCTTTTTGTTTTGACAGCGGGAATTAATTTTAAATTAATTTCTGCCACTTCTGTGTTTTGAATTTAGAAAAATGGATTCCATATTTGGAATCAGGATGTTCAAATTGTGTAAATAGGTAACTTTTATTTTTAGACATTTTGAATAATTACTGCGGTAAATATTTTATTTACCATGGTTAAGGGTAAATCCGGTAAATAAGGGTTAAAAAAAATAATATTATAATAATACTAAATTACCCTAAAACGTGTCTTAACCCTATTGGTTGATACATGGTCGACCATGGGCATCTTTGGGTCTATTTTGGGACCCCATGGATCCACTTGTAAGTGATAATGACACATTATATTAATAAAGTTAAAATAAAAATAAAAATGGCATAAGCTTACATCTTTTAGAAGAACAATTTTTACATAGGGTTATACATGTTGGCATTTCGATTATAAATATTCATTAGAAAGCTAAAAAGATTTCCTACATAATGATATTTTATTTATAATTTTTAGACATTAAATAAGTTATTTTCTTTATGACACAATGATGATGCAGTAATTACTATAATAGTGCAAAATTAAAATAATTGATATTATAAATACCCAAATAAATATAATATGAAACTTTTAATGAATTACACTAATTTTCTAGGATAATATGATATATTAGGATTGATTTAATTGACTTTTTTTGAAGTAATCAATCTGTTATGAGTTTCACAAAAATCAACTATTGAATAGTGTCAAAATTGACATAAAAGAGTTCTTAAAACAAATATTATATTATTAATTGATATTAAATTCCTAAAAATCTAAGGTTCGGCCAAGAGACTTATATTATGATAGGTTCCTCATTAATTGACCACTTGGGGGTCGCTTGGATGTATATAGTAAGTTTATTAACCATATTATATAAAAATACAAAGAGACATTGTAAAAGTGAAACTAATTAACTTAGAGTTAATACTTAAAGATAAGGTTAATATAAGTACCCAAACCTGTCTAAATTCTATTGGTTGAGTGGTTTTAGACCTATACCCACCTTAAACTTTGAATAGTCAACTTTGGAGCCATTAGAAACCGAATATGAATTTATTATAAATTAATATTTCTAGCTTTTCCAAAGGTGCCCCTCACCCCTCTTATAAAAGGGCACTCCTCCTTCTCATTTCTTCACACCTCTCAAGCCATTTGGCTCGTCCAAACTCTGCCCAACTAAGCTCCCCACATCCCTCTCCTCCTCCTTGAAGCTTCCCCTTAGGCAGAAAGCATTTCAAGAAGTCCTTTGGTTCCAACCAAAGTGAGTTACCTAAATTAAAGGTAACGATTTCTCTTAAATTATTTTCATTTATTTTGCTTCTCCAACCCCCAAACTCTTTTTATTTCCTTTCTTTTGTAACAACACCAGTATCCTCAATATACTAGGATGTTGTTATAAGAAGGATTAAAACTACACATACACACAACTCCATCTAATGGATGATGAACATAATGTTTCTGTGGATGGCAAACTAACGCCTCACGAAACGATGATTGTTCAAATACATCTTACCACCTCTCATGGTGGCCATTATGATGGCACTGTAATTAAATATGATATTAATGATATATATTTTATATATAAGCTTCTGTAATTCCATTTTATTTCATACCATTATTCGTTTCATGTTGTATATACATACGATAATTTCATTTGAGGAAGTGCGGACTACCGCCCCCTTAAAATGATATGACTCGTTCATACCACACATGGAACGTATAAAGGATGGTGTTAATGAACTTAAGTAACATATATATAATATTATATTATACTGGAATAGTAATATACCTATGTATCATTTGGATTCGATTCTTTTAAAATAAAAATTAAATGGAAGTAGCGTTCGTGCGTACGTACGGACTACCGTCTCCAAGAAAGAGATGAGATTCATTCTCCATCATATCCATTCAAGTATAATTATCATTTAATGATTTAAAAATTATGTTTAAGGACTTGATATCATTCTGGATATGAATAAGATACAACAAACATGACTTATGTAACAAAACATATAAAGAAAATGAGTAAGTTAACACCCGAAACGGCGATAATACTAAGATATTATTATCAAATCAATATTAAAAGATCATATATGATATCATATTAATGTATATGATTCTTGTATAATTTAATAACAATTATTTCACCATTATACAGGAGGTTAACCTACCCCAACAAAGGAAAAGTACAAGGTAAGGGTTATTTCACAATCTCTTCATTATCCGAGGTTGTTTATACATAATAATCTACTAGGATTTCTTTATCATCCACATCCATGTTTCTTAGAAATGTATTTCAAAACATATTTATTATTTACAAGAATATGGGTTAAAGTCATTTATACCCTTTTTGACTTTTTATAAGAGGTTTATAAAGGAATCTTTCCGTCGTTTTCAAAACAAGGTCCTTTTTAACCTTTTCGACAGAATTAAGGTAAGAATGTTTTTTTTAACTTATACGGCTAGTGCGGTTATTTTCTGCCGTTATAAAATCTTCAAAGTTTTCCTTAAAAGATTATAAGAATATTTTCAAGAAAATGTTTTATTTTATATGGCTCTTAAATGATTTCAAAAAAAGAAAGAGATATTTCTCTAAAAAGTGTTTTGATTTCATCTATGTCAACATCCTTTGACAGATTTTACGCTTATTTGAAGTTGATTTATTATGATACAAAACTTCTATATTGTATTGAAGGTTTTGTGATATGTTTGACTGTGGATGTGCTATTTTTATACCATTCATAGTTTATGGTGAAATTATTGACATTTCGTATGCTAGTTTTAATACGAATGATTATGTTATGTTTAAACCTTTTCATATGGGAATGCATTGGACTTAATAAGTGACGGGTGGAGCCCGCTATAGCTCCTCGATGCATCGGTAGGTCTCATGAGACAAACTAGTGTCTTGGCACAAGGCCTTGAAAAAATCTTATTTGTAGTCTTGGCAAGAGGCCTTGGCTATGTGGTTATGATAGTCTGGCATTATGCATTCCAACATTATGAAAGTGGTTATTGATTTTTGCATGTGATTATTCGATTAGTAGAATATCCATTGAATAAGTAAATGGCATTATTTCATTTTATTTATGCCATACCATGTTGAAAGTTCATGTTTAAAAGGCTTTTGTTTTAGTTATACATTGCCTTAAATGTTTATTCTTATTTATGAAAGTTTCCGCTATATTGTTATCCTTACTGGGCATTTGAGCTCACCCCTTTTCTATGTTTTACTTTTCCCAGGATGTGAAGAAGTAAGCTATGAGTGACCTGCAGGGATATTATGAGGGGATATTAGTGTGGTCTATGGAGACATTATGTTGTTGTAGTAGTTTTTCATTTTATGATGTAATGTAAAACTTATGAATATATCTAGTGTTTCCAAGGCTACTAAACTAATCGGTCTTTCGGGATTTGATCTTTCTTGTGATCATTCCAATGTTATGTAATAATGCACCGACTCTGGGTAGCCGGGGTCGGGGTGTTACAGTTGGTATCAGAGGAAGTTTAGTACAAACCTTGGAAGCTAGATTTAGATAAACTCTGATTAGAGCACGTAGACCTAAGATGAACTTTGAGGATTAGTATAGAAGAACTTCCTAGAATTTTGGTATTGTAGAGATTTTGTGAGTTTTCCGAGCAATACATCCATGTCTGGATACGAGCAGGTAGAGGTGGCTCTGGCACAGATGTACCTAGGGGTAAAACCCGAAAACACCGCTTTGAGATAGACTCGAACGGGAACTGGTGCACGACAACGGGCCTTGCTGCACTCTTGGTTACGACACTCCCGGGGGATATGCTTAGGATAACTCTCATTTTCTTTACAAATCATTATGAAGGGTTTATGAGTATATACTTCCTCAAAGAAAACATTTTTATGATTATGGATTATATCCATAAATAGTTCAATTTATGTTAAGTGTTTTATAAGTATGGGATTATGTATTTTGATTCATAAACTGATCTAGTTTATGCCATTGTTTAGAAATGGTGCCTAGTGGAAGAAATGGAAACCATATCAATGCACGCACTCCATGTAGGGATTGCCCTCCTGCTCAAGATAATTATAGTGGGGCTGGTGATGCAACTGGTGCTGATCAACTAATCACCATACTGGGACAACTTACTCAGGTTATGAATAATAACCTTACCCGTATGGAGCACCCTGATCCACAGCGTGGAGGATCAATGTTAGATCGATTCATGAGGCAACAACCACCAACGTTCAATGGGAGTACAAATCCCTTAGTAGCTGAGCAATGGATATTTTCCCTAGAGAAAATATTTCAGGCTTTGGGGAGTAGTGAAAGGGAAAAAGTTACCATGGCAGTTTACCGCCTCACTGGAGATTCTGATCAATGGTGGTCATTGATTCAAAATACGAAGGAAGATGATGAAGTATCAAATATGGAATGGAGGGAGTTCAGAGATCTGTTTTTAGAAAAATACTTTCCTCGCGACCATCGAGCAGATATGGAAAGGCAATTTCTGAGTCTGAGACAAAAGGAGGATGATAATGTCACAAAGTATGAGGCTAACTTTACAAGGTTAGCGAGGTATGCTGGAGATTATATTCGCAACCCAAGAAGTAAGTTTGATCGTTTCTTTGATGGGTTAAAACCATTTCTCCGTCGAGCATTAGTCTCACAATCCTTTTCGTCGTACGAAGACATTGTCTCATGTGCTATCAAGACTGAAAAAGAATTCTCTAAGTCTTATGACTTTAAAGCGAAGCAAGAGAAGAAGAGACCTGCTGATCAATCTGGGAATGGAAATAAGGGGAAGAAGGGAAAGGTTGAATATCCATCTTGTGGTAAATGCGGGAAGAAACATCCTGGTACTTGCTTGAAGGGAATGGGAGTCTGTTACAAGTGTGGTGAAAAAGGCCACCAAGCTCATGATTGCAAGGGGAAGAAGGAAGCTACCAACGTTCAGTGCTACAATTGCAGGGAGATGGGGCATTATGAAAATTCATGTCCTAAGCGTCAGGAGAACTTACCTCAGAAAAGGCCAAGGGATCAAGGCCAGGCTTATGCTATCACTACTGCTGAGGTAGAAGCTCCGAAAGACGTGGTGGCAGGTAATTTAATGGTTTCCTCAAGTTTAGCAAATGCATTATTTGATTCTGGATCATCGCATTGTTTCATATCTTCCCAGTTTGCTAAGAAAATTAGATATTTCCAATTTGATTTAATAAGGGAGTTGTCAGTTAAAACTCCTAAGGGAAGTATCGTTGCAACAAAGTTTTGTGAATCAGTCCCCATTAGAGCACATAAATTTTCCTTATCTGCTGATTTCATCGTCATACCTATGATTGAGTTTGATATAATCCTCGGTATGGACTGGCTTTCGGACTATGATGCGAAGATTTATTGTAAGAAGAAAGAGGTTACGATTCTTGATGATAATGATAAGGAGCACCTTATTTTTAGAGAAGAATCGTCACCACCTAATTCTTATTTAGATCCACCCCCAGTAGCTCAACTTAATTCAATTATTGGGGAGGAAGAGAATGAAATAACTGTCGGTGAGGAAAGGAATGTTCAAATATAGGATGTACCTGTTGTGAAAGAATTTGTAGATGTATTTCCGGAAGATTTACCTGGACATCCTCCAGAACGAGAAGTTGAGTTTTCCATTGATTTGATTCCTGGATCAAGGCCTATATCGAAGACCCCTTATAGAATGGCCACTGTAGATTTAGTCGAACTAAAGAAACAACTAGAGGAATTGAGTAATAAGGGATTTATTCGCCCTAGTGTTTCTCCATGGGGAGCCCCTGTTCTTTTTGTTAAAAAGAAAGATGGATCTATGAGGTTATGTATCGACTACAGGGAGATCAATGCTATAACGATAAAGAACAAGTATCCCCTACCTCATATTGATGATTTATTTGACCAACTGCATGGAGCTCAATACTTTTCAAAGATTGACCTTCGATCTGGATACCATCAGTTGTGTGTAAAGAAGGAAGACATTCCGAAGACAGCATTTCGAACCAGGTACGGGCATTACGAGTTTACTGTAATGCCATTTGGATTGACTAATGCACCCTCTGTATTCATGGATCTAATGAATAGAGTTTTCAAGGAGTATCTGGATGAATTTGTGGTGGTATTTATTGATGATATCTTGGTATACTCCAAAACATATGAAGATCATGAAAATCACTTGCGCATTATCTTGAAGACTCTGAGGAGGCATGAATTATATGGGAAGTTTAGCAAGTGTGAATTCTGGCTTCAGGAGATTTCTTTTCTTGGACATATTGTCTCAAAAGATGGAATCTCTGTTGATCCTTCTAAGACCAAGGCAATCCAAGAATGGCCAGCACCTACAAGTATAACTGAGGTACGTAGTTTTATTGGCTTGGCAGGTTATTATCGACGTTTCGTCCAGAATTTTGCCCGATTGGCTAACCCATTAACGAAGCTCACACGTAAAGGGGTTAAATTTGTTTGGACAAAAGAGTGTGAGGAATGTTTCGAAGAACTGAAGAGAAGATTAGTCAATGTTCCTATATTGACTCTACCATCGGGGAATGATGGGTTCGTTATTTATAGTGATGCATCAAAGAAAGGACTTGGTTGTGTCCTTATGCAGAATGATAGAGTTATTGCCTATGCATCACGATAGTTGAAAATTCATGAACAAAACTATCCTACTCATGATCTTGAGTTAGCAGCTGTGATCTTTGCTTTGAAGATATGGAGGCACTACCTCTATGGTGAAAAATGTGAGATTTATACTGATCACAAGAGTTTGAAGTATATTTTCTCACAAAAAGAACTCAACATGAGGCAAAGGAGATGGCTTGAATTACTCAAGGATTATGATTGTACGATACACTACCACCCGGGAAAGGCAAACAAAGTAGCAGATGCTTTGAGTAGAAAAGACCATGGAGTTTTGAACCATATGAGAATTGAAAGGGATCCAATTTTCATGGATCTAGTGAAGATGGACATGGGAATAACCAGGGAAGGTGAAACATCAATGCTTTTTCAAATGGTTGCCAAACCATCTTTACTAGAAAGGATTAAGAGTTCTCAGACCGATGATGAAGAATTTCAGAAGAAGGTTAAAGCTATGAATGATGGGAGATTGAGAGACTTTGTGTATGAAGATGGAATTTTGAAATTCGGGAAGAGACTTTGTGTTCCCAATATACCTGATCTAAAAAGGGAATTTCCGGATGATTCTCATAGTTCCAATTTCTCTATACACCCTGGGAGCACCAAAATGTATAGATATTTGAAGGAACATTTTTGGTGGGACAATATGAAGAGGGAGATTTCTGATTTTGTGTCAAGATGTATGGTTTGTCAACAAGTGAAAGCTGGAAGGCAACAGCCTGGAGGAGTCATGCAACCTCTTCCTATACCGGAGTGGAAATGGGACAATATTACGATGGACTTTGTCATGGGGCTACCAAAGACTCCTAGAAGAAACGATGCAATTTGGGTTATTGTTGATCGTCTTACCAAGTCAGCACATTTTCTTGCTATAAGAGAAGATCTACCCCTGGAACGTCTAGCAAGACTATATATTAATGAAGTTGTGAGACTTCATGGAGTACCCTTATCAATTGTTTCTGATCGTGATCCCCGTTTTACTTCAAGATTTTGGAAAAGTCTTCAGAAATCCCTGGATACTGAACTTCATTTGAGCACTGCTTACCACCCTCAGACAGACGGACAATCAGAACGGACTATTCAGACCTTAGAAGACATGTTGAGATCTTGCTCAGTTGATTTTCAGGGCATGTGGGATCAATATTTACCACTGGTAGAATTTTCTTATAACAATAGCTTCCATTCAAGTATTCAGATGGCACCATATGAAGCATTATATGGAAAGAGATGTCGTACACCAACCTGTTGGGATGACGTTGGTGAAAGAAAACTTGTAGGCCCAGAACTGGTGGAGGAAACGGTGGAAAAGGTGAAAGTAATCCAAAATCACATCAAAGCAGCTCAAAGTAGGCAGAAGAGCTATGCCAATAATCGAAGGAAGGATTTGGAATTTCAAGTCGGTGATCATGTTTTCCTGAAGGTATCTCCGTGGAAGGGAGTCATACGTTTTGGTAAGAAAGGTAAATTGAGTCCCAGGTACATCGGACCTTTCGAAAATCTAGAACGAATTGGGGCTGTAGCTTACCGATTGGCAATGCCGCCAAGTCTCTCCAAAGTTCACGATGTGTTCCACGTATCTCTGTTGAGAAAATACATGCCTGACCCAACGCATGTACTCACCTATGAGGAATTAGAACTGGAACCCGATCTTTCCTATTGTGAAGAGCCCGTCAGGATTCTTGATACAAGAGAACAAGTACTGAGAAACCGGACGACGCGTCTGGTAAAAGTTTTGTGGAGAAATCATAAGATGGAAGAGGCAACGTGGGAACCCGAGGAACTTATGATGAAGAACCACCCGAGTCTTTTTATGCAGTAATACCCTAGAAATTGCGAGGACGCAATTATTTGAAGGAGGGGAGAATGTAACACCCCAAGCATCTATGGTACGTTTCCCTTCGAATAATGCGATAGCGTGTGTGGTACGCAACCTCGAGTTCTAACACACACCACAACTAATTAAACTAGCCGTTGTGAATAGTAATACCTAATTTTTGAAATTATATATATTTTATATTTTAAAATGGACTTCATTTTTGGATTCGGAATATCGAATTTAGCCTAAGGTGAAATTTTGGTACTTTTCGGATAACTTTTATATTTTGATGAATAGTGAAAATTACTAAATTTTAATTAAAAACAACTTTTTTAATCAATATAATTAATAGTGATAAATTATGAATTTGAGTGGTTTTAAAGTATATTTAGAATATATTTTTACCATTTAATATAATGTTGGTCATTGGACATAATTTTACAATTAAACCGAACATAAACAAGTGTCAATCTTTTGATAGTTATTATCTCTTAAAAACACGCTTTTTGTTTTGACAGCGGGAATTAATTTTAAATTAATTTCTGCCACTTCTGTGTTTTGAATTTAGAAAAATGGATTCCATATTTGGAATCAGGATGTTCAAATTGTGTAAATAGGTAACTTTTATTTTTAGACATTTTGAATAATTACTGCGGTAAATATTTTATTTACCATGGTTAAGGGTAAATCCGGTAAATAAGGGTTAAAAAAAATAATATTATAATAATACTAAATTACCCTAAAACGTGTCTTAACCCTATTGGTTGATACATGGTCGACCATGGGCATCTTTGGGTCTATTTTGGGACCCCATGGATCCACTTGTAAGTGATAATGACACATTATATTAATAAAGTTAAAATAAAAATAAAAATGGCATAAGCTTACATCTTTTAGAAGAACAATTTTTACATAAGGTTATACATGTTGGAATTTCGATTATAAATATTCATTAGAAAGCTAAAAAGATTTCCTACATAATGATATTTTATTTATAATTTTTAGACATTAAATAAGTTATTTTCTTTATGACACAATGATGATGCAGTAATTACTATAATAGTGAAAAATTAAAATAATTGATATTATAAATACCCAAATAAATATAATATGAAACTTTTAATGAATTAAACTAATTTTCTAGGATAATATGATATATTAGGATTTATTTAATTGACTTTGTTTGAAGTAATCAATCTGTTATGAGTTTCACAAAAATCAACTATTGAATAGTGTCAAAATTGACATAAAAGAGTTCTTAAAACAAATATTATATTATTAATTGATATTAAATTCCTAAAAATCTAAGGTTCGGCCAAGAGACTTATATTATGATAGGGTCCTCATTAATGGACCACTTGGGGGTCTCTTGGATGTATATAGTAAGTTTATTAACCATATTATATAAAAATACAAAGAGACATTGTAAAAGTGAAACTAATTAACTTAGAGTTAATACTTAAAGATAAGGTTAATATAAGTACCCAAACCTGTCTAAATTCTATTGGTTGAGTGGTTTTCGACCTAGCCCCACCTTAACCTTTGAATAGTCAACTTTGGAGCCCTTAGAAACCGAATATGAATTTATTATAAATTAATATTTCTAGCTTTTCCAAAGGTGCCCCTCACCCCTCTTATAAAAGGGCACTCCTCCTTCTCATTTCTTCACACCTCTCAAGCCATTTGGCTCGTCCAAACTCTGCCCAACTAAGCTCCCCACATCCCTCTCCTCCTCCTTGAAGCTTCCCCTTAGGCAGAAAGCATTTCAAGAAGTCCTTTGGTTCCAACCAAAGTGAGTTACCTAAATTAAAGGTAACGATTTCTCTTAAATTATTTTCATTTATTTTGCTTCTCCAACCCCCAAACTCTTTTTATTTCCTTTCTTTTGTAACAACACCAGTATCCTCAATATAATAGGATGTTGTTATAAGAAGGATTAAAACTACACATACACACAACTCCATCTAATGGATGATGAACATAATGTTTCTGTGGATGGCAAACTAACGCCTCACGAAACGATGATTGTTCAAATACATCTTACCGCCTCTCATGGTGGCCATTATGATGGAACTGTAATTAAATATGATATTAATGATATATATTTTATATATAAGCTTCTGTAATTCCATTTTATTTCATACCATAATTCGTTTCATGTTGTATATACATACGATAATTTCATTTGAGGAAGTGCGGACTACCGCCCCCTTAAAATGATATGACTCGTTCATACCACACATAGAACGTATAAAGGATGGTGTTAATGAACTTAAGTAACATATATAAAATATTATATTATACTGGAATAGTAATATACCTATGTATCATTTGGATTCGATTCTTTTAAAATAAAAATTAAATGGAAGTAGCGTTCGTGCGTACGTACGGACTACCGTCTCCACGAAAGCGATGAGATTCATTCTCCATCATATCCATTCAAGTATAATTATCATTTAATGATTTAAAAATGATGTTTAAGGACTTGATATCATTCTGGATATGAATAAGATACAGCAAACATGACTTATGTAACAAAACATATAATGAAAATGAGTAAGTTAACACCCGAAACGGCGATAATACTAAGATATTATTATCAAATCAATATTAAAAGATCATATATGATATCATATTAATGTATATGATTCTTGTATAATTTAATAACAATTATTTCACCATTATACAGGAGGTTAACCTACCCCAACAAAGGAAAAGTACAAGGTAAGGGTTATTTCACAATCTCTTCATTATCCGAGGTTGTTTATACATAATAATCTACTGGGATTTCTTTATCATCCACATCCATGTTTCTTCGAAATGTATTTCAAAACATATTTATTATTTACAAGAATATGGGTTAAAGTCATTTATACCCTTTTTGACTTTTTATAAGAGGTTTATAAAGGAATCTTTCCGTCGTTTTCAAAACAAGGTCCTTTTTAACCTTTTCGACAGAATTAAGGTAAGAATGTTTTTTTTAACTTATACGGCTAGTGCGGTTATTTTCTGCCGTTATAAAATCTTCAAAGTTTTCCTTAAAAGATTATAAGAATATTTTCAAGAAAATGTTTTATTTTATATGGCTCTTAAATGATTTCAAAAATAGAAAGAGATATTTCTCTAAAAAGTGTTTTGATTTCATCTATGTCAACATCCTTTGACGGATTTTACGCTTATTTGAAGTTGATTTATTATGATACAAAACTTCTATATTGTATTGAAGGTTTTGTGATATGTTTGACTGTGGATGTGCTATTTTTATACCATTCATAGTTTATGGTGAAATTATTGACATTTGGTATGCTAGTTTTAATACGAATGTTTATGTTATGTTTAAACCTTTTTATATGGGAATGCATTGGACTTAATAAGTGACGGGTGGAGCCCGCTATAGCTCCTCGATGCATCGGTAGGTCTCATGAGACAAACTAGTGTCTTGGCACAAGGCCTTGACAAAATCTTATTTGTAGTCTTGGCACGAGGCCTTGGCTATGTGGTTATGATAGTCTGGCATTATGCATTCCAACATTATGAAAGTGGTTATTGATTTTTGCATGTGATTATTCGATTAGTAGAATATCCATGTGAATAAGTAAATGGAATTATTTCATTTTATTTATGCCATACCATGTTGAAAGTTCATGTTTAAAAGGCTTTTGTTTTAGTTATACATTGCCTTAAATGTTTATTCTTATTTATGAAAGTTTCCGCTATATTGTTATCCTTACTGGGCATTTGAGCTCACCCCTTTTCTATGTTTTACTTTTCCCAGGATGTGAAGAACTAAGCTATGAGTGACCTGCTGGGATATTATGAGGGGATATTAGTGTGGTCTATGGAGACATTATGTTGTTGTAGTAGTTTTTCATTTTATGATGTAATGTAAAACTTATGAATATATCTAGTGTTTCCAAGGCTACTAAACTAATCGGTCTTTCGGGATTTGATCTTTCTTGTGATCATGCCAATGTTATGTAATAATGCACCGAATCTGGGTAGCTGGGGTCGGGGCGTTACACAAGGTTTTTAGTAAAATTAATTTGTGGGTAGAATAAAAATAAATGGAATAAAAATATTAAAATAATATTGCATTGAAAATATTTATTTGAAAACACTTTTAAAACTTATCCAATAAAGAAAATTGTATAAAATTGTTATGGTAGTGAATTATCTATTTAATTAAATATCTGTTAAAAGGACACCTTACTTTTGACTTATTGTAACGAAATTCTAAAATGGACCCTGCATAAAAAATTCAAAATTTTACTTTAAAAATATGTAAAAATTCAAGGATAAATAATTATTTAATTTATAAATTAATTTATTAAATAAAATGAAATTTCTTAAAACCATTTTAAAAAATATATACATGGACGAATAATATAACCGATAAAAAAGATAAAGTAGTGGACTTTTATTTTAACCATTTATTTTCTTGATTAATTTTAAAATAAAAGAACGAGTTTGAAGAAAGCTTTAAAAATCACCATTTATAAATATTATATGAAAATATATTATGTTTTTGAAATATGGATTAAAATATTCCTTCATTGGAAAAAATAAATCCTAGAAAATTGACATTATATAATAAATTACTACTCTTTGGTAATTTTAAAATTTTAATCCACCTAATCATTAAACATGAATGAAACTTTTAATCATAATGAATAAATAAATATTCACCATGAATACATCACATAGTAAGTATATAAAACACATTAAATTAAATAAGAGTATAATACCAATGATGTCACTTAAGTGTTGAAATGGAGATGAAACATATTATAATGATTTCAATATTGTTGTGAGAATTTATCAATGAAGTGATAATGTGTAAAAAGTAAAAGTACACTAAAAAGGATTATAATAAAACATAAAACAATTATATGTAATTTCATACATAATCATGGATTAAAAATGTAATTGAAGAATTAATATAACCCAATGAAAATAAATTGAGTTATGAAACACCTTACCACACACTACCAATTTGTTGGATAAAAATTAACATTTAGTATAACAGGTTCAAATTTTAAATTAATTTATTGAAGAATCCTGTTAATATTTATAATATCATTTATTAACCACTTATAAAATCTTATCACCCATCCATAAATAATATTTAATTATTATCATTGTTTTGGGTGTTAACATTATAGTTTTGTCATGTATGTTTTATTGCTAAAAATCAATTTGTTAGAAACATTCTATAGATTCATAATATCATTAATTATATGAATTTTATAAATACTATATTTATTTTTCATATACATTTATATAATTATTCTATAGTGGTGGTCATGGAAAATTAATTGTGTTTCTTTTTAGAGATGGTAAGCCATGCGTACGTGCGAGTAATGTTATCCTTATTTAATGGGTGAATGGGTAAGGTATTAGATGATATAAAGAATTGAAAGAATCAATATTATTTCAAAAGTATCATATTTATTCATTAGATCTATCATATTACTACCCATATGAGGCAGTGTTGAAAAAAAATTATATCAATTAATGTGGTGGTAGTACTCCATACACAAAATCTATGTTTTTATTTTCCATATGATGGAGAAGGAGGTGTATAAATATAATTTTATAAACATAATAACATATCACTATAAGGTATGGAAATATATTATTTTATCAGTTGTTTTAATAAAATATTTAAGGTGGTAAAAGAATAAATAAAAATAGGTTTTTAAAGACAACTTCCTTCTCCTAGAGAAAACTCATTTATATATATTCTTAAAAATCCATGTGTTAGTATTATTAGATGAAAGGAACCTCATGAAAGTGTATAATTATGATTTGGATATATTTTATCATGAATTGGTCTATATAAATGGATCAAAAGTTTTAAGAATTGAGGGGATTTGGTGTGATTTTATAACTGATGTGAGTGACACACATGTAGCATTTTAAATATTAAAATATGATTAATGATTATTCTAGGATAAATGGATCCAAAATAACTAATATTTTATGTTGAAAAATTTAAGGTATAAATCTCTTGAATAAACTGATGGTCTTAAATATAAAAAATGTTTAAGCTAGTTAAAACATTTAATGGTTCACACTTAGCCTTTAAAAGTGTTATTAGAAAATAAAAAAAAATTATGGATTTGAGGATTAAATATTCCACAATTTTTCCATCATAATGATCCACTTTAATTGTTTTTATGATTTTAAAAATTTAATACAATATTATTATTGATAAAATGACATTAATTCCATTATTCACATTATTCATTTAATTTCATTTTAAAGATATGAAGATAAAAAATGAAATATTTTTTAAACTATATAAAAAATAATTGTACATTATTATTAATTAAAGTATTCATTTTATCCCTTACCATTGGAATTACCCCATTCTCTAACCATTTTAAACCTTAACTGCAATAATAACATTTTCAATATTAAAGGGTTATAAGTTATTATATATGGTAAATATGTACTCATGAATATAAAATTGATGAATTTTTCAATAATTTATCATCCTAATTTTCCTTTGTAATTATTTTTTTGATTTGAAATAATTTAATAAAATATTATTATTCATAAAATATCATTAATTCCATTTTAAACATTATTCATTTAATTTAGTTTTAAATACATCATGTTTATAAAATAAATATTATGAAAAATATTAAATAAATAATTATACAATATTAGTATTAATAATATTAAATTTAAATAATAATACAAAAAAAATACTTTTATTATTTTTAAAATTACTTTGATTTTCTACTAATTTTACAAGCATCATGTTATTGTCGTGTAATGTTTTATGGTAACAATAATGTTACTAATTATTTTTAAAAATGTTCATAAAAATAATAGTAATAAATTTATCAAGTTTAAAATAAATTGTAATATTCACTCATAACATATTTTATCCATATGTGAACATATAAAAGATATTTAATTTAAGAGAGTGAAATATTTGAATTTTAAATACATAAAATAATATAAATGTCATTATACAAGAAAAATGAACCAAAATCACATATGTTAGAATTTTGGGTTGAAATTGTAGAAAATATCATCCAATTAAATAAAGTAAAGTATTTGGTTGATATTAAGACCAAATCTCATATTTTTATCCTTATTTTACCTGTTTTACCCTTATTGTGGTGACGAATATTTTCCACATTTAATAATCATAATGAAAAAAATAAAAGAGGAATATTTACCAAATTTTACCATAATAAAAAAGAATATCCAATAAATTTTATTATATTCATCATATATATATTTCAATAATCAAATTTGATATAAAATTTCAAAACATAAAGAAAAATGGTTTTTAGGAAAATGTGTTTTAAGTATAAAAATTATCTAATATCAAAATCATTAATACTAATGATTAGAAAATAATTAATATGTTTAATGAAAATAAAATGTATCATATTTTAATCTAATACTTAATAAAAAATAGTATGAAACTTTTAAATTAATTTATTTATTGAAAAAAATGAGAGTGTTTGGAAAATAGGTATTTTCACTATTCATAGAAAATTCAATCATTTCAGAAAAATAAAAAACAAATTCACCCTAAGTTAATTATTATATGATAATACAGAAAATAATTTAATGTTATGATCTAATGTTTTTAATAGTTAAAAAAAAATTATTGAAATTTCTAGGCAAAAAAAATGAACTAAAATTTTTTTTGAATAAAATTAATTTTTAAGCATAAAATGACCTCACTAAAAACTCAATTCTTATTTCCTACTAGATAAACAGTAATCATGTACTGTGTAGGACCATCATACATATATTTCCTAATGTTTTTTTTATTATTATTGTCCTAAAATTCAATGAAAATGTTATAATGATCACATTAGAATAATAATATTTTAATAATATGTATATTTTCGGTTAAATCTCGGTGTTTCATAGTAAACAAGTTGTCATGATTACTATTATTTTAAAATACCAATTTCATGGTGTCAAATTATACCCCCTTAAATACATTTTCCTCTCTCAATTTTATCCTGACCATCAAAGGATCAATATCTGATAATACCTTTATTGAACTCCCACATCATAGAGAGGGATAATATAGCTTTTCCTTAAAATGGGGTACTAGGAATCATAAAGGATACCTAAAATGAAATAAAACCAGGTTGCTTGATAAGAATAAAATTGTTGGGATGTTAAAATATAAACATGAAAGAGAAAAGTATCTTCCAAGTTCTAGTTGAGAGTGACATATAACATGGCCCTAAGAACATTAATGAGCCTAAAGCAATAAATAAATGTGGGGTGAAAAGGCAATAAATTCATCAGAAATGAAGTTAAAAGTATAAAATTTATTAATGGATACATTTACTAATGTTTATTGATCTTTCTACTATTTATATGGTTAATATGAGAGATTATACATACTTTATTTCATTTCATTTCATTAGTAAAATTTAATCATTTGGTTCCACTTTGATAAATTTACACTTCATCCCCGATTTGTGTAAATGATTATTCAAGATGAAATTTAGTACCTGCACTACTAGAAAAACAGGTATTTGCGACGGGCCATTTGAGACGGGATCCCGTCGCAAATGGCCCGTTGCTGAAAACGGCGTCGCAACAACACTTATTTGCGACGGGCCCGTCGCTAAAGCCTTTTTTTGCGACGGTTATTCTCCCCATCGCAAATAGTACTCCGTATATTTGTAAAAAACTTTTAAAATAGTTTTTGCGACGGGTCCCGTCGCAAATACCTTTTGCGACGGTACCCCTCGCAAATAGTTGTTGCGACGGGACCCGTCGTAAAAGGTATTTGCGACGGGACCCGTCGCAAAAACTATTTTTTTAAAAAAAAATAAAAAACTATTAATAAATTATTTTAATGCATATAATAATACTAATATTTGCGACGGGCATAGTATCCCGTCAAAAATACTATAAAAAAATAAAATAAATAAATTATTAATAAATTATTTTAATTAATATAATAATAGAATTATAATTCACAAATAAAAATAATAAATTATTTTAATTAATATAATAATAATAGAATTATAATTCAAAAATAAAAAATAATAGAATATTAATAAATGATTTAATTAATATAATAATATTAGAATTATAATTCATAAATAAAAAAATATTAATAAGTTATTTTAATTAATATAAAAATAATAGAATTATTTTACATTCAAATATTAAAATAATTCAAGTATTACAAAAAAGTATAATTGAATTATAATATTATAAAATTTTAATATATATATATATATAATTTAATACTATAAAATATAAATAATATTTTTATTCATATTAATATTGTTATTTAGAAATATAATATTATTAATATTTTATAATGATACAGAAACTACAAATAGAAAAAAAATCATATTTTGATTTCACAAATTTTATAACATAAATACAAACTCTAATCTGAAGGAGGGGGGTGGGGGATCTGCAGATGGTGGTGGAGGAAACTCCATCCCTAAAGCATGAGTGAGTCGGCGCATGTACTCCATCTGCTCCTGATGCTGCTGCTGCCACCGACTCGTCTGCTCCTCGTACAGCTGTTGCTGGCGTCGATGCTCCTCCTCATGCTGCTGACACATCTGCTCCTACTCCTGTCGGAGACTCTCTATCAGTGCAGTCTGAGATCGCAACTGATCCTCATACTGTGTAGTAGAAGAAGATACACGAGATCCTCTCGAGCTGGACGCCGACATCGCAGCACTTCCATAATAATCTCCGGGAGTCAGTCGAGAGCCGATATCAACTACCCGGCCCTTCTCGAAGGCATACTGGGTGGCCTGCATCCATTCCGCCTCATCAAACTGACGGGCATTGGTCTGATCTGATGACTCGGCCTGACTCTCAGGCCGGGCCTGTGACGCTGCGACCTCATATGACTCCTATAGTTGCAATTTAAAATTAAAATTGTGAATATATTATATTTAGTTAATTTTTAAACTTGAAAACAAATAATACTGACCACGATGTGATGCTGACGATCACCTTTGAGCTCCCCAGTAGCAGGATCACTATACATCCTCCGATATACGTCGAACTCTGTAATATCGGGGTGCTCGACAGCCTATAAGAATAAAAAATAAACTGTTAATATTTATAGTTATATAAAATATTTATAAATAATGCACGTACCAGATGTTGTCTATGAGTACTGAAAGAACGACTCCCAGCTCGATGAGTCACCTCCTGTCTCCCCCGATTCTGCCTCCCCACCGATGATCTTCTCTGAAAGGCACCACTCAACTAGTACGCACATAATCCATCCCATACATGGGATGAAATGTACTCTGGTCGGTGTGCTCTACATGACTCGTCAAAATCTGACACTCCTGCTTTCTTCATCGCAGCTTTTCTTAAATTGTGCAAAAACTGACGAAGGCGATCACGCATGGCCACCTCCCATGCCTCGTGGATAGCGTCACGCATGGTATCCTCGATCGGATATCATAAACCCTACAAATAAATCAAAATAAAAAGTTATAAATGAAATAATTTTCAAAATAAAAATTATTTATTTACGTACGTACCAACCAATGGCTGAACATGGCCTGCTGCACATCAATGGGAATCTGCTCCCATGTGGTCCACGACTGAGAGAAATAGTTGCGCAAAATAGCGTTGCCCTGTCCGACTGCTATATGCAGAAAACTTAAAAAATAATAAACATTTATTATGTGAATAGATTAATGAAATCTTAGTCAAATCCACAGGTTATCACACAGGTTATCACACCTCCGTGTGCGTGGATCATACCCAAGATGTGGACGTCGCTCGGGGACGGGGTCAGGAATCATCAATTGTGCAAGACCGTGCCCCCTCCGCGTACTCCCTGGAGCGCCTACAGGCTGAGGGTCATCTGTCAGCAACTCATCCGCATCGAAAGTCAGGTCAGAATCCGCCAACTCACGAAATGTGGCGTCGTCCATCTGAAACAGAAAATGTTAATGTTAGAAAATAATTGATAATTACTATTATATATACATATGTACATATTATTATTGTATATAAATACCATGGAATGCTATCAGTGTTCATCTTCATCATCATCTTCATATATGTCAATGTCATCTTCATATTCCTCCTCAACATCATCGATATCCATTCGAGTTACAGTTGCTTCATCTCTTACCATTTCAAATTCATATGTGACATCATTAACATCATCGTCATCACCGACTCTTAAATGTGGGGTGTCGTCATCGATACTCATGTCTCTTTGTAAAAAAGATTGATTTTGAGTACTCTCTTGAAAAACTTCAATTCTTTGCACATCAGTGAAAGCACATTCACTTTGACTAAACTGATTGTCTCGAATTTTGATTTTTATTACACTCCACCAATCATTCAAGTCTCTTGATGTTGAACAGTACTTTGCGTAATAAACATGATATTCCTGTTGAGCCAATAAGAATGGTTCATTTACTGCGAGAACACTTTTACATTTAATATCGATGATTCCATGAGTCGGATGAACATGCACGCCTCTCTCTGTATCCAACCACCGACATTTGAACATGGTTATGTATTGTTTTCCAAGATAACAGAGTTCAATGATTTCATCAAGTATTCTATAAAAGTCAACTTCATTTTCTCGATGATGAGATCCTCTCAAGCTAACTCCACTGTTCATTGTTTTTTTCGATTCCCCATATGCATGTGTGTGGAATCGAAATCCATTCACCACATATGCATTATATGTTTTAACAAGTTTGGAAGGTGGGTTACTCAATACACAAAGTCGTTTGTCAATTTTATCAGCACGTAGAGACACCTGAAAATTTGTGAAATAATTATCAATATAGTAAACTATACATTGAATGAGTTTCTAAAAGATAAAGAATTTATGTTACCAGTTTTTGAAACCACTGAGAGAAATTTTTCAGTCGACGTTCTTCGAGAGCAGCAGCTGTAATTTGTGGAATTTGTTTCTTGATATGATTATCATACAACCTATAAAAACTAAATTTATTTACTGTAACATAAATGATAGAATAAGTGATATAAACACTTACAGTACAACTGATGTCATCTCTTCACAGTTGAGCAGAACATACGTATGAGCTCTCTGATGTTCATCATCTGAAAGCCAGCGTTCATAAACTCCACCAAAAACCAAGCTCTGACTGGTTGAAAACAGATAATTTATTGTCGATTTCATCAATATTCCTCTCGCTCTGTCCCATTCGGTTGTGTTTTGAAGGATACTCAGATTCAAAATAATGGGAGCAGAAAAAAAATATTTCCTCTTGCAAATAAGCTTCTGCAATTGATCCTTCAACAGATGCTTTGTTACGTACTTTTCTTTTCAATTTTTGCATGCATCTTTCAAATGGGTACATCCATCGAAACTGTACCGGACCTCCACATTTGGCTTCATATGGCAAATTTAACATCAAATGTTCCATTGAGTCGAAGAAAGACGGCGGAAATATTTTTTCCAGTTTACATATAATTACAACAACATCTTTTTCAAGTTTTCCTAGAGCATCATAATCTGCCGTAGCCGCACAAATTTCCCGAAAAAAATGAGACATGTCTGTTATGGAATCCCAAATCACAGAATTCAACAGACCTCTTAATCCAATGGGTATAAGTCTCTCCATTATAACATGACAATCATGAATTTTTAATCCAGTAATATGGCCATTCTTTACACATCTACCCAAATTGGAAGAACAACCATCTGGAAGTCTCAAATCCACAATCCACTGATAAAATAATAAATTGTTTTCTTTAGACAGTGTATAAGCTACTTTTGGTTTCAGTAACCTTTCTATTATGACATTCTCAAATAGTTCCAATTCTGGACGCCTGCAAATTTGGGCAAGATCTAAACGTGCATTTACATTGTCTTTGCTCTTTCCTGGCGTATCCAAAACTGTATGAGACAAATTATCAAAACAGTTCTTCTCAATATGCATGACATCTAACATGTGTCGGACGAACAGATCAGACCAATATGGCAAATCCCAAAATATGCTACGTTTAATCCAATTGTGTTCTTTGCCAAAACCAAAAATTTTCTGTTGGTTTATTGTGGGACCAAAAGTGATGGGAGGTAATGAAAATACAACTGATTTTAACTCCAAACCTGATAGAATTTTTGGAGGTCCATCCCTTTCAACTGTTCCTTTTCTGAAATGAGATCTGTTTCTGCGAAAAGGATGATCAGCTGGAAGAAATCTGCGATGACAGTCAAAATAACAAGGTTTCTTTCCATGAATGAGCATAAATTCTTTGTTCTCTCCCATACAGTAAGGACATGATTTCTGACCATGTGTACTCCAGCCAGATAACATCCCATAAGCCGGGAAGTCACTTATTGTCCAAATCAATGCTGCTCTCAGTATGAAATTCTGTTTCGTTGCAACATCATATGTACTGAAACCAGTACTCCACAATAAATTTAATTCATCAATCAATGGCTTCAAATAAACATCAATATTTTTCTTCGGATGTCCTGGAATTAGTAAGGTCAAAAAGATATATGGCTCCTTCATCAACATCCATGGAGGTAAATTGTACGGAGTTAAAAAAACAGGCCAACATGAATATTGACTACCATAAGATCCAAACGGACAAAAACCATCAGTGGAAAGGCTTAGTCGAACATTTCTAGCTTCTAAAGAAAAGGATGGATGCACTCTATCAAAATGTTTCCATGAATCACCATCGGCTGGATGATTCAAGCTTTTATCGGTTGAAATATTCTCTTTATGCCATGACATCATTGTCGCTGTATTCTTAGACATGAATAATTGATGAAGTCTGGATGTAAGCAGAAAATATCTCAACTGTTTTACAGGAATCAAACCAGACTTCCCGTGTTGTCCTCCTTTATATCTCAGTTTCCCACATGTGGGACAACTATCCAACGACTCATTTTCCCCAGAATATAAAATGCAGTCATTTGAACATGCATGAATCTTTTGACAAGTAAGTCCCAAATTCGAACCAGCCTCTTACTCTCATAGTAAGTTGCAGGTAAAACATTTCCTTCGGGTAATAGTGTTTTCAGCAAAGAAAATATCTCATCAAAACAGGTGTTTTACATTCCGTTATCTGATTCGATAGCCATAAATTTTGTAACTGCTTCTAATTTTCTCATCTTGCAGCCAGGATATAATCCATCCTCAGCAGACATCAAAAACTCATAAAATTCAGACGGTGCCAACTCAGGATTTGAAGCTATATCAGCCGGAGTTTCTCTATGTTGAACAGATAAACCTGCAACATCATGTACTAAATCTTGAAACCGGGATGGATCCGGAATCAAGTTGGTATCACCTGCTCTAGAACTGCGTTCACCATGTTGATACCAAAAAACATAATCTGGTTGAAAACCAAAATGCAAGAGATGTTCTCCCACTTTGTCCAACGTGTCAAACGTTCTCAATGCTCATTTTTTGCAAGGGCATTTTATTTTGCCTTCTGAAACAAATTCTGGATTTGATGCCGCAAATGATAAAAAAGTCTCCACACCCTCTACATATACAGGATTTAAACCAGAACCGTTTGGATTTCTACGTTGATTTATCCATATGCGGTCACCTAATAATGATTTTTGACGACCTCTTTGTTCCATATTTCTCTATAAAATATAAAATCATTACTGGTTTTGAATAATTTGTTAGAAAAAACACTCAAGCTAGGATAATTATAGAGTTTAGATCATACACGACTGACGCAAACTTTTTATTGATATAGACCTAAAAATTGACCCTTTAAGAATTAAATATGTTGAGAATAAAGCAAAACATGTTACAAATATTGATAATTTTAATATTATATAAATTTTTTATTATTTTCATAGTACTAATATTATTGGTAATTATTACAAATTATTGGTAATTATTGGAAATTATTGGTAATTATTGGTAATTATTACTAATTATTGGTATGTATTACTAATTATTGGTAATTATTACTAATTATTGGTAATTATTACTAATTATTGGTAATTATTACTAATTATTGGTAATTATTACTAATTATTGGTAATTATTACTAATTATTACTAATTATTGGTAATTATTGTTAATTAATACTAATTATTGGTAATTAATACTAATTATTGGTAATTAATACTAATTATTGGTAATTAATACTAATTATTACTAATTATTGGTAATTATTGGTAATTATTGTTAATTATTGGTAATTATTGCAAATTATTACTAATTATTACTAATTATTACTAATTATTGGTAATTATTACTAATTATTGGTAATTAATACTAATTATTACTAATTATTACTAATTATTACTAAATATTGGCAATTATTGTTAATTATTACTAATTATTTGTAATTATTACTAATTATTACTAATTATTGATAATTATTACTAATTATTGGTAATTATTATTAATTATTACTAATTATTGGTAATTATTATTAATTATTACTAATTATTGTTAATTATTACTAATTATTGCTAATTATTATTAATTATTGTTAATTATTACTAATTATTGATAATTATTACTAATTATTGGTAATTATTACTAATCATTGGTAATTAATACTAATTATTACTAATTATTACTAATTATTACTAATTATTGGTAATTATTGTTAATTATTACTAGTTATTGGTAATTATTACTAATTATTTCTAATTATTACTAATTATTGGTAATTAATACTAATTATTGGTAATTAATACTAATTATTGGTAATTAATACTAATTATTGGTAATTAATACTAATTATTGGTAATTATTACTAATTATTGTTAATTATTACTAATTATTGTTAATTATTACTAATTATTGGTAATTATTACTATTTATTGGTAATTATTACTAATTATTGGTAATTATTACTAATTATTGGTAATTATTACTAATTATTGGTAATTATTACGAATTATTACTAATTATTACTAATTATTACTAATTATTGGTAATTAATACTAATTATTGATAATTAATACTAATTATTGGTAATTAATACTAATTATTGGTAATTATTACTAATTATTACTAATTATTGGTAATTAATACTAATTATTGGTAACTAATACTAATTATTGGTAATTATTACTAATTATTACTAATTATTGTTAATTATTACTAATTATTGGTAATTATTACTAATTATCGGTAATTAATACTAATTATTGGTAATTAATACTAATTATTACTAATTATTACTAATTATTACTAATTATTACTAATTATTACTAATTATTGTTAATTATTACTAATTATTACTAATTATTACTAATTATTACTAATTAATGGTAATTATTGGTATTTATTCCTAATTATTACTAATTATTGGTAATTATTGGTAATTACTACTAATTATTCCTAATTACTACTAATTATTCCTAATTATTCCTAATTATTCCTAATTATTACTAATTATTACGAATTATTACTAATTATTACTAATTATTACTAATTATTGGTAATTATTGGTAATTATTGGTAATTATTGGTAATTATTGGTAATTATTCCTAATTATTACTAATTAGTGGTAATTATTAGTAATTATTACTATTTATTATTAATTATTGATAATTATTGGTAAGTATTGCTAATTATTGGTAAGTATTACTAAATATGGGTAATTATTACTAATTATTGGTAATTATTACTAATTATTGGTAATTATTACTAATTATTGGTAATTATTACTAATTATTGGTAATTATTACTAATTATTGGTAATTATTACTAATTATTGGTAATTATTACTAATTATTGGTAATTATTACTAATTATTACTAATTATTCTTAATTATTGATAATTATGGGTAATTATTACTAATTATTAGTAATTAAATGAATAATTACCAATAATTAGGAATAATTACCAATAATTACAAATAATAACATTATTAGTGTATTTTATTATTAATATTAAAATAATATAATTTTCTAATTTATATACAATTCTCCTTTCATCTGTGCGTTTTCTATCTCCACATACAAATAATACATGTGAAGACAGCAAACACACAGATGAAAAGAGAATTGTATATATATAAAAAATTATATTATTTTAATATTAATAATAAAATATACTAATAAGGTAATAATGTTATTATTCCTAATTATTGGTATTTATTACTAATTATTAATATTTATTCTTAATTATTAAAAAATATTACTAATTATTCCTAATTAACATTAACTATGAACAATACTAATAATTTAAATTTATTAAGTAACAAAACAATGTAAACATAATTAAATTACAACTAATTAAGAATAATTGAAACTAATAAAAAACTTAAAAATAAATATTAAATTAAAATGAACATAAATACCTTGAAAATTGATCTGCTCTGATCGTTCTTCAAAACATTAATATCAACTCCGGAGAAAAAAATTAAACTTGATAAAAACTGAACTTTAGAAATAAAACGTTGAGAGAAGAAGAAGATGGAGTTTGAGAATGATTTGAAAAAAACGGATGGGGGTATTTATAGGTTAGATTATTTGCGACGGGATTCCCGTCGCAAATAGTGTTATTTGCGACGGTACCCGTCGCAAATACCATATCCAACATTTATTACAGTCAACGGTTAAATAGTTATTTGTGACGGGTCCCGTCGCAAATAACCACCTGTCGACATACTATTTGCGATGGGGAAATATTCCCATCGCAAATACCTTTTACCGCCGCCGATTATTTGCGACGAGAATATTCCCCCATCGCAAATATTTTTCCCGCGATTTGGCGAGCAACGCGCGCCAGTTTTTTTGCGACGGGGAAAGAAATCCCGTCGCAAAAGCCTACTTATTTGGGGCGGGTAAATACCCCCGTCGCAAATAACCCATCGCAAATACCCAATTTCCCGTAGTGCTGATGTAAAATAATTAATGTTTAAAAAATCATAATATCTATAAAATAAAAAAAAATTATTTCCCCCTTTCTCTAAGTAATTAACAAACTTAAATTTTTATCATAACATTTCCAATATAGATATATATATATATAATATTTATCTCTCAGAAATCAATAATAACTCTCAATGTTCTACATAATTCATTACATAAATATTAAACTATAAGAAACCACTAAAATAGGTCTGACCAAATTCAAAACCCGAAAATATGAATGATTTTATCAACCAGTTACTCACAGACAACATAATGTGGCTCATAATCTCACATAACAAACATGTGAATTCATTTAATATACTATATCATTAAAAATACTAATAACCAAAAAATATAAAATCTCATTGAATGCTTATATTTTTCAAAATTTATCACAATAATTTTTTCTCATTAAAAATAAAATACAATTGAATAAATTTCACAAATCCAAAAATGAAATAAACTTCATCAAATATAACCTAAATCTACTTATAATAAAATTAATAACCAATTTCAAGTATACCAATACAATCACATTTAATTCCTCAATTAAAATCATATAGTCATCCTAAAAATTATTATTAACTCAACATCAGGTACATATTAATGATTATCTTTTATTTATTCTTGTGTACTCCAAAAATATCACCTTACCACTACATCACTTTTCAGGATTGTTGATTCTATTTAGCATATATTTTAAAATATTTAATTAAAAACTAATTTGAAAAAATCCATAGATGTTTGTTGGTTCTTGTTACCAAAATATAATTTTTATAAAACATAAAAAATATAATTTTACTATACAAATACATAAAATATTTATCATTTCACTTCAACAATTTTCATAGAATAGGTTCTTGTTATAAAAGTTAAAACATGGATTTTGAAATTTACTTGTATAATAAAAAAATCTATGAAAATATGAAATTTAAATTTAAATGGTAAATTATTATGATCTTCAAATACATCCATATAACTTTTAATTTTACTTAGAAATTATATTTTATATTCTCTTTTTTTCCACACACAAAACATATTCTCAATACTCCGAGACATTTCCATGCATGCTTCTTCCGACATAATTTATGGGTATGAAGTTGAATATTACTCCCACTATGGTATTCATGAAACACCATTTTTTCTTGTTTAGTGTTTCAGGATACTTATCAATGTTCATATTGGTGATCATATAATTATTTAACTTATTAGGAATAACCACAATGTTTCTCTCTTCCTAGTCCAATTTCATTTATTTACTCATGAGGAAAGTCATCACATTTTCCGTCACATTCTTAGTTAACATGATTCATTCTACTTATATCCATTTACTAAAACCAAAAAAATTATAATATGAGAGACAATAATCATTACGGGAAACAACATAACAATAAAGAATATTTTTAATATTTCTAAATCATGACATAATGTTTTCAATCAATGATACCTTAAATTTAATCAAGGACTTCCATGATTTTCATCTATTAAAATTCTTCATAATAATTCATAAGGAAATTTTTAATCAACTAATTCATATCCCACACAATTTTCATTCTAGTTGTGATGTAATGTAATACTCACCATGCACCATAATTATGGTTGATATATATTCATACAACTCTTTTTGGGGGTTATTAACTCTAGATACATCCATTTCAAAACAATATCAGTAAGTATTATCCAGACGGGAATGTTTTTCAAGGAAAACCGTATAATATACACAATATAAAAATGTCAGGATGTTATTATATACCAAAAATAATGGCCAAATAAAATCATATGGTTATTTTATTTAATATTTGTTTTCGTAAATCATGTTTTTAGGGATTCTACTAAAATAACTCTGATTCCAACTATAACATTTCCAACCCTAGAAACCCAAATTTACTATATACATTATTATATTGTAATAGTATACAAGTGATATAATCATGAAGGATAGATTATTATAATTGTCTTATAGAACTAGATACATACATAATTCCCATTTTACATTTGTAAAAATAAAACAAATTGAAAATAAATATCATGCATCCTTGAACACAGTAAAATATTTCTTTTTCATATCTTCAATAAAGGTAACAAATTAAGGGTGAGCTCAAATGATTAGTAAGGGTTACATAAAGTGGAATATATCATGATAAAAAAAGTTACATCAGTATTTCAAGGGAAATAACTAAAAAACTATTTAATCAATTAATATACACAAAATGAATCCACAGATAATACCAATGTAATAATATTTTGTATAATAATAACTGAATTATCAATGAAAAATGCATAATGTTAGACATCATGATCTCAAAAAATCATTATTTCCTTAACATCATGGAAATGTGATAGGAAAGTTACATATAAGGTAATGTATACATCAAAATACAAATTTAATATGGCTACACAACATGTTTGTATCCTGATACATATTAATGCATCAAGTAATTATATAATTCTTAAATGTTGTTATCACTACATTTCTAATGCATTGATTATTTATTGAATTATCAATATAATTCAAAATAACTTTTCCTAATAAATGAATATCTATATTATGTAAGTAATATGGAACCTCAAAATTTCCCTAGCCAATAAAATATATTTATAGTAAATAACCAAAACTATAAATGAAATATATTTTACAAAATAAGGACATCCATAATACATATAATATAAATATTTCTTCTAAAATATGATTAAGGAAATATTATGTTTCAAGATAATGCTAACGGGAAAAAGAGTATAATAAATAAATGAATGCAATCCATCAATTAAAAATATTATTTTTGTAATAAAATAAAGTCATTTAGAGAATAAAATAAAATGTTAAAGAAAAATTAAAAAAATAAATCAACTGGATTTCTTAGTAAAACCATTGAAAACATATTAGATATTCTAAATAGTTTAAAACAACTATGGTGGTAAAAAAATATATTTAACACCATATATCTTAATACTAAACATTCGATTTAATTTTATTCAAAAAAATCAAAATGAACCTTCCATAAAACATTATAATTATTCAATTAAAAATATATAATTAGTAAATTATAAGATAAAATTTTCTTAATAAATACTCTTGGTAAAGGAATATTAACATTCATATATAATTTTTAAAAACAAGAATATTGATTAAAAATAAGCCCTATAAAAAAGTGATGTGATTGGATCTTTACTTAAATATTTCCATACTTGATTAATGTTCCAAAGAGAGGAAATTTTTTTAGAAATAATTTAAAATAATTAAATATAAATAGTATGAGAAAATATATGATGTTTATGAAAGATATATTTTCAGTTCCCATTAATAAAAAATATAATCAATCCTAAAAAAATTAAATTATTAAATAAATTATTAACTTTTTGTTAACATTAAAATCATAACACCATAAAAGAGTACTTTTTTTGGAAAATCAAATCATCATGAATAAATAGATATTAATTATAAATAAATCTTTGTTGTAATATATACACTATGTCATATTAAATTGGTTTGTAATGCCAAAAATGATTTAATAGAGTAGATATTGAGTTGAAACCCATTACAAATGTCATATACTTGATATGAGAATTAATCAATGAACTGATTATGTTTAAATAAATATAAATTCAAATAAAACAAGTGGAAGTGAATAATAATACAATAATATGTAATTTTACACATAATCATGGCATAACATAACAAATGATGAAATAATATTACTTTATGAAACCATCGACTTAAGAAACACCTTAACTCACCCTTCTAATTCATTGAACATGATATAAAATACAGCACAGTGGGATCACACCCATTATTAATTTATAAAACAACCATATTAATATTCATAATATCATATATGACCCAATTATAACATATTATCTCCCAATCATCTTTAATTTTTTTATCATTCTTTAATGTGTTAACTGCATAACAATGTCATGTATGTTTGATCATCAATATTCCAATTATTATGAAAAGGTTATAGATTCATAATATAAATAATTAAATTAATGTTATAAATGTTATATTTAATCATTATAATCATTTTTATAATCATTCTTTAATGGTGGAAATGGAAAATTAATCACATCACTTCATGGCGATAATAATTCATATATACACATGAGTTACATTATAAGTTTTTAACAGGTGAAAGGGTAAAGACGTAGATGATATATTAACATTAAATAATCAAAAAAATATCACAATTATTATATGTATTCATTATTTTTATCATTATGAAAATCTATACGAGGCTACAATGGAAATAAATTACCTTTATTTGTGAGGCGGTAGTCTACTCCACATACGTGAGATGGTTTTGTTTCCAATTTTATAGAGAAGTAGAAAGATAAAAATTATAACTTAAAATTTAAAAATATATAATTATATTCAAGATACTAGTGCTATTATATTAAAATTGTTATTAACTAATTGAATGTTGTAAAATATGACATTAAAAATGAAAGAGATTATTTAAGATGATTGACTTGTTTTAGAAATACATATTTCGATCTCTTCTTAAAGACCATAGAGTTGGCCTTTTCAGAACACAAGAACCTCTATAACATGGATAAATATATTTGGGAGAAAATTTAGTAGTTTTTTAAGATAAATGTATCATATGATGTGAATAATTGAGGGTATGATGTGATATATTATAATAGAGGTGAGCAGTACCCTTGTAAATTTTTCGTGTTTCATAATTTTATTATTTCTCTTTCTTAGAAAAATAACTCTAAAATGACTCATTTTAAAATTTTATAAGGTTAAAGTTGACGTAAAACCATACACTTAGGATTAATCTTGTTTTTAGGTCATTTTTATGCTTATATTTTGGTTTAACCCATTTGTCAAGCAATTATAACTTTAACCTTAAAAAAATTCTATCTAAAGGGGTTATAATATTACTTAAAAGTAAACAAATTCAGAAATAAGATAATAAGTGATTAAATATTTTACAATTTCTCATCCTACATGTCCTTTTTAAATAATTTTATGATTTGAAAACGGTTTTTTAAAATATAATTTTTCATAAAATATTATTAATATCTTTTTTGGGACAATTAATTTAATTTGAGTTCGAAGACATCAATATAAAATTTTAATTAACATATTATATATTTAAAAATAAACAATACATTAATATTATCTTTAAAATTCATGTGAAAATAATCAAAATCAATAAAACATCACCTTTTGTCTTTTTAAAATTATTTACATTTATTTATCTACTATATGAAAAAGAATCGTGTCTACGTCATGTAAGATTTGAATATAACTATAAAATTTAAATAAATTAATACAAATAAAAATATTAAATAAGTTTATAATGTTAAATTTAAACATTTATGTTGGTGCATAACATATTATTATCCCTATGCGGATGTATAATTGATACAAAAAAACCAAGAGAGTGACAATGTGGAATATTCATCACATTAAATTATATAAACATCATTATCAACTAAAAAAGCACATGAATTGCATTTATTAATATTTGGGATATATATGGTGTAATATCTCCCATAAAATTAAATAATTAAAAAATTTAGGATTATTTTAATGCCTTATATCAATGTTTTAGCTCAATTTAACCCATTTTAACCTTGTCGAGCTGATAAGAATTTTCCACACATAATAATCAAAATGAAAAAAATGGGGACCTATTTACCAAATTTGAAACTCATAAGAAAAAAGATGGTATTATTTTTAAAATATCAAATATATATATTTATATGAAATAAATTGTAATATAAATGTGTAAACCATAATGAAAAATAGTTTTTAGAATAATGTATTTTAAGAATAAAATTTAAATTATACCAAAATCATTAATGTTACAAATTACAATGGAATTAATAAAGTTATTATAAATAAAATGTATCATATTTCACTTTAATACCAAATAAAAAGTATAATTAAAATTTTTAATTTCCATGATTTAATGAATATAAATTATTATATTGTGATAAATTTGTATTTTTTCATTATTCAATGAAAAATAAGTCATTTCTTAAAAATTCCAAAACATTACCCTCAATTAATTTTTATATGGTACCTTAAAATATTATTCTCATTTTATAAAATATAATATCTAAATATATAAGAAATTATTTATAATTTCTACAATAAATTATAATAATTTCGTTATTGAAGAAAATGGATATCTAAAGGAAAAAATCACTTAAAATTTAGTGCCTATTTTATAAGAAATAGTAATAAAAAATTTTTGTTTAGGACCATTAACAATATATTTCCTAATATTGTTACTCATATTCTAAACTAAAAATATAGAAACTATTTTATAACAACCACATTTGAAGAATAATATTATTATACTCTATCTCAATTCGCATAAAAATTGGTGTTGCATGTTAAGAACGTTATCAAGATTATTATTATTTTTAACATATTTACACATTTTTAAATATTTTTTACTAAATAATTGGTGTAATGGTGGATGAAATAATGTAGTATCCCATTAATAGAAATCAATCTATTTTAGATAATAAAATATATTACTGCATGTTTTGTTTGAGATAGGTGGTGATGTTAAATTTATTAGCTTTTCTGTGATATGTGGTGATGAATAATCCACTTGCTTCAATATTTATAAATATTTGGTGTATCTAGGAAATGGAAAAATCATGATGATATTAAATATATGATTCATATATAAATAAATTCAAATGTTATATATGTGGCTATTACCCACGTGTTGGGTGGATGCAATCTAACATGTATCATTTTATAGGAATAAAAGTTTAGAGTTTTATCCTATGATATCCACTTAAATGGTAGGTATACCAAATTAAGTAATTAATGGCTAATGAAACCGGGATAGGACATTATGGTCTCTTTTTACCCCAACATTATTATATATAATCTTTTATATAAATTATATAAACTTTTAATATTATTGTTATTTATAGAGTCTAAATAATGCCTACAAAAGATAGATTAATAACATTAGATTGTAATTAAATTTATTTCAATTTATTTTAGTTTCAATATTATTGGGATAATATTTCAAATTACGGAATTATTATGGGGGTATCTTGATTTTTATGGCTAATATTTTAATCTTCATTTGGTTGGATGGTTTATAAAATAGATTTTAAAAAATTTATTATCTTTTTGCAAGATATTGGTTATTTATTGAGTAAATGATACCCATTATTGAATGTGGTAAACATAGTGGTTTATTATAGTCTATAACATAGTAGAGTTCGGTTTTGAGATCTAACATACTTGTATGTTTAGACAAAAAATGGAATTATATATTGAATAATGATTATTGAGTTAATACTTCAACTTTTCAACTTTTTAATTTCACTAGTTTTTTATGTTTGAATTAATTCTACACACATGTAAAATTATGTTTTTTTATTAAATTTAATATCATAACAGTACACATGATTTTTTTTATTAAAATCTATATGATACATTTATACATGAAACTTTTTATGGATATTATTTCCCACACCTTGTATATAGACACCTCATATCTATAATTATTTCACATACAATGATTCAGGTAAAGGAATTTAATCATTTTTGGAAGAAGCTAATGTTTGAAAAAAACAAGGAAATTTCTTTCTTTTTTATTATGATTTTTATAATGGTGTTAATTCAACTTTTTATTTACTTTTATTTAATTTTACTATGGGTAACAATTATATTTTGGCTTTGGTTGTTGAAATTTTTGATGCATACTATCATTTTCCTTTATTGGGATTCAAGCGTATTGATTATTGTTAAAAATATTAAATTTTTATTCTAATTATGATTTATTGAGGTGAATAAATATTAACTTATATTATTCAACTTTATGTGGGTAGATCAATCCCCATATATTACTTAGAGATCCTTATTAATTCTTTTGGAATATGTAGTGATTTTGAAGCACATTTGAGTGCAAGAGACATTTTTCCATTGACAAATTATAATGATAGGATAGGATTATAAATAAAATTAACAATTATATTTCATTTTCTATGTTTTTTATATTTGTTTATTGGTTGTAATGTGACAGATATTGGAACTTCATATAGATTTTATGAATTTAAGCTTGACTAACACAACCAATGTGAAGGTCGATAAATCGAGTGATGGATGTGATTTTGTTAGCTGATTTTAAAATTTTTTATAGCAATTTCAAATGGTTTATGAGTGAATTGGGGTGAATATTAAACAACATTGAAAAATATAGAGACATAAAAGTTTTGTGGGAAATATTAAATGTGATTTATCGATGATTCAAATTGAGAAGTTTATTTTTTATGTGACTAAATTATTAAGAGATTAATAATTATTTTCCTAAGTTTTTTAATATTATAATTTTTAATTGAAGTGTATGATTTGAATTTAATGAAATGATATGATTAAATAACTTACATACACATAAAAATATGATCATTTTTATTATTATTGATGTAATTTTATAATTTTTATAGATTATTTATTTTTCTGATTTAGGAACCAAATGAAATATAGTTTTGATCCTGGAGTAAAATTGGTAAAAATTAATAAACTTATGAGAATATAGTAAGAGAGGATTTTTGTGATCTTCTTATGATATCTCATTAATCGATAGTTAGAGAAAATATTTATAGAATCATTTATAAAGTGATTTAATGTTAGAAATGAAGTAATTATTAGAATATATACGGAAATGATGGCTTTGTTTAGGATTTGGATTCTCAAAATTATTCTAATTTAATAAGATATATTGAACTAGAATTTGAAATAAAAAGTTTGTAGGGAAAGATGAATATTGTAAAACTTATTGATATACCTAAAGAGTGGATTTTGGTGATTGTTGTTTTGATGCTTCGGGGGATAACATGATTCTTATAGGGCATTCATGTTCTAGAGAGTATAGTTAAATCCACGTAATGGGTATCATTTCATGACTTATTCATTTCAAAATAAAATCAAAATACATAAATTATGGACCTAGACTATTAATTTATTTAATTTTTTGATGGATATATTTACATTCCTAATTATGAAATTATATAATGGTTTTAATTTTAATAATAGAATTTATTATCCATCAAAATGATCAATTTTTTTATAGTCTGATAGAAAAATTTCCCATGGATATATCTCATTTTTACTAATATTCGATTATGTGGTAAAAAATCAATTATGGATGAGAATGAATTGAATTAAATAATCACTTCAATGTTTTTAGTATAATAGGAGGGAGTAAGAGGAGAAAGGAGGATGAGTATCTCCAGGGATGTTAATGACTAAGTATATAGTGTAACTAGCTTTCTTCTCTTTCTTTTAGAGGCATAAACCCATTGGTTTATTATCAGTTTAATGAGGAAGGTAATAATTGATTTGTGTATACCATTATGTAAATTAAATTTCATTGTAAAGGAAGTGAATAATAGAGAATGATGTTATCCTGGAAGGGAACTTAGTGATGGTTGGAGTATAAAATTCAATTTATAACATGTAATATAATGGATATGTTAGTTGACCTCGGTAGTTTAGTATATAATGCAATGTTTAGGTGTGATAAAAATAATGAAATATCATCAATTTTAATTACTCAGTGGGGAGATGTTTCATATGGGAGTTTGGTGACTCATTTTTAGAGTCACGGGATAAGTACATGTTAGTATATTTTTAAACACTAAATACCATACCATCTTCTGTTGGGTCCATTTTTTTAGCAGAGTTATGATCCAATATCTTTTTATTTTTCTTGTTTACTATTTAATATTAGGAAATCTAATTTATTTATATCTTATTTAGTTTTATTAATTTTTGTTTGTATATTGATATGTTTTCTAGGGAACATACTATTTATGCACCATTATGAGGAAGAGATTATTCAATTTTAATATGTCTATGTGATTTCATATTAATTAGTGGATATGGTAATTCTTCGGATAATATTAATCAAGGAGAAAATATTTATTAAATTATTTTCATAATTTATTGATATAAATGTTATTGAAATCATAATGAATACATGGGGATATTTGTGACATTATTTTATTCAGTCAGTAAGAGTAGTATTTTTATAGTTATATGGTCTTATAAGTGTCATTTGTTAAAATTTTAATGATACTGAGATGTTTACCTTAAATCATATTCAAAGGTAACAAAAAAACAAGAAATTATCATTATAATAATTTTAAAACATTATATGGTATAGATTAATGGTACTGAATCCCAAACTATAATAATAGTTATTATAATAATCTAGGTTAGTGCGAATGTTATTTCCCATTTAAGGTTTAATTAATTTCAGGATTTTATTCTCAATGAGATAATTATAGTTACTCTATAGAGGTTGTTATAGTATTTGATTGAATAGATTCCATGAATTTGTAATATTTTTAACCCTCCAAATAATATGGTTCTATCCATATTCGAAGAATTTAAAATTTAATTATTTAATATTGAATTGAATGGTTGTATCTCATAAAGTGGGTTTCGAGGGGGGATTTGGTATTTTTTCACTAATAATTTCTATATTGCTTTATAGTTATATATTATTTATTAATGATTGAACCATGTAACCATTAAATAACAACTTTTATTACTATTAAATCTTGATATATTTGATCAAACGAGGGGGAATCAATGATTTTCTATGATTTATCATTATTTAGTATATCATTATCTTAGGGTATGAGTTGAAGATGTTTCAAGGAAAAAAATAATATTTCTCAAATTCCCATTTTCATGTTTTTAGTGACTCCATTTAAAGTGAAAATAAATTATATATAATAATTTCCTTTATTAATCATGTAATTTTCCCTTGGTTGGAAATTTTTTAATTTTTTTATTATTATCATTTTAATATTTTCATAATTTTTTAAGGAGAATGGAGATAATTTAACTACTGTATTATAAATAAATGTTATCCAGAACCCTATAAAAAATATTGATGTACACTTTTTGGATATGTAAAGTGGCATGTCTTATTTATTTTGTATTTAGGTTCAAAATATGAATAGATTTTGAAATTATTATAGAAGTTATGATAAGGAAAATACAAATTATGTTCCTCAAGATTAATAGTTTCACATGGTTTTAAGGGAAATATTATTTCTTTATATCTAACATCTATTATCGATCAAATCTAGTGATGTTATTAATTAGAAAGTGGTTGAACTTATAGAAGAATGATAAATGCGATGTTTTCATTGTATATTTGAATCCAAAATTGTATTATATTCCCTTTATTATCTTACCCAAGCTAGGTAAGTATTATTATGTGCCATATGATTCATTTGGAGTGGGTCTATGCTTCACACCAATTAATGAATGCTTTCTTGGAATATATACTCCTTAATATAATTATCAACATAAGAATAATTTTTATAAGAATGGTTTTGAGTTAGAAAATTTTATTTATTTGTTCATGAAAAGGTATCATTATTTGTTCACTATGATAATAATATTTTTTAAAAGTAATTAATGTTTTAAAAATATATGTGTTTGAAGTCATATTATAATATATATCAATGATATATTTTTAATTATCTTCTAATATATGAATTTTACATGATTTATACTCATTATAATTATAATTTATTTGATGACTCTCTGAATGTGTAGATGAAAATTGATAATATTTCAGAATCAAAAGAGTTTTGCTATCTTTTAGAATAATAACTATTATAAATATCCATTTTTTGGAATTGAGGTATTTGGTGTATTTATTGTGATTTTAGAGGTTGGGGCTATAAGAATGTATATATTTTACATTAACATTTTAATATATAATAAATAATTTAATAATGATTAATTTTTACATTGTGGATTATTAGCCTATAGATCAAGAGAAGAAGACTTCTCACATTCTGGTTTTCCATAAACAGGGAACCATACTTGTGTGATATCAATATGAGATGATTTATTTCACTATAAAGCATTGAACATTAATTATTGGTGTTTCTATTAGTTGTTGTTATTAAATATTGGGTATTTTTGGTGTACCATGATTCTATATGATGGATGTTTACTTTAAGGGAGGAATTGATCGAGTTTGATGAATGATGTGTATTTCATTGTGAAGATCAAATTTTATTTAATTACAGCAAGAAAAGTCATTACAATGTTATATACCTTGATTCAATTGAATTCAATGAGTCATTGAAAACGTTATTGGGAGATATATATATATATATATATATATAGTTTTTAAATATAGTTCTCAATAGTCTTTATAAAATGACCATGATATGAAATTATTCTTATTTTTAGATTTTTCTATATCTATTACTTATTTTAAATTTAAATTTGATCATTTTCCCAACCTGAATTTTTATTTATTTTCTTCACTCAAACCATTGGAATCTCATTGCTCACTTTTTATAGTGTCTTAAAACATAGGTGATATTATATCCCTTATTAATCATGTGGTTGATCTAAAATGATCTAATATTCTCTTGCATTAATTTTTTTTTCTTATTCACGTTTCTCAAAGTTCTGGTAACAGTTCTTTTAGTTTTATTTTCGAACTATTTAGTTTAGGTTTTGAAATAGAATTTATGTGTTCAAGTTAATGGGAGTAATCATTTAGTATTTTGGATATTTAGTACATTGTTACTATTATTCATTGTGATATAATCTTTGGAACATTGTTTAGAGATATTTAATACTAATTGTCTCTATTTTTTTTAGTTTATTAATGTGAATTTAACATAATTTGGTAGTCATTGTTAAATAGTTATAATTACCAATATAAATATATTGAACGAAAACTAAATAAATAATGTAATTTTGTTTAGGGAAGTTTTATAATTTTTACATAGTGAAATTGTCAATTAAGTAAGTTTTTTTTTATATTTTATGTTTTTAATGATATTTTAGTGGTCATAAATTGAATAATTATTAGTTAATCTAAGAAAAAAGTAAATTAATTCTATGGATAACATCAGTAAACATTTATTTTATTCATTAATATGTAATATCATAACTTATCATGGGGAATAATATTATTGTTTTAGTGGGGTCCATAATGTTTTTCAAAAGTGATTATTTTTGGAATTATTGACATGATAATGGGTTTAGCCTTATAATGGGTTGTTTTATTCCATAAAAAAGGTGGTGATGGTAGTGTGTTTTTAGTTGAAGTTATAAGGATAGGTTATTGATGTTTTTTCGTTTTTTATTGAGGAAATAAATGTATTTTGAAAAATGTTAATTAATTAATTTATGATTAATTAGAATGAATTATATAGAATAAATGATATGTATAGTATGTCAAATAAAATTTGTATAATTATAAAATGGAAATTAAATTGGTAATGGAATATTTAAGAAATAATTATTTTTGGGTTTTTTGTTGTTTTACAATTTAAGTGGATGTTTTTTATTCATTAGATGTTATTAATGTTGATGATGTAGTTCAGTGATAGTGTCGTATTGGGAAGTTGTTTAGAGTCGTGGAGATATAAAGTTATTCCTAGTATTGGTTTTCTATTATTTGATATATATATAAATAAAAATATATACATATATATATATATATATTGCGGTTTTTTATTTCATACACACTACATCCCATGTTGGGAAATTCTATTGACTCTAATATGATTTTTCTTATTCCCAATGAATTTATAAATATCTTGGATATTATTTAAATGAGCATCTCATTACTCATCCACTCTCTCTCTATATTATAGACCTAGTATGACAGTGATGTGGTTATATGTTAGTTATGTGACTATAATAATAATTTGTTTCTTCGATATAGATGTTGTTATTTTATTGTGAATGAATGTTATTGAATGTGATATGAATATGTGGTTATTATATTATACTTTTGATATAGTTTGATGTATTGTTCATATGAAATTGACTAGGATGTGGTATGAGAGTGTCAAATATGAATTTGGAAGGGGTGAGAGAGAAAAAAATATTTTCCTTTGAAACGTGACTGTGAGTAGATTTTTAGGTAAGTGGATGTGGTGTTTACTTAAGAATATTTTAATAAATATGGTATTATAACATGAATATAGTTTTGGTGAGTGAGCCTTGTTGAAGTTTGTGAAGATATAACAAGATTTTGATTTTTTTGGTATTTAATTAATTTATTTCATAAGATTTTCCTTCTTAGTATTTTTATTTATACACATTATGTTCGTGTATGTTACCATATTAATTTTTTTAGAATATTTAGATTTGTTTTATTTTATATTATTCATTGTTAAATTTTTGGTTTATTCTTCTAATTTCAAGGTTTCAGTATAAAAATAAATCACATATGTATTATTATACCATAGGTGATAGTTACTAGCACTTGGACTAATAGTGGGTGGATTTATGGGTCCATACACTCTTCATTTGAATCCAATTAGTTTTTCTAGTAAGGATAAGTAATGAAATAGTGATATTTGATCTATTTTTAGAGTTAATTATAATTTGAAGTTAGTCAGTAGTGAGGATGACATTTTCCAAGTATGAAAACTATAACATTTGAGATTAGTGAGAGATATAGGAAAGGGGACAGATATAACACACACATAGCCCTTGTAATTAGGCACGAAGAACGCAAGTATTAGGAATATATTAAAGTTATCATATACCTACTGGGGGATTGAGGAATAGGTTTTTTACATATATTAAATTTTATTATATTATTCTCGAATTACTGAAATTCTAGAAATGTTAATATAAAATAAGTGGACATAAATAAAATTTTATAAAATAGGATTAATAGTTATTATTTGCGATATAGAGATGTTTGGTGGTTAGTGATCTAATTTTCTGAATGTTTATAAGCAGAAAAGGGATATGGAAATTTATTATTTGGGGGTGTTTTTATGGTATTTCTAGTGTTGGATTCATATATAGCATGATTTTAAAATATTGAATCAGAATATACCTAGGTAGATATAGGATATTAAGATTTATTTTAAGTCAATTTGAACATATGAATAGAATTTGATTCCCCTAGACATAATTTTTTTTAGTTATATGGCATAATAGTTGGGGGTGAATATCTTGGTTAATGTGTGTTTTAGAGCTGATATAGAATATGTTTCATAGTATATTTAATTTCTTGCTCCTATCAGTTGTTTTAAAGGAATTGTGACAATATGAGTTTCTCACTCTCTAATATAGTAAATTGAGTATGAGTTATATATATTTATGAAAATTAAAATTATTTTTAATATGCATTATCTTATTCCAAAAAATGATTCTTGGGTTTGGAATATATTGATGTTTTTTTTAAATAACCATCATCTTGGATTTAATTTACTAATATGATGTTTATTATCCTTCTGGTGTAATCTAATGTAAGATACAATAATTTAGAAGATAAAAATATTTCCATAGTCTTTATGAAATCAAATTTATTAACATAACACTATAACACTTTGATGTTCTTTGGGTGTTATCCCATGAAACCAGAAATTAGAAGATAATCCATAACTATCACATATATTATTCTTTTTAACATGAATGAAATTAAATAAAGTTTCATAGGTAAAATTGTTTGAGATTAAATAAAATTCATGTATAAGAAAATATTGATGAGGGATAAAAATAAATAATGACTTTTTTGTCAAGCACTATTATAGTTAGATTATTCTTTCTCAATGGAATGTTTCCTTAGACATATTCTCGTCAGTATCCAAATTTCACTTCATCCACCTCTATTATTTAATTTTGATTATTTGATTCCATATATTCATATTACATCAAATCCTTTTCTTATAAGACATCCCAATTGACATGGAATATTCAATTTAGATTATCTATGTAGATATTGAGGTTTCATGTATTGGGTCGGAACAAACGAGGAATGATGGCAAGAGGGGGGGTGAATTGCCTTTTAAAAAATTGATAGACAAATTAAAAATCAAAGTAAAGTGCAGCGGAAAAAAAGAGACAATCACACAAGAAATTGATAACGGAGTTCGGCCAAAACCCGGCCTACGTCTCCGCTCCCAACTCAACCGTTGAGAGATTCCTACCGCTTTCTTTTCAATGGTTTTAGCAAGAAACCCACTAGGCTTTGAGGTAGCACTAGGACCTATTACAGCTTGCTTTTATTGGTTTAGCAAGAACCCACTTGCTTTTGATGGTTTAGCAAGAACCCACTAGCCTTTTTAACGGGTGAAGGCTAGCTCACCGAAACACAAGCCTTTTAAAAGGAAAGGCTTGAAGAAACCTCTTCACACCTTAATGGTGGTGTGAGAACCCAAAGAAAGAGGGGATGAGAAAAGTTTGGGGTTTGTAGGCACAAACCCAATTTTAAGCTCAAAATGAATAAAACAAGAAAAACCGTAATTGAGGAGAAGCCTTGGGCGCCAATTGGATAGATGGAGTTGATGTAGCGTGCTCTCCCAAGATTCTTGAGGTGCTCCTTGGATGTGGAATTGGATTGGAGCACTTGAGGATCCTTGAAGGTGGAGCGCCGGAGGTTCGCCAAATGTGCAACAATATGTCCGGGCGCTTGGTATGTGATCCGATTGAGTTCCGGGGCTTCCTTGGCCTTTATTTATAGGCATGGAACCCATTGGGGTCCTTCGGAGCCGTTGGAGAAGTCCTCGGAGCCGTTGGAGGCCAAAAGATGGTTGACTGGTCAAACCCAACGGCTAGTTTGACTGGGCTACCGGCTGGCCGGTACAAGGCCACCGGCTGGCCGGTGCCTTGGTAGAGAAGAAGAGTCTTGATCCAGGCTCCACCGGTCGACCGGTGGAGGAGCCACCGGCTGGCCGGTGGCAAGACAGTAGCAAAAACTATTTGGGATGGGTGCCACAGGTCGACCGGTGGCAGAGCCACCGGTCGACCGGTGGAACCTGGCAGTGGGCAATCCCTCTGCCAGTTCCACCGGCTGGCCGGTGCTATCACACCGGTTGGCCGGTGGACTGAATTTCAGTCCATTTCTTGTCCATTCTTGGGCCAAACCTTTGGCAATCTTTTGCCTATCATCCACAACACTTAAAAACAAAGTTAAACATATATGAAAGTGATTGTGATCATGAAAATCAAAGAGTGTGGGGTACAACAATCTCCCCCTATTTTGATGATCACAATCACTTATCTAAGCAATGTAAAAGCTTAAATGAATGCATGCTTTAAAAGAAAAAATGAAAATAAATCAAAGCATGATAGAAAAGATTTCTCCCCCAATCAATCAAGAAATTTCTCCCCCTTTGTGATTATCAAAATAGAATGGGGCATAAAACTTGATTGAGGGAAACGATGAAAAACGAGATTTTAAATCAATTGAAAATGATATCAATTGTTGAAAAATTTGAAATGAAAATTGAAATGAAAATTTGAATAACAGTTTGAATTGAAAGTTTTGAATCAAAAACCAATTGAATTTTGAAATTTGAAACTAAATGAAATTTTTGAAATTGAGAGTTTTGAAACAAAAATGAAATGAAAGATTTGAATGAAAAATTCGAATTGAATATTTTGAAATGAAAAATTTGATACCAAGTGTTGAAATTGAAAGTTGGAATCGAAAATTTTGAAATTGAAAATTTGAAATGAGAATTTTGAATGAAAAATTTTAATTCACAAAAAGGCTTAAAAGAACCTAACTCCCCCTAAATAAAAACAAAAAATCACCGGGGACAGGAAATAAATTTTGGCCCGGAGAGACTCGCTAGAAGGGATTTTTCAATCCACACTTGCCTTGTAGCGGGTCTTCTCCTATAAAACTCATCGGAAAAGAAAAAAGACTTTGGTTGGCCGTACCGGGCATTTTTGCAATTGCATTCATATATGAGGTGCCCGGGTTTTTTGCAATAGTTACAAAATTTAAATTCGGAGCTCCCCCTTACAAAAATGGTGGGTGCATGGGAGGAGGAAGCTTGGTTGGTGTAGCCAAGTCCATTGGTGGTTCTAGATACTCGTTGAGAACCTAGGAGATTGTTCAAATTTTGTTCCCCTTGGGTGAACTTAGCTAGGGTTTCTCTAAGGTCTTTGATGGTTGATTCCAAAGAATCAACATTTGGGAAATTTTGGATTTTTAGGGACATCTCCTCCTTCTCTTTGAGAAGTTGTTCTTTTTCGGAGGAGAGTTTTTTGAAATTCTTTTTTAAAGCGACAAATTTTGAAGAAAGCTCATGAAAACCATTTTCTAATTGGTCTCTAGCATGTTGGAGTTCTTCATAGGATAGATGATTTAAAGAATTGGAATTTGAAGAGCAAGAGGAGGAGGAGTCGGAAGATGTTACCTCATTACATGCCATTAGGCATTTTGTACCTTGGTCGCTTGAGGAGGAGGAGGAGGACGATGAGGAGGTGTCACTCCATGTTGCTTTTGAAGCCTTCTTCTTTTCCTTTTTCTTGGCCCTTTTCTTGTGGAGTGGGCAATTGGGCACGGATTTTGCATCGGGTTCTTTCTTTTGAGCGGGTTCTTGCTTTTGAGCCATGCTAGTACCTTCATGGGTTAGCTCTAAATATTTCCAAATATCATAAGAGGTAGTGCAATAAGAAATACAATTAAAAACATTTCTATCTAACCCGCAATGAAGAGCATTCATGGCTTTTCCATCAAGCTCAAAATTCTTAATATCGGCGGGGGTCCATTTAGACTCATCGGGAGAGGAGAGCGTAAAACCATGCATAACAATTCTAAAAATAGGATAGCCAATACTTTTAAGAAATGTGGTCATGCGGGTTTTCCAAAAAGTATAATCGGCTCCATCAAAGGCGGAGAAAGAAATCACTTGCTTTGAATGTGGAAAGAAAGGCCACATCAAACCGGAGTGCCCCATTTTCAAGAAAAGGTTAAAAGAAAAGAAAAACAAGAAGGCCTTCAAAGCATCAACATGGAGTGCAAGTGATGACTCCATGTCTTCAAGCGACTCAAGCGATGAAGATGGAAAATGCCTAATGGCATTTGATGAGGTATCCTCTTCTCACTCTTCTTCTCACTCTTCTTCCTCATCTTCTTCTTTTGATAATAATATGTCTTATGAAGAACTCCAAAATGCAAGAGATCAATTAGAGGAAGGTTTTCACGAACTTACCTCTAAATTTTTGACCTTGAAAAAGAAAAACAAAACTCTTATTTCCGAAAAAGACAAACTTCTCAAAGAGAATGAGGAGCTTGCCCTTAAAATCAAAAATATTCCAAATGTAGATTCTTTAAATTCTACCATTAAGGATTTGAAGGAATCTCTTGCCAAGTTCACCCAAGGTGAACAAAACTTAACTAAATTACTAGGTTCTCAGCGTTCGGCTAGAACCACACATGGACTTGGCTATAACAAGCAATCCACTTTTTCTAGGGCACCCACTACTTTTGTAAGGGGGAGCTCTCAATACAAATTTTGTAATTATTGTAAAAAGACCGGTCACATGATTTATGAATGTGATTGTAAAAATTCTAGGTATGGAAGACCCAAATCCATTACCTACTCGGATGAGTATCATAGAAGGAATCCCTCTAGAACATTATGGGTTCAAAAGTCTCTTTTTGCTAATCTTTCCGGACCCAAACTTATATGGGTACCAAAATCTCTTCTTTCTTGATTTTGTAGGATAAACACCAAAAGAGTAGGACCTCTAAAGGCTCATGGTATCTTGACAGCGGTTGCTCAAGGCACATGTGTGGCGACCCCTCCGAGTTCAACTCACTTGAAGAATTCGATGGAGGATATGTCACCTTTGGTGATAACTCAAAAAGCAAGATCGTCGGAATAGGTACCATTGGTTTTGGTAGCTCCTCTTTTATTAAAGATGTTTTATTAGTTAAAGGTTTAAAGCATAATTTAATTAGCATTAGTCAACTTTGTGATAGTGGTTTTTCAGTCAATTTTCAAAATGATTTATGCAATGTGTTAGATTTTCAAAACAAGTTGATATTTTCTGCTTCCCTTTTTCAAAATGTTTACATTATTGATTTAAAATCTCTAGCTAGCCAAAATGTTAAATATTTAAGTGCTCTTGACAATGAGTCTTGGCTTTGGCATAGAAGATTGGGGCATTGTAGCTCTCATTCACTTCTAAAGCTTAATAAGAACAAGCTCATTCGTGACCTTCCTAAACATAAATTTAAGAAAGATTTGATTTGTGAGCCATGCCAACTTGGTAAGCAACACAAGTCTTCTTTCAAATCTAAGAAGGAAGTGTCCACCTCAAAATCTCTTGAACTCCTTCATCTTGATCTTTTTGGTCCTACTCCCGTAGCAAGCTTAGGTGGAAAATCCTATACCTTTGTTATTGTTGATGACTTTTCTCGTTTTACTTGGGTTTTCTTTTTAGCCCATAAGAATGATGCTTGTAAAACCTTTTTGAAATTCTCTAGGAAAGTAGAAAACGAAAAAGGATATAAAATCATATCTCTTCGTAGTGATCATGGTGGTGAATTCGAGAACAAAGAATTCGATGAATTGTGTTCCTCTCAAGGATACAATCACACCTTCTCAGCCCCTAGGACTCCTCAACAAAATGGAGTGGTTGAAAGGAGAAACCGAACTCTCCAAGAAATCGCTCGAACCCTCCTTAGTGAATTCGACCTCCCTCAATATTTTTGGGCCGAGGCGGTAAACACTGCTTGTTATACTATTAATAGAGTCCTTGTAAGACCCCTTCTTAAGAAAACCCCCTATGAACTTTGGAAAGGCAAATTGCCCAAAGTTGGTTATTTTAAAGTGTTTGGGTGTAAATGTTTTATCCTTAACACAAAAGATAACCTAGGGAAATTTGATTCCAAATCCGATGAAGGTATTTTTCTTGGGTACTCCAACTCAAGCAAAGCCTATCGTGTCTTCAATAAACGTTCAAAAACCATCGAAGAATCATCTCATGTCAAATTTGATGAAACTCTTCCAAAACCTCACCCGGTCATTGAGGATGTTGAAGATAAGCTTGATAAGCTTCATTTGAATGATTCCTCTTCTCCTCCCATGGAGGATGACCATCAAGAACCCTCTTCACCCTCTTCGCCTTCCACCTTGCCTAAGGTTTGGAAACCTTCTAGAGACCATCCTTTAGAAAATGTCATAGGTGATCTTCAAGCCGGTACTCGAACTAGAAGATCTATCCTCAATGAAGTTGAACATCAAGCCTTCATTTCTCACCTAGAACCTCAAACCGTTAATGATGCCATTAATGATGAGAATTGGGTTCTTGCAATGCAAGAGGAACTAAATCAATTCTCTAGAAATGATGTTTGGACTCTTGTTGAAAGACCCAATGATCATCCAATTATTGGCACTAAATGGGTTTTTAGGAACAAACTTGATGATCAAGGGAACATAACCCGGAACAAGGCTCGCCTAGTAGCTAAGGGCTATAATCAAGAAGAAGGAATCGATTATGGTGAAACCTTTGCCCCCGTTGCTAGGTTAGAATCCATTAGGATCTTGTTGGCATTCGCCGCCCACTTAAATTTTAAGCTTTTTCAAATGGATGTTAAAAGTGCTTTTTTAAATGGTTTTATTTCTGAAAAAATCTTTGATGAACAACCTCCCGGTTTTGAAGATCCAAAATTTCCAAATCATGTTTTTAAGTTAACCAAGGCTCTTTATGGCTTAAAGCAAGCCCCTCGGGCTTGGTATGAGCGGTTAACAAAATTTCTTTTAGAAAATGATTTTAAAATGGGTCAAGCCGATTGTACCCTCTTTTTAAAACGCACTTCAAAAGATCTTTTAATAGTCCAAATTTATGTTGATGATGTTATCTTTGGTTCTACCAAAGAATCTCTTTGTACTGATTTTTCAGATTTAATGAGAAAAGAATTTGAAATGAGTTTTATGGGAGAATTGAAATTTTTTCTTGGTTTTCAAATCTTTCAAAATTCAAATGGTATTTCTCTAAGCCAAAGCAAATACACAAACGAGCTTCTAAGTCGTTTTGGTATGGATCAAGTAAAGGAAATTAGTACACCCATGAGTACTTCATGTAAGCTTACGTTAGACGAAGCCGGGAAACCGGTGGATAAAAAGCTTTATAGGAGTATGATCGGGAGTCTACTTTACCTAACTGCGACCCGTCCTGACATCATGTTTAGTGTTTGCCTTTGTGCTCGTTTTCAAGCCAATCCTAAAGAATCCCATCTTAAATCGGTCAAAAGAATTTTCAAGTATTTAAAAGGATCCAAAAATCTTGGTTTATTTTATCCCTCAAATACTTCTTTTGAACTATCTTCTTATTCGGATGCTGATTTTGGTGGATGTCAATTAGATCGTAAGAGTACTAGTGGAACCTGTCATCTGCTAGGCAAGTCCCTTGTTTCGTGGAGTAGCAAGAAGCAAAATTGTGTTGCTCTTTCTACTGCCGAGGCCGAGTATGTAGCCGCTGGCAATTGTTGTGCCCAAATTATTTGGATGCAACACACTCTCTTGGATTATGGTCTTTCCTATGATCATGTCCCAATTCGGTGTGACAACACTAGTGCCATTAGTATCTCTAAGAATCCAATACAACATTCTAGGACAAAGCATATAGACTTAAGACATCATTTTCTTCGTGACCATTTTCAAAAAGGGGATATCACTTTGGACTTCATTTCCACTAATTTCCAACTAGCTGATATCTTTACCAAACCGCTCCCAGTTGACCGTTTTGACTTTATTAAAGGGGAGTTAGGAATGATTCGTCAATGAGCACTATTAAATATTTGACTTTCTTGGCTTGCCTATATTTTATTTTTATTAGAATTTTTTTTAAACTTTTTTTAATTCTGTTTTTTTATATTTTTTATGACTTTTGGCACCACCGGTCAACCGGTGGTACACCACCGGTTCACCGGTGGTGTCGGGTTTTGCTTTTTGGGCCGACCCGAGGAAGGGTTAAAATCAATTTTAAAACCCTTCCTCCCTCATTTCTCTCTTCTCTCTCGGGCTGCTCCTCCTAAAACCGAAGGTCCTCCAAACCCTAGCCTCCTTTCTTGATTTTTGACCTCTCAAACCTCGTTTCTTCTCTCAATCTCTCTCTTTTTCTTTCTTTTGCCATCATGGGTCCTCGCTCTACACGTAAAGGGAAGGGAATCGCTCAAGAAGCTCCTCCTCCTCCTTCAATCCCTCAACTCCCGGACATTTGGCATGACAAAGTCATTTTGCCGGGTAGAGTAATTGATTATCCTTGGCTGTCTACTGCTCGTCTTGAGCTTTTCTCGATTATTGAGTATCAACATTGGCATTCTTTTTTTTGAGCCACCCGAAAAGGATGTCATTTATCCTCTTCTTGTCAAAGAGTTCTATGCTCATTTGACGTGGTCCGTTTCTGATGACATTGATACCATCTCCTCCACTGCTCTTGGGCAACCCATCACTATCACTTCGTTGGAGATTGCCCGGATGCTCGGGGTTCCTCATGTTGGACCCCATGCTTTTGCTCAGGGGGAGTTTCCACGGGACCGTGAGTTTGATGTAGCCGAAGCCCTTGAGCATCTCACAGGGCAGCCCACGAATCCTATTGTCAAGCTCTCCCAGCTTTCTCCTAATCATCGTATTGTTGAGCGCCTCATTCAAACTTCTCTTGCGCCCCGTATCGGGGATCATGATAATGTCAAATTCATTGATATTTATCTTCTCTCAATTATCACCCGAGGCATACACTTCAATTTGGTCCGGTTTCTGTTCCGGGCCATGACTTATGTGGCTGAGCACCCGCGCCGGTCCAAAACTCTACCCTACGGACGCTTCTTGACTAAAATCTTTTCATTTCTTGATGTGCCTCTTCATGCCACTTCCTTCGAGCAGCCAACGAAGGATAGCATAGTGAATTTTATGATGGTGCAACGAATGCACATCCGTTGGCACCCTTGGCGTCAGGAATGGATTGTGGACAAGGACGGTCTTCTCAAGGCCTACTCTCCTCAAACTCATTCCCATCCTCCTGCCAATGCCATGCCTCCTGCTATAGCCGCTGCCTATCCTCTTTCAGACAGTGAGGATAGTGATGATGATGAAGAGGAAGGAAGTGGTGACGGCGAAGGTGAGGCTGATGCTGCTGCTGATGAGGAGGCTGGAGAGGGTGATGATGCACCTGAGCCTGCTGAGGCTGTGCCCCCTCCTGCTGATGCTGGTGGCTTGCCGGTGACGGCTGACCAGTTCCTACGCTTCCAGGATCAGATTGAGACTTGGCTGGACTTGCAGTTTTCATTCTTCAGCTCTCAATTTGATCAGCTCCACTCACGGATTGACTCTCTAGATCGTCGCTTTGAGGCGGTCCAGGCTCCTCCGGCTCCTCCGACCTCCAGGCGCCGCCGTCCCTCTCGGCCCTCTAGGAGTGAATAGAGCCGTTCCTGTTTTTTGGCTTGTACTTGTATTTGTATTTGTTTTTTGAACTTCCTTTGTATCGTTTCATCTTTTATGGAATTCAAGTTATCTTATCTTTCCATCCTTCTTTGTCATTCTTTATTAGTATTTTTCTTTCATAATTTTTCTCCTATTTTGATAATCCCAAAGGGGGAGAAAACCTCTCTATTACATAGCTTTTTATTAAAATGCTCTTTTTACAAGTTCCATTTTAAGTTTTTGATGTCATGCAAATCTGTTTTAAATGGTTAAGTTATTATTTTTAATTGATTTCTTTAAAAAATGGCATTTGGTTGCAATTTCAAAAAAAAAAGCTCCTTTCTCAGTATTTCAATGCTTTCAAGATCATTATATTTGGCACGTCTCTAAGTTTTCCAAGTTCAAATTGTTTATTTAAAGTTTTCAATTGACATACCTTTTTTTTAAAGCTTTCATACCCTTTTTTAATGTTTTCTTTTTTGTGATTGTGATCATCAAAATAGGGGGAGATTGTTGTACCCCACTCTCTTGGATTTTAATGATCACAATCACTCTCATAGTGATCTAATGTTGTTTCAAGTTTTCTTGTTAATAGGCATGATTTCAGGAGCAAGAAGTGGCAAAAAAAAGGAAAAGTGGACTTTTTTCAAGTCCACCGGCCAGCCGGTGTAGGACCACCGGCCAGCCGGTAAGGGCACCGGCCAGCCGGATCCAGCCCATCGGCCAGCCGGTGGACAAGGCAGAAGGGCTTGCCCTCTGTCAGGTGCCACCGGTCAGCCGGTGTCTGGCCACCGGCCAACCGGTGGACCCAGACAGAATGGGATGCATTCTGTCCAGACCACCGGTCAGCCGGTGGCTCTGCCACCGGCCAGCCGGTGGCATCATGGCTCAACAGTGAGACCTACTGTCTCACCACCGGCCAGCCGGTGGCCTCAGCACCGGCCAGCCGGTGGCTCCTGGGCAGAAGCACTCTCCACCTCCCATGGCACCGGCCAGCCGGTGGACAAGCACCGGTCAGCCGGTGAGCAAAGTCAAACTAGCCGTTGGAGCTTGACCAGACTTGTCTACTTGAACCCCAACGGCTCCGAAAGCCCTCCAACGGTCATATTGAAGTATTTGGGAGTATTTCTCCTATAAATAGACGTCCATGGATGCCGGGAAGACTACCGATCATATACCAAAGCATACCAAAGCTATTTTGATCATTTGAGGCTCCTACGACAATTCTCAAAGGCCACTTGGGATCCAATTGCCACCCTTGAAGCTTGGGATGCCTCTACATCAACTACACTCACTTCTTGGCGCTCAAGGCTTCCTCTAGTTTGTTCTAACATATTTACTTCAATTGTTTAGTTCTTAATTGGGTTTGTATTAAAACAAACCACCCGTTTTCTTTCTTCTTTCAATTTGGGTTTCTTGCTACAACCAATATAAAAAAGCAAGCTGTAAGAGGGAGATCTAGCCTACCTTAAAACGGCTAGTGGGTTTCTTGCTATAACCATTAAAAAGCAAGCGGTCGTATAAATCTCCCAACGGTTGAGTTGGGAGCGGAGACGTAGGCTTGAGTTTAAAGCCGAACTCCGTTATCAATTGTGTCTTGCCATTTTACTTTCCGCTGCATTTAAATTTGTTTTAAATTGTTAATTAATTTTAAAAAGGCAATTCACCCCCCCTCTTGCCATCACCTCCGACCCAACATCATGGTTTCTTTCTTGTATATTAATCCTTTATAATTAATGTATTTTAAAACCAAAAAACATATTTATCTTTATCACAGTACTATATTCCTCTACATAGATGGAATATTTCTCTTTTGATAAAATTTTCTAGACTTGGTATATAAAAATTATATTCATATTACCCTCATTATGCATGGTTTAAATATAGATAATTAGCATCGTCAATGGGAAGGATCTACACATATAATTGATACCTTTATAGTCAAGATTGTATTAGTTTGAATCTATATGTGAACTATGAGTTACATATAAATTAACAATTAGTGTGTGGGTTTAATTATGCATTGTCTCTAAATAATCATATGTAGTCTATTGCAATATTGAGTTAATATTACATGATCCAAAACATTGGCAACTTAATCATACAAATCCATGAACATTGTTTATTCTTATAGTAATGTGTAAAAAACACATGTATCTTTTCATCTTCTCGAATTTTTATTAAATATAGAGATATAATTATTATATAGAGATATATTTATACAATTTAATTCCATATATATCTAATTTAAAGTTATATAGAAGGAAAATGGTTCCCATTAATCTTATAATAGATCATTTGAATCTGACTTCATATGTGTAACACTATATTTATTCTTATGAATCTATGTTTCTCATTATAAATACAAAACGTGTTAATGTTTCAATATCTCAAACATCATTCAGTTTAATTCAACAAAAACATTTAATAATCTAGTTATTCATAAATAAATTTATTGAGTATTTTTATGAGACCTTTAAATCAATATAAAAACCATGATAATGATCAACCATGATGAAATGAAATATAATGTTATGAAATAAGTATTAAATTTCCCAATATTTGTTAAATGTATTTTAGATTCTAAAAATTCTACACCTATTGAAAATGAATTATTTGTTCCTTGTAAATAATTCATAACATTTTTATTTTCTCTAAAAACAACATGAAATTTAATGTTTATTTTTTTTCTAATCACTCCCTCAAATATAATTTATTTTACTTCAGTGTAATATTCCATGAAATTATAAAAAAAATGATATTCATAAGTAAAGTGTTGTTTTTTCAATTTTTTATGAAATTTATTTCAATATATATCTTCTAAACACTTATAATTATTTATATAATGAACATTACTCCATGATTTTCATTTCATTCGTTTGATGATATTTGACCTTCAATTTTACACATTCTCAATCATAGGAAACTTCCCCTTAATATTTTACATCATTTATCATAGTTGAAATTTTACATAACAATTATCATTGCAAAAAATTAAACATGAATGACCATAAAATTGATTAAATTTTAATTTCCCCAAAAATTAATAAAGGTTATGCACCTATAATTTGGCATTTTTAGGTAATTATATAGGTGTTGGTGGGTGGGTATTATTTTTTTAAAATTACTAATAAAAGATTATTTATGTATCATAAAAACATAATTCATGAATAAACATGTTCATGAAAAATAAAACAAGTTTCACTCATTTAATATAAAATTTTTTCACTATCTAAACACTTCTTATATTATCATATAGGGTCAAATAACAATGTAATCAAGTAATATATTTTTCAAAACTCTATATAAATTTTTTATTATATTTTTTTAACAAAAAATATTATTTTATATATAATGTATTATTAGTGATAACATTGGTTAAAATGAGATAAGGAATCCTCCTACCATATATATGATTTAAAACGCACTCATTATGAATATAATGATTGTTTCCTCGAATAAATTCTATTAAACAACCCTTCTACTATACTTTTATTTAATGATAACCATGAAATAAAAACAATATTAGAGTATGTAATGATATAATGCATGTAATATGGTTACCAAAAATGATGTTAACAGATTCATTGGGGATGATATAATCCTTTTTATTTAAGATAATTATTATAGACAGTGATAGTTTATTTGGCCCCATAAAAATTGAACCGGAATAATTTTAACTTAATTATGATAATTTCAAAAAAAAATTGAAATTGAAAAATAAAAGGTGTTTTATCCTGATGTAGATGACCTCAAATAATGTAATTGGGAAATTTTAAAAGATAAATATATTATATGGAAACCATATATAATTCTATGATTTTACATTGGATTGTTATTTATTCTAATAACCTACATCCTATACACATTTTCATACATCATTTTATTAAAAATATCAATAAAAGACCCTTAAAATATTGCGATAGTATGTTTATGAATGATTAGATAAATAAAAAATCCTATTAAATAAATAAATTTAAAAATGAATTAATTATATCAACATATTATATTACCAGATATCCTTTCATATTTATCATTGTATAAAATATCCAAGGGCTATATATAAATGAAAATTGTGATTGATAAAACCAATTAATATGTCGATAAATGGGTTGCATGGGGAGCCTAACGGAAATGATACAAATAGTGAATCAATGATATTGACAAGTAATAATTAGTGTTAATGAATCATAAATAATATAACAATTCAATTAGATAAAATTAAAAATTTATATGGAATAATGAAAATGTGAAATCATAATAATAAGTCAAGGCTCACTACTAATAAATCAAAACATAGTGTTCTAGGCACATTTATAGTACACCATAAATGATATAGAATGAGACAAAAGAACTGACCAATATATTAAAGGATTTATATTTTTAGTTTTACATATGAAGGAAAAATATGTACAAGGATATGTTGTCCGAATATGGAAACAAAACAGACATATTTTATAGGAACAACAACTAAAAATAATTAAATTTGATTAAAAAAATGTTCTAAAACATTATCATATAATAATGAATAAATAATAGTGTAATATCAAGATATATAAGGTGAATTTGGTATATATGGGGTGAAGTGATAATGTTCTTCAAAAATAAAAGTGATTTTATAGATGTTTATGAAAGTAAAAAAAATAATTTAAAAGAGAAACATGGGAGGAGTGTCATACCAGAAATACGAGATTAGAAATTGGATTTTATATCACTAATAAAGGATTGGTATAAAAAGCCACTACTAAATATAAAACAGTTTATTTTATATTTCAAACAAGTTATATATAAGAGTATATTTTAGGGTGACAAATCATTGTTTTATGGAGATAATGTTTAGTGGTTATTGTTCTTCAAGTATTAGATATTACAAAATAATAAGAATTTAAAATGGTTTTGAAGATAATGAATGAAATTAATCATTGGTAAGGAAATTATATTATTAAATTATTTTATAGATAATTGGTCCTCGCCATGTAATTCATGATAACAGGATGTGAGATAAAAATCAAACAAAGTATGTTTAGAGGGATTCCCATACCATAAGTTTTATTTCCATTATAATAATTCATTAGGATTATGAATTAATGAATTATTTTGATTAGTTAATATCTTCCAAACTATATTCATTCATATAACACTTTTTATATATTTTCTCTATCAATTCATTTTAATCATATTAGAATAATGTTGACTGTGTAGATTATTTAAACAGGATAATTTGATGGTTTTTTATTACAGTTTATTATAGAGATAAAGTTCCTCATTTAGTAAAAATTTATATTATATATTATTTTTCATTAATTATATAATATTCCTAATTTTAACTAAATTAATTAATTTTTAATAATTTTTGGTTCAGTTGTTATATTTATTATTATTTTGTAACTTTATTTAGGAAGTAAAGCAAACCCTGATTGTTCTTTTTTAAATTGGTACCAAAATATTTAATTTATCATTAAAAAATTTAAAACAATTCTTACATTATTAATTTATATAGAAATTTTATATTCATAAAAAATATATATTTATACTATGAGATTTTGATGAAATATTGAATACATCATCCATGTGGTATGTGAATCAACCGTAATCATGGAAAAGTTTTATAACATTTAATACATCAAAGGATGTCAGATAATTGATCTTCAATTATTATAATAATAGTTAATTATACCTAGAATATTGATTCCATTATATCATGATGTATATTTTAGATTTATGGGAGGTAAAAGAAGAAAAAAGTTCAAAATATTTATGTTGTGATATATTATATATTTTTTATGAATTTCATATTCGATATGCAGCTTGTGATTTTATAAGTAGTATTTTTTAAAGAAAATTTCCCCCATAATATTTTTAGTTTGGATTTATAGATCTCTACCAAATGGAACTTGTTTTATAATAATAAAGTAATGTGTGGAAGATAGGGTGTGTATTTATAAGGGATATTGCGGGTTTTTTGAATAAAATATGGATTAATTATTATTTTTTCGCAAAACTATAAAAACTGATGATTATTGTGACTATGGATAGTAATATATACTTCTAATACATCAATAATTATTTCTTATATATTCTTTTATTCAGTTAATAATGTATTTAAATTGAAATGTAAAAAACTATATTGAACAACATTTCTCTAATCAACTTTTTTTTTATAAAGTATGGAAAAAAATTAAACATCACCCTTACCAAAAATTTATGTATTAATAACAAATATTATATCCTTTTTAATTTTTTTTTAATTTTGGTAAATTTATTATTTGATTAATTTATAAAAAAATTGTTTTATTAAATAATATAGAACATGACTTAATTAAAATGTATGCATATAGTTATGTTTGGTAACATTGAATTATTAAATATATTATTGTATTTATATAATTTCATTTAATTTTTAATTGTGTGAGAAATATTATTTAATAGTATAACTCATCCTTTATCATAATGGTCATTTTACTATTCATATAGTCTTGTTACTATTCAAATGGCCAGGTTACTATTCTAAAAGTCACATTTTCAGTTGAACTATAACAAATCCAAATACTAAAAATATCCCCATTTTTTAATCTCTATTCATCCACTTATTCTTATATTTACATAATTTTTAATGTTTTGATAATAATTACCATGTTGTTTTTTAATTATTTTTCGAATGTCTAATTTCTAGGAGCTTATGACGCCTAGAAATTTCATACACTAGTTTTGTACTTTATTTATGTATATTTCCCCCAATTTATTTATTTTACATTTAGATATTTTTTCATTACTCAAATATAATATTCAATAGTTAATAAATAAATAATTTAATTTTTTTATTTGTTTCAATGATTTAATATATAGTATTTGTTTAAATGAATCATGTAGAAATATTTATGAAGAAATTTAAAATAAAAAATTTCAAGTCGTTAGATTATTCCCCTTTATAATTTTTTACCTCAGAAATTAAATTAGTATAATATGTTTAAAGTTGATTAGAGTAATTTTTTTTCATTTCCTATATAGGTTCTCATGATGATTCATGATCCATATGGATTCTCCATATTACATTGATATGGTGCATTCTTATGTTGCAGATAAATTTTCTCTATGATATAATATCATCACTTGATAGTCCTTCTATGGGTAATCATTCTACAACTATTCCACTTCAAGATTTAATACATTTGAGGTATCAATTATATAACTCATCTATAATGATAGATGGACCACATCATAAACATGCAGCATGTTTGGTTTAAGTGAAAGTTGATAGGACACATCCCTAGCGTGATTTAGAATCTCAAAAGGTATAATGTACTAAGGGAAAATAATTCATTTCTTCCCAACTCTCAAGACTCTCTTTCATTGATATATATGAATGAATACTTTATCTAAACCCTTAAACTCAAGATCTCATATATTATTTTCATTATATACATTCTATCAACTCTATGCTACTCTGATGTGTATTTAAATGGATTTTAACATCTCTTCTATTTCATTGAAATGTTCGGGTCACAATATCTTATGCTCTAAAACATCATTAAAGAATGTTGGAGATATACACTTCATATAATTAGAGGCATTCAAACAAGCTACCTAAATTATTTATGGGACAATTATTTTCTTGCGAACTTGGAATGGTAAATATTTTAATGGTAGTATCATGTAAAGCTTCTAAATGTTTCTATGAAAATTTATTCTATAGTTTTAATGGTCTATACATACTAGCCATCTTTTTAATTGTGTCAAGATGTTCTAAATTTTAGAAATTCCCTCATGTGACATTTAATAATCATCTTAAAAAAATAGGTTAACTTTAGATCCCTTTTAAATACAACAGATAGTGGTTTTCAATGAAAACATACCATATATATGATGTGTTACTTTTTTATTTACATTTAGGGAGAGTTAATGTTAAATTATTATTAATATGGTTTCAATTATAAAAATATCCTATAAATCCAATGTGGAATTATTTCCATTAATTTTTTCCCGAAGACCTATGAAAATGTATATGGTTATATAATCCCATTTATTTATATTTATGTTTAATGTATGAATCATCCTTTTAGAAATTTTCTATTTTTTTTTTCTAATTATCATATAAATCAATTTAATAAACCTATTCTAAAATCTCTTTCTCCATATTGTACCAAAATATGTGATCCTGTTTATATCAATACTTCTTAGTTATTCCTATGTGTGTTGAGATTATTGATTTATAATAATATACTATTACCCCATTATTTATCATAGGATTTGATTTTACACATCATAATGTCTCATATATAATATCCACATCATTATAAATTTTGAAATACAAGACCTCCCATTCATAATTAGTTCTATTTTTTTTTATTCAATATATCACCACATTGAGCTTTTATATTCTTCCCTGTGATATTTTGTTGATAAATCATTTGAGTAAGGATGGATGTTTCTACTCATGTTATGATTCCCATTTTTATCCATTTACTTTCTGTGAAATTTTTAAGACTTTCCTGCCTCATCATGGATAATTTTTTAGTAATTTATTTAGATTTATTATCTTCTAAATTATTCACCTTTTAATAATGGTAATATATTTATAATTATTATTCATAGATCATAATAAACCAAAGTCATTCGAGGATGTTGAGCATTTTATGTTCGAATATATATTTTACATTTTATGATTAATATATATGTCACAGTTTTCCATAATGTGATGATGTGTCCGATTAATTAATGAAAATATTACAATGGTGAACTCCAAATCATGCCAAAAATAAATTTTCACATATACCATTAATAGTATTAAGTAATATTCTATCAATATAATATTTTGTATGAGTATACAACATTATACCATCATTTTCGAGCCATTTTAGGTCTAAAATTCTTTTCCATTCAAGGGTTTTTTGAGTGAAGGTGTAGTGATTATCCACTTCTTCAACTCCTTGAATCATTATCGACATTAATCATTCCATTCAATTTTTTCCTTTATTATTTATCCTACTATGTAGTTTAAAAATTCAGGAGAAGTTACTTATTATACATCTTTTATACCCTATTAATGTAACGAATCTATGAATCACTATTTCATATGTGGGATTGACCTATTCCTCAAATTCTATTTTTTTAGTATTTATAAATATCACATTTTTTATAATAAGACCCAAGAATATATGTTTATCCATCTAGAAGCCAGGTTTACTACACATTTAAAATAATATTATATTTTAAAATGTATTTATCATTATATTGAAGTAATCTTCATATTATACATTTATTTTGGTTTATATAAAAAATCATTGATGAATACCACCAAATATTTATTTTTATAATATGTAATGTCTTTATTAATTATTTTAATAAATATTCATAGGATATTTATCGACTAACATAGAATTATTGTGAAATCATAGTGTCATTATCTTATACTAATTGTGATCATTCTAATATTCCAAAACATCATACATTTATGATACCCATGTTGTGGATCCACAATTTAGTTATACTAATTCCCATAGGTTCATTACAATATGGAAATTTATACCTATTCTTTATCATGATCTTTTACAGATCATTGTAATCAATATATTTATTATTTTAACTATCTACCATCTGGATATTTTGGAGTAGGTAACCCCTCGGTGATGTATTAGGGAAAATAAAACCCATTGCCAATTTGTATTTCAGTTTCTTCTTTAACTCTTACACACAATACGGTAAATTCTATAATGACAAGTGTTTATGGGTAGAGAACCAATTATAATTTTAATTGTGAAAACTCATATGAAAATACATCAATATATTCCATTATAATTATAATAGTTTCATTGGGGATCATTTCTATATTATAAATCATTTTAGTGATATTTTTTCTCATAAAGAATCAATATGCATTCCTAAGAAGGTTTTTCCAATAGAGTTTCTTATTTCCCTTTGAACGTATTTTGTAGAGAATGACCATTTCAGATATTGAAACAAATTTATCTATCCCAATTTTTTTTAAATATATATAAAATATAGGAAATATATATCCAGTATGACATCTACTTCAAAAAACGTGATTGTATTTAGATTTTATTAGGATATTATTCCTATAAATGTTTAATAGGGAAAATTTAGATAAGTGCGATGAATTTATTTCACCCTTTTTTGTTTACAATGATTAATAAAATTCAATGTCATGAGGGGATATTTCAGTATATCTACTAAATAGGAAGGATAAAAAATAATGTGTGGAATCAAGATAAAACTGTAAATTCACTATTATTCAATGAATAAGATGTATATTCTTGAACATTGTGGTTTTATGGTCCACCTAAGAAGAAGGGATCATATAATCCATTTATTTATTCCATGTCTATATTGGAATTTTTTATTAAGATCAATACCCATCTAAAGATAGTCTACCTATAAAATTTATGATTTTAAATTTATTTTTATATTGGTATTTAATTATAGATAAAGGAAATGGAAATTTGAATAAGAGGTGAGGAGAAATAGGGGACCACTAATTATAAGGGACTAGGGGTACCTAGTTTTCCAACACCTACTACCCATGGGCACCTCATATGGATATTAATCTATTTGAAACCACAATGTGATTTACGTATAGTAACAAGTACATGATAATATCATTGGTAAAATACCTTAAAAAATTGTAATTTTGTTCCTTTTACAACCTAATTTGATCCAATATATTTCAATTTTTTAGTTTTTTTGGTTCATTACATCATTTTATTCCAATTATGTCCTCTTACTTATTATTTTATATATCTTCTTTAGATATTCAATGTTTTATATATCTATAATCATCATCATTGAGTTATAGGACCCCATATTCATTAAATCAATTGTATGAACACCCTTGTCTTATACATTTTTCATCTTATAAAGCAGTTCATTGAATTTTTAATTCTCTCCATCAATCTGGTGTTTGAATATAAGTATATATTCATTTTAAACCTTCCCTTAGGTTGTTTTTTCTGTGGTATCTTATTTTTTTGTTAGGATTCTCTTAAAGTGGTGGATTCATGTTTTTTTGTTTAGAACAAAGACATAATATCCCATTTGGGTTATCTTAGAACTCTTGGATTCTTCTATGGTGGAATAGTTTTTTATTTTATGCTTAGGGATACATATAAAAATGTCTTAGGTCATCTTATCTTTATCTAATACTATAAATGGAAGTATGATAAAGGTTCATTGTTTATTATGTGGGATACATATAAAATGGGTTCTATTTAAATATTCTATATACATGTACACTACTTTAATTTTAATTGAACTGTGTTTCCCTATTGTCCCATGATTCATTATTTCAAGAACATACTCTAATTAATATGCACATGAATTAATATAGTAGAGAGTAAAATTAAAAAATTACCATGAATTCATTGCATTATATTTATCATGTTCAAGGGTTTCTCATATATTGTCATGTTATTGTCTCAATCTCATGATTAATTAGAATATTAATGAATATTTTATGAAAATAGAAAAAAATATGAATTTTAATTATTATTTAACTTGTTCTATTTACCTTACATGATGGTTGATGATATTGAGTGCTTAGAATACTCTTATGATTCAATTCTGATTGAGTTATGAGATATGATATATATTTCATGATAATTATATTCAACCATTGATATAATCTATATGTTTATAAATTATTTTTAATAATATTTAATATATGTAATATTTTATTTCTCTATATATGAAATGCTTATATTGAGGTTATTCATAAATTTTCTATCTTATGTTATGTGAATTTCCCTCTCCTATGTACATTGTATAGTTGTGGGATCTTATACATATATACAATTATGGATATATTTAAATATATATGACCCTTTTAAAGAGATGACAATTAAACTTAGTTGTTGGGCTGTAATATATATATATATATATATATATTATTCATCTCCATGGGAATATAGTTACCCCTACGGCAGACTAAAACTGATACATATATTATTATGTTTATAAATATGTACATTACATCGTATAGAGAATTATTTCTCATAGAAGTCCTTGATGATAAAACCTATTTGATAGATATGTACCATACTTTGATTATGATCTTACATTAAAGTAGGATTTGATAATGATCCTAAAAATCATTAAAAAATCACTCAAACAAACTATTCTTATCTAATTAATTTACAAACATGTATACTTATTTAGAATGACTATATTATTAAATTTATTTTGTAAAATATTGAAAAGTATTTTATTTATTGAGAAGACTTATTTCATTTATTATCCATATTTAATTATTTTGAACCTTTAATAGTTTTTGGAATGTATATTTTAGGTTGTTATTGATATGTTTTGTAAGAATCTTTCAAAAAACTTATCTAAGACAATTTTTACTCCCATGGTGGAGGAAAAATTAATTACATATTGGGCCCACAAAAAATATCAATTTGTTTCATCATATGTTTTCAAGAACACCATGTCCTATACCATGTCATTGTGAATTCCATTTCAATATTTTTTTTTACAGAACTGATGAATTTATGTTTCAGTTACCCTCGAATCTAGATCTAGTCATGGGGAAAGATTATAGACCACTAAATGTGTGGGTGTGTGTTTGGAAGGGGGTATTCATTTATAACTAAATTTTAACCTCTATTAATCATTTTAATTTCTAACTTCTTGTCATTCCACTCCTTCAAATATTTTTTTTTGGAAAAAACACAACATTCATCAATTCATGGATTTTTTCAAATTAGACTAATTCCTCCCATTTTTAGTTTAATTTTTACCTCTCCATGACAAAACTAAGGACATGGTTCACTCATACACACCATTTTTTTTGAATTTAATGAGTCAATGAGTTCTTAAAGATTAGAATATTTTTATATTGGATGAATTTCCCCCTTTTCTCCTACATCAATGTTAAAATAATTATTTTATAGTTTAGTAATTGTCATGTGAGGTCGTATAATATGGTAATTATGAATTTTTGAAATCAATTATGTTCTTAGTGGTTGGTAAAAATCATAACGATTAGATGATTTCATAAATTTTGGTGGTGTTTATGATGAACAATGACATTCACAAAAGCCTTTGGAATTTTGGATGAATAGTTATGTTCCATAATGATGTTTTTCTCTTGGTGACTTATCCTTGTATCCCTATTCAATATCTGTGGTATAATCTTCAGTATCTTGGGAATGGATTATACTATTACTGGTAATCATCATTTGGAAAATATAGATTAGACCATTGACTTATTTTTCTTATTCACCTAACTCAAGAAACGTTATGTTGATGGATTGGAAATTGTCCTATGAGATCATTGAGTGGGATATTTTATAGTCGGTGTTAGAATACGGTTTAGGAGACCGCACCATTGAAAAATATTGGAATCTACCTTTACTTCTGTTTGGTAAGAAGTTACCTATCTTTTTAGGGTTGTTTTCAACAATTTATATCATATAATAATTCATCTTTTGGGAGACATGATGGAAATTCATTATTGTGATAGAATGTTGTTTTGTGTGTGTAGTATGTTAGGTCTATTTATTATGGTTTCATTCATTAATATTGATTATAATATATTTGACCATGATTGATATAAATAACATGTATTGTATCCATCTATTGTTTAATTGTGGTATGAAATGATTTCTTTTATGATCTAACCCATTATGTGTTTTCTTTGGAAGTATTATTATTGGATCCCAATGTAGGCGGACGTTCGTGAAAAATTTATCGCATATAATGGAATTGTGAAGGATTTTTTATTATGAAAAATATGGAAATAAAAACAAGGATGAGATATGTATATGCCTTGTGAATATCATGCAATACATTTGATTTTTAGTGGATCCCATATGGAATGTAATTTAATGCCTAGTAGATTCTAAGTAGCATGATCACAGGATACCAAGTAGTGATGATAATCTATCTTACTTTATTCATAGTGGATTATATATAATAAATACACATGATGATAATTAAATCTATTATTATACTAATGGATAGTTATTTATTACCTATGATATCCTGATAATGCATCCAATATAGATGTAATATAGTTACTATTGTATCTATGGTGTCTTAGTTAGCCCACATGAGCTCAGTATTTGACTAATATGGTTCTTTCAAAATAATTCTTATCATGGAATACATTTTTAGGTGAACACTTTGTTAAAGATTCATTGGAGGTTTCCAACTATGCATTATTAATTAGACTATGTGCGTGAATTTTTATTCATATGCAGACTTCATGTATAGGGATCAATGTAGGGGGGAGGAGATCATGGTAGATGTTTGAGTTAGGGAACATGATGTTGGGATGAATATTAGGATGGAATATAGAATATTATGATAGTTTTATAAATATGTTAACTAAAACACATTTAATATTTCTTAGATTGACTCATTGGGAGATTGTTAATTTAATTCTATGTATCGTATGCCATCTACATTTTTTATATATTAATTTTTATTGATTACTTATTTTAATTTTGATATATTATTATTTTTGAAAGATCATGATACTGAGGGTATTGTCTCTACACTGTTATATCTAAACCCTTATTGCTAGTTTATAGACTTTTTCACATCGAGATGCAAACATGAGGTCATGTGGCACTCTAGTTCTAACAAGGTGCTTTAAGCTGAAACATTAAAATATAGTATCAGAGCTCAATTTACTTTTCTAACTAACCTAGGATATTAGAGAAATGATAAATATTTATGGGGCACGGTAAGGGGAGTATCCATGTTCTTTGATATCTCTTGTGTGATTGACCTCTGCATTACAAGTGACAGGAATAAAGTAATAGTTTTAAGGTATTTGAATTTGTGTTCATACCTCAAAATTAGGCCTGTAGGATCAAATTCTATATTTACACATGTTGTTGAGATGTATACTTTATCTTGTTTTCATGCCATGTTATTTGAAATATGCACAATGTAGAATCTTATTCTCTAGTGTCTGATATATCTATTCACATTGGTGTTGTGATATATCTATTATAATTATTTACTAGAACCTGAGCATGTTTTATAGTTTTTATATATATGACTCAGGATAACTGGTAGGGTTAGAGGACCTTGGTTATTATTATGATGAATATACCATGTGTTATGGGTAGACTCCCAGTATAACCCTATGTGATACCTTTAACTGATTATTTCTTATCATAATGACTTTGATACTTCATTAAAAAAAATCTATTTTTTAAAAATTATTTACCAAAGGAGAATAATGAGATGGAAAGATATACTAGAGGGTGTTGGAGATCATTATATATCACATTCTTCCGTTGTTTATGTTGTAGAACCACTTTAGGTATGAACTAGTTCTTTTCCAAAATGAGGGAGTTATAAGGAATATGGTCAAGTATGATATATATTTCCTACTCCATCATCCTATATACTTATATGGAATTGGAGGAATTGTTGATCTAGATTACTAGATATGAATTATCAAGAAGATCATCAATCTAGTATAGACCTTAAAGGATCATATGTTGAATCATGTGAACCATATGTTGCAGGGAACTACTATACACTGGTTTGAAGTTATGCTTTAGGCTGTAATATGTGATGGTATCTTGTGAAAAAAATTCAATGACCTATTCTTCGATGAGTTCTTCTCGAGTATGATAAATCTAGACCGAGCACATGTGTTCATTGATATTTTTATGGGGGTTATATTAGTGTCTTATTACTCTAAACACTTCTTGAAGATTCTATTCTAAATTATTATATTGTATGGGGAAAAGGCATGTAAATACATGAATATCGTGAATTGGATTTTACCAGAGTTGGGAAGCTATTTTTGGAACATCAATTTAATGACATATACTCTGGTTCTTCATGATTATGTGATGATAGATAATAGTATGAATGAGCATTGGGTAGATGGTTTTCTTTCATCATTTGTTATGTATACAAGTGGAACTAATTATTCTTCCATTAGAATCATCTCTGGTAGTAAAAATATAATGGTTGGGATTATATGGAAGTGATGATGTATGCTGGTGTACTACAGATTGTATTATTCAATTTCCTTAACATGAGTATGAAAATGGATTAACTGTTGTATGCATATTCATTTTTACAAGGTATACATAACACCTTCGATCTAGTGTTATAATTGAAGAATATTATTTCATCTATTTTAGATTATCACTGTAGCTATGAGGCTAGGTATTTGTAGATTATTAAGCTGGACTTGATTAAGGATCCATAGGTCTTACTACCAAACAAAGTTGTAGTCTCAGATGAGGAAAACATAGAAAGGTCATGCATTTCAAGGAAAGGTTCATGAAACTGATGGACACCATGTCTAAAAATTAGATTAGACCCCATTAGATTATTATGTGGGAATATCAATTGTATGAAGTATAGTCTTAATCACATATAATTTATCTAACAACCTGTTTAATGCTTCTTCATCCTATTCATTTATCTTTATAGAAGCTATTGTTTTAATTTACATACCATTCATGTTTTTCTATGATTTTCTTTCCCTCAATACACAATTGGTTAAGATAGTGGTACATCATAAGTGATTCCTAGAGTATCCTAGAGTCATTATAGGTTATAGAAATTTGTGAGGGTTCTTGATTATAAGGATGGAAATTATTATTGTGATTATTTGTATGAACTTGGTAACTAACTTTTGAGCTCATGTTATTTTCAGTTAGAGAGAGATATCCTTTACCAGATTTAAGGGAGACAAGTTCAAGATGAAAGTATAATGGGAGCAGGGAGAAGGTAGATTTGGTTAATACTTGAGTCAAAATAACTTAATCAATGTCAAGATTATGGGATTGTATCTTTCCACAATATCTATGGTTGGACTTTTATTTTCCTCCATTATAGAATATCTATCATGCTATCTCTATATATAAATTCACAAGACATAAAACATATAGAGTAGATGAATTTAAGATAGATATCATGATGAGTAAGAATCCTATTTTGGAACCCACATATCACATGACACCAATCGTGATGAATGAGGTCAAGGTAAAGCACACAGAATTAGAATAAAAGGGATCTTTCAGACTAAAAACTTTACCGAAGGGTTCAGATTTTTTATTTTTAAATAAAAATGATGGTAGTATTTGACTCTATGTTGTTAAATGATGGATAAAATAGCTAATGGTGAAGAGAAAATTTACTTTTACTAGGATAAAATGTCATTTTGATCAGTTATTAAGAGATAAATGGTTATTTATGAATTTTATTTGGCTGGGATATCACTATCGTGGAGTTATAGAGCATTAAATTCAAAAGAATGATTTTTAGTGTATGTATAGTCCATATGAGTATGTGGTGGTAGAATATCGAATTATTAATTAACTATAAGTGTTCATAGAACTCATGAACCATATTTTTAACTCATACCTAGAATTATTTTTCATGATTTTCACTGTTGACATTTTCATATATTCCATAAAATATAAGCATCATTCCAGAAATCTCAGTATAGGAATGAGTATACATTTAGAAACAAACATTATGAAAAGCAATCTATGTTTAAATTTTTTTCTTTTGGAGGTGAAATTATTGGGGAATTTAGTTCCGGAGATTAGTATATCCTTGGACATTGATAATGCATAGATAGTGATATCTTGGAAGAATCTTTAGATTATGTTGGTGATCAGGATCATTCTCGGTTTAATAAGAAAATACTATTGTTTTATCCTAGGATTCTCATATATATTAGCACCTTTGAATGTGTTTATAAAGTAGTGGGTAATTTCTTAGTGGTGGAGCTAGTGAAATGAATCATTTTTTATTCTAAATGTATTTTTTACAACAACTCCTTATTGATACATACCGAGTTGATAATTAGTTATATCGTGTTCTATGATGCATCATGCATTTGTTTGGGAGAAATACTAATGGATAGTGACTATGTAGTAGGTTATTAGTGAGTTATATTATTATACCTTGAGGGAAGTACCCTAAAAAAGAATTTCATATAGGAGATGTACTCTACACTCTTAATTATTGGAAAATCTAGATCATCATTGAGTGGATTTAAGTCTACATATAACACAAGATCATTTCCTATATCATCCCAAAAGGAAAAAAATATATGGTAGAGGAGTTGTTTGGAGTACCTATTGAATATTTAAATCATAGTAGACAATGAACTAGGTAATGATTTATTTTTGAAAATCACTCTCATCATTAAGGAATAGGTGGAGAACATGATTTGATAGAGGAATTCTGATGAGAAATGAAACTGTATACTCTTGATAGTTGATTAGAGGATTGATGCTTTAGGTGAACATAGTTCAATGAAGTATTCCCCATTTATGATCATGTAATCTCTTATTGAAAGATTAAAGGTGGTTCTTGAGCCTTACTTTCAGTGTGATGTGATGATGGAACATCTTACATGTGGTGACATGTTACCTCGGAGGTTTTTAGATGTTGAAGATAAAATCATTTCATATGGGAGAGTTTTTGTTCATAATTACATAAGAGAGGAGATTATAAAAGAGATTTAAAAGTCTAGATGTGTGTTATGTCCGAGAGTGGGAAATTTGTATCATAAATTCATGAAGTTGTTCTGGTGGCCAGTGATGAATAGACACATTGCAAATTTTTTTCTCTTGATGCCTTACCTGCAAGAGGTTAAAGTTCATTCACCAATTTACTGGGGGGTTCTCTAAACACTTCTTGTTTGGTAACAACCCATACCTCGGGGCCCATGTTGTTACTAACCCAAGCATGCCTTCCATAGGATAGGTGATGGCGACTAGCACCGGAAAGGCATATCCCAAAAACGGGAAGGCATTGCCTTTAAACATGCACAAACACACAGACTAGAACAAAAAAAAAAGTTACCATGAAGTAAAATACTGTAGTAAAAAGAGTGTTGTAAGTAAAGAGGCTGGAATACAAGCCCAACTAAAAGTACAAGTACAATAGAAAAGTACAAATACAACTAAAAAGAACCAAAAAACTCCTCTATCATCCACTGAGGATCCTAACTGAATGGTAGGTACAGATCACAATCAGCAGTCCCTACGTCACGTCACACCAAATGCTCCACCTTTGTGTACCATACAATCCTAGCTCTCTTAGCCTCGATAAATGTTTTTATCATCTACACAAGACACAACAAGGTGCAGTAGTAACCCATCCAGTGGTGAGTATAATGATACTCAGTAGGGATCCTGAGACCCCATAAGTCTCCAAGAGTTCCAAAAATGAAATACAAAAAAACAAGACCTCAATATCAATGCATGAAGCAATAGACATAAACTATACTTAGGTATATGCCCATAACTATACCTAAGTTATCAAGATATACTCATCTCATACATGAGGGAAAAATACCACAATGGTAACATCACGAAGGTAGAAATACCACACAGGTAACCCCACTGAGATAGAAGTACAACACAGGTAACACCACAAAGACTACACCACAATAGTAGATGTACCACAAGAGTAAAACCATGAATTAAGAAGTACCACACATTTACACCATGAAGATATCACTATAAAGGTAAATGTTTCACATAGGTAACACCACAAAGCGAGAAGTACCACACAGGTAACACCATGAAGATTGAAGTACCAAACAGGTAAAATACTAATCTCACAATCAGGTATAACTTAAGTACATAAGTACATATGATTTTTATTAATCTATATCATCTTATTTTGTTAAGAATAACTATTTTTGACCCACACAAGATTGATAGGTATTAATCACATGCTGAACCACACAGGATCTGACCCACACAGGATCAGTATGCACTGACCCACATAGGATCGCTGAGGGCTGACCCACACAAAATCTGATATATATTAACCCCCACTAACCAAGATAGGATCTAACCCACATAGTATTAGTATGTGCAGACCCACATAGGATCAATGAGTGCTGACCCCCACAGGATCTGATAGTAGCTGACCCACACAGGATCGATGTTATTCCTTCACATAATGGCCTCCCACAGGATTCCTCACACCCGGTGCGCTCGAGTTCTGTAAAATTTACCCTTAGAGATGTTTTACATACACCAACCACCTATAAACTCCACTAAAGAGTAACCCAAAGGACCCCCATTCATAAGAGATCCCATGCGATAGACGATGCGTCAATCAGACGCTCGCTCTGTTAGTTATAAGTGTTTTAGTTCTAATGGCCTGATTGCAGTTGGGTTCAATCCAACATGTCCATTCTCCAACTGTCTCCAAAACTCCTTTAGAGTATAACAAAATTAAAATCTCAATCCAAGGATCCCAACGTCATAGACAGTTCATCAAACGGACGTCTAATTCTCATGATATGGCCCCTTATGTGTTTTTGGGTCCGGTTGGGCCCCGGCCTGGTTCGACCCGATCGGAATAACCCGGCCTAGGCTGGGCCATGATGGGCTCACCCCGTTGTGCCGAGGACCAGACCGGTGCCCAAGAGGGCATTACGGCATGCAAGGGGGCGCGGCCTGCCAGGAGCGCAGCCCACCGGGCAGGCGGTTTGGTCACATGAGACCCATCCTGTAAGGGGGCGCGGTCTGCTGTTATCCTAAGTTGGAAAACAGGGGGAGTTTTTCCCTAGTATCCTAAACAGCCCAGAGGCCATTCCGTTTTGTGAAATTTATATGCCACATGGGTGCCACCTAGTCATCACAGAACCCATCATATTGGCGCTGGTTATGCCTCTACCATGGATTCGGTTGCGGCCCTCTTCTCGTCGGCTGCTCACTGGTCAGGCCACCTCACTACTCACCAGTTGTATGCTAGTCATGATGCCTCTTCTTTTGCGGCCGGACTGGGACTCGGTCGCCATCTTCGACTGCCGTGGCTGATGATCCACGACCCCTTGCTCACTAGCGGCACGCGACGGCGTGACGCGACTCCTCCATGGTTGGTCAGTTTCAGCCGCTCTGTTGACCATCATAGCTTAGTGTCGTAGTCTCCTCTTGCTGCGTGCGTCGGTGCACTACCTCCTCCATATCTGATCGGCACCACCATGCCAATATTGCTCCACGGAGGGCACATGGGTAGAAAATTGCAGAGGGTTCGGGCCGGGTTCATTAGGCCCACGCCCTCCATGTTAGCTTGCATCAGAAGAGAGGATTTATGGGTTCAATAAAATCACTTTGAAAATAAACAAGAATCAAACCACTATTTAAGGATGGTGTAGACCCTCCACGCTTGAAGAAGGAGGTCTTTGTTCACCATCCACTGCAACTAGCTTCCAACGACGCCGCTCGTACATCATCCTTTGGTTTTTGGTTTTGTGTCTCCCTTCACATCCTGCTAGGACCAGCTCTATCCTCTAAGGGTTTGGAATCTCATCACTTTACCAGCACATCATTGTTTGGTGAAGCTATGTCGATACCCCTCCCCAAGCTCCATATTAATAAGAGTGGAGGAGGGTAAGTAACAACGTTGGGAAGTAATGGGGGCTCATTAATTAAGAAGCTTCCAAATTCCCCAATGATTTCATTACATAATATTGAAAGTTCAATACATTTATTAGATTGATACTTTGCTGGTCCCAGACTCCACTTGTCTATTAGAGGAGAATAAATAAAATTAAAAATTAACTAAGTTCATTTTATTATTCTTTTAAAAGTCCATAAACTTCTGTTTTTCTCTAAACCTACTAATTTCAATGTGAACCCTCCCTTAAGAGAATCATAGCGTCGTGGATTCAATAGTGCCCTTAGATATTTAATCCAAGCACTAGTTTAAAAGATAAAAAATTTCACTCATGCGTTTACTGAACGTACCTTAAAAACAAGATCATAAATTCGTTCTTTGCACTCCGGGACTTAGAATCACACGCCGTTAATTTTTTCTGACTTTTAATAAATCCATATAATTAAAAAAAATACATGTAAAATTTAGTTCTTTAAATTCTACATACCTAATGTCTTATCGTCACTGAAAGCCACAATATAGACTAAGAGAACAAATTGGGGTACTAAACCCAACTCTGAGCCTCCTGCTCCGATGTTCTCTCTAGGAGGTTCTCGTGCTTCCAGGGAATGCACACCAGAGGTATCGACCGCCCACGAAGGAATCTCTCCAATCAATCCTCAATCTCTACAAGAACCTCCTTAAACATCACCCCATTATCAATGTTTACCTCTCCGTGGTCAATGATCTGATATGGGCCATGTACATACCTCCTCAGCCAGGATACGTGGAAGAAATCGTGCACCCTCTCCAACTGCGGTAGAAGTTCCATGTAGTATGCCACCTCACCTATCCTCTGAAGTATTTGAAATTGTCAGATAAACCTCAGTGATAACTTCCACCTCGGCCAAATCTATAAGGCCCCATCCTTAAACCTTACTTAATCTTGAGTTATTACAAGATTACAAATTGAGGATCTTTTCAGGTTTAGAGATTTAGAGAATTAGATCATGAAACATGCATTACATTCCACATTTAAACAAAATGGATACATAAAAGACAATATTCATTCTTCCCATAAACGGAAACATATTTAAAATAAAACACAAATTCTTTCTTGAAACATCCTTGACACTATCATCACATCATGTACCTTTCCCTTGACCTGTGAAAAACATTTCAAAAACCTGGGATGAGCATCAAAAGCTCAGTAAGGGTTATAAAAATATGGAAAGGAAACATGAGTTCTTATATACATAAAAATGAAATCATACTTTTCCCATAAAACATAGGCACTTTAACATACCTCATCAAACCATGAATAAATCATAGAAATCATAAGACATAAAGGTAACTTGAGGCATTCATAACATCCTTATGTAGGGAGTAACCCTCTTGGTTACGTTTGGAATACCCATCAAAGTATATTCCTAAATCTCTTCGGAGAAATCGTAATGTTTCACTCCTTCACATTACCCAATGCATTGGAGAGCTATATCGGGCTCACCCGCCCTTAGTTTATCACGGAACCACCCTTCTTCATAATAATGCCCAAGAACCTCAACAAAATTGTATCACATAAAACATGCATAAAGGAAACATAACATTTCCACCTTTCATTCACAAGATATCAATACAACACATTGATATAAAAACATCATGAAAACCATTTTCAATACCAAAATAAAAGAAAATTAAAACATGGTATTTATTTTTCATTTAAAAAGAAGGTATGGCTTGTAGAAGAAGTCGAAACTCAAATAAAGGTCACGGCGGCAGAGAAGTCGTTATCACCCTATACGTACGAAAAAAACATTCCCTTTTGTCGTTTAGTAAAATGTATCGCATAAAAAAGATTCCTTTTGGATAAACGTAAAAGTCAAAGGGGTTTATACACCGTATAAAAGAATGTTGTGTATAAAACAAAATATGCCTCAATGAAAGGAGACTGAGACGAAGTCCCATACCACCTTGAATCTTTTAACATTTTAAACCATTAATATCCATCTAAATAAATCCTTAAAACCATTTTTAAAACATGGATATTAATAAGAACAAATCATTATAACATTTAAAGTGATATTTTGGTTAAAGGGTTTTTACCAAAATTAGAGACACTTGAATACAATAATTGAGGAATAACATTTAATCAGAACTTTATAATATCATGAGAATAAATGGATTCAAGATATAATATTCCAAAGGATATTATATACACCATATAAGAGTGAATTGGTGCATAACAACAATGAAGTCTCAATAGGGATGTAAAATGTGATGAAATCCCTTATAAAGAAGGTATCCTTAAATTAAGGATAAATCAATCTCAAAATTATGTGTGACAAATATAAATACACCCAATATAATTGGATATTAAGTGTAAAACAATAAAAGGTCATTCACACATATTCAAAGTATGTCATATTCAACAACTACATGTTGAACCCAAAGAAATCGAAATTGGGTTAAAATGTTCCCTTGGAAAAATTCGACAGCCAAAACGGCGTCACTTCAAAAATTCAGAAAATGAGTTGATGAGAGATAAAAAGGGAATCTCATCACTTGGACATAAAATTTACATCAATCATGATATATATGAACATATCCCAACATAATATTATGTGAATTAAAAGACATAACAAACGAAGTCTTTTAAAATGTGGAGGGTGAAAGGTTCCCTTACCGACTTGGGTAACTTTCGAAAAGTACACCCCATTGAAGAAGTGTCATACAATGAATATGTAAATACCCATAAATGGAATTATATTACAAAATCAGTGTAATAATGGGCAGTACATAAACCACTCAAATGAAATTGTGGAAAATGTAGCATAAATCTCACATGAATAAAAGTGAGATGAAAAATCCCTTACGAAAACTCGGCAGCCTAACAGCGCCACTTAAAACTTCCAAAAATGGATTGATGAGATCAAATAGGGTATCTCATCTCATTAAAATAAAATTTACAGCAAGAGGAATATAAAATAACATCCCCCATCATAAAAAAAGTGGAGCTTAAAAGAAGTGACATAAAGGAGAGTACTTAAAGAGAAAGAGAGAGGTTAGATCTCTTACGAAAACTCGGCAGCCTAACGGCACCACTCAAAACTTCCAAAATGGATTGATGAGAGGAAATAGAGTCTCTCATCATATGAACATAATAATTACAGTGGTATTAATATAAAATAACATCCCAATCATAAGAAAGATGAGCTTAAAAGGAATGACATAAAAGAGTATACTTAAAAAGAAAGAGAGGTGTAGGATCCCTTACCTCGGGTCCGACTTGACTCGATCGCACTTTAACGTCCTGAATAATAAACGTGAGTTAATTTCCACTTTATTAAGAAACTTTTTATAGTTCATTATTCCTTTTAGATCACTTATTTCAATGTTATAAACATTATTTAATCATTTATGTTAATAATGTTTGTTTTGTCGATATTTGGTTCTTAAGTCGAAAGTGGACTTCTTACAATTACATGTTGTTCGTGTGGTCGAATGTTCATTATATCCAGAATTATATTCATTATTTGGATATCATATATATCATATATATCCATAATATACGTGTATTTATAATATTACATAATCATTTAGAGGTAAGAAATGAAATGCACCGTTCATGGAGACGGTAAGCCGTACGTACGCATGAACGCTACTTTCATTTCTTTGTCATATTAATGGAATTAAAACTAAATGAGAGGTATGCATATTTTAATTCCAGAATTATATTCATCATTTATATGTATCATTCATCATATATATCCATTATATACATGTACTTATAATAGTACATTACATTTGGGGATAAGAAATGAAATGCACCATTCATGGAGACGGTAAGCCGTACGTACGCATGAACGCTACTTGCATTTCTATCTCATACTTTAATGGAAATAAATAATAATGATATAGAGTTATATAATAAATAAAGTATAAAATCATATATAATAACATTAAATCCATCCTTTATACGTCCCATGTATGGCATTAACGAATCACATCACTTTGAGGGGGCGGTAGTCCGCACTTCCTAAAATGAAGATATCGCGTATACCCATAATGGAAGCCATAAAGGTAAGCCAAAAATGAAAAATATATAATCTTAAGTAAAACATAAACATATTATATATCATATATAAATATAGTGACATCTTAATGGCCACCTTTGAAGGTGTTAAAAGAATTTTGAACAATCATCGTTTCGGGAGGCATAAATTCGCCATCCACGGAAACAGTATGTTCGTTAACCATTAGATGTAGGTGTGTGTAAGTGTAGCTAGAATACTAATTATAACAACATCCTATTATATTTAGTATACTAGATTGGTTACAAAAGAAAAGAATAAAAAGAGTTTAGGGGTTTGGAGAAGCAAAATAAAACAAAAGGACTCAAAAGAAGACATTACCTTAAAATCGGGTAACTCCCTTTGGTTTGAGATCAAAGGATTCCTTGGGAAGACTTATGCCCAAAGTGAGGCTTCAAGGAGTAAGAGAGGTAAGTTTAGAGACATAATGGGAAGCGGTTGGCCGAGCCAAAGTCTTTGGGAGTGTGGGTAAGGAGGTAGAGGTGGGGGCCTTTTATAAGAGGAGAGGAGGGGCACTCTTGGAAAGTAAAGATAAGTTACTTTATTTAAAATGTTTTTTGGATTAAAAAGGTCCCACATTGATATAATTCGAGGATAAGGTGATAAGGGTTAGAAATCCACTCATCCAATTGGTTTTTTCCATGTGTAGTTCTTAGAGTTTACATTACCTTTCCATTTTATTTAAATCCTTTATTAATGAGGTAATTGTTGCATCATCATGATGTCATAAGTAATTTAATTTATTTAAAGTCTAAAAATTATAAAAAAAATACTTTGATGTAGGAAATCTTTTTATCTTTCCAATTACTATTTATAATCAGGAATCTGACTTGTATAAACCCATGTAAAAATTGTTTTAGTAAAACATTTCATGTGTGTGTCATTTTTACTTTAACATTAAATAAAAAGTTATTTATTTCATTTCCCAACCAAAGTGTCTCCATGGGGTCCCCAAGTTGACCCATGGCTTTTCCTTGTCGGCCTTGACACATCCAATGAGTTAGGACATGTGTCAAGTTCATTTCATATTATTAAAACATTATTTTTACCTTAAACTACACTAATTACCTCTAATTGCAATTAAAAACTTAATAAGTTACTATTCACCAAAAAATTATTATAATCCCATTGAACCAAATTTTACTTCTTAATGACAACCATGTATGTCGGATTTTTGAAATTCAAAATACAAAGGTGTAAAAATTTCATTTAAATGGAAAATCAGTTTTTATAAGTACCACTTAGTGGTTTCACTATTCATCAAAAAATGAAGTTTTTCAGAAAATTACCAAAAATTCACCCTAAGCTATATTTGATATTCAGAATTCAAAAATGAAGTCTATTTTACAAAATTCAAAACATACAAGTCACATTAATTAATTTAATAATTAATTCCCGCTGTCATGACAAATAGCGTGTTTTTATGAAACAATAAGTATCAAAAGATTGACACTAGTTTAAGTCTGATTTCAAAGTGAAATTAATTCCAATGACCACTATTGGATTTAATGGTAAAAATATATTCTAATTTCACTTTAAAACCAATTCAAAAGATAATCAAACCATATAAATAAATTATATTACAAATAGGTTTTGAATTAAAATACAACACTTTACAATATTCATTAAAAAAATGAACTTTATCGGAAAGATACCAAAAATTTACAGAAAGTAAATTTTGATGTCCCGATTCTAAAGAAGGTTTTTATTTGGTCCAATAGAATATATAATAGTGAAAAAAACTATATTTAATGACGGTTCTCCATCAAAAGGCGATAAGTGAACCTTTAGTGAAAACTAGGGCATATACGCTTAAAATTGAATTATTTTCGTATTTTATGCCTTTATCCTTTATTGGAAAAATGTAAAAACATTTAAAAACATATATAATCATATTTTAGTTATTTATATCCATTCCCACCAATAAAATGGGTACATGTTAACTACCATTTAAAATAATATTATTTTATTATTAGAGTGCAACGTAAGATCCCCAAGAAACTCGTTGTTGCGTGTTGGGTATGCCATCGAGCATAGCGCCCCCTTTAAAGTCATATTAATATTTAATTGAAAAATATGGATAAATATGAAAATGTAATATTCTTTATTTACCTGGGGTGTTACATCCTTCCCCCCGTCTAGGAATTGCGTCCTCACAATTTTTAAAATTGAGCTTGGAAACATCCTTGAAAGTCCCACATCGGAACAAGAGTCAGTAAAACAATCACTTTAAAAGAATGGGAGAGAAGTACAAATGTCACCCGAGTTAACCCATACTAGGATTCCATGTAGAAAAATATGGACATGGAGGAGAAAACATAGGGTCATGTTCTGATGGAGAGTGATAGAAAACATGTTTAGGAGAAAGTTAACCACAAGAAAATCACAATTTTGTGATGGGTTAAACGGTATTAGATTCCCCAGTAGGAAAAGTTAATAGACCACATTTTTTTTAAAGTTAATTTTTATTGAGGAATTTATTCATAAGGAAACTTAATCACTTATCATGTTGACTTTCAACTTTTACTAGATTCCTTAATCAAACTCATATTTTTTTCCAAAAGACGAGTATTTAGGGAGACTTGTTCGCATTAAGAGTACTATAATCAACTTCTAGAGAATCACCTAATCCACAATAGAGAACTATATACTTCCCATGTCTTTAGACTCTATCCAAAACCAAAAACAAAAAGGTTAGTACATGATCAGATAATCCAGAAAAGGATAACCCTTTATAAAAATAAAATCTATTCTTAATCTCCAAAATTTTTCCAACAAAACCCAAAGTTCAACGAAGGCCATTCGATAAACAATTTGTCCATAAAATTCTTCAAAGTAAACCAAACTAAGATTGAAACCCAAATATTTGAAGGATTTAGTCACATAGTCTTCCAAGTTAAATCGTAACATTTATCTCCAAACAACATCAGTTGCTCCTAAAGTCTCGTATTGAAAATTAATTAACCTAATCACATATCCTCCATGATAGGTTAATCATTTTCATAAATAACCCAAAATCAACTTACTCTTAATTCATAAAATCATATAACTAAAAAGAATCAGTCAAACTAACCAAGGACTTCACGTAGTCCAGTGGTAGGCGATAAATACCAGTCGCACTTTGGTTGTGGGTTCGATTCCCAAAGCTTTGTCCGACGCGACGGGTTGTCACACGGTCTGCGTGTTGTCTTTTTTCTAAAACTATATAATTCTGAAATCATTCCCCAAAAAGGGATAAAATCATCAAAAATAACAATAACATAATTTAACCTCAATTTTATCTCATGCCTTTCACTTCCATCATAACATATAGTAACCCATAATTACCTCAAAAGTAAGGATCATATAAACTCTAATGGTTAACTTTATAATTATTACCTAAACTTCCACATCGTTTGGTCATCTTGTACATGATGCATTAAAGATCATACCAAGGTTAAAGTGTTTGATCATGACTCCTTTATAGTTGGTTTAGAACAACCACGAGTTACCTCATTGAATCCCCCATTTTATCTAGTATCTTAATCAGAGAACAACCACAGTTTCCTTCAAACTTGTTGTCTCTTTGGTGCCTGCTAGATCCATCCATTCACTAAAAACAGAAATTTCAGTGTGAGTATATCAACAAAACCATCATGTACTAATGAGGAAGGTAAACACTAATATATACTTACTCATTAACTTTATTTAAAACTAGGAGTCTTTCTGAAATCCTAACCATTGTGGTAATGTCACTTCTGCTTAAATAATACCCTAACCTCTAAAGTTATCTAAACTGACCTTTTATAACAACTATAAGGCCCCAGCCTTAAACCTTACTTAATCTTGAGTTATTACAAGATTACACATTGAGGATCTTTTCAGGTTTATAGTTTTAGAGAATTAGATCATGAAACTTGCATTACATTCCACATTTAAACAAAGTGGTTACATAAAAGACAATATTCATTCTTCCCATCAACATAAACATATTTAAAATAAAACACGGATTCTTTCTTGACACATCTTTGACACTATCATCACATCATGTACCTTTCCCTTGACCTGTGAAAAACATTTCAAAAACTTGGGATGAGCATAAAAAGCTCCGTAAGGGTTATAAAAATATGGAAAGGAAACACGAGTTCATATATACATAAGAATGAAATCATACTTTACCCATAAAATATAGGAACTTTAACATACCTCATCAAACCATGAATAAATCATAGAAATCATAAGACATAAAGGTAACTTGAGGCATTCATAACATCCTTACGTAGGGAGTAACCCTCTTGGTTACGTTTGGAATACCCATCACAGTATATTCCCTAAATCTCTTCGGAGAAACCTTAACATTTCACTCCTTCGTGTTACCCAATTCATTGGAGAGATATATCGGGCTCACCTGCCCTTAGTTTATCACGGAACCACCCATCTTCATAATAATGCCCAAGAACCTCAACATAATCGTATCACATAAAACATGCATAAAGGAAACATAAAATTTCCACCTTTCATTCACAAGATATCAATACAACACATTGATATAAATACATCATGAAAACCATTTTCAATACCAAAATAAAAGAAAATTAAAACATGGTATTTATTTTTCTTTTAAAAAGAAGGTATGGCTTGTAGAGGAAGCCGAAACTCAAATAAAGGTCACGACAGCAGAGAAGTCGTTGTCGCCGCATACGTACGAAAAAAACATTCCCTTTTGTCGTTTAGTAAAACTCTTCTCATAAAAAATATTCCTTTTGGATAAACGTAAAAGTCAAAGAGGTTTATACACCGTATAAAAGAAGGTTGCGTATAAAACAAAATATGCCTCAATGAAAGGAGATTGAGACGAATTCCCATACCACCTTGAAGCTTTTAACATTTTAAACCATTAATATCCATATAAATAAATCCTTAAAACCATTTTTAAAACATGGATATTAATAAGAACAAATTATTAAAACATTTAAAGCAATATTTTGGTTAAAGGGTTTTTACCAAAATTAGAGACACTTGAATACAATAATTGAGGAATAACATTTAATCAAAACTTTATAATATCTTTAGAATAAATGGATTCATGATATAATATTCCAAAGGACAGTATATACACCATATAATAGTGAATTGGTGCATAACAACAATGAAGTCTCAATAGGGATGTAAAATGTGATGAAATCCCTTATAAAGAAGGTATCCTTTAATTAAGGACAAATCAATCTCAAAATTTTGTGTGACAAATATAAATACACCCAATATAATTGGATATTAAGTGTAAAACAATAAAAGGTCATTCACACATATTCAAAGGATGACATATTCAATAACTACATGTTGAACCCAATGAAATCGAAATTGGATTAAAACGTTCCCCTGGTAAAATTCGACAGCCTAAACGGCGTCACTTCAAAAATTCAGAAAATGAGTTGATGAGAGATAAAAATGGAATCTCATCACTTGGAAATAAAATTTACATCAATCAGGATATAGAAGAACATATCCCAACAAAATATTATGTGAATTAAAAGACATAACAAACGAAGTCTTTTAAAATGAGGAGGGTGAAAGGTTCCCTTACCGACTTGGGTAACTTTTGAAAAGTACACCCCATTGAAAAAGTGTCATACAATGAATATGTAAATACCCATAAATGGAATTATATTACAAAAGGATTGTAATAATGTGAAGTACATAAACCACTCAAATGAAATTGTGGCAAATGTAGCATAAATCTCACAGGAATAAAAGTGAGATGAAAAATCCCTTACAAAAACTCGGCAGCCTAACGACGCCACATAAAACATCCAAAAATGGATTGATGAGATCAAATAGGGTATCTCATCTCATTAAAATAAAATGTACAGAAAGAGGAATATAAAATAACATCCCCCATCATAAAAAAAGTGGAGCTTAAAAGAAGTGACATAAAGGAGAGTACATAAAGAGAAAGAGAGAGGTTAGATCTCTTACGAAAACTCGGCAGCCTAACGGCGCCACTCAAAACTTCCAAAATGGATTGATGAGAGGAAATAGATTCTATCATCATATGAACATAATAAGTACAGTGGGAGTAATATAAAAGAACATCCCAATCATAAGAAAGATGATCTTAAAAGGAATGACATAAAAGAGTATACTTAAAAAGAAAGAGAGGTGTAGGATCCCTTACCTCGGGTCCGACTTGACTCGATCATTCTTTAACGTCCTGAATAATAAACTTGAGTTAATTTCAACTTTATTAAGAACCATTTTATAGTTCATTATTCCTTTTAGATCACTTATTTCAATGTTATAAACATTATTTAATCATTTAAGTTATTAATGTTTGTTTTATCCATATTTGGTTCTTAGGTCGAAAGTGGATTTCTTACAATTACATGTTGTTTGTGTGGTTGAATGTTTATTATATCCAGAATTATATTCATGATTTGGATATCATATATATCATATATATCCAGAATATACATTTATTTATAATATTACATAATCATTTAGAGGTAAGAAATGAAATGCACCGTTCATGGACACGGTAAGCCGTACGTACGCATGAACGCTACTTTCATTTATTTGTCATATTAATGGAATTAAAACTAAATGAGAGGTATGTATATTTTAATTACAGAATTATATTAATCATTTATATGTATCATTCATCATATATATCCATTATATACATGTACTTATAATAGTACATTACATTTGGGGATAAGAAATGAAATGCACCGTTCATGGAGACGGTAAGCCGTACGTACGCATGAACGCTACTTTCATTTCTATCTCATACTTTAATGGAAAGAAATAATAATGATATAGAGTTATATTATAATTCCATTATAAAATCATATATAATAACATTATATCCATCCTTTATACATCCCACGTATGTCATTAACGAATCACATCACTTTGAGGGGGCGGTAGTCCGCACTTCCTAAAATGAAGATATCGCATATACCCATAATGGAAGCCATAAAGGTAAGCATCAAATTAAAAATACAGAAGCTTAAGTAAAACATAATTATATTATATATAATATATAAATATAGTGACATCTTAATGGCCACCTTTGAAGGTGTTAAAAGAATGTTGAACAATCATCGTTTCGGGAGGCATAAATTCGCCATCCACGGAAACAGTATGTTCGTTAACCATTAGATGTAGGTGTGTGTAATTGTAGCTCGAATACTTATTATAACAACATCCTAGTATATTGATTATGATGGATTTTTTACAAAATAAAATAATAAAAAGAGTTTAGGGGGTTGGAGAAGCAAAATAAAACAAAAGGACTCAAAAGAAGACATTACCATAAAATCGGGTAACTCCCTTTGATTTGAGCTCAAAGGCTTACTTGGGAAGACTTCTGCCCAATGTGAGGCTTCAAGGAGTAAGAGAGGGAAGTGTAGAGACAAAATGGGCAGGGGTTGGCCGAGACAAAGGCTTTGGGAGTGTGGGTAAGGAGGTAGAGGTGGGGGCCTTTTATAAGAGGAGAGGAGGGGCACTCTTGGAAAGTAAAGATAAGTTACTTTATTTAAAATGAGTTTCGGATTCAAAAGGTCCCAAATTGATATAATTATAGTATAAGGTGATAAGGGTTCTAAATCCACTCATCCAATTGGTTTTGGCCATGTTTAGGTCTTAGATGTTACATTACCTTTCTATTTTATTTAAATCTTTTATTAATGAGGTAATCATTGCATCATCATGATGTCATAAATAATTTAATTTATTTAAAGTATAAAAATTATATAACAAATACTATGATGTAGGAAATCGTTTTATCTTTCCAATTACTATTTATAATAAAAAATCGGACTTGTATAACCCCATGTAAAAATTGTTTTAGTAAAACATCTCATGTGTGTGTCATTTTTACTTTAACATTAAATAAAAACTTATTTATGTCATTTCCCAACCAAAGTGGCTCCATGGGGTCCCCAAGTTGACCCATGGCTTTTCTTGGTCGTCCATGACACATCCAATGAGGTTAGGACATGTGTCAAGTTCATTTCATATTATTAAAACATTATTTTTACCTTAAACTACACTAATTACCTCCAATCGCGATTAAAAACTTAATAAGTTACTATTCACCAAAAAATTATTTTAATCCCATTGAACCACATTTTACTTCTTAATGACAATCATGTATGTCGGATTTTTGAAATTCAAAATACAAAGGTGGAAAAATTTCATTTAAATGGAAAATCAGTTTTTATAAGTACCACTTAGTGGATTCACTATTCATCAAAAATTGAAGTTTTTCAGAAAATTACCAAAAATTCACCCTAAGCTATATTTGATATTCCGAATTAAAAAATGAAGTCTATTTTAAAAAATTCAAAACATACAAGTCACATTAATTAATTTAATAATTAATTCCCGCTGTCATGACAAATAGCGTGTTTTTATGAAACAATAAGTATCAAAAGATTGACACTAGTTTAAGTCTGATTTCAAAGTGAAATTAATTCCAACGACCACTATTCGAATTAATGGTAAAAATATATTCTAATTTCACTTTAACCAAATTCAAAAGATAATCTAATCATATAAATAAATTAGATTAAAAAGAGGTTTTGAATTAAAATACAACATTTTACACTTCATTAAAAAATGAACTTTATGAGAAAGATACCAAAAATTTACACAAAGTAAATTTTGATGTCCCGATTCTAAAGAAGAGTTTTATTTGGTCAAATAGAATGTATAAGAGTGGAAAAAACTATATTTAATGACGGTTCTCCATCAAAAGGCGATAAGTGAACCTTTAGTGAAAACTAGGGTATATACGCCTAAAATTGAATTATTTCCGTATTTTATGCCTTTATCCTTCATTGGATAAATGTAAAAACATTTAAAAACATATATAATCATATTTTAGTTATTTCTATCCATTCCCGCCAATACAACGGCTACATGTTAACTACCACTTAAAATAATATTATTTTATTATTAGAGTGCAACATATGATCCCCAAAAAACTCGTTGTTGCGTGTTGGGTATGTCATCGAGCATAGCGTCCCCTTTAAAGTCATATTAATATTTTATTCACAAATATGGATAAATATGAAAATGTCATATTCCTTATTTACCTGGGGTGTTACAAAATCTCTGTAGTGACCATCGATGAGAGACTCACAGGAATATGTGGTTCCCCTCTTGGAACTCCAAAGGCCTCCACCTCCTGTCCACATAGGACTTATGTCTACTCTGTTTAGTTTTCACCCGCTCTTGGATGATCTGCACCTTCTCAGTTGTATCTCGTACCAACTCTGGACCCATAAGTGCTGACTCCCTAGGGTATATCCATCATACAGGTTATATGCATGGTAGACTGTATAGGGCCTCTAATGGTGCCATACCAATGGTGGAGTGATAAATATTGTTGTATGAAAACTCCCCCATGGAAAGATATCCTCCCAACTACAGCTAAAATCTAGGATGCATGCACGAAGCATGTCCTCAAGAATCTGAATGCTTTTCTCTATCTTACCATCAATTTGAGGATGAAAGGTGGTGCTCAAATGTAGCAGAGCCTGAATGCCTCCTGTAATCCCCCCATAACTGAGATGTGGAATGTGTGTCATGGTTAGAGACGATCTTCGATGTCACCCCATGGAGTCTCAAAATCTCATGTGCATAGAGACATCCTAAGCCCTCTACTGATCCCTACTCTCGAATAGGTATGAAATGGGCCAACTTGGAGAGTTGTTCAATGATCGCCCAGATAGAATCAAGTCCCATGAATGTATGTGGAAGCCATGTCATAATGTCCATGGAGATTATATCCCACTTCCACTACAGTACCTCTAGTGGTTGTGCTAAGCCCGGTGGAACTTGATGCTCGGCCTTCACCTGCGGACACGCGAGTCATCAGGAAACAAACTCTTCCACTGGTGTCTTCATCCCTAGCCACCAGTGTTGATGTCGGAGGTCCTGGTACATATTCTCCACACCAGTATGTACCATCAGAGGGGACGTATGGAATTCCCTCAACACCTCCTCCCGTAGTGCCACTAATACCATGTTCCATCCTCTTAGAGGATGACGTGCTCCCCACCTTCAGAAAATCTATCTGAGCATGTCCTAAAAATATCTGATCACATGGATCCTTGTAGTCAATGTCCCCAAGTTGCACTTCCCTGACTCACTAAAGGAGTGGGGGAGTGACTGTTATAGACTAGAGGTATGCTGCTCTACCTCTATCCACGAAGGATATCTACAATGCGGCTAGCTGCCCTATTGTCTCACTCAGCAACTGTAGACCAGACCTCCTACTAAGTGCATCTACTACCATTTTCCCCATCCCATGAGTATATACAATCTCATAGTCATAGTGTTGAAGGAACTCTAGCCATCACCATTTTCTTAGGGTCATGTACTTCTGAGAGATGATATACATGAGACTCTAGCGATCCGAGAAGACTGTAAAATGTTCACCTATAAAGTAATTTCACCACATATTCAGGGAAAAGACCACTACAGATGACTTCAGATCATGGGTAGCATAGTTCTTCTCATGTAGCCTCAGCTATCATGAGCCGTAGGTGATCACTACTCACTCCTGCATCATGACACGCCCATGTCTGGGCCCTGATACGTCATAGTAGACTACATTATCAACACCCTTTTCTGGTAGCCTTAAAATGGGGTCACTCGTTAGTCTCTACCTCATCTTCTGAAAACTCTACTGGAATCTAGTATTCCATTCAAAGAGATGTCCCTCCTTCATCAATGCCATCAAGGGTTTCAAAACTCTAGAAAAGTTAGGGACGAATCTCCGGTAGTATCCTGCCCACCCCAAGAAACTTGTCACCTTGGTCACAATCCTAGGTGGCTCCCAAGAAATCACATCCTCTATCTTTTCTAGATCCACATCAAATCCATACTTTGAGATAACGTGTCCCAAAAAGAGGAAATCTCGTATCCAGACCTAGCTCTTCGAGAGATTACCAAAAATCTGGTTTTCTTGGAATGCATCCAAAACTATTTGAAGATGATATGCATGATCCTCCTCTATCACTGAGTATATCAAGATGTCGTCGATGAAGACCACAATAATGAAATAGAGGTGTGGCTGAAATATCTTGTTCATGAGTCCCATGAAGACTGCTGGGTTATTGGTCATGCCAAATGGAATTACCGAGAACTCATTGTGGCCCTACCAACATCTAAAGGCAATCTTGTGAACATCCTCATCTCGTACTCTGAGCTGATGATAGCCTGATCTGAGGTCTATCTTCGCAAACCAACGAGATCCCTTCAGCTGATCAAAATGATCATCAATCCTCAAAAGTGTATACTTTTTCATCACAGTCACCTAGTTCATGCGCCAATAGTCCATAAAGAGTCTCAATCTCCCATCTGCCTTCTTGGTGAATAAAAACATGGATGACCATTGAGAAACACTAGGCCTTATGAACCAATTTTTTTGTAAGACCTCCAACTGTACCCATAACTCATGAAGCTCTGTAGAAGTCATACGATATGTAGGTGTAGATATCGGTGTCATCCCAGGGTACATGTCGATATTAAATTCTACCTCTCTGCGTGAAGGTAGTCCTAGAACATCATCAGGAAATACATTGGCATATTGGTCTACCACTAAAGGATAACTGGGAATTTCAAGAGCTACTGCTCTGATGGTAAGGAAAGTCAACTAATGTGGGATCGGCTACACCCTCCTCTATGTAAGTCCATCCTGTGCTGCAAAGGTTCCCTTCTTTCCGGTGAAATAAATCATACTCCCATCCTCACGAACACACCACACTTTGCACATAATACAGTCAATCAACACATGGATTGTGGATACTCATCCATATCCAATATGACGTCATAAGTCCTCGGCACCGCTACTAGAATATCCCATCCAAAGCTATCGCCTCCTAGAGTAATCTCACATTGTCTTCATTAGTGTGTAATCATAGAATCCTCTCCCGTATGAGTCTCTAGCCGTAAGGATTGAGATAATGGATCCACTGTAATCTCCAAGCTCTGAAAGAGGGTCATAGAAATAAGAGGGAGACTGTCACATGTGTCTATATGGATTTTAGCTAGGGTGGAGTATACATAGATAGTACGTCTAATCATCTCCGAAGCATCTTTCTTATAATCCTCAGCTTCTTAAAGATGAGCTTGTCCTTGTCCTCTTGCTCCCTGTGGTCAGGGTGGACCACCTGGGGTTGGTGGCGATATAACCTCAAATCACTTCCCACCGCCTGTTGTACGACCATCTCCTCTTCCACATCTACCTGATACATGTGGACCTCCCCGATCGAATATCTTATTCTATATCGGTGGTCCCTAGATCATCTTCTGGTCGTCTGTACGGCATGTCGGGCTGTCGCGAGCCATGGGACACTGCCCACCACACGTGTAGCACTTCCAATTCCTCAACTGTCCCCCTATGTCTCGTGAGCCCGACACCAATGACCCAATATCCTGAAATCATTCACCAGAATGTCTGGACTGATTGGGCCCCTACGTCATCCGCCTACTTCCAGTTGCAGATGACTCTGATACCTGATGTCTGGTGGTGGATATCACTACTGGTGACATCACAACTAGGAAGCTCTCCACCAAAAGCGCTCGCTCTAGCACCCCATCCTATATCATAATGTCGAGTGATATCATCGATGCTCTGATCTCCTGTCGGAGACCCTAGTAAATGGTTTGGGCCCTAAAGAAAAGCATATATTCCATCTTGGTGGATTAGAGAGAGGGATCAGTGAAACTCACCGAGTATTGTGCCACATTCATTCTTCCCTGCTGTAAGTGATGTAGCTCTTGTATAGGCAGAGAGCATTGGGTAGCCAGGATGAACACTGCCCTGAAAAGACTCTCGAAGTACGCCTAGATGAGGGTAACCTCGTTGTGTATCTAGAGCATCAAAATCTACCATCTCCATACTACTACCTAGAAAATACTAGATGCTAAGATCACCATAAGGTCAGTTGGTGTCCCAACTCAGTAGAAAACTATAACTACAGCCTCCATCCTGTCCTCAGCCGCCAATAGGTCCATCTCACCTCGGAACCTTGGACACCTATTCCACTGAAAATCGTGCAATGCGCTTAGTCGATGTGCATCCTCTGTTGGTGGGGCTGGTGGCAATGACTTCCCAATGGGTAGTGGTGCTGGTACACCATCCGAAGGTGCTAATGCCATAAGAGGGATCTACACCGAGGCCTCATCGCTCGGTGGGCCATCATCAATTACTCTCTCGGGAATCGTAGCTGGCTATCTACATGGTCCCATCATGAAAGAAGATAGGTGTGCCATAGTTAATAAGTTATACCTAGTGTGTTGACTCAAAATATCATAAGAGAATCTTTTCAAAACACATGCTATCAGTCTTTTTGTGCACCGATTTGGAAATCAGAAGTCAGGGTCCTACTGTATGGATACGTCAGCTGCCACACCAACATTGGATTCCCTAAAATGAAAACCTCAATCAGAAAACATAACACTATTTCTACATAAAAATGATTGGAGTCCTAGATCTTCAGTAGAACTGAATCCTCTGATACCACTTTTTCACAACCCGTCCCGCAAGGCTCGTGTCGTGACTACCCCATGCCTGCCTTCCATATGCCAAGGGCTGGTGACTAGCACTGGAAAGGCATATCTCTAAAACGAGAAGGCATTGCCTTTAATATTATAGAAACACAAACACTAGAACACAACCAAAAGTAACCAAGAAGTAAACAGCTGTAGTAAAAATAGTGTTGTATGTAAAGGGGCCCAAATACAAGCCCAACTAAAAGTACAAGTACAACCGAAAAGTAAAAATACAACTGAATGGTAAAAAACATCACCTCGTTCATCTACCGAGGATCTTACCTGAAGGGTAGGTACATCTCACTATCATTATTCCATGCGTCGTGTCACACCAAATGGTCCACCTTCGTGTACCATCTAGTCCTGGCTCCCTCACTCTCGATCAATGTTTTATGTCGTCTGCAGAATAAACAACAAGGTGTGGTTGTATCCCATACAGGGGTGAGTATAACGATACTCAATAGGGACCCCGAGACCCCTCAGGTCTCCCAGAGTTCCACAAAGTAAATACCACAAAGCAAGACCTCAATCTCAAAGCCCGAAGAAATAGGAATCAACTCTACTTAGGTAAATTCCCCTACATATTCCTATGTTATCAAGATTTACTCACCTCATACATGAGGGAAGATTACCAAAAAGGTAACACAATGAAGGAATAAATACCACAAAGGTAACACAACTGAGATATAAGTACCTCACATGTAACACCAAGAAGACAACGCCACAATGGTAGATGTACCACACGGGTAACACCATGAAGCTAGAAGTACCACACAGGTAAACCATGATGATAACACCAAAAAGGTAGATGTACCATAAATTTAACACCACGAAGCTTGAAGTACCACATAGGTAACACCACATAGATTTTAGTACCACACAGGTAAAAGACTCAACTCAGAATCTGGTATAACTTAAGTACAGAAGTATAAATGATTATTTCTAAGCTAGATCACTTTATTATGTTAATGAGCACTAATTTTGACCCAAATTGGATTGATAGGCACTAAACCCCTGCTGAAACACATAGGATATGACCCACATAGGATCAGTATGCGCTGGCCCACACAAGATCACTGAGTACTGACCCACACAGGATCTGATAGGTACTATCACCAACTGACCCACACAACATATGACCCACACAGGATTAGTATGTGGTGACCCACATAGGGTCACTGAGGGATGACCCACACAGGATATGATAGTCTCTAACCCACACAGGTTCAATTTTCATATTTCATGTTACATCCTACCACAGGATTCCACGAACCTGGTGCACTCGACTTCTATTGATCTTCCTATCGAGATGTTTTTAATACCTAAACTACCTATAATATCCTCTAAGGAGTAACCCAAAGGATCTCTATGTCGTAAGGGTTCCAACGTGATAGACGACGCGTCAATCAGACGCTCAGTCTGGGAGTTATAAGCATTTTATCTCTGAGGGCCAGGTTCGATTCAGGCTTGATCCAACATGGCCATACTCCAACTATCTCCAAAACTCATGTGGAGTATAAAAAACGGATGCCTCGATCATAGGATCCCAACGCTGCAGACGGTGAGTCAAACAGACGTCTGGTTCTCAAGATATGGCCCTTTATGTGTTTTTAGGTCCGGTTGGGCCCGAGTCCCGTCTGACCCGGTCAGACCTACCCGGTCAGACTGACCTGGCCCAACCCGGACTACGCTAGGCAGTGGTGGGCTTGGCCTGCTAGCCCAAGGTCTGGGCAGCAAAGGGGGAGTGGCACGCCAGTCGCACGACCCTCTGGGAAGGCGGCCCGACTGTATGAGGTGCGGCCCACAAGGGGGTTCGTCCTGCTATCCGCAAAAGATGATAAAGGGGGACCCCCCCCCCCCTCGTATCCCAAAAGGCATAAAGGCCATTCAATTTTGTGAAAAGGTGGTGCCATGTGGGCATCACATGGGAACCTGTAGGGTAGGTGCGGGTTCTGCCTACGTCGCGGCCCTCTTCTCACAAATGGCATGCTAGTCATGTCGCATCCCCTTCTTTAGCCATCCAAGGTGTTGACCGCCTTCTCCGACCACCGTGGATTATGAGTCGCAGCCCCTTGCTCATTGGTGGCACACCACACCTCCTCATTCGATGTACGGTGTCGGCTTCACTGTTGACCACTGCGATTTAGTGTTGCGGCCTCCTCTTGCGGCGTGTGGCGGCGCGCCGCCTCCATCATATCTATTCAGTGTCACAGTGTCGGAAGTCTTCCAGGGAGGGAAGAAGGTTAGAAAATTAGTGGAGGGTTTAGGCTGGGTTCGTTAGGCCCGCACCCTCCACATTAGCTTGTATCACAAGGGAGGAATTATGGGTTTAAGAAATTAACTTTTGTATATAAACAAGAACTAAACCACTACCTGAGGTTGTTGGAGAGCTTCTGATATTGAAGAAGGGGTCAATGTTTGTTGTCCTCCGAAACTATCTTCCAATGACGCCGGTCATATTTATTCTTTTGGTACGTGGTTTGGTGTCTCCTGTCACCTCGTGCTAGGACCAGCTCCATCCTCTAAGGGTTTGGAATCTCATCACTTTACCAACACTTTGTTTCTTGGTGAAATTGTGTCGATACCCCTCCCCATGTTCTATATAAATAGGAGAGAGGGAGGGTATGTAATGAAGTTGTGAAATAATGGGGGCTCATTAATTATAAACCTTACTAATTCCCCAACAACGCCGTTACATAATAGTAAAAGGTCAATCCATTTATTGGCTTGACATGTTGTTGGTCCCACACTCCCCTGTCCATTGGAGGAAAATAAAGAAAATTAAAAATTATCTAAGTTATTTTTATTATTCTTTTAAAAGCCCTGAAACTTATCTTTATCTCCAAACCTACTGCGGTCAAATTGAATCCTCCCTTAAGCGAATCTCGGCTCTACAAATTCAATGGTGTCCTCGGATTTTTAATCTGATCACTGATTCAAATTTTTGAAAATGCTGATCATGTGATTACTGAACATACCTTAAAAATGTTCATAAATTTATTCCGGTCACTTCGGGCCTCGAAATCATGCGTCATCAATTTTCACAGACTCGTAATAATTCCATATAATTAAAAAAATTACATGTAAAATCCATGTCATTACATGTTCCCTTATTCAAGTGGTAGTACATTTCTAATGGACATTTTTATATTGTTTTTGAAGACCCTATGGAGTAATGAATCTATCATGGTGATTGTTGATCATCTAAAAAAAATTCACATTTCATACAGATCTGGGAGACTCACCAAATATAGGAGTTTGAGAAGAATTATATCTATGAGATCAAACATGTATATGGATTTCCCTTGAGTATTTTTTTGATAGAGACACAAATTTAACATCAACCATATAGAAGGGACTTTAGAAGGAACTTTGGAATTAGTTGAGGTTGAGCACAACGTACCATCCTTTAATAGATGGATACTCAGAGAAGTCTATCCATACATTGATAGATATACCATGATCTTGTTTTATATGATTCAGTGTATAATGGGATGATATATTTAGCCTTGGTTGAGTTATTTTAAAAAAATATTGATCGTGATTAAAATTAGACAGTCCCTTCTGAGGCTCTTCATTAGAGGCCATGTCATTCCCTACATTTTTTGGGACAAGTCTTGTAAAGAAGTGTTTATAGGCCGTAGTATGTTTGAGTATTCCTTTTATAGTGTGAAGATTATTAAGAATCGGATGATCACTACTCAGATAATGAAATGTTTTTATTCCAACCATATAGAGAGACTTTTATATTTTTTTGTAAGAGATATGGGTTTCTTGAGAGTTAATACTTTGTTTGGCCACATACATCTGATGAAGAAAGTAAATATTTCCCCATTCTATGTTAGACCCTTAAATATCATCGAGTAGTTGGTAATGTGATGTAACATTTAGATATTCCTTCAAAATATCAAAGTAGAAAGGCATTCTTCATGTGTAATATATCCATAAATAGATGATCAATCCCACAAATGTCACCAACTCTGAGGATATTGGGATTGTTAGTCATGAAATATAGAAGGATATTTTAGAGAAAATTTTAGACTCAAGTGAGAATTTCCTTTGAGAGAAGATAGTACCCCATTTATGGATCTTATGGATTAATAGGATGATCACATAAGGGATTTGGGATTGGGAGGATATTGTTTATGCTCAGTGACATGAGTAGTTTGTGTAAGACAATTAGGGAAACATTAGGAGGATGATAAATTCTTGGAGGGGTAGATTTTAAAATCCAAAAATTTTATTTCATTAATGAAATCATTGTTTCTCTTATTATCCTTAAATAATTTATTTAACACCGAGACTATGTGTAGGATATTGGACTTTTGTTCTTATTGGAATGATTATAATGGGTTTTGTACATATCACTATGTAAAATGGTTTACAAAATGGTTTTTTTTGATATTCTGTAAATTCTTGGTAGAATTAATAATGACCCAGGTTTTGGGGACACAACGTAGACTAATGAATTTTACCCTAGGTGGTCACTAACATCACAACTTATACCTATCCATGGTTCAATAAATATTATTATTGATTATTATAGAATAAAATAATTTATTTCACAATTACTCTTAGATGATTACTTAGTCAAAGGGAAAACATATAAATCATAAAATAGGGGGTCTTAGTTTTTATGTAACTTAATTATAAACCCTATTAATTGAATTATCCTATCAATTTGTTGAATTCCAATCCTTAATATAATTCTTTTTTCAAAAACCATTATAGAATATTAGTGTTTTTGTTCAAATCATACTGATTACTCTAATGTTTGGGTTTATTCTTAACTATTCTTGACAAATATATGCCTCTATATTTCTCTCCCACATCATTTATTTTGAATTTTTAAATACAAAAAGTTCATGAAATTTGGATTGTTTTTTATTTTTGGCCAAATAGTTTTATTTATCATAGTCTGATATTTTATTAATGATGTTATGGATAAGTATTTATTACCTGGTTTTATCTATCATGGTAATTCCAAAACTTGGGAATCAATTACTTTCATTGGGGTTGGGGAAATCATGGCAAGTACTGTAATTCTTGACAGATGATTTCATTCTTGATGACCTGTGGAGTTCTTTCTGACTGGTGGTGTTCCTTAGGATCAATACTTATAATCAAATATGGTGTTGTCTTTTTGATGTTTGCTATTATTTATATTTAGAAGTTGTTGTTTTATCTTACATAAACCAATCTCATATACTTAAATTTTTTGTATTCATCACTTGGTAAGTGTTGAATCTACCCTTGGATTATTCTTCTTTTTCACCACACTCAACAACCCCAATATTATTGGGTTTGGAGTAGATCTAGGAGTTTATAGGGTTAATGATTGTTTTAATTGGTGTGTAAATATTGTTTGGAAGAGAACCCCTTTGTTTAAATGTTATGCTCATTTCGGGAACACTAACTTATGATATTCCAATCATTTTTAGGGATATTGTTTAAAGTTGATCAATGGAATAATTCTATTGTTGGAACACTAAATGAAATTTTTTTATTTTAATTCAATGGGGTGGGGTGTTTTCTGTGAGACTCATTTATGATTCTTGATTCCATGAGTATTTCTTGTTGAATTTTTTAACGATTTCTTATTTTCATCACATGTTTTTTATGTCTATATTTTTTTCTCACGATGATGTGTTATTATTTTAGGTATTCATTCCCCCATTATGTGTACCCTTGGTGGTATTGTTCTTGGTTTAAGATTTAGGCAGACCAACATTTCAGTATTATCCCTTATAGTGGAAGTGTTGATGAATTACGATCAAAGAAATGGTGGATCTAAGAACATAGAACATATAGGATGATGAATACTAGATCCAATATGATATAATCAATTCATAGTGGACTCAAAGTAGTATGTTACTCGATTCATAGTGAATTCCAAGTAGCATGATCAGTCGATGCCTATTATATTCTAAGAACATGGAATACTTGATTCCTAGTGGATGATGAGTTTTACATTCCCATGATGTCGAGAATAATGTTGATAATCCTTGTGGGTACATATTGATTACCTATTATATCTTTAAATTCCTTCTATAATGGAGTTGAAGCATGTATGGTCGAGGTTTTTGATATCCTGGTAAAAAAATGAGTGTTTGGTATTTTATTTTTATATTGCATAAAAATTTATTATTATATTGTAATTCACTTTTTTTAAAATGGGATCATTTTTAAAGGATGCATTGGAGGTGTTCTGTTGGGTTTTATTACTCGCACCTTAAATAGGTTTTTTAGTTCACATGTTGAATTCATGGAATGGGATATAAGTAAGGGAAATGGGCCCATGACAGATGGTTAATATTAGGATAATGGATATGGGAGTGGTACCAAGATATATTTCATAGGATTACCACATTTTAATTAATTTATTACCCAACACATATTTTCTATTATTTGGGTTTCCACTTTGTGTGACTTTTTATTTATCTGTATGACTGCTATACAATATACATGGTTTTCATATGTCACTTTGATTTATGATTATTTATTTATATTTAGATATATTAATAATTATATAAGAAGATTATATTAAGGTTGTTGTCTCCTCACTAATATAATTATCCTCTTGTTGGTAGTAAATTGCCTATTTAATATGGGGTGACATGACTAACATCATGTGGCTCTATGATGTAGACATAATGGTCCAGACTGGGACATTACTACTTCAAAAAATTATCTTTTATATCTTCTAGGGACCTTCCTTTGTTATATTCTTGTATTTTACACTTTTCACTATTAAATACTAGATTAGGTCAGGTTGTGACTTCTATAGGGAATATATAGTCACACCCTACATGTGTTCGATTAGGGATGTGTATATGCCTTCATTTTTGTGATCCATATAATGGAATGTAACTTGTTTATATGATATGAGTGTTCCAACATATGGATTATTCTTACACATAGTGTATGGAGTCTGGGTAAAATATTTATAAACATTGATGGACATATATAGTAGATGTTGAGGGATGTTAATAGTGTTCTTTGAGATGGTACACTTACAATAAAATTGAATTTTCACTATTTATGTCTTTTCGGATATAAACATGTCTATAGTGTATTTTTATGTATTCTTAAACTTAATATTATTTTTTCATATGGATCCCTAAGATATGTTAATATTTAAATGTCTATTAATATATATGAATATATATACTTTAATGTTTTAACAAGATACTCAAGGTCTATATTTTAAAAAAGTTGACAGTTACATCAGTGTCTCTTCAGATCAATGACACAAATGGTCATGTAGAAATTTTGGTTGGAACATTATTCATTATTCATTTGTTAGTTGAGTCTCAGAGTTCATAAATCAACTCCCGAATATTCTTCAGTTATCCCTTTCAAATTTTATAAATATAATGATCAAATCACATGATTGGTACTTGGATCAACAGAATTCATTTCCCGAGGAGTGATCTTCAATACAAAGGGGCTAAGGATGGGATTCTTGAGTCCTGATGTGCAATTAGGGGTGGTGGGTTTCTAATTTGATTAATAATAAATAACTAATGAAAAAAAATAATACATGGACGAAATGTGCTTCATAAAAAAATTACAAGGTTCGATAAAATATGTCTCTAAGTTATATTAACAACTAAAATTAAAAAAATGGTCTCCTAGTCCTATATGTAGAGAAACTCAAATCCTACCAGTAATGCCCAGGAAGAATAAGAACCGATAGACCATGAATGTATTGGTACCACTTGGAACCTCAAAAACTATACCATGGAATTGTATGTGTACGAGATTTTACATTCCAGGCGTGAGAATAACATACTCAGTAGGAAATCATAAAGGATCCAATAGATATAAAATAACATATGTTCTGTAGTTTACATGAATCCCAAAAATTACATATTTACATAACAAAATAGTTTCACAATTATTTTCCAATATACATGGCATGGAAATAAGTGACCATTATATAGAAAAATAACTGTATATAGTAAAATATATCTTAATATAGAGAAGAACCCAAGATGATATCACATAATATAGTAAATCGTAGTAATTATGTAAAGCCTGATGTGAAGAAATATTACATACCATCCCATCACAATTTGATGTAGGGAAATATTGCATCTCATCCAATCCACGTATAAAAAAGAGTCATGGAATATCCAATCCCTAGTGAATGGGATGTTGAATATATAAATGATTCATCAACCCATCCCATATAATAGGTGGAGAGATTAACAATTTTAGGTATCTAGAAGCCCATCTAAACACTAGGCTTCAAATGAAGATATTCTTTCTATAATATTACATGAATTTTCCAAATAACCATTCCCACACACTCTTATGACATCACAAAAACCCATTCTCCCAATATAAGGTATTCAAAACATTCACTATTATTATCAACGTTATATATATTCATCCAAATATGTATTAAAAAAACAATCATACAATATAACATCAGTAGTAACATTACATGAATTACATCATGATTAATTAAAAAAAGATATACGTCATGACTGATAGAAGAATCTATGTTTAATAAAGGATTTTTGATTCAAAAATATAATCATAATATATAAAAAATAAAATTTACTATTAACTATTTTCAAATAATTATTATTTTCATCTTAATAAAATCATAAATTTTCACTATGGGTGAATTAAGGTAAATAATATTTTTATTATACAAGGAAAAGTATCTTTCATTAAAATTAACTAGTATGTAATATTTTATTAATATGTGTCTAACTATATATAGTACTATTAATATCCAATTCATATGAGAAATATCTATAATATGAGTTAAATATATTTTAATTTAATATTTTAAACAATTTTTTATGTAGAGTTCTCAAAATAGGTATTCTTTATATATAATTTACATTATGGTATGAATATGTATAGGTTTCAATGATATAAAAGCAATTACATCCAAACATCATTATTAATAAGATGTATTGTAATACATATTTTTGAAAATGAGATGATTTTATGAGAATAGTATATAGAAATTGGTTTTTTAATTAATTGAGAATGTGTCAAATTATTTATTAAAAATGATGTATTATAATATTTTCAAAATATGTATCCAGTAAATGTGGAAACGTAATTAATGAAACCATACGATTTTTCATATAAAATCAACTCACTCCACATGAATCTAACCCAACAGTCACCTTACCATCAAAGCAAGTCTTTCTTGATTCTTGGTATGGACAATTTACCTAAAACTCATATTGGTCAAAGAGAAATGAAATCAGTTTTTAATGGTGATATTTAAAGTCATAATAAATAACTATTTTATTTTAAAAGTTGTTAGAACATCCAATTTTCATTATGTACATAACCATGGAGGTTACTCACATATTCATAAATAATATATGAAGAATAAATATGATAACTTGTTGTCTTATGTGAAATTTCAATCCAGACATAGAGAGACATATAATAATCATGAACATGTGAATTCTGCACACTCCTAAGTATATGAGTAATGCTTTTCATAACATGATTTTTTGGTATTAACGGATTAAATATCCTCAATAAAATTCAAAATCATGGCCTTATATAACCAAATACATATTAATGTTCTATGTTGTTATTGACGCAGATGATAAAGAAACCAGGTGGTGACGCATGCATGATGTAGGCACATTGTGACGTAGGAATGATACAAGCATGTTGATGTGGGTAGGATGACATAGAAATGATGCTACAATAGGAATTTGGGCCATGTTATGGGATTCATGCCCACTTGGTATAAGGGTCATGTACTACGTAATAAAGTATTTTGGTGTGGGTATCCCCTGGGGGGCTATGGCCTATCCTTCCAGCCTATGTGTGTGTTGTGTGTGTATGTTTGAATGTAATTGTACCCCCAAGAACCAAATATATATATGACTAAAAAACTTCCCCACATCATATTCAATGTCAAAAAATGATAGTAAATTGCATCAATTTTGTAACAAAGGAATTAATATCACGTACTAATTTATGAAAAAAAAATATCAAAATGAACAATGTCACCAAATAAAAAATTCATTAATTTGATTTATTCATATTTTCAAAAGGAATTCAAACCACAATTTAAAACATAATAACATAGTTTTACTAATAATTCAGTGTATTAAAGGGTGTTTTCATTGAAAAGTTCTTGGAATTTTTGGTAAAGGTATTAATTATATGGAATCCATTATCCAGTTCTCTTATATATAACGGAACCAGGTTGTCCACATGATCTCAAGGGCACCTCCCCAAATTCCATATGATGCAAACTAGTAGAAAGGGTTCATAGTAGTACATTTTAGAGACTATACCAAAGTTTCCATAGTGTATCATAGTATATACAATAACATTTTGAAGTGAAAACAAAAGATTAAATGGATTATGGAAATATAATCCATCAAGATATAATAAACAGGTGAAAAAAGAGTCAATATCATATATAAAATGATTATAATGTCATGATTCTATACAATAGGGTAAGTACATGGGATACATGGTATATGCATATACATAATACTATAAAAACTAAAAAAAATACCCAATTTTAAATCCACTAGAATCATGAGAATAGGATCTTTCCACATCTCATGTACTCCACCATAGGATAGTACATTCGGATACCAATGATGGATGCTTTCCTTTATCCGTACTTTAGTACATAAGGTCTATACTGGTACAAACCAGTGGACCAAATAGGGTGTGATTTATACACAATAGACCACCATCAATGGTTTCTAGAACATTCTAGTTTATTGATATAAGAGGAGAAATGTGAATGTATTAAAAATCATGAGATAGAAAATAAATAAATCACATCAGATTGGGTTCATCATTGGTTTCTCGACTGACACTACCAACTTTTCCCTACATCAAATTGAGGTATGTGTTTAAATTTGAATCATATACATATAGTTATATATATATGATTATATATATATATAATGATTTATAGGACTAGGGTTGTAAGCCCAAGGAGTGCATATCATTCCGAAAGTGGATTTCTGATACTCTTGAAATATGTTCTAGGAAATAAGGACTACTAGACTATCTGTTATGTAATGTAGAAACTAACTCATAACTTGTTCTTTGAATTGGATAATTCATTACATGATTTTTTTAATGGGAATCATAGGAATTTACAAGGTGTAATTCCCCGACCCCAATTACACAGATTTGGTGCTTTATTACATAACATTGGCATGATACAAGGAAATCATGTCCCGAAATACCGATCTATTTAGCAGTCTTGGAAATAGATTACATACATGAACATCACATTACAATTTCAATAAAAAAATATATCATAGATAGTTCTTTGATAATGACATTATTCTTTTTTACCTTAACCCATCATATCAATCATAATAAACTTCTTTAAAATCATGGGAAAATAAAACATAAGAAATAGGTGAGCTTAGATTCTCAATAAGGGTAAACAATTTAGCGGAAGATAACATAAAAAATAGGCATGTGGGATAATTGAAAACATATTCCTTTACAAATAATAAACATGAACACTTTATGGAAGAAATATGGGTTGAGTAAATAATTCCATAATAACACATAGGCATGGGTATTCTACTAGTCGAATAACCACATGAACCATGAATATTATTTTCATAAAGAGGAAATGTAAAATGTTGGACATTCTGAATCGTATTGTCAAGGCCTTGACCAAGACATCTAAAAATGAGTTAGTCTTTGTCCAAAACCATATATCAAATTCGGAAAGGCCTCGGCCAATTCCACGTCTAATTTTCTCATGAGACCTATCGATGCATCGAGGAGCTATAGCGGGCTCCACCCATCAGATATTAAGTCCAATACATTCCTAAAATAAAAAGTTTTAATCCAAACATATACATTCATATTCAAACTATCATACAAAATGTCTATACATTAACCATAAACCATGAATGGTATAAAAATAACACATCCATAGTAAAAAAAATATCCTAACTCATTTAATACAATATGAATGATTTTATTATAATAAACCAACCTTGATCAAGAATAATATCCCGTAAAGGATTTTGACATAGTTGAAAATGATCAGTAAAAGTCATTGATAGAAACATCCATTTTTCAAGAAATCTTTCAAAAAGTCACAAAATTTATAAAGGATTTCATTTAAAAGATAGTTTCGAGTCAAAGAGACCCATACCACTTTGAATCTTTTGAATGGAATTAACATTTTAAAATATTCATGTCCATATAAAAAAATCCTTAAAACAATTGAAAACATGGAAATTAATGAGAAAGGGGTAGAAGAATAAATCTTTATAACATTTAAAATTATGTTTTAATAAAAGAGTCCCTTAAAAATAATCCCTTTGAATTTTTTTTTTATGAAATATGGATATGGATAATAAATTTGTCCCCATAAAAACTTACCCATAAACAATCTTGAGTAATAATGAGATTAAGGAATTAAACCTTACCTTGTTCATTTCTGTAGTCTATGTTATGTTAACCTCCAATATAATAGTTAGAAAATTGTTATTAAATTATACAAGAACTATATACATTAATATTATATCATATATGATCTTCTAATATTGCTTTGTTAATAATATTTTTGTAGCATCATCGTTTTTGGTGTTAACAGACTCATTTTCCTTTTTATGGTTGGTTACGTAATCCAATTTTGTTATGGATATGATGTATTTGATTCATATATATAGTGATATTAAGATCTTAAACATTATTTTTAAACATCAAATGAAAATTATTCTGGAAGGGTTATGATGGGGAAATTAATCTCATCGCATTCATGGAGACGGTAATCAACATCTATGCACGAGCGACAATATCATTGATGGTGAAATAATAAGTAATTGCATGATATATCATGTATACAGAATCTTTAACATGTTATATTTATTATTTACATCATGTATACTCATTATTATACTCATCCAAATAATTAAGTTTTTTAATAACAAACTACCCCACGACGTGGAGACGGTAAGCTGTACGTACACACGTATGGTGAATTTTTAATTTATAGGATGGATAGAATAATGAATATGGTTGTACCATTTTTATAATAACATCACAGTATATATAAGATACTTGATTTATGATTTTATAATGAAAACAAAAAAGAAAGAGGAAGTGGAAAATGAAAAAAACATGAAAGATGTGGTGAAATATTTGTCTCATCTTTGGGTTCTTCCTTTTGATTTGATCAAGAGGGCTCTATAGGATTGCTTTGTGAATAAAGTAATGACATTAGTATGAATGGAGGAATGTTGGGAGGATATTTGGGTAGGTAGTTTCTGAGACAAAAGGCTTTGGAGGTGTGAAATTAAGATAAGGGGAAGTGCCCTTTTATAAGAGAGGTGAGGGTCACTTTAAGAAAAGCATGAGATATTATTTTATAATAAAATCATTTTTGGTTCCTAGTGGCTCCAAAATAATTTATTTCGAAGCTAAGGTGGAGATGGGTCTAAAAAATCTCAACCAATAGGTTTTTTATAGGTTTAGTTCACCATATTAACTTTATCTTTTAAATTTCACTCTTTTTTAAATAGTTTGACATTTTCCATGTCTATTTGTATTTTTATATTATATGGTTAATAAACTTACCATAAATGTCCAATAGAACGCCATGATGTTCATTATTAATTTATATAACCTTATCTATGTTTTGTGGCTGAACTTTATATTTTTAGAAATATTATATCAATTAATAATATAGTACTTGTTTTAAAAAATCAATTATGTCAATTTTGACCGTATTTAGTATTTTGTTTTTGTGAAAGTCATCAAAAATTTCTTACATCAAAAAATATACATTGATAAAACCATAAAATGTCATAAAACCTATAAAATTAGTGTATGGCATAAAAACATTCAAATTATATTTATTTTTTTATTTAAAATATCATTTATTTTGTTACTTTATTAATCATGAAAATACTGGATCAATATTGTGTCATAAATAAATATATTAATTTTATGTCTAAAAAATAAAAATAAAATATCATCATGTAGGAAATGGTTTTTTATTTCAATCTAATATTTATAGTTGAAAAGATCAATTATATATCCCCAAATAATAATGTTTTACTAAAAGATACTTTCTTTTGTTATTTTTGTCATTACTTTAGATTAATTAATGTAAAATGTCATTATCACCCCCAGGTGGCTCTACGGGGTCCCCAAATCGACCCTAGGATTCCCACGGTCATACATGTATCAACCAATAGAAATATGATAAAATTTAGGGTAATTTAATATTATTATAATATTATTTTCTTACCCTTATTTACCGGATTTACCCTTTTACCATGGTAAATAATATATTTGCCGGAGTAATTATTCATAATGTCTAAAAAAAAGTTACCTATTTAATCTATATAGACATCCAGATTATAAATATGGAATCAATTTTTCCATATTCAAAACACAGAAGTGGAATAAATTAATTTAAAATTAATTTCCATTGTTAAAACAAAAAACGTGTTTTAAAGAAAAAATAACTATCAAAACATTGACACTTGTTTATGTTCGGTTTAAATGTTAAATTACATAAAATGACTTAAATTATATTGAATAATAATAATATAATATAATTATACTTTCAAACCACCCAAATTTATAATTTAACACTATAGATTATTTCGATTAAAAAAGTTGTTTCTAATTATAATTTAGTATTTTTACTATTCATCAAAATATGAAAGTTATCAGAAAAGTACCAAAAATGTATCCAAAATAAATTTTTATGTCTCTATTATAATATAAATATTAATTTCATTAAATTTAACATATAAAATTGTCCAATATTTGGTTCAAAAATGGTTCTCCATTAAAAGGCAGAAAAAATGCATTTTTTGAAAAGTACAAATTTTATCTTAAATATTGAAATTTTTTATATTAGGCCTAATAAAAACAAAATATGAATGTTAAAATTATATAAGATATATATAAAAGTTAAAATGTGTATAATACTATTCATAAACACTTTTTATGAACGCCTAGTTTGGTACGTCGTGGTGCGCTCGAACTCAGTGTTGCGTGTAACGCTAGTTATTGAAATACATTGAAGTGACAACATACTATGAAATCTTGGAGTGTTAAATTATCCCCTCATTCAATAAATTTTTCCCTCACAATTAGAAATTATTATTTGAAAATAAAAGGTTAAAAATATAAAAATACCTGTGTGGAGAACCCACATCAGAAATTGGATTAGTAAAATTTAGTCTTAATAAGAGGGAAAGGGAAATGAAAAGGTCACCACCAAATTATGATCTATATTAGAAGAACATTGGTGGAAATTATAGACACATAACTGGAGGAGAAAGTATATATTATTAAGGAGTGATTCTGGTCATCAATCACAAACAAGTGAAAAATTGAGGGCCTCAAAACCATTAATCTATGATGATTTAAAATGTTGTCAGTTCAACAAAACATAAGGTATTATTATAAAAAAAAATTGGTTTTAAGAACCCTTACCTATTGTTTAAGAATTAATTTATTCATGGAATAAGCGGAAATCAATATATACTTGACAAGTATAGTTTCATCCTTCACCTAATTCCTACCACAAACTCATCTTTCACTCCAAAAGATAATAGAATTAAAAAACATTTTATTTATCATATTCAAATAGGGTTCCAAAAAAATTAATTTATAATTTCTCTATAAAAATATTTAAAAAAACTATATTATACCAACTAGGACATCATGTAGGCCACTGGTAGGTGATGTACCCTTGTCGCTCTTTGGTTGCGGGTTCAAGTCTCACACCCTTGCCGGACGCGACGGGTTGTCTCCTGACCTCCGAGTTGTCTTTTTTATAACAATCCAAAAATAATATTAAGAAATGTTTTAACCTCAATAATTGTATCCAACATCAAACATAATTCATTCCAACTATTAGACTTATCCAAAATAATTCTTTCTAAACTCACAGTCCAATATTGATAAGGAAGGTAAATAAAAATAAGATCACTTTTTCCACATAATAACATATGAATAATTTCATCATGTATTTTTTAAAACATGGTAACACCCTAAATTACCATAAATCCTTATTGATTATATTAATGCTCCCTTATTCTTTATTGAATACTAGAAATAATTATTATATCAGAAAATTTTCTAAACTCCAAAAATGATGAAATATAGAAATCATTAATCTATTTCTAGGTAGTCTAGAATATCCAATATAATTTAACAAAATTAATCATACATTATTCCAAAATCAATACCTCGGTATCAGAATCATTTTATGGTTTGTCTTTCTCTCAAACATATATCCTCCAAAACAATTAACCTATTATTGAGTCACTTTTCATGGTTCCACACAATCTTAAGTCCTTAATGAAATAGTAGTACAGTACCATCCTTATATACTCTATAATTTATATAACAGGTATATCATTAATACAATACTCAAATGACACAATACTTTAATAACAACATAAGAACTCTAATAATTCATCACCATATTTAGTAGTATTATAACTTGATTATTATCCAATACAATCATTTGGGGTATACAATGATGATTTGGACATTCATTCACATAGTGTCCCAACTCCTTTCAGATAATGTATTGTACATTTGAAACATTTTTCATACCCTTGAAATCATGTACTCGGTGTCCTTTATCTCTACACTTATAACAAACTCTCATTCCCTTCAAGAATTTACCAAATTTATTCTTTCCACGGTTATCACATATGGAAAAATAATTCTTTCCCTTATTCCATTTACCCATCTTTCTCTATACCATCTTTTTCTTCTCTTCCTTACCTTTTGAGCGATATGACTCAGAAAATTGATCGCATATCTTATTAACACATGATACTATATATTTATATGATGATAATACATGGGAGACTATTTCACTTTTAAATTTTGGCTTAATACCATGAAATATTTGATCCTTATTAATATTTTGATCATGTGTATTGATAGAATTATCATTCCTTCTTCAAGGTGCCATTTCTAAACAATGGAATACACTAGTTTAGTTTATGAATCTCAATGCATGATTCAAAACTTCTAAAATACCTATCATAAATTTAATATATTATGCATATCATCTATAATCATAAAATGTTTTCTTTGAGGATGTATTTACTCCTAAATCCTTCAGAATGGCTTTTAATGATAATTTGAATTATCCTAAGTGCATTTTCTGGGAGTGTCTTAACCAATAGTGCAGTAAAGCCCATTGTCGTGCACCAGTTCTCATTCGAGTCTAGCACAAAGGTGTGTTTTCAGTTTTACCCCTAGGAACATCTGTTCCAGAGCCGCCTATGCCTGCTCGTATCCAAACAGGGATGTATTGCTTGGAAAACTCACAAAATATCTACAGTAACAAAATTCTAGGAAGATATTCTATACTAATCCTCAAAGTCTATCTTACGGTAATGTTCACTAATTATTTTTTTTATAGATATAGTTTCCAAGCTTATTTATAATCTTCCTCTGATACCAATTGTAATTCCCCTACCCTAGTTACCCAGAGTCGGTGCATTATTACATAACATTGGCATGATACAAGGAAACAATGTCCCTGAAGAATAACCAATTTAGAAGTCTTGGAAATAGATTACATAAATCAACTTCACATTACAATTTCAAACATAAAATATAGAATAGATAGTTCTTTGAAAACTTCAGTATTCCCTTTTATCTTAACCTTGCATATCAATCATAATAAACTTCCTGGAATTCAAGGGAAAATAAAACATAAGAAAGGGGTGAACATAGATGCTCCGTAAGGGTAAACAATTTAGTGGAAGATAACATAAACAATAGGCATAGTGAATATTTGAAAACAATTTCCTTTAAAAATAATAAACATGAACACATTATGGCAGAAATATGAGCTGAGTAAATAATTCCATAATAAAATATAGTCATGGGTATTCTACTTGTCAAATAACCACATGAACCATAAATATTATTTTCATAATGAGGGAATGTATAATGCAATACATTTTGAAAAAAACTTTCAAGGCCCTAGCCAAGACATCTAAATATGATTTAGACCTCGGCCAAAACCAAATACCAAATTGGGAAAGGCCTCGGAGAATTCCACGTCTAATTGTATCATGACACCTACCGATGCATCGGGGAGCTGTAGCGGGCTCCACCCGTCACATACTAAGTCCAATACATTCCTCATGTGAAAAGGTAGAAACATAACATAAATATTCATATTCAAACTAGCATATGAAATATAAATACATTAACCATAAACCATGAATGTTATAAAAATAACACATCTACAGTAAAACATATCATAACTTATTCAATACATTATGGAAGATTTTATTATAATAAATCAACCTCGATCAAGAATAATATATCGTAAAGGATTTTGACATAGTAGAAAATGATCAGTAAATATCCTTGAGGGAAATATCCCTTTTTATGAAATAATTTAAAATTCGCACAATTTATAAAGGTTTTCATTGAAAATATAGTTTTTAATCGAAGTTTCCCATACCACTTTCAAGCTTTTGAAAGGAATTAACATTTTAAAACATTCATGTCCCTATAAATAAATCCTTAAAATAATTTGAATACATTGAAATTAATGAGAATGTTTTAGAATAATAAATCTTTAAAACATATCAGATGTTGTTTTAATAAAATAGTCCCTTAAAATTAATCCCTTTGAAAACTCTTTTATGCAACATGGACATGGATAAAAAATATATCCCAATAAAAACATTCCCATAAACAATCTTGAATAACAATGAGACTGAGGAATCAACCCATACATTGTACTTTTCATTAGTCGATGGTATGTTAACATCTTGTAAAATAGTTAAAACTCTATTATTAAATTATACAATAACTATATACATAAATATGATATCATATATGATCTTCTAGTATTGTTTTGTTAATACTATTTTAGTAGTATCATCATTTTGGGTGTTAACTGACTCATTTTTCATTATATTCTTCGTTGTATAAGCCATGTTTGTTATGCATATTACGTATTTGTTTCATATACAAAGTGATATTAATTTCATAAACATTATTTTTAATCATCAAATGAAATCTATTCTTGAATTGTTACAATGGGGAAATGAATCTCATCGTGTTCATGGAGACAGTAATCCATACGTACACATGAGCGACAATATCATATATGGTGAAATCGTATGTAATTGGATGATATATCATATATACAGAATCATTAACATGTTATATTTTTTATTAAATCAGTTATACGAATTATTATACCCATTCAAATAATGAAGTGTTTGAATAACAAACTACCCCACGACGTGGAGACAGTAAGTCGTATGTACGCATGTATGGTGACTTTGTTATTTATAGGATGGATAAAATAATGAATATAGTGATAAAAAAAATTTAATAACATCACAGTATATAAAATATACTGTAGTTATTATTTTATAATTGAAACAACAAAGAAATAGGAAGTGGAAGAAGAAAAGGACTTGAAAGAGGTGGTGAAATATTTATCTCTTCTTTGGTTTCATTCTTTTGATTTGATCAAAAGGGCTCCATAGGCTGACTTTTTGACCAAATGAATTCTTCTAAGATGAATCCAGGAATGTTGGGAGGATATTTGGGCAGGGTTCGGCTGAGCAAAAAGGCTTTGGTGGTTTGAAATTGTGATAAGTTGAAGTTCCCTTTTATAAGAGAGGTGAAGGTCACTCTAGGAAAATCTTGAAATATTACATTATAATAAAATAATTTTCGGTTTTTAATTTCTTCAAAATAATTTATTTCAAATATAAGGATATTATGGGTCTCAAAACACATAGCAATTAGGTTTTAGATAGGTTTAGGTCACCATATTAACATTATCTTATAGATTTAACTCTTAGTTAAATAGTTTAATGTTTACCATGTCTCTTTGTATTTTTATATTATTAGGTTCATAAACATACTATAACTAGACAAGAGAACAACATGTGGTTAATTATTAATATATATAACCTTATCTATATATTTTGGATGATCAATAGATTCTTAGGAATATTATATCAATTAATAATATAGTATTTGTTTTAAAAACAAAATTATGTCAATTTTGACACTATTTAGTATTTTATTTTTTGTGAAACTCATCAAAATAATATTACTTAGAACAAAATACATTTAATCCACCCTAACATGTCATATTCAATTATAAAATTAGTGGATGGCATCAAAACATTCAATTTTTATAAATTTTAATATTTACAATATCATTTATTTGATTCTTTTATTAATATGGAAAATACAACCTCATTATTACGTCATAAATAAATATATTTATTTTATGTATAAAAATATAGATAAAATAAATTAATGTTGGAAATCATATTTTATTTCAAATTAATATTTATAGTCAAAGATATCAATTATATATCCCCATAAATAAATTTACTAAAAGAAACATGCTTTTGTTATTTTTGTCATTACTTTAGATTAATTAATGTAAAATATAATTATCACTCCCAAGTTGCTCCACGGGGTACCAAAATTGACCCCAGGATTCCCATGGTCAGCCATTTATCAATGAATAGGAATATGACACATGTTACTATAATTTAATATTATTATAATATTATTTTCTTACCCTTATTTACCAGATTTACCCTTTAACCATGGTAAATAAAATATTTACCGATGTAATTATTCATAATGTATAAAAGTAAATGTTACCTATTTACACTATTAGGACCTCATTATTCGAAATGTGGAATTCATTTTTTCATATTCAAAACACAGAATTTGTAGAAATTAATTTAAAATTAATTCCCGTTGTCAAAACAAAAGGCATGTTTTTAAGAAATAATAACAATCAAAACATTGACACTTGTTTATGTTCAGTTTAAATGTGAAATTACATAAAATGACCTAAATTATATTAAATAATAAAAATATAATATAATTATAGTTTAAAAATACTCAAATGTATAATTTATCAAAATAAATTATTTCAATTAAAAAATTATTTATAATTAAAATTTAGTATTTTTCACTATTCATGAAAATATGAAAGTTACCAGAAAGGTACCAAAAATTTATCCATACTAAATTTTTATGTCGGTATTCTAAAAAGTAATTTAATTTCACTAAATTTAAAATATAAAAGTGTCAAATATTGGATTTAAAATGGGTTCTCCATTAAAAGGCGGAAAAACTGCATTTTTTGAAAAATACATCTTTTATCTTAAATATTGAATTTTTATTATATTATGTCTAAGAAAAACAAAATATGAATGTTAAAATTATATAGGATATATATAAAATTTAAAATGTGGTTAATACTATTCATAACCTCTTTTTTTATGGCTAGTTTGGTACGTCGTGGTGCGCTCGAACTTGGTGTTGTGTGTAGCACAAGTTATTAAAATACATTGATGAGATAACTTAATATGAAATATTGGGGTGTCACATAACGAATTTTTTAAAAAGGAGTATAGGTATCACTTTATGGGCACTATAAATCTCATCATCATATGGGTCTAACTAAGGAATTTCATACAAGAAACCCGTGTATCACTCTCCCTATAGTATATAATCCGCCCCATTTGAGCCCATCCATGGTATAACACATAAGGAACCAATTATTTCTCAGAAAATGGTATAACAACTTTCCCACTGAGCCCATTGATGGTAATTCACTATGGAACAAGTCATTACTCATGGGTATAGTAAAGGAAACTTCCCAATGAGACCATTAAAATTATTTAATAAATAAATCATATATCTATCCTAACGTGTTCTAATTATATTATTATATTTATTTGTTATGCTGGATGGGCTAGTCTAAAGAATCCTTAATCAAGACCCCTGTATTTCACAAAATATAGTGTTAATGAATGGTTATAACTATCAATAAAGACATAATAATCAATTAAAAATAAATTTTATTATTGTTAGGAAATTAATTTAATATTTTAAATTAATGCTAAATAAATACGATAAAGGGTAAATATAAATATAACAACATTTTTATTGTTTCAATTAATATAAATTTCATTCAGAAGGGAATATTCAAAATAACTCATTTGGTTGTTCAATTTAATTCCATTTCAGGAGGATTTTATCAAATTAAGGAAGGAATATCATTATGGGTGGATCATATTTAGGTGGTCATCTTTTGATATTGATTCATGTGTTTTTATTACTAAAATATGCATTTCAAAATGATTTTATTTTTTAATTAATAATTTAAGAGGTGCCTCTAGAAGGGTTTAGTGTGTGGAATAATGTCTCACCATATAAAATAATACATGTCAAATAACTTGGAAACAGAACAGGAAAGTGTTAGATAAATTAGGGAAATATAGAACACATATTTTTACCTTACCAATGGATCTTCAATGAAACAATGGGTGAAGGAATCAGAATGCAGGTGAAGATCCTAGATCATTTCTTCTGTTAGATCTAGATAGAGAAATTTAAATGTTATGAGAGGTTACACATTTGTGTGGGTAGGAAACATAATATAGATAACATAAATGATGTATGAAGAAAAATCATATTTTCACACATTTTTAAGAGGAAAACGGTTAAGTGATATGGTTTTTCAAATAGTGTGCCTAAAATCTGGGGTGCCACTTGTTAAGTGGCACTAAGTGTGTGGCCCTCAGAACATTATTTTAAAAAAAATGTGTTTCCCATTATATCCCATTAGAGTAACCAACATGATAATGTGGCATGCGATTCATAGATAAAACAAACCATGAAACCCTTAACATCTTATTACAACACTTGAATGGTTGAGTCACATGGTTATATATAACTATTCAAAAACCATTCAGCTATGTTTTTCCTACCAATATCTAGATCTCTGGGATCCAAATGTTCCCATGATGTTCCTAAACCATCCATATCCTTTTTTTCACCGAAGTAGAATAAAATTTGATGTTTGGAACAATAAATTCAATTTCCATACCTCTTCAAAAAAGTCAATTCGTTACAACCACCCCTCTATAATACAACTCATCCTAAATTTTACCTTCCAAAGGTGGTAAAAAAATATATAAAAAATATGTTATACCCATTGATAACATACGTTACCTCTCTCTCCCATGTTTCGTTCTATAAAAGGCCATGTCACTATATCACCCATACTATGAGAACTGAATTTCATTAGAGATAATTCATGATCCTTTCACGGATATGTGTATGATGATTCTCAATGGACACATTTACCTCCATCTCTATATCCTCATGATTAACATAATAAAAATGTGCCACAATATGAAATAGTGAATCTGGTATAATTAAAGTCTCCATACATGGCACAATACCTGTAAGGTAAATACAATTGATAGGCTATCAGCTTGAATCACTCCATTATCTCTAAATTCTCAATGTAATGAGGTAATATCATAACATTAATCTATATCCTTAATTGAAACAATCTTGGATAATCTCACAAAACATCCAAATGACCCAGTCTGAACTCTAGAGGCTGGTACCGATGATCGGTAAAAGACTTCTACCAAGAATGAGATTCCAAAATATTCTTCGGAATAAGATACAAATGTTATTGAGGTATCTTAAAAGAGATAAGGTCCCAATAGTTATGATGATCCTATCATTAACTATAACATGGTTGAATGAAATGGGTTACTATATAGGGACACATAGGGATCCATATGAATAGTATCCTGAAAAACATTTGAGTTATAAAACACAATGTTTCGTAGGATTTTTCCAAGAACCCCCAAAATTAAAGACACATTATCGAATTATGTCCTCTAAAACATGTTCCAAATGATGGACTAACCCTCACTCTATAGGTGGTATAATATAATCAAATGAAACTATGAATCTAGTTCATTATACACCTCCCAACTAGATTCATGATGTAAAAAGAGTGTCTCTATTCGATAAAATAAAAAGGGGTAAGACCATGAAGGCCTAAAATATATAGAGTGAAATTCCTTCAATTATCATCTTCTTGAATTGTATCCTTTATAGGATGAAATTTTATGACATTACTCAACCATTCAATGATCACCCATACAAAATCACTATATAGGTGATATAGAAAAACCCATTTGGAAATATATGGATAGGTCGTCTCATTTCCACTCTATAATGGGAAGAGGATGTAAAATTATAACTAAATACTAATGTTCTACCTTCAATAACTGATAGGAGAAACACTGTATGATAAAACATTGGATTTAATACGTCATAACTAGAAACAAATAATGATGTTATACATCTTAGTAAATATTGGTAGGACTGGGGTGCACTTCACATACCAAGGAATGATACTAACATATAAATGCTTCTCATATGTTCATTGGAACCCCAACACAACCGTGAATGTTTTGAGTATCATCCTTGTTCATAACCCAACCAAGTGGTGGGTCATCACCTAATACATTTTTCCATTTGAATAGAACCTTATATTCCAAATTTGTCTCATTCTTACAGATTCAAATAAGAATATTTCATTTCCAACCCATCTAAAACAAGGATTTTATGACAACACAAAACCTCTAGGTGAATCTCAAAACATAAGGTTATCATCTACCACTCACTATAGGACTCTTGGATGGAATATTTTTGAGTCTTCCTACTTTGAGAAACAATTACTTCATTTCCCTTATAAAGTGTAAAAGGGACCCCAATGTCGAATGAATGAAGGTATGTTTCTCATCAAGATGACCCGAGACATAAATCATGCTACATTGAATTGTATTTCAGGATTTTAATTCAATGTATATAAATAAACCCTACCCTAATAGATAATTACCCTAATATATTGAGGCATGAACCACATGTTACAGATCGAGGATGCACATCAGGTAATTCCACTTGTTAGGTCTTACACGGTGGGTCCCATATTCTATAACATGATCTCCCAAAATTAGAAATATTCCTAGTATAATCCCTGACACATCCCAAAAAGTTGTATAGCTACTTCTATGATCTAGAAGAATTTGGGTTTTCACTAAAATCAATATTCCTTTAACACACTAAATGTATCTATCATAGGAATCTAACCATAAAAAATTTAGCATGATTTCTATTAAATCACAGGAGAGGCACCACTAGGAATGAAAAGTATGGAATGAAATTTGTAGTAACATCCATCCTTATCAAGAAAAATAATATGTGAAAAAAATTATTTAGATTCTCCCAGGAAACCAAAAATATCTTATGGGTAAATAGATACTCATAGATCTAAGAAGATATAACCCATTAAGTGAATCTTCTCGGGCAACAAGTTGAATTTGGTCATCTTAGAGTACAAGTAGTGCTATCCCAGTGTACATTTCATGATATCAAGATATTTGGTATGGTCATGTTGAGTAATATAATACATGAATATATTTTCCACAAACACAACCATAGGTGAATCCAAATACACGTGGGAAACATGATTAATTAGGTCCATGAAAACTGGTGGCATGTTTGTAAGATTTAATGACATAACCACATTCTAATACAAGACATATCTACACCTGAACACTATAGATGGTATGTCTAATATCCTAACATGAACCTGATAGTACCCCTACCTCACATCAATCTTAGAGAAAACTATCTATCCTTAGATATGGTTTAAGAGGATGTCTATATGTGTAAGTGAAAACATGTTCTTATTTGTAAGCTTGTTCGATTGATGATAATAAACAAAATGATTAAGGGCCTCATCTAAATTCATAGAATATAGAATATGATAACCTCATAGATATTTATTAGGATGAATGAAACCCTTAACATCCAAATCTTTAATCTACTTCTTATGTTCCTGAATCTTAATATATAATATGATGTAATGATGGATGGCAATAGGTGTCACCCCTAGAACTAAATCAATATAGAAATCCACATATCTCATCAAAGGATACCAAGAAATAATGTTATGGAATATGTCTTGGTAATGATACACTATCAGAGCTAATTATAGAAGTATAATTACTTGATCTCTTATAAATGATGTAGTAATTTGGGATACCCCTCCCCCCATCCAACAATTCTTGTGTCTAGATCAACATTCCGGAACAAACCATTCACCATTTTGAACAATGATACCACTCATGGATGTGGTGAAGACAACATTTGATTATAGAAATCAGAATTAGAAAGATAAGGTACCAACCATTACGTACCATGTATGATGTAAAATATTTTCATATTGAAGAGAAGGAGATCACATACATAATTATAACCATATATCTTATGGGGAATTCCTTACATCAGGCAATTCCCTTGGTTATGATTCCAATTGGGGTGTCAAGAGTCCTAATCCTATAAATGTACTATATTTATAATCCAATAATATCCAAAAATTGAATAGATATGAAGTTATTTAAAATACCGATATCAAATATGTTAGAATCAATAGCATAGGATACTAGAATATTTCATTAAACCCTAGAATGACTTAGTCCATGCTACTAAGGATTAGGTTTCACTATATAGATATGGATAGATCTGTGATACTGATACGGATCCTGAATAATTCAGAAGGATAAATTTGTTGGTGATAATTATCAAAATCCTAGATACCTTTACCACACCATTACCCTCACCCTGATTAGTTGTTCCTAGTCTAGTTTCATTCATGACATGGATCATTTAATCCTGTAACTGAATGTGGAGTCGGTGAAAATAACCTATCAATAGGAATTGGAGGGGACTACCATCAATTTTTTTGAAAGTGTCCCATCATGATGTTATATCAAAACTCAATTGGGTCATTCATAGACCATGGATTATTACGGTTTTCCCTACCAAACTAGAGACACACTATGTAACTAACAGTATATGTAATCTGACAGGAACTGCCACTATGATCTGGATCAATGTAACAATTCCTTCTGCTAGATGTATCGCCTACCTAATTTAATGTTAAACCAAGCTATACCATACCACTATCTTCTCTAAGGGTTTTATCATTGATGAGGGACTGGTTTACTATCTTATAAATGATGGAAATTCAAAATGGATTTACCTATAATCAGATAGTGTATGTAATATCATCCTCAAATTGTATTACTATCATTAATAAATCTCCAACATCTATATGTGAAAATAATAATTTTTAGTGGAATTTGAAGAATACTATATCACATACATAACGACTTATATTAGGTTCATAAATTCCCTAGTGTGATCAACCCTTAGTGTTTGGTAGAAGAAGTAATCATAGATGGCTATATTGATGTTCACCCAGATCATACCATGATGTCGATCATTCCAGATAATAACATCCCAACACTTAATTTCAGTATCATGAATCATATAGGTTTTGATCCACCCTTAATTAATATGAGAATATAAAATACTTTTTCAAACTCTCATTAACGTTTCATGATTGATTTTAGAATTCAATATAGTATATTCAATAATTAATCATTGATAATAACATATAACTTTGTATGAGTTCAGTTGGAAACCCAAAGTCACCTTATTTGTAAGACCAAAAACGGGTTTGGGAAACACATCAACATATTCTTATCCTTGAAAATTTTCCCAAATCTTGAGTTCATGCACAATTACTAAATACATGAATCAATAAATATTGGGTATCAATCCCCCTATAGGGGAATTAGTTTCAAAATTGTGATAGTCATCGTATTCCTAAATATATTTTAATTTTGGTTGACTTATGATATGAAATATGATTACCATATATCAATAATGGATGTGAGATTTATATAGGTAGATCCAATCAATTACTATAATAATATAGAAGTGTACAAAGGGAAGAAGTAAATAATATGTTTAAAGTATCTACTAAAATAACTATATTATAGAATAGTTATATTCCTTTCATGAAATCATTAAACAACCATGTGTTTTCACTAAGAACATAGTATCCAACAATTAAGAGTGAATTAAAATTCCTAGAAAACGTGCATGATATGAAATAATTAAAATATTTGGAATAAAATAAAACATTGATAGATCTTTAATAGTGAATAAGTGTACCCTTTGGTACATCAATATCATGAACCACTTTTATCATCACAGTTTCACTTGAACATCTTTATTCGCTTATTCCTAAACACTATAAATGTCTACTATGCTCATTAACCATTGGAATGTGTAATTGATTAACATAATTCAAAAATACATCACATGTAAAAAATTGATGTGTGAATTTTGTATTATATGTGACCTTATTGTCATGCATTTTAATAACCTTCCTCTTAATCCGTTTTTGACAATGACGATCCTTATGTCATAAACCATCCCAACTTGATGAATTTTTTTCCATTTTTTATGGTAATTAATTCATTTCATCAAGATGTATTTCTATCACATAGGTGTGTGAATTTTTATTCCTTTATTCAATTTCTCATTTATGTTTTCATGAAACCATTTTTTCTTTATTTTATTTTCAAATTTATTTAGAGTAATAGGAGTCTATGATTTTCATCTCCCCCTAGGAATACATCGGTCTATTTCTCCTTTACTACAATATTTACTTGTGTAGAAACCATTTGAAGAGATGTTTTCTAAACCATAGAAATGAATTATAATTATATTATCATCCATAATTGAACCAATGATCTACAATTTGATTCAAATTATGTTTTCTTCACAAGAACCAATCAATCCATTTAACCTCTTCTTTAACTAAATGAATAATAGATCCATTTTAAAGTCAATATATTTTTAGAAATATTTAGTGAAAAATATTTTCAAAAACTCATCTCATTTAATAGAGTCTAAATCATATAGTCCTTAAACAATAAATAAAACATTAAACTGTTTAAATAAATGAACAATAAAAATCTATTAAAGTTTTTTAACCCATTCTATCTTTTCATCTAACCTTAAACTACCTTTATATGATATTGACTGGTTATAACCATCTCAACCATTTCTTCTAAAATCTCATGTGCTAATAGATTTATTTCTCAAACATCATCCCAACACATTGGAGATCTATATTTCATCCCATAAAGGGCTTCATAATGCTTCATTTTAATTCTTGGGTGAAATAAATTATTGTAAGAAAACTCCACTAGATGATGGTATTGATCCAAACTGTATTTGATATCTAGAGGAAAGGATCTCAACAGATCCTCTAGGTATTTAATTGTTCTTTTAGACTTACCTTATTTTTTAAGATGGTAAGACATGTTGAATCTCAATTTTTTGACAAGCTCTTGTTGAACACTTCACCAAATCATTGAAGTAATCCTATAATCCCGATATAATATAATAGAATGTGGTACCCCATGAAACCATACCAATTATTTAATTTATATCCAAGAAAGATGATATATAGACATGTCTTATCTGATAGATATGAATTCTTATGAAATTGTAAGGCGATCAACTACCCCTGATGTAGCATTAACACCATTAGAGATTTTTGGTAGTTCTATGATAAAATCCACAGTGATTTATCCAATTTCATATATGGTAAGGGTCGTGGATACATCATCCCTTTTTTAATTTTTCATTTAGCCTTAACATTTTGGCATACCAAGGACCGATATATAAACACTACGATGTCTCTCTTCATACCATCCAACCTGAAGTATTCCTTCAAGACCCTATACAACTCTGTACTTCCTATATGAATAGTGAATAAATAACTACGAGCTTCCTCTATTAGATCCTTCTTCAAATATGGTATGGAAGTAACACATACACTATTCCTGAACCTTATCATTCCATATAATCAAGGATAAACTTAGGAAAATTTCTGAATTTTATTTGTAGTTATACATCATCCTTTTGTGCCTCCATAATCTTCACTTGGATAGAGGGTAGAACATTCATCTGAGAAAAATAAATTTTTCCCCTTCTATTAGGATTTATAGATATATCGTTCAAAAATAAAAAAAAAATATTGGATCTTTTGGGATCCTCATCATGAATAATCTAGCATGATCCTTCTAAATCCAAGCATCGACCACCTTGTTCACATTCCCAGGGTAAAAATATATTTAGCAATCATAATCCATTTTCAACTCTAGCCATCTTCTCTGGTGCATGTTTAACTCCTTATATGTTAATGTTTATTTTAGGAATTTATGATTAGAATATATATATATATCAATTTTCCCCCATAAATATAATAACTCCATCTCTTTAATGAAAAAATTACCACTGGTAACTCGAAACCATGAGTTGGGTAATTTTGCCCATGAATCTTCAACTTCCATGAGGCATGAGAAATAAACATGTTATTCAATATTAGAAAACATCCCAATAACTTATTGAATGAATTAATATAGACTACAAACCCTTCTACATTACATGGTAATGTAATAACAGTTTCACTGTCTAACCTTCCCATCAGTTCCTTGAAATTTTCCTCACCCTCACCTCTCTAGATGAACTCAACACCCTTCCAGGTTAACTAAGTTCAATGATTAGATAGTCATGAGAAATTTTCCAAAACCCATAGAAAATATATAGTTAAAACAAGAATTCTACGGATCTTAGTAATCCAGGCTGGTCGTGGAAATTATTAAATAGCTCTATCTTTGATGAATATAGCATTATTATATCCCTTAAAATTATTGGACCCAAAAATGAATCCTTTTGCAGCCAAAATTAGAGAATTTTATTTTTTTTCATATAGATTCTATTTCCTAGGATCATAGTGTAATTATAAAGTTATCATCATGCACTTATTTTCTCTTTCAGTAGATAAGAATATCATCTATAAAGACTACCACAAACTGATCGATGTAATCTCTAAAGAATATAATCATTAAATAAACGAAGATAAAAGTGGAATTAGTAAGACTAAAAGGGATCACTATATATTCTTGTTTCCATACCATGTATAGAATGTTGATCTAGGTATATCATATTTTTTGACCCCAATTAATGATATCTGGAATGAAGTTAAAGCTTTTAAATGTGTTGAGATCTACATAGTTGGTCAAACAATTCATTGATTTGGGGGAGATGATACATATTCTTGATTTTGATCTTATTCAGCTCCCGATAGTCAATTCATAGATGCATTTATCTATCATTAATTTTCAGAAAAAAGAACATGTGAACCCCATGTTAACATAATTAGAAAACAAAATCTCATATCAATGTTTTCTTATAAATTATTCTTCAGTTCCTATAACTCAATTGGGGCCAATATATAAGGAGTTTCTAAAATTGGTGGGAACCAAATATGAGTTATATTTAGAACTAAACTTCTCGTTTTGATGTAAGTCATGAAAACTCTTCTAGAAAGTCATTGATAGAATCCCAAACAATAGGCATATCATCGATATCAATTTTTCCAACCCATTTTAGATAATCTACCATTTTTAATGGGAATTATGACCCATACAGTAGATTTATTATCCATAGGAAGTTTAGAGATATCATCACATTGATGGATGATCATAGAAGGTTTTGAAACATCAAAAGTAACTTCCTTTCATAGACAATTGATGTGGGATTTGTGCAGATAATGTCTATCAATTCCTATGATAACATAAAATTCAAGCAAATGAAAAATGATAAGATTTGGTGGAATCATAATCCCACAATATTCAACCAGATAATAATCATAGACATGAGATGAAATCATCATAACATTAGGGGTTTCCACTGTTAATTCAACATATAATTAATTTGGTGGAATCATAAAACCCTTATCAGGTTCCTTATATTTGAATGATTTTGTAGATCTAGAATTAAATATCACATTAGAAGCTCTATAATAGATGGTAAGTGTACCTTTAATCGCATTTTTATCACACCTCTAATACGAAATAGATATATCATGATATTTCCCCTTATCCCTCACCTTAAGAGGTTACTGACATCGATCATCATCACTATCCAATGGGTTTTTTGTAGTGGTTAGTATAATGAATGTTCTCCTTACACTTGTAGAACTTAATTATGAGAGGTTAAATATAGGAAAATTTTCCCCATTCATAATGTTAGCTAACTTCTTCCTATACCATCGTTAACCAAATTCCAGGTGGCCTTACCTTCCACACTTAAAACATTTATTATACCCCCTAATGAAATTTCCTCCATGCTTATTTCTACACATATAGCATAATGGTAAACTTGGCTTCTTCCCTTCATGGTTTTTAAAATTTTCTTTTATACTCCATATTCATATTCTTGTCAAAACCATGAGATTGATACATAAATCCAACATCTATTTGAACCATGATTTCACATTAAAAAATATATTCATAGCTACTAAATTCCCTTATGGAAAATCCCTTACGAGACTTGTCATTAAACCACAAAAGAACCTATCAACATTAATTTCTAGTTGGATGATAATTCAGGAAGTATACCTCAAAAGTCTTGTGAAATGAGCCTTGTAGGTACCAATCGAATCATCATCCCATTTCGTTAACACATGGAACTCTTTACGCATCATGGTATAGAGAATCCTTGTAAAGTGCAGATTGAAAAATAATTTACTTTACTTATACCAATATATGATTTCAATTTAATCTTTATTCCTCAAATTCTTGATTAGAGTCTGCCACTTGTCTGCATCACCTTGTAATGGATAAACAGCTCGAATGACTTTCTGTTGCTCCGAACAATGAAGAAAGGATAATATATTTTTAGTAGTATGGATCCATTATTCATCTACAGGTGGATCTAAAGACCCTCTGAAAGAAGGTGTAAAATGCCTCATGAAAGACTCAATCGAATATTGTACCCTCCTTAGCTCATTTGGAAGTACACCATGATTTACAGCTTAAGGAAAATGTGTGAGCATAACAACAAGGTTTTTCATACCATCTCCCATATTATTTGGTTTCTCATTAGGAAAATCATTTCATTATACATCATAATCACCATTAATGGGTTTTCTTAGGGTTCCATCAATTGACTGAAACAAATAACAACTGAGTGAGAAACAATGATCATATTAGAGAACCACATAAAGACAAAAATTAACTTATATGATGTCAAAATTATGAAACCTTACATAATCTCTAACATCTTAGTTTTATCCTTGGTTATTAATAAGAAACATCTATTTAAATCCATCAGGATGGTCCATGAAGTGTTTTTAAATTAACAAATCATATCCCCCGTGAGTTTTAATGCAGGTGTGTAGCAAGTCCCATTGTCGTATACTAGATTACCCTGATTCTGGCACATAACATCTTGTTAGTGTTGTTACCCCTAGCTTCATTTGTGCCAGTTCCACATCATCTTTATGTATCCAGACATGGATTTATTGATAGGAAACCACTCATTCTATCCTTTAGAAATGTTATTGTACATTTTCCTATGAATTTTCGTATCCATAGACTTATACCTAGACATATCTGTATGGTTATCAATAAATATTTTTCATCTTAGCTTCAAATGGATAACTAATACTTTTCTATAAAACCAACTATTGGGAAGATATCTTTTCATACATTATCAATACATAAAATTTTTGGAGTATATAAAACAACATAAAAATAGACGCCCAAATACTGTACAAGTCAAGTGTCTTTTGAAACATAGACACATAAACTCTAATACATAAGTGAGCTAAAAAATCTCCCACTAGGTTATTATTAACTATCAGCCTTCTTAGACATATCAAATATAATACATATATTAATAACCTGGGAAAAGAAACATAATAAGATTAGAGCTCAAAATATTAGTAAGAGTAAACATGGGATATATGTAAGATTAATCATGATCATAAGGGTGTGAGACCATGATCATGGAAATATATGATCATACCCTACACATATAATATCATATAAATAAGTCAACGCATAATTGTATGTAGTTAATAAGAAATTAATCATAATAAAATTAGGAACATAAGACTTGAAAGCATAACATTGGATTAAAACATGGAATCGTGGAGGACACATAATCATATAATATGATTTCCATAGTATCCAAAGAATTTCTTCCAATACCATCTTGGTAGGGTGGGTTCACTCCCCATTCCTTCTTGGAAATAATGGTTCACTCTAATGTCTATTTTAGTATCAAGACTTCACGCCTCATAGCATCTTGGTAGTCATGGTTCACTCCCATAACCATATTAGAAGTAATATTTCACTCAAAATACCATATTAGAATATCTCATGATATATATATATATATATATCTTTAAAAAATTATTAGAGGGGGTGGAGATGGAAAATAAAATAATAGAGCATGAAAGAAGGCATCACCTCTTAAATGGGTAACTCTTTTTGGTTTTTTCTAAAAGGCTTCCTTGGGTTGCTTCTGACCAAACAGATGCTTTAAAGAGGAAGGGAGGGATGTTGGGAATTCGATAGGGAATAGATTGGACGATCCTATGTGGTTTTAGTGGTTTAAAATGTGTGATAAGTGGTGTCTTTTTTAGAAAAGGTAAGGGACTCACATGGTATTTTTGAAAACATGTTTGGTGTAGAAACAATTTTACTTATCAGAAGGCATATGAAACCAACCAAACTACAAAATGGAAGGTTAATTGACTATGAAAGAATAGAAAATGGGTTTTGGAAATGTTTCTATATGATTTTGGGAATTAAATTTTAGGTTTTTTCATTAGTTAAGCTTAATTTACCCTTAATCGATTTAATTAATTTTAATTACTTTCAATAATTATTTTGGTAAAAAAATTAAAATTATCAGAAATTATAAATTACGATGATTAAAAATATAGAAACCATTTTTCCAAATTAAAAAACATAATTGGAATAAATTAATTTTAAAATTAATCCCACAATCAAGTCAACCATGTATGTTTTTAATTTAAAAATGATCATAAATTTACTATGTTTTTATATCAAATTTCAATGTCAAATTGGTTCTAATTACCTTAATTGGATCAATGGATAAACATAATATCTAATTATTATTTTAGACAAATTTAAAATATAATTTATCTTTATTGATAAATTGGATGTAAAATAAGTTTTGAATTAAAATCTGGAATGTTTCACTTTTCATCAAAAAACCATGTTTCTCCGAAAAATCCCAATCATTCATACTAAGATAATTTAAACATTATAAATTCAAAAAATGATGTTTATTTTGTTAGATTAAATTTCTAAATATGTCTAAAATTAATTTATATTATTTTTCATAGAAGGATATTAATTATTGTTTATTCGAGAAAATTGAATTTTTAAACATAAAAGGACATTACCAAAAATAATAAATTTCATTATAAATATAATTTATTTATTTAAAAATATTTAAAAATATTTTAAATTTAGTTATTACTATTTATATAATATAACTTAATGGATTAATTATACTTATCTCATTTATATAATTATAAAAATAAAACGTTGTTTCGTCGAAACATTAGTGTTGCATGTAACTTATACAAAGTCATTATTCCATGTAACATATGTCGAGTCGATGTTCAATGTAATGTATGCCTAGTCCATGCCATGATAAAAGAATTTTCGACTTAGACCATTGTAATAAATAAAATAAAAAATATTTTATTTGAAAAGGGTCCATTGAAACTTCGGGTGTTACACGTCAAAGCTTACCAAAACATAACAAAATTGTATAAGGATTTTTACGAGAGAAATAGGAATATATTAGTTGATCTAGATGACTCAATGTGGTGTTAATATGTATGGTAGGTGATTCCATTTAATAATTGCAGTGAAGGCCGATTTGGTAATTTCTAAAAATATTAAATTATAATAAATTCATTATAATTTAAAATTAATAAAAATAAATATTGATTCAACGAAAAGTTTATATTGGGATATAATCTCATAAACAAATTTTTCTTAGATATGTTTTGATTTATAGTTGAAACATATTATTTTTATTTGACCTTATTAATTCAATATAAATTTTGACTTGTTAACAACGTTTTCCCTAAAAAAGATATGTAATTTTTAAATATAAGATTAAAATGTCCCATAAATGGACATGTTATGAAATTTTAGAACATATAATTTCCAAATTTTCTTATTCAATGATTTTATGATTATTAAATAATTTAATAAAGTATTATAATTATAAAATATCATCTTTGTCAATTTTGAGACTTTTCATTTAAGTTGACTTAAAATACATCCTGAAAATGGGTATTTTGAATATATCTATTTAAAACGTCTATAATATGGATCACATATATATAACTCACTATACACATTAAAATTTTAAAATTATAAAAAAAATATGATTTTTAAAATCATTTATTTTACCTTTATGTTAATTAAATAAATATTGTATTAATATTTCACAAGAATTAATTATAAAAAATTAATTTCTAAAAATTATAAATAAAATTTTCAAATGAGATTAATTTAACTTATAAAATAATATACATTTAGATTTGTTCATATCTCCCTTTTTCCAACAGTTGGCACATAATAAATATTAAAAACAAAAATTCATATTTTGTAACTAGCTGTCATTTAAATAATATATTAGTCCATTTTAGGGAAACAGGTCCATTAAGAGAAAAATTCGATACATAAGGTGATAAGGTGATAATTACCATTATACAATAAGAAGTATAACCAACTATTATGGACTTATCACTTATATTAATTCCATATTAACCAATATTACCGTTTAATGAGGAGATAAAACTTAATAAGGTTATTATTCATAATGTATAAAAATTAAAGGGACCTAGGTAGTAAATTTGAGGATAATTATTCAAAATAATGAATACATTTAATAAAATTAAATACATATAGTTATCATAAAACGTTTTTAAAATTCGTATGAAAAATGCATAAAAACCACAATTTAGAAAATTAGTTGTTGAGAATAAAACTAAATTTATTCGTATCCAAAGCATTTTAAAATACTATATAAATGTCGAACCATTTAATTGAATATATAATATATTAATTTCATTACAATCATTCATTAATAGTTAATAATTCAATATATTGTGATATAAATATACTACACAAAAAAAATAGTTTTCTAGAAAAACATATATTTTATTTTTTAAATATCTATTTATAATCAATATATAACGAATGAATTTATTTAAGAAAAAATTAAACCAAATATTTCTCAAAATTAATTTTTTCCCATTTATACCCATAAGTTTAATGGTTATGTAATATGAATCACATATTAATATATCACGGTACATTTTAACTGGGTTTTAAATTCAACAAATTCTATAGAAAATATTTAAATTATATAATAAGGGAATAAAGTAAAATTATGGGGTCTTAAAATTTTATATTTATGAATTTTATTAAGAATTTATTTAATATATTTTATAAATTTATATTTTTTTAAATTAAATGTGGTTATTTCAATAATTATCTGTGAAATTTTAGAGAAAGAATTGGAAATTTTTTACTTTTAATAAAATTTTAAGTTTACTTCAACTAGTTTTTAGAATGATTTTGGATTTATTGATTTTAATTTTGTGTTTTGGTGACTGGAAATTTGGTTTTTTTCACTGAAATGTGATTTCAATGTTTTTTACAAAGGTAATTTGGGAGAACATTTAATAATAGAAGTGGTTTTATTGAAGTGGTTTCGGAACCCCTAAAAGGGGTATGATAGTTTTTTTTATTGAAAAAAATGTGATAGGGGGTTTTAGTTCTCTAATTAAATAAAAATAATTTATTGGGTTGTGTGTTTTGAAAAGGTGTTTATTCCAATGTTATATTTTTGGGTGTATAATTCCTTTTTCTAACTTTTTATTTTATATAAGGATTCAATGTTTGTTAGGCCTGGTATAAACTAACATAATTCATGTTTTGAGTTTTTTATATTATTTCTACTTATAATTAATTAATGTAGAGAGAAAATTTTATATTTTATGATAAATAGTATGGTTATTCTCATTATCTGATAGACTAGAACATCCATTTTGTTACTCAACCAAGACATTGAAAAATTGGGCAGAGACAAAATCAATATTAAACATGGATCTTATCCCGGATCACTTAAATTAATGTCTTCTTTTTTTAGTTATGATCTTAGTTTTCATAGAAAAATTGAGTTGTTAGAGAAGGTCAAGTGTACCTGAAAATTTTCTAAAAAAATGAGGTCCCAAAATTAAAATCTATCATGTATGTGTTAGAGGAACAATATAAAATGTATCTTATAAATTTTGATCGTATATTTTTATGATTTTATCATGATAAGTATTTAGAATGTTAAACATTATATGGTAACTATTTTCATATTTTTAGATTGGTAGATATTTTTGGAAATTAGTAGATTTTTTTTGAATATTTTTCCTCAACAATGATTGTGTTTCTTATGGTGCATATATTATAGCCAAGTCTATGTGGTTTTAATTATAAATGAATTGAATATGGGAACCTTTTATAAGTGATTTAATTTTTGGAAAGGATATGGTTTGTTATTTTCCCAGGATAAGGACTATTTGGATTATGTTTGATCCAACACTATTGGAATTCTATGTGAGAGGTTATGGTGTTCCCTCTTGTCTAGTTTCCTGACCTATGGTTATATATATAATGTTTTATGTTGGTGTAAATATTTTTTTCTAGGTTTTCTTCCCTTTTTTCTTGGTGGTAATTTTGTTTGGATCTTGTATTATATTTTTTACAATATCAGTTTTATTGGTGATTTACTTATTACATTTTTAGATTCTATCATGGATGGTGAAGTTGAATAATTGATAATTTTTTAATCAGGTTTTATGGAATTTTTTTATTTTTCTTCTCAGAGATCATTTTTGACTGAACTACCACATTAGATGAAATCAAAATTTTGATTATCACATAGTTGTTTAGTACTTGTGTATATTATATGTGGATTTAATTTATTCTTAAATATTATCGATGATTTGTGAAAATATACCATACTGACTTAGTGGTTCAGTTTATGGACAGAATTTACTTTCACTTATAGTCCTCTATATTTTTTATAGTCATTAAATCCTCTTCTTTTGGTTATTAATGTTTTATTGTGCTTTGTATTCAAACCATAATAATTAATTTATGGTTATAAAAGTATTATAGTGTGTATAATTTTTACACCCTGGGAATTATATTCCTTATTATTTTATTTTTTAATTAGCATTCAGGTATTTCATATAGTTATTGGATGTTTTGTGGATCTCTATTATGTTTTAAAATGTTTTAAGGGTCACTCAAATTAATATATTATATTAATAACAATGTGATAATAATTTCTTGGTTGATATGAATTATTATAGAGGGGTTTAAATGGTTATTGAAATATTAAGAAACCCATGCAGCCAGACCATGTCGGTGTGTGATGCTTGTCTAGTGCATTTCACAATGTTTTAGAATAGTTTTTCAAACAATGAATCTAAACTATATAAGCTAAAAAAAATTTAATTATAACCATACTAAAATTTAAGGGTTTCACCCTTCTTTGTCCACCCATTTAGACATAAACCCCTATGCACATTCAACCCTCCATTCACTCTCTATGGAATATTATATGGATTTTATACTATATTTGAGATTGAAAATTGAATGTAAATTCTTGGGATTCATTACAATACATTTTTTTCTTTATATTGGTTATTAATTCTCCCCTGAAACCTATGTTCTAAATTAGATGAATTTAAGGATTATAGAAAACATAATCACAATGATTTTAATTCCTAGGGATTATCAGAATTGTTATCATTATTAGTTGGGATTCTTCCATGGTATATAGACTTTACCTCTAGGATTAAGGTTTATTCTTCACTGAGATTTCATTAATTGTAATTTCATAGAGTGATTCAGTTATATAATATGATTTTATATCATTTTAGGATTATATATATGATTCTCATAATGTGTGTTAAAATTATTTTTCGGTTTTACTAAATTTGAAATGATTTATTTCAACGTATTTTATATTTTGAGTTATAAAATCTCTTTTAAAATTTTTTTAAAGATAATGTATAATCTCATTATGTGTTATTTTTATGTGAAATAATAATTTAAATAGGACTATGACCCCTTTTTGACTTTCTAATAGGAGGTTTTCAATTAATCAGTGGGTTGTTTTAAAAAAGATCATATAAATTAGAAATTTGTTAATTGAAATCAGTTCTGGATTTTTATAAAGGATATTAAATGAATATTTGGTTTATAATTGGATTATAAATGGATTAATAAATTATTTTTTAGGTTCTAACATTCAATTCCCCATAACATTTTCTCGAATTTAAATTTAGCATTCAAAGGGATATTTAGAAATTAAAGAAACGAATTTAGGTTAATGTTTTTTGATACATTTGGATTTGATACCCCTTATTTGTTATTCCAAAAATTTTATTTTTCTTATAAAGGAATTTTAATTACAATTACCATGAAATTATTGATTCATATACATGATTAATGACGAGTTTTTTTCTAGAGATGGTGTTAGAGGTGAGATTATTTTTACTTTAAAATTTATATTGATGCATGTGATGACCATTTTTTTTGGTCCACCAACCCTAAATTTATTTATTTCATGGGAAGCCCAATCAATATGAGAGTGGTTAGGAATTATTTTATAGCAATTACTTCCAACACCAGCTAGTGACCTATATCTTTTTATTTCCTCATCCTAGAGGATTTCACTCGACGAGGATTGTGATAGTAAGTCAGATAGATTTTAAATTTTTTTAGACATAGTATTTCATAGGATTGGATATTGTGGAATGTATTACCTAGTTAATCTCATGTTTAGAACCTACAAAGTTTTCCATGTATTTAAAATATTTCCAATAATTCTAATTTGTGACTCCCACCATACATTTTCTGCATTCCCTCTTGTCTATTTTAATCTTGGATTCATTGAATTGTGGATTTATATATTCATTATTATTTAATAAATGGTTAGTGTATAATGGATATATTATTCATCTAATATTTTATTATATTTTTGATACTGGAAATTAAAGCTGAGGGCATTTGATAAATATGCTATTAAAGGGAAAAATAATTGTAATATAAATCTATAGTGTTATAAAAATTATTGCATTCCACTCATGTATCAGAAATGCTCTATTCAAAAATGAATATTTTAGTTTTTATTTGAATTTATGTACATTTATATAAATTTATATTTAAAATAATGATTTGTAACTTTTTTCTATTATCCACTCCCATGTAAAATTTTATTTTCAAAGATTAGTTGAAAATATCATTATTGAAATGTAACTTATAAGGAATTACATAGACTCCTTAGTGATATTATATTGAGAAATTATATCTCATATCAAGAATAAACCTATGGGTGTTTTCATCCCATAAATTCTATTTTAGGTCCCTTGTTTTTATACCATGTGTTATCCTGTGGTTTAGTCTCAGAGTGGGTATTTTGGTTAGTGGTTGGTGGATATGGGACATATAGAGTTGCTTGTGATCTATTTCAAGTTTATTTTTGAAATTAATGTCTAATCTCTCTTATCAAGTTATATTTATATTTATAATATTTTATTATATATATATATATTATCACTATGTATATTTTTCTATTGATATAATTTTTTATGGTTATATGGTTATGAAATTTTTGGATTGATAATTTTGTTTATAATTCCTTATTTTATTTTTATAGTAATAAAATGTATGGAAATACCATTCTAGATTATCCATCTGATTCTGATGTTTAAATAATATCCATAGGTAAAAATAGAAAAAAAAATAGAATATTCCTTGAGGATAGGAAATAGTTGACATACCACTAACATTACTAATTAACTTAGGGCATAGGGGAAGTTCAATTTAGGTACTAAGATAGGGCTGCATAATGTGGTTCATTGTAGATCAAGTGAGAGAATATGAATTCCTAAGAAATAACATATTAAAAAGGTAATGTGAACATATTAGTTGTTCATAAGTCTTGGTATAATTAGTTAGATTTTGGAATAAGCACATACAACCTCAAAATAATTATTTTAATAGCATATCATATATAATGAAAAACAAATGTACAATACTGTGGTAACCCTCATGATCCATGGAGTACGACGAATGTTTATGGAATTAACACATGCCTAATAAATCCATAAAATTAAGAAAATAGTTATTTAGAATCATGTTCATACAGATGTTTGTGAACATACCTGAACACAACAATATAAAACCATATTATTGTGAATACAACTAACCCAATCAAGTTCATTCAATGAGATATGATCATATATGAAAACAATTTGTCCCATGTACAAAATCATCCTGATAAGAGACAATTTATTTTACCTAATGTGGTAGATTTATATATATTAGTCACTAAAAACATAATGATGAACCATACATATAATTCACATAGGATATCAATTATTTAACACATGATGACAATCCTAATAAATGAAAACTGTTTACATGAAATATTATAATTTATCATAAATGAATTAATGAATAATTAGAAGACAACGAAAATTTAATATCCCAAAAAAAATATTTGGAGTAAATTTATAGGGTTATAAATGAAACAAGTATTTATTAAATAGTTATCATTTATAGATATAGTGGAATATTTAAGTAAAATTATATAAATAATCATTTTAAAACATTTCAAATAATATCATTAAAACAATGATTTTCAGTAACATTGAGAATATTTTTCCAAAAAATGTGTTTTAATAAATCATTTAAAAGATTAAGGAATATAAAATAATGAAACCATGTAACTAAATAATGGTAGATATGAATAAATATAGAGTGGAATACAAAAAATATACAACAGTGAAAATAAATCACTTTTAAATATTTTGAGGATGTATTAGAGAAAATAGAAAACAGTTATAGAGTTATAATATTTGTTTTTAAAAAGAACAAATTTATTTATTTAAAATGGTTATAAATATTTGGAATTCAAAATAACTAATAAAAATGGTATGTAATAATATTGACCTGTAGGAGAAAGAGATAACAGAAAGGATGAGATTTATTTTTAACAATGATATATTTCTATAAAGAATGAACACATCAATAAATATGTTTTTTTAATAGTAATGTAATTTTAATAAATATAAATAAAGATATATGAAATCATAGTTAATTGTAGTAAAAATATAGTGGACTAAAATTATTATATAATATCCTAATGAAATGAGAGTTGAGTCAATTGAAAAACTATGACTTTAGTAATGAAAAATAAAATAGAATATGAAAGAGAAAAGTAATTTTTAATATTAAATACTACGGATAAATAGTTAATTGCGATAATTTTTGTTAATGACGAAATATATGTTCCATATTTATGAAAATAGGTTCAAAATGTGAAACATGCTAAAAAAATAAAATTGAGACAATAATTCCTTACCTTAGATTCCCTTTTAATCAGATTCACTCTAACATCATATAAAAAAAATTTATGTTTATTATTAATCAACATAGGAATATATATATATATATATTGTATTAAAACATTCATTTATATCATGTCATTATCAATTTATTAAACATTGTTCAATTTAATATTCTAGATTTTATTTTCTTGTTTATTCTGTGCTAGCATTAATTGGGATTTTCTTGTCCTTGACCCTTGATCATTTGTTTATAAATAATGTAAATGAATTTTTTTAAGTAAGTGATTTTTATGTAGTTCTGATTTCAAATATAAATATTTTTAATGTTATAGAGATTCATCCTACATAATTGTTAAGATCTCCTTTTTTTCAGAAGCATAATTTGATAAAAATAATTGGATTCAATAATGAATATATATATTACCCATAAAAGTTGTGAAACATTATAAATTCATGATTATAAAATCATTTTACCAATACCAACATTTTTCATTCAAATTTTGGATATAACTATTATATCAATGTTCAGGTTGGTGGTAGAACCTACCTGAGTAAGAACATGTTAGAACGAACAAACAAACTAGAAAATTTTATTCTATGTATATATTTAATCATTTAGAAGATAAATAATTGGTTCGAAATACTTTTATTCAATTAATAAACAATATTTATGAATAATTGTATTTAAAAGACAAATAAATTGATATGGGAGATGATAAAACATATGTTTAAGAAATTGAATGTATCTTTAAAACCCTCTTGGAAATGAATGATTTTGACACTGTCATGTAACTATAGGTTACTAATAATTAGAGATACTTTTATAGGGATAAAATTGTTGGGTATTCAAGATTAAACTTATAGAAATGTTTAATTTTTAGTGGGTAGTGGAGGGGTACTTTTATTGGTGTACTTGATTGAATTATTCAAAAACCACAAGTCCTTTATGAATATGGAATGCAATTATTCATGTAATATGGATCCAATGTAGAAAATTAACGAAAATGCAATGCAGGTAAATCTATCATTTCTTTATCCATACATTTAGAGAACATTTTTTAGATCTTTTTTGACATAAACCATTAATTAACCGCTTCAACCATATTTAACATTTTATAGTAACTCAATATTTAACACAATTTCTTAATTTTATTCCTCAAATTAAAAATAAAAATATATCTAATTTTAAAATTTTATTAAATATAAAAAATTAATTTTATTTGATTTATTTTTTTATAGTGATTAAAATTAATTTGAATATAAATACATGTGAAACATAAAAATAATGTTTGATGCGATCATTTTCTAGTAATTAAAATTAATATATTTTTATTATATTATAATTAATAACCTTTGGATGAAATTTAATTTAATGTTTTATATATTTTTTAAATGAATTTAATTTAAATAATTTCTTAGTACAAAATAATTTAATTATTTTTCTCAAAATTTATATACATAAAAAATATAAATAAATATGAAATATTAATTTTTTACACTTAAATGAGTTTATTCTTAATTCAAAAATATATATTATAAATTCTAAAAATACTATTTTAATTTTATAAAAACAATTTTATTTAAATCTACAATGCTTATTTATTTAAATTGAATAACATAATTACGATTCTATAAAAGTTCAAAATGTATAATAATACATGTAGTAACTAATATATATATATATACATAACCATAGCTATATATATAAAAATATATTTTTTTTTGTTAATAATTTCATGTTTATATAATAATAAATAGTACATAAAAACCCTCAAGACCTTTATATAATACCCTCATGTGTAGAGATCAACGTTGGAAGTCATTGGTGGTGATTAAACTAGATTAAATCCTATAATGATTTATTTGGGCAGGAATTTAACCGATATATAATTTCTCTCATTTCGTTCCCAAAGAAGTTTAGCTTTATATTAGTCTTGGGAAAACCCTAGTAATTCCACCTCATTTCCATGATTAGTAAAATGAAATTTATATAGAATAACTCTACATATATATTTCATCATTTATCCATTAAACATACCTTTCATAATATGGTTACTTCTAATAAAATATTCAAATTCAATAATTTTCTTATTGAGATATCATGTTAAAAACAAATTACATATATTTTATCCCACTAATTATTTTTTCATCAAATGATGGTAACAAAAGACAAATAATCCCAATGAATATATAAGAAAAATGATCATATTAGATTTTTAATTTTAGTTTTCAACACATAATTAATATTCATTTTCTTATAGTATCATTAAATTTTTGAATAATATTATTATATTTCATTATTTGTTTCCTCGTTCCATAGTTATTGTCATTGATATGTGGAATTTTTCATACCTTTTTATATTATATTTTTCTATTCCTCTTATAATTTTTATCAATTTATTTCATTTTTCAATTGTTTAATGTATATCGCATTGTATTTTAAATTTATAGAAATTTTAATTTTCGAATGATCAAATTTTTTGATAGGATATCATTTCTTTAAAGTGAAGTTTGTAACATTATGTTTAGGGTGTTATGTTATACCCAACTTAATGGGAATTTTACCACAAAACGTCCTCATACAGTTGGATAAATTATTGTTCTTTTGTCTTATTAAACTGCCATTTCCATGTAGGTTTAACAAAAATATAATTCATCAATAATACATTGATCACTTTCCTGGAATTATTTCATAACACATTATAATTAGAATCCATGATCTCTAATAGTTATTACTAATTAAAGTGATCATGTTGAAATAATATATCATTTTATTTTTTTATATATAATGGATTTGAAATGTAACTCCTAAAAATAAATACACCAAAAACATCATGAAACTACTAGAGGATAGGTGGATCACTCATATGCAATCCTGAATCTCAATTTGACTATATATCAATGAAATAGAATAACTATTTTCTGGTATCTCATATCCCATTTCCAAATATATATATAACAATGAATACCTTTCCCCAAATTCAAACCCTAGATCTTATAAATGATTAATAACATATCTATTTTATAAATTTCTTTATTCTTTGAGATGTATATGAATAATTTAAACTATATTTATCATTTCCTGAAAATTATTTGGTTCAAATGGAATCCTTTTTAAAGATTCATTATTGCATGGTAAAGTTTAATATCTCATAATATGTATATCCTTATAAAGTTATATTTAGATGGTAGAGTAGAAAATTTTGTTATATGATATCATGGAAAGAGGAATATGTGGATAACAATATCTTTTAAAATCAATTGAGTAAGGTCCTATCATGTCTTCCCATGAGTAAATTTTCCTTTTAGATTTATTATTATTCTATGGATGATATGTTGTGCTAAAATTTAAATCTATATCAAACATATATGGATGAATTCCCCAATTCAATGATGTGAACCTTGGATCACAATCAGATAAAATTTATAGTGGTACTGAAGGTATCCTTTACAGCTTCCTTTACTTATAAAATCAAAATTTGATCAAGTGAAAATCATCATCAATAATAATGAAGTGATTCAATATTATAATTCAGTTAGCCATAACCCAAATGGAATTATATCCTTTAGGGGTATTGGTAAGTCCCATTATGAAATCTAGGATGATGTTCTCCACTTTCAATTTTACTATAGGTAATGGTCAAATCAAGCCCTTAGATTTATGTATTTCAAAATTTATATGTTTGAAAACCAAGAATCGAGATATATACACTAATATTTCATTATTAACGGCATCCCAAATGAATATGTACTTATGATCATTATAAATATTTTTTATCCATTGGTGAATAGCTAATCGTATGAAATGCGTAACATAAAAAAACACAGTTTTTAGATTTTTCACACATGAGACAAATATTTCAGTTTGAAATTTTATAACTTCATTTTGTTAAATTCTAAACTCTGGAATATTTCCTATCATCCACTATAGATTCATAACATTCTTATTTTCCTCAATTATCATCACATAGATGGAAGATTAAGAAATCATCTAGAATTTGTAGGATTTTTTAACTTCATTTATGATTTACTTGAAGACCCATTAAATATTCATACGTTTTGAGTCCCATTTAATTTCTATTAATGATTGGGTTGCATGATAATTTATACATAAGTCATTAACCATTTGTTTTCCATTCTAGGATAGTTATGTATTTTATTTCATATTATTTTAATTTTCCCAAACCTCTCATTTGGAACATATTTATCAAATTCTATTATTATATAATCATTATAATATTTTGATCAATATATATATGAAACATTCACTATATATATTTTATATATGCATATTTTCATGAAAATATTCCAAATCCATGTTTTGTACATGATTGTTTTTGTCTCGGTTCCTCAATTGAGATGAGGCTTAACAAATCAACCAATTAAATTACATAACAAAAAAATATAAGACTTGTAAAAAATCAACCCTATAAAACACAAAACATTATCTATTATAAGGATTTCCTTGTACATGTATGGTGACCAACCTTTTTAAATGATCACTGAATATATTTTTATATTTCTCAATAAATAGGAATTTAACTTGCATTCATTTTAATATGGATAGTAAATTTTGAAATAGATATAAATTTATCCCTAAAGGTCGATAATATACAACTAATCAATGAAATTAAAGAATTTCCCAAAAATTTATTTTTATGATTCATCATTTTGTTGCTTCTTTTATTGAAGGATCCATAGATATACCCTTAAATGTTATCACAGGACCCATAAATGATAATATATATATATATATATTTAACTCATAGTCTCTAAAATTTGAATATTGTATTTCTTTCCTTGAGTATTTCCACACAATTCTAAAATGACAATCGTGATCTTAATTTATCCTAGAATATATTAGAATATAATATGTAAATAATAACACTAATTAATTCATTTAATCTCTATAAGATCTTTTAATTATATTTAAAATGATATTGGGGTAGTTTTTTATGATTTAATGAAACCACTGTCCAGACCCGTCCCCTGGAACCCATGTCGTGACTACACCAAGCCCGCTTTCCATAGGCCAAGGGTGGGAGACATGAATCGGAATTTTGTATACCTATAAAGGGATGAAATTTCCTTTAAACCTGTAAAAACACACAAACCAAGAACACAACAAGAAATAACCACAAAGTAAAATGTTGTAGTAAAAATTGTACTGAATATAAAGGGTCTGGAATACAAGCCCAATAGAAAGGTACAAGTACTAATGGAAAGAGAAAAGTATCTCCTAGAACGTCTACTGATGATCCTTCATGAAGTGTAGGTATAGCTCATGATCAATAGTAACTACGACATGACATGTCAAATGTTCTACCTCTGAGCATCATCCAGTCCTGGCTTCCTCATCCTCGATCAACTCTGTCCATTATCTGCAAAGGACACATCAAGTTGCGGGCATAGCCCATGCAGGGTTGAGTATAAAAATACTCAGTAGGGACCCTGAGACCCCCTTAAGGTCTCCTAGAGTTCCACAAAGTAAAAACCACAAAGAAATACCTCATTCACAAAGCACTTAACAGTCCTCAACTCTACTTAAGTATATATCCATATATATATACCTAAGTTATCAAAATATACTCATCTCATTCATGAGGAAACACAAGGCTCTAACTTTTAATCAATTTTCACAATTGTTCCATAAAAGAAGAATACCACCAAGGTAACATCACAAATGCGATAGTACAACAATGGTAACACCATGAAGGTAACACCACGAAGCTGAGAGTACCCCAAAGGTAACCTCACGAATGTAACACCATGAAGTTAAGAGCACCACAAAGGTAACACCACAAATATAACACCATCAAGGTAAAAGTACCACAAAGTTAAAGACTCAACTCACACTAGGTATAACTTATGTAAAAAAGTACAGATTATTAGACGTGTCGCTAAATCATCTTATTCTGTTGAGAGCCTCTTCCACTGACTCATATAGGATCGATAAATGCGTTGACCCACAGAGGATCTCCGAGCGCGGGTCCACACCAAATATGACCCACACCAGATTGGTAGATTCTAATCCACACTGGATCACTATTCACTAACCCACATAGTATCAATAGATGTTGACCCACATAGGATTGCTATTTCTTCTTCACGTTTCACCCAGCCACGAGATTCCCATACTAAGCACACTTGATTCCGGGATGATCTGATTATCAATCCATTATTAGTACCTCAACCACTACTATATTTCACTAAGGATTATCCTAAAGGACTTCCATGTCATAAGGGTTCTAATACGACATACGGTGCGTCAATTGAATGCATGGTCTGTGACATATAAGCGTTTTAGTACCGAGGGCCTGGTTGGATTTGTGTTCGATCCAACCAAGCCATATCCAAAATTCTCCAAAACTCAAGTGGATTAAACCCAATAGACCGTCTCTCTCTAAATATCCTAGATTTAGAGACGGTTCATCAAACAGACACATGGTTCACAAGTTATGGATTTTTAAGATAAACTTGTCCGGGTTGGGTACGGGTCTGGTGTGACACGGTCGAACCGACCTGGCCTGACCCGGTCTGGGTCTGGTCTGGATGGGATGGGTCGCAGTGGGCTCCACCTGGCTCGAACCATATGGGACGCGGGTTAGCCCACGAGGGGGTGTGTGACCTATCCTGTAGAGGGTGCGACCTGCTGGGCTCGCACGGCCCATTCCATGGAGGGCGGGGGCCGCTGGGCTAGTGTGGCCCGACCCACGGAGGGGCACGACCCACTAGGCTCGCACGGCCTAGGACATTGGGCTCGTGCGGCTCGGCCCGCTATGGGGTTTGGTCTATTGGGCTCATGCGGGCCGGCCCGTGGAGGGCGAGGACTGTTGTCTGGGTTCTGGCCAAGCTGGCATGGGGGGGGGGAGTGGCTCCCCTTGGATATACCAAAAAGACATATCACTTCAGTTTTTGAAGTGACATCACCCCATGGAGCCACCCCGGTCGTCGAGGGGCACGTCGGAGGGTGGGTCCCACCATAGCTGTGGCTTCAAGTCGTGGCCACCTCCAGTGGTGCACGACAGCGAGCTGCACTACCTCCGCGGCCGATCGATGCCGGCCGCCCTGCTCAACCGTCGCGTCTGTAATGTCATAGCCCTCTCCTATTACTGCGCACGAAAACATGCCCCATAATTGGCGGTCGGCCGGTGCTGGTCGCCACCATCACCCACCAGGGCCCGTCGCCAGTGTTGTCATGCCGGTGGTCTTCGGAAGGTCACTAGTTGAGCTCTGGTGGCCCGTATTTCCATCCGATTATTCCAATGGACCTCTCAAGTTGCCTTCTCACCACTTGTCTCTCCGTTGGGAAATCCCTCAAATCTGAACAAAATCCCATGAAGAACACATTGGTAAAAAAAGTTGTAGAGGGATTGGTCCTTGTTTGATTGGCTCATGCCCTCCATGTTAGATTGATAGCAAGATGGTAGAACAAGATTAAACATCTATTTAAACTAAACCCAAATAAAAACCCTTCCCCATGGTCGTTGGAGAATGTCCGTGTTTGAGGAAGAGTCAGCATTCATTGATCCCGCAAAAAGTCTCCCACGATGCCTCTCAATCGTCGTTCTTCAGTTCGTGATTCTGTGGGGCCTGTCCCCACTTGCTGGTACCAGTTCGGTCCTCCAAGTGGTTGGTGTCACATCACTTTATCATAACATTGTCACTTAGTAAAGTCATGCCAATATCCTCCCCAAGCTACATATAAAAATGAGGGGGAAGAGGTGGGTAACGCCACTGGGAATTTCTGATTTTTATTTAATAATGATCCTTTCTAATCCCGGTGGAACAGTTAAAAATATTGAGGATTCAATCCAATTATTGGTTTCATATGTGGTTGGTCCCGCCACGCCACTTTTCTATTGGAGGAAAAAGAATACGAAAAATAAAATAACATAACATGTTATTTTATTAATTTTGTTCAAAATTCCACATAATTATCTTTTTTACCCGACCTACTGCGGACGAAGTGAAGCCTCTCTTAAGTGAATCACAGCAGTGAGCAAAAATATGGGCCTCCCACTCCCATGTGATCTCATGGATGTTCCCATGCTACCAGCAAATGAACACTACAGGTATCGATCGTCCACGAAGGACCCACTCCATTCGATCCTCAATATCCATAGGAACCTCTGTAAATGTCGCCCCATAATCATATTCCAGCTCTCCATGGACGATGACGTGATATGGGTCATGCATGTATCTTCTCATCTAGGATACGTGGAAGACATTGCGCACCCTCTCCAACTTTTTTGGATGTTCCAAGTTGTATGCCACCTCGCCAATCTTCCAATGTATCAAAAATGGTCCGATAAACCTCAGTGAGACTTGGACACCTCAGCCAAATTTATGTAGTCCCCGTTGAGGGGAGACTCGCAAGAATGTGTGGCCCCCCTCCAGGAACACCAGAGGTCTCCTTCTCCTATCATCATATGTCTTTTTTCTGCTCTGTGCAGCCTCCATCCATTCCCAGATGATCTGCACCTTCTCAGTTCTAGCCCGTACCAACTCTGGACCCATAAGGGTTGACTCCCCTGGGTCTTTCCATTAGAGAGGTGATCTTCATGGTCGATTGTACAAAGACTCAAATGGTTCCATACTGATGGTGGAGTGATAGATGTTGTTGTATGAGAAATCCACCAAGGGAAAGTGATCCTCCCAACTGTGTCCAAAATCTAGGACAAAATCACGAAGCATGTCCTTGAGTGTTTGAATGGTATGCTCTGTATGACCATCCGTCTGAGGATGTAAGGCGGTGGTCAAATGTAGTTGAGTCTTGAGCGCCTCTTATAATCCCTTCCACAGCTGAGATTTAAAACGTGTGTCACAGTCAGAGACGATCATCGATGTAAACCCTTGAAGTCATAAAATATAATGTACATAGAGGCGTCCCAAGCCCTCTACGGATCCCTTCTCGCAGATGTGTAGGAAGTGGTCTGACATGGTGATTCGGTCAATGATCACCCGACAAGAATCATGTCCCATAGATGTACATGGAAGCCCTGTCACAATATCCCGGTAGATAACATCCCACTTCCACTCTGGTACATATAGAGGCTCTGTTAATCCTGCTAGAACCTAATGCTCGGCCTTCACTTGCTGATAAGTGAGGCATTGTGAAACAAACTCTTCCACTTCCTTCTTCATCCCTGGCCGCTAATGCTAACACCGGAGGTCCTAGTAAATCTTTACCACACTAGGATGTACTGCCAGAGGGGACGTATGAAACTCCCCCAACATCTCCTCCTGTAGTGGCACTGATACCATGGTGTATCCTCTGAAAATGATGACATGCTCCCCACCTTCAGAAAATCCATTAGCTGCATACCTTGAGGATACATGAGTACATCGAGCCTCGTAGTCAATGTCCCCAAGTTGTGCCTACCGAACTCATTGAAGAAGTGGGGGAGTGACAGTCATAGAATAGAGGTAGGAAACTCCATCTCTATCCACAATGGATATATAAAAGGCAGCTAGCTGCTCTATCACCTCACTCAGTTACTTTAGACCAGGCCTCCTGCTGAGTGCGACTACTAATAAATTCCTCTTCCCAAGAGTGCAGACTATCTCAAATATATAGTCCGGGAGGAACTCTAGCCAATGTATTTGTCTCTTGTTCAAGTCTTTATGTGGGAAGATATCCCTGATACTCTTGTGATCTGAGTAGAATATAAAGTTTCCACCCATCATGTAATATTGTTACATCATCAAGGAAAATACCATTGCCGCTAACTCTAGGTCATAGGTAGAATTTTTCTACTCATGTTGCCTCAGCTATCGGGAATGATATAAAATCACTACTCACTCCTGCATCAGGACACATCCATGTCTGGTCCCTGATATGTCATAGTATACTACATACCCAACTCCCTCTTCTAGTAGCCTGGGGAAGGGGGCACTCATCAGTCTCTACAGCGTCACTTTGAAACTATGATGATGTCTCTTCATCTATATGAGGGGTTGTCCCTTCTTTTTCAATGCTGAAAAGGGTGATGAAACTCTGAAATTTGGGTACAAATATCCGGTAGTACCCATCCAACCCTAGGAAACTCTTCACCTTTGTCACACTCCTAGGTGTCTCCCAAGATAGCACAACCTCTATCTTCCCCGGATCCACTGCAACTCCAACCTTCGAGATAATGTGTCCCAAAAAGTGGACCTCCCATATCTAGAACTGGAACTTCGAGAGGTTACCATAAAGCTGGGGCTCTGGGAGTGTATCCAGAACTATCTATAGATGATAGGCATCCTCTCCTCTAATTTCGAGTATATCAAGATATCGTTGATAAAGTCCACCATAAGGAGATCGAGGTATGGCTGAAAGATCATGTTGAAGAGTCCCATGAACACTGCTAGTGAATTGGTCACGACAAATGGCATAACCATAACCTCATAATTACCATACCATTATCTGATGGTCGTCTTCTACACATCCTCATCCTGTACCCTAAGCTAATGACAGCCTGATCTGAGGTCTATCTTCCATACCCATCATGATCCCATAAATGGATCAAATAGATAATCAATCCCCGGAAGTGGTGCTTGTTCCTCACGGTCACCTGGTTTAGGAACAGATAGTCCACATAGAGTCTCAAACTCCCATATTCCTTCTTGGCAAACAAAATTGGGGCTGCCCATGAAGAAACATTGGGCCTTATGAACCCCTTTCTATACAAGTCCTCTATTTGTACCTGTAACTCACGAAGCTCGACAGGAGAAATCCAATATGGATGTGTAGATATTTTTTCCATCACAAGATACAGGTCAATGTAAAATTATCTCTCTCTATGTGGAGGTAGTCCCAAAAAATCATTAGTAAAGACATCGGTGCACTGGTCCACCACTACAGGATAGCTCAGACTCTCAACATCAACTTCTTAGAGGGTATGAACAGCCAAATGAGGAGTGATTGGTTGAAGCCTCCTTCGGGAAAGTCTATCCTCTGCTACAAAGGTTCCCTTATCACTAGTGAAGGAAAACCCAGTCTCATCCTTGCAGACACACCATACTTTGCGCCTAATATATTCAATCTAGGCATGGACTATGGATAACAAATTCATACCCAAGATGACATCGTAAGGAATTAACGCTGCTACTAGAAGATCTCAGTCGAAGTTCTCACCTCCTATAATAAGTTCACACTACCGAAACTATTCTGTAATTGATGAATCCCCTCCTGTAGAAGTCTCTTTCCACAAGGATTGAGCTAAAGGCTCCATCAAAATCTATGTGCCCCGAACGAGGTCTGTGGCAATAAAAGAGTGACTAGAACCTATGTCTATAAGTACTGCATCTAGGGTAGAGTAGAAATAGACCAAACCTCTAACCATCTCTATAGAATCATGGTCATAGGCCTCAGCATCCTAGAGCTAAGCTTGTCCCTGTCCACCTGCTCCATGTGGTTGGGGTGGACCACCTGGTGGTGGTGGTGGTAGAACCTTGAATTTCCACTTACTGCCTACTACATTGCTAGCTCTTCTGCCATGTCTATCTCCCTAGGAAACTCCTCACTCAAACTTCAACCTCTGCCTTAGTAGTCCCTCGACTGTCTGTTGGTCGTCCGTACGGCGGGTGTGGAAATTGCGAGCTATGTAGCCTTTCCCGCCGCACGTGTAGCACTTCTTGCTCCTCATATGTCCTCCTATGTCCCATAATCCCCGCACCATTGACCCTATATCCTGAGGTCATCCACCCAAAGGTCTAGAGTGATCAGGCCCCTCAATTATTTGTCTACCGCCTGCTGCGAATGACTCTGCTACCTGACGTCTGATGGTGGCTCTCGTTGTCGGTGCATGCTTAGCGAGGAAGCTGTCTACCAAAAGTGCCTTCTCTACCACCCTAGCCTGTGTCGGAATGGTGAGTGATATCATTGATGCACTGATCTCTCGTCATAGACCCTTTTCAAAGGGTAGATCCCTGAAGAAATGGTCTCATACCTTGTCGGTGGAGTAGTAGTTGAGATATGTGAACCTTACTGAGTACTGGGCCACGATCATGCAACCCTACTGTATGTGCAGCAGCTCTTGTATACGCACTGAGCATAGAATATCTTGGAGAAATGGTCCCTAAAAAGGTCCTCTATGTCCTCCCATATGAGGGTCACCTCATCGTGTAACTGAAGTGTCATACTCCACCATCTCCCAACTACTCCCTGGAAGATGCTGGCAGCTAGGATCACCATCAGATCAGCTGGTGTCCCGACTAAGTGAAAAACACTGGCCACAGCCTCCAGCCACTGCTCAACTTCTTGTGGATCCTTCCTGCCTAAGAACCTCAGAGGCATCTACTACTGAAACTCATGAAACATGCTCAGTCAGCCTGAACGCTCTGCTAGTGGGGATGGTGGCATCAGCTGCCCAACGCGTAGTGGTGCTGCTGGTACACCACCCAAAGGTGTCAACACTATAAGAGGGCCATTCACTAAGGCCTCATCATTCTGTGGGATGTCATTGTGTACTATCTCTGGAATCATGGATGTCTATCTACGTGGCGGCATCCAGAAAATAAAACAATTGTGCCACGGTCAATGAGTTATACTTGGTGAGCTGACTCAATGAAATATAATGTAAAACCCTTCTAAAACACAAACAATTAGTGTTTTTGTGCACCGAGTCAGAAATCAGAATTCAGGGTCTCGTTGTATAGATACGTTGGCCGCTAGACCCACACTAGATTTCCCAAACTGAAAACCACAAACATAACACTTAACACTATTGGCACATAGAAAATTTCAGAGTCACAGTTCTTCAGTAGAACTGACACCTCTAATACCACTTCGTAACAACCTGTCTCATGGGACCTATTCTGTGACTACCCCAAGCACACCATTCAATGTCTAGGGGATGGTGACTAGTAACAGAAAGGCGTATCCCTATAATGGGAATGCAGTGTCTTTAAACTTGTACAAACACACAATCCATGAACCCAACAAGAAACAACCATTATGTAAACTACTGTAGTAAAACTTTTATTGAAAGTAAAGGGGCCATAATACAAGACCAACTGAAAGGTACAATTATAACTAGAAATAGAAAAACATCTCTAGAAACTTCCCCCAAGGATCCAACATTAAGGGTTGGTACAACTCACGATTAGTAGTCACTGTGGCACATCACGTCAAATGGGCCACCTTTGAGAACCGTCCAGTCCTGGCTCCCTCAGCCACGATCAATGTTTTATGTCGTCTACAAAAAACACAACAAGGTGCGGGCGTAGCCAGTGAAGGGGTGAGTATAACAATACTAAGTAGGGACCCCGAGACCCTCGAAGGTCTCCCAGAGTTCCATAAAGGAATAACCACAAAGCAAGACCTCAATCAAAAATCTTGAAGTGGTCATCAAATCTACTTAGGTATATGCCCATACATATACCTATGTTATCACAAGATACTTGTCACATTCATGAGGAAACATAAGGCTCCAACTTTTATGATATTTTCACAACTGTTCTACAATGGAAGAATACCACCAAGGTAACCCCATGAAGGTAAAACCACAAAGGTGGGAGTACCACAATGGTAACACCATGAAGGTTACACCACGAAGGTGAGGGTACCAAAAAGGTAAAACCACGAAGGTAACACCATAAAGGTGAAGGTACCTCAAAGGTAACACCATGAAGATAACACCATGAAGGTAAAAGTACCCCAAATGTAAAGTATCATCTAAATAGGTATAACTTAAGTACAGATGTACTGATGATTATACGTATCACTGAATCATCTTATTCTATTGAGATCATTTGCTGCTGACCCACATAGGATCGGTAAATGTGCTGACCCACACAGGATCACTGAGTGTTGACCCACAGAGTATCTGAGCAACATAGGATTGGTAGATGCTGACTCACACAGGATCGGTAGGTGCTGACCCACACATGATCAATAGATGCTAACCCACATAGGATCACTATTCTTTCTTAACGTTACAGCCAGCCATGAGATTCCCTCACTAAGAATGCTTGATTCCATGATTATCTACTCCTCAATCCATCATTCATACATAAACCACCACAAAGGACAACGAAAAAGTATCCCAAAGGAGAACCATGTTGTAAGGTTTTTATGGCGATAGATAGTGCATCAATCGGACACCCGGTCTGTTACATATAAGTGTTATTGTACTGAGGGACCGGTTGGATTCAAGATAGATCCTACCCATCCATACTCAAAATTCCTTTAAAACTAAATTAAAGTAAACCAAAAGGACCTTATTGCTCCAATGATCCTATATCCATAGACGGTTTTCCAAACGGATGCATGCCTAACAAGTTATGGTTTTTTTAGTAAAAATCGTTCTGGTTGGGTTCGCGTCTGGTCTGACCAAGTCAGACCGACCTAGTTTCGGTCTGGGCCAGCAGGGCTGCATTGAGGTAGGCTTGGCCCACTAGTTCGTTGTCTTTCTTGACTATACAGGGCACGACTCGGCCCACAGGGGGGGGGGGGGTTGCGGCCCGACATGCCGAGGGCATGACCCACTAGGCTCGTGCGGCCCGGCCCGAGGAGGGTTCAGCCCGCTGGGCTGGCGCAACCCAGCACATGGAGGGGCATGGAACACTGCGCTCGCAAGGCCTGGCATAAGATGGGCGCTTCTTACTGGGCACGTGCGTCCCAACCCACTAAGGGGTGCGGTCCGCTAGGCTCGTGCGGCTCGGCGCATAGAGGGTGCTGCCCGCGGGCTAGGGTCCGCCCTAGCTGGCGCGGGGGGTGGGGGAGCTACCCCTAGTTTTCCCAAACGACCATAGTTTCTTGGTTTTTGATGCGGAAGCACTAAGTGGTTCCAAATGATCACCACGGGACCCGAAGGAGGGCAAGTCCCTCCCCTGCTGCCGCTTTGAACCACGACCTCATCCAGCGCCGCCCGACGGCGCGCCGCACTGCCTCCATGGCTGACCAGTGCCGACCACCCTGCTCGACCGCTGTGGCAGTAATATCGCAGCCTCCTCCTCCTCCTCCTCCGGTGTTCGACAGAACGCCGTCTCCTCCATGGCCGGTTGATGTTGGCCACTGCCATCAACTGCCGAAACCGGTCGCCGGTGCTGCCGTGTCGGTGCCACGTTAGCGACCTTCCGCGGGTCACCGGATGAGCTTTGGTGGCCTATAATTCCATCCGAAGGTGAAAACATACCTCTCGGGAAACCCACTTCACTACTTGTAACTCCATTCTGAAATCCATCCAATTCTTAAAAAATCCTATGAAGAACTCGTTGGTAAAAAAAGTAGTGGGGGGTTTGGGCCTTTTTCATTTGGCTCACGCCCTCAGCATTAGCTTGATAACAAGAGGGTAGAAAAAGATTCAACAACTCATGAAACAAAAACCAAATAAAATACCTACCTCAAGGTAATTGGAGAATGATAGCATTTGAGGAAGAGTCGGCATTCATCGATCCCACAACAAGCCTCCAACAACGTCACTCAATCATCGTTCTTCGGTTCGTGATTCCTTGGCGCCTCTCACTGCTCGCTAGTACCGGTTCCATTCTCCAATTGGTTGGAATCACATAACTTTATCATAATATCATCTCTTGGGGATGTCATTCCAATATCCCTCCTCAAACTCCATATAAATTGGATGGGGAAGAGGTGGCTAACGCTGTTGGGAATTTATGAGGTACATTTAATAACAAACCTTCTTAATCCCAAATGTACAGTTACAAATATTGAGGAGTAAAGATAATTAATGGATTGACATGTCATTGGTCCTGCCACAACGCTTTTCCATTAGAGGAAAAATAAAAACCAAAATAAAATAAAATAACATGTTTTTTTATTAACTTTTTACAAAAGTCTACACTATTAAATTTTTCACCCGACCTACTACGGTCGAAGTGATGCCTCCCTTAAGCGAATATCGGCGCTACGGACTTAAAATACCCTCAGATTCTTAATCCGAGCACCAGTTCAAAATATTGAAAGTGTCACCCATGCATTTACTAAACGTACTATAAAAAAGACTAAAAATTTATTTTGGGCACATCGGGCCTCAGAATCACGCGCCTTCAATTTTCATAGACTTGTAATAATTCCATACAATTAAAACAATTATGTGGAAAATCGGGGTCATTAAATCCACTATAAATTTATTGTGTCCATATCATATATAAACTTTTATATTGGTTATATCAAATATTTTCATCTTTAATTCACTATAAAAATATAAAAGTGCAATCTTTTTTAACTATTAAGCCCCTCATAGTTCATTTAACAAGGCATAAGTACAAGGTATATACCACTTCCTATTGATCATGATTTTCTTTTTCATGCCATGAAAATCAAGAAAAATAATTATTGATCTGTCTTTTACATTAACAAATAGGTATGGAGAACCATACATTGATTAATATTTTCATATAAAACACTTATCCAAACTCTTATTTAATTTTCTTGAGTAATTTCATAGTTCAATATTGTATATTCAATGACTAAAAAATTGATAATAACTTATAACTATGTATAAGTTCATTTTAAAAATCAATGTCATGTTATAGGTAAGGCCATGATGTGGTTTGGGAAATACATTTATATAATTTAATTCATGAAGAATCTATCCAATGTTGACTTCACCCTCGATTATTTAATCCATGTATCACTAACTAGTGGGTAACAATGCCCCTATAAAGTAATTAGTTTAAACAAAATTCTAGTCATCATATTCCTTAAAATATTTTATTTTTGGATGAAATTTGATATGAAATGAGATTAACCTATATCGATTATGGATATGAGATTTATATAGGGAGATTCAATCGACTCAAAGTATCAAATAGAAGTCTACTAAGTGGATATGTACAAGTTGTGGAAAAATTATCTTCCAAAAAACTATATTAGTGTATATATATATTCCCTTAATGAAATCATCCAACAACCTTGTGTTTTCACTTATAACATAGTATCATACAATTGATAGTAAATGAAAATTTATATAAAACAATCATGATATGAAATAATGAAAAGAATAGGAATAAAAAAATATTCAATGGTCTTAAATGTAGAATAACTGTACATTTAATAACTTCAATATTATGATACACTTTTTTGGTATCGATTTTATGTCCCAATATTTATTTCCTTATTCATAGATGTTTTAGATGTATCTTATACTCATTATCACAAAGATTGGGACATTGATTACCATAAATCCCAAATACCTCACATGTGAAGAATTGAGGTTTCACTGTGGTATAAGATGTGACCATATTATCATCTATTTTAATAACTTTCCCATTTATATATATATTTAATAATGATGATATCTATGTCTAAGACATCAAAATATGATGGATTTTTTTTCATTTTCTTCAAGTAATTTTTGTGTTCATCAAGAAATATTTTTATCACAGCGGTGGGTGAATTTTTATTCCTTGCTATGATTTATCAATTATGTTTTCAGGAAACACTTTCCCCCTATTTTGGTTTCAAAATAAAATAGTGTAATATGATTCAATGATGTCAATTTTCACTTTAGGCATATGTCAATCTATTTCTCCATTTCTATAAAATTTAATTACATTTATACATTTTGTTGTCTTGATTTCCAAAACCATAGAAATTAATTATAATTATATAACTATGAATAATAAAACCTAAGATATACCATTTTATTTTCCTGAGGATTTATTCACATGAAAAAATCAACTCATTTGACCTATACTTCAACTTAATGAATTATAGATAATTTTTATTGTGAGTACTTTAGTGGAAATATTTAGTGTAAAATATATTCTGAAACACCTATCATTTAATAGAGTAAAAATAATCAAGTCATCAAAAAACCATCAATACATAATACTCCTAGAAAAAATGAATAAAAAATATCTATGCTATTATGTTAACCCGCTATAAAAAAATTATTGGATCAAAAGTTCCAACAATGATTGGTGGTTATTGATGTATAAAATAGTTAGTAGAATATTAACCATTCATTGGTGAATTACGAAGATTAATATAATTAATGTTCTTTCCCATTATTTGAGACACCATTTCCATGAATGTTTTAACTCTATTTCTATTCCCACTAGGTTTCTTATTAAGAAAATTACCACTTCTCCAGCACAACCATTTCAAACATATTTCTTCCTTGATATTTCTATTTAAAAAAAACTAAAATGTTAAAAATTAGTAATAAAAAATTATATATTAATATAATTTTTGTACAAACCAAATAAAAATTCAAACACATGATTCCATACTCTATAAAACCATTATTTTGTCATATGATACCCTTGTTCCATAATAGGTAGTTTTAGGATGGTTATTTCCTTAATTTATTATCATAATACCAATAAAGAATAAACCCACTCTAATAAAAACTAATATGACCAGATCACAATATATATATATTTCTCAGGAAATCCATAATTTGATCTTTATACCTCAAAAATTAATACACATCCCATGAACGTAAATTTTTATTGTATTTATATATTAGTTACATAAATTACTTATTCCATATTATTTCACGAGAGTCTATAAAAATTATTTACGCATTACATTCCCTTAAAAATGTTATAGGTTATATAATTGATGGGAATTTTGAAATAAAATTTATAATGATATTAAAAAAATAGGTTAAAACATATAAATGATTCATATATTATTATATCGAGAGAATGTGGGAGAAATCAAACAAGTAAGAAATTTTGTAATTAATAATTTCAATAGAGTGTAATATTTTTATAAGATCAAATATAATAACACACTTCATAAAATAAAAACATATAACCCCAAACAAATCATCATGAATGCATAAAAAATTACATGTAATAATAATGTGTAATCATGAAACAACAATAATTATCAATGGATCATAACATAGAAATTTTTAAAAAATCCAAGCATAGGTACACCATAACATTGTAAACATATCTATCCATAATAATTTCCTTAAATAATATTATTAACATCGATAACAAAAATTATTTCCATTAAAATAGTTTTGAAAATTTATATCTACACTCATGTTGAGGGATATAGTTTTGGACAATGAAAACAAAAATTATATCTACTCACAAAAACATTATATCATTTGATATAAATAATTATCCAATTTAATGGAGGGATATATAATTCTTGACATTTTTATTATAGCATCCCACCTTTTTATTGCTAACATTTCTTTACATAATACAAATTCAACATATATGAAGAACATATGTGTTTAGTGTCTTGGAAATTTGGAACATAATACATGAAGACAACATAAAAAATTATTCTAATCCACTTGTAATGATTAATCATAAGTTCATCCAAAGTACAATAACTTCATCTCATATCCTAGAGACATACATCAAAGGAAAGGGTGAGTCAAAGGCCCATTAAGGGTTGAAAATGGAATCAGCTTACTTGTGATGTCAACATGAACTTGAAAAAAATCATAAATACATGAGAAATGGAAGTATATACGTATCATAATGAAAATAAATTGAAACATAACATGAATATGTGGCTATAAAATTTCATTTATACATTCAAGAACATATCACCAGGGTTCAACCCTATGGTTTCATAAAAAATTACCAGGGTTATTCACCAAGGTATCGTGAAACTTGTCATCTCTAGAAATTAATTCTTTACTATATGCATTGGATAACTATCTGAGAGCACCCTTAATATTTCATTATATCCATATTATCCTAGATGATCATAATAAAACATTTCATATATAACCTATAAATAACAAAATATATGGGTTTCATTTCTAAATCATGATGTTTAAAATGTTCTTAAAAATAAAATCATTATATCATTTTTAACCCATGGAAAGGGAGTGAGGGTTATTTTTATGTCAATTCCAAAATAAATTAGATCAATTTTATGTATTTATGAATACCCCTGGGAATGAAAATAGAGTTTGGTATTCACATAAATAAAAAAAGATAATTCTTGAGAAAAAGAGAGACAGGTTTTGAGAGGAAAATTCTGCAGCATAACGGCTATACATCATGGTTTAAGAAAAACATTCAAAAGAAAGAAGACAATGGTAAACCACTCATGAATAATTAAAAACACAGTATGGGTATAGAATAAGATCATTTCATGGATATTTGAATGATATAACACATGAAAATGAATCATGAAAGAAAAGAAAAGATGCAATTTCTTTTACGAAAAATTCGGTTGACTAACGACGTCACATAAAAATTCATAAAATAAATTGATGAGAGTTGAAAGGGTGTATAATAATTTGAACATGAAATGTAAATTAGTAATGATATAGAATAACAATACCCCACATAATAAAATGGAACTATAAGACATAACATAATGGAAATCACGACTTAAAATAGGTGGGTGAAAGTTTCCCTTACCTTGAAGAGCGCCTTCGAAAGCTCAAAGGTTGAGACCTTGGAGGCTTAAGGGAACCTTGGGAGGACTCCTTTGGAATTATATGTACTATAACATAGTTGAGGTGGATTTTGGAATGAAATGGATGAGAAAATGGATATGTATTTTTTGGAAAAGTCATGGAATAAATTATTAATTTCTTAAGGACACCTCATCAATGGTATTGGAAAAACCAAGGGTTTTCCCATGGTATTTTCCCCTGGTATTTGCCACATGGGACACCTCAAAGAATATTTTACTATTCATAAGTCGACCAGAATGATTACATCATTAATGATATCATTAAACACCCGAAACTCAAAACGGTATTTTTACTATTCACCGAAAATTCAACTAATTCAGAAAATTCCCAAAAATTATCCCTAACGAAATATTGATCATATGAATTAAAAAATAAACATTATTTTATGAAAATAATTTTCTAAATATTATTAATTTAATTTTTAGATAAAAACATTATTTATTCAAAAAAACAACTCTAAAACAATAACTCTTTTTGTAGGACCTTAATAAAGTAATCTAGGTCCCTTAAATTTATCATATAACCATAATATAATAAAATAACAATTTTTTATTCTATTTTTTGAAAATTCATTTCCATTTTAAATTATTAAATTAATTATAAAACTTTAAATAAAATATTTATGACATATAAAATACCAAAACATATACTATTATAGTTTTTTTCACTTTTAGGATGTTTAAATTGTATTTATATATTCATGGGTGAAGTTTATTTATTTTGCCCAATTTACTATTCAAGTTATTCATTATTATTCAAAATGGCATATTTCTATCCACACTTCACTATTCACCAAAAATCATTTTGATCATATTAGACTCTAAATTTCTTACTGATCACAATTATAGAAGACCATTTTTTGAAAATAATTTCACAAAAAAAGTTATATAATAATAAAATATTTTCATATTATTCATAAAAAAATCATCAAATACTATTCATCAAATTGATACTTCATAGAAATTTTCTAAAAATTCATCCTATGTAAATTTTGACATTTGGACTTCAAAAATGATGTTTATTTAACTATAATAATTATATAAGTATAATAAATTTGACGTTAAAATATGAAAATACTTCGTTATTAAAGATAATAGAGGATAGAAAATGAATATTGAAATTGCATAGTGAAATTTATAACATAATTAAAAGAAAAAATATTTTTTCATTTACATTTAAAAACTGGTGTTTTAATCATTATATTTAATTAAAATAATCCTTATTCCATATCTGTTAATTTTTTTATAATAATTATATCAATTTTGAAAACTAAAATTTGGGTCCAAATTAATTTGATGTGGTTTTATTGTAAAACATAATAAAAATTTATTAGGAGAAAAGAAATCCATAAATAAAATAAGTACATTTTTCGGGTTGTTACAATCTCCCCGCTAAAATAAATTGTATCCTCACATTTTTATCTTATTAGAAATTTGTTTCTATTATAAATCTTAAAATTATAATGTAATTTAATGTAAAAAATGATACTGAAAAAAATTATTCTTTAATAACAATTTAATTTTCTATAAATCATTCATAATGGTTCAAAAAAATGCTTGTGTTTAACCAAATATATCCCCCGGGAGAGTCAAACATATAGTGCAGCAACACACATTGTCGTGTACCGGGATACCACATGTCAAGCTAGAAACTCATTTTCAGAGTATTCACTCGTAGGTACAACTGTGTTGGAGCCACATCCACTTGTTCGTATCCATTCAGAGATTTATTTGTTCGAAAACAACTTACTTAATATTTCACCAAAATACAAGGAAATTTTCTTTTATTGAAACTTTTCTATAGAGTTATTCTCAAAAATTTTATATCCTAAATTCCAAAAATAAATAAACCATCCTCTGATACCAATAATATCATCACACCTTTTTTAAATAACTTTTCATTTCACAATACAAATTTAACATATCAGAATATCTTTTGGGTTTAGTGTCATGGAAATTTGGAACAAAATAAAAGAAGACAACATAAAACATTATTCTAATCCACTTGTAAGGCTTCATCGTAATTTAATCCTACGTAGAATTAATGCATCTCATATCTTGGAGACATAAATCAAAGGAAAGGGTGAGAAGAAGGCCCAGTAAGGGTAAACAAGGGAATCAGTTTACCTGTGATATCAATAAGAAGTTGATAAAATACAAAAAGATATGAGAAATGGAAGTATATGCATATCAAAATGAAAAGAACATGAAACATAACCTGAATATGTGGCTATAACATTTCATTTAGACTGTCATGAACATATCACAAAGGTTCAACCCTGAGGTGTCATAAACAATTACCAAGGTTATTCACCAGGGTATCGTGAAACATGTCATCTCTAGAGATTAATTATCTACCCAATGCATTAGAGCGCTATCAGGGTGCACCCTTAATATGTCTTTATATCCATGTGATCCACATATATCATAATCATACATTTCCTAAATAACCCATAGCGAACAAAATAAATGGGCTTCATTTCCAAATCGTGATGTTTTAAAAGTTCTTAAAAATAAGATCATTATGTCCTTTATAAACCATGGAAAGTGATTGAGGGTTATATCAATGTCAATTCCAGAATCAAGTCAATGAATTTTATTTATTGATGAATTCCCATGGGAATTAAAATAGATTTGGGTATTCACATAAATAAAACTAGAGAATTCCTGATAAAAAGAGAAAGAGGTTTTGGGATGAGAATTTTACAGTATAATGGATATGCAACATTGTTTTAGAAAAAGATTGAAAAGATAGGGTAAAAGAGTCAACCACTCATAAATAATTCAAAACAAAGTATTGGTATATAATAAGATCATGTCATGGATATTTGAATGACATACCACATGAAAAAGAAATATGAAAGAAAAGAGAAGAATCAATTTCTATTACGAAAAATTTGATAGCCTAACAACATCACATTAAAATTCAGAAAATAAATTGATGAGAGTGGAATGGTTATCTTATCATTTGAACATAAAATGGAAGTTAGTAAAGATAGAGAATAAGAATCCCCCACAAAATAAAATGGAACTATAAGACATTACATAAAAGAAGTCATGACTTAAAAGAGGTGGGTGAAAGTTTTCGTTACCTTGAAGAGTGTCTTCAAAAGCACAAAGGTTGGGACCTTGGGGGGATTAAGGGCTCCTTGGGAGGACTCCATGGGAGGTAAAAAGAAAATAACTTCGTTTAGGGGGATTTTGGAATAAAATGGATGAGGGAATAGCTTGGTATTTATAGGAAAAGTGAGGGAATAAATTATTATTTTCCAAGGGACACCTCATCGGTGGTGTTGGAAAAACCATGGGTTTTCCGTTGGTATTTTCCCGTTGTATTGGCCACATGGGAAACATAATAGCATATATTACTATTCATAAGTCGACCAGAATGATTACATCATTTTAAATCATTAATGATGTCATTAAACACCTGAAACTCAAAACGGTATTTTTATTATTCACCACGAATTCAACTAATTTAGAAAAATACCAAAAATTCACCCTAATATAATATCGAGGCTTTGAATTAAAAAATTATCTCCATTTTATAAAAATAATTTTCTAAATATTTTTAATTTAATTTTTAAATAAAAACAGTATTTATTCATTAAATCAACTCTGAAACTATAACTCGTTTTGTAACACCTTAAGAAAGCAATCATGGTCCCATAAAATTATAGTATAACCATAATAAAATAAAGTAAAAATTTATGATTACATTTTATGAAAATAAATTCCCATTTTAAATTATTAAATTAATTATAATATTGTAAATAAAATATTTATGAAATAAAAAAATTTCAAAACATATACTATGATCGTTTTTTTTTTCAATTTAAAGATGTCTAAATTGTATTTATACATTCATGGGTGGATTTTATATTTTTTGGCCATTTTACTATTCATAATATTCATTACTATTCATAATGGTATATTATTATTCATATTTTACTATTCACATAAAATTAAGTTGATCGTATTAGACTCTAAATTTCTTACTGATCACAATTGTAGAAGACCATTTTTTGAAAATAATTTCCAAAAAAAGTTATATAATAATAAAATGTTTTTATAATATTCATAAAAAAACTTTTCATCAAATAGTATCCATCTAATTGAAACTTCTTAGAAATATCTAAATATTCTTCATAGGTTAAATTTGACATTTGGAATTCAAAAATGATGTTTATTTAACAACAATAATTATCTAATTAGGAGAAACATGACTTTTTATTATGAAAATCCTTAGTTATTATAAATAATCATGGAGACAAAATGAATAGTGAAATTTCACTGTGAAATTTATAACATAAAAAAAGTAAAATTATTTTACCATTTAAATTTAAAAATATGTGTTTTTAATCATACTATTTAATTAAAATAATTCTTACTCCATATAGCTTAATTTTTTAAAATAATTATATCATTTTTGAAAACTACGATTTAGTTTTGAAGTAATTTTATGTGCTTTTATTGTAAAACATAATAAAAATTTATTACGAGAAAAGAGATCCATAAATAAAAGAAGAACATTTTTTGGGCCGTTACATTGGTAATAATATTCCATATATATGGGTGTGTGTGCGCGCCATATGAAATAAATAATATATCATATAATGAAAAGACAAGAACTTTGTTGAGGTGGAATTTCGAATGAAATGGATGAGGGAATGGTCTGGTATTTATAGGAAAAGTGAGGGAATAAATTTTTAATTTTCAATGGACACCTCATTAGTGGTGTTGGAAAAACCATGAGCTTGCCCATGGTATTTGGCCATGGTATTGGCCACATGAAACACCTAATAGAATATATTACTATTCATAAGTCAACTAGAATTATTACATCATTTACATCATTAATTATTTCATTAAACACCAGAAACCCCAAACGGTATTTTTACTATTCATCGAAAATTCAACTAATTCAGAAAAATCCTAAACATTTATCCTAACCTAATATCGATGATCGGAATTAAAAAATGAACTCCATTTTATGAAAAAAAAATTCTATATATTTTTAAGTTTCTTTTTAAATAAAATCATTATTTATTTAAAAAACAACTCTAAAACTATAACTCGTTTTGTAACACATTAAAAAAGTAATCAAGGTCCCATAAAATTATCTTATAACCCAAATAAAATAAAGTAAAAATTTATGATTACATTCTATGAAAATACATTTCCATTTTAAATTATTAAATTAATTATAAAATTGTAAATAAAATATTTATGACATAAAAAATACCCAAATTTATACTATGATCATTTTTTCACTTTTAAGATGTCTAAATTGTATTTTATACAATCATGTGTGAAGTTTCTTTTTTTTGGCCAATTTACTATTTATTACTATTCATTACTATTCAGAATTGTATATTACAATTCATACTTTACTATTGTCACGACCCAACCCTACCTGGGCTCGAGCCGCAACTACCCCAAGCCCGCCTCCATAGGCCAGGGGCAGGCGACCTGCGTCGAAGGCACAATAACTCGGGGGAGGCATTTTCCTAAGTACCTATACACACACACGCAGCAAAATCTATGCAAAAGTGCCGAGTAAAAGAAAGAACAAGTAGAGTAAAAAAGAACAACTGCTATATATAAACCACAGCGTGAATCGACCTCTAACAGTACAAAGTACAGTGCTGAAAAGGAAAAAGAGGAAAAACACACACCTAACCAGAAAAGGTGCCATAACCCGGCAATAGGTAAACAAAAAGGAAACAGCTGATGGGTCTCCCACCTGGAACCCGGCCACGACCATCGCACGTCGTCCAAGCTCCCGAGCTCCTACGCTCCACTGATGTCACGACCAACCTGTCTGTCATCTGAAAGGTCACACCAAGTGCGGGCAAAGCCCAAGTAGGGGTGAGTATAAAAATACTCAGTAGGATACCCCGAAGGCTCGAGGGACCAACAAAGGAGGTACCGAAGGGTGACCAGTAGAGAGAACAGGGAATGTAATGGAGTCCAACCGAGGTTGCAGTAAAGAGTCTAGCTCAACCCAACAAGAGAACGGAAGTAGACTCGTCCAGACATAAGAAGCTAGAAATTGTGATAAGATGAACTTCTCGTCGAGTCTTCACTACCTATTGCCGGAGAATAGACTCGTCCAACCACGAGAATCTAGACATGGAAATCACGTGGCATACCCCGCGCGTCTTCGCCTCTCCTGGAAGGAGAGCAACCAAATCCAAGAGGTGGGTACCAGAACATGGTATATACAAATCCATATGCTCTGTCGAGAAGCCCGAACAACGTCGTAAGGGGATCTCCATCCCGTAGCTCAGCCCAAGAAAAAGAGTAGCCAACAGTCCCAGAAGTAAAACCCATCATCGATGCCCAGCATCCCGCACGTCTTCCCTGAACCGCAAGCCAAGGGGCTCAATCACCACACCTTGACATTATCCGCTTTGGGCTGCACTGACTTTCCCTCACAGTTTTAGATCATGTTGCAAGAACGCATCTCGGTGGAGAATGCGCCCCTCATACTTGAGAGTTCTAGGGAAAGTCAAACCACACCTCATCACTGCCCTGTAGTAGAGAGGTCTCCTCAAAGTCAAAGCTGTCACAACACCGACCCGTATAAAATAAGGTCCTGCTCCGGTAAACACGGAGGAAAGCCACAGACTAGCCTAGTCGAAAGGAATGAGTCTGGAATGCCAACAGGTTTCCCACTGCCTAGCCCCGCTGGAGGGTAATTCCTAACCAAATATTTGGTGACCCACTTCCCAGCCCTACTGGAGGGTAATTCATAACCAAATATCGGGTGACCCACTGGCCAGCCCTGCTGGAGGGTAATTCATAACCAAATATCGGGTGACCCACTGCCCAGCCCTGCTAAAGGGTAATTCATAAACAAATATCGGGTGACCCACTGCCCAACCCTGCTAGAGGGTAAACCATAATACATCATCAGGTGACCCACTGCCCAGCCCCGCTGGAGGGTAGACCATAACACATCATCCGGAGACCCACTACCCAGCTCCACTGGAGGGTAGACCTTATTACATCATCAGGAGACCCACTTCCCAGCCCTGCTGGAGGGTAGACCTTATTACATCATCAGGTGACCCTCTGCCCAGCCCCGCTGGAGGGTAGACCTGGAATAAGTCGACAGGCGACCCACTGCCCAGCCTCGCTGGATGGTAGACCTTGAACTTGACGACGGGCAAGCCACTTCCCAGCCATGCTGGAGGGTAGACCCTAAGAGGTCGTCGGGTGACCCACTGCCCAGTCCCTGCTGGAGGGTAAACCCTGGAAGTCACCGAGAAACCCACTGCCCAGCCCTGCGGGAGGGTAAACCCGAAGAAGTCAATGAGTAACCCACTGGCCAGCCCCGCTGGAGGGTAGAACACAGAGCTGCTCTAGCCATATCTACTAGAGGGTACACCACCGGCCAATTGAACACGTAGTGGGTATCACGCAACCACTCAACTCCAGAACAACTCACCCAAAAGAGGTGCAGCGTCTGCTCCAGCACTGGGTGCCACTATCACCACTACCGGCCAATCCATCAAGAACGAAACTAGGGGGAGACCACTCAACCCTGCTGGTCAAACAAACGAGCACAGAGGGACCCTCTATGTCGCGAGAGGTCAAAGTGCACAAATCAGAACCCGGCACGCACGTGGGGCCCACACAATGTGTGGCCCCATCGCAACCCCAACCATCGTCCAAACGTTCTCAGGTACGAACAACCACATGTACGTCCAAGCATTCTCGTATACTCCCAGAGTATACCACATTCTCAGCCCAAAGGCCATAGTGCACACGGCACCCAACGTCAATGCGAAGGCATGACGTAAAAACTCCACCTCAAAGGCCAAGTCACGACCAACCACATCTCGTGAACCATTTACATCACTCTCCCAAGAGTGTGCGATCACATGCCAAGGGTCCGCTACAAACAAGGTAGGGCGAACCACTACTACAGCACCTTCCATGCTTCCGCTGTTAATAAGATCGTGCAAGAGGCTCCGCGCAGCCAAACGGATCATACCGTTGTAATCCTCGTGGAAAAACACACGAGATCGACTACTTACTCGCCTCAGACGGATATCCGACGAAAAAGTCACCAACACCACCTCACGCCTGAACGGCGTCCTGTGATCCCGAGCCTCAGCCCCGAAAACAGTCGGACGCATCACACCATTGTGATCCCCCCAGGAAAACCCGTCAAAATCACTACATACTTGAGTGCCACAGATATCTGGGGAAAAAGGTGCATCCCGGCGCACCGCACGCGAGAGACGCCACGTGGGACCCACATCCCGGTCCCGAAACTCAACGAATGGATCGCACCGTTGCGATCCTCTCAAAAAAGTACACAAATGGACTATTCCCTTGTCCAAAACGGTCGCCCGGTGATAAAGCTGGAAATCATCATCAACTCCCGAAACGGCCCTCACAGGGCCCGCACCATAGTGCGGAATTACAGCGGGCAGACTGCCCCAATGCGATGCCCTCGGAATAACACCCAACATCGACTGCTTGCATGCCCCGAACGGATGTCCGAGGAAAAAGTCGTGAAACGCTGCACGCAGCTCAAAAGACGAGCGGTAGGGCCCACACCTCAAATCCAGCTTCAACACCTAAAACCGCCTTGGAAAGCTCCGCCTCGATGCCAGGGTCCCAACGCCACTGACGGCGCTCAAAACGGGCGTCAGACGCATCCGCGCCGTCCAAGACAAGTTCCCCCCGGAAAACGACAAACCACTTAAAGATGTGACGCGCCTCCGCAGCGGAAATTCCAAGGGGGGGGGAGAACCCCCCAAGGGCCGGACCAGCCCGGTCTGCCCGCAGCTGGCCCGCGGCCAGGCCGCGGCACGTCCAGCAGCACCGGACCCCCTTGGGCCTGGTTTTCTCTAATCAGACCGGACTGTGGCCGGTCTTTGTTGGGCCGCGCAGGACCCGCGAACCGCGGGTTCCTGTCTCCTCCGCACCCCCGAGCCGCTGACCTCGGGGGTCTTCTCCGACCGCGATAGGGCGTCGCCGCCCCTCATCTGCAGCGGCCCGTTTCGACACTGCCACCTGTGCCGCCCGGAGCCAGCTCCTCCGCTCAACCACACCCTCTTCCCAAGTCTGGACTCACGCCTGGCCGACGCCGCTCGCCCCCAGCTCGCCTGGCGCCTCGCTCGATGGCTGAAGCCCGGCCGCCTGTTGCCGATCCGCGCTGTGCGCACCGTCGCTACCGAGGAGGACCCCCGCCGCCATGCCGCACTGCTCCACTGCTCCTCTGCGGTGCTCACTTGGCCGAAACGGCCTCCTCCGCCTAGGAAAAAGGCCGGACCACCCTAAAACCGCCGGACAACCACCCAAAAACCCGCAATCTTCGGCTGGCGATTACGGAGGTCTCAGGACTCCAAAATTTAAATCCAAGGGGTGCTTTGGGAAGATAGGGATGCATAATACTTGTTTATGGGATTAGTTCGAAGATCAAACATCAAATCGATTCCATAATACAACTTGAAACAAGGGTCTGAAAATTATAACGCAAAACGAAATAACTCCTATCTCGTGGGCATTGCCCGGAGCTTCGCCGTCGTACCGCTGCCTTGCCAGAGCTGCCTCACCGGAGTCACCTCGCCATAGGTGGAGGAGGAGAGGGAGAGGAGGGGCTACCAAGGGGAAGGGGAAGGAGAGGGGTGGGGTTAGGGTTTAAAAAAAAATTATTTTAATTAAATTTTAATTAATTTAATCCTCAATTTTGACCCACACACGAAACGCCCAACGAGGTCGAGGTTAAGCCTCCCCTAGGGTAAACCCCACCTCCCGAGCACAATGGTCTTCTCATAATTTGATTCTGAGCTTCCGTTTTAAAGTTATAAAGCTCAACGCCCAAAGCTGCCAAATTACAAAAATGCCCCTGGGGCCATTTTTCATAGACGGTCCGCGCCCGCAAAACATATACCCCTCCTAGGTTAAATGGCACTCTCCGAACTCAACGGTGCCCTCGGTTTTCTAATCCAAGCCACCATTTAGAAGATACTAGAGTTTCAACATTAAATAAATAAATTAATTAATTAATTTATCTGTTTAACCTTCCGAAAGCGAGCGAGAGGTCCAAACATCCCACGCTGACAAGTTTTATGTCGTTACTAGGGTAAACACCCCATTCCGGACCCATCTGTACACTCAGATCACTGATCTAGGTCACCGTCTAGGAGTTACCGCATTTATTTGGCATTTCCAGTGTGAACGCACTAAAAATTTAATTCCGGCCACTCCGGGGCTCGGAATCGCACGCCATCTGAAGGCGCAGCTCTGGAATATTATCAAGAATATTCCAAAGTCTTTCTCAGCAAAAACGGGGTTCTTACATCATTCCCTCCATCAATCTTTTCTTCCCCAAAAATCAAAACTATGGAGCAACACAGGGTACTAATCCCACACCTGGTTTTCCCATACCCAGAAGAACCCACACACAGCTCTGCGTCACCGCACACAGACCAAGGGATTGATCTGTTCACGCAAGGTCGGCCCTTGCCGACGTGGTGCACCCACTTCATACTTTGGGGTTAGGGAGAGGCGGTAGATGACCTCTCCATCTCTTTGCACAGTCTCAAACGACCCGAAGGCTCTTGGGGGTAGCTCACATCCCCGATAAAACCTCTACGTCGCACGCCGCGACAAGAATCACCGCTTGGGCATGAGACAAGGCCTGATGATTCCCTCCTTCATAATATCCATATGGTGAAACACCCAAGGATATCTGGTCATGCAAGGTTCCACAGTCGATGCTCTCTTACACACTCAAAAGGCGAAGGAGTCAACACCATCGACTAAAGGAAAAGGTCTCACACCTTTTTCCTTACCAACACAGGGTTACACCCGACGCCCTGCATCACCCTGGTAACACCTCTTACAAGGAGCATGGAGAAAATACTTTCACACACAGATCCTAACAATTCTACAACAGCAAGTAGGAGAGTCCCAAGGGATACCTCTCACCATCCCATGCTCTGCAGGATCGTAGACATCCAAAGCTCGCGGCTATCTGTGGTCCCAACCGTCAGCTCCTGGAGCCTGACGTGGACCGCCTAGTGGTGATGGGGAGACCTCGTAAAGTCGTCCCCCGCTACCATCACCTCCCTCTCCTCTGATAGCACCACCTCTCTGGCGCTATCCCGATCACAGTGCTGCCACTGCCGTGGTGGTGCGCCTGCTGCCTGCCTGAAGCTCTCAGTAACTCGGGTCGGGCAATCTCATGCCAAGTGACCTCGCCCGTCACAAGCATAGAACCGAATCTCTCTGGGCTGCACTGGTGCCCTTAGATGCAACTGTGGTGTACGACCACGCCCCTGGTTCTGGTTGTCATTAAGCCACCTGCGTCGAGGTCCTGCTTGCCGACGCCCACTAGCTGCGGCAGACGTCTCGGCTCCGACATGTCTGCTGCCACAACCAACTCCGGAACGTGATAAGAAGCTCTCTGTCACCAGCGCCTGCTCTAGAGCCCTGGCATATGTGGAAATGCCCAAGGGTTCTATGAAAGCCTGAATCTCTTGGTGGAGACCCTGCTCAAACTTCCGCGCTCGGAGGTTGTCGTCATAGACCATGTCCGGGTAAAAGTGTGCACGGTCTGCAAAACTAGCCGTGTACTCAGCCACCGTTATCCCTCCCGGCTGAAACTGCAAGAGCTCCTGAATCCAAACGTAGAGCAAGTAGGAGGGGAAAAACTCATCACGGAGCAACAACTGAAAGTCGCCCCATGAAAGCGACGACTCGTCAAGAAACCGAGTCACCAGACTCCACCAACGCCAAGTTGGTCCATAGAAAAGGCTGGCTGCCAATGCCACTCTCTGATCTGTCGGCGTCTGCAGAAGCATGAAAAGGCGAACCACTGCCTCGAGCCAAACATCTACTGCCTTGGGGTCTGCCTCAGCACTGAACCTCAGCGGTCTCTGCTGCTGGAACTCACGGAGCGCGCTCAACCAGCACTCAAGCTCAGCCTACTCTGCTGAAACTGCCTGCTGCTCAACAGGTGGGGGTGCTGCTACCGGCCCACCCGGAGAAAAGGGGCTCGCATGATGGGTCCTGGACTGTGGCCTCGTAGCTCACACGGTCGTCGTCATGCACCCAAGATGGTATCTTGGATGGCTATCTTCGCAGATACATCCTAAATATTATCAAGGAGTGCCGTAGTCAGATGAGCATATATGTATATACCAACAACAACAACGATGGGTAGCTGACTCAAGAAGGACAGTCAAGACTCGATCCTATGTGATGCACAAACAAATTTTCCCCACAACAAGTGTCTCAGCATGCCGAGTCGACAAACGGGTTATCAAGGTCATGGTGAATGGATACGTCAACTGCCGCACCATCACTGGACTCCCTGGCCTGAGAGTCTCTCTCGAGACACGTTAACATCGTTCCCTAAATCCCAACCAATTCCTCTTTTAGGGACGTCCGCGCAATGTCCCAAGGAACGAACCACCTCTGATACCACTTTGTCACGACCCGACCCTACCCGGGCTCGAGCCGCAACTACCCCAAGCCCGCCTCCATAGGCCAGGGGCTGGGGACCAGTTCCAAAGGAACAATAACTTGGGGAGGCCTTTGCCTAAGTACCTGTACACACACATGCAGCAAACTCAATGCAAAAGTGCAGAGTAAAAGAAAGAACAAGCAGAGTAAAAAAGAACAACTGCTATATATAAACTATAGCTTGCATCGACCTCTAACAGTACAAAGTACAGTGCTGAAAAGAAAAAAAGGGGAAAAATACGCGCCCAACCAGAAAAGGTTCCACATCCCAGCAATAAGAAAAAAAAGGAAACAGCTGATGGGTCTCCCACCTAGAACCCAGCCACGACCACCGCACGCGGTCCAAGCTCCCGAGCTCCTATGCTCCACTGAAGTCACGACCAACCTGTTCATTATCTGTAAGGGCACACCAAGTGCGGGCAAAGCCCGAGCAGGGGTGAGTATAAAAATACTCAGTAGGATACCCCAAAGGCTTGAGGGAGCAACAAAGGAGGTACCGAAGGGTGAGCAGTAGAGCGAACAGGGGAAGTAAAGGAGTCCATCTAAGGGTGTAGTAAAGAGTCCAGCTCAACCCAACAATAGAAAGGAAGTAGAGTCGTCCAGACACAAGAAGCTGGAAACTGTGAGAAGATGAACTTCTCGTCGAGTCTTCGCTACCTATAGCTGGAGATTTGACTCGTCCAACCATGAGAAGTTAGACACAGAAAGCACGTGGCATACCTCGCGCGTCTTTGCCTCTCCTGGATGGAGAGAAACCAAACCCAAGAGGTGGGTACCGGAACATGGTATATAAAAATCCATATTCTCTGTCGAGATGCCCGAACAACATCGTAAGGGGATCTTCATCCCATTTCTCAGCCCAAGAAAATGAGTATCCAACAGTCCCAGAAGTAAACCCCATCATCGATCCCCAGCATCCCGCACGTCTGCCCTGAACCACAAGCCAAGGGGCTCAATCACCACACCTTGACACTATCTGCTTTGGGCAGCACTGACACTCCCGCACGGTTTTAGATCGCATTGCAAGAACGCGTCTCGGTGGGGAAATCACCCATCGTACTTGAGAGTTCTAGGGAAATTCAAACCACACATCGTCGCTGCCCTCCAGTCGAGAGGTCCCCTCAAAGTCAAAGTTGTCACAACACTAACTCGTATAACCAAAGGTCCCACTACGGTAAACATGGAGGAAAGCCACACACTAGCCTAGTAGAAAGGACTGAGCCTGGAATGCCAACAGGTGTCCCACTGCCCAGCCCCGCTAGAGGGTAATTCATAACCAAATATCGGGTGACCCACTGCCCAGCCCTGCTGGAGGGTAATTCATAACCAAATATCGGGTGACCCACTGCCCAACCCTACTGGAGGGTAATTCATTACCAAATATCGGGTGACCCACTGCCCAGCCCTGCTGGAGGGTAATTCATAACCAAATATCGGGTGACCCACTGCCCAGCCATGCTGGAGGGTAATTCATAACCAAATATCGGGTGACCCACTGCCCAGCCCAGCTGGAGGGTAATTCATAAACAAATATCGGGTGACCCACTTCCCAGCGCTGCTGGAGGGTAATTCATAACCAAATATCACGTGACCCACTGCCCAGCCCTATTGGAGGGTAAACCATAATACATCATCATGAGACCCACTGCCCAGTCCCACTGGAGGGTAGACCATAACACATCATCCGGCGACCCACTGCCCAGCCCCGCTAGAGGGTAGACCTTATTACATCATCAGGTGACCCACTGCCCAGCCCCGCTAGAGGGTAGACCCGGAATAAGTCGACAGGCGACCCACTGCCCAGCCTCGCTGGAGGGTAGACCTGGAACTAGACGACGGGCGACCCACTGCCCAGCCCTGCTAGAGGGTAAACCCTAAGAGGTCATCAGGTGACCCACTACCCAGTCCCTAATGGAGGGTAAACACTAGAAGTCACCGAGCAACCCACTGCCCAGCCCTGCTGGAGGGTAAACCTGAAGATTTCGATGAGTAACCCACAGCCCAGCCCCGCTGGAGGGTAGAACTCAGAGATGCTCTAGCCATCTCTACTGGAGGGTACACCACCGGCCAACCGAACACGTAGTGGGTATCGCGCAACCACTCAAGTCGAGAACAACTCACCCAAAAGTGGTGCAACGCCTGCTCCAGCACTTGGTGCCACTAACACCACTACCGGCCAATCCATCGAGAACGAAACCAGGGGGAGACCACTCAACCCTTCTGGTCAAACAAACGAGCACAGAGGGACCCTCTATGTCACGAGAGATCAAAGTGCTTCAATCAGAACCCGACACACATGTGGGGCCCACACAACGTGTGGCCCCATCGCATCCCCAACCAAGTGCCCAAACGTTCTCAGGTACGAACAACCACATGTACCTCCAAGAATTCTCGTATACTCCTAGAGTATACCACATTCTCAGCCCAAGGTCCTTCATGCACACGACACCCAACGTCAACACGAAGGCGTGACGTAACAACTCCACCTCAAAGGCTCGGGCAGGCCAACCACATCTCGTGAACCATTTACATCACTCTCCCAAGAGTGCGCGATCACACGTCAAGGGTCCTCTACAAACAAGGTAGGACGAACCACCACTAGAGAACCTTCCATGCTTCCACAGTTAATAAGATCCTGCAAGAGGCTCCGCATAGCCAAATGGATCATACCGTTGTAATCCTCGTGGAAAAACACGTGAGATCGACTACTTACTCACCTCAAACGGATATCCTGTGAAAAAGTCACCAATACCGCCTCACGCCCGAACGGCGTCCCGTGATCTCGAGCCTCGGCCCCGAAAACAGTCGGGCACATCGCACCACTGCGATCCCCTCGGGAAAACCCGTCAAAAGCACTACTTACTTGAGTGCCACAGATATCTGGAAAAAAGGTGCATCCCGACACACCGCACACGAGCGGTGCCACGTGGGACCCGCATCCCGGTCTCGAAACTCAACGAACGGATCGCACCATTGCGATCCTCTCAAAAGAAGTACACGAAATGGACTATTCCCTTGTCCAAAATTGTAACACCCCAAGCTTCTATGGTACGTTTCCCTTCGAATAATGCGATAGCGTGTGTGGTACGCAACCTCGAGTTCTAACACACACCACAACTAATTAAACTAGCCGTTGTGAATAGTAATACCTACTTTTTGAAATTATATATATTTTATATTTTAAAATGGACTTCATTTTTGGATTCGGAATATCGAATTTAGCCTAAAGTGAAATTTTGGTACTTTTCGGATAACTTTTATATTTTGATGAATAGTGAAAATTACTAAATTTTAATTAAAAACATCTTTTTTAATCAATATAATTAATAGTGATAAATTATGAATTTGAGTGGTTTTAAAGTATATTTAGAATATATTTTTACCATTTAATATAATGTTGGTCATTGGACATAATTTTACAATTAAACCGAACATAAACAAGTGTCAATCTTTTGATAGTTATTATCTCTTAAAAACACGCTTTTTGTTTTGACAGCGGGAATTAATTTTAAATTAATTTCTGCCACTTCTGTGTTTTGAATTTAGAAAAATGGATTCCATATTTGGAATCAGGATGTTAAAATTGTGTAAATAGGTAACTTTTATTTTTAGACATTTTGAATAATTACTGCGGTAAATATTTTATTTACCATGGTTAAGGGTAAATCCGGTAAATAAGGGTTAAAAAAAATAATATTATAATAATACTAAATTACCCTAAAACGTGTCTTAACCCTATTTGTTGATACATGGTCGACCATGGGCATCTTTGGGTCTATTTTGGGACCCCATGGATCCACTAGTAAGTGATAATGACACATTATATTAATAAAGTTAAAATAAAAATAAAAATGGCATAAGCTTACATCTTTTAGAAGAACAATTTGTACATAGGGTTATACATGTTGGAATTTCGATTATAAATATTAATTAGAAAGCTAAAAAGATTTCCTACATAATGATATTTTATTTCTAATTTTTAGACATTAAATAAGTTATTTTCTTTATGACACAATGATGATGCAGTAATTACTATAATAGTGAAAAATTAAAATAATTGATATTATAAATACCCAAATAAATATAATATGAAACTTTTAATGAATTAAACTAATTTTCTAGGATAATATGATATATTAGGATTGATTTAATTGACTTTGTTTGAAGTAATCAATCTGTTATGAGTTTCACAAAAATCAACTATTGAATAGTGTCAAAATTGACATAAAAGAGTTCTTAAAACAAATATTATATTATTAATTGATATTAAATTCCTAAAAATCTAAGGTTCGTCCAAGAGACTTATATTATGATAGATTCCTCATTAAGGGACCACTTGGGGGTCGATTAGATGTATATAGTAAGTTTATTAACCATATTATATAAAAATACAAAGAGACATTGTAAAAGTGAAACTAATTAACTTAGAGTTAATACTTAAAGATAAGGTTAATATAAGTACCCAAACCTGTCTAAATTCTATTGGTTGAGTGGTTTTCGACCTATCCCCACCTTAACCTTTGAATAGTCAACTTTGGAGCCATTAGAAACCGAATATGAATTTATTATAAATTAATATTTCTAGCTTTTCCAAAGGTGCCCCTCACCCCTCTTATAAAAGGGCACTCCTCCTTCTCATTTCTTCACACCTCTCAAGCCATTTGGCTCGTCCAAACTCTGCCCAACTAAGCTCCCCACATCCCTCTCCTCCTCCTTGAAGCTTCCCCTTAGGTAGAAAGCATTTCAAGAAGTCCTTTGGTTCCAACCAAAGTGAGTTACCTAAATTAAAGGTAACGATTTCTCTTAAATTATTTTCATTTATTTTGCTTCTCCAACCCCCAAACTCTTTTTATTTCCTTTCTTTTGTAACAACACCAGTATCCTCAATATACTAGGATGTTGTTATAATAAGGATTAAAACTACACATACACACAACTCCATCTAATGGATGATGAACATAATGTTTCTGTGGATGGCAAACTAACGCCTCACGAAACGATGATTGTTCAAATACATCTTACCACCTCTCATGGTGGCCATTATGATGGAACTGTAATTAAATATGATATTAATGATATATATTTTATATATAAGCTTCTGTAATTCCATTTTATTTCATACCATTATTCGTTTCATGTTGTATATACATACGATAATTTCATTTGAGGAAGTGCGGACTACCGCCCCCTTAAAATGATATGACTCGTTCATACCACACATGGAACGTATAAAGGATGGTGTTAATGAAATTAAGTAACATATATAAAATATTATATTATACTGGAATAGTAATATACCTATGTATCATTTGGATTCGATTCTTTTAAAATAAAAATTAAATGGAAGTAGCGTTCGTGCGTACGTACGGACTACCGTCTCCACGAAAGCGATGAGATTCATTCTCCATCATATCCATTCAAGTATAATTATCATTTAATGATTTAAAAATGATGTTTAAGGACTTGATATCATTCTGGATATGAATAAGATACAACAAACATGACTTATGTAACAAAACATATAAAGAAAATGAGTAAGTTAACACCCGAAACGGCGATAATACTAAGATATTATTATCAAATCAATATTAAAAGATCATATATGATATCATATTATTGTATATGATTCTTGTATAATTTAATAACAATTATTTCACCATTATACAGGAGGTTAACCTACCCCAACAAAGGAAAAGTACAAGGTAAGGGTTATTTCACAATCTCTTCATTATCCGAGGTTGTTTATACATAATAATCTACTGGGATTTCTTTATCATCCACATCCATGTTTCTTCGAAATGTATTTCAAAACATATTTATTATTTACAAGAATATGGGTTAAAGTCATTTATACCCTTTTTGACTTTTTATAAGAGGTTTATAAAGGAATCTTTCCATCGTTTTCAAAACAAGGTCCTTTTTAACCTTTTCGACAGAATTAAGGTAAGAATGTTTTTTTTAACTTATACGGCTAGTGCGGTTATTTTCTGCCGTTATAAAATCTTCAAAGTTTTCCTTAAAAGATTATAAGAATATTTTCAAGAAAATGTTTTATTTTATATGGCTCTTAAATGATTTCAAAAATAGAAAGAGATATTTCTCTAAAAAGTGTTTTGATTTCATCTATGTCAACATCCTTTGACGGATTTTACGCTTATTTGAAGTTGATTTATTATGATACAAAACTTCTATATTGTATTGAAGGTTTTGTGATATGTTTGACTGTGGATGTGCTATTTTTATACCATTCATAGTTTATGGTGAAATTATTTACATTTCGTATGCTAGTTTTAATACGAATGTTTATGTTATGTTTAAACCTTTTCATATGGGAATGCATTGGACTTAATAAGTGACGGGTGGAGCCCGCTATAGCTCCTCGATGCATCGGTAGGTCTCATGAGACAAACTAGTGTCTTGGCACAAGGCCTTGACAAAATCTTATTTGTAGTCTTGGCACGAGGCCTTGGCTATGTGGTTATGATAGTCTGGCATTATGCATTCCAACATTATGAAAGTGGTTATTGATATTGCATGTGATTATTCGATTAGTAGAATATCCATGTGAACAAGTAAATGGCATTATTTCATTTTACTTTTGCCATACTATGTTGAAGTTCAATTTTAAAAGGCTTTTGTTTTAGTAATTCATTGCCTTAAATGTTTATGCTTATTTTGAATGTTCCGCTATATTGTTATCCTTACTGGGCATTTGAGCTCACCCCTTTTTTATGTTTTATTTTTCCCAGGTAGTGAAGAAGTAAATTATGATTGACTTGCAGGGATATTATGGGTTTATAGTGTGGACGTTGGAAACATTATGTTGTTGTAGTAGTTTTTCATTTTATGATGTAATGTAAAACTTATGAATATATCTAGTGTTTCCAAGGCTACTAAACTAATCGGTCTTTCGGGATTTGATCTTTCTTGTGATCATGCCAATGTTATGTAATAATGCACCGACTCTGGGTAGCTGGGGTCGGGGCGTTACAGTTGGTATCAGAGGAAGTTTAGTACAAACCTTGGAAGCTAGATTTAGATAAACTCTGATTAGAGCACATAGACCTAAGATGAACTTTGAGGATTAGTATAGAAGAACTTCCTAGAATTTTGGTATTGTAGAGATTTTGTGAGTTTTCCGAGCAATACATCCCTGTCTGGATACGAGCAGGTAGAGGCGGCTCTGGCACAGATGTACCTAGGGGTGAAACCCGAAAACACCGCTTTGAGCTAGACTCGAACGGGAACTGGTGCACGACAACGGGCCTTGCTGCACTCTTGGTTACGACACTCCCGGGGGATATGCTTAGGATAACTCTCATTTTCTTTACAAATCATTATGAAGGGTTTATGAGTATATACTTCCTCAAAGAAAACATTTTTATGATTATGGATTATATCCATAAATAGTTCAATTTATGTTAAGTGTTTTATAAGTATGGGATTATGTATTTTGATTCATAAACTGATCTAGTTTATGCCATTGTTTAGAAATGGCGCCTAGTGGAAGAAATGGAAACCGTATCAATGCACGCACTCCATGTAGGGATTTCCCTCCTGCTCAAGATAATTATAGTGGGGCTAGTGATGCAACTGGTGCTGATCAACTAATCACCATACTGGGACAACTTACTCAGGTTATGAATAATAACCTTACCCGTATGGATCACCCTGATCCGCAGCGTGGAGGATCAATGTTAGATCGATTCATGAGGCAACAACCACCAACGTTCAATGGGAGTACAAATCCCTTAGTAGCTGAGCAATGGATATTTTCCCTAGAGAAAATATTTCAGGCTTTGGGGAGTAGTGAAAGGGAAAAAGTTACCATGGCAGTTTACCGCCTCACTGGAGATTCTGATCAATGGTGGTCATTGATTCAAAATACGAAGGAAGATGATGAAGTATCAAATATGGAATGGAGGGAGTTCAAAGATCTGTTTTTAGAAAAATACTTTCCTCGCGACCATCGAGCAGATATGGAAAGGCAATTTCTGAGTCTGAGACAAAAGGAGGATAAGAATGTCACAAAGTATGAGGCTAACTTTACAAGGTTAGCGAGGTATGCTGGAGATTATATTCGCAACCCAAGAAGTAAGATTGATCGTTTCTTTGATGGGTTAAAACCATTTCTCCGTCGAGCATTAGTCTCACAATCCTTTTCGTCGTACGAAGACATTGTCTCATGTGCTATCAAGACTGAAAAAGAATTTTCTAAGTCTTATGACTTTAAAGCGAAGCAAGAGAAGAAGAGACCTGCTGATCAATCTGGGAATGGAAATAAGGGGAAGAAGGGAAAGGTTGAATATCCATCTTGTGGTAAATGCGGGAAGAAACATCCTGGTACTTTCTTGAAGGGAATGGGAGTCTGTTACAAGTGTGGTGAAAAAGGCCACCAAGCTCATGATTGCAAGGGGAAGAAGGAAGCTACCAACGTTCAGTGCTACAATTGCAGGGAGATGGTGCATTATGCAAATGCATGTCCTAAGCGTCAGGAGAACTTACCTCAGAAAAGGCCAAGGGATCAAGGCCAGGCTTATGCTATCACTACTGCTGAGGTAGAAGCTCCAAAAGACGTGGTGGCAGGTAATTTAATGGTTTCCTCAAGTTTAGCAAATGCATTATTTGATTCTGGATCATCGCATTGTTTCATATCTTCCCATTTTTCTAAGAAAATTAGATATTTCCAATTTGATTTAATAAGGGAGTTGTCAGTTAAAACTCCTAAGGGAAGTATCGTTGCAACAAAGTTTTGTGAATCAGTCCCCATTAGAGCACATAAATTTTCCTTATCTGCTGATTTCATCGTCATACCTATGATTCAGTTTGATATAATCCTCGGTATGGACTGGCTTTCGGACTATGATGCGAAGATTTATTGTAAGAAGAAAGAGGTTACGATTCTTGATGATAATGATAAGGAGCACCTTATTTTTAGAGCAGAATCATCACCACCTAATTCTTATTTAGATCCACCCCCAGTAGCTCAACATAATTCAATTATTGGGGAGGAAGAGAATGAAATAACTGTCGGTGAGGAAAGGAATGTTCAAATAGAGGATGTACCTGTTGTGAAAGAATTTGTAGATGTATTTCCGGATGATTTACCTGGACATCCTCCAGAACGAGAAGTTGAGTTTTCCATTGATTTGATTCCTGGATCAAGGCCTATATCGAAGACCCCTTATAGAATGGCCACTGTAGAGTTAGTCGAACTAAAGAAACAACTAGAGGAATTGAGTAATAAGGGATTTATTCTCCCTAGTGTTTCTCCATGGGGAGCCCCTGTTCTTTTTGTTAAAAAGAAAGATGGATCTATGAGGTTATGTATCGACTACAGGGAGATCAATGCTATAACGATAAAGAACAAGTATCCCCTACCTCGTATTGATGATTTATTTGACCAACTGCATGGAGCTCAATACTTTTCAAAGATTGACCTTTGATCTGGATACCATCAGTTGTGTGTAAAGAAGGAAGACATTCCGAAGACAGCATTTCGAACCAGGTACGGGCATTACGAGTTTACTGTAATGCCATTTGGATTGACTAATGCACCCTCTGTATTCATGGATCTAATGAATAGAGTTTTCAAGGAGTATCTGGATGAATTTGTGGTGGTATTTATTGATGATATCTTGGTATACTCCAAAACCTATGAAGATCATGAAAATAACTTGCGCATTATCTTGAAGACTCTGAGGAGGCATGAATTATATGGGAAGTTTAGCAAGTGTGAATTCTGGCTTCAGGAGATTTCTTTTCTTGGACATATTGTCTCAAAAGATGGAATCTCTGTTGATCCTTCTAAGACCAAGGCAATCCAAGAATGGCCAGAACCTACGAGTATAACTGAGGTACGTAGTTTTATTGGCTTGGCAGGTTATTATCGACGTTTCGTCCAGAATTTTGCCCGATTGGCTAACCCATTAACGAAGCTCACACGTAAAGGGGTTAAATTTGTTTGAACAAAAGAGTGTGAGGAATGTTTCTAAGAACTGAAGAGAAGATTATTCAATGCTCATATATTGACTCTACCATCGGGGAATGATGGGTTCGTTATTTATAGTGATGCATCAAAGAAAGGACTTGGTTGTGTCCTTATGCAGAATGATAGAGTTATTGCCTATGCATCACGACAGTTGAAAATTCATGAACAAAACTATCCTACTCATGATCTTGAGTTAGCAGCTGTGATATTTGCTTTGAAGATATGGAGGCACTACCTCTATGGTGAAAAATGTGAGATTTATACTGATCACAAGAGTTTGAAGTATATTTTCTCACAAAAAGAACTCAACATGAGGCAAAGGAGATGGCTTGAATTACTCAAGGATTATGATTGTACGATACACTACCACCCGGGGAAGGCAAACAAAGTAGCAGATGCTTTGAGTAGAAAAGACCATGGAGTTTTGAACCATATGAGAATTGAAAGGGATCCAATTTTCATGGATCTAGTGAAGATGGACATGGGAATAACCAGGGAAGGTGAAACATCAATGCTTTTTCAAATGGTTGCCAAACCATCTTTACTAGAAAGGATTAAGAGTTCTCAGACCGATGCTGAATAATTTCAGAAGAAGGTTAAAGCTGTGAATGATGGGAGATTGAGAGACTTTGTGTATGAAGATGGAATTTTGAAATTCGGGAAGAGACTTTGTGTTCCCAATATACCTGATCTAAAAAGGGAATTGCTGGATGATTCTCATAGTTCCAATTTCTCTATACACCCTGGGAGCACCAAAATGTATAGAGATTTGAAAGAACATTTTTGGTGGGACAATATGAAGAGGGAGATTGCTGATTTTGTGTCAAGATGTATGGTTTGTCAACAAGTGAAAGCTGGAAGGCAACAGCCTGGAGGAGTCATGCAACCTCTTCCTATACCGGAGTGGAAATGGGACAATATTACGATGGACTTTGTCATGGGGATACCAAAGACTCCTAGAAGAAACGATGAAATTTGGGTTATTGTTGATCGTCTTACCAAGTCAGCACATTTTCTTGATATAAGAGAAGATCTACCCCTGGAACGTCTAGCAAGACTATATATTAATGAAGTTGTGAGACTTCATGGAGTACCCTTATCAATTGTTTCTGATCGTGATCCCCGTTTTAATTCAAGATTTTGGAAAAGTCTTCAGAAATCCCTGGATACTGAACTTCATTTGAGCACTGCTTACCACCCTCAGACAGACGGACAATCAGAACGGACTATTCAGACCTTAGAAGACATGTTGAGATCTTTCTCACTTGATTTTCAGGGCATGTGGGATCAATATTTACCACTGGTAGAATTTTCTTATAACAATAGCTTCCATTCAAGTATTCAGATGGCACCATATGAAGCATTATATGGAAAGAGATGTCGTACACCAACCTGTTGGGATGACGTTGGTGAAAGAAAACTTGTAGGCCCAGAACTGGTGGAGGAAACGGTGGAAAAGGTGAAAGTAATCCAAAATCACATCAAAGCAGCTCAAAGTAGGCAGAAGAGCTATGCCGATAATCGAAGGAAGGATTTGGAATTTCAAGTCGGTGATCATGTTTTCCTGAAGGTATCTCCGTGGAAGGGAGTCATACGTTTTGGTAAGAAAGGTAAATTGAGTCCCAGGTACATCGGACCTTTCGAAATTCTAGAACGAATTGGGGCTGTAGCTTACCGATTGGCAATGCCGCCAAGTCTCTCCAAAGTTCACGATGTGTTCCACGTATCTCTGTTGAGAAAATACATGCCTGACCCAACGCATGTACTCACCTATGAGGAATTAGAACTGGAACCCGATCTTTCCTATTGTGAAGAGCCCGTCAGGATTCTTGATACAAGAGAACAAGTACTGAGAAACCGGACGACGCGTCTGGTAAAAGTTTTGTGGAAAAATCATAAGATGGAAGAGGCAACGTGGGAACCCGAGGAACTTATGATGAAGAACCACCCGAGTCTTTTTATGCAGTAATACCCTAGAAATTGCGAGGACGCAATTATTTGAAGGAGGTGAGAATGTAACACCCCAAGCTTCTATGGTACGTTTCCCTTCGAATAATGCGATAGCGTGTGTGGTACGCAACCTCGAGTTCTAACACACACCACAACTAATTAAACTAGCCGTTGTGAATAGTAATACCTACTTTTTGAAATTATATATATTTTATATTTTAAAATGGACTTCATTTTTGGATTCGGAATATCGAATTTAGCCTAAAGTGAAATTTTGGTACTTTTCGGATAACTTTTATATTTTGATGAATAGTGAAAATTACTAAATTTTAATTAAAAACAACTTTTTTAATAAATATAATTAATAGTGATAAATTATGAATTTGAGTGGTTTTAAAGTATATTTAGAATATATTTTTACCATTTAATATAATGTTGGTCATTGGACATAATTTTACAATTAAACCGAACATAAACAAGTGTCAATCTTTTGATAGTTATTATCTCTTAAAAACACGCTTTTTGTTTTGACAGCGGGAATTAATTTTAAATTAATTTCTGCCACTTCTGTGTTTTGAATTTAGAAAAATGGATTCCATATTTGGAATCAGGATGTTCAAATTGTGTAAATAGGTAACTTTTATTTTTAGACATTTTGAATAATTACTGCGGTAAATATTTTATTTACCATGGTTAAGGGTAAATCCGGTAAATAAGGGTTAAAAAAAATAATATTATAATAATACTAAATTACCCTAAAACGTGTCTTAACCCTATTGGTTGATACATGGTCGACCATGGGCATCTTTGGGTCTATTTTGGGACCCCATGGATCCACTTGTAAGTGATAATGACACATTATATTAATAAAGTTAAAATAAAAATAAACATGGCATAAGCTTACATCTTTTAGAAGAACAATTTTTACATAGGGTTATACATGTTGGAATTTCGATTATAAATATTCATTAGAAATCTAAAAAGATTTCATACATAATGATATTTTATTTATAATTTTTAGACATTAAATAAGTTATTTTCTTTATGACACAATGATGATGCAGTAATTACTATAATAGTGAAAAATTAAAATAATTGATATTATAAATACCCAAATAAATATAATATGAAACTTTTAATGAATTAAACTAATTTTCTAGGATAATATGATATATTAGGATTGATTTAATTGACTTTTTTTGAAGTAATCAATCTGTTATGAGTTTCACAAAAATCAACTATTGAATAGTGTCAAAATTGACATAAAAGAGTTCTTAAAACAAATATTATATTATTAATTGATATTAAATTCCTAAAAATCTAAGGTTCGGCCAAGAGACTTATATTATGATAGGTTCCTCATTAATGGACCACTTGGGGGTCGCATGGATGTATATAGTAAGTTTATTAACCATATTATATAAAAATACAAAGAGACATTGTAAAAGTGAAACTAATTAACTTAGAGTTAATACTTAAAGATAAGGTTAATATAAGTACCCAAACCTGTCTAAATTCTATTGGTTGAGTGGTTTTCGACCTAGCCCCACCTTAACCTTTGAATAGTCAACTTTGGAGCCATTAGAAACCGAATATGAATTTATTATAAATTAATATTTCTAGCTTTTCCAAAGGTGCCCCTCACCCCTCTTATAAAAGGGCACTCCTCCTTCTCATTTCTTCACACCTCTCAAGCCATTTGGCTCGTCCAAACTCTGCCCAACTAAGATCCCCACATCCCTCTCCTCCTCCTTGAAGCTTCCCCTTAGGCAGAAAGCATTTCAAGAAGTCCTTTGGTTCCAACCAAAGTGAGTTACCTAAATTAAAGGTAACAATTTCTCTTAAATTATTTTCATTTATTTTGCTTCTCCAACCCCCAAACTCTTTTTATTTCCTTTCTTTTGTAACAACAACAGTATCCTCAATATACTAGGATGTTGTTATAAGAAGGATTAAAACTACACATACACACATCTCCATCTAATGGATGATGAACATAATGTTTCTGTGGATGGCAAACTAACGCCTCACGAAACGATGATTGTTCAAATACATCTTACCACCTCTCATGGTGGCCATTATGATGGCACTGTAATTAAATATGATATTAATGATATATATTTTATATATAAGCTTCTGTAATTCCATTTTATTTCATACCATTATTCGTTTCATGTTGTATATACATACGATAATTTCATTTGAGGAAGTGCGGACTACCGCCCCCTTAAAATGATATGACTCGTTCAAACCACACATGGAACGTATAAAGGATGGTGTTAATGAACTTAAGTAACATATATAAAATATTATATTATACTGGAATAGTAATATACCTATGTATCATTTGGATTCAATTCTTTTAAAATAAAAATTAAATGGAAGTAGCGTTCGTGCGTACGTACGGACTACCGTCTCCACGAAAGCGATGAGATTCATTCTCCATCATATACATTCAAGTATAATTATCATTTAATGATTTAAAAATGATGTTTAAGGACTTGATATCATTCTGGATATGAATAAGATACAACAAACATGACTTATGTAACAAAACATATAAAGAAAATGAGTAAGTTAACACCCGAAACGGCGATAATACTAAGATATTATTATCAAATCAATATTAAAAGATCATATATGATATCATATTAATGTATATGATTCTTGTATAATTTAATAACAATTATTTCACCATTATACATGAGGTTAACCTACCCCAACAAAGGAAAAGTACAAGGTAAGGGTTATTTCACAATCTCTTCATTATCCGAGGTTGTTTATACATAATAATCTACTGGGATTTCTTTATCATCCACATCCATGTTTCTTCGAAATGTATTTCAAAACATATTTATTATTTACAAGAATATTGGTTAAAGTCATTTATACCCTTTTTGACTTTTTATAAGAGGTTTATAAAGGAATCTTTCCGTCGTTTTCAAAACAAGGTCCTTTTTAACCTTTTCGACAGAATTAAGGTAAGAATGTTTTTTTTTAACTTATACGGCTAGTGCGGTTATTTTCTGCCGTTATAAAATCTTCAAAGTTTTCCTTAAAAGATTATAAGAATATTTTCAAGAAAATGTTTTATTTTATATGGCTCTTAAATGATTTCAAAAATAGAAAGAGATATTTCTCTAAAAAGTGTTTTGATTTCATCTATGTCAACATCCTTTGACGGATTTTACGCTTATTTGAAGTTGATTTATTATGATACGAAACTTCTATATTGTATTGAAGGTTTTGTGATATGTTTGACTGTGGATGTGCTATTTTTATACCATTCATAGTTTATGGTGAAATTATTGACATTTCGTATGCTAGTTTTAATACGAAGGTTTATGTTATGTTTAAACCTTTTCATATGGGAATGCATTGGACTTAATAAGTGACGGGTGGAGCCCGCTATAGCTCCTCGATGCATCGGTAGGTCTCATGAGACAAACTAGTGTCTTGGCACAAGGCCTTGACAAAATCTTATTTGTAGTCTTGGCACGAGGCCTTGGCTATGTGGTTATGATAGTCTGGCATTATGCATTCCAACATTATGAAAGTGGTTATTGATATTGCATGTGATTATTCGATTAGTAGAATATCCATGTGAACAAGTAAATGGCATTATTTCATTTTACTTTTGCCATACTATGTTGAAGTTCAATTTTAAAAGGCTTTTGTTTTAGTAATTAATTGCCTTAAATGTTTATGCTTATTTTGAATGTTCCGCTATATTGTTATCCTTACTGGGCATTTGAGCTCACCCCTTTTTTATGTTTAATTTTTCCCAGGTAGTGAAGAAGTAAATTATGATTGACTTGCAGGGATATTATGGGTTTATAGTGTGGACGTTGGAAACATTATGTTGTTGTAGTAGTTTTTCATTTTATGATGTAATGTAAAACTTATGAATATATCTAGTGTTTCCAAGGCTACTAAACTAATCGGTCTTTTGGGATTTGATCTTTCTTGTGATCATGCCAATGTTATGTAATAATGCACCGACTCCGGGTAGCTGGGGTCGGGGCGTTACAAAAATGGTCGTCCGGTGATAAAGCTGGAAATCACCGTCAACTCCCGAAAGGGCCCTCGCGGGGCCTGCACCATCATGCGGAATTACAGTAGGCAGACTACGCCAACGTGATGCCCTCGGAAAAACACCCAACATCGACTGCTCGCATGCCCCGAACGGACGTCTGAGGAAAAATTCGTGAAAAGCTGCACGCAGCTCAAAAGATCGGCGGTGGGGCCCACACCTCAACTCCAACTTCAACGCCTGAAACCACCCTAGAATGCTCCGACTTGATTCCAGGGTCCCAACGCCACTGACGGCGCTCAAAACGGGCGTCGGACACGTCCGCGCCGTCCAAGACAAATTTCCCCTAGAAAATGATAAACCACTTAAAGACGCAACGCGCCTCTGCGGCCCCTCATTTCGGGAATTAAAAATTCCTGAAAACATATCAAAGTGTTCCCCTCGACGCAAGGTTCACACTGCCACTGACGGTGTGCAAAACAGACGCTCGTAGCGAATGCTACGGGCGTCGGAAATTCCAAAGGGGGGGGGGGAGAGAACTCCCCCTTGGTTCGGACCAGCCCGGTCCGTCCGGTCCGCCCACAGCCGGCCCGCGGCCTGTCCGCAGCTCGTCCAGTAGCACGGGACCCCCTTGGGTCCAGTTTTCTCCAATCAGACCGGCCTGTGGCCGGTCTTTGTCACGCAGCACAGGACTTGCGAACCGCGGGTTCCTGTGTCCTCCGCACCCCCGAGGCGCTGACCTCGGGGGTCTTCTCCGACCGCGACAGGGTGCCACCGCCCCTCATCCGCAGTGGCCCGTTGCGACACCGCCGCCTGCGCCACCCAGAGACAACTCCTCCACTCGACCACACCGCCTTCCCATGTCCGGCCTCACGCCTGGCCGACACCGCTCGCCACGAGCTCGCCTGGCGCCTCGCTCGATGGTCGAAGCCCAGCCGCCTGCTGCCGATCCGCGTTGTGCGCGTCGTCGCTGCCGAGGAGGACCCCCACTGCTGTGCCGCACTGCTCCACTGCTCCTCCGCGGTGCTCACCCAGCCGAACTGGCCTCCACCGCCTAGGAGAAAGGCCGGACCACCCTAAAACCGCCAGACAACCACCCAAAAACCTGCAATCTTTGGCTGGCGATTGCGGAGGTCTCGGGACTCCAAAATTTAAATCTGAGGGGTGCGTTGGGAAGCTCAGGATGCGTACTAATTGTTTATGGTATTAGTTCAATGATCAAAAATCAAATCGATGCCATAATACAACATGAAACAAGGGTCTGGAAATTATAACGCGAAATGAAATAACACCTACCTCATGGGCGTTGCCCGGAACTTAACCGCCGAACCGCCGCCTTGCCGGAGCTGCCTCCCTGGAGCCACCTCGCCGGAGGTGGAGGAGGAGAGGGAGAGTAGGGGCTGCCAAGGGTAAGGGGAAGGAGAGGGGTGGGGTTAGGGTTTAAAGAATAAAAATTAAATTAATTGAATTTTAATTAATTTAATCCCCAATTTTGACCCGCACCCAAAACGCCCGACAGGTTCGAGGTTAAGCCTCCCCCAGGGTAAACACCACCTCCCGATCCCAACGGTGGTCTCGGAATTTGATTCCAAGCTTCTGTTTTAATGTTTTAAAGCTGAACACCCAAAGCCGCCAAATTATGAAAATGCCCCTAGGGCCATTTTTCACAAAGGGCCCGCGCTCGCAAAATTTATACCCCTCCTAGGGTAAACGGCACTCTCCGAACTCAACGGTGCCCTTGGTTTTCTATCCGAGCCACCGTTTAGATGACACTAGAGTTTCAACATTAAACGAATAAATTAATTAATTAATTTATCCATTTAACCTTCTGAAAGTGAGCGAGAGGTCCAAACATCCCGCACCGACAAGTTTTATGTCGTTACTAGGGTAAACACCCCATTCCGGACCCATCCTTACACTCGGATCACTGATCTGGGTCACCATTTAGGAGTTATCGCATTTATTTGGCGTTTCCAGTGTGAACGAACTAAAAATTTAATGCTGGCCACTCCGGGGCTCGGAATCGCATGCCGTCTGAAGGCGCTGCTATGTAATATTATCAACAATATTCCAAAGTCTTTCTCAGAAAAAACCGGTTTCTTACAACTATTCACCGAAAATCAAGTTGATCTTATTAGACTCTAAATTTCATACGGATCACAACTGTAGAAGACCATATTTTGAAGATCTGTTCACAAAAAGTTATTTAATAATTAAATATTCTTATACTATTTATAAAAAAACAATATTCATCAAATACTATTCATCGAATTCAAAATTCTTAGAAAAATTCTAAAAATTCATCCTATGTTATTTTTGACATTTGAAGTTCAAAAATGATGTTTTTTAACCATAATATTTCTCTAAGTATTAGACATTTGACTTTTTAAATATGAAAATACTTAGTTATTAAAAAAAGGTAGATCGAAAACGAATAGTGAAATTGCATAGTGTAATGTATAACATAAAAAAAGTAAAATTATTTTATAATTTAAATTTAAAAAGTTGTGTTTTAAATCATATTATTTAATTAAAATAATTATTATTCCATATACCTTAATTTGTTAGAATAATTATATCATTTCTGAAAAGTACAATTTAGGTCTGAAGTAAGTTGACGTGCTTTTATTTTAAAACATAATAAAAATTTGTTAGTAGAAAAGATATCCATAAATAAAAGAAGTACATTTTTCTGTCAGTTGCATTGATAGTGATATTCTATATATATATATGTGTGTGTGTGTGGGTGTGGGTGTGTGTGCAACATATGAAATCAATAATATATTATATAATGAAATACCCATGAATAGAAAATTAGTTTACTAATATTTCATGAAGTATGAATTATTATTGCATAATTAATTTGATTATACCAAATATTTAAACACTAAAAAATTAATATTTTATTATAATTTTTTTATACATACAACCAAAAAACTATATAATATATTGATATTATAAGGATATACTTGAAAATAATTTCAGAATCATATAAATACATTTCCTATTTTTTTATCATTAACATAAAAGTAATTTCTTAAAGTCCCATTAAAAATAGATTACACTATAATGGTTATTATTAAGGCATTGAAAAGTTCAAAATTATTCCATATAATATATCCTTAAAATTTATAAACTTCATTAAAAATTATACCTAGAGTGTAAGTTGAAATATATAATATATCTACAATAAATACATTTTTAATCATTTTAGGTATTTTTCGAGAAAACACTCCTCAATAAAAGTGTTATTAAATTTCCTATTGAAAGGTGATATATATGTTGCGTGAAGAAGATAACACATATTCTTATTAGAATATAATAAATAAAAAAAAAATTTTGTGTGAAATAATATGGACATGGATTAGAAATATCCAATTGAGATGATGAAATGTTTTCGTACAAATATTTTTTTTTTTCATGATGACATAATTCCAAAGAAAAAAATTATTCAATGATCGTGTATTTTTCTTAGACACAAAGAGAAGATTCCATATGGAAACTAATATATAATAATTTTATAATCAAAGAATAATTTAGTCTAGGATGTATTATTAATCTCTAATAAAATACGAATTAATTCCACCAGAATCAATAAGATATCGGTTATTAGTAGTGATAATGAACCAAAAAATGACTGAATAATAAATAGAACATAGAATAACCTGAATAAAGATTTATGTATGATAAAATATGTCAATGAGGTATCAAATAAATCATATTAATGAAAATATGTAAATAATAAAAAATAACTCTCAATGAAGAGTAATTTAGATGAAAATTCATTGCATTGGATTCTCTATTTCATAGAAACCCAATACCCTCCTATATAATATATTTATATTTTTATTCATAAAAATAAAAAATAAAAAATTATTTATTTTACTATATAAAATCCATTTTTATATTATTATAGAATATTTATTAATCATTAATTATTAAACATAATAATCAAGTGTAAATTGTTACTTTTATTATATGAGAGCTTAGTTATAGTGGTTCTTATCCCTGGTCCATGATAATTTTTTATACTAGCTAGAGTGAGAAAGGGAATTATATTGGTATTTTTGATATATTTCAAAATTTAAATAGTCATTTTAGAGAAATTATGTGGATAGTTCATAATAAGTGATTGCAATATATTCTTTGTGAATTTTGAATCAATAAAAAACATTATCTCATTAATTAATATACTTATACATATTACCGTTACCAACGTCTAAAAACATATTATATTTCTTATAATTTTTTAAAATATTGTGGCCAAAGCCTCATTTTATTATTAACACCAAGAAAATTCTCCTTTTAATTGGGTATAGGGAGACACATTACATAGCCTGAAGGCCAAGTGGGCAAAAAGCCCATTACATGGCCTGTAGGCCCATTTTATTGGCCCAAGGACCATTCTATGAATAGTACTGGTATAGTACCTTCCTGTTATAGTACTCGCACAGTACTTTCCACTAGTACAGTGTTTGGCCGATACAACAGTATCCTACCACCGCTACAATTGCAGTTGTTGGTACAGTGTTGTAGCTGTTACAGTCTCACTATAGTACTGTTACAGCCTTGCGTCCAATGGTTTTTGAACCCCCATTTTCATTTTGGATTTCAGGTAGCATACCACTGAGTCAAACCCCATTTTACCTGTATGGATGTTCTCTTGGTAATTCATGTTATAATTACTATTACATTGTTCATGTAGGTGGTAGAACACACAAAAACAAGAAATTGTAATCATTAATGAATAAAAAAAAATATTGTATAACTATATGAATAATTTTATAAAATAATAATCTAATAAACATCAATTTATTAATTTGATAAATTATATTTAAAAATATTTGGATGAAATATATAAATAAAATGAATAGGTGATGGTTAACAAGTATGTTTTTGATATGAATATTTTCTAAAATATCATCATTAAATGAAGGTATTGGGAATTGTTATTAAAGACTTAGGGTACCAAAACTAATAGTTAAGTGTCATGGAGAAAATATGGGAATCAATCCAATAAGATAATGATAGAAAGTTATGTTTTATGGTGGTTATTAGAGGGTTCCTTTAAGGTGGGTGAGAGTAATATTTTCAAAAAGTCCCAATCCATAAAGAATAAAGAATGCATTTTGTTTTTTATTGTTCATCCATAGGAGAAAAATAGTAGTTATGGGGTATTCAGAGGTCAATAATTCTGTTAGACACACATTTATAGACAATGTTTTGGGATATTTTAGGAAATTACTTGGTAATATTTCTATTTTATCTTATTTTACCATTACCCTCATAACATAACATTTACCTAAGTAACATTTGTTTATTTAAAAAAATGAAATTTAAGATATTAAAAAATTTTGATATGATGATTCCCAATATGGAATAAATTTTATTTTAATTAAATTCATAATCCTGTGAAATATAAATTTTAAAATAAAATCATAAAACCAATATTTTTACAAAAAAATATGATTTTATATATAAAAAGTATGAAATATTATTTCGTGTCTTGTAATATTGTATAGAAAAATGTAAATCTGTCAGTATACATGTGATATCAATATATTTCATTAAAATAATTATTTACAAGTTATTAATTTAAAAATGTAAAGAATATACATTACTGAAAATAAAATTCAATTAAAAATATTTATTCTTAACATTAAAAGAATTTATTCCAATTTATATTACATTTATAATTTATGCAAAAGAATGACTTTAATTTTAAGATAAATGTTTTTAAAAAAATAATTTCTTATTTTATAAAAAAATTAATTTACAAAAAATTTTACAAAAAATCCAATTATATAAAAATACACATATTAATGAAATTTAATGTGTATCAGTTACTACATTATAAATTACATTTTATATCAATATTACATCAAATTATAAATTCCCTCATATTAACACATAATGCATATATGAGATATAATATATAGTGGCTTTTTTGTGTGGTTATTTAACTATAATTAATCAAATAATGATTCCCATGAGTTTGGAATTTTCTAATAGATGATTTTTATCAAGCCGTACTTCTGGAATTTTCTATTGGAATTGAGAAAGGAAACCCCATATTGACGATACCACACTTCTAAGACCATAAAAAATTGTTTCATAAGGAAAAATTATATTACATGATTCCATTAATTCCCCATTCTATAATGTTTTTTAATATGCTATTTTCTATTTACACCCACCATTTCAATATATGTGTTATAACAATCTCATTTTAATAAATTTATACGTATAATTTTTAAAATAAATTATAATTACATCTAATGATAGTATCAATATACAAACAATACTAACTCCAATATAATCTCAATCGAAAAATATTCCCAAATACTATATTATATTCTTAATTATAATTTTTTACACTTTCGAAAAATCTCTCATCCCAATCATTGATTTCATTTATAATGTTGTTTATAATATTTATACTTTTATTTTTTTATAATGATTTTAACAATGGTATGAGTAATATTTAAATGTTTTTGTATATATATATTTTTCTATTATAGATATAATCTATATATAACTTTTCCAAAAAAAATTCTTTTAACTATCTTGTTATATATTTTAAATTTTGTTACAATTTTCTATGAGTGATAGTTTTATCCCAATATTAATTTTAATATAATTTATTATGACATTAAATGATTATTTATCATTATATATTTGGGGTTTAATAGATACAACCATAGTATATCATATTATCCTTACTAATGAACTAGAAATGAACCATACGACACTAGTTGAGACTTTAAGGACCTCTAGCATGTTAAGAATTTTCTGGATTCATCAATTACCAATAACTAAAACTCCAACTAGAGTAACCCAAACATTCCCATCCACATGAATAAAAATGAATAAAACACAATGAAATTCCAAATATTTAATAATAAAATTATTCTAGAATAATAATTTCATAACCTTAAAAAATTATAAATATAACAATAAATAGAATTCCAAATAATATGTCAGGGAAAATTCATCGAAATCTAAAATCACCAAAACAAACAATCAAAATTGCTTCCCTAATTTTAGATTCAACATGACAATATTTTTTTAATTCTTAAAAGTGGGTGAAAATTTCATTATTTCTAAACATATTTTTTTAAAAGACATAAATACACACCTTAATAACTTTTAAAATATGGAACTGATTTCACTTGATTTTAATCATCAATCCAAGAAACCCACTTCTCTACCGCACCCATTTTTACAATCCTAAAAAACCCAAAAACAAAAACATTCCTAAATGAAGTATTGTTGTGTTTCAAAAAATAGTAGGTGTGAATGTGAAGGATATAAGTCCATAGTCAAGATATAGAGCTAAATAAACTAAAAGAGATGAATATGGTGATGAAATAGGTTGAGGGATGAATTACCAAGTTCCTCCCTAAAACCCCATATGATCCAACTCACCATTATAAATGACCAGTATTTGAGTTATTCATGGTGGGATAAACCAAAAGAGTATATATGGAAAATAATATCACCTTAATAACCAGAAAAATGAAAAAATCTAATGAAATCAAAAATCAAAATTTCACGAGGAAATTAGAGAATGAAAATAAAAACATCCCCATAAAATGAAATACATTACTTTGGAAGAAAAAAGTATAATATGCAAGAATTTAATAAGGATAAGGATATTGTTCCACCACAAAAACAAGAAGATTTATAGTGAAACCCAAAGTGATGCAATGATTGGGGTGAGATAGTATGTTCGGTGGCAATAATAGGAGATCATGTTATCCTTACTAATGCACTATAAATGCACCATACGACACTAGTTGAGACATCAAGGACCTCTACATGAAAATAATTATCATAATTCATCAATTACCAATAACTAAAACTCTAACTAGAGTAACACTAACATTCTTATCCACAAGGATAAAAATTAATACAACACCATGAAATTACAAAGATGTAAAAATAAAACTAATTAATAATAATGAATTCATAACCTTTAATACATTATAATTAGAACAATAAATATAATGCCAAATAATATGTCAGATGAAATTCATCCAAATTGAAAATCACTAAAACCAACAATTAGAAACGATTCCCTAATATTAGATTCAACATAACAATGTTTTATTAATTCATAAAATTGGGAGAAAATTTAATTATTTATAAACATAAATTTTTAAAAGACATAAATATACACCAAACTCATCAAATATGGAACTTATATCACTTAATTTTTATCATCGATCAATGAATCCCACATATCTACCACACCCATCATTACAATCCCAAAAACCTCAAAACCAAAAACACTCCTAAATGAAATTTTGATCTGTTTAAAAATAGAGTAGGTGTGAATGTGAAGGATATAGGTCCATAGTCGATAGATAGAGATAAATAAACTAAAAAAGAAGAATATGGTGACAAAATAGTTTTAGGGATCTATTACCGAGTTCCTCTCTGAAATCTCATAGGCTCCAACTCAACGTTATACATGACCAATATTTGGGTTATTAACGGTGGGATAAACCAAAAGAGTATATGAGGAAAATATTGTCACCGCAGTAACTAGATAAATGGTAAAATCTAATGAAATAACAAATCAAAATATTACTAAGAAATTAGAGAAAGAAAATAAAAATAGCCCCAAAAAATTAAAAACATTAAATTGGAAGAAAAAAACAATTATATATAAAAAATCAATAAGGATAATGATATTTCCCCCCCACCAAAATAGGATGATTAATAGTGAATCCCTAAGGGATGAAAATATTTGGGTGAGTTAGTCTGTTCAGAGGCAAGAAGAATATAGTTCCACATATTTGAGAAGAATTGACTATGAAACATTGACTAATGTGATGGAACTAAATACTTCTATAATAAAAATATCTATTTATAATTAATTTATTAATTGATGTCAAATAATATTTATATGGTTAATTTATAATTTATCTTAATTCTTATTTTTATATTCCTACATCTAGGATACTATTCTAATTATTAGGCTTCATTTCAAATAGGTATATTAAAAAAATACATATAACATTTAGTAAATTTAAATATTCCTCCCTTTTTTATCATTACTCATTCATTTAATCTTTTATCATGTTTTTTATACAACATTTAAATTTTTTATCATATTTCTAATAGATTTTTTTTATTTTCACATTCTTATTTATTGGTGTACTCAATATTAGAGATAACAATGCATTAAATTTTCAAACACTATTTATATTGAATATATTAATTTCATAACCCATTGTAATATTTTTTATTATGTGATGTGTATTTATCCATTATATGCAAAATTATATTTTAAATAAATAATGTAATATTCATTATTTTTTCAGGAGAATATTTTTTTTTGCATCTTAGATCTAAATGTGACACATAAATTTATTTTGGACACAAAATTAATATAGAAATTTCATGGTCATTATAATAATGAAATAAGATTAAATATTCATTAAAATTTATAATTATCCTTAAAAATAGAATATATGAATTAAAAATCTATATCACCAAGAACATATGGCAAGATGCTTCAAATTTTACCAGTTCGTCAAACATCACCAACGATTCTAATAGAATGATTATATATATTAATTGATATATATATATATTATTAAACATGAAAAAAATTATGAAGGAAAATAATAATTCAGTATTATTAATATATTAGTACGCTTCCCCTATACATATACATTAATAACCTCCTTGATTTACTCATACATGAGAAATAGTGAAAAAATAACTTATGATATAGATAAATAATTAAAACTATTTCCAATACTACTATGAAAACAACTTATATATTCTTTAACAGTAAAAAAAATAGTAAAAAATGTTTTGTGAAATAAAAAATGGTAAATGATAACAAATAGAGATAGAAAAGAATGTTTTGGTTAACCCCCAAGAGTTTCTTAATTTATTAATGTCTATAATATATTTTTTGAAGTGTTGCATAATGTGTTTTATGGTGGATGTGGTTTATGTATAGTAAAACTCCACATCCTTATTCTCTAATTGGGTTTTCCATTTTCACAATTTTTTTATAAATGTTTTCATATATTTAGTCATTCCACCAAAAAAAAATTGAAATAGATTACAATGTGTTGGTAGAATGAAGTATGTGTTCTCAATATAATCATCTCGATTTTCCATGGAATAAAATATATTATACTTGTTACTAAAAGGGATTGGATCATTTTTCTTGTAATTAGTATTGGGATATTCCTCTGAATAATTCTTGGAACAGTAAGGCTTTTGACCAATATTGGGTAACCAAATCGGCTAATCAAACATATATTTAGTTTATTCAACATCTCATGTGGAAGAATCTGAATCGAATCAGGTTTTAATTATTTATTATTAATACAATAATAAAAAAATAGAACTCATTTAACAATTAGGCCTCAATAAAAGTTTAGAAAACTACTTATTCAATGAATTATTCACCTAATTTTTTTCATCATGAAGCTCAGTCTCTTGTTTGTAATGTCTCATGGTAACACACCATTTCAAAATTCAGTTTCCCAAAGCCCTACATAATATCCACTAAGATATCCCTTTCATAAAATTCAAAATTATAATGGAAAACATCAAAAATGTTGATATTACTCACTTGGTATATCTTACATTTTTTTGAGATCCTTGGTAATTGTACAATTAATATTAGCCTATTTTGTTCTTTTTATTTTTATCATTGACTTTTATACCATAATTCATCATTCTAATATTCTCATTCATTATTCACATACCTTAAATAGTAAATATATATAATTATTTAAGTGTTTATACTATTTTTTTTAGTTTCAAATAGGATAGTATTAAATATTTTAATAAATATAAAAAATAAATCAAAAAATGGACTTGATGATTATAATCCATTTCCATTTACACAATAGAAAAAATTCCAATTTTTTTCAATTTTTCTTTTTAATCATTTTAAAATTAAATTTATAAACCATTAAATGAGTTATTGGGATGACCTCTGGTTATCTCTCAAGGTAGAAATAATTACAATGTGATCCACAATTGTCACTTTTTTCATTATATTATAATGTAATGAAGAATGGGGATTCAAATAAATATAGTTAAATGAAATAAAATATACAAATATGAAAATATAGGTATAGGTTAAAACAAAACCTTGTAATGTCCTCAGATAATCACCATTTTAGTTCCATCAGTTTCTCATAATTAAATAAAATATTGGACATATTCTCTATAGGGTCACAATGTCATCTTGAAAACCAACAGTATACTATTTTATAAGGTTTATGATTTAATTATTGGGTACATAAAAACCTTAATTCCTTGGATAATTATATATAAACCCTTTATTCAAAGGTATGAATTCATCATAAAATAAAATTAAATAACATGAAATTCTATGTTTTTTTATGAAATGATAAACTATAAAGTACTTATCTACCAAACTAACAATAATGGGTTAAAACTATATTGAAAATGAGTCTATTCAAAAAATAGGAGAGAAGAACAGAATTACTAAATATAATCAATTGTAAAAAAAATGATATCATAATCTATGAATGAAGAGTTAGACTTTTAAAATCTCTAGATCAAAATCATTTAGTTCCAAGACCATGTACATAATAAAAAAGAATAATCATTATGGTTTATGTTATTAGGAGTAGGAAATAGGAAAAAGTGAAGGGGTATAGATTTCAATTTGGAAAATAAAGATAATGTTTAAAGTAATATCGAAACAGGATTCATAGAATTATAATCGTGATTAAAGAGATGAAATGAATTATGTGATATTTAAAAAAATGTTATGTAATAAAAGATACTATCAAATAATATTATCTATATAAATTATCATATCAAATTTGTAAAAATTTATGAATTAGTGTAGAAATGATACAAAGATATAATTACATAAAAAATATATCAAAATTAAATGTTTAATTTTAAAATAGAAAATGAAGAACCCTAATGACCCCCCCCAAATTGAGATATAAGTATAATTAATATCATTCATTAGTTTTAATGGAATTACATGAACCCAAATACCTTGTTTTAATGATGATCCATGTACCAAACATGCCTTATATTTAATGGAAACCAATTAACCAAAAATCAATTTATTTTAACAGAAAATCAAGGATAAACTCAAAAAGGTGGGATCATAAGATATGATTTTCAATGTCCAAATCCCTTAAATTTATTTCTTCTCTCTCTCTTAAATTATGGATAAAATTAAGCTAGTGAGATACATGAAGATGTGAAAAATTTTTGATTTAGAAATAAAGGTAGTCTATTTGATATGAGAGAGTTGAGAAATACATATATTCAAAGTCATGAATCATGGAAAGTGTGGCTTCATATGTTTATTGTGTATTTTATGTTTCCAACTCTCCCATGGTTTCTATTTATAACCTTAAAACCATAATAAAACTTTTAGAATTGTCATGTGAGTAATTATGTCAATGAAAACTAAAATGAATGGGGTTTTACCGAAAATAAATGTAGACATAATTCTTCACAGCCTAACATGTCTTATACCACTCCATGGGGCATAATACTGACCTATTTTTCCATTCAAAAACCCAACACCTTGAGTATGGCCACTTTACTTTGGATTTTTTGGCTTTCTACTATACCTATTGACCACAGATTCCACTACTATGTCCTGACATTAACTATTATCACTAAATTACATTTCAACCCACCCTATTATATGATATTTATCTTTATCTTCAAAAAATGTCCCTTCCACTTCCAAAACATTCCATAAAATAATATGTGGACTTCAATAATAATTTAATAAGTATGTTAATAATTTTTTGTCATCATTGAAATTATTTACATGATTTTCTGAATATTTCATCAAGACTAACTACCTAACACATAAATAATATTTTTAGATACATAGCTGATTGTTCGTGATAATTTAAACATCATGTAAAAAATAGAGGTAAAATAATCTAACCCAACATGATGATAAAAAAGACTTCAAAAAAATATATTGAATGTAAGTCAAGAGATAATAATATATATATATATTATTCTAATAAACTAAATTAATAACTTTTATTAATAATAAGGGATAATAAAATATAAAACATTATGATGACTAATACTAACTTCTTCCAAGATCCATGAAAGATATCCCCCAATAAATGAAAATGAATCCCACCATGGACCAAAAGATAAAAAATCAAATTAATATGAAAAAAAACTCTCCCCATTCATGATTATACAATTTTAAAAGGAATCAAAATGGGGAAATTAGATAGTTAATTAAAACAATTATGAAATATAAAAAATTCCATTCCATTATGAAACAAGACATTACTTAAATTAATGTAAACAAATACAACTCAACTGAATAAAAGAAGAGAAGTATTTTTTGTGAATTAGAGATAAAATACACAATATCATCTTATTTCAATCACAAAATAATGAAGAAATTAATTTTAAAAAAGATAATTTATTGAAATTTATTAAAATATTTTAACATAAAATTTTAAAAATATAAAAAATAAAAATATAAAAAATGATGTTAAATTGAAATTTTTAAAAAGACTAAATTAAAAATACAATATACCCACTCTTAGGAAATCAATTATGAGATATAGATAGATAGAATAGATTAAAAAAACCATGTCAAGGGAAAAATTAAATATAGGGATTGAGAAAATATTTCACTTTTAGATTAAGGTTGAAGTATACATTTTATATGTCATACAATATATATTTTATAATTATTGGATATTAAGGATATTTAGAATATATACATGTTTAATGTTTTTTCAATAATTTGAAGAAAGGTGATATAATATTGGTCTTTCATTTCAGAAATTCTTACAATATCATTCATATATAAAATTCCCAAATTTTTAAAAATAATTAAAAATCATATTTAGATAAAAAAATTGATAATATTCATATTTCTTGAACATATTTCATTATTTGAAAAACCATAAGAATGATTATTTTTTAAAAATTGAGAACCAAGGATCATGCTGGGATTTTTTTACTTTTATGGAATATTGAAATAGTTCATTGGAGTTATTTGATTTCATATTTTAAAAGCTTAATATCTTATTTATTTTTTAAAATTTAAAATAAAATAATCATTTTTTATTGAATGTATATATTTTTAATTTAAGACTTTGTTATTTTCATTAATAAATTTTTAATATTTTTCCTTATTATCGTTATATAAATTATCATGTTGAATAAAAAAATTATTATTTATCATGAATATATTATTGTTATTCATATCATGTGGGTCTATGAGAATAAAAGATAATGGAGAAGAAGATGAAAAAGAGTTAGGCATTTCGTAGGTGGCGTCATTTTATCCCTCAAGACATGACATGAGGAATTTTTTACTAGAGTATATTTAGGAGGTTGATTCATCTTTATCACTCTATGTACAAAATATAGAGCCTATTACCCTTATTCTTAACATGGATATTTTTTTCAATGGAAAATAGATCATTCTATAATCCCTCTTATTTAAAAAAAGAATTTTAATTCGGAAAAAACAACTAGATTTCACTTTTTATTGAATATATTGAGTTTTCATCCCCATAACATTGAATTAAATTTCAATAATTTCATTAAAGTTGATGGAAATACTTAATTCATTGGAATCTATAACACCCTTTACTATTTTTCATTGTTGTAAGATAGTTATATGAATATCCAAATATCATGAATTATTTTTCTAGTAGAATAATTATTTAATTAAATTATTTTAAAGATAAAATATAAATCATTCCAGTAATTATAATCATGAAAAGATGGATTATATTATAGAGATTACACTTGTATTCTGATTTATTTTAATTTTTGAAACCATGAATAAAAATTCTATAAACATTAAAAATTGTACATCCAAGAATGCTTGACATAAATAACTACAAATGAAAATAAATATGTCCATATAAGCCAGATACATAAGAAAATTATTATTTATATTTTTTAAAAATGAGGTATGAAAATAGTCAGGATTTTGAAAAATGAAATCAATTTTTGAATACATTGATTTTAATGAAAAACTAAAAGTCCCATATGAAATATATTATTTGTATCAAATAATAAAAAAATGTTTTTGACATAAAAAAATATTTTTAAATACATTTGTTTTATAAAAACACAATTCATTACTTTGATACTAAGAATTATTCAGAGTAGGAATTCTTCAAATAGATGGATGGGGTGAATTTCTTAAAGAACAGAAATGTAATGGAAAATTTAAAAATTTAATTTTAGAATACATAGTCTTTAATGAAAATAAATATATCAAGTTATAATTGATAATTTTTATTCATATTAAAATGATAGAATCAATCTCTATTAAGATTAGAAAATATCATATCAAATTTATGAAATTATTCATATTAATATTGAAATGTGGTTATATCGAAAATTAAATTAATTTTAGAACATAGTTAGACAAGTAATTATCCAATAGAACATGGGGAAACCCTTCGTCTCCACCCATCAATTGGAGAGATATAAAATATAAAGACTATACCTTGGTTTTATTGTAAAATCAATAACCAACCTCCAATTGTTTTAATAGACACCCAATAATGAAACTTCCCATGGTTTTAATGGAACCCCTAGAACAAAGATTCTTGTAGATTTATGGAAATCACAAGACAAAATATAGAATGTTGAATGCTATGAGATGAATTTTTAAGTGAAAACAACTTAAACTATTGGTATTATATCTCCAAAAACATATTGATACAATTGATAGAGAGGGAGAAAGAGACATTGTTTAAATCATTTTTGACTATAATGTGAATTTTGGATAATTAAGAGGTGGAATTATACAATGCAGTTATTTATCATCTTGATTGAAGAATATTTTTTACACATGTTAATTATTCATTTTATGTTTTTAATAAACCCATGATCTTGATTTAAATAAATCAAAAATATTTATGAAATACTAAAACTATATTTCAAATAATTATGTAATTTAATAATGAATTGAATGAGGATCAACTAACATTAAATGTTGTATTATTTCATCACACTCTGACATGATGTGAATTATTCTCTAATGAAAAAAACCTAGAAATTTTGCTCATAAATAATACCAGCACCACAAGTGTGGCCAACTTCGTCCAACCTTTTTGGCTTTTTCACTCCACCTGTCCACTATGGATTTACCTACCACAGCATGAATCATACATCTTTGAACTAAAAAACTACACATCACTCCCAGATGTAGGATATTTTGTAATATGTTTAACTGGTGTCTCTTCCACCTCTATAAATGGCCTTCTAAATATGTAGGGACTTTATGAAGACTTCAATTGTATATTATGAAAAATTCAAGGATATTTGATAGACATTTAGGATTATAGAAATATTTAATCATGAATATATTCCAATCACATAAATGAAATTGTTTCATATATATGTTAAATTTTTTATCAATAAAATATCAAAATATAGTGATAAGTTCAATAGTTTAGTAATTGATATCAATACCACATGGATCTGGGATAAAAATATAGTACTTACACATTGATTATTAACCCTCAAGGTTTATTTCTTATCTAATGAATAATGAGAAGTCATGGTTTTATTTACAATAATGTGTCAACATAATTCTCTTTAATACTTCTTCCTATTTGAGGATTGTCAGATTCCCTAGTACCAATTTATAATGATAGGGTGTAATGAAGTTTTAATTATGCTACCTTAGTATTGATGGTTCCCATTTGACGATTATTCATCATGAATGTCCATGATCAATTTTCACATCTACAATATTCCATGATAAGAATAAAATAATGTAATCTTGGACTTACTCTTACATTTCTCGTTTGTGAATTATATTAATCTTATTTATAATTTAAGTTACCTTATGCATATTATTGAAACATTATTCTAATATTATATTTAGATATATATTTAATATATTTTATCTCTTTGCATTATAAATCCATAATTCTGATAAAACAATTTAATAATCAAGCATAACTCAATATATTTGATTTTTATTCATAGAAATGAAGATTTTAATGTTATATTTCCATTTATATTTCCATTTTATCATATAAATATGGTATTTAATTTTATAGGTCCATTTATGGTTCCACTTGAATAAGAGTATTTTAATCTGGCATGGTATGTGTAACTACACTTCCATTCATATATAGCCATTTAAGCCTTAAGAAATGATGAAAAGTGATTTTTATTTCACATATTGAATAAAATATAATTTAAACATATATATGTACTTGATAGACTAGTAATTATTATGTAGATACATGGAATATTTTTCAAGAATCTAAAAATCCATATAAAAAATATGTTTATACATGATTATATTTAATAGAAATACGATTCATAGAAAGAATAAATAAACTTATTATTTTATTTAATGATAATCCTTACTACAAGTAAATGAATAATTATTCTTTAATATAATTAATGAATAATGTGTTATTTATAATAGAAAAATTTAATGATAAATGGCTCAATATTTATGTTATCATTATATAAAATGGGTCTATATCAATATGAAATCATTAAAAATACAATATGAGTACTACTATAGATAAAGGATCTTGTTTTATTTGGAGAGTTTAGACTTTATCTTTAAAGGATAGTATTTTATTTATCCAACTATCATATATATATATATATATCATATATTTATTAGACAGTCAACTGGAAATAACTTATCCTTTTATTTTTTATACATTGGTTGATTCCTTAAAGGCTAATATAGTGATGGGAGCTTGTTACCAACATAACCTCAATCATAGTTTCATGTGAGGAATTCTCAAAAATATCGAGTTCAGTATGACTTTAGAGAGAAAATTTGTGATGGTTACACTAGATAAGAACCCTTGAATTTTCATTGTCTTCAAGGAACTAGGTATCACTATGGTGGGTGTTACTTGGTATAGTGATGTAGATATACATGGCATGGTTAGTTGTGCGATATAATGTTTCCAATGCATGGAATATTTTAAATTCATTTAAGTACCATATATCACTATTCAACCATGATTGTTCATCATTTAAATAAAAATATTTGTGAACTTTTTTTACCTTGGATTTCGCCATGGGGAACACAGTAGAAATGCATGAATTTTTCTTATTTTTAAATATATACATGATTAATATTGGTTTTATTTTTTATAGTTCATTAATTTTTCCTTTGGAAAGAGATATGTTTTATTTTTCAAGGAAATAGAGAAGATATTATTTCTGACTCTGAAATATTAGTTGATAGAAGATATTTTTTATATCTTATTATATCTTAGTAGGAATCACTGATGTTGGGATTTGTGAAAACAAATGTAAAAATATTTCTAAAATATTTTTTATTGTTTCTCAGTGATTTTACAAAATCAATTTTTTATAAATCCTCTCAACATAATATAATATTTTTGATATACCTTCTTTAATTCATATCTATAATTTTTATATCCCCTTATAAGATAAAAAATCTTGATCTATAAATTTTTTGTATTGAGATTGATAATTAGTTGTAGAGTGGTTTTAACCTAATATGTGTGCATAATTTGGTTTCTCAAGTGTTAATCCTGATGTTTATTAATGAGTGAACATTTTGGGGAATCAATTATCATTAGTTAAACTATGTTATCATTAAAAACTATTATTCTATTTTATATATTAAAGACATTGTTTGTACGATAAATGGGTGTTACCTAGTTTTTAATAATAATGTTGTAATCCAGATATCATTAAATGAGAGTGAATGTGGATTACATCCTTAATAAACCTATAAAAATATTATTAACTATTTAATGAATTGAAGTGAATTTGTTTCAATATCATCAAAACAAAATCTATTCTCATGGTGATAAGGATTTCAATGTTTCATAAGTTTATAGATCTATATTTGTTTTTGTTTATTAAAGATGTTCTCATTTACTAACGAACAAAATAGGATCATGTTTCGAATTTAATGGTTGTTTTATAATTCCATTGATAAAATCAGTTGTATAAAAATTTATTAATTTATATTTTTTGGAAATTAGGTTGAATTTTCAGGAAAATTTATTTTCATTATAGGGAGTGGTGTCGATCTATCTATGATTGAGGTAACTATTTCATGGATAACTCTTAAAAAACATATAGGACTATAGTTTTTCATTTGTATGGATGTAATGTGTTTTATGTATTCTGTCATTCTCCAAACACATCACATTGGATATATTATTCCAAAATGATTAGGCATTCATATCGAATGATCATGGTTAAGTAATGTTGTAGTACATAAAGAATAATATACTAACAGAATATATTATATTCTTACAAGAACAACCATTTGGATAGATTTTATTTTCTAGTATTCTATAAAAGGTCAATAGTGTGTTATAATGTTTAAGAGAGTGGTGAAATCCTATAGATCTCAAAAGTTATGTCCCCAAAAATATAAATATACCACCAATGATCTTGAGATTACATCAGTGTTATGGGAAAAATATTTATAGTAATATAATCATTTTTTCAAGTGTTCTATGGGCTTTATAGACTATAAGCGCATATAATAAATATTCCATTAGTGTTAGTTGATTACGTTTCATTATATTTGGATGCAATTATTGAATTATTATGAATGTTAGATCACTAATAATTTTGGAAAATGAAACGTGGGGGTAGATATAGCATTTGAGAATCTATAAATTGATGTTTTATAAAAAGGTGTTGATGTATGGGGGATGATAAGAGATATGTTAACATTACTTCTTAATAAAAATGGTGTTTGTGGTAGTTTTTTTTGTATAATATTTTTATGGATTAATTCATATTCAAACAGATAAACTTTTATATACTAGGAGATACAAACATAGATATATAGGGATTTCTTTTCTTCAATAGAGATTATATGACAAATGGTTAGAGGATGTCTTGTATGAGTAGAATCTTTTAATTCCATAGATGATATAATAGGTAGTGTTACATGAGTTTCTAAAATGTCATTATGAAGTACATTATAGTGTATTCAATATATAATTTATGTTGAGATATCAATTCTTATATAAGGGGATAATGAGTTAGGTGGCTAAGTATGGGTCCTAGTATTTAGTCCAAAAGATAGGTAAATCCAAGAATGAAGTTCTATGGGGTAATCTATTAAAATTGGATTTTCCTCATTTAAAATGGTAGGATGTATCGATTGATTTCATTGCATATTTAAGTCTATATTTTAAGATCTCTGACAATATTTTATTAATGTTGTATCATATATCAGTGATAATAGATTCAAATTCAATGATTTCTTTGGCATGAACATATGTCGATGTGATGCTGAAGTTTTATGATATTCCATGGGAGATCATATAAAATTAATACCACCATTTTATCTCATGGGAGTGAATAACCCTATAGAATAATATTACTTCTTTTTTATTCCCTAGTATTTTTTAATATTAATATCAATTTATAAAACGAGAGATAGTTCAGAATTATCAATCACATAATTTGTGATTGTGGTATTAATTTCATAGATATATTATTGGACCATTTTCACCTTTTTTAAGATATCATATAATAAATAATTTCACTCTTCTAATGGTTGGGTTACGCATACAGAATTTAAAGGGTGGTAATATATATCATCTGTGAATAGGATACAAAATAAAAGAATCAATTATTATTGTACTAAATGTAGTGTAACGAATGATTTGGAATGTTCAAGTGAATAATGATAGAATTAAATAATATTGACAGGGTTAGATGTTTTATACTTGTTGAGGATGAGGCCTTTTTATTCTAGTTTTAAATAACTTGTTTTTGAATGTTCCTATTTATCATGGGATGTAATGGTTGGGTAAATATTTATATCTATCCATTTTTATCAAGAATTCAAAGGTGTTGGAGAGATATAGTTGTCAAATTAATTTTTTGGTTGATTTTTCACACATAGATATATAAAATTAATTATGTTTTCCATGTTTATTAATTTCAAAAATAACTTCAAAATGATCCTCCTGTCATTTATTTATCTTAATTAGATATTGAGAAAGATTAAATGTATATTGACTGGCATGGCATGAATCATGATCCTTATGTGTAATGAACTAAAAAAAATATATAAACATTTTATTCTAAATTCATTCGTGTGACATATTTGGATATAAGTTATATATAACAACATTATCATTTGTGAGTTTGAAATAAATTAAATTAAATTTTTATATACATAGTTGGGTTGTTTGTAGAATTTGTATTTGAATTTGGACTTTGACGACATGGAAAATTGTTGGATGATTTTTTTTATACGTTTAGAGGCATGGGAGGTGTATTTTGTGAGAAAAATATAATAATAATTGGTTCAGTGTGTCCCTATAGTATGTATATAATATAAGGGTTAGATCACTTTACAACATAGTTTTATTGTGACATAGTTTGTGTTCCATGAGATTTAAATTCTTATAGAAAGGAAGATGTTTGTTATACAATGGTATGAGGTAAAATTAAAAAACACTACATATGATTTAATTTATAGATTTTTCAATATAAAAAAATGAATTTTAGTAGATATTTTCTTTATCATCTCTATAAAAAATAACTGATAAAGGTTCTCGTTATCAATGGTATAAAAAATCATAGATAAGCGTTCCCTTTATAAGTGGTAAAATAATCAATGAAAAAGTGTACATTTTATCCATGTATATTTTAACTGTGATAAAAGGAAAACTTTAGGAGCACTTTATTTTTACCACTGATGTAGAGTACCCTTTCTTAGAGCATTGATTTGTGGGCTGATAAAGGGTATCATTTTTCAGCACTTTATTGTCAGTGACCATAAAGGGATCATTTTTCAGTTATAAAAGCACTCATAATTTTCCTAAAATAAATAAATAAATAAATATTTAATTAATTGATAATTAATATTTAAATAATTATTGGTAAAAATGAATAAGTTGATTATACTCTATATAAATTAAAAATACTAACAAATAGAATATATTAAATATATAGTTAAAATGAAAATTGAACAAATAAAAATGAAAAATACATAAATTGAGAAAAATGTGAAACATTTTATTAATTAAATGATTATTGATAATCTTAATAAATAGTAAATATTAAACATGTAAATATACATGAATTTTTATAAAGATGATATATATAATTCAAAATAATAAGGTTTTATATTAAATAGTAATATACTTGGTGAATGGTGGTTTATAATTAAAAATTAATATGAATAAAAAATACAGAATAATTGAATTGAGTAATGGAAATAATGGAATATCATTTTATTTTTTAATTTAACACTGATCTAACATTTGATATATTGATTTCAAATATACGTAATTAATATATATTTTTATCCAACACATATTGACAAATATTTTTGGTGGAATTTCATAAATTTCTACTACTTATTTTTAATATATTTATTTACTATGTTTTAATATTATTAATATGCATTAATCTTTATTTAGATATATATCCATTTTTATAATAATTTATATTTAATTAAAAAAACCATTTTATTTTTTAAATATTGTTAAACTATTGTCATTTTAAATTACTAAATTTCACTAATTTTAACATGCATGCACATAGGATTAAATATTCATTAATAAAGTTAAAATATATTTATAAAAAATATATTTATGAATTTATATTTACATTTTTTTTATACATTGATATATTTATAATTGTAAATATATATATTATTTTACAAAATATTTATATGATTACTATTAAATAATTATAAAATTATAGAAAATTTATTTTATTAATGTTTGTATTAATTAGATTTATATTTAAATATATTTTTTAAATATATGTATATATATATTTATGAAATTATAAATAATGGTATAAATATTATTTTTAAAAAATTTATTCTAAAATTTATAATAAATAATTATACCTTTATAAAAAGTATATTTAAAAAATGATTATACTTACAATATTTATATTTATAAATATCTATTATATATATATAATTATATAAATATATGTAAGAATTTTTCATTGATAATTATAATTATAAACCCATTATCACCTCTTAATTAATTAGCATTGATAAAATGCACATTTTAATTGATTCTTTAATGATAATAAATATATTTCTTTACTAGTTCTTTTTTGCCCTCATAAATCTCTAACTTTATCAGCACTAAAAAAGAATTAATAAATATTCCTTTTAGAATCATTAAATAATTTATCTCTAATAAAATTTATCATTATCAACACTTTTTTGGAAGCATAGAAAAATTTCAGAATTTATTTAAATAACCATAAACATTCATGAACTCGCCACAATACTGATGATTTCAAAGGAAGACACCCTATGTGGATTCTCCTCCTAGTGAATCGAAGCTCGAATCAATGATCAAATCCAGGGCTCGAATGATTCAATGATTGAATGAATCCAAGGCTCATACATTTATTATTATTATTTTGATATGTCTACTTTCTCTCAGACAATTTCAAGTGTTAATCCAATGAATCTTATATTTCTCCTCATCCCCACACACGTTGATTTCTTGTTTTAAGTCAAGCTATTTCATTTTTATCGTCATTTTTTCTTTACAATCGGAATATCCCTATGGTCAAGAATGTTTATTAGGGATGGTTGGATGAAAGGAGATAGGGATATTGTTCCTTTCACTCTCTTACCCTCACTGCTTTTCGATTCTGTCAAACATGCCCACCCCAATGTCGATGTCTCCTACTTCGTGAGACCGTCAAACCATAATGTTTTTCATAATTTTAAAATATCTGAAATATTATTTGCATCGTACCCTCCATTTTCACATGATCGCCTCCCCCCTCATGTGCTCCCTCATACCATCACAGGCGACCTTCAACACCCTTTTACGCACAAACAACTCCAAACATGAATTTATCATCTTGTTAGACATGAGCATTGGGTCTATAGAACGAAATATAGGTGCATTTCCACCTAGAATGGAATATATTAATATATTGATATATATATATATATAATTGTAAATTTATAATATAATTATATCTACATACACACACATAACCACAAAAAAGATTATAAATATAATTTTATTTATGTATGTCAATATATATGTATGTGTATATAATATATATAGAAATATATCTGTATAAATTTTTATTAAATGGATTTAACACATTATATATATAAATATGTTAACTATTTATATATTTATATGTCTAAATTTGAAAAAAATCGAAATATATAAAAATATAGATATATATTATATATTATATATTATATATTTTTAATTATATATTTATATATTATACACACACACACACATCTATATTTTAAAAATAAAAATATATATATAATGTAGATATATATTATAAAAATATATTATGAAAATATATGTATATAAATATATTATACAAATATATTATACAAATACATTTCGCAATATATACTATATAAATATATTGTGGAATTATTTTATAAAAATATATATTACAGAAAATTTTTATACAAATATATTACACAAATTTTTTTGTATACAGTAAAAAAATTAAAATTTGTTATGAATATTCTTCTCACTTCAAAACTACTTTTCTTAGAGTAGGTCATATTCCATTTAACTAAAAACTGCAATATTTTAAATAATAATTATTATTTATTTCATTATGACTGAAATTTCATACTATGTGTCCAAAATCACCCTAGAACCCATAATATCCATGAAAATGAAATTGTATCATAAATCATACTCTTGGTCTGTTTTAAATCATTTTAGGTCTATATGTACTGGTTCCATCCCAAGGTATATCTAATTACCATCCATGTAAATGAAATAACACTTTATTTATTAAAATGTATTATCAACATATTTTTATAACTTTTAATTAATCAAATGAAAGTTTATTATTATTATTTATCATGTTTTGGTTTCTTATTACTCTTTAATTTACTTTATTATATTTTCCCATGTTTAGGGGATTTAAGAAATAATTTAGGGATCATTTCACAAGATGCAAGAACAAAAATAGTTAGAGGATTTAAAGTATTAAAAGTGAGGTTTTTCTTATAAATATAGAATTTATAAGGGCCATAAAGATTCTTATTTCAGAACATGTCCCCACTGATAACCCTTGAATCAAATACAATAATGTTTAACCCCCCACCCCCCCACCCCACCCCCCCCCCAAATATCATTTTCAATAAAACCTGAGTTGATTACTAGTGTCAATGGTGTAATTCTAAAAAATGGGAGGCATTACCCCTTTAAAATAACATAATAAAGTACAATTGTCATTCTGATCTGCTTCATCACTTAAATAGATAGATAATGTCTTGTACATTATAGGGGACCATAAAGAGGATACTTGGATTTTCAATAGAAGAAACAAAACCTTCTAACCTTTAAAAAAAATATAGTTCAATGTGTAGGTAAAAGTTTTTTTTATACTATGTTTTTACTCATTATATTATATGTTCTCTACTACATTAATATATTCTTAAATAACTATTTGAATACTAATGAAGGCAACGTATTCTCTATATGAAGATGTTACCAATCCCTCATAAGAACAAACTATAATGAAGGACACCCTTTTAGAATTTTTAAAAGTAATGTCATGATATACATTCTCTATTTTTCAAAAATATTATATAAAGAAACCTTGATTTAATTTTAATTATTAATTAAGATTTCATTTATTTTATAAGTATTATATCGACATTTCATGACTTTATGCACCAAAATATCCATAAATTTCACCTACATCAAAACCATTTCACCCATGACGTGTTTCATTTGTCACTATCCTTCATGTTCCCTCCACTACATTTTGAGGAAGAGCAATGACATGGACTCTGCTGAATCAAAAAGGTAATGATTATGCTTAAATTGTATAATATTTATCTACATTATTAAAATATTGTTCATAATAATGTTTACACTTTTAATTCTTATTATTACTCATATAATAATTGATTTTTATACAAGTTTATTTTTTGTTCGAGTTTCCTTGGTTTTTTAGAAGCATCTCATGCTTTAAGATATATTGGACATTTTGCTATTAATTTAAATAACAACAAGAAGGAAATAAATCAAGAATTCCTACAAGTTTCATGAAAAGGTGAATTCCTACTACTTGTTTACTTTATTTTTTCATCATTTCATATAATACTTATAAGTTAATTTCTTTATCATATTTATCAAATATGTAATTATTTTTTTCAAAGGTATTTTCAGATGTCATAATTTTATATCAACTATCTATTAGAAGCCACAAAAGTGAAGAAAAGTTTCCTTCTTCCAATGTTACCATTATATCCATTTTTATTTCTTTTCTTTTTCAAACATCCAACACTTCATATTGGGTTGATGTTCATATCTTAACACTTTTCTCGTTATTGATATCTACAGGAGTAGATGATACTCATGTGACCATTGTGTTCACTTCTCATGATATAATGGGAACATGAGCTTCCTCTTCTATTCTGGATTTTAGTAATGAGAATGTTTTTTCCATTAAAGAACATTAACATAATATGTAGTGTTGTATTTTGGATACAAAAATGAAATGAAAATATTAGAAGGTGTATTAATGGACCTAGAAAATTTCATATCTATATTTTCCTTGGAGTTTTCTAAGAATTTCTTTGATATATATATTTTCTTGGGGATAACATTGTATAATAGATGCTTCATCCAAGTTTACTCAAACCTTCTAGTACCTCTTAATTTTCTAATAAATGAGGGTGTGAAATTTGTATGGTCTAATGCTTTTGAAATAACCATTCTTGAGTTGAATAGATAAATTAATTCAACACCGATTATAATTGTAACTTATCTAGCATGGAGATATATTTTTTGTGCTGATATAGAAGGTATCAGACTGAGAGTTGTTCGGAAATTGGATGAGGGTGTGTTAGAATACTTATCTCATCATTTGAGGCCTCACAAGAATACTTTCATGGTACACATCCTCATGTTAGGCACAATTGTTATTTATTTATTCCATTAAAGAAATTATTTACATGGGGATCATTTTTTCTATCCATATATCACAAAATCCACAAGTAAATTTTTACACATCATGATATGAATCATATGAAGTTCAAATGGGTTGAGTACCTATAAAACATCAATTTCGAGCAAGAATATATGCCTACAAAGGGAAATTTAGTAGATAATGCTCTGATCTATAAGACTCAAACATAGGTGGTCTAGGAAGCCAGTGGTAAGGGGTAAATTATGGAATTGTTTTTAGAGATGCATGTTCATGTTTCGGTGGATCAAGGGAAGGTTTTAATACCGGCTTTATTACTAACCACTAACCTTTAGGAACATGTTATGATAGGGAAACATTTAAATTTCGATGGCCTTATCCTAGGATAGAGTGTCTTAGATGATGATTCTTATTCTATTTGGACAGTGGATGGGGATGAGACCATATTCCTACATTGTTATATATGGGTCCCAATAGACATCTAAGAATATTTCATAAATAAATTTCATACCTTGGTATGGGAATGCATCTCAATGTCACCGAGATTTATTGATACATACATCACCAGAATTGGTGGAATACTATAAAAGGGGATATAGAAGGAATTATCACCCATTTTACACCTATTAATAGGTGAAGTTGGAACATCATCTTCTAGAATGAGATCTACAACTATTTTATATTTGTGATAGTAAGTGGGATGATATCTCTATGGACTTCATGATAGGTTTTCCATGGTCACCTTATATGAAATATATAGATTGGGTGGATGTTAACTGGCTCAGGAAGGTCACAACACTTCTAAACAGTCTAAGATGACTTATTAGTAGATGAGTTTGGGAGGCTATACATCCGGGAGGTTGTACTTCTTTATGTATCTCCATATTCTATGTTTTTAGAGAGGAATTCTTTCCTCACTTCTTGATTCTTGAATGTGTTGTAGAAGGCCATAAGTTGGAAGGTGATTTGGAGGATGGTCTATCACCATCAAATTGATGGTCAAACAGAGCATACGATTCAGTTATTATAGGATATTCTCCATGTATGTGTCATTTACCTTGAGGGAACTTGGGAGAACCACAGACCCCCAGTAGTGTTCACTTATAATAACAGAATTTTGGATACTATTTAGATGGATTGTTATGAGGACTTAAATTGCAGGCCTTTCTTATCTCCTCTATGAAGGATAGTTGTAACATCCCAAGGTTTTGAAAATAAATATAGAATGCTATTTTATATTCTATCGATTAAACAAAACTTTGCCTCTTCTGTGTTTTGAATTTTCAATAATGTTCATCTAGAGTTGTGTTCAGTAAGTCATTTGGAGTCTGATAGAACAAAATTGATTTTTGGTGAATAGTAACATACCCTTTTGAATAGTAATATGAATAGTAATATTCCCCTTAAATAGTAAATATTATTATTATTTTATTTTCTTAAGGTAATATGATAATGGAATCATAATTAATTTTTCAATGTCACATAAAACTAATTGCACTTCAAGATTGTTATTTTTAGAATTAAATATGACCTTATTTAAAAACTAAATTAATAATATTTAGAAAATTATTTTTGAAAATGGATTTTACTTTTGAATTCTACACGTCAAAAAAATGATAGGGGTGAATTTTTGGGATTTTTCTAAAATTCTCGAATTTTAGATGAATAGTGAAATACGATAAAATACAGTATATACAAATTATCAATTAAATACACTATTCATGACAACACAAGTGATGCAAGGCCACTTGGTTAAAACTCAAATGAACTTATTACTATTATAGGTCACATGAAGAAACACTATTGGTTGTCTTGAGGGAAATAATAAAATAATGAATTAAATATTCAAAGTATACCCCTCTTCTCCACTATAAAAACCCCTCACCACTCCCTCTTCTCTTTACTCCTCTAATCCATGACGAACATCAAAGTTCGGCCCAATTACCCTTCCCTAGTCACACCCCAATACTAGGATGCTCTTAGTCTTGTCAAAAGATCAAAACCCCTTCCCTTAAGGAATTTCTCTAGGAGGTGATTTCAAGAGGTAAAGCACCCTTCTTTCTCATTTGGTTTTATTTCAATCTATCAACTTTTGTTATCCTCTCCTCACCTCCTCTGTCCAAATGATCAAGATAACTCCATTAAAATCTATATACTTGATTTATATAATGTGAATGGAAGAACCATCATAAATATTCTTACTCCCTCCCTTTTATTTTATAAACGAAATCGACGTCCATCAGGTTCTGATTTATAACCTTTGAGAATGACGAAGTTTCATTCTTCATTTTCTTCTTCATAACTAGTCATGAAACCATATTCATGGTTTAACCAGACTATAATATATGTTTTATAACCTAATTAATATTCAGGAACCATAATATTTACATATAATTATGTTATATGACAAAACTAGTTCCTAATATTCCAAATACCGCCGAAAAAGCGAAGTGGTTGTCATCTAATGATTCATCCTAATTCCATGTAAAAAAATGTTACAAATGACCATTATCAATTATTTATGTTCATTAATAATATATAATTCAAGTATTGGAGATTTATAATCATTCCAAATGAACTTAATTAATTAAAAACAATTGAATCGAATATGAAAATTAAGGAAACAAACACTCCAGAATAACAAAATTCAATACAATAACTTATCAATAAATATATAACATAACTAACAAGAATTATGGTAAACATAATACATGTGTAATAGGTTCTGAAATATGTTATTAACAAGTATAATTTCATATTCCATGAGCTTAAGTACAAGAGTGGAACAAATTTGGAGTTAAGGTAAGGGTTTTTCCACCCGAACATACATTTTCTTTCGGGATACTTTCATTGTCTAATTAACTTGATGAAATTATTATTTATTGTTATGTACTCATCATATGTTCTGTTTGAGTATCATATATATGTTTAAAAACAATAATCCATCCTGATTTTATGGATAGTTACACGTTTCAAAAGAATCTTTCAAAATTGTTTCAAAAATTCAATCCCGATTCAAAGGAAATTTCTCAAATTAGTATCTATTTTCAATGGAACTCTATAATCTGAATTTGGGAACCATTATCCTTATAAAATCACTCATTTCATTATGAAAATACAATATTAATTAACTTCTGGTTTTATACAAAGATTTTTTCAAAAGAACTCTTTTTTTTAATAAAAGAGTATTTATCTCAAGAATTGCTTAATGATTTTATAAGAGTGTTTTCTTCTAATTCAATACTCTTGTTGATTCCATGGTATTATTGGGTTTAATAATTTATGAAGTCGTATACCATATTTTATTTAATGGTTTATGACTAACACTATTGTAGATGATCTATCCTAAAACCATTCACCATATTATTCTAAAGGGTAAGTGTTTTATGTTTAATGACTGGATAAAGTTGGTTACATTTCATATGATAGTTTTAATATGAATGTATATATGGTTTATGATGATCTCCACTCATATGAGGAATGCATTGGACTTATTATGTGACAGGTGGGGCCCACTATATCCCCCTGATTCATCGGTAGGTCTCATGAGACAAATAGACGTGGAATTGGCCGAGGCCTTTCCCAATGTGATATGGATTTTAGAAGAAGCCTTAATCACTAGATGTCTTGGATGAGGCCATGAAAAAATGATTCAGAATGTTCAGCATATGCACTTACCTCATTATGAAGCTAGTAATTGAAAGTTCATGTGGTTATTCGACTAGTAGAATACCCATGATTATGTTTTATTATGGCATTATTTACTCTGCTCAATTTCCTGCATTATGTGTTCATGTTTATTATTAAAGGCATGTGTTTTCAATTATTCACCATGTATAATGTTTATATTATCTTCCTCTCTATTTCTTACTCTTACTGAGCATTTGATCTCACCCCTTTCTTTTGTTTCATTTTCTCAGGACATGAAAAAGTAATTTATGAATGACTTGCAAGAATAATCTAGGAGATGTGATGACTCTAGTGGAATAAATTAGTGTTGTTTTTCCTTTACATATGTAAAGTTGATCTTATGTATGTATCATGTATACAATAATACTAAACTAATCAGTCCTTCGGGATTTGTATTCCTTGTATGTATGCCAATGTAATCAAATAAGGCACCGATTCTGGGCAACTAGGGTTTGGTCCTTATATTATCAGTAGGGGAGGTAGCCTTTCTTATACAATGTCTGGTTGAGTAGACTCCAGTGAAAGTACAATTATTCAAAAATCACATGTTGAAATCTCATTACAGACAATAGTCATATGCCAACCGCCATTGAAAACTTCTTGATTTTGAGGTTACAAACAAGGTTTTCATTCAAGTTTCACACTAGTTATGAGATAAATGGATTCAGAGTCATGGTTTTCTTTCTACAATTTTTTTGGGATCCATTATGGAATTAGAGAGATTTGGCCCAGTGGGTTTCCAGATAAAACTTCCCAAGAGATACTGGTTTATGCACAACAATTTTCATGTTTTTCAACTCCATGGTATTATACTTACCCATCATATTTTTTCATCTAGATCTAGATATGTTGCATATAAACTCTTAATTTGAGTATTAACACGTGAATATAATGGAACAAAGCCTAAAAACTCTCCAAATAAGGTCAGTTCCTTTTATAAGGGTGCTATTAATTTATAGTCGAGTACAAGATGAGATGTGTGAGAAGGAAGCTGAGGTATGTGCCTAGTGGTCATTTAATTTCATAGATGATCCCTTTTTACCATAAAAAGTCCAACTTAGGGATGGGTTACATTAACGAGGGTAGGATGTAATGAAATAGATTTAAAAAATGGTAGGGATATTTTTTTTCTAGTATTAATTTATTTTTTTATAATGTTAATCATTTTTCGTGGCCTATGCATGATCTTGGGAGCATATGGAGCTTATTCAGGGCCCATAGTTATAGAAATGTTATGGGTAGACCAAGCCGTAGGGTTAGCACATGATAAGTGATAACCATCTCACTCATCCATGTGGGAAAACCAATGCACAACAAGAGACCACATAAAATTCTTGCGACCATTGTGAGCCAGGACACATGCATGTAGAGTTTCTTAAATTTTTTGAAATAGAATTTTCAAATGGTTTTCACACATTTATTCAAACTATGTGCTTAGAACATGCTATTGGGGTTCATGGGAAGTGGTTGGCGCATGGTTGGTGTATGGTTTCACCATCTATATATCCAAAACATGAGACCCCGTATTTAATAGTTGAGTATATTTTTTTCATTGAAAATGTTTTAAAACATTATCCCATGTTTCTTTCTTCCTCTAGTAGATAAAATTCTTTCTTCTCTCCTATGATCTCTTCCTCCAATATTGTTAGGGATTTTTATAACATTATTTTTTGATCCTCAACTTCATCATCATTTGAAGATTTATATCTAAAGTGGTAGCCCTCAATCGAATTTCTTCATTACTTAGTTAATCTTCCCCTTTCGTGTTCTAAATTGGTGCGAGATCATATACCTTATTTTCATGGAACTATACCATTATTACAATTTTCAAATTCTAGATCTATTCAAGGGTTGATAATGGATACATAGATAAAATTAACCTAAATTTGGTGGTCAAGCAATTTTCCATAAAATTTTACGTGTTTTAAAATTAATTTTCAATGTGCTTTATGAATGGATTTTGTGAACATTTATATAAAATGAGATTAACTTACTAAATTAATTATACACTGTCTAATTAATCATATATATATGTAACAATTTATTGGATTTTTACTAACCTATTTGATACCACCCCCTTCTAAGTGTTGAAATAATTGACAACATTAATGAAAATGTTAAATTGAAAATACTCCATCTAAGGTTTTTGATTGACCTTGAAATGTAATTTCCTTATGTAATAATATAAAAAGGAAAATTTTGATTTGATCTGATATGGATAAACAGTATCCAACATGTGTTATATAATTATTTACAAGAATTATATGAATTATTTCACTGATTGTTTTAGTGGGTTAAATGAGTATATGTTATCATAGGTAACCCATCAGGATTATTATTATTATTTGACCATTTATATTGATACATAAACAATCCTTAATGATTTTGTTGAGAAAAATGTTTCACACCGCCTTATAGTGGGTGATGGGAATGACATATCATAGAGTTGATCATTTCTTGGATGATTGGAATGATGCTCGTGTTCCTCTACATCAGGTGTGGGGAATGATGACACCCTCTACCTAATGTGATGAGCTTGACATCTCGTATTCATACAAGGTTCATGGATATTATTGATTATATAAACATTGGTTTGTTAAAATATTCATGGATGCTTGAGTTATGCCCCTTATCAAGTTATAACCTAGTATCCATGTTTACAACTCTAAATGTAATTATATATAGTGCGTCTATACATGTATAATATATATATTGAAAAACTAATCAAAAAAATTATGGATTATTCCCTACTATATAGAGTTATCCATGTGTCCTTATAGAACATGAGCTATCTTATATTTAGTTTTCCATTATTGGTTATTATTCCTTATACCTATAGGCTACTATTCTATACAAAATGCATGTATTATTCGTAATATCGTTGGTGGTTGCCTTCTAAGTTTAAATCACACCATACTCAGGACACAATTAGTACTCGAGTAGACGTCAAAAATAAAGGTGTTTACTAGTGAAATATCCATGTCACAGATTCTTGATCTATTTTTCATATGTAAAAGAGAATGGGAATATAGGACCTATCATATGTTTGTGATTCTAGTGGACCTATATTTTGATATTTTTGTACATTATATGGAACGTTTTATATGCGTGTACTATATATCCCTAGTATTCCAAATTTTTGTATCTGTATTCCATTACATTATTATATAGAAAACTCAGCCTGTGTATTTTTATTATTAATACTTATTGGTTCTTTATATTCCATTGTTTATGGGGGAGAAAAAGGAAAAGGGGATTCCATAGTGTTGAGCGCCAGACTAACCCTCCCAAAGAACCCTAGTTCTTCTCCGTGACGATGAAGACCACTATGCCGGTCTCTCCCTCACCGATGGGGGAGGGGCCATCTACGTCCTTCAATGGATTGGTCTCATCTTTTATTCCATTTTCAAATACGGATTTTCTTCCCTGTTTCCCTCAAATCATGGTCAGGCCGAAAGGCCCAGAATTTCTTTAAAGAATGCACTAACCTTCATATTTTGTTTTGAGAGTTCCCAGAATCGTTGACACTCTTGAATCATACCCAAGTTTCCAAATTTTACCAGAGATGACCCTTAGTGGATGCGTTCGACAGATTCATCTTCGGCTCTTGGGACTTGTAGGACAGGGCGATTGTGGGTCTCCTAGAAAACCGTCCAATTATGATATGCTTTGCATCGAAAGAAGACCTCATCAAGGCCTGGGAAAACGCTCCTAGCTGTTTTAATGGTTTTAGATACATAATTCTTCTGTGGTCCTTCGATCTTCATATGAAGCAGCATCCTCCATCTATGGAGACATAGGTTAGCTTCCCTAACCTCCCCCTTCACTTTCAAAATCATGCTGTTATACGCATGCTACGATATCTGTTAGGCAGGTATATGTCTTATGATAGTAGAACTGATGTGGTTTATCACCCTATTAACCCTTGTTAATGTATTGAAAGGGATGTGTCAACAGAACTGTTTGAATATGTGTGGATTACTGTGGGAAAGGATTACCGCTGTAAGAAACGGGTCATCTACGAAACATGTATGAACATCTGTCAGGAATAAAAGTGATTGGGTCATTCGCTGGAATGTTGTAGAACAGGGTCTTAGTCTAATGTTAGGAGGAACAATGATAGGGGAATGGCTCAAGAAGTGCATGAGGAAGCATAGATTCTAGAACAGTCGGCTCCTTCTTGTATAGGACATCGAGGAGTTGTTATTATGGAAGAGTCTGGGAGGAAATCGTGATCACGCTCACTTGTGCAGAATACCTTAATCACCTAGGGCTTACCAATGGTGGAATCAATTTTTATTAAGCTAAAATTGGATCTTGCTAGCCCCCCATCTTGGCTACACCAAATAGACAGTTTGAGGGTGGGATAATCGCTTAAGCAGGAGGTAGGGGTACCTCATGGACATGGAAGTAACATTGCCATGGTCCAGATACTAGATGGGAAAGAGAATGCTCTGGTTGTGGCGCTTGAACCGGGTTGTGATCCTCCTCAAAAGTTGCAGGGGACTGTAATGGAGGTGCCTTTCCAGGCAGTACTGGGGAAGGAGGGGGATTGGGTCCTGGAAATCTGCCTGGGGGTGCAGACTATTCAATCCAGACCCCAATAATCATGGGAAATAGGTTTGAAGGACTTGCTGAGGTAGAGTCGAGAGATGAATCATCTATTCTAGTTTTTCGAGGTAAAACAAATAGGAAGATCCTCTATGGCCCCAATATGGATGGTTGGATCATTACACATGAATATTCATATTGTACTAATGGAGGTAGGGTGGAGGAATTCATTGACGACAGTAAGGTTTTATCTGAAGAAGATTCTAGTCTGAGGAGCAAAGGATTAACAGGAGGAGGATGGTTAGGAAGGACTACTCTTCCTTGCCACCTCTTATGAATACGCGGTCAGCAAAAAAGAAAATAGATGTAAAGTTGGACAGCGAGGTTAGGTGTCAACTAAAACCACCTGGTCATCCTGAACAATCTTTGGATTTGATTTTGAGTTTGGATGATGAGGTGATAGAGAAGGTGTTATTTCTCAATGCCTTGGAAGAGGATGCGACCAAGATGACGGGTTGGGATATTGAAGTGAATCTTAATGAGGAGCAATATATTTGGGATGACAAACAGGACCCAATCTTGGTTAGGGGCTTCAATAAGGGGATGATCAAGCTAAAAGAGTACATTTAGTTCTGGAATAAATTGGATTCATCATTTGAAGACCTGATAAGGGGAGATCCACACTCTCAGGTAACCGATATATCGTGGAAATTGTTTAGGGATACAGACTCCAGAAGAATTCAATTGGATTTCAATGATTTTTCTTACTTATTTTCTGAATAATCCTTGGTTTCTCTCTTTCTCATGATGTGTGTGGAAATAAGAAAGTTGTTTTTTCAGTTTTTGTGTCTCGAGGTCCATTTGGGAGATTGATTCTAGCATGATACACGGTTCTTACTTAGATTAGGGTCAGAGCACAAGGTTGTCACTTATGCATGGCACTTGGAGTGGAAGAATGAGAGGGTGTGTCTTGGCCACTGGTTCCATGCCCGTGCACTTGAATGGGATAGTTTTCTGAGTTTCAATGCTTTGGTGGAGCCCTTATATTGATGAGTTTCTAGGAAGAGGCAGGACTAGTATTTTTCTTGGGGTTCTTTTGGGCTATTTTATTTGTTTTTTTGGATAGAATGGGTTTTCTCACATACTTTTAAAAGTGATTTCATAATAAAATAAAAAATAATTTTCAATCAGTATATTCCATGGTTTATTATTGTATTTGTTTTAGTTGTTCATTTCGTTATATCTTGCTTACATTTTTTCAATTTATTTTTTATTTCTGATGTCCCACTCTAATAAGTGGGTATAGTCTCAACATTAAACAACCATAGACCATAATTGTATGTTGACATCCTCTAGTGATTGGGGAGGTATGCTTGAGGACTTTTTCCCCGCCATCTGTTGGCACTGTTTTAGTGTCTCTCGAGTTGATACATTACAACGAACATGTGAAAAAATGATAAAGAATTTTCATATGGTAAAATAATAAAAAAAAATGGGGCATAATGTCAAATGAAGAGATATTTTGACGCTTTTGAAACGTCCTTGAAGTTTTATTTTGGAAATACAATGTTCCTTTGAATATATTAATTGTAGGGATTAATGAGTTTCAAAAGGCAAGGAAAACAAATACCTAATTATATTCGACACTCCCTAATCCTAGATCATGTAAGAGTTGTATTCTATCAACTCGAACATCAACTAAACTTCTCAGGTGCGTTATTTTATAGATGTATATCCCCAAAATAGTTACATACCCAAACTATAACATATAGTGAATGAAGAGATGTTAAAATATGATCCATTGTTTTATTTTTAGGTCTATCACTGGATGATGTTTTATAATAGAGACAATGTTCTATGAAGCAAGATTAATCACCTTGTTCAATTACTATAGTGAAACAATACGTATGATGATATATAATGAGAAATCAACAATACAATTGAACTACATTACATAAATCCTATTCATGATAGATGTAATGATTTTATTTTTCATTAATGAAATTCGTAAATATAGGATAAATTTAATGAGTGGAACATTTAAATATAATATTTTCCTTCACATCACATATTTGTATAAAATTTCAATATATGAAAATAAATATCATATATCACATTAACAATACACTAAATAATTATTTTCTTTCATATATATGGATCATTATATAAAATTAATAAAAAGAACCCCAAAAAATAAGAAATGAAATATAAGGAAATAACAATGATCAATTTTAAAAATATGGTACATCATTATGTCATTGAAATATCATAGATATAATAAACACAAAAATGATAAATAAAACAAAACATTATAATTAAAAGTTTTATTTTCAATATATAAATAATTTAGGTAAATAAAAGAAAATGAAAAATAAAATAAATTATCTAAATTTATGAAATGTATAATTGGAATTTGACCATTTTAAATGTTACCTAGAAATTGTAATAGTAACAAGACCATATTAATGGTAACTAGACAATTAGTATAGAAACATGAATGTTTGTATGTTAAAAATAAAATAAATCATATTTATCATGAATAAAACATTAATATATATAATATTATTCCATGAAATAAGTATTAAAATTATGTAAATCCAATAATGTATTAGTTTATATTTGAATATGATATGTTATAATTTATTTCATATAAATTTTATTGTATTTAAATATTGAAATATTTAATATTACCTATGGTTGTGAATTTATTTAAGAAATTGAATTTTATTTTTTGAGTAAGCTTGCAAAAATTATTAAAGTACTATATTTTAGAATTTTTATAAAAATCGTAATTTATTAGATAACTAGTAAAAAATAATATTTTTCGAATAAAAAGTGTTTTTTAGAATATTATTGATCTAATAATTACATAGTAAATTCTTTTGTTTCAAGGTAAACCAAATGTATTTTTAATAAGATAAATAATGTTTTCTATAATACTAAACTCAATCTCCAAGAAAGTGTATTTAACTGTGTCTGAATAGATAATTTATTAAATTAGAAGAAAAATATAATTTACTTCATTATCTATTTTTTAAAAAAATATAAATTTAATGGTGATCAGGTAAAAAAGAAAAAAATAGGGATTTTAAATTAACTTTAATTTATTGTTTTAAAGAACACATGCATATTAATTCTTAGTCTTTAAATAAAATTTTATTCATTATTTTATCCAAAATACCTATAATAGATCACAATTTCAAAATATTATAACCATTAACTAAGACTATTTTCTCTATATATTTCTCTACATGAAAAACCAAACATAAATGAGAACACACTATATTTAGATAAATATTAAAATATTAAAAAAAACTTAAAACCTATAACATAGAATATAGGGAATAAATATGAGTAACTAATTTATAAAATAATATATAATATCATAAAATCGTTACCTATCATACCTAAAAATATCATAGATATGTCTAAAAAACTCATATATTCATTTTATACATAGTAATGATTTTTTTCAAATTAACAATTAATATGATCCAAATTTCTATTTTAATAGAACTTTTCATTAATGATGAAAAAATATATTTAATATTAATAATTATTAAATACTAATTTTATAATTAATTAATTATAAATAAGAAGCAATGGTTAATTATTTTTAATCGAATTTTCCTAGGAAAACTCTTTAAATTATATTTTTCGTTTTAATTTAAGAGGAAAATAGATTAATTTTAGTATTTGAATTTAAAAAAAATTATATTCATCTTTTCAACATTATAAAATTCAAAATTTTAGGATTTTTCCAAAATAATTTTTTTTAAAGGTTTGTAGTTAAAATATCATTTTTTCTAGAAACTATAATTTTTTTCTTTATCTTAAAAAATTAATTAGGCAAATGATTTTTGAAACATATATATATACTTGATAATACATCATTGAAAAATTCTATCTTGAATTTATTATTTTCATGTATAATTTTTTGGATTCTAAAGTAAACCATTACTAAAAAAATAGTATTTATTCACTTATATTAAAATTTAATTTTCATCACTTTTAGAAATTAAATCACTCAATATGGATTTCGGTATTTAGATAAACATTATAAAACTATTCAATATGTTTAATTTTATTTTTATGAATAAAAATATGATTACTTATATTAATTTTATGACCATGATAATGATAATATTATTATATAAAATAATTTTTTTATAAATATTCTCTATTTTAATCTATCCATTTAACTAAATAAATTTTAAATTATGAAAATAATATATTTTTTGAACATTAATATAATTATATTAACACATATTTAATTTGTATAAATTCTAAATAATAGTAATAATATATCATGTTTAGAACACTATTTATCTACAGGAAATTGTTCTTCTTTATATATAATATATATCTTTAAAATATATATTTTTATATTATTTAGGAATTAAAGAGCTTAAAATATATATTTCATTTTGGTAAATAATACTCAAATTATTTAAGAGGTGATACCTTTCATATTAAATTAAATATACTCTACTAGGTTAAAAACATGTTATGAAGGTAAAAATCCGAATCATTAAGTGTAATAATAAAGTTATAAAGGGATTGAAACATGTATCAAACTAGTAAAATGGGTTATGGAGTTTTAATCGACCATATATCAACCCAAAATCCATTATTTTACAATTTTTGAACCATTTAACCATAAATTGTGAAACAATATCATAAAAACTAAAGGGAATTGAAAATATACCTTTTCTTCACTAATATAATGGGAAACTACAACCCATTTATTCCATACACATTCCATCAAATTTCACCCTAAAAAACATAATTTATTTCCTTGTAGAAACCCCTCATATTATATTAAGGCATTTTGTAACACCCCAAAAACTTTATGGAATATTTTTCTTTAGATAATTTTATTTATCTGGTAGCTTGAGTTATAGGCCACATAGAGTTTAAATGAAATATGATATACTATTAATATATTTTCATTTATAATGATAGTTTTTATACCCTCTATGAGATAGTTGTTTTAATAATCTCAATCCATGCCACTTTAAAAATCATGATAATTCCCACAATAAGTTATAACTAACTTTGATCATGTCAATGAATATTTATAAATTAATAAATTTTTCCACATTATATAATACATACCAATAAGTCAATAAATTATGGATATGTTTGCTTCAATATATTTACATGTGTATATTTACTTGAAATTATAAATTTCACTTAATTTGGTACTATTCTGTATAAGACAGACACTTTGTAATTTTTTCAATGTCCCAGACACTAATTGGTTCAAGGAATCACTGATGGCTGACTCACAGATGTGGACTCACTGATCGAAGAAGTCACTGATCCAAGAAGTCACCGATCAAAGAATAAACCGTTTTAGGACTCACAAATAGAAAAAACGATACACCAATAATAAAAAATGACACACTGATGAAAAAGTCATTGATGATTCATCACATTTATAGGTAAGACGATTCACCAATGGACAACTTACTGATGGTCGACTCACCGATGGACGACTCGCTGATTGACGATTCAGCGATGTGCAATTCACCGATGGGTGAAACACCATTAGATTATTAGACACACCAATAGATGATTCACCGATGGACAACACACCGATAGTTCTAAATAATTCACTGATGATGACTCACCAATGCCTGAACAGACTGATAGCACAAATGACTCACTTATGCACAAAGTCACTGATACTAATGAAAAAGCCTCACCAATACAAAGAGTAACCAATACTAATATACCAATTACGACTCACTGATACTTATGACTCACTAAAGGTCATAAAATAGTTTTTATTTTAGTAAATTCTTATTTATATCTAATGGTCATATTTAGAAAAATTAATGCTTTTGAAATTATTTAATTTTGTTTTTAGGATATTCAGAGGACAGTAATAGGTACTTATATATGGGGAGATCATTCTATTTTCTAGACCTAGTAGTATAAATGAATTACCAGTTGGGTCATTCTTCATAATGAAATAGATGAGTAAAATCATAAAAGTGTAGAAAAAAAAAAGAAAACCCTACGAAATTCTTCAATTCTAGAGAATACTTCCAAAACAGTGGAAACCAAAAGGAATAACATACGAGGAGATCAATATGTCATTCATGACCTGCTAAGCCAACCTGGTCATCTTACCAAAAATAAGATAAAAATTTCCCACTCTTGGAAGCCAGACCACAGAGACAATGGTACTCTGTTTTGGATTCAACTTCTAGTGGAGGACTCAAACTTCATTTCGACTAAAATAAATGAGTCTGGGGATTCACTTCATAACACACAAGGACTTCTAAACCTGACATGACATATTTAGCTCTGTTGTGTTCATTTATTTACATTTCTGAGTAGTGTGTATATCTGTCTATTACATACTCACTGACTCCTATGCATAACTAGAGGATTCTTGATGTCCTTAAACTCACAGTAATTTCATCCTTTTATATCACATTTAGCACTGTGGAAGAGTTTGTGTGTGACCAGTTTGTGTTTTTTGCACAGAGAACTGTAGTAGAGGTAGAGGGTTACTTGTACTACCTTGTGTGCTATTGTGAACCCTGATCCATGGTGGGTATCAAACTTGTTTATTAATTTAAACTTCTTGGTGGTAGGTGATCACCAATTAGAGAGGATTATGTCTCTTCTTGAGACAGAACCTCTTGTTTTAGTTCTTCTCTTTTTTTACCTTTTAGTTTTACTCTGTTTTATCACATATTGAATAAAACTCAATCAATATCTTATAGTTAGTTTAAAAAAATTATAATAGTTTTTAACCAGTATATTAGTTTCAAAAATTATATTATTTTTTAGATTAGTATAGGTGAGAATTTATTAATCTCATGAAAAATTATTTGGAAATCCTGCAATCTTATAAATTCAATACAAGATAACTTATATTATATTTTTAATTGGGGGAAATTTTTAAATATCCAATTCCTAACATAAATTTTTATCAATACTGAATTCACTCCCCTCTTGAGTATTCTACTCTGAAAAATATTTTGTGTCAAAGGGTTTATAGAGATTTTTAGTTTTCAATGGGTTTTCAATCTTTTTCAACTGTGATTTTAGTTATATTTCAAAGATCATAAAATTTCTCTTATTATTAAGTTTTTATAACATTCAAATCTTGTTCTAAAATTTTAATATGGATAATGGTTTGGAAGGTGTTTCTATCAAAATACCTCCATTATTTAATGGATGAAATTATCCCCAATGGAAAATTAAAATGAAAAATCACTTATAATGTTTGGGTTTTGAAATTTGGTCATTAATTTTAGATGAATTTGAGATTCCTAATACTTATAGAACTATATGGTATGGCCCAACTAAGACTGATTATAATAATAATTATATTCCCATGAATTCCTTATACTTCTCTTTATGAGATGAGGATTTTAACATAATTTTTTCATGTAAAACATCCCATGAAATTTGCGATACCTTTTCTGTTTTACATGAAGGAACTTCTAGTGTTAAAGAAACAAGACATAACAAATATACTATTAAATATGATAACTACAAAATGAATCCTGTTGAGCCTATTTCTAAAAAGTATCTCATGTTTAATAAAATAGTGAACACTATGGTCTCTCTGGGAAGAGATGTTACTGAAAAAGAACAAATTTTGAGGATTCTAAAATTCTTACCGGATAGATGGAGCAGAAAGTTTGTCTCAATTAGAGAATCATGTGAAAACAAAAAAATATTTATCAAGGAACTCATGGGAAAACTAATGATTTATGAAGAAAGGAATAAAGTAAACAATGAACAAGATGATGAACCTAAGAGAATGTATGTACCTTTTAAGACTACTGACTCTTAGAATAATGAAAAATATAAAGTTCTAGCTTCTTTTGAATGATCTGGTAATGATAACTCAACATCAGATAGTGATGAGGAAATGGCATAGCTATCCAAAAGATTCATGAAATTTAATAGGAAGAAGAATTTTTTCCAGAATCCGAACTATAAATGAAGATATGATAACAAGGGAAACTGGAAAAGGGACAAGAAAGGAATTGAAAATTCAGAGGAGATTTCCTGCTATGAATGCAAGAAGAGAAGAAATGTCAAAGCTGAATTTCCAAAGTTAAAATACAAAAATAAGTATGAAAACAAAGACAAGAAGTATAATGAATCCATGAAATCCACCTGTAGTGGCTATGAGAATAAATCTCGTGAATCAGCAGCATCTCATTATAAGAAAGATTCCATGGAAAATATGTGTCTTATGACCAAGACATCTGGGGTAACCCTAGATTAATATTCTCACAATTCTTACTATTCTAAAAATGAATGTTATTCTGAGAATATGATAAGTAATGATCTATTTGAAGTCTATAACATGCTGTAAAAAACATTTAATAAAATAAATGGTAAATATATTTCTTTAAAGAAAAATCATGCTCTTAATATAACTATTAATTCTAAACATAATACTGAAAAAGAAAATAATGCTCAACTTCTCAATAAAAACAATGAGTAAAAAAAATGCCTAAGAAGAAATTGAAGAAGTATTTAGAAAAGTTTACCAATGGAAAAAATACTCTTAATAAAAATCATGGTAAATAGATACCTCATAAGTACACTTCTGGTATATGATATCATACAGGACAAATAAATTTATCTGAAACACAATTCATGGAAAATCTACTTCTTTCCTCAAAAAGCATGAATATACTGCAAGTTCTAGTTCTAAAAAATCCTTTATCGCATCATCTTTTTATGGACCAAACCAATTTTATTTTTGAAAAAATTTATATTTTACTAACTGGAAACATATAAGACAATTATGGGTTCTTAAAACCATTATTACTGATGTTTTTAGACCTAGACAAATAAGGGTACCAAAATCTTTTCTTAAATGAATTGGATTGTAGGTAAACTGTCTAAAATGTTCCTGTAGAAATCTTATGTACTTGGAAAGTGTTTTTTCAAGAAATATGAAATGATACTAGTCAAGATTCTTGAATCACATCAAGATTGATGGAGGACATGTCACATTTGGTTATAATGGTAATAGAACAATCATCGTCTTAGGCCAGATTGGTAACAGTAACACTATTTCAATTTCCAAAGAACATTATGTTGATGAATTAAATTATAACATACTATGCATATCACGAATGTGTGATGATGACTTCAATGTAAAATTCTAAAATGAATCATGCCATGTTTTTTCTTCCAAGAATAACTTAGTATTTATTGCTCTTAGAAATGATAATTTATATGCTATAAACGTAGACACACTAGAATCACAGAATGTTTCTTACCTAAGTGCCTTTCACAAATAGTCCTGACTCTAGCATTGAATTCTAGGATATTGTAATGTACACTACTTTAAAAAATTGACCAGGAATGGTTTTGTTAAGGACCTTCCCAAATTATAGTTACTATACACTAGGGTGTGAAATCCTTGTCATAAAGGAAAGAAACACAAAAACCCTTTTCAATCTAAATAGAGAAGTTACAACTTCTCAACCTCTCGTGTTAGTTCACATGGAATTGTTTAGACCATCTAGAGTTTCAAGTCACAATAGAAAACACTATGTTTATGTTCTTGTAGATGACTTCTCTTGGTTTAATTAGAACTTTTTTCATAGCTCACAAAAGTGAAGATTGCATTTATTTTACCATGTATACTTGGATTGTATAAAATCTATGTGGAATTAAAATTTAATCCTTAAAAATTTTCCATGAGAATATGTTTGAAAATCATGACATTGAATATTTTTCTCACAAAATGGCTATAAGAAGAACATCTCTACACTTAGGTCACCTCCATAGAATTATGTAGTAGAAATAAGAAACAAAACCCAATAGAAAAATTTCAAAACTATACTAAATAATAATGACCTACCAATCTATTTTTTGGCTGAAGATGTTAATAAATATTGTTATATAACGAATCTAATATTAATCAGAACTATCCTTATGAAAACTTCTAATGAGTTGTAGAATAATAGGAAACTGAAGATAAATTATTTTAAAGTGTTTGGATGAAAAGTTTTTATTCTTAACACACAATATAAGATAGATAAATTTACCTTGAAGAGTGATGAAGTAATATTCCTTGGAAATTCAACATCAAGAAAAATTGATAGAGTCATTAATAAAAGAATGAAATGTGTGGATAATATATACATGTCACTTTTGATGAAACAGATCCACATAAAACAAATACCTTAATTGGTAATCTAGAAGAGGATATGCCCAATTTTGACATTAATGTTAAACCTTCTTGCCATCATATAACAGAATCTATTAAATCTTCTAGTTCTAGACATTCTCTATATTCTAGCCATAATCAACTAGAACCAAGTAGTGAACTTGCAGTAAGTAGCCCTACTTTTACTAAACCAACTAGAACCCCTAAAAATCATCCCTTGGATGTTTTAGTTGGAGATTTTTATTTGAGGAAGACAAACTATAGCTTCTTTGAGAAATCAGGCTGAACATCAATAATTTCTATCACAACATGAATATAAAAATATCAATGATGTAATCAGTGATGAATTTTGGGTGACGACTATGCAAGAATAGATTAATCAGTTTGGGATGAATAATGTTTGGATTCTTATTGATAAACCTAAAGATACCATGACTATATGAACTAAATGGGTGTTTAGGAATAATGTAGATGAAGCTGGAAATATAATTAGAAACAAATCTATATTATTTTCACTAGGATGTAATCAAGAAGGGGTAATTGATTATAAATAAAACATTGCACCAGTAGCTTGGCATGAAGCCATTAGACTCTTACATGCATATATAGCACACCTAGTTTTAAAACATTATCAAATGGATTTCAAAAGTGAATTTTTAAATGGTTATATAATTGAGGATGTTTTTTGACCAATCCCTAGGTCTTAAAAATTAAAATTGTCCAAATCATGTTTTAAAATTTACTAAATCATTTTATGGTTGGAAACAATCCCTATGAACTTGGTAGGATAGATTGAGAAACATTGTTTTTTTAATAGTTTTACAAAATGATTTATAGATTCTACTATATCTATAAAAATAATTTCTAATGAATTTTTAATATCTCAAATATATTTAGATGATACTATTTATTTTTCTTTTACAAATTCTTTATACATTGATTTTTCAAAAAAAAATGAGAAGTGAATTTGAAATGACTTTTATGTGTGAACATAAATATTTTTTGGATTTCAAATACTTCAAAAAAAGAAAGTTATTATTATAAATCAAAGTAATTACACTAATTTGTTTTTGAAAAGATATGTATTTGAGGGCATTAAGAGAGGTAAAAAATGTATGGGTTCTACATGTAAGCTGTATCTTGATGAGAATGAGAAATCTGTTGATCAAACTGCTTACATATGAATGACTGAGAGTTTTATTTACTTAAAATCTTATAGGATAGATATCATGTTCAGTGTCTGCATGTATGCTAGATTTTAGTAAAACCCAATAGAGTCATATTTAAATAATTTTAAAAGTGTTTTCAAATACCTCAAATATTCAACTAATTTAAGACTATTATACCATAGAGGATAGACATTTGATATGGTTATTTTTTTTATGATGAATTTGGTGGATGTATGTTATATAGAAAGAGAATATCTGGAACATGTCACTTTTTTTAAAAGTATTTAATTTCACAGTGTAGTAAAAAAGAAAAATTTGGTTGCAATGTCAACTATGCTTGTAGAGTACAATGCTTCTGATTGTGGCTATGCACAAATTTTGTGGATGAAACAAAATTTTTTAGACTATGGAGTTTAGTTCAAACATATCGATATAAATTGTGACAATACATTTTCTATTAACATTTAAAAAAATCTAATTTCTCATTCCAAAACAAGACATATTGATATAATACATGAATTTTTGATAAATCACAATCAATTAGGTGATATAATTCTTGAGTTTACTGGGACTGAGAATCAACTTGTAGATATTTTTACCAAACACTTAATCTTTGAGAGGTTGAGATACACCAAACATTAACTAGTAATGATAAATAAATAATGACTATCCGATCTTATCCGATTAGAAAAATATGTTTTTCTATGACACTAATCAATATCAAATCGATTAGTAAAACTAATCAGTGAACATGATCCATGAAACTGATCAGTGAAACTGATCTGGTGAAAATGATTAGTGAAACTGATCAAGTGAAACATATCAGTGAAACTGAATAGTGAAACTGGTTAGTGAAACTGATCTGGTAAAACCAACCACTTGAAACCGATTAGGTGAAACCGATTAGTGATACCGATCAGTTGAACTATTTGAGTGAATTCGATTACATAAATCTGATCAAGTAATACCAATCTAGTGAGACCGATACCATTAGTATAAAACAGATACTGATATGAACTTTTCAGTAAGTCTGTTTGTCAATATAATTAAGTAAAACAAAAAAGTTGAGTTCTTTTTCATTTTACCATTATTCTATTTTATGTTTTTATAATTTATAATCCCTAAATGGTAAAATTAATTTGATCCACACTTTGATCTTTCACTACCCACTCTACCTTTGAGCCTTCGACCTCTCGAATTCCTTCAAACCCGGACCATCAGACTGGCAAGGATGAAGTGTGTGCTGGAAGGACCATGTGAATAATCATTGTAAAAGTGTCAGAAAGGGGTATCTAAAAATTCCATAGGTTCTTATGATGCCATAATTTGGAAGTCGTGTATTTACTCAAGGGAAATAAGTGTTTGTTATGTATTTTTTGAGCAAGTATCTCTTTCTAAAAGTGTTAGAATTAATAAGGTGGATCAGTTGATTTGTAGATAATGAGAGACCCTTCTACCAAAAGTTGGTACATGAGTTTCATCGGAACTTGAATGTATTTCTAGGCAGAGACAAGGAAGATCAGATGAAGTAAGTAGTAAAGGGAAAGGATATTTCTTTTTCATCAATGGAATGGGCTTAAAGTTTAGAGATTCCTAATTATGGTATACATGATGACTATTTGGGTAAAATTACACCATCCTTAGAATTATTTTCATATGAAAATTCTTTGAATGAATTGACTGGATATGAAGAGTAATGGAGAAATAAAACTATAGAATTAGATGGAGATTCCAGACTACTTTTCAATTTCATTCAACCCCAAATCTGCCCAGGGAAGGGATATTTTTCTACTTTGAAGTATCAAGAGTTTTTTCTGATTTATTTGTTCAAAAAATTAGAAGGAAATTAATTTATGTAGGTAACATATGGTACACATTTTTTATATTATCAAAACATAAATGAAGGAAACCTTCTTATACTACCCATAGATGATTTCTGTAATGAAGAAAAACCTAGTATGTGTGGAGGATGGAGATGAAGAGATCACTAAATGTAGTGAATTTTTTTGTGCACAAGGATATCTATAAAAGAATGATAATATTTTGGAACCTATGTAATAGATGTTGGGTAGAAGATGAAGAAAAATTATATGTTCTGCTTAATACCATAGATCATCCTACTAGGCCAAGGGATCAAGATGATCCAGGTTTTAAACCTGGTGAGCAGGTTGTTTATTCCGATGCAGAACAAACTGAGCTAGAACTTTCAAGAGAATAGGAGTCTCCTATAGTTGATAGGAGTGACCTAGATATTACTGAGATCCCTAAATACATGATATATGTACCTCCTTGTCCACCTTTAGAATTACCTTCTCGAGAACCTTTTTTGGGAGATGATCGTGAGGAAGAGACTGATGTCTCTAGAGTTGAAGGATATGTAAGAAAGACTGATGGTGGTGGTGGTGATGATGATGATGATCATAATGATGATAATGATTTAGATGATGAAGTTAGTCCTGTGAGATAATCACTAAAATCAAGATAAAAAGATGTTAGTTCTAGTGGGGAATCTATACATAGAGATGGTGATAAGGATGCTAGACAGAATTGTACTGATCCTGTTGGACCTGATGCTACTAATCATGATAGATATGATGATGGAGACACTAGAAAAGAAGAAATATAGGACCAAACACTTTTTTATACTCACGGAATAATTCAAGAGAATAATGATATTATGGCTAGAGGACATGAGGAAGAAGTTGAAGCTCAACCCGTTCAAGTGTCTCAGAATGAGGAAGAGCCTCAAGAGGCTCAAGTGGCTGGAGTGGGTGAGTTCATGTAGAACATGAAGTTTAGTTACTACCAGTGCCTAAAATGTCATATTGTATTGAGGAAAGAATGATGAATAATATGGTGTTAATGATGAGGGATAACCTTAAGGAAGAAGAGTCAGGATTGATACAGTGGAGCCTAGACTATGTACCCGTTATGGGGTGTGGAATAGAAATCTAGGTTATATCTTGTATAGACTAGATTATGACTCATATGAAAATATGGTATCCCATCCTACTCTACAAGTTTATGTGGAATCGATTTCTCATACTTCGCCAATATTACCTAATATTGATGAGCATGTTGTACCTATAATTTTCAGTGACTATGTCACCAATGCAAACCTTGAACAATTCAAAGATAATATATGTGAATTGGTGAGATCATCTATTGGATTTAGGAATGAATGTTCTACTTATATGAGAATTTCAGAGGAAGATGCTTCTAAGATTTTAAGAATGGTGATTCAAGAGATACATCCCAACCTAATCACTATAATCAAAACCATTATTATAAATAATATAGTTCTGGGAGAAGAAGTGAAGATAATGAGTAATGAATTTGAATCATTAACCAATGACTTCAAGATCACAATTTGTGTTGTTATGGATGTTTATAGGAACTTGGTTACACATCTCAGGAGTGCAGATTTGAAGAAGTTAAAATGGGATCTTGGAAAGAATATTTCAGGTGCCTCTAGCCATAAAGGTACCAGGATTGCTGCTGCTGATATAGAGTCTCTAATAACTATGGTAAGAGAAGAGATAAAGGGTGTTTAGAATGATTCTGATAATGAGAATCTTGCCAAAGTGCACATGAACAATGACTTTTTTTTATAATATAGTAAAACAATGTACAAATGAAGCCTCCGCTGCTCAAAAAAATATAAGAGAAACGGTAAACAATTATATCTAAAAAATACACAAAGCATGATCAGAATAACAGCATTAATTACTTTTCTGGAAATATTAAGATTCCACCAGTGACTGAGGCTTTCAAAAGACATGTGGGTCAGTTGAAGTATTTTACACCCACATTGAAAAAATTCAGGAAGAACAAGGAGGATTTTGTAAAGGCAATGTAGTGAGGGGTCATAATTGATTTTACCATGATTTTGAAGCCCTACTTGGATGTGCAATCTAAAGTTATATTGGTCCCTTTAGCTGGTTCCATTATACCTGGAACACTACCCCTACTCATATGATAGTTCCTCAAGCCTTATCTTAGATTAAGCATGTAATTCAAGAGAATCCTCAAAGCTATGTTCTACCTGAGAGAAGACTAAGCCTTGTATCTAATGTTCTGACATGTGTTTCTTTACCTAGTGTTCCCATTAGATAATCCCTTCCTAAATCCACAACACCACCTCCAGAACATACTCTTGACCCTTTGAACAAAGTGAAATCCCCCCAAAATCCAAAGACTTAGTTGTGGATCAATTTTTGATAGGGATTTGTACTTTTATTTTTTTATGAGTGTATTATTGTGGTTGTATTCTTTATGAATTAATGAATATCAATTTTACTTCTATATGTTTTAAATATTATTTTTGTTCATTTTATTTTTATTATTATTTCTGTTTCTTTTAACCTTTTTTCTAATTCCCAATTGGGGAGAAATCTAAGGATGGCATCCACTCTTTATCAAAGGGGGAGAAATCTATAGATGGAACTCAAAGGGGGATAAAAACTATGGAATGTGAAAAGATGGATTGTAATCAACAGATAACATATATATATATATATATATATATATATCCGACCTCTGATCTTACCCACTAAGACTATGCTTTGATCCAATTATATAAGGGGGGTCTTAAAAGGAAAGGCCTTACAGATATATTCATCATTCACATTTAATGTAGGTATTTTATGTCAAGTAATTTTTATTCCTTAAAATTTTATATAACTCATTAATTATATGATTTGTGATTATCAAAAAGAATGAGATTATTGGACCCTCTTTGAGATATTTATTTTAATAACCAAAAACCATGCCACTTTACAATTCATGATAATTCAAATATTAAGTTATAACTAATGTTAATCATGTCATTGACTATTTAAAAATTAATAAATTATTCTACATGGTATAATAAATTTAATAAGTCAATAAATTATGGATATTAATGTTTCAATATTTTTAAAATTATATATTGAAATGTAATTATGAATTTCAAGTAATCTGGTATTGGTCTGTATAAGATAGACACATTGTAATTTTTTAAGTCCCTCACATCGATTGGTTTAAGGAGTCATTTATGGATGACTCACAAATGAGGACGCGATGATCAAATAAGTCACCGATTAAAGAATAAAATGATTCATGACTTACCGATAGAACAAACGAAACACTGATAATCAAACGAAACAATGATGGTAAAGTCACTGATGATCGTTCACACCAATATTTCAAACGACTCATTGATAGACGAATAACCAACGGATGTGTCCTGACCCGTCCCCTGAGGCCCGTGTCGTGACTACCCCATGCCCTCCTTCCATAGGCCAGGGCCTAGAGACTAGCACTGAAAGGAATATTCCCTAAAACCAGGAATGCATTTCCATTATAACCTATAAACAGACGCAACTATGCATAAAATGAGATACGAACACAAGTAAACTGTATAGAAAAAAGAGTGTTGAAAGTAAAAAAGGGGCTGGAATACAAGCCCAATAGTAAAGGAACAAGTATAACTAAAAAATAATACAAATGAAGAAAAAGGAAAGCAGCTACTGTGTCATCCTCTGTGGTTCCTACCTGAAGGGGAGGTACAGATCTCCTCCTCAGCACTCCATGTCTTCCCATCTTCTCCGCGTACCGACACGCCGTATGGTCCACCTCCGGGCCACGTCTAGTCCTAGAACCTCAGCCTTGATCCGCCCTATCCGTCGTCTGCACCAAACACAAGAAGGTGCAACCATAGCCCATGCAGGTGTGAGTATACCGATACTCAGTAGGGTTCCCGAGACACTCATGGTCTAACAAAATCCACAAAGGATAAACCAAAAAGAATGAAGTCAACTGTCAACCGAACGTAGGTATATGCCCATACATATAACTAAGTTATCAAGTATACCCTTCTCAATCAATAGGAAAGAATGGGTCTAACCCAAAAGCCCAAAGATCAATAGTTCAACAAGGGATGGAATACCACGATTGTAAGTACCACACAGGTATTCCACATATAAGAGTACCACAAAGGTAATACCACGAAGGAATCTACCACATAGGTATGCCACACAGAAGAATACCACCAAGGTATTACCACGAAGGAAAGTACCAAACAGGTATGCCATATAGAAGAATACCACTAATGTATTACCACGAAGGAATGTACCACATAGGTATGCACTCAGCTCTCACCCAGTATAACTTAAGTAGAGTATTATAGAGGATGAGATGTAACTACTAATTTATCTTACTCTATTAAGAGGCTCTACTGCTGACCCACACAGGATCGCTTGGTGTGGACCCACACAGGATCACTAGGTCATGACCCACACAGGATTGCTCGATGCTGACCCACATATGATCTCTAGGTTTTGTCCCACACAGGATCACTCAGTTCTGACCCACATTGGTTCTCTAGGTGCTGATCTACATAGGATCACTATCCATTCTTCACGTCACAGCCAGCTACTAGGTTCCTACACTAGGATTTCTCGTCTCTGGAAGGGTCCTCTCCTCATTCCACTGGTTGATACACCAACAACAATGAATTCTAATAAAGAAGTATCACAAATGACCGCCACGTCATAGGGGTCTCAACGCATCAGATGTTGCGTCAATTGGACACCCAGTCTGTGAGTTATTACCCTTTTAGTCCCGAGGGCCAAGTTGGATTCGTTCTCGATCCAACCCAACCATACTCCAACCTTATCCAAAACTTCAGTGTGGTAAACCAAAGGGACCGCCTCACTCCAAGTATTCTATTACTATTGAAAGTTCATCAAACAGAAGCTCGGTGCCAAAGTTGTGGCCAAAAGAGCGTAATTGAGCTGAAGTGGGTCTGGGTCCGGTCCGACCTGGTCGGAGTGACCCGGCCTGGGCCTACCCAGTTTGGGTTGACCCGGACCAACCCGCTGGGCCCATCCAAGCCCGTGGTTTCTCCCAACCCATAGCACGGCCTAGACCGCGGTGTGATGTGCGGCAGCGAGACCAGGAGGGTAGCATGAGGCCGCGGGAGGCCATGAGGGCGGTGCGGTGGCCGCGGGGCCGCGATGGCGGCTCGGAGGCTGCGAAGCTATGTGGGAGGAAAAAAGGCCTTGAGGGTGGTGGGAAGGTCATGGGTCAGCATGGCTTCGAGGCAGCACGGAGGGCCACGGGGCGGCGCGGAGGGCCTCGGGGCAGCGCGGATGGCCACAAGGTGGTGTTGATGCGGGGCCATGGTGCGGCAGGGCAGCGCCGACGACCGCGGGCGGTGCGGAGGGTCGCGTGGTGGTGGGGCTACGGGGCGGAGGCCGATGCTGAGCGGTGCCATCACTAGCGTCATGGAAGATGGTGGGGCCAGCCTCCGTTCACGTGCCCCACCGAGGTTGGTTGCCACACTCCTCAGTCGCAAAGTACACAACATTCATGAGGAACAGCGGAGGGGTCGGGCCATGTTTGTTTGGCCTGCACCATCTGCGTTAGAGTGGTAAAAAGCGGTCTAAAATAAACTTTGAATGAAAAATTACAAACTCTAAAACCCCCACCAATCACTATTACCAAACCAGCAAAAGAAAACATCCGCAGATCAACTAGATTAAGAGAGTTGATCCGCTTTCTTTGTTATGGAGGGAAGAACATGGGAAAAAATATTAATCACATAGAATTAAACCCCTACCTCGAAGGAATGTTGTTGTGTTGTGAGAGAGAAGTCGAAGATTTCAACGTTCGTCGCACCCCCCACACGCCTTCAATATCGAACTCGTTCGTCAGATAAATTCACTTCGATGGAGGTGGTTCTTCATTAGAGGATTTCTACCATTGGAGGATGTCCCGAGGAAGAGGTCGAAGTTGTGCGTCAGCGTACATCATTTGATGAAGCGTTGTTTGTTGGAGGATGTGTTCCTCCAATTTCTCCCAAATTCTTTTCCAACACTTTTCCCAAATAATTCGCTCAAATGAAATAGCCAACCAAAATAAAAAAAATTTGTCAAATTTTAAATTATTTTCACAAAAAAATTTGGCAACATTAACCAATTGATGAGGCATAATTAAATGGGAGAATAACTAATGTGGAGGAAGTCCATGAGTTAATTCATCATTAATGAGGAAGTTCAAGGGGTTTCTACCATTTATATGGTTCAGGTGGTCCCCGCCATTAAATTCAAATTGAGGGAGATTTTAGGCTCGGGTGGTCCCCACCACCGAGCATTCAATTTGGAAGATAAACTCTAGTTGTCCCCACCTCAATAAATCGAAGTAAGTTTCAATAATAAAAATAAAATGTTATATAATTTTATTTTTATTTTCCCATGAAAATTGAAAAACTATCTTTGTAAGAACCCGGGTTTTGGCTATAAAAGGGTGTGTAAATTTTTGATATTATTCCAGAGCAGTGCCCTCAGACGGCGTGCGATTCCGAGCCCCAGAGTGGCTGGAATTAAATTTTCAGTGCATTCACTTTGGACATTCCAAATAAAAGTGTTCACTCCTAAACGGTAATCTGGATCAGAGATTCGAGTGTACAAATGGGCCCGGAATGGGGTGTTTAACCTAGGAACAACATAAAACATGTCGGCGCGGGATGTTTGGACCCCTCGCTCACTTTCAGAACGTTAAACGAATATATTAATTAATTAATTTATTCATTTAACGGTTAATCTCAAGTATCTATTAAACGGTGGTTCGGATTGGAAAACTGACTACACCGTTGAGTTCGAAACGTTCCGTTTACCCTAGGAGGGGTATAAGTTTCGCGGGCGCGGGCCGTCTGTGGAAAATGGCCCCGGGGGAGTTTTCTTAATTTGGAGGCATCGGGCGTTGAGGGTAATAACATTCGAACGGGGCCTCAGATTAAAATTACGAGACCGTCATTGTGCTTAAGAGGTGGTGTTTGGACTAGGGGAGTCTTAACCCCGACTCTGTCAAAGGTTTCAGATGCGGGATAAGTTATGGGTTTAAATTAATTAATTTTTTATTTATTTTATTTAAACCCTTCTCCCCTTCCCCCTCCCTTGTTCACCCCCTGGAAAATCCCTCTCACCCTCAACCTCTCCTCCCTCTCCTCCTCCACTCCGGAAAGGCGGCTCCGTCGAGGCGCAACAACACCGATGAACCACCCAGGAAGCTTCGGGCTACGCCCCTACATGTGGGAGGTTTTGTTTTCATTTTAAAATTTCCACACCAAATTGGATCCCAATTTATAGCTTCTAATTGTCGCTATTTCTTCGAGAAAATCCCATGTATGCATAGTAGGTTTCCTAAGCTTCACGACGCAACATTCAGATTGAAAATCCGTGATCGGAGGTGATTGCGGTGGTTCACCGAATTTCGCGGGTCTTTGGAGCTTCCCGGCCGGATTTGGGGGTTCCGGTGGCGGCGGCTCGGCGCTTAGAGGAGGAGGTGGTCGCGGGGCGTCGCGATGGTGCGGAGGCCGGTGGAAGCGGTTTTTCAGCGCGGTGGCCAGGCGGGGAAGATCCGGCAGGCAGCCGGTGTAGACGGCAGCGAGGCGGGGTCCCAGGCGGCGGGCACCGGCGTAGGGCACAGGGGGGAGGGGGCCGCGAGGCGCGCGGCCCCCTGCGGGGCGACCGTGACACGCGTAACACGGGTCACTGTGGGGAACAAGACTGGCCATGAGGGCCGGTCGGTGGGGGGTGGCGACGTGGGCCGCGGAGAGCCGTGGGAGCCACGGGCCGCGGAGGGCCGGGCCGGCCCAAAGGGGTTTTCCCCTTGAAAAAAAAATCCGGATGCCCGTATTTTTCAGCACGGGTGTCCGTTTTGCGCGCCGTCTGTGGCAGCGCAGAGCTCGTGTCAAGGCAGACTTTTTGAGATGCTTTCATGAATTTTTAATTCCCGAGACAAGGGGCTCGAGGAGCGACACGATGTTAAGTGGTTTGACGTTTTTTAGGAAATCTTATTTTGGACGGCGCAGACGCGTCCGACGTCTATTTTGAGCGCCTTCAGAGGTGTTGGGACCCTGGTGTCGGGGTGAAGCATTCCAGGGTGGTTTTAGGAATTAAGGTTGGAATTGAGGTGTGGGCCCCACGACCCGTCTTTTGAGCTATGTGCAGCGTTTCACGACTTTTTTATCGGACGTCCGTTCGGGGCGTGCGAGCTGTCATTTTTGGGTGTTTTTCCGAGGGCATTGTAATGGTGCAATCTGCCTGCTCTAATTCTGCACGATGGTGCGGGTCTCAGGAGGGCCCTTTGGGCGTTGACGGTGATATTCCATCTCTATCACTGGGCGACCATTTTGGACAAGTGAATCGTCCACCTTGTGTACTTTTTCGAGAAGATCGCAACGGTGCGATCTGTTCCTTGTGTTTCGCGACCGGGATGCGGGTCCCACGTAGCACCGCTCGTGTGCGGTGCGCCGGAATGCATCTTTTTCTCCGGATATCTGTTTTTCTCAAGTGATTAGTTTTTTGGACGTGTTTTTCCAAGAGCATTGCGATGAAGCAGCTGGCCCGACCTTTTTTGGGGACATGGTGTGGGTCCCACCTGACCTGGCTATAGTGAATAGTACCTTTTTCACTGGGTGTCCATTTTGGGCGACTGAGTAGTCAATCCCATGCATCTTTCTGAGGGGATCGCATTGGTGTGATCCGTTTTTTCAGCTTCGGGATCTTGGGGTGGGCCCCTACACGGGTTGGTTATGGTGAATAGTACCTTATTCACCGGTTGACCATTTAGAGCGAGTAAATAGTCTATCTCACATGTTTTTCTGTGAGGATTACAACGGTGTAATCTCTTCAGGCGGGCGGAGCCTCTTACGTGATCTTATTAAATTTCGAAATGTGAAGGTGCGCCGGTGGCAGTTCTTCTACCGTATTTGTAGCAGACCCGTGGCGTGTGGTCGCGTGCACTCCCGTGTAAGTGATGTAAATTCTTGAAGATATGTGGTTGGATGTGCCTCAACCATTGAGGTGGAAAGATGTATTTGTTACATTACGCCTTCTTGTTGACGTTGGGTGTCATGTGCACGTTAGCCTTTTGGCTGGAGATGTGGTATACTATGGGAGTATACGGGTACACTAGGAGGTACATGTGGATGTTGGAACCTAAGAATGTTTGTGCGCTTGGTCGGGGTTGACTTGGGGCTACACGTCGTGTGGTCCCTAGGTGCGTGTTGTGTTTTGCTTTGCATACTTTTTACCTCTCACGAGGTAGAGGGTCCCTCGGTTCTCGATTGTTGACCAGCGGGGTTGAGTTTTTCCCCCAACTCTATGCTCAATGGTTTAGATCAGTAGGTTTGAGTGGTTTCCCCTAGTTCTGTTCCGGAGTCGGATGGTTGCACGATACCCACTCTGTGTTCAGTTGGCCAGTGTTGTACCATCCAGTAGAGATGGCCAGAGCAGTTCTGGGTTTACCCTCCAGCGGGGCTGGGCAGTGGGTCACTCATCCACTTCTTCGGGTTTACCCTCCAGCAGGGCTGGGCAGTGGGTTGCTCATGGACTTTTTAGGGTTTACCCTCTAGTAGAGACTAGGCAGTGGGTCACCTGATGACTCTTGAGGGTCTACCCTCCAGCGGGGCTGGGCAGTGGGTCGTCTGTCAACTAGTTCTGGGTTTACCCTTCAGCAGGGTTGGGCAGTGGTTCACCCATCGACTTCTTCCAGGTCTACCCTCCAGCAGGGCTGGGCAGTGGGTCGCCTGCCGATTTATTCCATGTCTACCCTCCATCAGGGCTGGGCAGTGGGTCACCCGATATCTTATTAGGGTTTCCCTTCAGTAGGGCTGGGAAGTGGGTCACCCGGTATCTTATTTTGAATTACCCTCTAGCAGGGCTGGGCAGTGGGTTACCCATTGACATTTCAAACTCAGTCCTTTATACTAGGCTAGTCTGTGGATTTACTTCGTGACTAACGGAGAGAGACCCTTGTTTGTATGGGTCAATGGTGCAACAACTTTGACTTTGAGGAGACCTCCCGACTGTGGGGTAGTGACGAGGTGTGGTTAGACTTAACCCGGAACTCTCAAGTACGAGGGGCACTTTCCCCCACAGAGACGCGTCCTTGTGACACGACCTAAAACCGTGCGGGCGAGTCAGTGCGGCCCAATGTGGATAGTGTCGAGGTGCGGTGGTTTGACCCCCTTAACTTGTAGTTTAGGGCAGACGTGTCGGATGCTGGACATCGATGGTGTTTACTTCTAGGACTGTTGGTGACTCACTTTTCCTGGGGTGAGCTACGGGATGGAGATCCCCTTACGGTCTTGTTTCAGTTTCTTGATAGAGCATATGGATTTGTTTATACCCTGTTCGGTACCCACTTCTTGGGTTTGGTTACTCTCCTTCTAGGAGAGGCGAAGACACGCGGGGTATGCCACGTTCTTTCTACGTCTAGCTTCTCTGGTTTGGACGAGTCTACTCTCCTGCTATAGGTAGTGAAAGCTCTAAAAGAAGTTCATCTTCTCACCATTTCTAGATCCTTGTGTTAGGAAGAGTTTTCTACCTTTCTCTTGTTAGGTTGAGCTATACTCTTTACTGCACTCTCTGTTGTAATTCTATTATATTCCCCATTCAATATACTGCTCATCCATTGGTACCTCCTTTGTTTGTCCCTCGAGCATTCGGGGTATCCTACTTATTATTTTTATACTCACCGCTGATTGGGCTTTGATCACAATTGATGTGCCCTTGCATATGACGGACAGGTTGGTCGTGACTTCTGTGGAGCATCGGAGTTCGGAAGCTTGGAGCACGTACGGTGGTCGTAGTCGGGTTCCAGGTGGGGAACCCTTCCAACTGTTTTTCTTTTGTTCAACTGTTGCCGGGTTGTGGTACTTTTCTGGTTGGGCGTGTGTTTTTCCGTTTCCTTTTCAGTTTACCTCCAGGTTTTACTTTGTATTGTAGAGGTCAATGCAAATTTTTGGTTTATTTATAGCAGTTGGTAATTTTCTTCTCTTTTTACTCTTCACTTTTGCATTGAGTGTGTTGTCTATGTGTGTACAGGTACTTAGGCAAATGCCTCCCCGATTTATTGTGCTTTCGACGCTGGTCTCCATCCCCTAGCCTATGGAGGCGGGCATGGGGTAGTTGCGGCTTGAGCTTGGGTAGGGTCGGGTCATGACAATCTTTCACCCTTGACCTACTACAGTCGAGGTAAAGGTCTCCTCAAGCGAATATCGGCGCTGCGAGTTCAACGGTGCCCTCATATTTCAATAACGACCACCAGTTTAAAAGTTACAAAAACCCACTCGCATGTTTACTGAATGAACCCTAAAAAGTTCAGATATTCATTCCGGGCACACAGGGCCTCATAATCACGCGCCATCAATTTTCACAGACTCGTAAAATTCTCATATTATTAATAAACATTACATTGAATTTTTTGGTCTTTACATTCTCCTATCCTTAGGGATTTGCATCACCGTAAGCTACAACTCAATTTAAAGGGACATGTCGGGGTACTGAGCATGCATCTGAGCCTCCGGAACCCATTTTTTGTCCCAAAGGTTCCCCTGTTTCCAGCAAACGTGCACTAGAGGTATAGACCACCCACGAAAGACCCACTCATGTCGATCCTCAATCTCCACTAGAACTTCCATAAATGTCACCCCATCGTGAGGTCCTACTCTCCGTTGTCAATGATGTGAGAAGGGGCATTCACATATCTCCTCAGTTGGGATACATGGAAGACGTCGTGCAGCTGGTGCAACTAAGTTGAATGAGCTAGGAGGTAAGACACCTCTCTAACTATACTTAGGACCGGAAAGGGTCCAATGAACCTCAGATATAACTTTTCGCCTCGTCCAAATCTTCATAAACATCGTTGATGTGAGACTCATATAAATATATGGTATCTATCCTCGAACTCCATAGGTCTCTATCTTCTGTCAGCATACGACTTCTGCCTACTCTGTGCAGTCTTCATCCACTCCTGGATGATCTGCATCTTCTCTGTGGTAGCCCGAACCATCTCTGGTCCCACGAGTGCTAACTCCCCTGGGTTAGTCCATCACAAAGTTGATCAACAAGGTCTCTCATTCAACACCTCAAAAGGTGCCTTTCCAATTATGGGGTGATAGATTTTGTTGTATGAAAACTCCACCAAAGGCAATGGATCCTCCCAACTATGACTGATGTCGAGGACGAAAGCATGATGCATTTCCTCAAGGGTCTGAATGGTCCACTCTGTTTGGACATCCGTTTGAGGATGGAAAGCGGTTCTCAAATGAATTTGCGGCTATAAAGACTCATGTAACCCCTTCTATATCCAGGAAGTAAAACATCCATCACGATCAGAGATAATCGTTGAGGGTACTCCATGTAACCGTACAATCTCATGCACATAGAGGCATCCCAAGCTCTCTACTAAACCCTGCTCTGTGATCAATAGGAAGTGGTCCAACTTGGTAAGTCGGTTGATGATCACCCAAATCGAGTCTTGTCCCCTAGATGTATGTGGAAGCTCTGTCACGAAGTCCATGGATATCCCATCCCACTTCCACTCTGGGTCCTCTAAAGGTTGAACCAAGCATGCGGCTACCTGATTCCCTACCTTCACTTGCTTACAAGTGAGGCTCTGAGAGACAAACTCTGTAACAGATTTCTTTATTCCTGTCCACTAATGCTGTCATCGGATATCCTGGTACAGCTTCGCCACTCCTGGATGCACTACTAGAGGGGATGTGTGGAACTCCCTCAACACTTCCTCCCTAACTGACACTGGTACTGTCGTACGTCCTCTGAAGAGGATTTCGTGCTCCCTAACTTCAGAAAATCCATCTGGTGCCTGCCCTGTGGATATCTGAGCACGCCGAGCCTCAGAGTCAGCATCCCCACACTGCGCCTCCCTGACTCGCTGAAGGAGTGGACGAGTGACTGTAAGAGACTGATGAAAAGATGTTCCGTCCCGATCCACCAAGGATATCTGTAAATCGGCCATCTTCTTGGTCACCTCACATAGCAGTTTTATACCAGATCTCTTGCTGAGTGCATCTACTACAATGTTCCCCTTCCCATGAGTATAGACTATCTAGAAATAATAGTCTTGGAGGATCTTTATCTACTGTCATTGTCTCAGGTTCAGGTCCTTCTGAGAGAAGATATACCTGAGACTCCAGTGATCCGAGTAGACTGTAAAATGTTCTCCAATCAAGTAATGTCACCACATCTTCAAGGCAACGTCCACTACTACTAACTCAAGGTCAGGGGTAGCATAGTTCTACTCATGTTTTCTGGGATATTAAGAATCATATGCGATCATTGCTCGCTCCTTCATCAGGACACATCTTTTCCCGGTTCCTGATGCATTGTAGTAGACTATTTACCTTCCACCCTCCTCTGGTCGCCTTATAATGGGGGTACTAGTCAGCCGTTGACTCAGCACCTCAAAACATCTTTGGAATATCTCTGACCAAATGAAGGGTTTCCCCTTCTTTTGAAATATCGATATAGGTGCTTCAACTTTGAAAAGATATGGCATAATTCTCTAATAGTATCCAGCCAAACCTAAGAAACCATGCACCTCATTCACACTCTTGGGTTGATCCCAAGCAAGTACCGCCTCAATATTCACTGGATCTACTATAACTCCATCCTCCGATATGACATGTCCTAGAAAGTTAACGACTCATATCCAGAACTGGAACATCGAGTGATTACCATAAATCTGTTGCTCTCGGAGTGTGTCCAGCACTACCTACAAATGATAAGCAGACTCCTCTTCAGTAGTCGAGTAGATCCAAATGTCATCAATGAAATATACTACAAAGAAATCATGGTATAGTTCAAAGATCATGTCCACAAGTCCCATGAACAATGCTGGAGTGTTGGTCATGCTGAATGGCATAACGAAGAACTCCTAATGGTCATACTGACATCTAAAAGTCGTCTTCTGCACATCCTTATCTCATAATCTGAGCTAGTGATTGCCTGATCTAAGGTCTATCTTCGAGAACCACCTTTCTCCCTTCTACTAATCAATGTGGCCATTAATCCTTAGGAGTGGGAACTTTTTCTTCAAGGTCACCTTGTTCAAGCGCCTATAGTCGACACAATATCTTACACTCCCATTCCCCTTCTTGGCGATCAAAATCGAAGCTACCCAAGGAGAAACAATGGGCCGAATTAACCCTTTCCCCTGTAAGTCCTCCAGATATACCCACAGCTCTGGAAGATTTGTGGGAGCCATCAGATATGCTAGTGTAGATATCGGTGCCATCCCAGGATACATGTCTATGTAAAATTCCACCTCTTTGTGAGGAGGTAGACCCAAAACAACATTAGGGAAGACATCTGGGTACTGGGCCACTACTACAGGATAACTCGGACTCTCCACATCAACCACTCTGAGGATAAGGCAATCCAACTGATGTGTGATTGGCTATACTATCCCTTGGGTAAGTCCATCATGTGTTTCAAAGGATCCCTTCTCGCCGGTGAAGGTAAACCTGGTCCCATCCGTGCAGACACCCCACACTTTGTGCCTAATAAATTCAATCAGAGCATGGACTATAGATAACTAGTCCATACCAATGATGACGTCATAAGTCCTTGACGCATCTACTGGGAGATCCCAGCTGAAGCTCTCGCCTCCTATTGTAAGCTCACATAGTCAGCACCAGTGCGTAATCGTTGAACCCGCTCCCGTAGGAGTCTCTTGAAATAATGATCAAGCCAATAGCTCCATCGAAATCTCTGAGATCTGAACCAGGGAAATGGAAATAAAAGAAAGACAGGCACCAATGTCTATTAGTACTGCAACAAAGGAGGAGTAGAAACAGATCGTACCTCGTATCATCTCTGAACCGCTGTGATCGTAGGCCTCAAATACCTAGAGCTGAGCTCATCCCTATCCACCTGCTCCCTACGGTCAGGGTGGACCTTCGGGTGGTGGTGGCAGTAACATATCGAATCGTCACCCACCTCCAGCTGCACGACCAAATCCTCTTCCACATCCGCCTGCTCCCTATTGACCTCCTTGGTCAAACCTCTATCTTTAACTGGGTGGTCCCTCGACCATTTTCTGATCATTCGTTCGACATTTCAGACATTCACGAGCCTTGTGACCCTGCCCGTTGCATGCCTAACAAGGCCTGCTACTGGGATGACTGGCACTACCTCGGGTGCCCCGCACAAATGACCCTGAATCCTGCGGTCATCCACCTGTAGGTCTGGTCCTCTTGGACCTCTGTGACAACTGTCTTTTTCCAGCAGAAAAATACTCTATTACGTGATCACTGGTGGTGGGTCTCACTACTAGTGACTGCTCAGCATGGAAACTCTCCACTAAGAGGGATCTATCTAACACCCACACCTGTGTCAGGATGCTAAGAGAAATCATCGAAGCCCTGATCTCCCAACTAAGTCCCTGCTAAAAGGTCCGGGCCCTGAATAATGTGTCTCGCACCATATCAGTCGAGTAGCGTGAAAGGTCAGTGAACCTCTTTGAGTACTGAGCCACAGTCAGGCTGCCCTGCTGCAGATGAAGAAGCTCTTATATGTGCACTTCGTGAAGAGTCTCCAGAAAAAACTCTGCCAGAAACAGGCTCTTGAAGTCTGCCCATATAAGTGTCACCTCATCATGAACCCGGCGAATCAAGATCCACCATCTGTCTCCTGCTGCCTGTAGAAGGCTGGCAGCAACGATCACCATAAGATCATCATATGTCCCTCCCTACCAGTCAGAAGACTCTCACTACAGCCTCCAGACAATCCTCATCTTCCAGTAGGTTCATCTCTCCCCTAAACATGGGCGGCCTATGGAACTAGAACTCAGGCAACGCGCTCAAGCGGCGTTCACCATCTGCTGTTGTGGCCAGTGGATTCAGTGGCGCAATGGGTAATGGTACCACTGGTGCCTCTACTATAAGAGGACCCTGTACCGAGACCTCATCGCTCGGTGGGCTATCAGTGCATACTAATCTCAGAATCCTAGCTGGTTGTCTGTGTGGAGGAATCCTTAAAATAAACTTGTGGGCCACAGTCAATAAGTTATACTTGGTGAGCTGACTCAAAAGATCACAAATAAATTTTTTGAATACACGCACGCAATCAGTGTTTTCATGCTCCGAGTAATAAATCCGAAGTCAGTGTCCTGGTGTTTGGATATGTCAGCCACCAGACCGACACTGGATTCCCTACACTGAAAACCAAAATCACTATACTTAACACTATTTCCATTAAAAAGAATGATCAGAGTCCAATGTTCTACGGTAGAACCGACTTCTCTAATACCAATTTGTCAAAACCCGCCCCTAGGACCCATGTTTTGACTACCCCAGGCCTTCCTTCCATAGGAAAGAGGTTGATGACTAGCACCAAAAGGCGTATTACCTAAAACTAGGAAGGCATTGCCTTTATAACCAGTAAAAACACGCAACAATGCTCACATCAAGATACTAACTAAAGTAAACTGTATAGGAAAAAGAGTGTTGAATGTAAAAAGGGGACGGAATACAAGCCGAACAGTAAAGGTACATGTACAACTGAAAAAAATACAACTAAAGAAAAAAAGGAAAGAATCTATTGGGTCATCCACCGAGGTTCCTACCTAAAGGGAAGGTATAGATCTCCTCCTAAGCACTCCATGTACGCATGTATCCTCTGCATACCGACACACTGTATTTTCTACCTATGGGACTGTTTAGTCCTATTACCCCCAGCCTCGATCAGTGATGTCTGTCATCTTCACCGAACACAACAAGGTGCGGGCATTTCCCGTGCAGGGGTGATTATAACAATACTCAATAGGGACCCTGAGATCCTAAAGGTCTCACTAAATCCACAATGGATAAACCAAAAATCATGAATTCAACTGTCAACCCAACTTATATATATGCCCATAAATATACCAATGTTATCAAGTATACCCATCTCAATAAAGAGGAAACACATGGTCCAACCCAAAAGCCAAAATCTCAACTATTATACAAAGGAAGGAATACCACGAAGGTAAGTACCACATAGGTACGCCACATAGAAGAATACCACAAATGTATTACCATTAAGGTGGTGCACCACACTGGTACGCCACACAGAATAATACCACCATCGTATTACCATGAATGAAAGTATGACACTGGTATGCCACAAAGAAAAATACCACCAAGGTATTACAATAGAGGAAAGTACCACACATGTACAAAATCATCTCACACCGGGTATAACTTAATAATAGTAGTTGAAATGATTCGATGTAACTAATAACTCATCTTACTCTGTTAAGAGGCTCTACTACAGACCCAAACTGGATCCCTCAGTGCTGACCCACATAGGATCGCTCGGTGCTAACCCACACAGGATCACTGAGTACTGACCCACACAGGATCTCTAGGTGCTATCCCTCCAATGATCGCTTGGTGCTGACCCACACAGGATTGCTTGGTGCTGACCCACACAGGATTCCTCTTCATTCTTCACGTCACAGCTAGCTACTGGGTTCCCACACTAGGCTTTCTCGTCTCAGGGAGGGTCCACTCCTCAAGCCACTGGTTGATACTCCAACTACCATGAAGTCCCACAAAGAAGTATCACAATAGACTGCCACGTCATAGGGGTTTCAATGCAACAGACGGTGAGTCAATCAGACGCCCTATCTCTGAGTTATTAGCCTTTTAGTCCCGAGGGCTCGGTTGGATTTACGCTCGATCCAACCTGAATGTACTCCAACCTTATCCAAAAATCTAGTGGGGTATAACAAAGTGACTGTCTCACTCCATGTTTTACAGTGCCACTGAAGGTTCATCACACGGATGCCCGATGCCAAATTTATGGCCACAAGAGTGGAAATGGATCGAAGTGGGTCCGGGTCCGGTCGACCCAGCTCGACACGATGTGTCCGGCCCGTGGTGCGCCACAGCCCGCTGGGTCTGTCCTTGCACACACTGGGTGGCTTGGACCACACTGTGTAGTCCTGCCAGTGCTGGGTGGCCCAGCCTAGGCGGCTGCGCGAGGTGCGGTGCGGGGGCCGCGTGACCGCGAGGGCGGAGCGAGGCCGCAGGGGGTCAGGAGGGGGCACGGAGGCCGCGAGGTGGTGCGGAGGGTCATGTGGTGGTGGGTCCACGGGGTGGTAGAGGATGCGGGCGGCGGTGTTCATGGTGTGGCACGGTTGGGCCATCTTCTACGTCGCGACCAGCGGTGGTTCCAACCGCCATTCTCGTGCCCCAACACGGTTGGTTTCCGCCCTCCTCCATCGCGAAGAACACAACATTCATGAATAACGACGGAGGGGTCGGGCCATGTTTGTTTGGACCGCACCCTCCACGTTAGAGCAGTGGAAGGTGGCTCAACATAAACCTTGAATGAAGAATGTCAAACTCTAGAACCACCGACAATCACTATTCCCAAACTCAGAAAAGAAAACATTTGCAGATCAAATAGTTTAAGAGAGTTGATCCGCGTTATTTGTTTAGAAGGGAAGAACATGGGAAAAAAATATTAAATCATATATAATTAAACCCCTACCTTGATGGTTTACAGTTGTGTTGTTTGAGATAAGTCGAAGATGTCAACGTTCGTCGCACCCGCCACACGCCTCAGATCCCGAGCTCGATCATCGGATGAACGCTCTTTGATGGAGGTCGTTATTAATTGGAGGATTTCCAGTGTTGAAGGATGTCCCAAGGAAGAAGTCGAAGTCCTGTGTCAACATTATTTGTTTGAATATGCATTCTTCATTGGAGGATGTGTTCCTCCATGTTCTCCCAACAGCTTTTCCAACCCTTATCCCAACGAATGCTCTCAAAATAAATAGCCAACCAAATTTTTTTTTGACCAATTTAAAATTGATGGCACAAAATAAATTTGAAACATTAATCAATTGACGAGGTATAATTAAATGGGAGAATTATTAATGCGGAGAAAGTCCATGGTTTAATTATTCATTAATGAGGAAGTTTAATGGGGTTCTCCCATTAAGAGAGTTTGGGTGGTCCCTGCCATTAAATGAAAATTGGGGGAGGTTTTAGGCTTGTGTGGTCCCCACCACTGAGCATTCAATTTGGAGGATAAACTCTTGTTGTCCCAACCTCCATAAATCAAAGGAGGTTTCATGAATAAAAATAAAATGTTAAATAATTTTTTTTATTTTCCCACAAAAAGTAGAAAACTATAATTCACCCTCGACCTACTCTGATTGAGGTAAAGGACTCCTTAATCAAATATCGGTACTGCAAATTCAACGGTGGCCTCAGATTTCAATTATGAGCAGCAGTTTAAATGTTACAAAAACCCGCTCGCACGATTAATGAACATACAAGAAAAAAAGTTTCATGGAATTTCCTGGTCATTACATGATTTCTCCCTAATGGGTGGTGTACCGTTAGTTTAAAGGACTCATCAATGGACGAATAACCGATGGGCGACCCATCGAAAGTTCAAAATGTGTAACGGATGATGACTCGCTGATGCCCGAACAAACTAATAGAACAAATGACTCACCAATGCCCAGGCTCACTTATACTGATGAAAATGACTAACCGATATAAAGAGTCATCAATGATAACAGACCACTGATGACTCACCGATACTTATGACTCACCGATAGAAATAAAGAACTTTTTTATTTTATTAATTAAAATTTATATCTGACGATCATTTGTAGAGGAATTAGTACTTCTGGAATTATTAAAAGTTATTTGTAAGATAGTCAGAGGAAAGTATGATGTACATGCATGTGGGGAGATCATTCTGTCTGCTGGACATTATAGTATAAAATATTGACCAGCTGGATCATTCAAGATAAAAAAATATATGAGGAAAGTGTAAAAGTGTTGAAAAAAAAAGAAAAAACAGTGATCTCCTGTAATTCTCGAGCATATTTCTGAAACACAAGAAATCAAAAGGAAGAACGTGTCGGGAGATCTAAAAATTCAATCTAAAACTACTAAGCTGACCAGAACATCACACCAATAAGAAAGCTAAACTTTTCAAACTCTTGGAAGCCAGACCATAGAGACTACGATACTCTATTTTGGAGTCAACAACCCAAGGTGGACTCAAACATCAATTCCACTTCAAAAAAAATTAGTCCAGTGCTACACTTCATAACACACATAGCCTTCTAAACCTAACTCTACATATTTAGCCCTCTTTGTTCGATTATTTACATTTATGAGTTGTGTGTGTATCTGTCTATTAAACACACTAACTCTTATTCATAACTAGAGATACTTGATATCCTCATACTAACTCTCTTTTTATCCTTTTATATCCCACATAGAACTATGGAAAGTTAATGTGTGATTTGTTTTTGTTTTTCCTACAGTGAACTGTGGTAGAGGTTATGTTTCACCTTGATAGTCGTATATGCTGTTGTGAACCCCGATCCAAGTTGTGGATCAAACTTGTTTATTAATTTAACCTGCTTGGTGGTAGGTGATCACCAAGTAGAGAGGATTAAGTCTCTACTTGAGAATGAACATCTTATTTTATTTCTGCTACTTTTTTACCTTTTAGTTTTACTGTGTTTTATCACATATTTCATAAAACTTATTCAAACTCTAATGGATAGTTTTGCAAGTGTTTATAACACTTTTAAACCCGTAGATTAGTTTCAAAAGTTTTATTAAATTTTAAATTAGAATAGCTAACAACTAATCAATCTCTTGAGAAATTAATTGAACATTTATGACTCTTATAAATTCACACCAATATGACTCGGTTTATTTTTTAAACTGGGGGAAATTTGTAAATTGCCAATTCATAACAAATTTTTTTTTAGATACTCAATTCACCCCCCTCTTGAGTATTATACTCTAACCAACAATAGTTATTAAATATCTATTTTATTTGTGGTTATGAGCATGAATATCTATATTATGAAAAATTAATGGTTATATATATTAAAATTTAAGGAATTAGTTAACAATAGATTATAAATTAAAATAGAACTCATATACAAGAAATTAAAAAAAGATTCTTAAAAAATGTTTTTTATTCACAGAATATATTTATATAATATGAAATGATAATAATATTTATATTTGAAGGAATTAAATTAAATTTATATATTATATATTTGATCATTTTTCTAAAAAATAGAAAAGTTAATTTTCTATGTAAAGGATAATAATAAATCCAATTTTATACTTAATTGTTTTTTCTAATGGGGAATGTTTTTTGAAATTTTTGAATATAAATTAAAATTAATTCCTTCTAATTATCAGTATTGTATTTGATAAAATACATAATGTATTTATAATTAGGAGGTTTAAATTTTGTAAAATGGCCCTTTTTTCAACATTAACAGTAATCCTGGTAGAATATATCACCTAGTAAATGGTAAATATGGTCAATCTAGATTAAACAATATGTGGTAAGGCAATAAATTTTCATCAAAATTATTATGGGATGAATTTTATTCGCCCCATAACACTTTTCTCATTAAATTGACATGTTAAATGGTCTATTTTATATGTATATGACTTATATTTTATTTAAATCAATTATAGATAGAAAATGTCACTCACATTATTTGTAATATCATTATTGTGTCCACATATGAAAAGAACAATGTTTTGAATGAATATTAGTTATTAATTTAGAGATTAATAAAAAAATTCATGAAATATTTTTTTTGAAATCATATAATGACCTTAATTACTATTTAAACACCGACGTAGTACGTCTCCCTATAATGGAAATATTTAATAAATGATTTTAAAAGAATAAAAAGTGATATAATTTGACTGAGTTAATGTGAACCAATAATTTTATAGATCTATAGGTCATATTTGGAAGGTATTATATCATTATATTTTAATTAATCTTTTTTTGGATGAATTTAATCTTCATTTAAACAAATATTATAAAAATTTACAAAAATTATATTTTATTAAATTATTAAAAATACTTAAAAAAATTTAAATAACATAAAGTTATTATTATATGTTCTGAAACATCATAAATTGACCATTTATGGTCTAATTTGTACCTTATATGTAAAATTTATAACACTTTTTAATGAAAAATGTGTTACCGTAGTAAAATATAAAATTTCTTTGCTAATGTTTATTAAAAATGTTATTATTTAAAATTACAATGAAACTTTTTTATATTATATTGGATGATAAGATTACTACACAATCCAATAATATCTTATAATCCATCGACGTTTTGTTTCTTTTTAACTGATAATGAATTTATTAAAATTTAATCATTTGAGAAATTCCTAAATTACCCCTCACCCCAACTATAAAAGGGTACCTCCTCCTTCACCTTCTCAGACCACATTAATCCATATAATATAATAAAAATCTGATAATTTCATATATAAACATAACTACCCTTTTTCTAGAAGAATTTTTCTTCCCAAAAGATCACATGTATTATCATTTAGAGAAGATCTAAAGGAGTTGTTTCGAAGAAGTTATAATCACCCAAACTGATCACCTTCAGTTATAATATTTTCTACATCCTACAAAGATATCGTATGTATCATAAATGTAACGAATTTAAAAAATGAACTTCTCTAATTTATGGATCTCTTTCCTCCTAATAATTTTTTATTATGTTTTACAATATAATCACATCGAATTACTTTTGACCAAAATTGTAGTTTTCAAAAATTATATAATTATTATAACAAATTATGTTATATGGAAGAATGATTATTTTAATTATGTTGTATGATTTAGAAAGTCAATTTTAAATGAAAATTATAAAATAATTTTATTTTTTTATGTTTCATGAATTTTACTATGCAATTTCACTATTCATTTTCAATCCTCTATTATTTTTAATAACTAAATATTTTTATATTTAAATGTTAAATTTATAAAACTTAGAGGTTTTTTATGGTTAAATAATCCTCAATTTTGAATTTCAAATGTCAAAATAACCCCAAGATAAATTTTTAGAAATTTTCTATTAAGTTTTAATTTGATGAATAGTATTTCATGAATACTGTTTTATTGATGAATAGTATAACGATATTTTATTATTAAATAAGTTTTTTTGTGAAATGATTTTCAAAAAACGGGCATAAATAGTTATGTTTATTAAGATATTTAGAGTCTGATAAGACAAATAAATTTTTTGATGAATAGTATCATACCCTTATGAATAGTAATGAATACTAAATTGGCCAAAAATATATAAACATCACCAATGAATGTATAAATACAATTTAAAAAAAATTAAAAGTGAAAAAATGATCACAATATAAGTATTGGTATTTTTGTATGTCACTGGGTTATGAGATGCAGTAATTGTATATAGGTTGAACTTATGATGACATTTTACATGTGGATTAGAAGAAATTTTTATGTTGTTTTCTTGTATTATGTTCCTGATTTCCAAGACACTAGCCTTTAAAGATCATCTTTTTGTAAAAAGGTAATGGAATTTTATGTATAAAAAAGGTGGGATGCCATAGTTGGTATGAAAGGATAAATTAGTTATTTATGGAAATTAGGTTATGAAATATTAAAGAAAACCCCTATTGAAAAGTTTAAAAATAAGATAATGTCCTGGTATATTTGTGAAATATTTAGTAAGTGGTTTCTGAACAAATAAATCCTTATCACGATTTGAACAAGTGGATGTGGCTTTGGAACAGATGTACCTATGAGTGAAAACTACAAAAAAGTGTTTCAGGATTGACCTGGGGTATCCTGGTACATGACAACGTGCCTTACATCACTCCTGGTTTGATAATATCAGGGAATATATTTGGTTAATCACTAGTTTTTATGAATCATTTGGAAGGATTTATAGAAATTTTAATTGTTGTTAAAGAATAATATTTTTTAAGACATTAAATTACTGTATAATGATATGTTTCCTAAAAGTAATATATTTATAATAAGAGAAAATTATGAGGATAAAATTTATTTAATGCGGGAAGAATGTAACGACCCAAAAAATAAACTTCTTTTATTTATGGATCTCTTTCCTCATAATAGCTTTTTATTATGTTTTACAATGGAAGTGCATCAAATTACATTGGACCCAAATTGTAGTTTTAAAAATTATATAATTTTTATATCAAATTAATGTATATGGAATTATGATTATTTTAATTAAATAGTATTATTTAAACACCCCATTTTAATTGAAAATGGTAAAATAATTTTTTTTATGTTTCAGAAATTTCACTATGCAATTCCACTAATCATTTTTTATCCGCTATTATTTTTAATAACTAATGTTTTTATATTTGGATGTTAAATTTATAATACTTAGAGAATATTTATTGATCAATAAACATCATTTTGGAATTTCAAATGTCAAAATTACCCTGGATGTATTTTGATAAATTTTATAAGAAGTTTCATTTTGATGAATAGTATTTCATGAACAGTGTTTTTGGATGAATAGTATAAAAAATATTTTATTATTAAATAACTTTTTTGTGAAATGATTGAAAAAAACTGACATACACGGTTATGATTAGTAAGATATTTATAGTCTAATAAGACAAACATATTTTTTGATAAATAGTACCATACCCTTATGAATCATAATATATAGTAATGAATAGTAAAATGGCCAAAAAAAAAGAAACTTCATCAGTGAATATATAAATACAATTTAGACATCATCAAAGTTAAAAATGATCAAAGTATAAGTATTGGTATTTTTGTATGTCTCCAGGTTATGAGAAGCAGTAATTGTAATTAAGATTAAGTTATGATGAAGCCTTACATGTGGATCAGTAGAATGTTTTATGTTGTTATCATGTATTTTGTTCCTGATTTCCAAGACACTAGACTTTAAAGATCATCTGCATGCAAAAATGTAATAGAAAGTTATGTATTAAAAAGGTGAGATTCTATAGTTGGTATCAAAGGATAGTTTAGTTATTTATGGATATTACACTATGAAAAGATAAAGAAGAACCCTATAGAAAAGTTTATAAATAAGAAAACTTCCTGGTATTTTGGATAAATATTAAGTAAGTGGTTTCCAAACATATAAATCCTAGTCTGGATTTGTTCAAGTGGATGTGGTTCAGGAACAGATTTACCTTGTAGTGAAAACTCTGACAAAGAGTTTCAGGCTTGACTTGGGGTATCCTAGTACATGAAAATGGGATTTTCTACACTCTTTGTTTGATACTCTTGGGGGATATTTTTGGTTAATCACAGGCTTTTTTATGAATCATTATAAAGGATTTATAGAAATTGTAATTGATGTTAAAGAATAATATTTTTTAAGACATTAAATTACTTTATAATGATATGTTTCCTTATAGTAATATATTTATAATAAGATAAAATTACGAGGACGCAATTTATTTAAGCGGGGAAGAATGTAATGACCTGAAAAAATGGACTTCTTTTATTTATGTATCTATTTCCTCCTAATAACATGTTATTATGTTTTACAATAGAAGCACATCAAACTACTTCAGACCCAAATTGTAGTTTTCAAAATTGATATAATTATTATAAAAAATTAAATAATTATGGAATAATTATTATTTTAATTAAATAATACTATTTAAACACCTATTTTTAAATTAAAATGATAAATTAATTTGATTTTGTGTTTCAGAACATTCACTATGCAAATTCACTATTCATTTTAATCCGCTATTATTTTTAATAACTAATGAATTTTATATTTAAAAGTTAAATTTATAATACTTAATTTTTATGGGTATATAAACATCATTTTTGTATTCAAAATGTCAATATTAACCCATGATTAATTTTTTGAAGTTTTCTAAGAAGATTTAACTTGATGATTAATATTTGATGAATAGTTTTTTGATAAATAATATGATAATATTTTAGTATTAAATAACATTTTTCTGAAATGATTTTTGAAAAGCTGACATACATGGTTGTGTTTAGTAAGATATTTAGAGTCTGATAAGAAAATAATAATTTTTTATGAATAGTAACATACCCTTCTGAATAGTAATGAATATTAATGAATATTAAATTTCCCAAAAAATAGAAACTTCACCCAAGAATGTATAAATACAATTTAGAAATTTTAAAAGTGAAAAAATGATCATAGTATATGTATCAGTATGTTTGTCTGTCTCCAGGTTATGAGATTTTGTAATTGTACTTAGTATGAACTTAATATGAATCCTCACAAGTGGATTATAAAAATGATTTATGTTTTCTCCATGTATTCTATTCCAGATTTCCAAGAAAATAGACTTTAAAGATCCTATGTTTGTAAAAATGTAATGGGAAGTTATGTATTAAAAAGTTGAGATACCAAATAAAATAATGACTTATGTATCATAATTATGTTTAAATTTTATTATGATTATGAAAAAACCATTATAAAATATATTTCCCATCAAATGAGAAGTTAATGCATCACTCGTATATATGTAAGACTTACCATATCTATATAATGATACAATTAATTTCAAGCACCATGTTTTAAATATAAATATTATGATGGATTTAGGGTTTTTATAATATATTAATGACACATTTGTACTTATAGAATAATAATATAATTTCTAACTTCTTACTATCCAATCCTTTTAGAAAATATAATGTTTCTCGTGTGTATGTGTTAACTACCAACTCCATGAAGTGACGTGATTCATTTTAAATTTATATATTACTTGGATGGTAATGGGGAAATATTTTATGAATATATATATATATGATAAATAGTATATAGTATATATCTTTCAAATGTGAATTGATATATACATTTTTCTTATTCCATCCGTTGAAAAATGAAAACAATGTTCTTGCATTAATACATCTATCCATCTCTAGGAATCGTTTAATTCATTTTTCTATATCTACACAAAATGGGTGACTATTAATATTAATAAAAAATATATAAATTAAATATCTATCATGATTAACATTTAGGATATTGTTGAACTTTGATAAATGTTTATGTTTTATAACTACTGAACCTATATACTTATGGTAAATTGAACTTTCAACACTAGAAAATGGAAATATTAATAAAGAATTATTTATAAAAGGATCTATTGAAATTTTATAATGGGATAATATAATATATTATAAATATTAAATTTTTGTTATTATATAATTATAATAAATTTATATTTATTTTTTAGTAGGTTAGAGCTATTATGAATGTAACGTCCCGATTCCAGAGCCCCTCCATTAGTGCCCCGCACCCGGTTCACCACATGACCTCAAGTGTGTTTCCCCGAACGCCAGAGGCTGCCGACTAGCAGAAAGGGCCTTAGTGAGTCTGTGGGGAAACTATGCCCTCATTCGGTAAGGTATAAAAGGTAAGAAAACAAAAATAAACAGTGGAAGCAGTAAACTACATGCATAACGACAGAAACAAAAAAATGGAAGCAATGTAGATACAAAATTATGATGAAAATGATGCAGCAGGTACGACTATCTAAGGAAAACAGCAAACACAACAACGTTCTGAAATAAAACTGAAACCAAGTGCAAAAGAAACAAAAAATAAAATCCTCATCATCGTGAGCCATGGCTCGGTCCCATGCTCCCCAGCTCCTGATGCAGTCAAGATCCTGATGTAGAAGGGCACTTTCCCTTATCTATACCTACAGCAACATAGTCTACATGGGACCAAAATCATGGCCCAAACAGGGTGTGAGATACAATCCCAGTAGGCAATCACCCAAATATTTGTTCCTAACAATCAATGAATATATGGCAGTAATAAAACAAGAAGCAGTAAACAGAAAAGCACAACAAGATAAAATCCACAGTTCTAACAAGTAAAACACACACCTAAGCAGTCAGCAACAAGAAGAAAAAAGGTAACCCTCTAGGTAGCTCCCAAAGTCAAACCCCTATGGTTCAACCTCTTAGTAATAGCAACCCTCTGGTAGGCACACACAGTCTCACCCCTCTGTTCCAGCTACGTAAGTAAGCAGACTCTCTGGGGAAGCACTCACCATCAATTCCCCATATAGTCTCGTATCGTGCTAAAGGCTCTCTGGGGAATCACTCAACGTCAATTCCCCTTATATCTTGTGTCGTAATTAAAAGACACTCTGGAGAATCCCTTCCGTCAATTCTCCCCTTGGACTCACATCGTGATTAAAAGACACTCTAGAGAAGCCCTTCGGTCAATTCTCCCTTTGTTCTACTGCTCTAGGTTCTCACAGTCCTAAGTATAACTAAACATGCTCAGCGCAAGTATATCGTCCAAGTAAACCTCTAGAACTACTTGGCTATCAACTAAGGCTCAACATCAATAAATAAAACAATAGTTCAACTATCATATGACTAGGAATGGCAACTGGAAAGACGCCAAACAGGCAGAACAAGCATGGAAAAGCAATTTGAGCACAAACAAATTTCTCTAACCATAAGCAATAACCTCTACTAATGAAATCAAGTAAAGAAGGAAAGAAAAAGGGAGAAACAGGAAACACGCAATACCCCATTTAGGGTTATTGGTGGAAATTGCACAAAATATTCATCAACTTTCTACGTAAAGGCAAAAACCACCTACCTCGATCCGAGGAGATCGATATACATGAACCTCAATGACAGATTCCTCTAAGAACAATGTAGATCTGAGAAAACACACAAAACGTTCATCCCACAATAACTTGGAAATGAGGAGGAATCAAGAAACAAGGCTAAGGAAAAAGGAATAACTCACCGATGTGATTCCAACGCAACTGATCGTGATTGAATCGAAGAACTGACGAGGCAGGACTCCGTCGAAGATCCGGTCGTACGGTCTCTCTCATACGGTCCAAAACTGGAGAAGAAGATGGAAATAGGGGTTAGGTGCGACCTTGGTCCATTTAATGAGAAACAAGAAAGTACACGGTGTGTACTTCTTGAGTACACAGCGTGTACTTCAATTTTTTTCGTACTCCGAATTAACCGGTCTCCACCTGAGCATTACACACCGTGTTTGTGGCCCGGACACAGCCATCACATGGCTTCTAGCCAGAACAGAGTACACGGCGTGTACTCAAAAAGTACACGGTGTGTACTTTTGAAATTTCCAGAAAAATTATTTTCTTTAAATACTCCAAAAAAAGGGAAAACATACCTGAACTAAGATCCGGGTTCTTACAATCTCCCCTCTTAAATAAATTCATCCCCGAATTTCCCTAAGGAGGTGGAGAAGAAGAATCCTCAAACAGCTCCGGCCACGACTATCGTACCTCGGACTCCCTCTCCCAGGTCTTGTCGTGTACTCGCCCGTGCTTCCATAGAACTCGTACCAGAGGAACAGACCTCCCATGGAGAACCTTCGTACTACGATCGATAATCCGGATAGGATGCTCCTCGAACGACACATTTGCTTCAATCTCGACTTCCTCAGACTGAAAGATGTGAGACGAGTCTGAAAATTAATGTCGGAACTGAGAGACATGGAAGACGTCATGCATGGCCCGATACCTCTAAGGTAGCTGCAACTGATAGGCGACTAGCCCCACTCTCTCCAAAACCTCAAACGGCCCGACGTACCGTAGATAAAGCTTAACCTGTCTCTGAATCCTTTTGTGTCCCAAACTAGGTGCGATACGTAGGAAAAACTGATCACCAACCTCGAACTCCAGAGGCTGTCTCCGCTGATCAGCATAAGACATCTTCCGAGACTGTGATGTATCCATCCTCTTCCGAATATGATCTATCTACTCTGAAGTCTCATGTACAAGATGAGGTCCCAGCAAAGCTGCCTCTCCTGCCTCCAGCCAGTATAAGGGTGATCGGAATGGCCTAATGTACAAAGCCTCGTATGGTGCCATCTGAATGGTCTCTTGGAAACTGTTGTTGTAGGAGAACTCCACCAGAGGAATATTCTTCTCCCAAGAACCGCCAAAGTCAAGGATACAAGCTCAAAGTATATCCTCAAGCACCTAGATTGTGTGCTCGGACTGGCCATCAGTCTGGGGATGGTAAGTTGTACTCAAATGTATCTGTGTACCCAAGGCCTTCTGAAGACCCTGCCAAAACAGAGAGGTAAAGAGAACATCTCTGTTTAAAACAATAGAGAGAGGAACTCCATGCAGACAAACGATCTCTCTGATGTAAAGTCATCCCAGATCATCGTCACTGAAGGTCTTATTGGTCGGCAAAAAGTAAGAAACCTTCGTAAGCCTGTCGACTACAACCCAAACAACATCATTCCCTCAAGTTGATCTCGAAAACCCGGTCACGAAGTCCATCACAACATCATTCCACTTCCACTCCGGAATGGGTAACTGCTGTAAAAGGCCTGCTGGTCGCTGATGCTCTGCTTTCACCTACTGACAAGTAGAACATCTAATGACAAAACCAGCAACATCCTTCTTCATACCAGGCCACTAGTACTGGCGATGAAGATCCTGATACATCTTGGTGACACCAAGATGAACTACCCAAACTGAGGAATGGAAATCTCGCATCATCTCCTCACGTATTTCTTCTGGTGCCCATACACATCCTTGGAAATGCAAGATCTCATCCTCAGACACTGTCCATCCAGGAAGAGGGTCCCCTCCTAAAACACTATCCCTCAGGACTAAGCCTTCTGAGTCTAATAGATGCCTCATCTGTACCCAATCAAGTAGCATGGAGGTAATAGCTACTGAAGATAGAAAGGTCTTTCCTCGTCTATCATGCACCTCAAGATGCATCTCAGAGAACAGATCCATCAGCTTCCACTCACTAATAGCCTCTTAAACTGCCTGAATCTGAGTTCTCCTGCTTAATGCATCTTCCATAGTGTTTCCCTTTCCCAGCGTATAGGAAAGCTCGAAGTCAAAAGACTTTAGATACTCAACCCACCTGTGCTGACTCAGATTCAGATCACACTGAGTGAAGGTATTCTTGAGACTCTTGTAGTCAGTGAAGACCACAAAGTGCTCTCCCATAAGATAGTGTCTCCAACAGTGCAAGGCATGAACAACAGCTGCAAACTCCAGATCGTGCGTAGGTTAGTTCCTCTAATGTGGCCTCAGCTTCCAAGACCCATACGCAACGACTCCATCTCCCTGCATAAGCACAACTCCCAGCCCGATACCCGGCGCATCACAGTAAACAGTGTAGCTCTTCCCTGGCTCCGGCAAGACTAGTATCGGTTCTGATGTCAACCTCCCTTTCATCTCCTGAAAGGCTGACTCACAAGAATCTGACCATAAGAACTTTGCCCCTTCTTGGTCAGACCTGTCAAAGGTGCTGCTAGACGAGAAATGTCCCGAATGAAGCGTCTGTAGTATCCAGCCAACCCTAGGATGCTTCGTACCTCAAAAACGTTCATCGGCTTCTCCCAGGAAACTACAGCTCTCACTTTCTCTGGGTCCACAGATACTCCTTCCTCTGAGATGACATGATCCAAGAAGTGAATCTGATCCATCCATAAGTGGAACTTCGAGAGTTTAGCATAATGCCAATGCTCTATCAGTGTACTTAGAACGATCTCACGATGTGTGGCATGGTCGTGTCGAGTGTGAGAGTACACCAAGATATCATCCACGAAGACCCCGACGAAGGAATCCAAGTAAGGATGGAACACTCGGTTCATCAGTTCCATGAAAACTACATGGGCATTCGTGAGACAGAACGACATGACTGTACACTCGTAAAGACCATACCTACTCTTGAAGGCTATCAGAGGTATGTGTGATGGTCTAACACACAACTGATGATAACCGGACCTCAAGTCGATCTTCAAGAACACCCAGGCTTCTTGAAGCTGATATAAAAGGTCATCAATCCTCAGCAAAGGATATCGGTTCTTGACTGTCAACTGGTTCAACTTCTGAAAATCCACACAAAGTCGAAGGGTACCGTCTTCCTTCTTCGCAAACAGAACAGGAGAACCCCAAGGAGAAGTACTGGGTCGGATGAAACCCTTATCTTGTAACTCCTCCAATTTCTTCTTGAGCTCCTGCAACTCAGGTGTGGCCATCCCATATGGAGGAATGGACACTGCTGCTTCTCCTGGCACGAGCTCAATAGAAAAGTCTAGCTCACGCTCCAGAGGAAAATATGAAAAGTCTTCTAGAAAAACATCCCTGATGTGATCCACCACTGGAGGAAAGTCCAACTGTGGAGTCCCCTGATCATCCAAATAAAGACTAGAAATCTGGGCCATCACTCCTCCTTGCCCAAGATGCTCGAGTCCTGACCGGCTTGCCCGAACATCCCATTCACCTCTATGAAGGAAAGATTCGCCTTCTGGTGAAATGAAACTAACTCTGCGGCGATAGCAGTCGATGACTACCTGGAAGGGAATCAACCAGTCCATGCCAAGGATGAAATCATATCCTGTCATCTCTAGGACATAGAGATCCCATAAGAAGCGATACCATGCAATCTCAAGAGGGGACTCTCTACACTGACGTACACTAGATGTCCTCATTCCCAAAGGTGTGTCTAGTGTCAACGAGTCGGCAGAGGAAAAGATCCAGAGTCCAAGGATCTCCAAAACAGCAATAGAGACAAAGCTATGTGTAGCACCAGTATCGAAAAGTGCTGAAGATAAAACTGAGGCTACTAAAATCGTACCTCAAACAGTAGAAGGGTCGGGATCCTGCACATGATAAGTCTGCTCCACGGTGAAAGACTAGCCTGCACCGTGGCCCTGCGCCCCTGACTGACCACTCTGAGCTGAACCTCCCTGCTGGTGCGGAGGAACTAGTGGTTGACTTCCAAGGTCTCGACCTCTACCTCAGCTTGAACGGCCAAAAGAACTCCAGTTCCCTGACTGGTGAGAGACTGGTTGGGTTTCTCCTGAACGAGGAGTCATGGAAGAACCCCGGTCACCTGCTGCTGGTGAGAAAACCTGGCAGAAACGCTGAAGGTGACCCATCTTGCCGCATGATCGGCACTCCACGGGGTCTCTCTGGCACTGCGGCCTCCTGTTCCATGTCCGGCCACACTGGTAGCATGTCACCTGGCTACCTGATGATGTGTCTCGCTTCCTCGCATCACCGCGCGTAGGCTCCCTACGGCGCTTCTTGCTGTCATCTGAAGGGAAGTTAGCTCAGGAAGCAGAACTGCCCTAACTCACAGCTCTAGAGTCTCTCAGATTGCACTCCGCAATCAGTGCCTGGATGACGATGCAAGTAATGGAAGCCGGCTGGAATATGTTCACCTATGAGTGGATCACCCGCTTGAGTCCATCCTCAAACTTCCTCGCCAAGAACACCCCACTCCCATCCGGAAGGGGTGTAAAACGCTGCAGCTCAGTGAAACGATAGGAATACTCCATGAAATATAGAGTACCCTGCTGTAATCTCATAAACTCCCGGGCTCGATCGGCCCTCAGGGTCTCTGGGTAGAAGTAGTCATAGAACATGTGCTGGAACTCCTCCCAAGCCATAGCCTGCTGCTGACTCGCCTGTGAGATCACATCCCACCACCTCATGGTGGAGTCTCGGAGCATGTAGGTGGCGAGCTTGAACCGCCTCTCTGGAGGCGTATCCAAATGCTCGAAGATAGTCATCATGGATTCCAGCCATGACTCTGCAGCCTGAGGTCCTCCCTCCACCAAGAATGTGGGAGGATGCTGCTGCTGAAAGACTCGCGTCAAATCTGCCATATAAGAGGCAAGAGGTGGTACTCCCTAGAAGGCCTATATAATCCACATGAAATATTCCCTGAACTGCGTATCAGCGCCCGCGACTGGTACAACAACCGGTGCCAAGGATGGCTCGGCTGGGGGATCGACAGGAAGTCCCTGATCAGCCCTGTATAGCGTCTGATCACTGCCTGACGACAGACGTACGACCGGAGGATGTCTCATAGGCATAGCTTTGAAAGATCAAATGCACACCTTAGATCAGGAAAACAAGGACAAGGAACACAAGGGTACAAAATGGGAACAGGGGAAGAAAAACACACAAGATTGCAAAACAGGACTACGTGGCGTGTATAAAACTACACAGCGTGTTGACCCACACACATGGCGTGAACTTGAAATTTATTCCCCTTCCTGAGTATCCTTACAGGGCTAACCCACACGGTCCAACTCATCCCAATACTACACGGAGTGTTCGAAACAAACATGGCGTGCACTAGACAAGGCTCCGGCGGTCCGTGTTGTTGAGTACATGTCCGTCTACACGGCTGGACCTTACACGGCGTGCTCCGGACAAGAACGGCGTTCATAGGAAAAGGGGACACCGTCCCATGTTGTTCGTGACACGGTCGGGTTCCTGGCAAGACTACACGGCGTGTTCCGAACAAACACGGCGTGTGGAAAGGAAGGTAACGTCGACCCGTGTTTTTCATGACACGTTCGGGTACCTGGACAGGACTACACAGCGTGTTCCCAATAGACACAGCGTGTTCTACTCGATCTTCCCCGACCCATGTTGTTAGTGACACGGTCGGGTAAACGGCTCCGTACTTACACAGCCTGTACCTATCGTACACGGCGTGTTCCCAAAGTTACTCCCATGACACCGTGTTCTGCTCACACGGTCAGTGAAACGACCTGAGAACTACACGGCGTGTATCTAAAAAGTACATGCCTTGTATTCTGGTTTTTTTTCTTGGCAGTAGCTTAGAAACTGCACAGAATTCCATAACACAAAAACAAGGCGAAAAGTTCCAAATTTCGATCCTTGAGGGCCCATAACACCTCAAGAACCAAAATTTGGCATTCACTTTAAGCAAATAACAAAAAAACAGTTTTATAACATGAAAGCAGAGAATCTACCAAGCAACTATCACAACAGCATGCATACTCTACACATAGTCTATCACAACAGCATGCTATCTCTAATGCACCCATGATGGCATGGCAAGAACGCATGGCATGTGATTCTTACAAGTGTCTATATGATGCATGAGATGGCATACCCTCATCTCATCAGGTTGCGATAAAAATAGAATCGAAATATCAAAAAAAAATAACCGCACAAGTCATACGAATCACTCTAGGTGAAAAAATACCAACCATAAAATCTCAAAACCAGAAATCTGTAATTAACGAGGTAGTATGGCTTTTCCCTGTACACGGGTTAGCTACTCCCGAGCACAGCTTAGTGCCAAGCACCGAATCCATCCTATCCCTGGCTAAGGTCTAAAAACAGTAAGACAAGAGAAAAGAACGCCTCTGATACCACTTTGTAACGTCCCGAGTCCGGAGCCCCTCCCCTGGTGCCCCGTACCCGGTTCGCCACATGACCTCAAGTGTGTTTCCCCGAACGCCAGAGGCTACCGACTATCAGTGAGGGCCTTGGTGAGTCGGTGGGGAAACTATGCCCTCATTCGGTAAGGTATAAAAGGTAAGAAAACAACAATAAATAGCGGAAGCAGTAAACGACAAGCATAACGACAAAACCCAAACAACAAAAGCAATGTATATACATAACTATGATGAAAATGATGCAGCAGGTACGAGTATCTAAGGAAAATAGCAAACACAACAATGTGCTGAAATACAGCTGAAACCAAGTGAAAAAGAAAAACAAAATAAACTCCTCATCACCACAAGCCACGACTCGGTCCCATGCTCCCCAACTCCTGATGCAATCAAGATCCTGAAGTAGAAGGGCGCTTTCCCTTATCTATACCTGCAGCAACACAGTCTGCTTGGGCCCAAAAACATGGCCAAAAAGGGTGTGATATACAATCTTAGTAGGCAATCACCTAAAGATTTGTGCCTAACAGTCAATGAATACCTGGCAGTAATAAAAAAAGAAGTAGTAAACAGAAAAGCACAAGCATCTAAAATCCACAGTTCTAACAAGTAAAACACACACGTAAGCAGTCAGCAACAAGAAGAAAATGGGTAACCCTCTGGGTAGATCTCACAGTCTAACCCCTATGGTTCAACCTCTAAGTACTAGCAACCCTCTGGGAGTCACACACAGTCTCACCCCTCTGGTTCAGCTACATAAGTATGCAGACTCTCTTGGGATGCATTCACCGTCAGTTCCCCATATAGTCTCGTATCGTGCTAAAGGCTATCTGGTGAAGCAGTCTACTTCAATTCCCCCTATATACCACGTCTTAATTAAAAGACACTCTTTTGAAGTCCCTCCATTAATTCTCCCCTTTGTCTCGCATCGTTATTAAAAGACACTCTGGAGAAGCCCTTCCGTGAATTCTCCCTTTGGTCTACTACTCTAGGTTCTCACAGTCCTGAGTATAACTAAACATGCTCAGTGCATGTATATCATTCAAGTAAACCTCAAGAACTACTTGGCTATCAAATAAGGCTCAACAGAAATAAATAAAACAACAGTTCCACTATCCTACGACTCGACATGGCAACTGGAAAGACGCCTAACAGGCAGAACAAGCATGGAAAATAAATCTGAGCACAAACAAATTTCTCTAATCATAAGCAATAACCTCTACTAAAGCAATAAAGAAAAGTAGGCAAGCAACAAGGGGAAAACCGGAAACACGCAATACCCTGTTCAGGGGTATTGGTGGGAATTGCACAAAATATTCATCAACTTTCTACGGAAAGGCACAAACCACCTACCTCGATCTGAGGAGATCGATATATGTGAACCTCGACGACAGATTCCTCTTATAAAAACGTAGATCGAAGAAAATGCACAAAAAATTCATCCCAGGATAACGTGTGTAACACCCGAGACTTTTATGTTATATAAATCATCAAAGGAATCTTTTTCTACACAACACTTGCTTGGCTTGCTTTACACGCAATCGCGACCTTCCTCGATAGCTTGCGTCGTACGCAATACCGAGTTTCACTAAACAACAATATGCTACTAAAACTAGCCGTTATGAATAGTAATAACCACTTTTTGAAATTTTATAAATTTTATTTTTCAAAATGGACTTCATTTTTGGACTCAGAATATCAAAATTAGCCTAGGGTGAAATTTTGGTATTTTTCTGAAAACTTTCAATTTTTGATGAATAGTGAAACCACTAAGTGGTAGGTTAAAAACTGAATTTTGCATAAAACATAATTTTACCGCTTCTGTGAATGGAATTTCAAAAATCCGAGAGACACGGTTAATATCAAGGACTAAAATGTGGTTCAATGAGATGAAAATAATTTTTTGGTGAATAGTAACTTTTTACTATTTTTACCGCGGTTAATAGTAAATAGGGTAACTAAGGGTAAATATGATATTAATATTACCCTAACACATGTCCTAATTCTATTGGACAAGTGTAATTCGACCAAAAACAAACTTAGGAATAAAATATGACCATTTAGGCCCACTTGGAATAGATTAGGACATTTATTATTAATTTATTTAAAGAAGGGTTAAAATAGTTAAAATCAAAGTTTAATAAGTAAATCATTTTTAATATAGGGTTATACATAAGATAAATTCGATTGTAAATATTCATTAGAAAGCTAAAAAGATTTCCTACATGATGGTATTTTATTTGTAATTTTTAGACATCAAATAATGTAATTTATTTATGACACAAAGATGATGCAGTAATTATCTTATTAATGAAATATTGACAAAATTGATAATATAAATACCAAAATAAATGTAATTTGAGACTTTTTATGAATTAAACTAATTTTCTAGGTTACTATGATATATTATTGTTGATTTAATCAACTTGGTTCGAACATATAATTCTGTTATGACTTTCACAAAAATCATATATCAAATAGTGTCAAAATTGACACAAAATAGTTTTTAAATCAAATATTATATTATTAATTGTTATTTTATTCCTAAAAATCTAAGGTTCGGCCAAATGACTTCGATAAGGATATATATATTAATAATATACAATTTGGGGTTCGTTTGGCATGTTATAGTAAGTGTATTAACCATATAGTGAAAGAAAAAAAAAAGACACGGTAAAAGTTAAATTAATTAACTTAGAGTTAAATCTAATTGATAAGGTTAAAATAATACCCTAAACTTGTATAAATCCTATTGGTTGATAGGATTTCGACCCATCCCCACTTTAGCTTCGAAATAATACCCTTTGGAACCATTATAAACCGATTTTGACTTTAATATAAAATAATATTTTGAGATATTCCTAAGGTGCCCCTCTCCTCCCTTATAAAAGGGCACCTCCTCCCCCTCCTCCTCACACCAATTTGAGCACTCAAGCTCGGCCAACCCCTGCCATTTTCTCCTCTACACTTCCCTAGAATAATCCTAGAGGTCCTGGTCTTCTCCAAAGACCAATCTTAGTTCCTTAAGTGGAGGATTCAAAGAGGCGTTCCAAAGAAGAGGTAATATCCATTACCGATCTTTTCAATTTCTTTCTTCTTCAACTTTTTCTTCTTTAGTTGTTTCAGGATAAAGTAATAACATCAGTATTACTTACATACTGATATGTTATTATAAATATGAAACAACCCTAATTCACCTTCTATCCATCCTACGGAAAAATGAAATCACCGCGCGTGCGTACGTACAGAATACCGTCTCCACGCCGTGGTGTAATCTATTTTCCACCATCACCTTACAAGGATGGGTATAATGGTGTAATGAGTAACTATATATGATTATTATTAAGTAATATTGATACTGAAATAATATATATATATACTCCAATACAATTCCACGATCATAGGAACGATATCATCACTCGTGCGTACGTACGGAATACCGTCTCCACGATGTGATGCGACTCGTTCTACATGATCTTCATTTCATAATGATTATATAAATGAATTGAATGAATGAATATGGTATATACTACACTAATACCATTCTGGAAATGAATTATCTATAACCTAAAGATAAGAATAAGAATTTATTCGACAAAACACGCATAAGAACAAAAAGTTATAAAGACCCGAGTAACAAGTAACAATGAAATATTACTAACAAGAAGCTAATAATATGACCATATATGATATCATATCAATATGTATGATTCTGGAATAAGTCAATAACATTATTTAAACCATTATACAGGATCTTCGGACACGAACAAAGCAAATCGTACCTAAGGTAAGGGAAATATCACAATCTCATTTTTATCCGAGATTGTTTATTCGTAAGTATTCACTGGGGTGTATTTTATCATCCACATCCATGTTTCATCAATATGTAATATTATTTCCATCCACCTACAATTGTTTAAATCCATTTTTACCCTTCGGTGAGTTTTTAGTAATATGTATGAAAGGAATCTTTTGTCGTACGAGGTACTTTTTGACTTTTCCGACAAAAGTACGAAGAATGTTTTTTTTAACTTATACGGCATGAATGGATTTTTAAAACCTTAATTCAAAGAAGCTTCCTTTACAAGTTTTCAAGTTTATTTTTAATCAACTTCTTTTATTTTAAAGTTGTATGACATGTTATGAAAGGAAAAATGTTTTTTAAGAAGAAAGGATATTTTCCTCAAGAATTCAATTCAAGTGTTTTATCAAAATTATTTTCCATCTAAGATAATAAAGGGTTCTGTTTCTATCCATATTTTTACATTGATTTTACTATGTTGTGATGGAATTATGTTTATGAATTCCTTTATCTTATATGAATTGATTTATGATGTCATGATGTTTCAAGAATCCCATTTTTGTTACATGTGTTATGCGATGATGTATGTTTTATGATTATGTGGCACACATAAGAAAGGATTCATTATAAGATGGGTGGGACCTATATCTCCCTCCAATGCATTGGGTAATGATTTTATATCTCATGAGATAGACATGGCTGGAACGGAAGGTTATTTCGGTTCAGTGATACAGGACTGAAACGAGGAGTGAACTCGGTTCAGAAAGGGACTTTGTCCACTAAGATAGTCTTGGCAATGAGTCATGACTAACAAGAAATGATTTTCCATCATTATGTGTGCATGCCACAAAGTTTCAAGTTTTATGTTATGATTATGGGGATCTCATTTTCACTTCTATGATTTATTCCATGTTAAGATATTATGATCTCTTTTGCAGGTTTTGATTTTCATAAAGATATGATATGATTTTTATTTCCTTTATTTGCCCTTGCTGAGCATTTGAGCTCACCCTTTTATGTTTTCTTTTCCCCAGGTCAGGAAGATGGATATTAAGTAGAATATGCTAAAAGGGACCCTAGATATGATGAAATAAATGGGAGACACTGTAGAAGATTTATGAACCAGTTGTTTATGTTTCCCAGTTTCTAAAGACACTATACCTATACGGTCCTTTGTGGTTTTGTCATATGTTGTAATAAGTGTGCTTCAATTTTGAAGTATTAACAATGTATGTAAAGTGTGGGTCGTTATAGTTGGTATCAGAGGAAAGGTATAGTCAACCTTTGGAAACTAGGATGTGAAAGCCTTAGTAAGAACCCTAAGGATAAGTCTAAGCATAGAACACAATCTTAGAAATGGCCATGAATAACCTAGGATAAGACCATAAGCATGAAAATTTTATTCTTGAATTATGTGGTTTCCTATTATAATTAGTGTTGCTCACACTATTCTTCTTGGTTTTAGTCAATGGCTGGAACCCGAAGGAACCGTGTTAATGCGGAATGCGATGGGCAATGAAATGATTGTCCCCCTGAGCAAACAAACGATATGGGAGCTGGAATGCAAAATCTTGTAGCCATGCTCACACAACTTTCTCAAGCTATGAATCATGCAGGATTTCCAAACGAACAAAGGAGGGAGCAACATTCTGTTGAATCCTTCATGAGGCAGCGTCCACCATCTTTCAGCGGGTCTACTGATCCATTAGTTGCTGAACAATGGATTAGTACTACTGAAAAGATATTTTCAGTTCTTCAATGTTCTGAGCATGATAAAGTCATCCTAGCAGTGTATCATTTGGAAGGAGATGCGGATCAATGGTGGAATCTTGTTAAGAATACGAGGCAAAGGGATGAAATTGAGTCTATGGAATGGGACGAGTTCAAGAACTTATTTTTCAATAAGTACTTCCCTCGTATTCTCCGAACAAAGATGGAGAAAGAGTTCCTTGAACTGAAGCAAAGGGATGATGAATCTGTTAGTACCTATGAAGCAAATTTTACAAGACTTGCAAGGTACGCTTCTGGTATTATTATCCAACCTGAGAGTAAGATCGATCGATTCTTTAGTGGCTTAAAACCAAGTCTTCGAAGGGCGTTAGCCATAAGGGACTTCAATAGCTATGAAGAAATCGTTCGATGTGCTCTCAAAGTCGAGATGGAGATTGGAGTAACCCATCAGTCACATGGGTTTGATAAGAAGAGGAAGTTGGAATTCAAAGAAAAATCTAAAGAGCACACGGAAAAGAAGATGAACTTCCCCTTATGCTCAAAGTGTGGAAAGAAACATGGAGGGAGTTGTCTTAAAGGGACAAGTAAATGTTTTAAATGTGGAAAGGAAGGTCATCGGGCATTTGAATGCCGTGATAATGGGAAGAAGATGTCTAATGATGCAAACAAAGGAAGGGATACACAGAATGAACCTGCTACACTTCAATGTTTCAAGTGCAAGGAGATGGGGCATTATGCCAATCAATGCCCAAATCCAAGGGTTGATGATGATGGTCGACGTCAACAAACTCTTAAGGCTAAAGACAAAGGAAAGTCACATGCAATTTCTATCAGCGATGTGGAGTACGATAACGATGTGGTGAAAGGTACACTTACCATCCACTCTAAAGTAGCAAATGTTTTATTTGATTCTGGATCCACCCACTCTTTTATTTCTGAAAAATTTTCTAAGGGTATCACCGTATTACCTCAACAATTAGATGTTGAGTTAGCTGTGACAACACCTAATGGCACATCAATCGCATCAGAAGTTTATAATTCTTCTCCGATCGAAGTTTGTGGGAAAGTGCTTCCTGCAAATCTTGTGATCCTTCCTTTAGTGGAATTTGATGTGATTCTTGGCATGGATTGGCTTTCTCTACATGGAGCTCATATCAATTTCCAAAGAAGGGAAGTCACATTTCATATTCCAGATCAACCTACGATCGTCTATCAATGCAAGGATGAACATAACCTTCCAGTGGAAATTTCTTCCATCTTATGGGTATTGATTCCACTAAATGAAGGTTATTTATCTCAAATAGTTGGTGAGAAACTCACGATTAAGAATATGCCCATTGTACGGGAGTTTGATGATGTCTTTCCGGAGGAATTGCCGGGTCTTCCACCAAATCGTGAAGTTGAGTTTTCAATAGAACTCGTACCGGGTGCTTTGCCTATTTCAAAGACACCTTATAGAATGGCCCCAATTGAGTTGCAGGAATTGAAGAAGCAACTCCAAGAGAATCTTGATAAGGGATTCATACGCCCTAGTGCGTCACCTTGGGGAGCACCTGTTCTATTTGTTAAGAAGAAAGATGGATCAATGAGACTCTGCATTGATTATCGAGAACTTAACAAGATCACTATCAAGAACAAATATCCTCTCCCACGCATTGATGACTTATTTGACCAACTACGCGGAGCTCAATACTTTTCCAAGATTGATCTTCGTTCAGGGTATCATCAATTAAGGGTCAAAAGGGAGGATATACCAAAGACGGCTTTCCGTACAAGGTATGGACACTATGAATTTATAGTGATGCCATTTGGTCTTACTAATGCCCCTGCTATCTTCATGGATCTAATGAATAGAGTCTTTAGAGACTATCTTGATCAATTTGTGGTAGTCTTTATAGACGATATTCTTGTCTATTCAAAGATCAAGGAAGAGCATGAAGATCACTTAAGAATTATATTGAAGACCCTGAGAAAGGAGAAGCTTTATGCCAAATTTACCAAGTGTGAATTTTGGCTTCAAAAAGTTGCATTTTTGGGTCACATAATCTCAAAAGAGGGGATATCTGTGGATCCAGCAAAAACAGAGGTTATCGAAAGATGGTCAAGACCAACAACAGTAACTGAGATCCGAAGTTTTCTTGGTTTGGCTGGATATTATCGACGTTTTGTAAAGGATTTTTCACGATTATCTAATCCACTCACCAAGTTGACTCGGAAAGGAGTTAAGTTTGTCTGGACAGAGGAATGTGAAGAGAATTTCAAGGAGTTGAAAAGAAGGTTATCCAGTGCACCTGTGCTCACACTGCCTTGTAGTGGAGAAAGGTTTGTGATCTACAGTGATGCATCCAAGAAGGGATTGGGGTGTGTTCTTATGCAAAATGATATGGTGATAGCTTATGCCTCACGACAGTTGAAAATCCATGAGCAAAATTACCCAACACATGATTTGGAGTTGGCTGTGGTAATCTTTGCATTAAAGATTTGGAGGCATTACCTTTATGGTGAAAGGTGTGATATTTATACTGATCATAAATGTTTAAAGTATATTTTCACACAAAAGGAGTTGAATATGCGTCAAAGAAGATGGTTGGAGCTGATTAAGGATTATGACTGCTCAATCCATTACCACCCTGGAAAAGCAAACAAGGTGGCAGATGCATTAAGTCGACAAGACCATGCTAGTTTATCCATGATGAGGATCACAAAGGATCCAATATTTATGGATTTACAAAGGATGGATCTTGGAATTATAATGGAAGGGAAAAAATCTTATCTTTCTCAAATTAATGTTCAACCATCTATACATGTGAAGATTAAAGAGGCACAGAAAGAAGATGTCGAGTTACAAAAGAAGGTGAGAAATGTTCCTGAATTCAACCTTGATTGTGATGGGATAATAAAGTTCAGGAATCGGGTTTGCGTTCCTCCCATCCCCGAATTAAAGAAAGAGCTGCTGGATGAGGCTCATAGTTCTTCATTCTCTATTCATCCTGGAAGCACGAAGATGTATAGGGACATGAAAGAGTACTTCTGGTGGGATGGCATGAAAAGAGATGTTGCTGAATATGTCTCTCGATGCTTGGTTTGTCAACAAGTTAAAGCTGAGAGACAGAAGTCTAAGGGGATGTTACAACCATTACCCATACCCGAATGGAAATGGGAAAACATCACTATGGACTTTGTCACAGGACTTCCTAAAACATCCAAAGGCAATAATGCTATCTGGGTCATAGTTGATCGTCTTACAAAGTCTGCACACTTCATTCCTATTAGAGAGGATTTCTCTCTAGATCAGCTTGCCAGGATATATGTAAAGGAAGTGGTAAGATTGCATGGAGTACCACTTTCTATTATATCTGATCGAGATCCGAGATTTACCTCGAAGTTCTGGCGAAGTCTTCAGCATACTCTGGATACAGAGTTGAGTTTCAGCACTGCTTATCATCCCCAGACAGACGGTCAGTCTGAGAGAACAATTCAAACCCTAGAAGATATGTTGAGAGCTTGCTCTATGGATTTCAAAGGAGGTTGGGATCAACACATACCTTTGGTGGAATTTTCTTATAATAATAGCTTTCACTCCAGTATTCAGATGGCTCCTTATGAAGCTCTCTATGGAAAGAAATGCAGGACTCCAACTTGCTGGGATGAAGTTGGGGAAAGAAAGCTATTAGGACCTGATCTCGTTGATGAAATGGCAGAAAAGGTTAGATCTATTCAACAACACATAAGAGCAGCTCAGAGTCGACAGAAAAGTTATGCCGACAACCGAAGAAAAGACCTAGAGTTTGAAGTAGGCGATAAAGTGTTCTTACGAATATCTCCCTGGAAGAGGGTTATGAGATTTGGAAAGAAGGGGAAGTTGAGCCCTAGATATATCGGTCCTTTTGAAATACTGGATCGTGTTGGGAAGGTAGCTTACCGATTGGCGCTTCCACCGAATCTCTCTCAAGTTCACGATGTGTTCCATGTATCTCTCCTGAGAAAGTACATACCAGATCCTTCACATGTACTCAGCTCAGAAGTTGTACCGCTGGAGCAAGATCTTTCTTATGAAGAACAGCCGATAGAGATTCTGGATCGTAGCGAAAAAGTCCTACGAAACAAGACCACTCGCTTGGTGAAAGTTTTATGGAGGAACCACCAACTTGAATAAGCTACATGGGAGCTTGAGGATATGATGAGGGAGAAGTATCCTCATTTGTTTGTTACAAAGTGACGAATTTCGAGGGCGAAATTCTTTTTAAGGGGGGTAGAATGTAACACCCGAGACTTTTATGTTATATAAATCATCAAAGGAATCTTTTTCTACACAACACTTGCTTGGCTTGCTTTACACGCAATCGCGACCTTCCTCGATAGCTTGCGTCGTACGCAATACCGAGTTTCACTAAACAACAATATGCTACTAAAACTAGCCGTTATGAATAGTAATAACCACTTTTTGAAATTTTATAAATTTTATTTTTCAAAATGGACTTCATTTTTGGACTCAGAATATCAAAATTAGCCTAGGGTGAAATTTTGGTATTTTTCTGAAAACTTTCAATTTTTGATGAATAGTGAAACCACTAAGTGGTAGGTTAAAAACTGAATTTTGCATAAAACATAATTTTACCGCTTCTGTGAATGGAATTTCAAAAATCCGAGAGACACGGTTAATATCAAGGACTAAAATGTGGTTCAATGAGATGAAAATAATTTTTTGGTGAATAGTAACTTTTTACTATTTTTACTGCGGTTAATAGTAAATAGGGTAACTAAGGGTAAATATGATATTAATATTACCCTAACACATGTCCTAATTCTATTGGACAAGTGTAATTCCACCAAAAACAAACTTAGGAATAAAATATGACCATTTAGGCCCACTTGGAATAGATTAGGACATTTATTATTAATTTATTTAAAGAAGGGTTAAAATAGTTAAAATCAAAGTTTAATAAGTAAATCATTTTTAATATAGGGTTATACATAAGATAAATTCGATTGTAAATATTCATTAGAAAGCTAAAAAGATTTCCTACATGATGGTATTTTATTTGTAATTTTTAGACATCAACTAATGTAATTTATTTATGACACAAAGATGATGCAGTAATTATCTTATTAATGAAATATTGACAAAATTGATAATATAAATACCAAAATAAATGTAATTTGAGACTTTTTATGAATTACACTAATTTTCTAGGTTACTATGATATATTATTGTTGATTTAATCAACTTGGTTCGAACATATAATTCTGTTATGACTTTCACAAAAATCATATATCAAATAGTGTCAAAATTGACACAAAATAGTTTTTAAATCAAATATTATATTATTAATTGTTATTTTATTCCTAAAAATCTAAGGTTCGGCCAAATGACTTAGATAAGGATATATATATTAATAATATACAATTTGGGGTTCGTTTGGCATGTTATAGTAAGTGTATTAACCATATAGTGAAAGAAAAAAAAAAGACATGGTAAAAGTTAAATTAATTAACTTAGAGTTAAATCTAATTGATAAGGATAAAATAATACCCTAAACTTGTATAAATACTATTGGTTGATAGGATTTCGACCCATCCCCACTTTAGCTTCGAAATAATACCCTTTGGAACCATTATAAACCGATTTTGACTTTAATATAAAATAATATTTTGAGATATTCCTAAGGTGCCCCTCTCCTCCCTTATAAAAGGGCACCTCCTCCCCCTCCTCCTCACACCAATTTGAGCACTCAAGCTCGGCCAACCCCTGCCATTTTCTCCTCTCCACTTCCCTAGAATAATCCTAGAGGTCCTGGTCTTCTCCAAAGACCAATCTTAGTTCCTTAAGTGGAGGATTCAAAGAGGCGTTCCAAAGAAGAGGTAATATCCATTACCGATCTTTTCAATTTCTTTCTTCTTCAACTTTTTCTTCTTTAGTTGTTTCATGATAAAGTAATAACATCAGTATTACTTACATACTGATATGTTATTATAAATATGAAACAACCCTAATTCACCTTCTATCCATCCTACGGAAAAATGAAATCACCGCGCGTGCGTACGTACGGAATACCGTCTCCACGCCGTGGTGTAATCTATTTTCCACCATCACCTTACAAGGATGGGTATAATGGTGTAATGAGTAACTATATATGATTATTATTAAGTAATATTGATACTGAAATAATATATATATATATACTCCAATACAATTCCACGATCATAGGAACGATATCATCACTCGTGCGTACGTACGGAATACCGTCTCCACGATGTGATGCGACTCGTTCTACATGATCTTCATTTCATAATGATTATATAAATGAATTGAATGAATGAATATGGTATATAATACACTAATACCATTCTGGAAATGAATTATCTATAACCTAAAGATAAGAATAAGAATTTATTCGACAAAACACGCATAAGAACAAAAAGTTATAAAGACCCGAGTAACAAGTAACAATGAAATATTACTAACAAGAAGCTAATAATATGACCATATATGATATCATATCAATATGTATGATTCTGGAATAAGTCAATAACATTATTTAAACCATTATACAGGATCTTCGGACACGAACAAAGCAAATCGGACCTAAGGTAAGGGAAATATCACAATCTCATTTTTATCCGAGATTGTTTATTCGTAAGTATTCACTGGGGTGTATTTTATCATCCACATCCATGTTTCATCAATATGTAATATTATTTCCATCCACCTACAATTGTTTAAATCCATTTTTACCCTTCGGTGAGTTTTTAGTAATATGTATGAAAGGAATCTTTTGTCGTACGAGGTACTTTTTGACTTTTCCGACAAAAGTACGAAGAATGTTTTTTTTAACTTATACGGCATGAATGGATTTTTAAAACATTAATTCAAAGAAGCTTCCTTTACAAGTTTTCAAGTTTATTTTTAATCAACTTCTTTTATTTTAAAGTTGTATGACATGTTATGAAAGGAAAAATGTTTTTTAAGAAGAAAGGATATTTTCCTCAAGAATTCAATTCAAGTGTTTTATCAAAATTATTTTCCATCTAAGATAATAAAGGGTTCTGTTTCTATCCATATTTTTACATTGATTTTACTATGTTGTGATGGAATTATGTTTATGAATTCCTTTATCTTATATGAATTGATTTATGATGTCATGATGTTTCAAGAATCCCATTTTTGTTACATGTGTTATGCGATGATGTATGTTTTATGATTATGTGGCACACATAAGAAAGGATTCATTATAAGATGGGTGGGACCTATATCTCCCTCTAATGCATTGGGTAATGATTTTATATCTCATGAGATAGACATGGCTGGAACGGAAGGTTATTTCGGTTCAGTGATACAGGACTGAAACGAGGAGTGAACTCGGTTCAGAAAGGGACTTTGTCCACTAAGATAGTCTTGGCAATGAGTCATGACTAACAAGAAATGATTTTCCATGATTATGTGTGCATTCCACAAAGTTTCAAGTTTTATGTTATGATTATGGGGATCTCATTTTCACTTCTATGATTTATTCCATGTTAAGATATTATGATCTCTTTTGCAGGTTTTGATTTTCATAAAGATATGATATGATTTTTATTTCCTTTATTTGCCCTTGCTGAGCATTTGAGCTCACCCTTTTATGTTTTCTTTTCCCCAGGTCAGGAAGATGGATATTAAGTAGAATATGCTAAAAGGGACCCTAGATATGATGAAATAAATGGGAGACACTGTAGAAGATTTATGAACCAGTTGTTTATGTTTCCCAGTTTCTAAAGACACTATACCTATACGGTCCTTTGTGGTTTTGTCATATGTTGTAATAAGTGTGATTCAATTTTGAAGTATTAACAATGTATGTAAAGTGTGGGTCGTTATAACGTGTAAATGAGGAGGAATCAAGAAACAATGCTAAGGCAGAAGGAAGAACTTACCGTTTTGATTCCAACGCAACTGACCGTGATCGAATCGGAGAACGGACGGCGAGGCAGGACTCTGTCGAAGATCCGGTCGTACGGTCTCTCTCGGACGGTTGAAAACTGGAGAAGAAGATGGAAATAGGGGTTAGGTGCGACCCCAGTCCATTTAATGAAAAAAAGAAAGTACACGACATGTATTTCTTGAGTACATGGTGTGTACTTCAATATTTTCCGTACTCTGAATTAACCGGCCTCCACCTCAGCCTTACAAACCATGTGTGTGGCCCGGACACAGCCAGCACACAGCTTCGAGCCGAAACAGAGTACATGGCATGTACTCAAAAAGTACACGGCGTGTACTTTTGAAATTTCCCAATAAATTATTTTCCTTAAAAATCTAGAAAAAGGGAAAATATACCTGAACGAAGATCTGGGGTCATACAATGAATCTTGGAGAACTTCAGGTAAGAGTTTTATTTCACAATCTCATCCATATTCGGTATTATTAATATTTACGTCTCTACTGGGGAATATATTTTTTAAAAATATCTTATTTCTACTATTTTAAGATATTATATTCCATTTTACTATGGTTTTTCAAAATAATTTATACCTGTGTTTTATTTTTTACAAAATGGGTTTGAAAGAAATCTTCTTGTTGTTTTCCAAATGAACTACATTGTGACTTTTCTGATAAAAATAAGAAGTAATTATTTGTATATATATTTTGTGATCTATTTTTCATTCAATCATATGTTATTTTTAATTTTATGCTTCCTCTACATGATTTCAAGGTTTATTTGAAAAAAATTGTTTTCCATTATAATCAAATACCGTTGAAAAATGAGTGGCTTCAAAATGTAAAAGTTATATTCCATAATAATTATTCCAAGTGATATTTGAAAATCATTTTTTAAAAGATAACATAAATTGAATTTAAAAAATCTCTATTAGTGATAAGACCCATGGGTGTGATCTTTATTTATTCTTTTTATGGTTTCTATTTATCATAAAAATATAAAATTGTTATTAAACCCATTTCAGATTTATGGGTTTGGTAATGATGAATTTATTATGAAATTAATTTCCTCTCAAGATTTTGGATGTAATTAATGATTTATAACAATGTGATACACATTTCTAGTATATTAACTATTTTAAGGAGATACCTATATATATGTCCAATTAAATGGGTAAAGGCTAGTATCTAATAAAATAAACATGATTTTATTGGGGAGTGAACCCAGGTAAGTATGGGATAATAACCACTATAATAGTCTTGGGAGTATTCCTTGACTACTAATATGGTTTGGGGAGTGAACCCATTCCACTATTATATCCTTTCCTATGATCCATGTCTAATAAAGAATTGATTATCTATGTTTCTATGAATACCAAAAGTCAATGGCTTTTGAATTGTTTAAGCTTTCATGGTTCATGATAAATTATTCTCTTATGATTCATGTTGTATAAACTACTATTTTTTTTATGAATCATGATTATAATATATGATATATAGGGTATGGTTTGATAATTTAAAGATAATTTTCTTATACCTTATGCTCATTATATTCTTATGTGATTATCAGCATCTCTCATGTTTACCCTTACTGAGAATCCCATCTCACCCTTTTAATATGTTCATATTACCCATGTTATGACAGAACGTATTAATTTTGGAGTAAAAAATCAGGGTTCTTTTTATAAGTAAATATGTGGGAGATGATGTAGAAATTTTATGAACTTGTTTTTTATGTCTATAAGTATCCAACGATACGAGGCATAAATAATTCTAGAATATATAATAATTTTATGAAAAACAAATTCATTAATTTAGATGTAATATCAACGTATATAATGTACGGGTAACTATAGTTTCTATTAAAGAAAGGGTTAGTTTTATTTTGAAAATTATTATGAAAATACCTTAATATAAACCCTAATGATAAGAATATGTATAAGATAAAATCCTAATATTATTGTAATGATCTAGAAATAAATAGTAGAATCCTAAGGTTTCATAGAAGATGATGTAATGATTTAGACATCTATTAAATGGTTTTATAATATTATACGGTGTCTCACAATTACTACTATAGAAAATACTATGATATTACGTTTTATTCAATGTTTGGATCCCTAAATAATTATGTTAATACAGAATGGACCAGAAAATTAAATAATTTTCCTAAAGAAGAACAAGATATTCTGAGAGTTGGAATGAGAAAAATTATTTCCATGCCCACAAAAAATTATCATGATATGAAGTAGTATGAGCTTCCTAAATGAGAAAAATTGATAGCATCATTCTTTATTCCTTCATGAGAAAACATGTACTTTATTTTTGTTTTTACACTGATCTTCTAGTCTCTTAGAAATGGATCACTTCCATTAGATTTTTTTTCTATTTATTAGTTTCTAGTACATGACAATCTTATTCTAACTACTTAAATTTTTTAAAGTGAAAAAGACCATTGGTGGACTCTTATCATGTACAAGATTTAACATAATGAGATTTACTCTATGGAGTGGGATTACTTTAGGTTCATATTTCTAAATAAGTACTTTCCTCTTATTTTTCATATAAAAAGGAGAAGAAATTCCTTGAACTAAGGAAGAATAATGATGAATATTTTTGTATATTTGAGGTAAATTTCACAAGACATGTGAGGTAGACTTCTTTTATTATCATCCAACATGAAATTATGGTTGATCGATGAAATCTTTGAATTAATCCTAGTATCTAACAAGAATTATCCTTATTGAAATTTAGTAGAAATAAATAAATCATTTGATGTTATATAAGTTAGAGATGAATATTTGATTACATATAATTTCAGGGACTTTACAGGATTTCTCACTAATGGGTGGCGTACCATTAGTTTAAAAGACTCATCAATGGACAAATCACCAATGGGAAACCCATATAAAGTTCTAAATGAGTAACTGATGATGACTCACTTATGCCCGGACAGACTAATAGCACAAATGACTCACCAATTCCAAGAGTCACTTATACTGATGAAAATGAATCACAGATATAAATAGTCATCAATGCTAACAGAACAATGCTGGCTCACCGAGACATATGACACACCGATAGAACTAATGAACTATTTTATTTTATTAATTAAAATTTATATCTAAAGATCATATGTAGAACAATTAGTACTTCTGGAATAATTAAAAGTTTTTTGTAGGATTTTCAGAGGAATGTATGATATACATGCTTATGGGGAGATCATTCTTTCTGCTGGACCTTAGAGTATAAATTATATACCAACAGGATCATTCAAGATAACAAAATATATGACGAAAAGTGTAAAAGTGTAGCAATAAAAGAAAAACCAGTGAACTCTTGTAGTTCTCGAGCATAATTCCAAAACACAAGAACACAAAAGGAAGAACTTGTATGGAGATCAAAAAGTCAATCTAGAACTATTGAGCTGTCCTAAACATCTTACCAACAAGAAGCTAAACTTTTCACACTCTTGGATGCCAGACCACATAGACTACGATACTCTATTTTGGAGTCAACCTCCCAAGGTGGACTCAAACATCAATTACACTAAAAAAATGAGTCCAATGCTAAACATCATAACACACATGGGCTTCTAAACATAACTCAATATATTTAGCTCTGTTTTTTTCAATTATTTACATTTATGAGTAGTGTGTGTATGTGTCTATTACACACACTATCTCTTATTAATAACTGGAGACACTTGATATCCTCAAACTCACTCTTTTTTTATCCTTTTATATCCCACATAGAACTCTGGAAGAGTTCATGTGTTATTTTTTTGTGTTTTTCCCACAACGAACTTTGGTAGAGGTCATGTTTCACCTAGATAGCCTTTTGTGATGTTGTGAACCCCGATCCAGGTTGTGGATCAAACTTGTTTGTTAATTTAAACTGCTTGGTGGCAGATGATCACCAAGTAGAGAGTATTAAGTCTCTACTTGAGAGTTAACTTCTTATTTTATTTCATCTATTTTTTTACCTTTTAGTTTTAATCTATCTTATCCCATATTTCATTAAACTAAATCAAACTCTAATAGTTAGATTAGCAAGTGTTTATTAAAGTTTTGAACCTCTAGATTAGTTTCAAATGTTTTATTAATTTGTATATTAGAATAAATGATAACTAAACAATCTATAGATAAATTAATTGAACAATTAGGACTCTGATAAATTCAATACAATATGACTTGGTTTATTTTTTTAATTGGGGAAAATTTTAAAAATGCCAATTCATAACAAATATTTTTTATAGATACTCAATTCACCCCCTCTTGAGTAGTCTACTCTGACCAACAATAGTTATTAAATATATATTTTATTGGTTTTTATGCGCATGACTATCTATATTATGAAACATTAATGGTTATATATATTAAAATTTAATGCAATAGTTAACAATAGATTATAATTTAAAATAGAACTCATATTCAAGAAATGAATTTTTTTTTCTGAAAAAATGTATTTTTATTCACAGAATGTATTTATATGATATGAAATCATAATAATATCTATATTTGAAGGAATTAAAATTTATTTATATATTATATATTTGAAATTTTTTCTAAAAAAATATAAAAAATAATCTTCTATGTAAAGGATAATAATAAATCCAATTTTATAATTAATTTTTTTTTCTAATGAGGAATGTATTTCAAATTTTTTTAATATAAATTAAAATTAATTTCTTCTAATTATCAGTATTGAATTAGATTAAATAAATAATTTATTTATAATTAGGATGTTTATATTTTGTAAAATGTCCCTTTTGTCAATATTAATAGTAATCCTGGTAGAATGTATCACCTAGTAAATGGTAAATACGGTCAATCTAGATTAAAAATATTTGGAAAGGAAATAAATTTTCATCAAAATTATTATGGGATGAATTTTATTTTCCACATAACACCTTTTTCCTTAAATTGACATGTTAAATAGTCTATTTTATAATTATAAGACTTATATATAATTTAAATCAATGATAGTTACAAAATGTCACTCACATTGTTTGTAATATCATTATTATGTCCAAATATGAAAAGAAAAATGTTTTGAATGAATATTAGTTATTTATTTTGAGATTAATAAAAAAATCATGAAATAATTTTTTTAATAATTACATAATGACCTTAATTGCTATTGAAACACTGATGTAGTACGTCTCCCTTAATTGAAATATTTAATAAATGATTTTTAATGTATAAAAAGTGATATAATTTGAATGAGTTAATGTTACCCAACAATTTTATAGATCTATAGGTCATATTTGGAAGGTATCATATCATTATATTCTAATTAATATTTTTTTGATGTATTTAATGTTAATTTAATCAAATATTATGAAAATTTACTATAATTATATTTTATTAAATTATTTAAAATACACAAAAAAATTTAAATAAGAGAAGGTTATTATTATATGTTTTAAAAAATCATAAATTGACCATTTAGGGTCTACATTGTACCTTATATGCAAAATTTATAACACTTATTAACGAAAATGTGTTACCTTAGTAAAATATAAAATTGATTTGCTAATGTTTATTTAAAATTTTATTGTTTAAAATTTCAATGAAACTTTTCTATATTATATTGGATGATGGGATTACTACACTATCCTACATATTTAGAATCCATCGACATTTTGGGTCTTTTTAAATGATAATGAATTTAATATAATTTAATCATTTGAGAAATTCATAAAGTACCCCTCACCTCAACTATATAAGGATATCTCCTCCTTCACCTTTTCAGACCACATTGTGGCATATAATTTAATAAAAATATGATAATTTCTTATATAAACATAACTAACCTTGTTCTACAGGAACTAGTCTTCCCAAAAGATCACCCGTATAATCATTTAGAGAAGATCTAAAGGAGTTGTTTCAAAGAAGTTGTAATCACCCAAACTCATCACCTTCAATTATAATATTTTCTACCTCCTACAATGATATCGTATGTATCATAAATGTAACGACTTTAAAAAATAAACTTCACTTATTTATTGATCTCTTTCCTCTTAATAACTTTTTATTATCTTTTACAATATAAGCACATCGAATTACTTCTGACCCAAATTGTAGTTTTCAAAAATGATATAATTATTATAAAAAATTAAGTTATATGGAATAATGATTATTTTAATTAAATAGTATCATTTAAACACCCGATTTTAAATGAAAATTATAAAATAATTTTATTTTTTTTAGGTTTCAGAAATTTCACTATGTAATTTCACTATTCATTTTCAATCCGTTATTATTTTTAATATCTAATGATTTTTATATTTAAATGTTAAATTTATAAAACCTAGAGAATTATTATGGTTAAATAAACATCATTTTTGAATTTGAAATGTCAAAATAACCGCAGGATAAATTTTTAATTTTTTTTAATAAGTTTCAATTTGATGAATAGTATTTCATGAATAGTGTTTTATTGATGAATAGTATAAAAATAATTTATTATTAAATAACTTTTTTGGGAAATGATTTTCAAAAAATGGACATAAATAGTCGTGTTTAGTAAGATATTTAGAGTCTGATAAGACAAATATAATTTTTGATTAATAGTAACTTACCCTTTTGAATAATAATTATTATTAAATTGGCCAAAAATATAGAAACTTCACCAATGAATGTATAAATAAAATTTAGACATCTGAAAAGTGAAAAAATGGTCATAATATAAGAATTGGTATTTATGTATGTCACTGTGTTATAAGATTCATTAATTGTATATAGTTTGATCTTATGATGAAGCTTTACAAGTGGATTAGAGGAATGTTGTATGTTGTTTTCATGTATTATGTTCCTGATTTCAAAGACATTGGACTTTAAAATTCACATGTTTGTAAAAAGGTAATGGAATGGTACGTATTAAAAAGGTGGGATGCCATAGTTGGTATCAAAGGAGAGTTTAGTTATTTTTGGAAATTAGGCTATGAAATATGTAAGAACCCAGTTCCTATTTTAGAGGTACGAGCTTCTTCTTTTCCTTTTTTCCTTAAGTGTTTTTGAGAAAATATGGAAAATGGGGAAAAATCCTAAATTTTGGAACTACACACCATGTACTTTTGGCCGTGTTGGGATGAGTACACAGGGCGTGTAGCCATATCGATGACGAAGGGTGTAGGAACCGACTACACGCCGTGTAGTGGTACCTTACATGCCGTGTAGTCAGTCGGCAGGCTTGAATAGTAAGGCGGTGGAGTCGCCGCCAGCTGGACGACTCTACACGCCGTGTACTTCGGAGTACATGGCGTGTACTCAGGTCGACGGATGAACAGTGTGGTGGTGCCGCCAAATGAAAAGTTAAATGAAAGAAGTACAAGTCGTGCACTCATAAGTACACACCGTGTACTTTGTTTTTATCGGCATAAAATAGGCAATTGCCTCCTCATTTAGAAGAGGAGGCACTTTAGCCATATTTGGATCCAAAGGAGGAGGCCGGATCGTTGAAGATCCATCGGGCGTTCGTCTGGAATCTAATTTGGCTTTAGACAATCTCATTAGAACTGCACGGGTAAGCCCTCTCCTCTCCTATTACCATTCTTACCAATTCTTCTCCTAACGCAAGTTATTTACATTTGAATGAGTTTTTTTTCATCAGATCTACATCGTTCTTGGGCGTTTCTGGAGTCGGCATTCGGGTATAGCGTTCATTGGCGTATAATGTAGGTGGCTTTGTGTTTAGTTTTCCAATTGCTGTGTGTTTTGTGTGTTTTTGTGCCACGAACCCATGTTGGGGTGTCGTGTGGATGAGGCTGTTTCTATATTTAATACCTAGAATGGATTAGGTATTTAATTGTGATAATAAAATGATGGATGGGATCGTTGCTTGGATCTGGATCCACCCCTGGGGTGTGTTTCTCTGTTTAGCCATTTGGCCAGGATACCCGAGGGTATGCCTTGAAAGTAGTAATTGCAGAATTGCCTTGAGAGTAATTGCTTGTTACTGCTTGTTTACCTATTTGGCATGGCCCGGTTACCTGTTTAGCCTGAGGTCATTTTTGTATTTAGCCTGAGGGCGTTGTTGTGATTTGCCTGAGGGCACTGCACTATTTGGACCGAGGGCTATAGTATTTCGCCTAAGGGCAACCTTTCATGCCTGAGGGCTTGACTTTTGTGCCTGAGGGCAACACTTCCTACACCTGAGGGCAATTTCTGTTACGCCTAAGGGATATACCTGCGGGTTGGATTCTGCTTACCTGAGGGTAAGTTATGTTTTTCTGAGGACGTGGACTGTTTACTTAGAAATGCACTACTATGGTTTCTACTATTTAAATGGATTAAATAGATAATAAAATGGAAATATAACTGGTAATTAGTTACTTTTGAGTAATACTTACTTTATTGCATTTTACTACTGCACACTGTTGTTGCATGCTTACACGGAGTTGGGCACGGGCCTTTGTTGGGTGCCTACTGAGATATATTTCTGACACCCTGTTTGGGTCACGCTTTTTGGCCCAAACAGCTTACGTTGCTGCAGGTGTAGATAGGGGAAAGAGTCCCTATATAGGTACTTGACTGTTGCTGAGGACTAGGAGGGCATGGGACCGAGCCTAGGCTCGTGATGCCACTGCTGGCTATTTGGATTGCTTTTCTGTACTCTGTTTTCTGCTGTACTGTATTGATGTATAACATGTTCTGGCTTTTTTCGTAGAACTTGAAACATGTAGCATCATGACTTATATACTATTGGTTATATCCACTACTGTAGTTATTTCAGTTGTGTATGTTTACTGCTTCTGCTGTTTGTTTTATGTTTATTTTGGTATTCCGCTGCGCTACACATTGACAAATGAGGGCATAGTTTCCCCACTATCAGACCTGGGCCCTCGCTGCTAGTCGGCAGCCTCTGGCGTTCGAGGAAATGCCCTTGAGGTCACGTGGCGAATCAGGCTCGGGGCACCCATTGCGTGGCACTCGGGTCCGGGATGTTACAAAGTGGTATTAGAGGAGTTTCTTTTCTTTGACTTACTATTTGGAGCCGTAGTCAGAGTTAGGACGAACGGTAGTTGGTAATAAGCTGTGCCCGGGCATAGCTAACCTGTGTACAAGGGAAAAGCCAGTCTACCTTGTATTTTGCATTCTTTGATTTTGCATACTTTACGGTTGAGATGTTTTCACCATTGGGTGACGCAGTTGGATTGTGCTGTTTATATTTTATCAATGGGTTCTATTTAGTTGCAACCCGATGAGATGAGGGTATGCCATCTCATTCATCATATAGGCACATGCTAGATATCACATGCTAGGAAATGTTTCCATGCCATGTAGGTGCATTAGAAATTCGCATGTTGTTGTGATAGTTGTTTTGCTAAAAAAGCATGTTGTTGTGATAGCTGCTTAATAAATAACTGCCTTGTGATATGGTATTTTTGTTCGATCTTGTTTATAGAATGGATGCCAAACTTTGGTTTTTGGGGAGTATGGGCCCCCATTGACCGGAATTTGGTGGATCATTGACTGGTTATGTAACGCCCCGACCCCAGCTACCCAGAGTCGGTGCATTAATTACATAACATTGGCATGATCACAAGAAAGATCAAATCCCGAAAGACTGATTAGTTTAGTAGCCTTGGAAACACTAGATATATTCATAAGTTTTACATTACATCATAAAATGAAAAACTACTACAACAACATAATGTTTCCAACGTCCACACTATAAACCCCTCATAATATCCCTGCAAGTCAATCATAATTTACTTCTTCACTACCTGGGAAAAATAAAACATAGAAAAGGGGTGAGCTCAAATGCCCAGTAAGGATAACAATATAGCGGAACATTCAAAATAAGCATAAACATTTAAGGCAATGAATTACTAAAACAAAAGCCTTTTAAAATTGAACTTCAACATAGTATGGCAAAAGTAAAATGAAATAATGCCATTTACTTGTTCACATGGATATTATACTAATCGAATAATCACATGCAATATCAATAACCACTTTCATAATGTTGGAATGCATAATTCCAGACTATCATAACCACATAGCCAAGGCCTCGTGCCAAGACTACAAATAAGATTTTGTCAAGGCCTTGTGCCAAGACACTAGTTTGTCTCATGAGACCTACCGATGCATCGAGGAGCTATAGCGGGCTCCACCCGTCACTTATTAAGTCCAATGCATTCCCATATGAAAAGGTTTAAACATAACATAAACATTCGTATTAAAACTACCATACAAAATGTCAATAATTTCACCATAAACTATGAATGGTATAAAAATAGCACATCCACAGTCAAACATATCACAAAACCTTCAATACAATATAGAAGTTTTGTATCATAATAAATCAACTTCAAATAAGCGTAAAATCCGTCAAAGGATGTTGACATAGATGAAATCAAAACACTTTTTAGAGAAATACCTCTTTCTATTTTTGAAATCATTTAAGAGCCATATAAAATAAAACATTTTCTTGAAAATATTCTTATAAGCTTGTAAGGAAAACTTTGAAGATTTTATAACGGCAGAAAATAACCGCACTAGCCGTATAAGTTAAAAAAAACATTCTTACCTTAATTCTGTCGAAAAGGTTAAAAAGGACCTTGTTTTGAAAACGACGGAAAGATTCCTTTATAAACCTCTTATAAAAATTCAAAAAGGGTATAAATGACTTTAACCCATATTCTTTTAAATAATAAATATGTTTTGAAATACATTTTGAAGAAACATGGATGTGGATGATACAGAAATACCAGTAGATTATTACATATAAACAACCTCGGATAATGAAGAGATTGTGAAATAACCCTTACCTTGTACTTTTCCTTGGTTGGGGTAGGTTAACCTCCTTTAATTTAGGTAACTCACTTTGGTTGGAACCAAAGGACTTGTTGAAATGCTTTCTGCCTAAGGGGAAGCTTCAAGGAGGAGGAGAGGGATGTGGGGAGCTTAGTTGGGCAGAGTTTGGACGAGCCAAGTGGCTTGAGAGGTGTGAGGAAAAGAGAAGGAGGAGTGCCCTTTTATAAGAGGGGTGAGGGGAACCTTTGGAAAAGCTAGAAATATTAATTTATAATAAATTCATATTCGGTTTCTAATGGCTCCAAAGTTGAATATTCAAAGGATGAGGTGGGGATAGGTCGAAAACAACTCATCCAATAGAATTTAGACAGGTTTGGGTACTTATATTAACCTTATCTTTAAGTATTAACTCTAAGTTAATTAGTTTCACTTTTACAATGTCTCTTTGTATTTTTATATAATATGGTTAATAAACTTACTATATACATCCAAGCGACCCCCAAGTGGTCCATTAATGATTAACCTATCATAATATAAGTATCTTGGCCGAACCTTAGATTTTTAGGAATTTAATATCAATTAATAATATAATATTTGTTTTAAGAACTCTTTTATGTCAATTTTGACACTATTCAATAGTTGATTTTTTGTGAAACTCATAACAGATTGATTACTTCGAACAAAGTCCATTAAATCAATCCTAATATATCATATTAGCCTAGAAAATTAGTTTAATTCATTAAAAGTTTCATATTATATTTATTTGGGTATTTATAATATCAATTATTTTAATTTTTCACTATTATAGTAATTACTGCATCATCATTGTGTCATAAATAAAATAAATTATTTAATGTCTAAAAATTATAAATAAAATATCATTATGTAGGAAATCTGTTTATCTTTCTAATGAATATTTATAATCTAAAATCCAACATATATAACCCTATGTAAAAATTTTTGTTCTAAAAGATATATGCTTGTGTCATTTTTGTATTCATTTTAACTAAAATAAAATAAAGTGTCATTATCACTTACAAGTGGATCCATGGGGTCCCAAAATTGACACAAAGATGTCCATGGTCGACCATATATCAACCAATAGGGTTAAGACACGTTTTTAGGGTAATTTAGTATTATTATAATATTATTTTTTTAACCCTTATTTACCGGATTTACCCTTAACCATGGTAAATAAAATATTTACCGCAGTAATTATTCAAAATGTCTAAAAATAAAAGTTACCTATTTACACAATTTGAACATCCTGATTCCAAATATGGAATCCATTTTCCTAAATTCAAAACACAGAAGTGGCAGAAATTAATTTAAAATTAATTCCCGCTGTCAAAACAAAAAAGCGTGTTTTTAAGAGATAATAACTATCCAAAGATTGACACTTGATTATGTTCGGTTTAATTGTAAAATTATGTCCAATGACCAACATTATATTAAATGGTAAAAATATATTCTAAATATACTTTAAAACTACTAAAATTCATAATTTATCACTATTAATTATTTTGATTAAAAAAGTTGTTTTTAATTAAAATTTAGTAATTTTCACTATTCATCAAAATATGAAAGTTATCTGAAAAGTACCAAAATTTCACCTTAGGCTAAATTCGATATTCCGAGTCCAAAAATGAAGTCCATTTTCAAATATAAAATATATATAATTTCAAAAATTAGGTATTACTATTCACAACGGCTAGTTTAATCGGTTGTGGTGTGTGTTAAAACTCGAAGTTGCGTACAACACACGCTACTGTTTTATTCAAAGGAAAGCGTATCGTGGAAGCTTGGGATGTTTCATTTTAAATTTTTGATGTCCCCATTTAGTCAAAAAGTTTAAAATATTGTATTTAAAAAGGGTTCAATATTAAAAGTTGATAAAAGTGCAATACTGAAAATGAATTTGTTCTTGCATTATATCTAAGAAACTCATAATATGGATTCTAAAATTATAAGGATTATATAAAGTTTAAAATTTAGATAATACTATTCATAACCTCTTTTGAATGGCTTTTTTTTTGTAATTCATGGTGTGATTGAACTCGGTGTTGCGTGTAGTGCAAGTTATTGAATTATTTTGAAGAAATAACACACTATGAAATCTTGGGGTGTTACATTCTCCCCTCCTTCAATAAATTGCGTCCTCGCAATTTGAAATTGTTCTTCGAAAATAAAAGGTTGAAAATAGAAAATATATTTGTGGGAAAACCCACATCGGAAATTGGGTTACTAAAATTTAGTCTTAATATGAGGAAAGAGAAATGAAAGGGTCACCACCAAATTATGATCTCGATTAGGAGAACATTGGTGGCAATTAGAGACATATAATTGGAGGAAAAACGTAAATATTTATAGGTAGTGATTGAGGTCATCAATCACAAAAAGTATAAAATTGAGGTCCTTAAACTCATCAATCTATGTTGATTTGAAGTACCATCGGTTCAACAAAATATTGGGTATTGGGATAACACATTTTTGACATTTCAAAATATCTTAGTTGAAATCCCACATCGAAAAATGAATTAATGAGGCCTCTATTTAAAATAAAGAGTGGAAAGTATGAAGATTACCGAAAATAACACATACTAGGGTTCCATGTAGGAAAATATGGATATGGAAGAGAAATATAACCATCAATTATCTGATGGAGAGTGGTAGAGAACATGGCTTTGAAAAGGCAAACAATCCCAAAGCCATAAATTTGTGATGATTTAAGGTACCATCTAGGACAACATTTTTGTTCTAAGTTTCTATTATTAATGTTGAGGAATTTATTTATGAGATTGGATAAGATAATAAGGAGATATACTTAGTTTATAATTAGAGTTTTATCCATTAATAAATTTCTACCAAAACTCATCATTCACTCGTAAAAAATATTCTATTTATACTATTCATAGAGGGTTCCAAAATAAACGAATTTATAATTCATCTACCAGATCTTTTAAAAAACTACTTTATTTAATCCAGGACATCTCGTGGGCCAGTGGTAGGTGATACACCCTTGTCGCCCTTCGGTTGCGGGTTCAAGTCTCACAGCCTTGCCGGACGCGACGGGTTGCCGCCCGACCTCCGGGTTGTCCTTTTATGGCAATCCAAAATAATCCAAACTAGAACTATCCAAAATACTTCTGTCCAAACTCACAGTCCAACATTTATAAGGAAGGTAAACATAATGTAGATCCTTTTTACCCTGTAATAGAATATTAATACCTTCATCATGTATTCTTTTAAAACACTGAAACATCCTGATTTACCATAATCTTTATTGATTACATTCATGCTCCCTTATTCCATATAGAATTCTGGATATACTTCATCAATCCAAAAATGTTTTATACAAATCATTAATCAGTTCGAAGGTAGTCAATAATATCCAATATAATTTATCCAAAGCAATCATGTATTATTCCAAAATCACTATTTCGGTATCAGAACTATATTACGGTTTATCATTCTCTCAACCATATATTTTCCAAAAATTTATCCTGCTATTGAGTCACTTTTCTTTGTTCCACATAATCTCAAGTCCTTAATGAAATAGTACTGCAGTACAATCCTTATATACTCCATAATTATTATAACAAGTACATTGTTGATACAACACTCAATTGACATAATCAACATAAGAACTCTAATCATTCCTCTTCATCTGTGGTAGTATCATAACTTGATTATTATCCAATAGCATCATTTGCGGAATAGTCTGATGACTGGGGCATAGGTTCGCGTAGTGTCCAAACTCCTTGCAAATGAAGCATTGTACATTTGAAACCATTTTCTCACCCTTGCAGTCACGTACTTTGTGCCCTTTTCCTCCACACTTATAACAAACTCCCATTCCTTTCAGGAAAGTTCCAGGGTGTTTCTTTCCACAGTTACCACATATGGGAAAATTCTTCTTTTCCCTCTTACTTTTATCCATCTTTCTCTCTACCATCCTTTTCTTCTCTTGCTTCCCTTCAAAGCCATAGGACTCAGTAAACTCTTTACTTATCTTATCAACACATGATATTATTTCTTCATATGATGATAATACATGGGAGACTATTTCTCTTATAAATTCTAGCTTAAGACCATGAAAGATATGATCCTTCCTTCTCTTTGGATCATTTGCATTTCTGGAGTTCTCATTCCTTCTACTGGGCGCCATTTCTAAACAATGGCATACACTAGATCAGTTTATGAATCAAAATACATAATCCCATACTTATAAAACACTTAACATAAATTGAACTATTTATGGATATAATCCATAATCATAAGAATGTTTTCTTTGAGGAAGTATATACTCATAATCCCTTCAAAATGATTTGTAAAGAAAATGAGAGTTATCCTAAGCATATCCCCCGGGAGTGTCGTAACCAAGAGTGCAGCAAGGCCCGTTGTCGTGCACCAGTTCCCGTTCGAGTCTAGCTCAAAGCGGTGTTTTCGGGTTTTACCCCTAGGTACATCTGTGCCAGAGCCGCCTCTACCTGCTCGTATCCAGACAGGGATGTATTGCTTGGAAAACTCACAAAATCTCTACAATACCAAAATTCTAGGATGTTATTCTATACTAATCCTAAAAGTTCATCTTAGGTCTACGTGCTCTAATCAGAGTTTATCTAAATCTAGCTTCCAAGGTTTGTACTAAACCTCCCTCTGATACCAACTGTAACGCCCCGACCCCAGCTACCCAGAGTCGGTGCATTAATTACATAACATTGGCATGATCACAAGAAAGATCAAATCCCGAAAGACCGATTAGTTTAGTAGCCTTGGAAACACTAGATATATTCATAAGTTTTACATTACATCATAAAATGAAAAACTACTACAACAACATAATGTTTCCAACGTCCACACTATAAACCCCTCATAATATCCCTGCAAGTCAATCATAATTTACTTCTTCACTACCTGGGAAAAATAAAACATAGAAAAGGGGTGAGCTCAAATGCCCAGTAAGGATAACAATATAGCGGAACATTCAAAATAAGCATAAAAATTTAAGGCAATGAATTACTAAAACAAAAGCCTTTTAAAATTGAACTTCAACATAGTATGGCAAAAGTAAAATGAAATAATGCCATTTACTTGTTCACATGGATATTCTACTAATCGAATAATCACATGCAATATCAATAACCACTTTCATAATGTTGGAATGCATAATTCCAGACTATCATAACCACATAGCCAAGGCCTCGTGCCAAGACTACAAATAAGATTTTGTCAAGGCCTTGTGCCAAGACACTAGTTTGTCTCATGAGACCTACCGATGCATCGAGGAGCTATAGCGGGCTCCACCCGTCACTTATTAAGTCCAATGCATTCCCATATGAAAAGGTTTAAACATAACATAAACATTCGTATTAAAACTAGCATACAAAATGTCAATAATTTCACCATAAACTATGAATGGTATAAAAATAGCACATCCACAGTCAAACATATCACAAAACCTTCAATACAATATAGAAGTTTTGTATCATAATAAATCAACTTCAAATAAGCGTAAAATCCGTCAAAGGATGTTGACATAGATGAAATCAAAACACTTTTTAGAGAAATACCTCTTTCTATTTTTGAAATCATTTAAGAGCCATATAAAATAAAACATTTTCTTGAAAATATTCTTATAAGCTTGTAAGGAAAACTTTGAAGATTTTATAACGGCAGAAAATAACCGCACTAGCCGTATAAGTTAAAAAAAACATTCTTACCTTAATTCTGTCGAAAAGGTTAAAAAGGACCTTGTTTTGAAAACGACGGAAAGATTCCTTTATAAACCTCTTATAAAAATTCAAAAAGGGTATAAATGACTTTAACCCATATTCTTTTAAATAATAAATATGTTTTGAAATACATTTCGAAGAAACATGGATGTGGATGATACAGAAATCCCAGTAGATTATTACGTATAAACAACCTCGGATAATGAAGAGATTGTGAAATAACCCTTACCTTGTACTTTTCCTTGGTTGGGGTAGGTTAACCTCCTTTAATTTAGGTAACTCACTTTGGTTGGAACCAAAGGACTTGTTGAAATGCTTTCTGCCTAAGGGGAAGCTTCAAGGAGGAGGAGAGGGATGTGGGGAGCTTAGTTGGGCAGAGTTTGGACGAGCCAAGTGGCTTGAGAGGTGTGAGGAAAAGAGAAGGAGGAGTGCCCTTTTATAAGAGGGGTGAGGGGCACCTTTGGAAAAGCTAGAAATATTAATTTATAATAAATTCATATTCGGTTTCTAATGGCTCCAAAGTTGACTATTCAAAGGATGAGGTGGGGATAGGTCGAAAACAACTCATCCAATAGAATTTAGACAGGTTTGGGTACTTATATTAACCTTATCTTTAAGTATTAACTCTAAGTTAATTAGTTTCACTTTTACAATGTCTCTTTGTATTTTTATATAATATGGTTAATAAACTTACTATATACATTCAAGAGACCCCCAAGTGGTCCATTAATGATTAACCTATCATAATATAAGTCTCTTGGCCGAACCTTAGATTTTTAGGAATTTAATATCAATTAATAATATAATATTTTTTTTAAGAACTCTTTTATGTCAATTTTGACACTATTCAATAGTTGATTTTTTGTGAAACTCATAACAGATTGATTACTTCAAACAAAGTCCATTAAATCAATCCTAATATATCATATTAGCCTAGAAAATTAGTTTAATTCATTAAAAGTTTCATATTATATTTATTTGGGTATTTATAATATCAATTATTTTAATTTTTCACTATTATAGTAATTACTGCATCATCATTGTGTCATAAATAAAATAAATTATTTAATGTCTAAAAATTATAAATAAAATATCATTATGTAGGAAATCTTTTTATCTTTCTAATGAATATTTATAATCTAAAATCCAACATATATAACCCTATGTAAAAAGTTTTGTTCTAAAAGATATATGCTTGTGTCATTTTTGTATTCATTTTAACTAAAATAAAATAAAGTGTCATTATCACTTACAAGTGGATCCATGGGGTCCCAAAATTGACACAAAGATGTCCATGGTCGACCATCTATCAACCAATAGGGTTAAGACACGTTTTTAGGGTAATTTAGTATTATTATAATATTATTTTTTTAACCCTTATTTACCGGATTTACCCTTAACCATGGTAAATAAAATATTTACCGCAGTAATTATTCAAAATGTCTAAAAATAAAAGTTACCTATTTACACAATTTGAACATCCTGATTCCAAATATGGAATCCATTTTCCTAAATTCAAAACACAGAAGTGGCAGAAATTAATTTAAAATTAATTCCCGCTGTCAAAACAAAAAAGCGTGTTTTTAAGAGATAATAATTATCCAAAGATTGACACTTGTTTATGTTCGGTTTAATTGTAAAATTATGTCCAATGACCAACATTATATTAAATGGTAAAAATATATTCTAAATATACTTTAAAACTACTAAAATTCATAATTTATCACTATTAATTATTTTGATTAAAAAAGTTGTTTTTAATTAAAATTTAGTAATTTTCACTATTCATCAAAATATGAAAGTTATCCGAAAAGTACCAAAATTTAACCTTAGGCTAAATTCGATATTCCGAGTCCAAAAATGAAGTCCATTTTCAAATATAAAATATATATAATTTCAAAAATTAGGTATTACTATTCACAACGGCTAGTTTAATCGGTTGTGGTGTGTGTTAAAACTCGAAGTTGCGTACAACACACGCTACTGTTTTATTCAAAGGAAAGCGTATCGTGGAAGCTTGGGATGTTTCATTTTAAATTTTTGATGTCCCCATTTAGTCAAAAAGTTTAAAATATTGTATTTAAAAAGGGTTCAATATTAAAAGTTGATAAAAGTGCAATACTGAAAATGAATTTGTTCTTGCATTATATCTAAGAAACTCATAATATGGATTCTAAAATTATAAGGATTATATAAAGTTTAAAATTTAGATAATACTATTCATAACCTCTTTTGAATGGCTTTTTTTTTTGTAAGTCATGGTGTGATTGAACTCGGTGTTGCGTGTAGTGCAAGTTATTGAATTATTTTGAAGAAATAACACACTATGAAATCTTGGGGTGTTACAGGTTATTGGTTATAACACAAATAAGATGTCAAAATTTGATTCGTGGGGAGTATGGGCCCCCACGGGTCGTAATTTGACACTTAGGTGTTGTTTCTCAGTGTTTTCTGGGTTCTGGAGAAGTTTCTGAGGCATACTGTCTGGAATCCCAGTATACACGCCGTGTAGTATTTTTATACACGTCGTGTATGTTCTTCTGTTCAGGAAGAAAAATGAACATTTTGAGTACACGCCATGTACCCGGAGTACACGCTGTGTAGTCTCTTCCCGTGTCACAAACCTTGTGGGCAGCGACACGAGGTAGGGAAAGGGTTGGGTAAAACACACCGTGTAGTTTTGTACACGCCGTGTAGTGTTGACCCAGAGTCCGGTCGTGTAACTAACAACACAGGTCGGTGAACTCCTTGACAGAACACGTCGTGCTAGTTATAGACACGCTGTGTAGTGTGACCTGGGGACTCGGTCGTGTAACTAACAACACGGGCCGGTGTCACCACTCCCTGAGCACGCCGTGTACCGTTGGGACATGCCTTGTAGGCTTGTCCGAGGACAGACTGTGTGGAGTTAGCCGTGTGGCTGAGAAACAGGGTGCTATACACGCCGTGTACGGGTGTAACACACCGTGTAGAGTCAAGCCGAGTAGTCGGTCGTGTCACAGATGACACAGGCAGTTGGAAAATAACACCGTACACACAGTGTAGATATTATACACGCCGTGTAGTTTTGTTGAACGGAAGCCGTGTGGCATAGCTGTGTAGAAGGACCCGGGCAGCGGAAAGGAAGTCAAGTACACATTGTGTAGTCATTGTACACATCGTGTAGTCTTGTTTTGACAATTTTGAATACCTTATTCCTCATGTTCCTTTGTGGTTCCTTCGTTTCAATCTTAATAATCTTGAATCTGAGGCGTTCTTTTGACCTTGTAGAGTCATTCCGCCTAGACGACCGCGAGTTGTTTTCCAGGAGAGCGACAACGATTATACTCCGGAGATGGTGGGCCATGGGCTACCAGTTGATCCACCAGCAGAGCCAGATGCGGCACCAGCTATCATACCGGACATGGGCGCGGAGGCGCAGTTCCATGAAGGCTTATTTTGGTTCATGCAGACCTTTCAGGGAGCACCGCAGGCTGCCACATCTATGGCCGAGCTGACGCGTATCTTTCAGCAGCAGCATCCGCCTACGTTTTCCGGGGATGGCGGACCACAGGCTGAAGAGTCTTGGCTAGGATCGATGCAGACTATTTTCGAGCATCATGAGACGCCTCCAGGGCGGAGGGTCAAGCTCACGACTTAAATGCTGCGTGATTCCGCCAAGAGGTGGTGGGATGTTACCACCCAGTCAGAGCCTCACAGGGACATGTAGTGGGAGGATTTTCAGGCATTCTTCTATGACTTCTTCTTTTTCCGAGACGCTGAGGGCAGATAGAGCTCGAGAGTTCATGAATCTGCAGCAGGGATCTATGTTAGTGATGGACTATTCCACTCGTTTTACGGAACTTCAGCGCTTTGCACCTGTGCTGGTGGGTGATTAGATGCTAAGAGCCAGAAGTTTTGAGGATGGTCTTCGGTATGACATCAGAGCGCTGGTGAATGTTTTCAGGTTGCCTACTGTACACATGATTTTAAACCAGGCGTTGATTACAGAGAGGAACCTGCAGGAATCAAGTGGTGTGGGCCAGGGCGGTTCAGCACCAGTTACTGGTACTATTTCTGGTAGCAAGAGGAAGAGACAGATGGACTTCTCTCAGGGCGGTAGTACTAGCCAGGCAGCTTCTTCAGGTGGACCGGTCAGGTGCTACTAGTGTGGCAGAGAGGGGCACAAGAGGCCGCAGTGTCCACGAGACCCAGTGGAGTGCCGAGCTTGCGGGAAGATGGGTCATTTGAAGAGCTTTTTCAGGGGGTTTCTACCAGTGGCTAGTGAGAGGGGTTCTGTGCAGACTCCGCGTGTGGGAGTAGGACCAGTGGCTTCTTACCAGTCATGGAATTGGAATACGTCAGGGCGTGCAGGCAGAGATGGTGGTCGTGGCCGTGGTAGCCAGACACTAGGATCGCAGAGGCAGCAGGGCGGGACAGCTCAGGGTAGCCAGGTTGTGTCGCAGGGCCACGACACTGGGCAGGCATATGCAGTGCAATAGACCCAGCAGGAGCAGGATCCCGGACCTTCGACAGTCAGAGGTACTATTCTAGTAGCTTCTGTCTTGTCTTCAGTACTTTTTGATGTGGGTTCTACACATTGTTTTGTATCTGTACCCGTTGTGGAGAGCCTTGGGATCGGTGTTTCTACTTCTTCTAATATCTTGACGCTAGACACCCCGTTGGTGACTAGGACGGTTGGTGTGCGTCAGTGCAAGGAGATCCCCCTTGAGGTTGGTGGGTGTCACTTCCTTTGGGACCTCTATGTCCTAGAGATGATGAGATATGACGTCATTCTCAGGATGGACTGGTTGGTTCCCTTTCCAGCCTTTATAGACTGCTATCGTCGTAGGGTGCGTTTCACGTCACTAGAGGGTGGGGAGTTTCTATACAAGGGCGAGTGGGATGTTCAGGCGAGTCGAGCTGGACCAGAGCATCATGGGTGAGGTGGAGTCATAGCCCAGATTGCTAGCTTATATCTGGATGAACAGGGGACTTTTCAGACGGATTTCCCTCCTGTTGTTAATTGTTTCATGGATGTCTTCCCGGATGACGTTTCAGGTCTACCCCCGGTGCGTGAGGTGGATTTCTCTATCGAGCTTGTGCCAGGAGTGGCGCCGGTGTCTATTCCTCCTTATAGGATGGCCACGCCTGAGTTTCAGGAGCTCAAGAGGTAGTTAGAGGAGCTACAGGCGAAGGGTTTTATCTGACCCAGTACTTCTCCATGGGGTTCTCCGATCCTTTTTGCAAAGAAGGCGTATGGTACCCTTAGGCTTTGTGTAGATTATCGGAAGCTGAACCAGTTGACGGTTAAGAACGAATATCTCTTGCCGAGGATAGATGATCTGTTTGATCAGCTTCGTGGAGCACGAGTGTTCTCGAAGATTGACTTGAGATCTGGATATCATTAGCTGCACGTTAGACCATCTGATATAACTCTCACAGCCTTCAGAAGTAGGTATAGTCTATATGAATATATGGTTATGCTGTTCGGACTCACAAACGCACCATCAGTTTTCATGGCTCTGATGAATCATGTATTCCATCCGTATCTTGATTCATTCGTGGTAGTATTCATGGATGACATCTTGGTGTACTCTCACACTCGACATGATCATGCCACCCATCTTGAGATAGTATTGAGTACACTGAGAGAGCATCACATATATGCTAAGCTCTCGAAGTGCCACTTTTGGATGGACCAGATTCACTTCCTGGGTCATATCATCTCAAAGGCAGGAGTTTTAGTAGACCCAGAGAAGGTGAGAGCAGTAGTTTCCTGGGATCAGCCTAAGAACGTGTTTGAAATACGGAGTTTCTTAGGGCTGGATGGTAACTACAGACGCTTCATACAAGACTTCTCCCACTTAGCTGCACCGTTGACAGGTCTGACTAAGAAGGGTGTGAAGTTCGTTTAGTCATAATCTTGCGAGATATCTTTTCAAGACCCGAAGGGAAGGCTGACATCATCACTGATCCTGATACTTATGGAGGAGGGGAAAAGTTATATAGTTTACTGTGATGCATCATGAATTGGGCTGGGAGCCGTTTTGATGCAGGGCGACCGAGTTGTTGCGTATGGGTCTCGACAGTTGAGGCCACATGAGAGGAATTACCCGACACATGATATCGAGTTGGCTGCAGTTGTTCATGCATTGCGCTATTGGAGACATTACCTGTTGGGAGAGAATTTTGTGGTTTTCACCAACAAAAAAAGCCTCAAGTATATATTTACTCAGCGTGACATGAATCTGAGGCAGAGAAGGTGGGTCGAGTACCTACAGTCCTTCGATTTTGAGCTTGCCTATACACTTGGTAAAGGTAATGCAGTTGTTGATGCACTGAGCAGGATGACTCAAGTACAAGCAGTGTAGGAGGCCAGTGGTGAGTGGGAGCTCATGGATTTGTTCTCTGAGATGCATCTGGAGGTGCAAGAAAGTCAGGGGCAGACTTATCTTTCCTCGTTAGCTGTGACTTCTACCCTCCTGGACAGAGTGAGGATGAGACAGCTATCGGGTTCAAAAGGCCTAGTTCTACAGGAGTCGGTGGAAAGTGAGGACCCTCCTCCCGGTTGGACGATAGGCGATGATGAGTTTTTGCGTTTCCATGGACGTGTATGGGTTCCAGGGGTTATACTTGAGGAGCTAATGCGGGAGTTTCATGGTTCAGCTTAGGCAGTTCATCCTGGGGTTACCAAGATGTACCGTGACTTGAGACGTCAGTAATGGTGGCCGAGTATGAAGAGAGAGATAGCTGGTTTTGTTACAAGGTGTTCCCCCTGTCAGCAGGTTAAGGAGGAGCATCAGAGACCAGCTGGGCTGTTATAGCAGTTTCCCATTCCGGAATGGAAATGGGATGATGTCGTGATAGATTTCGTGATGGGTTTGCCGAGGTCACCTCGTGGCAATGATTCCGTATGGGTTGTTGTGGACAGACTCACGAAGGTAGCTCACTTTTTGCCGATGAAGGAGACCTTTTGTGTAAACGAGCTCGGAAGTCTATATATCCGAGAGATCGTACATCTGCCCGGGGTCCCTCATTCAATCATTTCAGATAGGGATGCCCACTTTACGTCTTGTTTCTGGAAGAGTTTTCAGATGGGGCTGGGTACACAGGTGCTTCTGAGAACAGCATACCACCCTCAGACTGATGGCCAGTCAGAGCGGATGATACAGGTGCTGGAGGACATGCTGCGCGCAGGCGTCCGAGACTTTGGGGGCTCATGGGAGAAGCATATACCCTTAGTCGAGTTCGCCTATAACAATAGATTTCAGGAAACTATTGAGATGGCACCATATGAGGCTTTATATGGTAGGCCATGCCGATCACCTTTGTGCTGGTTAGAGGCAGGTGAGGCAGCTTTACTGGGGCTACAGCTCGTGCAGGAGACATCTGAGCAGGTCCAGTTGATTCGGAAGCGGATAGCTACCGCGCAGTCTCGTCAGAAGTCTTATGCTGATCGCCACAGATGAACTTTGGAGTTCGTGGTCGGGGATTAGGTTTTCTTGCATGTTTCTCCAAGGCTGGGACACAAATGGATCAAAATACAGAGTAATCTTTCACCGAGGTATGTGGGACCATTTGAGATTCTGGAGAGAGTCAGGCTGGTTGCCTATCGGTTGCAGTTACCGCAGAGGTACCGAGCCATGCACGACGTCTTCCACGTGTCTCAGTTGCGTCGCTACCATTCAGACCCATCTCACACCTTTCAGTAAGAGGAGGTTGAGCTTCTTCATGATGCGTCCTTTGAGATTCATCGGATCCGTATCGTTGACAGGAGCACGATGGTTCTCCGAGTCCAGTCAGTTCCTCTTGTACGGGTGCTATGGCAGTATGGCCGAGTGTAGGACGAGACCTGGGAGCGGGAGGCCGACGTACGTGCTCAGTGGCGAGAGCTGTTCTGAGCTTATTATTTGCCACCCTTGGAAGGGCAATTCGGGGACGAATTGCTATAAGGGGGGAAGTTTGTAAGAACCCAGTTCCTATTTTAGAGGTACGGGCTTCATCTTTTCCTTTTTCCTTAAGTGTTTTTGAGAAAATATGGAAAATGGGGAAAAATCCTAAATTTTGGAACTACACTCCGTGTACTTTGTCCACACGTCGTGTACTTTTGGCTGTGTTGGGATGAGTACACGGGGCGTGTAGCCATACCGGCGACGAAGGGTGTAGGAACCGACTACACGCCGTGTAGTGGTACCTTACATGCCATGTAGTCAGTCGGCAGGCTTGAATACTAAGGTGGTGGAGTCGCCGCCAGCTGGGCAAATGTACACACCGTGTACTTGGGAGTACATGGCATGTACTCAGGTCGACGGATGAACAGTGTGGCGGTGCCGCCAAATGAACAGTTAAATGAAAGAAGTACACGCCATGTACTCCAAAGTAAACATCGTGTACTTTGTTTTTTTCGGCTTAAAACATGCAGTAGCCTCCTCATTTGGCAGAGGAGGCACTTGAGCCATTTTTGGAGCCAAAGGAGGATGTCGGATCTTTGAAGATCCACCGAGCGTTCGTCTGGAATCCGATTTGGCTTTGGACGATCTCGTTGGAACCGCACGGGTGTACCCTCTCCTCTCCGGGTACCGTTCTTACCAATTGTTCTCCAAATGTAAGTTACTTATGTTTGAATGAGTTTTGTTCTTTGTCAGATCTACGTCGTTCTTGGGATTTTCTGGAGTCGGCGTTCGGGTATAGCGTTCATTGGCGTATAAGGTAGGTGGATTTGTGTTTAGTTTTCCAAATGATGTGTGTTTTGTGCATTTTTGTGCCACGAACCCATGTTGGGGTTTCGTGTGGCTGAGGCCGCTGCTATATTTAATACCTAGAATTGATTAGGTATTTAATTGTGATAATAAAATGCTATTTGGGATCATTGCATGGATCTGGAACCACCCCCAGGGTGTGTTTCTCGGTTTAGTCGTTTGGCCAGGATACCCGAGGGTATGCCTTCAAAGTAGTAATTGCAGAATTTCCTTGAAAGGAATTGCTTGTTACTGCTTGTTTACCTGTTGGGAATAGCCCAGTTACCTATTTAGCATGAGGGAATTTTTGTATTTAGCCAGAGGGCGTTGTTGTGATTAGCCAGATGGCACTGCACTATTTAGCCCGAGGGCTGTAGTATTTCACCTGAGGGCAACCTTTCGTGCCTGAGGGCTTGACTTCTGGGCCTGAGGTTGAAACTTCCTATGCCTGAGGGAAATTTCTGTTACGCCTGAGGGCTATACCTGCGGGTTGGATTCTGCTTACCTAAGGGTAAGGTTATGTTTGTCTGAGGACGTGGACTGTTTACTTAGAAATGCACTGCTGTGTTTTCTAATATTTAAATGGATTAAATGGATGATAAAATGGAAATATAATTGGTAATTAGTTACTTTTGAGTACTGCTTACTTTATTGCATTTTACTACTGAACACTGTTGTTGCATGCTTACACACTGTTGGGCACAGGCCTTTGGTGGGTGCCTACTGAGATATATTTCTCACACCCTGTTTGAGTCATGCTTTTTGGCCCAAACAGATTACGTTGTTGCAGGTGTAGATATGGGCAAGAGTCCCTATACAGGTACTTGACTGTTGCTGAGGAGTAGGAGGGCATGGGACTGAGCCTAGGCTCGCGATGCTGCTGCTGGTTGTTTGGCTTGCTTTGTTGTACTCTGTTTTCGGTTGTACTGTATTGATGTATAACATTTTCTGGTTGTTTTCTTAGAACTAGAAACATGTAGCATCATCACTTATATACTACTGGTTATATCCACTTCTGTAGTTATTTCAATTGTGTATGTTTACTGCTTCTGCTGTTTGTTGTATGTTTATTTTGGTATTCCGCTACGCTACACTTTGACAAATGAGGGCATAGTTTCCCCACTATGAGACCTGGGCCCTCGCTGCTAGTCCGCAGCCTCTGGTGTTTGGGGAAATGTGCTTGAGGTCACGTGGCGAACCGGGCTCGGGGCACCCGTTACGTGGCACCCGGGTCCGGGACGTTACAAAATATTTAAGAAAACCCCTGTAGAAATGTTTAAAAATACGAGAATTTCCTGGTATTTTTTGTGAAATATTATGTAAGTGGTTTCCGAACAAATAAATCCTGGTCATGATTCGAACAAGTCAATGTGGCTCTGGAACATAGGTACCTAGGAGTGAAAACTAAGAGAAAGTGTTTCAGGCTTGACTTGGGGTATCCTAGTACATGACAATAGGTCTTTCTGCCCATCAGATTTGATACTCTCGGGGGATATGTTTGGTTAATCACAAGTTTTTTATGAATAATTTTGAAGGATTTATAGAAATTTTAATTTTATTTAAAGAATAATAATTTTTAAGACATGAAATCACTTTATAATGATATTTTTCGAAGAAGTAATATATTTCTAATAAGAGAAAATTATGAGGACGCATTTTATTTAATGGGGGAAGAATCTAACTTCCCAAAAAATGAACTTCTTTTATTTATGGATCTCTTTCCTTGTAATAACTTCTTATTATGTTCTACAATAAAAGAGCATCGAATTACTTCGGACCCAAATTGTTGTTTCAAAAAATGATATATTTTTTATATCAAATTATGATATATGGAATAATGATTATTTTAATTAAATAGTATGATTTAAACACCAAATTTTAAATGAAAATGGTAAAATAATTTTATTTATGTTTCAGAAATTTCACTATGCAATTCCACTATTCATTTTCTATCCTCCGTTATTTTTAATAAGATAGGTTTTTATATTTAAATGTTAAATTTATAATACGTAGAGAATATTAATGGTTAAAAAAACATTATTTTTGAATTTCAAATGTCAAAATTACCCATGATGAATTTTTATAATGTTTCTAAGAAGTTTCATTTTCATGAATAGTATTTCTTGAATAGTTTTTTTTATGAATAGAATAAAAATATTTTTTTACAAAATAACATTTTTGTGAAATGATTTTCAAAAAATAGAGATACACGTTTATGTTTAGTAAGATATTTAGAGTCTAATAAGATAAACATATTTTTTGATAAATAGTTGCATATCCTTATGAATCGTAATAAATAGTAATGAATAGTAAATTGGCTAAAAAAAGGAAACTTCATCAATTAATGTATAAATACAATTTAGACATCTTACAAGTGAAAAAATGATCACAATATAAGTATTGGTATTTTGTATGTCTCCAGGATATGAGAATCACTAATTGTAATTAACATGAACTTATGATGAAGCCTTACATGCGGATCAGAAGAATGTTTTATATTGTTTTCATGTATTATGTTCCTGATTTCCATGACACTAGACTTTAAAGATCTTTTGCATGAAAAAATGTAATGGAAAGTTATGTATTAAAAAGGTGGGATTCCATAGTTGGTATCATAGGATTGTTTAGTTATTTAAGGAAATTACAATATGAAAAGTTTAAGAATAACCCTATAGAAAAGTTTATAAATAAGAATACTTCCTGGTATTTTGGATAAATATTAAGTAAGTGGCTTCCAACCATATAAATCCCTATCTGGTTTCATTTAAGTGGATGTGGTTCTGGAATAGATTTACCTCGGAGTGAAAACTCTGAAAAAGAGTTTTAGGCATGACCTGGGGTATCCTCGTACATGATAACGGGCTTTGCTACACTCCTTGTTTGATACTCTCATGGGATATTTTTGGTTAATCACAAGCTCTTTTATAAATCTTTATGAAGGATTTATAGAAATTTTTATTATTGTTAAAGAATAATATTTTTTAAGACATGAAATTACTTTATAATGATATGTTTCCTAATAGTAATATATTTATAATAATGGAAAATTACGAGGAAAAAATTTATTTAAGGGAGGAAGAATGTGACGACCCGAAAAAATGAACTTCTTTTATTTAGGGATCTCTTTCCTCCTAATAACATGTTATTATGTTTTATAATAGAAGTACATCAAACTACTTCGGACAAAAATTGTAGTTTTCAAAATTGATATAATTATTATTACAAATTAAGAAATATGGAATAATGATTATTTTAATTAAATAGTATGATTTAAACACCCATTTTTAAATGAAAATGAGAAAATAATTTTTTTATGTTTCAGAACTATCACCATGCAATTTCACAATTCATTTTTATCCGCTAATATTTTTCATAAGTAAGGATTTTTATATTTAAATGTTAAATTTATAATACTTATTTATTATGGTTATATAAACATGATTTTGGTATTTAAAATGTAAAAATTACCCCAGGAGGAATTTTTAGAAATTTTCTAAGAAGATTCAACTTGATGAATAATATTAGATGAATAGATTTTTTTGATGAATAATATAAAAATATTTTATAATTAAATAACCTTTTTTGTGAAATGATTTTATAAAAACAAACATACACCGTTGTGTTTAGTAATTTATTTAGAGTCTTATAAGAAATACATAATTTTTGATGAATATTAACAAACCCTTATGAATATTAATGAATATTAAAGAATATTAAATTTCCCAAAAAAATAAAAACTTCACCCAAGAATGTATAAATACAATTTAGACATCTTAAAAGTGAAAAAATGATCATAGTATATGTATCATTATGTTTTTATGTCTCCGGGTTATAAGATGTTGTAATTGTACTTAGTATGAACTTAAGATCAATCCTTACAAGTGGGTTATAAGAATTCTTTATGTTGCTTCCATGTATTATATTCCAGATTTCCAAGAAAATATACTTTAATGATCCTCTGTTTGTAAAAACGTAATAGAAGTTTATGTCTTAAAAATGTGAGATTATTTAATAAAATAATGACTTATGTATCATAATTATGATTAAATTTTATTATTATTATGAAAATACCATTATAAACCATATTTCCCATCAAATTATAAGTGAATGTATCACTCGTATATATGTAATAATTACCCTCTCCATATAACGATTCAATTAATTTCAAGCACCATGTTTTAAATATAAATTTTATGATGGATTTAAGGTTTTTATAATATAATAATGACACATGTGTACATATAGAATAATAATATAATTTCTAAATTCTTACTATCCAATCCCTTTAGAAAAGATAATGTTACTCGTGGGTATGTGTTAACTACCAACTCTATGAAGTGATGTGATTCATTTTAAATTTATATATTAATTGGATGGTAATGGGGAACTTTTTTATGAATATAAATATATATGATAAATATTATATAGTATAGATATTTTAAATTTGAATTGATATTTACATTATTTCATTCCATCTGTTGAAAAATGAAAACAATGTTCTCGCATTAATATGTCTATCCATCTCCAGGAATAGTTTAATTAATTTTTCTCTCAAAATATAATGGGTGACTATTAATATTAATAAAAAATTTATAAATTAAATTTCTATCATGATTAATATTTAGGATATTATGGAAATTTGATAAATCTATATGTAATATAACTACTTAACCGATATACTTATGGTAAATTAAACTGTTAACACCAGGAAATAGAAATTTTAATAAAGAATTACTCATAAAAGGAAATATTTATCTTTTATAATGGGATAATATAATATATTATAAGTGTTAATTTATCATTCTTATATAATTATAATAAATTTAAATTTATTATTCTGTAGGTTAGAGCTATTATGAATCAGGAAGAACTTGAGGTAAGAGTTTTATTTTACAATATCATCCTTATTCGGTATTATTTATCTTTATGTCTCTATTGGTGAATATATTTTTTACAAATTTCTTATTTCTATTCTCTTAAGATATTATATACCATTTTACTATGGTTTTTCAAAATAATTCATACCCATGTTTTATTTTTTACAAAACAGGTTTGAAAGGAATCTTCTTGTAGTTTTTCAAACGACCTACATTGTAACCTTTTTGATAAAAATATGAACGAATTCTTTGTACATATATTTTTGTGATCTAATTTTCAATACATAATAAGTTATTTTTAATTTTATGCTTCCTTTAGATGATTTCAAGGTTTATTTGAAATAAATTGTTTTCTATTATAATAACGTACCTTTGAAAAATGAGTGGCTTCAAAATGTAACTGTTATATTCCATAATAATTATTCCAAGTGATATTTGAAAATATTTTCTTTTAAAAGATAACATAAACTTATCTTACAAAATCTCTATTGGCGATATGACCCATGGGTGTGATCTTTATTTATTCTTTTGATGGTTTATGTTTCTGATTAATATATAAAATGGTTATGAATCCCATTTCATGTTTTTGGGTTATGTAATGATGAATTGTTTATGAAATCAACTACCTATCAATATTTTGAATGTAATTAATGATTTATGACCATGTGGTATACATATGTAGTTTATTAATTATTTTATAGAGATACGTACCTATATATTCATACAATTAAATGGGTAAAGGTTGGTATCTTAAGAAATAAACATGATTTCATTGGGGAGTGAATCCAGGTCAGTATGGGATTATAACCACTATAATACTCTTGGGAATATTCCATGACTACTAATATGGTTTTGGTAGTGAACTCATTACACTATTATATCCTTTCCTATGATCCATGACTACTAATGAAATGAATATCTATGTTTATGTGAAGTCCAAAAGTCAATGCCTTATAAACTATTTAAGATTACATTGTTCATGATAAATGATTCTTTTATGATTTGTGTTGTATAAAATGCTATTTTTATATGAATTATGAGTATAATATTTGATATATAGGGTATGGTTAGATAAATTAAATATATTTTTCTTATACCCTTATGCTCATTATATTATTATGTGCTCATTGACATCTCTAATGTTTACTCTTACTGAGAATCTCATCTCACCCTTTTTATATGTTTATATTACCCATGTTATGATGAAACATATTAATTTTGGAGTAAAAAATAAGGCTTATTTTTATAAAGAAATATGTGGGAGATTTTGTAGAAATTTTATGAACTAGTTTTCTATGTTTAAAAGTATCCAACGATATAAGGCTTAAATAATTCTAGAATATATCATAATTTTCTGAAAAACAATTTCATCAATTTAGATGTAGTATCAACATATATAATGTACGAGGAACTATAGTTGTTATTAGAGAAAGGGTTATTTTAATTTTGAAATTTATTATGACAATACCTTAATATGAACCCTAATGATAAGAATAAGTATATGGTAAAATCCTAGTTTTATTGTAATGATATTGAAATAAATAGTAGAATCCTAAGGTTTCAAAGAAGATGTTTAAATGATTTAGACATCCTTTAAATGCTTTTATAATATTATACGGTTTCTCACAATGAATGTTAAAGAAAATACTATGATACTATGTTTTATTCAATGTTTGGGTCCCTAAGGAATCATGTTAATGCAGAATGCACCAGATGATTAGATAATTTTCTTATAGAGGAACAAGATGTTCTGAGAGTTGGAATGAGAAAAAATTATTTCCCTACCCAAAAAAAATTATCATGATATGAAGTAGTATGGGGTTCCTAATGAGAAAAATTGATAGAAACATTTTTTTATTCCTTCATGAGGAAACATGTACTTTCATTTAGTTTTTTCACTGATATTCTAGTCTCTTAGAAATAGATCAGTTCCATTAAAAAAAATATTTTCTATTAATCAGTGTTTAGTACATGACAATTTTATACTGACTACTTAATGTTTTTAAAGTCAAAAAGACCATTCGTGGACTCTTATGATGTACAAGATTTGACATAATGATATTTACTCTATGGAGTGTGTTTACCTTAGGATCATATTTCATAATATGTACATTCCTTTTATTTTTCATATAAAAATAGAGAAGAAATTCCTTGATCTAAAGAAGAATAATGATGAATCTTTTTGTATATATGTGGTAAATTTCATGAGACATGGGAGGTACACTTCTTTTATTATCATCCAACATGAAATTATGGTTGATCGATGCAATCTTGGAATTAAACCAAGTCTCTAACAAGAGTTATCCTTATTGAGATTCAGTAGAAATTAATAAATCATTTGATGTTCTATAATGTTAGAGATGAATATATGATTACATGAAATTTCTGGGTCTTTAAAGGATTTCTCACTAATGGGTGGTGTACCGTTAGTTTAAAGGACACATCAATGGACGAATCACCGATGGGAGACCAATCGAAAGTTAAAAATGAGTAACTGATGATGACTCCTTGATGCCCGGACAGACTAGTAGCACAAATGACTCCCTAATGCCTAGAGTCACTTATACCGATGAAAATGATTCACTGATATAAAGAGTCATCACTGCTAACGGACCAATGCTGACTCGCCGATACTTATGACTCACCAATAGAAATAAATAACTTTTTTATTTTATTAATTCAAATTTATATCTAACAATCATATTTAGAACAATTAGTAATTTTGGATTTATTAAATGTTGTTTGTAGGATTATCAAAGGAATCTACGATGTACATGAATATGGGGAGATCATTCTGTCTGATAGACCTTAGAGTATAAAATATTTACCAGCTAGATGACTCAAGATAACAAAATATTCGAGGAAAATTGTAAAAGTGTAGTAGAAATAGAAAAACCAGTGAACTCTTGTAATTCTCAAGCATAATTCCAAACACACGATCTCAAAAGGAAGAACGTGTATGGAGATCAAAATGTCAATCTAGAACTACTGAGCTGACCTAAACATCATACCAACAAGAAGCTGAACGTTTCACACTCTTGGATGCCAGAAAATAGAGACTATGATACTCTGCTTTTGGAGTCAACTTCCCGAGGTGGACTCAAACATCAATTACACTAAAAAAATGAGTCCAGTGCTGCACTTTATAACACACAGAGCCTTTTAAGCCTCACTCGACATATTTAGCTCTATTTTTTTCAATTATTTACATTTATGAGTAGTGTGTGTTTCTGTATATTACACACACTAACTCTTATTAATAACTAGAGATACTTGATATCCTCAAACTCACTCCCTTTTTATCCTTTAATATCCCACATAGAACTATGGAAGAGTTCCTGTGTGATTTGTATGTGTTTTTTCCACAACGAATTGTGGTAGAGGTCATGTTTTACCTATATATCCTTATGTGTTGTTCTGAACCCCGATCCACGGTGTGGATCAATCTTGTTTATAAATTTAAACTTCTTGGTGGCAGTTGATCAGGAAGTAGAGAGGATTAATACTTTACTTGAGAATGAACCTGTTATTTTATTTCATCTATTTGTTTACATTTAAGTTTTAATCAGTTTTATCACGTATTTCATAAAACTAAATCAAAATCTAATAGTTAGTTTAGCAGGTTATTATAACAGTTTTGAACATGTAGATTAGTTTCAAAAGTTTTATTAATTTTTATATTAGAATAACTGAGAACTAATCAATCTCTTGAGAAATTAATTGAACATTTTGTAATCTTATAAATTCACTACAAGAAGACTTGGATTATTTTTTTAATTGGGGGAAATTTTTAAATTTCCAATTCATAACAATTTTTTTATAGATATTCAATTCACCCCCTCTTCTGTAGTCTACTCTAACTAACAACAATGATTAAATATCTATTCTATTGGTGGTTATGAGCATGACTATATATATTTTGAAAAATTAATGGATATACTTATTAAAATTCAATTCATTAGTTAACAATAGATTATAAATTAAAATAGAACTAATATGCAAGAAATTTAATTATTTTCTGAAAAAATGTTTTTTTATTCATAGAATGTATTTATATGATATGAAATGATAATAATATATATATTTTAGAGAATTAAATTAAATTTAAATATTATATATTAGAACATTTTCTTATAAAATAGGAAAATTAATTTTCTATGAAAAGGATAATAATAAATCCAATTTTATAAAAAAAATTCTGATGAGAATGTTTTTCAAATATTTTAAATATAAATTAAAATTAATTTCTTCTAATTACCAGTATTGAATTTGATAAAATACATAATGTATTTATAATTAGGGGGTTTATATTTTGTAAAATGGACCTTTTTTCAATATTAATAGTAATCCCGGTAGAATGTATCACCTATTTAATGGTAAATATGGTCAATCTAGATTAATAAATATGTGGTAAGGTAATAAATTTTCATAAAAATTATTATATGATGAATTGTATTCGCCACATAACAGCTTTTTCCTCAAATTGGCATGTTAAATGGTATATTTTATAAGTATTCAACTTAGATATTATTTAAATAAATGATATTTAAAAAATGTCACTCACATTGTTTGTTATATCATTATTGTGTCCACATATTAAATGAATAATTTTTTGAATGAATATTAATTATTGATTTAGATATTAATAAAAAAAATCATGAAAGAAGTTTTTTTAGAAATTATATAATGACCTTAGTTGCTATTGAAACACGGATGTAGTATGTCTCCCTTTAATTGGAATAATAAAAATAAATGATTTTAAAAGTATAAAGAGAGATATAATTTGAATGAGTTAATGTGACCCAAAAATTATATATATTTATACGTCATATTTGGAAGGTATTATATCATTATATTCTAATTAATTTTTTTGGATGTATTTAATGTTAATTTAAGCAAATATTATCAAAATTTACAATAATTATATTTTATTAAATTATTTAAAATACATAAAAAAATTAAATAAGGGAATTTTATTATTATATGTTTTAAAACATCTTAAATTTACCATTTATTGTCTACTTTGTACGTTATATGTAAAATTTATGACCCTTTTTAATGAAAAATGTGTTACCGTAGAAAAATATAAAATTGGTTTGCGAATGTTTATTTATAATGTTTTTATTTAAAAATACAATGAAAAATTTCTATATTATATTGTATGATGGTATTGCTACACTATCCAAAACTATCTTTGAATCCATCGACATTTTGTGTCTTTTTAACTGATAATAAATTTATTATAATTTAATCATTTGAGAAATTCTTAAAGTACCCCTCACCTCCACTATAAAATGGTACCTCCTCCTTCACATTTTCAGACCACATTGAGCCATATAATTTAATTAAAATCTGATAAATTCTTATATAAACATAACTACCCTTGTTCTAGAGGAACTTTTCATCCCAAAAGATCACCCGTATAATCCTTTACATAAGATCTAAAGGAGTTGTTTCAAAGAAGTTGTAATCACCCAAACTGATCACCTTCAATTATAATATTTCCTACCTCCTAAAAAGATATCATATGTATCATAAATGTAAGTACTTTAATAAATGAACTTCTCTTATTTATGCATCTCTTTCCTCCTAATAACTTTTTATTATGTTTTACAATATAAGCAGATCGAATTACTTCTGACCCAAATTGAATTTTTCAAAACTGATATTATTATTATAATAAATTACGTTCTATGGAATAATGATTATTTTAATTAAATTGTATGATTTAAACTCCCAATTTTAAATAAAAATTATAAAATAATTTTATTTTTATATGTTTCAGAAGTTTCACTATGTAATTTCACTATTCATTTTCAATCAGCTATTATTTTTAATAACTAAATATTTTTATATTTAAATGTTAAATTTATAAAACATAGAGAATTGTTATGCGTAAATAAACATCGTTTTTGAATTTTAAATGACAAAATAACCCCAGGATAAATTTTTACAAATTTTCTAATAAGTTTCAATTTGATGAATAGTATTTCATGAATAGTGTTTTATTGACGAATAGTATAAAAATATTTTCTTATTAAAAAACTTTTTTTTGTGAAATGGTTTTTGAAAAACAGACATAAACAGTTGTGTTTAGTAAGATATTTAGAGTTTAATAAGGCAAATATATTTTTTGATGAATAGTAACATACCCTTATGAATAGTAAATTTGCCAAAATTATAGAAACTTCACCAATGAATGTATAAATACAATTTAGAAATCTTAAAAGTGAAAAAATGATCATAATATATGTATTGGTATATTTTATGTCACTGGGTTATGAGACGATGTAGTTGTACTTAGGATCAACTTATGATCAAGCTTTACAGGTGGATTAGAAGAATTTTGTATGTTGTTTTCATGCATTATGTTCTTGATTTCCAAGACACTAGACTTTGAAGATCATCAGTTAGTAAAAAGGTAATGGAATGTTATATATTAAAATGGTGGGATGCCATAGTTGGTATCAAAGTATAGTTTAGTTATTTTTGGAAATTAGGCTATGAGAAATATAAGAAAAACCCAATAAAAAATTTTAAAAATAAGAAAATTTCCTGGTATTTTTGTGAAATATTAAGTAAGTGGTATCCGAACAAATAAATCCCTATCATGATTCGGACAAGTGGATGTGGCTCTAAAACAGATGTACCTAGGAGTGAAAACTATGACAAAGTGTTTCAGGCCTGACCTGTATTATCCGGGTACATGACAACGGGCCTTGGTGTACTCCTGGTTTAATACTCTTGGGGGATATGTTTGGTTAATCACTAGTTTTTTATGAATTATTTTGAAGGATTTATAGAAATTTTATTTTTTGTTAAAAAATAATAATTTTTTAAGACATGAAATTAATTTATAATGATATTTTTCCTAAAAGTAATATATTTATAATATGAGAAAATTTTGAGTATGCAATTTATTTAAAGGGGGAATAATGTAACAACCCAAGAAAATGAAATTCTTTTATTTATGGATCTCTTTCCCCTTAATAAATTTTTATTATGTTTCACAATAGAAGTATATCGGATTACTTCGGACCCAAATTTTAGTTTTAAAAAATGATATATTTTTTGTATCAAATTAAGGTATATGGAATAATGATTATTTTAATTAAATAGTTTTATTTACACACCCCATTTTAAATGAAAATGTTAAAGTAATTTTTTTTATGTTTCCAAAAGTTCACTATGCATTTCAACTATTCATATTATATCGGCTATTATTTTTAATAAGTAATGTTTTTATATTTAAATGTTAAATTTATAATACATAGGGAATATTTATGGTTAAATAAACATCATTTTTTAATTTCAAATGTTAAAATTACCCCGGATGAATTTTTATAAATTTTCTAAGAAGTTTCATTTTGATGAATACTGTTTCATGAATAGTGTTTCTTGATGAATAGTATGAAAAATATTTTATTATTAAATAACTTTTTTGTGAAGTGATTTTCAAAAAACGGACATACACGATTATGTTTGGTAAGATATTTAGAGTCTAATAAGAAATTTTTTTTGATAAATTGTAGCATACACTTATGAATCATAATGAATAGTAAGTAATAGTAAATTGGCCAAAAAAGAAACAACATAAATGAATGTATAAATACAATTTAGACATCTTAAAAGTGAAAAAATAATCACAGTATATGTATTGGTATTTTTTTATATCTCCAGGTTATGAGAAGTAGTAATTGTAATTAAGATGAACTTATGATAAAGCCTTACATGTGGATCAGAAGAATGTTTTATGTTGTTTTCATGTATTATGTTCATGATTTTCAAGACACTAGACTTTAAAGATCTTCTCCATGTAAAAATGTAATGGAATGTTATGTATTAAAAAGGTGGGATGCCATTTTTTGTATCAAACGATAGTTTAGTTATTTATGGAAATTACACTATGAAAAGATTAAAAAGAACCATATAGAAAAGTTTATAAATAAGAAAACTTCTTTGTATTTTGGATAAATATTAAGTAAGTGGTTTCCAAACATATGAATCCATGTCTGGATTCATTAAAGGGGATGTGGTTCTAGAATACTTTTACCTAGGTGTGAAAACTCAAACAAAGAGTTTCAGGCTTGACCTTGGGTATCCTGGTACATGACAACAAACATTGCTACACTCTCTGTTTGATACTCTCGGGGGATATTTTTGGTTAATCACTAGATTTTTTATTAATCATTATGAAGGATTTATAGAAATTTTAATTGTTGTTAAAGAATAATATTTTTTAAGACATAAAATTACATTATTTTCACGAACTGAATCTGGTCACCACCATTAATGGCACCAAACCTGGCCCATGGAAAGGCCCGAAGGGCGTTCCCTATCCCCACAGGCTGGCACAAGTGCCTGGGTATCAAACAAATCTTGTTTGGGAACGATTTACCCGAGTATGAAAGCATAAATCATAAAAAAACAATCAATTATTAAAATCTGAAATTTTTCATGATAAACAATTATTAACAAAACCAGATCTGAATACATATGTTTAACGACACTACAAGTGGTCTAAAAACAAATAATGACAACATAAAGACATCGCCATGGACTCCACATGACAAGGGGATCATCACCCGCAAGCCGTCCCCGCAACTCCGCCCCAACGATGGGGACTAACATCCCGAACCGCCATCACCCATAGCCTTCCCTTTACCTGAGTCAAGCATAAGCAGGTCTACTTACACCCAAGGGGTGTAAGTAGGGTGTGAGCCTAAGCCCAATAGGATACCACCAGTTGATTCCAAAGAGTATGCAATACAATGTGAACAAAACAAGCAATTTTAATACACAAGGTGAAACAGTGTTAAAATTCAAAGAAATGCAACTTTCAAATGAAAACTGTTTTCAATCTGAGAATTTCAGAATGTTAGCACATTAAATAGACATGTGAGCTACTGTAATGTACTGCCAAAAACAACCCACAACAAGGGTAAATACCACAAATCCTATGATCATCAAAATCAGGAACACCCCTAAGCACTAGGTTGTCTCGGGCCCTATGTACCTCGTACCTCGGTGTAGAGTAACCATAGAAAAATCCGTTCTCGTGCATGAGCCACTAGTAGGGAACATAACCATAACCTAGTGGTCCCCAATCATCATCCAAATAGTTTAGTTAGAGTTGTCGTTATCCAGATGCTAAGTGGAACAGGGACAAAACCCATCCGATCCACTAGTCGTACTAGTACAAATCCGCCCCACCTAAGTACTCGGGCTTCCCCTTTTTGTGCTCAAACAATTTCAGCAAACAACACACATCCTTTTTCATATAAAATATCACTACTGGTCACAAACAAATTGTACAGTAGCTACACACATTTTATACCATTTAAAACACACAATAAAATAATTTTATTTCCAATAAAACAACCTCTCAAAACATCACATTGTTTTTCACCCAAAGCTCTTTAAGATATCCACATTTCACACTATGATAACACTTGTAAGTTATTAAAACAAATTTTCAGTTCAAAAACCTTTAATGAAACCAAAAATTCAGTTATGGGGCATCCCAAAATGAACCAATAAAAGATTTGAATGGAAACCCCTCAATTTCACCAAAAATTGGAACTTAAAATTCATTTGCATTATAAATGCAACTAAAACCAATTTTAACAGAAACATTCAAGTGAAATAAACATTAGAGTACCATGAAAACATCAAGCTAATTCACAAAAATTCTATACACAATGGAATCACCTACCAAATTAACAAAACCCCTTGAATCTCCGTGCGAAAATCAAATCGCACGCCCGCCGCACCAAGAGAGAACTAGATCAAACCTAAAACCACCCAAATTGGCCAAGAAAGCCCAACGTTAAACCCTAGGTTCGAAATCCTAGTTTCTGGACATTAGTAAACTCAATTATAACTGAAGAAACCCTAATAACAATGAGTTAAACCCAAAGTAATTTGAAAGAGGAAAGAAAAGGGTTCATTTACTTGAAGTATCTTGAAGTAATCACTCCAAAACTCCAGTATCTGAAATTTAAAAGATCCCAAATTTAGGTTACGTTCGCACAAGATGTATTATCTCATTTAGGAACTGGAATGGAGGAAAAAGATTGAGGATTGAGAGAGTTATGAAAGAAATACTTTACCTCTTCAAATCTGGGCGATTTGAGGAACCCTATGAAGATCGGCACAATATCGAGATTTTACAGAGCTCAAAATGGGAGGGAGAGAGCTCAGAAACGCGTCTGGGTTACTTGGGCTTGAGTGAGACTTGAAATCACCGAAAAATCCCAAATATTGAATATGTTATAACAAAATTAAATTTTATTTTTAAAAAAGGAATTGGGCTTTCGAGCAGGCCCAACACCTTAGACAAAAACCCAAATAACCCCTGGTTATGGATTTCTAAAAGCTCCAAACTACCTTGGTGGTGTTAATAGGTTATGGTAGGTCAATTAGGAATTTTAATGGATGAAAAATGTTGAAAAATGAAAAAGTTATAAAATATACAAAATTTATTTTTTAATCTGGAATTGGGCTAACGGTTTGACCCAATTCATGAATACTCATCTATTCCTCCCTAAAACCTAGGGAAACCCCCAAAAAAAGAAAGGTTGTAAATTAAATGAAAAAAATACCTTTAAAATATTTCTTGTATGTGACAATTCTCCCCACCATGAAGGACTTTCCACCCCGGAAAGTCAACATGAATCTCGGTTGGAAAACAAGAATGGGTACTCTTCCTCGACCCATGACTTTCGCTCCCATGTCTCATTTGTATCATTCCCATGCTGCCATAAAACCCGGACTAAAGGAATGGACTTTCCTCAAAGTATCTTCTCTTGGGAGTCCACTATTTTCATCAGTCTCTCAACGATAGACAAGTCAGGCTCTATCTCCAGTTCTTCCCAACTCAACACGTGGGATGGATCCGGATTGTATTTCTTCAACTGAGAGACGTGGAAGACATCATGGATAGACGTCAACTGAGAAGGTAAGGACAACCTGTATGCCACCTTACCAATACACTCGGTGATCTCAAAGGGTCCGACATACCGTGGCATCATCTTACCTTCCTTCCCCAATCGACGATGGCCCAGATGTGGGGCCGCTTTTAAGAATACTCTGTCGCCCACAGAAAACTCTAGGTCTCGATGCCTCCGGTCAGCATAAGATTTATGACGACTCTGAGTTGTCAATAAGCGCTGCCTGATCAACTTGACCTTCTCAGAAGTCTCCTGCACAAGGCTCGGCCCCAACAGTGAAGTCTCTCCTACCTCATCCCAACATAGGGGGGACCGACAAGGCCGACCATAGAGCGTCTCAAAAGGGGCCATTCGAATTGTGGATTGGTAACTATTATTATAAGCAAAATCTACCAATCCCAAATGGTTATCCCAAGAACCTCCAAAGTCCAGGACACATGCACGAAGCATGTCCTCCAATATCTGATTCGCCAGCTCTGTCTGACCATCCGTCTGTGGGTGGTACGTCGTGCTCATCTTAATCTGAGACCCCAAGGCCTTCTGAAGGCCTTCCCAAAATCGAGAAGTGAAGCGGGGGTCTCTATCCGAGACAACAGCTGATGGTACACCATGGAGTCTCACCACTTCATGAAGATACAAATGGCCCAACTCATCTACTTTAGTTGTATCTTTTATCGGAATGAAGTGGGCTGATTTGGTCAGACGATCAATCACCACCCAAATAGCATTCTTACCCCGAGGTGTACGAGGTAAGCCAACAATGAAGTCCATGGAAACCTCTTCCCACTTCCAGGTAAGAATGGGTAGTGGTTGGAGAAAACCGGATGGCATTTGGTGCTCTGCTTTCACCTGCTGACATGTGTAGCATCTCGAAACAAAGTCTGCTATGTCCCGTCTCATACCAGGCCACCAAAACTGCCGACGAACATCATAATACATCTTAGTGGCACCCGGATGGACAACCCACTGAGACTAGTGGATATCTTGCATCACCACCTTCCGTAGAGACAATGGCACTACTGAACGGCCCTTGAAGCACAAGATGCCCTCGGGAGACGACGACCAATCAGAGGATGTCTCCCCATCATGAAGGAACTTCTTAGACCACTGACAAAGATCATCACTGGGTTGTTCCTGCTAAATCAACTCCAATAGAGAAGGAGTCAACTGGACACTTGCCAAGAATTCCCCTCCACTGTATTCCCTGGTCTCCACATGCATCTGAGAAAAGAGACCCATCAATGCCCACTCATCACTAGACTTCCTCAAAGCCTGCACTGGAACTCTTCTTCTCAAAGCGTCGTCCACTACATTACCCTTGCCTGGGGTATAGACAATGTCAAAGTCAAACCCCTGCAAGTACTCGATCTAGCGACGTTTCCTCAAGTTGAGGTCCTTCTGCGAGAAGATATAAGCCAAGATTTTGTGATCAGAGTATACCACAAACTTCTCCCCAAATAGGTAGTGATGCCAAGTCTTCAAACCATGCATCACCGCTGCCAACTCCAAGTCATGGGTTGGGTAGTTCTTTTCATGTGGTCAAAGTTGGAGAGAGCCATATGTGACCACATGATCATCTTGCATAAGCACGCACCCAAGACCCATACCTGAAGCATCACAATAGACCACATATCCCTTTCCAGCCTCTGGAAAAATCAGCACGAGGGCGGTAGTCAGCCGCCTCTTCAGCTCCTCGAACGATGCCTAACATTCTGGACCCCATACAAACTTCACCCCATTCTGGGTGAGGGAAGTCATCGGTGAAGCAAGCTGAGAGAAATCCCGAACGAATCGCCTGTAATAACCGGCCAAGCCAAGAAAACTTCTGATCTCGAACACATTATTCGGTTTCTCACATGACATGACTGCACTAATTTTCTCAGGGTCCACTGAAACTCCATGCTCTGAGATCACATGCCCCAGAAATCTCACCTCTCTGATCCAGAAAGTGCACTTTGACAACTTTGCATAGAGGCGGTGATCTCGTAATGTACCCAAAACGATCCTCATGTGTTGTTCGTGTTCCTCCTCAGAGCAAGAGTATACCAGAATGTCATCCACGAACACCACAACAATGGAATAGAGATACTGATGTAACACCCTATTCATAAGTGCCATAAATACCGCTGGATCATTGGTCAATCCGAAGGGCATGACCAAATACTCAAAGTGGATGTACCTTCTTCGGAAGGCTTTCTTAGGGATATCTGACTCCTTCACCCTGAGTTGATGATACCCTGAACGCAGTTCTATCTTTGAGAACCACTTTTCCCCCTTCAACTGATCAAACAAATCATCTATTCTGGGCAAAGGGTATTTGTTTTTAATTGTTACCTTATTCAGCTTCCAGTAGTCAATGCACAACCGGAGGGATCCATCAGCCTTTTTTACAAACAACACAGGAGCGGCCCAAGGAGAGATGCTTTGGCGAATGAATCCTTTGGATTCTAAGTCGTACAATTATATCTTTAATTCCCTCAACTCGGTGGGGTCCATGTGATAAGAGGGAAGAGATATCGGTTTTGTTCCCGGCGCCAGATCAATCGAAAACTCCACATCCCGCTCCGGGGGAAAACCAGAAAAATCATCAGGGAATAACTCGGGAAAATCATTCACTACACGAGGTAGTGCACCTTCCGGGGAAAGACCATCCTCTAGCACAATCGAAGATAACCAGAAGATAACACTTCCCAACTCTGGGAGTGGAGGCCATGCGCGACTTGATCGTGGATCCCATTCTCCATGAAAAACCTAACGACTCCCATCAGGTGCTGTGAAACTCACACGCCGTCTGTAGAAATCGATGTGTGCCTGGAAGTGTACTAGCCAATCCATCCTGAGTATGACATAAAAAAGGTCTGTATCTAAGACCAAGAGGTCCCACTCCATCTTGACCCCTGACACAGAAAGTGCACACGAGGGGCACCTCAGGCCCTGCTCCTTCTTCTTTCCCAATGGTGTCACCAACTCCATCGCAAAAGACATAAACTCAGTTGGCAAATTCAGCATGTCCACAAAATGTCCAGAAATGAATGAAACAGAGTCGCCAGTATCAAAAAGAGTAGTAGCTATAGAAGATGCGATCAGAACGGTACCTCGAACTGTCGACGGTCCCGCCTCTGATCCTGCTGGTGACTGATCCACTGCATGGAGATGTCCAGTATCTGCCTGAGGACGACCGCTAGTCTATGGTTGTGCCCTGAACTGGGTCTGCCCAGAAGATGATCCAGCCCTACCACCACGACCACCAAATCGAGATCCCCCAGTCCTCGACGGCTCGGACTGTGCTGGAACTCCTCTTGAAGCCACTGACCCTACCACACTTGGGAGTGGACGTGCCACACCGCAGAAGCGCTGCAAATGCCCTATACCTCCACACTGGTAACAAGGCTTCGGAGGAAGAGGACATGCTGGTCGGATATGCCCAGGCCTCCCACATTGGTGGCACACGACCGATCTCGGATCAGAAGCCGCAGAAGAAAACTGCCTGGAAGAGTGGCCTGAACTGCCCCCTCCTTTCTTCACATGATCCTCCCACATCCTTTTCTTCTCTATGGAGCTGCCACTGCCCACTGCTGATACTGAACCATAGAAACCAGCCCTGCCTTTCCTATCAATCTCCACCATGCACGCCTGATCAACAACCTCAGCATAGGTCCTCAGCTTAAACAAAAACACATGGGAGTATATCTCTGGTCGCAAGCCTTTCTCAAACCTCTGGGCCTTCGCTTGCTCATTAGAGACAATTTCTGGAGCATACCAAACCAATTCAGCGAAACGGTTGGCATACTCCATCACAGATAGATTCCCCTGAACAAGTTCCATGAACTCTCTAGACCTGGCATACGCCAACACCTCAGGGAAATACTGTTCATTGAAGACAGTCTTGAAATCTCCCCAGCGCATCTGCTCATTCTTCCCAGACTAAAGCACTGACTCCCACCATTTATGGCTGGGACCCTCCAACAGAAAGGAGGCACACTTCACCCTGAGCTCCTCGGGTGTTTCCAGAAACTCAAACATACGCTCGATCTTCTCGAGCCATTCTTCTGCTTCTTGTTATTCTGCGCTACCTCGGAAGGTAGGAGGCTTGTTTTTCAGAAACTCCTGTGCTTTATCTTTTCTAGGACCTGTCTCCTCTGCCCTAACAGAAATAGGAGTATTAGATGGTCCCTGTCCCAAAGATTGGATTTCCCAAACAACAGCCTCCATGAGCCTCTGATCAATCGGCGTGGGAGAACTCTCTCCAGCTTCCTCTTGTGGGTGCGTGGGAGCTTTCCGGGGAGGCATGTTGCTACAAAATGCAACAGCCACAAAACAATAGTCAATACAACAATTCTGAAAATTGTAATCAAATACATCATATATAAACAAACTAAACACATTCTTGTAATAAAAGAAACAACTACTCCACATCTGCCTGATGTCCACATGTGGTCTGCAGCCCACACGTCTCACCTGGAAGTGAAGTCAATCAGTAAATTCCAACATCCTCTGGTGACTCAAGGTCTGCCATGAGAGGTGCGGGCCAGGCACCCTACTCACAACCAATACCCCGACCCCCGAAATTCCAAGCTCCTGTCTATCCCGACTCATCTCAAAATAACAATATAACCCAAAAACATTAACCTCCTTTGATACCATTTTGTCACGAACCGGATCTGGTTGACACCATTAATGGCACCAAACCCGGCCCATGGCAAGGCCCGAAGGGCGTTCCCTATCCCCACGGGCTGGAACAAGTGCCCGGGTATCAAACAAATCTGGTTTGGGAACGATTTACCCGAGTATGAAAGCAGAAATCATAAAAAAAACAATCAATTATTAAAATCTGAAATTTTTCATGATAAAAAATTATTAACAAAATTAGATCTGAATACATATGTTTAAAGACACTACAAGTGGTCTAAAAACAAATAATGACAACATAAAGACATCGCCATGGACGCCACATGACAAGGGGATCATCACCCGCAAGTCGTCCCCGCAACTCCGCCCCAACGATGGGGACTAACATCCCGAACCGCCATCACCCTTAGCCTTCCCTTTACCTGAGTCAAGCATAAGCAGGTCTACTTACATCCAAGGGGTGTAAGAAGGGTGTGAGCCTAAGCCCAATAGGATACCACTAGTTGATTCCAAAGAGTATGCAATACAATGTGAACAAAACAAGCAATTTTAATACACAAGGTGAAACAGTGTTAAAATTCAACGAAATGCAACTTTCAAATGAAAACAGTTTTCAATCTGAGAATTTCAGAATGTTAGAAAATTAAATAGACATGTGAGCTACTGTAATTTACTTCCAAAAAAAAACACACAACAAGGGTAAATACCACAAATCCTATGAGCATCAGAATCAGGAACACCCCTAAGCACTAGGTTGTCTCGGGCCCTATGTACCTCGTACCTCGGTGTAGAGTAACCATAGAAAAATCTGTTCTCATGCACGAGCCACTAGTAGGGAACATACCCATAACCTAGTGGTCCCCAATCATCATCCAAATAGTTTAGTTATAGTTGTCGTTATCCAGATGCTAAGTGGGACAGGGACAAAACCCATCCGATCCACTAGCCGTACTAGTACAAATCCGCCCCACCTAAGTACCCGAGCTTCCCCTTTTTGTGCTCAAACAATTTCAGCAAACAACACACATCCTTTTTCATATAAAATATCACTACTAGTCACAAACAAATTTTACAGTAGCTACACACATTTTATACCATTTAAAACACACAATAAAATAATTTTATTTCCAATAAAACAACCTCTCAAAACATCACATTGTTTTTCACCCAAAGCTCTTTAAGATATCCACCTTTCATACTATGATAACACTTGTAAGTTATTAAAACAAATTTCCAGTTCAAACCCCTTTAATTAAACCAAAAATTCAGTTATGGGGCATCCCAAAATGAACCAATAAAAGATTTGAATGGAAACCCCTCAATTTCACCAAAAATTGGAACTTAAAATTCATTTGAATTATAAATGCAACTAAAAACAATTTTTACAGAAACATTCAAGTGAAATAAACATTAGTGTACCATGAAAACATCAATCTAATTCACAAAAATTGCACACACAATGGAATCACCTACCAAATTAACAAAACCCCTTGAATCTCCGTGCGAAAATCAAATCGCACGCCCGCCGCACCAAGAGAGAACTAGATCAAACCTAAAACCACACAAATTGGCCAAGAAAGCCCAAATTTAAACCCTAGGTTAGAAATCCTAGTTTCTTGACATTATTAAACTCAATTATAACCAAAGAAACCCTAATAACAATGAGTTAAACCCAAACTAATTTCAAAGAGGAAAGAAAAGGGCTCATTTACGTGAAGTATCTTGAAGTAATCACTATGAAACTTCAGTATATGAAATTTAAAAGAGCCCAAATTTATGGTACGTTCGAAAAAGATGTATTATCTCATTTAGGAACTATAATGGAAGAAAAATATTGAGAATTGAGATATTTATGAAAGAAATACTTTACCTCTTCAAATCTGGGCGATTTGAGGAACCCTATGAAGATCGGCACAACATCGCGATTCTACATAGCTCCAAATGGGTGGGAGAGAGTTCAGACGCGCGGCAGGTTTACTTGGTCTTGAGTGAGACTTTGAATCACCGAAAAATCCCAAATATTGAATAAGTTATAACAAAATCAAAGTTTATTTTTAAAACAGGAATTGGGCTTTCGGGCAGGCCCAACCCCTTAGACAAAAACCCAAATAACCCCTGGTTATGAATTTCTAAAAGCTCCAAATTACCTTGGTGGTGTTAATAGGTTAGGGGAGGTCAATTAGGAATTTGAATAGATGAAAAATTCTGAAAAATGAAAAAGTTATAAAAGATACAAATTTTATTTTTTAATCTGGAATTGGGCTCACGGTTTGGCCCAATTCAGGAATACTCATCTATTCCTCCCTAAAACCTGGGGAAACCCCCAAAAAAAGAAAGGATGTAAATTAAATGAAAAAAATACCTTTAAAATATGTCTTGTATGTGACAATTATTATGATATGTTTCCTAATATTAATATATATATATATAATAAGATAAAGTTACGAGGACACAATTTATTTAAAGGGGAAGAATGTAACGACCTGAAAAAATAATCTTCTTTTATTTATGGATCTCTTTCCTCCTAATAACATGTTATTATGTTTTACAATAAAAGCACATCAAACTACTTCAGACCCAAATTATAGTTTTAAAAATTGATATAATTATTATAATAAATTAATAAATATGGAATATTGATTATTTTTTTAAATAGTATGATTTAAACACCCCCTTTTAAATGAAAATGATAAAATAATTTTTTTTATGTTTCAGAAATTTCACTATGCTATTTCACTATTCATTTTTTATCCTCTATTATTTTTAATAACTAAGGATTTTTATATTTAAATGTTAAATATATAATACATAATTTTTATGGGTGTATAAACATCATTTTTGTGTTTAAAATGTCAAAATTACCCCATGATAAAGTTTTATAAATTTTCTAAGAAGATTAAACTTGATCAATAATATTAGATGAATAGTTTTTTTGAGGAAAAATATACAAATATTTTATAATTAAATAACTTTTTTTGTGAAATGATTTTCGAAAAACGGACCTACACGGTTGTGTTTAGTAAGATATTTAGAGTCTGATAAGAAAAACATAATTTCTGATGAATAGTAACATACCCTTATGAATAGTAATGTATATTAATGAATATTAAATTTTCTATAAAAATAGAAACTTCACCCAAGAATGTAAAAATACAATTTAGAAATCTTAAAAGTGAAAATAATGTCATAGTATATGTATCGGTATTTTTGTATGTCTCCAGGTTATGAGATTTTGTAATAGTACTTAGTATGAACATAAGATGAATCCTTACGTGTGGATTATAAGAATGTTTTATGTTGTTTCAATGTATTATGTTCCAGATTCCTAAGACAATAGACTTTAAAGACCCTCTGTTTGTAAAAATTTAATGGAAATTTATGTATTAAAAAGGTGGGATTACATAATAAAAAAAGTTACTTATGTTTCATAATTATGTTTAAATTTTATTATGATTATGAAAAAATCATTATAAACCATATTTCCCATCAAATGAGAAGTGAATGTATCACTCGTATATATTTTAGACTTACCATTTCCATATAACGATACAATTAATTTCAAGCACCGTGTTTTAAAAATAAATATTTTGATGGATTTAGGGTTTTTATAATATATTAATGACACGTGTGTACTTATAGAATACTATTATAATTTCTAACTTCATATTATACAATCATTTTAGAAAAGATAATGTTGCTCGTGTGTATGTGTCAACTACCAACTCCATGAAGTGATGTGATTCGTTTTAAATTTATATATTTCTTGGATGGTAATGCGGAAATATTTTATGAATATATATATATATATATTATAAATATTATATATTATAGATCTTTTAAATGTGAATTGATATTTATGTTTTTTTAATTCCATCGATTGAAAAATGATAACAATGTTCCTGCATTAATACATCTATCCATCTCCAAGAATAGTTTAATTCATTTTTCTCTCTCTAAACATAATGGATGGCTATTAATATTAATAAGAAATTTATAAATTAAATTTATATCATGATTAATATTTAGGATATTATGGAACTTTGATAAATGTATATGTAATATAATTACTGAACTGATATACCTATGGTAAATTAATCTGTTAACACCAGGAAATAGAAATTTTAATAAATAATTATTTATAGAAGGATCTATTGAAATTTTATAATGGGATAATATAATATATTATATGTATTAAATTTTCGTTCTTATATAATTTTAATAAATTTAAATTTATTATTCAGTAGGATAGATCTATTATGAATCATGAAGAACTTGAGGTAAGAGTTTTAATTCACAATCTCATAAAAATTCTGTAGTATTTATATTTATGTCTCTATGGGGAATATATTTTTTAAAAATATCATATTTCTATTCTTTTTAGATATTATATACCATTTTACTATGGTGTTTTAAAATAATTTATACCCATGTTTTATTTTTTACAAAATAGGTTTGAAAGGAATCTTCTTCTTGTTTTCCAAACGAGCTACATTGTGACTTCTGTGACAAAAATATGAAGGAATTATTTGTACATATATTTTGTGATCTAATTTTCATTACATCATATGTTATTTTTTATTTTATGCTTCCTTTACATGATTTCAAGGTTTGTTTGAAATAATTTTTTTTCAATTATAATCATGTACCTTTGAAAAATTAGTGGATTCAAAATGTAAATTTTATATTCCATAATAATTATTCCAAGTGATATTTGAAAATATTTTTCTATAAAAGATAACCAAAATTGATTTTAGAAAATATCTATTGGCGATATGACACATAAGTGTGATCATTATTTATTCTTTTGATGGTTTATGTTTATGGTGAAAATATAAAATGGTTATGAAACCCAGTTCATGTTTATGGGTTATATAATGATCATTTTTTTATGAAATCAAATTCCTTTCAAGATTTTGGATGCAATTAATGATTTATGACCATGTAGTACAAATATTTAGTATATTAATTATTTTAAGGAGATACCTATATATCCGTCCAGTTAAATGGTTAAAGTATAATATCTCAAGAAATAAACATGATTTTATTGGGGAGTGAACCTAGGTCACTATGGGATTATAACCTATAGAATAGTCTTCGTAGTATTCCTTGACTAATAATATGTTATGGGTATTGAACCCATTCCACTATTATATCCATTATTATGATCCATGACTACTAAGTAATTGATTATCTCTATTTATGTGAATTCCAAAAGTCAAGGCCTTATGAATTTTTTAAGATTTTATGGTTCATGATAAATAATTCTCTTATGATTCGTGTTGTATAAACTACTATTTTTTATGAATTATGATTATAATATTTGATATATAGGGTATGGTTTGGTAATTTAAAGATAATGTCCGTATACCCTTATGCTCATTATATTCTTATGTGATCATTGACATCTCTCATGTTTACCCTTTCTAAGAATCTCATCTCACCCTTTTTATAGGTTTATATTACCCATGTTATGAAGGAACGTATTAATTTTGGAGTAAAAAATAAGGGTTCTTTTTATAGAGAAATATGTGGGAGATGATGTATAAATTTTATGAACTAGTTTTTTATAATTATAAGTATCCAACGATACGAGGCTTAAATAATTATAGAATATATTATAATGTTGTAAAAACAGTTTCATCAATTTAGATGTAATATCAATGTATAAAATGTACAGGTAACTATATTTGTTGTTAGAGAATGTATTAGTTTTATTTTGAAAATTATTATGAAAATACCTTAATCTGAACTCCAATGATAAAAATAAGTATAAGATAAAATTTTCATTTTATTGTAATGATCTTGAATGAAATAGTAGAATCCTAAGATTTCATAGAAGATGGTGTAATGATTTAGACATCCTTTAAATGATTTTATAATATTATACAGTTTCTCATAATGAATGTTATAGAAATTACTATGATATTATGTTTTATTCAATGTTTGGATCCCTAAACAATCGTGTTAATGCAGAATGCACCAGATAATTAAATAATTTTTTATAGAGGTACAAGATGTTTTGAGAGTTGGAATGACAAAAATTATTTCCATGCCCCCAAAAAATTATCATGATATGAATTAGTATGAGCTTCCTAATGATAAAAATTGATAGAAACAATTTTTTATTACTTCATGATGAAACATGTACTTTCTTTTAGTTTTCCCAGTAATCTGCTAGTCCCTTTTTCTTTTGAGAAAATATGCTAGTCTCTTAGAAATGGATCAGTTCCATTAAAAAAATATTTTCTATTAATCATTGTTCAGTACATGACAATGTTATTCATGACTACTTAACATTTTTATGGTTAAAAGGACAATTAGTGGACTCTTATCATGTACAAGATTTAACATAATGATATTTACTCTATGGAGTGGAATTACTTTGTGATCATATTTATTAAATTGTACATTCCTCTTATTTTTCATATAAAAACAGAGATGAAATTCCTTGAGCTAAAAAATAATAAGGATGAATCTTTTTGTATATATGAGGTAAATTTCATGAGACATGTGAGGTACACTTCTTGTATTATCATCCAATATGAAAATATGGTTGATCGATGCAATCTTGGAATTAAACCAAGTCTCTAACAAGAGTTATCCTGATTGAAATTCAGTTGAAATTAATAAATCATTCGATGTTCTATAAATTTAGAGATGAATATTTGATTTATGAATCAATATGATGGTTTTAAAAATAAAAGGAAAATTTAATTCAATTTCATTTCAAAAAATCATACTAAGAAGAAGCTGAGGTTTTATCTATGCTAAAATTTTGGAATGAAACATTGGGGAAATTATATTAGTGGAACTTTGGAAAGATTAATGTGTGTAAATTAATTTCATCTAATAATTGACTTCCAAAATTTTGAGAAGAAGTAATCTAATTATACAAATAGATAGAATGTACCTAAGAAGGCACCACCCACACTATAGTGTTTTATGTAAAAGATGTGTTGGAATTATGTTAACCAATTCTGAAATATGATAGTTAATATTGATGATGGATGTGATAAACCACTTAATGAAAAGGAAAATTTGAAATATATTATGGTAAATAATTCTGATACGGGGTATGGTAATGCTGTTTTAAAAGAAACAGCTATCATCCCATCTATAAATTCTAAGGGAATATTTTTATTCTGTGTCATCCCTCTCATTTATATCTAAATACTTTTCCAAGGGTATTATTGTACCAACACAAAAATTTTATTTTGAGTTACAATTAAAAACCTTATATGGAATGATGATCACATCCCATGTCATTAATTATGCTCCGGATGAAGTTTTATGGAATGTGTTTGTCATAGATATTTTTATTCTTCTTATTGTTTAAATTGATATTTTTATAATCCTGGATTTTATTTATTTACTTCAATCCCACATCAATTTTAGAGGAAGGTTTTTTATTTTAGATATTCAAAATCTACATTTGATCACCTATTAGAGTGAAAAAAAGTAATTTTTTTAGTAATTACATCCATTATATGGGTCATGATTCTTATTTAAAAGAGGGGTTTATCTTATAGAATTTGGAAAAATCTAAAAATCAATGATATTTATTTTGTTAATGATTTTAATGATGTATTTATTTAAATGTTTCATGGCCTTCCACCAAATCATGATGTTGAGATGTTAATATAACTCATATACAGTTCTACACCCCTTTCAATGACTCCACTTATAATGACTACAATTGAGTTGAAATAATTAGAGAATATTTTCATTTGGGTACATAGAAAGGGATTCATTCATCGAAGTAAGTCACCTTTGGGTTTACCTATTCTATCTGTGAAGAAAAATAATGCATCAATGGTACTATTTATTGATTATCGAGAACATAACATGATCAATATCATGAAAAAGTATACTCCACCATATATTGATGATTTGTTTGATCAATTGTGTAATGTTCAATACTTTTCCAAGATTTATAATCATTCATGACATCATCAAGTTAGAGTCCTGGAGTATGATATAACCAAGAAAATAATTCACTACAATGTATGGGCACTGTGAAATCTTCTTGATGCCAAACGGTCTTACTAATTCCCCCATTATAATTATTAATTTAATGAATATTATATTTACATATTAACATAATTATTTTGTGTAGTATTTTTAGAATGTTTTTAATATATTTAATGGGCATGTAAAAAACTTACATATCATTTGATAATTGTTTTATAGACCATAAGAAAGGATAATCATTATTAAAATATTACAAATTCATAATTTTTTACTTTTAAATAGTTTTATTCTTGGGTTATTTAATCTCATGTGAGGGTATATCAAAAGAACCATCAGTGAAAAAAGGTATTTAACATTGTCCTAGACTGACCACTATGAATGAGATCCTTAGTTTTCAATGTTTTTCTGAATATTATCTGTATTTTTTTTAGAATTTTTAACGGCCTTCATATCCACTCATTAAGTTACCTCAGAAGGATGAAATGTTCATTTGTATGGATGAATGTGAGTAATGTTTTAAGGAACCTAAAATAAGTCTAGCTAGCGCGCCTATGATTACACTACCCCTACAGTGGATATTGGGTTTTAATCAATAATGATGAATAAAAAATGGGGCTTTGATGTGTCATCATATAGAATGATATAGTTATATATTATACCAATGGAAATTGATGGTCCATATGAAAAATTTCCCAACTATTTTTTTGGAGTTATTTGTGGTAATTTATTATTAACGATATGATGACATTATCACTATAGTGAAATTTTTGACATATTTATTGTACACAGAAGTATGAAGTACATTTTCACTCAAAAAATAGAATAACATGTGTCATAGAAGATTCTTGCAGTCATTAACGATTATTACTGATTAATATATTTTCACCCTGAGAAAGAGAAAAAGGTGGATGATGCTTTGAGTTAAAAATAACATTCCAGATTTTTAGTGATGAATATCAATAAAGATTCTATATTTTAGGACTTTCAATGAGGAAACCTTGACCCAAATAACCTAGAGCATGGGTCAACATGATTAAATTAGAATAATATAGAATGATTTCCATCCTAAAGTACTGAATAGTTTAGTATTCCTGGACCACTAGATACAAACATGATTCCCATAATAGAATTTAAAACAGAAATTTCAACATAACTTTTTTCAAGAATATCATTATTCTCCATTGTATATTATTTCATTTCATTCAAAGTACTCATTATAGAATCATGGGGGATGGAAAAAATAAGGGAGAGTTCAATTTAATAGTATGGGTTAAGTAAAATAAACGTTATCATGAATCAGTAAGAACAATATACATAGAAAGGTAAATAACTGAACAGAAATTCCATTTATATATTTTCAATATCGCATTTATATAATGTTAAATCAATATTTCATGTCAAATAACTGAAAAAACATTACATTCAATCAATAATTGAGAATAAAATGAATCCATAGACAATATCATAAAAAACCTCTTGGATAGTTCTAATAAATGAATTCTAAATAATTGTAATAAAAATTTATAGGACATATTGTATCTTGAACGTTATATCTCTACCTTTAAGACCTTTCACATGATGGTTTGAAAATATAGGTAGAATCCCCTTTATTTTGGCCAACTATTTTGTCCCATGACATATATAGATTCATTGAGGTTCTATCTATAAATAGGACCCACCCATATCAGCATGTCCAATGTATTACTAATATATCAAATAATATTTTAAATTCATGAATTAATGTTATTTATCATCTTTAATTTTTATTGATTAAAGTATACAAATTTCAAAATATTTCCACAGTAAATCAAATAACCTTAAAAGGAGAAACATTATGTAAAAAATATATATGCTTTAGAAACATATTATAAACATCATGAAATAATATTTATATTTAATATAAGTTTAATTTCCAATGAATGTTGATTACCAAAAATATATTTTCTAAAGGGAATGTTAAATAACACAAGAGAATGCTGAATTTTACAATAACCTTTAAAATGTCGTAATTTTAATGTCAAATACCCATTGATGAAATTATTAAAAGGGAAATATAAAATACCATCCAGTATGAGTGAATTGTGATATAATATGTAAATGGTACAACATATACACAACATAAAATTTTATTGGTGAATAATAAGAAATAAATACTAAGGGAATGTAAATTGAGACGAAATCCCTTACCTCAAAATTCATTTTTGTTGATCATGCATTAAAATAATATATAGTAGTCTTAAAAGTATCAATAACTTAAAAAATAATCATATTAATAAATATATAATCTTATATTATTCTTTTATATCCTTTTATCACCATCTTTTTATAATATTTCAATATTTTCATTTCGTACATGTAAATTGTGTTGTTTTCTTATTCGTTCTTTTCCTGGACTGTTCTGGTTTTTGAGAATATTATATAGTTTCATTGTAATGAGAATACTAATAAAGAAATAATTATCATATTTATATGTTAATTATACCTTTATGATCAACCATGAATTATGGTTATGAGAAATGAAGTAAATTACGTCGAGGGAGATGGTATCACATCTTTACGCTTTAGTAACATTTCTATTTTCAATATTCATTATAGAAAATATCTAAGTAATATTTTAAATTTCATTAATTATAATAATATTATAAAAATTATTTAAACATACTTATACATATCATTAATGTTTTTTGGTCATGAATATGGACTCACATCTCTTTGTGAAGGTGGTAGTATACAAGTACCCGAATAAAGTTATCATATTTCAGTGAGTGAAAAGGCAAAAAAATTGAATTATATTTTAAAAATTATAAATAAGACATTATTATAATAATTATTTCATGTATATCACATATATTTATTTACCTTATCCTTATTACTTTTTATGTTATGTTTTAGTGAATGGAAAAACACATCACTTCGCGAGGTGTTAGTTCGACGTATACACGAGAAACATTATCTTATCCCATAATAAATGAAAATCAATTATTTATATAATATATAATTAATAAATAGGTGTAATTATATTAATAATATCATAAATATAATTTATATACATCATCCTTCCCATATGTGACAGGTGGTAATGGAAAAATGAATGACATCAGTTTGTGAGGATGTAATCCGACACACAAAGGAATGCTGATTTCATAACCCATTTTATGAAGGCTAAGATGGTTGTTTATTATTCACATAATAATAAAATATCCATTTATATGGATTATATTGGTATTTTTATTTAATAATTTCTTTATAAAAAAAGAATGATGTGGAAGAAGAAATGTAAAAAAACACTCACTGAATAAGCTTACAACTTCATCAGGTAACATCCTTGGGTATTCATATAAAACCTTCCTAGGTTGGATTTATAATCGAAATAACAATTAAATTATAATTTGATGGATTTTTTGGATTTTATTTGGGTAGTTATGGTCCCATTTTTTTAAGGTCTGATGAAGAGGGGAGATCAGGTTTCCATTTATAAGTTGGTGGGTGGAAGAATTGTAATTGTTAAAAAAAAATTGTGTACCAACATTTTTTAAAAGTCATAAGGGTAGAAATGGGATTATAATTTATAAATAGATACTAAAGGAACAGAATATGTCCATAAAATATATTTTAGACATGTTCTTCATTCATTATTACACTTATAGTTTTAGTTTAACACATCAATAATTCAATTTTTACCTTAACTACCTTTAATATTTATTTACTATTTTCACAATTCATTTTCGTGAAAAATTAATGTGAAAATAATAGATAATATAATTATTTATTATTGGAAATATATAATACACTTTTAAAAATTCCTTTCAACTTTTTTTAAAATTATAATTTAAAATTAATTCTGTAGACACGACGAGAAATCGGGTTTTCAAGGATAAAATGTTCAAATATTTACAATCTTTTTATATCAAAGATTGATATGAAAATGATTTAAATGAATTAAATTTTATTAATTGAATAATATTTTATCTAATTTTTCTGGAAAAAAAATTTATACATAAAATAACTTGATATATATTTTAAATTAAAAGGATGATTTCAATTAATATTCAGTATTTTTCATTATTCATCAAAAAATGGACTATTTTCGAAAAATCATAAACCATAACCCTAAGATAATTTTTATATTTGAATTTAAAAAATTATGAATACTTTTTTTTGAATATTTTATCTAATATTGGTAAATTTTAATTTTAAATTATGTGTGAAAATCATGACCCATAATATTTTTTTAAATATTTTTTTCAGAAACAAATTCCATTTTATTTCAATTGATTTATCTTCTATTCGTAATCAATAGATAATAGATGAATTTTTGGTACATATGTTAAAAATATAAATTTAATATTTTTATTATATCTATTCATACACACCAATTTGATGGATTGGTTATAATGATGTTATTATAATTTTTCATTTTGTCTTGGGGATACGTGTTCTAAAAGTTATAAAAGAGATTAAATTAAATGAAATGTATTTCATGGGTTTTTTAGATAAATGTTTCATATAATTTAATCAATTCAATAAAATATTATAATTTTTTATTTTTAGGGTGTTTTATTCACCCAACCATAAATAAATTTTAGTCTCACAATTTAAACATGATTTTGGTAATAAAGGGTTTGATATTTGAATATTATTTTTTAAAATTTCCATTTAAAAAGAGTTAATAAAATATCCTATTATATTGATAGAATGAAAATCACCATGGTCAAATAGAATAACATATAACAAAGATATTATGTAGGATAACATTGGAGACATGAGATGATATGTACATAGATAAATTTTTTATATAATTATATATAATGAAATAGGTTTTTGATCAGAGAAAAGTGAATGATCAATATAATGTTAATGGAATCATGAAAATAAATCTATGATCATTTTAAATAAAATCTAATTCGTTATATTTGATGGTAATATGGTGATATTTTTTCTAGATTATTTCTCATAATGTTGAATAATTATTTACTGTCTATGTAAATTTGAAAATATACTTATTGAATAAGATTAAATTTCAGAAGAATAATTTTATACTTTGATTATTATATGATAAATTTGATATATCATCACTTAATCTATGAAATTAAACCCCAAAAATTAATTTTTCATTTCATAACAAAAAAATTATATTTTAATTCATCATAATATTCATAAAAGAGTGATAATTATTTCAATCGATATCTAACTATTTTCTAAAACCAATATTGTTAGAATATGTTATCCAGTGAAATAAATTTATCAATAAACCTAAAAAGTAACACCAATGGTTCATTATTAATATTTATGTGTCAAATAATTTAACTAATGGTATATTCACTGTGACATCACATTTGATAATGGTAAGTGATAAACATGTATCTTCCTTCGTTCATGGTTTCATTCCCTACAGCCTTACCAGACATTATGGGTTGTCACCTGACAAACGAGTTGTCCTTTTTTCAAAATTTTATACTTATAATTAATATAAAATTCCCAAAAAAAAAATATTATGGGAATTGTGAAATTAAAAGTAATCATTAAGTTAAATTTTATTAATGTTATCAATATAATTTATTTTTTACATAATGTCTAATAATATTTTTTGAATATTATTATAATGACATTAATGATCATATAAATCTTATTGGTTATCAATATCCTTAAACATGTTTGATAAAAATATTATGTTATCATACATTATAAAACATTCTAACCAAAACATATACTAAACCAATGAGTTTTATTTCTATAGTTATCCCGCCGAATAACCTAAATCATCTTATAATCTTACTTCATAAATTATAAAAGGTGGTGTCTTGGATTTTGATTTTATGATCAACATTTAATTCATAAACCCATAATGGATTTCAAAAATTTTATTTTAATTAATATATATATAGTCTTGTAAAAGATTACTTAATCCCTAGAAGATTCATAATTTTATCACCAAAATACCATTGGTAAAAAAAATATGTGTAATCATTAATTCATGAACCTGAATAAATAAATACATTGTTTTCAAAAATTCCCTTCCTTAGTCTAGGGATTATACTTTAGATGGGGGCATTGAGATAGATAATTCCTTGGTCCCCCAAATTAAAGAAAATGGACTAGAAATGGATCCCTAGTATGATATTTTATCCCTTTAACCATACTCTATATTTTTCCTCAGAAATTATTTTACTTAATCAATATTTTCATTAACAAATAATTCTCCAATTCAATTTATACAGTTTCATGGATTTCTCATTCAACATTTATTACATAAGGTAAATTTGACCTTCATTTCTCCATAGTCTCGACTACTATATCTCTTATATAACGCCATCATTCTATTCTTTAGTTAGTTTTAGAGATGGATGAGGTAATAGTTAATACAAATATTTTAGGATAACAGTTTATGAATAATGACAAAATCGTTAACTACTTTCATCATTCCATTTAGTTTATCATAGTGACAACCTTATCCGTCATATTTAATATTTACATGAATCCTTCTGGTTCCATTTATTGACTAAAACTAGAAAGTATGCAAAGATAAAAAATAATCATATCGGGAAAACTATAAAATCAATTATAAGACATTTGAATCATTATTTTTTAATATAATAAACCATAGTTTTAACCAAGGTCGTTCATTAAAATCATATATTAAAATCGTTCATAATCATTTTTAAATAAAATGTATATTATTTTAAACATATCCCAAGGTCATGTCAAACTAAGGGCCCAATATGTCTTGTTGTCATTTACCAAGAAATAAATATCTTATAAATAGAAGGGAATTATTGAAAATGAATACCACACAATATCTACATTATAAAAATAATGGTATGTTATTTTATACTTATCCAAAAAGTATATCATAGGTTTATGATCAGTGATAAATTCTTTCATAAATCTAGTTTCAAAGGTTTTTAAAAATTCCAATTATACAAAATGTAGAAACCCCATCCCCTACTTCTAGAGATGGTCTATAATTTATTACATTGTCAAAAGATACAAGATATTTGATCTCAAAGTATCGAATAGTATGTTAGTATTGTAAAAATAGATACAAAAATGATTCACGTAATTCTTTTCATAAAAATATTCAATATAATTTTTTTCTAAAAAAATCATTATTCCCTCTAGAATATCATTTCATATTATTCAAAGTAAAATTCATGGAATCATGGGTAAAGGAAACACATTATTAGTGAGGTAAAATGATCAGTAAGGGTTATCAATAGTGGAAGCTATCATGAATCAATCATCATAGTCAATATGGAGAATTAAATAATAGAACACATACTTCTTATAAATAACATTACATTCATCATAATATAAGTCATAATCAATATATAACGATAAATAATTTAAAAAATATTAAATTTAATCAATTACATAAAATTAAATACATCTAAAGATAATATCATATTAGAAATATCATACATAGAAATATTAAGTAAATTATATATGAAATAAATGATTAAATTTTAGTCATTATGTCTCAGGAACATGATACCTCTTCCATCATGACCTTTCACAAGATGGCTTAAAACTTCAAGTATAAATCCATTTAATATAGCCAACAGTTTTGTCTCATGGGACATACCAATGCATTGAAGGTATATTTATAATTTTTCATTACATTTATCTTCATGTATAATACATTCCTCAAATATCTAATTATCAATTTAATTCATCAATCATTTTACCTTATCATTATATATTCGTACTAAGGATAGGATATAGATTTATCAATATAACCTCAGTTAATCAAATAAAATTATTATAAACACCATATGTAACAAATTTATAAATTTTAGAGAATAGTAATATCAATTATTAAAATATATGGATATTTAAGAGAAATTTAATGTCTAATGAATATTATTTTAATAAATTTAATTCCATGATAATGTGAACAATCACAAAAAAAAATTTATATTTTACAATAACATTTACCACAAGGTAATTTTCAATTTAAATCTCCGTGGATGAATTATTAGAAATTTAAAATTAAACTACAATGATGTGTTAATGAATCCTGATATTTCATGTCAATGGGATTGTATATACACCACATGAATTTTAATTGGTACATAAAAAAAATATGAATGAAATGTAAATTGAGATGAACTCCCTTACATAACCAATTATTTTTATTGATCATTATTTAACATCATTTATAGTTGTTTTAAATTGGTCATTAGAAAACACTATTACTATATTAATATTTATAATATCATATATCATCCTTTTATATCCTATTATCACCAGCTTATTATTAGTCATTCATTATTTCAACCATTTTTTATTATAGTTTCGTTGTTTTGTCATTCATTGTTTATCATGAATGATACATTTATTGTGTATATTATATCGATTCGTCATTTATAAAAAAAATAGTCATGACACAATTTTCATATTTAAATATAAATTATAAATTTAATATATATCATTAAATGTAGTTTTAAAAAATGAGTTATGTCACGATCATGGATATGGTAGGCTATATGAATGCATGAGTGATGTTTCCATTTTCAATTATCATTATAGAAAGGATGTAAGTACTATTATTACATTAAATAATTATAATAATATGATATTATTTCATTAAATATAATTATACATATAATCTATGTGGGGTGGGGATGAAAATAGAGGCACATCCATTCATAAAGGCTGTAGTTTACACAAAAATGCATAAGGTCATTATCTTTAAGTGAGTGGAAAGGTAAAAAACGATTTATTATAATTTTTGAATGAGAAAATTTTCAATAATATATATATTATTTAATTTATTTTTCATATATTTATTAACTGTATCTTTATCACCTTCCTTTTAAATCATTATTGAATGACTAATGACATCGCTTTGTGAGATGGTAGCCCGATGTACACACGAGAAACGTTTTAATATCTGTTACAGAATGAAATATAATATATATATATATAATATAATGAATAAATAGTTATAACAATGTTATAAATATATTATTTCTATTTTATATCCATATTCATTCCCCACATTGATATGTTCTAATGTAAAAAATGAATGACATCAGTTCGCCAGGTCGTATTTCTCCATACAAATGAATGATGATTTCAAAATAAATTTTAATGGAAGTGGGGATACATGTAGGTCATGAACTAAAAATAAAAAATATTTATGTATATATATTACCCAAAGGATATTATATCATTGTTGTTTAATAATAATTTATGTAGGTGGAGGATGAATTAAAATACAAATACTCACTAACAAATGGTACATATTTTTTGGGTAACCTCATTAGGCTTCCAACAAAAGCCTTCATTGGATGGATTTCTACCCAAAATAATAAAACTAGGTTGGGGGAATTGAAAATGGAATGTGATTTTGGTAGGTATTGGCCGAACCAAAATGGCGTGAAAGTGTGATTGAGAATAGATAGAGAGTATCCTTTTTTAAGTGAGACGAGTGTCATACTCTAAATTTTTGAAACAAAATATGTACCCAAGTTTTTAACATGTATTATGGTCCCAAAGTAGAATATTATATAGTATTAGAAATTATAGTGTGTAAATATTTCTAAAAAATATATTTTATAAAAAAAATTATGTCATTTTTCTATAGTCATTTTAGTTTAACAGCGTGAAAAATTCATTTTTAACATAATCGTGGTATATAATATTTAACTATTTTCACTATTCATGATGGTAATTTTTAACCATTATTTTTATATAACATATGATGATTCCAAATACGGAACCCATTTTTTTAAATTCCATTTATATGATTGATAATTATTAATTGAAAAATAATCTCGAAAAAGTGATGATAAAGTAGGCTCTCAAAGAGAAAATGCTCTAGTGGTTACAACGTTTTTGTATAATATATCAATATGAAAATGATTAAAATGAAAAAAAAATTATTTTTTTAATATATATATAAAAAATTATAATTTAAATCCAATTTAAATGCTAATATAACTTTATAAATTATTTTAATGAAAATAAATCTTTTCATTAAAATTTGTTACTTCTAAGCATTAATAAAAAATGAATATTTTCAGAAAATTCACAAATATTTATAATAAGATAATTATGGTATAATGATTTAAAAATTAGGTTTATATTTAAAAATAGACCATGAAAATATTTTTTAAAAATAATTTTAAATTATCTAAGAAAATATCGAATAAACTATCTTTTAGAAAAAATAATGTTTTCCAAAAAGCATTTCTTTTTCATTCAAATTAATCATATAATATTGTTAATGAAAATACATTTAATCAATTTGTTTTTAAACATTTAATAAATATATTATTTACAATTTTATTTAGTACTATTTTTTCCACTAATATAACATATTGTTTATAATGGTATACTATATTACGGATCATTTAGACTTGCGGTTTTGTGTTATGAAAGCTAGAGATTATGTTTAATTTAAAGGAAAATATTTAGTGGATTGGTTAATATTTTTTTTGTCTCATACTATCTAAAATAAAATGTTATTTTTTTAGAATTTCGGTGTGTTTCATTCAATGGATGGATCTTGAAATCATGAATAAATGGAAAAAATATTATCTTTCCCAGATGATTTTTCAACTATCTACCCATGGGAAGATTATATAGGAATAGAAGATGGATTTATTATTAAAAATTAATTTGAGAAATTTTCCAAGGTATAACATTGATTATAATGGAATAATAAGTTATATGAATCATGTATGTGTCACTTCGATATGAGCTTTGAAGATGTAGCTAATGGATGAAGCTCATAGTTATTCACTCTCTATTCATCTTGGAATTATGATGATTTATACTAATTCGATGGAGTATTTTTTATTTTGTGGAATGAATATAGTTATTGTACACCATTTTTAGATGATTTTATGTCAACAATTTAATATCAGGAGATATAATTTTAAGGGACTGTTACAACCATTACCCATACAAGATTGGAAATGGAAAAACATCAGCATATATTTTTTCATCAGACTCCTAAAAACATCTAAACCACATATTTCTATTTAGGTTTTATTCGATCACCAGAAGAAGTTAGAAAACATCATTACCATTAGATAATATTTATCACTTTGTCAATATAATCGTTTATAAATTAATGAAATTGTATGATTTAATGGTGTAATAAAAAAATTGCATCTAGTAAGGATATGAAGTATAAATTGAAAATTTAGAGAATAATTTAATAGGATTTCGATATAGAGTTATATTATAGAACTACTAATCAACCTAAGATAGATTGTATGTCTTATTGGACAGTCAAATATTGGAATAAATTTCGAGATATTTTTATATGGATTTTAATAGTTGGTGGGATCAATACCCTTATTTTGGGGAATTTTTATACAACAATACCTTTTAATACACTACTTAAAAGGATCCTAATGTATCCATCTATGGTAGAAAATACAGAAATCCACCATGATTAAAAAAAATTAGAGAAATAAATCTATTAGGGCCAAAAATATTTGATGAACTGAAAGAGAAAGTTATATCCATTCAACAAAACATATGAGAATAATATATTCGAAATATAATGTTATACTGATAATAATTGAAATTACTTAGAATTTGAAGTAAGTAAAAAGGTATTAAAATGAATAACTCTCTAATATAGGGTGACAAGATTGCAATTATGGTAAAGATAAGCTCTATGTATATCATTACTTTTTAAACTCGTGATCTTATCGGGATGGAATCTTATTGGTTAGAACATCCAATAAATCTCCTTCATGTTTATGAATATTTCACTATATTTTTCTTGAGGAAGTAAATACCTGATGCTTTATATATATTGATCTCATAGGTCATATCACTAGGGAAGGATATTTCATTATGTAGAATAACCGATATTGATTCTAATTTATAGAGAGAAATTTTTAGTGAAAAATCCCCATAACCAGGTTAATGTTTTATGGAAAAACAACCAATTTGAGAAAGCAATGTGGTAACCAGAGGATGTGGTGAGGAAAAAATATCCTAACTTATTTGTATCATATGGTTGAATTTGGATAGATAAATTAATTTTATGTGGTAAAAATGATGTACCACGATATTAATATGAAATATTTTTCATGTTGAATAAATTTTTTCATATGATATCTTATGTTAGATGCAACATTGAGATTAAATAAATCATAACATTCTATTAAAATACTATGATTTACATTTTAAAATAAAGTTTCTTCGTTGGACTGGACGGTATAAAGAGAACTATGTAACATATTAAACTTTTACAGATATATATGAATAAAATTAATTTATTTTCTATCAAATGATTATAAATGAAAATTAAAATCCTTTGAAACAAACCTAATAACTTTTTTGAAAAAAATATATATTTCATTCAACCTATTTTTCTCTTAATAAATTTTATTAATCACTATTGATATAATACTTCAATTAAATTTATATATGATCTACTTGATCATATTTTTTAAACATTCAGATTTTATTTTTATAAGCATTGGATGAAATTAAATCTAGTCTCATGCTTAATTTTTTTCTTAAAAAATAGTTTTTGTCACATTTGGAAACTTATAAAATAAATTAATACCATTTATAGATATTGATTTTGAAAAAATAAATTACATATTTATAATTAGGATCTTCAAATTTGATAAATATACCCCTTTTATTTTTATTTAATATGAATAATAACTGTGGTACAAATTTTCGCCTTGGAAATTGATAAATCAGGTTAATCTTGATAAAAAGGGATAATCACATAATTATTCATAAAAATATTATTAGACGAAATTAATTCAAAACATAACATTGTAGCCTCTAAATTGAGTTTTCAATTTGAAATTCTCCATGAAAATGACTTATATAGTATTGAAATCAAATAAAGATAAAAAACTATCATGATCTTTGTTTTTAATATCCTTTATGTGTCCACATATGGAAACAAGTAAGTTATTAATGAATATAATGCGATTAATAAAATTATTTTCTTGATATAAATTTGTTTTTAATTATTACAAATTATATTATGGCCTTAATTACCAAGGCAACATCGATGTTGTAAGTATGCATTTAATGATAATATATTATAAATGGTTTCAAAAATATTAAAAGTTATCTAATATGAATTATTTAATAAGACACATGAATTTTAAAGATCAACATGAAATATTAGGGTTTCTTGAAATAATTAAATTCAAATTCCCCATTTTTATTGATGTATTTAATGTTATATGAAAATAATTCTGTGAAGTTGACCATAATGAAAAAATTTCAAAATAATATTTATTTAAATTATATAAAGATTATAAATATATTTTTATAAGAATATATGGAAATGATATGGTTGAAACTGTTAATAATTTAAATTTATTTTTTAATTTTTACATTATTTGTAATAATTATAACCCATTAATATTGAAAAAGGTGTTACTATAGTTAAAATTAAAATGAGGTAACAAAGGGTTAATCAAAATGATATGGTTTAAAATCTCACCAATATGTATATAAATTATATTATTGGATTTTATTAAAACCATATCCAATAATGTATTCTAATCTATTGTTATTTGGATGAATTTTAATTTTTAATTAATTTATTATACTTTAATCTGTTATGAAATTCAGATAGTTCCCTCACCACAATTATAAAAGAGAAGCTCCTCCCCGACATCATCACAATATATTATGCCTTATATCACAAAAAATATCCCAAAAGCTCTTTTATCATATGCCCTATCCACATTATCACATTTTTTGGCTTCTAAAAATCCAAATCAAGAATCTTTTAAAAGAAGTATAATAGAGTCATTTCAAATATGTTGTAATTTATGTAACCAATCACATTCTTTTATAATATTATTTAAGTATTATAAATATATGGTATGTATCATAAAAATGTAACTTTTTTATATTTAATATTATTAAAATTTATTGTTATTATAAAAGCACCATTATAACCCCACTTTCCCATCAAACGAGAAGTGAACGTATCGATCGTGAGAATGTATACCATAAAGATTCCACATAGTGATACAATTATTTTTTCATTGCCATATTTATGTATATGAATGGAAAAATTATTAGTTTGGAATAAAAATATAATTTTCACCTTCTTATCATCCAATCCTTTGAGAAATGATAATGTTTCCCATGCATATTTGTAGACTACCGCTTCTACGAAGTGACATGATTCATTGTTCATATATATTTTAATAAGTTGGTAATTGGTATGAAATTTATAAATATTTTTGATATATATTATATTATAACAATCATTAATATTTCAATCAATATTTACCATCTTTTGTTCTATCCATTGAAAAATTAAAACCGGTTTCACGCGTTTGTATGACCTACTATCACCATGAATTCTGTAATTAATTTTATATCTCTAAGATTTATGGAATAATATAAATATTTATATTAAAAATACAGGATATATTTATATCATGATAAATATTTTTTAGATAATGTAACCAAGATAAATATAAAAATACTTGAACTCTAGAACTAATATATTCAAGATAAAAAATAGTTAATACCCAGAAATAACAATTTTTATAAAGTATTATTAACAAAAGTGGGAATTTAAATGTTATAAAGGGATAATATTTGACATTATAAGTAGTAATAAGAATCTGGTATTTAATTATAAAAGATTTATATTTTCTATACAAAAGGATAGAGTTCTCTCAAAGTAATATGAACATGAGTTATGGGTTTTATTTCCCAATCTCATCAATATCAACTATTATATTTGTTTATGTATATGTTGGGGAATAATTTTTTCCACATAAATTTTTATGAGAAGTTATTTATATTTTGTTTCTACCATTATATTTTTATTTTATACAATCATTTTAACTAGTGTCTTACTTTTTACAAAGTGGGTTTGAAATGAATCTTTTTATAGTTTTCAAGACAATGTACATTGTGATTTCTAAAAAAAATATGAAATTAATTTTTCTAATTATATGAGATGAATCTATTTTCCCTAGATCTTGAATAATTTTTTACTTAATTATCCTCTAACAATATTAGATGACTATTTTCAAAAAAAAATCTTTTCCCTTATAATCATACATATTTTTAAAGATAATGTGACTTAAAAATAGAAGGGTTATTTTCCAAAATAATTTTTACAATTGAAATTTCAAATTCATTTTCCATTTAAGAAGACATCCTGTTGACACCACATAATTTTTTTAATACTCTTCTCCACAAAATTGATAATATGAGTCTAACATAGACAAAACATTTCAAGAATGAGTAAAGATGTTTCACCATAGATTAATAATATGTACTCTAGAATTTTATCCACCGAATGAATTCTCCAAAATTATGGATAAGAGGAAAGACCCCCCTCAAAAATTTTCCTCTGGATTTCCAGTATTGATGATGAAAATTTTTCAATTGATTAAATTTAAATTTAAGAGTTTCATCTAATATGATTTGGTGCATTCACCAACTCGATATCAATATATATCTTTTGGAGCTTCGATTTGATTGGTCACCGAGCCCAAATGGACTTACAGAAAAAAATTTATGCAACTCAGATGACATAGAAATTTTATAAAGGGATTTTCTTGACCAATGTAGAGTATCTATGCATATGACCAATGTGGAGGACCAACAAAGAGGACCTATGTGACTATGTATGTTTTATACCCCAGTGTGGTAGATCTACGTGGGGGAGCTATGCGGAGGACCTACCTAGATGAAATCCCTACAAATAGCCCCCCTAAATTCCTATAAATAGGACACCTGGGATCTGCATTTCAAGGATGAAAAATTCTATATGAACTCATTAATATCCCATTGCATATCTTCTTTTCCCTTGTTCTCTAAAACACTCATGTATTTCTTCGAAAAATGTGAATAGAGAGAAATAAAGGGGTAAAGGTAGTTAAAAGTCCAATTAGGTTCTAGAACACATGGAGCTGTGCGATGGACCTACACCAAGAGCCTACGTGACAAAACTTGGTGGAGCACCTGTGCGGAGCACCTCCTCGACAAACCTTGGCAGAGCACCAGCACAACACACATTGGTAGAGCACCCGTGTGATGCACATTGGAAACCCCACTGGTCCATACCACAGGGTTTGTACACACGTACCCCCTCTAGGGATCACTGTCGCAATGTGGCCCCAGCCATTCGGGCCGGTCCCTTCACTTACATCACTGACGCACCTGAAAAATGGAGAGTCACACCACAAACTTTTACAGTTGGGTCGATGACATCTTCCATTCTTCCCTTTCTGTGGCCCAACATCCTACCTTGGAACACAATGATTTGAGACACTCCATCGTACTCAATGAAGTACCTTGATTTGACTTACTCTTATAATTTCCTTTAACATGTTACGAGTTTGGACACTCTATATGGATTCCTAGAGTTCTTTGAGTCAATAAACTCTTCAAGAAACTCTTCAAAAATCATCACCTAGCACCTATTTCTGGTCAAATAAAAACTTGGCATCCACCTTCGGAGTAATCCCCAACCAAACCTCAATTAGGTCATCCCTCCTAGAGTAATCTCACTGTCTTTCTTTCATAATCCAATTACCTTCAATTTCATTTCACATTGAATGGTTTGTTGATCCGTTCCCTCACCCACTATTGCCTCATCTTCTTTCTCCATAGGCCTATCCTCTCCCATCTACAGAAGAGAGAGTGTATTATTTTTTTAAATAATTTACATATTCTTGTTTCTCACACCGAGCATGACTGAAGTGGGATTATAGAATTTTTATGATTACAACATCCACAAAATCCACATATCTTGAACTACAATAACAATGATTCCCACCATTAATTGGAATTTGTAGGAAGCCTTCAGCAGGGCCCGATATCAATGGATATCATCTTTAGGAATCCAACATCAATTCCCTTAATCAGTGCGTCCTCTTTAGGAGTAATCCACAACATATATCTCTCATAGGGTCCTACACCACTATTATATTTCATTGAACTACGTGGAATTTGATTTCCATCCAAGTTAGATACGTAGGAAGTCTCCCTTTGGTTTAAACCAAAAACTCTTAAACAACCCTGTTCTTCCTAGGCCATATTTCCAAAAGGGTCTAACCCAACTTGGAAACTAATATATTGTATAGTTTCTTTGGTCTTCTAAGGCATAAGTCCCGCACCATGCTTCGACTAATCACCTTCCACTTAGATTTCCTTACCATGTGACATTAAACTGTATGGTTATGTCCTTATCACATGATAGTAAATGTTATGAAGTGTCCCATTTAACGACACCAGACTATGATGGTTCTGATTCCATTCACAATGATATATAGGTATCCCATTTATGGGTACCATCCCAAAATCAAAATAAACATTCATCTCCTTGGACGACAATAAATTTCAGTATTCCCCACTGAGTGGCATTAAGAACATTGTTGTCATAATAATGGTTAAAATAATCTCTAGAAATTATATAAGTAAATACCATTTAAGGAGAGCCTAATATAATATGGATATCTCCATTAATGAAGAACCTCAAATACATATAGGTGATTCTAAATTTCAAACATGCTAATAATTGATTAAAAATTCCATTAGAAATATATGTTATACATGGTGAATTAATAAGGATTCCTGAAAATATCCAAAATATATAAGAGATTCATGTAGCTGGCAATAATTCCCCCCAAAATTGTGTGATGAGTCTTGCCTCCCATCCTATCGACCAAAGTACTTTATTAAGTATTGTTTTTCCATTCCTAATGAACATCTTCCATTGGAAAGAATTTCCATTTATATAAAGAACTATTTTATGTTTCTAGTTCCATAAATAAACCCAATGTAAACCACCTGGATGTAGTGATTCCTAACCAAAACAAATATTCTAATGGAGATAAAACAAAAAATGGTGAACTCGACATGAGTCCATAACCATGTTGATAGTGTTACCCATCTGTCAGGCCCCAATATATTTATAAAAGAAGGAAATACAATAGAATCTATCATTCATGTTTCCATATATAATATGGAGCTTTAATGGGGTTCATTGTTTGAATATTCTTAGTTTTCTAAGAACTACATTCACTCAAAATGACATCCTTCATGTTATGACCCGTGAATTCCATGGTTGCTACCCCAGCTGGATCCTCATATGTTGGAAGGTTATTATCACTCATTAAGTATCTTCAACGCTAGGTCTCTGATGTATTGGTTCGGGAATACCATAAACACGGTACTATACCAATCCTTGAGGATTTTTGACATGCTCTCTAAGTTAATAACAACCCCTGATCATCCAGTCAGCGATGACCGGTTGTCAAGAAGAAGACGGTTCCAACCAACATATTCAATTGTTTCATGTCCTTATCCAGAGAACGAAATAACCAATCCCTCTCATATAATAATTAGGTGTATCAAGAGGTCACTCATAGAATCAAATTAAAGAAATAGGGGTCCTTCCCTAGGAATCCCTTTAACAATCTCCACCAACAGAATCAATCTGTTGTGAACCCCCAACATGATGGGGTTGTTACCTTTACTTGTTTGGCCCAGATCCCTCCTACTTGGGCATGCAAGACAAACCGCTGGGGAAAACATCCATCCAACGTGGATCATGTACTTATTTTTCCCCCTATAAATAATTCCATCAACCAAACATGGTGAAAAAAATTAATGGGAACATACAAATGTCCAATTTAAATCCTCCAGCCAGCAGACTCTTTTGGAAACACCCCACCAATCCAACCATTTAATCATAGTAGAGTATCGTGAGCTGTTTTATAAATCAACTTACAAACTATCATCCATTTAACATACTCATTTGGGTGCATTCAAGGAATCCTTCCATTCAAATATACAGGAAACTTGTAAGGAGGAACCTACACTAGCCTTCACTCACCATTGATTGTAGTAGTCTTATCTATCATCATTGAAAGATGTCCTCCGACTGGGATAGGTAGAAAACAACCTATAGGAACATACACCATCCAACATCCATCATGCCTACTATAAGTCTCATTAGGAAGGACATGGAGAAGTCATTCGAAAAGCTCTGTCAACAAACATGGGGCAGACTCAACTCTCTGCCCCCATACATGAGTACTATCGGTATCCTCTTACATGAAAGGGATGATAGGATCGGGCACATACACCTTATCCCAATATGAAATGGACACATATTCCTGATCTAGCTGCTGAAGTAACGAAACACATTTTAAAAATGGTGATAGGGTAGAAACAAATTCCTACCCACATTCTAGAAGCCTTCTAGAATATCATAACGGCAACTTCAGCAGTACTTGGGGGACATACATATAATTCTAGACCCACACCTGGGATGACTCGTCATCATGCCATCCCAAATAAGATACATACATCTATTCTAGTATTAGAGGGTTATGGGGAATACTCCCCCATATCATATGGAAAAATGGATTGAGAAAATACATCAATTCCAATTAAAGATAATTAGTCTATTATGATGTCCACTCTAAGGCTGTCACATACACCTGCCCATGATAACCAATTCTCCCAAAAACATTTCCCCAACTACAAGTAAAATAACATCTAAGAATAAGCCTCTCTATGAATAGTTGGCAAATCAAAAGTCAATATGTGATCTGGATCCTCTTAATTCTATAGTTCATGAAGCCCTTAGATATTTATCTATTGTAACTCAAGATCCAACTCTCCCATTAACAAATTATGGGAGTAGTAGTAGTAATTATGAAGTTCCCCATCGGATACTTCATAATGAAGGCTTGTTTCATGGGAATTTGTTCAATTTGGAGGACCTAACTCAGGATGAGATCCACAACAACCCTCAGTGTGTCCAGAAGACCAAGGATCAATAAAATTTATCCCTTGCTGTAATCCACCTAGGTGATCCTTCTAATTAAGGCATACACTGCAAAATATCTCTCCACATTTGTGTTTCACATTGTCAAGATAATTCTCTATTTGACAATGTAGTGATCAAAAATCCCATTATCACAAGGAACATGCCAACATAAGTCCATCCATGTCTAATTCCTTGTTACTAATAAGTGAAATACTTTCTCAACCAAAATCTAACCAATGGAGATTGTCATTCTTCGAACCTCCGACTAATAATTTTTCTTCTAATATGGAAAAGGAAAAAACACCTATTCCTATTTTTGGTGATAGAATAATTTAAAAGTGTTTCATCTGGTCAGACCTAGTTGAGAAACCTCTAAAAAACTTGAGTAGGATATATATAATATGAGGAAAAAACTCGCTAAGGGTGAAATACAAGTCAGGTTCTTGCCTTTGGAAACCTCTTAATACAACATCCCAGAATTAATGGCAGAAGACTGCATTCATGATATCCTCCTCAACATATAAAAAATCATCATCATCTAAATTCCAATGTGTTACCATGTGATGAATATTAAAGTCATGAAATTGTATTTTAAGGGTTCCTATACCAAATTGACTTGGATTCTCTCTAAGTTTTCTAAAATCCAAAAGTTGAGATGTAGTAGAGATCTCTTTAGCATGCATGCCTCGATGCACTAAAAAGGATACACTGGTTAATTACTTATACCCTATCTAGTTTTCATATCATAGGATGAGGGGAAAACTAAGATTTCCATTTCAATTTTCTCCAAAATTAGAAAATCCCACCAAATGTGGTCTCATGCAATTTTATTTCCCAAGGCCTACTACAATCAACATATATTGTGTGTAATAAAAATAAGCACAAGAAAAGTCCTCAATTAGCTTTTATCAAAGTTATTCCCAAAGAGAGAAATCTATCAAGATAATTTTGCATCATGCTTCTAAGAAAATTAAGATGGCCTCTCTCTTAGAGGATTGTAGCCATCAGATTACAAAAAATGACTGATATAACACATGGTCTTCTGAAATAGGTGATTAATGTAGTTGTTGGATAATGCATCCATCCAATGATCAGACAAGAATTAATAAAATTACAAGAGAAGCTATGCTAATATCATCCATAGCAGTTTAGGAGACACCCCAGATTGCAGGCATGGGGGCTTGTTTAACTCAATCTTTGAATTAAATAAACAATGTTTGAAGGTCTTAAAAATAAGAACATTAACAACCTCCGCCCATAGGGCTGGGGGATTTTTCACATAAAAAATCCCCTCCTCAACAGTAGTTAGTTTTTCCCAATTAGGGAATAAGGCACAATGTGAATGAAAAACTGAACTATCCAAGGATTCAATTCAGGTTACTGTTCATCAAAGAGTTCCTGAGAATTCAACATATATGAGAATAGAGGATAATAGAGGACACAGAAGGAGAGAGTCATACAATGATACTAATAGAATTCCATCAAGGCCTTATGTGTCAGTGAGTGTCATTAATACCATTAGGGAAGATCCTCTAGAAAATGAGTCTAGTTCAAGGGAGTTAGAGGATGAAGTTCTTATTCATAATATGGTACACACTGATGTAAATAAAGTAGGTGTGCCTTCCCGAAATTTGAGGCTTACCTAGAATATTTGAATTCTCTCAAGTTACCAACTCTCACAATTCGAATGGAATCTAACAAGGGTAATGGTGAAGATCAGATCATGTATCACTTTTGGAATGTAGATGGTCAATTGGTTTTTCTTGAAAAAAATATTTTCCCAATAATAGGAAGAGATGATGGAGTTGGAAGGACACAATGAAGAGTTATTTCTAAGTAGTATTTCCAGTAGACATAATCCACAAGTATATCCTCAGCTTGTACATCATTTAGGAACTCCTCAGTGAAGAGGATTTGTTGCAACTACAGATGAGGATAATTAATTACCACCATTGGGTAAACAACTCATATAGGTTTGACAACATAATTACAAGCCTTCCCCCATGGATTATCCAAATCAAATATGAGTAGCACCACCACCAGTGGTATTTCAAGTCATCATTCCAGTTCAAACTCTAGTTGTTGTACCTATACAGGTCCCATATCATCAATATATTCTCTAAATTCTTATCAATAAAATTGAGGCATTAACAACTCAATTTTATGCTATGGAAGAATGATGTGCATCCGTACATCAAGAAAGTAGATATTTCCCCGAATGGGTAGATCTGATCCCTCCCATAATAAACATTTTGTATACCACATTTTCAATCATTAATGGTTTGGGAGATCCAGAGTATCACTTAAATCATTTTTTCTCATTGTGTTCCCATGATGGGGACCACGTAACAATAAAAAGAATTAAATCTCAGATTATTTTTGTAATCATTACAAGGCACATCCTTTGACTGGTATCCAAGTTTTCAGTCCTGATCAATTACGGGATGGGAAACCCTCTATTAGAAATTGTTTCTCTAATTCAGCTCAATGCTTCTTAAGACAATAGTTTTCATCCTAAAAATTAAATAAATAAAGAATGAAAGAGTAAAAGATTTGATTTCTCAATGGGAAGGATTTACATATTCATTAAATCTATCACTCACTAAAGAATAGTTTCTTCTAATTTGTGTGAAAAATATGCATGATGAGTTACGCACACCACTAATCACAGTGAAATACACAAGAGGGTTTTGAGACCTTGATTTAATAGCCCAAAAATTGGAGGATTCCAATATGGAAACTGAATATAAATCTCTTGCAATCCCATCCGCTCTTGGAAGGAGAATATGGAAACCAGAAGCTACAATAGTCACACTCAAACAAGCACCTATACCTACTTCTACTTCAAAACCATCATCATGCCGAAGGGTTTCACCTCCCGATCATCAGCAGCAATGATCACCTTGTAAAGATAATAAAAAACTCAAAGGAATAAATAATTTGAGGAGTTAAAGAAAAAACATTATTCTTTTCAGAATGAAAACGTTCACAGTTAATTAATTTTAGAATTGGAAAAAAATTAGTTTAGTTTCCAAGGATGAAGAAACCAAACAAATAAGGAGATGAAGATATCCCAAATTATTTCCACTTTTTTCAAATAATGGGACATCCCTTTCAGGAGAGTTTTGTTTTAAAATACATCCTATAAAAAATGGTAGACTCTAAAAAAGTGAAACTAAAAAGTTCATAATCCCAAGTAGAAGGTGTTGCTGCTACCAATCTAGAGGAAGAATATGAATGGAATCATTTCAAAAGAAAAAATACACAGAAGCATGATGATTGGATGGTCCTGAAAATGATCAACCAAACTCATTCCATTCTACGAAAATATTTGAAACAACCCAGCTACACCTCCTACCACTTCCACTATAAAAAATGTATATTCATCAAAATATAATTCCTATAAAGGTCAATCCTCAAATAAGTGACATGATCATAAAGATATTGAACAGTCAAAAGAAGATGATCTCTTGTCAATTCCAATGTTGTCCTTGAATTTGGAATATTTTCATTCCATCTATCTAAAACACACAAGAACCGTCCCACAAATTTTAACAACATGAACCGACTTGTCTTGTTGAATCTTCATTAGATGTGTAATTGGTCTTCGGTTCCATTAACATTATTCACTTAATGAACCCCTATGCAAATGATGGTTCCAATTATGAACACGAGTTCCCTGTATATAGTAGGGAAACTAGGGGAAGAATTCAATGTCTACGATACATGGGAAGACATGGAAATTCTAGAAACCACTATTTTATCTATTCCCATGCTTGAACCGTTTATGAAGAAGAAACTCATGTTATATACCATAAACGAGATCATCAAGAATAATGAAATTCTCCCAAACATGACAGGGTCATCCCTGACATGATCATCTTGGAAGACTGATTTGAGGTTACACAATCACTCTCTCGGTAGGTAGATATACCTAGTTAGTATAATTTACCATGAAGGAAAAGTATTTCCCACTTCTCCCCCGACCTATTCTTCATTTTCATCAAGAGCATCAACTTCCAAGGCACCTATAAAACTGTATTTTCCTGCTAGAAAATAGTGAACGTTAGACCAAAATTATTATGTTTTGAATAAAATACCCTAGTAATAGCCAGGTTATCAATCCTGTATGCTTTGAATCTATCAAAATATCTTTTAGAAACACTTATTGAGGCTTTTTCATGTCCTCAAGAGTTTGAAACTGAGATTGCAGCTGCAAAGGTATTCCGTAAAGAGAATGATCCTACAGAATGTCATGTAGTTATATCTTTCACAGATGAAGATGAAGATGATGTTGTACATGGACACATCATGCCTTTGTATATATCTGGATGGGTTAATGATACAGAAATCTAATAAGCCTTCATTGATAATGGCTTAGGAGTCAACCTCATTCCCAAATGTACAATTCATCGATTGGGTCTCACTGAATCTGACTTATCTCCTTCCACATTAATGTTTCAAGGTAATGAAATGAATGATCATGGACTTCTAGGTGAGATTGCACATAGAACATAGTTTTGGGATGTTGTATCTAATTTAGATTTCATAGTTTTGTAAAAGTACATAATCTTAAACATTATACTTGAAGGCCTTGGCTATATCAGAATGCAGTCATTCATTCATCAAACCACCAATGTCTTATGTATTGATTCAATGGTCAAATTGTGACATTTTATGGGGACACAACTATGTCCCAATGGTGTAAATCTCAGTATATTGAGGGAAAATTATATCAAACAAAGGGAACAAGGTCTATGGAAAAATATGTATCAAGAATCAATGATCATAATGATTTGGAAAAGATGTTGGGTAACCCATTAAAACATATGATTATAGATTATGTGTCGCCTATCAATCAAATTTAAAGTATAGTCCCAAATATGATCACTCATACAGTGACATCCATTATGTCAATTTTGGAAATCGAGCCTAATGGAATGGGTGGAATTTTTGACCTACCAAGAAATGGAAAAAATAAAAATTTAAATGTCTTCATTTCATCCACCGAACATCAAAAAGTTTTTTCTTCATCAGTCAAGCTTGAAAAAGATATCTCAATAGTATATGAATAAGAAAAATTACTCCCAACTCATCTTTTTCTCTTCATTACTCTAGGAATAAACTTCATCACTGGTGGGGTCACAAATTGTTTCCTCTTCTTTAGGATGTCCAAATACTAACTCCTCCCCCATCTCTAAATGTATTGTGTCATCACTTAAACTTCAAATAGAAATAAAAGAAGTGAAACATGAGAATAAATATGAATAACATCTTAAAGACACCCCTACAACATCTGAGGAAGGTATCTCCACCACTAGGTATGAGGTTAGGTAAATAAATCTGGGTATAGAAGAAGTTCCACTCTATAGTGTAATTAGTGTGACCATGACTTCTGAAAAGAAAGAGATATATAATTCATTTCTTAATAAAAACCAAGATATATTCTATTAGAACAATATATAAATTCCAAACCATAATCCTGATGTGGCTACTCATCATTTAGGTTTTCCAAAAGAGTATCGATGATTTAACCAGGCAGCAAGAAGAACACACCCAACTCACGCCTCTAAAATTGGTGCTGAAGTCGAGAACCTTATCAAATATAACTTTTTTATAGAGGTGAAATATCCCAAATGGTTGTCCAAAATTTTCCCAGTGAAAAGGAAGAATGGTACGATCATATTTTTCATTTATTTTAGAGATCTTAACTGGAATTGTCCGAAATATGACTTTCCAGTTCTGATTAGAAATATTTTGATTGTTCCAACATCTCCCTATGAAGATCTCTCCTTCACGGATGGATACTCTGGAAATAGTAAAATACAAATGTCCCCAAAGGAAGAGGAGTCTACAGACTTCATATCCTTTAAATGTGTGTTTTTTAACAGGTAATTCCATTTGGCATAAAAAATTCATGTGAAACGTATCAATTGGCCATGCACCATATCTTAAATCCTTTCCTGGAGAAATTTCTCAAACGTTATGTGGATGATTTAGTCGTAAAATCCATAAATTTTTTTAACCAATTTGTTAATATGGGGACCATATTTATTAAACTTTGGCAACATAATCTGAATTTGAACTCCTAAAAATGTGCTTTTAGGGTTACCTTAAGAAAATTCCTTAACTTCATTGTATGCCATTGTGGAATCAAAGTTGATCTTGAGAAGACAAAATCTATCCTTGGAAAGTCACTACCTCGAAATATACAGGAATTATTAGGACTTCAAGGACATGTTCTCTATATTCTATGCTTTATCTCTAATTTGGCATGCAAGTGTTCACCCTTCACCAGATTAATGAAGAATGTGAAGAGGAATTTGATAGCCTCAAGAAATATCTTTTATGTACACTAGTACTAACTCCACCTTCTTAAAGAAAGCCACTTATTCTCTATGTGAAGGTCTTAGAGTTATCACTAGCTGTTTTTCATGAACAAAATAATGATGATGGGAATGAAAATAGCCTTAACTATCTAAGTGAAAACATTCATGACACGGAGACTTGATATTCAAGTATTGAAATGTGCTCCCTATAATTAATCATTGTATTTTATAATTTGAGGCACCACCTAGAACATCATGAGGTACACTTAGTATCTCATAATAACCAGCTCAAATTTATCCTCATTTTTCATATGCTTACAAGACGTTTGGAAGTGTGGGCAGTTATTCTGCAATAGTTTGATATCGATTTTGTGTCTTAGAAAGAAATAATAGGATAAGCGTGGAAAAAATATTCTTTCTGAACACCTATCTGTAGAAGATACATCTTTGAATGTTGATCTTCTTGATGAAGAAATCATATCTATTCCAGATAATCCCCAAACATGGGAAATATACTTTGATGGTGCTTCTAGAAGTCCAGCAGGGAATAGAATAGAAAACCTTAAACTCAACAAAGTTGTGTTAGGAATTGTGATTATCTCCTAAAAAAGGGATTACTACCATATTTATGTATGTTATTAGAAGGTGGTTCCAACAATAATGAAAATATCAAGCTCTCATTTCAGTCCTGGAATTGGTGCTCTATGTACAAGTGAACCACCTGAAAGTGTAAGGTGATTCAGAATTGATAATCAAACTGATCAAGGTAGATTATTCTATTATAAAAGAAGAATTAATCTATTTTCTTTATTGTGTCAGAAGGTAAATGGCTGAATTTCCCTCAGATCCAACATATTCTTATGTCCAATAATCATAAAATGACCAAGTTGATGCATTGGATAATAAATCCACAACCTTAGAAGATCCAATTCAGGATAGTACAATCACCAATATTACCAATCATCATGTTATTTCACCTTTTGTTAAAACTATAATGGAGGATGTTAATGAAATTGTCCGGATTTCAGATCCATATGAACATACTAGGCGATGGATGACACCTATCATGGAATACCTTAAAAATAGAGTACTTTCACTATATATAGCTGAAGAAAAATAGATCTGACTATGAGATTCCAATTTCATACTTTATGATCACCCCGATCAATAGAAGATCCTCTAGAAATGACTCTTTGATGGAGTCCTCTACAAGTGTATTGATGGAGAATAAACATCAGCTATCATGAAAGAAGTTCATGTAGGAGCTTGTAGGGCTCACCAGTATGCGCATAATCATTCTAATAAAATCTAAATGTTTGGATAATTCTAGCCTTCAATGATGTAGGATTGAACCAATTTCACCTAGAAGTTTCATCCTTGCCAATTGCATGACAACTACATTCATGTACCCACATATATTCTAGATACAGGTAAATACTTCTAGCCATTTTCTACATGGGAAATGGATGTAGTAGGACCTTTTCCTACTGCTACAACTAAGCAGTTTATATATGTTCATGTTGTTACTGATTTCTTCTGCAAATGGGTTGAGGCAGTAACTCTCAAATAATTTAGGGAAAATGTATTTTTAGCTATGTCAAAGTTAATATGATTACCAGATATGGTGTTCCTCATATCATATTAAAGGATAACGACACCAATTCTTGTTCTGTTTATGTAAAGAAGTTATATCAGGATCACAATATCAAATCCAACCATTCATCTCTCTATTATGCATCATCCAATCGACATGTAGAGGCTTTCAATAAGACCCTATCAAATATACTCCCAAAAATTGGGGGAAAAGAAAATAAATAATGGAAGAATAAAAATTTTCATGCTTTATGGGATTACCAGACCACTAACTATATTGCCACTCAACGAACTCCATATTTGTTGCTGTACGAAATAGAAATAGTTTTTCCAATTGAAATTCAATTATGTTCACTCCAAGTTGCAATTTGTGATTAGTTATCAATAGATTAATAGTCTTAGAAGTTATTCTATTATATGGAATGAATAGATTAAAAGATATTACATACTTTGCATCGTTTGTAATTCTATCAGAATATAATACCATGATATTTTAACAATAGATTACTCTAATGCTCATTTTTTCAAGGTGAGTTGGTATTTGTCTCCAAGACATCGATGATACCAGGAAAGAATTATCTAAATCTCAGTACAAAGTCGGAAGGACCTTTCTCTTTACCTAAGGTCTACAATAATGTATCTTATTCCCTAATCTAAATGGATGGAGATATCATTACAACTCCTACCAATGCAATACTCACGATGATGTACTCTGTGTAATCACACATCATCATTGTCCTTGCCAGACGATGTTAAATTGCCTGATGCCAATTTTCCTCCTTGCATGACATAAAATTGACTAGCATAATGTCATATTTTCATGACATTAAACTGCAAAACAGACATATGTTTCCATGATGCACAATGTTAAAATACATAGACTCTTTTTTTCTTATCACACAATGTTAAACTATATGACACAATTTTTTATCTCTACATGACATTAAACTGTATGGTTAATGTCTTCTTCATTTGGAATTAATAAATCCCAAAAGATACCAAAAATTAGTATTCCTTATAGCTCTTAAAAAATTACAGGTATCTTCTGTGCACAAGCGTTACTCACATCATTGCTAATCCTTAGTGGCACATGAGTTCTATTTCTTCCTATGTTTTAATTTAATATTTACAGAGACCACATGTCAAGAATTATGTGTGGATTGATTCTCATAATAGTAGGATACGTAGAGACCCCTAGATCTCCAATCATGGGCCCACCTACCACAATAGAAAAAACTCCCTCTTCCACATGTCATAATATGATTGATATAGGGAACAACCTTAAGAACTATGTGTGTCTTTATTCTCATCCATAAGATTATGTAGTGACACATTGGTTCTATTCTCTTTTCTAGCCACAATTTTTCTTTTTTTAACATCGTAATCACTTCATGTCCTTACTGCATGACATTAAACTGCAAAGTACCAAATTCACAACGTATCGATTGATTCTCATCCCATTGAGATACGTATTAAAAACTAGGCCTTATCTCATATTCCTAGCCATGAGATATTTTTTTTCTCTCTTCCACATATAATTAAAAAACTATGTGGGAGTCTTCATTTTGGGTCCTCTGCTAGAGATCCCACTAAGGAAACAAGAAATGTCCCTATTTTACATATGTGCTAGATCTATGTAAGGGACTCCAAACTAGTGGCCTATATTGATTCAAATATTTCTCTTGTACATTGGGCATTAATCCCTTTCCAATTTAATGCTCCTAAAAATGAATTATTTTAGATATTCATAATCTTTCTTCTTTTTTTCTGTGGCCTAATTTATGATACTTGAGAGCTATTTTAATTGACTATGCATTAAGTTAACCTAGGTGGCCTTGCAAAATTCACCTTCATAATAGTATTTTAAGTTAAAATATGCCACTATTCGGCTACAAAACATATTCATTAGTAGGACTTGCATAATAAAACCTATAGAATGAGTTTGTGAAATAATGGAAACATTTTTCTTGGTAAAATCATATTTTTTCCCCAACAAACATTGACGAAAATATTCAATAATTTGTATCTTAAAGAGGCCATCCATGTATATTTGTCCCATTACCTTTCTCTCGATCGAAAATTCTCCCAGACAATGTTTTAAAATTTTATCTCTTAATATTTTCAAATCATTTTGAAATAACCTTGGATAAATTCACCATGTATCATCCAAAGTTTTCATAATATTTTGGCCCAAGTTGTATGACTCAAAACTACAGACACCATACACACTACGTTTGAGTTAGAAATTCCTAAAGAACCAATTAAAACTTTTCATTAAAATGATTGGAAATACCCTCTCTGTATTAAGGGATATTTTTTCATAAAACAAACTCAGTGATTTGGAAAATTTGAATCTCCATAAACTTTATTTGTCTTTTAGAAATTGAATGTTTGATATGCGCGATCCCTTTTTCTTACTATGATGTATGTGCCCCTATGTGGCCTTGCATAATTTCCCTACATAATAGGCATGTCAGTCAAAAGATCCCACTGTTTGGATATGCTGTATATGCCCTAGTCGGCTATGCATAATAAAAAACATATAATAGGTTCATCAAATAATTTTTACTTCGTTATTGGAAAATAATTTCTTTAATGCATTTATCACTTTTACCATATAATTTTCCATATCCATAAATTACCAAATCATAGTTTACAATTCTCTTTTTTTATACATAAACATGGTATTTTGTTTTCAAAAAGAATATCATGAAATTGGAGAGTCCTAAACCTTGATCTGAGTAGAAGACCTTAAATTAAAGACCCTAATGTCCTTCCTACATATCTTGAATCTATAGAGCATAATGTCCTTGCTGCATGAATCTAAACTACAAAACCCAATGTTAGAAAGCCCATTTGTAAACAAATTTTAACCATTCATTACACACCAAATTTGTGTAGGAGTAGTTTACCCATTCTTGACCTATATCAGAATTGATGGCCTTTTATTATTAAAATATATTTCCTTGGAAAAACCACCAACTACGGTCATGATTCACCCAATCTTAATTTCCCTTGTCTATCAATTATAAAATGTCTAATTTTTTCAATATCTTTTAAATGACTATGATGTATGTTCTCTTATGTGGACTTTCATAAGTCACCTATTTAATGGGTTTTTTAGTCAAAAGATCCCACTGTTTGGCTATGTGGAATATGTCCTTTTGGAATTTCATAATACAGACACATAATGGGATTGTCTAACAATGGTAACTTTGTTCTTGGAATAGATATTCTCTACTTATATACATAAAATTATAGATTTTTTGACCATAAAAATCATGAAACCACATTCCTATTGGAAGTATCTATAGAATATTGGAGCAATTCATAGCCTTTATTCTTTTTATGGGATTTAATTTCTAATCTTATGGTCATATCTATTCAACCATAAATGCTATACTTATTATTCCAACATGAATGACATTAATCTACCAGTAAAAAGAGACATACTACTCACCAGGATGAAAACCCCTCAAAGGGGACCCTAGAAAAAAGTCGAGTCTTCTCTCACTAGAATTAATTTATGTATGATTTATGAAATATTGAGAAATAAAAAAAAAGAAGTCAAAATACACAAAGTTTTTATGGTTGTCCATATGACCCTATCAATATTAAAATAATGCTCGCCAGGCCCCATGGATTATGAAAAAATTAGAGCATCCTTATAAACATGATTTAGATCAAAATTATACTAAATGTTTTTTGGAATGAATGAAAGTTATCTATAGTTACCTTAAAAATAGATTCATTTCATTATGAACGAATCTAATTCTAAGGGGGGGGAATTTTGTTGACACCACAAAATGTTTTCCACGAAATTCTCCTCAAAACTGATGATATGATTATCATATAGAAAAAAGTATCATGTATGAGAAAAGATGTTTCCCAATGAAGTAATATGATTCCTTCTATATTCATATCCTCCAAAATACTTCTCCAAAATTTGGGATAATTAGAAAGCCCCCCCCCCCCTCAAAATGCTGGTTATGGATTTCTAGGATCGATGATGAAATGGTGTTGATTGGTTAAATTTAAAATTACAAGTTTCATCTGAGAATATTTGGGGTATTGAATATCTCATGAAGTGTAGATCTCTTTGAGAGCATTTATTTGACTAGTCACAGATCCCAAACAGGCGTATAGATCAATAGTTATGGAACACAGAAGATGGATAATTTTTATAAAGTGATTTCCCTAACCTATGCAGATTAGTTATGCAGAAGACCTACATGGAGGGACGATGTGGAGGACCTATGTGGAGCACACATATGGATATGTATGTTTTACACCCCCGGGTGAAAGATCTTTGTGGGGGAGTTACATAGAGGACCTCTATGGAAAAACTCAAATCCACTATCGCCCATATTTACCTATAAATAGGACACCTGGGATCCCCATTTCAAAGGTAAAAAAATTTGTAAGACATCTCGATGATCCCTTTGGTTAGCTCCTTTTACCATGTTCTCAAAAAATATCATGTAATTCTCCAAAACATGATAAAAGAAAGAAATAAAGGGGGAAAGGTGGTTCAAAGTCCCATCTGGGACTAGAACACATGGTGTTGCACTAAGGACCTACAACAAGGGCCTGCATGACACACATTGGCAAAGCATCGGTTCGGAGCACCTGTGTGGCACACCTTGGCAGAGCACCTGCATGACTCCCCTTAGTTATTAACCTTTTCAACGCACCTTGTAAACCCTGCAAGACCATACCACATGGGATAAGACCCTAGACCCCTACTCCAGATCACTGTTTCAATGCGATCCTGACCATTCGCTTCCATCACTGACACCCATGCCAACTGGAGAGTCTCGCTGCAAACTTTTTAGGTCAAGTCGATGACATTTTCTATTGTGGCCTTTATGAGTCCCAACATTCATACTTGGAACACAATGATATGAGACACTCCATAACACTCAATGACGTGCCTCAAGTTTACTTGATGGTCTTGGTTCCTTTCACATGTTTTGATTTTGTATACAATCTATTTGGATTACCCGAGTACCTTCAGTCGATACACTCCCCCAGAAACTCCTCAATCTTAATCATCTGAACCCTATTATAGGTCAAATAACAAAAGGGAATCCTCATTAGGTGTAAGACCCAACCAATACTCAAATAGGGAATCCATCTTGGAGTAATCCCCATGTCTTTTTGGCCAAATCTAAAAACCTTCAGTTTCATTTCACATTTAAAGGTTCATTGCTATGTGCCCCCACCCACCGTCGCCTCGGCTTCTTTCGCCATAAGCCCGCCCTCTCCCATCAGTGACAAAGAGAGTGAATGGTTTGCCTAATCTTTCACATCATCTTATTTCTCAAACAGATCATGACTAATGTGGTCTTATAGAATTTTTTTGATCACAACATCCACACAATCCACTTGTCATGATCTATGAGAACATTGATTCCCATCATAATTGGGATATGTTGGAAGACATCATGAGGGCTTGAGATAATTGGATATCTTAATAAGGAATCAAATATCAATTCCCATAATCCATGAATCCTAATTAGGAGTAATACTAAACCTATTTCACTCAAAGGTGCATACACCCCTCCAAGATTCATCGAACTATGTGGGATTTTATTTCCATCCAAGTGGGATATGTAGGAAGCCTCCCTGAGGTTCAATCCCAACACTCAAAAACAACCCTGTAAATCCTGGTGCATATTCCAAATAGCTTCTAACCCAAGATGGAAAATCATATCATTTACATGTTCTAGGGGCTGTTTAGGCATAATTCCCATACCCAACATTGAATAAGATCCTTTCACTAAGTTTTCCTTACCACATAACATTAAAATGTATTATTAGGTACATATCACATGTCGTTAAAAATAATGATGCATCCCATTAATAAACCCTAAACTTTGGGGGTTTTGATTAAATTCACAAGGATACATATGTATCACACTTATGGGTATATTACCAAAATCAAAACTAACTTTAGCCTCTCTGGACAATAATAAATTTTGAAGTGCCCCACCGAGTGGCTTAAAAGCTCATATTTTCCTAACAACTGTTTAATGTATCTCTAAAAAGTATATAAGTGGATTACATTGATAGAGAACCTCTAATACATATAGTTATCTCCATTAATGAATATCATAGAATACATAAGGATGATTCTAAATTTCACACATTCTAATAATTGATTTCAAATTACGAGGGAAACATAAGTTATACTTAGTGAATTAATATGGATTCATGAACATATGTCAAATCTATACGAGAGTCTCAGGGTAGGTAATTATTTCCCAAAAAAGTGTGTGGTGAGTCTGACATCCCATCCTCTTGACCAATATACATTCTTGAGTATCGTAGTTTCATTCCTAATGAACGCCTACCTTTGGAACGAAGGTCCATTTGGATAAAGGATGATCGATTGATTCTGGTTCCATAAACAATCCAATGGAAACTGCCGAAAGTAGTGATTCCTAACTAGAACAAACATTCCAATAGATAGGAGATACATCTTGGAGGATACTTATGATTCACTAGGGATATTATCAAATGGTATAATCTTTATTCTTTCTCAGAATGGTTTATGTATATGACGAGAATATTAAATGCTTATGAAACCTATTTCTTTTTCATGCGTTATGCTATGATGGATTAATTATGAAACCCATTTCATAACATTTTTTTTGATAGGATGAATGTTTAAAGACCATTTGGAATACATATATTTTATTATCATTATTTGATAGGTGGCATCTATATCTCCCTCTAATGTATTGTGTAAATATTTTTATCTTATGAGATGAACATGAATGGAATGTGGTGTGAACCCTGTTCATTAAGGGGCTATGTGAACTATGATATTCTTATGATTGAACCTTGAATACTATAATGGTTTTTAGAGTGAACCCAATAAAATTTTATAGCCTTGTAAAAGAGGCTTTACTAATAAGGAAATGATTATCAATTATTATGTGTATGCCAAAAATCAATTTCATTTGCCTATGTTATAATTTTATGGTTCATGTTCCATTATTATTTTAGGGTTCATGTCTTATGAAATTATAATAATTATTTAATTAGTAAATATTATGATCATTTTTATATATGTCATGATTTAGAAATGTTATGACTATCCTCTTATACCCTAATTCTCATGTTATTTGTATGTGATCATGGAAATCTCCCCTTTTTTACCCTTACTGAGAACTTCAGCTGAACAGTTTCTTATGATCACATTCCCTAGTTTATGAAAAAAGGTATTCTGTATGATATTTCTATGAATGGTTCTAGTTATGAATAAATCTGTGCGATATTATATAGATATTAAATGATCTTTTTGCATTTTTGACTTTCTAATGATACAAGACCTAAATTATTCAGGTGGGGATCATCTTGTTATGTATAGAATACTAAAATATTTTGATGTAATATAAATATATAAAAATTATGGGTCACTATATTCAGGTCACCATAAGTTGTCATGATCCCTTCATTTTGATAGATATTTTCAAGATAATGTACGTAGTCTAATTGTAAGTGTTACTTATGTATTTCCATTTATTGTCAATATTTATCATCCAAAATTTCCCCAACCTTGGTAATATAATGACCTTAGAATAATTATAATACCAATTAGTTATTTTATTAATTATAAACCCATATTTATTCCCTTTCATTCCCTTTCAAAATAAAATGGATGTGAACTATGCGTTTTGTGAACAAATGGATCCACAAAGTGATGTTTATTGACTATCATACTGGTTTTAATTCACATTGAAAACATTGCAAACGAATTTTAATTAAATTAAATTGATATAAATTAATATAAATAATATCATTATTCTTGTTTTATTATTATAATATACAATTCCTTAACTATACTCACCCAAAGAGATATAGAGTGTTCATGTATGGGGATGGATTAAAATATTCATAAACCAGTGCTAATAAATATATAAATAAATACTATATAAACATAATTTATAAGATAATTAAATATAAAAATTAATTAATGAGTTGTTTTTTCTTCTATAATGATTTCATTAGGTATTTAAGTAATTTTTTAAATTACATTTTCGATCACTAAAATTACTGAATAATGTGACTATGATGCCATTTTCATGAAAACAGTCAAAAAAATATATAATGAATATGTTTTATATGATAATAAATTGACTCTATAAATAAAATATAGATGAATTAGGTTACTAATAATATTTGTAAAAATAATAATTTGATTATTATGTAGGATAATTCAATGCAAAAAATAAATATGGAATAAGGTTAGGGTTTCTTGTCTCAATTTTCACCGATTGAGACATATTTCTTAATATACACCATGTTTTAATGGGAATGTTGTACCTAATAACCCTTTGATAATTTTTTTATCATGAGTCTCTAATTATTTAACATAATTAATGTTTCATTTAAAATTATATCCTCTACATTGGTTTTTATTTTAATTCATCTACGTTAGTTATATTTTTCATGGGATCAGTGATGATTTTTTGCGGGATAATACATTACAGGAACCAAATTTTTATATATATTATATTTAATTCCCTTAGATTGATTTTTTACATACATTTTTTATTTCATGTGAATTACTAGAAATATAATTTTCCATAATTTAATCACTTTCTAATTCAGTTATTTCCCATGTATTGAGGATTTTTGGAAAAAATGTTTCAATCATTGGGTTGTGATGGTTCTATAAAGAAGATTTCCTATATATTCGTAAAATATTAACATTGATTTCATTATGTGAAATTTTATTATTGATTTTTTTATTTACATTCCAATAATATAAATCATTGAAAAATATTTCATACCATAAGGAGTTTTTTTCTAAAAGGGATATTGATATCTTAAATCACTATTCTTTGATTAATAAAGTGTGATCTTGAAACTTTTTATTTCATTCATGATTTCTCCCATTCTAATATTATATTATATTTTAATTTAAAATCCAATTTAATTTATATTATTTTTTAATAAAATGATGGATTTATTACTCTTTTTATTATAGTTATTCAAAAAAAATAATTTCAAAGTATTAAAAAGTTTTTATGAATTGTCAACTTTTTAATGTAATAGATACAAATTTCATATATAATCCATTATGTAATTTTATTGTGTCTATTGTTGAATATATATAATAAAATTAATTTTATCCAAAAATATTCCATTTCTCTTTTTCAAAAGATAATATTTATTGAGATATGTATGTGTTTATTTTTAATAAATGTTAAATTATTATACTAATAGCTATTTTATGTTTTCACCTCGATTAAATTTTATTTTCAAAAGAATTTTCACTCATATGATTTATGTGACAATATTTTTTCTTTAATAAATATATTTATTTAAAAAATTTGGTATTAAATCATGGTATCAAACAATTCTATTCTTGATCCCCTCTTATGGGATTCTATTCGAAGAATTATTATTCAGATATGTTTAAGATCATTTCAAACATCCTTTTGAGTTTAATGCGCTACACTAGGGTAAATATGTTTTGCAACTATCCACCTTCACTCTAAGGATGGAATATATATTGTTCACTTATATCAAATATATGGTCCATCAATTCATTTTTCTTACCAAACCATCCACCAAGAATATGAATAACATTTCTCCTACATCCTTGACTTTATTTGTAACCTATTTTACATTACAATTTTCCAAGGGTGAGGAACTAGATTACATACAGTAATTTGTTAGAGAAATTATTGAAATAATATTAAACCAATACTCCATACAATTTTTACTTTAGGGTCACTTATAAAGAATGATATTCAATTTATTATTGGAGAATAATATAAAATCTACATAATTTTTATTTCAATATTAATTATTATTGATTAATTGGGAATTTTGAATATAAATATTGTCTAACAATCCACCTTCTATCCCTAAATGGGGTGTGATAGTGTTATACATTTTATTGAAAAAGGTAAAATTATTGTTTTTCTATATATTTTCATTCCAATATATATTGTTAATATTCATACTTATTATATATTGTTTATTTATTTTATCAGAAGATAAAATCATTAAACACAAACAAATGAAGGGAAATGATAGAACATATATAGCCACTAGAGGCATTTGTATGTCCCATTAGAAAAATATGGCTGGGTAATTTGTGTTTGTCAACTAAATTTATAACGATGTATGGAATACACTATTTTGGAAAATAATGATTTATTATCTATGAAGTTATGGAATTAATTATTACTTGGTTGAATACCACATAGATGGATCAATACGTTTCAAATTATCTATTCTTTTGTAATGAATTCAGTTATTTTTATCCATGTTGTATATTTATTTTAATTATTATAAATGTAAATATTAAGATCTAAATTTTAGATGATTATGGATTCTTGTTGATTACTTATTCCTACCCAAGGACTTATGACACATGCAATACATGATTTCCAATGTTTAATGTTTTCTGTTACTGAGTATATGAGTTCAACCCTTCTTATGATTCCATTTACCCTAGATATGAAGAGTCGTATTATAAATGTTATATTTAAAAATATAGAAAATTTTTATTTTGATTTAATGATTTGGAGAATGTTTTAAGAATTATGTAGTTTATTAAATATTATAATTTTTTTCCATTTGTTGAGAATATCATGGAATTTATTAGTTTTTTATTTTTGATAGTTATATAATGATGCTAAAATAAATTTATTAGGAATGTATGTATTAAAACATTTTCTTTAGGTAATGTGTCTACTCGATAGTTATGTCCAGGAATCTATAATTGGTATGGATTCTACTATGTAAAGTATGTGTTTTTGGAACCATATCTACGAGTACAATTTTGGGGAACGAGTTTTAGTTTAATAGTATGGTTTAGATGATGTTTTTGATTAGGTTGTTTTATGAGGATAATTCAATGGTAGATATGTTATTTTTATGACACATCCAAAGTTATATATAAACATTAGTGATAGTTTATGATTTAATTTTAATGTTATAACGCACATTTAATATATCTATTTTTTTAAAGAAATTTAGTGAAATATATATGGATTATTATAAGGTTAAATATAAGTATAGGATAATGTCATAATGTTTTGGTATAGTAGATATTATATGATTACACTAGAAACCGAATTTATTTATTGAAAGTAAAATTGGTTACTTTTTCTATAATATATATACTTAGGTATAATAATCTACTAAAATATGAATTGTGTATTAAATTAATCATCACCCTGGGCAAGAAAGTGAGGCAAAACCTTACATCATAATTGAAAATACCTAGGATTATAGTTTTTTTAATAATATTATATTTATTATCTATTTTAAATGAATTATTATTTTACGTACTTGGGTTAAGGAGTATGAGATAACTCAACCTAAATATTCCTTGACTGAATGAATGGAAATTTAGGTTGAACTAAATGCTAATTTCCTAGTGATATACATTATAAGGATGAATATTTATCTTAAAAAATATCTTTTAGTTAAACACTCATATTTACCCATTTTAGTTTTAGTAATGGATTAATTCTAGTGGGACCAAGTTAAAAATGGATTTCATGGATAAAGCAAAGATTTCCCCAGCAAGAAACCTAATTGGATAGGAGTTATAGTGATAAATCTTTTGACCATAAAAATCATCTATCCTGAATAATTATAAAAAAATATGAACATATTAATAATATCAAATTTACTAACAAAGGTAATGATAGAGACTTATTTATGTTTAAGTGATGACTTGATGGAGGAAATAATATTCAATACCCATTAAATCAGAAATTTGGGAATAATATTCATGGGATTTGTCTCCAATAAATTAAAATAAGTATAATATTTGGCATTGGTGTAAATATAGAATCAAATTATTGTGGGAATATGAATATTTCAGTAAATATGATCAATGATAAATAGTTTTTATAGTAATAAAGATGATATTAACGTAGATAACTCATTCAAAAATATATCTTTATTTATATTTATCTATTTGATACCCCTAAATAATTTTTTAATAAGTGGTAATCAAAATTGAGAGGATGAAAAGTATTTATGTGTTAGAATGAGAAATCCCATGATTGTAATATATGATTAGATTTAAATAAGTCAATATGAAAATTATATTTCTTAACATGTAACACTGATAAAAAAAATGACAAAAAATTTAGATAAAAATATACATATTAAATAATATCATTAAAACGTTGATTTTAAATTTATTACATCCCAACACATCATGGACTCCCTTTATAGTAGTAAAAAGAGTGTGAAACCTCATTCCCACCTACAATATTCCAGTCAATAGTAACTAGCATTAAATAGTAATAAAACACAAATGGGAAGCCTTATCCAATTATATCTGTACGCACACTGAAATCTCAACGTCCTCTATATAATGAAATAAAGTAAACTTTTGGTAGAATAAAATTCATAGATGAACTATTAATATCCCTTGGTAGAGTTTGAATAAATAGACAAAAGGTATAAAAGTGAATATTCACATAAACAACGGAGATATATTATCTAACCTACTTCAGGGGTGCATATCCCAAAAATAAACAATGCCCCCCAGTTACCTATGCATCATGGAATCTATATGATCCACCTACTCCTAGATCACATGGGACTCCATCAATGTGGTCATAATATTTAAATTGTAGGAAATGTGTTGAAAGAGTTCATTTATGGTTGATTACATAAATTCCCAACATGACACCGCAAAATCACAATTAAAAAACAATTCAATACATATTGAATATGCTCATTTCACAATGCATAGGGTGTATAGAGGACATAAGACATATATGATCCTTCCTGGTACCCAAGAATATAAGTAAAATTAGTATTATATAGAAACATTTATATTATAGTTCACACTCTCTATTTCAGATGTACGAAAAATTATCCTTGTTCCCTTCTCTCTGATAACATTGTATGTTCCATGCACTATAAAATTTGGTAATATAACTCATTAAAGTAGCAAAAACCTGTCCTATATGAGCTCTATTAATGATAAAAATACAGTCCATAGATAGATGATCATTTCTATGTTAATGTGGATGAAATAAATTACTCTATATTACTCCTTCAGGATGAGGATCTATTCCCCCCTCATACTCACATTGGTGAGACACTTCCCTTTAAGAGGACCTCTATCCCATCAAGTGAGATAACCCTCCTTTGTGATTAATAGTTGAAAAACCATGAAAATTCTATTTTTCCAACTTATATAGAATAATAAAGATTTTCCAATAGATCACATGGTGTGTCTCACAAAGATTCATTCTATCTATTTTCTTATGTATCACATGACATGTATTCCTCTATATACATAACACGCTATACAATCAAACTATATAGTGGTTGGGTAAAGTAATTATGCATGTGACTCTAACCATATCAACATAATCTACTCATGCTCATGTATTCTTCCCTTGATAATATATGTATACCTATGACACACTTATATTTTATGATGTAGTTTTCCATTAATAAAATAAATATTTTGGACATGTTTCTTTACATGGAACTCTATGTTTAAATGAAATAGGACAAACTACTAAAATATTATCTCATATCTACTTTATGGTGAGTAAAAACATGATTAACCACATAATAAAAAATAATTATAAAGATTTTATTTAATTTTAATGTATTTGTTACCTCATAATATATAATTACTTAATTATATATGGAACCACTTTATTCTTCAATAATATTTATTATTGAAAAAAATTTATTGATTTTTGTTTGAAAAAATTATAATTAGTTTCTTTTAAATTTAGAAATAAAATTCTGATATCATAATTTCAATATTATATTGGGTAGAGTGTTTATATTTTTTGAAATAAATTTAGTTTACAGTGAATAGTGAAAATCATTATTTTTGTAAAGATGACTTTTCATTTCATTAAATCGAACAAATTAAAATTTCCATTCTATTCCCAATTTCATAGTAATGTGATATAAGATCCATTTTTTCAATTACTTAATTCATTCCATTATGATTACCATTATACGTTATTTTAATACGAATCAATATTTAGGCTTAAGACACAATTTTTTGGAAATGAATTCTTCATTACATAATACGGGTTTATATTTAGTTTTTCTATGAAACGTATAGGGATTGAATATGATAGAATAGATTTTGTATTTTAAATATGGATTTTTGAATTTGGTAAATAATTCACTTTTATTTTTAGAAATTATGAATATAAGTATTTGTATAACATATCACCTATGATAAAAGTAAGTCATTTAAATAAAAGTTAAAAGTATTGTGAAAATAAATAAAATTAATTAAAACAATTTATGAATATTTCATTGATGATAATACTTCACCCTTAATCATACAAATGATAATATTTTTTTCTATTTATGATTTATTTTTACATACATAATATTTATGTAAATGAGAAATTCAAAAATGTCTCCCTATTTCTTTGATTATTTATAGTATTTTGGGACAGGAATAAAAATATATATATTTGGTTCTAAACGAATATTTAATATGTTAATTAATATTTCAATTAGATTAATATATTAAATTTTTAGTGAGGAATAAATATCATCTCATTATTATGCAACGCCGAAACAATGCTTGTGGAAGGAGTATAAAAATAATGTAAATGAATGAAAATATCTAAGAGTGATATTTTTTGGCTATGTTATAGTATCCGATGATTTTTTTATGTATATATCATATCTTATTTATGTCATAAATGATTATATTTAAATTATATTTTCTATTTTGATGTCATTAAGTTCAAAATAAATAGATAGTGTATCAAATTACATTAATGATGTTTTTTAATAAATAATATTACATTAAATGTATTAAATTAAAAAAAAAATTATCATACATTTGAATGTAATATGGATTAAAATTACGTCTTTGGTATATTTACTTATCACTTATACTTTCATAGTATCTTTTATTACCCATAAAGAGTAAGAAACTTTTTTTCATAGTAATTGGCAAAAGGGTTTAAGGGGTGTTAAGACTATGATATATGTGTAAAAACCTAACCAAAGTATTTATAAGATTATTTTTATGATATTATTTGAACTAATAATAATATTAGATTAAAATTATATCAATTATTATACATTTTTCCTGTAATTGAATTTATATTAAATTAATACATTAAGTAATTCCAAGTGTTCCCTTCCCCTCACTTATAAATAGCCACCCCTTGTCCTTTTTCCATAGAGAAGTTTCAGCCTTATAGATCAACAAAACCCTTCCCAATTTCATTTTAAACGTCACTATACACTTTTTAAAGGTATTGAGATTCATAAAATACTATTCCACGGTTCCTTACAGAGGGATCTAAAGGATGTTTACTAAATAAGAGGTAATCATTTTACTGGCTCTTCAAATTTTATTTCATTTTATAATTACCCTAAATATATTGTAACCAAAAAAATAAGAATTTTAGTATCAAGAAAACTAAAATATGTAATTAATATTTTGGAAAAAATGTTTTAGTCTTCTTTTCTAACAAATAAAATGTAAAACATCACTCTTTCTTACACACAACTTACCATATGCACATAGTGTTGTAATTCATTATTCTTTAAAATTTTAGTTGGTTTGTTATAAATAGGGATATAATTATTATGTATTAAATATATGATATAATTCTCCATATTTTGTTAAAATATAATTTTCACCTACTTATATTAAATTATTTTAGTAAACATTATTGTCTCTCTTTCATACATGTGGACTACCACATCCATGAAGCAATGTGATCCATTTTTCATTTCCTATTTACATGAGTGGTAATAAATATATTGATAATGAATATATATCAATGGAAATTATGTTTAGCTTAAATATCTATATTTTTTTGGTTTCATGGATATTCTTATTTTCTAAACCGTATACTGTTTCTATATATTGTGTTTAAATATGATGGTTATTTGATTGAATATGTAAATATTGATACTTCATATCCTTTACTCAGTAATGATATATTAGAATTAAGAATATTTTTTTGAATTAATTTGATCATTTCATTTAGGAGTAATGCATTGAGAATATTGTGATTCATGTGGTGTGGAATTATATAGGTCTTTGATGGATCAAAAAGTATCACGAGTCAAATTAGTTGGACATAATTTTTATGTTTGTTTTTATTTTATATCTTCCAATTGATTAAGACTTATTGAAAAAAGTATTTTATGGTAAAGATAGAATCATGTATGAAATCATAACATCAATAATTTATAATTTCATTAATTAAGTATTTGAATTATAAAATAAATGATTATATTACATTGATAATATCCATGGATTCATTCCATGGTAATCATATTTAATAAATGTCTTTCAGTTTGAATTAATTAGCACTACATATTTGTTATTCTTTATTTACTTTTGATATCTTCTATTATATGTAACACTTACCGAGCATCTGATATCAACCATTAGGTTTTTCCTTTCCCCAATATATGAAGCAGGGTATAATGAGTTATATCATGGATGAGAAAATATATTGTATGTTATGTATTTTATATTACCAATTTCATACGGGAATCATGTACGAATCCAGTTTATCAAGACTGAAAAATAGATCATTCTTTGTTAATGTGATAATTTATATCTTATCACAATATAATAAAGTCTACAATTTTTTGGTTAATGTAGTTGGGGTTTATATAGTTGGTATTTGAGAATGTTTAGTAGATTCTGTTATAAATAGATCTTAAATGAACATAGCCGACAAACAAATTATGATAACCCCTTATAGAATTTGAGAGGTTTTATCATTAGTGGGATTTTTATTTTTTATTTTAATATTCATTTTGAATATGACATCACTCAACATGTTGCATTATATAGTGATTGAGCATAGTGGATCACGTTGAATCAATACCCATCGACAATGATGGGATTAATCTATTATGAAAGACAATTAAATTGGTGTTTTACTGAGTAGATCATGGTCATATTAGGGTCCCAGACTCAGATAATGTAAAATTAACAATTCCCATATCGTGAATTTTTTTACACAATGATATTGAAAAATTTTATATCAAATTATGTGATAAAATAATACACCTTTTACTTGTAATACTAATCTATTGGTAAGTGAACAATAGATTAAGTCCCTCAAAATGATATTTCTATATTTTGTTAATAACATTTTATATTCCCAATCAAACTATGTAATTCTACCAGTGAGGGGATGAAACTATACTCTAAATTGAAAATACATCCATTTTATGTGTATTACAACCTACATTTGGAGGGTATTATCTAATTTGGTTTGGGAGAAAATAATAAATGAGGATATACCTATTATATGGGACATTATCAATGTATTTCCATAATAGTTTCCAATTACATAACATAATAGTGAATTTATGTTTTCAATATAACTCATACATATATCTAAAAATATTCCATATAATCCATATAGAATGGAAATGATTGAGTTGCAGTAATTGAAGAAGAATCTCTAGGGGAACATATGTAAGGTATCCATTCATCCTATATACTAACCATATTGTGCACCAATATCTTTTCAAAGGAGAATTATTGGTCAATAATTCATTCCATTGATTATCCAGAACTCACCAAGACGCCTATTATGAAAAAAATATCCACCACATCATATCAATGATATTTTCTATGAATTACTAGAAGATCATTATTTTTCAAGGATTAATCTTTGATTTGGATTCCATTAGGTAAGAGAAGATAAGATAGATATACCCATGAAAACATTCCATATAAGTCATGGTCATCATTAATTTATTGTAATTCCATTTTGAGTTACCAATTCTCATTATTTTCTCTAGTATTTAACGAATAGGAACATTCGAGATTACCTTGATCAGTTTTTTATAATATTTATAGATGACCAACTTATAAATTCAATGAAAAAGGAGGTGAATGAATAATATTTTAGGATTGTATGTATGAATCTATGAAATAATAAGATATTTTAAAAATTTACCAAGTGTGAATATTGGAGTCACAACATTTCATTCTTTGTTCATATAATCTCAAGTAAGGGTATATATATGTATCCTTCAAAAGAAGATTCTATTTAGTAATGGATTAGACCAACCAAATTAATCAAGATATATAATTTCTTATGGTTGGACGAATACTACTGACCATTTATGATATATTTCTCATGAAAATCTAATCAAATATCCTTGTTATCCTAGAAGGTAAAATTTTTCTTGAGGATAAATGAATATAATGATAATTTCAATGAACTAAAGAGAAGGTTTGTTAGTGTCCCAATAATTACACTATCAGATTATTGATAAGTCTTTGTGCAGTAGATAAATTCATCCTAGAAATTACTAAGACTATTATATATAAAAAAATTTATGGTGATATCTTATGCCTCCCGAAAACTAAAAATTAATAGATGAAATACCCAACTCATTATTTGGAGATGGTTTCTCTAAATTTTGACATTATGATATAGAGGTATTACCATTAGGTTAAAATAAACGATATATATAATGATGAAAAATAAATGAATATTATGTTTATATTGAAATAGTTTAATATACACTTATCAATATGATTTTAGCTGATCAAAGATTATAAATTCTCAATACACTACCCTTGTTGGAAGGAGAACAAGGTCACTGATGCTCTGAGCTGAGATGTTCTTGTCATTTTTTCATGAAGAGGACTAAAAGTGATCAAATATTTATGGATTTATAAAAGATATATATTCAGATTTTGAGGAATGGGGAAAGATATTATATTTCATAGATTTATTTAAATCCATCCATCCATGAGAGCATTAAGAAGGTCTTGAAGAATGATATAGAATTATATTATAAGAATAAGAATGTTATTGAATTCGAAAATGATCATACTAGAATGATAAGGATCTAACATAGTTTGTGTCTTCCATAAATAATAAAATTAAACAATGTGATGCTGGATGAATCTAGTAGTTCATCATTAAATTTTCATCATGAATATAAAAAATTTGTATAGAGATATGAAATAGTATTTCTTGCTGGATAAAAATAAAAGGGATATTCAAGAGTACGTAACATGATTCCTAGACTTCTATAAAGTTAAATATGAGAGATATTAGTAAAATAAAATGTTAAAACCAATAGAAAAACTATAATGTAATTAGGAAATACCTTACACAGATTATTTCATTAGACTGCCCATAATATTTAAAGGGTATATTTCAATTTGGATTTTAGTAGTTATCTATTTATAATTTGGTTATTTAAAAAATATTGACAATTATTTATCTCTTTAATATCACACTCTGTAATACATTTTTAATTTTTTGATATTTAATAGAGTACCACTCTCAATTGTATCTGATTGGTATTTGAGGTTTACCTTGATGTTATGTAGTTTCCTTCAGTAGGATTCGGATGTTGATACAATTTTTAGTATTTCCTATTATCCTTAGACTGATTTTCATATTGAGAGGGCCATTCAAAATCTTTAATACATTTTGATACGTTTATAAATTGAATTCATAGGTGGTTTGGATCAATACATTCCTTTAGTATACTTTTCATACAACAATATCTTTTACTCAATCTTTAAGATATCTCCTTATTAATCCCACTATTGATGGATTAATATAAATGCAACATGTTGGGATGAAGATAGTGAAAAAAATCTATTAGATCCAGATAGAGTTGTATAAATTGTAGATAATTCTATAAACATTCCATATATTGTAAAGAAATCTCATATTCCACAAAAAATTTATGCTGACAGTCATCGAAGAGATCTATCTTTTAATGTTGGTGACAAGGTATTCTTATAAATACCTCCTTCAAATAAGGTTATGTTATTTGGATATAATAGAATAATAATCCCTAGATATATATGTAACCATGATATTGTTAATCATATCGAGACAATATCATATCACTTTCAACATCAACTGAATCTCTCTAATGTTAACAATGTGTTTAATGTATCTCTCCCTAGAAAGTACATTCCCAATCACTAAAATATACTCAACTCTAATATCATACTGTTGGAGAGAGATTACTCTTATGGAGACAATCATTTCAAATGTTAGATAGTAGACAGATAGTTCAATGAAATAATATCACTCATCTAGTATAGGTTTTATGGAAAAAGAAAAAATATAAGGAAGATACAATGGTATATGGGGATGTTATATGGCAGAATTATCATTAGTTATTTTAATTGGATTGATAGAATTAAAATAGCGATATTCTTATAAGGGGGTAGAATGTAACACCTAGAGATGTTATAACATATATATCCTTAAATAAATTTAATTTCTTTGATATCAATCTTTACTTGAAGAAATCATTTTAAATTATATATAAAAAACTATTAAAATGTATTTTCCTAGCCATTGGAATTGTGGGAATAAATAACATTAACCACAATTTGAAAATTATGTAAAATTATTTTGTTGAATATAAATTTATTTATTAACTCTTAATAAATAACTATATAATTTTGATTAAATCCTTTTTATGATTCAATAATATTTTATAATAAAAAATGATTTTTAATTATTTTTTGAGTGGGTATTATAATTAATTTCATTTAAATGTAAATTTTTCACTTTTTAAATCATAATTTAAATACTATCTTATGTTTATTTGATATTAATTTTGTAATAAATAATTTATTTTTATTTAACAGTGAAAAATACTTATTTTTTATAAAACAACCTTTTCATCAACTTAAATAATGTAATTTAAATGTTCTATTACATATTGTATTTTGTATTAACATAATATAAGATCCATTTTAGTTACACAAATTTAAAATAATTCCATTAAGATCATAAATTTATAAGATTTTTGAATTAATAATTTTTTAGGAATAAAACACATCTTCCAAGAAACTCGTTTTTCTAACATTTTCTGGAATTTCTTATGAAATTAATGAATGAAATTTATTGTGATTTAGTTTGAAACTTTTTACTAAATTATTTAAATAATTATTTTTAAATTTCTAAAATTTGACCCTTTTTATTTTTAGTGATTTTGAATTGTAATAGTTGTAATTTTTATCACCTCAATAACTAGTAAATGTGTTAAATTTGGTTAAAACTATTTTTATATGTACTAAAATTAGTACAAACAGTATAATCTATATCATTGGATGATTGTATTTCGTTATTAATCTTCAAAATATTAAAAATTTCCCGTTTTTAAAAATTATCATTGTTTTTCAACTTTAAAAAATTTATTTGAACAACAAAGTGGAAAATGTATACCAATTCATTTTAATATATAATGTACTTTTTATAGGAATAAAAAAAATTCCCATTATAAATTATTATTTTATTGTTTTAGTTTTTATTATGATAATTTATTTTTTATTTTTACTGATTAAATTATTACCTTTAATGCTTATACAACACAATCACAGTTCTTGAGAAATAAGTAAAAAGTTAAAGTAAATGATTTTAATAACATGAAAAGTCAAATTTTTCCCATGTTATAATTTCACAAAAACTTTAAAGATACATATAATGTATTAGTGATCTTTTAATATTTTTTATATGAATTAAATTTTTGTATTGGTGTATGTAATGTAAAATTATAGGAATAGTCTCAAAAACGATATTAATGATATTTTATAATAAATAATATTTCTTATTTATTTAAAATACATAAAAATATTATGTATGTAAAATTTTCTGGGATATGGTTTAAAATACATACTATTTTCCATTTATGTGTATATTCACCTTTTATAATTACTTTCTTGACCCATAATGAGTGAAAAAAATTCTTATCACAATTTTCAATAGAAGGGTTTACAGTTGGTTAGAACTATGAGATATAGGTAAAACGATTAAAAATGATCAAAATGTATTTCATTGGTGAGTTTATATGAATACAAATATTATATTAGAATCTTATAGATTATTATTCTATTTTTCAAGAAGTTTAATTTAAATTAATTTAATGGTTTAGGTAATTAAAAGTGTGCCCCTACACTCACTTATAAAAGGAAACCTTTTATCTATTCTCATTACACCACTTTGATCCATCTAGATCATATCAAAACTACCCAATTTTCGTCTATATTACTATATATGATATTTTTAGTTCATTTATTCTTAAATGATCATTGTAAGGGTCGCTAAGAATGGATCTAAAGAAAATATACCAAATAAGTAGTAATCATCTTTACCAACTCTTTATTGTTTTCATCTTCATCTTACTTTAAATCTATTTCCACCTAAAAAAAATACTAAATACAATATCAAGAATATATTTATATTTTATATTTATTATTTTATAATCATTTTTCACATATTCACAGTCATATAGAATGCATAAACGTCACTCATGTATACATAGAAATTACAGCCTCCACAGATTTGTGTAATTCATTTTTCATCACCATATTACTTGGATTATTATAAATATATAACTAATAATTATATGTGATATTTTTTACAATATTATGATTCTATGAATAAAATATCATATCTACCTTCTCAATTTCACGAATGATGGAAGATGATATTTGTGCTTGTGTGCATCGGTGGAGTACAACCTCCATGTAGTGGTGAGATATATTTGTTATTTCTTTTTTAATGGATGTTAATAAGCAAAATTTTTTGAATATATATTTAAAAAATATATAAAAAATATTTCTAAAATGTTATATATTTTAAACCATTATTTTTGTTCATTTATTGAAAACTAGAACCAACAATCAAGCATATGTATGGCCCACTATCTCCAAAAATAGTTTAATTAATTATAATATCATTACCCTTCATGGATGACAATAAATAAAAATAAGTTTAATTTTAATGATATTATTTTCCTGAATTTTATTTTGGAGACGATGGAACCATAATCAAATAACATTGAATAGAACTACCAAACATTAATTATTATGAAAGACGAAGTAGTTAACACCCAAAACAAAGATAATAATAAATAGAGCAATTAAAAATGGGTGATAATATGATATAAATGGATAATATAAAAATTATATATATTTATATGGTTCATGTATGAATTTATAATAACTATAAATTTGTCATACAATAAGTTAAGAGAACTTGCAAGAAATGTCAAGCTTGAGGTAATGTGTTTCATTTAAATTTCAACTCCATTGAGACATATTATTATATTATTCATATTTCTAATTTTTTTGTGGTGTATATTATAAAAATTCCATTTATTTAATATGAATAAATATTTTTTCATGATCATTATATGTTAAATTCATGTTTCCCTTTCATTGGGTTTCAATTTAAATATAACTAAATAGGTATTCATTTATTATACAATCTAATTTTATGGGATTGCTTATATTTTTCCTTGAATGAATATTATTATCTCACCATCATAAAACCCATTTATTTTCCTATCCATTGTATATTCATGATATTTACATGTTTTCAACCAATAATTCCATTATTTTTCACATAAATCAAGAAAATATAATTTTAAAAATAAAAATAGATATTATTTTAATTTTTGACTATGTAATTTTTTTCCAATTAAATATTTTTAAATATTTTTACAAAATACATTTATATTTACTGAAATGATTTATTATGTACACTTTATGTTATACATAAATATTTACATGTTTGGAAATAAATGGTTCTAATGTTTTCTAAATGGGTCATTTCTGATATTCATCATATATAAAATGAATGTTTTATTTGTAACACATACAACATAACATATATTCCCAAAAACTTAAATATTTTAATGTATTAAATTATTACATAAATATTCTTAATTTTGAACATAATATAATATAATGAAGACTTATTTTAATGTTTTTATTTATTTTTATTAATTTCAAAAAATATAAATTACTTTTACAAAACAGATATTACTAATTATTTGATAGTTAAAATTTTTATCTTTTTAATTTCATGGTAATTAAAATTATCTTAAAATATTCACTATCTTATGATATTCATTCATTGAAAATTTCATTTCTGTTAAATTTTCATATTTATTGTTTAATTTTTATTATTATTTCATAAAAAGAATGATATTTCTATATATGGGGTTTCACTAAGAAACTTACTTGATTGACTAGGTAAATCTTGATATTCAATATCGTTTACTCAATAATGATATTTCTATATAAGGAATATTTTTTATGAATAAAAATATTCATTGAATATATGAGGAATGCATTTTTCATGCAGTGATGGGTGGGGACAAAAACAATTTATCCCCTGATGCATTGAACGGTATCGTGAGACAAATTCTTTGGCCCTTCTTATTAAATAGTTCTTGGTGTATACCTACCAGTTGATTGGAATTACCAGACAACATGTATCTGATGGTAAATATATCATGATTTTGTAGATCATGATTTCCATTATTAATACTTTCCTTATTTGAAATTTATATTATTATTATCCATGATATCATTTCATCGATATTATCAATGGATTAATGTTGTACCCAATTTCTAGTTTAAATGAAATATTTTTTTAGTTATTTACCTTTTCCAAGATGATTATTCACTATTTAATCATGATAGATTATGATTTTCATAACCCATAATGAGTATCAAAGAACACCCGTTTTTCCTTTCCCCATGATATATAGAATGGATTTTTGAGTTATATCAAGGATGAGATCATGTTTCTTATGGTATGTTTTTTATATTTCCAATGTAATATGGGAATAATGAGTGTATCAATTTACTTAATAATACAAAACTAATCAATATTTGGTCATATGAATCCATGGATATTATAGCAATATAATAAATTGGACACTATCTCAGGGTTATTGGATTTTGAGTTTTAATAATACCTTTGATAGTACACAGGTTGATGGATTATCCAGGTTTTGGAATTTTGGGTTAACACATGCCAGGAGGACAACCCAGGTTTATCTACTATGTGGATATGGAAAATTTCCAAGTGATATTTATAATATACTAAAACCCTAAAATCACATCAATGGGACGGTGTGATGTTCCTTTATTAAAACTATATGCCACATAGTTGGGTTTCCATCACTAAACTCTATGCATATTTAATAATCATGTTGCAACAGTGAGATCTAACACTATATTTATTGAAAAACATTACATTAACTCCTATAATCAAATAAAAAATATGTTCTGAATTACTCCCATTCTATATTAGCCAAAAATTGGAATTTCATCAGCCTATATGAACATATGTTGTGCCACTAATGATAACCATAGATTTAAAACCTCATGTAAGTATTCAAAAATCCATTGATAAACCACATTACATTCACAAAACATTGATTCCACCATTGACTTAATAAACCATCACGAATCCATTTTCAATCATATTTCAAACCTTATTATCCATTTAATCATCATTCTAAACATGTGAAATAATTAATAAAAAAATAATGCGGGTATAAATTCACAAAAACAAAGTTAAATGATTTATTTCCACCACAAAACTAGAAATCATTGATGTTCTTGCAAACCAAATTTAAAATATAATTATCTATGATAAATAATAATGGGTCCTAAATTATTAGACAATTAGGACAAGAAAAAAATATAACAGTTAATTAATTTATGAAAAATTAATATTTATTAGTGTGATATTCAAGATAAAGTGAAAAAATAAAAAATAAAAAACCAAAACATATTTTTGGAAGGGTCACTAATAATTAACGCTTTAGTGACAACTTCATAGGTGTGATCCAAACATTCTTTTATTGATTAGAGGCCCCAAATAGCTTCAACCATTGATCCTCAATCCACCTTTTTTTATCCTCAAAGATTATCCCTTATTTGGAAATCTCATTCTCATAATCTATAAGGGATATGTAGAAGATAATAGAGATTGGATATAATAATGTTTTTATACATTGATTAATTGGTTTATCCCTAAATTAGATTATTTATTTATTTATTTATTGATATATTTATTCATTTTATTTCTTATCCAGTAGAGACTACACTCTATAGAAATTTATGTTATCTAAAAGGCTTATGTCACATGTAGGGTAAACCCACATTCTATATTTAATGTAAGAATCAATTTTTCCTTTTGAAACACAATTTAGGGTATATTCAAATATTTCTTGAAGATATATCTACACTTGATATATTATATTTAATATTAATAATATATCAAAATTTTCCCCCCACTGGTCCCATAACTATGTGATGACTCTTGGAAGCTCTCTGAAAATATTTTTTAAAATATTTAAAATGGTTAAATAGAAAAAATAGAGCTATTAAAATATCCCCAAATTTAGGGTATTTCATCTCAAAAATAAAAAAATTTCCAAAATGTTTGGTAGGTACGAACGGTAATTCAGTTATCCCTCTCCCATGAGCTATTGATGAGGTTCTTGTGCTGCAAATAAAGACCCAACAAGGGAATCCCTCGCCAATAGAGAATCATCTACAACCCTTCCTCAATCATCACTGGGTAGTCTATGATGGAAACTACATCCTCAATTTCATACTAAACCAATTGAATTTTGCACTTTTAGTTGGGTATATATATTCTCAACTATGAATCATGGAATACATTATGCATCTAATATTACTATGGAGGTTAGGTTAAAAGATAATCCTCCTTTCCAACTCTTTGATTTATCTGAAGAGGAATGATGAACCTTATAGATAACATACCGCCCAACCAAATATTCCCAAACCTTATTTAGATGAGAAATTATGGAACCCACAGTCTCTGTTTTCAATCTATAAGGAAATATTCAATTAGTTATCAAATGCCATGTAAGGGATATGGAGAGTCCTTATCCATTCATGAATTATTTCCATCTCCTCACTCTTTTCATGCACCAACTACGGAACTATATGTTCCTATTCCACTTTCCTATACTATCACAATTGTGACATACATGGACTCAAAAATACAATATCAAATGGTACCTTATAGGTGATATAATGATAGATGTTGTTTTACTCAATATCCTCCAAAAAAATGTATCTCACATATTCACCAAAATATTATCAAAAAATATTTCATCAAATTATCAAGGACTTGAATGGTATCTTCTATCTTCATGTAAATTTGGGGGTGAAACAATCTTCTCAGTTGCAACTATGTCCCAAATCCCACCAATAATCCTCTATACTACTGAGATATGAAATTACAATCAAATTAACAAATAATCATCAAGGGAACTCCATTATGATTGAGTCTCTCATACATGTTTAAGCCTTTAGTCTTAGATGGTAATGAAGTATTATGACTTGGTGAGTAGATATATAGTCCCCGTGTTGAATTTATGATATCTCATTGTCCATGAATGTCCCATAATGAAATATATGTATATGAAATTCTAGTTCAACTATAGTACCTCAAAGGGTTTGGCCAAAACCACATGTTCTTGGTTCTTGGTGTTTACCATTTGGCTGGTAAGGCATCAATATCTAAACTCAAAAAACTATCCTCTTCGTTTTAGGATATCAATATTGAGAAATTAGGTCCTACTGCATCTTCAACATGCCTGGATGTACTGATTTAGTTGAATGGAAAAAAAGAAATTTATTTATTTAAAAAATATTGATGTGATCCCCACCTTCTAATAAGACATCAGTAGAGCACCCTTTGAATATCTTATCCTGAAATGCCTCACAGTAAATATCACCACGATCTGAATACCGAAAATGATGATTCTGAGGATGGGTAATAGTCATTATAAGGAGGCATACTACTCCATCCCTTCCCAAAAATCTCAAATTCAGCAAGGATAAATTTTCTAATGCCTCACTGAAATTCTACAAAAATGATTTATTCTAGATGTAATATGTTATTACATTCCATTTAATAAGAGTATAGAATAACTCAAATTCAGGTTCCTATAAGAACTCTAGTCATAAAATCTAATGTAAGTAGGGATATTTCTATGAGAGGATATACTGATGAATCTTATGACTGGAATATATGATGAATCAATCTCCCATAAGATATAGTCTCTATGTAATCATGGAGAATATATTTTTTGCATGTCCAAATCATGTGTTACATAATTCTACATATGAGGTCTCAACTATTTGGACCCATACAAAATCAAAGCGTACCTTTAAATCATACCATAAACCGTCCTAGCCAGGGAGAAATCATATATCACCGCATACTAAATTCCCTCCTTCATGAGTTTCTAGATAAGGATGCTCGTCATTATCTGATGAAATTCCAGAATATATTATTGATACTTACCTATCCAAACAAATGGATACCTTTTTCAATTTATTTTATTCAAGGGTTCCACAACTCATGATAAATTAGGAATTAATCTTAATTAATAACCAACCAACCCTTGGAAACAGTACATGTTTGACAATCTATTTGGTGGCTCACAAGATAGTAGTTTCTTCTTTTTCATAGGTCCTAATGATACTTCCCTCACAGAGACGTCATGTACACTAAATTATAATTCTTGAATAAATATCATTCACTTTGTGAGTATCCCATAATGCAAGTTCTCGAAATATAAATATAGGTCCATCATTAAATAGATCACATTCTCATCATCTAATACTATTTACATGTGTAATTCATCTATGAATAGAACCATTAAAAATTTTGGAAAGGATTGATGATTCAATTCAAAAGTCCTATTAACACTAAGATGGTGTTTTTCATGTAAAGGGAGTCACTAATTACTCATAGTGACCATAGAAACCACAAAATGTTGTCTTAAAAATAGTTTCCTCTTAGACTCTAAGCTGGTGATAACCAAAACTAAGGTAAATCATCAAGAAACAATTAAACCTTTTCATGTTAAAAAAAAGTTAACAAAGCCTCCATAAAATATAATTTTTAATTATATGCACATTTTTTTGTGATTATAAATCATGAAAAACCTCAAAATAAAATATTAATTGTTAGATAATAATAGTTGGTCTACCTATGGGTTTAAACTGGGTTTGATGAGGCCCTTACTCTATAGGTCCTTCAAATACACCATCAGCTCTCGATGATCTACATGTTCCCTCTGTTATTCTATTAATGACATCAATAAATTCAATGGGTATAGGTCTATTCATAAATTGATTTCCCTATGGGGTGGTAATCTCTTCATATCCATGGGGAAGACTTCTTGGTACTCTTTTATTACTGTAAGAAACTATATGATCAATGCGTATACTGCTACAAGGTATATAGTATCCATTATTTTGGGTAATTGGATATATCCTACTATATAAGAGTGTATAAGTCTCTACCTGAGATTCCAACTCACTGAGAAATGGAAATATAGTCTTATTTACATGGAGACACAAATCCTATTTTGGTAAAACTAATTTTTCACAATGATATCGAAGAGTCATTACATACCTATAATAACATCATAGGGACTTGTTATAACAACAAAAAGATCCTAGGAAAAGATCCACACTCCTAGATTTTTGTTACACTTTTAGAAGTATAATGTGATTGTTGAATCTCAACTAGTGAGATCCTCTAGTCACAATGGTTTAGAAAGAGTCTCTATAGGAATCTCTATATATTAGACATGGGATACATTAATAAAATTGTAGCTCACACATGTTTCTATCAAAACCTAGTATAATGTAGATAAGAAAAAAATAATACCTCAAACCATGTATAGTGAATCGGGATCATAAAACTCTACCACTTTAATCTATCCCATTATTATCTCCCATCTCTCTAATCCAAGCATAAACTACATGGAGGGGGTAGTGGTGGAAGCATGTCATAATGTCGGGCTATGTCTATAACACTCTTAAATCCTCTATCATGTCCACTTAGTTATGGATCACCCTAACCATGTTGTTTCCTCTTTCAAAATATGACATCCATTGGATACATCATTGATAATACCTGATGAGTTAGATAGTCCCATTCAAGATGTCTTCTCTTTCAATAAGACTAACATCACATTTCCTCAGGATATTTGGAAGCTATTTATCAATTGTGATACAACAATCCTTAGGTATGAGTTGGAATATTTTGGCTCCTTTAGGGTTTCATCTTTGAATTATGGCATCGTCCTCCTTTATCAGATGACTCTACCTCATTATGGATTTGGGATCCTCCAACCACCTTCAAAACCATAAAAAAGACAATATCTACCTCAAGGGATATCTGTAGTACCCCATCATATGATAGTATTCAAAGGGATACCACTCCAAATCTTACATATCATAAAGACCATGTATAAATGTTTAAGATCACAAGTATTCATCAGAAAATAAGTCAATATAGTATTCTGATAGGTTGGAAAACTTTACTACATTTTCTGGGACTATAATGCAGCCCTACTAAATCTCTAGCTGCGCTTGAATATTCACTACACACATTTTCACTACAAATTTCACCTTTATGATTATATGTGGAAAATCTATTCAATATAAGGTTTTGTCACTATAATGTTTTCTGACCATTCACCTATATCATAGGACTAAGACAAAATGATGGCTAACTCCCAAAATCACTATTTGATTTAGAATGGTTTTAACTATGTGGATATTCATGCCAAAACACTATACATTCGACTATTATTAGGGGTTTGGGTCACACTAAATCTGTGGTAGTCTCCACATATTAAAATAATAAATTGATCTAAGTCCATGTTTATTATGTGATAAAAATACCAAGACAACTTACTTGTCAACTTGATCTGGATCAACTTCCAAAAAACTGAGAGGTGGTTCGATATAATTATCAACTAGTTGGTGCACTTCTCATTATCCACCTTGAGGGGCCATCTCATGATCATGTCCTATCACTATGGTATTGTCTCTATGGGGGTAATTATAATGACCCCACTATTTTATCCTTTCTAAGATTCATTATGGAGGTATCATGTAGTAGAAAATAAGTATCATAGTCCATGATAAAAAATATAGAGATATATCAAGAATTGTATTGAATCTGCAACACATTCTTATATGAGGTATGTGTTATTATATTCACTACAATTGGTGGCCCCATGTGTTTATTTAAAAATTATGTTATTAGAGTCTTAGTGTATAGATACATTGGTGTCTTCACCATCACTAGGTTCCCTGGTCTGAGTGCCGAAATCAATATAGATGATCACTATTTCCTTATTCCCAGACTAATTCTTAGGACTAGACCTTCCACAAACTCTAATCTCAATAAAACCTATTCTCTGAAAAATAATATTTCATGAATCATCCCATAAGAGCCCTCTAGGTTGATAATAATCACATGGTGACAACCCAAAATCTTCTCCAGTAGGATAGATACATGAAACTACTATAGAGTAGGCATATAATATTCTTAGGAGGCCATAGCCTAATGTACTTTTAGACACCCACATATCCCCACATCCACCATGTAATATTGTAATGTTAACCCTTGTTAATAGCACAATGAATAATTGGACTAAAAATATCCCATATCCAATTATGTTAGTTGGTAAAAAAAGTGTGGTAGGTAACATTCATCCCCATTTACTAGATAATTAGTCAAAAATGTAACAAGATTGTTTCTCTCAAAACAAAAAACTCCCTCACAAGCTATCTCTTCTGTACACCATGACTATACTACACCTAATCCATGCCAATAAATGTCTATACAAAAGGTCCAACCATATTCATATGATACTAAACATATGAGATGACCCCATTCATGTGTGAGTACATAAAAAATATTACTAACATGAACCTACACACCTTGACAGTGCGATAAAACATATATTCATTATATATTATATTTGATACCAATAAAAAACACTGATTTTTTCTATGAAAATAAAAACAAATCTTGATCTACTTATATCCCAATGTATTTTTAATTTTATAGTTTTAAGGGATTAGGAATAACTCCTTCATTATAATATAAATTTTATTAATTGATAATTATTCTCATAATAAAATCCTTTTTAATTCCATGAAATGTATTCAAGTCATCCCATAGAATTATCACTACATATGTTACTAAACATAATTATTCATTACTTGGGATGCATTATCATTAAAAGGGGAGGGATAAAATGGTCATTATGGGTAATCATTGGAGGTAATAGTTTCTAATAGAGGGTAAGTATAATAATATGAGAATGAGATAGGAGATTAACATTAGTAAATCATAACCAAAATTCCAAGATCATAATCTTGAACTATGAATATATTCTAAAGTATTTAATAATACATGAATCATAAGATAATAAAATATGATGAGCCATGAGAAATTTTCCTTAGTATAATAAAATTTAAAATGATAGAGGATTAAATTACATTATAATCATAATCATAGAGATAATTGTTCAAGGATGTGTACTAGGACATTAATGAGATTTTGGTCAGTAAGTAAACACTAATTTACGATCAATGGGATTGGGATAACATCACATGTACCCCTTTTTTGGAAGGGGATAACCACTTGGGTACCATTTGTTTCAATGGTAAAACATTTCATATACCCTTTGAGGTTATACAAACAAAACATTACACAATGCATTGTAGGTCTATAACAATTCAAGGCCTTATCCTTAAACATCACATTTTCTAGTGTTTCACAACTAGAATTACAATTAAGGGATATTTTGAGTTTAGTGTTTTGTAGAATTATGTTAAAAACATATAAAGGAAACCCATTAATTATAGGTGGACAATTTTACAAAATATCAATTTTTCCCACAAAATAAAAGTCTAAAATAATGAAAGTTCTCTTTCTATGATATAACATAAAAATATTCATCTTTCCATATTCTTAGACCCTTCACCTCCTTTAACCCTATGAAATACATTTAAAACATTTGATTGGACAATAATATCATAAATGGACATAAAAATAATGAAAACCATTATTCTAATTAAAAACATAAAAGCACATTTAATATTGTTTGAGTGGATGTAACAAAACATTTTCACATGAAAACTGCACACAAATGTTTCTAAATTAAATCTTTCTAAACACATAGAATGAAATTAAAAACCAATTTAGGCTTCATAGAGTAAAATTTGAATAAAAAACTTTCCAAAACCTTTCAATTGGAATATCCATATATCTAACTTTAAAATTTATTATTTCACAGTTCATTGGAGAACTATAATAGTGTTCTACATTTATATAAGCTATATCGGGCTCGTACATGAGCTAAAATTAGGATAAAACCTTATTATAAGCTATATTAGGCTCACCCATTTCTCATGACCTATAATGGGGTTAAATTCATCATATATGTTATATTAGGATCACTTATGATTAATAATGGGGTTGAACCCTTTATATAAGATTTATCAGGCACACTCATTTCATGTGATGCTAAAGTAACTTTTCATGAGTGAATAAATTCATCAAGAAATCCTTTAAAAAAATTAATCCCATATGAAGACACTTTCATATATAAATACCCATTTCATTAAAAACCCCATTTTTAATACCAAAATACACTTTTTTGAAAAACCATTTTCAATTCCAAAATAACCCAAAAATGGAAAGAATGATTTTCATTTAATAATACATGTATTCTTATACAGGAAGATAAAAATTAAATAAATATCATTATGGTAGAAAATTTATTGTCTCCATGTATGTTAAGAATAGAACATTCATTCATTTGTTTTAAAAAACGTTACATATAAAAAATGTAAAATGATTCCTTTTGAAAACCGTTAAATAAAATTTCAAAATAAAAATAAAAGTACCTATATAATAATTTGTTATACATATAAATAAACATATAAATTAATATAAAAAATACTTACATAGAGGAAATGAATTTCAAATTAAATATTTTAATTCTAAAAAAGATATTTTTAAATCAATGTGCCCCTTACCACATTGAAATATTTGAATAATAAGACATGTTAATGAATAACATTTAAAAAAATTATATAACATGAGAATAATTAAATTCATGATATTATATGTCAAATGGGATGTATATACACTTTATAAAAAGAAGGTGGGCATATAACATCAAAATATGACATAATGAAAGGAGAATGAGATGAAGTCACTTATAAATATCATATCATTGAAGTGGGAATTAATAAAATGCATTGACATGTGAATACATTATAAATACACATTAAAAATTGTAAATTTAACATAAGATAATAAAAAGTCATTTCACATATAATTTTATCATGAAAAAACCAGTGAAGTAGAAGTTTAACACAGTGAATTAAAATCATGTTTTGAAATCCCCTTGCACTTTGTAATCAGTCAAATCATATAAACCATAAAAGCATTAATTATAAAATGAATCATCTAATACCATGAATATAATTAGAATCATGATATGATATATCAAAGGTTTGTATATTCCAAACACAATATAAATTAGTGGCCATATGTCTTATATATCACAGTAGTTAAAAAAGTGAGATGAAAAATAATTACCTCTTGATTCCCTTTAGTTTTGCGTATATTATCCTTCAATATAATGGTTAAAAATTAATTAAATCATTTTAGAAATAAATTAGTATTTATAATACCTTATGTGATGATTTTATAACATATAATGATAGATTCATTAATAATATTTCCTTTTATTCATGGTTTCCGGTGCGTTTTTTTATAGTTTCTTGTTTGGTTCATTTGTGTTTAATTGTGGATGTCCATGTAAAATGGGATTACAACCACAAAAGTATAATTAAATTTTATAAATGAACATTAAAAAGTATAAATGGTCTCATATATCATTTCTATTTATTTATGAGGATGATTCATTGGAAATAATATTAATGATAAATTTCTAGTTCACTTTGGCTGTTTTTTTTATCGTCACGATATATTTATTCTAGAACCTAAAATATGTAATAATATATTTATAAAATTATTATTTAACCATAATAATATTTTTATTTCCATCCATTAATATTTTAATGGAAAATGATCAAAATCAATATTCAGAGAGATGGTAAACCACCATAATTTATAAAATTGATTCAATTCGTTGAATTGGAGGAGGTGAGAAATCAAATGGATTTGATATATTCCATTAGAAAAATATTACTCCTATATATAAATGATTCTAGTATTATTATTATAGAATGGTTAATGGGGTGAGGAGGAATTAGAAATATAAAATAAATTCTATGGTTCTAGAATTTATATGTAATTATTTTTCGTAAAATTATATGAATTTTTTTTAGACCACACGCTCTTAATACATGTGATTTGGAGGCCCCGTGTTCCCATGAAAGAATTTTATAAAATTTTTGAAGTACATTCAATAAAAATGAAAGTGGGTTTTTTTATCTTTTGATCCAATGCTCGGATCGATAATCCGAGGAACCGTTGAACTTAGAATGCAGGGATATTTCTAGAAAGGAATTAACTTCAGCCGCAAAGGGATGAATGTAAAAGATAATTTTCGGAATTTTTTAGAATAATAATTATATAACTAAAAAAGTTATTTTATTTCTTTTCTCACAATGTAGAGATGACATGGAGATGACATGGTGTAGAGAAGAGTCAGCAATGAGACACATTAATAGAGCTCATTAATGGATCGTTAACAAGCTTCGTAACGACACTATATTAAATCTTAACAGAAAAATCATGACAAGTTTTCTTTTTAATTATTTGAAGCATTGGTTGAAGGAGGATTAAAATGTGAGGATTCTCTCACAAACCTCTGAGAGATTTTCCTCCCCAATGAAGAATGATAAATGTCAGCGTGACTTCATCGACCGTGGCGTACCTCTAAGAACGACGAACACCATCGACCTCTTAGACCATTGAGGAAGAAGTACTAGGATACCGACATCAATGAGGTAGGAGTTTTATTTTGGTTATACGAATTCCCCATTATTTTTCTAAATGATGAATCCATATTAACCTAGGGACATGTTAATCTGTGGATCATGCATTATTGCAGGAGGGTCCCATTATTTTTTTTATATTTGGGATTAATTTTATTATTGTTAGAATTATAATACCCAGACCTTCTGCGTTTTTAAAAAATATAATGCAGATGGCATGGGCAGACATGGAAAAGGCTCAGGTCCCTCGACACCTGTGTTCTTTATGACCATATCCTCAAATCTTCCAAAAGAAGAATTTGAGGTCAAGGTAATGATATTAGTGTCCCAATAGGCATGTAGGAAAAGTTGGATCGAGAAAGGGACCACTAGAGAAACTCATGTGGCCCACAGGAGGAACCAACGACATCGTCGGTGGCCCACGACAGTGGCCACATGTTGGGGGACGGGGCGTGCCGATGAGCCGAACGGCACCACATGGAGGAGTGGCACAAGTCTAGGCTGCTTGGGAGAGCCATAAACTTGCATCATCGACCCGTGTGTGGGAATTTCATCCATCTATGTTGGTCAGTCGTGTCAAAACCAGGTTGTGGTTGTTTGACCTCAGTGGAGAAGGGGCCCTATAGAGACCTGTGGGGTAGTAGGGGGCCGAAAATGGTATCTGGCCGCATCCTGGCCATGGGGAAGAATTGGTATGCCCCTGGAAGACTGGTCCGGGCTAGTTGTGCCAGACCCATGATGGACCAGACCCGGGTCAGGTCCGTGGACCCCAGACCCAACCGACCCTCATTTCCTTGAAACATCAATAACTATCAGACCAGGTTTCGGATTGACGCATCTTCAGCGGAACGAGAACCCTTTCAATGAGTCGGTCCTTCTATGCTACTCTATAAGACTTTTTGGGGGGTATCCTATGACCATGTTTTATCGGACTCGAATCCAACCGGGTCCTTTTTACTAAAATTCATATATCTTATTTACCAGTTGTCCATTCAACGCCCCATCTGTTGCGTTGGAACCCTTAAAACAAGACACTCCATTGGGTTATTCTATGGTGGACTTTGTGGAGGTTTAGGTATGACCGATGGCTCGAGCAGTATCCATGTGGATCCTTAGTGGACACATAGATGAGCAGAAATCATGTGGATCCTTTCTCGCCTGGAAAACAAGACACAACTATGTGGATACTAAGTGGACCGAAATACAAGAACCATCCATCTCGATCCTTAGTGTCCCGAAAGATGAGAATTAGCTTTGTGGATCCTCATTGGTTTGGAAGACATGTATCAATTATGTGAATCATTAGTCACCCGGAATATGAGAAACAATTCATTAGGGATGAGTCCCTCAATAGTACAAAATGTTAATCACTATTGTCGATAAACCTTCTTCCTATTCTTTAGTTTGTGCCTTGTGTGAGTTGTTGATAATTCGTGTACATGCATTGTAGTCTTACTTTGTGTCCTTACTTGGTGTCTTTTCTTTGTGTTTGCTTTATGGTATTTTTCCTTAGTGGATTGGTGTCCCCTTTGAGTACTATGTTACTCACCAATGCATGGGATTCTCCCCCACATGTTGGGTCTTTTGGAGACGACAGACATTTCGATGGTGGAATGGGTGTCCTAGGTCTCGGTGGAGCCTTAGGAGATCATGAAAACATGGAATACTCCCACAGCATCCAGTAGCTACCATACTCTTACTATCTGGTGGGGTTCTCATCAGCCCACTTGTTAATAGTTTTTACTTGTACTCTTCAGTTTTCAGTTTTCTTTTCTTGGGTTTGTATTTTAGATAACTTTTTTCTGTTGTACTTATACCCAACACTTGTTTCAGTATAATTTTTCCCAATTTCAGTTTTTGGGACATTGTTGGGAGTGTGTTTGTATACAGTTAGTCAGAAAAATGCATCGCACTTGTAAGTCGATACCTTCCCCGCTAGTCTCGAACCCCTAGATTTCAAGAGGTAAGCATAGGGATGTCACGACACGGGCCCCAAGGGATGGGTCGTGACAATGTGGTATCAGAGGTTCTTGATTCTACCTCAAAGACCATTATTCTATTTTTTTTGTTTTTTAGTAACAGTTTTGAGGGTATCGGGTTTGAAGTTTAGATCCTAGGAGTCTTGTGTTGGTGAGGCAGTCGACACATCCATGAACTAAGACCCTGGATTCTTCTTTTCATTTCTAAACATGAAAACTCTGGTTACATAAGCATCTCTTTATGTTATTTTGTTTAAGAGTATGCTCACCAGATATAATCTATTGAATGTGGTCCATCATGATCTATGTCAGGATGCCTCTACGTAGACAAACAGCTTAGTTCCCGATAAGTGGTCGTGAGGACAGTCCACCTAGCGATGAGGCATCCGATTATAGACCAGGGCTAGATATGGCCCCATTGGGTGGTATACCAGTGTTCCAACTGTAGGATCGAAATAATGATGTAGATGCTCAATTTACAAGAGGGGGGGTGAATTGTAAACTTTAAAAATTCCTTTGGAACCTTTAAAGTTAGTTACGAATAACTATATTTTCCTTAAGTAAAGGAAAGGGCTAAGTTTAACAAAGTTAAACTTAAGAAAATTCACAACACCTCTAATACCAAATGAAAAATTTGAAAGAGATTCTGAAAGTAGGTTCCGGAAATATGGTTCCAGAAATTGAAACTTAACAAAATATTACAATATGAGATTCTACCTTAAAGCGTATAGAATCTAAATGAAACAGAGTAAAAGTAAGGAAGTATAAGAAAGTTATACTTTCCTTATAATACAAAATGCAGCGGAAATAAACAAGTAGTAAAACTACAAGTAACAAGATATAAATATTTTAACCCAAAGAGAAGGGTATCCAACAACCTTGGATAAAGGTCTCTTGATTTATAATTTCAAGCAAGTCTATCTTACCCACACCAGGGTAAGCCCTCGATACGATGATCGGAGTGTCTCTGTCTTGCTATCCCTGCAAACCCTCAACTTCAAGGTAGTTGGCAACCTCTGTCTTCCTCAGCAAGGAATCCCTCGAACTTCAAGGTAGTCGGCACCTCTGTCTTCTTATCTCCGGATGTCATCGAATGTAATCACCAACATTCGGAGTCGCACGAAGCTTTGAGAGTTAATAAGAGCCTCTCTCTCTAGAAATCACTTCAACAGCATGTATACACAATAACCAAGTTGTTCATCCATCTGTTATGAGCTCTTTCAAATGAGATCCTATTTATAGGTAAGGTTGGCCTCCTTCCCAACGGTCATATTTTCCATAAAGATCGGAGGGACCTGTACACGTGTCACTTAGTCAACAGTTAGTTTATAACAAAATAGACGACATTGTTTTATAACAAAACAAGTGTAACAGAATGTACAAGACCATTTAAAATCTAACTTAAAAGATTCAGAGTGAAGGTTCGGAGTGAAAGTTCGGAATGTATGGAAAATAATATAGAGTAGTCAAAATATAAAGTCATAAGAAAAATGAATGTTCGAAGTGAAAGATTTAGAGTCTGAATAAATTCAGAGTGTATAAAACAAAGATGATCAGATTCTGTTTAATAGATGAATTCGGAATGAGAATTCGTCATCAGAATTCGTAATGAGAATTCATTTTCAAACTTCATAAGGATTCGCATCCTGAATATGATGTAGAACTTAATTAGAGTTCGTATCCGGAGTTCGGAATGAAACTTTATTATAGTTCTCATCTGGATTTCGAAGTGAAACTTTATTACAGTTCTTGTCCAGAATTTGGATCCTAAAACAGAATACTTCATATCAAAGTTTAAAAAAATTCCGAGAAAATAGAAATGAATCCAAATCTCATAATTAAGAAAAATATGGATGAAAATATGATAAGGATAATTTTTCTTATAAAAGCGATATTCCTTATAAAAGAGATTTTCCTTATAAAAGCGATTTTCCTTATAAAAGCAATTTTCTTTATAAAAGAAATTTTCTTAAAGATAAGGTGTTTGTGATTTTCAAAACAAGAAGGAATGGGAAAGTCCTAAGGGAAACCTTATTGACTCAACAATCTCCCCCTTTTTGGAAAGCACAAACATCCTTGAAAAAGAAATTCTAAGAAGAAAGAAAAACATTAGGGCTTATCTCCCTTTGCTTTAAGGATATTGATGAATACGACTAACTCCCCTTTAGGCTTTGAAACTCTAAGGATCTTATTCTAGATTTCCGGAGTGACACTTCATTACAAATAATAAAGTCTTCTTTAATGAAAAACTCCCCCTTAGATAAACTCTTATTAGAGCTTGTTTTTTTTCTCACCCTTTGTTAGGATTCTTTTTCCCTTTCATTAGAGTTCTTTTCCTTCTCCCCTTTGTGATTTTCAAAAAGAATACAAGGGAATGGAAAATATAACAAAGTACCTAAAAGATTAGTAGTAACAACAAAAAGGAACGATCAAGCACAAATTTTTCATTAAGTTTGAAAATTTCAACAACAAAAGAGTTAAGGTACAACAAAATATTGGATCTGTCTATTTTGGGATCTTTCTCCTTCGCCATGAGACCCTTTTGAATAGTCTTTATCTTCATTAAGTCTTTATGATCTTCTTCAGATTTATTCTCTAATACAACAATTCTTGCACTTTGGGCTTCAATCTTTTCTTCCTGAGCTTGAATATTTTCTTCCTGGACATTAAAATTTTCTTCTTGAGCCTTCAATTTCTCTTCAAACTCAATCTGATGATCCCTTTCAAACTTCCAGTTTTGAGAAACGGAATTCAGCTTCCCATTCAGATCTCTAAATTCTTGAATCCGGAAGTTCTTTTCATCTGTCATCTTCTCTTCAAAAGAAGAAGTCAGCTCATTTATCTTCCTGTCCTCAGTCTCAAAAGAATATTTAACATTGTCTTGAAATTCATCAAATAACCTCATTTCTTCTACATTCTTCCTCGACCAGTTTTTCATCCTCTTGCAAGATTTTCTATGGGCTTCGTAGCCAACAAAAAAAGTTTTGAACTGAGCCTTTATTTCAACACACTTGTCCATAACCATAGATACAGAGTCTGATTTCTGATTGAAAGCATGTTGGAGCATCTGATATCTTGAGTCAATACTTGAGAAGGTCGGAATGGTTCCCACCAACTTCTTTAAAGACTGAACAACAAAGTCAGGCCCCAACGAAGATGACTCTGAATCCGAGACTCTGCTTGGAGAATTTTCTTCTTCAACAAGGTCAATCTTTCTCTTTGAAGAACTACCAACTTCCTTTCTCTTCACCACTACTGAGCTCGGAGTATCAGCAAGAATTTTATTTCCCTTGTCTTTTTTCGGAATAGAATCCGATTCCAGAGTTCTCTTTTCACTATCAGAAACTTGGACAACATTGTCTTCCTCATCAGCAACTTTCTGAGCAGCAACCTCGACGTTTTCCATCTGAGCAATATCATGTAGAAGTTGTTCTTCCTCTTCATGATAAGCTTCTTCTTGTCCTTTCTCCTCATCCATCATTGGAGTAACTAGCTTCGATGATTCAGCTTCTGAAGTTCGGAGCGATAAGTGTTTCGAAGGTGTCCTCTTATAATCATCTACTTACTTCAACACATCTCTGGTTTCACCACTTCCTTCAGCAACATCTTCTTCTTCTTCCACTTGCTCAACTTTCTCTACTTCCTCAGCAGTCTTAGCAACAGCTTCTTCCGGAGCAACGAAATTTCTTCCTGGAGTCTCAGGAAGAGATTCTAGAAAAAAGGATCTCGGAACAGGAATATTTGCTGAAACCATCTCATTGAACTTCAACAAAGCCTGAGCTACCTCATCCTCAGACATATTCTTCTTGAGCTTCTTTTCTTTCACTTGTTTTTCTAGCTCATCCGCAGTTCTTTCCTTCAAGGCCTTAGCCTCCGCAGGGTCCAAGCCAAACTGAGGATCCCCTTGCACTCTCTTCTCTTTCTTCTCCCTCCATTTAGCAACAACCTCATCTGGGTAAGCTTTCTTATTCTTTGGTTTTGGAGGTGCGGAATGAACTTCCTTAGACTTGGGATTCTCTGCTTCTACTTCTACTTCTTTTAGCTTTATCTTCCTTACTGGCTTAGAGGATTCCAGATCAGCAACTTTCGGAACTGTTTATTCTTGGGCAGGTGAATCAAAAAACTAACCAGTCTTCTTGTCAAAAGCTACATCCATCCTCTTAAGAGTACCATCACTCACCAGCATAATCTTGCAAACTCTTGGCTTAGACATTCAAGCCTCCTTCAAAGACTCAAGGCACCAAACTATCAACTTTGAGAGGATTTATGGATACATTATAATCTGAGCTCTCAGATTTACTTTCTTCAAATTCTCAAGAGTAATGAGAATGTGCTTTATCTGGATAAACTTCCTCAGATTTATCAGAAAATATAGAATGTAGATCTCACTCTTCTTTAATCTATCTTTGTCACCCTTCCTTGGTACGATAAGACCCTGTACCCATAACTCAAGAATCCGGAAATTTATAGATAAACTAGAAATCTTCGGAGCCTTCTCATCTACCAGTCCGAGAGTTTCTAAAGCTTTTTCCTTGTCGAAGCTACCTTTTGAATCTGGCAACACATGAGATATGAATTCATCTTCACCTTCATTATTCATCCATACCAAGCTGGCTGCCTTGGCATATGAAAGCTTATAAGTCTTACCATAATACTTAAAAGACAACTTCTCCCTTCCATCTTCCTTAAAAAAGGAGAGTGTCTCACAAAAATCTATAAGAAAATCTGAATACACTTCATCTTGATTCCCGGGTTTTGACACCGCAACATCTTACCAACCATTAAACTTGATATTCTTGGAAATAAGAGAATCGTACTTGTTGAAGAAATCTGGATGAACCAGCCTCTCTCTATATACTAACCACTTTGAAATCGGCTTAGAAGAAGACATGTCTTGAGAAGCTGCTTCCACAGACATTCGGATCTGAAGACCTCTGAGAAGTTCAGAACTGAAAAAGCTGAGGTTCAGAATGGTCTTAAAACAGAGAGGCAGAACTTCGAGACGCTAGAGCTTGAAAACCGATGTGGGAAAACCATTTGTGGGTTCCCTTTATATAGGTAACGGGAAAACGGTTCAACTTCCACGGTTGATCGAACGGTTGTGATAAGCAGAGATCAGATCTGACAGTCGAAAACCAATTTTCTTGAATCTGATCTTTTGAGGTTTTTATTAAAAAAAAGAATTAAGGAAACTGTAATCCGAAAACAAAATATAAGAAAATTCCAGCAAGTAAAATATGACTATGAAAACTTGAGTAAGGAAATTATACCTTTAGGATTTGCTTAGGAAGATTATTCGTAATTGGTAACATTTTTACAAAAACTACAAAAAAAATATTTACTACGAAATAGTTCGCAAAACACATTACGAAAAATAATCTCAGTACGGAAAACTCAGTACAAAAATGTTATTATAAAATTTGAAAACTAAAAACACATTATGAAAGATTCGGTACAAAAATACCGTTATGAAAATACCAGCATGAAAGTTTCCATTCCATATGTTTTCAATACGAACATTTCCATTCCAGAAGTTTTCTATATGAAAATATCCATTCTGGAAAATTTTAGTTCTAAAAATTCCATTCCGGAATTTTGGTTCCGAAAAGTTTGAAAAACAAATTTTGAAAAACTTTGTTAATCTATCAAACAAATGTACTCCCACTATAAAAAGGAGTTTATTGCTGTAAGGAGAATTTTTCAACAGAAAGTTAATTAAGAAGGATTACCTTATGGTTCTCATTCCTAACTTCTATTTAATGTATTCAAATCTTTCAGAAGGTAATGATTTTGTGAAAATATCGGCAAGTTGATCTTGCATTTCGATAAACTGAAGAATACTATCTCCTTTAAGTGTGTGATCCCTAAGAAAGTGATGCCTAATATCTATGTGTTTTGCACGGGAGTGATGTGCAGGGTTCTTACTAAGGGCAATGGAACTTGTGTTATCACAAAAAATTTGAGTTTTAATAAAACTCATGCCATAGTCTATGAGTGTGTGTTGCATCCACAACACTTGAGCACAACAACTGCCAGCTCCTACATATTCATCTTCAGCAGTGGAGAGTGCTACAGAGTGTTGCTTCTTGCAGGACCAAGAAACTAATGAATCTCTTAAGAAATTACAAGTTCCGGATGTACTTTTTCTATCCATTCTACATCCACCAAAGTCAGCATCAGAAAAGCTTTTTAGGATAAAATCATTTACAGAAGTATAAAATAATCCTAGATCCATGGTTCCCTTAAGGTAGTGAAAAATTCTTTTTACTGCCTTTAAGTGAGATTCCTTAGGATTGTATTGATATTTTGCATATAAGCATACTGAAAACATTAAGTCCGGTTGACTAGCTGTTAAGTATAGTAGACTTCCTATCATGCCTCTAAAAGATGTTTGATCTACTGGTTTCCTGCTTCATCAAGATCTAAAGAGTTTGAGGTACCAATAGGAGTACTTATACTCTCAGTGTTATCATAACCATACTTTTTAAGAAGATCTTTAATATACTTATGTTGAGATATGTAGGTTACTTCTGGTTTTTGAGAAATTTGAAAACCAAGGAAAAATGTTAACTCACCCATCATACTCATTTCAAACTCATATTTCATTAGACTTGCAAAAGAGTCGGTCAAAGATTGCTAAGTTGAACCAAATATGATGTCATCAACATAAATTTGAACAATAAAAACATTTTTCTTATCTTTCTCTATGAAAAGGGTTGGATCTGCATTTCCCTTAACATAGTTATTTTGAAGAAACAATCTAGTGAGTCTATCATACCATGCTCGTGGGGCTTGTTTAAGACCATACAGAGCTTTGGTAAGTCTAAATACATAATCAGGATGTTTTGTATCTTCAAAGCCAGGAGGTTGTTCAACAAAAACTTCCTCTTGAACATAACTGTTAAGAAAAGCACATTTCACATCCCTTTGGAAAAGTTTGAAATTAAAGAATGGTGCAAAGGCAAGTAGAATACGGATATATTCAAGTCTAGCTACTGGAGCATATGTTTCTTCATAGTCTATTCCCTCTTGCTGATTATAGCCTTTAGCAACAAGTCTAGATTTATTTCTTACAATGACTCCATTTTCATCACATTTATTTCTGAAAACCCATTTGACTCCAATTACAGAAGTTTCCTTAGGTCTTTCAACCAAGATCCAGATTTTATTCCTTTCGAATTCATTTAGTTCATCTTGCATGACTTTGATCCAATCATCATCACCTAAAGCTTCATCAGTGCTTTTAGGTTTTAATTGGGAAAGAAATGCTAGATGTTCTTCATCATTTCTTAAGGAACTTCTAGTCCTTACAGGTTGATTTACATCCCCAATTATACTATCACTGGGATGATTCTTAAGAAACGCCTGATTTGGGTTTTGAAAAGCTTTTTCATCAACATTGGGTAGAAAGTCTTCTGTGGTAAATGTTTCAGGAATATCTTCTTGAACATTATCCTTATCAGAAGGTTCTTCTATCAAAGGTTGATAATCAGTTTTTGAAAACACATCTGAGGATGTAGGCTGGGGTTGTTTAAAAACAAAAGGATCAGACTCATCAAATTTTACATGTACTGTTTCTTCAACAGTACAAGTGTTTTTATTAAAAACTCTATAAGACATAGATGTTGTGGAATAACCTAAGAAAATTCCTTCATCAGATTTTGGTTCGAATTTATGTACGTTATCTTTAGTATTCATAATGAATACTTTGCAACCAAAAACCTTGAAGTAGGATAGTCTTGGTTGTCTACCATTCCATAATTCCAAAGGGGTTTTATTAAGAAAAGGTCTAATCAAAACTCGATTTATAGTATAGCAAGAAGTACTTACAGCTTTAGCCCAGAAATGTCTAGATATAGAATATTCACTCAACATGGTTCTAGTTTTTTCTTGAAGAATTCTATTTCTTCTTTCAACTACACCATTTTGTTGAGGAGTTATAGGTGTTGAAAAATTGTGAGTAATACCTTTGTTACTACAAAAAGTTTCAAAATCAGAATTTTAAAATTCTCCTCCATGATCACTATGAATAGTTTTCAATGGAAGGTTTTTCTCATTTTTAACTTGAGCTCGAAAACTTTTGAAATAAGAAAAATCTTCAGATTTCTTTTCTAGAAAATAAACCCAAGTAAATCTAGTGTAATCATCAACTAGAACAAACACATAGTATTTGCCTCCAATACTTCCAGTTTGTATTGGACCAAAAAGATCCATGTGCACTAACTGTAATGAATCGGTTGTTGAGACTTCACCGATTGATTTAAAACTAGATTTATGTTTCTTGCCATATTGACAAGGATTACAAACTTTAGAAGAATCAAATATAAGCTCCGGTAGATCCTTAACTTGTTTCTTCTTAGAGAGTTTACATAGGTTCCTAAGGTTACAAAGACCTAGTCTTCTATGCCATAACCAGGAATGATCTTCCATTACACTTAGGCAAGGTAAATCTTGGCTTATAAGATCTTCTAAGTTTAAGCTGTAAACATTATCTTGCCTATTGGCTGAGAGAATAAATTCTTCCTTGGAATTGTAAACTAAGCACTTCTCATTCCTAAAATTCACAAGGTAACCTTCATCACATAACTGACTTATGCTAATGAGTTTGTGCTTAAGACCCTAAACAAAAAGAACATTTGAAATCAAAGTTTTACCAAGAAAAACAATATTACCAATACCAACAATCTCACCCTTAGCATTATCTCCGAAAGTTACTTTTCCTCCTTTCGTTTTGATAATCTTTTCAAAATAGCTTTTGTTACCAGTCATGTGCCGGGAACATCCACTATCCATGTACCATGTATTATTGCTGGTACTCTCTTTATTTTCCTGAAATGAAGAAGAAAATTAGACTTTCGGAATCCAAATTTGTTTGGATCTGAGATTTCTAGATAACAAAATTTTAGGTACCCACATCTTCTTAGAGAAATAAGCTTTGTGAAATCCTAGAGATTGGGTTTTGTTTAAGGAACAATCCTTTGCCCAGTGACCACCACATTGACACTTGGTACAAAATGGGGCACTTTGAGGAACAAAATAATTGTTACTGAAAATTGGTTTTGCATGGGTATAACCAAATCCAGATTTATTTCTTAAAGGTCGTATTTGGGAGTACATTTTATCAAAATTTTCCTTACCATGGGTAAAGTTTGATAAACATTTCTTTAAGGAAAAAATTTCAGACTTGAGTTCTATAACCAAGTTTTTATCCTCAAAATCCTTAGTTTTAGAACTAGAGCTAGGGTCGAAAACATTTTTATTAGAAATTACTTTTTCTAATTCTTTAGAAAGTTTGTTCTTCTCAGAACTTACTTCCTCAAGATTTTTTGAAATACTTTCAAAATTAGCATTTTTTTTATCAAGATCTTTAGAAAGATCTGATATCTCTTTTGTAAGAATAGAATTCCTAGAGTTTGCCTTATCAAGTTTTTTATTGAGTTTAGAATTCTCAATTTCAAGAATTTCAGAAAACCTAGAGACTTCTTCATAAGTAGGTAAAGTATTTTCTTCATCAGAAGAGGATTCTTTATCAGAAGAGTTATAATACTTACTATTATTAGAATTTAAAGAAACATTGGTCAGTGATTCAACATTTCATACCTTAGCCATAAAAAAATTATTATCAATAGGTAATCTGGCTATAAGACCGAGATTCTTCTGTTCTGAAGATTCATAATCAGATGATTCATCTGAAGAGTCACCACCACTGGTACTCCAGGTATCATTAACTTTCAGAACTTTCTTATCTTTGGCTTTATAATACTTATTTTTGTTCCTGTCTGAATGCCTTTCTTTCCTTTCTTTCTTTTTTAGCATAGGGAAATTTGGTATTATATGTCCAGCTCTCTTGCATTCATAACAAGTAACTTCTCCATATTTCTTATCTTTCCTTTCCTTTTTCTGATACTTGGATTGGAAATTTCTCTGGCCATCTATCTTGTTCATCCTTCGAGCAAGATTTGCTAATTCATTTTTTGATATTTCACTCTCACTAGAATCTGACTGAACTACCATCTTCTTAGACTTGGATCTGGTTACTCTCTCAGGAGACTTAGCTTTCATATGATTTGATGTTGTTGTAAAAGCAACAGTACCATTTCCAGTTTTCTTTTTGATGTTGTCAGAAACTCTCTTCATTCTGGTTTCATGTTGGAGAATAGTTCCAAAAATCTCATCAAGAGAAATATGAGTCACTTTCCTGTTCTCATCTATAGCTGTTCTTTTGGATTCCCACTCATTGGGCATAATATCAATTATCTTATCCACAAGAGCTTCATCATCTAAACCTTTCTCTCCCATATACTGTAGGCTGTTGATGATAGTCATAAATCTCTGTTGTACTTTACAGATTGGTTCACCATAAGGAAAGTTGAAGCCATGATATTCAGCTCTGAGCATAGCTCTCCTAGTCTCAATCACCTTTGAAGTTCCAAAGTGTGAAACCTCTAACTTCTTCCAGATACAGTTAGCTTCTTCACATGAAGAAATTTGGCTATATATATTTCTGGTCATTGAACAAAGTAAAGTATTGCGTACCTTATAGTTGAGTTGATATTCTTGCTTTTCTTGTTTAGTAAAAGTTCTAACTTCGTTATCAGGAATTTTATAATCTCCAGTAAGCATGACAAAATTGTCTACTCTAGTATTGATAACAAAAGTCTTCATTAGATCTCTCCAGTACTCATAATCATTACCATCAAAGATTGGTGGTCTTTTAGAATTTAGATTATCAATAGAACCAACATTAATTCCTGTCATCCTTAAAATAATCTTCGTCACACAAACTTGTTAGTAGAAACGAAATCGTAATAACAAAGTTCGGAATGAGAAAGTTCGGAATGGAAAAGTTCAGAATGGAAAAGTGAGCAAGAAAAACTTATACGTGAGTACAAGTATTTCATAGACCTCCTCTGATACCAATTGTAGGATCAAAATAATGATGTAGATGCTCAATTTACAAGAGGGGGGTGAATTGTAAACTTTAAAAATTCCTTTGGAACCTTTAATGTTATTTACGAATAACTATATTTTACTTAGGTAAAGGAAAGGGCTAACTTTAACAAAGTTAAACTTAAGAAAATTCACAACACCTCTAATACCAAATGAAAACTTTGAAAGAGATTCCGAAACTAGGTTCCGGAAATATGGTTCCAGAAATTGAAACTTAACAAAAGATTACAATATGAGATTCTACCTTAAAGCGTATAGAATCTAAATGAAACAGAGTACAAGTAAGGAAGTATAAGAAAGTTATACTTTCATTATAATACAAAATTCAGCGGAAATAAACAAGTAGTAAAACTACAAGTAACAAGATATAAGTCTTCTAACCCAAAGAGAAGGGTATCCAACAACTTTGGATAAAGGTATCTTGATTTATACTTTCAAGCAAGTCTGTCTTACCCACACCAGGGTAAGCCCTCGATACAAAGATCGGAGTGTCTCTGTCTTGCTATCCCCGCAAGCCCTCAACTTCAAGGTACTTGGCAACCTCTGTCTTCCTCAGCAAGGAAGCCCTCAAACTTCAAGGTAGTCGGCACCTCTGTCTTCCTATCCCCGGAAGTCCTCGAATGTAATCACCAACATTCAGAGTCGCACGAAGCTTTGAGAGTTAATAAGAGCCTCTCTCTCTAGAAATCACTTCAACGGCATGTATGCACAATAACCAAGTTGTTCATCCATCAGTGATGAGCTCTTTCAAATGAACTCCTATTTATAGGTAAGGTTGGCCTCCTTCCCAATGGTTATATTTTACTTAAAGATCAGAGGGACCTGTACATGTGTCACTTAGTCAATGGTTAGCTTATAACAAAATAGACGACATCGTTTTATAACAAAACAAGTGTAACAGAATGTACGACACCGTTTAAAATCAAACTTAAAAGATTCTGAGTGAAGGTTCGGAGTGAAAGTTCGGAATGTAAGGAAAATAATAAAGAGTAGTCAAAATATAAAGGCATAAGAAAAATGAAAGTTCGGAGTGAAATATTCGATGTCTGAATAAATTCAGAGTGTATGAAAAAAAGATGATCAGATTCTGTTTAATAGATGAATTCGGAATGAGAATTCAGAATGAGAATTCGTCATCAGAATTCGTAATGAGAATTCGTTGTCGAACTTCATAAGGATTCGCATCCTGAATCTAATGTAGAACTTAATTAGAGTTCGTATCCGGAGTTCGGAATGAATCTTTATTACAGTTCTCATCTGGATTTCAGAGTGAATCTTTATTACAGTTCTTGTCCAAAATTCGGATACTAAAACAGAATAATTCATATCAAAGTTTAAAACAATTCCAAGAAAATAGAAATGAATCTGAATCTCATACTTAAGAAAAATATGGATGAAAATATGATAAGTATAATTTTTCTTACAAAAGCGATTTTCCTTATAAAAGCGATTTTCCTTATAAAAACGATTTTCCTTATAAAAGCGATTTTCCTTATAAAAGCAATTTTCTTAAAGATAAGGTGTTTGTGATTTTCAAAACAAGAAGGAATGGAAAATTCATAAGGAAAACCTTATTGACTCAACACCAACTACCAGTTGATAAGTTAGAAGGCCCACCTCCAGTGGATCAGGAGGATGAAACTTTCCAGACTGAGTCATGGATGACTCTTTTGGCACTCATCGATGTGGTATAGGGTTTGATTGTGTGTCATGGGAATTCAAGAAAACAATCACCTAATATGCATGGTCAGTATGACATTAAGATTTTAGGTGCGTAATGTAAGTTGTGGAACCAGAGGTTTCATAGGATGGAATGTACTAGTTTCCAGAATGGTAGGCTTTGCTATGATTGTCATGAAAAGGTACATCTCTTGCGAGATTGTTCCACCATTAATTTTGTTGGACAGGAGAGGAGAAAATTGCTGACTATCAAGGCTTATGACCCAAGGACTCTAGTGATGAATCAAGAAATGATGCATGTCTTCCTACTTTAGTTACAGTTTTGATAGACACTTGTACTAGTGATTTCCCTTTTCTGTAACATCTTCTTGTTTCATACTTAAAGTTTCTGATCAAGGAAGTTGACTTGACCATCATGTTGAGATACTCCTATAAGAGGAGACCCAATGACCACCCACTGGTGACGACAGTGTGACCTGACTCTTAGAGGTGATATTATCAGTTTGGATCTCTTGGTAGTAGGGTCTAGGACTTACGATGTCATTCTTGGTATGGAATAGTACAGTTAATGCTAGGATTGATTGTATTAGTCCAGGTATGTGGTTTCTCAATAGACATGGAAATAGATTTCCCTTTATCAGTAGATGGTAAATCCTTGCAGCTCTTGATGGACTCCGGAAGAGGAGGGTGTACCCAATTCTTATTTAGTATTCTAGTTTGACCCTCAGTGTAGTGAATGTAATGAGTCCTCAAGTACCTTAGTTATAGTAAAGTATAAGGATTTATCCCTTGAAGATCATCCATGTTAACCTCTCTATTGAGAGTTAACCTTATTCTTTGATCATTACCCAAGGATGACAGTGATATCTCGACCAGCATATCAGATGGATATCTCCAAGCATCATGGATTGTGGGTACAACTGGGGGACATTAGGAGAAGGGATTCGTGAGTCCAAGTGTTTCACTATGGGCAACCCCAGTATTGATTTCCAAGAAGGAAGAGGAGAGTTTGAGGTTATTCATGGACTCTCAGTGCCTGAAATGGGTGACTGTGAAGATCAAGTATAAAATTCTGAGGATTTATGAACTCTTAGGTCAACTGATGGTAGAAATTTGGTTTTCCAAGATAGACCTCAAATCAGGCTATCATCATCTTTGAGTACGGGATGAGGATGTACCAAAGATGTGATTCAGGTGTCAGTATGGCCACCATGAGTTCATGGTGATGCATTTCAGAATGACCAATTCCCTATCCATGTTCATGGGACTCATGGATAAGATATTTTAGGCTTACCACGCTTGTTTCTTGGTGGTCTTTATTGAGGACATATTCGTGTACTCAGCGTCTGAGGAGGAGCACGCTACACACCTGCGGATAGTCCAAGATATACTTCATAGAGCACCGCTTGTATGGTAAAGTCTCGAAGTACTAGTTATGGATATAGGAGGTCCACTTTTTGGGACACATCATCTCAGAGGATGGATTTTATGTGGACCCCGTGATGATAGAGGCAATTCTAGCTTGGGATCCACCTAGGAACGTGACTGAGGCATGGAGTTTCCTGGGGTTGGATGGGTACTACTGAAGGTTTGTGAAAAACATTTCCAGAGTAGCAATACCCTTGTCATATTTTACATGGAAGGGGAAGTCCATCACGTGGACAAAGAGATTCCATCATAGATTCCCGGAGCTAAGGTGGAGACTGACGAGTTCCCCTATCCTGCGACTACCCGAGGAGGGCGTTCTGTATAAAGTTTTCTATGATACATCAGTGACCGAACATGGTTGTGTCCTGATGCAAGAGAGAGTAGTGATCACCTACGACTCCCAGTAGTTGAGGCAGCATGAGAAGAACTATACGACACATGACCTGGAGTTAGCAGTAGTGGTGTTTAATTTAACGATGTGGCAGAACTACATGATGGGTGAGCGGTTTACAGTCTACTCCAATCACAAGAGTCCATGATATATATTCTCCTAGAAGGACTTGAACTTGAGGAAACAACAATGGCTAGTGTTCCTTTAGGACTATAACAATGAGATAGTCTATACTCATGTTAAGTGGTATGTGGTAGTATACATGCTTATCCGAAGGACCTATATGCAGCTACTAAGTGAGGTGATAGAGATTCTAGCCGTAATAAAGATATCCTTTGTTGATGACGATGGAGCCGCTTACCTTTAGTAATTTACTATTACTCCCCCACTCTAATAGAGAGTCTGGGAGGCACAACAGGAGAATTTTGATTGCGAGGTTTGACGTACTCAATTATACTCAGGTTATGCTTCTGATGGATTTTTGATATGTGGAGAGTGCATCACCCTTTTCATAGGAAAAACCACAGTACCATTGGTGTTACGGGAGGAGGGGTTGGGGGAGTTCCAAACATACCCTTGGGCGGAACATATTAGAGTGGTGAAGGTGCATGAGGACTTCTGATGTTAGTAATGGTGGATAGGAATGACAAAACCAGTGGACAAGTTTGTTTCACGATTCCTCACTTGTCAGAAAGTGAAGGCTGGGAATCAGGTTCCAGTAGGTGTGGCATAGCCATTTGAGATACCAGACTAGAAATTGGATGGTGACTCATGGAATTATTGACAGGGTTACCACGTACATCCATAGTCCATGATTCTATCTAGGTGATTGTTGATCGACTCACCAAGTCAGATCAATTTCTACCCATCTAGGAAAATGGAATGGTAAAGGGATTGGGACGCCTCTACATTAAAAAGATAGTGTAACTTCACAGAGTTCCTTCAATTATCATCTGAAACCAAGATGCATGCTTACATCTTGGTTGTGGAAGGGATTACAGGAGGAAATCAGGACATAGTTTTGCTGGTTCACAACTCAACATTCCCAAATAGATAGTCAGAAATAGTGGACCATACAAACCATGAAGGACATGTTTTGTGTTTACATCATGGATTTCAGTCATAGTTGGGAGGACCACATTCCACTGAGGTATTTTTCATAAAGCAACATATATCATTCCACCATTAGAATGAAACCATTTGAGGCCTCTTATAGGCGGCCTTGTATATCACCACTGTGCAAGACATACACGGGGGAGTCGACACTCATTGGTCTACAGTTGGTATGGACTACCACCGAGAAGGTGCGTATCATAATGGATAGGATGAGGACTACCTAGAGTAGGCAGAAGTCTTAGGAATGACATGAGATGGAGACCCTTGGATTTCAAGGAGGGAGACCATGTTTTCCTTCAGGCCTCACCCCAATGAGGATTTAGGATATTTGGTAGGGGTGGGGAGTTATCTCTGAGGTTCATCAGACCTTTATAAATTCATATCAGAGTTTGAGAGGTGGCGTACAACCTAGCTCTTCCCTCGCAGAAGTATCAGGTTCATGATGATTTTCATGTGTCACAACTGATGAGGTACGTTCATGATTCGTCACACGTCATCAACTAGGGTGAGAAGTACATTGATGATGGGGTGACGTTTTTAGAGTTCCTGGTGGAGATAGAGGATCGAGAGGAGAGAATATTTTGTAGATAGTTGATTCATCTAGTGCATGTATGGTGGCATCATAAGAACCTACAAGAGAGAACATACGTGCGGGAGGATGAGATTCGTGCTCAGTACCCCCGTTTGTCTGATTAGCCCTTGTTTTGGATTTCAGGGACTTAAATCCCTATGGTGTGTATAATTAGATGTCGTGGAATTTCCATATTTTTTTTAATTACATGGAATTATTTTGAGACCACACGCTCTGACGGTACATGATTCTGAGGCCAGGTGATCCAGATATGTAATTTTGATATTTTTTATGGTACGTTCAGTTAACACGTGAGCATGTTTTTCTAACTTTTTAACCAGTGCATGAATAAAAAATAAGAGCACTTCATTGAACTCAGAACATCAGGATTAAACAGTAAAGGAATTAACTTATGTCAGAAATGGATGAACAGAAATGTTAATTTTTGGAGATTTTTGAGAAAAATAATAAAATAAATTAAAAAGTAATTTTACTAATTTTCTCACAGAAGAGCAATGACATAATGATGTTGTGGTGTAGGGACAAGGAACTAACACGATGTAATAATAAATCTTATTAATGGATCATTAACATGCAACATGATGAAGTGACATCACAACATAACAGAAATGCGGTAGCGTATTTTGTTTTTAATAGTTCAATGTGTTGGTGGAATGAGGATTAAACTGGGAGGATTCACATATGAATCTAAAACGGATTTTCCTCCCAAAATTAGAATGAAAAACTCTGGTGGGAGGTCATCGAATTTGATGTACCTAGAAGAATGAAAAATGCCATTGAACTCTTAGATTCTTCTTTACGGTAACGAATGTCAACGAGGCAGTGGATTGATTTTGGTTTTTTGACCTGCCAATTATTTTTATAAATTAAGAATGTGGATTATTCCACGAACTGGTTAATTGGTGGATACTGTGTTCTTATAGGTGGTTTTCATTCTTGGGGTTTCTAATAAAGATTAATTTTGTTGTTAGTATAATATTAATCCCCCAACCTTCCCATATATTAAAACATCTATCATGGAGGGTGCTGGACGACATGAACAAGGCCCGAGTCCCTCGTCACGTGCATTATTTGTGGTTGTATCCTCAAATCGGTGAAAAAAAGAATCTATGGCCAATGCAAGGATGGTGGTGACCCAAGGGGCCTATAGGCAGAGTCATATTGTGAAATGGACCATCAAAGAAGCTCTAGTGCCCCGCAGAAGGATTCATCAGTGCGTCGGTGGTAGCCGGCTAGCCACGGTAGTGCGGAGACATGGCTCTGACCGATGCCATATGAAAGAGAGGCATGTGTCTGGGCTGCTCGGGCGAGCCAATGGCACATGTCATCTGGCCACATGTGAGAATTTTGGCTAGCTATCTGAGCTAGTTGCGTCAGCACCAGGCAACAGTTATTTGACCATAGTGCAGAAGGGGGCCCGCGATGACCTGTGGTGAAGCAGGAGGCCGGACACGACATCCAGCCGCAACACGGCCAGGCGGATGAACCCGTCTACCCTTGGAGGACTAGGTAGGGCGTGGGCCGCCCCTTGGTCTGGACGCACTCTATCGTGCTGTACCAGCCCATTTAGGCTAGACCCGCTCTATCGGACCAGACCGAACCCGCAGGCCCAACGAGGCGGTCATGTAGGACCCATTCCGGACTATTCCCAAGTCAGGTCGGACCGGAAATGGACCCAACCGACCCCTATTTCACTAAAACATGAATTACTTATAGATCGGGTTCAATATGGATGCGCTGTCTATGAATCGAGGACCCTTTCAACGAGGTGACCCTTTTGAGATACTCTAAGTTAGTTTTGGTGGTGGTTGGAATATGGCCAAGTTGGATCAGACTCAAATCCAACTGGTCCTTTTTACTAAAATACCCATATCTTACAAAACATAAATCCATTCGATGGACCACCTATTGCATTGGAATAGTTACAATGAGATGGTCATTTGGGTTACTTTATGTGGGTCTTCATGGCAGTTGAGGCATAACCGATGGATCTAGAAGAATCATTTTGGATCCTTAGTGGCCCGATAGATGAGAAACAGTCATGTTGATCCATAGTGGCATGTCAGACAAGCATTAGCCATGTGAATCCTTAGAGGATTGGCAAATGAATAGCAGTCATGTGGATACATTGTGGTGCAGTAGACGAGCAGCAGCCATGTGTATCCTTAGTGGCCTGGAAGATGAGAAGTACTCATGTAGATCCTTAGTGTCCTAGAAAGGTGAGTAGTAGCCATGGGGATCCTTAGTGGCCTGGTAAACGAGCAGCGATTTATCAAGGATTAGTCCCTCAACATTACGAAACGTTTATCACTATTGATGATGAACCTTCTTCCCATACTTTATATTGTACCTCGTGTTACTTGTCCATACTTTGTGGTCTTACATTGTAGTCTTACTTTCTGGCCTTACATCGTGGAATTGCATTGTGGTTTCTATGTGGTAATTATCTTTAGTGGATTGTGGTCCCCTTATGAGAGTTGTGTTACACAACCCTACATGGGCTTCACCCACCCGTGGTGTGTCTTGGGCAGAAGATAGATGATTCGACGGTAGACTTAGTGGCCTAGGACTATAATGTTCCTAGTTAGATCAGGTATACTGGGCATACTCCCACAACTTTCCTTAACTAACCTAATCCTACAATCATGTGGGGTTCTCAACAGCTGGCTTGTTCACATTTTTTACATGTAATATTTAGTTTTCTATTGTCCTTTGATGGATTTTTATTCTACCTTGCATGATTTCAGTTGTTTCTTAAATGCAACACTTGCTTCAGTATACTTGTTTCCCCCTTTAAGTTTGTGGGACATGGTTTTCTGTGTGTGTGCATACATGTACTCAGGAAAATGCCTCCCACTTGTAGGTCAACGCATTCAAGGCTAGTCCCCAACCCCTGGCCTTCAAGAGGTGGGCTTTGGGTATGTTAGGGCACATTCACTAAGGGATGGGTCTTTATAAAAATTAATAGAGGTTATTTGAGAAAATTACCTCTTGAAAATCACCTCCTAGAAGGATCTATTAAAGGCCATGGAAATAGTAATTGGGTGATATTTGAAGAACTTGTACATTAGGAGATTGAGTAGGAGTGTGTTTTTTCAGATATTTTATGATATTAAAGGATTTTTAGAAGAAATGGGGTGGTGAGGCTTGGCATATATACTTGACGAGGGGTGTTTTTAAGTGATTAATAATGATTATTTTATATTTAATGACAAACACATTGAGGTGGAATTAATTTAAAAGAATTTGGATTATTATTATTATTGTAATGTATGGTAATGGTAAAAAAATACCTTAAAACCACAATAAATGTTGTTATTTTAAGCTATTTTAAGCCTTTATGTTTTAACTTTATCCAATTTTATTATTTTACCTATACCGCGGTAAATCTACTCTTTTTCCAAGGTAACTATTTTATGAATAAAAATTAAAATTACCATACAAGATAATTTATATCTTATTATTAATAAAACATATTCTATTTAAACAAATTTAATTGAAATAACTGAAAAATTTATATTTAAAAATAATCCCACAGACGCAATGAGAATGACAGTTTTTAAGGTGAAGAATTTCAAAATTTTGAAATGTTTCTATATCAAAAATAAAAGTTAAATTTAATCTGATGAACTTAATTGAATTAATTAATGTATAATTGAGCTAATTATACTTTAAACCCAATTTGAAATATTTATAAAAATAAATTAGATAAAAAAATATTCAATTAAAATTTTGTATTACTCACTATTCATTAAAAAAAATAAAACTTCATAAATAATACAAAAAATCCACCTGAAAATAATTTTGATATTAACAATTAAGAAATGTCATTTACTTTTTCAAATAAAATTTAATTTTTTTTAAAAATAGTTTAAAATAGGTACTCCATTAAAAGGTGGAAATTTTTATTTTTAGGAACTTATCACTTTTTATGCCTTAAAATCGGTTTTATTATTTTATTAAGCCTATACAACATATTTGACGAATAGAGTAACCTTTAATCAGATATTAAAAATATAAATTTCCTTGTTATACTTCACTAGTTTTGATTAATTAAATTGATTAAGGTTAAATTCCATTGTGGGTTTAAAAATGAATATTTTTTTTATTAAAAACAGGACCTTTTTATTAAATTGGTTTTTTTATAATTTGTACTTAGTTTCATATGATAAAAAAAGTGTCAACTGTATTTTAAAATTTTAGTTTATTTAATTTATTCCAACCATTCCAATTTCTATATGATGACAATCACATTAAAATAATAATACTTAGTCATTTATTTAAGCACAATGTGGTGTATCCTGTATGATATTGAACATAGAGTTTCCTATTAGAATCTAGGGATGTTAGATTCAACCTCTTTAATAAATTACATCCTCAAAATTATTACTTGGGCATGGTAAATAGGGTTTGACTATTCAAAATTCCTCTATTGAAATCAAACATGAGAACAAGGTTCAATAAAACATCTATTTGAAAAGGGAGAAAGGAAAGTATGAATGTCAAGAGAGATAAATCATAAAAGTGTTCCATTTCAGAAAACATGGAAATGGATGAGAAAAAAAATATCATGTTCTGATGCAATTTCATAGAGAAAATGTTCCTGGTAAATTGAACAATCATAGAACCATAAATCAATGATGGGTTAAGAGTTCACTGATTTCATAATGAGAAAATTAAATGAATGATATATTTCATTCAAATTTTTTTTACCATAGTTGAGGAATTCCTTTAGTTTCATAAAATATAATGTAATATACATACATTATATATTCGTATTTTATAATCATAATTTCATCCCCAAAACATTCCTAGAATTATGATGTATATCCCAAAAAATAACCTTTATCATCAAATATCATATAAAACCTAAAGGTTATCAATACCCTAAATCCCAAGTGAAAAAATAAATGAAAAGTTCCAATTAAATAAATCATCACATAAATATAAACCCAACAACACATCTCTTAAAAATTAATTACTCACTTCCCGATCACATCCCTTAAGACCACAATAGTCATTACTAAAACCATGAGATTACAGTTAACCTTCAGAATGTACTGAGCTCCTTAGAGCTTCCATCAATTCCCAATATTTCCTTACATCAACTAAATTAGTAGAAAAATATATTCCCACAGATTTTTTTTTCTAATCATGATGATTCCCACACTATTTAAGAATCATAAGACACACATTAGCATAATTATCCAACTCCTTTCAATAAAAATATCACAATATTAATTGGTTATCTATTATTTCCTTCTTAGATTTTTCAAGAAAATTATCTTTGAAATTATAATCCTTTTAACCATAATTACCACACAATTATCACTTTACATATACTATCATTCATTCCCAAAAATGTGTTTTACCACACATGGAACCAGTTTTAGGCATACCACAAAAATTCATAGTTATTTTCTTCTCCATTTATATCCACTGAGAATGTTTCTTACTATTCTCACCTTATGGAACATATGTATCGAAAAACTCCATCTCAAATTTCTTAGCACAACAAAATTCTTTCTCATGAATTTTAAATCACCATGTATCCAAGTCTATTCATAAGAATGGTTTTCATGAAGATAAAAATCTATTAATTTTACTATGAAAGTCTCGAATAATGTTCAATACATACCTGGCCAATATTATGATTCTTTCTTGATTTGATTCCATAACAAAATCATCTTTCTTTTTCAATTCAAGAAATTTATTATCTATCCTATGTTGAACAACTATACAAAAATATATCTCAAGGAAAATATTATTAAATGTGTCCCTTTCCATAACATCATGATCATCTCCCTATTTGATATTATTATCCAATTATGACCATCGAACAACTTAATCTACAAAATTATAAATGCTAAGAGGTAACTTTTTATGTTCCAAACATCCCATGAATTAGAATACCTTTCCAAAGAAATTGATCCATCATTTGGCTATCACTCGGTGAGATAATCCATTAAAATATGGGTGATTTTTACTCATGAAATTCTACACTCTATACATGTATCTTATTAGTATACCATGTTCCTCTCTATTGTGGATACCACAACTATTTATAGCTTCTGTTAACTGATCTATCATAGAAACTAACTATTATGTTCCAATTAAACCATATTAGGATGTAGATTTGGAAGGATGTTTTACTCTATCTATATTTAAATGACATAGTAATTTTGTACTCTATGGAAATTAAATCTAGGAAAACATAATTTTGATGAAGAAAAAATGAAATATTAAAACTCTAACTCATTTCAATTTAATCATAAAGTAAAATTCTATAAAAGAAATTGTATTAATAATATCTTAAACTATAATGTTGTCTAAAATGTCTTTTGATACAAAATGTAAAGACATGACCTTAAAATCTAAATTTTCTGGGGTTTTTGAACTAATATTCTTATTTGAGAATATTTTTAGTATTGATTTTTAGAGAATTAGGATAACCTCTTACAAAGTAGACCCATACATTACAAGTGTACAATTTTACTCGACCATCCTTTTTTTATTTTTTTTATTAAGACACATTATAGAAAAGTGGAAACGATAAAAAACCTCTGCATATCACCCCACACATACCCCACTTCCACGATCAACAATACCATACATAATTCAAATCCCACAGCAGGAAAACCCTACCACCAATATAACCATCCAAAAATTCCCAAAATTCGAAAATAAAAAAACACGAATGACCATCCATCATGATAAATGAGTTGTCTCATAATGTGTTTCCTCAAGTATCTCCTAACTTGAGTCCCACAAAAAACAAAATAGCCCCCCGGTCCACATCAAACCAGTTTGTAGGTGAGCTCCACCAGCGTCCACCGTCATCGTCGAAAAAAGAACCATTGTCTCTGCCAAACTCAAATCATGAAACCTCACTCAAACATATAAACCACAATCATCATCCTCGTCTGAATACCATAGAATCATCTAGGAAATAATATGGCATAAAAATACCTTACCAGATGTAGAAGTCGAAAATATCACCAAACAAACCTCATACCAAACCACCGTCGTTGAAGGAACACACATAACTTCATAAAAACTAAGAGAAACAAGTTGTGCGAGAATCATAAATCTTCGACAGATACCGCCTTCCAAAACCATTGAGAAACCATCATTCCCACTCGAAATTATAGGGGAGAAGAGGGCCTTTAGGTCAGGGTAGGGATAACAGAAGATGGTGCCATCAAGCGATGACATCTTGCCTGAACTAAAAATGGAAGAAAAAACCAATAACTTGCTGACACATCAACAGCTAGAAATCCTTCAACCACCACTCAACTTATCCCAATTCCACTGAGTAACCATCGCTCTAGATTCGATCTAGTTTGGAGTGATGGAACATGAGGTCAGAGAAGGGATGCAATGTTCAAGGAATGCAGTAGCCACCATCAACAGGAGCGACCACCAACCTGCGAAAGAAGCACAAAAAAACCAAGCCTCTAGAGAGAATCTGCACATGAAGAAGAAAATTGAGAAAAGTATGCAGGATGTGAGAGGAATAATGAAAGGAAGGATGAGGGGGAAAATGCTCAAACGTGCTTCTATACTTGAGAGATAAGGGTTTCCGGAGAAACCCGAGAAGTGGCCAAGAGAGGGAGGGGGAGAGCCGAGCGAGCATGCTGCCATCAGTGTAAAATTTTACATAATTTCTAATTTCCCACAAACAAAATTGAAATAAAAAATGGTTTCATTCCATGAAATAACATAATTTTTTTACATTTAGTTATCTTTCTCCATAATCATCCATTAACTATAATGACCCAAGCTTAATGTATGTGGATATTAAATCAAATTTTTTGAATACTAAAAACATTACACCAACACATGACCAATGACCATATTAGTTTAGTGTCTTTGTGATCTTGGAACACATTATTCTAATTTTAGGAGAAATCATCATGATATCCCACAATGATATACCCCTATAGTACCCTTTCCTAAAACCATTATTTATAACCTATGGAAAAGAAAGCGTATAAACGGTTGACATAAAATGCTCATATTGGGTTCAAAAAAAGGAAATATGCAGGCATATCATGAGAATAAGGGAATGATAACATGAACAAGATAATAAATATTCATTCCAAACATATCAATATTTAGGAAATAATTTTTTGCAGTTCAAATGACATAAATCATAATGGTATCAGAGAACATAATCCATGATATCATAAAATTAACACAGGGTAAGAAATTGTTTCATACTCATAGGAATGAATCATTATAAACATGTATAAATTGTAATTGGTACACTCATTAAATTAAGGACATGAAATTCATCCTTGCATAAACATATGGACATAGAATCTAGGTCCGCTCATTAAATTATGGAAATGAAAACCATGTCAATGCATAGAATTGTGAAGATGAGATCAGGTTCATGAGTAACATATATAACTCATGAGGTATCCATCTTTTCTCAATGCATCCGAGGGAGATATAGTTCCCACCCATCTCATAATGAAATAATGCATACATGTGCCATAAGATCATAAATAATCATATCATTACCTATGAAATTAAATTGGAATCATAAACATGTAACCATATCAAAACTTGTAGAAAATATATAGATTTAAAAATAATTTCTTCAAACTCATAACCCAGGAAATGAAGTGGGTTTCTTAAACATCATTAGATAAAAACATAAACCATTTTTAGAAACAATATTAATTTTATTCTTGAACTATAAGAAAGTATGTAATTTTAGATGGGAGCAGATTTTGAAATGTCAAAGAGAACATGAATTTTATTTCAAAATCACCATTTAAGACATCAAAATATTTTCTTAATCCTTTAATTTTATACCACATTAAAAAACATATAAAGGAATAATGAAACAATTCATGTATATAATTTTATAAGTAAATTATCCTTTCTTCTTTGAAAATATTTTATTTTCTTAAAATACCTCACAATTTTAAAAAAAATATTTTATTTGAACAGAACGTTTTAATGTTTTCTGGTATGCTTCATGAAAATAAGGCATCACGAATGCTTAATATTCCATTCATGTAGTATAAGTTAAAAAACATTCTTATTGTGATTTTTCTGAAAAAAGGCTAAAAGCACCTTGTTAGGAAAACGCTAAAAGACTCCTTAAAAACTATTTAAAAAAATCATACATGGGTAAAAATGAATTTAAAAAATATTAGAACAAAAGTAATAGTATTCCAGAAAACTATTTTGAGAAACATGGGCCTGGATGTTAAATATAACCCAGTAAATACTTATATATACAAAATCTCAGATAATAATAAGATTGTGAAATTATCCCATACCAATTTTTAATTAGTTTAATTGTTTGAATAATAAAATAAATAAAGTTATATTAATAATTAAATATCCTAAAAATCATAATTAGAATCATAAAAAACATTCATGGAAATCATAAACACCACACAAAATAAATAGGTGGTGTATAAGGCATGTGTCCCACAAAAATAAAAGTGAGACAAAATAATCCCTTACCTATGGTCCAGATTCCATTGCATATTTCCAATCTTATTGTACAAGGGTTAAAATAATTTTATAAAAATAATATATAATAATAATCATTTTTATTTTATCATATTTGATAATATTATTACTTGTTTGTTAATTATAATCTTATTCATCTTTCGGGTGTTAACTATTTTTTATTCTTTTGCATGTTTTATCGTATAATTTTTTTCCCTGACATATGATATACATATTTCTTTTACCGAATCAAATTATTGTATTATATATCATATTTATTGATTATATACATTAATATAATCATTATTGAAGAAAGAATAAAAAAATTAATAACATCACATGGTGGAGACGATTTGTAATATTTATGCACGAGCGACAGTATCATTGGATTGATAATAAAAAAAGTAAGGAATATTATGGTATATATGATTTTACCAAAAGAATATCATGTTATAATTATTACTCATAATTATACTCATAAAGTAATGTGGTGATGAAAAAAAGATTACACCGCCACTTGGAGAAGGTAATCCTTATAAACAAACACATGGTGATTTTAATTTTCATCGGATGGGTAAAAGGTTTAATATGATTGATGAATAATCATAATAATATCTCATAGTATATGTTATAATGAGTTCACTAATTAATAAAGTAAACAAGTCATGAATAAGATGTAGAATAATAATTAATTTTGAAATAATCGATGGAGGATATTACCTATTCATTGACGAGCTGCCTCAAGATCTTTATTTAAAGACACTGATGTTGGTCTTTTGAGAAGAAAAAAACATATATTTTGTAACTTGTGATGTTGAAAATCGAAATGGTCAGGGTATAACTGATCCTGAAGTTTTAAAGTGAAGTGAATTTGTGAGGGAGGATCTTCCCTTTTACAATTGAGGTGTTGGGAACTTTTAAAATCTCCTAAAATATTAATTTATAAGAAAATACAAACCCATAAAAAACCTCAAAATGAATTATTTTCTATTTTTTTATGGGAAATTTATTTAATCCCATCAACTATTAAATTTTATACATGTATTCGTTGCAATTTAAACCTTATCCTTTTAATTAACACATAGTTATTCTATTTAATTTATAACCATAGTACCAAATATTTTAATATTAAAAGGGTGAAATATTTAATTATTTGATTTCAATTAGACCATAAATTAATACATTAGAAAATTTTAAACAAAATCATAATTATTCTATATTTTTTATTTTTTTTATTTTTTTAATATAACTTAACAATTCATTATTTTCATAAACAATCAAAAGCTTCAATTTTTTAACTATTCATTTTATTGAATTTTAAAAATATAAATATTAAATTTAATCCTCTGAAAATTATATCATTATATCCCTAATAGTTCATGTTAACCTATAAAAAAATTTATATATTAAAATTGTCAAATTATATTTATTTTAATATTTTTACCAATATTAAATTGATACTTACATTAATTAAAAAATTATTACATCAGGTTTATGTTATTATTTAAAATACTCATTTTTTAATCAAAATTAAGAATAAAATATAATGATGAAGATAAATTCTTTATATTTAAAAATAATACTTGTAGTTAAATATATTTTCTTGAAAATATTATAATATAAATGTTATATTTATTAAAACATGAATGTGGAAACTTTAACATAACATTAGATAAAATATTATAAGTGTCATAATCATTACCATAAGAGTATATATGGTCAATAAGTCAATACATGGATGATTATATTCGAGATATACTCAACCAATAATATTTTATAAAGTGTTTTTTATCTTTTTAAGGTAGTTATAATTTTAATAAAATTTATTTTATTTATTTTACATCAATTATATAATTTCAACATCATTAATGTATAAGCCATTAAGGTCCTTATTTATTTACTAAAAATTAAACGTAAAATACCATGCTAAAGATTAAAATTATATTTCAAATGAGTATTTATAGTTTTACATAGCTTTTGAATAACCTTATATTAAAAATTATATTGATATTAAAATTTTAGTAAGATATATTTTACTTTTCTTTAAATAAAATATAATTAACATTATAATCAATTCCAAGTGGCATAAAAATGTTATAATTTATACCCAACAATGTTTTTGTTGAAGAAAAAATATCCAATTATATTAAAAAAAGTGTAATTGTAATTATATAATATTTTATTTAATTACCTGATATACATTTTTACTCTATTAGTAAAGAATTATCGATGTTACTATTCATAACGCCACAAAATAAAAGAAATCTATTTACATAAGTTAGACCCACTGATTCCAATTATGGAATCAAATTTTCAAAATTCTAATAGTATAATTTTTATAATTAATTTTAATTTAATCCCATTGTCTGAATGTGAAAATTTGTTTTAGAAGGTAAAAATTTACAAAATATTGAAATGTTTTGACAACAAAATTGAATGTAAAATTAATTCCAATGAACTAAATTATATTAAATGATAAAAATAGAATTTATTTTTATTTTTAATTCATAAAATAATACAAATTATCAATATATACTATTTTGATGAGAAATTTGTTGTCAATTAAAATTTAGTATACTTTAACTATTCATCAAAATGTAAAAATTACTAGAAAAATATAAAAAATTCATCCAAGGAAATTTTCTATATCTCTATTACAATAAATAAGATTATATTTTGAAATAAAATAGAAAATTTATGAAAAATTATATTTAAAATGGGTGTAGCATCAAAATTTTGAAAAACATTATTTTTTGAGAAGTATTTCTTTTATAATAAAAAATGAATTTGTTTTTATATCATCTCTAGAAAACATATAAGATGAATTTTAAAAATTATATTGGATAAATTTCATATATTTTTAATTAATAAAATCCATCATGAATGATTTTATTATTTTATAAATTATCTTTTTTCTTTTAAATATTTTTCCAGAAAAACATATCCTTTTATTTTAAAAGAGTTCTATTTTTATTTATAATTAATTTCTAACAAATTAAATAATTTTATATACATGTGTATAGATTATTTTCATAATTCACTAAATACTATAACATAATAATACTTTTTTGGTTAAACTTGATCTTATATGAAATGAAATCGATAAAATGAACTTGTAGTTATGTGTAACAAAAGAAAAAAATATTGTTGCATAAAACACTTGTTAAGTCGGTATTTCATGTAGAACAAGCATATATTGGTATACAGTACAACACAATATATAAATAAAAAAATCTCATAAATATATATAGGTGTTACATTCTACACCCCATAAAATGAATTTCTCCATCACAATTTTTCTAGGTTATGAAAATATTAATACTTAAAAGTTTCATTTATAGAAACCCACATAGTAAAATACAAGGACTAAATATTTCATTAAAAAATGAGATTTAAAAAAATAATATTTACCAAAATAAACTCATCACTAGGTTGACACATAGGATAACATAGGTGGAAAGTGAAAATTTAGATATGGATGAGAAATCTAATTATCATGTTCTGAAGGGGAGTGATTCAAAACATGGTTTGGGGAATGTTAAGAATAAAAAATACATTAATATATGATGATTTAATGTTCCATTTGATTCATTGAAAAATAAGGTACTAGGATAGCATTTTTGGTTGCAAGGTCCTTTCCATAGGATTGAACAGTGAGAAGAAATAATTTCTTGATTAAGTATAATCTTGGTATTTTCTTATGCCTTGATCAATTTACACTTCATCTCTTATTGTAAGAAATGAAGGTGAATTTTTCATTCTGTAAGAATTATCAGATTATGAGACCCATAAATAGAATGATAGTTCATTCCATCTATATTTATCTCAAAAAAATGTATGAACAGGTTTTCAAATACACATAAGTCCACCTATAATTAGATAATACATTAATCTAGAAAACATCATCAGAAGCATAAATTATACTTTCCAAAAATATATAACCTTACAATCCTTACGTAAACTAAAAATCTACAACATTAGAATGTGTTGAACTAAATTGGAATAACATTTATCGCCCATATCTCATATGGTATCTCTTCTTGGTCACATTCCAAACATGTGAACTCTTTCATCATGTATTCTCCCTAGTCCTGATAATAACCTGAATTACCATATATAATTATTTAAAACATGTGTAATTCCTTATTCCAAATAATATAGAATATATTCCTTATGTTCAAGAAGATAAATACATCATGCATGATAGCATAACCCTATTAAAAATAAAATCCATAATTAGTTCCCAAGAAACTAGTATCATCTAATTTACTTATTCGTATACAACATATCTTTATCCAAAAATAATTATCTTACCATAAGGGACATATTAAAGGATATCATTACCCTAATCATGCATTCTCAAAATAAATAAACATACCATTAAATCAATTTTCAATGTCTTTAAAACCATTCAATATATCATTTCCAATCCATAATGAAAAACATATACTGGAAACACTTATATATTTTATGATCCGTATAATATAATCATTGAATTCTGAAACAAATAAACCTCAATTATCCAACATTATTATTAAACAATTTCTCAAGATTAATCATATCAGCCTTTCATAAAACATGAATCATGTCTTAAGTTTCCTCAACCTTAATCTAACCAAGATTCATAAGATGAATGTAAACAATAATGAGAGAACATTCAATACCTCATACATATCATTTATAATATATTTTTCCTCAACGGTATAACCAATAATCATTCCACCTTAATGATTCTCTTCATTATATTTCCACTTAGAAAATAGATTTTCAAATTCCCATACATTCCACATTTGAAGAATTAAATTTTATCTATGTTTATTTTTGTTTTGGTTATTGACTATAACGAGAAATAAATTGGCTATAAACAATTATAAAAGATGAAAACCATATATCCATGAAAAATTACTTATAATATTTTAATATATGGTATAGTAGTTCCAATCCTAGGTTATTCGTGATTATTACAAAAAAATTGGGATTGTAACCAATAATTATACTTATCCTTATGGACATCCCAATACATGTACATAGAAATACCTCTAGTGGTATAACTAATGATTTCACATCTTAGTTTCAAAAATTTGACTAAACCTTCACTCTCATAAAAACTATAACATCCCAAGATTAACATGTGTGGATATTACCCAAAAATTTTGGAATACTTAAAACATTACCCAATCACCCATAAAATAACCCTATTAGTTTAGTGCCTTTAAAAATATGGAACACATTACTTCAATTTGGTGAAAGATATCCAATATCTTTCATAAAGATCTTCCACATTAGAACCCCTACCTAAAACAATTCATTATAACATGAGTAAAATAGAACATATAAAGGGATAAGAAAAAATTCTGAGTAAGGGTATAAAATTAAAATATGTATGCATATCGTGAGAATATAGGTATGAGGGAATGATCATTAAAATAAAATATCATAATCTACATATCAAAATTTATAGAATTTCTTTTCTCTTAATAAGATATGAATCATAAGGGAATAAACCAACATAATTCATGAAATTATATCCCTAAAATAAAACATGAAATTAAAGAATACACAAACACTTGTAAATTATTTAACGTGTATAAATAGTAATAGGTTCACTCTTAAATTGAATACATCAAATTAGGCCCATGTATATACATATGACCATGGAAACAAAGTCTAATCATAATATTATTTTCATGAAAACTACGTCAATGCATAGCATTGTGAACACGAAATCAGCTTCACCCATATATTATATACCTCATGAGTTATCTATCTTTACCCAATAAATCATAGGGATATACTGGTCCCACCCATCTCATAATGAAATCATAAATTCTTGTGCCAAAAAATCATAAAAAATCCCATCGTTACCCATGAAATGAAATGAGAATCATAAAAATTTAATGTTATAAAAATGTTCATAAAAGATATATGTTTCAAAATAATTTCATCAAAATCATAACCTGTGAAAAGTAGTGGGTTCTTAACCATCATTCCATCAAAATGTAAACCATTTTGAGGAATAATATGAATGGTATTATGTAACTATAAGAAAGTATGTCATCTTCAATGGGGAATGATTTCGAAATATGACTTGTAACATGATTTCTATATCAAAATAACCTTTTAAAACATAAATCATATTTCAAAACCCTTTTCATAGAGGCCAATTTTCAAACCTATAAAGGAATCATGGAAAATATATTTAAAATGATTCATGAGGAAAATATATTTTCTTCATTGAAATTCCTTTAAATTATTAAAATTCATTGATATTTTAAAAGAAAACTTTTTCTTTTAAAATAACTTTTTTAAAACCTAAGGGATGCATGAAGGAAATAAGGGTTCTTAAAAGAGTAAAATTCCATTCAATCCATATATGTTTAAAAAACATTCTTCTAAACCTTTTTCAAAAAAAAGTCAAAAAGTGCCTCATTGGGAAAACGAAAAAAATTCCTATCAAAATGTTTAATAAAAATTCATTAATGGTTAATAATTGAATTAATCAATTTTATAAGAATAATAAAAATACTTTGGAAAACTATTTTATGAAACATGGACATGGGTGTTAAAAATCCCCCAATAAATACTTATGTATACAAAATCATAAATAATAATAGGATTTAAAAATTTTCCATAACAAATTTTTAATCCATCGAGTCATATTCCTTATAAAATAAATAAACTTTTATGCATATTATATATCAAAACCATCATAATAAGAATCACGAAAACATTCATGGACAGTATAAACACCACCAAAAAGAAATATGTGGTGTAAAAGGTGTATGTCCCACAGAAAAAAAGAGATATAAATAATCACTTACTTTGCGTATGGGTTCCTTCATACATGTCTTAACCTCATATATAAAGGTTAAATATTTTTATTAACTAATTCCAAATTCATAATAATTTTTTTGATATCATATTTCATCATATTATTACCTATTTGTTAAAAACATTATTACTCATCTTTCATGTGTTAACTGTTTCTTGTTCTTATGAATGTTTTGTCGTATAATATTCAGTTCACACATATAGGATATTCTGATATCAATTAAATAATGATATTAACGTATAAAATTTCATATTTATTAATTATATATAATTATATAATCATTATTTAATGGTGAATAAGGAGAATTAATCACATTATATCGTGGAGACGATAGGTCGTATGTATGCACGAGCGTTGATATCATTGAATTATTAGTAAAACATAATGAAATGTATGGTATATTCTTTTTCACAAATCCAAAATCCTTTTAAAATAACTGTATATTTCTATTATTACTATTATTATACCCATCCAAATAATGTGGGGATGAAAAAACAGATTACACCATGACGTGAATATGGTAAGTCGTACGTACGCTTGCATGGGGATTTTTTTTCATAGGATCGGAAGAAGGAGGAATATGGTCGATTCATAAACATAATAACATATCAAAATATAAAATATAATAGATTTATGACATTATAATGGAATCAAATAATTTATATTATGTAGAAGATGAATTATATTTGAAATAATTGGTAGTGGAGATTACCTCTTCTTTGACAAGCTTCATTGAGATATCCTCTTAAATGCACAAGTGTTGGACTTTTGAGAAGGAAAGAGCCTATATAATGTTACTAGGGATGTTCATAAGGGAAATGGGTAGGAGATAAATGATATTTATGGCACAAAATGAAGTGAATTTGTGAGGGAGGTTGTTTCCTTTTGTAATTGAGGTGAGTGGTACTTTTGGAATATCCAAATTTATTAATTTATAGTAAAAGAAAAAATCTATCCAAAAACATAAAAAATGTCATATTTTCAAATATAATATGATATTAGATTGTAATTTCATCAACCAATAATGATTATATTTGTTTTTCAATCAATTTAAAACATATCCTTTTAGTTAACACATAGATATTCTATTTAATTTTTAAAAAAGTTAACAAATATTTCTATATTAAAATGGTGAAATATTTATTTATTTGATGTAATGTGTATAAGAAATGAATAATTTATAACATTTTACACTATATATTAATTATATTATATTTTGATAAATGATTTATGAATTTTATGTACATTAATAATACATTGCTTTGATAAACAATCAATAGTATCCATTTTAACATTATTTATTTTATTCATTTTCAAAAATATCAAGATAAGATGTTATACTGGTAAAAAAAAATTTATTATTATCCTTAATGGTTCACATAATTCTTCAAATTTCATTGAACATATTAATTATCCCAAATTATTTTTATTTTTATTTTTTAGTAACATTGATTTTGTATTTCTATTAATAAAATAATTATTACATTAGTTTTGTATAATTATTTAATATCCTTATATGTTTAATAAAAATTATGAATAAAAAAATATGGTGAAGATAAATCCTCTATATTTAATTGTAATACAAATAGTAGATTATAGATTGTAATTCCCCAACCCTAGTTACCTAGAGTCGGTTCATTATTACATGACATTGGCATGATCGCAAAAGATCAAGTCTCGAAACATCGATTAGTTTAGTAGCCTTGGAAATACTAGATACGTTTATAAGTTTTACATTAAATTATAAAATGAAAAACTACAACATCATAGTCTCCATAGACCACACTCATATCCCATAAACTATCCCTATAGGCTAGTCAAAATACAATTCTACGCATCCTGGGAATAATAAAACATAAAAATGGGTGAGCTCAGATGATCAGTAAGGATAACAATATAGTGAAAACATTCATAAATAAGCATAAACATTTAAGGAAATGTAAGACTATAACAAAAGCCTTTTAAACATGAACTTCAGAATAATATGGCAAGGATAAAATCAATAATTCTATTTACTTATTCACATGGATATTCTACTAGTCGAATAATCACATGAAATATTAATAGCCACTTTCATAATGATGGAATGCATAATGCCCGACTTCATAACCACATAGTCAAGGCCTTGTGCCAAGACTACAAATAAGATTCTATCAAGGCCTTGTTCCAAGACACTAGTTTGTCTCATGAGACCTACCGATGCATCGAAGAGCTATAGTAGGCTCCACCTGTAGCTTACTAAGTCCAATGTAGTCCTCATCTGAAAATGATCAAATATAACAGAAACATTTGTATTAAAACTAGTATAAGAAATTTCAATACTTATTCCATAAACCATGAATGGTGTGAATATAACACATCCACAATCAAACATATCAAAAAACCTTCAATAGAATATGGATGTTCGAAATCATAATAAACCAACTTCAATTAAACTTAAAATCCATCAAAGGATGATGACATAGATGAAATCAAAATATTTTTTTAGAGAAATATCTCTTTCTATTTTGAAATCATTTTAAAGTCATATAATTATAAAAGAAAACATTTATTTTTAAAATATTCTCATAATATTTTAAGGGAAGCTTCGACGATGTTATAACAGCCAAAAATAGCCACACCCGTCATATAAGTTAAAAAACATTCTTACCTTAATTATTTCGAAAAGGTCATAAGGTACCTTGTTTGGAAAATGACAGAAATATTCCATTCAAAAAAAAATTATAAAAACTAAAACAAGGGTATAAATGAATTTAACCCATAGTCTAGAAAATATTAATAATGTTTTAGAAAAAAAATTTATGAAACATGGATGCAGATGATAAAGATGTCCCAGTGGATACTTACGTAAAAACAACCTCGGATAATAAAGAGATTGTGAAATTAAAACTTTGTTATTTTCCTTGGTCGAGGGTAGGTTAAACTCCTTTATAATTATGAAATCATTGTTATTAAATTATACAAGAACCATATACAGTAATATGATATCATATATGATCTCATAATATTGCTTTGTTAATGATATTTCAGTAGTATCATCATTTCAGGTGTTAACTGATTTGTTTTCTTTTATATGATTCGTTATATAAGTAATGTTTATTGTTGATATGATGTATCTTATTCATAATCATAATCATATTATGTCTTTTATTATTATTTTTAATCGTAAAATAAAAATTAGACTTGAATGGATACTATGGGTAATTAATCTCATCATGTTCATGGAGACAGTAATCCGTACGCACGCACGAGGGATAGTATCTATATTTTGATATTAAAATAATATATAATTGGATGGTATATCATATATACAGAATCATTATCATGTTATATTTTTTATTTACATAAATTATACATCCTTATTATACCCATCCAAATAATAATGTATTGAATAACAACTACACCAAGACGTTGAGATGGTAAGTCGTACATTGGCACGTATGGTGACATGTCATTCAAAAGATGGATAGAAAAATGAATATAGTTGTACCATATTTATAATAACATCATAGTATATATAATATACTGGAGTTATTATTTTATAATGTGAACAACAAAGAAAGAGGAAGTGGGAGAAGAAAGGAACTTGAAAGAGGTGAAGAAATATTTACCTCTTCTTCGGGTTCTTCCTTTTGATTTGATCAAAAGGGCTCCATAGGTTGGATTTATAACAAAATTAAGGCCTCTAATAAAATGGGAGATAGTTGAGAGGATATTTGGACAGGGTTTGGCCGAGCCAAATGGCTTTGAAGGTGTGAATATGAGAGAAGGTTAAGTTCCCTTTTATAAGAGGGGTGAGGAGAACCTTAGAAAAAGATTGAAATATTATTTTATAATAAAATTACATCCGATTTATAATCACTTAAAAATGATTTATTTCAATGATAAGGTGGGGATGTGTCTAAATCTACTCAACCAATAGGTTTTAGACTGGTTTTGGTCACTATATTAACCTTATCTTTTAGATTTAGCTCTTAGTTAATTAGTTTGACATTTACCATGTCTCGTTGTATATTTATATTATATTGTTATTAAACTTACAATAAACTTCAAAAAGAACCTAAAGTGGTTCATTAATGAAATATATAATATAACTTAATACTTTTTGTGGAACCTTAGATTTTTAGGAATAAAATATCAATTAATAATATAATATTTGTTTTAAAAACTCTTTTGTGTAAATTTTGACAGTATTTTCTATTTTGTTTTTGTTAAATTCATAGCAACATTATTATTTCAAAAAAAATTAATTTAATCAAACCTAACTTGTCATAGTAACCTAGAAAATTAATGGAATTAATATAAAGTCTAAAATTACATTTATTTGGATATTTATAATATCAATTATTTTAATATTTCATTAATAAGGTAATTATTTTATCATCATTGTGCCATAAATAAACTAAATTATTTAATGTCTAAAAAATATAAATAAAATACCATTATGTAGGAAATATTTTTATATTTCTAATGAATATTTATAGTTTAATTTATCTTATGTGTATCCCTATACTAAAAATGGATTATTTATTATACTTTGAATTTAACACTTTTGACTCTACTTTGAACTAAATAATAATAAATGTCCAAATCTAATCCAAGTGGATCTAAAGGATGATATTTTTTTAAAAAGGTTTTTTTGGTCGAATTAAATTTATCCAATAGAATTAGGACATCTGTTAGGTAATAATAATATCATTTTCCCTTTAATGACCCTATTTACTTTTAACCATGGAAAATAAAAGTCCAAATTTACTATTCACCAAAAATTATTTTCATCTCATTGAACCAAATTCTACTTACTGATATCATCTATGTCTCTTGGATTATTTAAATTCAACTCACAGAATCGGTAAAATTATGTTTTGTGTAAATTTTCAAATGCTCCTAGAGGTGGGTAAAACACGGTAAAAAGTTCAATAAAATTTTTATGTTTCTAAAATTATTATAAACTGACTCCGATGAATTACATTGAACTCATATAGGTATTATGTATCTATTTGGACCTAGAATAAATTTAAATATAATAAGTAATTATTTAAATAAAATGTCAGTTTTAAACAATAACATAGTGTCTTTCACTATTCATCAAAAATCAGAAGTTTCCACAAAAATACCAAAAATTCACCCTAATCTAATTTCGATATTCTAAATCCAAAAATGAAGTCCATTTTGAATGAAAAAAATAATAAAATTTCAAAAAGTGTGTATTACTATTCATAATGGCTAGTTTTATTGGTTGTGGTGTGTTTGAACACGAAGTTGCGTACAACACAAGCTACTATATTATTCAAAGGGAAACATACCTTAGAAGCATGGGGTGTTACATTATCCCCTCCAAATAATCTCATCCTCAAAATTTTGACAATATTACCGCATAAAAATATTCGGGTGGTTCTTTATCATAAGTTCCCTAGGTTCCCACGTTGCACCTTCCAGCTTATGGTTTCTCCATAGAACTTTTACCAGACGAGTCGTCCAGTTTCTTAGCACTTGTTATCTAGAATCAAGAATTTTGACAGGCTCTTCAATATAAGAAAAATCAGGTTCCAGTTCAATTTCCTTATAGGTGAGTACATGCGTTAGATTAGGCATGTATTTTCTCAATAGTGATATTTTGAACACATCGTGAACTTTTGAGAGACTTGGTGGCATTGGCAACCAAAAATATACATCCCCAATTTGTTCTAGAATTTCAAAAGGTCCGATGTACCTGGTAATTAGTTTACCATTGTTACTGAATCGTATAACTCCTTTCCATGTATATACCTTCAAGAAAACATGTTCTCCTACCTGAAATTCCAAATCCTTACTTTGGTTATCGACATATCTCTTTATCCTACATTGAGCTACTTTGATGTGGGTTTGGATTACCTTTACCTTTTCCATCGTTTCCTCAACATGTTCTGCGCCTATGAGTTTTCTATCACCAACATCATCCCGACAAGTTGGTGTGCAGCATCTATTTTCATATAACGCTTTATATGGTGACATCAGAATACTTGAATTGAAGCTATTATTATAGGAAAATTATACCAGAGGTAAATATTGATCCCACATTCCTTGAATGTCATGTGAGTAAGATCTCAACATGTCTTCTAAGGATTGAATAGTCCGTTTTGATTATCCATCTGTTTGAGGGTGGTAGGAAATTCTCAGATGAAGTTCAATATCCAAGGATTTCGGAAGAATTTTCCAGAATCTTGATGTAAAATGGAGATCACAATCAGAAAAAATCGATAGGGGTAAACTATAGAGTCTTACAACTTCATTAATATATAGTCTGGCTAAACGTTTATGTGGTAAATCTTCTCTTATAGTAAGAAAATGTGCTGACTTGTTAAGACAATCAACAATGAACCATATTTTATCATTACTTCTAGGTGACTTTGGTAGCCCCATGACAATGTCCATCACAATATTATCCCATTTCCACTCAGGTATGGGAAGAGGTTGCATGACTCCTCCAGGTTGTTTCCTTCCTACTTTCACTTGTTGAAAAACCATACATCATGACACAAAATCAGAAATCTTCTTCTTCATGTTGTCCCACCCAAAATATTCCTTCAGCCGGAGAAATTTTTATCCTTTCTAGTAATGATGGTTTGGAAACCATTTAAAAAAGCATTGATTTTCACCTTCCATGGTTATTCCCATATCCATCTTTAATAGATCCATGTATATAGTATCCTTTTCAACTTTCTTCTTGTTCAAAACTCCATGATCCTTTCTACTCAAAGCATATTCCACCTTATTTTCCGTCCTCGGGTGGTAGTGTGTAGTGCAATCATAATCCTTGAGTAGTTCAAGCAATCTCCTTTTCCTCATGTTGAGTTTTTTTGTGAGAAAATATACTTTAAACTCTTGTGATTAGTATAAATCTCACATTTTTTACCATACAGATACTGTCTCCATATCTTCAAAGCAATGATTACAGATTCTAACTCATTATAATGAGTATGATAGTTTTTCTCATGAAATTTTAGCTGTCATGATGCATAAGAAATAAACCAATCATTATGCAAAGGGAAACAACAATTTCATTTCTTTGAAGCATCATTATAAATAATAAACACATCATTCCCTGATGGTAGAGTCAATATAGGAGCATTGAATATTATTTTCTTCAGTTCTTAAAAATATTATTCACACTCTTTTGTCCAAACAAATATAACTCTTTTACGTGTGAGCTTGGTTAATGGGTTTTCCAATCGTCAAAAATTATGGATGAAATATCGATAATAACCTGCTAAACCAATAAAACTACAATCCTTAGTTATACTCGTCGGTGTTGGCCATTCTTGGATTGCCTAGGTCTTTGATAGATCAATAGATATTCCCTACTTAGAGACGATATGGGAAAAAAAAGAAATCTCTTGAAGCCAGAATTCACACATGTTATACTTCCCATATAATTCATTTTTTATAATAGTCTATAGGATATTGCGCATGTGATTTTCATGATCTGCATAGATTTTGGAGTATACCAATATATCGTGAATAAATGACAGTACAAAATCATCAAGATATTCCTTGGAAAACATATTCATTAGATCCATGAAGATAGAGGGTGAATTATTCAATCCAAATGGCATTACTGAAACCTTGTAATACCCATACCTAGTTCAAAATACTGTCTTTAGAATGTCATAATTTTTCACACACAACTGATGGTATCCAGATCGAAGTTCAATCATTGAAAAATATTGAGCTCCATGATTTTGGTCAAATAAATTATCAATGCAAGGTAGGGGATACATGTTCTTTATTGTTATAGCATTGATCTCCCTCTAGTCAATGCATGACCTCATAGGTCTATCTTTCTTCATAACAAAAAGGATAGGGGCTCCCCATTGAGAAACACTAGGGTGAATAAATCCCTTGTTACTAAATTACCCTAGTTGTTTCATTACTACCACTAATTACACAGTGTCCATTCTAAAAAGTGTATTCAATATGGTCCTTGATCTAGGAATTAAATCAATATAAAACTCAATTTCTCGTTCTGTAGGATGTCTAGTTAAACCTTTTGGAAACACATTAACATAATCTTTCACAATAGGTACATCTTCTGTTTGAACATTATTTTCCTCACCCACAGCTATTTTATTCTCTTATTCCCTAATACTTGAATTTAGTTGAGCTACTGGGGGTGGATCTAGATAAAAATTAGGTGGTGATGATTCTTATCTAAAGATAAGGCGTTATTTATCATCATCATCAAAAAAATTAACCTCCTTATTCTTATAATAATTTTTCTCATCATGGTCTGAAATCCAATCTATACCGAGTATTATATCAAATTCAATTATAGGTATGATGGTGAGATCAGAAGATAAAAAACATTTATTTTCCCTAATGGGGACTGATTCATAAAACATTTTTGCAATGATACTTCCCTTAGGAGTTTTGACTAACAACTCCCTTGTCAAATCAAATTGGAAATATATGATTTTCTTAGCGAACTGGGAAGATATGAAACAATGCGATGAACCAACATCAAATAATGAATTTTCTAAACATGAGGAAACCATTAAATTACATGACACCACGTCTTTCGGAGCTTTAAAATCAACAGTAGTGATAGGATAAACTTGGCCTTGATCCCTTGTCCTATTTGGAGTTATGTTTCCTTTTCGCTTAGTACATTCATTTTCATAATGCCCCCTTTCGCTATAAGTGTATCATTCAACATTGAGAGCCTCTTTCTTCCCCTTGCAATCACGAGATTGGTAGCCTTTTTCAACACACTTGTAACAGACTCCCATTCCCTTCGGGAAAGTACTTGGGTGTTTCTTCCCACATTTACTACAGGATGGATATTTAACTTTTCCCCTCTTACCCTTACTTCCATTTCTAGAGTGTTTAGTAGATATCATCTTCTCATTCTTTTATTTAATGTCATAAGACTTAGATAATTCCTTTTCTATCTTGATAACACATGAGACAATGTATTCATATGACAAGAAGGATTGTGAGACTAATGCGCAATATAGAAAAGTTTTTAACCCATAAAATAAATGATCAATCTTACTTCAGGGGTGATGTATATATTCTACAACATGGCTTTCTAAGCATGTAAATATTTCTTCATAATTTGCGACATTGTTATCCTCATTTTGACTCAGATTCAAAAATTTCCCTTTATTATCTGATCGATGGTCACGAGGAAAGTATTTTTCTAAGAAAATATCTTTAATCTCCCTCCATTCCATATTTGATACTTCATCATATTACTTTGTTTTTTGAATCAATGACCACCATTGATCAACATCTCTAGTGAGGTGGTAAACTTCCATGAAAACTTTTTCCCTTTCACTACACTGCAAAGCGTGGAATATTTTCTCTAAGGAATTTATCCATTTCTCATCAACAAATGGAATTGTACTCTCATTAAATTTTGGTGGTTGTTTCCTCATAAAGAGAACTATCATTTCTTCTCCACGCTATGGATCAAGGTTCTCTATATGGTTAAGGTCATTATTCATAACCTGAGTGAGTTGTCCCAGTTTTGTGATAAGATGATCAGTACTAGTTGCTTCACTAACTCCACTATAATTATATTGAGAAGGAGGGAAATGCCTACATGGATTACGTGCATTGATACAGTTCCTATTCCTTTCATTAGGTGCCATTTCTAAATAGTGGCATAAACTAGATTAGTTTATGAACTGAAATACATAATTCCAAACTTGTAAAACACTTAACATAAACTGAACAGTTTATGGATATAATTCGTAATCATAAAAATGTTTTCTTTGAATAAATATATACTCACCATTCATAATGGTTTGTAAAAAAATGGGAATTATCCTAAGCATATCCCTCGGGAGTGTCGTAACCAAGAGTGAATCAAGGCCCATTGTCGTGCACCAGTTGTCATTCGAGTCTAGCTCAAAGTAGTGTTTTCGGGTTTTACCCATAGGTACATCTGTTCCAGAGCTGCCGCTACCTGCTTGTATCTAGACAAGGATTTATTACTGGGAAAACTCACAAAATCTCTAAAATACCAAAATTCTAGGAATTTCTTCTATACTAATCTTCGGTGTCTATCTTATGGAAATGTGATCTAATTAGAGCTTATCTAAATCTAGATTCCTAGGTTTGTACTAAACATCCTCTGATACCAACTATAGTTCCCAACCCTAGATACCCAGAGTCAGTGCATTATTACATAACATTGGAATGATCACAAAAGATCAAGTCTTTAAAGACTGATTAGTTTAGTAGCCTTGGAAATACAAGATGCATTCATAAATTTTACATTACATTATAAAATGAAAAACTAGAACATCATAGTCTCCACAGGAAACACTCATAACCCATAGAATATCCCTATAGGCCAGTCATAATATACCTCTTCGCATCCGGGGAAAAATAAAACATAGAAAGGGGTGAGCTTAGATGGTCAGTAAGGATCACAATATAGCAGAATCTTTTATAAATAAGTATAAACATTTAAGGCAATGTCATACTAGAACAAAATCCTTTTAAGCATGATCTTCAGAATAATATGGAAAATATAAAATCCAATAATTCCATTTATTTATTCACATGGATATTCTACTAGTAGAATAATCACATACAATATCAATAGCCATTTTCATAATGATAGAATGCATAATTTTAGACATCAAAACCACATAGTCAAGGCCTTGTGCCAAGACTACAAATAAGATTTTTCAAGGCCTTGTGCCAAGACACTAGTTTTTCTCATGAGACCTACCAATGCATCGAGGAGATATAGTGGGCTCCTCCTATCACTTACTATGTCCAATGCATTCCTCATATGAAAAAGATCAAACATAACATAAATATTCGTATTATATCTAACATACGAAATATCAATACTTTCTCCAGAAAATATTAATGGTGTGAAAATAACACATCCATAGTCCAACATATCACAAAACCTTCAATACAATCTGAAGGTTTTGTATTATAATAAATCTACTTCAATTAAGATTAAAATACACCAAAAGATGTTGAATTAGATGAAATCAAAACATTTTTTAGAGAAATATCTCTTTCGATTTTCAAATAATGTAAAATTCATATAATTAAAATAGAAAACATTTATTTTGAAAATATTATTATAATGTTGTAAGTGAATCTTTGACGATGTTATAATGGCGGAATATATTTTCACCCACCGTATAAGTAAAAAAACATTCTTACCTTAATTTTTTCGAAAAGGTCATAAGGTACCTTGTTTGGAAAAAACAGAAAGATTCCTTTCAAACCATTTTAATAAAATTCAAACAAGGTTATAAATGACTTTTACCCATAGTTTAGTTATAATAAAAAAAAATTTGGAATATGTTTTTAGGAAACATATATATGGATGATAAATAGGTCTCAGTAGATACTTATGTAAAAACAGCCTCAGATAATAATGAGATTGTGAAATTAACACATACCTTATTCGTTTCCTTGGTCAAGGGTAGGTTAAACTCCTTTATAATGGTTAAATAATTGTTATTAAGTTAGATAATAACCATATAAATTAATATGATATCATATATGATCTTCTAATATTTCTTGGTTAATGATATTTTAGTAGTATAATCATTTCGGGTGTTAACTGATTCAGTTTACTTTATTTGCTTTGTTACGTAAGTAATGTTTGTTGTGGATATGATGTATCTTAGTAATATTAAGAATGATATTAAGTCTATAAGAATTATTTTTAATCATCAAATGAAAATTATTCTTGAATGGATATGATGGAGAATGAATCTCATCGCGTTCGTGGAGACAGTAATATGTACGTATGTACGAGCGATAATATCATTCTTTTGATATTAAAAAAATATATAATTGGATGGTATATCATATATACAGAATCATTATCATGTAATATTTATTATTAACAAAAATTATACATCATTATTATACCCATCCAAATAATAATGTATTGAATAACAACTACACCACGGTGTGGAGATGGTAAGACGTACGTACGCACGTATGGTGACATGTCATTCAAATGATGGATAGAATAATGAATATAAATGTACCATATTTATAATAACATCACATTGTATAGAATATTATGGAGTTATTATCTTTCAATGGAAACAAAAAATAAAGAGGAAGTGGGAGAAGAAAGGGACATGAAAGAGGTGATGAAATATTTACCTCTTTTTCGTGTTATTCCTTTTGATTTGATCAAAGGGCTCCATAGGTTGGATTTCTGACTAATTTAAGGCCTATAGGATGAAGGGAGGAAAGGTGAGAGTATATTTGGGTAGAGTTTGGCCGAGCCAAATGGCCTTGAAGGTGTGAATTTGAGAGAAGGGGAAGTGCCCTTTTATAAGAGGGGTGAGGTCCACCGTAGGAAATGATTGAAATATTATTTTATAATAAACTCATTTTCAGTTTCTAATAACTCCAAAATGATTCATTTAGAGGATAAGGTGGGGATGGGTCAAAATCCACTCAACCAATAGGTTTTAGATCGGTTTTTGTGACTTTAATAACCTTATCTTTTAGATTTAACTCTTAGTTAATTAGATTGACATTTACCATGTCTCTTTGTATTTTTTATTATATAGTTAATAAACTTACTATAAACCTCCAATTGAACCTCAAGTGGTTCATTAATGACATATATAATATTATTTAAGACGTTTTTTGGAATCTTATATTATTATGAATAGAATATCAATTAATAATATAATATTTGTTTTAAAAAATCTTTAATGTAAATTTTGACACTATTTGATATTTTGATTTTTTAAAATTAATAACAGCATTATTACATTGAAAAAAATTTATTTAACCAACCCTAACATGTCATATTAAGCTAAAGAATTAGTGGAATTCCTAAAGAGTCTCAAATTAAATTTATATGGATATTTATAATGTCAATTATTTTAATATTTCATTAATAAGGTAATTACTGCATCATCATTGTGTCATAAATAAATTAAATTATTTAATGTCTAAAAAAATAAATAAAATCCCATTATGTAGGAATTATTTTTATCTTCCTAATGAATAATTATAGTTGAATTTATCTTATGTGTAACCCTATACTATAAATGGTTTATTTATTAAACATTGAATTTAACACTTTTAACTATTCTTTGAATTAAATAATAATAAATGTACTAATCTAATACAAGTGGACCTAAAGGATCATATTTTAATCCTAATGTTTTTTTGTTCAACTTACTTTTATCCAATATAATTAATAAATGTTTTAGGGTAATGATAATATCATTTTTATTTTAATTACCCTATTTACTTTTAATTGTGGTAAATAAAAGTCAAAAGTTACTATTCACCAAAAATTATTTTGATCTCATTGAACCACAATTTACATACTGATATCAACCGTCTCTCTCGGATTTTAAAAATTCAACTCACAGAAGCATTAAAACTATGTTTTATGTAAATTTGTAAATGCTCCTAAGAGGTCGGTAAAAGACGGTAAAAAGTTCAATAAAATTTTTATATATCTAAAATTATTATAAATTGACTCCAATAAATTAAATTGAACCTATATAGGTATTCTGTATCTATTTTGACCTAAAATAAATTTAAATAAAATAAATTATTATTTAACTAAAAAGTCGTTTTTGAACAATAACTCAGTGTTTTTCACTATTCACTAAAATTGAAAGTTTTCAGAAAAAAACTAAAAATTCATCCAAAGTTAATTTCGATATTCCAAAACAAAAAATGAAGTTCATTTTGAATGATAATATTTCTAAAAATTGAAAAATTGGGTATTACTATTCATAACGGGTAGTTTAATTGGATGTGGTGTGTTTGAACTCGAAGTTGCGTACAATACAAGCGACAATATTATTCAAAGGGAAAAGTACCGTGGAAGCTTGGGATGTTACATAGATTATTTAAAATCCTACATTAAAAATGTTATATGTAACAAAACATGAATGTGATAACTTTAACATCACTTTAAATTAAAATTATAAGTGTCATAATCATTTATATATGGCTCCAAATTGTCAATAACTGAACCCTATGTTACTATTCTCTAAATATACCTGACTAATAATATTTGGTCATGTTTTTTGTCTTGTAATAGTAATTATCATTTTAATAAAAATTACTTTATTGATTTTTCATCAAATAAAAAATTTCTTCATAATCAATGTATATGCCATGAAGGGAATTATTTATTTCTTAAAAATGGAAAATAAATTACCATGATAAATAAAATCATTTTTTATTTAAAATAAGTATTTATAGACTAACTTATTTTCTGTATTACGATAAATTAAGAATTATTTATTTATTAAAATTTGACTAAGACAAACTAAACATGTCATAAAATTAAATATATTAAATGTTAAAATCTCATCCAACTGGATTTCAAAGGATACCATTTTGACCCAAGGATGATCAAAGTCGAAAAAACTCATCCAATGATATTATTAGAAGTGTATGGGTAATTTTATAATATTATTATCTCCTTCAATTACACGTTTTACTTTTTTACGATATTAATAAAAAAAATTGATGTAAGTATTCATAGAACCCAAAAATAAATGAAATAAATTTACATAATTTTGACTCACCAATTCAAACTATGGAATACATTTTTGAAAATTGGAAACATAAAAGTAGTAATAATTAATTTAAAATTTATTTTTTTGTTCGAATGAGAAAACAAGTTTTGAATGTTAAAACCAAGAAAAAGATTGAAATGTTTTTACATAAAAATTCATTATAAAATTAATGACAATGAAATATATTACAATAAATGATAAAAATCTAATATATTAATATTTTAGAATCATAATATATTATAAATTAACCATGAAATTATTTTGTTGAAAAAAGTTTTTTTTAGTTAAATTTTAGTATATTTTAACTATTCATCAAAAAGTGAAACTTATCAAAAAAATATATAAAATTTATCCAAAGTAATTTTTATATCCCACTTCCAAAGAAGAGTTTTTTTCCAATACAATCAGAAAATTCTGTCATGATGAATATTTAAAATGGGTGAACTATCAAAAGGAATAAAAACATCATTTTTTAAAAAATTATTTCTTTTATCTAAAAAATTGTATTTATTCTTATATCATGGGTATAAAACATATAATATGAATTTTAAATATTATATTGAATAAAATGAATATATATTTCATTAATATCATTCATCAACATTGATTTTTTTAATTTATAAACTCATTTATTTTCATTTAAATAGTTTTTAAGAAGAACATTTCCCTTTATTTAAAAAGGGTTTCATTTTCATTTATAATTAATTCCTTAAATTCAAATTAATTACATATACATTCTTAAATCATATTGTCATAATAAACATAATACTACTACATAATAATAAATTTTTATTTTGCTAAAACAAGGACTTGTATGAAATGAAATCTATAAAAAGAACATGAAATTTTGTGTAATACAAGTTACTCATAGTATTTAATAGACCACAAGCTAAGCCATTGCTTCATGTAGAATAATATTATCATGGTGTAACATATAACCAAGAAATAAAATAAAAAAATCTATTTCATAAAAATCATTGGGTTTTACATTAACTTGTGAAGAACATGTAAAACATGGGATGAGAAAAAAAGAACTGCAATGACATTAAAAGAATGAAAACAGTTATTCCTATAAAAAACTAGAAGATAAATTTCATCTAATTTCAGAGAATTAAAAATATTTTTTCACATGAAAAAATGAATGTTTTTTTATATGAAATCCTTTAAAACCCAAATATATAAATGTAAAACTTCTTCTGGAGACCTAGAGCAATATTTTCATAAAACCCATTAAAATCCCTTTCAATTAGAATAATAATACAAACTTTTTAAAATATTAGTATTCCCCAATTAATAGGAAAAAAATAATGGGGATTAAGCTTTCTATAATATATTAATCTCTCACCTATGAGCTACCATGACGGTCTACCCTTCATATAAGGTATATCATTCTTATCTATGAACTATAATGGGTCTCAACCCTTCATATAAGCTATATTAGGCACACCCATTTCGTATAATTCTCATGTACCATTTCATAAATAAAAATATCATCATAAAACCCTTTTAAAAACCCTTTTAATCCTATAGGAATGAAAAATTCATATAAAATTTTTACTTTCTTTAAAAAACCCATATCAATACCAAAACACTATATTCATTAAAAATCCATCTTAAATTCCAAAATACCCAAAAAATTGAAGGAGTGATTTTAATTTAAGAATAAAATTTATAATTTAAAAGGATTATATTAATAAAATAATAGTATGGGTGTTAGAAAATGTGTTTTCCCCGTGTACATTAATAAAGTAACATTACTTTTTTTTGTTTCTCAAAATATTCTGTATAAACACACAAAAAGATTTAGCTTTGAAAACCATTGTATGAAATTAAAAAAATACATTAGATTTCATAAATAATCTTTTTTTTCATTTAAATAAAAATATAAAAATATTTCCAGAATATTGACATTTAGGAAACTACTCTGAAAATAATTTTTTATACATTTGAAAATACATTTTTAAACAAAAGTTTCCCAAACTACTTTGAAATATTTGAATTATAAGCCCTATAATGAAATAAAAGTTGAAGAAACATTTAATAATCTAGGAATAAATAAATTAATCGTATTATATGTAAAATGTGATGAATATACAACTTATGAATGAAGGTGGGTGTTTGACATCAAAATATTCATCTATGAAATGAGATTGACATAAAGTCCCTTATAAATATCATAACATTGATGTTGGAAATAAATAAATTTAATAGGATATGTGTATCCAGTATAATCAAAAATAGAAAAGAAATTATGTAAAACCTTATATAATAAAATGTCATTTCAAACATAATTTTAACACAACTAAATAATTTATGTAGATGTTTAACCTAATGAATAAAAGGTAAGTTATGAAATCCCCTTTCACATTGTAATTTGTCGCATCTTATGCACTATAAAAGTGATAATTATAAAATGAATCATTTAATACCATTATTATAATGATAATCATGATATTATATACAAATTAGTAGTATATACACAATAAAAATTAATCTAGTTGTGAATAAGGCATAAATCTCATTGAAGTAAAAAAGTGGGATGAGAAACCCTTTCCTCTTGAATCCCTTTAGTTTTTAATAATTTAACCTTCAATATAATGGTTTAAAAAAATTTATTAACTCATTAATAAACTATATTAGTATTTATAATACCTTATGTGATGACTATATAACATATAATTACCCATTGATTAATAATATTTCATAATTTTCATGGTTTCAGGTGCATTCGTTTCACAGTTTCATGATGAGTTCATTTTTGTATAAGTATTGATGTCCTTGTAAAATGAGATTAATTTGACAATAGTTAGATAAAATAGTATTAATTTACATCCAGTTGTATAAATTATACTGTATATCATTTTTAGTTTTTGTATGAGAATGATTCATTTGATATAATTTTAATTATAAATGTTCAGTTTATTTTGATGGTTTTTTCAAAACATTAAAAAATTATTTCTTTTTATATAATATAATGAGTGTATATATATTACAGAACATGAATGTGTTTATAATATATTTATTAAAATATTATTCTTCTAGAATCATAATTTAATGACCATCCATGATTGTTGTAATAGAAAACAAGAAAAATCATTGTTCACGGAGACGGGAAACCACCATAATTTGGAAAATGGGTTTTTATTTTAATTATAGGAGATGCTAAATAAGATGGATATGATATATCACATTATTAACATAAAAATCCAATGTATAAATGTTTGTATAGTTATCATTCCTTGAAAGAATACGTAGGTGTAGATAAAATATAAGAATAAAATAAATTATGAGAGTTTCTTTGAGAAAATTACCTCTTCAATATAACCTCTTTGAAGGATCCACTAAAGACCTCAGAAATGAAATATGTGTTATAAAAGTAGAAAATTAACTGTAAAATATTGAGTATGATATTTTTAAAAGATATTATAGTTGATTTATTTACTTTTAGTTGAAAAGAGGGTGGTGGGGCGGTTTTCAAAAATAATGAGGTGTTGTTTTAGTGGTTAAGTAATGATTATTTTATATTTAAAAGAAACCAAATTCGGGTGGCTCCAATTTCCACAAATATAGATTATAATTAGTTCTTTATAGCTTATTTATGGTTTATAAATAACTTAATATCTCATTAAATTTTGTATTTCATTGGTACATTAAGCCTTTACGTGTTATGTTTAACCTCTTTCATTATTTTACCTATACAGCGTTAAATAAAATTTTTACCACTATAATGGTTAAAATATTAATGTATTTAATTTTTGATAACTATTTTCTTGAGTACCATTGTAGTATCTAACTTTTGAGCAGTAATGGTTGAAATATTATTGTATTTTTACCTCTTTCTATTTTGTGAGCACTATATGCTTGAGGAAAATAGAATACTATAATATTTAATTTGTGGAGTAATGGATGAAATATTATTTTAGAAGAATCTTTGTTTTTATTGTGGACATAAGGTGATCTGGGTTATTTATGGAAATATTATCTTATCATAGAGAATATGTGATTAGGTTTATTACACTTCGGTATTAGACTTAAAGAGTAGTCGATGTTTTGGGAGATAAATGTTAGTTTTTTACTTTGGAAGACAATGTGATTAAATCCTTCTGAGTTTTGTGTTTCAATATTATTTTAGATTATTTTGAAGAATTTTATGGACAATTGTATATTGAATGGAATTTTTTAAACCTTGGGTAATTTTTGATAGATTTGGGAGATTAAGAGTTGTATTTTTTATAAAGGATTATCCTTTTGGGGATTAACTGATCTTGTACTAACCAATAACAGTTTTGGTTAATGTCTAATGATATGGGAAACATATAGTTCATCATTCGTGGATTATGTGATTCTTAAAGAATTTGATTCTAGAACTTTTTAGGTGACCAATTCATCTTGAATACTCATCATTTGGAAATAAGATGTGTTTGTGGTATAAATTTTGAAAATGATGAAATTCTACATGTGAAGTAAGTATGTTTCCTTGTGTTCTTATTCAATCTTATAAATAAATTCTCCAAATTTATGAAAAGGAACTGAAAACAAAAACGTTACCTGTTTAATATTCCAACTGGGAAACCAATTACTATTTAACCCATTACAAATTTATGGTTTTCTTGTTGTTAACTTTCTCCTAATCAAGTTTTCTATCACTCTGCATTAGAACATGACACTTAGTTTCTCTTCCATATCCATTTTTTCATGGAAACAAAGTATCGGTTATCTCGAGTGACCTTTTAACTTCTTTTTCTTTCTTTTAAAGTGATATTTTTATTTACTCTTTTTCTGAAGTGGGACATTCAATGAAGTTTCCAAGCCCAATTTTAAAATTGTGAGGACACAATTTTCAAAAGAGGGGAAGGATGTAACATCCGAGGAAAATAAAGAATAAGAAATTTTAATATTTATTAATATTTTTGAATTAAATATTAATTTTACTTTAAAGGGATTCCATATTCTATGACATACCTGATACGCAACAACAGGTTTATTTGAAATCTTATGTTGCACACAACGTTGAGTTATACCAATAAATAATATAATATTATTATTATTTTAAATGGTAGTTAATATCTAGGGTTTTTATTGGTTTTAATAACAAAACTAACAATATTATGATTATATATGTTTTTTAAATGTTTTTACATTTATCCAATAAAATTTTAGGCTTAAAATGTGAAGGAATCTAATTTTAAGCATTAATATGACAATATTCTTTAAAATTTTGTTTTACTCCTTTTAATGCGAACCATTTTCAAATCATGTTTTTGTTACTTTTATATGTTCTATTGGACAAAATAAAATTCTTTTTTATAATCAGGACATCAAAATTTACTTTGGATGAAATTTTGGAATTTTATTGATAAATATTATTTTTTAATAAAGAGTGAAAAATACTACATTTTAATTCAAAACTGCCATTTTATCTAATTTATTTATATTGTTAGATAATATTTTTAAATGGGTTTAAAGATTAATTAGATTATATTGTTACCATTTAATCTAATTTTGGTCATTTGAAGTAATTTCACTTTGAAATTGGACATAAACAGGGGTCAATCTTTTTATAGTTATTATTTCTCAAAAACCAACTTTTTTGTTTTGAAAATGGGAATTAATTTTAAATTAATTATTGAGACTTCTATGTTTTGAATTTGATAAAATATTCATCACTTTTTAATTCCTAAAATAAAATATACATTAGGCTGAATTTTTTTTATTTTTCTGAAAACCTTCGATTTTTGAAGAATAGTGAAAACACTAAGTAGTAGTTAAAAAACCAACGTTTTCATTTAAATGAAATTTTACTACATCTATGAATTTAATTTCAAAAATCTGACATACATGGTTTTTATTAGTATGTCAAATGTGGTTCAATAAGATGAAAATAATTTTTGGTGAATAATAACGTTTGACTTTTATTTACCGCGGTAAAAGGTAAATAATGTAATTTAAGTTAAAAAAATATTATAATAATATAAAATTACCTTAACACTTGCACTAACTTTTTTTATGAGACATGTACGATAAATAAAATCCTTGGATGATATTTTTGGCTTTTTAAAGACATTTGGGTAAGATAATAACATTAATAACTTTTTATTTAATGTAAAAATAAAAATATCATAAACATGTATTGTTTTACTAAAACAATTTTGATGTGGGGTTATATAATTGTTATATTTGACTATAAATATTCATTAGAAATATAAAATTATTTCCAAAATCATGGTATTTTATTCGACATTTTTATAAATCAAATAAATAAAATTATTTATGACACAATAATGATGAAGTGATTACCTCATTAATGAATGATTTAAATAAATTAGATTATAAAGATTAAAAAAATGTACATAACCTGTCAAATTATTATTGAATGATTTTATTTAGAACAATTGGAATATTATCTTCTACTTTAATAAGTTTTGGATATTTAGAAACCGAAAATCATAATATAATAAAATAATATTTTCAAACATTCCAAAAGGGCCCCTCCCCCCCTTATAAAAACCCCTCACATATAACCCATTTATCACATCTCTCAAGCACCTTAGATCATCCAAGATATTCCCAAATAACCTCTAAATATCCCTCTATTCCACTTAGATGCATTACCTTAGGCATAAGGAACTTCAAGAAACCCTTTTGGTTCAAACCAAAGGGAGTTACCCAATTTAAAGGTGACATCTTCTCTTAAGTTATTTTCTTTTATGTTACTTCTCAAACCCACAAAACTATTTTTATGTATTTATTTTATAACACCACAAATATACAAAATACACTATGTTTTTCATATGATAATTATTCCCACTACTCTTACACACACCACCATCTAATGGGTAAGGAAGATACTGTTTCTATCGACGGTGAACTACAACCTCACGAAACGATGATTGTTCAATCTTCTCTGGCCACCTCTTATAGTGTACATTAATATATCATTATATTTAAATGTGATATATATTATATTTATATTTTATCTATACTTATGTATTTTTCATTTATATTATACCTTTATGGTTTCCATAATGGGTAAATAAGATAATTTAATTTGAGAAAGTGTGGACAACCGCCCCCCCAAAGTGATATGACTTGTTAATTCCATACGTGGAACATATAATGGATGAAATTAATAAAATTATGTGTTATATTGTATTGTAATTATAATATAACAATTTATCATTATGTTTTCATTTCATTAAATATGAAATGGAAACGAAAGTAGCGTTCATGCATACGTACGGCTTACCGCTTCCATGAACAGTGCATTTCATTTCTTATCTCCAAATGTTACGTACTATTATAAATACATATTTATACCAGATATAAATGATATCTAAATCATGTATATAATTCTGAATATAATTAACTTTTCACCACGTGAACAACTTGTAATTATAAGAAGTTCATTTTTAACTCAAGTACCAAAAATCGACAAAACCACCATTATTAACTTCAATGATTACATTATTCTTATAACATGGAAATAAGTGATATAAAGGAATAATAAACTTTAAAAAAGGTATTATTAAAGTATAAATAAACTTTATTTTATTATTCAGGAGAATAAAGAATGAACGGGTCATGTCGGAAATGAGGTAAGAGGTTTCTTATCTCACTTTTATAACCGTGAGATTTCCATTGTTCAGCACTTATTTATTGAATGTGGTGTATTCTATTCTTCCATTTGATTTATATTATCATGATTCTATTTATATTCATCTTAATCAATGCTTAATTTTGTGGTTATTATCTTTTGTTCTTACAAATCGATTGATTACAACGTGGTAAGGGGTTTTCATCTCAATTTTTATTCTCGTGAGATTCATGCTATATTTGCCACTATTTACTTTTGTATGGTGTATGTACTACCCATGATTGTATTCTTTGTGTAATATAATTTAATTTATGGGTATTTAAATCTTCATTGTATGATTATACCTTCATGGGGTGTATGTTTTGTATGTTACCAAATCAATAAGGGAACCTTTCACCATACTCTTTTAGTCCGAGACTTCTTTTATCTCTTTTCTTTTAATTTCCCTTTTCTTATATTGGAATATTTTATTCTATATCCTTATTTTTGTAAATATTATGTCAATTTGATGAAAGACCCTTTTCTCTCTCATCAATTCATTTTTTGAATTTTAATGAGACATCATTAGGCTGCCAAATTTCTGTAAAGGAACTTCTTATCCCAATTTCTATTTTTTGGGCTAATCATCTACTCCTTGATTATTTTCGTGATATGAATTTGTGCGAATGACCTATGATTGTTTCACAATTAATTTCAACTTGTGTAGGGTTCATTCTTATTTTTCACACATAATTATGTCATTGATTTGTCCTTAATCTATGGATATGATCTTTTCAAGGGACATTGTTTAAATTTACATTCAATTGAAACTTATTTGTTGTTATACACCAATTCACTTTTATATGGTGTATATACTACCCTTTGACATATTATATAATGAGTCTCCTTAGTCTAATGATATTATAAGCTTTGATTAATGTTAAACCTCATTTATTTGTGTTAATGCGTCTCTCATTTGGTAAGGTACTCTTTAACTAAAATATCATTTTAAATATTTTGAAGATTTATTCTTTTAAATCTATTTCATTAATGTCCAAATTAAAAAAATATTTGTAAGGTTTTTTATATGGTCATTAATTTTTTGATATTTATATTTCTTTAAAATCCTCAATGTTGTATGTGACACATTGATTCAAAAAATCTATTTTTTAGAAGTTTTAAATTGTTTTGAAAATGGTTTGATAAATGATTTATTTTGAAAATTTCTTGAAATTATAAATTGAGATTACAATTTGGAAATTTTATTTTTCTAATTATGCATGTTTTATGTGCTATGAAAATGTTATGTTTATCAGACATTGTTTACATATATTGGTGGTTCAGTGATAAAGTTAGGTCAAGTGAGTCAGAGACAGTTCCCCATTACATTGGGTAATGTGACAGAGGTAAATGTTAATTTTTAACCTAATATATTTAAGGAATATACTGTGATGGGTATTCCAACATAACTCCCAATGTAGTTGTGATAGCTACAATGTAAGTAGGTTTTGTATGCCACAAATTTCCTTTATGATTTATTATTTCTATGTGTTATTTATAAATATTATTATTTTATGATGTATGTTATGATTCAAAAGTATGGTTTCATTGATTTTAATTTATTTATTGGATAATGTTTTGTTTATTTATTTTATAACCCTTACTGATCTTTTTATGCTCATCCCACATTTTGAATTTTTTTTCAAAGGACTTAAAGGTGAATTGGGTCAAGGATGGGATCACGGAAAAGTACGGTTGTCTAAATCATTGAACTAGACATGTTACATTTTTTAAATGTAATTATTTTATGAAAAAAATGGATAATGAGTAGAAGTGTCGACATAGTAATTATTTGAATGTAATGTAATTGTTATAGCCTAATTCTCTAAAACTCTGAACCTTAAAATATCCTCAATGTGAATTATTGACATAACTCAAGATTATGTAATGATTATGGTTGGGTCCTTATAGTTGATATAAAAGGATGGATTAGATAGCTTTATAGGATAGGGTTTTATTTAAGCATAATTGACAAAACCATAATGGTTAGCATATTAGAAACAGTCATAGTTATTTTAGAGGTGAAAATTTTGTTATAACATTTTGGTGTGCAAAATGAAAGGTACTAGATAACCATTGTGGATTAAATATGTTATGGTTATTTTTTAGAATTTATTTAATTTTTGATAATGTTATAAAATTATATAGTTTTTGAAGAAGGAAAACTCGCAGAGCGTGTGGCAACCTGTCAAGTCAGACAACGATCTGTGAATTAAACCCACAACCAAAGTATGATTGGGATTTATCGCCTACCACTACACTACGTCAAGATCCTGGTTAGTGTGACTAATTATTTTAAGTTAAATTATTTTAAGGATCAAGAATATATTTATTTGGGATCTTTTGTTTTATCAAATGGACAACCTTGTTATAGAAAAATGATTTGGTGATTAAGTGATAAAGCTTATTTTGGAAGACATTCTCTCTTTTGGGAACACTATATAATTAGAGAAAATAGAATACTATAGTATTTAATTTGTGGAGTAATGGTTGAAATATTATTTTGGAAGAATCTATGTTTTTATTTAGGATATAAGGTGATTTTGGTTATTTATGGAAATGATTAACCTATCAAAGAGAATATGTGATTACTTTAATTACACTTTAGTATGAGACATTAAGAGTATTTGTGATTTTTGGAGATAAATGTTAAGATAATCTATGGAAGTCTATATGATTAAATCCTTCACATTTTTGGGTTTCAATATTAGTTTGGATTATTTTTAATAATTTTAAATACAATTATATATTGAATGGTTTTTTTATCTTTGGGAACTTTTGTTCAATTTTGGATATTTAGAGTTTTTTTAGAGAAAAGTGATGACATGAACTAGTTTCCCAGTTCATACCATCAAAGGAATTTATTAAATTAAAAAAGTTGTAATACAAAACATGTGGAGTAATGTGTTTACTCTAGTGGGTAATTAAGGGGGTAAAATGATTCTTAAACAAAGAAAAAAACCAATAGCCAAAATGAGCACCTTCAATGTGAATAGGGAGCTTCCATCCAGGATCAGCCATCAATAATCTTCCCATCAAGAGAAAAAAAGATGATCCAGCCAGGGCGTAATTCAGCATCCTCATCAAAGAAAACCACCAATAAAAATGTCAGATTCTGATAAAACAAAAACAGAAAAAGAAGCAGTGTGAATAGTATAGTCCATCCCTTCACCATTTCTTGAGAGAATATAGGTCACAAAATCATCAAACCAAGCAGGAAAAGAATCTAATATTCGGAGAAAATTCGAAAGCAGCAAATAGCTTGAAACCCAAGCAGCAGGTGCAAACCAGCCGAACCAATCTAGAAAGAGAAGTTCATAGAGTCTGAATAAAACAAGATCCAAAAACATAATAGTAGCCCCATCCGAATGAGAACCATGAAAAACAGGAAATGCATGCAACTGTAGACCATCACAGTATCAAGAATTTAAAAGAATCAAGGCTGAGTCAGTTAACAGAGCAGTCCTCTGATCCAAAGTGCCAAGCATTAATACACATAGAGACTGTGTGGAGCAACTTCACTAGATTTTAAAGCAGAATATCAAAAGAATCAGAATCAAAGAAAATGAGAAAAAACATCCAGAATTAGGATGATTTAATGCTTATCTTCGATTTTTTAGTGGAGATAGATTCTTTTATACTAAGATACTCTAAAACTGATATCATACCATCCTGAAACTCTTTAAGGGAAATTTCTTGTTGCCTATCCATATATTGAATCCACTCTTGTATCTCATGTTCATCAAAATTATGATTAAAGTAGTACAATAAAGTATGAGAGGTAGCAACCTGAGAGTTTTCTTGAGGGTCCTCTGCAGGTTGAGGTTTGGAATTATCAACGAGAATTTTTTCCTGAGGGGCTTCAACAGGTTCAGACTTGGAACCATTCACTGATCTTCTCACAATTTTGTGTTCAGTGTTGGAGTAATCTTTGCGTCTTCTAGTCTTTCTTGGATGTGGGGTGATGAAACCATCCTCATCCACCAAGGGAAATTTACATTTTTTGCCAAACAATTTATAGGGGTATCTTCAATCTGTCCTGAAGTATCATTATGATCATAGGACTCAAGATCTCTTACAACTTCATTTTCTTTTATAGCTTGTGTGCTATCTTGAGTCAAGATAAGGCCTTAATTAGTATTTTAAGTAGGGGTAGTAACTCTCCCTTTTTCCATTACAACCCTAGGAGCTTCCTTTAATGTAACCTGATTAAGAACAGATGTCTGGGGTGGATCATCTAAGACAGCCATGACTAAGGCCTCAACTTGATTTTCAGCAATGTGATTATCCTTCAGATTATCTCTAGGCACTAAGTTAGAGTTTTTAGTTTCAATAGAATCAACAAAAACAACCTGAGCAGAACCCTTGACAGAAACAATTTGATTATCTTGCATACTAGGATTCTATTTTTCAACCCAAGTTTACTTATAAAGTGTTTGCGTGTGCGCTGTTGACTTCCCACATTCATTATAACAGTGACCTGTTTTGGAACATTTTTTACAAAATGGTGGAAGGTTCTCAAAAACCACATCCTGAATAAATCCATTCTCACCATTTTGGATCCAAAAACAAGATGGCTCATTAGTCCTTTTCTTAGTGTAAATTAATAAACTAATGAATTTTATATTAATAAAACCCCTCTCACCCCACTACAAAAACCACTCTTCACACCCTCATTTCCTCACACCTCTAAAGCTCTAAACCATCCCTAAACTCTGTCCAAACATCATACCTATCCCCTCTCCCACTTCCAAGAGCTGCTGGTCTCATGAAAATACCAAGCCTGACTTCCTGAAGGAGGATATCAAGAGGAAGATTTAAGTGGTAATTTCTCTCTCTCTTCTCCTTTAATTTCCTTTCATGTTCAAGTTCATTTCAAGATCCCTAACCACCTATCATTATCCAAATGGTATTGTAAATCCATTATTGTACATGTACTATAATTTTATGATGCTAATGAGATATTATATCATCCAACCCTCTTTCCCTCTCCCTTTTATTTTATTAAAGAGAACGTTGTTCATGAGGTGTTACTTTTTCAACATCAAGAATGACATGCTTTCATTTTCCATTTCTACCTTCAAATCTGGTCATGAAATAATTTTTATGGTTGAAAAAGAATATTTTATATTTATTACCTACTATTTAAAGTTCTGGAACTAACTTATGACCATATTACAAGTGATAAAATAAAACAAGTTCATTATGACCGAAAAATCTCTCAAATTAACCCAAGCAGTCATCAGTTAATTCTTATCTCATGATTCATCCATATGGATATAATATAATTAATTATAGGATCATGAAAACTCTTGTAATATCATTAATAACATTTAATATCAGTTCTAGATTTTCACCCATGTTCTACCCGAACTTCAATTTAAAAATACAAGTGAACCACTCAAGAAAACCATAAAAAACAAACATTCCAAAATAATGTTTGTAAACTATCTAACTCATCCAATGGCCCATAAAATCACTTAATGAAACCATAATGAACCATATTAATGTACACAAGGTTCTGTATTTATAATTAATAAATATAATGTCATTATAGAAGACATTAAAGAGAAATAATCATTCAGATACAAGGTGAGGGGAAATTCTCGAACGCAACTTTCATCCTTCGGGTTCTCCCGCTTTTTCACTCCATTTTTTATATGGTCACTCCTTAAATATCATTTTACCACCATTTTATTTCCTTTTCTGGAATATAAATTTTTTCTAATAAAGTTTATTTCAATCCAAATGTTTTCCAAAAGAACTCTTCTTTTAAATACTCAACCTTTACCTCTCAATCATGGTTGAAGGTTATTGTATCATGTATGGTGTTCCCTCTTTCTTCTGGAAACCCAATGCTTATGAATGTTTTCTTAAGAGATGAAACCCATTCCTTTACATGGGTTAGTTATGTTCACTTTTGATATCTGTTCCATGTGGCGAGCAAGATAATGATAATATTATGATGTGACAGGTGCGCCCAGAATTATATAGCACAATATTGATGTTTGAATATAACGGGTGCGCCTGGAATTATACAGCGCTCCACTGCATTTGGTAAAGTGATGAATCTCATGAGTAAATTTGAAATTATGTGTGAAAAAGATACTAGCATGTCTCACAAGTATGTGTGCTATTTAACCACTAAGACATGATGTTTTATTTTTATGAATTCCCACATTTCATGTCTTTTATTTCTGCTCCACTCATGTTCATGATCTTTTTCCTATGTCATGATTATGCTCACCCCATGATATATTATTCTTATATATCCACTTACTGGTCTTTTAGCTCACCACTTTTGTTGTATATACTCAGGTGTCTACAAGTACTAAGGAGCCGAAAAGTGCCAATAAGAAGCTAGAGAAGAAGAAATTAAATAACTTATTATGCTTGATGTTGTAATTGTTATGTATGGTCCTAGTTTGCCCAAGACACGAAACTGATGTATCCTTTATGTGTAATATTATTATGTTGTTTACCTTAAAAATGATGTAATAGTAATATTAGAAAAGGGAGGGTCTCTATAGTTGGTATCAGAGGAAAGGTTTAGTTAATTTGGGAATTAGGATTAGTGAACCCTAGAGAAAACCTATATCATGAGACTAAGTACAAATATGCACACAAGAATATTTAAATAGGTATCCCATATGTTATGTTTTTATAATAATTTTAAAAATGAATAAGTTATTCATGGATTTTTTACTTATTTTTTGTTCTAACATTTTCTATTTTAGAAAATGGTGGAAACCAGGAGAAATCAGGCCAACAACTCATGCGAGGGCCAATGCAGTGATTGCCCGAACGACATCCCCAATGATTTGGGAGGTAGAGTTCAATACCTTATGGTGATGCTTACCTAATTATCTCAGGTTATGAACAATAAACATAGTAATGGGGAATGTCCTCCTTCACCAAAGAGGGAGAAACAGGCTATCAAATGTTTTATAGGGCAACGACCACTAACGTTTAATAGATCTTTTGATCCACTAGGTGCGGAACAGTGGGTCAACTCCATGGAGAAGATATTTTCTGTTCTTCACTATTCTGAGATGGAGATGGTGACCCTAGTTGTTTATTGTCTAGATGGAGAATCCGATCAATGGTGGGATTTGATTAATAACACCAATCCAATGGAGGAAATTGAAGAGATAGAATGGGTAGACTTTAATATAATGTTTCTTAACAAGTTTTTCCTATGAACTCTTCGTACGAATATGGAGAGAGAATTCATAGAGCTCAAGGAAAAAGAAGGAGAATCTGTCACAACCTAGGAAGAAATTTTCACAAGGCTTCCAAGGTATGCTTCGGGTTTTGTTATCAACAATGATAGAAATATTGATAGATTATTTGGTGGATTAAAACCACACCTTCGAAAGTCTCTTGCAATCCGAGACTTTGGGAGTTATGAAGAAGTTGTTGGATGTTCCCTAGAAGTGGATATGGAGTTTGGATAATGGTCCCATGGCTATGTTGATATGAAACGAATGATGGAGTTTCATGCCAGTGGATCTAATGATAAAGGTGGGAAGAAAACTCAACAACCCACATGAAAAAAAATGTGGAATGTTGTACCATGGGAACTGCCTCAAAGGGATGGGGAAATGCTTCAAGTGTGGGAAATAAGGACATAATGCTCAAGAGTATCTAAAAGACACGAAAAGGAAGGATAATGTGGGGGAATAAAGGAGAGAACCACTCCCTTTTCAGTGCTACAACTGTAGGGAGATAGGGCACTGTGCAAACCAGTGCACTAAACCTCGAGTTCTCAATGGTAATCAGCGTCAGCAGCCACCAAAGCCAAAGGAACAAGGGAAGGCTTATACCATCACTACTACGAACGTGGAGCATAATAATGAAGTCATTCAAGGTATAATTCCTATTCACTCAAGAATGGAAAAAGTCTTATTTGATTCTAGTTCTACGCATTCCTTTATATCTTGCAAGTTTGATAAAACAATATAATCGAAGCCCTGAAACCTTGATGTAGACGAAATCTATAAAAATGCCAAGTGGTGCAATCATTGCAACCCAAGTGTTTGAATCTTCTCCTATTGTATTATGTGGAAATATTCTTCCAGAAAATCTCGTAATACTTCCCTTGGTGGTATTCAACGCTATAATGGGAATGTATTGGCTCTCGTTATATAGAGCACATATCAGCTGTCGGGAAAAGGAAATATCTTTTCATATTCCCAACAAACCCATGCTTCTCTACAAGTGAAAAGAAGATCATGTATCTCCTTTGAAAAATCCTTCAACAGTGTGGGTGTTGATTCCCTATGAAGATGCATACCTCGCCCAAGTGGTTGAGTCAAAGGAAAGTTCCATCCTTGAGGAAATTCCCATCGTGAGGGAATACAACGATGTATTTCCCGAAGAGTTACCCAGAATTCCGCCGGATCGTGAGGTAGATTTCTCAATTGAACTCTTACCCAGAGCTACTCCTATTTAAAAGTGTCTTTATAGGATGTCTCCTATCGAACTGGAGGAGTTAAAGAAGCAGCTGTAAAAGAATCTAGACAAAGGGTTCATACGCACTAGTTCATCACCTTGGGATGCGCCAGTACTCTTTGTAAAGAAGAATGATGGGACAATGCGGCTGTGTATCGATTATCGGTAACTCCACAAGACAACCATAAAGAAAAAGTATCATATCCCAGGGATTGATGACTTGTTCGGTCAGTTAAGAGGTTCTCAATACTTCTCAAAGGTGGAACTTTGTTCTGGATATCATCAGGTAAAGGTGAAGAAGGAAGATATTCAGAAGACTACCATACAAACAAGGTATGGGAACTATGAGTTTTTTAAGCCCTTCAGACATACTAATACCCCTTCAATATTCATGTATTTGATGAATATATTCTTTAGACATTACCTTGACAAGTTTTTGGTAGTGTTTATCGAGGATATTATCATCTACTCCAAGAGAAAGGAGAAACATGAAGAACATATAAGACTTGTGTTGGCGACATTGAGAAAGGATAACTTGTACACCATGTTCAGAAAGTGTGACTTTGGGATGAAACAAGTCACGTTCTTGGGACATGTGATCACAACTAAGGGAATTTCTGTTGATCCTTCAAAGACAAAGGCGATTGAGGAATGGCCGAGGCCCTCTAGTGTCGCAGAAATCTATAGTTTTCTTGGATTAGCTGGGTACTACCGACGTTTTGTGAGAGACTTCTCTTGATTTTCAAGCCCACTAACAAAGTTAACAAGGAAATGGGTAAATTATGTCTGGATGGAAGAATGTGAGGGAAGATTAAAGGAGGGAAAGAGAAGGCTGATCACTGCACCTGTACTCACACTACCGAAAAGTGCATAATGTTTTTTGATATATAGTGATGATTCAATGAAAGTATTGGGTTGTTTACTAATGAAAATGACAATGTGATAGCCTATGCATCACGAAAGTTGATGATCCATGAGCAGAACTTCCCAAAGCATGATCTAGAGCCGGCAACCATGATTTTTGCCATCAAAATCTAGCGGCACTACCTTTACGGTGAGAAGTGTGGCATATACACCGACCACAAAAGCCTAAAGTATATATTTACACAAAAGGATCTCAACAAGTGTCAAAGGAGATGGTTAGAGAAAATCAAGGAATACGATTGCTCTATTCACTATCATCCTGGAAAGGCGAACAAGGTAGCTGATGCTCTAAGCAGAAAAGAACCTGCTACTCTGTCCATGCTGTGGATTGAGAAAGACCCTATCTTCTTAGATATTCAATGAATGGATTTGGAAATCATAAGGGCAGTGGATACATCCTACCTTTCCCAAATGATTTCGCAACCATCTATCCAAGAGAAGATTAAGGAAGCACAAATGCATGATGTGGAGATACAAAAGAAGGTGAATGCTGTAAAGGAAGGGAAGCTGCCAGAGTTCCATATTGACGATGATGGTGTGATTCAGTTTGGAACATAGATTTGTGTGCCTTAGTAGCCTAGGATAAAGAAGGATGTATTTGATAATGCACATAGCTCAATATTCTCTATTCGTCCTGGGAGTACCAAAATGTACAGTGATCTCTGAGAACAGTTCTGGTGGGATAACATGAAGAAGGAGATTGTGGAATATATATGAAGGTGCTTGGTATGTTAGCAAGTTAAATCTGAGTGACAAAAGTCCAAAGGTATGATGCATCCATTTCATATAACCATGTGGAAATGAGAAAATGTTAATATGGACTTTGTCACAGGTCTCCCGAAGACGTCGAAGGGAAACAATTCCACATGGGTTGTCGTTGACCGAATCACCAAGACTTCCAATTTTATCGCTATTTGGGAAGATTTATTGCTTGAACAACTTGTGAATATATATGTGAAGGAAGTGGTGAGATTGTACGGTGTTCCACTCTCAATTGTCTCTGCCCGTGATCCAATGTTCACATCTAAATTCTGGAGGAGCCTTCATCATGCTTTGAGTACTAAATTAAATTTTAGCACGACCAATCACCCCCAAACTGATGGCCAATATAAAAGTACTATTCAGATGCTTGAATATATGATAAGAGCCTACTCTCTAGAATTCAAAGGTGGATGTGATCACCATCTCCCATTGGTTGAGTTCTCATACAAAAATATCTTCCAATCGAGTATTCAGATTGCTCCATATGAAGCTCTCTATGGAAAGCGATGTAGAACTTTAGCCTATTGGGATGAAGTTGGAGAAAGAAAGCTACTTGGACTCAATCTTGTTAAAGAGATGATAGAGAAGGTTCAAGTCATCCAGAAACACATCAAAGCTGCTCAATGTCGGAAAAAGAGCAATGCTGACAACCGTCGAAGGGACTTGGAGTTCAACATTGGAGATAAATTCTTTCTTCGAATATCTCGATGGAAGAGAGTCATGCGATTCTGGAAGAAAGGGAAGCTATGCCCAAGGTATATTGGCTCCTTTGAGGTCCTTGAATGCATAGGAGTCGTGGCCTATAGTCTTGCACTTCCACCAAATATGGCACAATTTCATGATGTGTTTCATGTATCACTACTGAGGAAGTGCATACATGACCCCTCACATGTACTATACTCAAGGGTGGTGTTGTTGGAAGATGATCTCTCCTGTGAGGAGCAGCCAGAAAAGATCTTGGATTAGAGAGATAAAGTTCTACGTAATAAGAAAAACCATCTTGACAAAGTGTTGTGGATGAACCATAAGTTTGAGGAAGCAAATTGGGAACTAGAAGAGTCAATGAAGAAGAAACACCCTCACTTGTATGTGTAAACTGAAATTTCAGGGGCAAAATTTCTTAGGGGGGGAGAATGTAACAACCCAAATTTTTTAAATAGAAATTCCCTTCTTATAATTATGTCATAAAATAACATGAAAACATAGCATGATGAACTACTAAGTGAATAGTTACCTTTAAACATAAGTTTCTTACTTTTGTGTTTGGAATTTTGAAAATTTGACATACATGGTTGTGTTCAAGATGATTTTTAGAGTCTAATAAAACAAAAATAATTGTTAGTGAATAGTAACCTACACTTATGAATAGTAACAGACCCTTATGAATAGTGATATACCCTAATTAATTGTATCCTTACCTATGATAGTATAAAAATAATTTTCAAGTGAATGTATGATGTACCTATATTTTAGAATATGTAAATGAATGTTTTAAAACTGTTTTTAGTAATAAACTAAGATTTTAATAAAATATTAGATTAATAATATTTAGAAAATTATTTTTGATAAATGGACTTCATTTTTGGATTTTACATGTTGAAAAATGGTTGGGTTAAATTTTTGGTATTTTTCTAAAATTCTTGAATTTTTGGTGAATAGTAAAATACATTAATTTACCGTATAAATACATTATAATTAAAACCCACTATTCCTTACTTCACAAGTGATGTAAGAACCCAAATCACGAACTAACATGCCTTATTTAATATTCTTGGTCATGGATGACTCATTATCCCTTGTCTTAGGGGAAATTAATAAACTAATGAATTTAATATTAAGGAAACCCCTCTCCCCTCCACTATAAAAACCACCCTTCACACCCTCATTTCGTCACAACTCTCAAGCTACAAGCCTTCACTAAACTCTACCCAAATATCATCATTATCCCCTCCCCCACATCCAAGAGATTCTGGTCTCAACAAAAGACCAATCCTAGCTTCCTTAAGGAAGATCTCAAGAGTAAGATTTAAGAGGTAATTTCTCTCCCTCTTCTCCTTTAATTTTCATTCATGTTCAAGTTCTTTTATTGATCCCTCCCCACCTATCTTTATCCAAATGGTGTTTTAACTCCATTATTATACATGTACTATAATTTTATGATGATAATGGGATATTATATCGTCCAACCACCTTTCCATCTTCCTTTTATTTTATTAAAGAGAACATTGTTCGTGAGGTATTAATTTATCACCTTCAAGAACGACATGATTTCTTCTCCCATTTATACATTAAAATCTGTTAATGAAACCATTTTTATGGCTGAACGAGAATAGTTTATATTTATAACCTCCTATTTAATGTTCTGGAACTAACATATGACCATATTACAAGTGATAAAATAAAACAAGTTCATTATGATCAAAAAAACACTCAAATTAACCCAAACAATCATCAGTTAATTATTATCTAATTATTCATCCACATGGATATAATATAAATCATTATAAGACAATTAAAACTCCGGCAATATTATTAATAACATGTAATATAATTTCTGGATGTTTACCCATGTTCTACCCGAACATCAATTTAAGAATACAAGTGAACCACTCACGAAAACCATAAAAACAAACATTCCTGAATAATGTTTTTAAACTATATAACTTATCCAAAGGAACATTAAATCACATAATGAAATTATAATAAACCATATTAATGTACACAAGGTTATTTATTTCTAATTAATTGATATATTTTCATTATACAGGACATTAATGAGAAGGAAGCATTCAGATACAAGGTAAGGGGAATTCTCGAACCCAACTTTCATCCTTCGGGTTCTCCCTCTTTTTCACTCCATTTTTGATATGGTAACTCCTTAAAGATTATTCTTTCATCATTTAATTTCCTTTTCCAAGATATAAATTTTTTCTAATGAAGTTTATGTCAATCAAAAAGTTTTCCAAAAGAACTCTTCTTTTAAGAACTCAACTTGAACCTCTCATTCATGGTTGATGGTTATTGTGTCAAGTATGTTGTTCCCTCTTTCTTTTGAGAACCCAAAGCTTATGAATGTATTCTTATAAGATGAAAAACATTCCATTCCATGGGTTAGTAATTTTCACTTTTGATATATGTTGTATGTGGAAAGCATGATAACGATAATATTATGATGTGACAGGTACGCACAGAATTATATAGCACAATATGAATGTTTGAATGTGATCGGTGTGCCCAGAATTATACCACGCTATAATGCATTGGGTAAAGTAAAGAATATAATGACAAATTGTGAAATGAAATCTGAACAAGATGCTAGCTTGGTTCACAAGTATGTGTGTTAGTTAACCACTAAGACATGATGTTTCATTTTTATGCATTGCCACATTTCAAGTATTTTATTTTTTCTCCTCTCATGTTCATGATATTTTGCATATGTCATGGTTATTCTGACCCCATTCTATATTATTTTTATCTGTCCTCTTACTGGGATTTTATCTCACCCCTTATGATGTATATTCTCATATGGATACATGTACTAAGGAGAGGAAAAGTGCCAATAAGAAGCTAGAGAAGAAGAAATTAAATAAATGTTTATACTTGATGTTGTAATTGCTATGTATGATCCTAATTTTTCCAAGACACTAGAATGTTGGATCCTCTATGTGTAAAACTATTATACTGTTTACCGTTAAAATGATGTAATAGAAATGTAAGAAAAGGAAGGGTCTCTATATTATCTGATATCGTACTATCTAATTTTGGTTTTGGTTAATGACAAAAGATAGGGGAAATATATAGTTCATCATTTGTAGATTATGTTATTATCAAGAAGTTTATTCCTGTAATTTTTATATGACCATGTCATCTTGAATACTCATCGGTTGGAGAAAAAATGAGTTTGTTGTTGAAATTTTGTAAATGATGAATGTCTACATGTCATGTAAGTATGTTTCCTTATGTTCTTATTCAATCTCATAAATAAATTCTCCAACATTGTGAAAAGGAGCATGAAACAAAAATGATGTCTGATTACTTTTCCTATTCTGTAACCAATGACTATTTCACCCATCACAAATTTGTTGTTTTCTTGCTATTAACTTTCTCCTAATCATGTTTTCTATTATTCTATATCAGAATATGACACTTATTTCCTCCTCCATATCCATGTTTTCATTGAAACCAAGTATGGGTTATCTTTGGTAACCTTTTTATATATCTTTCTTTCATTTAAAGTGATAGTTTTATTTACTATTTTTCTGTTGTGGGAAATTCAATGAAGTATCAAAGCCCAATTTTATAATTGATAGGACACAATTTCCAAAAGTGGAGAAGTATGTAACATCCTAAGAAGATAAAGAATTTTACATTTTCATATTTATTAATATTTTTTAATAAAATATTAATTTTACATTAAAGGGGTTTCCATATTCAATGGCGTACCTGATATGCTACAACGAGTTTTTTTTAAATCTTAAGTTGCATACAACTTTTGGTTATACTAAAAAATAATATAATATTTTTAATTTTTTAAATGGTAGTTAATGTCTAACCGTTTTATTAGAGAGAATTAAAAGAAATGATCATAATATGATTATATTAATTTTCCAAATGTTTTTACATTTATCTAATAAAATGTAGAGGAATAAAATGTGAATGAATCTAATTTTAAGCATAAATACTCTAATATTCTTTAAAGGTCGATATACAACCTTTTGATGGGGAAAACTTTTCAAATATTGTTATTTTCAATTTTAAATGTTATATTTTACAAAATGAAATTCTTTTTTAGAATCGGGACATCAAAATTTACTTTGGATGAAATTTTGGTATTTTTCTGATAAAGTTCAATTTTTTATTGAATAGTGAAAAATACTGCATTTTAATTCAAAACTGCATTTTAATCTAATATATTTATATGGACAGAATATCTTATTTAAATGGTTCTAAAGTGTAATTAGATTATATTGTTACCATTTAATACAATTTTTATTGTTGTATGTAATTTCACTTTGAAATTGTACATAAACAAGTGTCAATATTTTTATAGTTATTATTTCTTAAAAACTTTCTTTTTAGTTTTGACAATGGGAATTAATTTTAAATAAATTAATGAAACTTATAAGTTTCTAATTTGGTAAAACAGTAATCATTTTTGAATTCATAATGTCAAATATACCTTAGGTTGAATTTTTTGTATTTTTCTAAAAAATCATCAATTTTTAATGAATAGTGAAAACACTGATTAGTAGTTAAAAACACAAATTTTTCATTTAAATGAATTTTTACCACTTATATGAATTTAATTTCAAAAATAAAACATACGTATTTTTTATTAGTAAGTAAAATTTGGTTCAATAAGATGAAAATAATCTTTGTTGAATAGTAACTTTTGACATTTATTTACCGCAATTATAGGTAAATAGGGTAATTCTAGTAAAAAATAATATTATAATAATATAAAATTACCATAATACTTGTACTAACCTTATTTTATGAGTTTTGGACAACCAATACAGTTTTTGGGTGAGATTTGTGGCCATTGAATGCCATCTGGGTAAGATAATGACATTAATATCTTTTTATTTAAAGTAAAAATAAAAATATCATAAACATGTATAGTTTTTCTAAAACAATTTTAATGTGGGGTTATATAATTGATATATTTGACTATAAATATTCATTATAAATCTAATAAGATTTCCTACATCATGGTATTTTATTTATAATTTTCGGACATCAAATAAATAAAATTATTTATGACATAATAATTATGTACTGTTTACCTAATTAATGAATGATATAATGAAATGAGATTATAAAGATTAAAACAATATAAAAAACCTGTACAATTCTTATTTGATGATTTTATTTCGAACATGATTTATCTTATCTTTGACATTAATAAGTTTTGGGCATTTAAAACCCGAAATTCATGATATAGTAAAATAATATTTTCAAACTTTCCTAAAGAGTCCCTCCTCCCCCTTATAAAAATCCCTCACCTATAATGCATTACTCACACATCTAAATCCCCTTGTCTCGTCCAAACTATACCCAAATAAGATATCAATATCCCTATATTCCACCTAGAATCCTTACCAGAGGTAGAAGGAACTTCAAGAAACCCTTTAGGTTCAAACCCAAGGGAGTTACCTGATTTAAAGGTTACATCTTCTCATTAGTTCCATTCTTATATTTTACATCTCTAACCACTAAAACTATTTTTATTACTTTATTTCATAAAAACAAAAGTACCTAAGTATACTAGGTTTTTTATATGAGAAATATTCGAACTACACTTACACACACCTCCGTCTAATGGGTAAAGAACATATTGTTTTTGTGGACTGCAAACTATTGTCTCACGAAACGATGATTGTTCAATCATCTTTGGCCAACTCATATGGAGTCCATTAATATGATAATTTATTTAAATTTCATATATATTATATTTTTATTGTCTCTATAATTCTTTATTTTTCATTTATATAATACGTTTATGATTTTCATAATGGGTAAATACGATAATTTCATTTGAGGAAGTGCTGACTACTGCCCCTCAAAGTTATATGACTCGTTCATGCCATATGTGGAACATATAAAGGATTGAATTAATGAACTTATATATGATATTATACTGGAATTATAATATATCTATTTATCATTATTTTTTCATTCCATTAAATATGAAATATAAATGAATGTAGCGTCCATGCGTACGTAAGGCTTACCATCTCCATGAATGGTGCATATCATTTCTGACTCCAAATGTTACGTATTATTATAAATAAATAACTATACTGGATATATATGATATATAAAATATCTAAATCATGAATAATGTTCAAGATATAATAGACTTGTGACCACATGAACAACATTTAATTATAAGAAGTTCATTTTGGACTCAAGTTCCAAATATCGACAAAACAACCATTATTAACTTAAATGAGTGAATAATGTTTATAACATGGTAATAAGTGATATAAAAGGAATAATAAACTTTAAAAAGGTTCTTAATGAAGTAAAAAATCACTTTACTTTATTTTTTAGGAGATTAAAGAACGAACGGGTCAAGTCGAACACGAGGTAAGGGGTTTCTTATCTCACATTTATTTCCGTGAGATTTCCATTGTCCACCACTTATTTATTGCATGTGGTGTATTGTGTACATCCATTATATATATATTATCATTATGAAATTTATATTCATGGTATTCTATGATTAATATTTTGGTTATTAACTTTTGGTCTTACAACTCGATTGATTACAACGTGGTAAGGGGTTTTCATCTCACTTTTTATTCCCGTGAGATTCATGCTATATTTTAGACTATTTGATTTTGTGTGGTCTATGTACTGACCAGAATTTTATTGTTTGCATAATATAATTTAATTTATAGTTATTTAAATATTCATAGTATGGTCCTTCTTTCATGGGGTGTATGTTTTGTAAGTAACCAAATTGGTAAGGGAACCATTCAACATACTATTTTAGTCAAAGACTTCTTTTATGTCTTGTATTTTAATTTCATTTTTCTTATATTGGGAAATGTTCTACTATATCCTTATTGTTGAATGTTTTATGTTCATGTGATGATAGACCCTTTCCCCTCTCATCAATTCATTTTCTGAATTTTAATGTGACGCCATTAGTTTGTCGAATTTCTGTAAAGGATCTTCTTAACCCAATTTCCATTTTTTGTGTTAAACTTTTACTTCTTGATTATTGTCATCCTATGAATGTGTCTGAATGACATCAGATTGTTTTACCCTTAATATTCATTTATATTGGGTGTATTCCTATTTTTCACACATAATTATGTCATTTAATTTTCCATAATTTAAGTACATGATCTTTACAAGGGACATTGTCTCAATTTAAATTCAGTTGAGAAATTTTTGTCGTTATAAACCAATTCCATTTTATATGGTGTATATACTGAAAATTGACATATTATATCATTGATATCCTTTTTCTCATTATATTATATTCTTTTATTAATGTTATAAATCAATTAATCATTTTAAAGCATCTCTGGTTTGGATAGGAACTCTTTAACTAAAATTTCCATTGAAATGTTTTAAAGATATATTCTTCTAAATCTTTCTCATTAATTTACACATTTTAAAAATGGTTTTAAGGATTTATTTATATGGACATGAATGTTTTGAAATTAAAGTTTCTTTCAAAAGCTTCAAAGTGGTATGGGACACATTGATTCAAAAATCTATTTATTAAATGTTTTCAATGGTTTGGAAAATGGTTTGTTAAAGCATTGATTATGTCAACATCTAGTAATGATATATTGTGACTGCGATGTAGAAATGTTATCTGTCCTTTATGATTTTTTATGCATTATTAATATGTTATGTTTATTGGTCATTGTTTATGTATATGGGTGGTTTTGTGATAAACCTCAGGCGGTTGAGACCGATATAGCTCTCAAATGGATTTAGTAACATGACAGAGGTAAATGTTATTATTCTTCCTAAGAGATTTTGGTAATATATTGTGATGAATATTCCTTCGTAACTCTTTATGTAGTTTTTATAGCTACAATTTATATATGTTATGAATTCCACTAGTTACCTTTATGATTTATTATTTTTGTGGGTTATTCATAAATCATATTATTTCACGAGGTATGTTATGATTGAAAAGTATTGTTTCATTGATTTTAATTTATGGATGGGATGATTTTTTCTTTCCTTATTTTATAACCCTTACTAAGCTTTTTATGATCATCCCATGTTTTGAAATTTTTTTCACAGTACTTAAAGGTGAATAGGGTCAAGGATGGGATCATATAAAATTTATGTTGTCTAAAACATTGAAAATGACATGTTACGTTTTTAAGGGATTTTATTTTATGAAAAATTGGAAACATAGTAGAAGGGTCTACAATGTAATTATTGAAAATTAATTTAATAGTTATGTCCTAATTCTCTATAACTATGAACATGAAAAGACCCTCATTGTGAATTCGTGACATAACTCAATATTTTGTATTGTCTAAGGTCAGGTCCTTATAGTTGGTATCAATGGTTGATTTAGATAACATTAATGGTTAGGGATTTATTTAAGCATAAGTGATATAAAAATAATGGTTAGCATACTAGAAAGAATCATAGTTATTTCAGAGGTGATAAATGGTTATTACATTTTGGGGTGCAAAATGAAAGGTATTAGACAACCTTTGATGATAAAACATGTTATGGTTATTTTAGAAAAATCTATCTCAATTTTTGGAATTATATAAAATTATATAGTTTTTGAAAAAGCACAACATGGAGTCCTTGTGACAATCTGTTGCGTAGGAAAAATCTATGGGAATCGAACCCACAACCAATGTGAGATTGAGATTTATCACCTACCACTGGACTACATGGAGACCCTGGTTAGTATGACTATTTATTTTTAGTTAAATGATTTTATGGATAAAGAATAATTTGATTTGAGATATTATGTTTTATAAAATTTACATCTTAGTATATGAAAATGATCTGGGGATTAAGTGATAACGGTTATTTGGGAAGACATTCCCTCTTTTGGAAATGTTATATGGTTAAGTAAAATATAATACTATGTGATTTAATTTGTGGAGTAATGGTTGAAATATTATTTTGGAAGAATATATGTTTTTATTATGGACATAAGGTGGTTTGGTTTATTTATGGAAATGATTAACCTATCATAGATAATATGTGATTAGGTTAATTATACATTTGTATGAGACTTTATGAGTATTCGATTTTTTTGGAGATAAATTTTAAGATTTACTGTTGAAGACTATGTGATTAAATTTTTCTGAGTATTGGGTTTCAATCTTAGTTGGGATTATTTTGAATAATTTTAAAGACAATTGTATATTGAATGGTTTTTCATTAACTTTGGGTTCTTGTTGTTGAATTTTGGAGATTAAGAGTAGTATTTCTTTTTATAAAGGTTTATCCTTTATGGTATTGTCTGACCTTGTACTAACCAAGTTTTGATTTGTTTAATTTCTAAAGATAGGGGAAATATATAGTTTATCATTCGTGGATTATGTGATTCTCAAGAAGTTGATTTTAGAACTTTTTATTTTACCAAATCATCTTGAATACTCATCGTTTGGAGTCTACATGTCAAGTAAGTATGTGTCTTTATGTTCTTATTCAATATCATAAATAATGTCTCTAAATTTTTGAAACGGGACAAAAAAAAGTTGTCGGTTTACATTTCCTTCTGGTAAACCGTTGACTGTTTAACCCATCATGATTTGGTGTTTTTCTTGTTTTTAACTTTCCCTGAGTCATGTTTTCTGTCACTCTACATCAGAACAAAAAACTTTATTTCTCCTCCATATCCATATTTTCATGGAAATAAAGTAGGGGTTATCTTGGGTGACCTTTGTACTTCTATTTCTTTATTTTAAAGTTATAGTTTTAATTACTCTTTTTTTGATGTGGAACATTCAATGATGTTTCAAAGCCCAATTTTAAAATTGCGAGGACCAAATTTCCAAAAGGGGGAAAGATGTATCATCCCAAGAAAATAAAGAATATTACATTTTCATATTTATTAATATTTTTGAATTAAATATTAATTTTACTTTAAAGGGGATTCCATATTGAATGGAGTACTCGATACGCAACAACCAGTTTCTTTGAAATCTTACGTTGCACACAATGATGAGTTATACCCAAAAATAATGTAATAATATTATTATATAAATTGTGTAATATCTCGCCATTTTTTTGAAGGGAATGAACATAACTAACCATATTATGATTATATATGTTTGTTAAAGGTTTTTACATTTATCCAGTAAAATTTAGACGCATAAAATGTGAATTAATCTAATTTTAAGACTAAATACTCTAATATTCTTTAAATTGTCGATTTACAGCATTTTGAAAGAGATTCATTTTCAAATCTAGTTTTGTTTTCACTTTTTATGTTCTATTTGACCAAATAAAATACTTTTTTAGAATATGGACATCAAAATTTACTTTGGATGATGTTTTTATATTTTTCTGATAAAGTACCTTTTTAATGAATTGTGAATAATACAACATTTTAATCTAATTTATTTAAATGATCATAATATCTTTTTAAATGGTTTTAATGTTTAAATAATTTATATTGTTACCATTTAATCTAATTTAGGTTGCTGGAAGTAATTTCACTATGAAATTGGACATAAAAAAGTGTCGATCTTTTGATAATTATTATTTCATAAAAAATGCTTTTTGTTTTAACAATGGTAATTTTATTTAAATTAATTAATGAAACTTTTTTGTTTTTAATTTTGAAAATAATCATCATTTATGAATTCAGAATATCAAATATACCTTTGGATAATTTTTTTTATTTTTATGAAAGTCTTCAGTTTTGGATGAATAGTGAAAACACTGAGAATCAGTTAAATAACCACCTTTTTAATATAATTGTAATTTTACCACTTCTTTGAATTGAATTTAAAAAATCTTACATACATGGTTATTGTAATTAAGTAAAATATAGTTCCATAAGATGAAAATAATTTTTGGTGAATAGTAACCTTTGACTTTTATTTATCGTGGTTAAAGGTAAATTGTGAAATTCAAAGTCAAAATAATATTACAATAATATAAAATAAGCTTAACACTTGTACTAACCTGATTGGATTAGTCATGGCTGACCAATACAATCCTTGTGTGAGATTTTTGGACTTTTAATGACATTTGGGCAAGATAATGACATTAATAGTCTTTTCTTTAATGTAAAAATAAAAATACTATACACATGTATTATTTTCTAAAAACAATTTAAAAGTGGGGTTATATTATTGATATATTTTAATATAAATATTCATTAGAAAGATAAATAGAAATCTTACATAGTGGTATTTTATTTTTAATTATTAGAAATCAAATAAATAAAATTATTTATGACACTATAATGCAGTAGGGTTTACTTCATTAATGAATGATTTAAATAAATAATATTATAAAGATTTAAACAATATCCAAAACCTGTAAAATTATTATTGGATGATTTTATTTCAAAAAATATCCATCTTATTTTCGACTTTAATTAGTACTGGACCTTTAAAACCCAAAAATTATTATATAATTAAATAATATTTTCAAACGTTCCTAAAGAGCCCCCCTATAAAAATCCCTAACCTCTAACACATTACTCACACCTCTCAAGACCGTTGGAACGTCAAAACTCTACCAAAATATTCTCTCAATATCTCCCTCTTCCACCTAGAAGCCTTAATTTAGTCATAAGACACTTTAAGAGACCCTTTTGGTTCAAACCAAAGGGAGTTACCCGATTTAAAGGTAACCTCTTCTCTTAAGTTATTTTCTCTTATTTTACTTCTCTAACACCCTAACTCTTTTTATTCATTTCATTTATAAAAAAATAGTATCTTAAATATATTAGGTTTTTTAAATGAGAAGGATTCGAACTACACTTACACACACCTGTATCTAATGGGTAGAGAACATATTGTTTCTGTGAACGACGAACTACTGCCTCACGAAACGCAGATTGTTCAATATTCTCAAACCACCTCTTATGGTGGCCATTAACATGGCACTTTATTTAAATGTGATATATATAATATTTATATTTTCTTTATACTTTGGTATTTTTCATTTATATCATACCTTTATTGCTTCCATAATGGGTAAATAAGATAATTTCATTTGAGAAAGTGCGGACTACCGCCCCCTCAAAGTGATATGACTCGTTCGTGCCATACGTGGAACATATAAAGTATGGAATTAATGAAATTATATATGATATTATAATTTAATTATAATATACCTATGTATCATTAATTTTTCATTCCATTAAATAGGAAAAATAAATGGGAGTAACATTCATGCGTACGTACGGCTAACCTTCTCTATGAACGGTGCATTTCCATTCTTACATTCAAATGTTACATACTATTATAAATATATATATCTAATGTTTATATATAATATATATTATATCTAAATTATGAATATAATTCTATATATAACATACTTTTGGCACCTTGAACAACATGTAATTATAAAAAGTTCATTTTTGACTGAATTACGAAATATCAAAAAAAAACCTTTATTAATTTAAATGATTTCATAATGTTTATAACATGGTAATAAATTATTTAAAAGGAATCATAAACTTAAAAAACTTTCTTAAGAATGTACCAATTGTCTTTAGATTTTTATTGAGGAGATTAAATAATGAGTGGGTCATGTCAGACACGATGTAAGGGGTTTCATTTCTCACTTTTATTTTCGTGAGATTTCCATTGTTCACCACATATTTATTGCATGCGGTGTATTTTGTAGTTCCATTTGATATATATTTTCTTGATTATATTTATATTCATGGTATTTTTTGATTAATTTGTTGGTTATTAACTTTTTTTTCTTATGACTATATTGATTACAACATGGTAAGGAGTTTTCATGTCACTTCTTATTCCTGTGATATTCATACTATATTAGCCACTATTTAATTTTGTGTGGTGTGTGTACTTCCCATGATTGTTTTCTTTGTGTAATATAATTTAATTTATGGGTATTTAAATCTTCATTTTATGATCCTTCCTTCATGGGGTGTATCTTTCTTATGTTACCAAATCAGTAAGGGAACCTTTCACCGTACTATTTTAGTCAAAGAATTCTTTTATGTCTTATTGTTTAATTTTCTTTTTCTTATGGTTGGATATGTTCGTCTATATCCTTATTGATTTCAATTTTATGTCCATTTGTTGACAGACACTTTTCACCCTCTTCAATTCATTTTCATAATTTTTAAGTGACGTCATTAGACTGTTGAATTTCTATAAAGGAACATCTTAACCCAATTTCAAATTTTTGTGTTAATATTATACTTCTTGATTATTGTCATTCTATGAATATGTGTGAATTAAGTTTGACTTTGCTACAATTAATATCCCCTTATATTGGGTGTATTCTTATTTTTCACACACAATTATGTCAATGATTTGTCCTTAATCAAAGGATATGATCTTTGCAAGGGATGTTGTATCAATTTACATTCCACTGAGACTTATTGGTTGTTATACACCAATTAACTATTTTATTGTGTATATACAAGGCATTGGAATATTATATCCTGAATCTCTTTATTATCATGATATTATAATATTTTATTAATGTTATACCTATATTATTTGTATTAAAGTATCTCTAATTTTGTTAGGAACTCATTAACTAAAATATTGTGTTAAAATTTTTAATGATTTCTTCTTCTAAATCAGTATCAGTAATGTCCACATTTTAAAAATAGTTTTAAGGAATTATTTATATGGATGTGAATATTTTGAAATTACAATTTCATTCAAAAGCTTAAAATATATATGAGATACATTGATTCAGAAATATATTTATTAAATGTTTTAAATGGTTTTAAAATGGTTGGATAAAACATTGATTAGGTTAATATCTTAAAAAGATATATTGTGATTTCAATGTGGAAATGTTATCATTACTTTATTCATATTTTATGTGTTATGAATATGTTATGGTTATTGGGAAAAGTTTACATATACAGGTGGTTCCATGATAAACCTTGGGCGGGTGAGCCCAAGACAGCTCTCCAATGCATTAGATAATGTGAAAGAGGTAAATGTTAATGTTTCTCCAAAAATATTTAAGTAATATAATATTATGGTTATTCCAATGTAACTCCCTATATAGTTGTGATAGCTACAATGTATGTATGTTATCCCTGCCACAAGTTACCTTTATGATTTATTATTTCTTTGTGTTATTCATAAATCTTATTTTTTAATGAGGTATGTTATGATTGAAAAGTATGGTTTCATTGATTTTAATTTATTTATGGTTTATTGTTTCCTTTCATTATTTTCTAACCCTTACTGAGTTATTTATGCTCATCCCATGTTTTGAAATGTTTTTCATATGACTTAAAGATGAATACGGTCAAGGATGAGATCAAGGAAAAGTCATGCTATCTAAAAATGGAACTAGAGGTGTTACTTTTATAAGAGTTTTTATTTTATGAAAAATTGGATACTGAGTAGAAGTGTCTACTTATTAATTATTGAAATGTAATGTAATAGTTATGGTCTAATTCTCAAAAACAATAAACCTAAAAAGATCCTCAATGTGAATTCTTGACTTAACTGAAGATTAAGTAATGTTTAAGGTCTGGTCCTTATAACATGCCTCTTAACGTACCATATAAATTTCTTCTTGAACCGTGAAAATGAGAATACATACTGATGTAATCCTCCTCCATGACCGATTAAATGTAGCCTCAAATTTATCACTGTATCACCCTAAGAATATAATGTAGGAACATTGTATTCAATAGTGTCCATGACATGAAACACCAAACTCATAAGGGAATAAAATATCAAGATAATTTATAATATATTTAATATTTTAAATAAATTGAATCTATTATATATATTTAAAAATATGTGACAATCAGTTACCATATGTTTCAAAAAATAATGAGTTTCTTCAACGGATTGTGTTACATGAAAAACCAGATTTTACTGAATAAAAATATATTATTAAAATATTATTATTTGATATAATAATATATAACCTAGGTATAAAATTAGTGGTTATTAATTTTATTTAAAAAATTACTAAAATATGTTCATTATAAAAATATAATATGAAATTACGGGTCAAAAATTATTTAGAAATAAAAATATAAACCAATTGAATATAAAGGAAAATATCATTATATTTATATTTAGAAAATCTATTTTATCCTAATAAATTTAAGTAATTAAATTTAGTGATTGAAATTATTGTAATATATACTATAAATTCAAACATTTTTTTATTTTCTTTGAATAGATTCGATAGACATAAGATAAAAACAGACCCATCATTACACATATAATCTTATATTATTATTAAGGCACTTTTACCACATTTCAATGGTGAAGCTATTTTAAATAAATTTTTGGACTTTCTATTGATCTTATATATAATAATAAATAAAATATTTTAAATAGGAACATTAATATTAGGTTATATTTTTTTTATTTTTATTTGATGTTTATTTTTTAATGAATATTGAATATAGTGATTTTTAATTCAAAACTACGTTTTTATATTGTTTATTTATATGTATAAGTTATATTTTTAATAGGTCCTAATGTTTTATTAGATAATTTTTTATCATTTAATATAATTTATGTCATTTTAATACATTTCACATTGAAATTTAGTATAAAAACAAAGAAAACATTTCGACGTTTTCACATTAAAAATCCACATTGTCGAGCCATCTGTGGGATTAAATTTAAATTATTCTCTTCCAAATATACTATTGGAATTTAGAAAATTTTATTAAATAATTTTAATAATAATTATATTAATTTAAGATAATTTCCTGTTATTTTTTGAAAAAAAATTAATGAAATTAATTAATATTAATTATAATGATTATGGAAAAATTACGCTTAATAAAGGACTAAACCTTAATCATAAAGGGAAAAATTATCTAGAAACATTCCAAGAATCCATTTAGTGGAAATATATAGTAACTATATTACTTTTTATAGACATTGATTCATTACTAGACACAAAAGTAATGGAAAAAACATTGGTAGAATTTCCATCACCAAAACTTACAAGAGTGCCACTCCTCTTCCACTATAAAAGGAACTAAAGCATCCCAATTCCACACAACTCTAAAGAAACTAATTATAAAAAAATATAATATTCAAAAATCCTATACCTCCATCCGATCATAATATATGACTCACATTTTTCATAAATCAATCCATGTAATCCCTTGGGTGCTGTCAAAAATGTGTTACTCGAATAAGCGGTAATCTCCCCCTTAAGGTATTTAGTATTTCTTCTATTCTCCACCAAATAAAAATTTATGATAACATGAATATATAATAAAAATTATCCAAAATATACTAGTATATTTTTATTTTAAGGGTTTTACCAATAGTTACAAACACTTTCATCTAATGGGTGATGAACATACCCTTTAAGTGTATGGTGAATTACTACCTCACGAAATGAAGTTGTACATTTTTACTTTACTGACTATCATGGTTGGAAATTATGATGGAAAAAATACTTATATATTATATATATGATAAATACTTTTTCCCTATTTTTTCAAATTATTCTATAACACATACCATTATACATTCCATTTTTTGTAAATCTTATAACATTATTTGTGGAATTGTGGACTACCACCTCCTCAAAGCGATGTGAATCATTCGCACTATACATGGGATGTATAAGGATAATATTAATAAAACTATATAAAATATATGAAATATATATGATAATATAGTATATTATACAAATATATGATTTGATTTTAATTCTTTTAATATGCCAATGAAATGATGGTAGGGTTCATGCATATGTACGACCTACCATCTCCATCAACGGTTCATTTAATTTATTATATTAAAATGTTATATATTATTATAAATAAATATACAATTTATATATATTATATCTAAATCATGTTTTATTTTATGGAAATTACGAATCCAAGATAATAATAACCGGTACAAAGGTAAAACATACTAAACAAACTAGACAATTAACATGAGAAAGAGTGAAAATAATGAATGATATTTATCAAATGAGTAATAAGATATTATAAGAAGATAATATATAACATTATAAACGTCAATATTGTTCATTAATATGCTAGTGACACTATTAAAACCATTATATAGAGATTTAAATGATGTTCAGTAGAATGTAAATGCAAGGTAATGAATTTTCATCTCATGCTTTACAACTCTGAGATAAATGTCATGATCACAACTTAATTATTTCATGTAGTATATCTAATAATCATTTTAAAATATTATATAACTAATCATTTTATATTCATGGTACTTATAACTTTAATTTAATTTTAGTCATTAATGAGGATTATCATATAAAATGTTTCTTATGTGTTATGAGACACTTTAGAATGATTGAATATTATTTTACTCAACAATAATTTTACTGATATTTAAATGGAATTATCATTTAAGGAAATTATGTGATCATTGTTTATTAAAATATTTAATATTGTTCTCCACTATTTATTCATGTTCTTTTTCATGTATTAGTACAATTTTCCCCTTATTTGTAACTTAAAATGTTTTAGGAAATGTTTTCATGAAAACCTAACATCATTTCAACTGTTAGATCAATAACCCATTTTTGTATAAACACCAAATTTTATAAAAAGGTTTTTATACCTTCCAAAATTATTTATTAAATAAATTTTTACCCGTTATTTATTTTAGTATATTTTTCAAAAGAATCTTTATCTCGCTGTCCAAAAAAATTCTTTTTTCTAAAATTTTTACAATGAAATAGGAATGTTATTTTTAAATCATAAAACATGTATTAATTTACCAGACGTAATTTCATTGAATATTCCTTCGAATATTAAATTTTTTTCTTTTTTATTAAAATATTTTTGAAAGTTATTTTCAATGTAATTCATTTTAAAAATAGAATATGTTCCTCAAGAATGTTTTAGTAGATCTTTTTACATTATTCATATTCATTAATGACAAAAACAATTTATTATTATTCAATTTGGGTTATGTTGTATTGATTCCATCATTATTCTTCTTATGGATTGTATACGATTTATTTCTCCAGGTATCATATTGACAATCACTTATTTTATTTCCATTGTCAGCCCCTTTGAAATATTAAATTCACTATGACCATTTATAATTTTATTTCCCCTAATAATTAGTATCATTAATCATAGATATGTTCATTTCCTAACCCATATACCATTTTTTAGAAATTTTGTACTTTGAATGTTATTTAATTATTTGGGGAAAATTTGATAAATATGTATGATTCCATCGATATGGATAGTTGATAACACATATTGTTTATAAATTTAAATCAAAAATTCATTTATTATCTAGACATGAAAGACATGGGTTAGGGACTATTTAAGGAAATTCACAATAGAGGGCCTTGGTTATAGATATCCCATTAATGAATCATAAGTCTCATTGGATGAATAAGTTGGCATAAAACCATTTTCATTTGTTTTTAATATAAATATACTAGTCTGATACAGGTTGGAGACCAGTTAATGAAACCCCTCAATGCATTGATATCTCATGAGACGACCAATTTGGTAAAATTAAAGTATATTAAACTATCTTGAATATGGATGTAGACATTAAAGGTACCATGTACCTAGGAAACATGGTGTAGAATAATTATCCATTATCATCATTTTGATCCAATATTTATTTACCCATGATATTTTTCATCGACATATCTATGGATTCATTTTATTTTCACATAATTGATTAAATTTCTTATTTTTTAGTTTCACAACTTTCCATATTAATTATTACTTATATAGATATTTGATTGCAACGTGTGTTCTGTTATTTCTCATTCAATTTCAATATTATCATTGATTTATCACTGCTTCCACCATAATTTACCATTACTGAACATTGAGATCACCCTTATTAAGTATCCTTTCTATTAGAACATGATAAGTTTACTATTAATGATATGAAATTATATTATAGATTGAATAAATTTAATATCATAGATTGAATTAATATGTTATAATTATTGTATTAATTTGAAATAAAAGACTCCTGTATGTTTCTGGTTTACCCAGACTACTAAAATGTCTAGTCCTCTGGGATATGATTTATATGAATCTAATTCCAATGTAATGGTAGTGGGCAATATTGTCAGGATTTTTATGTCAGATCTCTATTATAATTATAATTAAAAATCAATATATATACTAATTAATTTCCAATAATATATTACAAATGTGAGATAATTCCAGATTAAATCATTAATAATAACTTGAGTGGACCATGTTACTCTATATCTCAAAGAAATTATTTGGAATATCCCAAGTCATTATAACTACTGCATTCTGTATATCCATTAATATACTAGTTTTAGATATGACACATTCATGAATTATCACCTCTTAGATACAAATATGAAATTTCATCGAATTTGTATGAAATTGACATGGAACTAATCTGACCAAGATAATTGTGATTTTTTCCCCAAAATTATTTTAAAATTTTGAGTATATACATATTTATTTGAGAATCACGATCAAAAAGGTATCTGAATTATAATGTAAAACTTTGTTCATTAAGTCCATAAATATACCTAGTAACATTGTTTCCCCAATAGGTTTTACCAAAATGTCAATAAATAATATTCACCTAATAAAATATGCCTTTTCAAAATATTCACCTTCCACACTTAATTAAAAACAACCCTAATAAAGATCTATAATTGAAAATTGTTAAGATCCCATAAATTTATCAAAAAATTATAAATTCATAGAAATGTTTACTAATTTTTATTGGTAACATGATACAATATATGATAGTAAATAGATAAATTGAAATTAATAATTTTATTTACGGTAAAAGAAAAAAATTCACAAACCTTCATCACACAATACATTAAAAATATATTGAATTATTGATATTATGGCTGTCTATTTTTATTTCTATGATTATATAGAGCTATTCTATATTGATTTATATATAATTAATTGGAATTACTTAGTATGTCAATTAAAAAATCAACTTCCCTCCCAAGGTTTAATTATATAATTTCACCAAGAATCACATCTTTATATCAATCAAATATTGGATGAAAAATATATTCAAATTTTCTTCAATGTATATGTAACCCAATTTCAATACCTGAGTAGGAATTCTTCATAACAACCAAAAAATATTAACCAGAGATTCTGAATTTTTTGTTTGATTATCATAAAAAAATATTTTTCATTAGATAATGAAATGAGTACTACTTATCCTAGTATTAAATCAATTTTATCATAAAAATATGATAAGAAATATGTCCCAATAATCAGATGAAAATAATTTATTTCTTGAATATTGAAATAAAAAAGATATCCATATCCTAATATATTAATGTAACTAGATGGAATCATTATAATACTCTCCTCTCTTTTTCACATGTGTATTTTCATAAGAAAACTATAGATAATAACATATGTACCTGCATACCCATGTGAAAACCCATTTGTCATGTACCTATTAGAATAAATGTTGTATGACCATTATGATACTCTCCTAAAAATATTTACCTTCTTATATCAAAATATAATTAATAAAATTAAAATGTAAAATCTATTTATTATGTAATTGAATGGAAAAATACTATTATTTTAATATCTAGACACCCAAAAAAACCAAAAAAATTCCCTTGTTTCTAATACAGAAATATATTCTAATAAAATAAATATATAAATATTTTATAAAGGAATCCTTGATTTGGTAATAGTTTGATATTTTCCTCGCTAACATTGACTTCCCCAAATATTAAAAAAAAGTTCCACATGTGTACAAACTAATTATAAATGGTTAAAAAATACCAGTATGAGTTCACAGATATCCCTCAGGGAGTGATATACCATTTAATTTTCAGTCAAAAGTATATAACAAAGATAAATAATTCAATAAAAATAAAATCTGAAAACCAATAATTATAAGACCAATTTATAATTTTTTTCCAAAAACATTATCGGGTTTTTCAGAAAATTAATCATGATTCTTATATACATAATATGTATCACTACATGAAATATACATCATATAACAAAAATCAAACATTGTGTAGAATTTAACTATAAATATTTATGAATTTAAATATGAATATCACCATGATTTATTCCCACATAATCTCCTAGATTTGAAGGTCTTTTCAATTTACCTTTAATGTTAGGCATATAATACATAGGCACAAAAGGTACCTATACAAATTGAGGTAATATAAATCTATAGTATAAGAAATATAACCCCCTGAAACATTTGGGGTTTAATTTACTAACAGATAAATTGATATAACATTGAACATGATTTAAAACTCCATTATAATAATAAATATAATACGTAATTTTAAAACATGATACCTAATTAATATCTAACATGCTTCAATAAATACTGGTAAAAACTATAATATAAAATAATTTGTCAAAAAATCCCCAAAAATGATTATTGTAATCACAATATTCAAACACATCGAATCTCATTCCATCCCCATCCTAAAAGAGGATTAACCAAATACATGGCACATATTTCAATTTTCCACATTTTCAGTGTATCCTAAGTCTCATTGCATGTAACATTATTCATTAATATTTTAACATCATCATTTATAGTTTATAAAATGACCACATAGAATTTTTTTCAAAATTACATTTAATTTTATATCTTAGTTATCCAAAAAATAACTCATTTACATTATAAATACAGTGGAAACTACCCCTTATCCCAGAAGCATATTTCAGAATCAATATATAATTTTCAGTAAGAATATTTCCAATTAAAACCTCTATTTTATGTTAGTTAAACCTATTCTTATATCATGTCGTTATCAAAAAATAATTCCATTTTTTATTATCATTACTTATCACAGAAAACCAAATTAATAGTGAAAATTAGAATAGAAATTATCATGATTATCATAATAAAATCATTATTAACATATATTTACATTTTCATATTTATTAAATGTGTTTTTCAACAATAAATAATATTTTATCTAATAAAATAATGTTATTCCAAAACCAAATATCAAATAAAGAATAATAAAATATAAAATTATTCCAAATAATTCACAAAAAAATAATATGTAAAAAGTATAATATTCTATATATGGAACAACACATTTAAACATCAAATTATAATGGAAATATTAATTTCATTTTTTTAAATTATTATGTTTAATAAAACAATAAAATATATTTTGTATTATTATTCATTGAATAATTACTTTACATATTTAATTCCAGATCATCATAAATAGAAAAAAATTATAAAATTAGTAAAAAATATAAACAATCTTGAAAAATATATTAAAATTTTTAAACTAGTTTTTCATTTTAGTTAATTTAGAAGAATATTTAAATGAAATATTTAGTGAACACATTTTTATAAAAAAACTATCTTGTTAACCGATTTGAAAAAGTTTCTTTCCATCTCATACTATGTGTATAATATGTAGAAGTCTTATAGGATTAATTCATTAAAACAATAAGGAACATAAAAAAATAATGAATCTGGATAAACATATACAGAGAATTTGAACATGTGATTGACTAAATATTATCATATTATTAGAAAATAATGTGGATATGGATTTTGTTTCTATAAAAATTCTGGTTCCATTTATTAAAACTGGTTTTGATATGAAATGGTGAAAAAATAATTAAACAAAGTAAGGGGAAAAAAGAAAGAGTTTAATGTGATAAAATTTGTTAAAATGTCATCATAAAATAGTTTAAATTTTTTTATTAAAACAAAATCATGTTACTTTTGAAATTAAATATTATTTCTTAAAGAATCATTAATCTCCTATTATGAACATGTTATATAGTTCCTTGGTACCATTTGTCATGTCATAGCACATTTCCTCTACCCCCTTTACTAGGTACCCAATACTCGACCCCTATAAACCTAGTGATTCCTATTTGTGTTTTCTTTCATATTCCACCAATTAATCATAGTAAAAACTCATTTCGTTACATTAAATGCTATAAAATAATCTAAATAAAATTAAAATAAATTCAATACCATTATATTTAAATGAAAAAAATAAATATCATTTTATGCCACACAAAACCATGTGTATGTATTTGTACTGTAAATGAAAAATTTAAACTAAATCGAGATAGATATTATAACCAACATAACTGAATTACCTTTAGTAAAATATTCAATATTTTTGATAACTCATTTCCAATTTTTGGTATATATGTAAGGTGGATAAGAATAAATGGTTGAATACATTATATGAGAGTTATATTGTATCCAAATAAGAGATTATCTTTTTTTAATTAAGGAATTGTAAAAACCACCTACCTAGCAATAGAATTGAAAAATAGTTCAAAGCCTACCCATTATATAAAATAAAAAGAATATTCAAATAGAATATATTATATTTAATTACATGACCATTGTTCAATGATAATAATTATCTGAATTTACATTAAAAGAGAACTCAATTGGATACACTTCAAAGTGTTTATAGAATGAATGTTCCATTTTTCATAAGTTCTATGAATTTCTAAAAAGACATTAACAATTGATTGCTAAACATTGTGAAGTGATACAATGTCATTAGAGTTGAATAAGTGATAAATAGAATGATATTAATATATATCTTTGATTTATTCCATAGTTAATTACTTTATATATTAGTTTATATTCCTTAGGATGAAATCCCTTGTGTTGATGAAAAGGGACTGTGAAAAATTTTATTATTGGTGTATACATTCAATAAATTTGGATGAAAAAAGGTACACATAATAAAAAATGTGGAGAATAATTTTTAATTGAAATTCTTTAAATGTTGTTCATTTTCAATAAATAAGAACGAAAACTTACTAAACGTGTATTTAATTAATCATTGGTAAAATATCTCATAATCCATCTCCATTATAAATGTTATTTTAATTTTCCTTCAAAAAAAATACTATATAGATCATTAATCACTTCTTAGTCCTTCATATTATCCCATTGATACCTCTTCCCATCTCCAAATCCATATATTTTACCGTTGATTAAATGACAGATAAAAGTGGACAGTCTATAATTCAGGCGATTTTTAGAATTTTTTTGAAGGGGAGATCTCTTGAAGGAGACCCATGATCTCTAAAACCACTTCATTATGGTAGTGGAAAACATGTCGGGCCCTGCCCCACAAGAAGGGGAGGGTCCTTAATCATCTTTTGAGTGAGCAGTGTCTACACCAGTTTCTCTATTTTCAATTCCTGGAATTCTCCCCCATTTCCCCAAATCAATTTCAGAACTATTTTCATTGATCTTTTCGATGGTATCCCTAACACTCTAATTTCAAATACAGAGTTCAATAAGACCTTTTCCCTCAAGAATCTAACCGTGATTCATCAATTTAAGTAGATATGGACTTTGTTTGATGCATTTTACAGATTTTTCTTCATGTCTAAGGATTTACATGAAAGGGAAATAGTCGAATTCCTTGATAATAGACACAACATGGTTCATTTCATGTTAGAGGAAGACTTGATCAAATCATGTTCCAGTGCTCCACATAGTTCCAATAGATCTCTTTTCGTCCTCTTTAGATGGTCTTACTACATCCATATGAAGTGTGACTCCACATCGGTGGTAATATGGGTTGACTATCTTGACCTCCCTTTAGCATTTTAGAACCCTTCGATCATGATAATGTTAGGGAACCTTATAGGTATATTCTTATGTTCCGATAGTAGAACTCATTATATCTTTCATCTTGTAAATCATAGAATATGTGATGATGTTAATGCATCAATATTTTTTACTGAGTATGTGTAGATTTCATAGGGTTGAGATTTTGTTGAAGGTATTCATTTGTTTATGAATCTTGTGTCAATATTTGTTCATACTATAAGTGAAGTGGACACTCATTGGGAACATATAGTCGGGGTATAAGAACCTTGATATGCAAATTTGTTTGGATTTAAGAGTAAGTGGAATGGTATTTGGGATTAATATTGATGTTTTTGTGTTTGGAAAGTGTTAATTGGATGCTTCTATTGTAATAGTTTATATAATTCGAGAGCAGTATGGAACTCAGGAGGGTAACCCAATGGTGGTCGACATATTCATTCACCTATAAAAGGACCTGTAGGTTCCCATGTCTTCTATGAATGCTCATTCTAGGCATGTAAATGTGGAGTTAGTGATAGATGGTATTGTTTTGGATCCTCAAAACTCTCTTAGAAGCCCCCATGGAGGGGATATGCAACCTGTTAGTGGAATTACTCACATAGTGGAATCACAGTTGGTTTTTGAGGGAGGCCTTAGCTCTCCCAGAACTACATCATATGTAGAGGCAGTTCATTCAGGGTATGATAATATGGTTATAGGTCATATAGTTGCATCTGATTCATTAAGAGATAGTGAATCTTCAGGTAGAAAAGATTTGGACCCTAACATAGGGTGTGAGGCTCAGATTAGGACAATCCTATGAAGTGTGGAGGCATGAATTGCAATTTTCAATAATTTTTAGGGTCTGTCTAATGATGACCCGGCTCTAGAGATAGGTGTAGCTCTAGAAGTGAATTATTTAGACCTCAGGGGGTCTTTGATTACGTGTCTAGTGAGGATTGTATTTCTTATTCTTTATGTGATACTATAGATGACCTACAAGATAAAAGGCTTCCCATTCCCAGGAGGTGGAAATTTTAAAGGGGGAATTGTAAATTTATTGATGACTATTATTTTTTTCATCTACCCATTGAATAAAGATCTCCAATGAAATATATAGACAAGATGTTGGGTTGTGATGCTAAGGTTTCCATAATTTCTTCTTGAGTAAAGGCTATGGTCCCTGGGGTTATCCTACCTAAGGCTTCTTTGAATGTTTAGAAATGGGAATCAATTTTCACACCTAATAAAATTTATAGATATATTATTTCACTAGGATGACTAAATGACTAAAGTCAGTCTAGTGTTCAAGGATTATAATGAAGACACTAAAAAGATGTTTTGTAGGCCATTAAGGGTTATTACCAAAAATGAACATAGCATATCGATAGACAAGTAATATCTCATTTTAATTAAAGGATTTTATTATGGTAACATCATCCAAGATGAGTACATGTAGTTTTGGGACATGTTGGCATATCAAATTAGATAATTTTTGAAAGATGATCCAGATACTTAGGTAAAAACTCTCTCCAATATAATATTTAGGGAGGTTTATTCCAATAGACAAAATTTTCCTTTAATGGATATTGTTATTTACTTTAGTGTATGACCTTGTGGATTCTCACTTTTTCCTTAAAATTGTTTTGATAATAAAAAGTGTAATTTTTAGTCGGTCTCTTTCCATGAATTTTAATGTAGAAATTAATCAACAAGATCAGAAGATAATGTTGAAATAAGAATGGATGTTGTGTTTTATTTTGAAGATCATATCATAGAACTAGTAGAAATGGGTTGAATGATACAAATGAATATGTTGTAACCAATGTTTTTAATAAATTTATTAAAATATCTCAAAATTCCTGAATAAAAGAACATGATGAGACAATTTTACCAAAATATATTTTTATTTGAAGGTTAGACATGTACAAAATGGTTTCAATATTTAGAAAAGTAACATAAATCCCATGTTTATGAGAAAATGAAATAGGTGATGGAAAATCATGGAATATATTAGAATTATCAGCGTCCCAATATATAATTTTATGAATTGTTGGAACATCACTCAAAAAAATTCATTGATGTACAAAATAATCAACTTTCAAACCTTATAATTCATTAATATAAAAACTAAAGATTCTATATTTAATGTAATGAAAAAATTATCATAAATTTGTTTCTATATAATGAATGAATGTATATATAATGATTTTTTCCCTCCTTCCAAAATACATAAATCTATTGATTGTTAATATGAGAAATAATCTGGTTTAATAAGAAATTTAAAAACGTATTTTTCATCTTTGAAATTAAAATTAAATTATAATAATCATTATTTTTATGGAGGTTGTTTTCCATATTAGTAATCTCCTTAATAAGTATTATAATTAAATAAAAACATTTATCCTTATATTTCAACCACCTAGAATCTATCATACAAATCCATTTCATCATGTAATCCAATTGTTGGATAGTAAGTAGTTCACTCCATGAAGATGATATAATTGAAAGGAAGTTATTTCTATTAATAAAATATGATGTTAAATGATAATACTTCAATAATGGTTCAAAATCATTCATACAATCCCATAGTATCATGTTTTCAGATAAGGTAAATTATGACTAGCGTGATGTCAAATAATCAAATTTACTTTTTCCATGCTTATTTGAGACATAGTAATAACATATAGTTGAAATGTGTTTGACCTTATTCATATTATTAAAGTAAGTAAATAATTATCTATAGAATTAAAAATAAAGTATCTAAATATATTTCCTAAAATAATAAAAGTCCTCCATAGCTCTTCTAGAATACGGTGGTTCCCTAATTAATTACAGTGGATCCATTATAGTGTTAAAATAATCATTTATTATCCATATAAGTGAACCAAGAAGGAAATGTGAATTATTAACCTAGAAACACTTCATAACATAAATATCTGATATAATATACACTTTTATAAATTTGAATAAAAAAATTTAAATTAACTTTTACTTTAACTTTTTATTTGACGAATTAAAAAAAATATTATCTTCTTTAAAAAATACATAAATTATTAATAATAATTTATCAAGGAAACAAATTGTTATTAAGGACCATATATATAAAAAATTTGAGATTATCCACGTTGTATTTAGGTTAAAAAAATGCCACTTTGGATAACTGGGGAGCATTGTCATCCATAATAAGATATTCATTCTTACCAGGTGATTTAACACCCTAGATGATTCATTTTACAGTAAGCATTATAAGGAATTGATATAATTAAAAATATAATTGACTTTATCACCATTATCATTAAAGAAGATCTATCACTCAAAATTTCAATCTAGGTTATAATTGGGGAACATATTTCTCATTTAAACCTTAACGTTCAAATTTTTGGAAATTGGCAATGGGTTTAAAACAAAATTCATTCTCAAGCCTCATACCATGGAATATTGGTATCAATTTTTTCATTTGGAATCGAAAACCTAAAACTCACCAGAGGCTACGTTAGGTATTAAAGGAGTGACCTATGAAACCACCAGTGTAGAATAATCATTGGTTGATTTCATTGCAAATACTAATTAAATGTCTATTAATAACCAAAAATGGAGGAGAAGAAACATTTGATAAAGGAAACCTGATAACCACATTGAAAAAGATATGAATATATATAATAATAGATATATGGAAAATAAGACTCTAGAGATAAAAATTATTGATTAATTTTTCCACAATTTTATATTGGATGAATTCAAAACATTAAATAATAAGATATCTTATGTTAAAAAAATATTATAAGATACTTAGATCATATGTAAAGATACATCATTCCTATTTAGGGGATTAGAGACCCAAATTGAAGAAACATATATCATTGAAAATTTACCAAATGTATCTAGATAAAAATTGAAGAGTGTTTGGGATTAGACTGACATTGAATAATAAGACTCCCCCTATATTCTTGAGAATCATCATAGAAGTTAAGGGATATCATTTATTTTATTGTAAATTTATGTTATGGGAAAAGTATATATATTAAAAAATGAGTACCAATCACATATAATACATTTTCATATGAATTTTTCAAGGATTTAAAAATATTTATAAATGAATTTGAAGGATAATAGAGGGAAAAATAAATGGCTCATAACCAATGTTTTATTCCAGATGTTTTTTCCATTTATTTTATCCAAAAAGGTAGATTATTGTTTTTTGCACCACATATAGAGTTAGTAATTAAGATACATAGTATTTAACTGAAATTCATATGACAATTGATATTAAATTTATTGAAAAAACCAATAAGTATGAAATATTGAATCATCCACCATATATTGTTCACAAATCTAGAATTTAGGTGGGGGTGATATGTTAGTATTTGAGAAAAATACATATTGATTTAGTTATGAGGGTTAATTTGATTATTTTGAAAACTTGTATCGTGAATTCCTATAAAAAATGACTAATGAAATCCTTAATATTCTTTAAAATAGTCGAGTTTTGAAAATTAATGGTATATTTATAAAAAATACAAAAAAAATAGATTTGGATTCATTAAACTTATGGCTGTTGAGGAAAATTCAAGTCATAATACCTCATATAAATCTCAATGATCACATAATATTGTTATGATTTTAATTTAATTTAATAAATAAAAAATCAAATTTAGAAACTATCATATAGATAAAATGAAAATCACTTGTATAGAAAAAAAATTATGAAGAAAATAATATAAATAGTAAAACAAATAAAATATAGTATAATTTGGCTCAGACTGGTTTGTTCCTATATCGTTGGTATGATAAAAAACCTTCCATGATGTTGTAAAAATTCAAACAAATAATATATTAGAATAGAGTATGATGTAATTAAAACAAAGAAAATATATGGATGAAAAAATACATGACTCTAACAAAGCCAAATAAAAATTTACAGACTAGTATGATTTTCACACATAATGGTTATTCATAGAAATAAATTAATACTCATAAGAAATTATTTAATTTTAACACCCCAAAATTATAAAAAAAATAAAATTTTATTCGATAGTGTATGGGGATGCAACTCCAATCTTAGAAGAAAATATAACACCCCAAGACATTATGATGATTTTATTTTTTTAATTAATTCAATCTTTTCAAAATATGACATTAAAAAACTGAGTTTATATTGAATTAAATGAAATAGTAAGTTTATCTTTCATTACATGCATCAATGTGGTTATCTTTCCTTACAAAAAACACAGAGTTTAGATTTTTCTACATGCAACAAATAGTTTTAAAAAAATATGAAATGTTATTAAAATATCATTATTTAATTTGATTATTGTCGCCACGTCAATTGAATAGATAAAATGAATAGTTTTAAATAAATTGTTTAAATATATTTATTTAACCATGTTAAATATTTTTTATAAAATGAGAATCATATATATTAAAAATAATTGTTTTTTAAAAAGATTTTTTCTTTCTAAAAGATGATTTAATCGCACATCACACACATAATATGAAATTATTTTATATAAAATCTTGAAAATTTATCAGTAAAAAAATAATTTCTGAATTAATAGTAAAAAAATTGCATTAGGGTGATTTTTTTGGATTTTTCTTAAAATTATCATTTCTTGGTGACTATTGGATAATAATGAATTTCAATTGAAAAATTAATTTTCGTTTAAATTATTAATAATAATAAATTATATATTATTTTTTTAATTAAAATAATTTCATATATATATATCATTTAATCAAATTTACATAATTTTAATCGTTATGATATTAATGTTTTATTTAGAATAATTATAAACTTTTCAACATTTTCTATTTAGAACCCTATATTATCATCACATCTATAAGACTTATTTTAAATTAAAATTTTCCACTTCTGTGAATAGAATTTATAAAAATGGATTAGATATTTAAAATTAAAATAATTGGTAACTTAAAATATTGAAAACTTAATTATTTATCAAAATTAATTTTAAAAATAGAAAAATTTTATTACCACTGTTATGTTAAAAAATGATTCACCGAGGGTAAAACTAAAAATATAAGAGAAACAATTACATGAAAATGGGTAAAAAACCATTTAATGGCTAAATTTTGACCTTACTCTTACATTTTTGATAATGAAAAATTTTGGAAGCCACTAAAAAGATAAATAAGTGTGTATGATTGTATCCTTCCAAATAATTACAATTTTTCCACTTACCACATTTACAAAAGAAAAAACTCTCCAATTTTATTCACACCATAAAACATATTTTATTCAAAGAAGACCTTCAGAAATCACCTTCAAATTTCTATACTCTCATCCCAGCATACTTATTTTGTTCATGAGGAAATCCTAGGTAGTCTTTAGTGATAACTTAAGGATGATACCCGAAGAAGTGGTAATATGTTTCAATGAGTATCTTTATTTTACTTCTTTATCCACATATTCAATTTTTATTTAAAAAATGGTGATATAATAAAACCTATATATTTCTTATAATGAGTTATTTGTAACATGTTCATGAAATGGAACCATATACACTTCCATAAAATGGGTTATGAAATAATCATTTGTGTGTATGGAGGACTAACGCCTAATAGACCGATATCATTCATTCTTCTATTACAACCTTTCTCGGTTGGGTAGGACTATGGATTTTAAGTATATATAGGATATTTATAACATAATTACACATTTTTAGACAATATATAGTGTATATTTTTTACCTTCTATTTAATATGAGATAGGACAATGTCACTCGTGTTAATAGTGGACTATTATCCCGTGAAGCGATGTGATTTGACTTTCCATGATGCTTCACATGGAAGGTGATAAGGATAAAATTAAATATAAAATATGATATAAATGTCATATTTATGACATTGAATACATATTTTTCATTCTATATTGATAATATATCTTTCTCATCCATACTTTTTCACTCACTTAATATTGATAACATCATTAGTATATGTGTAGACTACTGCCTTCATAAAATGATGTGTCTCTATTTTCATCACCACACAACATGGATTATATATATAAGTATATAATATGAAATATAATCTTTTATAATAATTATATGAATATTATATTATTCTTAACTACATTTCATAATGATTATTTGAATATAGAAACATTACTCATGCATACGTTTGGCCAACCATTTCCAGCATTATAACGTTCTTCATTTTTCATAGATGTCAATCATGGTTGGTTTAAAAAAGAAAAGTTTATGTATAATGATGATAATTATGCCATGATTATTATTCTATTGATAAATAAACAATGTAATATGTTCAATAACATGATCTTTAATGATAAAACACACATAATGAAACAAGAAAAATAATAACCTATGAAATGAAAATATATGAATGATTATTAATGAACAGGTGATAAGATATTATAAATTGATCACATATGATTTTATAAATAGTAATATGGTTTTTGATTAATATAATAACCTATTTAAATCCAGTATGTAAGAGGTTAAAAAATTGTAAATCAAACGTAAGCATGACATATGTGATTTCCAAACTCAATTTTAATTCAATGGGATAAACATCAACATCATTAAATATTCTATTCTATGAGATTTTGTATAATTAATTTTAATTACCATATATGTTTTATTTAAATTTTTTATTTTAATTCAAAAAAAAAATAAATCATTGATTAAGTATCACTAAAACATTATTATCATTGTAAAATGATTACTTAACAATCTATTTCTAATCATGATTTCTTATCCTTGAAAATAATTTAAATAAAATTATTTGATAATTTCAAAACTAAACCATTTAATTTTATTATCTTTTGGTCATTTATGTTATTTTTAAGAGATATTATAATTTTTTACTTTTTTACTAATAATAATTGTTAATTTGTTTCAAGAAAATTCATTATCATTCCATTCTATGTTCATAAATTTATTTTCCTCCAAAAACATGATTTATAAAATGTTTTCAAAAATATTCTTCACATATTTAAAATGATATTCTAAAGAAATTTTTATCCATTTTACTATTTAAAAAATTTTCAATTGAATATTATGTAATTTTTTAAATAGTATTAGTTTTTATTTTAATGAAAATGGGAAATAAATATACATTCCAATTTCCTAAAAATGGACATTAATAACCTCTTTATAGTGAAAAATAAATATTCTTTTCAACTTTCATGGAAAGTGTGTAATTTTCATCAATCATGACCAACATTTATTTTAATAATCCTTTCCATGGCTATAAGGATAATTTTAGTGACATTTTTTAAAAATGACTTTCAAGGAAAAGGAATTTCAAAATGATTTTAGTTTTAACAAGTGATTTTCAAAATCAACAAGAATTTTGTAAAATATATTTTAATGTTATATATTCTCCTAAAAGAAAATAAACTTTTTATTATTACTCTAGTTGGTACATATTTTATATATACAATCAATGTTCTTTTATGGATTATTTTTAATAATTTTATTTGAGATTTTAACATTTTATTACTATTCAAACTATTACAGTGATTTGTTTATGTTTATGTTTTATGATTAGGGTATGAATTAAAATGTAGAATGTAATATTTTTTTAATACTAAGTCTTATTTTCATTATGTTCCACCCCATTAATTTGAGAAATGTAATTGTATTTTAGGTGAAAACATGGCCCTCTATTACCCCCAATTCAATGGTTCGTCTCATGAGACAAACTAAAAATGGCTTTGGTTGAGGCCATACCAATTTATACTGAGGTTATGGAATGCGGACTCTACAGTATTATATGTAATTTAATAAATCCACTTTGGTATAATATGTCATTCAATGAGACCTCAATGATATATTATAGATATCCATAATTATTCTATTCATCATTATGACTATAGTTATTGATATTCTGTGTGACATTTTGATAATTTAGAATAACCACAGTTATTTTTTTGGATCATGTGAATATTTATGTGAAATTATTTGATCATCATTTATTTCTACCATATTATGCTCTCGTTGTCAAAAAATTGAATGTGTTTCAATTAATGACCTTTCTATATTTATTATACCTTATTTTTTAATAATTTCCAGTGTAATCATTCCCTTATTGAACATCTAATTTTACCAATTTCATATGTTTTAATTTTCCCCAGTATAACATAAAATATTTTATGATTGATATGTAGGGATATTCTAGTGGATAATAGAGTTCTCAAGAGAATACTTTTTAGTACTCTATTTGATAAAATGTAAATCTGATTCAAGTAGGTACCTAGTTAACTAAGATTAAAAAATAGTTTGATATTTTGGATGTGATTTTTTATATTTTATTCCAATTTAATAAAGTAGAAATAATCACTGAGATTTTGGTACTGGGGTCATTATAATTTTTATCAAAATAAGCTTAATAGAAACCTTGGGAACAAGATTTATGAAAACATTGATAAGGGTATATAAAAATATGAAAGAATTTTAGGATAAGTATATAAGAACATCCTAAGGACTGGTAAAATAGGGATTACGTGCGATTTTCTAGTAATACATCCCTTTATAGATACTACATTAATATGTGGTACGGGAAAAAAGGTATGTAGGGTAATAACTTTCAAAAGAGAACATTATGCTTGACCTGATCCTTAGTTGGTGCAAGAAAATTGGTCTTACTATGCACTTGGGCTGACACTCCTAGGGGATATTATTATGATAATTTCAATTTTAATTAAAACTCATTTTGAAGGATTTGAAAATAAATTTATCCCTAAAATAACATGTTTACAATTTTGATATTATATATCTATAAATTTTCAAATTTATATTCTATGTTATACTAGTATTGAGATTATACAGTTTTTTCCAAACTCTTATGATTTAATCTTCTGTATGCCACTATTGAGAAACCCCACCTAATGAATGATATTGAACAATATAAATGAATATACTTCATATTGGTATATCCCTATTAGGAATGATAATTAAACTAGAGATGGAGCTGTAGTAAAAGCATACTAAATTGTAACTATATCAGGGTAGTGAACATAGGATTAGGAGCCATATAAATACATTTACACCTTTTAGTGATTTCCTTCTTTTGAAGGATAATGAAAATGGAGCTGGTTTGGATCTAGAAGAAATCAAATTATTACAATATTTGGGATGTTGAGTAAGGTTATGGTTAATAACCTTTCCCGTATAGAGTATCACACTAATCCATAATGAGGTGTAAAAATGATAAATAGATTTATGATTTAGCCACCTCTATTATTGAATGGGACTATACATCCATTTTTTATATGAGAAATGGATTTTATTTCATATTAGAATATATTTATTCCTCTAGGAATTCATTAAAGAAATAATGTTTTCATAATTTTTTATCATCTCTCAAGAGATACAGATCAACGGTGGTTGTTGATAGAAAACACTAAGGATGAGAATGAAATATAAATCATGGGGTAGCGGATTTTCATGGTAATATTCATGTAAATATATTTTCCCCATGAGAAACTGAAAAATATGGAATAATATTTCAGGAGTCTATGAAAGAAAAAAAAATATTTTTATGTCTGAATCCAACAATACATGGTTTTCAAGGAACATTGTGGACAACATATGTAAGAAAAATAAAAATAGTAATCATCTATATGATGGTATTATTATAATACTTATATGGGAATTAGTCCCCTAAAAAATCTCACCATATGTGTACATAAAATCATGTTTTATTAAGAAATATAGAATCATACAGGTCTTATGAATTTTAAGGGGAGAAAGGGATGCATTTTTTGGTAGAGAAAAAGACCAGAAAATCTAATAAGGGAAAGTTCATATTTTTAAAAGGTGATACTAGTGTTAGGAAACACAATTTACATTAATAAAAGGAGAATTATTTTTCTTTATATGCGGCGAAAACCCCACTATGACTGTTATATGAAGGGAAAGAATTTTTTTCTGTTATTCTATACTTAATCTGTATTTATATAAGGCACTACAGAAACTAATTTCCTATGTGTCATGGTAATATTCCTAAAAATAATCTAAGAGATCATGATCAAGCTATTTCTATTACAATAGACAAAGTATAATGATAATTTTCTTGTTTTCTGATTCAATAATTACTCCATTTCAGTGTTTTATTGATAATATCATAGTTATAGGTATTATGAAATATATAAGGATGGTATTGTGGTTTTTCTCATTAAGGATTTTAAAGATGATGTTGAAAAGTACATATGAAAACTAAAAATGAGCTTGTGGAATTCTAATCATCTTGGAAAAAACTAGTTTGAGGGAAATATAACCCTTAATATGTTCTTAACGTTGTGATAATGATGTTGGAATAAATATATCATTGTTATTGATAATGTAAATTGGATATCATGAACATCTATGAAAATGTCTAATGATAAGTTCATTTTGGAATTTGGTGAGCATATTTAAAATGTTATGAATGTTAATCTTTCTTCGGGTTCATCTATTCAACGATTTATGGAGTGGTTTATTTTTAACATTAGATGAGGTTTTAGAGATTAATTTCTTACCTCACTATATAATGGTTTAAGAATATTGGATATCCTAAGCTAACCAATTTGTTATAATAACAACTAGAGAATGAAGGAATGACTATTAATCCTATTATGATTCTTAATATCTATTAACAGTGTATTTTAGTGATTCAGGCATAAAATAAATATTTTTTGGATATTAATCTCTTAGAGTAATGGGTGAATTTAAAATTTATTAAGGAACAATAAAATAATGAAATTGTTATTATGAATTATCAATGTTTTAATTAAGTATAATTCCTAAAATTATTAGATAGTAAATTAATTCCTCCACATTAGTAAAGTGTTCTTGTGACAAAAAAAATTAACATTTTGCATTCAAATCTATTAAATCTTATCATCCTTTAAATCATCACTGATATATTGTTTTGAGGCCTTTAACATTCCATTTTTTATTAACATTATTTTTTCATTGAACTCTATGACTCATTTTAATTATTTATTATTTAATTAAATTTAAATAAATTCAATTTCAACCGTTTTTTAATATGTAGAATACTAGTTATTTTTTATTATATATTATCTTTATACTCACCTTCCTCTCTTATGTAATGAATTTTTTATTAACTATTTTTATTATGCGAGTCTTGAATAAATGAAATTTTTAATATAAAACCATTGATAATCAAAATCTTTTTTAAATTGAGTGGATGATGTTTTTTTGGGATAAATTATCTCCCAAAAAATATAAAATAACTACATTGAATTCTATAATGTATGTGACATGAAACATTAAACTTCTAAGAACGTATAACACTCTGAGGATTTCTGTTATATTTATTTTTAAAAAAATCAATTCTCTTAAATATAATATATATAAAAACAAAACGTATCATTTATTTCTTGAAACACTGACGTAAGAACTCATTACAAAAAAAACAATTCTTAACATTCATTACATGCAACATTATGTTTATCTTGCATTACCTGAGATAATGAATTTAAAATAAATCAGACATATTATTAAAATATTATTATTTAATGTTATATTTATCAACTAGTAATTAGGATGGATGGTATGAATATGACTAAATAAATTTTAAAATATAATTTTTACATACATTCACTTGTTATTTATAAAATAATATACATTTAAAACACAAAGAAATACTTTATGAAAAATAATATTTTTTTCTAAAAGACAATTTAATCAATGTTTGTGTAGATAATTTAAAATTAATATTCACTACTATAAGAATCATTATTTTAAAAACTATTTTTTTTAATCATAATAAAAAATAATCTTATGGTGATTTTTGTGGATTTTTTTAAAAAATAATAATTTTTTGATGAATAATGAGAAATATTTAATTTTACATGAAAAATTTATTCTACTTTAAATTATTTACAAAGATAATTTATTATTTAATTTACAAAAAAAAAATTTAGTCCATATATAGATAAAATTATCCAATTTAGGTCATTTTCATCATTTTCATCTTTAATATTGGTATAAAAACGTTGTATTCATTTTAAGATCCTATCTTTAAAAAACTGGTTTCTCACCACCTCTAGGGGATTAATTTTATATAAAAATTGTACAATTTTTTAAATATAACTTAAAAAAATGATTTAATATTTTGAATAAGTATAATATAAAATTTCATAAAAGGTTAAAATAATTTTTGATGAAAATTAAAGTGAAAACTATAAAAATTAATTATCACGAATAATGTAAAAATGGATTTATCGGGCTTAATCTTCAAAGATAATGGTTATAAAGGAACTAAAAACAAGTCCAAAAATGAATTTTTTGGAATTATTTATACATAATTTATTATTGGATAGATAATAGACCCATTTTAATGTTTTATTAAAGATATCAATTTGGGTATTATTCTATCTTTTCAAAAAAGTGCAAGTGTGCATCACACCTCACTTATAAAAGGACATCCCATATCCTCTCTTCTTCAAACATTGAATTCCCTTTGGATGAGAAAATAACTGAATAATTACCATTCTAAATCAAATCATATGATCCTAGATTCCATATTTATGGAATTGATACAACATAGGAAATATTTAGTTCAAACCTAAAGTGTATAAACCAAGAAAAGGTAATATTATTCAACGACCATCTTTTTTATATTTTGTTCTTGGAATCCTTATGTTATTATTAATCCATTATAATATAATAACCTAAAAAATATAAAATATAATAGTATTTATTAATAAAATGTTCATTAAATTCCACCATCATAACATCAATAAAATATTGTATAATATCACCATTCATGTGTACGATAGAGTATCGCCTAACGAATCGATGTCATTCTCTCTTCCATTACCAAAATTGACAGTTTGGAACACTGATCAGTTGAAAGTATATATATGATATCTATAACATATTTAATCCTTTGGATTCATAATATGTTATATATAAATTTTACCTTTAATTTTGTAGGATATATGATAATGTTACTCGTGTATACGACGGACGACCGCCCTACAGAGAGATATGATTCGTCTTTCACTAACACTACACATGGATAACGATAAGGATACTTTTAATGATTATATATGATATAAATGACATAATAATGAAATTAATTTCATATTTATAATTCTTTAAGGACAATAAATCATTTTCATTCTCACCTTTTCACACAAATAAAGATTTTAACGTCATTCGTATTCCATTGGATTAACATCTTCACAAACCATACAAATCTCTTCTCATCAACACAAAACATATATGATATATATTAGTCTATAATATGTTAAATATGATATCATAATATTTATTTAAATATAATATATGACTTAAATTCATTCCATAATGATCATTGGAAAATAGAAACGTTAATGATGTGTACATAGGACCTCACAATTCTGCGATTGTAACATACATTATAATTCATAAATATATTTCATGATTGGTATTAATAGTAACATTTATGTAAAAAAAGAAAATAATTTTTTGAATATTATTTTTGATGTGATTAAAATGTGTCATATATACAAGAAGAAAAATTTTTATGACAAAACACTCAAAAGAAAACAAGTCCATTAACATGTGAAATAATGAAACAAATGAACGATTGTTATTGAATGTGTGATAATATCTCATAAAACAAAAAAAAATATGACATTATTAATATTAATATGGTTCTTTTTTATTTTCATAAAATGTTTAAAACCACTATAAAATTTTCAAAATAATTTTCAATCAATATGAAGCATGCCGTAAGATAATTCCGAACTCAATTTTTATTTCTTGGGTTAAACATATTCTACTTTGATTTTTTAATTCTATGATTATGTGTATAATGAATTCTGATAATATTAAATTTTATTTCCATTTTATTAAAATTAATTTTCCTTATAAACACAAAAAAAAATTTAATTAGTAATTAGTAATTCTATTTTATTATCATAGTAATGGTTAACATCACAATCTCATTCTAATCAATATTTTTTATTATTGAATTTCAGTTGAAGGAAATTATTTTACAATTTCAAAATAAACCCATTTAATTTAGATACAAACTGAGTCTTCAAGATATTTTTATTTGATTGTAACATTTTCCCAATATTTTTTACATAAATTAATTGATAAATTTTTTTATAAAATTATGAATTCATTTCTCTCTTCGACCTAAAATCTTTTCCCATTCAAAACAATTATTTATATAAAAACCCTTAAATATTTTTTATAGTTTTAAAAATGATTTATTAAAATAATTTTACACATTTTATAATTTTTTTCAAGGGAATAATATATCATTTTCAAAACAATACCTATTTTTCTTGTACTGAAAATTTAAATCGAATTTTCATTACATTTTTTTGAACAAGGTAGTTTCTTAACCTTTTAAAAGTATAAAATAAATGTTCTTATTAAATTTTATAGAATGTAAATATTATAACATATCAATACCATGAATTCTCTAATTAATTCTGTAATGACCTAATGTTTCATTAATGGAAACCCCTCTTGATCTAATTAAATGTCTCTTTACGTTTATATAAAATGTCAACTTCTTTGGTTTTAAGTTAAAAATTTAGATTGTTGCTAATATATTCTTTGAACAGTTATCACATAATTAGTATAAATATAGGGCTTTAACAAATCCAAATTTACTCAGACAAAGGAAGCGATGGCCTCATCCAGTAGAATTTCCCCATACGAAGCCCATTTTTCGGAGCTCAGAAAAGAGGTGGCATACTTGGGCTTCGCTCTTGACCAAACCCAAGATGAGCTTCATCATGTCAAGCTTGAACGGGACCGTCTACGGGAGAAGTGGAAGTTGATAGAAATTACCACTCGAGCGATGTTATCCGAGCCACCCCAACAGTCTGTCACCATCGCACACCTTACCCTCGGGTCTTATGCGGCCGTTTTAAGGGGTTATGTAACAAATAAATAGTACTATGTTCATGTACATTATTTTTTGTATATAATAATGAATATACTTTCTTGTCAGTATTGATACATTGTAATTGGTTTTTAAAGTACAAATAATGTTTTTAGTTATTATTTAATAAAGAATTCTATTTTATTAAATTAAGAGATTTTTGAATTAAATAATATTTTAATAAAGTATTAATATTATTATTAAATTAATTTTTATTATATTTAAATGATCTTATAAATTTATGAATGCAATTTTAATTTTTATTAAGGTTTGAAATCCATTTCTGTCAAAACCCGTGAATTTTCGATAAATGTTGGTTTTTATTTTAAAAGTGAAAATTAACATATTTATAAAATTATTTAGATAAAATAAATTATATTTTTTGAATCAGTACGTCAAAATTATCCAACGGTGAATTTTTCATAATTTTCTGAGACAGTCAAATTTTTGGGTAAAAATTAAATACCGTTTAAATATATAATGTGTTTTATGACATCATAATGACCCAATTTTGATGTAATAAAATACTATAATCTTTATGTTCGGACAATATATGTTTTACCATTAAAATAATGTGATTTTGGGTTTGTTTGACCTACTTTTCTAATCATTAATGGACCCCTCAAAACTTATTAAACATCTTGTCTTTTTAAATTATTTTCCATAGTAGTGTGACTCACCTCCACATAAGCAACCTCATTATTTTAAGATGTTCATACTTTGGCCTTATAAAATATTTTTTCCTCTTCCCATTTCCAAAAACTATGGGCAAAAACCATGGGATGGTTTGTGGTTTGGTTAATTTAATGTAAGGGGACCCAAACCTAAATAATAAAGAATTCCCTCACCTTTCCTATATAAACCCACCCAAGCTCCCACTTCCTCATCACTCAAAGCCTTTTTATTTCGTCCAACCTCTTCCCTACTCTCTCTAGAATCCTCCCAAGGTTCCCCAAGCTCTCAAGAAGCCTCTCACAAGACTCTCTCTAGCCTTTGGAAGCACAGTTCCAAGTAAGGGTTTTTTCTTCCTTTCTCATGTTTGTCCAATTTCCTTTATGTTGTTTTCCCCTTTTAATTTCAATTATGAATGTTGGGGTATGGTTTATCACCTACCCCATACTTCCCTATTTATGTTTCAATGATGGGAGACCCCTTTCTCTCTCATTAAATGGCTCACATGTACACCCGTTACTATGCCGAAATTCCAAAAGTAACTTCTCTCTCCTCTTTTACATTCAAGCAATACTTTTGTATCGTGAATCTAAATTCCATTAAATATTTTGGGACATGTATCTATATGAACTCCTTACTTTCCATTACATGTAAATATTATGATTAACCCCTTTCTCTCTCATCAACCATTTTTATGAAATCTTATGTCACGTCGTTACGCTCCCAAAATCGCACTGATTTTTAAAGCCAATGTCATTGTGTCGTAAATACCATGCCCAAGTCTCCATAAAGGGTATTAACATTTATGCACATTTACTTATTGATTATAAAGTTTCATGTATTAATTCCATATTCCTTTATTGTGTAATTAATTATTATTTTTTATGAATCCATGTTTTATGATCCATGTGCAACACTTATGCATGAAATGAAATGTTTAAGAAGGGTGCACCCTTATAGTGCTCCAATGCATTGGGTAAAGTATAGTTTCATGATACGTCATGTAAAATGAGTGTTGACTCATGATAATTCAAGTGCAATGATGGTTTACCCGTGCTTCATGTTCAATGAGGATTTACTCATGCTCTATGTGCAATGGGCCATGGCTCATGCAAATTCCATGTTAAGTGTTGTTGCCACATTTCCATGTTATGATTATCCTGCTTTATCATGAATTTATGTTAATGTTTCTATTATGCTCTATTGATATTCCTATTGCCAAAAATTTATTGTACTCCTCATGTTATTCCATGTGTACTCCCTTATTGGGCTTTATAGCTCACCCTTTTCTTATTCATGTCCTCAGGTTATCCCATGCAATGATAAGTACGAGGGAATGTAGTGGTCATATAAAGGAAGTTTTCAATAAAGATATTGTATTTCATGTTTTAAGTTTTTATGTAATGAACCTATGCCCCAAAGACACTAAACATCTCGATCTTCTTGTTGTATCAAGTGAAGTTTTATGTAATAAATCATGTTTAAGTTTGTAATAAAATCAAGGTTGTCATAATTGGTATCAGAGAGAGGTTTAGTTATTTTTGGGATTAGAATTAGAAAACCCTAGTAAAGCCTTAGATACAAGACTATGTATAATAAATAAGTCCCTAAGTTTTGGTGAGTATTGAGTTAGTGGGTTATCAATAAAATACATCCATGTCTGGATACGAGCTGGTAGAGGCGGCTCTGGCACAGATGTATCCTAGGGGTAAAACCCGAAAACATGGCTTTGAGCTACACTCAAACGGGAATTGGTGCACAGAAAATGGGCCTTGTTTCACTCTTGGTTACGATACTCCCGGGGGATATGCTTTGGTAATTCACAAGCTTATTATGAACCCTTATTAAGGGAATAAAAAATGCCCCGAAGAATATATGTTAGAAAGTAGATCATGAAAACCCTAGATTAAAACCTATAGACTCATGAGTTAAGGAAATAAAAGTTTATTTATAAGTCATAAACTTTTGTCTTTGGATTACCCTTTATTTGTTACCCCTAACATTCCTTTTATTCCAGCCAATGGACAATAATAGGAGGACTCGGGCTAACAACTATTGTGAAGATCAGTGTGATGATTATACTAATGAGATGCACAGTCCAATGGGAGAAGGAATCGTGAACGTTGTCAGGATTCTCAATTAGTTAACTCAAGTTTTGAATAGAAACGTGGGTCAAGAGGAATGTTCAACCCCCACCCCCCCCCCCCCCCTAATAAAGAACAAGTCACTATCGGGAGATTCATGAGACAAAGACCTCCAACTTTTAGTGGATCATCTGATCCCTCGATCGCTGAACAATAGATCAACTCCATTGAAAAGATATTCTCCATCCTTCAATGTTTTGAACAAGAGAAGGTTCTCCTGGATTCTTATCGTATGGAGGCTGAAGCTGATCAATGGTGGACGTTGATAAAAAATATGAAGCCTGAGCAGGAGATCTAGGCATTGTAATGGAAGGATTTCCAGAAGATGTTTTTTGATAAATATTTTCCGTGCACCCTCCGGTTTAAGATGGAAAGGGACTTCCTTTACCTCAATCAAAGAGATGAAGAATATGTTGGATAATACGAGGAAAACTTCACAAGGCTTGCACGATATGATTTCGGATTTGTCATTACCCCCGAATGAAAAGTTGACCGCTTCTTTGGTGGGCTAAAGCCTAGCCTGCGGAAAGCATTGGTGATCCGTGAGTTCGATAGCTATGAGGAAATTGTCTGATGTGCCCTCAAGGTCGAAATGGAGATGGTGGAATCATAGGGGTATCATGGGGACAAGAAGCATAAGGTGGTCTACAATGTTGGTGGTCTGATGGATAAATCCAATGGTTCTAAGAAGATCCAGCACCCCACTTTCCAAAAGTGAGGGAAGAATCACCCTGCAAGTTGCCTTAAGGGGACGAGAAATTTCTTCAGGTGTGGAAGAGAATGGAACCTAGCTGTTAACTGTCGGCAAGAAAGACCTGTGGATATGACAGAGGAGAGGAACACTCCGTTCAAACCTCAACGTGTTGTTCAATGCTACAAATTCAAAGAACCGGGTCATTTTGAAAATCAGTGTCCTAATCAAAGGGCTTTCGGAGGTAACCAACAACCTCCAAGGCAGCAAGGAAGAGCTTTTGACATCACTTCTGCCGAATTGAACCCCGACAATGAAGTGGTGATAGGTACTCTAGTTATTCATTCAAGAATAGTGAACGTACTTTTTGATTCATGTTCTACGCATTATTTTATATCTCTAAAGTTTAGTGGAACAATCCCAACACCACCCAAAATAATGGAAGTGAAGATGTATGTGAGTATGGAAAATGGCACAATCATTGCATCCCATGAATATAAGTCCCCCTATTATAATATGTGGATTTAATTTCCTGGAGAACCTCATCATACTCCCTCTGGTGTAATATGATGCAATTCTTGGCATGGATTGGCTTTCCTTATATAGAGACAACATAAATTGTCGGGAGAGGGAAATCACACTCCATATGGAGAATCGACCCCCGATTCTTTACAAGTGTAAGGAGGAAGATGGATATCCTTTATATCCATCATCTCAAGCATGGATATTACTTCCATATAAGCATGCGTATCTGGATCAGATGATTGAGTCCAAGGAAGAAACTATCCTTGAAGAAATTCCTATTGTGAGGGAATTTGCGGAAGTGTTTCCCGAGGAACTGTCTGGTCTTCCTCCTAGAAGAGATGTTGAATTCTCAATTGAACTTATACCCGGGTCTTTACCAATATCCAAGACTCCATATAGAATGGCTCTTGTAGAGCTTGAAGAGCTGAAAAACAACTACAGGAGAATCTAGATAAAGGGTTTATACGACCAAGCGCTTCACCATGGGGTGCACCAGTTCTCTTCATCAAGAAGAAGGATGGGTCAATGTGGCTTTTCATCGATTATCGTGAACTTAACAAAATCATGATAAAGATCAAGTATCCTCTCCCATGAATTGATGACTTGTTCGATCAGCTGTGTGGAGCACAATACTTCTCCAAGGTGGACCTGTGGTTGGGATATTATTAAGTAAGGGTGAAGAAGGAAGATATCCCCAAGACTACTTTTCACACAAGATACGGGGACTATGAATTCATAGTAATGCCCTTAAGACTCACTAATTCTCCATAAATATTCATGGACATAATGAATAGAGTCTTTAGAGATTACCCAGAAAAATTTGTGGTAGTATTTATAGATGATATTCTAATATACTCTGAAACCAAGGAGGATCATGAGGAGCATTTAAGAATTTTACTGGAGACTTTGCGCAAGGAGAAGCTCTACGCAAAGTACAGAAAGCGTGAGTTCTGGTTGAAGGAAGTCTCATTCTTGGGCCATATCATCACAAGCAATGAGATATCTATGGAACCCTCCAAAACAGATGAAATTGAGGGATGATCCCTGCCAACATCGGTAACGGATATTCCTAGCTTCTTGGGGTTAGCAGGATATTCTCAAAGATTTGTTAGAAATTTCTCATGATTTTCCAACCGTATTACCAAGATAACTCGAAAGGGAGTAAAGTTTGCTTAGAGTGATTAATGCGAAGAAATATTCAAGGAGTTGAAAAGGAGGCTTATCACTGCACCCGTGCTCACATTACCCACAAGTGGGGAAATTTTTATGGTATTCAGTGATGATTCGAAGAAGGGCTTAGGTTGTATGCTGATGCAGAATGATAATGTTATAACCTATGCCTCAAGGAATTTGAAAATCCATGAGCGAAACTATCCAACGCATGATCTGGAGTTGGCGGTGGTGATCTTTGCCTTGAAAATCTAGCGGCATTATATCTATGGAGAGAAATGAGAGATATATACTGACCACAAGAGTCTTAAATATATATTCACACAAAAAGAGATTAATATGTGCCAGGTAAGATGGATAGAGCTCATGAAGGATTATGAATCTTCAATACATTACCACCCTTGGAAAGCGAACAAGGTGGCAGATTCCCTAAGTATAAAGGATCCAGCGATTCTATCAATGATGAGAATTGAGAAGGATCTAATCTTCATAGACATGATGAATATGGACATGGGAATCATAGAGAATGGAACATCATCAATCCTTTCACAAATGATTCATCAACCGCATCTTTTAGAAAGGTTAAAGGATTCTCAAATGAATGATGTGGGAATCAAAAAAGAGTGGAAGCTATCGAAAAAGGTAAATCCTCGGAGTTTAATGTTAATGAAGAAGGAATTGTGCGTTTTGGGAAAATACTATGTGTTCCATCAAGTCTGGAGCTGAAGAAGGAACTTTTGGATGATGCACATAGTTCAAGTTCCTCTATTCACCTAGGGAGCACAAAGATTTATCGAGATCTCTGAGAAAACTTTTGGTGGGATAATATGAAGAAGGAGATCACTGAATATACATCAAAGTTCCTGGTGTGCCAGCAAGTGAAGGCAGAGATGCAGAAGTCTAAGGGGATGATGCAACCATTGCCCATACCAGAATGGAAATGGGAGAAAATCACCATGGACTTTGTCACCGGACTTTCGAGGCCATCCAAAGGCAACAATTCAATATAGGTTGTTGTGGATCGTCTTACAAAGACTACACACCTCATTTCTATTCAGGAGGATTTCTCATTGGATCAACTGGCACATATATATATCAGGGAAGTGGTAAAGTTTCATGGTGTACCACTATCTATTATGTTTGACCGAGATCCAAGATTCACCTCTATGTTTTGGAAGAGTCTTCAACATGATCTGAATACTGAACTGAACTTCAGTACGGCCTATCATCCTCAAACTAATGGCCTATCCGAGCGGACTATCCAAACACTTGAGGATATTTTGAGAGCGTTCTCAATGGACTTTAAAGGAGGATGGGATCAATATCTTCCTCTGGTTGATTTCTCTTATAATAACAGTTTCCACTCGAGCATCCAAATGGCACCATATGAAGCCCTGTATTGGAAAAGGTGCAGAACATCGGCATGTTGGGATGAGGTCGGTGAACGTAAGCTGCTTGGACCAGAAATGGTCGAGGAAATGGCAGAGAAGGTGAAAACCATTCGGTATCATATCAAGGCAGCCTAGAGTCGACAGAAGAGTTATGCAGATAATCGTCGATAAGACATTGAGTTTAAAGTAGGAGACATGGTTTTTCTATGCATATCTCTGTGGAATAAGGTCACGAGGTTTGGAAAGAAAGGGATGTTAAGTCCAAGGTACATCGTCCCGTTCGAGGTTCTTGATCATGTCGGGGCTGTGGCCTATCGACTATAACTTCCACCTACTATGTCCAAAGTACATGATGTCTATCATGTATCCCTCTTAGAGAAGTACATAATGAACCCTTCACAAGTACTCTCTTTTGAGGTGGTACAATTGGAAGATGATCTTTCTTATGAGGAGCAACCAGTGAAGATCTTAGCTCATAGAGAAAAAGTTCTATGAAATAAGACAATGCCCATCGTCAAGGATTTGTGGAGAAACCACATGTTTGAAGAAGCGACTTGGGAATCAAAGGAAATGATGAAGCTGAGATACCCACATCTGTTTTAGTGTGGGAAAAGGAAAATTTCGAGGGCGAAATTTCTTAAGGGGGGAATATTGTAACGACCCAAAGATTCATTAATGGAAATCCCTCTTGATCTAATTAAATGTCTCTTTACGTTTATATAAAATGTCAACTTCATTGGTTTTATGTTAAGAATTTTGACCGCTTCTAATATATCCATTGAACAGTGATCAAATGATTAATATAAATATAGGTCTTTAACAAATCCAAATTTACTCAGACAAAGGAAGTGATAGCCTCATCCATTAGAATTTCCCCAAATGAATCCCATTTGTCGGAGCTTGGAAAAGACGTGGCATCCTTGGGCTTTGCTCTTGACCCAGCCCAAGCTGAGCTTCATCATGTCAAGCTCGAACGTGACTGTCGCTGGGAGAAGTGGAAGTTGATAGAAATTACCACTCGAGCGATGTTATCCGAGGCACCCCAAGAGTCTATCACCATCGCACACCTTACCCTTAGGTCTTATGTGGATATTTTAAGGGGTTATGTAACAAATAAATAGTACTATGTTCATGTACATTATTTTTTTATATAATAATGAATATACTTTCTTGTCATTATTGATACATTGAAAATAGTTTTTAAAGTACAAATAATGTTTTTAGTTATTATTTAATTAATAATTCTATTTTTTTAAATTAATGGATTTTGGAATTAAATAATATTTTAATAAAATATTATTATTATTATTAAATTAATTTTTATTAAATATAAATGATCTTATAATTTTATGAATGCAATTGTAATTTTTATTGAGGATTGAAAGCCATTTCTGTCAAAACCCGTGAATTTTTTTATAAATGTCGGTTTTTATTTTAAAAGTGAAAATTAACATATTTAGAAAATTATTTAGATAAAATAAATTTTATTTCTGGAATCAGGATGTCGAAATTATCCAACGGTGAATTTCTCATAATTTTCTGAGACAGTCCAATTTTTGGACAAAAATTAAATACCGTTTAAATATATAATGTCTTTGATGACATCATAATGACCCAATAGTGATGTAATAAAATAATATAAACTTTATGTTCGGCCAATATATGTTTTCACATTAAAATAATTTAATTTTGGGTTTGTTATACCTACTTTTCAAAGCATTAATGGACCCCTCAAGACGTATTAAACATCTTGTCTTTTTAAATTATTTTCCATGGGAGTGTGACTCACCTCCACATAATCAACCTCATTATTTTAAAAATTTCTGACTTTGGCCATATAAAATACTATCTTCCTCTTACATTTTCCAAAAACCATGGGCAAAAACCATGGGAAAAAACCATGGGATGGTTTGTGGTTTGGATTAATTTAATGTAAGTGGACCCAAACCTAAATAATAAAGAATTCCCTCACCTTTCTTATATAAACCCACCTAAGCTCCCACTTCCTCCTCACTCAAAGCCTTTGGAGTTCGTCCGACCTCTTTCCTAATCTCTCTAGACTCCTCCCAAGGTTCCCCAAGCTCCCAAGAATCCTATCTCTAGCCTTTGCAAGCACACTTCCAAGTAAGGGTTTTTTCTTCCTTTCCCATTTTGTCCAATTTTATTTATGTTGTTTTTCCATTTTAATTTTAATTATGAATGTTGGGGTATGGTTTCGCACCTCCCTCATAATTCCCTATTTATGTTTTAATTATGGGATACCCCTTTCTCTCTCATTAAATGCCTCCTATATACACCTGTTACTATGCCGAAATTCCGAAAGGAACTTCTCTCTCCTCTTTTACATTCAAGCAATACTTTTCCATCATAAATCTAAATTCCATTAAAATTGTTGGGAAATATATCTATATGACCTAATTACTTCCCATTACATGTAAATATGATGAGGAACCCATTTCTCTCTCATCAACCATTTTTATGAAATCTTATTTCACGCTGTTACGCTGCGGAAATCGCACTGATTTTTTAAGCCAATGCCATTGTGTAGTGAATACCATGCCCATTTCTCCATCAAGGGTATTCACCTTTATGCAAAATTAATTATTTATTATAATGTTTCATATATGAATTCCACATTAATTTGTCGTGGACTAAATTATTATGTTTTAGGAATCCTTGTTTTATGATCCATGTGGCACACTTATGCATGAAATGAAATGTTTAAGAAGGGTGTTCCCTTATAGCGCTCCAATACATTGGGTAAAGTATAGTCTCATGATACATCATGTGCAATGAGTGTTGACTCATGCTAATTCAGGTGCAATGATGGTTTACTCGTGCTTCATGTGCAATGAGGATTTACTAATGCTCTATGTGCAGTGGGGCATGGCTCATGATAATTCTATGTTAAGTGTTGTTTCCACATTTCCATGTTATGATTATCATGATTTATCATGCCTTTATGTTCATGTTTATCTTATGCTCTATTGATATTCCTATTGCCTAAAATGTATTGTAATCCTCATGTTATTCCATGTGTACTCCCTTACTGGGCTTTATAGCTCACCCTTTTCTTATACATGTCCTCAGGTTATCCCATGCAATGCTAAGTTTGAGGGAATGTAGTGGTCATGTAAAGGATTTTTTCAATAAAGATGTTGTATTTTAGGTTTTAAGTTTTTATGTAATGATCTTAAGCCCAAAATATACTAAGCCACTCGATCTTCTTATTGTATCAAGTGAATTTTTATGTAATAAATCATGTTTAAGTTAGTAATAAAATCAGGGTTGTCATAAATTCATTGATGTTTTAAAAGGATATATTTATAGAAATTTTGAAAAGTGATTTTCAACAAAGAGTATTTTACAAATATATTATCTTTTTAAATGTTATTAAAATAATTAGAAGTATATTTTCTCCTAGAATGTTTTTTACAGGATTTTTTTTGTGTTTAAATTTATTAATGAAAAAAACCCATTTAACTTACTCGAATGATTAATATTTTGTAACGATACCATATTTATGATTTCTCAAATTATTTATGATCTGCTTAGTTGAGGATGTTCAATTTTATTACCATTCCACAATTTACTTGAAGTGGTTTATAATTAATTTTATTCACTGGGGGAAGTATTAAAATTTTAATTGTTAGTTTTTTTTAATAAAATTTTTTAGGTTCATTATTTTTCACCCCTTTAATATGTGGAATGCATTCGTCATTGTAAGTGATATATGGGGCCCGCTATATATAGGTTCTCAATGCATCAGTAGGTATCATGAGACAAACTAGATATGAATTCGAATGAGGCCCCACCCATTTATTGAGATGTCTTTGAATGATACCTTGAAGATATTATATGTCTTTTCATTATGCCATGATTATTTTATATGTCTTAGAACAAATCATTGATGACATTTTTTGTCCAGAATTATGACTTTACTTTTCCATATTCCTTGTAATTACTTGATTAGATAGGGAACCATATTTATGTTTAATGATATTTCTATTATTTATAAAATGTTATTTGATTCTATTTTATTCCTAATATATTATTTTCATGGTATTTATTAAATATCATGTTTCTGAATTATTTACCTTTCCATATTAATGAAGCCTTATTTGTTACTAACTTTTATATTACACTTACCCTTACAGAGTATCTGATCTCCCCCTTCTCATGTATTATTTTCTCCAAGACATCAATAATTATTTTATGATTGAAATTAATTGATATGTTAATTGGAATAATGTAACTTTCAAGAAAATACTTTGTTGTATTCTTGGTTTTAAAATGAAAATTTGATTCATGTATATATCTAGTTTATCAAGACTACTAAAATAATAAGGCCTTTAGGTTGCATTTTTAATATCCTATTCCAATGTAATAAAGAAAACACCATCTATAGTATTTTAGGGTTGGGGTGATTACATCAACATTCTCAAAAATAATCAGTCCATCAGGATGTGTTCCTTATATATTATTACAATCTAATAAAGTAGTCACCAACTCTAGGATTTTGGGGATGGGGTCATTACATCAATGTTTCCCTAAAATATTGAAAATTTATGTCTATATATCTCATTAAATATTACATAAATGTATATATTCAGGTATACAATTTCATTATTATATACATACTAAAATATAAACTATATGGTAACACACGCCTCTAATGGATAACAAACTATTGATTTAGTGTCCTCTCTCTCTTGAATTGGTGGACTTATATTATCATAAAAAATTAAATTTGGAAATATAAATCCCAATACTTAATTTATATTCCCAAAATACTAAGTTTTGTTGTTGAATTTATTGATATTTAGTAAGGGAAATAAAGAATAAGGAGTGGGGAAATAGTTGATGACTACACGGATGATGGTTGTGACCACCCTCATCAAATAGTGGCAGAACAGGGGAAGACAACATCACCAAATGAATTAAGAGAGGAAACATGCACCGTATGTGATTAAAAAAATTTGGATTAATAATAAAGAATCATTTCAAAGAATTTCACATGTAAATAAGACATTAAAAAATAGCGAATAAAACGATGGATGACCAAATTATTAGAGAAAAATACGTTAAAGGGGTAAGTACACGTAAATTGATAAATATGTGGCTATATAAGAATAATGAATGCTCATGTTAGATTGAACCAATAAGGACCCGACCATAAACATTACATAATATTGAATTAAGATAATAATTCACATTGAGGATCTTTCTAGGTTTAGAGTTTTATTGAATTAGGCCACAACTATTACATTATAACTCAAATATTACAAAGTAGACAATTCTAACCAGTATCCAATTTTTTCATAAAAAATCTTTAAAGAAAATAAGAATTATTTTCATAATATAAATCTTCTTGAATTCTTATTTTCTTTTTCCCTGCCTTAAATCATGTGAAAAACATTTCCAAAACATGGGATGGGTATAAAAAGATCAGTAAGGGTTATGAAACAAGGAACAAAAACATTAGTACACCAATACATACATGTCACTGAAATCATACTTTTGAATCTTTAAAATACTACACAAGACGGTACGTTTTATTAATAACACATTGAAAACATAAATCGGAAAGGTAACATGTGGCATCCATATCATACTTACATTGTAGTTTTCACAGTTACATAGGGAGTTATGTTTGGAATACCCATCACAGTATATTCCCTAAATCTCATAGGAGAAACATTAATATTTACCTCTGTCATGTTACCCAATTCATTGGAGAGCTATCTAGGGCTCACCCGCCCTAGGATTATCATGGAACCACCCATATACATAAACAATTCCCAAAATCCATAACATATTAATAACAAATAAAACAAACAAAAAGGAAATATAAAATTTCCACATTTCAATCGAAATATTTCATTTAAATATATTGACATAATCAATCAATTCTCAAAACCATTTTCAATACAAAAAATACGTAAAATGGGTATATGTTATTTATTTTCCTTTTAAAAAAGACTATGTCTTGTAGAGGATGCCAAATATCAAATAATTCTCGCGGTGGCGGAAAGGCCGTTGTCACAACATACGTTAAAAAGAAACATTCCCTTTTTTGTTTAGTAAAACAATACGTAAAAAAATATTCCATGTGAATGCAATAAAAATTCAACAGGGATTATAAACAATATAAAAGAATGTCATGTAGAAAACAAAATATGCCTCAATGAAAGGAGTTTTGATACGAAGTCCCTTACCTCATGTATAACTTGAATCATTCATTCGTTAGTCTCGTGAATAATAAAATAAAATTAGTTTCTAATTTCATTAGAAGCTTTTTAATGTTTATTATTCCTTTTATAATACTTATTACCACGTTTTAAACATTACATAATCATTTTATTTAATAACAGATGTTTTGATGATATTTGGAACTTGAGTTAAAAATGAACTTCTTATAACTACACATTGCCCATGTGGTAAAAATTCAATTATCTCATGAATTATATTTATGATTTATAGATAATATATATCATATATATTCAATATATATGTATTTATACTAGTACATTACATTTGGATATAAGATATGAAATGCATCATTCATGGAGACGGTTAGTTGTATGTACACATGAACACTAATTTCATTTCTATATAATATTTAATGGAATGAAAACTTAATTATACATAGGTAAATTATAATTCCAATATAATATAATATATAATTTCATTAACTCCATAATCTATATGTTCCATGTATGTGATGAACGGGTCATACCACTTTGATGGGGCGGTAGTCTACACTTTCTCAAATTAAATTATCACATATACCCATTACAGAAACCATAAAGGTATTCTATAAATGAAAAAAATAAAAGAATTGAGAAAAAATAAATTTAATTTATATCATGTATAAATATATTTCCATCTTAATGGCCACCAAGAGAGGCGGTATTAGATAATTGAACAATCATCATTTTGTGAGTTAGTAGTTCATCATCCACAGAAACAATATGTTTTAAATCTATTAGATGTTGTTGTGTGGAAGTGTAGTTATAATACATATCATAAAAAAATCATAGTATATTGAGTATACTGGTGTTGTTATAAAATAATGTAAAAAAGAGAGTTTAGGGTGTTGGAGATCGAAAATAAAAGAAAAGAACTTGAGAAAAGATGTTACCATTAAATCGAGTAACTCTCTTTGGATTGAACCAAAAGGCTTTCTTGAAGTTCAATTTTCCCAAGTTATGGATTCTAGGAGGAAGATAGAGATGTTGAAAGATTACATGGGTAGAGGTTGGATGAGATATGTGGGCTTGAGAGGTATGAGTAAGGGTTAGAGGGGATGGCTTTTTATAAGGGAGGGGAGGGGCTCTTTAAAAATGATGGAAAGTATTATTTTATTATAAAATGATTTTCATTTTAAAAAGGTCCAAAACCTATTGAATTATATTATAAAGTTCATATAAGTTGAAATAAAATCATCTAATAATAATTTTACTGGTTTGGATATTTTTTACTTCTTATCATTTTTGTAACCCTTTGTTTACTTATTTATCTTTTACCATGTCCTCTTATATATTAATACTATGTGGTTAGTATATTTAAAATAAAATTACAAGCGGCCTAGAATAGATCATTAATGAAATTTGTATCATTATATAATTTATTTGGACAAATCTTATATTTTAAATATTATTTTATCATATAATAAAATATTGATTGATTTAAAACCTATTTTATGTCAATTCTAATACTATTCATATCATGACTTTTTAAAAAATCCAAACCCACTTGATTCATTTGAAAACCCATCATTAATTAAAAAATAATATTAATAATATTCTATAAAATTTTTGGATGGCATAGAAAGGTTAAAAATAAATTTATTTTAATATATATAAGATCATTTACTTGAATCATTTATTAATGAAGTAATTACGGCATCACCATTATGTCAAAATTTAATTTCATAATTTATTGACTCAAATTTATATATATAATAATGTGACATATGAAGTATTTTTAGATTTAAAATAATTATTTATTGTCGAATATATCACTTATATAACCCCATATACAATTTTATTAATAAATGATATACGTTTATGTTATTTTTGTCCTTCTTTAAATTAATTAATATAAAGTGTTATTTTCACTTACAAGTGTCTCCATTGGGTCCCAAAATCAACCCAATGATGCTCATGGTTGTACATATATCATCCAATAGGATTGGGACACATGTTACAGTAATTTAATATTATTATAATATTATTTTATTACCTTTATGTGAAACATTTACACTTTCACAATGGTAAATAAAATATTTACTGATGTAAATATTCATAATGTATAAAAATAAAAGTTATCTATTTATACAATTTGGACCTCCTGATTCCAAATATGGAATCTATTTTTCCAAATTCAAAACACATAAGTTGCATAAATTAATTTAAAATTAATTTCCGTTGTCAAAACAAAAAGTGTCTTTTTAAGTAATGACAACTATCAAAAGATTGATAATTGTTTATGTCCAATTTCAATGTGAAATTACTTCAAATGACCAACATTTGATTAAATGGTAAAAATATAATCTAATTACACTTTAAACCCATTTAAAAAGATAATATAAAAATATTAATTAATTAGATTAAAAATAAGTTTTGTATTAAAATATAGTATGTTTCACCATTCATTAAAAAATGAACTTTATCAGAAAAATACCAAAAAATCATCCAAAATATATTTTGATGTCCTGATTCTAAATAAGAATTTTATTTTTTTTAAAAACCTATAAATGTCACATAAATAGATTTAAAAATAGTTCTCCATCAAAAAGAGGTAAATCGAGATTTAATAGAATATTATAGTTTTTATGTATAAAATTGGATTCATTCACATTTGAAGCTACTATCTATTATTGGATAAATTTCCAAACATTTAACAAACTTATATAATTATATTTCAGTTGGTTCAGTTCATTCCTACCAATACAACAACTATGGGTTAACTACCATTTAAAATAATAATAATATATTATTTTTTGGTATAACTCAATTTTGTGTGCAACGTAAGATTTCAATGAAACTCTTTGTTTCTTATTTAATACGCCATTGAACATAGCATCCCATTTAATGTAAAATTAATATTTAATTTACAAATATTAATAAATACGAAATTTTCATATTCTTTATTTACCTGGGATGTTACTTCCTCCCCCTTTTGGAAGTTGTGTCCAACCAATTTTATTTACTTATCAAATATATTGGGGTATTTATCCTTCATTGAATTTTCTGATTCCAATTCTTCCTCTTCATCCATACGGTTTTTAGAAAAAACCATTGCCTAATTAATTGCCTTATTCCACAACACGTGCTCTCTACGGTCATGAATCTGGACTAATTTTTCCTCATAAAAAAGATTGTCTTCCAACTGAAATACCTCAAGACTCAAAACATGAGATGAATCCATCTTATACTTTATCAAAATTAAAACATGAGAAAAATTATGTTCCTGGGATAAACATGGAGGTAAAAAAACTATGTAGGCAATTGATACATCTTTCTCTAGGATTTCATAGAGTCCAGTGAACCACAGAATCTACATCCCCTTCTTGCCAAAACACATCCCACTTTTCCATGGAGAATCTCTGAGAAAGACATGATCACCTACCTTGAATGAAATATCCTTCCTCCAGTTCTCTGCAGAAATTTTCTACCAAATCTGAGCTTTTCACATATGCTTCTGAATCAATTGAACTTTTTCTACCATCTCTTCTACCAATTATGGTCCCATCAGTTCCCTTTCACATACTTCATCCCAAACGGCTGGAGTTCGACACCACTTTCCATATAATGCCTCAAATGGTACCATTTGTATAATGGAATGAATACTTTTATTATAATAAAATTCAACCAATGAAAGATGTTGGTCTCAAATTCTCGGGTATTCATTTGTACAAGCACGTAGCATATCTTTCCATGTTTGAATTGCTCATTATGACTGCCCATTTGATTGAAGATGAAAAGCTATACTAAAATTTAATTCAGTGCCCAACAACTTCTAAAGGACAATCCAAAAGTTATAAGTAAACTTGGGATCACTATCAGATACAATGGAGAGGGGAACTCCATGCAACCTGACTATCTATTTAACATACAACTGAGAAAGTTGATATAGAGACAATGTATCTCGAATAGGAAGGAAATGAGAAGATATAGTCAATCGATCAAAAATAACCGAGATTTCATTATTACCTCGAGAAGTATTTGGTAATCCCACGAAAAAATACATGTATACATTTTCCAATTTCCACTATGGATGCAGTAATGGATGAAGAATCCCATTTGGTAACTTCCACTATGCTTTAACCTATTGACAATTCAAACACATCACAATAAAGTGAGAAATGTATCTTCTCATTCCATCCCACCAGTAATAATCCCAAAGATCATTGTATATCTTTGTACTACCAGGATGAACTAAAAACGGTGAACTATGAGCTTCACATAATAACTCTTTCTTCAACACTGAATCAAAATGCACACATAATCTCTACCGAAACCTCAATCCATAATCATTATCAATGTTAAAATTTTGATACTTACCATTCTGAACCAACTCTACCCTCTTCGGAAACTCACTATCTTCTTTTTTGATTGTTTAATTATATCTTCTATGGATGATTTTACTGACACCTAAAACAATATAGAGTAATTTTCTACACCAAAAACATCTATGCCAATGTTTATAAAATCATTAATCGAAGTATCTTGTTCCAAAACGTAATGTGGTTAATGTAGCATTAATTTTCTGACTCGAAGCATCAACCACTTTATTTTCCTTTCATGGATGGTAATGAATCATGCAATCATAATCTTTTATTAATTCTAGACATCTCTTCGGTCTCATGTTCAATTATTTTTGAGTAAATATATACTTCAAACATTGGTGGTCAGAATATATTTCACAATTTACTCCATGAAAATGATGCCTCTAATTTTTTAATGAAAAAACAACCAAAGCTAATTCCAATTCTGTGTATGGTAATTTAAATCATGAGGTTTCAAATGATGTGAAGAATAATCAATATTCTGCTCATTATTCATTAGGAAACTACCATGTACTTTTAACGAAGCATCACTGTAGATAACAAACTCAACATTTCTGGAAGGTAGTACCAATACTGAAGCATTCACCAATATTCATTTCAATTCCTCTATCAATTGACCAATCTCCGAAACAAACTCTTCAATTCTAATTCTGACCATATTAGGATGATGATTTGGAAGGTCATTCTCCTCTATATGCCTTCCCAACGTTGCTTCCATGTTTCCTCTACGGAAAAACCATTCTGAACAAACTTATATTAGACAACGCAACATGGTAATCTTCAGATGAAATATCATTTCAATATCCCCATAAATTAATAAATTTAACAATATCCAAACTCATAAATATATCTAAACCAACTTCTTATACCAACTATAAGGACCCATCCATACACATTAGATAATATTGAATTAAGTTTATAATTCTCATTGAGGAGCTTTTCAGGTTTAGAGTTTTAGAGAATTAGGATATAACTATTACATTACATCTCAAATATTACAAAGTAAACAATTATACTCAGTATCCATTTTTTTCACAAAATAAAAACAATGAAATGAAAATAATAATTATCTTCATGATATAAATCTTATTGAATTCTTCCATTATCTTTCTATGTCGTAAATCTAGTGAAAAACATTTCAAAAACATGGAATGAAAATAAAAATCTTGATAAGTGTTATAAAACAATGAACGAAAACATTAGTACACCCATACAAACCTGTCCGTGAAATCATACTTCTCAATATTTAACATACCACAAAATATCATAAGATTTATGAATAACACATGGAAAACATAAATTATAAAGGTAATGTGTGGCATCCATATCATACTTACATTATAGCTTTCCCAACTACATATGGAGTTACGTTTGGAATGCCCATCATAGTATATTCCCTAAATATCTACGAAGAAATAATAATGTTTACCTCTATCACATTACCCATTAATTTTTAGAGCTATCTTTGGCTCACCTGCCCTAGGTTTGTCACATAGCCACCCGTATACGTAAAAAATTCCCATGATCCATAACATATTCATAACACATAAAACAAATATAAAGGAAAGATAAAATTTCCACATTTCAATCACAATATATATTTTAAATATATTGACATAATAAATCTACTATAAAAATAATTTTTAATACCAAAATATGTAAAAATAGTATATAGTATTTATTTTCCTACTAAAAGAATACGGCTAGTAGAGGAATCCAAATTTCAAATAATGCTCGCGGAAATGGACAGGTCATTATCACTGCGTATGTTAAAAAGAAACATTCCATTTTCCATTTAGTATAAATAAAGTAGAAAAATATTCATGTTTAATGAAATAATAATTAAAATGTGTTTATACACCGTATAAAATAAAGTTGTGTAGAAAAAAATATTCCTTAATGAAAGGGGGTTGAGATGAAGTCCCTTACCTCATATCCAACTTGACTCGTTCGTTCTTTAATCTCCTGAATAATAAACTAAAGTTAATTTATACATTCTTCAAAACCTTTTTAATTTTTATTATTCCTTTTATATTACTTATTAACACTTTATAAACATTACATAATCATTTGATTTAATAACGTTCATTTTTTTGATATTTGGTACTTGAGTCAAAAATGAACATCTTATAATTAAAAGTTATCCACGTGGAAAAAATTAAATTATCTAAAAAAAATTATTCATGATTTAGATATAATATATATCATATATGTATCTAATATATATTTATTTATAATAGTACATAACATTTGGAGATAATAAATGAAATGCACAGTTCATGGATATAGTAAGTCGTCCGTACGCATAAACAGTACTTTCATTACTATTTCATATCTAATGAAATGAAAACATAATTATACATAGATATATTATAATTCTAGTATAATTTCATATATAATTTCATTAACTCCATTCCTTTATACATTCCACATATGGCATGAATGAGTCATATCACTTTGAGGTGGCGGTAGTCCACACTTCCTCAAAATGAAATTATCATGTTTACGCATTATGGAAACCATAAAGGTATGATATAAATTAAAAATAAATAATTATATAGAGAATATAAATATAATATATATCACATATAAATATAGTTCAATCTTAATGGCCACCATGAGAGGCAGTAGGAAAAAATTGACCAATCATCGTTTCGTGAGGCAGTAGTTCATAGTCCACAGAAACAATATGTTCTAAATCCATTAGATGGAGGTGTGTGAAAGTTTAGTTCTAATATATATCATACAAAAACCCTACTATATTTATGTTTCTAGTGTTGTTATGAAATAATTTAATAAAGAGTGTATAGGGGGTTGGAAAAATAAAATAAAAGAAAAGAACTTGAGAGAAGACGTTACATTTAAATCGCGTAACTCCCATTGGATTAAAAAAAAGGAATTCATGAAATTACTTTTGACTATGTAATGGCTTCTTGGAGAAATATAGGGATTATGGGAGCTTACTTGGAAATATTTTGGATGGGAAAAGTGGGATTGAGAGGTGTGAGTAAGGGTTAGAGGTGATGACTTTTTATAAGGGGGGGAGGGGCTCTTTAGAAATGTTTTGAAAGTATTATTTTATTATAAAATTATTTTTGGTTTCAAAAGATCAAAAACTTATTTAATACTAAGATATGGTGTATATAAGTCGATATAAAATCATCCAATAAAAATTATTCAGGTTTTGGATATTTTTTAATATTTAACTTTTTTATTTAACCCTTTGTTAACTTATTTAACTTTTACCATGAACTCTTATATATTAATACTATTTGGTTAATATATTTACTATAAAATTCCAATAGACCAAAAATATATCATTAATAAAAAATTTAACATTATTTAAGTCATTCGCTGAATCTTATAAATTTAGTATTATTTTATCATTTAATAAAATAATGATTGATTTAAAAACTCTATAATGTCAATTTTAATGATATTCATATCATGATTGTTTGGTGATGGAATTGGGGATGACATCGTTTGTTTAAGGTTCAAACAGTCCAATCGGTTTCTAACCAGTTTGTTCATAGAACTGGAAACATCCAATGATTCTATATCCATTTGGACCTACTTTCCAAAGGTAGGTGCTCATTAGTTATGAACCGATGAGGTTTAAGAATTTGCATTGGCCGAGAGGATGGGAGGTCAGACACATCAAGCCATTTTGGGAGGAATTATTGTCTACTCCGAGACTCTCTTTATAGATTTAAATTATGTTCGTGAATCCTTATTAAATTACCAAGTATGAAAATAATTTTTTCCTTTAGATCTAACAATCAATGATTGATATGTTTGAGATTTAGTGAGTCTTTTATATGTATTTGAGGTTCTTAATCGATAGTGAATCATCTGTATTTTTTAGAGATTCTTAGTCAATGGTAGCCTTCAATACATTTTATAGAGATCACTTGGACATTATGATAACCATACTGGTTTTAAAGCCACTTAGTGAGGAACTTCAAGTTTATTGTCGTTCAGAAGGACATGGATGATTTAAGAGTTGGGATCGTACCCGCAGATGGGATACCTATGTATCCTTTGTTTTAGAAAATAAATCAGAACCCACGTAGTTCGAGTAATGAAGTATGTGTTTTATGCATGACTGATGGCTCAAATAAAGATGTCATAATTACTTTTACACTCTAAGCTCATGTGAGTCATGCTCGGTGTGAGAAATATGAGGTATTGGTAAAACCAGACAATTGTGTCATGAAAGATGCATTATAAGAAATAATGTTTGGTTCATGTATGTACGACTGCCCAGGTAGATGAGGATTGGGATTTACTTTAGAGAAGAAACTCGAGAATAAAGTCCATAAAGGTATATGTGCTTTATGGAGATTTGGATAGATAACTTAGGGCTTACTCCTGAGAAGGTTGCCCAAATTAGAGGGGACTTATGATTAGGTTTTACACTTGAGAAGGAAACATAAATCAAAAGTAAATTAAGACTGGTTAAGATAAATTATGACTGGGGCTTATTCCTGAGAAGGAGTCCCAGATCAAAAGTAAATTAAGACTGTGGCTTACTCCTGAAGAGGAGGCCCAGGTTAAAGGCACATGAGAACTGGGGATTATTCTTGAGAAGGAGGCCCCGGGTAAAGAAAATTATGACTAGGGCTTATTCTTGAGAAGGAGGCACAGGTTAAGGGAATTCAGAACTTGGGGATTACTCTTGAGGAGGATTCCCATATTTGGGAACTTGAAGACTATGGATTATTCCTAAGGAGGAGGCCCAGGTTAGGAAAATTATTACTGGGACTGACTTCTGAAAATGAGGCCCAAGTTAAAGATCCTCTCATCTTAAAGGATGAGGTTGAATGAATGAAATCTCTAACCCTAGTAACATAAGGATATGTAAATCACTAGGTTTTAAGAGATGTTCCACATAATTCCTTTTAGATAAGGAAGACAAAAAAGGAACCATGCCAAAAAAAAATAGCATTGAAGAGGGTTCTGAATGCTGAATCTTAAATAGGAGAGGTGGAATTGAAGATGAAAGTTGAATAGGCAGGAGGGGCACCCAAAAAGAAGTAGGCGCGCAGGTACTGGTTTCACAGGTATACCTGCGCGACACATAGGTACCTGTGTGATGGTCAACCCATAGGGTAATACTTGGGTGAGGCTTGGATTAAGCCCTTAGTATTATCCCTAAATAATTTCAAATGAGTGGCGCGCAGTTTATATTGAAGGAATAAGGCGGCGTGCAAGTGTCTTCATTTCCCTGAAGGGATAGACGCTTAGGCGCGTAGGTGTTGGTGAATTTCAACACTTAGGACTTGTTCCCCATCTTAATATCTTCCATTCTCGGTATGAAATTACCTTAAAAGTGTTCGGAAGGCTTTGAGAAGATACTAGGGCATCGAGAGCTCAAATCTGAGTTTCTGGATTTCTCTTCCTCGAATTGGGGGGCCCACAAGGGGTATTTATAGGCTCCTAAACACCTTGGGAGAAAAGAAAATACGGCGCGTAGTTATACCTTCATGACCATGATGAAACCTTCGTGGCCCATCCTTAACCAAATCCTTCTGTATACCTTTGTCAATTTTTGATGTTTCATTAATGGATGAATCTATTTATGCTAAGGTATTCCCCTTTTTCTATCGTTAGACTCTATGACGTAAAGGAGCGTCCAAAAAAGTCCCCCCTCAGAGTTGGATCCGAAAGGAATGAGGATGTGACTCTGAGGTAAATAAGAAAAACAAGGAAGGGCAGCATGCAGAAATCAGCGCGCTGGTTCTGAGCGCGCAGAAATCGGCGCACAGGTGAGAGGCGTGCAGGCATCAGCTCGCAAGGGTGCAGCCTGGCCTATAAATATGTGCCTCATTCTCGTGCAAAGCACCCGGCTCTCAAACATTTCTTCTCTCATCGTGCATGTTTCTTTCGTCGTGCAGGTTGTTGATTTTCCATAGTTTCATTGCTTATTTTCTTTTTTCACACTGCTAAAGAGGTATTTTTACCTACGTAGTGATACCTGCACGCCAAAACCTACATGACACAGTTACACCTGTGTGCCAACTTTGGACTTTGGTGCCATAATTCTTTAGCCATTTTTTCAAATTTCTTTAAAAATTTAATGAAAAATCAACTTACTTAAGAGTTGATTTATTCGACCTTTGTGTAGATTCAATGGCTCCTAGAATAATTGGAACGACTAATGAACTGGCGAGCAAGCGGAGTGATGATATGATGAACATTGTTGGCCATGATTACTATGATATCTGCGATAGCACCCTCCCAGATTTGGCCATGCACTTGAAGAAGTATCATCTTAATTTTCCACAGATCATCTACTTGCCTCTATATGGCCATGGTCATCTGCAAGGAGTCAATGTTCCAGATGCATAGAATTATATGCCTGATATGCAGCCGCACTGCTACTCCTCTATTTCAGTTATGTTGTGCATTAATAGAAACAACAATGGTGTGAACTTTCAAATATTTCTTTCATGTCATTTCCTTGTAGATTAGAAAATGGAAAACCATGGGATGATATGTTTTCCGCTGCTAGTTGATGGAGAGAAGGCTGTCAGGACATTATAAAAAATATCTAAAAATAGTACTATTTCAAAATGGATCTTTACTTCCAATGCTCTATTCTCAAATTCAGGTATCCATCTTCCAAGTATCTTGGATAGAAACAGAGTCACAGTTGGAGCAGTAGAAAATTTTCTGAAACCACACTCAAGAACATTCTTTTACAATTGTTCCAAGAAGAGCTGGTATCACTATATCTCTTATTGTATCAAGTTGAATGATATAATTCCAGGTGGTTGCTGATGAAGCTTGGGATTCTGTAAATCAAATGAGGATTTATGTTGACAGCCTTTTTTAATTCTTGGAAGAGAGAAGAGACTCCAGTCTATGGATGTCCTTTATACTTTTGTGCATCAAATGAAAAACACTTTAATCTTCAATCATTTGTGCATTCATTCTTTTTCTACCTGCTTTAAATTTTTTCCTAGGCCGATGGGCCTAGTATGAATAGTTTCATTTTTTCTAGGATTATTATAAATAACCCTACAAACATTGAATCATTAATTTATCAATATTACCTAAATCATACAAATTATATGTTTAGTGAGTTGGGACTTGAATTTTGTTCAAACTTCCCCTGTCTTTTGTGGGAAGTTTAAAGTCATGCACGTCGGATGTAAAAAAACACTAATGTTTAAGGTCGAAATAGCTATGACCGAATGGATTAAAATTGACTCAATTCCTTGATAATTCTTCTAAAAACATATTACCATATTCATTAATGAGAGAAAATATGTAAACTGTGACTTAAGAAATTTTGAATATGATGAATGATACGAAAAAGGGCTAAAAGGCATTAGAAGATGTATTTCCCAAGAATGAACTTACCACTATTTAACAAACCTGTTAGGGGATTGAATTATGCAGGGCCACTTAAGGGTCTTAGATGCATAGTCAAATAATAGCATCTTTTGGCTGACAGGTCTGTTATATAGAATGCTTATGCAAGGCCGCCTAAGGGCACGTGCTGCATAGTCAGGAAAAAGAACTCTCAGAAATTTACATTTCTACTGCTAAAAAGCCAGTGAATATTTATGGAGATTCAAATTTTCCAAAGCATAGATTTTGTTGTATGGAGAGAGGTACTTGAATATGGAGATGATATTTATAATCATGATTGTCTAAGAATTGAATGAATTTCACTCCTACGAAGGTTTGACCCAAACGTATGGAAGGGAAATATAAACCATAAACTTTAATGCAGTCAGATCCTGAAAAAGAGTAAGGGACAAATATGTTAAGGATGGCTATTTTCTATGGATCCCTACATATTTTTGTTAAGAAAAATAAGGAGAAAATAGGTTTTATTCCCAAGAATGAAGTTACCATTATTTGAAAAACCCATTAGGGGGTTGAATTATGCAGGTCCACCTAAGGGCATTGGCTGCATAGTCAAATAATAGCATCTTTTGGCTGACAGGTCTGTTATATAGACTACTTATGCAAGACCGCCTAAGTTCACGTGCTACATAGTCAGGCAAAATAATTCTCAGGTATCAGAAATTTTGGTATTAGAAGTCAAGAAAATGGATATAGAGATCTGGAAGTATTTATGTTTAGGAGTATGACACATGAAAATGAGTATAGTTCAATGCATGAAAGAGATACACAGGCCAATGTTAACAATTCATGTTGTGGATGGGTCTTGAATTGATATATTTGACTTTACTACATATCTCCTTAGAATGAGAATGAAGCCAAATGTAGTTTTTGAAATACAGTTTAACGTCATGTGTGATGAAAGTATAAGAAATCTTAGTTTAAGGTCATAGAGCTCGGACCAAGGGGGACTTTTCAGCCAAGGGACTGAAAGTGGAATTTGGGGTTAGTCCCAAAGATTTGGGGCTGGATTCGAGGTATGCTCGAACGTTCCTACGTATCCTAAAAGAATGGGAATTAAACTACACGTAGTTCTCTAAATACCCTCTATACAGATTTGGTTCGTACATATGAAGGGTGAAAAAGGGACTTTAGTGTAATGATGGTTCGACCCAAGATTAATGTTCAGGCATTTCCATGTATGCATGTAGTCTTTGGAATATAACATGTTTAGAGATCAATGTAAATTATCATTCCCTCTCAGGTGAGGGTGTCAAAGAATGTTGTAGTTTATTGTTGTACATGACAAAAGTGAGAATAGTTTAACATCATTTGGCAAGGACGATGGTGAACCAATGTAAATAATATTGGTTCTAGGGGTGGTTTCACGAATCAAAATTGTATAAAATGGGGGTGAACCGATGTGAGGAGATTGGTTTTGGGCTTCAACCTAGAGGGGTTTCCTACGTACGTAGCCTAGAAGACAAGGATCAAAGTCTATGTAGTTCGATTGAAGAATGAATTAGAGATCAAGTTGTTTTTGAGAACAACGACCTAAATTGTTTTTGGGACTTACGCATGGATAGTGTCCTATAGAAGGTGTTATGGTTGATGTTTACTCTATGCTCACATGAGTCATACTCGGTGTGAGAAACAAGAGGTATCAACAACCCTAACGATGCACAGTTTAACGTCATGTTGGACAATGGGGGACTATGCAGTTTAATGTATTGAAGTGAGGATAATGGGGACACAGTTTAACGTCATGTAGGAAGTATTAGGGACGTTTTCACAGTTTAATGTCATTTTGGATGTAGAGGTGTAGAGTTTAACATCGTATAACTAGGAAGATGGTTATGAAGTTTAACGTCTTGCTGGACATAAGGGACTTCTGTAGAGTTTAGCGTTATGTAGCTAGGGCATCATAGTTTAACATTATGTTGGACGAAAAGGGACAATACGGTTTAACGTCATGTTGGACGACGGAACAGTTTAAAGTCATTATGGATGATGGCATAGTTTAACATCATGTTGGATGATGGTGCGAATATTTTATGGTCATATGCAGAGACCGTAATGATGTATTTGTGTTATAAAAAATACTTCTTCAGAAATATGGCATTCTTTGGAGTCATGATGTGTTCTCCATCCACTAAGATTAAAGAATAATCTCTATTGGAGTAGGCCTTACGTATTGAGTAATGTCCTTCCAATTTTGGCTCATGCTTGGGATGTTTCATTCCTGGTATCATTGGAGTTCTGATAACTAATACCAATTCTCCCTGAATGAATGAACAAAGACGAAATTGTTTTTGTTGAAAGCTCATGCTTTTTGATTCTAGTAGACTTCCAAATGGTGCATGGTGCACAACCATTTTTCATCTAATCGTTCCAATTCATCCAATCACTTTTGAGATTATTCATATGGAGGTGACTGATCACAAATGGCTACTCTGTGGGAGGGTAATTGAACCTAAATGGGAAATACTGCTTCTATTTCATATACCAATGAATATAGAGTTGACTGCGTAGCAGTACGGGTGGTTGTTTGATAATACCATAATGCATGAAAGAGTTTATCAGTCCATGACTTCTTATCTTTATCCTCCATATTTTTCAGTATAATTGAAAGAGTATTATTGAAGGCTTCTATGTGGGCATTGGCTGCTACATGATACCTAGATGAATGGTTGGATTTGATGTTGTATTCTTGATACAACCTCTTTACCTCGGATGAACAGAAGTTTGTGCCATTGTGCATCAATATGGTATGAGGGACACTAAATCTGGTAATGATGTTAGATATAATGAATCTAAAAATGAATTTAGAACTAACTTCTTTGAGAGGTATTGCCTCTTCCCATTTGGAAAAGAAGTTAGTAGCAGTAATAATATACTTAAACTACTTGGTTGTAGGTGAAGGGTAAGGACCCACCACATCCATTCCCCATGTGGAAAACTGCCACGAGTATTTAGCTGTATGAAGAAACTCTGGGGGTTGATGAATAAAGTTGGCACATATTTAAAAATAATGAAACTTCATTGTTAAATCAACACAATCTTTTATCATTGAAGGCCAAAATTATCCAAGCCTTCGAATTTGATCATATAGTCTATGTCCAGACTGATGGGCCCAAAAAACTCCTGCATGCACTTCTTTGATGATAGCCGTTGACTCTTCACCATCAATGCACTTGAAGAGAACTCCATCAAAACCTCTTTTGTAGAGAATTTTCTCTAGGTGATCAGGGCTATCATAATGTGTAAAATTGACCACACATCACTAGATTTTTTCTTTCCCAACTCTAACAAGTGGAAGTGTTCCATTTTGAAGGTATTCCCTGATAGGTGTCATCCATTGTTTAGTATGACCATATGGTTTAGGAATGGGACTAATTTCATTAATTTCCACTATTCTGATTTGAACATAAGGTGAAATTGTATGATAGTGGGAAATATTGATGATTGTCTCATCTTGATTTGGATCTGCCAGAGTTGTGGCTATATTATCCAATTCATCATCTTGGGCATTTTGTGATCGCGGGACATAAGAAAATGTCGGTTCTGAATGAAATTCCTCCCTTAACTCTTTGATGTAATCATAGAAAGGTATTAACTCTTCTTTTTTGATGGCATAATCCCCATTGACTTGTTTGATCACCAGGTCTGAATCTCTTTTCACCTTTAAGTGAATCACTTGTGCCTGAAGTGCCAACTCCAATCCTGTGATGAGGGCTTGGTAGTATACTTCATTATTCGTACCGCCTTCCAACAATAAGAAGGAATAAGGTAGCACTTCCTTTTCCGGATAAATGAGTACAATTCCTAACCCAACTTTGTTGAATTTAAGATCATCCATTTTCTTCTCTATGGGACTTCTGAAAGCACCATCAAAGTACATTTCCCATGGTTGATGATTATCTTAAATAGAAAAAAATTCTTCACCAGGAAGTTCAATATCTGAAGATGTATCTTCTACTGAATGATGTTCTACAAGGAAATCAGCAATAACTTGGCCCTTTAATGCCTTTTGAGACACGTACTGGATAACAAATTGCAGCAAAATAAATTCCCACCTTGTTAGACATCCTGTAAGCATTGGACGACTAAGGATGAATTTGAGCGGGTTATTACGAGATACCAATTGGACCTCATGATGTTGCAGGTACTGTCTCAACTTCTGGACTACAATGATTAATGCTAGGCAGCACTTCCCAATACTTGAATATCAGGTTTCAGCTTCAAGCATAGTCTGAATGAGATAGTAGAGGATGTTTTCATTCCCAACATCATTCTTATGGGCAAGGAAGGCGCCCAATGATCGCTCTAAAGCTGTCACATAAAGGATATGTGGCCTTACTTCAACAGTTTTCATTAATACCGGTGGACTGAAGAGATATTTATTGAGAATATTGAATGCTTCTTGTCATTCTTCAGTCCATTAGTAAGTGACTCCCTTCTTCATATATTTGTTGAAGGGTAAACTTTTTCCTGCCAAATTGGTGATGAAATCTTGAATATAGGCTAAGTTTCCTTAAAGTCCTCTCAATTACTTTAAATTTCGAGGAGGTGACATACCAAGGATTGAATTTGTCTTCTCAGGATCAACATCTATTCCACGATGGCGTAAAAGAAAGCCGGGAAATTTTCCTAAGGTTACCCCAAAGCACATTTTAAGGGGTTCATCTTCAAATTATGTTGTCAAAGTTTTTGGAATATGATTTCTAAATCAAGAAACTAATTAGAAAGTTTCCTATATTTAACCGTCAAATCATCCACATAACATTCAACAAATTTCCCTAAAAGGGTATGAAGATACGATGCATGGAACGCTGATATTTTGTGCATGAATTCTTTAGGCCAAAGAGAATTACCCGATAGATAAACACACCTTGAGGGGGTATGAAGGCTGTAGATTCTTCATCTTCTGGATCCATTAAGATTTGATTATACCCGGATTATCCATCCATGAAGGAATGTGCTTCATAGCCAACTATTGCATCAATTAAGAGCTCTATGATCGGAATTGGAAAATCATCCTTGGGAAAATCCCGGTTAAGATCTCTAAAATCAATACAAACTCTAATTTGTCCATTCTCCTTTTTCACAGGGACAATATTAGCCAACCAATTGGGATATTGAACTTCTCGTATGAAGTTAGCTTTGACAAGATTATCCACTTCAGCTTCATTTTTGGATGCATAAGTTGGGTGTGTTCTTCTTGTGGCTTTCTTAAATCCTAGATGTTCTTCTTGCAAACCCAAATGATGAGTAGCAACATCAGGATCAATTCTGGGCATTTTGGTATATTTCCAAGCAAATATATCTCGATTTTTCTTCAAAAATGAAATATACATTTCCTGCTCTTCAAGAGCCATGGCCGCACTAATTAAAGTGGGGTGTGGATCTTCTTTTGTACCTAGATTTATTTCTCTGAGTTCATCCACAGTGGTAGAGATACCCTCTTCAAATGCTGGAGGCGCATCCCTGAGATCTTCCTCTTCTTCTTCAACATGTGTTATTTATTCTGTTTCTACTTGCATAGTAGATGATGAAGCATAATTTCCAGGATCAAGAGAGATGTTAAAATTTGATCATCTTGAATAATAGGTTTCCTTTTCTGACCCTATTGATGATTAAGGGTCTTCTTTGGGTAATAAAGAGGAGATTATGGATTGAAAATCTACATCATGATTCACCTATAACATTGTTATAACTTCTTTCTGGTCTGGTTGGAGAAGTATAGACTTGATGGATTTCAGTGGATGAAACGAATACATCTCCATTTGATATTTTATCATTGCCTGGGGAATCACCAATTTCTCCCATTGTAACACCCGAGACTTTTATGTTATATAAATCATCAAAGGAATCTTTTTCTACACAACACTTGCTTGGCTTGCTTTACACGCAATCGCGACCTTCCTCGATAGCTTGCGTCGTACGCAATACCGAGTTTCACTAAACAACAATATGCTACTAAAACTAGCCGTTATGAATAGTAATAACCACTTTTTGAAATTTTATAAATTTTATTTTTCAAAATGGACTTCATTTTTGGACTCAGAATATCAAAATTAGCCTAGGGTGAAATTTTGGTATTTTTCTGAAAACTTTCAATTTTTGATGAATAGTGAAACCACTAAGTGGTAGGTTAAAAACTGAATTTTGCATAAAACATAATTTTACCGCTTCTGTGAATGGAATTTCAAAAATCCGAGAGACACGGTTAATATCAAGGACTAAAATGTGGTTCAATGAGATGAAAATAATTTTTTGGTGAATAGTAACTTTTTACTATTTTTATCGCGGTTAATAGTAAATAGGGTAACTAAGGGTAAATATGATATTAATATTACCCTAACACATGTCCTAATTCTATTGGACAAGTGTAATTCGACCAAAAACAAACTTAGGAATAAAATATGACCATTTAGGCCCACTTGGAATAGATTAGGACATTTATTATTAATTTATTTAAAGAAGGGTTAAAATAGTTAAAATCAAAGTTTAATAAGTAAATCATTTTTAATATAGGGTTATACATAAGATAAATTCGATTGTAAATATTCATTAGAAAGCTAAAAAGATTTCCTACATGATGGTATTTTATTTGTAATTTTTAGACATCAAATAATGTAATTTATTTATGACACAAAGATGATGCAGTAATTATCTTATTAATGAAATATTGACAAAATTGATAATATAAATACCAAAATAAATGTAATTTGAGACTTTTTATGAATTACACTAATTTTCTAGGTTACTATGATATATTATTGTTGATTTAATAAACTTGGTTTGAACATATAATTCTGTTATGACTTTCACAAAAATCATATATCAAATAGTGTCAAAATTGACACAAAATAGTTTTTAAATCAAATATTATATTATTAATTGTTATTTTATTCCTAAAAATCTAAGGTTCGGCCAAATGACTTAGATAAGGATATATATATTAATAATATACAATTTGGGGTTCGTTTGGCATGTTATAGTAAGTGTATTAACCATATAGTGAAAGAAAAAAAAAAGACACGGTAAAAGTTAAATTAATTAACTTAGAGTTAAATCTAATTGATAAGGTTAAAATAATACCCTAAACTTGTATAAATCCTATTGGTTGATAGGATTTCGACCCATCCCCACTTTAGCTTCGAAATAATACCCTTTGGAACCATTATAAACCGATTTTGACTTTAATATAAAATAATATTTTGAGATATTCCTAAGGTGCCCCTCTCCTCCCTTATAAAAGGGCACCTCCTCCCCCTCCTCCTCACACCAATTTGAGCACTCAAGCTCGGCCAACCCCTGCCATTTTCTCCTCTCCACTTCCCTAGAATAATCCTAGAGGTCCTGGTCTTCTCCAAAGACCAATCTTAGTTCCTTAAGTGGAGGATTCAAAGAGGCGTTCCAAAGAAGAGGTAATATCCATTACCGATCTTTTCAATTTCTTTCTTCTTCAACTTTTTCTTCTTTAGTTGTTTCATGATAAAGTAATAACATCAGTATTACTTACATACTGATATGTTATTATAAATATGAAACAACCCTAATTCACCTTCTATCCATCCTACGGAAAAATGAAATCACCGCGCGTGCGTACGTACGGAATACCGTCTCCACGCCGTGGTGTAATCTATTTTCCACCATCACCTTACAAGGATGGGTATAATGGTGTAATGAGTAACTATATATGATTATTATTAAGTAATATTGATACTGAAATAATATATATATACTCCAATACAATTCCACGATCATAGGAACGATATCATCACTCGTGCGTACGTACGGAATACCGTCTCCACGATGTGATGCAACTCGTTCTACATGATCTTCATTTCATAATGATTATATAAATGAATTGAATGAATGAATATGGTATATACTACACTAATACCATTCTGGAAATGAATTATCTATAACCTAAAGATAAGAATAAGAATTTATTCGACAAAACACGCATAAGAACAAAAAGTTATAAAGACCCGAGTAACAAGTAACAATAAAATATTACTAACAAGAAGCTAATAATATGACCATATATGATATCATATCAATATGTATGATTCTGGAATAAGTCAATAACATTATTTAAACCATTATACAGGATCTTCGGACACGAACAAAGCAAATCGGACCTAAGGTAAGGGAAATATCACAATCTCATTTTTATCCGAGATTGTTTATTCGTAAGTATTCACTGGGGTGTATTTTATCATCCACATCCATGTTTCATCAATATGTAATATTATTTCCATCCACCTACAATTGTTTAAATCCATTTTTACCCTTCGGTGAGTTTTTAGTAATATGTATGAAAGGAATCTTTTGTCGTACGAGGTACTTTTTGACTTTTCCGACAAAAGTACGAAGAATGTTTTTTTTAACTTATACGGCATGAATGGATTTTTAAAACATTAATTCAAAGAAGCTTCCTTTACAAGTTTTCATGTTTATTTTTAATCAACTTCTTTTATTTTAAAGTTGTATGACATGTTATGAAAGGAAAAATGTTTTTTAAGAAGAAAGGATATTTTCCTCAAGAATTCAATTCAAGTGTTTTATCAAAATTATTTTCCATCTAAGATAATAAAGGGTTCTGTTTCTATCCATATTTTTACATTGATTTTACTATGTTGTGATGGAATTATGTTTATGAATTCCTTTATCTTATATGAATTTATTTATGATGTCATGATGTTTCAAGAATCCCATTTTTGTTACATGTGTTATGCGATGATGTATGTTTTATGATTATGTGGCACACATAAGAAAGGATTCATTATAAGATGGGTGGGACCTATATCTCCCTCCAATGCATTGGGTAATGATTTTATATCTCATGAGATAGACATGGCTGGAACGGATGGTTATTTCGGTTCAGTGATACAGGACTGAAACGAGGAGTGAACTCGGTTCAGAAAGGGACTTTGTCCACTAAGATAGTCTTGGCAATGAGTCATGACTAACAAGAAATGATTTTCCATGATTATGTGTGCATGCCACAAAGTTTCAAGTTTTATGTTATGATTATGGGGATCTCATTTTCACTTCTATGATTTATTCCATGTTAAGATATTATGATCTCTTTTGCAGGTTTTGATTTTCATAAAGATATGATATGATTTTTATTTCCTTTATTTGCCCTTGCTGAGCATTTGAGCTCACCCTTTTATGTTTTCTTTTCCCCAGGTCAGGAAGATGGATATTAAGTAGAATATGCTAAAAGGGACCCTAGATATGATGAAATAAATGGGAGACATTGTAGAAGATTTATGAACCAGTTGTTTATGTTTCCCAGTTTCTAAAGACACTATACCTATACGGTCCTTTGTGGTTTTGTCATATGTTGTAATAAGTGTGCTTCAATTTTGAAGTATTAACAATGTATGTAAAGTGTGGGTCGTTATACCCATGCTATCTATCTTGATTGTCGTAATTGATATTATGGTAGTTTCCATAAGGGTATTTGGATTCAGGTCTATCCTGACAATTTGACTGATAGGAAACACTTAATTTTCACTCACATGTGTGAATGGGTTTACTGGAATCTTTTCCAAACCATATGGAGCATTAACTTCAGTAACCTCCCTCATTGTAGATTTCTCCTTTCCCTCCATGTGATAGAATTCCGCCTCAATGTATTGAGATTCACATGTTTTGAATGGGTCTTTATCATTATAAAATGTCCCGATTTTTCCTTTGAAACAATATTTGAGACATTGATGGTATGATAAAGGGATATCCGCATGTTGATGTAGCCAAGGTCTTCCAAGAAAAATATTTAAAGTTGTTTCATGACGAACAACCATGAAATCTTAATTGGATACAAGGTCTCCAAACTGAGTTCTATGTGTGATCTCGTGGGTTTGTTCGTAGAACCGGAAACATCCAATGATTCTATATCCATTTGAACCTACTTTCCAAAGTTAGGTTCTCATTAGTTATGAACCGATGAGGCTTAAGAATTTTCATTGATCGAGAGGATGGGGGGTCGGACTCATCACACCTTTTTTGGGGGAATTATTGTCTACTCCGGGTCTCTCTTTAAAGATTTATGTTATTTTCGTGAATCCTTATTAAAATACCATGTATGAAAATGAGCTTTCCTTTAGATCTTACAATCAATGATTAGTATGTAGGAGATTTAGAGATTCTTTTATATGTATTTGAGGTTCTTCATCGATAAAGAATCATCTATATTTGTTAGAGATTCTTAGTTAATGATATCCTTCAACACATTATATAGAAATCTCTTGGTCATTATACAAACCATACAGGTTTTAAAGCCAATCAGCGGGGCATTTGAAGTTTATTGTCATTCAGAAGGACATAGATTATTTCAGAGTTGGGATCGTATCCATATATGGGATACCTACGTATCCTTTGTTTTAGAAAAGGAATCAGAACCTACGTAGTTCGATTAAAGAAGTATGAATTTTATGTATGATTGATGGCTCAAAAAAAGATGTCATAATTACTTTTACACTCTAAGCTCCCGTGATTCATGCTCGGTGTGAGAAATAAGGGGTATTGGTAAAACCTGACAATTGTTCCCTTAAAGATGCAATCATAAGAAATAGTTTGGGGCTTATGTATGTATGACTGCCCAAGTAAATTAGGATTGGGATTTACTTCATAGAACCCAGGAATAAGGTCCATAAAGGTATATGTGTTTTATGGAGATTTGGGTACTTAACATAGGGCTTACTCCTGAGAAGGATGACCAAATTAGATAGGACTTATTATTGGGTTTTACTCCAGAGAAGGAAGCCCAAATCAAAAGTAAATTAAGACTGGTTAAGAGAAATTATGACTGTGGCTTATTCCTGAGAAGGAGGCCCAGATCAAAAGTAAATTAATATTGGGGCTTAATCTTGAAGAGGAGGCCCATGTTAAAGGGACTTGATAACTGGGGCTTATTCTTGAAAAGGAGGCCTAGGTTAAAGGAAATTATGACTGAGGATTATTCCTGAGAAGGTGGCCCAGGTTAAGGGAATTTGGAACTTGGGACTTAATCTTAAGAAGGATTCCCATATTTGGGAACTTGAAGACTAGGGCTTATTCCTAAATAGGAGGCCCATGTTAAGAAAATTATTACAGGGAATTAGTTCTGAAAAGGAGGCCCATGTTAAAGATCCTCTTATCTTAAAGGATGAGGTTGAATGAATGAAATCTCTAACCTTAGTGACATAAAGATATGTGGATCACTAGGTTTTAAGAGATGTTCCATGGAATTACTTTCATATAAGGAAGCCAACAAAGGAACCATGAAAAAAAATGGATTTGAAGAGGGTTATGAAGGATGAATCTTGAATAGGAGAGGTGGAATTGGAGAAGAAAGTTGAATAGACTGGAGGGGCTGGAGGGGCACCCAAAAAGAAGTAGGTGCGCAGGTCCTGTTGGGGCGCACAGGTACTGGTCGCACAGGTATACCAGCATGACACATAGGTACCTACACGACGGTCAACCAATAGGGTAATACATGGTTGAGGATTAGCTAAATCCCTTATTATTATCCCTAATGACTTTTAAATGAGTGGCGCGCAGGTTCTATTGAAGGAATAAGGTGGCACACAAGTTTATTCATTTCCCTAAAGGGTTAGACACTTAGGCGCACAGGTGTTGGTGAATTTCAACACATAGGCCTTGTTCCCCCTCTTTTGATCTTCCGTTCTAGGTAAGAAATTACCTTAGAAGTGTTCGGAAGGCCTCAATAAGGGACGAGGGCGCAGAGAACTCAACTCTGAGTTTCTGGATTTTTCCTCCTTGAAATGGGGGGATCACAAGGGATATTTATTGGCTCTTGAAGACCTTGTATGAAAAGAAAATAGGGCACACAGGTCCCCTACGCGCCAATATGTAGCGCGCAGGTATACCTGCGTGACCATGATGAAACACGCACGGCCCATCCTTAACCAAATCCTTCTTCATGCCATTGTCAATATTTGATGTTTCTTCAAATGATGAATCTTTTTATGCTAAGGTATTCACATTTTTCATTCATTAGACTCTGTGATTGAAAGGAGTGTCAAAAAAAGTCCCCCATCAGAGTTGGATGTGAAGGGAATGAGGATGTGACTCTGAGGTAAAGAAGAAAACCATGGAAGGGCGGCATGCAGGTTCTGAGTGCGCAAAAATCGGCGTGCAGGTTCTGATCACGCAGAAATCGGCGCGCAGGTGAGAGGCGCGTAGGCTTTGGCACGCAGGGGTGCGGCCTGGCCTATAAATATGTGCCTCATTCTCGCGCAAAGCACCCGACTCTCAAACATTTACTCTCTCACCACGCCGGTTGCTTTCATCGCGCAGGTTGCCGATTTTATGCAGTTTTGTTGCTTTTTTCTGTTTTGCGTTGGTACAGAGGTATTTTTACCTGCGCGGTGATACCAACGCGCCAAAACCTGAGGCCACACAATTACACATGTGTTCCAACGTTGGACTTATGTGCCTTAATGCCTTAGCCATTTTTTCGAATTTCTACAAAAATTTTACGAAAAATTAACTTACTTAAGAGTTAATTTATACGACCTTTGTGCAGATTCAATGGATCCTAAAATAATTGGAATGGCTGATGAAATGGAGAGCAAGAAGATTAATGATATGATAAACATTTTTGTCCATTATTAATATGATATTTGCGACAAAACTCTCCCAGATTTGGCCAAGTACTTGAAGAAGTATCATCTTAATTTTCCACAGAGAATCTACTTGCCTCTGTATGGCCATGTTCATCTTCAAGGAGTCAACTTTCCAGATGCAAAGAATTATATGCCCGAGATGCATCAGCACTACTACTCCTCTATTTCGGTTATGTTGTGCATTAAGAGCAACCACAATGGTGTGATCTTTCAATTTTTTCCTTCATTCCATTTCCTTGAAGATATGAAAATGGAAAACCATGGGCTGATATGTTTTCCACTACCGGTTGATGGAGAGAAGGATATCATGACATTAGAAACAATATCTGAAAAGTGTACTCTCTCAAAATGGCTCTTTACTTCAAATGCTCCATTCTCAAATCCATTTATCCATATTCCAAGTATCTTGGATAGAAACAGAGTCACTGATAGATCAGTATAAAATTTTCTCAATCTACACTCAAGAACATTCTTTTACAATTGTTCCAAGAAGTGCTTGTATCACTACATCTCTTATTGTATCTAGTTGAATGAATGAATTCCAGGTGGTTTATGTTGATACTCAGGATGCCGTAAATAAAATGAGGGTTTATGTTGATAGCCTTTTGTAATTCTTGGAAAAGAGAAGATACTCTAGTTTGTGGATGTCCTTCTAACTTTTGTGCATCAAATGAAAAACACTTTCAGCTTCAATCATTTTTTGCATGTATTCTTTTTCTACCTGCTTTAAATTTTTACCTAGGCCAATGAGCTTAGTAAGAATAGTGTTATTTTTTCTAGGATTATTATAAATAACCCTACAAACATTGAATCTTTAATTGATCAATATTACCTAAATCATTCAAAATGTATGTTTAGTGAGCTGTGACTTGACTTTTGTTCAGAGTTCCCTTGTATTTTGTGGGCAGTTTAAATTCATGCACGCCAGACATAAAAAAGGATAATGTTTAAGGTCAAAATAGCTTTGACCGAATGGATTAAAATTGACTCAATTCCTTGAAAATTTATCTGAAAACATATTACCATATTCAAGTATGAGAGAAAATATGTAAACTATGACTTAAGAAATTTTGTATCTGAGGAATGATACGAAAAAGGGATAAAATGCATTAGAAGAAGTATTTCCCAAGAATGAAGTTACCACTATTTTACAAACTTGTTAGGGGGTTGAATTATGCAGGGCTGCTTAAGGGTATTAGCTGCATAGTCAAATAATAGCATCTTTTGGATGAAATGTCTGTTATGTAGACTACATATGCAAGGCCGCCTAAGGGCATGTGCAGCATAGTAAGGCAAAATAACACTCAAGAATTTACTTTTATACTGCTAAAAAGCCAGTAAATGTTTATGGAGATTCAAATTTTCCAAATAATAGAGTTTGTTGTATATAGAGAGGTACTTGAATATGGAGAGGATATTTCCAATCAAGATTTTCTAGAAATTAGATGAATGTCACTCCTACGAAGGTCTGACCCAAACATAGGGAATGGAAATATAAACCATAGACTTGAATGATTTCAGATCATGAAAAAGAGTATGGGTCAAATATGTTAAGGATGGATATTTTCTGCGAATCCCTATATATATTTGTTAAGACAACTAAGGAAAAAAGAGGTTTTCTTCCCATGAATGAAGTAACCATTATTTAAAAAACCCATTAGGGGGTTGAATTATGTATGGCCACCTATGGGCATTGGATTCATAGTCAAATAATAGCATCTTTTGGCTGACATGTTTGTTATATAGACTAACTATGCAAGGCCGCCTAAGGGAACGTGTTGCATAGTCAGGCAAAAGAATTCTCAGGTATCAGACATTTTGTGATTAGAAGTCAGGAAAAGGGTTATGGAGATCTAGAAGTATTTAAAGTTAGGATTATGACACAAGAAAATGAGTATTGTCCAATTCATGAAGGAGATACACAGACCAATGCTAACCATTCATGTTGTAGCTGGGTCTTGAATTGAGATGTTGGACTTCACTACATATCTCTTTAGAATGAGAATCAAGCCAAATGTATTTTTTTAAATACAGTTTAACGTCATGTGGGATGAAAGTATAAGAAATCATAGTTAAATGTCATAGATCTCGGACCAAGGGGGACTTTTCAGCCAAGGGACTGAAAGTGGAATTTGGAGTTATGCCTAAAGACTTAGGGGCTAGATTCGAGGGATGCTCGATCATTCCTACATATCCCATAGGAATGGGAATCAAGATGGTTGTAGTTCTTGAAATACCCTTTGTCCAAATTTTGTTCGTACATATGAAGGGTGAAAAGGGTACTTTAGTGCAATGATGGTTTAAACCAAGATTAATGTTCAGGCATTTCCATGTATGCATGTAGTCTTTGGAATATAACATGATTGGAGATCAATGTAAATAATGATTCCCTCTTAGGTGAGGGTGTCAATTAATGTTGTAGTTTATTGTCATACATGAAAAAAAAATTGAATAGTTTAACGTCATATAGAAAGGACGATGGTGAACCAATGTAAAACATATTTGTTCTAGGGGTTGTTTCATTAATCAACATTGTATGAGATGGGGTTGAACCGATGTGAAGAGATTGGTTTTGGTATTGAACCTCGAGAGGTTTCCAATGTACCTAGCCTTTAAGACAAGGATCAAAGTCAGTGTAGTACGATTGAAGAATGAATTGGTGATCAAGTTCTTTTTGAGATCAACGACCTAAAAAAGTGTTGGGACTTACGCATGGTTAGCAGCCTAAAAAATGTGTTATGGTTGAAGTTTACTCTAATCTCACATGAGTCATACTCGGTGTGAGAAACAAGAGGTATCAACTACCCTAACGATGCACATTTTAACGTCATGTTGGACAATGGGGGACTATGCAGTATAATGTCTAGCAGTGAGGACAATGGGGACGCAGTTTAACGTCATTTTGGACGTTTTAGGGACTTTTTCACAGTTTAATGTCATGTTGGATGTAGAGGTGTACAATTTAACGTCGGATATCTAGGACGATGGTTATGCAGATTAGCGCCTTGCTGGACATAAGGGACTTCTGTACAGTTTATCATCATGTCTCTAGGACGTCATAGTTTAACGTCATGTTGGATGAAAAGGGAAAATAAAGTTTAATGTCATGTTGGACAATGGTGTGAATAGTTTAAGGTCATGTGCATAGACCGTAATGATTTATTTGTGTTATAAAAAATAATTCTTCAGAAATATGGCATTGGTTGGAGTTTTGATGAGTTCTCCATCCATTGAGATTAATTAATAAGCTATATTGGAGTAGACCTTATGTATTGAGTAAGGACCTTCCCATTTTGTCTCAAGCTTGGGTGGTTTCTTTCCTGGTATCACTAGAGTTTTGAGAACTAATACCAATTCTCCATGAATGATTGAATGAAGATGAACTTTTTTGTTGAAATCTCCTGTTATTCGATTCTGATAGACTTCCAAATGGTGCAGGGTGCACAACCATTTTTCATATAATTGTTCCAATTCATCCAATCGCTTTTGTGACTGTTCATCTATAGATGACTGATCAAAAATGGATAATCTGAGCGAGGGAATTGAACCTCAATGGCCTAGACTACTTTTGTTCCATATACCAATGAATATGGAGTTGACCACATAGCAGTGCGGGTGGAGGTTTGATAAGCCCATAAAGCATGAAAGAGTTTATCAGGCCATGACTTCTTATCTTTAGCTACCATATTTTGCAGTATATTTGAAAGAGTCTTATTGAAGGCTTCTATCTAGATATTGTCCGCTGCATGATGCCGAGATGAATGGTTGGATTTGATGTTGTATTCTTGATACAACCTATTTACCTTGGATGAACAGAAGTTGGGGCCATTGTCCGTCAATATGGTATGAGGGACACCAAATATGGTAATAATGTTAGACTTAATGAAGTTAACAATTCTTTTAGAACTAAATTCATTGAGAGGTATTGCCTCTTCCCATTTGGAAAAGAATTCATTAGCAATAAGAATATACTTAAACTGGTTTTCTGCAGGTGAAGGGTAAGGTCCCACCATATCCATTCACCATGTAGAAAACGACCACAAGTATTTAGCTGTATGAAGCAACTATGGGGGTTGATAAATAAAGTTGGCACATACTTGGAAAGAATGACACTTCTTTGGGGAATCAACACATTCTTGTATCATTGAAGGCCAAAAGTATCCAAGCCTTTGAATTTGATCAGACAGTCTATGTCCAGACTGATGGGCCCCACAGACTCCTGCATGCACTTCTTTCATGACAGCCATTATCTCATCGCCATCAATGCATCTAGAGAGAACTCCATCACAACCTCTTTTGTAGGGAATTTTCTATAGGTGATCAGGGCTGTCCAAAAGATTAAAATTGACCATATATCGCCAGATTTTTTCTTTCCTGACTCTATCAGGTGGAATTGTTCCATTTTAAAGGTATTCCCTGATAGGTGTCATACTTCCAGTAGTATGACCATATGGTTCAGAAATGGGACTAATTTCATTAATTTCTTCTATTCTAATTTGAACATAAGGTGAAATTGTATGATGGTGGGAAATACTGATGATTTTATCGTCCTGATTTGGATCTTCCAGAGTTATGGCTATATTAGCCAGTGCATCATCTTGGGCATTTTGTGATCACGGGACATAAGAAAATGTCAGTTCCGAAGGAAATTCTATCATTAAATCTCTGACGTAATCATACAAAGGGATTAACTCTACTTTTTTGACGGCATAATCCCCATTGACTTGTTTTATTACCAAGTCTGAATCACATTTCACCTTTAAGTGATTCACTTGTTCCTGGAGCACCAACTCAAATCCTGTGATGAGAGCTTGGTATTCTACTTCATTATTTTTACCGCCTTTCCACAATAAGAACGAATAAGGTATCACTGTCTTTTTAGGAGAAATGAGTACAATTCCTAACCCCACATTGTTGAATTTTGGATCTTCCATTTTCTTCGCTGTTGGACTTCTGGAAGCACCGTCAAAGTACATTTCCCATGGTTGAAGATTATCTTGAATAGAAAAGAATTCATCATCAGGATGTTCAATATCTGAATATTTATCTTATACTGAAGGATGTTCAGTAAGAAAATCAGCCAGAGCTTGGCCCTTTATCGCTTTTTGAGACACACACTAGATATCAAATTGCTAAAAAATAACTACCCACCTTGCCAGACATCCTGTAAGAATTAGACGACTAAGGATGAATTTGAGCGGGTTATTACAAGACACCAATTGGACCTCATGATGTTACAGGTAGTGTCTCAACTTCTAAACTTCATAGATTAATGCTAGGCAGCACTTCTCAATACTTGAATATTGGGTTTCTGCTTCAAGCATAGTCCGACTAAGATAGTAGTGGCTATTTTCATTCCCAGCATCATTCTTCTGGGAAAGGAAGGCACCAAATGATCGCTCTAAAGCTGTCACATAAAGGATAAGTGGCCTTCATTCAGCAAGTTTAATTAATATAGGTGGAATCAAGAGATATTTCTTGAAAATATTGAATGCTTCTTGACATTCTTCAGTCCACTAGTAAGTGACTCCCTTCTTTATCAATTTGGTGAAGGGTATAATTTTTCCTACCAAATTGGCAATGAAACACCAAATATATGCTAAGTGTCCTTGAATTACTCTCAATTATTTTAAATTTTGAGGAGTTGACATACCAAGGATCGACTTTTACTTCTCAGAATCAACTTGGATGCCACAATGGCATACAACAAAGCTGAGAAATTTTCCTGAGATTACCCCAAAAGCACATTTTAAGGGGTTCATCTTCAAATTATATTGCCGAAGATTGTGGAATATGACTTCTAAATCATCAAAGTGATTAGAATGTTTCTTAGATTTCACCACCAAATTTTCCACATAACATTAAACAAATTTCCCTAAAAAGGGTTTGAAGATATGATGTGTTGCATGTTGATATGTTGCGCGTGCATTCTTCACTCCAAAATGCATTACCCGAGAGAAAAACACATCCTGATGGGCCCTAAAGGCTGTATATTCTTCATCATCTGGATCCATTCAGATGTGATTATACCCATAATATCCATCCATGAAGGAAAGTGCTTCATAGCTAGTTGTTGCATCAATTAAGATCTCTGTGATCAGAACTGGAAAATCATCATTGGGAAAATGCCGATTAAGATCTCTGAAATCAATGCAAACTCTAATTTTTCCATTCTTCTTTTTCACAAGGATAATATTATCCAACCACTTGGGATATTGAACTTCTCTGATGAAGTTATCTTTGATAAGCTTATCCACTTCAGCTTCAATTTTGGAAGCATAATTTGGGTGTGTTCTTCTTGTGGCTTGCTTAAATCCTCGATGTTCTTCTGGAAAACCCAAATGATGAGTAGAAACATCAGGATCAAGACCGGGAATTTATGTATAGTTCCAAGCAAATATATCTCAATTTTCCTTCAAAAATGAAATATACATTTCTTTCTCTTCAAGATTCATGGCCGCAATAATTAAAGTGGGGCGTGGATCTTCTTTTATACCCAGATTTATATCTCTCAGTTCATCCACAATGGTAGAGATACCCTCTTCAAAGATGGAGGAGCATCCCTGAGATCTTCCTCTTCTTCTTCAACATGTGTTTTTTTTCTGTTTCTACTTACATAGTAGATGATGAAGTAGAATTTCCAGGAACAAGAGAGATGTTAAAAATTGAACATATTGAAGAAGAGGCTTCCATTTCTGACCCTATTGATGATGTAGGGTCTTCCTTGGGTAATAAATAGGAGATAATGGATTGAGAATCGACATCATCATTCACCTCTAACTTTTCTATAACATATTGTGGTCTGGTTAGTGAAGTATAGACTTGCTGGATTTCAACGGATAAAATGAAGACATCTCTATTTGATCTTTCATCATTTCCTGGTGAATCACCAATTTCTCCCATGTTATCTGGCTTGATTGTCATAATTGAAATTATGGAAGTTTCCATAAGAGTATTTGGATTTGGTTCTATCCTATCAATTTGACTGATAAGAAACACATAATCTATACTCACATGTGTGAATGGGTTTACTGGAATCTTTTCCAAACCATATGGAGCATTAACTTTGGTAACCACCATCATTGTAGATTTCTACTTTCCCTCCATGTGATAGAATTATGCCTCAATGTATTCAGATTCACATGTTTTTAATGGGGATTTATCACCATACAATGTCTCAATTTTCCCATTGAAACAATATTTGAGACATTGATGGTATGATAAAGGGATAGCTGCATGTTGATGTAGCCATGGTCTTCCAAGAAAAGTATTGAAAGTTGTGTCATGACGAACAACCATGAAATCTGTATTAGATACAAAATATCTAAACTAATTTCTAAGTGTGATCCCGCCCATAGGTTCTTGTTCATTTTTATCATATCCTTGCAACATCAGAGTAGAAGGAGATAAGTCTGATTTGGTGAGGCCCAATCAACGAAGTCTACAAATGAGGATGGGGTTGACTCTTGAACCATTATCAGTGAAAGCTCTTAGGATGTCTACATCATTGACCTTTCCAGATAAGTAAAATGGTCTAATATTTCCATGAACAACATCATCTTCATCTTCATATGTGAAAGATATCACTGAATGGAATTCTATAGGATTATTCTCTACATGGTAGACTTCAACCGCATCAATTTCAGTTTCGAATTCATGAGGACTTGGAAAAGCCTCATTAGGTTCCTCCGGAAGATCCTTTGATAGATTCAAGTCATCCAGAATTGATAACTTGGAATGTACTTGTGAAAAATGTTTCAATACATCATATTTTTGATCCAAATGTCTGTGTTTCCCAACAGGAACATGTGGTTTTGCAGGTGTCTTAGAATTTGATGCTTTAGAAGTTGATGCATCTTGTATCGGGGTAGGAGTTCGAAATACTCCTAGATTTTGAAGATTAGACTGACTAGGTCTATTTATCATCTGAGAGGAAGAAGGTTTAACCTCTAAATGATCCTCCATAATGACTGTAGTAGGACTGAATCTTTCATGTGTGGAAGAACTTTCTTGTTCTTGTTGAGTTCACTGAAGGGTTCTTCCACAAGTTTCTGTTTCATACACAGTTCTAGCAGGGGTGGAATTGGAATAGTGGCTTCTGGGATATCCACATCTTCCTTTGTATCCCAAAACTCTGTAATTACCTCCAATTCCTCTATTTGATACAGGGAATTTAGGCTCATCAAGATCGAAACTACGACTAGCAAAAGCATCTGTTAAGTGAATCATGTTAACAAAACCAAAGATCAACTCTTCGTCTGATGAAGACTCTTCCTGATTAGCCAATTTAGGCTATGCCGTTTGGTGGGGCGGTGCTCGTGGCATCGAAGTTGATGGCATAAGATCTTCCAGATTCAAAGACATCTTGGGCTTTAACACAATTTCATCTTCTTCTGATTATTCCTCTTTCTTTGAATTATACCGTTTCTTTGAGGATTTTCTCTTTGATGAAGGGGGCCTTGGTGTGGCATTCATAGTAGAAGACACAATTGGTTTCCTCAATTGCATTCACAAAATGGCATGAGTTTGGTTGATCATTTTTCTGACTATCCAATCATTATATTTTTGGGCATTTTGGTTTTTTACTTCTTGCCACTCGACTTCTTCCTCTAGATCTATAGCAGTAACACATGCTACCTGAGCTGAAGAACCTTTCAATTTGACTTGTACCATTTTTTGTAGAAGGTATTTGAAGACCAAACACTCCTAAATGTGATGCCCCAATATCTGATGAAATGGTAAATAGTTTTGATAGTCTTCATCTCCTTCCTTGTTCAGCCTTTTGGGCCTTGGAAATTGAACCAAATTATTTTTCAGAGATGAAAAGAAGTAACGAGGAACTTGTTCATTTCGAAAAGAATAAACTTTTCTCTTCATATCCTCGAATTGTTTCCATCTTTGATCTCTTTGATCATTTTGATGAAACAGCCTCGGTTGTTGATTCTCAAGATGTGGATCCATTCGATAAGATGAAGGTTTTGAAGTTGAAGTACGTACAGGTTTTTCTTTAAGTGTAATTATAGCAGTCCTTGCTCTACCCATTCTCCTTCCTAGAGCTGATGGAATTACATGAGTTTTATCCTTAGTCTTTGTAAGAGAGTCTTCAATATTCTAAGCGATTGAAGTAAGGTCTCAAAACCCTCCTGTGTATCTCACAAGGATCAACGGTGTGAATAATTCATCACACAAATTTTCCACACAGATTGGAAAGAATTCTTCTTGAGGGAGTTCTAACCATAGGGAATATGTTAATCCCTTACTGCGAGCAATGAAATCTAAAACCCATTTCATTCTCCCTTTTCTTACATTTTGTAATATCAAAAACTTTTTTATTTGGAAATGTTGATCTAAACTGAAAAAGGAATCTTTGGTGGAGATCCTCCCATCCAGTAATTGACTGGGATTGCAAGCTTGTATACCAGACAAAAGCAAGCCCTTGTAATGACTGTACAAAACACCTAAGCTTAACTGTTTCATGTTACTGAGGGGTTCCCATTATAGGGTCACAACAAGAAATATAATGTGTTAAGTGTTTCTCTGGTTCTCTCGAACCATTAAATATTGGTAATGTGGTACATGAAAAATTTGATGGGGGAGGAATTTCATCAACTCGTTTAGGGTATACTCTCTTTTCTGGTTAAATTTGATATCGTTTTCCCTCCATAGCTTCCAAATGAGCTGTTAATGACTCAATAGTAGTTATTAACTTTTGAGAAACATCTGGTTGAGCTTGGACCTGAGTAGGTGCAATAACTGGAGTTTGGACAGATGTGGTAGCTAGTACTGCAACTGATGGTAGCACCACCAATTGTTGTTGCGCATGACCCATAGGACTAGACTTGTGAGGGTGTACTGGTAAAGGAGGATACTCTTGATCCATCTCAGTAGGTGAAACAAATTCCCTTGGCTGACTGACTCTATCATGCTTAGGAGGAAGACTACCTTGAAGTAGTTCTACATTCAACCATTTTAATACCTTCATCTCTTTCTCTTGTCGTATGAATCTTTTCTCTAGTGAGAGTTATTGGCCTTCTCCAAAGGAATGGTATGTAACCTAATTTACTCCTTTACCCTTGTTGGATGCCTTTTGGAGAGGGTAAAGTGGGTTACTTGAAGGAATACCTAGATTCTGAGTAAGAATTTGGTTTTATGTACACACACCTTCTTCATTTGTTTCTATGTGTACAAAATCTTGAGCAGGAACCTCTCCACCTGATCCCTATGAGTGAGCATCATCTAGGGGATTAGCAACAACAGCATCGATGAAATTAATTGATGAATAACGCATTGAATCCATTCTACAGGAATTTCTGCGATATTGTCTTCTTCCATTTCCTTGATGATACATTGCCTTTTGTTTATTTGATCCCTCAGGAACTTCTTGACGAACCGTAATTTGGAGGGAATATCATGATAATTCGGCTCTTCTTTATTCCTGTGGCTTCTTCACTAATCGAGAGAAGACTGAGTTTCTCTGAGGAAGAGGTTGAGGATTTGAAAAAGTCCCCAGTTCTGTGGACTGGGGCTATTCCTGCTCAACTCCTCAAATCCTATTTTTTGATTCTGAGGGTTGAGTTAAAAGTGTCCCCAGTTCATGAGCTTCTATATCTGAGACTTTATTAAAATTCTCCTGATCTTGTAGACTTTAGTCTGGAAATTGGCTGGATGCATCAACCTTTATCCACTCAAATCACCAGGCTCAAATGAATGCTGGATGATTTATGACACTTATGTCACTTGATGATGTGCATGCTCTAAACGAGAATCTTGTTCGATATTCTCATTTTCCTAATGCAAGAGTAATTCGAAAACTTGTTCTCTGTATGCCTGATTTTGAGAAGAACTAGTTGAGTCTTGTTCTTGAGAAATCCTTTGATTATAAACAAATCCAATTGGATGTGGCCGACCATGGGAAATAACATTGCATGAGACCATTTTCGGTGGGCTTTGTTGACTGGAGAGTACAGTGAAATGCAGTGCTCTATGAACACCCTGTCCTCTGATATGAATACCATATGGGGAATTAGCAATAAACTAGCGTAATATTCTTAGTGCACCAAGGCATGAATGCTGACGGGCTCTCTGCTGCTTTTTAGCCTTCAAAAATTGAGAAACTGAGAGAGATGCCAAATAAATTTGGCATTGTATCCCTTCTGTTATCTTGACATGATTTTCATATTCATTGTAAGATATTATTTATTTTTCAATTGACAAAGATTTTTCCACATGTTGAGACTAATATCATTAATACAATCTTCTGTCAACATTTCTGGAATGTCATAATGAGAGTCAGCCAACGGCCAAAACATGACTGGAACTTCACCTTTCGCCAGTTGTTTTCTCATATTCAACACTTCCTCTTTATCATTCAATGAAGATTCTTCTACCTGATTAGACTAGAGATGGTTCTTCCTTATTGATTCATATGATTCAACAATATTGCTAGAGAATTAACTAATAAACCTAGAAGATGAACTAACCAGGGGTGGTTCAGGGAATGACCTACACCCCAGTCTATCTTATGATTGTGAAAGTATTTCACCTGCAAACGGTAAAGTATCAGACATGACTCGCATCACATTTGAAAGTGCCTCGAGATAAGAAGGATTTCTTGTCACTACATTGTCCATTGGAGAATTTTCCAGGAAATGCGCATTACTACTGTGGAGAGGTCTTTCAAAGCTAAATTCATCATCATGGGGAGGACCACCATGATGGGTTACAGCAAAAGATGAAATATTTTTCTCCTTGATCTTCTGGCCACATAGAGGGTTCTTGTGGCTCTCATCTGAATATGAAACTTCGAGATCGATCGAATTGTCATTATACAAGCCTTAATGAGGAAGTTTCTGATAAAGAATTTCTGAATTAATGTTCCCACTATTGGGAAATGAGATAATAGAATCTTAAATTCCAATAGATAATTGTCTGGGGGCTTCAAGAACTCCAGCATCGAGCAAGGCCTTATTACAAATTGGATCTTGATTTCTTGACTGTCCTGGGTGGTTATTCTTCTTAGACGCCTTCTTACTCACTTCAAGAACCACTAATTAAAAAATGTTGGTTATAATGGGCAGGTTTATGTGCCTGCTCAAGAGAAATAGTGAGGTTAGGCTGATTATCTCCACTCAAATCAGGTGTGTAAGCCTGACTTAGTTGTTCGTATGACATGGGGGAGTATTCCCCACAACCCTCATGGACTGGAATAGAGGTGTGTGTCTATTCTGGAGTGATATGTTGATATGTTACTCCACTGGTAGGGATAAATTTTCATTTCTTTCCATGTGATGTTGTTGAGGCTGTTATAACATTCTGACAGGCATCCAGAAAATGAGTAGGGATTTGCTTCTACTCTTTCACCATTGTCAGAATGCGCTTAGTGACTTCAACTACCGGAATGGGAATATACGTCCATTCCATGTCTTTAGTAGGTGTATGTGCCTGCTCCTGTCCTCTTTTTCCTAACAGTGAATTCTGACAGTACTCAAGTGTGGGGGAATAGAGTTGTGTCTGCCTCCTATTTGTCATTGGGGCTTTCCAATTGAATTCTCCAGGTGCTACCAAATGGGATTGTTGGTAGCCTTGATCAATACTAGAAGTTTTATGTGCCTGCTGATTCCACACTACCAAACGTAATTTATGAACTTCCATCAATACTAGCAGACAAGGCTGCTGGCAGGATTGATGAGTGTAAGAAGGTGTATGTACCTATTTACCAGTTGTCAACACATTGGGTTTGTGGGCTTCATCATATGTAGTCAGGCAAGCTTTCTCACTAGCTGATGATTTATAAATAGGTGTATGTTCCTATCTATAGTACTCTGCTGGAATTGCCTAGCAGGATTGGCGTGTTGCTGCCAGACGAGTCTGCTGGACAACAGAATTAAAACAGACGGGTGTGTGTTCTCGATCATTTCTTTCCACCAAGTTAGGTTGGTGGACTTCTCCAGAAATGGTAGAGATAAGAACCTGCTCACTGTTGACCGGTCATCACCTCGGGTGGTTTGTCTTACCTGCTCGGGTTCGAGGAACCTGAGCCGAACGCCGGGAGATGAAACCCTAATCATGTTGAGGGTGCACTGTCGCACAAGTCTGGCGGTGATTGTCGATGGGAGACCTCGGGAAGGACTCATGTATCCATGAATTTAGGCCTTCAGTGACCTTATCATTCACTTCCCCAGAATATAGGAGGGACTGGTGATTGTGTTCCGGGGATAACAACCCGAAACGTTGGGAAACAGTGGTTGGCACCACCTTCTTCTTGATCGCTGGTCACTACTGTCCGGACAACCAGGGTGAATTATTGAATTGGAGGGCTTGTCAAGAGGCCTCCAAAGTCGGAATGGTACTGTGTTGACGGTATTCCTTAACCAGCACATTTGATACCCTGTGTTGAAGACGCTGAGTAGGTGATTTCGTCCTTAGAGAAGACGAAGAGCTAGTAGGAGTAGCAGCAGAGGTATTCACAGGTGTGAACTTAAGAGAAGCCATTTCTGTAACGTATAACATCTTGGGAAAGAGTTCCTATTTGATATAACAGCCAAAATCAAGATAAGTTTTTCCACTTCATATTTTAGAATAGCACATATGTTATTGATTGTTTTGTTGGCCTTCTCATTTAGTTTAAATAGGGGCCTAAAAATAAGTAAAACATCATTTTAACTTGTTTAAGGATTCACGTCGGGTTTACCGTTTTTTGTTTCATGCTGGAATTGGGGATGACCTCATTTGTTTAAGGTTCAAACATTCCAATTGGTTTCTAATGGGTTTGTTCGTAGAACCTAAAAAATCCAATGATTCTATATCCATTTGGACCTACTTTCCAAAGGTAGGTGATCATTAGTTATGAACCGATGAGGCTTAAAGAATTTTCATTGGACAAGAGGATGGGAGGTCGGACTCATCACACCATTTTAGGGTGAATTATTGTCTACTCCGAGACTCTCTTTATAGATTTAAGTTATGTTCGTGAATCCTTATTAAATTACGAAGTGTGAAAATAATATTTTTCTTTAGATGTAACAATCAATGATTGATATGTATGATATTTAGAGAGTCTTTTATATGTATTTAAGGTTCTTCATTGATAGAGAATCATCTATATTTGTTAGAGATTCTTAGTAAATGATATCCTTCAATACATTATATAGAGATCTCTTGGTCATTATGATAACCATACTAGTTTTAAAGCCACTCAGTGAGGCACTTGAAGATTATTGTCGTTTAGAAGGAAATGGATGATTTCAGAGTTGGGATCGTACCCAAAGATGGGCTACCTACGTATATTTTGTTTTAGAAAATAAATCAGAACCCACATAGATCGAGTAAATAAGTATGATTTTTATGCATGATTGATGGCTTGAAGGAAGATTTTATAATTACTTTTACACTCTAAGCTCACGTGAGTCATGCTTTGTATGTGAAACAACATGTATTGGTAAAACCAGACAATTTATCCACAAAAGATGCAATCATAAGAAATATTGTCAGGCTTATGTATGTATGACTGCCTAGTTAGATGAGGATTGGGATTTACATCAGAGAAGAAACCCAAGAATATGATCCATAAAGGTATACATGCGTTATGGAGATTTGGATACTTAACTTAGGGCTTACTCCTGAGAAGGATGCCCAAATTATAGGGGACTTATGATTGGGTTTTACTCCTGAGAAGGAAGCCCAAATCAAAATTAAATTAAGACTGGTTAAGAAAAATTATGACCGGGGCTTATTATAGAGAAGGAGGCCCAGAACAAAAGTAAATTAAGACTGGGGCTTACTCCTGAAGAGGACGCCCAACATAAAGGGACTTGAGAACTGGGGATTATTCCTAATAAGGAGGCCCATGTTTAAGGAAATTATGATTGGGGCTTATTCTTGAGAAGGATGCCCAAATTAAGGGAATTTGGAACTTGGGGCTTACTCCTGAGGAGGATTCCCATATTTGGGAACATGAAGACCGGGGCTTATTCCTAAGGAGAAGGACCAGGTTATGAAAATTATTACTGGTACTTACTTCTGAAAAGGAGGCTCAAGTTAAAGATCCTCTCATATTAAAGGATGAGGTTGAATGAATGAAATATCTAACCTTAGTGACATAAATATATGTAAATCACTAGGTTTTAGGAGATGTTCCACGGAATTCCTTTTAGATAAGGAATCCAACAAAGGAACCATGCCCAAAAATATGGCTCGGAAGAGGGTTATGAAGGATGAATCTTGAATAGAAGAGGTGGAATTGGAGAAGAAAGTTGAATTGGCAGGAGGGGCACCCAAAAAGAAGTAGGCGCACAGGTCCTGTTGGGGCGCACAGGTACTGGCCGCACAGGTATACCTGCATGACACAAAGGTACCTGCGCGACGGTCAACCAATAGGGTAATACTTGGGCGAGGCTTGGCTCATTCCCTTATTATTATCCCTAAAGACATTTAAATGAGTGGCGTGCATGTTATATTGAATGAATAAGGAGACACACAAGTGTCTTCATTTCCCTGAATGGTTAGACACTTAGGTGCATGGGTGTTGGTGAATTTCAACACTTAGTCCTTGTTCCCCCTCTTTAGATCTTCTGTTCTAGTAAGAAATTGCCTTAGAAGTGTCCGAAAGTCTTAGAGAAGAGACTAGGGTGCTGAGAGCTCAAATCTATGTTTCTGGATTTTTTCCCCCTTGAAATGGGGGGCCCACAAGGGGTATTTACAGGCACCTGATGACCTTGGGAGGAAAGAAAATAGGGCGCGTAGGTCACCTGCACGCCCAATATGTGGTGCACAGGTATACATGTGCAACCATGATGAAACCTACGCGGGCCATCCTTAACCAAATCATTCTTTATGCCTTTGTCAATTTTTGATGATTCTTCAAAGGATTAATCTCTTTATGCTAAGGCATTCCCCTTTTTCATTCGTTAGACTCTGTGACAGAAAGGATCATCAACAATGACTTTCTAAAAAAACCAAACCAACTTGATTAATTCAATAAAACTTCATCAATTAAAAGATATAAATTAATCCTATTCTAAAAATTTCTTGTATGGCATAAAAAGTTTCAAAATATATTTATTTAAATATATATAATATCATTTATTTGAATCCTTTATTAAGGAAGCAATTACTACGTCACCACTATGTTATAATTAAATTAATTTATTTAATGTCTAAAAATTAAAAATAAAATACCCTGATGTAGTAAATATGTTTACATTTCAAATTATTATCTATATTTAATGGGATCACTTATATATCCCCATATACAATTTTTTTACTAAAAGATGTATGTTTATGTTATTTTTGTCTTTACTTTATATTAATTAATAAAATGTGTCATTTTCACATACAAGTGGATCCATGGGGTCCCAAAAATTGACCTAAGGCTGAAATGGTAGGAAATGTATCGGAAAATTATATTAGGACAAATGTTAGGGTAATTTAATATTATTGTAATCTCATTTTTACCTTTTTTTTACATGATTTACCCTTTAACCATGGTAAATAAAATATTTTCTGAAGTAAATATTCATAATGTATAAAGATAAAAGATACATATTTACACAATTTAGACCTAATGATTCCAAATATGGAATCTATTTCTACAAATTCATAAAATATATGTTGCCAAACTTAATTTAAAAATTATTCCCACTGTCAAAACAAAAAAAGGGTGTTTTAATGAAATAATATCTATCAAAAGATTGACACTTGTTTATGTCCAATTTCAATGTGAAATTACATGCAATGATCTAAATTTGATTAAATGGTAAAGATATAATCTAATTAAACTTTAAAAAGAATAAAAATGATAATCTAACCATATAAATTAATCAGATTAAAAGGTAATTTGGAATTAAAATACAATATTTTTCATCCTTGATTAAAAAATGAACTTTATCAGAAAAATATAAAAATTTCATACAATGTATATTTTGATGTCCCGATTCTAAAGAAGAATTTTATTTTGTCAAATAGAACATATAAAAGTGACAAAACCTATATTTAAAAAGGTTTCACCATCAAAAGGCGGTAAATCATCCTTTTAAAGAATATTAGAGTGTTTATGCTTAAAATTGGACTCCTTCACATTTTAAGCTTATAAAATTTATTCTATAAATATAAAAACATTTAACAAAAATGTATAATCATATTGAATTTTTTTCTATTCATTCCGGCCTATACAATGGTTTTGCGTTAACTACCATTTAAAATATTAATATTATTATCTTATTTTTCGGTATAAATCAACTTTGTCTGCAATGTAAGATTTCAAAGAAACATGTTTTTGTGAATCGAGTATGGCGTCAAACATATCATCCCCTTAAGTAAAATTAATATTTAACTCATAAATATTGACAAATAAGAAAATTTCAAATTCTTTATTTACCTAGGATGCTTCATCCTTCCCCCCTTTTGAAATTGCATCCTCACAATTTTATTTACTTATCAAATAAATGGGGGTATTTACCCCTCATATCATTTTAAGATTCCCATATTTCCCCTTTAACCATATGGGTTTTCCACAAAACCTTTACCTGATTAATTAATTTATTTCACAACATTGTCTCTCTACGGTCATGAATCTGGACTGGTTATTCCTCATAAGAAATATTGTCTTCCAACTGAACTACCTCTAGACTCAAAACATGAGATGAATCTGGAATATACTTTCTCAACATTGAAACATGAAAAACATTATGTACTGGGATAAACATGGAGGAAAAACAACTTTGTTGAAAACTGATGTAACTTTCTCTAGGATGTCATAGGGTCCATTGAACCTATGACTCAACTTTCCCATCTTTCCAAAACACATCACACCTTTCCATGTAGAAACATTGAGAAAGAAATGATCACCTACCTCGAAAAAATATCCTTCCTCTGGATATCCACATTACATTTCTTCCTACTCTGAGCTGCTCTCATTTGCTTCTGAATTAGTTGAACTTTTTATACCATCTCTTCTACCAATTCTGGTCCCATAAGTTTTCTTTCACCTAATTCATCCCATAAATCTTGAGTTTGACACCACTTTCTAGATAATTCCTCCAATGGTGCCATCTGTATAGTGGAATGAAAAGTGTTCCTATAATAAAATTCTACCAATTAATGGTGTTGGTACCAACATTCTTATTAATTCCTTGATAAAGAACGTAGAATAACTTCCAAAGTTTGATTTTTTTCATTCTGACTACCCATCTGATTGAGGATGAAAAGTTTTACTAAAATTTAATTTGATACCTAATTACTTCTGAAGGCCTTTCCCAAAGTTAGAAGTAAACCTATGATCATGATCTGATACAATGGAGAGGGGAACTCCATGCAACCTGAGTATCTCTATAACATACAACCAAGAATTTTGATCTAGAGTCAAATATCTTGAATATGAAGGAATTGAGAAGATTTTGTCAATTGATCAACAATAACCCAGATTTCATTATTACCTTTAAATGTCTTTGGTAATCCCACGATGAAATCCATTGAATTTTTTTCCCATTTCTACTATGGAACTAGTAATGGATGAAAAATTCCTTTTGGTAACTATCGCTATTATTTAACCTGTTGACAAGTAAAACACTTCAAAATAAAGTCATAAATATCTCTTTTCATTCCATCCCACCAGTAATACTCTCCAAGATCTATGTACATCATAGTACTACAAGGATAAACTGAGAATTGAGAACTATGATCTTCACATAACAACTCGTTCTTCATCTCTAAATAAAAAGTCCCACATAATCTCTACCAAACCTCATAACACAATCATTTTTAATGATAAAATTCGGCAACTTACCATTCTATCCCACTCTACATTTTTCTAAAAATCACTATCTTTTTTATGTGCTTTCTTATTTATGTCTTCTAGTGATGATTTTACTTACACATAAAACAAAAAAGAGGATTTTCCTAAACTAATAACTTCTATTCCAAAGTTCATATAATCATTAATCAAAGGATCTTGTTCTAAATTTATCCTAGTTAATGTAGAATTACATTTCTGACTCAAATCATAAACCATTTTATTTCCCTTTCCTGGATGGTAATAAATCATGGAATCATAATCATTGATTAATTCAAGCAATAACATATGCCTCGTGTTCAATTATTATTGAGTAAATATACTTCAAACTGTGGTGGTTAGTATTTATTTCACACTTTACTACATACAAATGATTCCTCTATATTATTAAAGAAAAAACAATAGTAACTACTTCCAAATCATGTGTAGGGTAATTTAACTTATGAGGATTCAACTGACATGACACATAAGAAATTACCTGATAAATCTTCGTTTGGACACAACCCATTCCTTTCAACGAAGCATCACTATAGATAACAAACTCACCATTTCTGTAAGGATGTACCAAAACTGAATTATTCACCAATCTTCTATTCAATTCCTCAGTCAAGTGAGAAATTACTCCAACAAACTATTCAATTCTGATTTTGACCATCTCAGGATACTGATTTTAAAGGTTATTCTCCATTGTCTTCCTTAACAACATAGCTTCCATGTTTCCTCTACGGAAAAACCATTCCGAACAAACATATCTAAGATGAAGCTACATAGTAATCTTCAAATTTAATATCATTTCAATCTTAAAATAAATATATAAATTTAAAAATATACTAACTCCTAAAGTTGTCTAAACTGTCCTCTGATGCCAACTATAAGGACCCATCCTTAAGAATTAGAAAATATTGAATTAAGATAATAATTCACATTAAGGATCTCTTCAGGTTTAGAGTTTTAAAGAATTAGGCCTTAACTATTACATTACATCTCAAATATTAAAATGTAGACCATTCTATTCAGTATCCATTATTTCATAAAATAAAAACTCTTATAATAAATTGGGAATTCCTTTCTTGATATAAATATTCTTGAATTCTTAATTTATCTTTACCTACCTTAAATCATGTGAAAAAAAAATTCAAATACGTGGTATGAGTATAAAAATCTCAGTAAGGGTTATAAAACAAGAAATGAGAACATTAGTACACCAATACATACATGTCAATGAAATCATAGATTTCAACATTTTACGTACCACATAAGATCATTAGATTTATGAATAACACATGGAATACATAAATCATAAAGGTAACATGTGGCATCCATATCATCCATACATTATAGCTTTCACAGCTAAAAAGATAGTAATGGTTGGAATATCTATCATAGTAAATTATGTAAACCAATTAGGAGAAACATTAAAATTTACCTCCATCACATTTCCAAATGCATTGGAGAGATATCTCAGGCTCACCCACCCTTGGTTTATCACAGAACCACCCATATACGTAAACAATTCCCAAGATCCATAACATATTCATAACACATAAAACAAACAAAAAGGAAGGAAGAATTTTCACATTTCAATCACAATATATCTTTTTAATAAATTGAAATAATCAATCCATTCTCAAAACAATTCTCAATACACAAATACATAAACAGAGTATATGGTATTTATTTTTCTTTTAAAAACACTACATCTTGTAGATGAAGCTAAATATCAAGTAATGATCGCAGTGGCAGAAAGGAAGTTGTCACTGTGTAAGTTAAAAATAAATATTCCCTTTTTCAGTTAGTAAAATGCTACATAGAAAAATATTACCCTTGAATGAAATGAAAATTAAAAGGTGGGTTTATACATCGTATAAAATAATGTCATGTTGAAAACAAAATATTCTTCAATGTAAAGAGATTGAGACGAAGTCCCTTACCACATGTACGACTTGACATGTTCATTATTTAATCTCTTGAATAATATACGAATGTTGATTTCTACTTGATTTAGAACATTTTTCATGTTTATTATTCATTTTATATTATTTATTACCATGTTATAAACAAAACATAATCATTTGAGTTAATAACGGTCGTTTTGTCGATATTTGGTACGTGATTCAAAAATGAACATCTTATAATTACATGTTGTCCATATGGTCAAATTTTCATTATATCCAGATTGATATTCAAGATTTAGTTATCATATATATCATATATATCCAATATATTTATGAATTTATAATACAACAAAACATTTGGAGATAAGAAATAAAATGCACCGTTCATGGAGACGGTAAGCCGTACATAAGTATGAACACTACTTTCATTTCTATTTCTTATTTAATGGAATGAAAACATAATGATAAATAGTTATATTATAATTCCAGTATAATAACATATATAACTTCATTAACTCCATCCTTTATGCGTCCCACATATGGAATGAACGAGTCATATCACTTTGAGGGGGCGGTAGTCCGGACTTCCTCAAGTGAAAAAATCGTGTTTACCCATTATAGAAACCCTAAAGTTATGCTATAAATAAACAATAAATAATTATAGAATCAATATAAATATAATATATATCACATATAAATAAATTTCCATTTTAATGGCCAATATGAGAGGTAGTAAGAAAAAATTAAACAATCATTGTTTCGTGAGGCAGTAGTTTGCCGTCCAAAGAAACAATATGTTCCAAATCTATTGGATGGGGGTGTGTGAAAGTGTAGTTCTAATCCTTCTGATAAAATCATCAACATATATTTAGGATATCGATGTTTTTTTAAAAAAATGGAATAAATATAGTTTAGAGTGGTTTAAAAGGAAAATAAAAGAAGCGAACTTGATATTAGACGTCACCTGTAAATTGGGTAACTCCCTTTGGATTGAACCAAAAGGATTTCATGAAGTGCCTTTTTTTAAATTTAAGGATTATAGGGGGAATATCTGTATGTTGGGATCTTACTTGGGTAGAGGCTATATGAGACAAGGGGACATGAGAGGTGTGAGTAAGGGTTAGAGGTGATAAGTTTTTATAAGGGGAGGAGGGGCTCTTTAGGAAAGTTTAAAATTATTATTTTATTATAAAATGATTTTCGGTTTCAAAAGGTCATAAAATTATTTAATTTGAATATAAGGTGCATATAAGTCATAATATGATCATTTAATAAGAATTGGAAAGGTTTTGGATATTTTTATCCTTATCTTTTTTATTTATCCCTTTGTTAACTAATTTAACTTTTACTATGTACTCTTATATATTCATACTATATGATTAATATATTTACTATAAAAATACAAGAGTCCCAAAATAGATCATTAATGGCATTTTTAACATTATTTAATTCATTCAGAGGAATCATTGATTTTTATGATTATTTTTTCATCTAATAAAATATTGATGGATTTAAAAACCCTTTTAGGTCAATTTTAATACTATTCATATCATGACTTTTTAAAACATCCAAAACAACATTATTCATTCTAAAAACATTATTTAATTCAAATATTACAAGTTATCCAATTCAATGGAGAACCACTTAGAGGAAAGGTTAGACAGATTTCTTGGGAATGATGAGTGGACCTTTCTTTTCCATGTCTTCTCTATCATCCACCTGCCCCCCGTCTCCTCTGACCACTTCCCAATCATGCTGTCAACAACCTTGCAAGGGAAACAGAGGGGACATGAGTGAACCATTCTCTTTGAATGTTTGTGGATCCAGGATAGTGACTGTGAAAAGGTGGTTCAAGCTTCTTGGGAGGGATCGAATCGGTGCATCATGTCCAACTTCTGCACTGTTGTGTCTCGCCTTCAGAAGTGGAGCTCTGCTTGGTTTGGTAACTTTGACCGACGTATTATGGAGGCATATAATCAATTTAAGTGACTCCACTCATATCCTTGTTGTGACTCTATCCTTAGAAACATCTCTATTGCAAAAAAGAATCTTAATGCAGCTCTGAGGGAGAAAGAGAGTTTTTTGTTCATTCGGGCACAGGAGTCCCATATCAGAGATGGTGATCAGAACACCAAATTTTTTCACCAACGAGTGTCCTCGAGGAGAAGGAAGAATCATATTTCTCATCTATAGGATTCCACTGGAAGAGTTTCAAATGACATAAATGACATTGACTCTATTATCCTAAAATTTTTCAACAACCTCTATTTAGTAGAAAGTATTAGCACTCCCTCATGCCTGATTGGATGCATCCCAATGTTTGTTACAGAAGACATGAATCCGCACCTGGAAAGCGATTTGTCTGAGGAGGAAGTTCTTGGGTCCCTGCATCTTATTTACTCTACCAAGGCACCGGGGCCTGATGGGTTTCATGCTCTGTTCTTTAAACGCTTTTGGAATATAGTGGGGCATGATGCGGTGGCCCTAATTAAATAGGTTTGGGGTGAAAGAGCACCTCATTAATAATTGAATGAAACTCTTATTAATATTATCCCCAAATCCTAGTGCCCTCAGAAAATCTCGGCATTTCGGCCAATCAACCTGTGTAATGTGATTTATAAAATTTTCTCCAAAATCATGGTGGCCAGACTTAGGAATTTTCTCCCATTGCTTGTCTCAGATAACCAAAGTGCTTTCATTCCAAAGAGTTCTATTACAGACAATGCTACCATTGCCTTCGAATTATTCCACTCTATGAAAACTCGCTCCTCATCCAAGCGTGGAACCTTGGAAATGAAACTAGATATGATGAAAGCTTGTGACAGAGTTGAATGGCCTTTTCTTGAACTTGTTCTATCCACGTTGGGTTTTGGGACGAAATAGATCTATAATGTCATGAATTGGGTTACGTCTGTCTCCTACAGAATCAATATTAATGGGGTCCCTTCAGCGAGCTTTAAAATGTTAAGAGGTTTGAGATAAGGGGACCCCATGTCACCTTACCTTATCATTCTGGTGGCAGATGTCTTTTCTCATCTCATCCTGAAGGCGGAAAATCATGGAGTTATCCATGGTGCTACGGTATGTAGAAATTTCTCCTATCTCTCATCTCTTCTTTGCAGATGATAGCCTCTTTTTCATGTGTGCTTCCCTGCAAGAATGCAGTGCAGTGCTGAATATCATCAGTCTGTACAAAAGGCCTCTGGGAAATGTCTTAATGATTCGAAATCCATGTTATCATCACACAAGCTAAGAGATAGGATTTGTAGTGAATGTGTGGGTTTTCTCTGGTTGATAAGAATTTTAAGTACCTTGACCTCCTGACCCAGGTGGGTAGGTCGAAGAAAAATGTTTTCGGTGTGATTGTGGATAGGGTGGATAATCTGATTTGTCTTTGGTCTAGTAGGAAGATTTTGAAGGCGGGAAAGGATGTTCTCATGAAGTCAGTGGCCCAAGAAATCCCTTCTTATGCTATGTTGCTGTTTAAATTACCTAAAACTCTCGTTGATCAAATCCACTCCCGGTTGGGAAATTTGTGGTGGGGATTCCATGATGGAAAACATAATTCCCATTGGATGACTTGGGAGAAGGTGTGTGTTTCAAAATTCGGTGGCGGCCTCGGCTTCCAAAATCTCAAATGGTTTAACAAGGCTCTTTTGGAGAAGCAAGTATGGCGCCTTTTTTCCCACCCAAATGACATATTCTCAAAGGTGTTGTGATCTAAGTACTTCCCTCATTTAGATATCTTTCATGCCCAGCTAGGGCCACGACTGAGTTATATGTGTAGGAGCATTTGGGGAGCAAAATCTCTCATTGATTTGGGCTGTATGTGTAGAATTGCTAATGGGAATAATATTGACATTTTGAATGATCTGTGGATGGTAGATGGAATCAATCATAAGGTTTCTTCATGGGTTGTTCCTGGATTCGAAGATGCAAGGGTACGTGACCTACTCGATGACTCGCAAGAGGAGTGGGATAGAGAGAAGCTTTGTTTTTGGTTTAACAATGTTGATCGTCATCTCATCCTGAGTATCCCTCTCACACCAGGAATGGGTATTGACCAGATTTTCTAGACTGGGGAACCTCATGGGAGAAATTCTATTCGTTCGGGTTACAAAATGAGGGTTCAAGGTTTTTCCCAGGTCTTTATTGATAATCGGAGGAAGTTCCTCTGGTCCCTCATCGCTCCCCCTAAGGTGAAATTTATTTGGTGGCAGGTCTATGCTGGGGTACTTCCAACCCGTGACTTTATGGTTCAGCGACATTTGGCAGAATACGACACTTGTCCTTTGTGCCCCCATAAATTGGAATCCCCTATTCATGAAATTATTTCATGTAAGGGCGTAGAAGGGGCGGGGAAGATTCGGAGGCCGGATTATGGAATTTTCTTTGATCCTTCAATTGGGTTGGTCCCAAACCTTACTAAATGGGTGTCTTGTCTAGAACTGAGAGTGGTAGGGCTGATATGCCCAAATTCTTGGTTAGTTTAGACCTGATAGAATGAATGAATTTTAAAAATGAAGGTGAACCCAGATCACCTATGGGTGGATATAGCTTTGGAGTGGATGAATGGTTGGAAGAAAAGTGATGCGGTGCATTCTTTGAGCAACACTTGACGAACTGCTCCTTTTTGGTCTCCCCCCCTGAGGGTTTCTTCAAGATTAATACAGATGTTGATGTATCTACTAATTCAATGGTCGGTATTGGGCTCATTTCTCATAAACGTTTTGGCTAGATTGTGGAAGCTCGGTGTAGGGTAGTCCCTAACTCATGGAGCCCTGTGGTGGCAGAGGCATCGACCTTCCTTCAGGGGATTCTTTTTGCACGTTCAAAATTTTGGTCCAAGATTCTGGTGGAATCCGACTGCCTTGAATTGGTGATTTCTCTCCCAAAAAAAGATGAGTATTCCTAGCCTTATGACCTCATCTTGAGGAAGATCTAGTCCCTGACCGATGGATTCGATGCATGCAAATTTTCTATCATCAAAAGAGATGGTAATTCTAAATCCCATTGTTTGGATTTTTTTGGGAAACAATGGGGTGATCATTGTTGGATGAACTCATTCCCTGATTGGATTCGTAATCCTAGTTTCCATGATTAGTAATTTATCTTTTAATTCAAAAAAATATAACCCCATATACAATTGTTTATCTAAAACATATATGTTTATGTTATTTTTGTCCTTACTTTAAATTAATTAATATAAAGTTTCACTTTCAGTTACTAGTGGCTCCATGGGGTCCCCAAGTCTACCCACAGATTCCCATGGTTAGAAACATATCATAAAATAGGATTAAGAAACATTTTAGGGAATATATTATTATTATAATATTTCTTGTTTACCCTCATTTACTTGATTTACCTTTTAACCATTGTAAATAAAATATTTACTGAAGTAAGTATTCATAATGTATAAAAATGAAAGATACATATTTACCAAATTTAGACATCATGATTCCAAATATGGAATCCATTTTTCCAAATTCAAAACAAATATGATTCAAAAATAAATTTAATGTCAATTCCCATTGTCAAAACAAAAAAAATAGTTTTTACGAAAAAATATTTACCAAAAGATTGACACTTGTTTTTGTCCAATTTCACAGTGAAATTACTTCCAATGACCAACATTGGATTAAATGGTAAAAATATAATCTAATTACACTTTTAAATGATTTAAAATGATAATATCACCATATAAATGAATTATGTTAAAAGGAAATTTTAAATTAAAATCCAATATTTTTCACCATACATTAAAAAATGAACATTATCAGAATAATACCAAAATTTCATCCAAAGTAAATTTTTTTTTTCTGGATTCTAAATACAAATTTTTTTTTTAAATAGAATAAATAAAAGTTACAAAAATAAATATTTAAAAGTGGTTCCCCACAAAAAGGTGGTAAATCGACATTTTAAGGAATATACGAGTCTTTATGCTTAAAATTGGATTCATTCACATTTTAAGCTTCTAACTTCAATTGGATAAATGTAAAAACATTTAACAAACATGTACAATCATATTTTAGTTAGTTCTGTTCATTCCTACCAAAACAATGGCTATTAATTATCTACCATTTAAAATAATAATATTATTATATTGTTTTTTGTTATAACACAATGTTGTGTGAAACGTAAGATTTCAAAGAAAATACTTGTTTAATATCTAGTACACCATCAAACATAGAATCATATTTACCATAAATTTAATATTTAATTCAAAAATATTGATAAATATTGACATCACATATTCATTATTTACCATGAATGTTACAAAACCTATAAGAAACAACTCACATAAAGTAATGATACATTACATATATTAGTAATCAAATTAATTATTAAATAAAAAATATTGGAAATATAAATTATATATAATAGAATGTGAGTACAATGAGAATAATAATAATAAATTAATTATATTTTTAAATATAAATTAAATCATATAAAATAGTCCCTCATTTACAAATGAAACTATGAGGCGTGTCATTGCACTTAATTTTTTTTGATGTGGAACCATATATGAAATATTTAATCAGTCTCAAAATGAAGAGCTTATGTTTATGGGACAATTAAAGAATATAATAATGTTCAATCATTGTTTGGAATTGATAAAAATCATATCTATCAATAAAAATTTAAGGGTGACTGAAGTCATTAACATTCTCATAAAAATTAATCTTGGGGTTTTTAGATCTAACATATCAATGATTATCACAGTTGTGACATGAAATATATCGTGTTTTAGACAATAAATAATCATGACTTGGGTAATTTTTTTGCATAATTTTACTATTTTATCCATTCATCTTGTATCTAGATTTTTACACAGTTCTTATATTTAGACCAGCTACCTATACCTTAATTTTTATCTTATTTTCAAATTTTTTAGAAATTAGGAAATACATAAACTATTCATAAGTGAGTGAGTATTCCCCATATATAATAGTCTATAAAAGATTATTTTAAGAACTATCCTAATATATGATTAATATCACTACTTACTCTTAGTCATTTATGGTTACTTTTTGTTGTATAAATCAATTATGTTCATATAAAACTCAATATAATTCACCGATTGAGATGTTCCAAGAAACATCATAAATTTAAAAAATATAATGGAAAATAGATGTAGTAATATAATGTTTCTTCAATTTGGACCTAATACTAATACAGTAATAATCATAAGAAACATCATATAAAATATTATCTCTTAAACATAATAAAATATAATTATTAGATTTATGTAACACATCATTAGAAATATTAAAATGATTGGAAATAGTCTCGCCAATATAAAACTAAATTACAATATGTTTCAGGTGTATTATTAGAGTACTCATGTGTCTTTTTTACAGTACAATAATGTGTCTCTTGAATCTCTAATAATTAAAATAATTTTTCATAGAAATTTTTAATTACATTATTATATTTTTTTATTTAAATATTATTTTGGATTTTATAACTACTGTTAAATATAAGGTAAGTTTTATTAATCATGAAACCTCCCTAGGATATTATAATATGAATTTTAAATTCATTCATGTCAAATAATTTAATGAATAAAAATATGAACCAAAAAATTGTGAAAAAAAATAACAATTTTGAGATTCATAAAATACATGATGAAATGTGAAAATGTAGTAAATAATTAACATATGATATAATTCAGTTCATAATAATTTTTTATTACATCCATGGTATGAATAATGTTCTACCTAGATTTTAATAATTCTCAATAAAAGGTAGTAGAAAACATGGGTAAGAATCTAAAAAAATAGAGAGATTATATGATGGAAACCAAAAATATTAAAAAGAAATTAATGGAAATAAAATTTTTAAATACAAATATCACTAATAATCTCACTAGGTTTATTTGTAAATTTTTTAAAGTGATCATGTAATATCCTCAATTTACTATTTAATGTGACAAATGGATCATTATGGGTATCATTAGAGGTACCATATAATGATATCAACAAGACTCAATCCTCTGTAACAGTTAGATACTCAAAAATGAATGCCATGGGTGCACACTACACTAATTGGTTATGAAATAAAGCTCCAATGATAGCTATCTATATATATCTCTGGTGATATTTGATATTCTTATCATATGGAAATGATAATATGTAGAGATAATTGATCATTCCAAAATATTATCGGATAAGGATGAATCTATGTAGAATTAGGTGGAATTGTAGCAATCAGTTGAGTTAGATAAAAGGTGGATCTCCAAAATGAACATAGTCATAACCACCCACATCCAATGATAGTTTAAAAGGTATACATGATTTTACTAAATTGGAAATGTGGGATATCATTATATTACTTAGTTTTAAACAATCCCATGAATGTTTATTCAGAGACATGGAAAAGGATAATGTATGACCTAGACTATTCTTATAGAATAATAAATATTGATATATCCATATAGAAATAAATACACACACATCAAAATGATAAATAATAATTAATTGTTAAATGAAAAGGATATAGAAAAAAATAACGCATAATAATTAACATATAAAATATTGATGATATAAGATTAAGTTTGAATACATTTATGATTAGGAAAAAAATTAAGCATATACAACTTATTGAGGTAGATTATTTAAATTTAAGAGCATTGAAATTTAACTTCAAGACTAATATGAAATTACTTTTATTTTTAAGTTAATATTAAATCATGAAAACAAACAGTGGATATCAATATATCATTAAAGAATAGAATAATTTTTAATAATTAATGTTTGATTCTTAATACTATTTCGTTTTTAAATTAATGATAGAGAAATGGTATATTCAAAAATGGAGATGACCACTAGGACTCACAAGTAAATGTAATTCAAGACCTTGTATAGAATAAACAATTCCAAAAATTACATCCATTAATGGTATGTGACTACTAAATTTTTCTACATGATTTATCATATGATAGTCAATCATGTTATAAAATTCCTAAGGTTAATGGAAAAAAATGTTTTTCGACATCCATAATGTAATGTTAATTTCAATTGGTTTTTATAGAAATTGTAATAAGGATGGAGATTAGAATAATAAGGGATGATTAGGATGGTGTGAAAGATGTTTCTAAGGATACAGTTAGTGCAGTGGTAGTAGGTAGAGTCTACACTACATAGAGTAGCTCCATAAAAGTGGAATATGATAGATCATATACCATACTCATGATTTAAAGGACAAAATTTGATTTTAAACAAATGTTTCTATGGTAGTTTGATATATCATTGATAGTAACATTTAAATCATATAATTTACTAATGTATATAATTCAATGTCATTTAAATAAAAATACCTTTTATTCTAGTTTAGATACCATCATAAATGAAAAGTATACAATTATAAATATTCTTCTTTTATATAAACAGATTTTTGTTCATATAAAATATTTAATATATCATCATCACTACTATGGATTTTAATCTAATAATATTTTTATTTAAAACATATATTACTTGTGTAGCGTGTATTTTATCTTATTTTACTTTTCAATTAATTTTTTACTAATGTACATTTTGAACCCCCTTTACATATTTTTTTTAGTATTATTATTTTTATTGCCTAAAATTTCAAACTATTAAATTTTTTAAAAAAATGAAACAATACTCATTCACCAATAAACGTGAAATTATAACCCCACTATAAATATATTATTTATCACTAAATAAAACTAAAATGATTAATTATCTATTAAAAATATATTATGTTAAAATATTTCATTTTTTTTCTTATGAAAATTAATAAATTAAACCAATTCACAATATTTTAATACATAATATCATGCTATATTTAAACACTAGTTATTATTCTTACACAAATTCTTCAAAATTTTAATTATAAACATAATATAAATTTACTCATAGGAAAACATTTACATAATAGATCAAATATTTATAATCTAATCTAAATGTGGATTTGGAATCATAATTTCTATTTTGTCATTTTTTCAGAAATAAAATAATTTAAAAATAATGATAAAAAATGTGGAATTTAGGGAATTACTCCCCATCTATTGAATATATTTTCACCCATAATTCATCTATATATGTACCTCATAACTATAAAAATATAGTAATTTCCTTGTTGAATTATGTGAAATCATATATTATAAGGTATTTAACAACCATAAAATTTAGTTTAAAAGGGTAACAACCTTGATATATTTATTAACACCCAATAGTGAGTTTTACGATAACAAAGCTACTATATAAAAATATATTTATTTAAATTTGAGCTTTATGTTGAATTAGTATTTAAAAATATGAGTAATCACAACATAAAATATATGTATAATTATCCTTTTAAATAAAAAATCAATTTCGCATTCATATAAAATAAGAACCCAAATTATAGTGAAGTCAATATATTCGTTAAAAAAGAAATTTCCATCAAGAAAGATTTTATTGCATATTGTGTCTTGAAATTATAATTATTTCAATCACACTTGAAAATGTTATTTTATAAAATTAATATAATTTTTCAATGACCATATCAAAAATATTAAATGGTTAATTTTGGGTAATTTCTGAGATGATTTATTTTTCAATGAATTGTTAGATATAAAATTTTTCACAATACTCTAAATTCACGTTATGATATCATGTAATTTCGATATTAGATAATAATCTGTATTTTTTCATAAAGTGAAATATGATCTATTTAATTCATAATGATTAATTCTATTTGAATTAAAAAAATTCATGATTTTGAAGTAAGTATATTATTATGTTAAAACGAATTTTTCTTAAAACCCTTCTTCTTTGAGGTTAAACATTTATATTATATTTAATTTTTAGAAATTCTAGTGATAGAATAATAAAAAATTGATAAAATATTTATACTTATTAGGATAAAAGTTTCAAAACAAATTAAATATTTATTCATTCCATAGTGAATTTTTATTTCAATTGTAAACATCTAGTGGCTTAATTTGGCTTAAAACTAATGTGTTAAGGATTAAAAATCATTAAAAAACATTAATTTATTTAATTTTATGGATGTATTTCATCCTCAATCATTTAATCTATGAAAATAAGATCTTTTTTTTAACAATTATTATCACCACTATAATATATATGTAATACCTAACATTAAAAATGAAACATTGAATCATTTTAATATCAATATTATTTTTTATATGTTAAAAAACAACCCATTTTTGGTTCTAAATTTGTATTTAAAATATTAATGAAATATTTTAGTTATGTTAATTTATTTTTAATTTTTATTGTTGAAATTATTACCTAAAATACTTATACAATGCTATCATGGTGATTTTTAAAGTAGAATAAAATTTAACAATATGATATTTATATCATTAAAAGTATTGTAATTTTAATGAACTATTGATTTATATGATTTTTTTTAAACATTTAACATATTATTAATGTTTTAAAAATTTTGATTAATATTTCAGATTTTTCGTGATTCATTAAAGTCATATTAAATGAATATTTGAAAAAATGACTTTAATGCTACTTTATGAAAAAATTATTTCATTAAATTGATTAAAAATCATAATAATATTTAATTGGGATAATTTGAATAATATTTGGTTGAATATTTGGTACTTTATTTATTAATAAACCAATTTTTTCATATAATTAAAATTATAATAATTTAACAGTGAGATGGTTTTTTTTCGTAGTTAAGGTTAAAAATGTTGGAAGAAGGGTTAAATAAATATGATAAGTTATAAAATGGTATATAAAATATTATAAATATGATTGGGTGATTAAATTTAGACCAAATTGAATTTGTCTTTAAATCCATTTCTCTTTTAAACCATGCAGACGTGAAAGTTAAATTATTATATTTTAATATATTGAAACATTATAAGAGTAACCCTCCTGTCACATATCAAAATTACAACCATTCTCTATTTTATTTCATCATCATGGATCCATATTGACTGACCAAACTCTTACCTATTCTATTATATTCTACTAAAAATGTGAATTAGAGGTGTTTCTCATATAAAAAATTTACTCTATGATTACAAATTTAGAATTTTTTCATTGTTTAAGAGCAAGTATATTAGGTTAAGTTGGCGTTAGATATGTTTTTCGAATTATAAACAGAACCTCCTACTATCTTCATATTTAACATAACAAGTTGTACTCTTATTAACAATATATTTTATTCCCTGGTAACTATCAGTAAGACAGTATATGGAACAAAAATATTGCATGCCACTTAATCCTATTTTATGAAGTCAATTAATTTTGCACTATAATAATCACTTTTACACCATTAAATCATCGATCAGGGAAAATTTAGCATAGGGTAATTTTTTCATGTATATGAGTAATTTGATATTTATGCAATGAACATCGTGTTTAATCCATAAATCTTTTAGTGGAGGAGTTTTTTATCATGTTGCATGTCTGATATTTATGATATTTTAAAGGTTATCTTCATCCCTTGAACCATTGGTCTTGTTGATATGGTTCTGGGGGATTCCTCTTCCAATATTTCATTTTTTTCATGGTGTGATTGATTAATAGTGTGGTACATCCTTTAGTATTATGATTTAATCTTATCCCACTTATATATTCATCTATCTAGGTTCTTTGGTTGAGTGTTCCAAACCATTGTAGTCTAATAACGAGGTTGTAATCTTGATCAATTATTAATATTTTTACCTCAAGCCTTGTATTTTGGTGGGAAATCTAGTCATGACCATCCTTCATTGACAAAGGTGACTATGTTTCCTATATTCTTGATATAATTGTCTCTCCATAAGATTTATAATTCATGAGCTACATTAATTTCATTTTTTTTATTTAGGTTATTTAAAAAATTAATCATTTCACGTTGGAATGAGATTGTTGCAAGAGATAATGTTTTTAAAGTGGGTTCCTTTAAAAATAATATATGAACACCAAGTGTTCGATGGGTATATTCAATGTTGGTTTTTAATTTAAAGTGAGGTATCAACCTTAGATGTAGAAAGGATATTATAGAAAAAATATGTATTAAATGTTAACCTAGATTTAAATAGACATTGAGAAACATGAGAAAATTGTTTAGCCTTCTGTGCATCATAAAATAGACCAGCCCCTCTTTTTTTTATCATTCCATAAAGAGATTTATATCTTTTGAGTGTGTGTATTTCAAATAGATGTTATATTTGATGGATCAACATTATTAATGGGTTGATATTTTCTTTAATGTAATATTTGAATCCCTATAGTTCAGATCCCAAATGGTGTGACTTTTCATTTATGATTGGTTTATCACATGATTTTATATTCATAATAATTTTTTCACAAGATTATCTTTGGGAGTATCCATTGTTGATTTTTTACTATTCTTGAATTTATTCTTCTTATACATGACATATTTCAATAATTTGTTACTATGGTATGAATTTATGAAAAGAAACTTATTATTTACATTTTTTTGTTAAATTAAAATAATTTGTAATGTAGATTTGTTTAAAAGAAAGAGCTAATAAATTTATGATATTAGAAATTTTATATCTTATTTTTTGGAATCCAATATTTCATTCTTCTCATACCATAAATATTACTATTATAAGTTGTACATATTTATTTTAAGGTCCTTGATAAAGGTAAGGGTATTTTATAGCATGTTGGTCTATCATTTAACATTGCCTTCAAATCAGGATGGTTTGGTGGTAATGAATATTTATATAAGGGATTTTGTAGACATGACTTGTTATTTAATTCTAGTTTTTCCTATTAATAATGACATTGAATGCATCATTATTTTAATCCTTTTATTCTTCTTTTTGCATTTATACATTAGACATGATTTCTTCTTTTTTTGTACTTCACCATTTGGTTGACCGTCATGGTTTACATGACTAGTTGGCCCTAGTTGGTTCATTACAAATTGGTATTAATAGGAAAACCCTACGTAATGTGTTTTGAAACATAATTGGGTTTTTCAGGGTTATTGGTGGATTGGATTTAGGATAATCCTAGGAATGGATTGAGTGGATTTGATAGGAAATTTAAAATGCTATTGAATCCAAGGATTCTAAATGTGGTTTTTACCATATAAATTATTTTGGGAATGATAAAGAAATTAAGGGACTTAACTATGAAATTTATGTTGCAAAAGGATCTTACCTATCCTTCCTTCATGAAAATCAAAAATTAGTCATCTTTCCATGAGAAGTTACTTGTTGAAAATACACATGAGTTCTAACCATAGAGAATGGAACCAAAACCTCGTTATAGTATTCCAAAATCATTACTATGTTGGTGCACACAATACTAGATATTATTACCAATGGTTACCTTGTGGTTGAGAGGATTGATATGGGACTGATGGATGATATTCAGTAAATTCTAATTCTTATGTCATTTTTGTATTTTTTTTTATAGTTTTTCAATAAAGCGCTTATGGTGGAGGAAAACATAGTTGGAAGAATATTCCTAGGTTGAACCTAAGTCAGTGAATTTCTTAGACATAAGGAATCTGATGTATAGAAAAGGATGTGAAAATGTGGATAGGGACTAGTTTAGTTGTTTTAATTAAGTGAAAATCAATTGTTTTTTTGTAGTGTGGGAGGATTTTTCATGCCAAGATAAGTTATATTTAGTCTCCCAAGACATTTGATCATTTTTGATAATCATGTCATCTCAGAAATATTTGTGGAAGTATTTACTATGGAAATAAAGATGGATCCACACTCACCATGGGTTCTCAAGATCATTATAATGTTTCTAAGTGAGGTGAGTTTAATCACCAAGACAAGGGGCATGCTCATCCATTATGGAATGATCAGAGAGAAGGTGAGTCCACATGAATTCATTCATTGAAGTATACAATTTATGAATTTGACATTTGGTTGGTTATTGTTAGAGTCACTATGTTTAGTTAATATCAAATGGTATTATCATATTATTATATAGTATATACTAATTATTTTATATCATTATTTTTTTTTTTGAAGTGTTAATCTTGGGTTCAAATTTTATGATGTTGTTGTGGGATTTTTCCATGCCATTGTGAGTGAGTTCATAATAGTGTTTCATGTGTCCAATATGCCAGGTGATGAATGATGACATTGTTGTAGGGTGAGACAATCTACTGATTAATATTGATAAAATCAACATTATTATTGGAATGGATTATAAAACCAGTATAATGACCCAGATCAACAATTATTATCATCGAGTTCAGTTTTCATCTCTCTATGGGCTCTCTCTTGTCTTTACTAATGAGGGGGTTTTAGATTTAGGATGGTGGGTTATGATGTCCATTAGGATAGGGGGATATCATTCATTTTTTCATTGATATTATTTTATTGTGTTGATGTTTTTTAGTATCCCACTTATAATAGTGGTATGTATATAAAAAGAGGCCTTTCTAGATAAATTATATGGTTATCCAGTATTGATATTGGCCATGTTTACTAAAGAACTACTACCTGGGATGATGCCCATTTATATACATTCCTATTATATGGAACCTTGTGAGTTATATTAACATATGTTTCAACTTGTTAATCTGGAGGATAAGGGATTTATCCATCCAATTATCTCACAATGGGATACAATTTTTTTTCTTTTCTAATAAGAATGCAGTTTGCCTCAGAAAATGTATCAATTATCATAAACCAAATCTGGTGACCATTATCAATACATATACACTTTTTCGAATAGATGGTCTATTTGGTCAACTAAAAGGGAAACATAGGTTATCATTGATGGACCATCATCCATGATACCCCCAGTTGAGAGTTTGAGATGATGATTTACCTAAGTCAACATTTTGGAGTTGGATATGAATTTTTAGTTTTCGGTGTTTTCATTTGGCCTCACTAATGCTCTTGTGGTATTTAATGTGTTGATGAACCGAATAATTTATCAATTATTTTACTCATTTCTAGTCATTTTCTTGGGTGATATTTTAGTCTAATCAATGTTTGGGGAGGAACACTAATACCATTTAGATATAATTTTTAATACTTGATAATAAATAAATTGTATAGATACTTTATCCCATTGTGAATTTTGGATCAAGCATGTGAAATTTAAAGGGCATATTATACATGGGATGTGAGTATATGTGGAACTGAAAATGATATTGGGGTTTGTGTAATGGTGGAATCCTTGAAATGTGTCTGAGAGAAATAGATTCTTAGGCTTATATAGTTATTATTAAAAAAATTCTCAATAAGTCTCTAATATTTTTTCACTAATGAAATCCCTAACAAGTAAGATATTAAAGATAGGGTGGGGTAAAAAATATAATAGATAGTTTGGGAAACTAAAGATGAGGTTGATATAAGTTTCATGTTCACTAGTTTTGAAATAGTTTTACATTATGATGTATTTGGTGGTGCTTTTGGATTGAGTACGGGCTACGTCATGATATTCGGGAAACATGTGGTGGAATATTCCTCTTTTCAACTACTCCCTTATGAGAAGAACTACACTACACACAATTTTGAGTTGTTAACCATTAAACATGCACTCAAAATGTTGTTTCAGAATCTATTTAAGGAGCAGTTTAAGATATATTTTTGTGAGAAGAGAGTGATGTATATTTTTACTCTTTGGGAAATGAAAATGTAACCAATATTATATATTTAGTATTTATATACCATTTTTTGGATATTACATATACTCTACTGAAGGGGAATGAAACTACTGATGCTGTGAGTGTAAAATTACCAACTCAATAAATGAAATAGTTAATGGAGGAGTCAAATATATTGAGTATTTTACTACATTGAGGTTTAAATATGAATAAACTAATGGTGAAATTTTTTATCTATGATGAAGGATTCATTTTATTTATATTAGAGGGTTCATATTGATAAATTTTGATACATTAATTTTCTCTATATTAGTAAAACCTTTAATGATGGGGGACCTTGGTTGAGTTGTCTAGGTATTTTATGGATCATTATGATTCCAAAATAGATTATTCATTCAAATTTATCTGAGATAGGGGTTTATGGATGATGGAAAAGGATCTTTTTGACCAATACACGATTGGATAACTAAGATGTATCATGATATGAGACATGGTTATTGGTGGATAGGGATGAGATAGTCCATTATAGATTTTGTTTCTTGGAGCCTTATGTGTCCAAGAATTAAGGAGAAACACCAGTAACCTATAGTTTTTTTGATCCATTTTCTCATTCTAGTATAGATTTGGGATGAAATTACCAATTATATATTCATTCATTTTCCACATACTTCTATTAAGAATGATTTAATTTTTTTTATCATTGTTTGAATCAATAAATCAACAAATTTACACTTAATCAAGGAGTTTGTGAATGTGGATAAGCTTGTGGACTTATAGTTATAAGAGATTGTGAGACATCATGGGATTCCCTGTGTGATTATATCAGATAGGGTCATGAGGTTCAAATCTAGGTTTTGGAAGGGTTCACAAGAGATAATGGGTTCCCAGTTGAAATTATGAATGAAACGCTATCCACATATGAATGTGATGAGTTATAGATATATCTCGGTCCTTGAGGATATGTTCTATGCCTGAATTCTTTATTTTGGTGGTTCTTGGACAATTAATAATCCTCTAATGGTGTCTTCCTGTAAAAATTATTTTCATTCTTAAATTAAGATGGATTACACAGAGTAATTTTATGGGAAATATTACAGATATCTCATATTCTAGAAAGAGATGTAAGAGTATCCATTGATTGGACTGAGCCTTTTGAAAAAAAAGAAATGATAGAAAATGTGATGCTAATATTATTGATATTTTTCAGGGAACAAAATAATCAAAAATTCTATTTGGTTTTTCTTCATCACCTGCTCGAGTTTGAGGTTGTTTATCTAGTATTTCTTTGGGTTTCATGTCAATTGAGACATCGTTAGTTGGTTATGTAGGGAATTCTTGTAAAAACAATTATCCACCCCTTCGGGATCCTTTGATGAAGTGGAAGGTTGACATATCTATTGAAAATACCATCCCAATTGACAAATATTCATTATGTGTTTCACATTTTCTAGATGAAATGGTATAAATAATATCCTTATAATGTGATTGAAGATGAGGATATTGGTCAGGAGCCTAAAACCACCATGGTTGAGCAACTAATTATAATTTTGTATTTCTAGGAAAAGGTACAATGAGGTAAAATAATTCCCTTGTTTCATGTACTTTTTAGTGATTATTTGATAACCATGAGGCTTGGGAGAATGAATTTTTGAGGAGTTAGGAATTTAATTCTCATTTTTTGATTCAAGGATGTTCAGAAAAAAATTTAGTTAGAAACCATCCGTGCTCTAGAAAATTGTATGACCCAATTTAATAAGGTATAATATTTTCCTGAATGAAATGATAACATATGGAATAATTATTTTATTTACGATGTATATCCTTCATTGGCCACAGATCATAAAATGGGTTACTATAGAAGAATATTCCAAGCCATAAAATCACTTGATACAATATAAATTCCTTTTATACCAAATGACCTCCTTTTACACTGTAAAATGTTACAAAAAAATCTAATAGTATAAAATTGTATTTTATAGTGTATGAGACATGAATCACTAAGCTTAAAAACAAATGAAATATATTTCGTTAAATTTAATCTCTTGGATATCTTAAAAAATACGAAACCCTTTGCCTAAATTAATAATAATATATTATACCATTATGAAATAGCTATTAAATTAAAAGGAATTAATATTAATAAATAAATTATGAAACATATATGGCTTAATCATGTTAAAAAACCTTGTTATCTATTGATTATAAATAATATATTAATCATTTAAAATAAAAATAAATGTTCTATAGAAACTCTATTGGTTTATTGGAGGGTTTATTTGTAATTTTTTCACATAATTAAAAATTAATTATTACCAATTTAGTAAAAATAATTTGAAAAAATAAACATTCTTTTGAATATCAAAAAACAGAAATTATCTAAGATTGATTTTAACATTTTCTGGAGATGTTTAATTTATCAATGAATATTGTAAAATTTAGATTCGTAATTGAAAACTACCTTTTAGACCAAACTATTAACAAAGATAAATTGTATTTTAAATTGGTTTGAATGTAATATTAGTTCAACTATATATATATATATTAATAAAATTTATGACATTGGAATGATTTTCATTTTTCATCTTTATATATATACATTTTATCTTTTGAACATTTTCTCTTCGAAAACCTGCTTTCTCATCACATTTATTGGATTACTTTGAAAAAACATTTTCATCATATTTGAATGTAATTTGAAAAATTGGATTCCATATTTATTATAAGATTAATTTATATTTACTAATAAGTTCATCTAAATTCTGACCATAATGAATAATAAAAACTGTAAAACAATTACCTCAGTTAATGTGAAAACTGATTTATTGGGGAGTTAAACTAAAAAACTATGTGACAAATTGACCTAAGAACATAAATAACATATATATAACATATTTCAACATTATCAGGTCTTAGTATTGATAAAACAGTATTTTAGAACCTTTTAACACTTGAAAAACATGGGTGCATCTTTTTTCCATTTAAAAAATTACATGTGTATCACTCAACTCACTTGTAGTAGGCCACACTTCTCAAAAATTATTTACAATACAACCTTTTTTGGTTTAGAAAAAACCTATAAAAGTCCCTTCAAAACATTCATACCCTAATATGAGAATCATTTTTTCTTTATAAATTCATTCTTGGAATACTTTTGGTATAATCCTAAAGATGTTGTCCAAGAAGAGGTTATATTTATCAATGATCATTTTTATTTTATTTATTCCTCCTCATACACTGATTATTATTAAACCATAATGCTATAATAAACTCATTATCATCCATATATTTATATTTTTTCATTTTAAGTGTATGACCTCAAACCATATCCACTTTCCCCAAAGGGGAAACGATCATGTTTTTCATGTGTATGGTAGACTACTCCCTCATGAACCAATGTGAAACATTTTCCATAAAAACCTCTCACTGTGGGGAATTATGATAGTTATAAAGTATATATATGATTTTTATAACATAATTATACAACTATATTAATTATATCATATATATCATTTCACTTTCAATCTCATATGGTATACAATAACATCGTTTGAGTGTACGATAGACTACAGATCATGAAGCGATGTGATTTTTTCAGTAATGATTTATATGGAAGAAAATATTGGATATGTTAATAAGTATATGTGATTGAAATTAAATAATTATTATATTCATAGATTATTTATCATTAACAAATCAAAAAATATCATTTTCGTCATTAAAATGAAAAATGATAACATTATTTGTGTATGTGTAGACTACTGCCTTCTTGAAGTACTATGTGACTATTTTCTTCACCAAACCACATGGATGATCTAAATAAGTATATTTAAAGAATTAATATGGTATATATGATATTAATATAATTATAGATATATAAAATATTACTTACCTTATTTTTATAATCACCATTGGATAATATAAATGGTAAACCTACGTACGCATGACCTACTGTCTCCAAAAGTGCATTGTAGTTCATTTTAACTATCTATATTAATTGGTTTTAAAAGAATATTTTTATTTATAGACATGTGATGTTTTTCATTATTATTATTCTATGGAATTTTAAATAAATAACTCTTTAACAATAGTCAACCTATATAGGTCATTTTTGACACTTCAGCCAAATATCACCGAAACATCCAACATAAACTAAATTAGTAAATCAATTATATATAACATTTTAATTTGTAAAATAAATGTAATAATAAACTTTAAAATTGTTCTTAAGTATTTATATAATTATCATATGTTTATTATTTTTTAATATAAATAATGGATGTGAAAATTCATACTAAATGTAAGGGTTTCTCGTCTCACTTTTACATTTGTGATACATACACCATATGAACCACTTATTTATTTTTTATAATGTCTATACATGAATTTTTATAAGATTTATCATGAAATCCTTTATATTATTGGTATTTAATGTTTCCATTAATATTTTTTCTTTCATGGGTCTTAGGATTCAAATGTTACAAATATTTTATGGCATAATTTTAGAATCTCATCATTATTCCATGTTGTTTTTATTTAAGTCTCCCTCGGGTGAATTTTTTACATTTCTATCATAAAATTTATATATTTTTATATAATTCGGTTAATTATTGTTTTTTGGAAAATAGTTCCATCTTTATTCTCCTGGGTACATAAAATTAATACTTATTGTTTTTGATGAAAATCAGAATTTATTTCTTTTAAGTTAATATTTAGTATTCTTCCAAAACAATATTTTCTAAAACATTTCTGAAAAAATGTTTTATCATTATGAATATAATTTTATAAAATCATTTTTTTTTATTTCTTAATTTTGAGAAAATTATTTTAAGGTATTCTTAAAATCAATTTCCAAACAAGGAACTTTTAAAAAAAATTACAGTGCAAAATGAATGTTTTTTATTTTACACGACATGTAAAAATTTACCCACCATCATGACCATAATTTCACTAAAATTTACCTTAATATTATAAAAGGTTTCATTAAATATATATTTCTCCTAATATTATAGAAATTATTAGTTTTAAAATGAATATTAAAAGACAATAAATTTTAAAAAAAAATTAATTTTTTAATTTTAATATAAAATGGATGATTTTCAAGGAATGTTTATTTTCATCAGGAATTATTCCAAGTGATATTTCAACATTATTTTCCATATAAGTAGATATTATTTGATGGTTAATTATTATTTATTGGTGATGTAATCTAGTGATAAGATCCAAATTAATTATACAGATAGCATACGATCTATTTAACTGAGGATATCTTATGTTAATAACATTTATTTTAATCTAGAAGATTTATAATTATATTTATTAATTAGGGAAAGTATATAAATTTTTTATTTTAGTGTAAATATAATTTGTTTATATATTATGTGTCACCCCTTTTATTTGATGAATACATTGAGATTTGTATGTAACCGGAAGGACCACTATAGAACTTCAATGGATCAGTAGGTCTCATGAATAACAATAGATAGGATTTTTTTCCATAGATATACCAATTTATATAGATTTACAAGAATAAGTCCTTGGTAATACTAAATGCCTTGGATCCAGGCATCAATGTTATGTTTTATTTTTCATAATTATGGATTCCATCGCTATAAATTTAGTTATTGATATTTTGTGTGATTATTCTATTATTTACAATATCCATGCTTATATATAAGAATAGTTTGATTATTTAAATGGAATTATTTGATCATCATGTATTCCATCTATATTATTCTTAAGTTATTTATTAAATGACATGTGTTTTATTTATTTACCTAGCCATATTTATTATACTATAATTATTCATATTATCTATTATATTCTTACCTGTAATGAAAAATTGATTGACGCACGCCTGTCGTGGGGCGTGGCAAAACAATATTTTATTTACCTAAGTATAGTATAGCAGTTGATCCTAGGTAGTCTCCCGAAGAGGAGTGCACACAAAACAAGGTTGTCACTTTTTGTTGGTTTTTGTAAAAAGATTGGTTTTAACTAATTTGAATGACTATGAGAGAAACAAACAATAGAAATTGATTGATTTTAACAAATGATAAAGGCAGTGATCGGATTGGGTTTGGCTAGACTTAGTGTTGTGTCATCATGGTTTCCAAATTTTATATCTTCTTCTTCCTTAAACTGGTAAGAGAGATGTGATGAGAATTTTCCTTTCTAAAACCTTAGATTGGTCTATCCTCTTTCCAATGTGTTTGGGGTTGTAGAAGGTCTCTTGATTAATTAGAGCAATCCCAGACCTGGAATTTTTGTTCCCTAATAAACCAAGATTTCGACATACAATCCTATACACGTACTTGACAACCGTCGAGCAATCACCACCCAACCCTAATCATGTTCCACCGTATACAGATTACAATTGGGTGGAGGGAGATGTGATCATCGACCAAAACAATTTATAATTTCAGAATGAAACCGTAACACAACCGCATTTGGAATTTAATACTGAATTATGAATTGGAACCAGAAGAAGAAAGAAGAACACATTTTATTCATTTCAAACACAAAACTCAAGAACAACACATAGGTCCAGCCTCTCCTCTTTCCGATCACTCAAATGAAACTACCCCTCCATGGATGAGGTAAGCGAGATAATTCGGGAGAGTAGAGACATTTTAAAACAAAAGAAATAAAATAAAAAGTTGAGAAGTTCTTCTCCTGGGTGCCCGGGAAGTAATGGGGTGGAGAATGGGATGGATTGAGGGGGAGGAGCTCTCCTCCTTTTATAGGCAGAATTCGACCCCCGAACGTTGTCGCGTTTTGGACCCCATAAATGACCTCTTCACGCGTTGAGGCCTTATTAAATATTGTTCATAATTGTCTTGGCCGTGTCCTCTCAAAAATCTCAGCGGATTTGGACAGGTATTCCGAGAGTTATGGTCATTTTACTCTGATCATTTATTCTGTCCAGTCAGAATCTCCAAAACGTCAAACCCGGGATTAGTCTGCTTTAAAGGACCCTCAAACGGACGAATCCCGCGGTACTTCCTTCATAAAAGATGCTCCAAAACTCCTTACGCGTCCACCCACATAATTGTGCAAGAGGTGGGCCCACAATGGATGAGTTATGGATCCCACACCAAAACTAGGCAGAACTGGAAACAGTTTTCTTGAGCCAAATTGTGAGCTTCTTTTGAGCTTCCATATGGCTGATTCAGCTTTTAGTCCAAATATAGTAAATGAATCCCTGGATGTTTAGAATCTGTAAAAGAAAGAATTTTGAAATTTGGATCAATTTAGGTGATGTTATGTCCAAAATACAGAAATAAGTTAAAACTGTTAAAAATCCAAAATGGCCAATTTTTACTATTCAGCTCAAAATAACACCAAAATCATAAAAATGAAACAATTCATCTTAGAGGAACACTTTTGTGAGTTTAAAACAATGATATTCAATATAAATTAATTGAAAATATTTTCTCTATCAATTCCCCCACACTTAAACTATGCTTGTCCTCAAGCATAAAATCTCAACATGGAATTCAAAGGGCACCAATGTCACCAATATTTAAATTTCAAATGGAATAAAATCAAATGATTATCAATGTCCAATCAAATTTTCCAGTTCCACAAAAATACCAATTTAATTTCCCATTTTTCAAAGAAACAATCAATTCATGCATTTTACTTTTCCCCTTTGAAAAATAATTAAGATTCTCCTTTCATTCATTCAAGCTTCTCAATTTATTATTATTAAACATGCCAAATCATGACCTACCTCACTTTTGAATCTTTTCTCTCATCACTCATGATACAATTAATAGTGGAGTTATACTCATATCATGAGAACATGCTCCTTATCCATAGGCTTGTAAAGTAACTACTTTCTCCACTTTGTAAAGACAAAACACACATAAAATCATGAGGACTTGCAATAAAGGTTCAAATGACTCTGTGGATTAGGGTTGGTGGGTAAATGATTGAAATAATTTAAGGCCAGAAGTATGAGGTTTGACTCTTAAGTACAATGCATGATTAATCAAGTGAAAACACAAGATGAACCTCACTCAAATCCCCTTGAAATGTGAATCACAACACCACTCCCCTTTCAATGACATGGGTCATGAGTCAATAAATGATTACAAAGAATGATATCATCCAAGTTCTCCCTGTTTTTTTTGTAAAGCTCCAGAAAGGCACAACTTTTTTTTCTTTTTTTTTCTTTTTTTGTAAAGCTCCAGAAAGGCACAGCTTTATTTTCTTTTTTTTTATGGAGAACCGGATGAAATGAAAGAAGCATAATGAAATGATGACTCATGCCCAATTTTCTAATAATACATTGCCCAAAATGATGACGCACACATTACACCACCCAAAAATGATACATATCCCAAGGAACACACACGAAAGGCCCTTCCCCCACACTCAAACTTGAAATAACCATGCAAAAATACTAAAAGTGCAGGTAGGTAAGGAAAAATTGGATTGTAATGTGGCTTAAACCTATAAGGAAATTCATGGCATCTAAGGGCTTACGAAGGATAAATGTAAAGGTGGGTCTTAGGATAAAATGTGGCTAGCCAAAGATATGCCTCAATCATTTTAAATGTGGTTTTGTACAGTCATAGCTTTGACAAGTTTCAATACAAGTTCTAGCTGGTGGCACGTCCCAAGATCACTCAAGAAATATGCTCAAGATAAAATAGGAAATATTTGGTCTAGAAATCCTCTCAGGAATGAGAATATGATATTGGACAATCACTCATGGCATGATTAATAATAACAAATTAATTCACATGAATTTCAGAAATTCAAAGAATGAAAAATGGAAGGGAAATTTCATTTACATGAATCAATTAATTCCCTAAAATCGTGAGTCCTTATTTCAATATCCTTGCTTCACTTTAATCATCCAATTATCCTTTTTAATCATTCAATCTCAGAAACAATGAAATCTAAAACATAGAATCACTGGATTTCTATGAAACTCATGTCTCCTAGAGAAGTCAAGTAAAACATGAATTCAAGCGTGGGCATGCCTTTTCTTGATTAATTCTTTAAAATACTAAAAAATGTAGGGAATAAAGTTGGATAATATAGAATTGAAACTCATACTCCCCTGTCAAATGGATCCTTTTCTTCATGACGTATAATCCCATGATACCCTCTTCATTAATGGACCAGAAAAAAAATGAAAACAATTGATAGTGCAGGCCCATTCAATCATGATGGTAAATGACTAAGAAGACAAGTGCAAAATGGGGGAAAATACGGGTTGCCTCCCGGTAGCGCCTTTGTTTAATGTCGTTGGCTCGACAAAACAAAACAAATTGTTTTTTTTTTGTTTTTTTTTGTTTTTTTTTTTGTTTTTTTTGTTTTTTTTTGAAAAATCTCCTGGACTTCAAGATTTCCTCCCCCACACTTAATTTATGCAGTGTCCTCAATGCATGTAAATGTATGTTTCAAAAAGTTGGAGTTACTGCATTTAATCAAGTGTAAAGGAATGATGCAACCTGGTAGGTGTTCATTTGTATTCAGGATGAAGGAGTGTGATCTCCTCTACTGGTTCTTGAGGTACGGTCCCATGGAACTTCTTCAGCCTCTGCCCATTTATAGTGAATGGGTTTCCTCCTCCTTCCTTTTGAATCTGCACAGCACCAAAGGGATATACATGAGTAACAGTAAAGGGGCCTTCCCATCAGGAACGAAGTTTACCTGGCATAAGCTTAAGTCTGGATTTGAAGAGTAACACGTGATCTCCAGGGTTGAAGGTTCTTGGTTGAATTATCTTGTCATGGGCCATCCTCGTTCTCTCTTTATAGATCATTGAGTTTTCAAAAGATTCCCTTCTAATTTCCTCTAACTCCTGCAACTGCAATCTTCTTTCTTTCCCAGCTTTCTCAAGGTCTAGATTCATCTCTCTGACCGCCCAGTAGGCTCTATGCTCCAACTCCACAGGAAGGTGGCAACTCTTTCCATAGATCAATCTATATGGACTCATCCCTATCGGTGTTTTGTAGGTCGTCCTGTATGCCCATAATGTATCATCTAACTTTTGGCTCCAGTCCTTCCGGTTGGGTTTAACAGTCTTCTCCAGAATGGCTTTGATTTCTCTATTAGAGACTTCTGCTTGGCCATTTGTTTGGGGATGGTATGGGGTAGATGTTCTATGATGCACCCCATACTTCTTCAGCAATGCTTCCATTTTCCTGTTGCAGAAATGAGTTCCCTGATCACTGATGATTGCTCGTGGCACGCCAAACCTATAGAAAATGTTAGCCCTAACAAAATCACAAACAACTTTTGCATCATCAGTTCTGGTTGCTTTTGCTTCCACCCATTTTGAAACATAGTCTACAGCCAAAAGAATATATGAATTTCCAAATGACATTGGGAATGGTCCTATGAAATCTATGCCCCAAACTTCAAAAATTTCACAAAAGGTTATTGGTTTTTGTGGCATTTCATGTCGTTTGGATATGTTACCAGAAAATTGGCATTTTTCACATCTTTTACAAAATTCATATGCATCCTTGAATAAAGTGGGCCAGTAGAGTCCAGATTCTAAAACTTTTTGGGCAGTCCTATGAGGTCCAAAGTGGCCTCCACAAGATAATTTATGACAAAATTCAAACACTGATTCAATTTCACTTCTTGGCAGGCATCTTCTTATGATTTGATCATTACAAATTTTCCACAGAAACGGATCTTCCCAAATGTAAAATCTTGATTCAGATTTAAGCTTATGTTTTTTATGAGAGCTTAGATGATAGGGTACCTGAGATGTTACCAAATAGTTGACAATGTTGGCATACCATGGCACTTCACTGTTGATGATGTAGAGTTGTTCTCCAGGAATCTCATCATTAAGTGGGTTCTGCTTTGGTATTTCTGTTTCAGCGGTGTGGGGTAGTCGACTCAGATGATCAGCCACTTGATTTTCAGTCCCCTTCTTATCTTTGATTTCCAAATTGAACTCTTGTAAGAGTAGCATCCATCTCACCAACCGGGGTTTTGCATCTGCCTTTTTCATTAAGTACCTAAGAGCTGCATGATCAGAAAAAACAACAACTTTAGTCCCCAGAAGATATGATCGGAATTTATCTAGTGCAAAAACGACTGCAAGGAACTCCTTCTCTGTGGTTGTGTAATTTATTTGTGTTTCATCCAAGGTCCTTGATGCGTAGGAGATGACTTGAGGCTTGCTTTCAATTATCTGTGATAGAGCGGCTCCCACTGCTTGGTTGGATGCATCACAAAGTATCTCGAAAGGGTAATCCCAATTGGGTGGCTGCATTATTAGTGGTGTTATCAGCCTTTCCTTTAATTCATCAAATGATTCCCTACATGCACAATCAAAATTAAAGTTAGCATCCTTTAGAAGTAATCTTGATAGAGGGAGAGAAATCTTACTGAAATCCTTGATGAATCTTCTGTAAAATCCTGCATGCCCTAAAAAGGATCTAACATGATTGAAACAAGTTGGATATGGTAAGGAATTTATTACATCAACTTTTGATTTATCAACCTCAATCCCATTTTGTGAAATTATGTGCCCCAACACTATCCCTTTTTCAACCATGAAATGACATTTTTCAAAATTTAAGACAAGGTTATTTTCAATGCATGTTTTCAAAACTTTTTCCAAATTTCCCAAGCAATGATCAAATGAATTGCCAAAAACTGTGAAATCATCAAGAAACACCTCCAAGCAATCCTCAATGTGGTCCGAGAAAATACTCACCATACACCGTTGAAATGTACCTGGGGCATTGCATAGCCCGAAAGGCATCCTTTTGTAGGCGAATGTTCCAAAAGGGAAGGTGAAGGTTGTCTTCTCCTAGTCTTCTGGTGCAATTGGTACCTGAAAATAACCTGAGAATCCATCTAAAAAACAGTAATGAGTATTTCCAGCTAACCTTTCAAGCATCTGATCAATGAATGGAATAGGAAAGTGATCTTTTCTGGTAACTTGATTTAACTTCCTGTAATCTATACACACTCTCCAGTTGTTTTGTATTCTCTTGGGGATCAGTTCATTTCTTTCATTTGTGACAGTAGTCAGGCCAGTTTTCTTGGGGACTACATGAATTGGGCTGACCCATTGAGAATCAGAGATTGGGTAAATGATATCAGCTGCTAACAATTTCTCAATCTCTTTCTTAATGACCTCCATGATTGTGGGATTGAGTCTTCTTTGAGGTTGTCTAACTGGTCGAGATTCACTTTCTAAAAATATCCTGTGAGAGCATACCTTAGGGTTGATTCCAGGAATATCACCTAAACTCCATCCTACAGCTTTTACATTCCATTTGAGAAGGTCAATCAATGTTTGTTCTTGTGAATGGGATAGGTTATTTGCAATGATTACTGGCAATTTATCCCCTTCCATTAGGTAAGCATACTTCAAGTCACATGGAAAAGGCTTCAGTTCTAAACATGGGGGTTGTTCAAGGGATGATATTGCATTTATGTTTCCTACATCTAATGTTGAATTCTCTGGAATAATCTTACTTCCTCTTAACAAATCATTGAAAAAATCAGATTTTACCTCATCCTCCAACATGATATCAGAATTTTCAGGGTCATGGGAGTTATAAAATTCAAATGAAGAGTGTTCTCCCACAGATAACAAGTCATGAAGCATACCTGATTCTTTAATTGGTTCTATATCTTCATCATGGGCGATTGCATAAAGTGAGTGATTTATGGACGGGTGTTTCATCGTATAAAGAATATTGAAGTGTACCGTACTATCTCTGAGCTCTATGGTGAGGGTTCCTTCATGCACGTTGATGATTGTTCTTGCTGTTTTCAGGAATGGTCTCCCTAAGATGATGGGAGATTGGGATGGTGCTCGGTCTTCCTCCATGGTAAGGACATAAAAGTCTGCTGGAAAGATTAATCCTCTCACTCCTACAAGTACATCTTCAACGACTCCAGCTGGGAAAACGGTGGATCTGTTTGCTAATTGTACCACCACCCGAGTTGATTTTAGTTCTCTGATCTGCAAAGATGAAAACACAGAGTGAGGCATCACATTTATCGAAGCTCCAAGATCACATAGTGCATCAGTAAAATTTAATGAACCGATAGTGCAGGGAATAGAGAAAGTCCCTGGATCTTGACATTTTTGCGGTATCGGTGGTGTGATCAATGCTGATACGCTTCTTCCTAAGTTGATTCTTTCATTTCCATCCAGCCTCTTTCTTTTAGTACATAGCTCCTTCAGAAATTTTGCATATTTAGGGATTTGCCTGATTTCATCCAGTAGTGGAATGTTAATCTCAACTTTTCGGAATGTTTCTTGAATTTCCCGTTGAAGTCGTTCTTCTTCTCCCTTCTTTGACTCAACCAATGCTGATGGGAATGGTGCTGGAATATCCTTTTTCTCCCTTTGTTGTTTCTGCAATGGTGTTTCTAGTCTTTCTTTCTTGAACCTTGTTCTTTCTACTTTGTTGTTGACTCCATCTTTTGGTTGGACAGGACGAGCTTCAGCAGGTTCCCTAGATTCATCCTCCTCATATTTTTCTGGTGGTTTGAGCTCCTTCCCGCTTCGGGTTGTTATTGCACTAACATTCTCTTTCTGATTGGGAATTGTTTGTGCAGGAAGCTTACCTTGGTTCTTGGTGAAAGCATCCATAATGATTGAAAATTGATCAGCTAGCTTGTCCATCTTATCTTCTATTCCTGCAACTCTTGTCTTCAGTTGTTGGTCTTCATTTGTCGGTGCACTTGTGGATGGTTGCTCATAATTCTTCCGCTGGAAAGGTGGTGGTTGAAAATTTTGTTGTTGTTGGAAGGGCTTCTGATAAGGTTGTTGGAATGCTATCGGGTTCTGATATTGCTGCTGAAAAGGTGCTCCGGCTTGGTTCTGTTGAAACCCATACCCTGGTTGGGTTTGCGGTTGGTATTTCCTTTGTTGATAGGCTGCAGCACAACTTTCTGTCCCCTGCACTTCCGGACATTGATCAGTTTAATGAGAATTAGAATAGCATAAACCACATACCTGATTCGGTCCTTGTTGTTCCTTCACATGGTTCACAGCTATTTGTCGCACCAACCTAGTGAGTTCGCCCATTTCATTCCTAATTAAATCAACTGAATCAGATGTTCTTACCTCATGGATCCCTCTGGTTATCGTACCTCGAGTGCCAAACTGCTGTGAATTTTGTGCAATCTTTTCAATCAAAATTCGTATATCTGCAGGTGATTTATCAATGAGGGCTCCTCCCGACGAGGCATCTAGTAGATTCCTGTCATTGTCAAGAAATCCTTGGTAGAAGCACACAAGGAATTGGTCCTCTTCTATTTCTTGGTGTGGACAACTTGCACAAAGCTTCTTGAAACGTTCCCAGTATTCGTAGAGTGTTTCTCCGGTTGATTGATGGATGACATAAATCTCCTTCTTTATTGCAGTGCTCCTAGATGTTGGGAAGAATCTTTGTAGAAAGCATTTTTTTAGATCTTCCCAGTCACTGATCTCCCCCGGTTGTAGATTGTACAACCATTCCTTTGCTGCTCCCTCTAGTGAGAAGGGGAAAGCCCTCCACTTCACATGCTCTTCCGCGACTGCTCGAGGTTTGAAGCTGGAGCAGACATAAGTGAATTCTTGAATATGTCGATTTGGGTCTTCACCTGCAAGACCATGAAATTTAGGAAGCACTTGGATCATGTTAATTTGCAATTCAAAATCATTTTCTATGGCAGGAATTGCAAGTTGATAATTTTGATTGACAAATTGAGGTGCACAGATGTCACGTAGGGTTCGGTTGGGATTTACAGCCATTATTAAAGGTTCAAAGTCTTCACTCAAGGTATCACTTGAATCGGTGAGATTGATTTCTTCAAATTCTTTGGGAAGATTTTGATTTTTCAATTTGGTTATTGTGCGCTCAATTTCTGGATCGAATTCTAATAAATTGCTATTTGAACTACGGGTCATTCAAAAGAGATTTTTTTATTTATTTTTTTTTTAAAAAAACTTTGAGGCATTGCCTCCCCGGCAACTGCACCAAGTTTGACGCACGCCTGTCGTGGGGCGTGGCAAAACAATATTTTATTTACCTAAGTATAGTATAGCAGTTGATCCTAGGTAGTCTCCCGAAGAGGAGTGCACACAAAACAAGGTTGTCACTTTTTGTTGGTTTTCGTAAAAAGATTGGTTTTAACTAATTTGAATGACTATGAGAGAAACAAACAATAGAAATTGATTGATTTTAAAAAATGATAAAGGCAGTGATCGGATTGGGTTTGGCTAGACTTAGTGTTGTGCCATCATGGTTTCCAAATTTTATATCTTCTTCTTCCTTAAACTGGTAAGAGAGATGTGATGAGAATTTTCCTTTCTAAAACCTTAGATTGGTCTATCCTCCTTCCAATGTGTTTGGGGTTGTAGAAGGTCTCTTGATTAATTAGAGCAATCCCAGACCTGGAATTGTTGTTCCCTAATAAACCAATATTTCGACATACAATCCTATACACGTGCTTGACAACCGTCGAGCAATCACCACCCAACCCTAATCATGTTCCACCGTATACAGATTAGAATTGGGTGGAGGGAGATGTGATCATCGACCAAAACAATTTATAATTTCAGAATAAAACCGTAACACAACCGCATTTGGAATTTAATACTGAATTATGAATTTGAACCAGAAGAAGAAAGAAGAACACATTTTATTCATTTCAAACACAAAACTCAAGAACAACACATAGGTCCAGCCTCCCATCTTTCCGATCACTCAAATGAAACTACCCCTCCATGGATGAGGTAAGCGAGATAATTCGGGAGAGTAGAGATATTTTAAAACAAAAGAAATAAAATAAAAAGTTGAGAAGTTCTTCTCCTGGGTGCCCGGGAAGGAATGGGGTGGAGAATGGGATGGATTGAGGGGGAGGAGCTCTCCTCCTTTTATAGGCAGAATTCGACCCCCGAAAGTTGTCGCGTTTTGGACCCCATAAATGACCTCGTCACGAGTTGAGTCCTTATTCAATGTTGTTCATAATTGTCTTGGTCGTGTCCTCTCAAAAATCTCAGCGGATGTCGACAGGTATTCCGAGAGTTATGGTCATTTTACTCTGATCATTTATTCTGTCCAGTCAGAATCTCCAAAACGTCAAACCCGGGATTAGGCAGCTTTAATGGACCCTCAAACGGACGAATCCCGCGATACTTCCTTCATAAACGATGCTCAAAAACTCCTTACGCATCCACCCACCTAAGTTTACAAGAGTTGGGCCCACAATGGATGAGTTATGGATCCCACACCAAAACTAGGCAGAACTGGAAACAGTTTTCTTGAGCCAAATTGTGAGCTTCTTTTGAGCTTCCATATGGCCGATTCAGCTTTTAGTCCAAATATAGTAAATGAATCCCTGGATGTGTAGAATCTGTAAAAGAAAGAATTTTGAAATTTTGATCAATGTAGATAATGTTATGGCCAAAATACAGAAATAAGTTAAAACTGTTATAAATCCAAAATGGCCAATTTTTACTATTCAGCTCAAAATAACACCAAAATCATAAAAATGAAACAATTCATCTTAGAGGAACACTTTTGTGAGTTTAAAACAATGATATTCAATATAAATTAATTGAAAATATTTGCTCTATCATTGATATAATCCCTTTATTATGTTTTACATTACATATAATACTAGGAAGTGTTTTGTGATTGATATATTGTGATTCCCTAAGGTAAATAATTGGTCTCTAAATAAAATATATTTCATGTATATTATGTTAAAAAAATTTAATGTGAAATAATGTATGTATCTAGGTAACCAAAACACCTAAAATATTCATTCATATGGTATTTAATTAATCGTATCATATTACAATATAATATAGAAACCAAAGGATCCAGGATATTGGGGTCAAGTACATGACATGAAATAATTTATTGGGGTAAATTTATCTCTATGCATAAATTTTTCAGCATATATGAGTTATGGGATAATTACACCATAATCACATTGTGTACACTATGAATAAATTACAATAGTAGGTTTTTATCACACTTATTATCCAATTATTTTGATATTCTATAGGATCTCTTCCTTCTTCATTCCATATGTCTCATCAAGGTTGTTTTTGTGTGATTTATCTTCTATGAAATCATTTCACATAGTGTAGTTGATTATCATTGTTGGTCTTCCTTCAGGTATATGTGGTCTTCTCATTCTAGTTCATGATTCAATGATCTTGGTTTAGAAGTGACCTGTGACATGACTTTGATGTCTAATAACTGATATGTGATATTTATCTATCCTTTATTGATTTTATTCACACCATTTCATTCAGAGGTTGATCTTATCGTTTCGAGCCTCCATTGTTGAAGGTGACTTGGTTTCCTCTATTCTTGTGGTAGGAGTGTCTCTATAATCTTTCTAATTGGTGACGTGATTTATGTTATAGGATATTGATATCTTTAATTCAACAAATGTTCATAATTTTATATTAGAGTGGAATTATTTGAAGTGATCTCTTTTTTAGAGGGGGTTTCAATAAATTTCATATGTGAACACCATGTAATGTACATAATTCCTCAAAATTTGGATTTTATTTTATAATAGGACCTCAATCAATGATGTAGAATATAATTTAAATTAAAACGATTCATTAAACATGATAATGGTTTTAAAAAGATTTTGACAAACATATCTAAATTGGCTAACCATGATACATCATGAAATTGACTTTTCACTCATTATGAAATTAATTATCCAAGAAGATTTATCTTAACATATTTTGTATTATTACACTAGAATTTTTATTAGTTGGATCCAAATTTGGACTAGATTATAGATTTTCATTCATATCTAGTACATATCATCGTAGGATGATCCTGAATGGTGTTCATTTTTGTTATGATTGGTTTACCACATACTTTAATTTTCATGGTTATTTTCTCAGATGACAATCATATATTGTTTCCATGATAGGTTTTTACATATTGAACCTATTTTATTTCACAATTGATATATTCCTATATTTCGTAAATATGATATAATTTTATGAAAACCAATGAATGATTTACAAAATGGTTTTTATTTTTTGAAAATTCATTATAGACTTTACCTTTTTAGAATATAGAGATAATGAATTAATTTTATTTTATTTTATATAGATTCTAGGGAAGAATCCTACTTGACACTCTTCTCATTCCCAAAAATTTTTTTGGGGAGTTATAGATGTCGATTTGAAGGACTTGAGTATAGGGAATAAATTTATTTATCATTCATGTTTCTATTATTATAAACATCTTTATATTAGGATGGTTTGATTGTGATGGACAGAAACACTATAGAATCTCTAGAACTTCCTTTTAATGTAATTATATTTTAAATGTTTGGATTGACATTGAGTTTTTAATGGGTATGTAATCCCTTGCTTATTTTTTTGTTCTAATTGTACATGAGACTTTATTCTTGTTTCTTTGTACTTCTCCATGTGTCATCCCATCATGGGTGACCTTCCCAGTTGACTCATGATGATTCATTACTTAAAATACCATTCCAAGGTTCATTAAGAAGTGATATAAAGGAAGTCTGTTGAAGTATATGTAATTTTCATTACTAAATCTTTTAAATTTCATTCGTCATATACGTCCTCTTAATATTTTTTACCAATCCAAAATTGAAAACTATATTTTCATTATTACCTGAAATGTTGTTAATATTATTGGAAAACCATTTTTCATATTTTCTCTATCATATTGAATGTGGAAACATATTATTTCCATATGTGTGGTTTACATTATCCATGTAACGGTGTAATTCATTTTTCCTCACAATTTTACTTAGATGATTATAAAGAAAAAAAATTGTTAGTATATATGATATCTCTGAATTTATTTTGGTTCTACAAATATAACATGCAATTTTAAAATTTATATTCTACACCATAGATAATGACAATGTCACTTTTGCGTACGTGTGGACTACCAACTCCATGAATTGATGTGATTCATATTTCATTTAGAATTTATATGAATTTTAATATAGTTAGATATATCAAATATATATAATATATTTTATATAATTATTAATATTGATGTGGAATTATTATTTAACATTATTTCTTTGCATCCATTAAAATATTAAAACAATGTACATTCATATGCATGACTTTCTATCACCTTGAATGATGTAATTAATTTATCTATCTCTATATTTTTCAGATGACTATGCATATAATGAATATATATACATATATATATATATATATATCTTTGTGTGTGTGTGTGATATATATATCATGATTAATATTCTTAAGATGATGGAATCATTATAAAATTACAAGGATTGGAACTACCAAAATTAAACTCTCATGAAAATTTAGGTAATTAACACACAGAACAATGATAATAATAAAATTTTGTTAACAAATATTTGATAAGAGATTATAAATGGATCATATATTATATTATTCATATGTATATTATTATGGTGTGTTAGTGTAAAAAATATATATTTATTATACACAATTTTTGATGAATCCCATAGATTCTATGATTTGTATGAGAATAACTAATGATCTAGTCATTCTCGGTGAGTTTGTGTTTCTATATTTTATTCCAATATGTTCTAAAGAACTCCATTGTTTGAAGATACTAGATCTAGGTTTTATGAAATTAAATATCATTTAATTATGCTCTATGATTCTTATAAGTGTTTTTAAGGGATAAAGATGACCCGATGTGATATTGTTCTAGTCTGAGTGATTTCCATATCCACATACATATTTGTTCTAATGGTAAATTAACATGGAAATTTTTTATGTGTAGAGGATTTAGTGTCACAAGTTGAAAAATATCTCATGTTACTAATATTTTATAATGTAATTTCCTATCATGTTTGAGTTTTCTAAAAATCACATAGTCAATTGGCTTTATCGCTGAATGCGATTAACAAATCACAGGACTAATTTATCACTATATAATCATATTATGTATTTAGGATGGTTTCAGTGTTCCCTAATTACTTTTATATGGGTATTTTAATGTGATATTAAATATTTTCTTCAATGATGTTTTCATGTTTCTTTTCTATTGTAATAGAGATTAATAGACATAAACAAATATTTATCCATCAAGTAATTAGAAATATATAGAATAAATGAAGATATATAATGGATATCATGTGATATATGCCCTTAATTTTAAATTAAAGTATGGACTATTGTTGGAAAATTAATAGATGATTGTGATTGACAAAAAAATTAATAGTTTTTGGAGAGGATTTTTTATGTTAATTGTGTTTTCTTCAATGAAAATTATCTAATAAAACTCACCTTTCTAGAATAATTGATTTGAGATTTTGAATATTTTTTTTATTTCATTCAACATTTTAAATGAGAAATACCTCATTGCATTTCATAGAGGCTCATGACAGTGGATCATCACAATCTGTTTCCTGAGAAAATATTTTTAAATTTATTTTTATTTATTTAATTAAATATATTTTGTTTTGTTGGGTGAAACTATGATGTTGGGTGTGGCTTCTAAAATGTGTGGTAGGATTCTATATTTTTTAACAAGGGAATTTTACTTGGGGATATAGTGAATAAGTTTCATGGTTGGTAAAGTATCCATCCATAGAAAGGAGTAGGCTAACATTCAGACTATACCATATAAATTTTTTATGTTCCAATTATCATTAATTATACTTTATTAAAGAAAGTATGAGTAATAATAGTAGTTGATTAGATCCTAACATCTAAAATAAGGTAATTTTACAAAGAAAGACAATTTTTTAAAATGCTCACTGATTTAACCCCCAACCCTCCATAGTTATGCACCACATACATGGGAACATCAATTTTTATAGATATAAGATCTCTATTTGGATACACTAAATGATAAATATGGATAATATAAATTCTATAAACTGTATGGGTGTAAAGAAATTCAAGGGAATGAATTATAAAATATGGAAGAATATGATGTTTCCCTACATCCTATCTCATCAACTTGAAGATAAATATAAAGTAAATTTAGGATTCCATCATACTGAGGAATATTATCTAAGTACATTTGTTGATATGATAAATATGGAATTTGATTGAAAATTTCAAAAACAATGTTTTATATCTTTATTATGAAATATTTTCATATTGGTTATGGGACTCGATAATGATAAATAAATATGGGATAAATTTGAAATTTTTTATGAAGGAAATGTAAATGACATGGAGGCCAAATTGTATATTTAGAGAATAATTTTTTTTATTGATATGGAGAAATAAGAACGGGTTTATGGAAACATCATAAGAGTAAATGAAATTGGAAATAATATTCTTGGTTTTAGATAAAAGATAGATGATTCAATTATTGACCAAAAAATTTGATGAGAAATTTTCCTAACATGTGTGATCCTAATGAATCATCTTTTAAAGAGAGATAATATCTTTCTCAATATTATTTACATAATATTCCAATTTCTTATGAGTTTATATAGATCATAAAATTTAAAAATAAGACCATTAATGATTTTTATTTTGAGGCCATGAGAAGCATCAAAATCAAAAGATGATTAAATTACATAATCATCTGAATCTATAGACAATGAATAATATATAGATTATAATAGAATCATATATTTCATATCAACGAATTCATGAATGGAATTTATAAGGGTCAATGAAAATGTTAAACTATGAGGTTACAATTTTAATGATACAGAAATATTTTTCCCAAATATTCCTAATAAAAAGTCAAATGATCTGGAGTTAGATGATGAAAACCCTTAGAATAATAAATTGGGTAAAATATCCAAATACACAACCATATTTTATTAAAGTATGAATAATTTAATTAATTATATAATAAAATTTTATCTGAGAAAATAAGTAGATGATGACTCCACACCATACAACTAATCAAAAGATTAATATAACTTCATACCTATAGTACAATTGAGGTTTTCTACCACTACTCGTAAAGATATTGAAAAATGATTGAACGGAGTTTTAGAATTTATTGAGAAATGGTGAAGAAGAATGTTTATAGACCAAAAATTTCAATATATAGAAGATGCATTTATTGAAAGAAAAAAGGGAGGATTTCCAAAGGATATTAGTAATATATATATATAAATAGTTATTTTTGGTTTTTGAGATTTGGACATGAAAAAAGAATGTAGATGAAATGGTAAAGTTGTTGAAATATATTCAATTAAATAGTTCTATAAATTAAGAAAACATGTTTGATACACAATCAATATTCATATAATCTAAAAATGATTTAAAATATTTTCATATAATATTTCAATAAATCCATCCAAATCAAGGGTGAATCATTAAAACACAGTTAAATAGGGGTGCAAAGAAGTCGGTTAATTTAGTTAGCTATGAGATTAAAAATAGACATGTTATCTCTCACAATTAATTTTCTAAAATAAAATATTGAAAAATATAGATCATAAATACTACTAATAAATCCCCTTATAAATTAAAGGAATAATATTATTCATCAAAAATATCATTTCATATAGAGTATAAATAGAAACCGTATATTGAAATACTATATCGAAAATATTCAGGACCTTAATATAATTATTATAGAAGATCATTTTTGAGAGATATATCTGTTGTAGTGTTATATTTGGGTATAATTAATTATCATTCTAGTATAACATATCTCAACCAGAGATGTGATTTGAATCAATGAGGAGATATCCTAAGAAACATTGAATAGGTTTTCCAATTAATTTGTATTTACAAGTAATTCATCATATCATTCAATATAAAAAATGATTACATAGAAGTAATTATTTTGAATATGTAATTAATAATGGAATATTTAGAAAAGTGTTTAAACAACCAATCTGAAAAATACATAATGATGATAAATGAAAGGGAATCCATAATAAATTGAATACAAATCATGTGTTCCTGATGATTGTTTTAAGGAATATAGGAAAACCATGTGATGGATTTTATATAGTTGTATATCCCAACACCATACCGGAGGAAAAAATTATAATAATTTTTTGGAGGTATTAAAAGGATAATTGAAATTTTGAAATTAATGTTCTACATGTGACATCCCCGACACGGAAGCCACTAAACTGGTGCCCAGAGCCTGGTCTCCACATGACATCAAGCACAGCTTCCGGTACGCCATAGGTTTCCAACTTGCGGTGAGGGTCCAATATGATATGGGGGAGACTATAACCTCTCTACCACAGTAAGACACAATAAAAAATATTAAAAAAGGGATACAATAGGTAACAATCAATGACATGCCTAAATAAAAAATTCCACAATATTGGGTACATCTTTATATAATAGTAAATATGTCATGCCACACTAAATTTCCAAGTGAATGAAACCCCAAAAGAAAGAAAATAGGATAAAACCCAAAATAATCTGGATTCCAAGTCTTTATCCTCACCCATACATTTCCCATGTCCAACTCAACTCCCTAGCACAGGGCCCTTGCCCTTGTCCGGACTTGCGAGCATGAAATTTTCTTAGGTACCCAATGGAGTCCCAAGTAGGGTGTAAGTATGACCTAGTAGGCCACCACCAATGGTGTCTATGAAATATCCATCAAAATTAGATAGAGCATGAAAGTGATACATAAGGTAAAATAAAAGTAAAAATTTAAATAACACATTCTAGACTATACACCTTTAATTTATACTACCATTGATTTCTGGTTCAATACCTTTACATTTCATAGTTTAATCTAAATTTTCATGTGTTCAGCAGAATAGGCATATTCAATTTTCACAAGAATATGGGAATAAAAATAATATCATATCTCATGAGGAATAACATTATAAACACTTCATAATCCTCACCATGAATCCTTAGTCTGGGTGGAATGCAATCATTAGGGGAATAGATCTTCGTACGCTTCTCTAACCCATGCATTTGGGGGTGTAGCTAGAACATTTGTCCATCTCTAATTATGGGCGTAGATCCTCAAGTCTATACCCCACTCTACCAAGCCATGTGCATATTCTTATTTATCATTCACCACAATTAACCACATCACAACAAGTATAGGAAATTAAATCTACAACATCACTACAATATAAATAAATAGTAAATTAAAATTTTGCCTACATCCATTAACACATTCATAATTTATATTACTTAAAACATTATCCCCATTCCCATTTCCCATTCCTATCTCACTAGGATTTTTCAAGTATAAACAAATTCATTGTTATATTCCAATTATTCTAATAATACCACTTAAATATCAACAATGAAACCCCTTAACTTTTAACCAAATTATAAATAACTAGACACCATCCATTAAAACTCATTATATTAACCTATTAACCTACATGTTAAGTATCAATATTATTATGAGTCAATTTTACTCCTTACATTTTTTATCCCATTTGGGAGGTTCAGCGCACACCATAGTGGGCCCTAATTTGGTCATGTCATCCTCCTTTCATCCCATGGGTATATAGAGGGGTTCAATTAATTTTTAAGACACCTAATATGTCATATCATTCCAAGGGCACCAATAAATATACAAAAAAAACAATAAAGACCCTAGATGCACAAATCTACCCAAAATCAAGCGATATAACTTTTAGACCACCTACCTTCAATCTGTTAGAGAAATACATCACAATCGAGGTCTTAGATCCCTATTCGACCACCCATTGAAGACCTAACCTAAATCTCACTTGAAAGAATGGGTTTTATAGTTTTGGAAAGATATTTACAAAAGGTGGGAACCCTAACCCCAAAAAAAATAAATAAGGAGGAGATTAGACATACTTGGATCTTCAATATGCAACTGACGTCCAAAAGGCCTATGATTGAAGGATAATCACCCTTGGGAGATCTTAGGAGCTTTGGTTCATTCCTAGGGTTGCAAAAGTGAAGGATGAAAATCCTAAGATTGTACTTAATTCCCCGTAATGGATTTTGTTAATTTTTTAAAAGTTTCTGGGTCGCATGGTTGACCCACACATTTTTCCAAACCGCGCGCAAACTGTGCGGAAGATACTATCCAAAAACATCCCCTAGCATGGTATTTTGAGAATTCCACACGGTTTTCACTAACTATGTGCAAACCATACAGCATTCCTAGTACCCCCTTTTCTTTTTCTTTCATTCCCCGAACCCTAGTAACTCCCTTGAGTATTCACATGAACATGGAAAAGCACATATTTTACCATAATATATATCATAAATTGAAATGTAACAAAACAAATACCTCAAGGGAGATCACAGATCTTAAAAACTCCCCACCTTATAATGGATCATCCACAATCCACTCTTCTAAAAAATAATTAAGTTCCCAAAGAAAAGAGATTGGGACACTAAACCTACATACCAGTTTCCCACTCCTGTTATTGTTCGTAAACCTTTCCATGTTTCTATAGAACCCGAACCAAAGGAACCACCTTTCCCTGCTTTACTTCCCCACTACTGTCCACAATAGACACTTGTTTATCCTTAAAGGAAGAATCACCCTCAAATTCTACATACTTGGCATTTAACACATGATACAAATCAGGGTGATACTGTCAGAGTTTTGAAACATGAAAAACATCATGCATCCCACTTACCTTTGTGGAAGAGACAATCAGTATGTCATTTGTCCAACCCTCTCCAAAATCTCAAAGGGCCCCACATATCTGGGTTCCAACATCCCTTTCTTCCATATTCAATGATGACCTATCCTTGTCTACACCCAAAGAAACACACTATCACCCACCATGAACTCAAGAGGTCATCGACTTTGATTTGCATATGACTTCTGCCTATTATAAGCTAATACCATCCTTTTTTCGAATCAAAAAAACCTTCTCTGATATCTACTACTCAAGAATCATTCCTAACAGCTCAGACTCCCCGGTCTCTAACCAATACAACATAGATCTACATGGTCTCCCACAGAGTTCCTCGAAAGGTTCCATCTGAATTCTAGTCTGAATAACATTTTTGTAAGAAAAATCCAAAATAGATACTTGTTTCTTCCAGGAACCTCCAAAGTCTAGAACACAAGCTCTAGACATGAATTCTAAACCTAAATCGTATGTTCTTACTTCCTATGAGTTTCTGGGTGGTAATTTGTACTCAGAAATTGTTTAGTACTGAGTTAATTCTATAGTCCCTTCCATAAGTTCAAGGTGAAACGTGGATCAATATCCAAAACTATGGTTCTCGAAACACCATGAAACAGTACTATTTCTCAAACATAAAACTATCCCAAATGGTATACTATATATGTTTCCTAGATAAACAAGAAATGATCCCCTTTGGTCAGTCGATATACCACCACCAAATTGCATCAATCTTCTAAGGTGTCCTTGGAAGACCCACTAAAAATTCCATCATGAAATCATTCGACTTCCACTCTAGAATATGAAAGGACTACAACAACCCATCAGAATGATGATGTTAAGCCTTCACCTATTGACATGTAAAGCATCGATCAATAAAACATGCAACTTATTTCTTCATTCCCAGCCACCAAAACTACATATGAAGATCACAGTACATCTTAGTCATGTCTGGATTCACTAACCACATGGACTCGTGGAACTTTCACATCAGATCCTCCCATACATCTTCTGACACCACAACATGACAAGAAACATACACAACTCCATCGACACTGAAAGTCCTAAAAAAAGGTGAATCAACACCATTAATACTTTCCTTCATAGTCAAACACTCCGGATCCTCTAACTATATCCCTTTAACTCATCTCAGAAGTGTAGATCCAATTTATACATTCACAAGTTTTGTCTTCTCGTGCCCATTATGTGCCTCCAAATTCATCTCAAAAAACAAGTCCATCATATTCCATTCTGAACTAAATTCATGAACCTCCAGATTCTAAGTCTTTTAGCTCAATGCATCAGCAACACTATTCCTCGTCCCAAGTGTGTAAAAAACTAAAAATCAAAAGACTACAGGTACTCAACCCACCTCCACTGTGAAATATTCAAATCCAAATGAGATAAGATGTATATGAAAAATTTATGGTTGGTAAACACTATGAAGGGCCCTCTAAACAAGTAATGCATCCATCCATTCAAAGAATGAACAACGCCATCTAGTTTCAGGTCATGAGTAGGATAATTACTTTATCATGGCTTTAACTGTCTCAACCCATAAGCTATAACCCTAGAATCCTACATCAAAACTGCCCCAATTCAAACACTGGATGTATCACATAAAATGTATACATCTTACCTGGTTCAGGTAAGATCAATATCAGTGTGGTAATCATCCACTTATTCAACACCCGAAAAGAATTATCACAAAACTATGACCAACAAAACATAACTCCCAACATTGTTAGGCCTATGAGTGGTGATTCCAAATGAATTAAATCACTATTAAACCTTTGAAAATGATCCAAAAACCCCATAAAATTCGAATATCAGAGACGTTCTTTGGGTACTCCCAAGACAAAAAATCCATCACCATTTCTAGATCCACCGAAACTCAAGACTCGAAAATGATGTGTCCCATAAAGTGAACCTCATAGATCCGAAACTGACATTTTGATAGCTTATAATAAATCATATTCCCTCTTAGTGTACTCAAGAAGATGTAAATAGTTTTGTAAGGATCTTCATGAGTTATGGAGTACACCATGATGTCATAAATAAAGAAAACTAGAAAAATATCCATATATGGGTGGAATATCCAGTTAAGAAAGGCCATTAACACAGCCAGTGCGTTGGTCAAGCCAAACAACATCACCAAAAATTCATATAGCCCGTACCTACTATGGAAAGCTATATAGGGTATGTCAGAATTTTTTACCCTCAACTGATGGTACCCTAATCTCAAATCAATCTGGGATAACACCGAGCCACATCTAAGCAGATCAAACAGATGACCAATTCTTGGCAGTGGGTATCTGTTCTTAACCATCATCTACTTCATCTTCCTATTATTGACAAATATCCTTAGTTATCTGTCAACCTTCATAGAAAACATCAAAAGAGATCCCCAAGGTGATGTACTAGGACTTATAAAACCCTTACGCTCCAATTACTCTTACTAAAACATGTGTTCATGGATCTCTGTTGGTGGCATTTGATAGGTTGGAATGGAAATTGACTTCACTCCTGGGAATAATTGAATTGTAAACTCAACATTTCTCTTCGTTGGTAACCCAGAGAAGGCCTTAGGGAAAACAACCTGACACTAGTACACAACTAATAGGAAGTATTTTTGTCCTTTCTCCACATCATCTAACATATGGTATGCCACTTGGGCAGTGAGTTCTCATAACTACTAGCGTAGTATCCCTATGCGCCTCATTCGAGTATCCCACTCACCATGAATGACATAAGTGCTCACATCGAGAGATACAAACATTACCCAAAGTCAGTAATAGTTGATATGGGCTTGATATAATTCCAACAATTCCATCCCCAAGATTAGCTCAAAACCAAGATTTCCTAGGACAACAAAATACCCTTGAAAATGATATCCACAAACCTCCAGAGCACCACCCTTACACTTTCTTAATTCCTCAACTTGTACCCCTAGCATAGCATCAAGCGACATTACCCCACATGTAGTCTCCATCATTAAGCCCAACACAACTACCAATTGAGAATAAATAATGTAATGTTCAGCACTTGTATCAAATAATGCACAAGAAAGTGTAGAATATACAAGAATTGTACCGTGAATAGTATAAGGTCATACCTCACCACCTCCAGGTGTAGCTGACCCCTACCCACACTGGGAATCAGTCTCTGACCTCCATCATTCCCTGATTGTCATGGGTTCGTACAGAACCTTTGTACATGGCCCAGCCTGTTGTATGCTCAACACTCATCCAGTGGGTGGGGAAACTAGTAATGATTGTGTCCCAACCTTACACACTAATAGAAGAGGACATGGTCCCCACCCGAAGAAGCTAACCCCCCCTCTTCTGGCTACTCTGCATGCTTCCATCTTGCTGCTAATTTCCAAAATGGTGTTTCCTACTCTCAGAAGTTGCACCACTTGCTCGCCAAACTAGCACCATGAGTTCACTACATGAAACTCCCTTAAGGTTCCCCATAGATATGAGGTCTTGATCCACCACTTAATTATACATTTTCAGATGTAATATATTCAGTTGATACCCGATATCATGCCTCAACCCGTCCTGGATGCATTTCTCCATGACTACCTCATCTCGTTTCAACATTAGAATGAAGTGTATTAGATCTATGAAATGAATAACATAGTCCATTACCGACTTTTTTCCCTTGTTCAACCAATAAAATATACATGCTTTTTCTATCTCATGGTTTCTAGGTAGAAGTACTCAAAGAGATTATCTTGTAAATCTTACCACATCATTCCTTGAGCCTGCTCCATTTGGACCATGATTTCCCATCAAAGATTTACCTGACCCCTTAGCATATAATCCGCAAATTTGACTCGCTTCTAGATAGGTGACTCTATATGGTCAAGAATAGTTTGGATGGAATCTATCCAGAACTCTACTACTTCTAGCCCACTATCCCCAGTAAATGTCCAAGGGGGCTGCAGCTAAAACTCCCTAGTCAGCTCAAACATACACAGGGAAACTCGCCCTAGGTCTTGTTCTATCATCTACATAAAATGAGTGATGTTCTCCCATAACTATTCTTACCTATTTTCTAGGATCACCACATTCTCCTACTTTACTACTGGAGAATCATTCTCGGCAACGTCCTCAGGTCACCCAATTGACAAACCTCTTTGAGGTGGATTTTCTCTTCAATTCCAAACATGATATTTAAAGCACAACTATTACACTTTTAATAAGGGATAAAGAAATATTGGTATACTCATCACATTCCCTAACCAAACCAGTTCACATACACTACCCAAATGATCCCATTCACAGTGGGATCACTACCCATGGCCATCTATCCTAAGGACTTGGAAAGCACTCTTATCTAATTTACACAATTACTAGCCTTATCTTTTACACAAATTCAAAACCATTTCCATATCCCAATTTACCCTTACAACATGTTAATTCACATTTATTTCTTTATTAAGAACCATTTTATATTTAATAATTGACATTTTCACTTCCCTTTTTATTCATTATTACCATCTTATTAGGCACAATTTTCATTACTTTTATGAGAATAAACACATCCTAACCTTTACATCCTATACACCCATCCCGTGTGTGGGATTATCATTATGCATGTCACTTACCTACATAGGTTCATATAATGATTCATGAATGAAAAACCTTGTAACCATCCAACCATGAGAGTGATATCACAAAACTATCAAATCACACAACAAGCACATCGCTCGATGGTGAAATTAGATCAAATATAACAACAGACAACAAGAACATCAATCCCCTCCTAGGGTGACATGGGTTTTTCACCCTTCATTGGATATCTAATCCCAAAAATGAGCTCATTTCCTAGTCCCGATAATTTCCCGTCTTCCTTTATACCATCCCAAAATAGTAATAAAGAGAAAAGAACACCTCTGATAGCACTTTGTAATGTCCTTGACTTGGAATCCACTAAACCTATGCCACAATATGGGTCACCACCCGACCCCAAGTTCACCTCCTTCTACACAAGAGGTTTCCGACTAGTGGTGAGGGCCTAATAGGATACACTTAGAGACTATACCATCTCTACCATAGTATTCCACATCAAAAAATAATTTAAATAACTAAAAAAATATTCCACAATCAATAACATTCATAAATAACAAATTCCAAAATAAAAGGTATAACAATACACAAAAGTAAATATGCCATGACATGCTATAATTCCACATGAACGAAACCCAAAAAGAAAGAAAAAAAGTAGAATCCCCAAAAAGATCTAGACTCCAAGTCTTGAACCTCACCCACACATATCCCATGTCCAACTCAACTCACTAGAATATGGTCTTTCCCCTATCCTGACCTGCAAGCATGAAATCTTCTTAGGTACCCAAAGGCGGCCCGAGCAGTGTGTGAGTATGACCTAGTAGGCCACCTCCAATGGTGTCTACAAAATATCCAGAAAATTTATATAGTTTGTGAAATAGATAAATAATATAAAATAATGTTAAACTATTCAATAGGCCATTATAGAATATTCTCCTTTAAATTATACTACTATTTATTCCTAGTTCACTACCTAGGTAATTCACAATTTATTATACCTTTTCATGTGTTTAATGGATTAGGAATGTTCAAAGTTAACAAGAATATGGGAATAATAATGAATTCCCATCTCACGAGGAATCACATTATAACAACATCATAATCCTCCCCTAGAATCCTCAATCCGAGTTGAATTCAACCATTAAGAGAATATAACTTTTTCCCCTTCCCAAACCCATGCATTTGGGGGTGGAGCTAGAACCTCGGTCCATATCGACCCATGGGCATAGAGCCTCAAACCTATACCATACTCTACCAAGCCATATTCACATTCTTATTTATCATTCACTGTAATTAACCACATCAAAACAAGAATATATAGTTTTACCTATGACATAACAAAAATATTAATAAATGGGAAATTACCATTTTTCCTCAATCCATTAACCCATTTTTCATTTATATTACTTAATAATTTTCCCCATTCCCATTTCCCATTCCAATCTCACTATACATTTTAAAGTGTAAACATGATTCCTTGTCATATTCCCAATATTCCCTATTCCCTTGCCTATCTCACTAAGCATATTCAACTGTAAACATGATCCATTTTCATATTACCATTATTCCCATTAATCCATTTAAATGTAAACTATAAATCCCCTTATCCTTTAACCTCATTTGACACAAGTATCCATTATCCCTTAAAACTCATTACATGATCCAATTAACCTACTCGTTATGTATTTATATTATTATAAGTAAATTTGAATCCTTACATTTCCATAAGCCCAATTGGGAGGGCCAGAACACCACATTGGTAGCCCTAATTTTGTCAAGTTATCCTCCATGAATCCATTGGGGATAAAGAGGTGTTAAATTAATTGTTTAGACACCAAATACATCACATCATGCCAAAGGAACTAAGAACTCACCAAAATCGGAAAATAATGAATACCCTACATGGAAAAATATAAACAAAAACCAAGGGATATAACTTTCAATCCACCTAAAATGAATCTATTGAAGAACTCACCCCAATCGATATCTAAGATCCTTATTTGAACCCCTTTGAATCCTCGACCTAAATATCACCTGAAAATGGTAAAATGAAGAGATTAGAATTACCTAGAACTTCAGTCCACAATTGAAGTCACTCCAAACTGACTATGATTTAAGTATAGTCACCCTTAGGAGCTCTTGGGAGCTCTTTTTCATTCCTTGGGTTGCACGAGGGATGGATGAGGAAACTCCCGTGTTGGTTCTTAATTCTCTGTAATGAGTTTTTTCTAATTGTATAAAAGTTTCTCTGCCACACGATTTTCTAAACCATGAAAAAATCGTGTGCATGTTACTGTCCAATAATAGCTCCCTCACACTATTTTCTGGGATTTATACATGGTTTTTACTAACCATGTGCAATCCGTCCAACATGCCCAGAAGCCCCTTTTTCTTCCACATTCATGTCCCATGCCCACAGAACACCCCTATGTCTTCACATGAAAGTGGTAAAACACTTATTTATCCATAATAAAGATGTTATAATGATATGTAAGAAAAAAACATACCTGAAGTGAGATTTAGGATCTTACACTATAAATTTCATAGGAGTTATATAATTCGCCATTTATGGAAAAAATCATAAGTATAATGGTGTCTTATTTTTTGAGGAGATAAAGAAAAATATTCTTAATGAAGTTAAATATTTTGATGATGGAAAAGAGGTGGTCTTTATTAAAGATACAAGTATCATGAATAACACAAGGGTTGGAAGTAACATTACAAATGGGAGATAAACTAATGGAAATATACTTCATGTTGGTGATCTTAGAGATTCCTTTTACCTGAGTGCCAAATATGAAAAAAAATCATAGAATTCATTTTCATCTTGACTAATGATGTATGAATAAATTTTTTAGTCACGATGTTGACAGATATATACCCATAATGATGAATGACATGGATGAAATCTATAAAAAATCTAAATTGTGGAAAATAAAATATTGTCCTCATAATGGATTGTGCATTCTATCTTTTAGACCATTTGAGTTCATTTATGCTGACTTGTGTGGTCGAATAAGAAAAAAATCGAACCATATGTGATATTAATTTCAAAACATTTACTAATGATAATAATTAATTGAATAATATCATTTTTATCAAACATAATTCAGATGAAATAAATATCTTCAATATTTTAATAAGGAAAGATGATAATGAGTTGGGTCACTCTAAAATAAATATGATATAATAAAATAGTAAGTAGTTTACCTGATATATTTTTACAAGATATCACTGAAGAAAAATTAACTATAAATCAAAATATCACACCATATTCTCCACAACAATATGAGATAGATAAAATAATGAACAAAACAATATTTTAGATGATAAGAACTATGATGTCTAATCATAACATCACAATGTATATATACATAGAAGCAATATTTACAACTATAAAGATGCATAACAAGTATAGTGAGAACAAAAATATAAAGGAAACCATATTTAATGTGGTATATGATAAATTCACCTATTAAATGCATTATTGTTTATAGAAGTAATTTCATTATAAAAATCAATAACACAAATCTAGGATAATTTGAAGAGAATGATGAAGTAATTTTTTAAGGGATACATATTAATTGGCAGTGAATATAGATGTTAGAAAAAATAGATTAAAAATATACTTAAATGTATTTATGTCCTGATTTTTAGAATCAAAAATAAATAAAATATAAAAATTGTCTCAATTTTTCACGATTTAGTAGAAAATTTCATATAGATGTTCAAAAATAAGATTGAAGATGTCATTGAGAAGGATATAATAACTACCAATGTTGATTATAATTAAATAAATTTATAAATTTTATGCTGAAAGAAATAATATAAAATTGTATAAAAATATAAGAAACCTATCAAAATAAAAAATATAATAGAAAATCAATGGGATCCAGTTAAAACTGGTAGACGATTGAGATTGGAAGATCAAACTAAAATAATTTTCAAAATTTATCCTTAAATAGTATAAGAATTAGTTGATCATCAGTAGGGGATAGAAGATATGAATTAGGTAATGTAATAGATTTAGAAGGTTTTCACCTGGAATCTTTTTCCAAGACCTAAAATTAATATGCTATTTTCACCAAGTGGATTTTCTAAAATAAGATAATGGATAAATGTGAGGCCTCAAAGAAAAATGAAAGGATGGTGTAAGATAATATTCTCAAATATAAGGTATTTAATTTGAATAAACATTTCTACTAGTACCAATAATAAATAATAACAATTTAATATAATTTCATCATAGAAACACTACAAATTTTCTCAAATAGATGTGGTGACATGCTTTATTAAGTGTAATATTGATAATGAAGTCTATTTTTAAAAAACAATTGGATTAAACATATAAAATAATGGAATCATTGTATGATGATTGAATAATTCATTGTATGGTGTGAAACAACACCCTAGACAGTACTATTATAAATTGGTTTGATGTTTAATAGATATGATGTTTAAAAAATATAATACTGAACATGACATTTTTTTGAATAAATGAGTAAATGAACAAAATTTATAATTGTTTATGTGGTCATATTGAATTTTTTATAGTGATAAGGAGTCTCTATATGTTGTGATTTATATTTAAATAAAAATACATTTTATGATTTCGATTTATGGTGAGATGACATACATTCATTGTTTCCAAATTTAGTGGATGAAAACATATATATTTTTATCTTTTAAAAAGTATGTTGGGGAATTTCTGAACATTATGTAATGTAAAATGAAAATGAATTTTGAACTCCAATTTATATTAGAAACAAAATTTTCAATGATTTTGTAGAAGGTAGTGTTATCTAGAATAAACTTAGAAGAATCATTGTAATATTAAATTATATAATACAATCATGTTTTTGTATAAATTATTAATTGACTTTGTGTGAAATGTTTCATAATTATCCTAGAGTCTCACATATTAACTACTAAGAGAATACATACATTTGTTAAATGAAATATAATCATCGTGATGATATATATAAACAATATATATATGTACATGTTTGTATTATAGATGTAGTATGGGATGATGAATTTATTGGAAACTGATACACTTTGGGTGGAAATAATTTTGGGGGGAAGTATGTGTTTTTGGTATACATTTTTGTATTATTCAATGACCCTGAGCAAGTACAAGGGAAAATATGTATCAGCTAAGAATGAATTTAAATAGGTTATTTGGATGAAATATTAGTTATCATATTTTAATATTGAAAATGAGAGACTAATATAAATTTATTAATAGAATCAATCAGCTACTAGGATTTCTAAAAATCCATTAAATCATTAATAATACAAGAATATTGATATCAGATATCATTTAATCAAAAGAATATTTGATTGGTATAGTTTTTACTCTAGAGAAAATTTCTACAAATTATTATTTTGCAGATAGTTTCACTAAATCAATAACAAAAGAGTTTTTTCATGAATTATAAATGAAACCTTAAATATGACCATCTCCTCTCACATGAATTCTTCCATGTGAAATTTACATATTCACTTATTTATATGTTTCATTAATATCTTCATGATTCTATTGAATTATATTTCTGAATATCAAGAAAATTCAATTCTAAGGGGATGTGTATATTAAATGGGTATTTTAAAATATAATGATGTTAATGATGTTCACTCAATGATGAAAAATTATAAGAAAATTTCAGGATAAATGAACATTGGAATTAAGATGAGATGAAGGTAATAAATCATCATTGTTGGTTTGATTCATGGTAAGAAAGGGGGTTTTATTTTATTTTCAACAAATACAAAGGGGATATATTGAAGAACTGCAACGATTTGTGGCATAGTTTGATTAAAAAAAAGAACGCATCGATCATTGTGATTTCAGATTGTCATGTTTTTTTATATTATTTGAAAAACTTAGTCATCTTATGAGGCTACATCTGGTTTGTATGGTGGTTAGTATCTTAGAAAGACGTTTCATTAAGAAATAATGTATTTTTGGGAAGTATTGGAAATAATATGAAGTGATACTTTTTCAATTTAGGTATTTTATATTACCACGTAGCTATTTTTGAAAAATCCAGATTCATTTTTCAATTGATTCAACACAACCAATTTGGGGATCCACACACCCCAATAATTCATGTACTTGATTTAGAATCACATAACCAAATATAGAATTCAAATTTATATTTTCTACCACATTAACAAATGTTTCATATAGATGAGTTATCAATGTAACCAATTTTTTAAATTTCGATAAACTATTTCAATCATATAGTTCTTCTCTAAGAACAACTTACCCTATTATATAAATAGCTGAATACATATTCACAAAGTAGATTCACATAAGTCAATATTATATATATCTGATTAAAATTTGAACCATATGAATGCTTTATAGATAGATTATTAGACATCACATATTTGATTTATATTTCGTTCTACACATGGTTTGGTATTCAACAATTTCTCAAAATTCAATTGTTTAGAGGGGGATTAATTTTGATGAATCATGAACAGTTTTGAATTGTTATTTCATCATATGAGTCATTTTTTGATCCATGATTCTAGAATATTTTTTTGAATATTATTGTGGTTTATAAGGATTATTAAATGGTGATGTTAACATAAAATAAAATTAGTTTTCAGACATAATTCCTATAATCTCATTTTCATATGTAATAGAGATAAAAATGTATAAAAAATATATAGAGATCATTGAGAGTGATCTATGTGGGGTAATATAAGTGAGAGAGTGTAGATGGTGGGATGTGTCTTCTCCATTGTTAAAGAATTTAAGGCATGTTGTTTCGGAATATTGAGATTATTGGGAGAACACAAAAAATAGAGACATAAAGATAATATTGTATAAACTAGAGGTTTTCTTATTCAACAAATAACATCTAATAAAACTCACATCATCAAAAAATTATTCTTAAAATGAAGATATTTTATGAATTACATTTAATAATTAATTGTTCGAAATACTTCCTTGAACATTCCAAATATATTTGGAAGTGGAAATTAATTTTGTGTTAGTAAGGAAACCATATTTTACTGGTGATTTCTTATTATTGTAAATATATTTTATACTATTTCATAAATCAGTTGTGTAGGGTGTGACTCTGAACATGTGTGGTGTGATGAAACATAATTGTTTGTAAGAGAATTTCAATTGGTTATAAAGTGAAAAAAAAGTCATGGTTGGGTGAGTAACCATCCAAAATATAGAGTAGGAACACATTGATATCGAACCTTGTAAAAATATTTCATTCATGTGTTATTTAATATTAATACATTTAGGGAAGGATATGTAATTATAATAGTCGATGAGATCCCAATATCCAAATAATTATATTATCAAATTAAATAAAAAATTATAAATATGACAACAGATTCAATACTTCCCACATCCCATTGTTTTAACACCTCCCTAGGCACATAATGGTTAAAAACCTACAGTGGAAGTCAAAATTGAGGTTATATATTTCTTCTCAATTGTCACTCCATTGAAAATTATTTCAGATTATTCGCCTATTTAAATTTTTTTGATGTATATAACACAAATTTGATGTATTTTTCAAGAATATATTTTTATTTATGTTGATTAATATTTATAATAATTTTTTTATTTTTAGGGTTTATAATATCAATGTTTCCTCGGACGTATTGATTTATTTTATTAAATCACTTTTAATATTGGAATTATTTTCATTGATGGAATCTTATAAAGTTCATCTATTTTTACATCCTATGGATATTTAGGGAGTTACCTGGTTTTCTTTCAAAATTCCCTCTAGATTATCCTTAATCAATCAATGAAATGTTTAATAGAATATAATATCTCATTTTTTTGATCAGGTATATTTTTCTTACATATCTTTGTTATTCATAATTATTTTTTAAAAATTAATTTTTATTTAATAAAATGATTAATTAAATATATTTACTTAATTTATTTACATTTTATATTGTTTGAAATAATCATATCTATTTTTTTCTAAACGGTTTCATTTTTTATTTTCTTTACAAAGAATAAAAAAGGAATGTATTTTAATATATATTGTGTTAAATGATTTTCCACCACCATAACATTTTTTCACAATCTGTCTAGTAATATAAATTTTCATTTGTTTTATAATGAATACTCATTGATGATAGTTTATTTTAGTTTTTTTCTTACATTTAATTTGTTTCTCCAAAGACATGATTTTATTTAAAATCATGAATTTTTTAGGAACTAAATGTCTTGTTTTATTTCTAAATAATTTTGTGGTCATTAACATTCGCATTGAAACATTCAATTTATATTTGATCATTATTCATGAGACTATTAATTTCTATAAAATATTTCTATTTTTTTATTAGGGAGATTGTTATTTTCTAAACCATAAACTATTTCTCCCAAAGGAATTTTTTATGAATGTTATTATATAAATAGAGGAGGACATAATGATTCATATTATTTACTCAATGAAGATATTTTTTGATAATAAATACTATATATTCTTTAAATTTTTCATTTAATATATGAGGAATGAATTGACATTCATTGATTGGTGGTGCTGGTTGTTGATTTCCCCTTTATCAATTGAGTATATCATGAGAAAAACTAGACACTCAAATGTATTAAATGGGTTATTGGTGTGTAAAAATCGATTGACTAAACTATCATGGAGGAAGTGATTTACTATAAATATATAATTTTTTATTATATCATGGGATGAAACATGAAGAATTCCAATCATTTAGATTTTAGTTATTTTCAAGAATGATATTACAACATTGATATGATCCACGGTTGCATTTCAGGATCATGTTGTTGAATAAACGGTTTTTTAGTTGTTTACCTTTCTATATTGATTATTTGTTTTTTAATGATGATATATTGCACTGTATGTAAAACGTAATGAGAATTTGAACTCCACATTTAACTATTTTCAAATCCTAGGGATATAAATAAGGAATCCTTGAATAACTATTAGAATGCATAATTTTTTCATTCATAATTTTTTTATATATTATTACCAATGAAAATTAGAATTTATCTTGGATATAATTATTCAAGTCTTTAAATTTATTTGGTCCTTTTTCATGTGATTTAATGTATATAATAAAAATTTAATAAAGTAAAAATTATATCTAGTATATGAGGGTATGAGTTACTGTTGTTTGTATCATAGAATGATGACTTAAATCCTTGAGAACTTGATTTTGGAAAATATATTTTATAAAAACACAACCCTATAAAAGACTATGAGGATATTTATAATTATAAAATATTGTCATAATTCTTTTATAAAGGTATATGTTATATCGATTTCCTTGAATTACATCCATGTTGGGATACTATATGTGGATGTGATATTTTAATTCATATATATCGTGTTAATAAAATCAAAATTATTTTGTTGAGTATATATAATAAATCACTCAAGTGAATCATGAAAGGATACTTACTGTATAACTGGTTTGACGCTCTTAGGGGATATGATTTTTTTTTTCTCATTTTATTTATGATCCATTTTGATTACCAAGATAATATAAAATATGGAAACTAAGTAAATGACACAATGATATGGGATAAAAATAATCTATAATCAATTGAATATTCTATGGGTTATCATATATTTAGATGCACAAATAAACCTTTTTATATTATATGTGTTGGGAGTTTAACATGATTAAGAATAGATTCTATGTAATTTATACTAATACAACCAATTGGATTAGTATATTTTCCAGTGTAAAGCTTAGTTAAGGAATAATGATCATATATTTTATGGACATAAGAGTAATGTTATTGATAAAATGAAGATTTAATATGATCCCGGATATTAATGTTATTATGGTTGATTGGGCTAAAAGAGTTTTATAATTTATGTAATATATTATTTTTATATAGGAATGTCGGGGATTTAAACATGATTTTGTGTATATGTGATTATTTTTATTTTTTAAGAAGTTAATTATATTGGGAGTATTATATTTTTTTATGGAAAATATAATATCCAAAATGAAAAATGAGTTAATTTATGGAAGAATGTGGGATTTTATTGTAGAATTTTGATGATTCAGTATATTTATAAAAATTATCAATACATTTTGTAGAGTATATGATGAGTGTATATAGGTTTTTAGTACATGAACCTATGATGTATTGATATAATTTAGAGATAGTAGTTAGTTTTATAATGAAAAAATTTTATCATGATTTTTTGATTTTGAATTTGGTTAGATATATTTTGGAGGAGTAATAATATTATCTATTTAGGGAATAGATTAAGATGAACATTGCAGATTATTGTTGAGGTTTTAGTTATTAATGTATTATATTTATACATATTAAATATTTTGTGTTTACTATTTTTGTTTTGATAAATATTTTAAGAAATAATGAATTTCATTCCATTAATTTATGGATCTTATGATCTATTAAAAGTTAATCTCATTTCTCCATTCTTGGAAAATTAATCATGAAGATTTATTTAATAGCATATATAATGACATGAAAGTTGATCGAAGCACATCCAAATGATGAAACTATACGTTTGAAATTGAAATAAAATAAGTATGTATATATTAAATTATTTTATATAGTAATAAAATAATAATTCCTTAACATTAGTTAAATAAATAATGATATAAAGTTTTTATCCTTTTAGGTTAATTTATGATAAAAAAAATATCCTTTCACAACTCAATAAATTATTGTTTTTTTGTTATTAATGTTATCATCATCGTACTTCTATCACTCTATGATAGTACTTAGATTTTCTCTTTTCAACACCTGGTTTATATTTTAACTTCCCAAAAAAATATATATCTTATATGGGAATCATATTGTGTGTTATTTCAAGTGAACAATATCCTTAAATCATCCCCCATCTAAAAAAAATATTATTATCCTTCGATATGATAGGGATTTGAAATAATGGTATTTGAAAATATTAAAGCATTTATGGCCAATATAAAATTTATGTGATAATTTTTAATTTTTATTGGGGGGGCAATGTAACACCCAAATAAAATTAGTTAAATAGAATAAAAATATTATTGTTTTTGTTAACATGTATCATCGAGCTTTAAGAGAACTCTTAAATAATATAAAAATATTATTATTTAAATGCACCCTATATATTTAATTTGAAGGAATAAATATGAGAAACCTCATTCTGATATATATGTGTAAATTTTCCCAATCAATAAAAATTTCTTCATAAATTCATAAGATATAAGCACTCAGTTTCTTGAGATGTCATCTTCTACTTTAAAATTTTATATTTTCAAAAATTAATTTGATTCAATTTTTTTTAAGGAAAGTATTATTAATTTATATGACAATTATAAGTTTTACTTTACTAAATTAACAAAAAAATTTAAATTAGAATAACAAATTTACATATATTTAAATTTTTCTTTTTTATAATTATTGATTTTTCAGTGAATAGTGAAAATCATTGAATTTTTAGATACTCTAATTTCATTTCATTAAATAAATGAACATAAAAGCAATATAATATTTTATATTGGTTCATAAAGTGAAATAATATCCATTTTATTTAATAATTAATTAAATTTGGATCATAAATTTTCATGATTTTGATATATATATATATATATTTCATTTTAAAAATGATTTTTTTCTGAAAAAACTCTTTTAGTTTTAAGAATCTATACTAAAATTTAATTATAACCCTTCTAAATATTGAATAATTAATAATAAATTCCATATTTTTAATCATTTATAATATGTTTTGGAAATATTTTTTCTTATTTGTGGTCATTATTAATAGAAACCACATCAAATATTTATTACTATAGTAAAGGTAGAATGGGTTATTTAGGGTTAAAACTAATTTGATATTAATTCAAATTCATCTGAAATTATGGTTTTATTTTAATGTATGAATCTATTTCATACATAATCATCAAAAAAATTAACATTTGACATTTTTTCTATTTATGTGTGATATTTTACATTATAAAATTACTACTATTATTATGAATAATACATTTTGACAGGCTATGTGTAAGAACCTGGATCTTCTTTTTAGGTATGTTTTTCCTTTTCTGGTCGTTTTTTAGGAAAATAGGAAAATCTGGAAGTTTTCAAATCACTCGTCGTGTACATTATAAGTACACGTCGTGTACTACGATTCTGCTAGATGTCGTGTGAGGGCCGTGTGAGGGCCACACACATGGCCATGTAGGGGTTACTTGGAGGCCGCCTAAAACGGATTACGAAAAAGGCGAGTACATTTCGTTTACACCAAAAGTACACATAGTGTACATTCTTTTTTTCATTAAATGCACCAGGTTCACGTCTAATTTCCGGAAACATATCCTTTTAAGTCTCGTTAGGTCGAGAGCTCCCGAACAGCCGTGGGTCTTCGACGAACCCCTGAGTGATCGAACGTCCTCCGAATCGAACTCCTTCAATTGAATTGGAATTGCATCGGTGAGTTCTCTCTTCAGCTAGAACCTCATTTCACATTTCCTTCCCTTTTTCGAGTTATCATGGGTTGAACGTTTTAGACATTTTTTTAGATCTTCGACCTCCTAAGACGATTCAAGCCTTGTGGTTCAAGTATTTTGATCTCCTAACATCAAGGTAGGTGGTTTGTGCCTTTCTGTAGAATGTCTTTGAGTATTTTGTGAAAATTCCACCAATACCCTTGAACGGGGTATTGCGTGTTTACCGTTTTAGCCCTGTTGATTGCCTACTTTTCTTGTAATCTATAATAAAGGATTTTGATTGTGTTTTGGGATAATTGTTAGGATATGTAACTGTTTTCCATGCATGTTCTTGCATGTCTGGACCGTTGGTTCTAGTTTCCTTTTAAATGTTGTTGATTTCCATGCCTAGTACTGTAGGATGGTGTGATTGTTGTTCTCTCATGCTGAGAAGATGTAGAATGCTAGACAAGTAGTTCATGAGGTTACTTTGGCCGTTATGTGATGCGATACTTGATGACTTTACACAGGGCTATGGGAACCTAGAGTTGTAGAATATAGAGAGAATGGACGTAAGGGATTCTCCAGAGTGTCTTTATAATACAATGATAGACCACAGGGGGAATAGACATTGAGTGCTTCATCAGAGTGTCTGTAGTTCCTCGACATAGGCCACAAGGGGAATGAGATGTTGAGTGCTTCCCCAGAGCACCTTTAGTACGATACGAGACTATAGGGAGAATTGATGGCGAGTGCTTCCCCAGAGAGTCTATTCATTAGCTGAACTAGAGGGGTGAGACTATGTGTTCCTCCCAGAGGGCTGATGGTACTTGTTGGTTGAACCATAGGGGTTTGGATGTTAGAACTACCTAGAGGGTTACCTGTTTGTTCTACATACTTGTTTGTAAATTATATTCTAGAAACTGTGGATTGTTTGCTGCTGAGTACTTTCTGATTTACTGCTTTTCTGTACTTTTACCTGCCATATATTCACTGACTGTTAGGTACAGATCTTCTGGTGGTAGCCTACTGGGATTTTGTCTCACACCCTATTTGGGTCATGCTTTTGGGCCCTAACAGATTATATTATTGCAGGTATAGATAAGGGCAAGCACCCTTCGACTTCAGGTTCTTGAATGTTGTGGTGCTGGAGAGCATGGGACCAAGCTATGGCTTGTGATGCCAAAGAGTTTATCTACTTTCTTTTGCACTTTGGTTTAGCAATGTTGTATTCTAGCATTGTGAATTGTTTGGCTATTTTCCTAAACATATATGTATCATGCATCATTTATATATATGATTTCTCTAGTTGTTTCCTTTATCAGTATTTCGTTGTTACTATTGTTTGGTATTTACTGCTTTTTCTTTTGTATGTATTTGTGTACTTTTGTTGTGTACTCTTCCAATGAGGGCATTGTTTCCCCACTATCACACCCAAGGCCCTCACTTCTAGTTGGCTGCCTCTAGTGTTTGGGGAAATACTCTTGAGGCCATTTGACCAACTGGGTACGGGGCGCCTCTGGGTGGCTTTCGGAACCGGGATGTTACAAAGTGGTATAAGAGGAATTATTTTCACTTGGCTTAATTTTTGGAACCTATAGCCAGGGATAGGACAGAATAGGTACTTGGAAATAAGTTGTTCCCAGGAGTAGCTAACCCGTGTACAGGGAAAAGCCATACTACCTCATTTATTTCAATCTTACTGGTTTCCAAATTTTATAGTTGATTTAATTTCACCGTTGGGTGATTCACATGCTTTGTGTTGTTACCGTTGTTGTTATTGCGGTTATATTTATTGTCGCAACCCGATGAGATGAGGTTATTCCATCTCATGCATCATATAGGCACTTGTAATAAATCACATGCCATGCATTCTTGCCATGCCATCTAGGATGCAATAGGAATTGCATGTTTTTGTGATAGATTTTGTGTAGAATATGCGCTATGTTATGATAGATTCCTTGATAAAAATATCTTCTTCTTGATAGAGCATTTATTGTTTAAGGTTTTAACTGAATGAACACTAGATTTTGGTTCTTGAGGTGTTATGGGCCCTCATGGACCAGAATTTGGTTGATTATTGGATTGTTTAACTTGTTTGTAACATGTTTAAGATGCCAAACATTGACTCACAAAGAGTATGGGCCCTCACGAATCAGAATTTGGAACCTTCAGTGTCCATTTTAGTCTTTTCTGGCCTCTGAAGTAGTTTATGAGGCTTAATTTTTGGAAAAACCTAGAATATAGGCCATGTAGTTTTGACTACACTCCATGTGGTCTTCTGTTCGGGAAGAAACAGTTTTTCTTAAGTACATGTCATGTACCTTTTATACACGTCATGTATTCTTTAACCGTGTCAGAGGCTATGTGGGAAGAGACACGAGATATGGAAAACCTTGTGGGAACACGTCGTGTACCAGTTGTGCATGTTGTGTATTGTAATCCTAGGAGTAAAAAAGTGTTGTTAACAACACGGTCAGTGGTGTCTCTTCTTATACACGTCGTGTAGTCTTACCCAGGTACCCAGCCATGTCACAAACAACACGGGTCGGTGCCATCCTTTCTCATTCACATCATGTCTGCCTAAAACAGTCCGTGTAGTGTCTATCGTGTATCCAACCATGTCTCTTACCACACTGCCTGTTGGGAAATCATAGTACACGTCATGTCCTTCTGGAACACACAGTGTAGTGTGACCTGGGTACACAAGCCGTGTCACTAACAAAATGGGCCAGGTGGAGCTTATTGATTACACGATGTGTCTACCTTGAACACACCATGTAGTTTTATCTTAGGAGATCCGTGGGTCTTAACCATGTAGAATGACTCAGGCAGGGGAAGAGGATTCAGGTACACGTCGTGTATTTGGGGTGTTACATGACTAGTTTTGGAAAACGTTCACTCCCATGTAAATTACTTAAGAGAACATGACGTGTAGTCTTTATACACGCCATGTAGTCATGTTTTGAAAATTCACTACTGGAAAAACGGGCTATACCCACGGTTCAAAACCGTGGGTATAGCCCCCAAAACCGTGGGTATAGGCTATACCCACGGTTTTGTGAACCGCAGGCTGGAACGGCGTCGGGATAGGGGGGTCACCCTATACCCACGGTTTGTAGAAACCGTAGGGATAGGTTTGTGGCATCGTGGCAAGTGGGTGGCCACGCTGGCAATGCAGTGACCCCACGGTTCTCAAACCGTGGGGATTTAATTTTCAAAAAATGGTATCTGCTGGGAATCGAACCCAGACCTCGCACAGCAGCAGGCGAATTCGCAACACCCACTTCCCCACACGAGCCATCAATTCAACACGTTATTTATACATATATTAGCGTATATATATTAATATAGATTATATAATTTAAAAATGCAGCCTAAGAGGATCGAACCCGCGCTGGACGGGAAATCCTTAAACACACCGCTACATCGAACCAACGGAGCTACATTTCATATACGGTAATTATAAACATATCATCATATATATATATTAACATTGACTATTTATTTTAAAAAAGACGCCAGCGGGAATCGAACCCGCACTTATCTAAATATCCCCGACCGCACCGCTGGAACGACCAATCAAGCTATCTTTTAATTCGGTATTATACTTATACATCTTTCTATTTATATTAATATTAGTTCTATTATGAAAATTAAAAGCCGGCGGGAATCGAACCCGGGCTTCAGGAATAAACGCTTCAAAGCTCCGAACAAAGGGACCGACTCAGCTGCGAAATATTACTGTCATTTACACATATAATTTTATATTTATATTTATATTAATAAAAATCATGTTCCCGCCAATTTTTCCCATTGTCCCGCGTAATTTTTTTCCCCGCCTAATGGCGGGAAAGCTATACCCACGGTTCTGAAAACCGTGGGTATAAAAAAATAAACCCCAATACCCATGGTTTTGAGGAACCGTGGGTATAGGTCTTCTGGAAAACTCTACCCCCACGGTTTGGCCAAAACCGTGGGTATACACCTTCAAAAAAAACACCTATACCCACGGTTTTGTAAAACCGTGGGTATAGGTCTTCAAAAATAATCTATACCCACGGTTTTGTGCAAAACCGTGGGTATAGGTGATCTATACCCACGGTTTTATGAAACCGTGGGTATAGGTCACCATTTTACCCCTATACCCACGGTTTGCGAAAACCGTGGGTATAGGGGTACCCTATACCCATGGTTTTGTACAAAACCGTGGGTATAGCCCCGTTTTCCAGTAGTGATTTTGAATGCTTTATTTCCCCTATTCCCTTCGTATGCTACTTGTTTCAGTCCTTGATAATGTGATCTAAAGTGGGTGTTTGACCTTGCAGAGTCATAGAACTGAGACGTCCTCTAGTGGCACGCCAGTTGCCAAGAGGCGATCATACACCAGATATGGGTGATCAGGGACTTCACATAGATCCTTCCATTGCACAATCCTTGGAACCAGTAGTGATACCTGTTACAGGTGATGATGCGTAGTTTAGGGAAGGATTTTTTAGGATGATGCAGACCTTCCATGGAGCACTGCCTCTGGCCTCGACTATGGAAGACTTGACGTGAGTTTTCCAGCAGCATCAACCTCCTATCTTCATAGGGGAAGTAGGACCTCATGATGCAGAGTCCAAGATAGAAGCCATGATGACAATCTTAGAGCATCTAGAGATGCCTCCAGAGAGGCGGGTCATGCTCGCTACCTACATGCTATGAGACTCCAACAAGTGGTGGTGGGACATGATCTCACATGCGGGTCCTTAGCAGGTTATGGTGTGGTAGGAGTTTCCGCACGTCTTTTATGACTACTTCTATCTGGAGACATTGAGGGCTGACTGATCCCGAGATTTTATGAGTCTGGATCAGGTTACTCCTTCTGTCATGGTGTATTCCTCTCATTTCACCGAGCTTCAACGTTTTACACCCCTCCAGGGTGGAGATGGATTGTTCGTGGAAAGTAAGTCTGAGTATGGTCTCAGAAGGGAGATCCGCTCAGAGATGAATATCTTCAGGCTGACTTCCATCGCTTACATCGTCATCCTGGCACTGATTGTGGAGCTCAATCTGAGAGATTCTAGAGCAGATACCCATGGAGGTTCCTCTTCCAGAGTTAGTGTATCACCAGATGACAACAGGAAGTGTCGTAGGGAGTCTACACATGGTGATCTGAGGCAGCGAGACATGTCTTCAGGTAGCCATGTGGTTTGCTACCAGTGTTGAAGGGCTGGGTATATGAGTCCGCAGTGCCAGAGAGTCCCGGTGGAGTTCCCATCTTGCATCAATATGGGTCACCTTCAGCGCTTCTATCATGTTTTCTCACAAAAATCTCGTGACAAGGGTTCATCAATGACTCATCGTTCAGGAGTGCCGCCACCAGTTTCACACAATTTGGGAAACTGGAGTTCTTCCAGCCATTCGAGCCGAGGTGGAGGTCGAGGCCGTGGTGGTCAGTCACTGGTCATTCGATGATAGTAGGGTGGATCAGCTCAAAGCGTTCAGGTAGGGTCACAGTGTTCTGGTACAGGTCAGGCTTTTGTAGTAGAGCAAACCCAGTAGGAGCAGGATCCTAGACCCTTTATAGTAATAGGTACGATCTTATTAGCCTCATTTTTTTCTGCTCTGTTTGATATAGGGGATTTCCATAGCTTTATTTCTATGGTTGTTGTAGAGAGACTTGGGCTCTACTTCCTTTCCTCTACCGATACTTTGACTCTAGACACACCGTTGGGGACAAGGATGGCTAGTGTACATCACTGCAAGGAGTGCCCTCTAAAGGTGGATGGGTATCACTTTCTATGGTATCTCTATGTCCTAGAGATGACAGGCTATGATGTCATTTTCAGAATACACTGGCTAGTTCCCTTCCAGGCATTCGTCGACTATTATCACCACAGGGTGAGTTTCATATCACCATATGGTGGATCTTTTCTTCATAAGGGAGAATGGGATGTCCAGGAAAGCAGAGCAGGTCTGGCACATCATAGGTTGGGAGCAGTTACAGCCCAGATTTCTAGTCTTTATCTAGATGAATATGGGACTTCGCAGTTAGACTTTCCTCCAGTGGTGTATCATTTCAGGGATGTCATTCCAGATGACTTTTCATGTTTTCCTCTAGAGCCTGAGGTAGAATTTTCTATTGAACTCATTTCAGGAGCAGCACTGGTGTCCATTCCTCCTTATAGGATGGCTACACCTGATCTAAATGAGCTCAAGAAGTAGTTGGAGGAGTTGCGGGAAATGTGTTTCATCTAACCTAGTAATTCTCCTTGGGGTTCGCCTGTCCTGTTTTAGAAGAAGGTATACTGCACCCTTAGGCTTTGTGTGGATTGTTATAAGCATAACCAATTGACGGTCAAGAACTGATATCCCTTGTATAGGATTGATGAACTCTTTGATCAGCTTCGAGGAGCTCGAGTGTTCTCAAAGATCTATTTGAGGTCTGGTTATAATCAGTTGCACGTTAGACTATCTGATATACCTCTTATTGCTTTCTGGAGTAGGTATGTTCTATACGAGTGTACGGTTATGCCGTTCAGCCTCACGAACTCACCTGTAGTTTTCATGGCACTGATGAATCGAGTGTTCAATCCATACATAGACTCCTTCATGGGGGTCTTCGTGGATGATATCTTGGTGTACTCTAATAGTCAATATGACCATGCTACCCATATTTAGATTATTATGAGTACATTGAGAGTGCAATAGTCATATTCTAACCTCTCAAATATCCACTTTTGGATGGATCAGATTCACTTCTTGGGTTATGTTGTCTCAGAGACAGAATTATCAGTAGACACAGAGAAAGTGATAGCAGTAGATTCCTGGGAGAAGCAGAAGAACATCTTTGAGGTGTGGTGTTTTATAAGGATGGATTGATACTACATATGCATCATATAGGACTTTTCATGCGTAGCAGAACCATTGACGGGTATGACCAAGAAGGGTGTGAAGTTCTTATGGTCAGATTCTTGTGAGTCAGCCTTTCAGGAGCGGAAAGGGAGGTTGACTGCAGCACTGATAGTAGTCTTTCCAGATTCGGGAAAGTGCTACACTATTTACTGTGATTTTTTAGGTATCGGGATATGATCCTTGCTTATGAAGGGAGATAGAGTCGTTGAGTATGGGTCTTGGCAGTTCTGAACACAGGACCTCGAGCTGGAGGTAGTTGTTCATGCCTTACACTATTGGAGACATTATCTTCTGGGAGAACACTTTGTGGTTTTCACTGACCAAAAGAGTCTCATGTACATCTTCAATCAGCATGATCTGAATTTGAGACAATGCAGGAGGGTTAAGTACCTTCAGTCCTTTAACTTTGAGCTTTCCTATATGCCTGGGAAGGGAAACACAGTGGCTAATGTGTTGAGAAGGATGACTTAGATATATGTAGTTCGGGAAGCCAATAGTGAGTGGAAGCTTATGGCTCTGTTCTATGAGATGCATCTGGAGGTGCACGACAGACAGGGAAAAATGTTTCTTTCTTCTGTAGTTGTTACCTTTATGCTTCTTGACCGAGTTCTAATGAGGAAGCTATCAGATTCTGAAGGCCAAGTCCTATGAGAGAGCGTGTCTGGAGAGGACCCTATTCGTGGGTGGACTATAGGCGAGTATGAGATATTGCGTTTCCAGGGACGTGTATGGGTTCCAGCAGATATATGCAACGAGCTAATGCTGGATTTTCATTCCACAGTTTGGACAATTCATCCTCGTGTCACCAAGATGTATAGATGCCTACACAATTAGTATTGGTGGCTTGGTATGAAGAGGTATGTTGTTGGTTTCGTCATGAGGTGTTCCACTTTTCAGCAGATAAAAGCAGAGTATCAGTGACCAGTAGGGATTTTATAGCAGCTACCCATTCCCAAGTGGAAGTGGAATGACGTCGCGATGGATTTCGTGATGGGGTTGCTGAGGTATCCTCGAGGGAACAACGCAGATTGGGTTGTCATTGACAGACTCACGAACGTTTCACACTTCTTGCTGATCAAGGAGACCTTCAGTGTTGATGGGCTGGGACGGTTGTACATCTGTGAGATTATACATATTCAAGGAGTTACACACTCCATCATTTCAGACAGGGATGTACGTTTTACTTCTCGGGTCTGGCAGGGGATACAGAAAGCTTTGGGTATACAGGTGCTTTAGAGTATATCCTACCGTCCTCGGATAGATGGCCAGTCTGAGTTTATGATTCAAGTGCTTGAGGAAATTCTTTGAGCTTTCATTTTGGACTTTGGAGGTTCTTTGGAGAAGCATATTACTCTTTCAGATATTACCTACAATAATATATTTAAATTAACTATCTAGATGGCACCATATGAGGCTTTTTACGGTAGGACATGGCGATCACCCTTATGTATGTTGGAGGTAGGAGAGGCAGCTTTGCTAGGACCTCGTCTTGTTCAGGAGACCATAGAGAAAATAGAGTTGATTCAGAAAAGGATGGCTACTTCACAATCTCCTCAGATGTCTTATGCTGATCAGCGGAGACAACCTCTAGAGTTCAAGGATGGGGATCAGGTTTTCGTGCATGTCACATCGAGGTTGGGGCACAGGAGGATTAGGAGACAGGGTAATCTTTCACCGAGGTACGTCGGACCGTTTGAGGTGTTGGAGAGTGTTGGGTCGGTTTCCTATCGGTTGCAGTTACCTCAGAGGTACCGGGATATGCATGCCGTTTTTCACGTTTCTCAGCTCCGATGTTACTTTTCAGACCCGTCTCATGTCCTTCAACCCAAGGAGGTTGATCTTGATGTGGATGCATCATTCGAGGAGCATCTGATCTGGATTGTTGATCGCAGTACAATGTTTCTCCATGGCCGGTCTCCTCCTCTGTTACGGGGGATATGGAAACACGGGCGAATACAAGACGAGACTTGGGAGAGGGAGGCTGATGTATGATCACAGTGGCTGGAGTTATTCATGGTTTCTTCTTCTACGCCGCGCTAGGGAAATTTGGGGATGAATTTTTTTAAGGGGGGAAGTTTGTAAGAACTTGGATCTTCTTTTCAGGTATGTTTTTCCTTTTCTGGTCATTTTTGAGGAAAAGAGAAAAATCTGGAAATTTTCAAAGTACATGTTGTGTACTTTATAAGTACACGCCATGTATTGCGATGTCACTAGGGGACGTGTGATGGTCGTGTCATGGACACACACACGACCATGTAGGGTTGAATCGGAGGCCACCTAAATCAGAGAACGGAAAAGGCGAGTACACGCCATGTACTCAAAAAGTACATGACGTGTACTTTATTTTTTTTTCAATAAACGCACCAGGGTTGCGCCTAATCGCCAAAAACATTTCCTTTTATGTATTGTTCGTCAAAGAGCTCTCGAACGGCTGCAGATCTTTGACGAACCCTCGAGCGATCATACATCTTCTGAATTGAACTTCGTCGATTGCGTTGGAATCGCATAGGTGAGTTCTCTCTTCTGCTAGAAACTCGTTTCATGTTTCCTTCTCTTTTGCATGTTATCGTGGGTTGAATGTTTTAGAAGTTTTTGTATATATTCAACGTTATAAGGTGATTCAAGCCCTGTGGTTCAAGTATATTGATCTCCTAACATCAAGGTAGGTGGATTGTGCCTTTCTGTAGAATTCCTTTGAGTATTTTATGAAAATTCCACCAATACCCCTGAACAGGGTATTGCATGTTTACCGTTTTATCCCTATTGATTGCCTTCTTTTCTTGTGAGCTAGAATAGAGAATTTTGATTGTGTTTTGGGCTAATTTTTAGGCTTTGGAAGTGTTTTTCAGGCATGTTCTTGCCTTTCTAGACCGTAGGGTCTAGTTACCTTTTGACTGCTGATGATTTCCATGGCTAGTATTATAGGATGGTGTGAATGTTGTTCTTTCATGCTGAGATGCTGTATAATTCTATCCAAGTAGTTCTTGAGGTTACTTTGGCCATTACACGATGTGATACTTGCAGAATTTACACAGGGATGTAGGAACCTATTGTAGTAGACTATATAGAGAATTGACGTAAGGGATTATCCAGAGTGTCTTTATAATACGATGCGAGACCACCGGGGGAATTGACATTGAGTGGTTCCTCATAGTGTCTATAGTTCCTCGATGTGGTCCACAAGGGGAATGAGACATTGAGTGGTTCCCCAGAGTGCCTTTAGTACGATACAAGACTATAGAGGGAATTAACAGTGAGTGCTTCCCCAGAGAGTCTATTCTTTAGCTGAACCAGAGGGGTGATACTGTGTGTGCCTCTCAGAGGGTTGCAAGTACTTGTTGGTTGAACCATAAGGGTTATACTGTGAGAACTTCCCCGAGGGTTACTTGTTTGTTCAACTTACCTGTTTGTAAATTATATTCTAGAAGCTTTGGATTGTTTGCAGTTGAGTAATTTTCGGTTTACTTCTTTTCTCTACTTTTACCTGCCATATATTCACTAACTGTTAGGCACAGATCTTTGGGTGGTTACCTACTGGGATTTTGTATCACACCCTATTTGGGTCATCCTTTTGGGCCCAAACAGATTATATTGTTGCAGTTATAGATAAGGGAAATCACCCTTTGAATTTAGGTTCTTGATTGTTATGGAGATTGAGAGAATGACACCAAGATATGGCTTGTGATGCTGAGGAGTTTATCTGCTTTCTTTTGCACTTTGGTTTAGCATTGTTGTATTCCAGCATTGTGACTTGTTTGTTCTATTTTCCTAAATATATATGTATCATACATCATTTATATATATAATTTATCAAGTTGTTTCCTTTATCAGTCTTTCGTTGTTACTATTTTTTGGTATTTACTGCTTCCACTATTGTATGAATTTGTTTACTTCCGCTGTGTACTCTGCAAATGAGGGAATAGTTCCCCAACTATCACACCCAAGGCCCTCACTGCTAGTCGGCAGCCTCTGGCATTCGGGGAAATGCGCATGAGGTCATGTGACCAATCGAGTACAGGTCGCCTCTAGGTGGCTTCCGGAACCGGGACCTTACAGTATGAAGAAAAATTTGTTTTCTAAAAAATATCATATTAAAAATTAATGACTTTTTAAATCTTGGTATGTTATTTAATCGTTAAGAATAAATTTTTCCAAAAAATCTTATGCAACGCTGATATTGTTCTTCTGAAAGAAGTAGACAATTATATTAATGATATTAAAGACATTAAAAGTAATTAAAATTGGATGATTTATTAAGTAACATGAATTTTTTAGAAAAATATATCTAATTAATAATGATTTACATCATTGTATTTGGATTTTATATTTCTGTTGAAATCTACAAAGTCAAATTAAATGAATTGTTTCTAAAATTATTTCATTGACGTGGTATGAAAATATTATTTTATAATTTTACATAAAAATCTTAAAAATATTTAACTAGGACATATGGAGAAAATATATGTCTAAAACATTATCCCATGGTCATGTTTGATCCAATTTTAAACATTAATATAAAATTATGACCCTTTAATATTGAAATATTTTTTACAATGGTTATGCTTAAAAATGGATATTATAGGGTTTAAAAAGTATATTATAGATATAAATGATATATAAACCCGTAATAATTTTATTTAATGATTATATTAGGAATTAATTATCTTTGTATTAAAATACATGTCATTTTGGATCTAATTGTACTTGAATATTAATTTATTACATTTTAATTTTTAAAAAATTTACAAGAGTTCTTCTACCCTATCTTATAAAAGCACAACCCTTATCTATTTTCATTACAATACATTGATTAATCAATCCAAAGAAACCCAAAAAGTTATCATATAAACATATTTATCCAAAATAGAGTGGATATGGTCATTTTGGAATACCATCCCAACTATCCTTAAATAGTGATATAAGGGAAGTACATCGATGAGTAGGTAATAGTCTTCACTAACTCTATCAGGTTTATATATTCTTAGACCTCATATAAATTATTTATTCCCATTCTAAAATAATAAATATGTTTTAAGAAAATTTGGATTATTAATTATGATAATGGGTCAATTATTTTCTACAGCCTTTAAATCCTACATAATTTAAAGTAATCCCTCGTTTGAATGTATGACTTACAGTTAGTATATAGTGAAGTAATTCGTTTTTCTTTATCATTTTACATGTATGGATAATAATATGAAAATAATGATTAAATATAATATTTATGACATAATTATTGTTATGTAAATATAAAATATTAATTACCTTCTATCCTTTCAATCTGTTGGAAAATGATAAGGTTGTTCATAGGTACATGTGGACTACCACCACCATGAAGCAAGGTGATACATTGTTCGTTTCAGGTTAACATGGATGGTAGTAAGAATAATTTTAATAAATAAATAAATATTATTTATAAAATATAATAATTAAATAATGGTGGTTTATCATCTACCATTCATTATTCACTTCCTTTGTTATGTGAAAAAGGGTTTATGAGGGCATACAACTTACCATCAGAGTTGACGATGTACATCATTTTTCTACTTCTTATTTTCAAAAATGAATATAAATATATGTAAATATCATAAATATTAATTTTAATTTTAAATAATAATGAAAATAATTAAGATGACAGAAACAAAATCAATATAGAAGGACCAAAAATACCAAACAAAAATACTCATGATATTCGAACAAGTTAACAATAGAAGTAATGAGAGTAACATAATATTATTAACAAATAGGTGATAAGATGTAATAGATTGATCATATATTATATTATAGATATTTTTATCAGTAGGTTATTTTAATATAATAAATCTGAATTTATTATATAGGAGTTTAAACGAACACACAAAGCCTTTTGAAATTAAGGTATGATATTTTATCTCAATTTCGACTCCATTGAGATATATTATTTTATTACGAACCCGTTTAATTTTATGTGGTGTATTTACATCCCATTTTATGTATTAAACATTAATATATATTTACTAGTTATGATTTATGTTTCAATTCAATTTTTTTTTTATTTTAATGTCTTAATGTATAAAAGTTTCAAAGATGGAAGAATTTATTTTACAATTTCATTTTTTTTTTGATTAATTATATTTTAGGGAAAGAATCTTATAAACACCATATATTCTCTTACACTAGAGATATTTATAGAGTTACCATGTTTTAATCTTACTTTTCTAAAGTTTATCTGTTGAATACTTCAAGGAAATTATATAAATGAAATCTAATCTCATTTCTATTTTTGATCGTGTATATTTTTTGCCATATAAATATTTTTCAAAATTTTTTTACGAAAGTTCTTATTATTAACTTAATTGATTTATTAAAAAAATTATTATTATTTAAATTTTAAATGGGTCTAAAATAATATTTTTATTTTTATTATTGTTTCATTTTTTATTATATTAATAAAATATACGAAAGGGTTTCTTAACATCAACAAAGTTTATATATTTTTCCAATGCAATAATTTTTTTATATAATTTGGCCCTATCTATAAGAATTACATGGTTTTAATGTGAATTGTTTTTAAGGAATGTTTATTTTAATGTTTTAATCGATTTATTTTATTTCTCTAAAGTACATAATTTTATTAAAAAAATATTTTTTTTATGATGAATTGATAGTCATATATTATCTCTCAATATTTCTTTCAACACTAACTATCTTTTATAACATTCGTGTTATTGTGATACTTTGTGAGGCATTAAATTTATCTTAAATATTAATATGCATTATATTATTTATATGATTAATTCAAAAAAATTAACATATTTCAACATAAGGTCTTTTTCTTTGATTATAATTAATTGACTCGGAGAATATTAATGTTCTATTTTATTAAAAAATACAGTTATTTATTGATAAAGAATATTTTTTATTAAATAAATTGTTCATTTAATATACGATTAATGCATTAGAAATGTAGTTATTTTTGTGTCCTGGTTATATATATCCCCACAATGCATAAACATGTTTCATGAGGTAACCTGGTTTTCCAATAATAGTAAATGGATTTTATTGTATATATACCCTTCAATTAATAATTAATGCATAAAAAGTTCAAAAAAGTATCATCATAACATCAATACTCTATGAATTACATAATACATTACAATAAAAGTATTATTCCTAAAAGTGATGTTAAATGAATTAACAACAAAAATTTAATTTAATATTCTTATAAAATCAAATATTCCACAAAAATTATTCACCAACTTTTATGTGACAACCTTTTTCAATAATTCCATAAGAAGTAAAAAAAACAGAAATGTTTTTATCCACTATACTCATTGTACTATAAGATCATAGTAACCAATTTAGTACAAAGTTGATCCTATAAATACGAATATAGTTTAAAGGTAATTGTGTTGCTATATTGATGAAATAACTTCATTAAAGTGAGTAATAGATTTATTTTTCAAAATTGAAAAAAATAAAGCTGTAATGTTGAAAATATAAAAGTGATTTTATAATTAAAACTTATAAGATCAGGAATTAAATATATCATCATAATTTTAATGATTAATTAACTATTATTAGATTTAATTATGAAAAAAATACTTCATTTATTGTTTTAATTCATATAATTAATCTAATATTAATCACTAATTTGGTAATTAAATAAATTTTACAAATTGGTAACAATGAATAATATTTAGATATATAAATCCCATTTGAATTACTTTAAAAAAAATAAACTCATGTAACATATTTTAAAAAAAATATTTCAATTTCTAGTTTAATAAATAATAATGAAAATTTGATAAAATATTAAATTTTTATAATTAATTAACATATTTATGTACCGAAAAATTTTCATCACGAATTTAGGAATTTATGTCAACTAATATGTTTTTTATTATAATTCTTGTATAAGTTAAATATCCATTAATCACGTTGACAATAAGAAAGAAGTATAAAATAAAAGGTAAAAAATATGAAGTATATATCCAATGAAAATAAAATAATCCCTCTAAATATAAAATTAATATGTTCTTCATGATTAATTATTCTACAATATTTCATCATATTTCTTAAGAGATGAATTGTATTCATCAAAATATTTTGTGTTCATTAAATCTAGAAACTAATTTTGTCCATAATAAGTAATTCCTAAATCATTATACATCAATTGTGGATGTTTCAACAAATTTTGAAACAATATGTGAAAAAACATGATTTTGTTGTTGAAATAGAAAATGTTTTTTATATTCATTTTATTACTAAAAGTCTAATTTTTTTAGTTCTTACCTCATATGCATGATACCGTAAAACAATAGTTTCATTTATTTCTTTATTTCTCAACATTTCATGGTAATAATAAAAAAATATAAGGTAAATATCAATGCTTCCTCACCCTCTCTTATAGAAAAAATTAGCATGGAACAATTTCATAAACTTCTCTAATTACAAAAAAATAACAAATAAATACTATGATGAAACATTTGTACCGTGATTTAATGGCATATCATGTACTATAGTTGATATCAATATGATGTAGAGTAAACTAATTATTAACCTAGTCGTTGGTTTCATATATCAATTATTAGTCAAAAAAATTTATCATTCCTCGCCACTCTGAAAACCACAATGATTTTTCACTTTTCATTTTCTTCTTATTTATACAACCATTCCAAAACAACTATCTATAAATGGTTTATTTTTAATACTAATATAATTTTTATTCTGGTTAAACGGGATTTGTTGGATTTCCATGCTCAGTTGAACAATTTGGTTTACTCTTTGTTCTGAATATATACTTATCTAAATAACTTCATAAATTATTATGAAAAAAATTGGTCAACATTTTTAAATATAATCTATATATCTCCATATAAATGTCCATTAAATTTCATCATTTAGTTTATATCACAAGTTAAAATATATTATATGTCTCCTCACAAGTAAACTTTATATCCAGTTATATTTTCATAATTTACACCATCCATTGAAATTATCATGAGTATGTCATGGCTAAATAATAGTTTGTGTCACAACAAATTATATTCACTTCATTCACCATAAAATTATTTACTAAAAATAATTACCAAAAAAATAACATTTCTAAAAAAAATTAAAACATTAAAAATTTATTTATTCATTATACAAAATTGAAAAATTAAATTATTATATTTATATAATTATTCTAACTAATATAAAAACACATAATTATATATTAAATGTAAATATAACTAAACACTTATATTATTCATATATTCTATATGATTCGTGTTTAAAAAACCCCACCTATAATAACTAAAATTACGAATAGAGGATATGTTTCAAGTTAGAAGTACACATAATAATATATATATACCTGATAACATTTTACATATCCATAACAATATAATACATAAAAATACTAAATGACCAAGTTAGTGTATGCAAATTCATGTCTTTTTTCTTTGCACATCAGCCACATGGATTCCTCTTTATTAATATTTGAAAAATAGAAATTTATTTTCTAAATGAAACCCATGCACTATGTCTATTAATAACCATTTTCAACTGAACATCGCATTATCTACTTTTTAAAATATTCATTAGTAAAATAAATAATTATTTATTAAAATGAATGACCCATAATAACTTTTATCAATGAATTGATAAAAATGGATACCCATATCTTAATTCTAATTTCAATGATAATTCATATAATGAAATAATAAGATCCATTATAATTTCCCATAGATGTATAAAATAAAACATTTTTTTAAAATATATAATGAAAACCATTAGTTTCACTAACAAAATTCCCATTAATCCTATAATGATGCTATGTGACCCAACACTAAAATTTATAATAATATTATTTACTAGAAATTTCACCTAGCCCTGGTCATCTTTTAATAAATGATTCATCATAAAATTTTAAATTAACATTTTTGGAATTTTTTATACATTTTTTTCTATTTAAACATAAATATTGTTACTTTTATGTGATAATTTTTCCCTCATATTTATAAGCACATTATGATTTTAAAATTTATGAAAAAAATATAATTAAAACAAAAAATTTTGTTTTATGTGGTGAAAATTGTTCACACCGTGAATTCTTTTCATGATAGAGTTCACACCATGCAAGGGGATATCACAACTGAAAAGATTATATTTATTTTTGAAAAAGAAAATCTGATTCATAAAGCCTACAAAATAAATGTTTGATAGATTACATTGTATTAGAAAAATGGGAATAATGGTAAAAAATCCTGAATAAAAAAATTCTTCATTTTGGGGTAGCCTATTGGGATAAAATCTTTACACAAATACTATTAATTTGAAATGGATGATGATGGACCAACAATTTTTAATCAGTATTTATGTTTCATTTAAACACAAAACTATACACTAATACAAATTATTTTTCACATATGTTCAAAATCTACATTGTGTGTAAATGAAAACATCATTTTCCTAGAATATTATATCATGGATATATGAAATAATAGGATATGGTAAATTGTAAGATAAATAAATGTTATACTTATAAGATCCATCAATGAAAATATTAACATATTATAAAAATTAAATTTAAAATTAATCAAGACCCTAAGAATTAAACATGTCCCAAAATTTATATTAAAACATTAAATAATTATATTTTTTTAATTATAAGTGATTTATAGAAATTAATTATGATTATTTGACTATATTGTTGAACTCATTTAGAAGAGGATTCTATACTAAAATTGTCGCACTTGGACTTCACATACGGTATGATTTTAATTTTAATTTTAAATTTTATAAGTTCATCTGCCCTTTTTATAATTATTTAGTTTGAAAGAACGTTGAGCCTGATGTGTGGTGCGCTTCTTTCACTGGTTAGCAAACCATTGTTTGAAAATGCTCAACGTGCGGGCAGGGCATGAGAGAATCCGCGCAGGCTGCCTGGAGTGCGAGTGGACCTCTTTACTAATACCGTTTAAAGCTAGTTTTTATTTATTTAAATTTAGTTATTTTATTTTATTTAAGTTTTCTTTATTATTTTCTCTCCCTCATTTCTTCCCCCATTCCTCTATATTTTATTTTATTTTATTTTAGTTCTTTATTTTCTATTATATTTTATTTTATCTTTCTTTTCTATTTATTTTATCTCATTTTTTTCTCTCCCCCTCTTAATCCCTACCCTAGCCGCCACCCACATATTTCTCTTTCCCTTTTTTCCCTACCCTTTATTCTCCCCCACGTCTATCTACCTCCTCTCATTTTTCTACTCCTTCTCTCCCTCACTTCTCCTCTCTTCCTCACTCGGCCACCTCCCATATTCCCTTCCCTTCCCCGCGGCCTCCCTCTTTCCCTCCTCTCTTCCCCGTTCGGCCGCACCTCCCTCTTACTCTCCTTATTATTCTCCTTCTCTCCCTCCTTTCTCCTTCTCTCCCTCCCTTCTCTTCTCTTCTGCGGCTCCCCTTTCCTCCAACCGTGAGCTCCCTCTCAATCCTCTCCTTTGTCTTCTTCTTCTCTCCCTCATTTCTCCTTCTCTCCCTCCCTTCTCTTCTCTTTCGCGGCTCTCCTTCTCTCTAGCCTCACTTGCCCCCTCCCTCCTCTCCTTCTTATTCTCCTTCTCTCCCTCCTTTCTCCTTCTACCCCTCCCTTCCCTTCTCTTCTACACCCCATCTCCCCTTTTCCCCTCCTCCTTCCTCCATTCCACCGAACCGATTAGCTGACATCCCTCCTCTTGCCTGACAGCCACCGCAACCCGATTCGCCCTCACCGGACAGCCTCCACAACCCGACTCGCGCTCGCCGGACAGCCATCATGCTGCCCCTCGGTTGTCATTCCGACGATTCCCGTGGTTAGGGGTTTGTATTTAATTTATTTAATTATTCTCAATTTTTTTAATTGTTAATTAATTAATTTAATTATTAATGAATTTTTTCCCATGTTAATTAATTTATTAAATTTTTGTAGTTGTTAATCAGTTTATTTGATTGATTTTGTTTAGTTGTTAAATAATTTATTGAATTACTATTTAATTTGTTTAACTTTTTACTAAATTATCTAATTGCTGATGTTTTTTCTATGGACCACTGATGTTTTACTGGTTTGGCATTGAGGTTACTTGGTCCACTGTTTTAGGACCTTTTTGACGGATCTATTCCATGCGACCATTTCATAGTGGGAGTGTTGCACTGTATCGCTTTTCCGTACCTACTTTGAGGTAGGTGGTTTCTCATTCTTCGGTTATCTGGTCAATTAGTCTGCTGGTTTAATTAAATTAATATGTCTTTTATTTAATTTCTACTATGATTTGTTTCTTTTTGTTGGTTGGATTTGGTGTTTTATTTTTATCAGTGGCATGTTTAGGTTGTCTGGTATTTACAATGATGTGCTATTGGTTTTTGAACAAATGCATCAGTTGAAATTTGATTCTTGTTACAGTCTTAGTGTGTGTTCGAGTGAGTTTTGGCACTAAGTATTATGTTGTTTTATTTTCTTCAAAACTACTAAACCAATTTTTCAATAGATTGATAAATTTTAGTTTGGTTCTTAGAATTGTGTAGTTTATTGGACTATGTAGTTCTTGCACGTCGTGTTCTATTTATAAGGATCTCTTTTGTGTGTAATACCTTTAATGGTAATTTGTTTATTTGTCACAAACCAACCCGAGTCGACCCTAAACTGGTCACCTGAGCCGGTCCCTGGCATGGCACAAGAAGCGTTCCCGATCCTCCCGGGCTGGCGACAAGCACCAGGGCATCAAAAGAAAGAAGGAGGGAATTATTTCGCCAAATGAAAATAAATAAGGTAGTGGGGGGAAAATAGAACAACACAAAGTAAATAAACAATACAAAAAGAAATAATGAACAACAATAACAAACTAACCTGACCACGACTAAAACCCCTCGCGACCTCGAGAGTCGCTCAATAAACCACAACCAACTCTCACCCATGTCGTGCAAGATCGATTCAAACCTGCCATAGAAACTAAAAATAGGAAAACACTATAGGCATGAGTATTAAAACTCAGTAGGTAGGCCCGAATAATTCTATTCCCAATGAACAAACCATTAAATATAGAATTCATTACTTCCAAGTTTGAAATAAATGATATAAAATATTAGTTTCCACACACACTTTAATTTCCAAAACAAGTAACAGTCCATTGCCCTTTTTAGTTCAAAAACAAGTTTAATGTTTGAAAGAAACAGGTGTATTGCATCTTAAAACATTTTAGAAAACAATTTAGAAATCAAAATTTTAGTTTTTAGTCCAAAGGAAACCCACACACAACAAACAACACACACTAAGGGCAATGGAGAAAGTGGAACACAGGGGCCAGCAACCGAACTAGACCTCTTAATCATCCTCTACATACTAAAAAACACTAAATAAAACATGGGTAGAACCTAGGAGATTGTGAACAATCCAGAATATACCATACATGTGACTCGTCCTGAAAGCATGCTCCAACTCGATGATGTCATAACGCCCTAACGCTCGGTATAGCCATATATGGCCTAACCGATGGGCCCAATCCCTATAGCAGCAATAACTCAGTATTCCCCTACAATGGGGACACTAGCCAGTGCGTAATCTAAACTAGTACTGCAATCATTCTCAGAATATTCACTCACTATGCCAGGTTCCCATGACAACACAAGCAATAAAAAGGGGGTTTCCACAATGTAAATCAATTAGTCATGATGCACAAACATCACATACAGCTCATGCAATCAATGCACACAAATGATCACCCCTGAATGGGTTTTCCAAAATAATTTATTTTATTAAAGTGGCAAACGGGCCTTAACAAATTTTAAAGAAAAACCTCATTTCTCGAGAAAACCCAAAACACTTTTTCAGAAGAAATCATTTATCATTAAAACTAGAAGTACATTTGAAATTCCGTGAATTATGTTTAATGGTCAAATGGGCATTCTTTCAATACTGGGTGTCCGCTCGTCAAGAAAATGTTTCAAGTGTTCGGTATAAAATAAATGTCTCTTTTCACACCAAATAATCATTTAAAAATTAATTATCAAATATTTTTTCTCATTCATTAAAATTAATAAATCATCAATAAATTAATAAATTCTAAATTTTAAGGTGAGTGTAGTGGGGGACCTACCTCAATTTGCAGCCCGAACACGACGACGCGACACGCCTCGCAAAGGTGCACAAGCACGCACAAGCTGACGTCCGTAGTTTCGCGAAGTTACCTTGCCAATGAGCTGAAACAACGCACAACATCTAAAATACATAAACACGGACCTAAAACAACCCAAACAAATAACGATCACAAAAGAACCACCTCGGCCTGTTTTCAAAACACAGTGCGCACCATCTGTACTTTTTAATAAACCACTTTAAAATTTATTAAACGACTCCAAAGAGAAACCATGGACTTTACTCACCCAAAACCTATTCAAAATCCCTCCTTATAATTAAACGCGCACTCAAAATGCACAAAATCAGATTGCGAACCTCTTTCACAGTTAAAATAATAAAAATTACACAACTTAATAAAAGTACTATACATGTCAAAAATCCATTTTCAAACAGAGATCACCTCAAAAATATTTCCAAAACATAATCTGCACCACATATAATATTTAATAAACCAGTTAAAAGTTTATAAAACAATTTTTAAAATACCACGGCAAGGCTTTTACATCAATACTCAGCCAAAAAACCCTCTCCTTAAGCATAACCTCAAACCAAGACCTTCAAATTTAGATTTGCAGAAGTTTCCAAATTATAAACTAGATGTAGGAAATATAACAAAAAACATTGCACACACATAATATACCAAATTTGAAATATAAAACTCATTTTCAACCAATTACACAAGAAAAATATCATATTCTTGACATTGAAAGTCACCCATTAATTATCCCAGACCATGCAAAAACATGAAACAGGTGAAACATTAGTCAAGAAAATTCGTGCATTGGGGAAACTCACCTCAAGAAAAGAAGAACATCCTGAAAATGGTGTGAAACATTGTTCTCACCTCAACCGCACCAGCGAGGAACCAAAATAGCTCTAGTCAAAAACATCGATCCATAAATTTTGGAATTAAACCTAGTATCAAAGTTTTTTATAAATAAATAAATAAATAAAACTCCACCAATGGAGGGGGAGACTACCGGAGAGGAGGGGGGCTATCGCCGGAAGAAGATGCTGCTGGAGAGTCACGCACACCAGAGATGAGGGCCACCTGAGGTTCGCTTCCAGCCGGATCTACTGTACACAAGGGATCCCATCAGACATGGGAGGTGCAGCTGGCGCACACTGGCTAGGTCATGCCAGTGAGGTGGGAGCGCTGCGGGTTAGGGGAGGGGTTCACGCCATGACGGGTTCTGGCTAGAGGTGGAGAGTAAGGAGGAGCGCATCCAACTGTTGGAGCTGGGAGGGAGGTGCACCAAGTTGGGTTGTGCAATTCAGCGTCAGGGAAACACATAGGGGGGGCGCTATGAACTACAGCAAAATAGGGGGGCGTCATTGCAAGAAGAAGGGCCTGGGCACGAATAGTAGGATGAATGGGAGGGGTTTTGAGGGAGAGTTGTGCGTCAAACACGACTAATTTTTTTTTCTGGGTTTTAAAAAAATTAAAATATGATAAAAGGGGTTAGGGTTTGGATATTTTTAAAAATGGTTCTGGGATGCATGAACGCCATTCACGCATCATTCGCCGCGGAAGGATGCGTGAACGGCGTTCACGCGTCCTTTGCTGACCAACTAAAGGAAGCGTGAACGCCGTTCACGCATCCTTGCGCGGGAAAAGATGCGTGAACGGCGTTCACGCTTCCTTCCACGGCGAAGGATGCGTGAACGCCGTTCACGCATCCTTCGCGGACGAGCTGAAGGATGCGTGAACGGCGTTCACGCATCCGGCCGAGAAAAATTATAAAAGGAGGGGTCCCCCCCCCAATACCCATTGTTCTCTTCTGATTTTTGTTGCGAAGCTCTGCAGAAATTCTTTCTCCACAAATATTTGCTGCTTTTATTGAGGTAAAATTTCTATTTAATAATTTGATTGTTTATTTGTGTTTATTTATTTCATTTGTATGTTTAATTGTGTTTATTTATTTCATTTCTATGTTTAATTGTGTGTATGATTTATTTATTTCATATGTTATGCATGAAATGTTTTGTATGATTTAATTTTCTTGATGTTGAATGTTCGTATGATTTAATTTTTTGAATGTCTGTTGTCTAAATATTGAATGTTTTATGTTATGTCTAAAATTTTTAATGTTTAGAAAAAGTAATTTATGTTAGAGAAATTTATTTTAATGGATGGTTTTGATGTAAGTGTAAATTAAATTACTTTTATTTACTAGTAATAATATTTTTAATCAATAAAGTATAAAATATATTTACTTATATTTTGAAAAGTAGAAGAATTCCCTAAAAACATTACGATTTCATAAAATTTAAAATAACAAAAGTGTTTATTATGTAAATCTCAATTAGATCAGTTATAATAAAATTTATTTAATGTTTTTAATAAATATATATATATATATATATACACATGAAGTTAAATTTTTATAAAAGAGGTGTAGTATTTAATATAGATTTTATATAATACGGATAATATAATAAATATACCAAAAAATACGGTATGAGTGATAACTGATCTTGAGATGACCGACCATGCATAATTGAAATTTCATGTTTTATTTTGTGTATGTTGTTATTCAATTTGTAATAACTGCATTTTTTCGGTATTGATGACCTGCGAGTCATCTCTCAGTAAGTGTAAGGACATGCGTGTCCGTTTAAATTAATTTATGTATTTCATACCCCTAGACCCTCTCACATGCATGTGAGTAAATTTGTAATTAAAAGACTGACGCCCCAAAGAGGTGTCGATGAAGAGGCTTCCCCGAAGAGGTGTCGACGAAGAGGCATTTGAGAACTCGTTCGAGAGGAGGTGTTTCTGTTTGACAGGAGATTGGCGGTTGCTGCAATATTTGATAATAGAGACAGGAGTTTACCCATATAAATTGTGGTTAGTTTATCAGATAATGATAAACTAATCGCAAGTCTCAAGATCAAGTCATGATTATATATTCATAAGTAATCAAACTTTATGAAACATTATATTAAATTTTCTTTTGTGCTAAAATCAAAATCACTATACCTTAACAGTGATAAATCAATACATAAAAAAGTCTCAAGATAATCAATTATTCAAAACCAAATTAAATAATTTAAAATTTTAATGTAGCGTATAATATTTTTAAATTTTTTTTAATAGGTAATTATGTCTACTCAAATATATTGCAACGGTGATGTAATTTGTACGGAGCAGGGTTTTAGCTACAGTGTGCCACCTGTCAAAGTGGTAAATCTCCATGGTTGTATGACATTGGATGCAGTTCGTAATAAGATTCATAGTCGGTTAAAATTGAGTGCAAGACAAGCAATCACTTCAATTAGATACCGACATCTTCAATATCCTGAGCATATGTGGCACAGCGACTACCCTATAGTCGATGATGAGGATTGGATGGAGGCTTCTCAGTTATTCAGGCAACAGTGTATTAATGGTTTGATGGAATTATTTATTGTCATTTCTGATATTGATGTGGTGCAATCGATTACTACAGAACCATGCTTTGTGACCTCTATAGAAGTCGGTCCTTCACAACAGTCTTCTTCATTGCCTCCTTCTCATACAACTCCTGTGGAAGAATGTAATGAGGAAGATCATCAAAATTTGGAAGGAAATGTAGATGAAATCCCTTTCTGTGCTGATATAGTGCAAGAAAGTTTATCTGAGGAAGAAGAATCCGGGGAGTCAGCAGAAGATGATGTGGTTGGAAATGAACCTTTTGAGGTTCCTTTGAGAGACAGACATCCACTACATCCACCAGTTAGTGGTAATCAGCCTTCAGTTTTGAGTTCCTTAGTTGGAGGAATGTCTCATGAACAACCTTTTGATTGGGATGTCATTACACCAGCTTCTGAATTCCCTGGCATTATAGGGAATATGCCTGCATCAAATGATAATGCCATATATGTTGGTCAGGATTTCGAAAGTAAACAGGTCATGAAAAATGTGATAAAGCAATACCACATTGAGCGACATTTCACATTTGTGGTTTATGAGTCAAAGAAGACCAAATATCTCATTCGTTGTGAAAAATATGGGTCAGAATGTAAATTTCGATTAAGAGCACTATTTGATAAATGTTATGGATATTGGAAGATAACCAAATTAGAAGGCCCACACACTTGTCTGCATCCCAGCTTGGCACAAGATCACTCTTCTCTTGATGCAGAGTTTATATCTACTGTTATTTGTGAGATGACACGAAAAAGACAGGATGTTCCTGTTTCCCTTATTCAGGAAAGAATTCAACAGTTGTATAACTATAAGGTATCATACAACAAATCTTGGAATGCAAAACAGAAAGTCATTGTAAAAGTGTATGGTGATTGGGATGAGTCTTATGCGTTGTTGCCACAGCTTATGGAATTGTTGTCTCTCAATAATCAGATTGTTTATCAGTTGGACAGTGTTGAGTATGTCTCCCAAAATCATCTCGTTGATCGGTCAAAGGTGAAGTTCAAGAGGATTTTTTGGGCATTCAGACCGTGCATTACTGCATTTCCCTTTTGTAAACAATTTATTCAGGTAGATGGCACATTCCTTTATGGAAAGTATACAGGTGTTCTACTCATTGCTGCCACACAGGATGGTAATCGCGCTCCTCTGCCACTTGCTTTTGCTGTTGTTGAAAAAGAAAATTTTGAATGCTGGAGCTGGTTCTTGGCATGTGTACGTGTTCATGTCACGTAGAAATAGGGCGTGTGTCTGATATCTGATCGTCATCGAGCGATTATAGAGGCCGTGAGTAGTGATGGGGTTTCTTGGACTGAGCCGAATGCTTATCACCGTTATTGCATTAGACATATTGCAAGTAATGTGCATAAGCAGTTTAGAGATGAGGCCATAAAGAAGGCGATCCTCAAATTGGGTATGGTTTTCTAAACTTTCTTTTTTTAACAAAATTTACTATCCATTTTAATACATTATTATGTTATGCTTTCAGCATATGAACCACAACAAGAAAGGTTTGATCGACGTCTTGAAGAGATCCGAACAGTTAATGAGGAGGTATATGAATATATGGTAAAAATTTCAAAGGAAAAATGGTCATTAGCATACGATGGTGGCATGAGATATGGGCATATGACCACTAATATAGTGGAGTGCGTAAATGGGGTCCTCAAGGGTGTGCGCAAACTCCCAATCACAGGGTTAGTGCAAGAGACATTTTTTAGATGTGTTCACTACTTTGTTGACCGGTCCCAAAAGGCCTACCAGAGGATGGAAAATGGAATGCTTTTTACTCAGCATTTTCAAACTGATATTGATCGGATACGGAATGAGGCTTCACGATGGAATGTTATAGCCTTTGACAGGGAAAAGAGGAGTTTTCGGGTAAGAAAGTGCTACGACCAGGGTACATGCACTAATGGTGGAGTGTTTGTCATGATGTTGGATAACAGGTACTGTGATTGTGGCAGCTTTCAGGCATTGAGATATCCATGTGTACATGTTATTACAGCTTGCGCTACGGTAAATATATCGTGGGAGCCATATGTTGACCCGGTGTATCACATGAGCACTTTGGTTAACTGTTATAGTGCTGCTTGGATGCCTGTTGGTGACTTCCATTCTATCACATTGCCTGCTGATCAACCGACCATTGTCCCTGATATTTCCAGGTTTTCATAAGTCGATTTTGGTATCATTTATAATTTTTTCAATGTGTGTCATTTTTAAAATTATTGGCTTCATGCTACTAGGTTGCGGCATCGAGGAAGACCGAAGTCAACTCACATCAGAAATGAGATGGATTGGCCTCGGCAACGAGGAGGGAGAATATGATGCAGTATCTGCCACGCAGAAGGACATACTCATAAGAGATGTCCCCAAGTGGCAGGACAGAGTTCCAAATCTCATCATCCATGATCGAGTCTATGTACCTGCTCTAAAAGGAAGAGGTTGTGGTTGGTGTCGATGATGAAGAAGAAGAATAAGAAATAGAGGATGAGGATGAGAAGAAGTAGAAGACTAAGAGGAAGAAGTTGTGGTTGAATAACCTATTGTGGAAGTTTCTATAGTTACTTAGGAACTTGATCTATTTGGAATAATTTTAATGGTTATCTAATGGATAATGGATAAATTAACAAACGTAATTTCACAAATAAGAAGAAATAATTAATTTTTCACTTTTTCCTCTTAATTTTTAATGTGGAATAATGTTAATGGTTATTTAATGGATAATGGATAAATTAACAAACGTAATTTCACAAATACGAAGAAATAATTAATTTTTCACTTTTTCCTGTTAATTTTTAATGTGGAATAATGTTGATGGTTATTTAATAGATAATGGATGAATTAACAAACGTAATTTCACAAATAAGAAGAAATAATTAATTTTTCACTTTTTCCTGTTAATTTTTAATGTGGAATAATGTTGATGGTTATTTAATGGATAATGGATAAATTAACAAACGTAATTTCACAAATAATAAGAAATAATTAATTTTTCACTTTTAAATTATGGTTTTCTTATAAGATGTCTAGTTTTAGTAATGGCATCTGAGTGTCTGAGCATCCTTAACTAATGTTGATTGTGAGACTAGGCTAATGTTGATTGTGACACCAAATAAAAATGAATATATCATGATTCCACTATTAATAAGTAACGATGATATCATGTGTAAAGATGGCAGGTTTTCCATTGCTTACATATCAGGCTACTCATGTATCACGACTGCTTTTAGAGGGACGTCTTGTGGCTCCCTTGAGTGTACGTAGATCTCACCATTTCCATCATATTGCACCACCTCCCGCTATTGTCCCACATCTTCGTCGAGCTGGATTTTATGGAGTAGCGATGTGCGACTTCACGTTTCTTGATCATCAGCTCATTGCCGCACTTGTCGAGAGATGGAGACCAGAGTCGCATACTTTCCATTTCAGTGAGGGAGAGATGACTATTACATTGCAGGATGTGGCTATTATGTTGGGCCTCCCTATCGACGGACATGCTTTGACAGGCCGAGTTCCATCAGATTTGCCTGAGCTTGTTCATAGACTTCTGGGCATAGAGGTCCAAGATGATGGCAGGACCATCGTCGGTGGTAGATTACGGATGTCTTGGTTAGACCAGCACTTCACACATTTACCAGATGATGCTGATGACGTCACTGTGCTGCACTTTGCACGTGTATATATTTTGAGGCTGATCGGTGGCACGCTTTTTGTTGACCACTCTACTACTTTTTTGCACCTGATGTATCTAGCTTTTTTAGAGGATTTGGACCAGGCAGGTCGATATAGTTGGGGGTCTGCCTGCCTAGCATATACATACAGAGCCCTATGCAGCGCATGTTGCATCGACAAGATGCAGATCACAGGATGCATGGTTCTTCTACAGATGTGGGTATGGGAGCACATACCTCGTTTAGCTCCACATGCCCGTGCGCCATTACCCGTAGATATTGTAGCAGAGGATCCACGTGGACGTTGGTATGTTATTAATTCTTTCTAATATCTAACTTACTAGTATAAAATTCTTTTATGAAATGTAAAAAAAATGTTATCTACAGGTGGAGTCAGGAGCATCGACATTCATATTCTCCCAGACATGATGTTCACGCCTACAGACTTATTCTAGACAGCATTCGACCAGACAATGTAAGTGATTATTATTTATATTGTTAAATCTTTACTCTTTACTGTAAATCTATTCATTTATTAATTGATTATTCATTTTTTCTTTCAGATTACATGGATGCCATATACAGATGATATCCTTCAGAGTCTGCCCCCATACTGTACAGTGATGCTTGATATCGGCTCCTGCATGGTTCCACTGATTCATTTTCATATAGTCGAGTGGCATCAGACAGATAGGGTTATGAGACAGTTTGGATTCCTTCAGCCAGTTCCTGACCCACCCAGTCTGTTGGATTCATTGCATTCCCTGAAGATGTCAGGGAAGAGAGATTTTGATTGGAGGAGCTACCATGCGAGATATGTTGCGTTATGGGACAGGCGACGGGAGTCCCAGTTGTGAGGGGCAGGGACAGTACGCTTTCATTTGATGGATCAGATGGATTATGCAGGCTGGTACATCAGGTCTCCCGTCAGATTTCTGACACGGCACGGACGGGGCTTCCATGACTTGGTATGCATTTTTTCTTTCACAGTTCAACATATTTTTTATTCAAATTAGTTAACAATAGAATTTGTTTTCGCAGGATGCTCGTATTTTTCATCTACTGCATATGTCTGATCCAGTGGAGAGAGCTGCCTTTGACCCAGCATATTTTCACAGCCTTGTACGACAGATGCTACCGTCGATGGACGAGATTTATCATGGCATTTTCTTTGATCCACCACCTGCTGCGGAGGCCGCGGAGCCTGCTGCGGAGGCCGCGGAGCCTGCTGAGCCTCACATAGATGTACCTGGGGGTGACGACCCTGTTATGGATGCTGTTGTTCCACAGGATGAGGCTGGTCAGCTTGCTCAGCCACATGATATTATTCCACTGGAGGAGGGTGTTCAGCATGACCAGTCATATGCTCCTCCAGCTTATCAGGCACAGCCACAGGTACTTACAGACGCTGACTGGATTGAGTTCGATGTTTTATTGCAGTCATCCACAGCAGAGCAGCCATCTACTTCCTATATTGGTGAGAGTTCCAGCCAGCTTCCACTATCATTAGATGCAGGCCAGGGTACAGGCGGTGAGACTGTACATCCACCGTCTGTCACACAGGAGGATGTGGAGGTGGCTGTCGATGAGGATGCGCAGCGTACGCCAGAGCACAGACGTAGACAGACATGGCGTGGACGCATCCAGTATACGCCTGACTGTGGGACAGAGGAGCATCCACACCGGAGGTGTAGATTAGGTTGACATTTGATTTATGATACGTTTTGTATGTGTATTACTGTTATCTAGACTTCTATTATACCTTTAATAAGTGTCTTACTGTTATCAAATTATCTACCAATGTATATATATATATATATGTGTATAATAAATAATATGATTAAATTAAATGATAAATATTAATTATATTAATTATTTCGAATTGCAATAGAAGTGGTCACAGTTATGATGAGTGATGGTTCAGTCCAACCATGCAAAATGCATATGCTGATAAGAATAAAAGGCCACAACAAGTGTAGAAGAATGGAACAATAGTTGGAAAATCTTCCATTGGGAATATGCAAAACAATGAAGTCAAGAAAACTGTGAAAGAAACTATTTCCAAGAATAAGTTTGAGCTAAAATCCAAGGATTATTTCATGACAAATCTTGAAATTCATATCATCTCAAGAAGTTGAAACTTTAGGTATTCCAATCACACTTTATCCATTGTTCTTAATTATATTTCTCATTTCAATTAAGGGGGAGAGCTTGATTGATGGAAAGATGGGATGAAAAGGGGAGATTTATCTTTTCACTTGAACTTTTTAATATATTTGGTGAAGTATGTGCAGGATTTAGCATTTCATTGATAATTTTGATTATCTACCCTTGGTTAATACAATGACATATAATCCATTTTTCCTCTCTATAACAAAAAATAATCCACTATACACTCTCTTTCTCCATAATACATTGGAGATTCATTCTACTCTATAATCCAAAAGATACATCTACTTCCAAATTTAGGAAGAAGTTCTTCTTCAAATAGACTTACTCTATAAGAAATCTAGTCACTCCTACCTTGTGTACTTTATCAATAATTTTAGAAATTATTATATTAAGACTCTTTTCAGATTTTGTGCAATCTAGATTCTCCTCAATATTCAAATACTCAAGAACTCATCAATTCATCTTTCTGTATTTACCTGATACATTATTGTATCGAGTTATCAGAAATAATATCTCAATTCAACACAGAGTCTTTATCACCTTCATACACACTTTATTCACAAAACAAACAATAATTGTTCATGGGTAATATATCATTATTACATGATTTAAAATCAATCATTTAAATCCTTATTTAAATTTGTTTAGTAATAACACATTTAATTACACATTTATATATGAATACTCATCAGTAGTGGTATCATATTTTCCTCATATTGAATTCCCCATTAATTTCTGTGGGTATTTTGTTTCATGCAACTCATAAAGAATACTAGAAGGATTAAGGTTCCCCTCTTTCTTCTTAATGTGGTGTCTATCTCTATGAATCATTATCTATATTCATACATGTAACTCATATTTAATTACATAATAAAATACAAAAACTCATCAAAAATACCCAATGCTCAGGTCTTCTCCATTCTTCACATAAATGTTACAACTCATGTAAGAATCTGATTCACGTGGATTCATCAAAATATGAGCTTCTAATCACCCGAATACTTATGTTTCACATTTCATCACATAGGATATTCATTTTAGAATAAATTTTTACTCTCATCACATGAACTATTCATTTTATTATTTAAATTATATTAATGAAATTGTAACTTCATGAATATATTATCATGATTGTACCTTGGCATTAAATCTAGATCTTACTTCATTTGAAGACTCTATTTCATCAAAAGTCTTGGGATCCTTCAGTTCATGCACGACAATGCATGAATATTGAACATGACTTGTTCTTGGATCATGCTTGGATATTATAAGTTCATCATGGACTTCTTAATATGGAAGGGTCCTTGGTTTTATCCAGGGATTCCCAACCATGATTTTTGTGACTCATCAGTGGTAGATAACCAATGCTCTATAAAACCCTTGAGAAAGGGAAGAAGGTTCTCACTGATTAGACAACTTGAAAAAGTTAGATCAAACTGTTGTGTAAATGTCTGCATGTTTTTAGTGGAGAGACAATGATTGTGTCACCATTTTCCCATATAATAATATCACTCGGTTGAGTGCTTCCTTATTTATTTTATCATTCCTTCAGCTTGGTAGAAGTGATTACTGGGGTACGCTCTCAAATCCTCACTGGCATCGACCCATGTTGTCTTCTCTAACACCATTCCACTGCACATGATTGAACCACCACTCTAATACCATGTGCCTCATGTGAATTCATGCTCGCCTACCATTTCTTCCCATACAATAGTCAACTCCAGTTCCCACCTCAAAAGTGGCTGCACCTAATTCCCTTATCTAGCTAGTTGGATGGATTCCGTTTTAAATAAAGTTAAAAAAATGTGTTAGATAAAATATTCCACCAAATTCCATATTCACTCCAAATACCAATCCTTATTCTTCATGAAAAATATAAATAATATATTTATACTTTTTTCATATATCTCTCCATTCATACTTTAGTGAACATTTTTGAAAACTCCTTTGCACATTTTTTTCTATTTAAGATAATATTAAATAATTCTCACTTTTAAAACATGGATAATTATCCAAATATGAAATTAAATTACATAACATGAATCCATAAAAATTATCCAAGCACCACCACTTTACATATTGACATATTGATAAAACATACAACCATTTTTTCCAATAATCTCCCCCTTTATCTTCTGTTGTTAATATCCATTTATATCATAAAAGTTAATATGTGGTAACATCAATTATTCTCCCCCTTATTTAAAATAAAATGAAAAGGATAATTGGACAATTTTAAACTCATATTTCTTCTCAAAAAAATCTTCACATATATTTTAAATAAGGGGATGATATGACATGATACTTGGAACAAAGCCTTTAGTTAATAAACACTATATCTATATGATCCATCCTAGTGTAGAAAGAAATAATTAAATAACCAATATAATATAATCTACCTATAACACATACTCATATGTGATACTAAAATTAGATATTCTCAATTATCAGGATGAGTAATTTTAAGATAAGAAATACATGATCCTGCACACACTTCAAAAAACACATTAGAAAGTTCAAGTGCAAGAACAAATCCCCCTTTTCTCATTTTTTCATTAAATAAGTACTCAACCTTAATGAATATAATTAAGAAAAAATGTAAGATAATGTGATTGGAATACCTCAAATCTCTTATAAGATCCTCCTTAAGAGATGAACTCATTCTTCATCATGGGAATTTATGTACTCCATGATGAACAATACTTCTCCTTCAATTCCATTCAAGTAAACTCATAACACATAAAATAATAAGGAATAAGGAGGAACCTCTTGTATTCTATAGAGGAAACATTCAATGTGAGAGTTTTCTCTCATCCTTTATTTCTTCTTATTTCTAAGCCAAGCATGGGATGTGATTTATTTCTTATTACATGCTTCATGGATTATGCACATATTTCCTTCCCATGAATTTCCTCTTTATTTGGAATACATTTTCCCCCTCCTCCACAGCTGGTACAACCTCATTATTTTTCTTCCAAATTTTTCATCTTCTCTTCCAAGATTCTTATTACGAGGGATTTGATTTTGGTTCTTTAAACACCATTTTTTTGATACTCGTTTTTATCTTTAAAAACATTGAACTTATTTTCTATCTTAATATGACTTCTTTCAGGATACAAAAATTCCTTGTAAGTCATATGAGTAGAGTTTCTCCACATAGATTATTTACCCTTGCATGTTTTCCTCTAAGTGAAATACCTTTCCATATGATCTAGGTTAGAAAAAATGAATCATTTAGGTATTCTGTGAGATGCGTGAACGGCGTTCACGCATCACGCCGGGGTCCGGGATGCGTGAACGGCGTTCACGCATCTCGGACCCATTTTTAAAAATATTCGAACCCTATCCCCTGTTATCAAATTTTAATTTTTTAAAAACCCAGATAAACAAATTAGCCGTCAAACACCAAGGGGAAGCGGCCAGTGCGGGAAGAGGGGAGTGGAGGCGCGTGAGGGGAGAGGGATGCGCTGCAGCCATTCGAAGGGGTGGGGGGTAAACCCTAGTCAAAATAAAACAACATAATTAATGTAAAATTAATGAAAAAAATAAATAACTAGAAATAATAATAATAAAGGAACCTAATGATGGTAATTAAAACAAAATTAAGAATAATTCTAATAATTAAAACCATAATAGTAAAAATATCACCTTAATAATAATAGTAAATCTTTGATAACAATAATGGTAATGATAAAACTTTAATAACTATAATAATTTAGTTCCTGTCATTGTTAATAACAATAAGATTAATAAAATTTTATTGATTATGATAATATTAAGGGAACTTTCTAATAATAATAGCACACATCATAATATTGAATACAACTTTAACAATAATATATATATAATAAGATACAAATTATAATAAGAAGAAGAATAATAATTTATCATTTCCTTTATAATAAAAATTATAAAATTATAAACAACAATAAAATCATTACCCATTTTAATTTTTCCTGAAGGTAGGTGGACTATGAAGATTCTTGGGCGGAGCCACGTGGGGTTTTCAAAATGCGTTATGCCCATGCGCCCAGTGACGTCAACTCAAAAATGCGCGTTTTTTGAAAAAACCCAAAAATCATGTTTGGAATTAAACCTGAACCTCGACAAAAATTTTAAAACCAAAGAAAATAATAAAAATGAAAAATAATAGATAGGTCGTGGTGTGACAATTGTCCCCACCATGGCGCTTTCTTCCCCCGGAAAGCCAAAACAAGGTCAAGACCCAAAGATATAACTTCTTATGTGTCACTCACCACCAAAGGTTTAAGTGCCTCCAGTTGATGGTTCCAAACAAACAACAAAATCCCAGGACACACAACTCATCCTTAGAACACAATCACCTTAATTGTAACCAAGCAGAACCCAAACCATCTTTCTCAACCAGGGAACACACGAACTTAAACTACCTCTGACACTTATTCCTATAATCCTAGTCCAATGAAACCACTTGATGTACTCCAATTTCCAACGTCTATTCAAGAGGAAGAACCTAGGATTAGTTGGTTCCACACAAGACCACCCACCACTAAAACGATACTTAAAAAGGAACTATAATACTGACGTGGGGTGGCCCAAAAATACTCATCACCATAAGGATCAGGCTAACACTAACTACTTAGGGTGTAACTCTCTGAGACCCACTGTGGGTCTCCCCACTATAATAACTGATGAGATTAACCGAACTTGAAATCTTTTTACATGGACCAAAAACCCCACCACAAGGGCAGTGAAGGGAATGGAAGGGCCCAACTGATAGAGTATAAAACCTACCATAATTTCTACCCTAACAACATCACACCCTCGGAAAATCACAAACCATAACGCACTAAAGAACAAGATTAAACCAGGACCCTTCTTCACCGCTGGGGTTCTCCTGACTACGCGCCAGCTTCACTCCGGGGCCTATGGCTAAAGCACCGATGATTGAAGCATCTCCTGCTCGTAGTCAGGATTTTGGAACCCCCAAACCCCACACACGAACAAGAATTTTACCAAAACCACATTTATTCAAAATAAAGGTTTCAAGGAGGTTCAAAAAAAACATTCATACAATTGAAGAAAAATAAACGCTGCAAAATTATACCAAAGACGATCACTACATACAAGAAGCGCTACAAAGAAAAAACCTCAAATGGATCCCCAAACATCGCCCTACTCCCACTGACGGGCTGAGGTGACCTTCGACCAACCGGGTTTAGCTTCAGTGTGCTTCTTGGAAACACCACAGCAGAATCGCTGCAAGTGACCCAAACGTCCACAGGTGTGGCAGGGTCTCGGACTACTCAGACCGATCGGCCTCTTGTGACCCTGCCTACCACACTGGTGATAGATCACGTCATTGTTTTGTGGAGAAGAAGACTGAAGGTCTGGAGGCCTCTTGATTCCTCTACCATCCCCACAAACATCAGGTTTCTTCTCATTCTTCTTATCACCATCCTCTGTGTTGCTTCCCAAAGCTGGAGGACTCTCCATCTCAAGTCCTCATGCTAACCCAACTTCATCCAGAAAGTCTTGCACCACAACATCCGAGAAGGTGGTTAGGTTGAGCTCTTCCACTTTTGATCGCAGCTCAGGTCGGAGTCCAGGTTCAAATTTTTGAGCCTTCCCGAGATCATTTTCAACAAACCACTTATCATAAGGAACTAGGCATATGAAACATCGATATAATTCTAGTACTGATTCAACACCCTGATGAAGGCAACACAGCTCCATCCACTTCCTCGGCTTCATCAACTCATAGAAGTGTTATTGGATGAAATATGACTTGAAAAACTCCCATGTTAGATCTTCCCATGGATTGTTCTGAGACACAGACATCAACCATTTCTAGTTTGGGCCTTCAAGCATAAGGTTAGCCTATATCACCTTTAACGACTCAGGCGGTGCGAGTGAACAGAAGTTCCTATCAATCTTGCATAGCCACTCCTCCACCTCAAGAGGATCTGCTTGCCCATAAAAAAGGGGAGGGTTTAACTTCCAAAACACAAGGATGTAGTCCATGGATTGATCCACTGGAGGGTTTGCTAAGGATACACCACTCGATGCTGCACCTTGGGAATCCATCAAACCATCGTGAGGGGGCAAACACTAAGGAACAAGAAATCAAGAGGATGAGTCAAACACGGTCATTACCATTTCACTTTCAACTTTTCACCATTTCCAAAATAAAACATCGCAAAACAATTCTTAAAAGTAAATAAGACCCAGACAAACCGGAAGGAGAAACTAGTGGAGATTCGTGACTCAGACGTATGGTTGGCGGCCATACGCCAGTCACGCTACCATCACAGGGAGCACTCTAGGGTAATGTCCCCAGCTCCACATGGATTTCCAGACCATGAGAGCTCACGGAGGTCACATTCCTGGCTCCCATTCCATTTCCCAACATAAAACAATTCAAAAGATCTAGAAGACACCAACAACCCGAACATCCCATGGTAACCCGAGGTTTAAAATGAGCAAGGGTTCATGACGTCCTTCTCGTTCGTACGCCTCGAGTCCCAACATTTCTAATAATTCTACCATGATGACCACCATTAACAATGGGCGCTCTGAAAAACAAATTCTGCTCAAGAGCTGACCTGCTCTGATACCATTTTGTCACGAACCAACCCGGGTAGACCCAAAACTGGTCACCCGAGCCGGTCCGCGGCATGGCCCGAGAGGTGTTCTTGATCATCCTGGGCTAGTGACAGGTGCCAGGGCATAAAAAAAAAGTAGGAGGGAAAGATTTCTCCCAATTAAAATAAATAAAGTATCATAAGGAAAATAGAACAACACAAAGTAAATAAACAATATGAAAAAAAGAACGACCAACAATAACAAACTAACCTGACCACAACTAAAACCCCTCGTGACCTCGAGAGTCGCTCAAAAAACCACAACCAACTCTCACCCACGGTGAGAAAACTTGAGTAAAACCTGCAAAAAAAACTAAAAATAGGAAAATACTATAGGCGTGAGTATTAAAACTCAGTAGGTAGGCCCGACTAATTCTATTCCCAATGCACAAACCATTAAATAAAGAATTAATTAATTCTAGGTTTGAAATAAATGATATAAAGTATTAGTTTCCACACACACTTTGATTTCTGAAACATGTAACAGTCCATTGAAGTTTTTAGTTCAAAAACAAGTTTAATGTTTGAAAAAAACATGTGCATTACATTTGAAAACATTTTAGAGAACAATTTAGAAATCCAAATTGTATTTTTTAGTCAAATGGAAAACCACACACAACACACAACACACACTAAGGGCAATGGAGAAAGTGGCATAGAGGGGCCAAAAACCAAAATAGACCTCTCCATCATCTACCACATACAAACAAACACTAAATAAAATATGGGTCGAACCTAGGAGATCGTGAACAGTCAAGAACACACCATACATGTGACTCATCCTGAACGCATGCTCTCACTTGATGACGTCATAACACCTTAATGCTCGGTATAGACCTACATGGACTAACTGAGGGGCCCAATCCCCATAGCAGCAATAACATAGTATTCACCTGTAATGGGGCCACTAGCCAGTGCATAATCTAAACTAGTGCGGTAATCATTCTCAGAAGATTCACTCATAATGCCAGGTTCCCATGTCAACACAACCAATAAAAAGGGGTGCGTCCACAATATAAATCAATTAGTCATGATGCACAAACATCACATACTGTTCACGCAATCAACACACACCAAATATCACCCAGGAATGAGTTTTCCAAAATAATTTATTTTATTAATGTTCCAAATGGTCCATCACCAATTTGATGGAAAAACCTCATTTCTCGAGAAAACCCAAAACACTTGTTCAGATGAAATAATTTTTCTTTAAAAATAGAAGTACATTTTCAATTACGTGAATTATGTTTAAAGTCCAAACACGAATTCTTTCAATACTGGGTGTCCGCTCGTCAATAAAATGTTTCAATTGATCGGTATAAAATAAACTACTCTTTTCACACCAAATAATCATTTAAAAATTAATTATCTTATATTTTTTATCATTCATTAAAATTAATAAAACATCAAGAAATTAGTAAATTATAGATTAAAGGTGAGTTTAGTGGAAGACCTACCACAATTTGCAGCCCGAACACGACGACGCGACACGCCTCATAAAGGCGCGCAAGCACGCACAAGCTGACGATCGTAGTTTCGCGGAATTACCTCGCCAATGCGCTGCAACAATGCACAAAATCTAAAATACATAAACACTAACCTAAAACAACCCAAACGAACAACCAGCACAAAAGAACCACCTCGGCCTGTTTTGAAAACACAGTGCGCACCATCTTCACTTTTTAATAAACCACTTTAAAATTTATTAAATGACTCCAAAGAGAAACCCATGAATTTACACACCCAAAACCTATTCAAAATCCTTCCTTATAATTAAACGCGCACTCAAAATGCACAAAATAAGAATGTTCTCCTCTTGCACAGTTAAAATAATAAAAATTACACAACTTAATAAAAGTACTCTACATGTCAAAAATCCATTTTTAAACTAAGAGCACCTCAAAAATATTTCCAAAACATAATCTGAATGACATATAATATTTAATAAACCAGTTAAAAGTTTATAAATCAAATTTTAAAATACCACTGTAAGGCTTTTACGTCAATACTCACCCCAGAAACCCTATCCTTAAGCACAACCTCAAACCAAGACCTTTAAATTTAGATTTGCAGCAGTTTCAAAATTATAAACTACATGTAGGAAATATAACGAAAAACTATTCACACACATAATATACCAAATTTAAAATGTAAAACTCATTTTCAACCAATTGAACAAAAAAAATACCTTATTCTAGACATTGAAAGTCGCTCATTAATTATCCCAAACCATGTGAAAACATGAAACATGTGAAACATTAATCAAGAAAATTCGTGAAAAGTGGAAACTCACCTCAAGCAAAGAAGAACATCCTTAAAATGGTGTGAAACACAATTCTCACCTCGACCGCACTAGCGAGGAACCAAAACAGCCCTAGTCAACAACATCGAACCATAAATTTTGGAATTTAACCCTAGTATCTATGTTTTGGAGAAAAAATAATAAAACTCCACCAAGGGAGGGAGAGACTACCTGAGAGGATGGGGGATATCACCGGAAGAAGACGCTTCTGGAGAGTCAAGAACACCGGAGATGAGGGCCGACGGAGGTTCACAGCTGGCCGGAGCTACTGCACACAAGGGATCCCATCAGACAGGGGAGGCACAATTGGCATGCACTGGCTAGGTCGTGCCGGTGAGGTGAGAGCGGTGAGGGTTAGGGGAGGGGTTCATGACGCGACAGGTTTTGGCTGGAGGTGGAGAGTAAGGAGGATTGCATCCGACTGCCGGAGCTAGGAGGGAGGCGCGCCAGGCTGGGTTGCACGATTTATCGGGAGGGAAACTTGTGGGGGGTACACTACGAACTACTAAAAAAGAGGGGAGGGAGGTGGGTGTCGTTGCAAGAAGGAGGGACTATGTGATGAATAGAAGGATGAATGGGAGGGGTGCAGTGGGAGAGTTGTGCGGCGAACACCAAGGGGAAGAGGCCAGTACGGGAAGAGGGGAGAGGCGGCGCGCGAGGGGAGAGGGATGCTCTATAGTAATTTGAAGGGGGGGGGAGTAAACACTAGTCAAAATAAAACAACATAATAAAATTAAAATTAATGAAAATAAATAAATAAAAATAATAATAATGGAACCTAATTATGGTAATTAAAAAAAATTAATAATTATTATAATAATTAAAACCATTATATTTAAAATATCACCTTACTAATAATAGTAAAGCTTTGATAACAATAACAGTAATGATAAAACTTTTCTAACTATAATAATTTAGTTCCTTTCATTGTTAATAACAATAATATTTATAAAATTTTAATGATTATGATAATATTAATGGAACATTCTAATAATAATAACACACATAATAATAATTAAAACAACTTTGACAATAATATATATATATATATAAGATAAAAAATATAATAATAATAAGAATAATAATTTATCATTTCCTTTTTAATAAAAATTATAAAATTATTAACAACAATAAAATTTGTAACCATTTTAATTTTTTTCCGAAAGGTAGGTGGACCGTGCAGATTCTTGGGCGGAGCAGCGCAGGGTTTTCAAAATGTGTTCTACCCGTGCGCCCAGTGACGTCAACTCAAAAATGCATGTTTTTTTTAGAAAACTCAAAAATCATGTTTGGAATTCAACCAGAACATTGAAAAGTATTTTAGAACCAAATAAAATAATAAAAAAACTAATAGATAGGTCAGGGTGTGACATTATTCATTTAAATGGAATGTGTAAGTGTGATGGTTGACTTAGTTTACATCCTAGTCGTATGGTGTTTGACTTATTTGACATCCAGGTGTGTTGTGTCTTGACCTTGATGAGTAAGGTGAACTTTGAATGTTGAGCACAAAAGGGGAAGCCTGGGTACTAGGTGGGCGGTCTAGACTAGCATGATAGTGATTCGGGAGTGGCCCCGACCCAGTTTCACTTAGCTGTATTGACGCTTACAACACTAACTACACCTTGGATGATTACTGGAGACCACTAGGTTATCGTGGTGTTTCCCTACTAGTGGCTCGTGAAGGGGAACATATGATAGGGATTCTTTGGTACACAAAGACGTGAGGCTCTAGGGCCCCACACCACTTTAGTCCCTTTAGGGCCTCTCCCACTTGTGTTGCTCCTGTGTGATTATATAATCATTACTAGTTGATTGTGTGAATTTTGTTGTGTAAAAAGGTGAGAATGTTTTCATTTTCCTTTAGTACCAAAATCCATGTTCCCTATTTAATATTGTCTTTCTTTAAAAGCAGTTTTCATTAAATTGTTAGTGCATTTATGTATTTTCTATAATTTAAAACTGCAAACTATTTTGGTCACCGTACGTTTACATGACAAATCTTTTCTCTGGTGCCAACCTATTGAGTGATTTCTCACACCCTACTTACACCCTTGGGTGTAAGTAGATCTGATTATTTCTGATGTAGGGAAAGGAAATGGTTTTCAGAGCGCTAGTCTGAATTGTTAGCTGCTTCTTTTGTCATGGCGATGGTGGTGAAGGTCGAACGGTGGTATCCCTCCATCAGGTGATGGTTTCTAACTTGGTTTTTGGTCACCCACTTTTTGAGTTAGTTGTGGTTGGGTTGTAGATGTCTTTGAGACTCACTTTTTTTGTTTAAAGACTTTTGGTTGCAATGTTGTTTTTTATTTCAGCTTACTTATGGTTATTCTCGGTTGTTTATATGGGTAAATCATTCCCAAAATTTCAATTTGATACCCGTGCACTTGTGCCATCCCGTTGGGATCGGGAACGCCCTTCGGGCCTTTCCGCGGGCCGGGTCAGGTGTCGGGTTGATGGTGACCTGATTTGGTTCGTGACAAAATGGTATTCGAGCAAGGTTTACCTCTTTGTTTATGTTATTTGGGATGAGTCTGTATAGACATGAGTTAGAACTGTCGGGGCTCAGAATTCTGGTTGCGAGTAGGGTGTCTGGCCAGCGAACCTTGTGATAGACACTGATTCACCATGGGTTGTCAGGATGCTTGTTTTAATTCTTTTCCAGGTGGGGCGTACACGATGTAGACTGTGCGTGGACACCAGGCAGAAAAGTAGAGTTTTGAAACAATGTTATTTTTGCAAGTTTGGTTGACTGATGATTATTTATCTTGTTGGAAATTTATTTTCTCTTGTGATATGAGATATTGATGGTGTTATTTTATAAATGTTTCTTTTTACAGCAAGATGCCTCTCTAGAGAGCTCTCATGCATCCCCCGGGAGGAAGCCGAAGAGAGTACTCCCGCGCATCTTGATCAAAGATTGGTTGAGGCTGTGGCCCAAGCTGTTCAGGATTTAGGACAAGGGGAAACTCCTGCCCCGCCCCTATTCCAGCTAGAGGGGATCAATCTGGCTCAAAGAAGGATAGAGCTCATAAGTTTCTTAAGAATAAACCTTCTTCTTTTTAAGGTAGTTCAGAACCTCAGGAGTCAGAGGAATGGCTTGAAAAGATAGAACGCATGTTAGAATTACTTGAAATTCCCGAGGAAGTCAGGGTAAAGTGTGCCACTTTCCAGCTAGAGGTTTCTAGTCTCAAATGGTGGGAATCAGTGATCATGCCGGGAAACATGAATATATGAGTTGGAAATATTTCAAAGTTATCTTCAACGAGTGGTACTATACAGAGTTCCTAGATTACGCTAGATTCTGGGAGTTCATGGATCATTCACATGGGAATTGGATAGTGATGGAGTATGTTAACTACTTTGCTGATCTAGTTTGGTACGCACATGAGATCCTTTAAAGTGAATGCGTGAAAGGTCGACAGTTCAAGAAGGGATGTCGACCAGAAATCCACTCTCAGGTCTTCTTATTCAATATGGGGACATATGATGAGGTGGTCGATTGTGCTTGCATGGTCTAGATTGACGAGAGAGGAAATTAGTGGTTTTCTGTATCTGTGTCACGTTTTGGCAGCGGCAGATCTTCAGAGAAGAAGAGGAAGCAAGATGAGCAGTGGAAGAAGAGTGGTGGCGGCGCAGGCCATCCCTATGGACAGGCTTCATCTGGGGCTTCTAATACGAGGTTTGTTGGGTTCCATCAGTGCGGAAGGGCAGGAACATCCGATCTGTATGTCCCTCCCTTCCCAGGCCTTCCTACCAGTGTGGGGTCATGGGGCATGTACAATGCTTTTGCAGAGTGGTGCACCATCACCAGAGTGGGACTGGATCTGTGGCTTCCGAGGGAGTATCAGTGCAATCAGAGCCAACCAGGATTCCAGGATCTCATTTAGGTGGTCATGGTGGTAGGACCAGATCATCATTAGGGAAGATCCAAATTAGGGCAGAGCCACAGGTGTGCGGTCGTTCTCAAGCAGGGACCAGGAATCTGCATGCAGTGGATCATGCACCAGCATGATCTGACGCAGGGCCTTCGACTATTCGAGGTAGCATTCTGATTTAATCTTCTATAGCTATAGTTTTATTTGATACTGGCACTTCAGTTTCTTTTATATATGCATGTCTTGTGAACTTGTTGAGCCTTCCAACCGAGCTTTTATCTGTTGCAATGGAGTTAGTGACACTGTTGGGTAAGAAAATGAGCAGGGTCTTAGGTGACCATCCTGCGCACTCTCTATGTCAGGAGTCGAGATGGAGTGGGACTTCATGGTCCTTGATATGGACATGTTTGATGTGATCCTCGTCATGGACTGGCTGGTGTTATTTCAAGCGCATGTTGATTTCTATCGGTGTCGAGTCATCTTTACGGCACCAGAAGGGAGTCCTCAAATATTTCATGGAGAATGGGATCGTTGGTCAGGTCGCACAGGACCTCCACTCCCAGAGTTGGGAAATCTTTCTTATCAGTTGTCATCGCCCGCACTGGAGGATGGTGGTGGTGTTTCTCAAGGCGGGTTACCTCTTATAGTGGATGAGTTTCCAGAGGATTTCCCAGATGATTTTACAGGCTTACCCCTAGAGCGGGACGTGGAGTTCTCGATTGAGTTGGAGCCGGGAACAAAGACTATATCTCTTCTCTCATATCGCATGGCCCCACCGAATTGAGGGATTTAAAGATACATCTAGATGATTTTAAATCCAAAGGATTCATTCAGCCGAAAGTTTGTCCTTGGTCTGCCTCAGTTTTATTCGTGAAGAAGGCTGATGGAACCCTCCAATTGTGTATCAATTACCGGAAATTGAATAAGGTGACCATCAAGAATAAATAACCTTTTCCTTGGATTGACAATTTGTTCGACCAGCTGATAGGGGAAAATTGGTTCTCCAAGATTGATTTGCTTTCAGAATACCACCAGCTCAGGGTGAGATAAGAAGATATCCTAAAGACATATTTCTGAAGAAGGTATGTCCACTTCGAGTACATGGTCATGCCTTTAGGATTGATCAATGCTCCAGTAGTTTTCATGGCACTCATGAATAGTATGTTCCACCAATATCTTGATTGATATTTAGTGGTATTTGTGGATGGAATCCTAGTTTATTCAGAATCTTAGGAAGATCATGATAATCACCTCCGTATTGTTTTGGGAACTTTGAGGGACCATCGCCTATATGACAAACTCTCGAAGTGCATGTTCTGGATCAGGGAAGTGAAGTTCCTAGGGCATGTCGTCTCAGAACAATGGGTTTCAGTGGATCCTGAGAAGATCAGGGCAGCTATGTCATGGGATCAGTTGAGAAATGTGTTTGAGATCAGGAGTTTTCTTGGCCTAGCAGGTTATTACAGGCGTTTTGTTCGGGACTTCTCTTGGGTCGCCTCCCCTGTGACTTCTCTCACCCGGAAAGGGGTGATGTTTGAGTGGAGCCCACAGTGTCAGGCATCCTTTGAGGAGTTGAAGTGGTGGTTGACCACCACACCTATGTTGACCTTACTGGAAACTGGAAAGGATTATGTGGTTTATTTTGATGTGTTAGGTAGGGTCCACGGGTGTGTACTCATGCAGGATGACCATGTGGTGGCTTATGGTTCTCGCCAACTCTACCCACATGAGAAGAATTATCCAACTCACGACTTAGAGTTGACAGCAGTGATGCATGCCTAGAATAATTGGCGTCACTACATCTTTGGGGAGAAATTTTTGGTCAATTTTGACAATAAGAGCCTAGCCTACATTTTCTCTCAGAAGGATCTCAATCTGAGGCAGCACCGCTGGATCGAGTACCTGCCGGGTTTTGACATTGATATTGTCTATACCCTAGGAAAGGTTAATGTGGTGGACAACTCATTGAGATGGAAGGTACCAGTGCAAGCCTAGAGGAAGTCTAGCGATGAGTGGACTTTGATGGGTCTCTTCTCCCAGATGCACTTGAAGAACAGGGAGCACAACAGAGGTACTTTCTTGGCTAGCATTCAGTTGACTCCTTCTCTTATGGAGTTGATCCAGTGGGAGAAGCATGGTGATGAGCTTTTTCAGTGATCCATGTAGTTTCTTCATGGTGGTAGAACCCTTCTGATTGGTCTTTGTCTCCCGAGAGGATCTTGTGCTTTATGGGCTGGGCAGTGGTGTCGTTGTCTCTACGGAATGTGGTGATGCAATATAGCCACAAATCTCAGTGGGCCTTCTATCCTAGTGATACCAAGATGTAATATGATGTTCGTCGCCAGTTCTGGTGGCCAGGTACGAGGTGGGACATAGCCGACATTGTATCGAGGTGCTACGCTTGTCAGTAGGTAAAAGCAGAGCATCAGAGGCCATCTGGGTTACTTCAGCCTCTACCCATTCCTACTTGGAAGTGGGACGATGTCACCATGGATATCTTCATTGTCTTGCCTCGGACACCTTGGGGGAGTAATGTGATTTGGGTATTGATTTATCGGTTGTCCAAGTCAGCTCACTTTATCCCGATCAGAGATACAACGAAGTTAGATGAGCTGGGCTGCTTATATGTTAAGGAGGTGGTCAGACTTCATGGTGTGCCATCGGTAGTTGTTTCTGATAGAGACCACTAATTTACCTCTCAGTTTTGGGGAGGCCTCCAGAAGGCTTTGGGGTCGTAGATTAAGATGAGTACGGTATACCACCCTCAGACAGATGACCAGACAGAGTGGGCGAATCAGATTATGGAAGACATGCTCTGAGCCTGTGTGTTAGATTATAGAGGTTCTTGGCATAGCAATTTGTGATTGGATGAGTTTTATTATCTTCCATCAGAATGGAACCCTTTGAGGCACTCTATTGTTGGCCCGGTCGGTCTCCTTTGTGTTGGTTTGAGGTAGGTGAGACCTCACTCTTGGGACTGAGCCTTGTTCAGGAGACATTTGAGAAGGTCAAGATGATTAGAAAGTGGTTGTTGACAGCTCAGATTCATCACAATTCTTACAGAGGTGGCGGGATCTTGAGTTTTAAGTGGGGGACATAGTGTTCTTGAAGGTGGCCCCTCGCTTGGGTCACCCCCGCTTGGGGAAGCAGGGGAAGCCTACACCGAGGTATGTTGGGGATTTCAAGATTACTGAGCGGACAGGAAAAGTGGCATATAGGTTAGCATTGCCTTCTCAGTTGACATCAATTCATGAGGTATTCCATGTATCCCAACTGAAAAAGTAATATCCCGATCCGTCACATGTGTTGAATTGGGAGGAGCTGGATATTGAGCCTAACTTATCAGTGTTTGAGCGACCAGTGAAGGTAGTTGATTCTTAGGAGAATGTGCTTCATGGAAAGTACATTCATTTGGTTCGTATTCTCTAGCAACATAGGAATGATGAGGATGGGACTTTGGTTCGGAAGTTTTTGGTTGAGCAGGAGTACCCTTTTCAATTCTCTGATCAGACTTCAAGTTGACTTTTCGAGGACAGAAAGTTTTCATGGTGGGGAGAATTGTCGCACCCGGACTTCACATACGGTATGATTTTAATTTTAATTTTAATTTTTATAAGTTCATCTTCCCTTTTTATAATTATTTAGTTTGAAAGTGCATCGATAATGACGTGTGGTGTGCTTCTTGCACTGGTGAACAAACCTTTGTATGACAACGCTCGACATGTGGGCAGGGTACGGGTGAAGCCACGCAGCCCACCCGTCGCGTGAGTGGACCTCTTTTCTAATACCATTTAAATCCAGTTTTTATTTATTTAAATTTTTTTATTTTATTTAATTTTAGTTTTTTTTATTAGTTTCTCTCCCTCATTTCTTCCCTCGTTCCTCTCTATTTTATTTTTCTTTATTTTTTTTCTTTCTTTTCTATTCTATTTTATTTTATCTTTCCTTTTTATTTATTTTATCTTTCTTTTCTATTTATTTTATCTCATTTTTTATCTCTCCTCCTAATCCCTACCCTAGCCACAACCCCCAAATTTCACTTTTTTGTTTTTTCCTACCCTTTCTTCTCCCCCACACTTCTCTCTGTCCTCTCCTTTTTCTTCTCCTTCTCTACCTCTATTCTCCTCTCTTCCCTGCTCAGCCGCCTCCCCTATTACCTTCCCTTCCACATAGCCTCCCTCTTCCCCTCCACTCTTCCCTACTCGGCCATGCCTCCCTCTTCTTCTCCTTCTTCTTCTCCTCCTCTCACTCTTTTCTCCTTCTCTCCCTCCATTCTCTTCTCTTCCGCGACTCCCCTTCCTTCCAGCCGTGCGCACCCTCTCCCTCCTCTCCTTATTCTTCTACTTATCTCCCTCCTTTATCCTTCTCTCCCTCCCTTCTCTTCTCTTCTGCGGCTCCCCTTCCCTCTAGTCATACTCTCCCTCTCCCTCCTCTCATTCTTCTTCTCCTTCTCTCCCTCCTTTGTCCTTCTCTCCCTCCCTTCTCTTCTCTTCTGTGACCCATCTCCCCTTTTCACCCCTCCTTCCTCCATTCCACCAAACCAATTAGCCGACATTGCTCTGCTCACTAGACAGTCGCCGCAACCCAACTCGAGCTCGCCAGATAGCCGCCGCAACCCAACTTGTGCTCGCTAGATAGTCGCCGCAACCCGAATCGCGCTCGCCGGACAGCTGGCGCCCTGCCCGTCGGTCGTCATTCCGATGATTCCCGTGGTTAGGGTTTTGGATTTAATTTATTTATTTATTTTTTATTTTTTTTATTTTTAATTAATATATTTATTTATTATTGAATTTTTTTATCTGTTAATTAATTTATTAAATTTTTTGTAGTTGTTAATTAATTAATTTGTTTTGTTTTGTTTAATTGTTAATTAATTTATTTAATTATTGTTGAATTTGTTTAATTGTTAACTAAATTATTTAATTGCTGATGTTTTTTATGGACCACTGATGTTTTACTGGGTTGGAATTTAGGTTACTTGGTCTACTGTTTTATGACCTTTTTGACGGATCTGTGCGGTGCGACCATTGTGCAGCGGGAGTGTTGCGTTGTATCACTTTTTAGTACCTACTTTGAGGTAGGTGGTATCGCATGCTTTGGTTATCTGATCAATTATTCTGTTTGTTCAATTAAATTAATATGTATTTTATATAATTGCTGCTATGAGTTGTTGCTTTTGGTTGGTAGGATTCGGTGCTTTATTTTTATCAGTGGCATGTTAATATTGTCTTGTTTTTACTGTGTTGTGCCTTTGGTTTTTGAACAAATGCAGCAGTTGAAATTTTATTCTTGTTACATTCTTAGGGTGGGTTCGAGTGAGTTTTGGAACTGATTATTGTGTTGTTTTATTTTATTTAAAACTACTAAACCAATTTTTCAAATGATTGATAAATTTGAGTTTGGTTCTTGGAATTGTGTAGTTTATTGGACTATGTAGTTCTTGCACGTAGTGTTCTGTTTCTGAGGATCTCTGTTGTGTGTAATACCTTTAATGGTTAGTTTTTTATTCATTTATATGGAATTTGTAAGTGTGATGGTTGAATTAGTTGACATCCTAGGTGTATGGTGTTTGACTTAGTTGACCTCCAGGTGTGTTGTGTCTTGACCTTGATGAGTAAGGTGAACTTTGTACATTGAGCACAAAATGGGAAGCCTGGGTACTAGGTCGGCGGACTAGACTAGCGTTCTAGTGATTCAGGAGTGGCCCCAGCCTAGTTTCACTTAGCTGGATTGACTCTTAAAACACTAACTAAACCTTGGATGATGACTGGAGACCACTAGTTTGTGGAGGTGTTTCCCTACTATCGGCTCGTGCATGGGAACAGATGAAATGGATTATTTGGTACACTAAGACATGAGGATCTAGGGCCCCACACAGCTTTAGTCCATTCAGGGCCTCTCCCACTTTTTTTTCTCATGTGTGATTATATACTCATCACTGGTTGATTGTGTGACTTATGTGGTGTAAAAATGTAAGAAGGTTTTCATTTCCTTTTAGTACCAAAAACCCAATTCCCTATTTAAAATTTTCATTATTTAATTAAATTGTTAGTGCATTTATTTATTTTCTATAATTTAAACCTTCAAACTATTTTGGTCACCTAACCTTTACATGTGGAATCTTTTATCTGGTGCCAACCTATTGAGCGATTGCTTACACCCTACTTACACCCTTGGGTGTAAGTAGATCTGATTATGTCTGATGCAGAGAATGGAAAAGGTTTTGAGAGCGTCGGTCTGAGTTGTTAGCTGCTTCTTCTGACTTGGTGTTGGTGGTGAAGTCCAGACGATGGTATCCCTCTATCAGGTAACAGTGGCTGACTTGGTTTTTGGTCACCCCTTTTTGTGTTAGTTGTGGTTGGGTTTTAGATGTTTTTGAGACTAACTTTTGTTGTTTAAAGACTTGTGGTTGCAATGTTGTATTTGAGTTCAGTTTAGTTGTGGATATTCCTGGATATTTAAATGGGTAAACCATTCCCAAAATTTCAATTTGATACTCGGGCACTTGTGCCTGCCCATGGGGATCAGGAACACCCTTCGGGCCTTGCTGCGGGCTGGGTCGGGCGTCAGGTTTATGGTGACCCGATTCGGTTTGTCACAGAAATTGGTTAATCAATTAATTTCATTATAAGATGAAAATAATTTATATATGTACTAAAAATCATCCATATATAATTTGGGAAACTTTTTTACATTAATGTTAGAGATAATAAAAACTATTTAAGCACTAATGTGTACATGTTTAATGTTGTTCCTATAAGAAATATAAATTGATTCTATTCATTTTTTGAACCAATCTAAATAATTTCACATATTTATGTTCCAATATATTTGATTATGTCCAAAAACCATATCTATATTTAGTTGTAATGTACAAAATGAAATGCAATTAAAATTTTAACATTATAAGACCTTATTTTAATTGGATTATTTGTTATATTCAACAAATTTAATTGTAAGACAGTAATATTATTGAAACCATATTGAAGTTGTTCCTTAACCATTAAAAAATTATTTGGACTCCATCATTGTAAAATTGTATTTCTCTTCATATTAAATTAAGGAAAGTGGAGAATCAAGATTTTCTGGTAGAAACAATTCCATTAATAATATAGATAAATAAAATCTTTCAATAAATAACACACCCTAAGATATTTTGGTAACAGAAAAAGTGTGACACAATATTATTGAGGGTACATGGATTTCATAGGAAAAATAAAATCAACTTATTCATATACATAAGTTTATAATGAAAAATTAATATATTTTAAGATTAGTTGTGTGTAATGAGATCAAATTCAAAATGTTTTGAAAACATCATTATAAATATTTAAAAATTATGTGAAAAAAATATATAACACATACACAATCTAAAAAATATAGATAAATAATTTTGTACACAACTAATAACAATATAAAGTATAAAAATTTAATGTATGGAGTTATTATACTTATAAATTAATTAATTGTTGAAATTATTTAAGAATTTTTAAAATTAATAAAATTTTCTAGTGATAAAAAAGATGAAGTTGACATATATTGAAGATTAGTTTCTTTACAAGATCTCTAAAATAGTAAACTAAATAATTTAAAAGTTTTATATAGGTTTGTGTGTGTATTATTTATTATATAAGTACCAAGTAATTGAAGTATAAAATTTTATTTACCATTTTCACATTCCATATTGCTAACATATTACCATTAATTTCTAACATGGTATTACAAATATTAATAATATGATAATTTCTTATTTTCAAATAGAAAACCATATTTGGAATCTGTAATAAATGTAGTGAATTAATCCAAATTAAGATAAAAAATAATTTATAAATAAATCTATGTCTTCATGTATACCTTAATTCATGATATATAAAACTGATATAAAAACTTCTATCCCATCTGAACTATTAAAATTACGATAAATGTTAGATATTTTAATAGTCACATCATTATAGATGGTTTTAAATGTTTTGTTTTTCTAATCATGAAAAAATATAGGAACCTTATTTTTAATTTTTAATCCCCATGATCATATACACTAAATATACATGTGAAATAAGTATGAGAAAAATAATAAATTTCATCATAGATATATAATTTTTTTAACTTCATAATACTAATATGAGTTTTTGTAAAAGAACATTAATTTTAAATTACGTTGAGGAATGGTGAATTAATTTCTCTATATTCTAATTAATAAATATTTTATTATTGTTTAAATATTCAATCCTTATTGTTGACATGTTCAACAATATCACTATTCTAAAAATATTTTCCCATGAAATGTTTTCAATGTCAATAATGAGTCACTATATAAAAATTAATTCACATTTATCATTAATTTGTCTTCATGATGAGTAGATATGGGTTTAAAAATAATCATTTTTACCTAGTATATCAGGTACCCATAAATTAATCATCTGAACTGGCTTATGACATACCCATGGGGAATTCTTGATTCCAATTGGAAGGTAATAAACACCATGGAATTAGATACACACATGTGCGAATGATTTGATCAAATAAATAATCATTATAACATATTATAATTTTTCTTAGATTCCATTATTAACCATCTATAGGTTTGACTCCCATGTAATGTAAGATATCTAGTTTAATATTGAAAAACCCAATATGGGAAAAAAATATTCAATCTTGCAAAAAATGTAAAACTTTTTCAAAAACCAATACATGAAATGATATCTTGGAAAGTATGTAGAGGATAAAATACTAAACATATACCCATTAAATTATCAATACAAATTCATTGTCTCCATCCTCAAAACTGACATTAGTACATGGAAATAAAATGATAAACCTGAAACTAAATTATATGTACATGATTATGAAACATAGTAGGTATTCTATGAAACCACTCCACATATATTAAATTTAAATAAAAAGTAAAATTTATGATTGATTGAGATATATATTTAAACACATAAGATTTTCACAAATGGATTTTAAACCAATAAGTATCATATTACATTCATTTAAAATTTTTCCCATTAAAAATATAATGATTACAAAATTTCAATGAATATACTCTTAAAAACATAAATGTAAGAAGTTTTGTTAATAAATGATTCCTTTGTGAGGCTCTTAGGTATAAAATATAGTTAAAGTGTTCTGAATTGATTTTTTATAAATCTTTTACCATAAAAATTATATTAAAAAGAGTGTAGAATTATGGAATTAAAAATAATGGATTAAAACCTCCAATAAATGACATATAAGAAAAAAAATCTATTATATGGTAAAAATTTACTATTAACGTAACCATTATAAATTAACCATGATCATTTTTTAAAGGTAATACCATGGAGTGTATGGGAAATTCTTTAATAGACTAAACTAGATTCAGCATACGGGAATTCCATATATAATCTAAATTCTTTAACTCTAGGTTATTATGAACCCTATAATAAATGATGGGAGACACCCAAACCAGAAAAAATTGTAATTAATGGATTCTATATATAGTTTAATCCTATCCTTTTCCATCATGTGTTATCTGATGATCCACTACAAACTCATGGACTACATAAAATATGAAAAAAACGGTGATTCAATCAATAGTTTCAAAAAAATCATTAAAATAATGAAAAATGAAACAGAATAAAAAATAAATCATAAAAATGGACTCACCGTCAAATAATTATTTAGTAACACTAAGTATTTTTTTAAAAACAGTATCAATTAGGAACACTTTTATCTATTTAAAAAATATTAAAGGTGTAAATTTTGGGTTTTACTTTGTTAAAAAAATCCATAAAATTATTAAAAATCCTTACAATTAATAGTTAAAACAAAAAATTAATGAAATAAATAAATATATCCATTCACATAACATCAAGAAACCCAAAAAACATTTAATAATTTTGAAAACCCTATTTAAATGATCATGAAATCCCTTATTAATTTAGACTAATATTTTAAAAATGATTTATATATGAAAAATATTTTTTAAAATTTAGATTTAATTTATAAAGTTATTTTATACATTGTATCAAACAATTGGTGTAATTGTTTGAGAAAAATAAAATTACCATTTTGAAAAAAATAGAGAAACCCTTCCTATCTCTAAAAATCTGGTGAAAATCATTATTTCACTTCTTATGAAATATATTTTTATATTTAAAATCATAATATTATATATATAATTTCATTCTAGATTCAATAAAATCATTTTCCTTGAATTTAATTTCCAATATAAGTAATATGATTCCATGGAATATTTTTTTAATGTGAAATGGAATGGAAAAAATTAAATAGGTAAAATATAACATGATTTAACCATAAAAAAATAGTATAAAAAACACATATGAATTTTCATGGAAGAAAAATATATGGGTTACTAATATTTCACTAGTCATGAAAACATATTATTTAAACGAAAAAAAACAAGTAGAGGTAAAATTTGAATAACTTTACAACATGTATTCAAACTAAATCTATTATTAAATTACATATATTTATAATGGATACGTAAATAATGGAGATAATATATGTGAAGTGGGTGAACATGAAAAATATGACGAGGAAGGAGGATTTAGTGGTTAAATTAAAATATGGTTAAAATAGTAATTATGAGTATTTAAATTTTTTTGTAGGATGCATGTTTTAGATATAAAATTTGGTAAAAATTTCTACAACCATAAACACACTACTTAAAACCATGGTCACCTACATATTTGGACCACAATTTCAAAAAAATCATACACTAAAAAAATTAGCTATTGTAAAATTATATAACAACTGACATGCTAAATGAATTTTTGCCTCTCACCTTGTTTAATCCATGCATTAATAACCTGATATACCAAAGAACTCATACAGTTTCAGCTTGATTTGTCTTGGTTTGAACCCAACCTAGATCTTTTAAAGAGATAAGGAATTTTCATCAACACATTACACTAGAGAAGGAACATATTTAAGGGTAACTAAATGTTTGACCACGAATCATATGAACTAAACATATTATAGATGATTAACTAGAAAAACTACTAATTTAAACATGCGGACTCTTGAAAAAATTTCAAAAAAAATATAATAATATAATAAGCTAAATAAAGGTTTGGGGAACAATTCAATCTGCCAAAATGATTTTATCCCACAAAATTCTTCATCAAATTATATTGATCAAAAGAGAAAAAAATATTCAACCACTTCAACATGATTTTGTTCAAAAATATATAGAATTCCATAAAAACTCTATGTATAATAATCATACATCTACTAAATTGAACTATTACCATATCCTAAATAAATTATAATTAAAATATTATCTACGAAAAAGTCAAACTAACTATGATGGTCTCTACATTGTTTTTGAATTAGACTAAATTATATATTATTTCATTAATCCAATAAAAAAATAAATATTAATGAATATGGGAAACTCAACTGGTTCACTTAAACCATATCACACTATCAACCACAAAGAAAAAGTATATACCCTAATTGTAAAATTTATATATCCTATAAATCGGAACAATAAACCCTAAAGGATAAAACATCACCTAAACAATATGTCAATTAGAGAATCACGTATAAAGGGATATGAAGAATAAAGAATGCCACCAACTATATGTTTTCATTAACATGATTTAGAGAATATCTACATTAAAAACCATTATAGATTATACAAATGTCCAATACCATGATATTTCATCTTAGTCAATCAACTTGAGGGATTCTACAGACTTGACATTCTACACTAATGGAACACGAGTTCCTTACATAGGAAGAAGAAGATAAAGAGGTGCCTAATGGAATCTTAAAATCACATCCCACTCTCTTATCCTCGATCCATATATTATATTTTATACCAATGGTACCATCCATTCTTCTAGAAATAATGGATGTAATAATCAACTTGATAAATATAATTATCCTTACTTTATTCTGAGCCACCTACCTCACCACATATACCGAATAGGTTAAACAGAAATCAAACACACCAAATTAAGGATATGAACAAATTCACCATTCAATGTTTCATACCAGTAAGGAATCATCCAAGATCAACATCATAATATAGGGTATTAGGTTAATGACATAATAAACATAATCAATCACTAACAACTCTCCTTAAAATATTTCATCGCCTTAGATAAATACTCTTTGATGAAAATTTCGATATAGAATTCCATGGAAAAATATAATCATGGATTACTCTAGTAAATATACATCCACCACTTCCAATGAATTAGAGTTCTGGATTTTACTTTTAGATCCACATGAAGAATTGGAAAATTAATCATCATAACAATACCCAATATCCATTTTTATTCATTATATACACCCTATTAAAAAAATATAATGATTCATCTTTTAAAAACATAGAATAATACATATATGTTAATAAAATTAAGGGTTTACTAATGAAAAAACACTAATTTCTTCCCATTAAAAATACACAGCCACTTAATGGGGGTATACAGTAAATAACAACAAAACCATAAACTTAATAAATACTTATCCAAATATAAATCATAAAAAGATATAACTAAATCTCAAAATAAAAATAATACACTACAAAATAAAATCTAAAAAACTTAAATGAAGTTAAAATTTCAAATTTTAAAATGATATCAAAATCTCAAATCCTTGTTTATGAAAATAAAATATCAAATTGATATAATTCTAATTTTCAAAAAATCAATAATAAAATAATTTATGAATTTTAAAATACTAGGATCCTATTAATTCCCCATTGAAATCCACTTTTAAAATATAAAAATGACACTTTTTTATCAAGCTCGATTTCATTCCTAAAAGATCTTTACATTTTTCAAATCATAGTACCATTATTCATAAAGAACTATTTTAAATTTCAAACATTGAATTCTCCTTACCCCATTTGAAAATATTTTTTTTAAATTTCAAAATGATTCATATACAGATGAAAATAAGATCCAATCATCAAAATATCATAAAATTTGTAAATTGATCAATATGAGAACAATATAACACATACTTGTGAAGTATAACATCCATGAATGACGTGATTACATGTCTTGGTATGTGTAACACCCCTCTTCCAAGAATCACCCAATGGTTCCCTAAACCATGTTGGTCACGTGGCCTGAAGCACATTTCCTTGAATTCTAGAGGATTACAACTAGCAGTTAGGGCTTTGAGTGTGATCATGAAGAAACTATGCCGTAATTAGCAGAGTAACACAACAGAAACAAAAATTAAATAGTAGTGGAAGGATTCATACCATAAAACAAAAATAAATATAGTGATACTGAGAGTATATAATAACCGGAGCATATTTAAATAATGTGTGTCACATGTTTCTTTGAAATCAGCTAAACAAGTCATAATTCTAGAAATAAAACACTGAAACCAATGTATAGAAAAATAGTAAACTCCAATAGCATCGTAATCCTCGTCTATGTCCCATGAAATCCAGCTCCAATGGAAATCATGTACATGATGAAGAAGGGCTCTTTCCCTTATCTACCTATAACCATATAACCGGTTTGGGCTGAAAAGCATGACCCATGTAGGGTCTGAGACGAATCCTAGTAGGTGATAACCATAAGATCTGTACCTAACTATCAATGAATATATATAGCTGGAAATATGAAAAATGAAGCAATAAACCAATAAGCACTCAAATGTAAAAAATCCTACAGTTTTTAATTACATTCATTATCATTTATTAATTATTCAAATCGTAGAATAGTGAATCATGGGATCCATTTTAATCCCTATATCCCTCCATGTAATAGCATAACAGATGTCTTAGAAGACCATATAAATATCTGGTAAGATAGAGTCCACGCTTGTGTTTGGATGTGGAAGACTCATCATAATCATTAAAACCTTCAAAAGCAATCCTCTGGGAGAGTTCTCATAGTCAAACCCCTCTAGTTTATCATATCATCAATTCAATAAATAATTATCCTCTTGAAAGCTCACACAGTATATCCCCTTTGGATACACATGGAACTAATCATTTACAATGACCTCCATGGAATCTCCCACATTCAATACCCCCTTAGTCTCTATAGCATCAATATAATATAATGACCCCATGGAATCTTTCACGGTCAATGTCATGTGGTCTAACATTCATTTAACCACGACCCTCTTGGTATCTCTCATGGTCTAACCCCTCGGGTCAATGAAAACTAGAGATCTATCGCAGTTGATACCTCTTGGTCAACATAACAATGATTCACACATAAATGACCCTACTTTGGGGAGTTATTTGAGACAATTCCCCTTGGTCAAATATTCAAAATGAGAAACACATGCATCTCAAATAAACAGTAACTCCATCTTAATAACACTAGGCATAGAAACAATGCAATCCTAACAGGCAATTCAAGAAAAAATTTCAAGAACCAAACAAGCATGGTAAGTAAACCCATATTCATGTTATTAAACATTACGCCTAATTAATAACCATTTATCAATAAAACAAACCATTGCTGGTATCAAACAAGGTTAAAATCCATGACATGTAATACCCTAAACCTAGGTATTTGTCAGTTGAAAAATATATAATCCAAAGACAATAAAAGAAAGGAACACACCACCTACATTGACATTGTATGAAGAAAACTCTCGAACATCAGCCTGTGAATCATCCTATAATGAAATATATATATGAAAAGTGTAAAATAATAAAACCTATATAATTCAAGAGAGAAGAGGAATTATGAATAAAGGATATAAGGGAAGAGATAACTCACTGGTGTGAATCCAATACACCTAGCAGCATCTTAATAGGAGCTTGGATGGAGAAATTGGAGGACCAAAAATTTAATCGGCACTAGGATGCTCTCTTATATGAGAAATGGGGAGAAGAAAAATGTCCTGGAGATGAAACAAAACCTCAATCCCATTAATTAATTAAAAAAATAAGTACAAGAAATATTCATTTAATGTACATTTCATATAATATCCTCAATTGTCCCAAGATTTAGGAGGTGTTTTTGGTCACATACACAACTATGTACTCAAAAATTACACATACAGTATATGGATACATGCAGCAAAAGGATACAGGATGTTTACTCAGATGTACATGGCGTGTACTTAGAAAAACTCAAAATATTCATTTTCTCTCAAAAGAAACTCGAAAATAATGATCCATACCTGAAAAACAAATCAGGGTTCTTAAAAACTTCCCCCTTAAAGATATTTTTCCCTTAATTTCCCTTCCAAAGGTGGTGAAGAAGAAACATCAAACAACTCTGGCCATTATGATAAAAAATCTACCTCCCTCTCCCAAGTATCATCCTGTACTCACCTGTGCTTAGACAACACCCATAGCATAGTAATAGAATCATCACACATAATTATCGTACTACGATCCACAATCCGAATAGGGTGCTCCTCAAAGGATGTGTTCACATCCAACTCAACCCCCTTAGGAAGGAAAATGTGAGACGAGTCTGAGATGTAAATATATATCTGAGAAACATAAAACACGTCTTGTATATCCTGAAACCTCCGAGGTAACTACAACCGATTGGAAATCGGCCCGACTCCTTCCAAAACCTATAATGGCCCGACCTATCTCGGTAAAAGCTTCCTGAGTCTCCTAATACTCCTATGTCCCATCCTCTATGTGACACGTAAGAAAACATGATATCCAACCTTGATCTCTAGAGGTCATCTCCATCGATTAACATAAAAATTCTGCAGATACTATGCAATAGTGATCATCTTCTAAATCAACTCCACTTTCCCAGTGGTCTTCTGGAAAATATGTGGTCCTAGCATAGCTACCTATCATACCCCCATCCAACATAGGGGTGATCGGAATGGCCTACAATACAAAACCTCTTATGGTGCCATCTCATTCGTTTCCTAAAATCTATTATTATAGGAAAACTATACTAGGGGTATGTGTCTCTCCAAATAGCCCCACAAATCCTAGACACATGCTCACAGCATGTCCTCCAAAACCTTAATCGTGCACTTGTACTGTCTATATGTTTGGGGATAGTAATTTTTACTCAGAAGTAATTGTGTACCCAAATCCCTCTATAGTCCCTAACAAACCCGAGTAGTAAATCGGGCATCACTGTCTAAAAAGATAGAGTGTAGAACCCCAAGAAACTATATAATCTCTCGGATTTACAACCCTCCAAGATCATCAACAATAAAGGTTTCCATAATCGTTTAAGTGTGAATCCTTCTTGAGTCTTTATAAAACATCCCAAACTGCATCAGTTTCTCTAAGAGACGTCAGTAAACCCGTCAAGAAATCTATCGTGACATCATTTCACTTCCACTCAAGAGTGGGTAACTGATGTTAAAGCCCGGCCGGTCGTTGATGCTCTGCCTTCTCCAGCTGACAAGTGGAACAATTCATTAAAAACCCATAAAAATCCCTCTTCATACCTGGCCAAAAATATTGATGGTTCATATTTTTATACATCTTGGTTGCACCAGAAAGAACATCCCAAACTGAGGAATGAAAATATCTCAAAATATCTTCAAGTATGTTTTCTAACACCTATACCCACCCATAGAAATGAAACACCTCATTGTCGCCTATAGTCCACCCAAGAGTAGGGTCCTCACATAACACAATCTCTGGTAGGACTAGGCCTTCAGAATAATATAGATTCCTCATTCTCCCATGATCTAGTAGAGTAGAGGCATCATTTATAAAATTAAGAAATGTCTACCCCTGTCTTTCATGCACCTCCAAACTTAGAGAACAGTTTCATAAGCTACCACTCCCTGCTAGAATCATGAATTGCCTGTATCTAAGTCATCCTACTCAATGCATCATCCACTAAGTTTCCATTCCCAGGTATGTATGAATGATGAAAGTAAAAATACTGAAGGTACTCAAGCAACCTTCACTATCTCAAATTCAGATCACCCTATGTAAATATACAATTTAGTATTTTGTGGTCAGTGTACACAACCAAATTCTCCCCCAAAAGATAATGTCTTGAACAGCGTAAAGCATGCACACCAATAGCTAACATGTCATCCTGTGTTAGGTAGTTCATCCCAGGTGGCCTAAAATGACTAGAACCATATACAAATACTCCTTCACCTAACACAATCACTGCTACCAGCCTGATTCCTAATGCATCACAGCAAAATAATACAACTATTGTTTGGATCCGAGTAAATCAGTATTAGTGCGGAAGTCAATCTCCCTTTCAACTCTTGAATAGCTAAATCACATGAAATTTTCCACAAGTAAGTTGTACCCTTCTTAGTTAGTACTATCAGTGGCGCTGATATGCATGAGAAGTCCTGTATAAACCGCCCGTAATAACTAACTAGTCCCTAAAAACTCTATACCTAAAAGATGTTATTTGGATTCTCCCAGGAATCTACCTTTCTCACTTTGTCTGTGTCTATTGATACACCTGTCTCTGAGATAAAATGAGCCAAGAAATGAATCCCTCCCATCTAAATGTAGAATTTTGAATGATTAACATATAACTAATGCTCTCTCAGTGTACTCAATACGATGTCAATATTGTTGGCATGGTCATGTTGAGTGTGAGAGTACACCAATAAATCGATCATGAAGACTATCACAAAATAATACATGTAAGTATGGAGCACTCAATTCATCAGTACCATGACATCTATCATCATGTTTGTGAGACAGAATGGCATAACCAATTACTCGTATAGACCATACCTACTCTGAAAGACTGTAGGAGGTATATATGATTGTATAACATGAACCTGATGATAACCAGATCTCATTTAAATCTTCGATAACACTCAAGAATCTTGAAGCAAATCTAATATGTCATCAATACTTGGAAAGGGATATTAGTTCTTGACCATCAACTGGCCTCGCTTCCGATAATCCACGAAAATTCTAAGGGTACCATCTGCCTTCTTCTCAAAAAGGAGAGGTAAACCTCATGAAGATGTATTGGGTCTGATGAAACCCATTGCCTAAAACTTCTCTAACTTCCTCTAGAGCTATTGTAAATATGGTTTATCCATCCTATAAGTAGGAATGGACACTGGTTCCACTCCAGGAACATACTCAATAGATAAATTTACCTTATTCTCCGAAGGTAACCCTAAAATTTCCTCTAGAAATACATATATAAAATGATCCACCAATAGAGGAATGTTCATATGTGATGTCCCTTGGTCATCTAGATATAAACTAGTAGTCTCAGCTATAATTCCTACCAAACCATGATTCCCATATCCTGCTCTGTGTGCTTTTACATCCCATAATCCCTTGTGTGTAAAATACCCACCCTCTTGTAATGTGAAACTCATCCTACGCCGATAGCTGTCAAAAATGGCCAAGAGGGAGACCAAACAGTCCATTCCTATAATGACATCAAATCCTATCATCTATAAGACATAGAGGTCCTGAAAGAAGTGACACCCATCGAACTCAATATGACATTATTTTCACAGATATGCACTAGAAATCCTAATCCCAAAAGGAGTTTCTAGCATAATAACATCATCTTATGTAAATATGATGATACCAAGGCTCTACACAATGGAAACAGATATAAAACTGTGGGAATCCCCTATATCAAAAGGATAATAATCTAAAACAAATGTACCTGGAATCGTACATCTAACCATAGAGGTTATGGGATCCTACTCATGTTGGGTCTGCTTCACAGCAAAAGTCTGACCTATACCACGATCCTCTGACCCTGCCTATCTACATTGAGGTGATCCCTACCCCCCCCCCCCCCCCGCCCACTATGGATGAAAAACTATAGTCTGAAAACCATGTCCACAACCACCTCCTCATCCAGAAAAACTTGACAAACTCTATATCCCCGACTGATGAGAAACTGGTGGTCCTACACTTTCACATCGAGTCATAATAGAACCCCAATCACTCGCTATTAGTGTATGAATCATGCAAAAACCCTAAAGATGGACCATATTGCTCAAAGATCATCACATGACTAGGTCCTTCGGGCAATGTGGTCTTGTATTCCCACTCTTCTTTCACTAGTATCATACCACCTGGATACATGATGATACGCCACGTGAAATCTTCATGTGGCACTTCCTACAATCCGTTGAAGGAGTACCAGCCCTGGTTGTTGAGCTACCCTGGATCGTAGCTCCCAACTCCTTCAGATTGTGCTCAGTAATTAGATAATTATTTTCTATAAATTTCACTGATGTCAACCTGAACACATTATTTTACCATTAGATGTTATACCTAAGACCATCCTCAAACCGCCTATCTAGTGAATGCTCATCACATCCCAAAATATGTGTGATTCTATATAGCTCTGTAACATGAGAAGATTAATACATCACTAAAAGAACACTCTTCTAAAAATACTTAAACTCTTGTACTTGATCGACCCTCAACATCTCAGGATAGATGTAATCATATAAGGTCCTCTAAAAATCTTCTCATTCCATATCCTAATGATTTCCCTCCTATGAGATAACATCCCACCATCTCCGGGAGGAATCACATAGCATGTACGACATGAGATTCACCCTCATCTCCAAAGGAACCTTCAAATGCTCAAAGATAGCTATAATTTCATCTAACCATAACTCTATAGCATGTGGTCCTCCATCCCCTAAAAAATTGGGAGAATGATGATGCTGGAATACCCTCGTAAACTCCATCATAGTCGTGGTAGGATCCAGTTTTCCTTGAAAGGACTAAATCATCCTCAAAAATCCTTCACAGAAGTGTGCATTAGCCCCTGCATATGGTATAACAGCTGGTACCAAGATGGTCATGATAGGAGGATCTGATGGTAGTCCCTAACCTACCAATTCTTGTGTTTGATCATCAACATGTGCATAGAGTACAACCAGAAGACATCTCGGTGGCATGACTCTGCATGGTCAGGCACACACATCAGTTCAATATTATCAAGGAAAAAAACATATAAGTTCAAGAAAAGAATAAGAGAAGAAGAATTCACATTTTACAAAATAGGGTTACACATTGTGTATAAACACTACCATTTGTGTTCCCTTATGCTTTTAAAATGGCTTGTACCTCTTCCAAACATGGTTGTGTAACATCTCTTCACACGACGTGTCCTCCTTAGACACGACATGGAGTTGAATTTCCCCTCCTTCCTAGGTTTCTATACACATCTAGACTACACAGTTCTCTCCTAGGTAACACTACATGTTGTGTTCTCCCTAGAAATGGAATATACTACTTGCGTCCTAACCACATGTGTAGTCAGTCACATGGTCCGATACATGATCCATTTATACAGGGAGTTTACAATCAAGGCACGGAATGTACCATCTGAATTTTATCCACTCGTGTCATTAGTTACATGCTCAGACACACGGTCCCTATGACGCAACATGTACTTATAAGACATGGTGTGTTCTACCAATTTTTCCCAACCCCATGTCTCTGCTCACACATTCCATCACACAGTTAAACACTATATGGTATGTACACATGGTACACAATGTGTAGTTAGGAAACGTTTTTTCTTCCAGAATAGAAGAGCACATGGCATGTGTTCATGAAACCACACGACAAGTTGTTTGGGTTTCGAGATATTAAGCCTCTTAAAATTCTCTGTAACCATTAAAAACTTTGACTTCTGTCCATGGTATGACCAATTCCAACCCGTGGGAGCCCATACTCTCTGTGAATCAACGTTTGACATCCTATTTCACATCATAACATGAAAAAATTCAATTAATGTTCAAACATAATCTGCCAAATTCTGACCCAAGAGGTCCCATAACACCTCAGGGACCAAAGACTAGCATCCATTCAAATGAAACTTTACATATATTAATAACCTATCCAAAATAACAGGTATTATATCACATATTCTATCACAACAGCATGCAATCGGTAATACACCCTAAAAGGCATGAAAAAATGCATGACATGTTATCTCTATCAAGTGCCTATATGATTCATGAGATGGAATACCCTTATCTCATTAGGTTGTAATAGAAATATAACAACAATTATTTCAACAATAATAACACAAGACAAGTGAATCAACCACCATTGAAATCAAATCAATTGTAACAATTAAAAAACCAAAAAAATTACAATATTCGAGGTAACATGGCTTTTCCCTATACACGGGTTAGCTACTCCCCGAAGAATCTTATTAAAAACTACCAAATACTTCTTATCCAATCCTATAGACTCCAAAAAATATGAAAAATTAGAAAGAAACCTACCTCTTATTCCACTTTGTAACATCCCAGTTCTTAGAGCTGGAGAAAGGTGCCCCAAACCCAGTAGGTCACATGGAGTCAAGTGTATTTCACTAAACTCCAAAGGATGCCGACTAGCAGTGAGCACCATGATTGTGATAGTGGGGAAACTATTCATTCATTTGTAGAGTAACACAATAGATACAAACATAAATGAGTAGTAGAAACATTAATAACATACAACAATAATATACAGCGGAAGACTGATAGTATTTAATAACAAGATAATATTTAAATGATCCATGTCACATGTGACTATGAAAGAATCAAACAAGTCATAATGTTGGAAATACAATACCAAAAAAAGTACATAAAAGTAGTAAAATCCTACCACATTACAAGCCTCAGCTTAGTCCCATTTTCTCCATATCCAACAGAAATCAAGTACCCAATAGGGAAATGAGCTTAACCATATCTATACCTACAACCATATAATTTTTTTGGGGCCAGAAGCATGAACCAAAAAGTGTGTGAGACGAATTCTACTAAGAATCAAAAAAAATGATCAGTGCTTAAATGTTAGTGAATATATACAGTAGGAAATATGGAAAATGAAGCAATAAACTAGGAAGTTCTCAAATGTAAAAAATCATACAAATTTCAATTACATTCATTTTCATTTATTAATTACTCACACCCATGAATATTGAATCTCTTGAATAATTCTATAAAATACAACTCAAACCCCATCATCCTATGAAATGTCAAGGACCTAAATGATATATGCTTTTGTGAATCATCCCACACCTACTTATAAATTTATAATATTCATATATTTAATGTAAGGTTAATTCCCAAATAAAAATGGAATTTCTATTACAATTCCCTTTAAAAAATATGCTCTGAAGACATTTTTTTAATAACTAGACGTGTAAAACCCTTAACATAGCCCCTAAACCGAGCCCCAATACGGGGAAGTGGATTTACTATTACCAATGGGATTGTGTTAAGCATTAGGATATTAGATTTATAAAAGTAATAACAATTAAACCCAATAAATAATAATTATAGCACACTACAATTTCACAAAATTCAATCATGATCCATCAATACTTTAGAAATCCATGAAAAATATAAGAAACAATTTTATATTCAATTAAGATAAATGGGAATAAGAAAATAAATAAACATTCAGACAAAGAAAAAAATAAAACAACAATAGAATCTACTTGGAGTATGGAAGTATTTCCTCATACAGGGGAGAGAAAAAAACATGTACCCAATGAAATTTCATTATGACCGTAAAGTCCCCATTTATCCTCGAAAACACCATTACAATATGGGTATCGAAAAATTAACATGAACCTGAATTATTTATTCTTCAGTATATCAATAATCCAAGGAAACCACACACAATATATTATCATCAAATGAAATATATAATTCATAATAGTTTGGAATTAAAATTTTAAAACATATGTTCTTATATTTTATATATAAAAATCATAATAATATCTTTCCCTTCCTTTAAAACCTGAACCCATTAAAAGTTGTGGTTTATTAAATTCTAAATAAATTCCAAATTATAAAATATATATGTTAGGTAGTGTTATTGAATGATTCCATCGAAATGTTCTCTTTTATAAAATATGGGGAAGGAGTTCATCTTTTTTTCAAAGAATTAAATCAGAATTGTTATTTTAGTACAATAGAAGAATAACATTGATAATAATAAATGAAAAAATAGAGTTTAGTGATAGAAAGAAAAAAGAGCTACTCTACCATCATAATTAAATAGTAAATTAAAATATATTGGACAACTAAGTACTCATAATGATGAAAATACCTTGAGATTAGGGGGAAGTCTGTAGCATATTATATAAGAAACCTTATATCAAAAAAATAGATGCAATATATCAAAAAAAGGCTCAATCATAGCATACCTAACCTAAATAATAAGGAATATAACAATGGTATAATAAATAATTAAGTCAACCAGCCATAGAATAATCATATAATATTGAATATTATGTTATTGAAAATTCTACTAGATGCAGTTGCTTCCCATGATGTATGAAATAGAGGTTACCTAGTGAATAATATCAAAACGTCGAATAAAAATAAATTTAAATTATAATACATTAAATTTTATTTATATAAAATAATTACATTTGATAACTCAATAGAGAAATAAAACATAATTTTATTAAATATAACATAAACATAGTAATCTATTCGCCATATTAAAATGTAAAAAATCTTGAGGAATGTACAGTGGTATGTTTTGATAAGAACACCATCTTGAAAGTGATATCCATAATGTATATTCGTTCATTAAAAAATAAATTTTAAAAAATAATACATAATAACCCTTCCATAATTATATGAAATAACTAAAACATTGTAGATTTTTAAAGACCCTTTCTATAAGAAAACATAGGCCATGAAAAAATTAATATTCCATTTAGATGAAACTTTAACAACCAAAACACCAATTGATATTTCATATTTCATTTATAAATACCTTTTTTCAATTTCAAGATACTCATGGTGTATATGGTCAAGTAAAAAACTATTTATATCAGCGAAAATAATTGATAAAACACCACAATCCATCAAAATAAATATAGAAACCTAGTTTCCCTTATAAAATAATAATAATCAATACCAAGGTAATATATACCGAATAATATAATTTCTAACATCACGAGGTGATGATGTATTCTCCATTATCCCATAAAAGGGGTATTATTTTTAAAAAATTTAATTTTCATTAAAGTGACAATAAAAGGGGTGATATACCATTAATTCATCTCTTTGACGATTCTAGAGATGAAATAACTTTAAGAACAAGAAAGGAAACCTGAGTAGACCATGAAAAACCTTATAGAATAATTCAAACATGTAGAATTTTGATCAATATGAATCCTTAGATCTCTAATTCCACTCTGGGAAAGAAATAAATAGTGAAAAAAATAAGAGATGATATCTATATAACATGATCTCATGAAATAAGATTGAATCCATAGAAAAAATAAAATGCATTCACCAAGAGTTGTAGGAACATAGAGAGTGGATATTTATTGAGTCCATATGGATAAAAAATTAGGATAAAAGAGGATTTAGGGATTAAATATGATGGGCTTTTAAATATTAACTTCAGAGTTTTATAATTATAGGATTCAAGGTATGATTGTAGTGTTTGGTAAACCTTTCACCCACCACGTATCCTGTAATGGACACTCATAGTACGCACATAGTTGGGTTTCACTGGTATAAAAACCCTTTTCCAAATATTAAAATCAACTTTGGTAAATTTTAAAATCAATATAGATGATTAAAAAATAATTTCCTCTGACCATGTGATATTCCTAAACCTTTAAACATACACACAAATTTAATCATAAGTTTTCCCTAATAATTGACATTGTTTTTCCCAACCATGTGCTTCCCATGTTAACTAAATAAAGCATAATTAATATAAAGATAAAAATTTCCCTTTCTAATTTTTACCAAAAAATTATCTAGAAACCAAAAACACTAAAAAATAATCAAAAGAAATGAATTTCCTACAAATGAAACTCAAAACTCACAATACTCAAGGATATGTTAAAATCAGTTTTTACCCAAAACTTTTGGAAAATTTTTATTCTTTAAATATATATGTCTATATAAATGAATTAAAAATATTGAATAATATTATATTATATAGAATTACTTGGATTAAAATTCAATAGTATCTTTTAAATTTATTAGATTCTTCAATTATTCAATTTTTTATTCTGTAATATCATCCTTAATTATTATGTAAAAAGTATTAATAATATCATACATGAGATACTAAATTTATTGAAGATTAAAAAACAGCACATATAAGATAATGTTCAAGTATGATTTTGATACGTATCAGTGTATTGGGAATGATATAGTCTAAATAAAATTCATTTAAAAAGATCAATAATAATTTTATTAATTAAATTAGTTGGAAGGGTGGAAAATAGAAAATGGGTAACATTATATTAAATTTTTAACAACAAAAGTAATGTTGTCTAAAGAAAATTTATATGTACTGGATACAAGTTATGTATCTAACAGTTATATATATATTCATATTTTTTAAGTTATTCCAAACTGATCATGGTAGAGGTGTATCTCTATATTTTTAATGGTGAAAATTTCAAAAATTACTTTGGGTATTTCATGATATACCTCATGTATGTATATTTTTTTATGATGAAGAAAAATTTCTATATGCATATCTTAAATTAAATTTAATATTTATTTATTATTTTGGAAATAAGATACATTCATTTGTTTTTATATACAAATATTTACATATTACTATTATATTCCATTTGATGTTTGGTTGGGATGTTGATGAAGACCCAGGGGGAAGTGGTGAATTTTATCCCACTAAAAACACATTAATAATTTAAAATTAATCCCCTATTAGAAATTGGAATGTGATACTATTCCATAGTCTTAAAAAAATATTTAATAAAAAATAAGAGAAAGAGACACATCAATTTTTATAGTGGTTTTGAGAAAAATATCACAAAATACACTCCACTTACACACTCACCTTGGTAATGATAGTTTTTAAAAAAAGATACCCTACAATGTGATATCAAAAGTGATTTGAAATAAAAAAACAAATTTTATAAAATATTCTACAATTATTCTATTATGGATAATTTCCTCCAAATAGTCTTCACCCATGTGATGAAATTTAAAATGAAAAATATTTGGATGATGAGATTTTAATTTAATCTATTTAGACAGAAATGAAACAACTAAAAAATGAATATATATTTTGTGTAATCGATAAATATCTTTATAGAACCATAATTATGAATAATATCCGGTTTTTATATAAAAATTATTTTCATATAACACAATAACATCATATAAAAAATTTATACAGGGAATGATGAAAAATGAATCATATTATAATATGTATGTCACCAAGGTATATTCCTAAGAGACATCTATGAACTGCATAATATATATTAAAATAACAATAGTAAAATTTGTAGCCAAATGTTTAATGTCTTCCAAAAAAGATGGATCATGCCTAAAATTTATAGAATTATATATTTTCTAATAGATAATTAGTAATAAAACACAATAGTCTACCGTATTAATGATATTTTAGTTTTTTGAAATAATCTATTAATATTTAAATGAGAATCCTAATTTAATTCTAGAGAAATGGACCTATAAATATCACTAGATAAATCCTGATCCTCAAAAAACTCATCATACATGAAATCATAATTTAATCAACCCTGAAAAAATAGAAACCTTTAGGAATATAAAAATTTTAAGTCGGTATTTTTGAGCCATTGCAATTTTTATTGGATTTCATTAAGGAGTTATTCATTCTATAAAAATCATACGATAAATATCATAAAAATCCAAAATTTGAGTCCCACAGACGACTGATTCAATGCGTGGTGTCTCAATGTGAGGATAACTGTAAATGCTTGTGTCATGAAAAATATTGTATTTCAAATTTATAATCCCAGGGAAAGAGGACTGAAACCAATATTATAGTAACTTATCAAGTGTTATAATCTCAAATGTGGTATATATTTTTGAAATTTAGCTTCCCAAACCTGAAATTTTATTCAAATATGATGTTGAAAAAGGGAAGTTATATTCCCAAACATTACATTACATATAAAATTTTAGTCTTACAAACATAAATTTTAGCATCAATGTGTTATTCCAAATTTAGTGTTGGATACCAACATTATGATGGAATATCATATATTAAAATTCTATTCATGATTATATTAAACATATAGAATACTTTTTAGAAAAAAATATTAGATGAATTAAAATAATAGAACATCCAAAATTTTAGGGAATTGAAATAAATAGGAAAATAACTATTGTAATAAAATCCATATAAATTACTCTCAATAGTAAATCAAATTTGGTTACTTGTGTATATCAAAATCATTGATAAATTAAATAGAAATTGTTGTATCAACATTCATATTCTCAACAATATTCCCCTTTTAATTTTTAAAAAACCCAAATAATTGAATATATTATTTAATAATATTTTTAATTTTAATGACTCAACCCACCAGGGCCCTCCTGGTCTATGAAAGGTTAGGCCACCAAAACCCCAATCATGTATCCAATAGGTTAGGGACTATAGATAAAAAATGAGAATTTATAATATAAAATGGGGTGTATTTTCATAATGTACTTGTATCCATAAACCAATTTGTATCCAAGAAATAGTGAATGTGAATAATATAATATAGTGACATCAAGAGTAATCCATTCATGAAAAAACCTCTATAGAATACATCATAGTATGATATAATATAAGTAATGTGTATAGATTTTGAATACATGCCAAAAAAATGAATTCCCAACCTATCAAAAAATGGAAAATGCAGAAAGTGAGAGATCTCAACTCCATATCTCCATGATCGACCACCATATATGGTCAACAAACTTGAGTCTGTATGAGATTGATTGGGGATCTCCATCTCCACGGCCCAGCTAAGAACAATGAATCTTACTAAAACTCTAATACTCTATCATAGAATCCTATAATCATGCACAACCATATGAGAAACTATATAGAGGGGCCCACACCTCGATAGTGTGAACTATAGTGGAGGGATCCAAAACTACGAACTAATAATATTGTATAACCTCACTAGTTTATGAGAGGAGGGGCCTGCTCCTCGATATAATAATCCATAATCATGGGAACCATGACTGGCGTAGAGGATTCTCACCCCACGATAGCTTGTGGAAGGGGGAGTAACACTCCATAAAGAGATGATTCCCGCCCAGTGTAGGGGAGTAGCCTCAATATATATATAATTAGCATGAAGGATTTTCACCCTTTTGTGATAGGGTACTACTGTATACATGGATAGAGCACTCATGAATTGCATAGGGGACCACCATATATACCTTTATAATTAATATGGGGGACATGTGTCTTGGTTTGATAAGGAAATGACACTCAATAGCTCAGTAGAGGACACTCTCCCTATTTTTTCAAGGGGATTCCATGTGACAGGATGAGGAACCATTCTCTAATACGTTAGGTGGTGACACTGAAAAATTGGAGGAACCATTCCATAGAACAACAGGGGGTTCCACTTATTATGTATTTATAGAGTACCCAATACCATGTCCATCAAGGGGGGGGGGGGGGGTCCACGTAGTGTATAGTAGAATAGTACACATGTAGGTTATGGTGGTTCCACTGAACCATTTTAAGGAGTATAGGGACCCACACCCTAATTCCACGTGGGGTTTCCAATCTCTACCTCTCTCTTAGATGATTCATCCAGATCACAACCATTTTCAAGCATCACCTAGTGACGTATCAAACATGGTTAATTCCATGACGTATCTTGAAGTCCACTATGTAGTATTGCATTGCCTTCTATGTGGAATAATGCTAAGGTTTGGCTATTCATGGGATAAAATCATAGTCCTGGTGAAGTAGATACCCATGGTGTTAGTTTCAAATAGGGTTAAATGGAATATATGGGGACAATGTGACCTATGTTCCTATAATTCTACCTTGTTTTTTTCTTGTATAGACATGACTCATAGGTCATGTCAATGTTGATGGTGTAATGTGATCCCACCAAAATTTTCTCAACCACATGGGGACTTCCCATGTTCTCGAGGCCATTCCCATGTTCGTTGGGCCATGCTCATATACCAGGTCATTCCCAGGTACTAGGAAATTCCCATGTACTTCTAGATTACACAACCTATCCACCAACATTGGTTCCTTTCCATCTGAAACTAGAATATGTCTTATCTACCTAGGTATTTTCAATCATTTTTTGGTTGTAACCAAATGGTGTGTGATCCATATATTAACTGAAACACTAGTATTTTCATCTAGGGGGAACATGGCCTATGTTCTTAGACTATATGTTTTTTATTCAATTTTTTATAACACTATGTTTTTTCACATGGTTATCATGATCCACATCCTTTGAATATCTAGTTTAATAACCAACCAAAATTGGTGGAATTCCCTTTTAGCCATTGATTAATGTCATTCATCGGTAGGAAATCAATATTCTGTGACCCCCTACATGCATGAAATACTGAATGTTCCCCATTAATCAACTTCCATATGATCCAATCAAATATATGGATCCATGATCTATATAGTTTCAGGAACATACCACTTCATTCATGGATCAATCTGGAAACTATTATTCCTTGTGCCTTTCATGGAACCATAATAAATTTTAGGGTATATCATGTTCAAACCATACCCATCAATTTCCAACCACAACCTTGTAGGAAAATTGTGATGGACACAATTAAATGAGAGGATGTGAGAAAAATAACGTAGTAAAGCCTATATTTGATTGGAATTCTTGGACATATATTATATAATGGGGTTTTCCTGGGGAGATATAATGCAATAATGAAAAAAAATTGGTTAAAAATTCAATTATTTGGATGAGAAAATTTGAAGGGTGTAAAATTAAATATCATAGATAACATAGATTAATATTACATACTTAGAAATTTAATTAGTGGTGGAAACTAAAATTGATGATCCATACATTTATTTTGATTGTTTGTTGTTGAAGTCTGTATTTTTAAGTGATAGAGAGGACCTGATATATTCATTAAATATTGACCCACCATGATGTTATCATCATTATTCATATGTTGTTGATCTACCAATGAAGGATGATAACATCCACCACTCTGACCAATAAATTCTGATGCAGCCAACCCTTATTAAATCTTTATTGTTGTGTATCTATAGGGAGACGATGAGTTTATATTAACTAAATTATTTATTTAATAAAATAATTTTTATAAAATAATGCCCCCACTAGTTAATGCCTTAAATATACTTCTTATACTAACGAAACATAGGACATGCCTTTGGTAAACTATGTCTTCCTTATTAAAATTTGGAATAAAATTTACAACATAGGGATATTCTAAATAGATATTCTATTTTTCTAAAAAATGATTGTATGTGATATAAATATATATTATATTTTTATAATATGAATTATAGTCTCAAAGGCCTAAAAATATCATGGCATGTCTATTCCTAGATCTAAAAAAATTATTATTAATAATCAAAATATTTAAATCGAAAAACAAGAGTCTTTGAACTCTCCAAATGGTTATGTATTTTCATCCTAGAAAGTGAATGACTATGAAAAAGGGAGGAAATATAAGCTCTCAATTAGGTCTCTAACCCCATTATGCTCTCCATTAGTTTCATGTGTTTTCTACAAAAATAAACCTAGGGAAACTAGATTTTTGGGTTGTTTCTTACCAAGCCATATCAGAAGCACCAATAAGTACCATGAAAAAGAAACTACACTCTCAACATCCATCTCTTAATGATCCGAATTGTGAAATAATTCATTCACATATCTCTTTAGCTGTGACACATGGTGACATCAATAATCTATTGTAACTTCTATCTTAGGATTATGTTGTAGAAAAAATCACGTACCTAATGTAGTAAATGGAAAATGGGTCTACGAAACCTAGAGATTTTCTACCATCCAAACAAAGTCTCTAAAACATTGGGCAAGATGATATATCCCAAAAACCAAGATATCATCATCAAATATACATGACTATCATTGTCTGTGTAGAAAGTCCTCTTGATATTTTTTAACATTCCCCATATTCCCCTGGATGGACTTCTCCCTCAACATCCATTGGATACAAAAACTTTGGTCCCCCAAATGATGTCTCCCACTAGCTCCAACTAGTACAATGATACCACTTAGGGCCTTAAAAGCATGGTCTCAAATGGTGATATTTATATGGTAGTTTGATAAATACAAAAATAATATATGAATAACAAATATGTGATTTCCAAAAAATGAATAAACTACATTGCATTCAATTTTTTCAGATAAAACACCATGATCACACATATTTGAGTCCTCAATATTCCCATATACTCTATATAATTATTATGTGATGTTAAAATCATAGTATAAAAAGAATATTTATTGAATTTCAAAAAAATTGACTACCTATTTCACGCAAAAGATTCCCAAAAAATCCACTAATGACTTCTCTTAGATGTATAGGAAGTGGTACAACCTAGTGAGTTCGTATACGATCATTCAGGTATAATCAGGAACTAACTCCCATCATGGAATCCACAATATGATAATAAAAATACAAAATAATCTAATTTACACATCCGCTAACACCTTATTCATTACAGATAGGCAAGTGAGACATTGATAGTTTAACTTAGAAACAAGATTCATAATCCAAGGTTAAAAAACCATGGAAAAAGGATTTTGTAATGAACAAAACTTGTGTGTAGTATTGGTGTATAAAACCTCCTCATAAAATTTTTCCTACATCATATATGGTTACACATACCATCATTGAACATGAAAATCATTTCCCCACCTTCAGCGCATCCATCAGGAACATATCCAGTGGATGTCTAATCAGGGAAGATCTCATAGTCGATATCCCCAGGTGATGCCAAAATGACACATTGACAAAGGATATGGGTAACATATATTGATTGGATGTATTATTTATTATGATAAGGAATAATAATCAACTATACTACCATCATATACTCATACACATTTCTTGAAAACAAATAATGATAAAACTTGCTATTATAATCTATTTCCAAAATTCATCCATTAGTTGGCCATAATGCTCACATCACCTCAATCTCTTTGATTCCACTATCACTACAATATCTGAGACTAAATATCCTATGATGTGTACTTATATATCAATAACTAACTCCATAACACCATTAAGGTAAATAGAACCCCCAAATAATTTCTAGCACCATATTATAGTGCCTCACATGTTCCAAAATCAACATTGATGTCACAAGGGTTCCATCTTAAAAGACTACCATGAACGGATACAAGTAGGTTTAAGGATATAGTTCATAAGTACCATATACACATTTTTTGGATTCAACATTCTGTAATTTATCACCCTGAACTAAATACATCTCTAGTGGATTTAGGATGATCCATTTGGTGCATCCACATCTCAAACCAAGAGCGTGTAAAAAATATAATGAATTAAAACTAAGGAACAACATTAAATTAACAAATGCATGAAGGATTCATCATTCCTTTGGGTGGAAACTCCCATGAGAATCCCCTTGTTTGGCTGAAATTAATCGAATCCTAACCTCAATATATCATCTACCTCATTGGAGAACAAAACTGGGCTTTCAAGGATATCACACTGGGTTATAAAAATCCCTACCATTTTATACACTCCAACTACTCCGTAGATTATCATAGCTCCATAGGGTAATCTGATATACTAATCAAAATATTGGTACACCCTTAGGTGTATGTGTAAGAATATGACTCTTTGTGGGGTGGATAACTTGACATGTCCATAAGGAGGAAAAACTCATACTCTCCACCACATCAAGATGATGAGACAATATAACAACCACTAATCCAAGGGTAATACTAGAAAACCAATAAATAAGGGGTTGTAATCTACTATGAATGAGGTCATGACACCCAGGCCGGGGATAACAACTTATCATATGAGGAAAACTTCATCATAAGATTGAAATAAATAATACATTATTTGGAATCAATCAGCTAACAAGTTATGGTTTAAAATATAACCACACTAAGGAAAACATAATAAGATCCCACTAATTATAAAAAAGACTTCAAATAGGATCTCCCTTCTTATAGAGTTATATCACACCATTAGTAGAAATATCTATTCTCTGATACTCTCTAAAGAAGTCCCCATAATACTGGTTTTTTAAAAAATTCCTCATCTGGTACCTATAAGTTCTCAATATGGTATATATCTAGGGAATTGTGGAAAATAGAACACTGATAAAAATATATGTGGAGTAGTAGAGAGACATGTCATACCCCTAACCACACTTGAATCCACTGATGTACAATATTCTACTAGATAAATCTATCAATTACTTTTTCCACTAGCTCACTACAACTAGGGTCACTGCAAACCCTTTACATATATAAAATCAAACATACAAGTCAAAATTACTCATCTATCACACCTTTAAACTATTGACATTTGGAGGCACTGACCCTCACTCATAGTTTTAGATCACATCAAAAGAATATGTCTCGGTGACGGAATTGTACCTCCTAATAAATTTCCAAGACACATCAAGGTCACCGACATAGGGATCTACAGACACTACACATCAACCTGGTGATGTCTCACCGCAAGGACTACAACCAAGAAGGGTCCTATCCATGTGAGACATTTATACTGCATGTCACACCAATCCTCTACCATGTGAGAAAGAAGGTATGGATCACCATGAAACATATGTGGACTCTATTTATAAAACCATTCATGAACACTCACTTTAGATATTTCATAGTCTAATACTTCTAGTATAAACTATTTCTCCAAATAAAAGGTGGGCCACCAGTGGAACCATTCAATATATAAGGGTCAACAAAATATGGAAAACATAAACCACTATCTTAGGTAAAACCACCTATCCTAATGATTTTTCCCTTTAATAAACCATAGTGGTATATATATTTAGAACTCCCATAATGTGTTTAACCTATTGTAAACATATTTAGGTCCACCTAAAGCTATAGACTACTCAACATGTGTAAAATCATCAGTCAGATACTCTGAAGGATCAACATGCTTCTTAAAAGGTCATAGCAATAATAGGTGCCTACCTGGATAATAACCCCATAGGTGCGTCCCTGAACTAAGGCCTCACATATCAATTGATCATTTTAATTAATCTATCTTGAAATTATATTTGGATTTAATCATGGATACATTATGAATGTTTTCCATACATAACAAAACCAAAGATAATATCATGGGAGATGAATTAATAATGAAATTAGAAGGACTGAATTTATTATTTTTAATGTAATAAGTTCCCTAAAACTAATGCATATACTGAGTCAATAAATGTGTATTCAAAGCCCATTTGTATGTATACATTAGCTACCACGGTGATAGTAGATTTCCTTGCCTAAAATTCTTGTCAATAATATTTGAAATCATTAACCCGAGTCCTAAATAATCCTTGTAAGGGGATATCTCAAACACCATCCTAGGGAATGAACTTCTATATAATATAACTATTTAATTACCAGACTTATTGGTTCCTTTCTATTTGGATAAAGGTTGGGGAACCACAACCACAATCCCACATCTAACAAGCTAGGTTATAGTGATAGGATTCATGAAGGTATAATAAAAACATGATTCCTTTTACTAATGTTCCCATTGGATTGAACCATACTGTCTCCAAGAGGTAGTGAATAAGTATTTTAAAATATAGTAACATTTACAGTAAACCATCTTTGTAAAAACGTCTATGAAATAAATCATAGTATTATAGGAAATAACCCAAAATATAAAGGTAAAAATTACATAGATAATATGAATTGATATCCCATCCTCAAAAAAATAATAAAATGAAGAAAGATGTGACATCCCAACACTAGATACCTAGGCTTGGCCACCATACATGATCAATGAATCAAGGTATCCCTATGATCCAGCATATTCATCGCTGATGTTTCTATCATCAATATAATACATTAAACATCAGGGAATATCCCTATGGGGGTTACAATATAAATTCCTAGTAATATTCTCGAAATAATGAAGAGGGAGAATTAGGGAGATGAAAAAAGAATCATTAGATCATACCAATTAATTGATTTTCATAAATAACAATATAAACCCCATAAATGTACATATATTACCAAAAAGAATCCTAATTGAGAGAGAAATGTGGTCTCAATCTCCATAGCCTAGTTAATAACATTGATCATATCCGTTGTTCTAATGGCCCATCTCTTCCCATGTCCATCATGCACCTCCAAGCTCATAGAACAATGTCATAAGCGGCCACTCGCTGCTGGAATCTTGAACTTCTTATATCTATGTCCTCATACTCAATGCATCAGCCACTACTTTTCTCTTCCCATGTGTGTAGGCAATCTCAAATTCAAAAGACCGAAGTCACTCAACCCACCTTCACAGTCTCAAATTAAGATCACGCTTAGTAAATATATACTTTAGTATTTTGTGGTTAGTGTACACCAGAAAATGCACTCCCAAAAGATAATGTCTCCAACAATGTAAAGCTTGAATAAATACAACTAACTCAAGATCGTGCGTCAGGTAGTTACTCTCATGTGGCCTCAAATGCCGAGACCCATATGCAATGACTCTTTCCCCCCTGCATAAGCACTGCTACAAGCCCAATACCAGACACATCGTAGTAAATAGTAAAACTCTTTCCTGACTCTGGAAAAATCATTATCATTGCTAAAGTTAGTCTCTTTTATAGATATTGAAAGGATGAATCACAGGATTCTATCCACAAGTACTTCGTACCCTTCTTAGTAAGGTCTGTCAACGGCGCAACTAAGCATGAAATTCCCTATATAAAGTGCCCACAGTAACCATCTAGCCCCAGAAAACTCTGTACATCAAAAAGGTTCTTTGGGTGCTTCTAGTAAACTACCAGTCTCACGTTATCTAGGTCTACTTATAATCCTGTTTCAAAGATAACATGACCCATGAAGTGAATCGGGCCCATCCAAAAGTAGAATTTTCAAATATTAACATATAAATGATAATATTTCAAGGTACTAAATACAATCATAAGATTGGTGGAATGGTCATGTCAAGTGTGTGAGTACACAAAGATTTCATCCATGAAGACTTCCACAAAAGAAATTGTGTAAGGATGGAACACTCGATTCATCAGTGCCATGAAATCTGTCAGTGTGTCCGTGAGACCGAATGACATAACCAAATACTCGTATCGACCATACCTTCTCTGAATGAATATAAGAGGTATATCTGATTTCCTAACAGACAATTGATGGTAACCAGATCTCATGTATATTTTTTTAAACACCTAGGATCCTCGAAGTCATCCTAATCAATCATCAATCCTTAGAATGAGCTATCAGTTCTTGACCATCAACCAGTCCAGCTTCGGATAACCCATGTAAATTTTTTGGGTACCATCTGCCTTATTCTCAAAAATGACAGGTGAACCTCATGAAGACGTACTGGGTTAGATGAAACCCTTTTCCTAAAACTCATATAATTGCCTCTTGAGATGTTGTAACACCGGTGTAGCCATCCTATAAGTATTAATGGACACCGGTGCCACTCCCGACACATGCTCAATAGTGAAATATGACTCATGATTCGGGCAATGTGGTCTAGTACGCACACTCTTCCCACAAAAGTAGAATGCCACCAGGATACCTGATGATACATCATGTGAAAGCTCCTTGCAACACTTACAACTATCTGTTGAAGGAGTACCAGCCCTCGATGTTAAACCCCCTAGCTCACCTCTCCCAACTCCGTAAGAATTTGCTCAGTAATCAACGAATGATTTAATATAGCAGTCACTGAAGTCATCCTAAACACATTCTCCTACCATATAAAGTAATACCTGAGACCGTCCTCAAACCTCATAGATAGTGATAGATCGTCATATCCAAAAACACGTTTGAACTACTAATGATCTGTAAAACAAGAAGTGTAATCCCTCACAGAAAGAGCGCTCTCCTCTAAATGCATAAAATCATAGGGTCGATCAGCCATCAACATCTAGGGATATAATTAATCATAGAACGTCCTCTGAAAATATTCCTAATTTATATACCGATGGCATCCCACCTATATGATAACGTCCCACCAACTCTTGGAAGAATCACGTAGCATATATGTCAGGAGCTTAACCCTCATCTCCAGAGGAACATCGAAATGATCAAAGATAGCCAGAATGGAATCCAACCATGAATCTATAGCCTGTGGTCCTCCATCACCTAAACAATTTTGAGGATGATGTTGCTGGAATACCCTCGTCAACTCCACCACAGTCAGGGCAAGATGCGGTGTTCCATGAATGGTATGCATCAACCTAAAAAATCCTTCACAAAACTATGCATCATCACCTATGTCTGGTATAACAGATGGTACCAATATGGTCATGATGGGAGGATCTTCTAGTAGTCCCTGACCAACTAATTTTGGTGTTTGATCATCTCCATGAGCCTGGAATACAACTAGAGGACATCTTGGTGGCATGACTCTGCATGGTCAAGTGCACACCTCAGTTCAAGATTATCAAGGACAACAACTAATAATTCAAATAACGGAACATGAGAAGAATAATTCATGTATTAAAAAAGAGGGTTACAAGGTGTGTTCCATTAATCTATTAACATGTTGTGTACCTCATCCATACTTGGTTGGGTAACACCCATACACATGGCATCTTTCTCCTCAGACACGGCATGGACTTGAATTTTTCATCCTGCCCAAGTTCCTATACAATGATAGACTACACGGTTCTATCCGATGTAACGCTACATATTGTGTTCACCATAGACACAATGTGTAATACTTGCGTTCTAACCGCCCGTTTTGTTTTTCACATAGTCAGATACATGATCGATTTATACATGGCGTGTACAATCTAGACATGACGTTTACTATCCAAATTCCATCCACCCATGTCATTAATTACATTGGTGGACACATGGTACTTATACATGACATGTACTTCCAAGACACAATGTGTTATACCAATGTTTCCAAACACCATGTCTCTACTCACACAGTCTGTCACATGGTAATATAATACACGTCATGTACATATGGTACACAACATGCACATAAGAAAATATGTTTCTTCCAGAAAATAAGAACACATGGCATGTGTTCATGACATTACATGCCATGTTGTTTGGATTTTAGGACATTAAGCCTCTTAAACTTCTCTAGAACACTTAAAAACATAGAATTGTGTCCATTGTATGACCAATTCATATCTGTGTGAGCCCATACTCCCCCTCAATAAAAGTTTGACATCATTTCTCACATCATAACATGAAACAATTCAATTATAGTTCACACATTTTCCACCAATTTCTTACCCAAGAGGTCCCATAACTCTTTAGGGACCTGATATTGGCGTCCATTAAAATGAAACATTACCTATATCAACACCATATCCAATATAACATGTATTCTATCACAGATTCTATCACTACAGCATGAAATCGATAATGCACCCTAAATGGAATGAGAAAATTCATGACATGTGATCACTATCAGGTGCCTATATGATGAATGATATGTCATGCCCTCATCTCACATGTTTCAATAGAAATATACCCACCATGGTATCAACAACATTAACAAAATACATGTGAATCACCCAACGGTGAAATCCAATCAATTATAACAATTGAAAAACAAGAAAAATTACAATATTCTAGGTAACAAGGATTGTCCCAATACATGGGTTAGCTACTCCCAAGAATATATTATTAAGAACTACAAAATCCTTCTAATACATGCCTATAGACTCCAAATAGTATGACAAAGCATAAAAAAACTTTCATTTAATACCACTTCGTAACATCCCAATTCCTGGTGCATCCCAAAGGTGCCCTGAACCCCGTTGGTCACATGGACTCAAGCACCTTTACCAAAATTCCAATGGTTACTGGCTAGTAGTGAGGGTCATGAGAATAATAGTGGGGAAACCTTGCCTTCATTGGTAGAGTAACACAGCCAAAACAAACAGAAATATGTAGTCGAAGCACTAATACCATACAACAAAAATAAATAGCATAAGACTGATAGAATATAATAACTAGAGAATATATGAATGATGCATGTCACATGTGTCTAGGAATGCATCCAAACAAGTCACAATGTTGGAAACAAAATACTAAAACCAAATTATAGAAATTTAGTAAACTCCAACAGCATCACAAGCCATATCTTAGTCCCATTATCTGTAGCTCCAGCAATAATCAATTACCTGATGAAGAAGGGTGCTTTCCCTTATATATACCTACAACAATGTAATCTGTTTTGGACTAAAATAATTAACCAGGCAGGGTGAGAGACGATTCTAAGTAAGAAACCATAAAAAGATATGTGCCTAACTTTCAGTGAATATATATAGTATGCAATATGAAAAATGAACCAATAATCTAGGAATCTCTCAAATGTAACAAATCTTTTAGTTTTTAATCACATTCATTTTCATTTATTAATTATTCAAACCATTGAATAGTGAATCCCAGGATCTATACTATGCTTTGTATCCCTCTATTTAATAGAAAAACAGATGCATTAGAAGGCTATATAACAATCTAGTAAGAACAATTCAGAGGTTTTGATTGGGATTGACAGACCAATCGCAATCATTAAAACATTCAAAATCAACCCTCTGGGAAGGTTCTCATATTCTAACCCCTCTGGTTTTCATATCATAAATTCAATAAATAATGACCCTATGGAAATCTCACATAGTCTAACCTCTTTGGTTCCATAAGGAACTAATCATTTTCAATGACCTCATAGGTTTCTCTCGTGTTCAATACCCCCTTAGTCAGTATAAAAAAATATAATATATGTACCCCTCACACATCTCACAGTCAATGCCCTGGGGTCTAGAATTCATTTAACGTTGTCCCTCTGGGTATATGTCATGGTATAACCCCTCTAGTCAATGATCACTTAGCATCTCTCACAATCGATACCTTTGGGTCTACATAACAACAATTCATACATAGATTAACCTCATTCGGGAAGCTCTCACAATCAATTCCCCATGGTCAAAATTTTACAATGTGAAACACATGCATCTCAAATAAATAGTAACTCCATCCTAACAACACTAAGCATGGAAACAATTAAATCTTAACAAGAAATTATACACCAAATGGCCAAAACCAAACAAGCATGGGAAACACATCCATAGTCAAGTTATTAAACCTTACACCTACGGAATAACCATTTCTCAAGAAAATAAACCGTATAATGTATTAAATAGGTTTAAAATACATAACATTCAATACCTTAAACATTGGTATTTTTCACTTTAATCATATATAATCCATATAAAATCATATAAAGGAACAAACCACCTACATTGATGTTGTATGAAGAACACTCTTGAATGTCAGCCCTTGAATCAGCCTAGAACAACATTTTTCTTCGAAAAGGATAAAAATTATCAACCCTTAATAACTCAAGATAAATGATGAATTAGGAACAAATGCTCTAGGGGAAGGGAGAACCAACCAGTTGGAATTCAATGCACCTGGTAGCGTCTTAATCGGGGCTCGGATGGAGGAACTAGAGAACCTCAATTTTCTATGGTCGTACATCACTCTCCTGTACGAAGAATGTGGAGATTAAAAATGTTCAAGAAATGAGACATGAAACCGGTCTAATTAATTAATTAAAAAGAAAAGTACATGACATGTTCAATTATGGTACATGCTATGTGCTAGCCTCAACCGGACCCCAATTTATGCGGTCTTCTAGGTCACCTACATGACTATCTACTTGTCCATTACATGGCCAGTATATGGCTACATGCGGTAATTGGGTACATGGAATGTATTCAAAAGTACATGGTGTGCACTTTGAAAATTTCTAAATCATCATTTTTCCTGGAAATCAACCTGAAAATAATGATCTGTACTTAAAAAAAGATCATGTTTCTTATAATATGTAATGATTTATCCATGTCATATTTACATAGAGTAAGGTCAAACTATTAATTTTGGCTCTATATTGTTTCTATTATTTGGAGAGATCATCATGTACCAAGAGATAAATTATCAATATTATACCCAAAATTAAGTGAATACTAAAAATAAGGCACATATAATTAAAAAATTATGACAACAATTAATATATAACAATACATATGAATAATAATTGAATAATTCTATAATATACTAACTCAAAACCAATCATCCTTTTACAACTCAAGGATCCAAATGAGGAGAGCTTGTGTGAATCATCCTATACTTACTAGTATAATTATAATATTCATATATTTAATCTAACGTTACTTCCTAAATAATAATGAATTTTCTATTACAAGGCCCCTTAAACAATGTAGGCTCATATACCATTTTTTTAATAACTTGACATGGAAAACCCTTAACATGGCCCCTAAACCATCCCCCAATATTGTGAAGGGGATTTCATATTAAAAATGGGATTTTGTAATGCATTGGGGTATTAGATTCAAAGAAGACATAACAATTACACCCAATAAATAATAATTATAACACAATTCAGTTTGACAAAATAATATCATGCCCCATTAATACATTGGACAACCATGAAAAATTTGAGAAATAGACTTATAATCAATCAAGAAAAATGGGAAAAAAAATAAATAATAATACAAGGATTAAAATAAAACCAAAATAGAACTTAGATGAAATATAGTAGGATTTCCTTATACAAGGGAGAGAAAAAACAAAACATGTACCCAATAAAAGATCTCTGTGAAACTAATGTCCCCATTTATCCTCAAAAACACCATTACAATATGGGTATCAAATGATTAACAAGAAACTAAATTATTTATTCATGAGTACATCAATAATCCAAGGAAACAACACAGAATATATTATCACCAATGAAATATATAAGTCATAATATTTTGGAATTATATTTTTAAAACATAGGTTCTTATCTTTTATATATAAAAAACATAATAATATTTTCCACTTCCTTTAAAACCATAACCCTTTATAATTTTTGGTTTATTAAATTATAAATAAATCCTAAATTAAAAAATATTTATAATAATTAGTGTTATATAATGATTCCTTTGAATTGTTCTCTTATATAAAATATTGGGAAGGAGTTCTTTTTTTCATAGAATTAAATCAGAATTGTTATTTTAGTACAAGAGGAGAATAGTATTAAAATTAATAAAGAAAAATAGAGTTATGTGAATGAAAGAAAAAATATATACTCTACTATAATAATTTAATATTAAATTAAAAAATATTAAAAAAAATTACACATAAATAGAAAAATACCTTGATATTAGGGGGAGGTTTCTAGCATATTACATACGATCCATCGTATCAGAAAAATAGAGGCAATCTATCAACCCAAAAGCTCAATCACACCACACCTGAAGTAATTAAGGGGAAACATAATAAAGGTATAATAAATACTAAGTAAAACCAGTCATTTCATTTTCATATTCTTTTTAATATTATGTTATTGAAAATTTCACTAGAAACACTTTCCTCCATGATGTATGAAATAGAGCTTACCTAGTCAATAATATAAAAAAGTGGAATAAAAATAAATTTATATTCCAACATAATAAATTTTTATTTTATAAAGTAATCACTATTGATAACTCCAAGGGGAAATAAAACATAATTATATTAAATAAAATATAAACACAGTAATCTTTTCTCCACATTAAAAAGTAAAAAAAATAAGAGAAATGTACAGTCGTTTGATTTGATAAGAAACCCATCTAGAAAGAAAAATATAGGATGTATATTCATTTATTAAAACACTAATGTCAAATAATAATACATAATAACCCTTCACATAATTTCATGAAATAATTAAAACATTGTAGATTTTTCAAACCCCTTTTAATAAGAAAACATAGGCCCGGAAAAAATTAATATTCTATTTTGATGAAACATTAATGAATAAAACACTTATTCAGATTTAATGATTCATTTATAAATACCATTTGGGAATTTCAAAAAAAACTTGGTGTATATGGTTGAGTAAAAAATATTTATATCATTGAAAATAATCGATAAAACATCCCAATCCATCCAAATAAATATAGAAACCTGGTTTCCATTAAAAAATAATCATATTCAATACCAAGGTAATATATACTGAACAAGATTTTTTTATGTATTGATGTACTAATGGATCTCCCATCATCCCTTAAGAGGGGGTTTATATTAATAAAAAATAATTTTTTGTCAAGTGACAATAAAAGGGGTAGTCAACCATTGATTCATCTATTTAATGATTCTGGATATGAAATTACATTAAGTAGAAAAAAGGGAACCATAGGAGACCATTATAAACATATAGAATAATCCAATACTATATAATTTTGATCAATATGAATACTTAGATCTCTAATTATACTCTAAAAGATACACAATAAGTGAAAAATAAGAGACGATAACAATATAACATGATCTAAAAAATTTAGAGTAAATCCATAAAAAAATGTATTCGCCTTGAGTTGTAGGAAAATGGGGAGAGGATATTTATTGAGTCCAAATGGATATAAAGGAATCAAAAAATAAGATTTAGGTATTAAATATGATGGCGTTTAAATACTAATTTTACAATTTTATAAATATAGGATTCATGGTTTGTTGGTAGTGTTTGGTAAACCTTTCACCGACCACACTTTCCCTAATGTACACCCATAGTATGCACATAGTTGGGTTTCACTATTATAAAAACCTTATTCCAACTATGGAAATCAACTCTGATAAATTTTCAAATCAACAAACATGTTTGAAAAATAATTTCCTCTAACCGTGTGATATTCCTAAACCTTTAAACATTCAAACAAAGGTAATCATAAGTTTTCCCAAGTAATTTACATTGTTTTGTCCCAACCATGTGCAAACAATGATAACTAAATAATTCATAATGAATATAAACAAGAAAATGTACCTATACAATGATTACAATAAAATTTTCTGAAACCCATAAACAGTGAAAAAGAATCAAAAGAAATGAATTTCCCCAAAATGAAACTCAAAACTCACAAAACTCAAGGATATGTTAATATAAAAAATATAATAATATAAAATAGTATTGGAAATAATGGATGGTTTGTGGGAAAATTAGTGTAAATTGTATTTCTATTTAACTATTTTATATTTATTATGATATAATTATCTTTTATCTATAATTTAATTTAATAATTTTTATTAATAGTAAAATATTCATTATATGCTACATCATTAAATTCCCCAATTTTGATTAATTATTGTCTTATGGGGAAATACATATTTTTTATATTAACCATTATATTTATGGATTATATTATTCTTTCTATATGTTAGTTTTATGGAATTCAAATCATTAAAGGAAATATTAATATATAGGAGAAATAGACCTGAATAAACACCAAATATATCAATTTGATAATAGTTGTAGTTTAGAAAGGTACAAAGTGGTAATATTTTTTTCAATTTTTTATTATTTAAGTATTTTTCCTTATCCATGAATTCAAAATATTGAATAATATTATATTATATAGAATTACATGGATTCACATTCAGTTGTATATTTTAAAATTATTAGATTCTTCAATTATTCAAGTTTCTATTATTTAATATCATACTAAATTATTATGTGAAAATTATTAATAATATCGTTCTTGAGATTCTAAATTTATTTAATATTACAAAGAAACACATATAATAGAATGTTCATATACCATTATGATACATATTAGTGTAATGGGAATTATATATTCTAAAGACAATTCATTTTAATGTTCAGTAATCATTTTATTCACTGAATTAGTGGGAATGGTGAAAAAATAGAAAATGGGTAACGTTATTTTAAATTTTTTACCAAAGAAGTGATTATTTCTAAATAAAAATTATCAGTATTAGATAAATGTTATGTATCTCATACTTATATATATATATTCATATTTTTTAAGTTAGACCAAATTGATCATGGTATTGGTGTATCTCTATATTTTTAATGGAGAAAATTTAGAACATTAATTTTGGTATTTCCTAAGATACCACAAGTATGGATATTTTATTGATGATGAAGAAAAATTTATATATTCATATCTTTTGAAAAACATTTTTTTGTCATAAACTCAAGTATAAAAAATATTTATCTCAAAAAAGGTAAGATAATGATTAATAAATGATTTTTAAGGAATAACCAAACTAAAAATGTGGTGAAATAGGAGAAAACCCAAGGAAAGAGAGTTGGGTTTGAGAATTCTCCTTACCTTGTGTATAAACACTTTATTCACTTTAATATACTCTATAATCACATTATGTTAATTAATTAACAATTATAGAACCTTTTATAAATTAATATGGTTCATTATGGTTTTATTATGTCCTTTTATGGTCCTTTTGATGAGTTATAGAGTTTAATTTCATCATTCGAGATCATTCATTTTCATGGTTTTCATGATTGGGTCACTTGTACCCATGAATGAAAGTTCATGTTAAATGTGGATAAATATCCAGAATTTTTATTATATTTTATTAATGATATTACAGAAGTTTAAATGATATTATAAATAATTTGGTTATATACCAAGGGGATGAATCATTAGATAAAAATTAATGATGATCGTTTTTTGGTTAATTTTGGTGGTTTTTTTAACACAACAAACAAGATTTTTTTATCATTTAGTATTACGAGTATAATTTATTTACATAACATAAAAATTGGTTATAAAATAAACTTTAAAAAAATATTTTTAAACCATTTAATCGTCTTATTAACATCCTTGAAGGTGTTTAAGGAATATGAAAGTGCGTCGCCCACTATATTTTATATTGAAAATATTTTCGTATAACATAGTAACATAAAATAAAATATTTAGACATATAATGATGAGAAAAGAATATTATTATAATATGTATGTCACCATGGTATATTCCTGAGAGACATAAATGAACTGTATAATAAATATTAATATAATAACAGTAAAATATGTAGCCAAATGGGAAAAATATTCCTAACATGAAGGATCTTGCCTAAATTTTGTTGAATGATATTTTTTATAGTATAGATTTAGTAATAAAACACAATATTCTACCATATTTGTTATATTTATTTTTTGGAAATAATCTATTAATATTTAAATAAGAATCATGATTTAATTATAGTGAAACCGATCTATAAATATCTCTAGATAAATCATGATCCTCATAAGTCTCAACATACTTGAAATCCTAATTTTATCAACCATGAATAAATAACACCCTTTAGTAATATTAAAATTATAATTCACTATTAATGAACCATTGAAATTTTCATTGAATTTCATTAATAAGATATTCATTATAGAAAATTTGTACAATAAATACCAAGATAATACAAAATTGGAGTCCCACAGATAACTAATTCAATGTATGATTTCTCAATGTGAGGATAATTATAAATGTATGGTTCATGACATATAGTTGATTCCAAATTTAGAATACCAAAGAAAGAGGATTAGAACCAATATTATGGAAACTTTTCAAATGTAATAATCTTAAATATGGTATTTCATCATGAAATTTAAATTTCTCAAACATAATATTTTATTCAAATATGATGTTGAAATGGAGAAGTTATATTCCAAAACAATACATTACATATGAAATGTTATGTTTACAAACATAAATTTTTGCTTCAATGTTTTTTCATGATTTAGGGTTGGATACCAACATTTTGATGGAATATCATATATTAAAAATTTATAAATGATTATATTGAACATATAGAATAAGTTTAAGAAAACAATATTAACTGAATTAAAATAAGAGAGTATCCAAAATTTAAGGAATTGAAATAAATAGGAAATTAAATATTGTAATGAAATCCATATAAATTACCCTCATTACTAAAACCGATTTGGTTACTTGTGTGAACCAAAATCATTGAGAATTAAATTGGATTTTTTTATCAAAAACTATATCCTCAACAATATTCCCCTTTTAATTTTTTCAAAAACCATAGAATTTAATATATTATTTAAAAATAAATTTAATTTTAACATCTTAACCCCCCAGGGCCCTCCTGATATGTGAAAGGTTAGGCCACAAAGACCCCAATCATGGATCCAATAGGCCAGGGACTATAGATAAAAAATGAGAATTCATAATATAAAATGGGAGGTAATTTCCTAATGTACATGTAAGGTTACACCAATTAGTATCCAAGAAATAGTGAAGCTAGATAATATAAGATAAAGACATCAAGAGTAATCCATTAATGCAAAAAAACCTCTATGGAATACAACAATGTATGGTATAATATAACTAAAGTTTATAGATTTTGAATACATGCCCAATAATAAATAAATTCCCAACCTAAAAAATAGAATATGGAGAAAACTGATATATTTCAATAGATGATCTCAATGCTTGACCACCGTATGTGGTCCATGAACCCCCAGCCTCACTGTGCTCTACCAAATCACCATAGTTCTATAAATCATTCACATAATACATGACATGTGTTTGAATATCCCATACTGGGGTGAGTATATACATACATAGTAGGATTCCCTGATAACAGGAGATGGAGAAATAAAATGATAAAACAATAGTAGTAATCTCTACCCTATGAAGGCATTATAATACTAAAAAACACCATAACTATAACCTTAAAGATATTATAAAAATGATGACTATATTAGATTGAATGGGTATATTCATATCCATGGATCATTTAAGAACAATTTATCTTCCTACAATACTAATAGTCTATCTTAGAATCTTATAATCACGAAAAACCATATAAGAAACTATTTAGAGGGGCCTAGACCTCGATAGTGTGCATTGTAGTGGAGGGATCCAAAACTAAGAACAAATAATCTTGTATAACCCCACAAGTTTGTGAGTGGAGTGGCCTTTTCCACGATACTATACTCCATAATCATGGGATCTATAACTCGCGTAGAGGACCCTCACCCCACTATAACATTAGAATGGGGGATTACCACTCCTTAAATAGAGGATTCCCTCCCAGGGTATGGGAGTACCATCTATATATGTATAATGAGAAAGAGTGATATACACCATTTTGTGATAGGTTACTACTGTCCACATGGAATGATAACTCATTAATTTTATATGGGATCATCATATATACCTGTATAATGAGTATGCGGGACATGTACCATGGTGTGATAAGGAAATGACACTCAACATCTTAGTAGAGGACCCTCCCCCTTTTGATTCAAGTGGATTACAAGCGATAGGATGAGGAACCATTCTCTAATATGTTAGGGGTGACACTCAATAAAGTAAGGTACCATTCCCTTATTCAATAGGGGTGGCACTAATTTGTTGTTGATAGAGTACCGAAGACCATTTCCATTGATGGGGAGTTCTACATAGTGTATAGTATAATAGTTCCCTAGTAGGTTAGTGTGGTTCCACCCAACCAGTGAAAGGAGTATGTGGGACCAATAGTGTAGTTCAGAATGGATTTTCCAATATCTACCTCTCCCTTAGATGATTCTTCCTAATCAAAACCATTTTCAATCATCACCTATGGAAGTATCAAACATGGATAATTCTATATCATATATTTTAATCCACTATGTAGGCTTACATTTCCTTTTATGTGGAATCATAATATGGTTTGTCTACTCATGGGATAAAATCATAGTCCTTGTGATGTAGAAACCGAAGGTGTTAGTTTCTAATAGGGGTAAATGACATGTATGGGGACCACTTGACCTATGATCCTCCTATGCAACCTCGTTTTTTCTAGTGTAGAAATTAATCGGAGGCCATTTCAATGTACACGAAGTAATGGGATCCCACAAAAAAATTCAACTATGTGGAGACTTCCCAGGTTATCCAGGCCATACCTATGTTCATTGGGACAAGCTCATGTACCAGGTCATTCTCAGGTACAAGGAAAATCCCATGTACTTATAGAGTACACAACATATAATCCCACATGGGGTCCTTTCCTTGTAAAACAATAACATGTCTTATCTAACTATGGATGGTCACTCATTTTTTGGGCCTAACCAAATGGTGTGTGATCCTTATATTCGCTGAAACCCTAGCTTTTGTAGCTAGGCGGAACATGGACTATGTTCTTAGAATATATGATTTTTATTCACTTTTTTTAGAAAACCATGGGCTATCACATGGTTCTCTAGATCCATATCCTTTAAATTTATAGTTTAATTACCAATAAAATGGGTGGGATTCTCATTTAGCCATTTATTCTTATCATTACTTGGTAGGAAATCAAAATTTAGTGATCCCCAAAAAGAATGAAATACTGAAAGTTGCACCATTTATCAACTTCCATATGATCCAATCACATATATGGATCCCTGATCTATCGAGTTTTGACCACATGTCACTTCATTCCTTGATTAGTCTTGAAAATGTTAATCCTTGTTCCTTTTATGGAACCATAATGAATTTTGGGGTACAATCATGTTCCAAACATACCCATCAATGTCAAACCACAATTCTGTAGGCCAATTGTGATGACCACAATTAAAGGATAGGATAAGAGAAAAAGAACATAGTAAATCTTCTATTTCATAAGAATTCGGGGATATATATTATATAATGGGGTTTTTATTGGGAGATATAATAGAATAATGAAAAAAAATGGTTAAAAGATTCAATTATTTGTATGGGATAAAGTAAAGGGTGTAAAAATATTGATCAAAGATAACTTAGATTAATAATACATACTCAGACATTTAATCACGGTTGGAAACTAAAATTGATGATCCCTAACCTTATATTGATTGATCACTATTGAAGTATATGTTTTCATGTGATGGTGGGGACCTTATATATTCGATTCATCTTAACCCACCATTATGTTATCATCATTCATCATATGTTGTCGATCTACCAATGAAGGATGATCACATCCACCTCTTGGACCAATAATGTTTGATGCTGCCAACCCATATGAAATCTTCATAGTGGTGTATCTATATAGGGAGGATGAGTTTATATTTATTAAATAAAGTATTTAATAGAATAAATTAATTTAAATAACGCTCCCACCATTGAATGCCTAAATAAATCACTTATACTGATAAAACATAGGTCATGCCTTATCTAAACAATGTCTTCTATATTAATCATTAGCATTAGATTTCTGACATGGGGCTCTTCTAAATAGATATTACATTATTTATAAAAATGATTGTATGTGATATAAAAAATTTAATATTTTAATAATATCAATTATGGTCTCAAAAGGACTCAAAATATCATGGCATCTATGTGCCTGGATCTAAATATATTATTACTAATAATCGAAACATTTAAATAGAAAAACTAGAGTATTTGAACTCTCCAAAGAGTTTTGTATTTTCATCCCAAAAAGGGAATTACTATTAATAGGGTAGGAAATATGAACTCTCAACTAGGTCTCTAACCCCATTAATCCCTCCAAAAGTTTCATGTGTCTTCTACCAAAATGAACCCAGTGAAACTAGATTTATGGGATGGTTCTTCCCAAGACGGATCACAAGCACCAATAGGTACCATGAAAAGAAACTCCACTCTCAACATCCATCTCATCATGACCATAATTGTGAAATAATTCATTCACATGTATCTTAAATTGTGACACATGGTGACATCAATAATGTATTGTAACTGTTTTCATAGGTTTATGTGGTAGAAAAACTCACTTACCGAATGTAGTAACTGGAAAAATGTTTTGCGAGACCTAGAGATTTCCACCCATCACAACCAAATATCTAAAATATTGGACAAGGTTATATGTCCCAAAAACCAATATATCATCATCCAACATCCATGAACATCATCATCTACGTAGAAAGGCCTCCTGAATTTTTTTATCATTACCCATATTCCTCTGGATGGAATACTCCCTCAATATCCACTAAATGCACAAACTCCAGTCCCTCAAATGAGGTATCCCACTATCTCCAACCACTACAATGATTCCATGTAGTGCCTTACATGAATGGTCTAAAATGGTGATACGTTTATGGTAGTGTGATTACTATGCCAATAACATATGAATACCAGATATGTGATTTCCAAAAACTAAATGGACTTCTTTTTATACCATTTATTGGGATAAAACAACAAGATCACACATATTTGAGTCCTCAATATTCCCATATAATCTATATAATCATGATGGGATGTTAAAATAAATGTCTAAAATGAACATTGATTAAATTCCAGGAAACCTACTACCACTTTCACACAAATGTTTCCCAAAAAATCCACTAATTTCTTCTCATTGATGTGTAGGATGTGGTTCAACCTAGTGAGTCAGTATACGATCACTCAGTTAGAATCAGGAACTAACTCCATTCTTGGAATCCAAATTATTATAATGAAAATAAAATTTCATTAGATTTACACATCAAATAACACCTTAGTCTTTACAGATAGTCAAGTGAGACATTGATAGTTTAACTTAGAAACAAGATGCATCATCCTATAATAAAAACCAAGGGAAAATGATTTTGTATCAAAATTATCTTGGGTGTACTATTGTTGAATGAAACCACTTCCTAAAATATTTCCAACATTGTGCATTGTTCCACATATCATACTAGAACATGAACATCATTCTCCCCACCTTCAGGGAATCTATCAGGAACAAATCCAGTGGATGTCTAGTCATGGAAGATCTCCTAGTCGATATCCCCAGGTGATTTTACCATGACACATTGAAGAAGAATATTTGTTACATCCATTGGTTGGATGTATAATATATTATCTTAAGACACAATGATCAACTACACTACCACCATAACCTCATACATGTTTCTTGAAAACAAATGATGTAAAAACTCACTATTATAATCTATTTCAAAAATTTATCACTTGGTTGGCCCTCAATCTCACATCACCTCAACCTACTCTGGTTCTACTATCACTACCATATCTGAGAATAAATATCATGAGATTTGGACCTCTATATCAGGAACTTAATGAATAAGACCATTCAGGTAAATAGAACCCCTAGATAATATATAGCACTATCTTACAATGCATCACATGTTCCAAAATCAACACCGAGGACACAAGGGTACCATCGTTGAATACTACCATGAACTGATCCAAGTAGGTTGAAGGATACAGTTTATAAGTACCATAAACACTTATGGGGGATTCAACACTCCATAAGTTATCACCATGAAATAAATACAACTCCGGTGCATTTAGGAAGATCCATTTGGTGTATCCACCTCTCAAACCAAGAACTAGTAAAAAATATCATGAGTTAAAACTAAGGAACAACTTTTCATTAACCACTGTGAGAAGGATTCATCATTACATTGGGTGGCAACCCCAATGAGAATCCCCCTTTTTTGGTATAAATTAATCCAAACCTAACCTTAATCCATTGTCCACCTTATATGCAGACAAGACTAGGCTATTAGGGATATCACACTGGGTCATAAAGATCCTTAACATTGTATACACTCCAAATACTCCATCAATTATCATATTTTCATGGGGTTATCTGATATACTGATGAAAATATTGGTACACCCTAAGGTGTAGGTGTAAGAATAAGACTCTTTGTGGGGTGGTAAAGTTGATATGTCCTTAGCAAGTACATACTCATACTCTTCCACCACATCAATATGATGAGAGCACATAACAACCATTAATCCAAGGGTAATACTAGAAAACTAATAAAGAATAAGTTATAATCTCCTTTGAATGAGATCATACTACCCAGCCTAGGGATCACACCTTATTATATGAAGAAAACACCATCATAAAAACTGAAATATATAATACGTTATTTCAAATCAATCATCTAATAATTTATTTCATGTAACTCAACCATAATGAGGAAAACATAATAGGATCCCACTAATGCTAAAAAAGACTTCATATAGGAACACCTTCCTTAGAGAGTTATATCACACCCTTAGTAGAAATTTCTATTTTTTGATACTCTCTAATGAAATCTCTGTAATACTGGTTGTATAAATAATTCTTATTCTGGTACAGATTGGTCCTTTAGATGAGATATATCTAGGTAACTGTGGAAAACATAACTCTGATAAAACTATAGGTGGTGTAGTAGAGAGACATGCCATACCCCTAACCACACTCGAATCAACTAATGTTCAATATTCTACTTGATAAATCTATCAATTTCCTTTCCCAATATCTCACCACAACTAGGGATCACAACAAACACTTTACACATAAATAATCAAACATAAAAGTCATCATTAATGATCTATCCCACCTTGATATGATTTACATTGGGAGGTACTGAACCTCACTCATAGATTTTAATGAAATCACAAGAATGTGTCTTAGTGGGGGATGTGTACCTCCTTAATAATTTCCAAGACTCATCAAAATCACCAACAATGGGATCTAATGACACCACACAACATCCTAGAGAAGTCTCAATCCAAGGACCATAACCAAGAAGGGTCATATCTGTGTGCGACATTTAAACTACAAGTTACACCAGTAATCTACCATGTGAGAATGGAGGTCTGAATAACCATGAAACATGTGTGGTATCTATGTTTAAAACCCCTCATAAACACTCAGTTTAGATATTTCGTTTTCTAATACTTAAAGTTAAAACTATTTCTCCAAATAAAAGGTGGGGAAATAATGGATCCATTCAATATATAAGGGTTAGAAAATGATGGAAAACATAAACCACTATCTCAGGTCAATCCACCTATCCTAATGATTTGGCCCATGAAGAACCAATAGTGGTATATATGCTTGGAACTCCCATAATGTGTTTATCCCATTCCCAACATCTTAATGTCTAACTGAATCTATGGACTTCCCAACATGTGGACAATAATCAGGCCGATGCACAAATGGATCAATATGCTTCTCAAAAGGTCATAGCAACGATAGGTTCCTATCTAGATAATAACCCCAGAGGTGCATCCCTGAACTAAGGCCTCACATATCAATTGATCATTTTCATGAAACTATCATGAAATTATTTTTGGATTTAATCATGGATAATTTATGAACTTTGTAAATACATACCAAAATCAAATATAATATATTGGAAGATGAATTAATAATGAAATTAGGAGGACTCGATATTATATTTTTAATGTACCAAGTTCCCTAACATTGATGTATATACTGAGTCAATAAATGTGTATTGAAATCCCATTTTTATGTATACATTGGCTGCCACAAAGAAAATAGTTTTCCTAGAATAAAAATCATGTCAATAATCTCTAACATCATTAACATGAGTCCCAAATAATCCTCGTAAGGGTATGTCCCTAACACCATCCTTGGGAATGAACCTCTATCTAATATAACTATTTAATGACCAGAATTGTTGGGTCCTGTCTATTTGGTTGAAGGATGGGATGCAAAAACCCCAATCCCACATCCAATAGGCCAGGGTATAGTGATAGGATTCATAAAGGATTAATATAAAACTTTAGGCCTTTTACTAATGTACCCACATGCTTGGACCATGATGTCCCCATGAGGAAGTGAATAGGTATTTTAAAAGACAATAACATCTAGAGTAAACCATCTATGAAACAACCTATATGAAATACATCAGAGTATTATAGGACAAAACCAGAGTATAAAGGTGAAAAATAAAAATATAATAATAATTTATATCCCAACCTCACAAAAATAAGTAAAAGAAGAAAGTTGTAACATCCCACCTCTAGATAACTATGCTTTTCCACTATACACGATCAACAAATCGAGGTATCCATATGATCTAGTATAGTCATCACTGATGTTTCTATCATCTTTACAATACATGAAACATCATGGAATATCCAATATGGGGGTGACAATATAAATGCCTTGTAAGATGCCCCAAAAAATGAAGAGGGAGCAATATAGGGATGAAAAAAGATTCTTTACGTCATCCCAATGAATTAATGTTATAAAAACAGTTGAAAACCCATAAATGTACAGATATTTCCAAAAGAATCCCAATTGAGTGAGAAAGGTGGTCTCCATCTCCATAGCCCAGTTAAGAACATTTATTATATCATTTGTTCTAATGGTCTATCTATGATGCCCAACACCTTGTGAAACCATATAATAATCCATGTGGAGTTTCATGTACCTCGCAATTGTTCACAATAGCCAATGGATACACAACTCAAATCCATGAATCTTGCATAAACTCACAAGAATTTGAGACTAGGGGCTCACTCCTTACTATTGTGCTCTACAACCCAGGGAACTGCAACTATCATGGATGAACCAAACATAGATGGTGCCTAAATATTGGTGAATTTCACTCTGTAGATAGAGGGACCACACCTAGTATAATGGTGTACCTTCATTATATATATAAAGAGTATAGGGGACCCACTCCCTAGTGAAACTAGGGAGTACCATCTACATGGATAGAGGAACCACATCGTATATAAGAGAGTACTTAATATTCCTATATAACGAGTATGGGGGGACCCACTCCCAGGAGAGAAAAGCTAATTACACCCAATACCTTGATATTTGACCCTCTCCATACTGTGTTATGGTGATTCCACTATATTGGTAGAGGGAACACTCCATGAAATGTTTTGGGTGAAACTAAATTAATGTATGACCATCGTCCTATTACAATAGGAGTGTTCCACTCAGTTTGTACTGATAGAGGACCTATTCCATTGTGGGTTACTAGGTTCCACATAGTGGGTATGGTACATAAAACCTATTATGTTTGATTGGTTCTACACAATAAGTTCAAGGAATATGGAAGGACCACACAATATTGCAATAATGAGGTTTCCTACAACCTCCTCTCTTATATATAATTCAATCAAATCACCACCATCAATAGTCATAACATAATGAATAGTCACACTCATTATATTCCATGTAATATCTTGAAATACACTACGAAGTATTCCATCACATTATATATGAACAATTACTAAGGATATGATACTCTGGGACAAATTCCATATCCAGACAAAGGATATATACAAGGATGAATTTTCACACAGGGGTGCATAGTGTGTATTGGGACTGCAATAAGTGTGTACCTTATATGAATCCTAGCCTTTCTCCCCTATGGACATAGATTAGAATCCATTTAACCATAAATGGCATATAATGGGGCCCACATTGTGTGTCTTAGCCATTCGAGGTAGCCCATTTATCCTGGTTACCCAATGTACATGGTCATATACATAGTTGTATGTGGGTACCAGCCCATTCCAGCGTACTAAACAAGTACACTACATTTCCTCCAACATGGGGTATTGACCATGTGTAGTTAACACACAACATATCCAATCGAGGAGGGTAACACAACATGTGGACCCAGGTACATTGTATTTGATCCATATTATATCGTAAATGCCAGTCATCATTGTTGTTGTGAGGATTTATTTTTCTATTAACTAACTACACATTATGTTGTTCAGTTATTTTGGGAAATAATGGTTCTTCATTTGTTTCTATAGATTCATCTCCTTCACCCAGTTATCTAAAAATGACCACCCAAAGCTAGTGGTATTTTCCTCCAGCCTTAGTTTTCTAGAAATTAGAATATAGTCGTCCCCTCGGAGCCTATTATACCGTATGTTTTTCCACTAGTCACCCATGACAAAATCCCATAATTCCCATTGATCCAAAATCTATTGAGTATCACCAACCAATATGTTGTTCCTCTATACATTAAAAAACTATAAATATACATGTACTTAGTGGAATCAAGACTAATTTGATGTTCCAATCAGGCTTAATACTACCCTATAAATGTTAAACCATATCCCAATGGTCGATGGTGAAGAAAAAAAAGTAACAGAAATGACAAACACGTTTTTGAAAATTAAATCATTTATTGGACAAGAATTTTTGGAATGTGATTACATAAATATGATGTACATGGGATATGGAATTTCCTGATAAAAAATAGTATTCTTAAACAATTTTATTTTTCTAACATGATCATGTGAATACTGTAGAAACACATATTAATGTTAAAGATGATTAAAAACATAATTAGAAAATTAATTAATATATGAAAATAAAATTAATGAGCCCTAACTGGATTAGTATAATTTATTGGTAATGCCCATGTTCACCTATGATGAATAAGACCCACTGTGTTTGCTACCCCTCAATCAAACTTCATCTAATCTCTCTTCATCATATTATTTTTATCATTCAATTAAGAATACACTCCTCATCCTCATAGATCATGTAAGGGTTATACAGATAACCATTATAAACTTTTTATAACAATAGATTTATAGGGTGTTGTTTAGGTAAGGTTTAATAAACCAATAAAATAATTGAATTAATTATTTCACTCAACACACACTCTACCGGCTGCCTCAACCGAAATACTGGAACCAACCAACCTTACTTTATACCTATGGTAAGCCCCACATTCTAGATTCAAATGTGGTATAATATTTACATTCAAAGACATGGCTCAAGAGATATTCATTTATTAATTAAAAAATGCACACATATGAAATTAATATATTTATAACTATTTTAATATGAATTCTAGTCCAATCATGCCTCATAAGATCACATCATTTCTATAACTAACTCTCAAAATAATCCTAGTAATATTATAATTTAATTCAAAAAATTATAATATTCATTGAATATTTTTTTGTAAAAAAATATTTATATACAATTTTAATGATTTATGATTTTTTTTACCATATTCTCACCAAATTTAGTTAGATAAAAAAAATTAAACATATAAACTAAAAAAGATTAAATATAAAAAAAAACTATATAAGATTATTTTATAACACAATATATCTTAATTATGAATTTGGATTGGCTTAGAATAATTAAAGAACAATGAGTAAAAAATAAGTTCTTTAAAAATATTCTATGATAATATATTATTTTATATTTTCACATATTATAAAATAAAATATATCTAGGATAAAGAGGATAAGGTGTAGAGTGAGATGAAGGGTTAGCTTCGGGTTCATTAAAGGATGTGGATTCAATATTTTAGGAATCACTATGAGTGTTTTGAATAGTCTTTAGATCTACCAAGAAATCATGGAAATTATTTCTTGATGAGCATACCAACTCCTTTATCAGATACATAAATTCTTGAAACATATTCAACACTTAAAATAGTTTAATATTTAGAAATTTATGAATTGTCTCAAAAGCCATAACATATCTATTTATCATTTCTTGTAACTAGATGAATGAAAATATATCTAAAAGACCGGTAAAATCTATTCTTTCAACTCAATCCTTGTGATTTTATGGTAGATTTAGATGATTAATAATTTCATAGTGAAAATATTTATTTTTTATTAAATGAATCATATTAATTAGATAAAATATTTATGTATATCCACACAAATTCATATTCTTCAACAAAAAATGACTAATTCCTTCCCATAAAAGGATTTTAAACCTTAAAACATTCTAACATGATTTATAAGAACATCCTTAAATCACCAATATCAGATTTTGAAACCATTTCCCATTTATTATTTACCAAATAGCCTAGATTTATATTATTTAATGGAATTGAAAATATTTCAATGAAATTGATCTCTCATATTAACTGTGAGTTTCGGTTTGATGAGTCTCAAACATTGTTTTAGAAATATTTGAACATATCAATTCATCCAACGACATTCATGAACTCAGGATTTTTTTGTATTATCACTTCATTGCCCTTTAATTTATTAAACTTTAAAACCATATCAAATTAAATTAATTAATCTTGTATATGACTTAAATAATGTTCTCTAGATTCAACCATCTAAAGTGATAAAACATCAAACAGTTCAATATAAGTAGTGTACAATTTTTTGTGCACTTTTAAGTCCTTGGTACCTTCTTATGTAGTCCTTCATATAGACCATGAAATAAAGAAATGAATTGATCCTCAATCAAAATAGTTTCGCACTTTTTTGGTGTACTTGCCTTCTTAGAAGAATGAGCTCTCTAGATAAAAATTATTTATTATTTACAATGATATACATGATAATGAGAGAATAAATCTCTAGATTGCTCTATAACATGAAAATATATATATATATATAACTGTATATTTAGTGGATATATGGAAAGACACTTCTACAGAAACCCAATATCCTACTAAATGTTACTTCCAAATATCCAACAAGTTGATAAAATTCCCTAAACATACCCACCTATTAAATTGGTAGATATAATTTTATTTTTCAAGGAATTTAAATAATAACTTAACCAAATTATTCATGAGTATAATTTTTTTTAATAGATATTGGTAAAAAATGAATTCCCTCTATCCAAGTCGGAATATTTTCATATTTCCCCAACCTTATTTTGGATCTTTCAAGAATGTTGGTTGAACTAAAATTAGAATCCTATAAACACAAAACTATTTCCAAAACAACAACTTCCACTATATACACTTTGATATATATTTCATGATGCATTATAGAGCCTATATACTTTAAAATCTAATGATCCCTCTCAGTAGGAGCACCAATGTTCTTTCCATCTTTAGTAGGCACATGAATCAAATTAACACTCATCACACACCAAATGAATCAAAACATTCATTGTGTAATAGTGTAATTTTTTTACTATAATGTAATATAAAATTTTTGTGGATATAAATATAAAACACAATATTATAATTAAGAAGCTTCCCAAATATGATATAGAGATATATCGACATCCTAGAAACATTTTGATAGAAATAGTTCATGTAAATTAAAAAAATACTAGCTTACATTTATTTTTATGACATTTAGAATCGAAAATATGATATATATATATATATATATATACAAATATATACATATATATATATACATATATATACATATATATATATGAAAAAGAATATTCTCATAATATGGAATCCTAAAAAAAAAGATGTCTAGATAAATTTGAACAACACAATGTTGTCATATTCAGTATCCTTTAATACAATCTTCATCAAATTTCCATACTAATGGTTTATGAATATAGTGTACTCAAAATTATAAATAGTATATACAATAGACTGTAAACTAAAATTGAATTTCCATATATGAGGAAACATAAGAAACTATGTCAATACACTTGGAGATATTTAATAATCTCTATAATTCACTTTTTAAGAGATAACATGGTCACATTCACCAAAGATATACTCGTCATTTTTTTATAATCTTTTACCTCACATTTAAAAACATATTAAAAATTACCACTATCAAACCTCAATTTGAGGATTTGAAGACTTAATTTCTTATTTAGAATAATATTTGTTTCAAATAAACCTTTGATGTTCATAACCACTCCAAGAGTCATGTTACACATTGATCTTGAATGCCCTTAACTCTTCACGCCACTAAGACTGACCTATTCTATAATCTTAGCCTTCACTATTTCTAGAAGAAAACATATTAGGGTTTTTAAAAACTATTCCAAATGATATGGAGAGAATGTAATGATCAAAAGGGTGTATTTTAAAATTAAATAGGGGTAAATAGATTAACTATGAATGTTTTTGTGAGAATTCATTTTCTCAAACCAATTATTAAGTTTCACCATTCAGGTTTTTAAAATGGAATTATGTATTTGTAAAAACAAATATGTAAAAAAAATTAAAATATAACTTTAAGAATCAGATATATATTATAAATAAATAAATACATAAATAATTATTTATAATAAAACCAAATTTGAAATATAAATAGATATTATGTAGAAAACTAGTTTATTTTCAATGAAATTATCAAACCAATCTCTCACTTTCAAAAAATCAAAACATTCTATGGGATTTGGTTTACTAAAATTTTAAGCTATTTGATACTTAATCTTATAACTGTTTGTGATATATCACAGTTTTGGATAAGATCCCTTAGAAAATGATTTCTATTTTCAAAATTTATAATCCTATAATGACTTATGTTTTTTGAAATATTTATAGAACTAGTATTATATAATAAAATATCAACATGATCAACATTATGTCAAAAGAACAAATCTGAATATACTATCCACAACACTTATGCATATAAACTACAAGAATATATGTATTTATCTAAAGTAGTTGAAAATGAAAATGAATGTTTCTTCATATTAAACCATGAATCCAAGGGCTTTCCTAAAAAGCGTGAAGTTAACAAGTAAATTTTTATATATAATCTACACCATAAAAATTTAGAATCTTAATAAGATATTTTATAAAAAAAATTGGATAGAGAAATCGTGGTTAAATATTCCATTTTAAATATATCAAAAATCATTCACTCATAAATTAAAAGAGGATCATTTGGATTTGGTTGAATTATTGAATGAATAAAAACAAATATGATGTCTAGTATATGGGTATTAATTTATTAAAAACTACATAACATAGATCTATATATCTTTTTGAAAGAATGTTTTTTTATCTTCATCCAAATCATGTTTTATAATAGTACACATAGTTATTGTATGAGGATTAATGTTTTCATTCTCGATTTTTTTAATATATAAAAAATTTATTTAATTTAATTTTAAAAAATTACAAATTACTTTCGAAACATTTTAAATATTGGAAACCAATTGAACACCCCCATAATAAGTTTTTTAATCCATATACAGAATATGTCTTGAAGATTTGTTATTTTTAATTTCATTATATAATCAATAAATACCATCATCTAAAAAATATTGAAGTAATAAAATAACATAACAAGTATTTTTGTTTAATAGTGTAGCACCATCTGATACTAATGATTCTTTTTTTAAAAGAAATGAATTAAATCATTCATACCATGCTCTTAGAGATTATTTTAGACCATAATGATATTTAGTATTATTAATAATATATATTTTTTATATGATGAATTTCAAAAACTAATGGTTTTTCAACATAAACTTCATCCAACAAGTAATCATTTTATAAATATTATTTTACATCGATCTATAATATTTTAAAATTCAAATGAAATGCATAATATAAATGTATCTTAATGGTTTTTACCCATAAAACATGGTAAAATAGCATCCTCGGAGTTTATTCCTTCACACATATTTTTACTCTACGCAATTAATCATTAATTTTTTCAAGTAATTACACCTTGATCATCTTTATTACAGATAAAAACTAATTTTGTTCAATAAATTGGTAGTTCTAGATCCTTTAAACTAATTCCTGAAATGAATACCTATTAAATTGAAATATGTCTTCACCCATATACAAAATGAAGCTCATATCATAAAAGTATTATTCTAGCAACATATGTTAAAAATGGGATAGAATGGAAAATAACTCAACTATGTTTCCAACAATCTTCTTTGTTCTAAATCCATCATTTTGATCTACTTTAATAGTTCATAAAGGATGATCCTTTAATGTTATAATACATATAGTTAAAACACATTGTAATTCATAATTTTTATGGTCTTTAGAAGCAAGATGATTCTGATTATGTTAAAATTTACATTCAAGCATACAGTTAGAATTTTCAAGTTTCAAATATTTTAAATAATAAATGTATTCATTTGTTGAATTTTTTTATGATCAAATTGATCCATTTCCTCAATAATGAAACGAACATGATATTTTATTATCTTTAATATTATAATAATTAAATTATAATATCTATATCATGAAGAATACAAAATAATGATTAATTTGTCAGTCATTAGATCATATTTCATATGATTTTACGTAGTAATCAAGTTATAGGAATTTTATCCACAAAATATTAAATTATATAATATTAGGTTTTCTATAATCCCATAACACACAAGGTTATTTTCTATGAAATTTTATAATAGAAAATATATTCATAATATGGAATGAGAAATTAACAACATCAGACAAAAAATATGAAGGAAACTACATTAATTGAATTTATTTATTTCCAATTATTTAATAGTTATATTTTTTATATCTATAATTCAATTCTATTGAGGTATTCATAGAGATGAAAATGTATGTTCAATACCCAAGGTGTAATAAAATGAATTAAATTTTCTTCTTTTAAAATTCTCCCACATGATCACTTCTCTATGAAATTATTTTCAAATATTTTCCCTTTTGAACAAGCTTATAGAAAACTCATAATGAATAAAAAACGATCAATTTTAAAAACCAAAAAGAAAACTGAGGTATATATGAGAAAATTATCAATTAAAAAAATATAAAATAATGTTCTAACAAATTTTTTAACTCTAGAGGGTCCAAACTAATCCATCAAGAAATGTTCTAATTTTTTACATGTAGAAACCCTATCAAATAACATTACTTTTAACTATTTATGGATGGCTATTTAACTGCAATCACAATATCATTATCATCAATATCATTTATAGGAACATAAAAATGTAAATTCATTATAGATACATTAGATAATAAAAATAAGTTACAATGAAAAACTATCCTATTATATATCCAAGATTTACTTACTTATGTACATAAATAGTTCACTTTTTATTCATTTAAGGAATAGGGATCCAAATTATAGACATTTTCATATATATGTGCTCAATAAATAAAAATAAAATTATTAATGATAAAAAGAGAATTATTATAAAAATAAATAGAATAACTGTCATCACAGATTTGAGAGATACTAATCAGATTATGTTTCAAACCATGAACATAGATATCCTTTTAAATCAATCTAGGTTTTTTTATCTCTAACGAATCCAAACCCAATGTCATTATCCGTAAGCATTTTCAACGATGGAAACCAAAACTCCAAAATCATTTGATAGTTCAGTGAAATTAGAGAATCCTAAAATCATGTTTTATGATTATCCATAGGTAATATACCACATTAAATTTATGTCCCTGTATATTTTCATGAAAAATATATCAAGAAAAAACTTGTTTTGGTACCCAAATTCTCTTTACAATTAAACCGTTCACAAAAAAGGATTTAGGAAACTAGATCTATTTTGATTTATGAGATGTATCTTTATATAAATATATTGAAACATAATATTTCAGAAAACTTTCAAGATTAGTATTATTTATAGTAAAATTATTAGCATAATGTACTGTAATGACGTAATCAAATTGATAACTCTTTAAATTTTGTGATTATTTAAATTAGGAATAAATTAATTTCTTTATAGACATTGTATTTCACCATTATAGAAAATACCATATATCTCATTTGAATAAAAACTCTATCCAATAAACTAATTTAAAATCTCTTCTCCATTAGTGAACACACTAGCATAACATTTAAGAGATTCTGGATCAGCCATCCAATTTTTACTTTTACTTCCATTGTCTGTGTTTCTTAAATAAGAATTTCATAATTTATTTCAATACATGTTATATTTTAACTTTGTAACTTTATCACATAAGAAAACATTATGAATTATCTTTATATATTTATGGTGTTTCATTATAGATTCATTTTTTCAAGCATTGAATAATATTCAACTATTTTATCATTTGATTGGATTTCAAAATTAGACTCATAAACTAATGAATTGTATGATTTCCCCTCATCTAATTTTTTCAAAAACCACATATTTTCTTTCTAATTTAATTTATTATATTTTTATTCAAAATGTGAATAACTACATTATTTGTCATATATAATCCATTTAGCCTTCATATCCTTCTTAAATTTACATTGAAACTCAAATTTCATATGGATCTTCCATTCATTATTCCCCTTTTAAATTTTTATAGTCAGATGTGGGAAATGAGGTTTTATATTCCCAAAAAATTTTAATTCATAATAATTTACCTCATTTAGACATTGACCAATCTTATTATAATCATTTAACGACCCCTTTCATCATTTAATCGATTTATAAACCATGATGTTTCATTCAACTAGGTGAGATGGTTACTCTACAAAATATGAATAGCTTAAATCATTTAAGAATTTCACATGATGTTTCGAATTCCTTTCACTTTTCTAAATAGGAACACTTTTTGATGTATTTTACTTCTTTTTCATTCTATGACCTTCATCCTTATATTTTATAACACCATAATACATCATATTAGTTCCTACCAATTCCATCATTTATAAATATTTATTAGAATTTTACTATCATATTTCTGTTGATATTCCATTACACTAACAGGGTAAATCTCAAAGTAACATTGATGCCTAATCTATTTCTAGAATTATAGATCCTTGGGAAGAAACACTATTAAGTATTTTTGTGAATATTACATTTATTTTGATGACACATTCTTCATTATTAAATCTAAATTTATCAAACATTAATTTTGTAGTGGTTTCCATCTACTATATGATTATATTGGTTCTGTTATAGGAAATGTCTATTTTCAGTCATGTTTTATATGAAATAGGAAGTTGAGAGACATGGTTGAATTCATCTAGTATAATAACAAAAAATATTGAATTCAATGATCATGGATTGAGATCATATTCAAAAAATTTGTTAGCAAACCATTTTGTGATTGTTCTTTTGTAATTTTATGTGGCTTAACAACTGTTATTTAATATTTTCAATTAATATTTTTAAAATAGAAAATCATCCATGATTTGTCGCATAAATAAATTTTACAATTGAAATATATAGTCATGATCATTGACATAAAATCATTATGTTAATATATTGGAATTTATATTTATCTAGAAAACTAAATGAATATTTCATGTATATAACATGATTCTTCACAAGAGAACTCCTATTTTAGAAATTGAGATGATAAACTGGTGATGATGAAATAATAGGTGATGGTATGTGTCTATTTTAACACTTACTAATTATTTAATATTGATCCCTACTTGAAACTTGGAAAGAGATATCATTACCCTAACATAAAACATATTATGTAGAAGAAAATTAAATAATGTGAGAAAAAAATAATATAGTTTTCTGTGGAATAAAGACCACTAGTACACTACCCTGACACTCTCTCTGTGAGTTGGTGAATTTTAAATGTATGTTATTATCAATGAGATATTTAAAGTGGAGTTCATGAAGTTAAAACATGTTACAAATATTAATTAAAATAATCCACAACAGATTGTTTCTAAACATCATGAAAAATATTTATATTATAAAATTAATATGAATATATTTCATATAAAAATGATATAATTTAAAACATAAGAGTTATTTTGTGAAATAGATAAATAACAGTAATGAACTATCCTACTAAATAATATCAAAATTTTCTATAGAAAATAATTTTAAAATATCCAGTAGAAACAAATCAATACCTTAGACCTAGAAGGATGAAAAAACCATGTAATATTATTAAATGTATTTTTCCTTTGTAAAGTCCTAAAAAATTAACTGGAACATATATATTTAGATAAAAATAATATCCATTGTTGTGTAAAAGTTAATATCTTCTTTAGTAATATCTAACATATGTAAATTTTCATATAGAGGTAATTTTGTTTCATATATCGTGAGAAATATAAAAAATAGTATACCATACAATAAATATAATTTTTACAACATCGATTAAGTTTTAAACAAACACACCACTTTAATTCCTATCAAAAAGATCAAAAAAATACAAATAAATAATAATTATCAAAATACACATCATATTTTAAATTGAATTTAATATTATAATAAAAATCCTAATATCCTAATGAATGAATTAATCTATTTATATGTAGAGTTTAAAACAATCATTGATAATTTGTTATTATATATTTACTTCAGTGAAATCATAGTAGAAATATAACAAATATCCAAAACTGAAATCCTATAGATTATTGTTTCAAAGTGGAGTAAATTGGCATGATGATACATCCAAAATTACATTTTAATAGCTATCATATATTCAGAAAATGAAATACCAAAGTATGGGATTTAATTCCATTAATAGGATAACATCCCATATATAAGATACTCAAATGTGGTGTTTCTTTATGAATGTTATATTCCCAGACATATTGTTCAGTTCCAATGCGAGGTTATAAAGGTTGTGTTACATATGAAAATATAAAATTCTATGAAAAAAAATAAGGTTCCAAAACATAAATTTCATACTAAATTTGGGGTTCAAAATGACGGGTTGGATATAACTATTAGGTTATGATATCTATTTTTGAACAATGATTATATTCGTATTTGAACATCTTGAATAATTTGTAAAAAATGATTTCAGTCAATCTAAAAAATATATTTTATAAAATTTTTGGAAAAATAATTAAATAAAAAATTCATTATAATACTGAAATCCACTTAATAAATATTTATTATTTAAAAAGTCACGGTTTTTGTGAATATCAATGTCATTGAAACATTATTGAGAAAATGATGAATCAACATCTATATACCAAACATTTTGGGGAATATTTCAGATTTTTTAGATCCTGGTAATATAATTTATAACATATAATGGGGAAATATTGTATATATATCTAATTAATTTTATTTTAATTATTTAAATACTTCTTAAAAATAAGGCTTTTTCCAAATCGGATTGATTTCTATTTCATTACAAATATTACGTCCTCGAACACTGTAATGTATGTTACTATAAAATTTTGAGAAATAATGTTTATTGAGTATGGATAGATCAATGGAGAGTCGCATATTTTCATAATTTTCATAATATATTTAATTAAACAATTTTATTTAAATAAAATTATGATGTATCTATTTTCCCAAAAAAAACTGCATGAGATATGTATTTTTATTTTTTTATCTTAAATGAAAATTTTTGTTTGTATGGTTCTTATTTATCATTAAGATCCCACTTATTGGGAAATTAAATGACTATTGGTTTTCCTTGGAAATGAAAATTTTATTTTTTACATTGTAATTCAATGATTTTTTCTCATGATTATATTTTCAAAAAAAAAGAGCATTATTTTTTGAAATAGTACTTGTAAGAAGTCCTGGTTTCTCTTATGGTTAATTATCGAAAATTTACATAATACATGAAATGAATGATTTAGTATTTCAAAAGGCCTTGTAAACAATAACTATCTCAATATAAAAAGGAAATTTGAATGATTATATTGATATATAGTGACCCTAATAGGTATGACATCTTGTGTAAAAAAATTAAATATTTCCCATAAATGGGAATAATCCAACCAAATGAAATGATAGTTTAAACATTATTTAATTTCTTGAAGCCATGATATATGAAAAGTAATCAATTGATATTATCCACATTTCCTCATAGTTGAAGTGTAGATTGAATCTGAACATAAATATGAAAAAAAATTCAGAAAGAGAACGGAAAACATAGTGCACATAGTTTCTACCCAAAATGCATTTTTGGTAGAGATGGTTATCAAGAAACGTCGTGGATTTTATTAAAAGCATTATTTTAGCCTATTATGATTCAAAAATACATCTATATCATCATTGACATTAAATTTTTTATTAATATGGTATATCTCATTCTTTTTATAAAACTTATGTTCATAGATTGGATTTTCCTAAATGATATGTTTTTGTCAAAATCATCGACATTTTTTAATAAAAGTAATGTTAAAAAACATGTAAAATATTATGATTTGTTTATATATGTCAGTGGTTATCCCATTTTGAGTGTGATAATTATATATATAAATGAATTGGTGGGTTAATATAATTTGATATTATTACTAATATATGTATTATAAAAATATCATACATATTTATTTGAAGATTAAGAGAGATAATAGAATATTGTTTTCATAACTATGTAGCAAAATATTCATGGGTAAGATCATGAATTTTTATATGATACAATAATCCAATAAAATAAAATATTCCATATGTATATCCAACTATCTCATATCCTTTGAGAACTATTAGAGGATATTAGTAACATATAAATTGTGTTCATTATACCACTATTATGAATATCCTTATGTTCTTATTAAGGAGTGATGATAAAACATTGGTATGTGGTCCTTATGAACAATCCTTGTATTGAATATAATTGAGATAAAAATGGGATTTAGTGAAATCTCTAAACCCATTCGTCAAAAATATTTTGCTTCTGGACTAGTACCAATGGTTTAATTCTTTCGAATATGATTAATTACCTTATACATAGAACTCATAACAAAGAATATGAACATTAACAGTACATAGATAATAATAAATGACATATAGAATAATGTTAAAATCATGTATCCATTTATATGTAAAATAAACAATACATAATAAGTAATGAAATCAATATCATAGTATGAATTTCAGAATACAAACATTGTTAACTCCATTTATTTTGATATTTCTACACTACTATTGTATCAAAAAAATCAAAAACAAAAATACAATATCTACCAATAAAAAATTAATGAATATATAATAAATTTATTTTACAGACCAAAAATCAATTTATGGTTTTCTGCACACACATACTAAGAAGAATCTACCACTAACCGATCATGAGATTATGTAAAAATAGAATACTAATATGTATGTGAGATAAAATAAAAAATTTATGATAAATATTGACTAAATATTGGTAGGTATATACATATAATTATTATAATCAACTTGTTATAATGAATCATTTGAACTTGTTAGCTCTAATTCCTCATGTCTTCAATAAACATGATTTTGAAGAAGATAAACTCACTATTCATTCACCAGATCTTTTCTGTGGCATTGTCAATGAATCAAGTTCAACCACCAACTAGGTTATCATTACTACATCCTATTATCATCCATGTGGATAATAAATATTATCTATTTAAGTTAACAAAAATATATTTTTTATTCAATACATCATTATTAATTATTTGGAAAATTTCTTCAAGGCAACCCATATATGGATTGGGTAAAGCATTTCTAAGACCTTATAAGCATCTCTTTTATTTCTATGGGTTCAAATAATGATTAAGTTAATATATTATTATTTAAATGAGATGAGTAACTATATCAAAATTAGATACAAGGTTTTAGGATTATATATGGATTCAAAATAGACATCCACAAATGATCTATATTTAATCATAGTGATTATGATTTCCCTATCACATTGATCTAGATCAGAATGATCGAACATTCTACAAAATTTTCTTATATGGATTCCCTGTTAATAAATTTTAATGGTAAATAAACTATATTAAAAAATAATCATGTGAAATGATATCATCCTTTTTCATTAATCACTTTTGAGTATGATGAGGGTTATGGTCTGATGAAACATTCCCCAAAAATCATGATTTAAAATATAAGTTTTTAATAATATCACTCTTAGAATAATATTTTAATATTTTATACACAAATTTAATGGTTGTGATATTGTAAATCAGATACTTATTTTACTATTTTTCTAAATCTCAATATATTTTTAGAGGAATTCATGTCAAAATATTAAATATAGAATATTTCTCTTTTAAGTAGATCACCCCCATAGTATTTTGAATTAAATATTATAATAAATCCATTTAGAGATAAACATATTGATTACCATTACATGATAATATTTAATATCACTAACTAGGATATAGTTTCCAAATATCACCATGAAAATACTAATTATAAAAATTCTTCAACCACTAACGTGTCTTCACATACCCTTTGAATTTTTTTTATAATTAGCGATAATTAATATTATGAATTATATATATAATGGTGTTAATCAATATTATTAACATTTATTTTAAATAATGGTTTTGATAAATATATTACATATTTAAAAGATTATTTTTAAGTGTTCAGATGAAAATTATTAATATCATAAAAATTGTATCCTAAATGCAGATTTTGACCCCATAATTACTTTACGAATGAAGAAATTTTCCTAGGAGAGAGGCAAAAAAAATTAGATAACATCATACAAGTTTTTATTATTCTATTTTAATTAAAATAACACAAAATAATTCCATTAATTAATAATTTACCAAAAATATATACTCAAGTATTACCTCTATAGTTTTTTTATCATCAATAAACAACAACATAGAGTGAATTTGGACATTTTGTTGATGTTGTGGAGGAATTTATAATTAGAATGATAAAATATATCTTGAATCAAATCACAATTCACAAATAAAAAGAGATTTACTTTCATGTTATACAATCATTTTTTTTATAATATTTCTCATTTCATTTAATCATTATATAATTTATCAAATTGAATGGCATGATAAAATTTATAGAGTAATAAAAATTTGATTAGTTGATAACAATATTGGAATATGTTTCAAACATAAGTTATCTTCACGGTGAATGAAAAATTAATAATCATAAATAAATATATTATATTAGTGTTTTTTAAATTAGTGGGATTTTTTTCATTTATAATGAAGTGATTTTTGTCTTTTGGAAGAAAATTTGAAATAATATTGGAACATAAAAAATTTATTATTAATTCATTTTTAGAAAAATATATTTTCATGTGGTTGAATAATATTCTACATGTTACAATTAAAAAACACGGGGTGCTCTATCACATTATGTTTGCCTAAATTGGATGTTCCATTTTTCATTCAATTGTTAATTGGGTGGATCATATCACAGTAATATTCATTAAATGTGACTATGAAATCATTCGTTGATTGTTTAATTCCAACTTGACCTACATTCATCAATTTATGCATCACCCCCATCTATATTATTAGATTACTCTATGCCCAAATTATAGGTGAGAATTAAATCATCATCAATGAAGGAATGTGAGTGATGTCAAGATTCAACTGACACGATGGTATTATTAAATATCAAAGGAAGAGATAGTTGACCAACTACCAATGAATATTATTGAAGTGAAATTATTTTTTATAATGATCATGGGTATTCATGAATATATCATGATTCCCAATAGGAAAATAAAAAATGATTGCAGAGTCCACTATGATGTGCAGTGATTTCATCAGTGGCATATAGTTTGGTAAACAATAGATGTGTGGTTGTAGAAATATGATGTGACATCAGGAATGAAATGAAACATTGGTGAAAAATATATAAGTATATGGAAATCTCAAGAAAATAATTTTTAGACCACTTTGTCACATTAAATTTTGTTCATTCCATGTTGTCCTATATTTTACATACTTTGATAAATATCAAAAATGGATTCAACATGGGTAACAATCCATGAATCTAAAAATATTATTTCTTATCATGTACCATAGTACACAAGAGTTTTACTTTAATCCCCACATGATATGTAGTTTTTCAAACACATTTTGTACCTCGATGGCCTATCAGATTTGGGTCTGGCTGTATATGCCTAAGTCATATGAAGAATTCACACACTGTGAGTAGTGTATATTGTGTTCACTTCTGTATCATGACATATAATACTACCATTGAACACACCAGACAAGATTACAGGGTCTAAATTTTTTGTTCCACTTTAGATCCTCCCTATAAGCTAGGTGCACAATAATTAGAATATGAAATCTTAGTCCTGGATAATACTGATCAATAGACACAATTATATACCACAGTATAAAAAATATACTATAACTTTCACTCAATTATTCATATTTTCATTCCCATTGATCAAAATTGGAAATATAAGTAGTATACTGTAATTATTTTTCTATATAGAGATTACTATTGTATATATCTTCTTAATCAGCATTATGTCTCTATAATGATCAGGTATATAGAGTTATTTTTCTCCAAAGGGATGATGATATAATGTGGGAATGAATGTTAGATCATTGAAATTGTTGGTGACATACTAGTACCTATAAATGGGTCATGCACAAATAATGGGATGTAGAAAATACCAATTTTTGAAGGGTAATATGTTTTTTAAATGTTCATTTGGTTACCCCCATAGATGATATATACATTATATGATGAGAAACATGCCTTTATTTGTTTTTTATACCTCCTCAATTAGGATTAACTCATTATGGGACATATGGGTCCCCAACTAGTACTCCAATTGGGCTGGTATCAAATTGATATAAGATTGGTAGTTGGTCAGTGGTTTGAGATATTATATTTCATTTAAATGAAAAAACTATATATATATGGTCTATAAATCCACAGATCATCCATAAACATACATTACTTCTTTTCTAATGTATATCTAGTTTACCATTTTGATCAACACATAAATATTTTTTATCCTTCATGTTTATTGGGATATTTACTATTCATATTTGAACTCACCCCCATAGAGGACTTTTGCACATTTTATTAGTTTTTTATATAGAATATAGTTTAATATAGAGCTCACTCAATGTAGTTCTAGTGGTCTTGATGAATATGGGATATTTCTTGTATTTTGTAGTAGTAGTTTTCATAACAGTGTTATGTTTATTTGTATTAGATCTCTCAAAATTGTTTGATATTAGTATTTTGCATGGGATGTTGGGAAAACTATTTTTCTATCTATTCTAATATTGGTTTTTTAAAATTATTGTGATTTTATCATGATCTTAATGAATTTTTATTTATGGTTAGGCATATATGTGGTTTTCAATATTACATATTATTATGATGGTGTGTGGTTATTTACTAGTTTATGGTATGAAGTACAAAAAAATATTCATATTCAAATTTAGTTCTTGTATCCTATCCCAATTCTGTTAGAGGTAGACTTAGGATGGAGAACTTGTTTTACTACACAACCATGTGGGGACAAGGTATTTCAGGTCATGTTAGAATGATGATAAATTAGTTCATGTATTACTGTCTATCTATGTTACTAGTTTTGTTTTTACTATCTTCTATGATAGATCGTGAAACAATATTATGGGGTTTCTAGTTTAATTAATATATGAGGTAACCCAATATTTTGTTTGAGAATATAAAGTATCCTTTCATAGAGAAAATGATAACTTGTTAGTAATCAAAAAAAATATACTTAGTTTTACATTTTCACATGATAGATATTTCTTCTCGTAGTATATCATTTCTCATCTATTTAATGATTTCAATAAGAAATATATTCTAGATATAAAATAATTTCTGTGGGGAAGTTTCTCAAAATGATGTATGAGACCACATAGAAAACTTATTATGATTATATGGAAGAGTCTTGGTGAGTATGTTATTGTTATTTATCCTCCTTTCACAAACTAATTAATAAATGATGCTACATTATATGGATCTTATATAGAGATACTTCCCTATGAGGTGGAGTATAAATTTGATCTCCCAATATAAATGACTTTTATTTTTCCATGTAACATTTAGTAATAATATAAGAATAATTTATGGAGTTATGTACTGTGATGATTGATATTCGAAGGAACAATGTACTACGAATTATTTTTTAAAAAATATTAATTTTATTTAATATATCGTCTGATATTTTTTGAAATAGTGGAAGAACATCTAAATGAGTTCTAGGATCCAAAACCTATGGCCTTAGTTGAGTTTAGAACATGTGTTTTATTATAGGCACCACATAATATTGGAGTACATTAGATGTTTGGGTTGGACATCCTTGTGGGAAGATGTTTAAATTAATTAATTTAATAAATTAATTTAACTAATTAATTACTCCCCCCTTAAAAAATTACATATAAACTCTTTTATATCAGATCTATAAGGTTATCCACATAATAATACAAATCGAGAGGATATATTGGAGTGCATTGTAGGAGATTCCATAGGAAAACACTAACTGGATCACGAATCATCAATCGGTGTGTGTCGAAGCTCAAGGATCATGCCAATGAAAATGATATAAAATATTTCTTCACTATAAATTTACCCAAATATAGTTATTATTATTTTTCATTCATTCCATATTATTTATTTTTAAAATGAACATGAATAAATTGACCAATGGATTGATTCGTAGAACAATTTTATTGAGGTTATCTGATTATTCTCAGTGATTTTTGGGATAATTAATAATTATTGATTATATATTTGTTAATAAATAAATAAAAAATTAATTTATGCATGCCAAAAATTTCTGATATTCATTCCAAATTATTAGACTTCCAATATTTCTCTGACCATTATTCATTCATCTTGGAAAATTCCATTGGCATGCAGTTTAAGAATTACTATTTGAATAATCATGACACAATTTTGTTGGAACCATGGTCTTATATGCATTATTTGGAGTATAGTTTGTGTTTGTTGTCAATCCTCGGTGGACGTTCAGAATGTGTACCAGTAACGAGATCATACAGTTCAAGCAGACAATAGTATTGAAGGTGGTGTTGTTTCCCAGTGTTTGCCAAATTTTTGGGGCTGAAAATCGAAAAATAGAGAAAAGTGTTTTTGGTGAAGAGACTTGTGCGTCGTGTACTTGAAGGAGAGGAAACTTGCGCGCAATATGTTTTTCAAGATCAGAACATGGGAAAATGGAAAAGGGATAAGGGTTGCGCACCTTTTGGGTTGGGCGTGCAAGTGACCTGCGCGCCGTGAAGAGACTTGCACGCCGATGCCTAGGAGGATTGGAAACTTGTACATATATTGTTTTTCAAGATTATAAGTTCAAAAAATGGAAAAGGAAAGAAGGTTGCGCAAGTATTTGTGTGGTCGCATAAGTGAGTAGCGCAACAGAGGCTGGAGGGGATGAGTTGCGCACCGAAACCTGCGCGCTGAGGGAGGACTTGCACGCCACCGCGCAGGGGGTCCAGTTTGCCTATAAATAGCGGACCACACCTCCTAATTTGCAATAAATTTATATAATTAGATATTTTTCGATCTCTCATCACGCAAGTGGTTGAGTCGTGCAAGTGGTTGTTGGGTTGTGCAAGTATAGGCTGCGCGCCGGCTGTTGGATGTGTGTCCAAAGTGGTTTGGGATTTAGAGGCGCTAAGTCGCGCAAGTTTGCAGTTCAAAGAGGCAGTGTCATGCACGTTTTTTGGAGTCACCTGCGCGCCGATTTTGTACCGTGCAATTGACTTGCGCGCCATTCCTAAAACTTGCGCGCCGGAGCTTGGAGAAGCACGCCAGGGTTGTTAAAGTTCATCTATCATTTTGAAGCTACACGAAAGCTGGAGGATCATCTGGTACCCTCAGAGAAATATGATATTTGTCTTCAGGTGAGAGTTGGACATCAACAGAGCATCTAAATACAATAGAGTATGCATTCTTATGCAATGATGAAGAGACATTCACATTTATAAATTGAGTGTGACTTCACCAAGGGCAGTGAGCCAGGGGGAGTCAACGGGAGTGACCCGAGGGGAGTAGTGAGCTATCCCTGAACCTTTGTAAAGGCAGTGAGCCTGGGATAGAGTGATTGTTCTCGAACCTTTTTAATCCACAGCTAGTGAAGATAAGTGGAATTTGGTACGACTGACAACTTGTCGGCATATGCTCTTTGGACGTAGCCCTTAGTGGTGAACCAAGTAAAAAGTGTTGTGTCTTTTCTGTGCATGTGAATGTTTGATTTCTGATCATATTCATCATACAGGTTCAACAAGTTCCTACCAACATGGGAACAAGATCCATCACATTAAAAGAAAAAGTTGTCACCCTGATTCACCCCTCCCATCTCAGGGTGTCCCGGGGTCCTTCAACTTTTTCATGGAGTAATAGATATTTTTACATATATGGGTTCATATCCATAACAGGATCAAGTTGTGACAAGAGTGATGTTGGATAATTATAGTATCAAGTCATCTATGTGTGGGACTTGGAATATTCAGGAACAAAATGGATATTGGATTATTCCTTAGAAAATAGGAAAAATCGAGATCAACATTATGAAAATGAAAAACCCTAACTAGTCTAGATCTATGGTCTAAAGATGGGATAAAAAGATGATCTGGTGGTATCAGGGATTCAAGATGATGACGCGTGAAACAACTTCATAGGTTCTAGAAAACAAAACAGAACATGGCATGAAATATTGGATTACACGACTTCTGGGGCCCTAGATGTGGCATTAGAGTTTCTAGGGAGAATTTAAATATCCCACATTAGGTGACCGCAATAACACTTCATGTTACTTGACCTAGAATATCATCATGTACCTCAGAGTCTACTCAGATATGACTTGGAGTACATAGTCTTTGACATGCTGTGTACTTGGATACCAAAATGGCTAGGCTAGGTGTACATGGATAGACCATGTACATGGTAAGAATTAGTAAATCATATTATTAGACACATATGGAACATAGAGATTGACATAGGAATGGTCTGTGATATAGAGGCATGAATCAGTTCCTAAGGTCCATGTAATATACTACTAGTACACATTATGTACACCTTCAAAAAAAATAATAGATCCCTTGTCCATTACATCAGGTGAATGTTTTTTTGAATTGTTCCCTTAATCCATTCCCTAAGGGTTTATATGGGATCATGTCATAGACATTGGATGATGATCCATTCAATGGAGCATCTTGGATAAATTTGATAAAATACTTCAATGAGTCTTAGAGTGAGATACTTTATCATCATATTTCCCTTAGTGGAGTTCTTATAGTACATGATCACCGATCCTCTACTTAGTGGGTTATTCAGATTCAGTTTTTGGTACACCCCATGGCCATGGATGTGATCCTCATTTTTGTATCTTTATATTTAGACTTATAGCATGCACTCATTATAGAGAAACCAGATGAGCATGAAATCTTAGATATATTTCATTTGTTCTATCTGACTCATAGTGAATGTTCTCCCAAAAACGTGTTATGTGGAACCATCATGAAGGATTTATGTGGTGGAATTAATGTTTTGAATTACCATGAGAATGTGAGACTTTGTTGACTATATCTGGATATTTTAGTTATATGTTCAGTATACATGTATTATTAATTATATGACTATTATTATTGATGCTATATGATTAGGTTCTTCATGATTTATAACAATGTATTTTCATAATCAGCAATATGTGGTATTTCCCACACATTTCATGTATTATAATAACAAGAGACCTTTTGATGGAATACCAGAGAGAGTAGAAAGATGTAGAGAAAATTGAACCACACTGACTGATGTTTGTTACAATGTTTACCTTGAAAGAAGTTCACATCTCTACAATCTAGTTTGGCTTGTCTTTAGTTTCATTACCTTGGTCTTATATATAACCCCTTTTTCCTATACTTTTTCTCAATCATTGATGACAGGATTTAGATATATGAATTCATGTTTTATCAATTTTTTTACATTTTATCATTGTATAGGATTGGATAAGTTTGAGTGTTCATGGTTACATTGGGATAAGGTGTCCCATGATAGTAAATTCTTATATGGTGTTGGCCTCGAACCCCTGTCCTATTGGAGGTGTAACGCCCTGACCCCAGTTACCCAGAGTCGGTGCATTATTTTAATACATTGGCATGATTACAAGGAATCAAGTCCCAAAGGACCGATTTGTTTAGCAGTCTTGGAAAATAGATTACATACATGAATGTTACATTACACTTCATAACATTCAAAACAACATAAATAATCCTTAATGAATGCCATTATTCCCTTGTCTTGACCCTTCTTATCAATCACAATATACTTCTTGGAATCCTGGAAAAAAATAAAACATAGAAAGGGGTGAGCTCAAATGCTCTGTAAGGGTAAGCAATATAGCAGAAACTTTCATAAATAAGCATAAACATTTAAGGCAATGTATAACTAAAACAAAAGCCTTTTAAACTTAAACTTCAACATAGTATGGAAAAAATAAAATGAAATAATTCCATTTACTTATTCACATGGATATTCTACTAATCGAATAATCACATGCAATATCAATAACCACTTTCATAACGATGGAATGCATAATTCCATACTATCATAACCACATAGCCAAGGCCTCGTGCCAAGACTACAAATAAGATTTTGTCAAGCCCTTGTGCCAAGACACTAACTTGTCTCATTAGACCTACCGATGCATCGAGGAGCTATAGCGGGCTCCACCCGTCACTTACTAAGTCCAATTCATTCCCATATAAAAAGTTCTAAACATAACATAAACATTCCTATTAAAACTATCATACAAAATGTCAATACTTTCTCCATAAACCATGAATGGTATAAAAATAACACATCCACAGTAAAACATATCACAAAACCTTCAATACAATACAAAAGTTTTGTATCATAATAAATCAACTTCAAATAATCTTAAAATCCATCAAGGGATGTTGATATAGATGAAATCAAAACTATTTGAGATAAATATCTCTTTTCTCGAAATCATTGAAAAGTCACATATTTATAAAGGAAGTAATTTAAAAGAGATTTTTGAATCAAAGTGCCCCATACCACTTTGAAACTTTTAAAAGGAGTTTTAATTTTAAAACTTTAATGTCCATATAAATAAATCCTTAAAATCATTTTGAAAACATGGACATTAATTAAAAATATTTTGAATGATAAATCTTTAAAACATTTAAAATTATGATCTTGATAAAGAGTACCTTTCACAAATTCTTAAAATATTCATTTTGAAATCCTTTAAAAGTCACATAATTATAAAATAAAACATTTAATTTGAAAATATTCTTATAATCTTGTAAGGGATGCTTTAGAGATTTTATAACGGTGGAAAATAACCGCACCCGCCGTATAAGTTTAAAAAGACATTCTTACCTTAAATTTGTCGAAAAGGTTAAAAAAGTACCTTGTTTGAAAAATTACGAAAAGATTCCTTTAAAAACACATAAGGGTATAAATGACTTTAACCCATTTTATAGTAAATAGTAAAAATGTTTTTAAATACATTTTTAAGGAACATGGATGTGGATGATAAAGAGATCCCAGTAGATAATTACGTATAAACAACCTCGGATAATGAAGAGATTGCAAAATAAACCCTTACCTTGTACTTTTACTTGGTTGGGGGTAGGTTAACCTCCTGTATAATGGTCAAATAATTGTTATTAAATTATACAAGAATCATATACGTTAATATGATATCACATATGATCTTTTAACATTGATTGGTTAATAATATCTTAGTATTATCGTTGTTTCGGGTGTTAACTTACTCGTTTTCTTTTATATCTTTTGTTACGTAAGTTGTGTTTGTCATTTATAGGTTTTATCTTAATCATATCCATAATTATATCAAGTCCTTAGATACTATTATTAATCATCAAATGATATTTATACTTGAATGGATACGATGGAGAATGAATCTCATCGCGTTCGTGGAGACGGTAGTCCGTACATACGCACGAGCGACAATATCATTCTTTTGATATTAAAATAATATATAATTGGATGGTATATCATATATACAGAATCATTATCATGTTATATTTATTATTTACATGAATTACACATCATTATTGTACCCATACAAATAATAATTTATTGACTAACAATTACACCACGGCGTGGAGACGGTAAGCCGTACGTACGCGCGTATGGTGACATGTTATTAAAAGGATGGATAGAATACTGAATATGGTTGTACCATATTTATAATAACATCACATTATATATAAGATACTGGAGTTATTATTTTAGAATGGTAATAACAAAGGAAGAAGAAGTGGAATAAGAAAGGAACTTGGAAAAGGGTGGTGAAATCATTACCTCTTATTCGGGTTCTTCCTTTTGATTTGATCAAAAGGGCTCTTAGGTTGGCTTTCTGACTAATATAAGGCCTCTAGGATGAAGTGAGGGAAGTTGAGAGAGTATTGGGGCAGAGTTTGGCCGATCCAAATGGCTTTGAAGGTGTGAATTAAAGGGAAGGGGGAGTACCCTTTTATAAGAGAGGTGAGGGGCACCTTTGGAAAAGCTAGAAATATTATTTTATAATAAATTCATATTCGGTTTCTAATAGCTCAAAAGTTGATTATTTAAATTTTAAGGTGGGGATAGGTAGAAAACTACTCAACCTATAGAATTTATACAGTTTTGGGTCATTATACTAACCTTATCTTTAAGTATTAACTCTTAGATAATTAGTTTCACTTTTACAATGTCTATTTGTATTTTTATATTATATGGTTAATAAACTTACTATATATACATCCAAGATACCCCAAAGTGGTGTATTAATGATACACCTATCATGATATAAGTCTCTTGGCCGAACCTTAGATTTTTAGGAATTTAATATCAATTAATAATATAATATTTGTTTTAAAAACTCTTTTATGTCAATTTTGACACTATTCAATAATTGATTTTTGTAAAAATCTTAACAGAATTATTACTTCTAAAAACATTAATTAAGTCAATTATAACATGTCATATTAACCTATAAAATTAGTTTAATTCATAAAAAGTCTCAAATTATATTTATTTGGGTATTTGTAATATCAATTATTTTAATTTTTTCACTATTATGGTAATTATTGCATCATTATTGTGTCATAAATAAATTAAATTATTTAATGTCTAAAAATTATAAATAAAATATCATTATGTAGGAAATAATTATATCTTTCTAATGAATATTTACAATCGAATTTATCTTATTTATAACACTATATTAAAAATGTTTTAGTAAATAAACATTGATTTTAACTCTTTTAACTCTTCTTTGAATTAAATAATAATAAATGTCTTAATCTAATCCAAGTGGACCTAAATGATAATATTTTATTCCTAAGGTTGTCTTTGGGTCGAGATAAACTTGTCCAATAGAATTAGGACATGTGTTAGGGTAATATTAATATCATTTTTACCCTTAATGGCCCTATTTACTTTTAACTGTGGTAAATAAAAGTAAAAAGTTATTTTTCACCAAATATTATTTTCATCTCATTGAACCATATTTTACTCCTTGATATAAATTGTGTCTCTCGTATTTTCAAAATTCCAATCACAGAAGCGGTAAAATTAAGTTTTATGAAAAATTCAGTTTTTTTACTACCACTTAGTAGTTTCACTATTCATCAAAAATTGAAGTTTTTCAGAACAATGCCAAAATTTTACCCTAAGATATAATTGATATTCAGAATTCAAAAATGATTTCTATTTTAAAAAATTACAAACATATAATTTTCATAAATAAATTTTATAATTAATTCCCAATGTTATAACAAATAGCGTGTTTTTAAGAAACAATATATATCAAAAGATTGACAATTGTTTATGTCCAATTTCAAAGTGAAATTAATTCTAATGAACACCATTGGATAAAATGGTAAAAATATATTCTAATTATACTTTAAAACCACTAAATAATATAATTTATCTCTATAAATTATTTTGATTAAAAAAGTTTTTTTTAAGTACTTTTCACTATTCATAAAAATTGGAAGTTCTCAAAAAAATACCAAAAATTCAACTTAGGATAATTTAGATATTCCAAATCCAAAAATGAAGTCCATTTTGAGAGATAAAATTTCTAAAATTTTAAAAAGTATGTATTACTATTCATAATGGCTACTTTGATTGGTCGTGGTGTGTGTTAGAACTCAAAGTTGCGTACAACACACGCTACTGTATTATTCAAAGAGAAGCTTACCGTGGAAGCTCGGGGTGTTACATTCTCCCCTCCTTCAATAAATTACATCCTCGAAATTTGATATTTTTCTTTGAAAATAAAATTTTAAAATAGAAAATATCTTTGTGGAAAAACCCACATCAGAAATTTGGTTAATAAAATTTAGTCTTAACAAGATGAAAAGAGAAATGAAAGGGTCACCACAAAATTATGATCTCGATTAGGAGGACATTGGTGGAAATTATAGACATATAATTGGAGGAAGAACGTAAATATTTATAGGTAGTGATTGAGGTCATCAATCACAAACAAGTTTAAAATTGAGGTACTTAAATTCATCAATCTATGATGATTTAAAATACCATCAGTTCAACAAAACATAAGGTATTAGGATAACACATTTTTGACGTTTCAAAATATCTTAGTTGAAATCACACATCGAAAAATGAATTAATGAATCCTCTATTTAAAATAAAGAGTGGAAAGTATGAAGATTACCGAAAATAACACATACTAGGGTTCCATGTAAGAAAATATGGATATGGAAGATAAATCTAACCATCAATTATCTGATGGAGAGTGGTAGAGAACATGGATATGAAAAGGCCAACATTCCCAAAGCCATAAATTAGTGATGATCTAAGGTACCATATAGGACAACATTTTTGTTCTAAGTTCTTTTTCTTAATGTTTAGGAATTTATTTATGATATTGGCTAAGAACATAAGGAGATATACTTACTTTATAATTAGAGTTTTATCCATTTATAAATTTCTACCACAAACTCATCTTTCACCCCAATACAACTCAAAAATACTCTATTTATCCTAATCGTATCGGGTTCCAAATATAATGAATTTATAATTCACATATCAGACCCTTTATGTAAAGAAACTACATTATATCATCCAGGAACTTCATGTAGCACAATGGTAGGCGATAAATCCCAATTGTACTATGGTTGTAGGTTCGATTCCCGCAGCTTTGTCCGACACGACGGGTCGTCACACGGTCTGTGTGTTGTCCTTTTATAAAAATCCAAAAAAGAACCTTTCAAACTTAATCCATTCCAACCATTAGACTTATCCAAAATACTACTATCCAAACTCATAGTCCAAAATTTACAAGGAAGTTAAACATAATGAGGATCCTTTTTTCCAGGTAATAACATGTGAATGCCTTCCTCATATATTGTTTTACAACACCGCAACATCCTGAATTACCAAAATCAACCATCTCTTATTCCAAAATCACTACCTCAATATTAGGACCATATTAAGGTTTATCTTTCCTTCAACCATGTAATTTTTAAAAAATGTAACTCGTTGTAGAGTCACTTTTCTTAGTACCATAAAATCTCAAATCCTTAATTAAATAGTACTGCAGTACAATCCTTATTTATTTCCAGAACATCATTGATACAACACTTAAATGAAATAATTCTAAAATAACAACATAGGAACACTAGTCATTCCTCTTCATCTGTGGTAGTATCATAACATCATTATTATCCAATAGCATCATTTGCGGCAGAGTCTGATGGCTAGGACATTGGTTCGCGTAGTGTCCAAAATCCATGAAAATGAATCATTGTACATTTGAAACCATTTTCTTACCCTTGCAGTCGCGTACTTTGTGCCCTTTTCCTACACACTTATAACAAACTCTCATTCATTTCAGGCATGTTCCAGGGTGTTTCTTCCCACAGTTATCACATATGGGGAAATTCTTCTTTTCCCTCTTCCCTTTATCCATCTTTCTCTCTTCCATCCTTTTCTTCTCTTACTTCCCTTCAAATCCATAGGATTCGGTAAACTCTTTAGTTATCTTATCCACGCATGATACTATTTCTTCATATGATGATAATACGTGGGAGACTATTTCCCTTCTAAATGATGTCTTAATACCATGAAATATATGATCATTCTTACTCTTTGGATCATACGTATTACTGGAGTTCACATTCCTTCTACTGGGTGCCATTTCTATACAATAGCATAAACTAGGTCAGTTTATGAATTGCAATGAATAATTCCAAATGCAAATTGAACAGTTTATGGATATAATCCATAATCATAAAAATGTTTTCTTTGAGTAAGTATATAATCATGAGGCCTTCATAATGGTTTGTAAATAAAATGAGAATTATCCTAATCATATCCCCCGGGAGTGTCGTAACCAAGAGTGCAGCAAGGCCCGTTGTCGTGCACTAGTTCTTGTTCGAGTCTAGCTCAAAGCGGTGTTTTTGGGTTTTACCCCTAGGTATATCTGTGCCAGAGCCGCCTCTACCTGCTCGTATCCAGACAGGGGTGTATTTCTCGGAAAACTCACAAAATCTCTACAATACCAAAATTCTAGGAAGTTCTTCTATACTAATCCTCAAAGTCTATCTTAGGGCTATGTGCTCTAATCAGAGTTTATCTAAATCTAATTACCAAGGTTATTGCTAAACTTCCTCTGATACCAACTGTAACGCCCCGACCCCAGTTACCCAGAGTCGGTGCATTATTTTAATACATTGGCATGATTACAAGGAATCAAGTCCCAAAGGACCGATTAGTTTAGCAGTCTTGGAAAATAGAGTACATACATGAATGTTACATTACACATCATAACATAAAAAACAACATAAATAATCCTTAATAAATTCCATTATTCCCTTGTCTTAACCCTTCTTATCAATCACAATATACTTCTTGGAATCCTGGAAAAAAATAAAACATAGAAAGGGGTGAGCTCAAACGCTCCATAAGGGTAAGCAATACAGTGGAAACTTTCATAAATAAGCATAAACATTTAAGGCAATGTATAACTAAAACAAAAGCCTCTTAAACTTAAACTTCAACATAGTATGGAAAAAATAAAATGAAATAATTCCATTTACTTATTCACATGGATATTCTACTAATAGAATAATCACATGCAATATCAATAACCACTTTCATAATGATGGAATGCATAATTCCAGACTACCATAACCACATAGCCAAGGCCTCGTGCCAAGACTACAAATAATATTTTGTCAAGCCCTTGTGCCAAGACACTATCTTGTCTCATGAGACCTACCGATTCATCGAGGAGCTATAGCGGGCTCCACCCATCACTTACTAAGTCCAATGAATTCCCATATTAAAAGGTTTAAACATAACATAAACATTCGTATTAAAACTAGCATACGAAATTTCAATACTTTCTCCATAAACCATGAATGGTATAAAAATAACACATCCACAATAAAACATTTCACAAAACCTTCAATACAATACAAAAGTTTTGTATCATAATAAATCAACTTCAAATAAGCTTAAAATCCATCAAGGGATGTTGATATAGATGAAATCAAAACTATTTGAGAGAAATATCTCTTTTCTCGAAATCATTGAAAAGTCACACATTTATAAAGGAAGTAATTTAAAAGAGATTTTTAAATCAAAGTGTCCCATACCACTTTGAAACTTTTAAAATGAGTTTTAATTTTAAAACTTTAATGTCCATATAAATAAATCCTTAAAATCATTTTGAAAACATGGACATTAATTAAAAATATTTTGAATGATAAATCTTTAAAACATTTAAAATTATGATCTTGATAAAGAGTACCTTTCACAAATTCTTAAAATATTCATTTTGAAATCATTTAAAATTCACATAATTATAAAATAAAATATTTACTTTGAAAATATTCTTATAATCTTGTAAAGGAAGCTTTAGCGATTTTATAACGGCGGAAAATAACTGCACCCGCCGTACAAGTTTAAAAAGACATTCTTACCTTAAATTTGTCGAAAAGGTTAAAAAAGTACCTTGTTTGGAAAACAACGGAAAGATTCCTTTCAAAACAAATAAGGGTATAAATGAATTTAACCCATTTTTTAGTAAATAGTAAAAATGTTTTTAAATACATTTTTAAGGAACATGGATGTGGATGATAAAGAGATCCCAGTAGATAATTACGTATAAACAACCTCGGATAATGAAGAGATTGCGAAATAAACCCTTACCTTGTACTTTTCCTTGGTTGGGGGTAGGTTAACCTCCTATATAATGGTGAAATAATTTTTATTAAATTATACAAGAATCATATACATTAATATGATATCACATATGATCTTTTAACATTGATTGGTTAATAATATCTTAGTATTATCGTTGTTTCGGGTGTTAACTTACTCGTTTTCTTTTATATGTTTTGTTATGTAAGTCGTGTTTGTCATGGATAGGTTGTATCTTAATCATATCCAGAATGATATCAAGTCCTTAGATACTATTATTAATCATCAAATGAGATTTATACTTGAATGGATACGATGGAGAATGAATCTCATCACGTTCGTGGAGACGGTAGTCCGGACATACGCACGAGCGACAATATCATTCTTTTGATATTAAAATAATATATAATTGGATGGTATATCATATATACAGAATAATTATCATGTTATATTTATTATTTACATGAATTACACATCATTATTATACTCATACAAATAATAATTTATTGAATAACAATTACACCACGACGTGGATACGGTAAGTCGTACGTACGCACGTATGGTGACATGTTATTCAAAGGATGGATAGAATACTGAATATGGTTGTACCATATTTGTAATAAAATCATAGTATATATAAGATATTGGAGTTATTATTTTAGAATGGTAATAACAAAGGAAGAAGAAGTGGAAGAAGAAAGGAACTTGGAAAAGGGTGGTGAAATCATTACCCCTTCTTCAGGTTCTTCCTTTTGATTTGATCAAAAGGGATCTTAGGTTGGCTTTCTGACTAAAGGAATGCCTCTAGGATGAATTGAGGGAAGTTGAGAGAGTATTTGGGCAGAGTTTATCCGAACCAAAAGGCTTTGAATGTGTGAATTAAAGAGAAGGGGGAGTGCCCTTTTATAAGAGGGGTAAGGGGAACCTTTGGAAAAGCTAGAAATATTATTTTATAATAAATTCATATTCGGTTTCTAATAGCTCCAAAGTGGATTATTTAAATTTTAAGGTGGGGATAGGTCAAAAACCACTCAACCTATAGAATTTAGACAGGTTTGGGTCATTATACTAACCTTATCTTTAAGTATTAACTCTTAGTTAATAAGTTTCACTTTTGCAATGTCTCTTTGTATTTTTATATTATATGGTTAATAAACTTACTATATATATCCAAGAGACCCCCAAGTGGTCCATTAATGATACACCTATCATAATATAAGTCTCTTGGCCGAACCTTAGATTTTTATCAATTTAATATCAATTAATAATATAATATTTGTTTTAAAAACTCTTTATGTCAATTTTGACACTATTCAATAATTGATTTTTTTAAAAATCATAACAGAATGATTACTTCGAAAAAAGTTAATTAAGTCAATACTAACATGTCATATTAACCTAGAAAATTATTTTAATTCATAAAAATTCTCAAATTATATTTATTTGGGTATTTGTAATATCAATTATTTTATTTTTTTCACTATTATGGTAATTACTGCATCATCATTGTGTCATAAATAAATTAAATTATTTAATGTCTAAAAATTATAAATAAAATATCATTATGTATAAAATAATTTTATATTTCTAATGAATATTTACAATCGAATTTATCTTATGTATAACACTATATTAAAAATGTTTTAGTAAATAAACTTTGATTTTAACTCTTTTAACTCTTCTTTGAATTAAATAATAATAAATGCCCTAATCTAATCCAAGTGGACCTAAATGATAGTATTTTATTTCTAAGGTTGTTTTTGGTCGAGTTAAACATGTCCAATAGAATTAGGACCTGTGTTAGGGTAATATTAATATCATTTTTACCCTTAATTACCCTATTTACTTTTAACCGTGGTAAATAATAGTAAAAAGTTACTATTCACCAAAAATTATTTTCATCTCATTGAACCACATTTTACTCATTGATATTAACCGTGTCTCTCGTATTTTCAAAATTTCAATCACAGAAGCGGTAAAATTAAGTTTTATGAAAAATTCAGTTTTTTTACTACCACTTAGTAGTTTCACTATTCATCAAAAATTGAAGTTTTTCAGAACATTGCCAAAATTTCACCCTAAGCTATAATTGATATTCCGAATTCAAAAATGATGTCTATTTTACAAAATTCCAAACATATAAGTATCATTAATAAATTTTATAATTAATTCCCGCTGTTACAACAAATAGCGTGTTTTTAAGAAACAGTATATATCAAAAGATTGATAATTGTTTATGTGCAATTTTAAAGTGAAATTAATTCTAATGAACACCATTGGATAAAATGGTAAAAATATATTCTAATTATTCTTTAAAACCAATAAATAATATAATTTATCACTATAAATTATTTTGATTAAAAAAGTTGTTTTTAAGTACTTTTCACTATTCATAAAAATTGGAAGTTCTCAGAAAAATACCAAAAATTCAACTTAGGATAATTTCGATATTCCAAATCCAAAAATGAAGTCCATTTTGAGAGATAAAATTTCTAAAATTTTAAAACTTAGGTATTACTATTCATAACGGCTACTTTGATTAGTCGTGGTGTGTGTTAGAACTCGAAGTTGCGTACAACACACGCTACTGTATTATTCAAAGAGATGCGTATCATAGAAGCTCGGGGTGTTACAGGAGGCGGGCTTGGGGTTATCATGGTTTGGGGCCCATTGGGCTAGGTCATGAAATAGTGGTACAAAAAAAGTTGGTTCTACCATATGATGCAAGTTTATGAATTCTATTTTTGGAAACACTATTAAGGGTTTTGAGTTCATGTTACACCCCATGGACTGTAGTTTTTGTTTGATAGCCAATGTATCCAAACAACATGACACTGATCACTTGAATTTTGACTCATTACATGTACACATTGGTTTCATAGAAAACATTGGTATTGTAAGAACCCGGTTTTTGCTGTGAAAGACTTTGGAATATTCTTGATGATATTCCAGAGCAGCGCCTTCAGACGGCGTGCGATTCCGAGCCCCGGAGTGGCCGGAATTAAATTTTCAGTGCGTTCACACTGGAAACACAAAATAAATGAGATAACTCCAAAACGGAGTTCCGGATCAGGGATCCGAGTATACAGATGGGTCCAGAATGGGGTTTTTACCCTAGGGACGACCGAGAACTTGTCGACGCGGGATGTTTGGACCCCTTGCCTGCTCCTGGAACGTTAAATGGATAAATAATTAATTAATTAATTCGTTTAATGGCGAAATTCTAGTATCTTTTAAACGGTGGCTCGGATTGGAAAACCAAGGGCACCGTTGAGTTTGGAGCGTGTCGTTTACCCTAGGAGGGGTAAATGTTTCGCGGGCGCGGGCCGTTTGTGAAAAATGGCCCCAGGGGCATTTTCGTAATTTGGCGGCTTTGGGCGTTCAGCTTTATAACTTTTGAATGGAAGCTCGGAATCAAATTCAGAGACCTCCGTTGTTCTCGGGAGGTGGTGTTTACCCTAGGGGTGGCTTAACCTCGAACCGTCGGGCGTTTCGGGTGCGGGTCAAAATTGAAGATTAAATTAATTAAAATTTAATTATTTTATTTATTTATTTTTCTTTTTAAACCCTAACCCCACCCTTCTCCTTCCCCTTTCCCCTGGCAGCCCCTCCTCTCCCTCTCCTCCCCTTCCGGCGAGGCAGCTCCGGCGAGGCAGCTTTGGCGAGGCGACGGATCGCGGTGAAGCTTCGGGCGAAGCCCATCGGGGTAGGGTCTTGTTTTTCCTTCCCGCACCTCTTTCAAACCTAAAACATATGCTCGATTTGTTGTTGGATTTTCGAACGAACCACTTAATTGAGTAGTAGAGTTTTTGCTCCTTCCATCGCTTATTTCAGTTGGCAAATCCGAGTTTCGGGGACCCCACAATCATCCGCCGAAGATTGCGGGTTTAAGGCCGTTTCTGGTGGTTTTTGGGCGTTCGGGCGAGGTATCGCGGCGGTCCGGCGTGCCAGCGCGGCGGCGCGACATCCCGGCGGTGGTTCCGGCTTTAGGCGGCTGGCGGCGGTGAGCTCCGGCTCCAGGCGGCGACGGTGGCGCGCCTCGGTAGCGGGGCAACGCGGCGGAGGCGGCTGCGGACGGCGGCTTCAGGCGGAGTCTCGGGCGGCGCATGTGTAGCGCGAGGAGGGAAAGGGGTAGCGGGGTGCGCGACCCCGCGTGCGGCGACAGTGACCCGCGTAACGCGGGTCGCTGCGGAGGATAAGGTGACCGGCCTTGACGGCCGGTCGGTGTCGACAGGTCGCGGCCAGCTGGCCGCTGCGAGGTGAGTCGGGCCCGAGGTCGGGCCGCGGGCCGGTTGTGCGCGGACCGGCCGGTCCGGCCCAAGGGGTGCCCCCCCCCCCCCTTTTCTAACTTCTGACGTCTGTAGCTTTCGCTACGGACGTCCGTTTTGCGCGTCGTCTGCCGTGGCGCGGGCCTGGCGTTGAGGCGAATCTTTTGAGATGGTTTCAGGAATTTTTAGTTCCTGAAACGAGGGGCCTTGGAGGTGCGACACTTCTTCAAGTGGTCGAGCCTTTTCCCGAGCTTCTTGTTTCGGACGGCGCGGACGCGTCCAACTTCCGTTTTGAGCGCCATCAGCGGCGTTGGGACCCTGGCACCAAGGCGGAGCTTTCCAAGGCGGTTCCAGGTGTTGAGGTCGAAGTTGAGTTGCGGGCCCCACGGTCCGTCTTTTGAGCTGCGTGCAGCTTTTAACTGCTTTTTCCTCGGACGTCTGTTCGGGGTGTTCGAGCAGTCAATGTTGGGTGTTTTTCCAAGGGCATCGCGTTGGCACAGTCTGCCCGCTGTAATTCCGCATGATGGTGTGGGCCCCGCGAGGGATGTTTCGGGAGTTGACTGTGATTTCCAGCCTTATCACCGGGCGAATGTTTTAGACAAGTGAATAGTCCATCTTTCCTGTACTTTTTCGAGAGGATCGCAACGGTGCGATCCGTTTGTTGAGTTTCGGGACCGGGATGCGGGTCCCACATGGCACCACTCGTGTGTGGTGCGCCGGGATGCACCTTTTTCTCCGGATATCTGTTGCACTCAAGTGAGTAGTGCTTTTGACGTGTTATCCCGAGGGGATCGCAATGGTGCGATGCGCCCGACTGTTTTCGGGGCCGAGGCTCGAGATCACGGGACGCCGTTCGGGCATGAGGCGGTGTTGGTGACTTTTTCGTCGGATATCCGTTTGAGGCGAGTAAGTAGTCGATCTCGCGTGTTTTTCTACGAGGATTACAATGGTGCAATTCGTTTGGTTGTGTGGAGCCTCTTGCGTGATCTTGTTAAATGTGGATCATGAGAGGTGCTCCGGTGGTGGTTCGTCCTACCTTGTTTGTTGCGTACCCTTGGCGTGTGATCGTGCACTCTTGGGAGAGTGATATAATTGGTCCACGAGATGTGGTTGGCTATGCCTCAGCCGATGAGGTGGCAGGTGGAGTTGTTATATCATGCCTTCGCGTTGACGCTGGGTGTCGTGTGCACGATAACCTTTGGGCTGAAATGAGGTATACTCCGGGAGTATACGGGAGCGCTTGGAGGTACGTGTGGTTGTTTGTACCTGAGGATGTTTGTGCGCTCCGTTGGGGTTGACTTGGGGCCACACGTCATGTGGGCCCCACGTGCGTGGTGTGATCTGCTTTGTGTACTTTGACCTCTCGCGACGTAGAGGGTCCCTCTGTGGCTTTTCTTGACCAGCAGGGTGGAGTTTTCCCCTGGCTCGGTGCTGGTTTGTTGACCAGCAGGGTTGAGTGGTCTCCCCCTAGTTTCTCTCTCGATGGATTGGTCGGTAGTGGTGCTAGTGACACCCAGTGCTAGAGCAGACACTGCACCTCCTCTGGGTGAGTTGTTCTGGAGTTGGGAGGTTGCGCGATACCCACTCCATTTTCGGTTGGCCCGTGTTGTGCCCTCCAGTGGAGATGGATAGGGCAGTTTTGAGTTCTACCCTCCAGCGGGGTTGGGCAGTGGATTACTCATCAACTTCTAGCGTTTACCCTCCAGCAGAGACTGGGAAGTGGGTCACCCGATGCTATTAGGGTCTACCCTCCAGCAGAGACTGGGCAGTGGGTCACCCGACGCTACTAGGGTCTACCCTCCAGTAGAGACTGGGCAGTGGCTCACCCGACGACCTCTTAGGGTCTACCCTCCAGCGGGGCTGGGCAGTGGGTCGTCTGTCGTCTAGTTCCAGGTCTACCCTCCAGCACGGCTGGGCAGTGGGTCTCCTATCAACTTATTCCAGGTCTACCCTCCAGCGGGGCTGGGCAGTGGGTCGCCTGATGATGTATTAGGGTTTACCCTCCAGTAGGGCTGGGCAGTGGGTCACCCGATATCTGATTATGGTTTACCCTCCAGCAGGGCTGGGCAGTGGGTCACCCGATATCTGATTATGGTTTACCCTCCAACATGGTTGGGCAGTGGGTCACCCGATATCTGATTATGGTCTACCCTCCAGTGGGGCTGGGCAGTGGTTCACAGGTTGATTTATTAGTGTTTACCCTCCAGCAGGGCAGGGTAGTGGGTCACCTGATATTTGGTTATGAATTACCCTCCAGCGGGGCTGGGCAGTGGGACACCTGTTAGCATTCCAGACTCAGTCCTCTCGACTAGGCTAGTCTGTGGCTTACCTCCGTGATTACCGGAGAGGGACCCTTGGTTGTACGGGTCGGTGATGGAACGACTTGACTTTGAGAAGACCTCTCGACTGCAGGGCAGTGATGAGGTGTGGTTTGACTTTCCTAGAAATCTCAAGTATGAGGGGCGCTTTCCCCACCGAGACGCGTTCTTGTGACGCGATCTAAAACCGTGCGGGCAAGTCAGTGCTGCCCAAAGCGGATAATATCAAGGTGCGGTGACTGAGCCCCTTGGCTTGCAGTTCAGGGCAGACGTGCGGGTTGTTGGGCGACGATGATGGGTTATGTCTGGGACTGTTGGCTACTTGTTTTCTTGGGCTGAGCTACAGGACAGAGATCCCCATACGAGCTTGTTCGGGCTTCTTGGCAGAGCATATATATTTATATACCTCGTACGAGTACCCACTCCTTGGGTTTTGGCTGCTCTCCTTCCAGGAGAGGCGAAGACGCGCGGGGTATGCCACGTGCTTTCTGTGTCTAGCTTCTTTTGGTTAGACGAGTCTACTCTCCTGTTATAGGTAGCGAAGACTCGACGGGAAGTTCGTCTTCTCACCGTTTCCAGCTCCTTGTGTCTGGACGAGTCTACCTTCCTTTCTTTTATTGGGTTGAGCTGGACTCTTTACTGCACCCTCGGTTGTACTCCTCTACTTTTCCTGTTCGCTCTACTGCTCACCCTTCGGTACCTCCTTTTGTTGCCCCCTATCCTTCGGGGTATCCTACTGAGTATTTTTATACTCACCCCTGCTTGGGCTTTGCCCGCACTTGGTGTGCCCTTGCAGATGATGGAAAGGTGGAGCGTGGCTTCAGTGGAGCGTAGTAGCTTGGGAGCTTGGACCGCGTGCGGTGGTCGTGGCAGGGTTCCAGGTGGGAGACCCGTCAGCTATTTCTTTGTTTACCTGTTGCCGGGTTGTGGCACTTTTTGGTGGGGCGCGTGTTTTTTCACTTTTCTTTTCAGTTTGTACTTTGTACTTGTATAGGTCGATGCACTTTCTGGTATTTATATAGCAGTTTCCCTTTCTTTTTACTCTGCTTGTCTTTTCTTCTACTCTGCACTGTTGCATTGAGTTTGTTGCGTGTGTGTATACAGGTGCTTAGGCAAAGGCCTCCCCGAGTTATTGTTCCTTCGGTGCTGGTCACCAGCCCCTGGCCTATGGAGGCGGGCTTGGGGTAGTTGCGGATCGACCCCGGGTAGGGTCGGGTCGTGACAAAGTGGTATCAGAGGTGGTTCGTTCCTTGGGGTGTTGTGCGGACGTCCCTAAAAAGAGGAATTGGTTGGGATATAGGGCAACAGTGTTAACGTGTCTCGAGAGTGGCTCTCAGGCCAGGGAGTCCAGTGATGGTGTGGCGGCCGACGTATCCATTCACCAGGACCTTGATAACCCGCTTGCCGACTCGGCATGCTGAGTCACTTGTTGTAGAGAAATTTGTTTGTGCATCACATAGGACTGAGTCTTTGACTATCCTTCTTGAGTCAGCTCCCCATCGTTGCTATTGCTATATACATATATGCTCATCTGACCGCGGAACTCCTTGATAATATTCAGTATGTCTCCGCGAGGACAGCCAACCAGGATACCAGCTTTGGTTCGTGACGACGACCCTATGAGCTATGATGCCACAGTCCAGGACCCATCATGCGAGCCCTTTCCTCCGGGTGGTCTGGTAGTATCACCCACACCTGTTGAGCAGCAGACAGTTTCAGCAGAGTAGGCTGAGCTTGAGTGCAGGTTGAGCGTGCTCCATGAGTTCCAGTGGCAGGGACCGCTGAGGTTCAGTGGTGAGGCAGACCCTCAGGCAGCAGAGGTTTGGCTCGAGGTAGTGGTTCGCCTTTTCAGGCTTGTGCAGACGCCGACAGATCAGAGAGTGGCTTTGGCAGCCCCCCTTTTTTTTGGAGCATCTCGGCGTTGGTGGAGTCTGGTGACTCAGTTTCTTGACGAGTCATCGCTTTCGTTGAACGACTTTCAGTTTTTTCTCTGTGAGGAGTTTTTCCCCTCCTACTTCCACTCCGTTCGGATTCAAGAGCTCCTGCAATTTCAGCAGGGAGGGATGACGGTGGCCGAGTACGCGGCTAGTTTTGCAGACTCTTCACGCTTTTACCCGGACTTGGTTCGTGACGACGACATCCGAGCATGGAAGTTTGAGCAGAGTCTCCGCCGAGAGATTCGTGCCGACAGCGTACCCTTGGGCATTTCCATATATGTTGGGGTGCTAGAGCAGGAGCTGGTGACATAGGGCCTCCTGTCATGTTTTGCGGTTGGTAGTGGCAGTGGGCGCGACGGAGCTGGGACGTCTGTCGTAGTTAGCAGGCGCCGGAGGATAGGACCTCGATGCAGGTGGCCTTCCCACTGCCGGTTCCGGAGACGTGGTCGTATACCACTATGGTGAAAAGGCGCAGGGCCTCAGCCGAGGATGCCCTTCCGTGAGTGGATCTCGGGTCGTAGTTGTACACCACAGTGGCTCTGGAGGACACCAGGGCAGCCCAGAGAGCGCTGCTTCTATGCTTGTGATGGGTGAGGTCACTTGGAACGAGACTGCCCAACCCGAGTTGTGAGCTTCGGGCAGGCAGCAGGCACGCCACCACGGCAGAGGTAGCGACGTGATTGGAGTAGCACCCAGAGAGGTGGTGCTAGAAGATGAGCGGGAGGAGCTGGTAGTGGGGGACGACTTTATGAGGTCTTTCCATCACCACTAGGTGGTCCACGTCAGGCTATGGAAGCTGACAGTTGGGACTAAGGACAGCCGCGAGCTTTGGATGTCTACGATCCTGCAAAGCATGGGATGGTGAGAGGTACCCCTTGCGACTCTTCTACTTTTTTCAGTAGAATGGTTAGACTCTGTGTGTGATCTGCTTTCCTCCCTGCTCCTTGTTTGATGTGTTACCAGGGTGACGCAGGGCGTCGGGTGTGACCCTGTGTTGGTAAGGAAAAAGGCATGAGACCTTTTCCTTTAGTCGATGGTGTTGACTCTTTAGCCTTTTGAGCGTGTAAGAGAGCATCGACTGTGGAACCTTGCGTGACCAGATATCCTTGGGTGTTTCACCATATGGATATTCTGAAGGAGGGAATCACCGGTCCTTGTTCTAGGTGCGGGCGGTGATTCCAATCGTGGTGTGCGACGTAGAGGTTTGACCGGGGAGGTGAGCTACCCCCGAGGGCCTTCGGGCCGTGTGAGACCATGCAAAGCGATGGCGAGGTACCCTACCGCCTTGCCCTAACCCCAAAGTCTGGAATGGGTGCACGACGTCGGCAAGGGCCGACCTAGCGTGAACAGATCGATCCTTTGGTCTATGTGCGGTGACGCAGAGCTGTGTGTGGGTTCTTCTGGGAATGGGAAAGCCAGTTGTGGGCTTAGTAACCTGTGTTCTTCCCTGGTTTTGCTTTTCGAGGATGAAAATCTTGAAGGAGGGAATGATGTAATAACCCGGTTTTTGCTGTGAAAGACTTTGGAATATTCTTGATGATATTCCAGAGCAGCGCCTTCAGACGACATGCGATTCCGAGCCCCGGAGTGGCCGGAATTAAATTTTCAGTGTGTTCACACTGGAAACACAAAATAAATGAGATAACTCCTAAACAGAGTTCCAGATCAGGGATCCGAGTGTACAGATGGGTCCGTAATGGGGTTTTTACCCTAGGGACGACATATAACTTGTCGGCGCGCGATGTTTGGACCCCTCGCCCGCTCCCAGAACGTTAGACGGATAAATAATCAATTAATTAATTCGTTTAATGGAGAAATGCTAGTATCTTTTAAACGGTGGCTCGGATTGGAAAACTGAGGGCACCTTTGAGTTCAAAGCGTGCCGTTTACCCTAGGAGGGGTATATGTTTCGCGGGCGCGGGCCGTTTGTGAAAAATGGCCCTAGGGGAATTTTCGTAATTTGGAGGATTTGGGCGTTCAGCTTTATAACTTTTGAACGGAAGCTCAGAATCAAATTCTGAGACCGCCGTTGTTCTTGGGAGGTGGTTTTTACCCTAGGGGAGGCTTAACCTCGACCCCGTCGGGCGTTTCGGGTGCGGGTCAAAATTGAAGATTAAATTAATTAAAATTTAATTATTTTAATTATTTTTTTCCTTTTTAAACCCTAACCCCACCATTCTCCTTCCCCTTTCCACTGGCATCCCCTCCTCTCCCTCCCCTCCCCTTCCGGCGAGGTGGCTCCGGTGAGGCAGCTCCGGCGAGGCGACGGATCGCGGCGAAGCTTCGGGCGAAGCCCATCGGGGTAGGGTCTTGTTTTTCCTTCCCGCACGCCTTTCGTACCTAAAACATATGCTCGATTTGTTGTTGGATTTTCAAACGAACCACTTAATTTCGTAGTAGAGTTATTTCTCCTTCCATCGCTTATTTCGGTTGTCAAATCCGAGTTTCGGGGACCCCGCAATCATCCGCCGAAGATTTCAGGTTTAAGGCCATTTCTGGTGGTTTTTGGGCGTTACGGCGAGGTATCGCGGCGGTCCGGCGTGCCAGCGTGGCGGCGCGGCATCCCGGCGGTGGTTCCGGCTTTAGGCGGATGAAGGCAGCGACCTCCGGCTCCAGGCGGCGATGGTGGCGCGTCTCGGCAGCGGGGCAGCGCGGCGGAGGCGGCTGCGGACGACGGCTTCAGGCGGACTCCCGGGCTGCGCCGGTGTAGCGCGAGGAGGAAAAGGGGTCGCGAGGTGCGCGACCCCACGTGCAGCGACAGCGACCCGCGTAACGCAGGTCGCTGCGGAGGAGATGGCGACCGGCCTTGACGGCCGGTCGGTGTCGGCAGGCCACGGCCAGCTGGTCGCGGCGAGGTGAGCCGGGCCGGTCCGGCCCAAGGGGTGCCCCCACCCCTTCTAACTTCCGACGTCCGTAGCAAAAGCTACAGACGTCCGTTTTGAGCACCGTCTGCGGTGGCGCGGGCCTGGCGTCGAGTTAAAGATTTTGAGATGATTTCGGGAATTTTTAGTTCCGGAAACGAGGGGCCTCGGAGGTGCGACGCATCTTCAAGTGGTTGAGCGTTTTCCCGAGCTTCTTGTTTCGGACGGCGCGGACGCGTCCAATGTCCGTTTTGAGCGTCGTCAGCAGCATTGGGACCCTGGCACCGAGGCGGAGCTTTCCAGGGTTGTTCCAGGCATTGAGGCTGAAGTTGAGGTGCAGGCCCCACGGTCCGTCTTTTGAGCTGCGTGCAGCTTTTAGCTGCTTTTTCCTCGGACGTCCGTTCGGGGCGTGCGAGCAGTCAATGTTGGGTGTTTTTTCGAGGGCATCGCATTGGAACAGTCTTCCCGCTGTAATTACGCACGATGGTGTGGGCCCCACGAGGTCCGTTTCGGGAGTTGACGGTGATTTCCAGCCTTATCATCGGGTGACCGTTCTGGACAAGTGAATAGTCCATCTTTCGTGTACTTTTTCGAGAGGATCGCAACGGTGCGATCCATTCGTTGAGTTTCGGGACCGGGATGCGGGTCCCACATGGCACCGCTCGTGTGCGGTGCGCCGGGATGCACCTTTTTCTCCGGATATCCATTGCACTCAAGTGAGTAGTTCTTTTGAAGTGTTATCCCGAGCGGATCGCAATGGTGCGATGCGCCCGACTGTTTTCAGGGCTGAGGCTCGGGATCACGGGACGTCGTTCGGGCATGAGGCGGTGTTGGTGACTTTTTCGTCAGATATCCGTTTGAGGTGAGTAAGTAGTCGATCTCGCGTGTTTTTCCGCGAGGATTACAACGGTGCAATCTGTTTGGTTGTGCGGAGCCTCTTGTGTGATCTTGTTAAATGTGGAGCATGAGAGGTGCTCCGGTGGTGGTTCGTCCTACCTTGTTTGTAGCAGACCCTTGGCATGTGATCGTGCACTCTTGGGGGAGTGATATAATTGGTCCACGAGATGTGGTTGGTTGTGCCTCAGCCGATGAGATGGCAGGTGGAGTTGTTATTCCACGCCTTCGCGTTGACGTTGGGTGCCTTGTGCACGATAACCTTTGGGCTGGAATGAGGTATACTCTGGGAGTATACGGGAGTGCTTGGAGGTACGTGTGGTTGTTTGTACCTGAGGATGTTTGTGCGCTCAGTTGAGGTTGACTAGGGGCCACACGTCGTGTGGGCCCCACGTGCGTTCTGTGATCTACTTTGCATACTTTGACCTCTCGCGACATAGAGGGTCCCTCTGTGGCTTTGTTTGACCAGTAGGGTGGAGTTTTCCCCTGGCTTGGTGCTGGTTTGTTGACCAGTAGGGTTGAGTAGTCTCCCCCTGGTTTCACTCTCAATGGATTGTCCAGTAGCGGTGCTAGTGACACCCAGTGCTAGAGCAGACACTGCACCTCCTTTGGGTGAGTTGTTCTGGAGTTGGGAGGTTGCGCGATACCCACTCCGTGTTCGGTTGGCCTGTGTTGTGCCCTCCGGTGGAGATGGATAGAGCAGTTTTGAGTTCTACCCTCCAGCGGGGCTGGGCAGTGGGTTACTCATCGACTTCTAGGGTTTACCCTCCAGCAGAGACTGGGCAGTGGGTCACCCGATGCTATTAGGGTCTACCCTCCAGCAGAGACTGGGCAGTGGGTCACCCGACACTACTAGGGTCTACCCTCCAGCAGATACTGGTCAGTGGGTCACCCGACGACCTCTTAGGGTCTACCCTCCAGTGGGGCTGGGCAGCGGGTCTCCTGTCGTCTAGTTCTAGGTCTACCCTCCAGCATGGCTGGGCAGTGGGTCGCCTATCAACTTATTCTAGGTCTACCCTCCAGTAGGGATGGGCAGTGGTTCTCCTGATGATGTATTAGGGTTTACCCTCCAGCAGGGTTGGGTAGTGGGTCACCCGATATCTAATTATGGTCTACCCTCTAGCGGGGCTGGGAAGTGGGTCGCCAGTTGATGTATTAGGGTTTACCCTCCAGCAGGGCTGGGCAGTGGGTCACCTGATATTTGGTTATGAATTACCCTCCAGCGGGGCTGGGTAGTGGGACACATGTTATCATTCTAGACTCAGTCCTCTCGATTAGGCTAGTCTGTGGCTTACCTCCATGATTACCGAAGCGGGGCCCTTGGTTGTACGGGTCGGTGATGGAACGGCTTGACTTTGAGAAGACCTCTCGACTACAGGGAAGTGATGAGGTGTGGTTTGACTTTCCTAGAACTCTCAAGTACGAGGGTCACTTTCCCCACTGAGACGCGTTCTTGCGACGCGATCTAAAACTATGCGGGCGAGTCAGTGCCGCCCAAAGCGGAAAGTATCAAGGTGCGGTGACTGTGCCCCTTGGCTTGTGGTTCAGGGCAGACGTGCGGGTTGCTGGGCGACGATGATGGGTTATGTCTGGGACTGTTGGCTACTTGTTTTCAAGGGATAATCTACAGTACGGAGATCCCCTTACGATCTTGTTCGGGCTTCTTGGCAGAGCATATATATGTATATACCTCGTACGAGTACCCACTCCTTGGGTTTTGGCTGCTCTCCTTCCAGGAGAGGCGAAGACGCGCGGGGTATGCCACGTGCTTTCCGTGTCTAGCTTCTCGTGGTTGGACGAGTCTACTCTCCTACTATAGGTAGCGAAGACTCGACGGGAAGTTCTTCTTCTCACCATTTCCAGCTCCTTGTGTCTAGACGAGTCTACCTTCCTTTCTTTTGTTGGGTTGAGCTGGACTCTTTATTGCACCCTCGGTTGTACTCCTCTACTTTTCCTGTTCCCTCTACTTCTCACCCTTCGGTACCTACTTTTGTTGCTCCCTCGAGCCTTCGGGGTATCCTACTGAGTATTTTTATACTCACCCCTACTTGGGCTTTTCCCGCACTTGGTGTGCCCTTGCAGACGACGGACAGGTGGAGCGTGGCTTCAGTGGAGCGTAGGAGCTTGGGAGCTTGGACCGCGTGTGGTTGTCGTGGCCGGGTTCCAGGTGGGAGACCCGTCAGCAGTTTCTTTGTTTACCTGTTGCCGGGTTGTGGAAATTTTTTGTGGGGCACGTGTTTTTCCCCTTTTCTTTTCATTTTGTACTTTGTACTTGTAGAGGTCGATGCACTTTGTGGTATTTATATAGCAGTTTCCCTTTCTTTTTTACTCTGCTTGTCTTTTCTTCTACTCTGCACTGTTGCATTGAGTTTGCTGCGTGTGTGTGTACAGGTGCTTAGGCAAAGGCCTCCCCGAGTAATTGTGCCTTCGGTGCAGGTCGCCAGCCCTTGGCCTATGTAGGCGGGCTTGGGGTAGTTGTGGCTCGAGCCCGGGTAGGGTCGGATTGTGACAGGTATATTCATGATATAGGAATGTTTTTTATTTTTTCTTGTCATTCTTGAGTCTGCTCTCTAGATATACTAATTGAATTGGGTACTTCGTGTCCATTTTAGGTTACCTTTCAAATGAATGTCAACAAGTATTTCTCATTAGGATCACGAGGATGATCCACTCGCTAATGAGGTGTCGATACCAAGACCCCTTGAATTGGTGTTTACACTAAGTGTTTTACAACTTAAACCACCACATGTTGAGGTATAGATGGTACTAGAAGTACCAAAAAATAGGTGTGTATGATGAGTATGTTTCATGAGTATTAGTGATTATGACCCCTCATGTTCTAAGGTAAGCTTGACCCATGATTGGTTGAGGATATCCAAATGTGGTGACATTAGTTTTCCACTTTTTATAGAAACTGATAGATCAGGTGGAGTTACTGGTTGAGATCATTGTTTATGAAACTATGGAGAGATGGTGAGGTTTAATAACAAAGTCTTACAATGAGGAAACTCTATTAAGGTAATAATTTGATTTTCTATTCATATAAAAGTTCTCTATCACTATATTAATGTATATACTCATACATAAAATTCTATAGCTTTAAAAAGGTAGTACAATAGTAGATTAGTAATCAACATTGTAGAGACCCAAATCTTGATGAACATGAACATTACATTATTTTTGCGGAATACATAACAAAAACCAACACTCAAGGATTGTAATAGTTTAGTGTCTTTGGAAACTTGGAACATAATTTTCTAATCATGGTGATAGATCTTCGACATCTTCCATAAAGATCTTCCCCTTTTGTTTTCTTACCTAAAACCTTTCTTTATATCCTAGGAAAAATAAAATATATAAAAGGGTGATCTCAAATTCTCATTAAGGGTAAGCATGGAGAAAATAAAACAAACCATATACATTTGAACTTAAAAACATGAACATAATGTTTAAACATCAAAATATTGAGCAATGAAATAAAACATGGAAGTACGTAAGGCATAGATCATAATGGAACATCAATGATGATAAAATAGCATGGGAATAAAACATGTAATTGTGGAAAACCATTATTCACATGATATGATTTCCATAGTAGCCAAGGCATTGCTGCCAAGACCATCTTAGTGGACAAAGACCCTTACTGAACCGGGTTTACTTGTCGTTCCTGCCCTGTATTATTGAACCGGATTTACTTTCCATTCCAGCCATGTCTATCTCATGAGATATAAATTTTTACCCAATTAATTGGTAGGAGATATAGGTCCCACCCATCTCATAATGAAATCATTCTTACTTGTGCCACAACATAAACATAAATCATTCATCACAACCCAAAGAATAGAATGGGTTTCATAAACATCATCCCGTCATTACATAATCCATATAAAACAAATGGATATCATTTCATCATAAGAAAAGTGAAACCATATAAATCATAGAGACATTATACATGAAACATACACATATTAAATAATTTCATCTTAGAAGGAAAATGGTTTCGATAAAATCCTGGAAATGAATTCTTGAGAAAAATATCCTTTCTTTTTCAAAATCATTTTCTTTTCATGAAATGCCATGAAATTTTAAAAGAAAAGGATTTTGTTGAAAATATTTTTGAAATCTTGTGGATAAATCTTCATGAAAATAAGGCTTTATGAAAACGTAAAAATATGTTCATGCCGTATAAGTTAAAAAAAATCTTCTCATACTTTTGCCGAAAAAGTCAAAAAACCCTTGTTTGGTAAACAAAAAAAAGATACAATGTAGTTAAATTAAAAAATCGGTAAAAAGGACTTTAAACATAAATGAAACCATTTTTAGAAAATAGGTACATGGATGATAAATATAACCCCAGTAAATACTTATGAATACACAATCTCGGATAAAAATGAGATTGGAAAAGTTATCCCTTACCATAGGTCTGATATGCTTCGTACGTATCTGAACCTCCTATATAATTATTTAAATAATTTCATTTAATTATTACAGAATCATATTCATTGTTATGATATCATATATGGTTCACTTATGACTTTATATTACCCGTTCTTTTGTAAATTCTATATTAAAGCAGCGTTTTTGGTAAAATCGTTTTATTTATCGTACGTGTTTGGACTTGTTGTTCTTGATATTATTATTACTTATATCTTGATTTACTTTATTCAAGAATGTAAATAATAATTTATATATCATATATATTCAGTATATATATATAATAGATAGATAAATGAAATGAAATACACGGTTCATGGAGACGGTAGGCCGTACAAACGCATGAACGTTGTTTTCCTTTCCTTATTGACTTGAATGGAAGTAATTAGATGAAATATATATATACATAAATAAAGTAGCTTTATCATGTCATATATTTCATTATTATTCATTATATATACTTTATAATCATACTGGAATGGTTAATCCTTGAAAATGAATCTCATCGCGTTCGTGGAGACGGTAGTCCGTACGTTTGCACGAGCGATGATATCATTTCCATGATCGTGGAATTATATTGAAGTGTATGTATAATATTTCAGAATAAATATCACTTTACAATAATCATTTATATTTATTTATTTACACCATTATACCCATCCAAGTAAGGTGGTGGTGGAAAAACTGATTACACCACGGCGTGGAGACGGTATTCCGTACGTACGCACGCGCTGTGATATCGTTTTCCGTAGGATGGATAGAAGATGAAATAGGGTTGTTTCATATTTATAATAACATATTAGTATATGAGTGATACTGATGTTATTAATTTATTATGAAACAAATAAATAAGAATATGTATAAGAAGAAATAAATTGGAAAGAATCGGTAAAGGATATTACTTCTTCTTTGAAGCGCCTCTTCTTAACCTCCTCTTAAGGCACTAGAGTTGGTCTTTTGAGTAGATCAGAACCTCTATAATGTTTCTAGGGATGTAGATAAGTGAAATGGGCAGGGGTTTGCCAATATGGAAGGCTCAAAATTTTGTAAAGAGAAAAGGGAGGAGGTTCCCTTTTATAAGGGAGGAGAGGGGCACCTTTGGAATGGGTGAAAATCCTATTTTATTATAAACTTATCTTCTGTTTCAAAAGGTACAAAATCATTAAAGATGAAGATAAGAAGATTCATGGTCGAAATAAAATAATCTAATAAGAATTGGACATGTTTTGGATAATATTTTAATCATTATAATCTTATTTATTTAAATCATTTATTAATGAGGTAAATACTGCATCATTATTGTGTCATAATTAATGTAATTTATTTGATGTCTAAAAATTTTAAAACAACCACAATGTAGGAAATATTGTTATCTTTCCAATTAATCTTTATATTCGAAAAGATAATTTATATAACTCCTTATAAAAATTAATTACTAAAAGAATTTTGTTAATGTCAAATTTGTCTTTACATTAAATTAATTAATCCAAATTGTCATTATCACTACCAAGTGGCTCAATGGAGTCCCAAAATTGACTCAAGGATTCCCATGGTCGGCCACTACTAATCCAATAAGATTAGGACATGTGTTAAGGTAATTGTGAATTATTATAATATTCTTTAAACCTTGAATTACCCTATTTACCTTTAACCGCAGTAAATAAAAGTCAAAAGTTACTATTCATGAAAAATTATTATCATCTTATTGAACCAAATTTTAATTCTTGATCACAACCATGTATGTCGGATTTTTGATATTCAATTCACAGAAGTTGTAAAATTTCATTTAAATGAAAGAGTCAGTTTTTTTAACTACCACTATGTGGTTTCACTATTCATCAAAAATTGAAGTTCTTTAGAAAAATACCAAAAATTCAGCCTAACCTATATTTGATATTAAAAATTCAAAAATGATGTATATTTTTTCAAATTAAAAACATATAAGTGGCTTTAATAAATTTTAAAAGTAATTTCCATTATCAAAACAAATAGCGTGTTTTTGAGAAACAATTACTATCAAAAGAACGACACTTCTTTATGCCCAATTTTAAAGTGAAATTAATTCCAATGACTAACATTGGATTAAATGGTAAAAATATATTCTAATTACACTTTAAAACCAATTAAAAAGATAATATAACCATATACATTATTGCGATTAAAGAAATATGTTTTTAATTAAAATGTAGCTTGTTTTTACTATTCATTAAAATATGAAAGTTATCAGAATAATATGAAAAATATATGAAAATTAAATTTTTATATCCTGATTCCAATTAAGGATTTTATTTTTTCAAATTGAACTTATAAAAATGTCAAAAACTAGATTTAAAATGGGTGCACCATCAAAAGGCGGCAAAACTGCATTTTTTTTAAAATACTTATTTTACCCGAAAAATTTATTTTGTTCTCATACCATGATCTAGAAAATATGTAAGATGAATAATAATGTTATAAAATTTAAAATTTAGTTAATAATATTCATAATGGCTAGTCCATAATAATATTATAACAATATATCATTGTTTAGTGAAACCCGGTATTGTGTACAACACACGCTATCGAGGAAGGTCGTGATTGTGTTTAATGCAAGCCATGTCAGGGTTGCGTGTAGTGAAAGACTATTTTGTTGTTTCGTATAACAGAATCCAACCATATTTCATTTATACATTGAATATATATATATACATATATATATATTCACTCAATTTTTCATAGAATAACAACTATAATACGAACTTTAAATTGTGTGTAACATGATCCAAGAATAGAATTGCGTATATTGTAAGCTAATACGGTGTTGCATATAGAGCAAGATAATCTTGGTGTAGCGTACAACAGAAGATATGACAGAAATTAAAAACAATATATCTCATAAAATCTCGGGGTGTTACATTCTACCCCCCTTAAAATGAATTTCGCCCTCGAAATTCGTCGGGGTTATAAATAGTTTACTACATGAAAGTTTCTTTCATAGAAACCACATCGTAAAAAGGAGTACTAAAACATAATTTTAAAAAGTGAAGTATGAAATATATCATTTACCCAAATTAACTCATCATCGGGTTTCTACATAGGAGAACATAGTTGAAAATATGGATATGGAAGAGAAACCTAACCATCAAGTTCTGATAGAGAGTGTTAGAGAACATGGATATGAAAAATACAACAATCACAAAGCCATAAATTTGTGATAATGTAAGGTATCATCTGATTCATCGGATATAAGGACACTATGACAACATTTTTTGTTTTCAAGATAATTTCCTTAAAGTTGAATAATTTGAACTAGAAGAAATACTTACTTTATTTTGGTACAATCTCACTGTTGTTCATGCCTTGAACAATTTACACTTTATATCTTAAAGAAATGAAGTTGAATTTGTCATTCTTGAAGTGTTATTAGGTCATGTGACAGAATGATAGGTCATTCCATCTGTCTCAAACATAAGGTTAGCTAAAGTTATATACATAAGTCCATCTATGGTGAGATTAATCATATACGGTTCCTAAAATGGACTTATACACATCTATCATATAGATTAATAAAATAAAACTAGTTTCTACTAACCAGGGACTTTCTATAGGCCAGTGGTAGGCGATAAAGGCATGACACACTTCGGTTGTGGGTTCGATTCCCACAACCTTGTCCGACGCGACGGGTTGTCGCCCATCCTACAGGTTGTCCTTTTTCTAAAACTGCATTATTATAACATTCCATCAATAATATCGAAAAAAGTTCTAGTCTTAAAAAATACTAACTTATGTCCAATATAATCCATTTCAATCTTTAGGCTTATCCAAAATACTTCTATCCAAGCTCATAGTATAACGAAAACAATTACTATAAATGTCATATTCTGAGCATGTGAATACCAACATTTATCCCCCATATATCATATTATATATCTTGTTGGTCAAATTAAAAACATTGAATACCTTAATCATGAATTATCTTGAAAAATTAATACCCATTGAACCTTAGTGAAAACATGAATGCTGTCAAATTTTACACTTTCCACATACCAAAAACCCAAAATTTCTATATACTCAAACCATGATAAAATTTTGTCCTTATATCAGTCATGAGCACATTTAATTTTTTCTTTATCCATTCACTATGTGCATATCATATTCTTTCCAAAAATATTTCAATCACTTTTCATGGTTACCGGTACAATATAATTATTGAAAACCAATACATCGATATTTCAAAATTCCACGATACCAAAAATGAGATTACATGATACTATTTCGAAATCCCATTACATAAACACTTAATAATTACACAAAATCATTTTCATAATCAACATCACAAATAGTGATCGCATTTGACTTCCCTTTATCCTTTTCCTTAAGAGGTTTCTCATATTGATCATCAGTAACCCTTGGATTAGGGCATTGATTAGCATAATGCCCCATTTCCTTGCACTTGAAGCATTTAAGTGTTAGCCGTGCGTTCTCTATAGTCTTTTCTTTATTCACATCATTAGAAACCCTTTTTCCATTACATCTACACTCAGCTACTCTATGACCTTCTTTTCCACACTTAAAACATTTTATATCCCCTTTAGGACAACCACCACCATGTTTCATTCCACACTTTGAGCATAAATAAACATTCATATTCTTTTCACCATTATTATGAGATTTCTCCTTGAACTCCATCTTTCATTTCTTTTCAAAACCATGAGATGGATTTGTAACACCAACTTCCATTTCTATCGTGATAGCACAACACACAATTTCATTATATCTACTGAACTCTCTTATAGTTAATGCCCTTCGAAGACTTGGTTTTAATCCACTGAAGAATCGGTCAACTTTACTTTTAGGTTGGATGATAAAGCCAGATGCATACCTTGCAATCCTTGTAAAATTCACTTCGTATATACCAACAGATTCATCATCATTTTTCTTAAGCTCAAGGAAATCCTTTTCCATATTTTTTCGGAGAATACAAGGGAAGTACTTATTGAAAAATAAGTTCTTGAACTCATCCCATTCCATGGATTCAATTTCATCTCGGAGCCTTGTATTATTAATTAGAGTCCACCATTGATTTGCTTCACCATCTAAATGGTAAATAGCCAGAATGACTTTTTCATGTTCTGAACAGCGAAGAATTGAAAATATATTTTCAATGGTACTGATCCATTGTTCAGCAACAAGTGGATCAGAAGACCCACTGAAAGACGGTGGACATTGCTTCATGAAGGACTCAATAGAATATTGTTCCCTTCTCTACTCATTTAGAAGTCCATAATGATTCATAGCTTGTGTAAGTATAGAAATAATATTTTTCACTCCATCTCCCATAACATTGGTTTGTTCAGGAGGAAAACCATTGCATTTTACATTACATTGATCAACACAGTTCCTTCAGGTTCCAGCCATCACCTAAAACCCAAAAAGAATAGTGTGAGATGCAAAAAGCATGATAGGGAAAACAACATAATAAAGGGGGAGTACCTACAATATATAACATATTAGGGTTAATTCTAAGATTTTTACCATAATTCTAGTAATATAACCTATACTTATACTTAACCTTAGGGACATCCCTAGACATACCTTAGAAATATCTCTAGGGATATCACTAAATTTTTCGCATCCTAGTTTCCAAAGGTTAACTAAACCTTTCCTCTAATACCAAATTTAGAGTCCCAAATATTTACATACATGGACATTATATTATTTTTGCGGAATACATAACAAAAACCAACACTCAAGGATCATAATAGTTTAGTGTCTTTGGAAACTCGGAACATAATCTTCTAATCATGGTGAAAGATCTTCAACATCTCCCATAAAGATCTTCTCCTTTTGTTTTCTTACCTAAACCATTCTTTATATACAGGGGAAAATAAAAAAAATAAAAGGTTGAGCTCAAATTCTCAGTAAGGTTAAGCATGGATAAAATAAAACAAATCATATACATTTGAACTTAAAAACATGAACATAATGTTTAAACATCAAAATATTGAGCAATGAAATAAAACATGGCAGTACGTAAGGCATAGATCATAATGGAACATCAATCATGATAAAATAGCATGGGAATAAAACATGTAATTGTGGAAAACCATTAATAAATTGATATGATTTCCATAGTAGTCAAGGAATTTCTGCCAAGACCATCTTAGTAGACAAAGTCCCTTACTGAACCGGGTTTACTTGCCGTTCCAGCCCTATATTACTGAAACAGATTTACTTGTCATTCCAGCCATGTCTGTCTCATGAGATATAAATATTTACCCAATGAATTGGAGGGAGGTATAGGTCACACCCATCTCATAATGAAATCATTCTTACGTGTGACACAACATAAATATAAATCATTCATCATAACCCAAATAATAGAATGGGTTTCATAAACATCATCACATCAGAACATAATCCATATAAAAAAATGGATATCATTTCATCATAAGAAAAGTGAAACCATGTAAATAATATAGACATTATACTAGAAACATACACATATGAAATAATTTCATCTTAGATGGAAAATGGTTTTGATAAAATACTTGAAATGAATTCTTAAGGAAACTATCCTTTCTTTGTCAAAATCATTTTATTTTAACGAAATGCCATGAAATTTCAAAGAAAAGGATTTTGTAGAAAATAGTCATGAAATATTGTGGATAAAGATTCATGAAAATAAGGCTTTATGAAACCGTAAAAATCCGTTCATTGCGTATAAGTTAAAAAAACATTCTTCTCGTACTTTTGCTGAAAAAGTCAAAAAATACCTTGTATGGTAAACAAAAGAAAGATACCATGTAGTAAAATTAAAAAATGGGTAAAAATGACTTTAAACATACATTAATCCATTTTTATAAAATAGGGACATGGATGATAAGTATAACCCCAGTAAATACTTACGAATACACAATCTCTGATAAAAACAAGATTGGAAAAGTTACCCCTTACCATAAGTCTGATTTGCTTCGAACATATCCGAAATTCCTGTATAATGATTTAAATAATGTCATTGACTTATTAAAGAATCATATTCATTGTTATGATATCATATATGGTTCACTTATGACTTTATATTACCCGTTCTTTTGTAAATTCCATGTTAAAGCAGCGTTTTGGGTAAAATCGTTTTATTTATCGTACGTGTTAGGACTTGTTGTTCTTGATATTATTATTACTTATATCATTATTTAAATACTTCCATAATGTAAATAATGATATATATATCATATATATTCAGTATATATATATAATATATAGATAAATGAAATGAAATACACGGTTCATGGAGACGGTAGGTCGTACGTATGCATGAACGTTGTTTTCCTTTCCTTATTGACTTGAATGGAAGAAATTAGATGACACATATATATATATATATAAATACCATAGATTTATCATGTCATATATTTCATTATTATTCATTATATATACTTTATAATCATACTTGAGTGGTTAATCATGGAAAATGAATCTCATCGCGTTCGGGGAGACGGTAGTCCGTATGTACGCACGAGCGATGATATCATTTCCATGATCATGGAATTGTATTGAAGTGTATGTATAATATTTCAGAATCAATATCACTTTACAATAATCATATATAATTATTTATTTACACCATTATTCCCATCCAATTAAGGTGGGGGTGGAAAAACTGATTACACCACGGCGTGGAGATGGTATTTCGTACGTACGCACGTGCGGTGATTTCATTTTCCATAGGATGGATAAAAGATGAAATAGGGTTGTTTCATATTTATAATAACATATCATTATATGAGTGATACTGATATTATTAATTTATGATGAGACAAATAATTAAGAATAAGTAGAATAAGAAATAAATTGGAAAGAATCAGTAAAGGATATTACCTCTTCTTTGATGCGCCTCTACTTAACATCCTCTTAAGGCACTAGAGTTGGTCTTTTGAGTAGACCAGAACCTCTATAATTTTTATATGGAAGTATAGAATCGAAATGGGTTGGGGTTTTAGAAAAGATTGAAGGCTCAAAATTGTGTAAAGAGAAGAGGGAGGAGGTGCCCTTTTATAAGGGAGGAGAGGGGCACCTTTGGAAAGTGTGAAAATATTATTTTATTATAAATTTATCTCCGATTTAAAAAGGTCCAAAAATAATTAAGGATGAATATAAGATGACTCATGGTAGAAATAAAATCATCAAATAAGAATTGGACAAGTTTTGGATAATATTTTAGTCATTATAATCTTATTTATTTAAATCATTTATTAATGAGGTAAATACTGCATCATTATTGTGTCATAAATAATTTAATTCATTCGATGTATAAAAATTATAAAAAAAAACCACCATGTAGGAAATATTTTTTTTCATTCCATTGAATTTTTATAGTCAAAACTATAATATATATAACTCCTTATAAAAATTAATTAGTAAAAGATTTTTGTTAATGTCAAATTTTTCTTTACATTAAATTAATTAATCCAAATTGTCATTATCACTACCAATTTTCTCAATGAGGTCCCAAAATCGACTCAAGGATGCCCATGGTCGGAAACAACTCATCCAATATGGTTAAAAAAAGTTGTAAGGTAATTTTGAATTAATATAATATTCTTTTAACCTTGAATTACCTTATTTACCTTTAACCGCGGTAAATAAAAGTCAAAAGATACTATTCACAAAAAATTATTTTCATCTTGTTGAAACACATTTTATTTCTTTATAGAAACCATGTATGTTGGATTTTTTAAATTAAATTCACAGAAGTGGTAAAATTTCATTTAAATGAAAGAGTCGGTTTTTTTAACAACCACTAAGTGGTTTCACTATTCATCAAAAATTGATGTTTTCCAAAAAATACCAGAAATTCAGCCTAATATATATTTGATATTGTGAATTAAAAAATGATGTCTATTTTTTAAAATTCAAAACAGAGAAGTGGCATTAATTAATATTAAAATTAATTCCTGTTGTCAAAACAAATAGCGTGCTTTTAAGAAACAATAACTATCAAAAGATCGACACTTGTTTAGGTCCAATTTCAAAGTGAAATTAATTCCAATGACCCACATTGGATTAAATGGTAAAAATATATTGTAATTAAACTCTAAAACTAATTAAAAAGATAATATAACCATATAAATTATTGCGATGAAAAAAAGTTGTTTTTAATTAAAATATAGCCTGTTTTTACAATTTAGAAAAATATTAAAGTTGTCAGAATAATATGAAAATTTTATCCAAATTAAATTTTTATATCCTGAATCCAAGTAAGAATTTTATTTTCTCAAATTGAAATTATAAACATGCCAAAACTAGATTTAAAATGGGTGCGCCATCAAAAGGCGTCAAAACTACATTTTTTGAAAAATACTTATTTTACCTGAAACAATTATTTTGTTCTCATACCATATTCTAGAAAATATTTAAGATGAATAATAATGTTATAAAATTCAAAATTTAGTTAATAGTATTCATAAAGTCTAGTCTATAATAATATTATAACAATATATTTTTGTTTAGTGAAACCCGGTATTGCGCACAACACACGCTATCGAGGAAGATCGTGATTGCGTGTAATGCAAGCCAAGTGAGGGTTACGTGTAGTGCAAGACTCCTTTGTTGTAGCGTATAACAGAATCCAACCATATTTTATTTATACATTTAATATATATATACATATATATATATACACACTCAATGTTGCGTATAATAACTACAATAAAACGAACTTGAAATTGTGTGTAACACAATCCAAGAATAGTATTGCGTATACTGCAAGCTAATACGGTGTTGCGTATAGAACAAGATAATATTTTTGTAGCATACAACAAAATATATGAAAGAAATTAAAAAGAATTTATCTCATAAAATCTCGGGGTGTTACAGTCATGGTTCACTAAACTTTTGAGGTACATGATGGATAGTATTCATGATTATTTCTTTTGAGATAATGACTTCAAGAAATGATTATGTAACGAAATATGAACCATAATGATACATTTATTCATTCCTTAATATACTGTGGTTCTAGAGTAATTTATGGAATTCAAGAGTTTCCTGGGTGAGAAGATACAGACTGTTAGTGTTGGTTATGGGTGCACAGGAGAAAATCCTATAGAAGGAGGGGGGATAACATCAGTCTCAGGGAACAATATTTGTTAAAAATTTCATGTGGAAATCACAGGATGGTGGGTATGCAGTTTAGGGAACACATGATAGGTATAGACATAATAAGAAGAGGCGATGCTAATTTTTTTATGGTAAGGGAAAACTCACATGATATTATCTGACCCGTTGTATGCATGATAGAGAGAGAATAGGTTGAAATACTAGGTATAGGCAGAGACATCAACATATAAATCATTATGTTTATAGGCATGGTATATGGTCTAGGAGTTCTTCTAGTTATGGTTTTTGTTTTTATTTTTTACCACATCCAACACAAGGTTTTCTACGATTGGCTCGGGGAGCTAAGGGATTGTGAAGAGGGAAGACACATGTGGTTGTGTCTTATGAACTAGAGGTCTCCGGGATTATAAGATACATAATATAGATATCCTATACCTTATTTTTAGTTTTTATAGACCATGGTTTTAGTAATTACTTTATATTCACTTATATATTCCATATATAAAGGTTCAGGTTGAGCCCTTATCTCGACCCTTGAGCTTGAAGTCTCCTACGGTAGGTGACTTAGATATCAAAAACATATACCAAAAGAGTGACCCAACACTTAGTTGTGATTGTTTATATTGGGATATCATTATAGCCATGATGTTTCCTTATTATAACATCTTCGGTATGGAATTTTAATATATAGATCATTCCTAGATAGATTGTTTTAGGTGGATGATGAGGTGTTTCCGTAATGAAGGGATGAGGATCCATTAATGGTGATAAAGAAACAAAAGATGAAAAGGATTGACTCCTATATAGGAGGGTGAAACCATTTACTCATCAGTTGGATAACATGATCCTTGGTGTATTAGGTTCTATGTTTTTTCAGTTCCACACAGTGGTGGATGAGTATGATAAAATATTTTATAAGAACATTCTAGGTATACCTAACCACCAAGAGATAGATATTTTAATTGATATACCTCATAGGAAAACCCCAATATTTTCTATATCATGTTAGATATCTCTTTTTGATCTTCATGAGCATTGGGTGTTGTTGGAATACATACAGAGTATAGTTTTTGTTAGACCTAGTCTTTCACTATAAGAATCCATAGTATTGTTTTCCATGAAGGTGGACATGTGATTGAGGATATATTCAGACTACCATCACCTAAACGATGTGACCATAAAATATATATAAATTAACTAGGATCAATGATATATTTGATTAGTTGATGTTGGAATAATAGGCCTTGAATATTGAACTCAGATCAGGTTATCATGAGTTGAGAGTACTGGATGACGATATACTGAAGATGACATTCCAATGCCTCTATAATCACTATGATTATTTGGTGATACACTTTGGTATTACGAATTCCATATCAGTTTTCAAGGGACTCATGAACCAGATCTTTCAAACAATCCTAGAATAGTTCATGGTATTTTTCATCATCAACATCCTATTTTACACGACATTGGGGGAGGAGCATACAAGACATTTCAGGATGGTTCTATACATACTCTAAGAGCACCAACATTATAGAATGTTCGCAAAGTTATAGTTATGGATTCAAGAGTTACACTTTATGGGACATGTTATCTCATCAAATGGTGAAGAAGTGGACCAGAAAAATGTTGGGCTAGTGTTATATTGGGAGAAACCCAAGATAATGGTAGAGGTGTTGAGCTTTCTTAGGTTTGAAGGCTAATATCAAGGATTCATACTCGATTTCCAAAGGATATAACATCCATTAAAAGTTTTTTCTTGAAAGGGGAATTCATTTTTATGGATATATAGGTCCCATTAGGCTTTCCAAGAGTTGAGGTCGGGGTTCATGAGGGTTCCCATCTTGATATTTCTAAAGGAGGGTTCTGAGTATATAGTGTTTTACGATGCATCAGGGACTGGTATTAGTTGTGTTCAGATATAGGGGAAGAAAGTGTTTTAATATGGCTCACATCAGTTGATATCACATGAGAAGAACAATGAAACCCATGACAATGAGTTATTAGTAGTAGCCTTATAAATTATTTTCTTTCAATACTACCTGATGTATGAGTGATATATCGTCTATTTTGACTACTAGAATATCAATTATATCATCTCTCATTATGATCTTTACATGTGATAGAGGTGATTCAATGAGTTCCTCTAGGATTATGAAAATAATATTATCTATACTACTGGTAAGGGAATGTGATAGAAGATATTCTCAATAAGAGATTTTGAATGCAATTTATGAGATATGTGGCAGAGTAGTTGACCACTTTTTAGTTCTATTTCGTGGATAGGGATGGAGTAGTTTTCTCTAGTTTATGGTTATTAAACATATAATTTGAAATTAATTTTGGGATAAAAAACATAGAGATACGGAATGTGAGACCCTGTGAACATAGATATCTACCATATATGATCATAATGGATTTTCTATAGATGGGGATCATGTCGTTCCTTTCAAGGGATGCATGATGGTACCCATAATAAAGTAGGAGGAGGTTCTAAGTGAGTTTTAAACAACTTCTTTGTTCATAAATGTTGTTTTGGTAATGATGTATTTGTTCCATTGACTTTAGTTTTTGTAGACATGTACGAAGAAGGGAGATGTAGTGTTTGTCTCTTGATGACTTATATGACAACAAGTAAAGGCTGCGCACCGAATTCCAGTGGGTTTAGAAAAATTCCATGAGGTTACTCATCAGATTTTGGATTGTATATACTTGGAAATCATGACAGGATTACCAATTATGTATAGGGGATGTGATTCTATCAGGGTGGTCCACACTGAATCACCATATCATCCCACTTCCATGCTATTCTAGAGAAATGATAGATATAGATCATGGCCACATCTATATGTAAGAGATAGTGAGACTCTAGGGACTTACCATGATGATAATTTTAAAAATTATACCATCTTCAAATATTGGTTCTGGAAGTGATTGAATGAGTATTTGGGGACTCAACTATGTTTGTACATTTATTTTCACTACTAGACTGAATTCCAAACTAATTTGACCATTTAGGTATTTGAGTATATATTATAGGCCTATATGTTAGTCTTTGTTGATATTTGTGAGGATCACATAACATTGGTAGAGCTTTCATAAAATAAAATATAATATTCTTCCATCGATATGAATGTATTCGAGGCCTTGTACATGTAAAACCACAAATCACGACTATCCTAGACCAACCAAGGAGAATCAACAGTTATTGACTTATAGATGGTGAAAGACATAAAAAAGAAGGTGTATATAATCCAATATTAGATGAGGACTGTAAATAGGTGTCATATTTCCTATATTGAAAGATGATGGATGACTTTGGAGATCAAGTAGGGGTACATCTGTAAATAAAGGTTTCAACTCGACATGAATTACATGGATTTGGATGGTGTGGAATGATATCTCTGAGATTTATTTTCCAATTCCAAATAATTATTATAGTTGGTGATGTGGAATACAACATAGGTCCACCTAAATAGTTAGACTAGTTTAACAATATATTCCATATGTCACAATTGAGGAGGTATGTCCATGATCTATCGCATGTTATAGAATAGGGAGAGCATGTCATCAAGGATGTAGCTACCTTTGATTAGTACCTAATAGATATTGAGGATCGATAATATTGAAACCTTCATAGGAGGTCAATTTCCTTGGTGTGTGGTTGATGTTGGAATGGGAATCCTCAAGAAAGAACCTAGAAGATGGAATCCCATATGTGATATCGATACCAACATCTCCTTCTATAGCCTTTTGTTTAGGATTTCTTATACGTAAATCCCAAAGGTTGGGAGAATTTAACAATACATATTTTTAAATGTTTTATATTATACTATTATATTTGTTATTTATGTATTTAGTAGTTTAAATATTATGATATTCTGACAGTCAGTGAGCCCAAAATTAATTTTTGAAATATATTTAACATCAAGAATTCATAGTTCCCTAGGAAAAGTGGAATAACATATAAAAAGGGTCTCAGATCATTATTCTATAGCTAATGTTGATTTTATTTCATGGGTTTTACCCTAGGAACGATATAACCTTCAAGCGTCTCAGACATTCAGGTTTCTTGTGGTCAAGGTATGATGTTTTAAAAAATTAATTTAAAAAGTTGATTTATTTAATTAATTATCCATACATAATAAAATTTATATATAAATCATGTAATGTAAAATTTTAAGTTATAGATACATAACCTAGAAAGACAAGAATATACATTAGAGAGTATTGGAGGTCATTATGATGGTGAGTGATGACCGGATCATGGATCATTGATTGGTGTATGATGGAGTTCAAGGATCATGCCAATGAAAACAAGATTGAATAGTCCCTCTCTATAAATTGATTCAATTTGTGGTAGGAATATGTTTAATTTGTATTCATTCCTAATTATTTATTGCTATTGGGAATGATAGTAAATTTACCAACAAAATGATTCATTGATCAGTTGTATTGTGAGTATGGGATTATCTATGGGAATTATTGGGAGACATGATTATTTTCTATTGGAGATTTGTTCATCATTCTAAAATAAGAAGATCAAGGAAAATATAAAATAGTTGATGTTTTTCCTCTTATTCTTTTTCTATCATTTCTCCAACCATTCATCATTCATTGCAAACAATTCCATCGGATCGTTATTCCAAAATTATTGGATAAAAAAATCATTTTCTACCTGTTTCATGGAGAAAGTAATTGTTATCGCAAATCAAGGTTTATATGGACAATGGGATTGAGATGTGATGAAGGTAATGATGGATCCTGCCCATATTAGGATGTGCACATGTGGGTTTCGGAAAGTAGTGTGATGGAAATGATTTGGAAAAATTCTCAAAAAACTAAGATGGATGGATGTTAGTTCTCCAATGAAGAACAAACTAGAAATAACCATATCTATGATCCAGTAATGGGATTCACAACATATATAGTAGTTCTAGTGGTAGAAGTTTATTATGTGTTAAAATACTTTTTCAGTTTTGGAAAATCCCACAGAACACTATGTATAATCTAGGTTTACATAGCATGTGGTTCCCAACATTCATGGATAGAGATTACATGGAGAATTTAAATGTCACACGGGGTGTGACCCACATCACATGGCATGTGAATTGACACGGAAGATCGGCATCTTCCTTAGAGGGCATAAGGACCTAACCAGGAGTACACAGGCTTGGACATGTTTTGTACACTGGCATATACATAGACAGTCCAAGTTTAAAAGGGTAGACCATGTACATGGACATGGTCAAGAGTATATGGGATCATACCTTCTCTATACTAAGACACATACACATACATGGGAAGCGATACACAAGAAAGGCTATGTTATGAAGGGACATGATGTGTATAAATATAAAACACATGGTACCGCTTAATATAATTCTTAGGGAGCTTATACTATTCATCCTGGAAAGGTTTTATTAGGGAGTAATCACTAAATCCAATCCATGTGAATTAGTATGTAATGACATCCTACATATTAGATGGTGATCTCTTTAGTGGTATAGAGTAGTTGGAATTCTTCTGTGCGGACTGAAGTGAGATCCTCTTTCATTATATTTCCCTAGGTGGAGTTCGTGGAATCATCATTACCAACACATAATAGGAGACAATCCTCCACATAGTAGGTTATTCTAGATTGATTAATTTTTATACACAAAGACATTTGGTGTGATCTTCAAAGGTTTATCATTATTTTTTGACTTCCAGTATGTACAACTAATGGTGAGACCCGATGAGAAAAATACCAAGAATAGATGTTATCAGTGTTTTCTGACTTCTGGAACATGTTCTACTAGATGAGTGCTTTGCGGAACCTTTATTAAGGATTACTAGGATGTAATTATGGTTATGAATTTATATTGATTCTATGGGTCGTTTTTGGATATATTCGGTAATTAAAATTATATTGGTTGTAGAAAAATACCTATCATTAAATTACAACAATTCATGATATTATATGTTAGTGTGTTTGTGATGTTATATCGAGTATTGTTATAGTCATACCTACATGGGATTTTCCCACGTGTTTTATTCCTTATAAATGTGATATTCCATTATAAGGAGACCAATGGGGACCAGGACTAGGTGGAGCATAATGATTCAAACTAACCAAGGTGTGTTTTGGATGTTACCTTGATAGTAGTCCACTTTCATACTTTCATGTTGGCCTTTTTTCAGTTTCATTATTAGGGGATTCTGTTTTTTCCTTTTTAAATTCCATTACTTTTCTTCATAATCTAATGGTGGGATTTAGATGCATGCAATCATGGTTTCACATTTGTTTTACAATTTAGTTTTATATACTTTAGAAGATGTACGTGTGTCTGTACATGTAAATTAGTCTAAGGCCTACCATTATAGTGATGCACCTAGTCGGTGTGGGTCCCCATTTCCATGCATATTAGAGGTGGTCTTGGGGTATTACTTGTTTTGGACTACTTGGGTAAGGTTGTGGGATAATAATTAGGGATAGATGTGATGATCTTATGGTATATACTATAGTCCCAATAAAGAAAATCAATTCTACTATAAGGATATACAAGTTTCAGATGAATTGGATTTTATGTATTGAGGTGATAACAATATATAAAAAGTATTTTATTGTACGGATATTATTTAATGTCTTTTTGGTTAGACATAAATTCCTAATCACCATGTTTGTTCTCTAATAATTATAAATTTTAAATCATTTTCAATAAATCAGTGTTTATTGATCCAAAAAACTCATGATGAATCTATAAAACCCATATTAATGTACATTAATGTTGCCAAAGAGGATTAATATATTGAGTTTATGAGGATAGTAGGAGTCTATGAGATGTTATAAAACTGTAAGGGAATCATGATAGTGTCTAAATATTCAAAATGGATCACGACCCTTATGAGGTACTCTAGGGATATGATTCATGATGGTTATATTCAATATAAGAATAGTGAGAAGGAAGAATACTTCTAGATCTATGTTGAACCCATTATTTTTTTCATTCTCATTTATGAAGGAGTATTATAGAATGCCTTAATGATCAATAATTTTATAATATAGTTCCATAAAAGCAATAAATTTGTTTATGAGTCTCCTGAATATTGTTCATTGGTAATAGCTTTCATATATTAGTTGAAAGAATTATGTCTTTGTAGGAATCCCCATTAATGATATCCAACAGAAAGGTATATATATGAGGGATACTATTTTTTCCACCCACATGAGTGATAGAGTTTTCTATGCTTGTGGTGGAAGAATATTCCAAGCTCTAAAATGTCATTCAAAAAGGTAAGACTAGGTTAACATGTGTGAAACAGTGTAACAATGTCCCTAATAGAGATTATGTATATCCATGGGACATACATTATTTGGATATGGTCACCCCAAGAAGTCACTATGTAAGAGGAGTCAAAATTTTGAGATGAGTGGGGTGGTGATGATAATTTGACATTCTTACAGTTCCACCACCACCACATAGAACATGATACTCTCATATATTGATAGGGTGAGAGAGAGGTTTGATGTAAGTGATAGAGGTATCCTAAAGGGAAAACCCTACATAGTTCAACACAAGATTTGTGTCATTTATACTTTAGTATACACACTAAATTGTATTATAACGAGTTATTAGTTTTTTATTCATTCCATCAATTAATTGTTAAGGATAAATGTTGATTCTTTAGACTAGCCCTTAAGATGGATAATCCTATCTGAGGTGATATTCATATCACTATTATATTATTTTAGTGAGATATTAATCTAGGTATAAATTTTTATTCATTGGATTTCATTAGGGAATATATGAGTCCGTAAGATTTTACCCATGTCATGGGTTGTTTGTCTGTAGTTACAGATTGGGTAGACTTATATCATTTTTTACTATTATATCTTTTATATCAGATATGTCAAGATTCACCTTAAATGGTGAATGGTATTTTTATAAATTATAATCATGAATAACCTTAAAAATATTATAACACATTACTTATATTTTTTAGGCATTTACTTTTTGTTTCACAATCTTGGTAGAGTAGTTACTTATAGTGATGGAGGATAACATAGATTTATTCCAATGGAATTTTTTCAAGTTATGATCATTATGGTACTCCAACTTTGGAGTCTATTGTACCATAAATATAACATAGATATCATAATAATTTTATGGGATAACCCTATCTAAAGATAAATAAGTACAGGTGTGGTTTGGGTATCGTTGGAAAAATTGTTTCACGAAACATAGTTTTTCCCTTAGGTAAATAATTTTCACATTAACTAAAAGGTATATTTGAGTGATTTGTTTTTAATTGAATATCACATATTTATGTGGGAAAAAAATATGAAAAAATTATTATTTTTTCTCATCAAAATGATTAAATTGGGAAATTGATTCTCAATGATTTATTTCAATTGAATATCACTTTTAATGTGCATATAATAAGGATATACTAAGGATAGTTTAGATGTGTTATTACTATCATTATTATTTCTTTGAGATATCAATTTGTATAATTCATAACCATTAATTATTAATGAGACACATGAAATGTGTTTTCCATCCTGACATGGATGTTTTTTTTATTTTAGTAGATGATTTCCTTATTTAATTTATAAAAAATAAATAAATATTCAAATATTTTACTGTTGCCCCATCCTTAGATTTTTTAAATTATATTTTTTTGGAAGAAATAATTGTAAAATATTTGGATTTGAGTAGTTTATTTCATTGATAATTTCATTTAAGCAGGGATATTTTTAGTTTTTCTCATAATGGTGTGTATAATAATTTATTGCGATTTATCTAAAATGGTGTTTTGCGCATATATTTATTAGTATGTTAGTTTATTAATATAAATTCATTGGATAATTATCTTTGTTTACTTTCCCAATGATAACTTTAATTTAAAAAGATATATAATAAATTTTTATTAACATTGTTAGAGATATTATATGGATCCAAATAAGAGGTTGACTAGTGTCTCAATGCAGTCATTTCTAGGGAATGAAGTTATGTATATGGTCAAATATAATTTTTCTTGGTTTGGTTATTGGTTCGTGATGTGAAAAAAATATAAAATTGGATTAGGGTCTTGTATTTTGAAACCATATAGGAGCGCTACATGACACTACAGATGGTTCTAGAATCTATGGTTTTTTTTATGAATATATATATAGAAATGATTTTCCTAGTTAATGGTTTATTGTATTCATGTATCTAATCATTTTAAGGTATATCTTTTCAAAGAGGTATCTAAATATAATAAATAGATAATGTAAAGACTTCACCATTTAAATACATTACATCACGCAAATATATCATTATAATACATTACCAAAATCATCTAGTATTAAAGTTTTGAATAATTAATACAATGTGTTAACTAAAAACTCCGTGTATTTTTTAAAAATTGGAATTTATTTCCAAAAATATGAGAAGCTAAATAATAGATATTAAGCCTCCAAAATCACCCATAAACTCTATACTGAGGAAATTTTTATAGATGTTACATAATTATCATATCCTCATAAATTATGGGAATGGAAATATAAGAAAGGGGTTAGATAAGATGCTTAGTAAGGGTAAAAATTAGTGATAACACACATAGTGTGTACGTGATAATTATATGATCATATGTGTATATTTAGAAATTCATAATAATATAATTCCATGTAATGAATAGATTAAAATTCACTAGTATTCGAAAAAACCATCGAATAATATTGGATTTGAATCCAATGAGTGTGAAATCATATTCCAAATAATCATAAGCCATTAGAGTGTAACATAGATATAACAATAAGAATAAAATTAGGGAAAATTATGACATGAAACATGAATATAGGAAACAAATAATAAGAATAACAATTTTAAAAAAATTTGATTAGGTAGGAAAACCTCTTAATAATAGTGGATCGGGATTCACTCTCAGGTTTCCCATGATGGATCACTGTTTCCTCACCTATTTTACATAGTGGATCATGCATCACATAGAATTTTCACTTTATTTTTTATGATTTACTCACCTATATTCCATGGTGGATCATCCATCCTTGTCCCATATCACTTGGTAGACTAGGATTAAATCAGTTCTTTCCCTTGGTGGTCTAAGTCATCACAACTCATTACGCTTTACCTCATGAGATAGATGACCTGAACCCACAAATCTGTGGGTGATATAGGATCCCAATTATAATATCATGATACATACTTGGAGAATAAATTCATATCAAATGATATTCGACAACATCATGATAAATATAATTATACTAAAATAATAAATCAATTGATATTTACACCATATAGATATAGGGTACAATATAATTTCAACAATTTACCGAATCAATAAATCTATGTAATACATCTGAACACATATTAATCAAAGAAATTGGAAATATGATAATTCAGTTGAATTATACTAGATAAAAAATTATTGTTCTAACTTGATGAGTATTAGGAATGAAAAATTTAGTGATGGATAATTCCTCCAAAATATAGGGTGATTAAATATGAAATCCATTGGAAATAGTTATAATGTAAAATTTTAAGAATCTCCCTGATCAATCCTCAATTATTTAAAAGGAAAATGAATAATCTAGATAAAATACATTTTATAATTTTAATATTTTAATATTTTATAGTATGTAATATACATGATACTTTTCAATGATTTTGAAAAATGATATTATTAATGTTGGAGAGAAATCATTTATTTTTGAAAAAATCAACACATAGGGGTAGTGTTTCAAAAAAATGAAAAATGAAGGATGGAAATCATAAAATATATTTTATATTTAAATTTATACAATATAAAAAATGATTATTTTTCTGGTCCTTTGAGTAGTTATTTTCAAAATCTTGAAGTGAAGACATTGAAAAACATAAACTTTTTAAAAAGAAACATAAATTATATATTCATGAATGAGATAGATGTTATCAAAACAAATGATTGATAATTGATAAATTATATTATGTGAAATAATGATTTTTTTAAATATTTTCAAATAACCATATAATAAACCCAAATATATATATATATATATATTCATTTTTAAGGAGGTTTAAGAAAAAAAGGAAGTTTGATGATTAAAAAATATTATTTTTATAATTATAAAGTATATAAATCATTGGAATGTAAAATGATGACATGAATCAGAAATCATCATTAGCGATGTTAATAATTATTCTAAAAATATATAAGTTCAATAAGAATCATTTACACTCAATGATGTTATTTGTGTTAACAAAAACTTTTATGTTAATGGTATCATTTGAATAAAAATAACATGAGATGGTTAGCATTAAATAAACTTCAAAATTTCATGATATGAAATATATTCAGTATACATGAGTGAAATATGAAATTTATTCTACTGTATAAATGAAATAATCATGTGTCATTTCAAATATGTATTTTTTTGTTAAAATTGAGACAAGTAAACACTTAGAACATTGAAATATTTTGATTCATAACCTAATGAGATAATGATCATTTATTTGAACAGATATATTCATGAAATATATGTCAATAAATATACAAAATTTAATTTTATATATATATTCTCAATGAAAAATAGAAAATGGTTTATAATATAAACATGTCTTATAGAATTATTTTGTATGACCAAAAACCCTTACCTATATTTTTTATTACACAAATTCACTTTAACCTTATATATAACACACATAACATTATTAATTACTTATTTCAAAATAGTATTTATAACTTAAAATATTTATAATTTTCATGTATAATCATTATCTCTATATATTATTTACTTTTTACCAATTTTACCACATTGGGTGTTTATATTTTTGACCATTTTTATTACATTCATATGTGTTGTATCTGTGATTGGTCATCAAAAAAATTAAATCATTAAAATATCAATAGTGTTATTATAATTTGTTAATTATAATTATTTAGTATGTTTCAATTTATTTTTATGATACATTAATTCATTATCCTTAAAGATGAAATTGATAATAAGTACACCTTAGTGATTTCAATAACTGATAAAAGGTGTTTTAATAATTATTAAGTTATGTATTCATGTATCATTACAAAAAGAAAACCATATACTATTATAAATATTTATATCAAGATATAAAAATTCTTTTTTTTTGTATTCATTTATCATTTAATTATGTATCATGGTTCATGTAGTTGGTTAACCCTACCAAAACATGAACATACCAATATTAATGGATAAATATTATTTGATTTAATAAAAATATTTTTATAATATTAGCCTAATGATATAATTTATGGGTTTTAATTGATAATATATTATAATTATAAAGTTGTAAGAGATGAAGTTTGGGATATGAAACAATTACACAATATAAATATGTTGTTTTTGCCACATTAGATTTCTTATTTAATATGAGTATGTTTATAATTATTTATTATCTTTTTGATAAAAAAATAGTCATAAAAATAACATCATATCTAAAATTTTAAAATATTATTTGAACCATATATGAATGGAGGTAATGAAAAAAACATCAATCATTTGACGTGGTAGTCGGCACATGAACACAGTTATTGATTTCATATTCATGGAATGAGAGATATGAGTAACAAAGAATATTTTTTTCCAAATCATAAATAATCCATAAAATACTACTTGTACATTGAAATAATTTCCTAACTTTTCATGTTAGGCGGTGAAGGTAAAAAAACATGTTAATTCATAGAGGAAATACTCCACAAAAACAAATGTTTCACATTTTAATTTTTCTTAATATAAAGGAGAAAACATGTATAATGATTTAAAAATAATTATAATAAAATTTAAATATTGTAGTGATACTAATGTCATAATTTTAAGTTGGTGTAATGTAATTTTTAGAGTATGAAGAGATCACAATGAAATAAAAAAATAGAAAAGGGCAGTGAAAAGTGTATACATCATTACATGGATGATCTAATTTACAAAGGGGTTCAAAAATTAATTAATGGTTTTTTCAGAATATCATAACTACATTAATGTGTGTAAGTGGGTTTAAGGGATGGGTTTTTATATTTTTTATAAACATTTGTGTTTGGGGTGTGAGTGTAAGTGTGGATAGGAGATCCGCTTTTATATTTGAAAAATGATTACATTGTTGTATATACTCATAAAGCTTTAATAATGGGAAGTCACTTCCAAGGAATTTGGGTCATAAATAATTAAATAATTGGGTGGGTTAATGATAGGTTCACCAATGTCCCAAAATCACATTACCACAGTTTTTGAAAATATTTATGAAATCATATACTCCTATATTTGAACATTTACCATTTTATCTTTTACCATTGAAATCCATTTTATCCTAAATAAATTATTCTGTAAATTTATAAATAATATGGAAAATTTTAATAATTTATACCCAATTTAATAGATTTAAAAATAATTTCATATTGATATATTTTTTTATAAATGTGAATAATACAAATTATAATAAACCAAAAAATTATTTCATTCTATTTTTTTACTGTAAATTTCAATACGATGTTTTATAAAATTTTTCATTTAAGAAAATCCCATTCAATTTATTAATAAATTTAAATAATAAAATATAATTACATTAATTGATTCTTAAATTTTATCGACTAATTATTATTTTATTCTGGTAATTTTAAAATATTTTAATTCAATATAATTTGGTTTTGTGTTAGATTTTTTCCTGTGTGATAAAATCTATTGAAGATATAATTAATTGAAAGTGTATTAATTTTTTTTTGTTTATACATTCTACCCCTTTAAATGAATTTTTTCCTTGTAATTTTCACTATTACAGACTGATGACTATTTTTTAGGGTAATATTTTCATATCCATCATTCAGGATATTACTTCTAAATGACATACAATGAACGTTCATAAGATATACCATGTTATATATATGCTAAATTAATAATTATAATTTATATAGCCATGTACCCCAGCATGTATATACTTGAATAATATATTCCCTATTACATACCTATCATAATACCATTTTAATTTCCATGACATTAATGCATAAGAAAATAATATATTTCTTCATAAATTAACTCTTATCCTAAACCATAAGTTCACAAAGTCACACACTATTCAATATATATAAAAATCTAAAAAATATGATAAATATCACTAATTATAAAATGGATCACATTTTCTATAAATGAATAATAAATTCCTCATATATTAATACCATCTACATCAACTTTCACAAAATAAATCAATGTTTAATTTACTGAAAACCTAGAATATATTAATGTGAGGAGTTATCCAAACATCAATCATGTTTTCTACAATATTTATTGAAATTATCACCATGTAACATTGTAACATCCCCAAATGATAATAGGGTAAAATGACTAAATGATATAACTCATGTCAACAAGGTGCACCTTCTTTTTATGGAGCCCTCCTAATTAGAACTCCATAATTAAGTGTGCTTGGCCTAGAGTAGTGATCTGGATGGGTGGCCTTTTTGGAAGATTCTAGGGGTGTGTGTGAGTGAGTACAAAACACACAGGAAAGGACATGTGTTGGCCAGTGGGGATAGTCATTGTCAGATGACCCGTTCGGGCACATTGGTGGGCCCCACGCTTGGGACTACGGGTCTGCAGGGCTACTGGTGGTACCTGGCGGGCTAGGACCGACGTCCATGTTAAGGAGGGGTGTATGTGCTCTCACCGAGACCTAGTTTTTACATTTGGTATCAGAGGTGGTACCCAGCCTTATGTGTGGGGCATAGCCTGGGTTGAGATGTAGGGTCCACAACGAGGATGTTGTGCTCTAAAGGGGGGTGATTGTTGCATCCCCAAATGATAATAGGGTTAAATGACTAAATGATATGACTCTTGTCAACAAGGTCGACCTTCCGTTTTGGGAGCCTTCCTGATTTGAACTCCATAGTTAAGTGTGCTTCGCATGGAGTAATGATTAGGATGGGTGACCTTCTAGGATGTTTCCCAGGGTGTGTGTGAGTGAGGACAAAATACACAGAAAATAACATGGATTGTCCTGTGGGGATATTCATTAGTCAGATGACCCGTTTGGGCACGTGGGTAGGCCCTAGGGTGGGGACCACGTGTCTGCAGGGCAACTGGTGGTACCTGGCAGGCTAGGACCCGACGACCATGTTAAGGAGAGGTGATTGTGTTGTCACCGGGACCCAGTTGTTACACACATAATCACTTATATACATCATTGATACAATTTAATAAATGTTTTAAACCTATTAAAGAAATATTAATGAAGAAAAACCTATGGATGCTTCCCATAATATTCACAAAATTTAGAATGTACCAAAATATAATCGATAATTATTAACAACTATAGAGAATAACTAAGAGTCTAAATGTTTAATTTTTATTTAGATATCAACCTCACCACCTTCAATAAGTCATAGAAATCAAACCCTTTCCATAATAACAATAATATACTAAAGTTATCAAACATTCAATCATGATCTCTTATTTAGTTATAAAATAATATTGTTTCTCGATACATACTTTTCTAAAAGTATTTTTTGTGATCTGGTTTCAACAAAATACAAAAACCAAATGGTTATGATGATATTAAATACAACCAGAGTAAATTACCAAATGGATATAATTAATAAAAAAATTCAACAAACACTATGATAATATTATTTTCACTATTTCACAGGTGATTCATCCTATAAATATCATGGTTTTAACTAGGTTATTTTCGGTTTTTTTATATCATTATCTTTACTCAGATGCTCCATTCAGGCATGTGGGTGGGCCCCAGGGTGGGGAAAATGTGTCTGCGGGGCAACTGGTGGTACCTAGCAGTCCAGGACACCAAGACCTTGTTAAGGCAGGGTGTGTGTGCTATCACTGGGACCAAGTTGTTACACACATAATCACTTATATAAATAATTGATAAAATTTAATATATGTTTCAAACCCATAAAAGAAAAATTAATGATGAAAACCCTATAGACGATTCCCATAATAATCATTAAATTTTTGAATGTACCAAAATATGATCGATAATTATTAACCACTACATAAAGTAACTAAGAGTATAAATGTTTTGTTTTTATTAATATATCAACCTCACCACCTTCAATAATACATAGAAATAACACCATTTCCATAATAACAAAAAAAATGTTATCAAACATTCAATCATGATCTCTTATTTAGTTATAAAACAACATTGTTTCTATATACATACTTTTCTAAAATCCTTTTTTGTGATATGGTTTCAACCTAATACAAAAACCAAATGGCTTTGATGATATTCAATATTACCAGAGTAAATTACCATATGAATGTAATTAATATAAAAATTCAACATACACTATGATATTATTATTTTCACAATTTAACATCTAGTTCATCCTAAAAATCTAGAGGTTTTAACTAGGTTAAGTTATGTTGTGTTATGTCATAATCATTATTCTAAAACCTTAAACTAATTTGGAATTGAATCCTTTGTAATGGTCTATAATGAAAATTTTATTGACTAAATTTTATCCATTGGGAGGTGAAATTTGGTTTATATCCTTAGGCCCACTCTTCATGAGCTTGACTGAATATCAAGTCAATCCACAATCATTGTTTTCTTCGGTAAATTCCCAAGGCTAAATATGTTCCAAAAATAAAGTCACATACCAATATTCATACATTCATGTAATTACTTGAAGAACTACACAATATTTACTTTACCTAAGCATTAAGATGTTATCCTAAGAAAATATTAATCCCATTGACTTATCTGTTGGGATTTTACTAGATACCCATTATCAAAATCCCCAAATATTTGACATACATCAATGAACCAAATGATTTATCTAAATCATTGATAATATGATAAATACAATCTTTTTAATATTTAATAGAAGATATTAATCCAAAATTATCCTCAAATTTCAACATACTAATCTCAATTGCAACTAAATTATTCTCTTATTATAAATGATAATACTCACAATGTAACTATCTAATTATATGACTTAAGGAAAATATTTCATTAATATATATTCCAATGAACTTTATGGTTTTTTTAGATAACTTGGATAAAAATTTAACTAATAAATTGTTGTTATTTTTTAACTATATGTGAATCTAGCTAACCAATATCATGTGATTAATATATCCAAATAATTACACATATATGAAAACCTAATATATATTATTTTATTTTAATATCATTAAAGATAGGGAAATATAAACATAAGAAATGGGTGAGATTTTATTTCGAGTGAGGGTTAGTAAAATAAGTTCAAAACATATCATGTGTGATCATAAGTTGAGAATATGTTTATAATAACAATACATAAGAATATCATAAACAATAAATCATAGATCATAATTCATGGGTTACGTGATAAATCATGGAAAATATAGAACATACTAAAGAGTGTGAAAACAACTTACAAAAGTCAATTGTCCTTTAAGAGAAACATAGGTATAAGAATAAGATTAAAATTATTTTATATCATATAAAAATACTCAAATTTATGGAGAAAACATAAACATTTATTTCATAACATAGTTGATATGGTATCAAAACCTTTTTGCATCAGTGAAAAAAGATTCACTCACTTATTTCCCATGGTAGTTCTAATATCACTCGCCTCATTCCATTGTTGGTTAAAGTAATGATCACCATTTTCCCTTAGGGTATTAGTCAACACGCAACTTTTAAACTTGTTTTACCAAGCATCGATCGCATATTTCCCATGGTGTATCAATTCATCGCAAATATTTATGATTTATCTCATAATATATAAAAACACAACCAATACATTGGTTGGATATCCCCACCCATCATCATCTATAAAATTTTATGCCACATAAAATCATATCATAAAGAACCCATTGAATGAACATGGTATTCAAATGTCTTTAAAATTAAATCACATAACAAAATATTTTATAATTATATATTAAATCATAGAGAGATATACCCATTGAAAATATATGTCTATCCCAAGATATTTAGTGACTTTTTAGGTAAACATAATTCAATTATGATAATAAAAAATAAAATATTTTCACTATATAGATAAATGGTATGTAGTTAGGTAAATAATTCCCATAATTATTATATGTATGGTGTCTATGTCAAAAAGAATTAGTGATATGAATAAACTAGAGTCTATTCACTAAGGTAATTCATTAGAATATTATTTAAGGATATACATAGAGAACCATTTAGAAATAAAAATACCATGATTTATAATTCCTCCAAAGGATAATGGAATAACATACACCAATCGAATAATGATTATTAAAGGATTGTTTTGAATAGTAATTTCAAAAAATCCCTATATTTTTCAAATAAAAATGGAATAGATGATGGAATGTTACATGTTTTTTGAGTTTTAGAATAATTAACTTTGGTAATAAGGAATATTATTTATCAATTGAATGATTTTTCATGGAAATATTTCATAAAATTAAGATAGTAGTATTTTGTTATAGAAACAATGAAATCAAAGAGGTAATGTTTCAAAAAATAAAAAATGTGGTTTAATGTTGATTCCACATGTAATAAAAACATATAATAAATTTTTGAATTCATTTTAATCATGATTCTAGTAATACAAGTTATGGGTTCTTTCAGAAGTCGTTTTCAAAAAGGTGATGTGAAATGTTTGTAAAAATTTTCCTTCTAAAAAATAATATTCAATAATGTATTCTTTAATAACATGGGGTTAATCAAAAGAAATATGGATTTATAGATAAAGAATTTTATTTGAAGTAATAAAAGATGTTTTTTAAATATATTAAAATACCCTTGTAAAAATATAACATAGCTAAAATAATTATAAAAAAATATTTTTAATAGAGTAGTATATAAATATAGAGGTAAAATGAGATAACATGTTTTTTTATTATAATGATGAAAATTTATAGGAATATAAAATATGGACAAGGATTAGAAAACGTCATAAAAAATGATGATAATTATTTTCAACAATGACATACTACTGGGAAAGAATCAATATCAAGGTATAATATTTGAAATAAATTTTTTTCCACTAGATTTTAAGTGAAGTAACCATTTAATATTGTAATATATTTTATAAACCCCAAAATGGTATAATGATTTTTAAGAAGAATAATTTTAACACAATGAATGTAGTTTCATTATAAAAAAATCTTTTGGTAAATATAATATATGAAATAAAAGAACATAAAATGGACACCATTAAAAAGTAATTAAAATATCATGGATGAAAAATATTTATTATTCATGGTCAATTGGAATCGGAATACACAATATAAAAAATAATGGTGTATAGTTTCAAACATGTCATGTGGAGTTGAAGATGATAAGAAAACCCTTACAAATTTTGTAATTTATGAGAAAAAACCCATTGAGGTAATGAATAATGAATATAATATTGAAAATCAGAAAATAAAAGATAATTATTATATGAAATTATAATTCAATACTATTAGAACAATTCAAATGGAAACATTTCTTATTATATAAACATGTATCTCATAATTTAAATTTTAGATAAATAACCCATACCATGATCTTGACTACCATATATATTTTTTCTATTTTCTCAATACATGTGTTTGTAGGTTTGAAATTTTGTACCACTTTTAGGCATTCATGATATGTAATGGGTCTCCCTTAACCCAGTATGGAAGAGGTATTTTCTTTAAATAATAAATGAGGAATCATCCCCAACATTTAAAAAAAATTAATCCATGAAATAATTTCATATCATTGTTCAAGTAGGTTGTCAAACATTTCCAAACATGAACATAACGATATTAATAGATTATTATGATATGGTTATGTTTATATATCCAAATATTAGCATCTTAAGAATATTACATTGTGTTTATTGTGGTGATATAATATAATTGGATAGATTTAGGGGAATATGATTTTTATTCAAAATAATTACATTGTAAGAATGAATTACCTTTTCCCCATTTTACATCACTTAATTAAAAAAATTATTTTTTTCGTGATATTTTATCATTAATATAATTTATAGGATATTAAATATTCATAAATATATCCTTATTAAATTAATAAAAATAATAAATGTCCTTCAAAACCATCCTTATAACTATCCATTAAGGGATGTAATGAAAAAAGGATTACATTGATTCATGGAGGTGGTTGTCTGCACATACATATGGATGATGTTTTCATTTTTATAGAAATATAGAGATATGATCAATATGATTTATCATTTAAAAATAATAAATAATTCATAAATTTCATAATAATACATTTTAATAACTTTTTATTTTTCCACATTAGGTTGTGAAGGAATGTCAACATGTTCTTTTATTGAGGACTAAGTCCGCACATATGCATATTTCATGTATTCAGTTTTTTTAATGGGAATGGATTGTTGGTTAATGGTTTTCCATAGTAATAATAAAATAATAAAATAATATTTATAATTATGTTATTAATTTATGTTTATTTATTGGAATTTGAGGAAGAATAATTTTTCTAAATTGAATATAAAAGGGAAATGAGTGTATTGAAATTTATACCTCAATAAATGAATTATCTCCTCTATAAAGGGGGTAAGACCTTTGAGGTATTATATTTTGAGAATTACATATCCTTATAAAGGTGAAAATTGTATTTATGAGACTGTTAAGTTTTTTTATGTTGATATAAGGCTTTATTGATTTTAATTCATGTGAGGATATAAGATCCCATTTATAAGTGAAATGGTAAGAAATATTTGTATGTTATCAACAATTTTTAAAAATGGGAAGTCAGACTCAGAGTAAGAAGGCCCAAATTTGATATATAATGTTTAAATGATGTGATATGGTCAATCAAGTAATCTATTAAATACTTTATAACATGTTAAAAACATGTTTAAATTCATTTACTCTAATATTTTTTAATTTTTCCATTTTAACTTTTACCATGGTAACTTGTTTTCACCTAAATTAATTATCCTTATTAATAAAAATTAAAATGGATACATTTACATAAGTTTTCCATAATAGTTCATAACATTGATATTGATTTAATTAAATTAAATATTAAAATGTTTTAATGGCCAGTTTTAAAGGAATATGTACATAATATATTTTAAAAATTTATTCAAAAAAATATTGCTTCCATTTTAAAACATTAAATATAGTTTTATAAACTAGAATCCGTATTTTTAAATTTATAGTATATCTCACAAAAATGAATTTTTTTTCTAGAAAATGGATTATAAATTTCCAAATAATTATTATATTACAATAATTACATATATTGATATGTATTTATAAAAATATTTTAAATCTCTATTAACCAAAAAATTAATTAATTTTAAAAATTGAAAAAAATTAGACTTATTGTAATGTTGAAAACTGTAATCCTAAAATTTTGTTATTTTTTAACAATAAAATTATAATATTCATTAAATATAATTTGAATGAAAATAAAAGAAAAATATATTATATTAAAAAATGAATTTTTTTATTTTTGAAGTGTCTTAATTTTATTTCATATCTATTTATAAATAAATGAATATATATATATATGACCAAAAAATAAGTATTTCCAATCATATTTAACTTTCAACTGTGATCAATTTAATTTTTATGGAATAATAAAATACCAGATATTAAAATGGTTCCTCCAAAGATATCCTTATTAAAATATTAACCAATGAATATAAAAATATTTAACCATATAATTATTATAAGTTTATATACTTAATATTATATTATTTAAGTATTTAAAATATGTCTAAATTTATGTTTTTTGGGTGTCCTGTTATCTTGATGGTTTTAGTTACACATGCTATTGAATATAATATTAATTTAAATGGACAAAAATGTATTGTTGTTAAAAATGATGGTTAGAGTTAAGCCAACAAGCTCGTACCCGAGTGGTAAGGGCTCTTACTTGGCATCCAAGAGACCTGGGTTCAAAACCAGGTGGAGGAAAATTTTCAGGTTACTATAGTAGTACTGTAGGAGGTACTATTCGGTACTATAGAAACCGGAACTATTCACCCGATTTGGGCCTTCAGGCCACTATTTAGGGACTATGGGTCTGCAGGACCTTCGGGTCATCAAAAGCCTTCGGGCCATAGGGCCTTCGGGTCACGTAGACCATGGAGTAGCTCAGTTCACACAGAACAGACCCCAGAAGAGGATCAGAGCAACAGGAATTGTAGCCACTAGATGTAGAGCTAATCGGATTGGAAGAATGAGAGGGTATGGCAGCCGCCATCGGGACCAGGCACCGTGCATCTTTGTACGAGGAAATTCTAGTTGATCAGAAATGCAAGGTGGGAGCTAGTTGATCGATGACACAGAATGATGGGGAGGGGAAGTTCAAGTGGACTGGGCCTACAGGTCATATATTGGGCATGGTATGCCTCTAGGCCTTCATGTCATGTATTTGGGTTTGTCGGGCCTTGTGTCTCGGGCCTACAGGTCATGTACGGGTTCCCCTTCAACCCTTAAAAAGGGGATTATCAATAATAAAAATAGAAAAGAAGCCCTTCGGGCCATTTGGGCATGGATAGAGTTAATATATGACTTTAATATTGAAATATTCAATACTCTAATGAATTAAAATTTTATGGCTCATTTACATAGTTTTAAATATACTAGTAAGTTGATATAGGAGGTGGTTGAGGTATTAACCACATTGTATAATATTATGGTAGAAAAGGGAGATATTGGTTATTTTTTTGATTGGTTTAACCCCCCAAATATTTCATTGGTTTAGTGAGGAAAGGAATGAAGTTGTTTATTACATGATTATTTATAATGATATTTGATTTACAGATACATATGAAAGATTCTATAAATCCATAGACAACATCATCCATTTTACAGAGATCAAAGTGGGTAATACTTTATTGTGTCAGATATCATTGAGGGCGATTAAAAAATATACTCTAATAATGCATCCTTACATGATAATAGAGTACGTAGATCATAATAATTATCTATTATTTCTTGTATTAATGCAATGTTTTGTGGTAATATTTTTGGTGGTGCCTTACACATTTAATGAAGTGTATTGATCACCATGATCCTAGATTCCAACCTACCTTTGGAGGTTCTATATTCTTTATTAGAAAATATATATTATAATTTCATAACAATAAAATAATATTTCATGAAGTGTCATGAAATTATTTGGGATATCATTTACCATCAAACCATGTAATTTTATTTATTTTATATTTATACTTAAATCTCTGCAGATTGAATGGGATGCATATACATATATATATATATATATATCATATTATTAAATTTTATGGGTTTACCACAATAATTTTATACTACATGATTCTCAATTTAAATATTTATTACAGAGGAGTTCTATAGAGAATGTTGGATTTTTGTGTTATTTATTTATGAATGTCAAATAATAATTAAATATTTAATTGATTTATTTATCTAAAATAAATGATAGTATTTGGAAAACATGTAGTTTCATTATTCACTGAAAAACTCAATATTTGTCAAATATTACAATAATTTAACAATATTTTAATTTTGATTTGAAACATTCATAAATGAAATGAAATTTATATTTTCTGAACTAAATAATTATAAATTATAATTTAAAATATAAAATTTGAATAACCTAGTGTTATTAAAACTATTTCATTTTTGATTTAAAAATGATATAATTTTTTATAATGAATATAATGATATTTTTAATAAATATTAATAAATATTCAAACAATTTATTTTTTTATTACATGGGTTCTTTTATTCACACCTCCTTTTTGAAGATTCAACTTTACAATTTTATTTATTAATTAGACAGATGGGGATATCATTCCCTTATAGAATGTATAGATTACTATGTTACATATTGAACCACATGGTTCGTCCAAGAAACTTAACATGGGAAATTACCTTATTGTTCATCACTATCTCGCTATGGTCATGAATCTGAGCATTCTATTACTCACAAGAGATATTTCATTCCAACTAAACAACATGAGGGATCTAAACATGAGATGAATCTAGAACATATTTCATTAGAATTAAAAAATGAGATACATTTTGTAACTGGGATATAATTGGATGTAAGGACACTCATTAGGAAAAAAATAAAACATTTTCAAAAAAATAATACAGTCAAATGAACCATATAGAAGACATCCCCTTTGGGTAATTAATTTTAGAAATATATAATAACCAACTTCGAATGAATATAATTCCTCTAGTTATCCACATATCCTTTCTGTCCATTAGGGTCCATCTGAATATGTTTCCAAATCTTCCAAAACTTCTTTAAAAATTTCCTCTATCAATACTAGTTTCATTAAATTCCATTCATTTACATCATCCCAAAAAACTAGAATCCAAATCATCTTTACAAATTACGGTTAAAAAGTCATCATCGATATAGTGTAATGAAACCTATTGTTATAGGAAAAAATATCCAAATGAATGCAATGATCCAAACATACATGGATATATATTAAATAAGAATGCATAATATATTTCAAATTCCCAACTGTTCAGTCAGATAGTCAATCTAATTGAGGATGAAATGATATACTAAAATTTATTTTGGTATCCAATTCGTTTTTAGGTCTTTTCTAAAAAATTTATGTTAACCAGGTATTAATGTCCAATATAGTAGAGAGAGGAATTTTTTTAATAGTGGATTCCCTAGACTCATATTAATAGTAATTTTCGATTACCAATTCATGTATATATAGCGGTATTCATGATATATACTTACCTTTATAGTTATTAGATTTAAACATCGACTATTTTAATTTTCATTTCCATATGTTATTTTTCATATGAAATGGTTATACCAGTTTCCATGATATTATGAGAACTTTAATATACAGTGGCTTTAATACTAAACATATGTCATTGGCTCTATATACATCATACTAACTGGATGGAGTTGATATATTTCAATCCGGTGATGGCATCGCATATTCATTGAGACTTTTTATCATGAAAAATTCAATTGGCGATCTATAGTGGTTGAGATTAGGAGGATAGATCCACCAATTGGAAGACCATAAATATTTCATTTCATTGGTTATTGTTATCTATGAACATGTTTTTTGGTCTTGAAACATCGTATTATTATCAATGTCTTCCATTTCATCACATAAATTGATGCAAGTGAAAAACCCTGGCAATGATGTCATGGAAGGATACAATGTTTATTGTATCATTGGTGGTATTACATTAGATGAGTCTTCAATATAGAATTTGTCACTAGGGAGTTGTGGTAGTGATAACATGTCCCGATTAGATTGTGGGGGTAGTAAATTTAAAAATATTAGGCCAATATACTGAAAGGTATGTCTGTAAATTTAGATCAAGAAATAATAAATAATGAAAGGATGCTGAAACAATTATCAACCATAAATTAGCAGATATTGAAAGAAAAATAGATTATATTACATAGTACACATTTATAGGATGGTAGTTATTGTTACGATTATTCCTAATATCCATAAAGGCCTTGAAGGGTTGTTAAACTCCACTCATGGTCAACAAATAGTATTGATTTCTATTGAGATAAGGGATTAGAGGGCCGCACACAATAATATATTCACGATTCTTCCCAATTATGGTGAATATGAATAATGGACAAGTTGGGTCCCATCATAGGGTATGTGAGTTGTCCATGTAATCAATCACTGTAGAAATAAATAAAATCATAAATATTAAAATATAAAAATATTCAGATGTATTTATTTTTTAAAATTCTCTACATGGTATTATGTTAATACACTAAAAATGTTATATGAATGAATATTATTTTATTATTTGAGGTTAGTTTAATATAAAGATGATTATGAGTTGAGTTATTGAGTTGGGTATATCATGTGATATATTAATTATATATTAGACGTGTGGGATGAAAATATTATTGACATTATACTACTGTTAGTTTATCATAAAATTTAATTTAATAGTAATTTAGTGGGTATTTTATTTCATGTGTCCAAGGATCTCTTTTCATGTATTTGAGCCACCAACTATAAATGCTTTAGAAGAATCTCATTCCAAGGACTATTCATGCAAATGGAATGAGATATTATCTCTCCTCCTGTATCCTAGATAGAGAAAGTCAATATATAAGTGACCAATATAAGAACACCTTTAATGGATTGAAGGGATGATAATGATTTTATCTTAATGATGTCCACATAATTATTAAAACTTTGTTCAACCACCCAGGATATGATGATCGACATTTGGGAAGATTATAGGAACATGGTTAGAAAATCTAGAGAGGTTCTTCTTGGAATAATTCATGAAATGATCTCCGAAGACTAGATATAGTCATATACTCCACTAAATATAATTTTTTACTCATTTATTAATTTTTTCTTTTTACTACTCACCAAATAACCTCAATCGCCTGCTAGGGCTAAGATCAAGAGAGATAATGATGTTTCATCACTATGATGATGGACATTTTAAAAAAGATATCTGTTAATTATCTAAATTGTAGCCTAGTACCATCAATTTCTATTTGAGTTATCAAAAATATTTTTTCAGATAATTAATTAAAATTCCTTAAATTTATGAATAGGTTTTAAAATTTGATTCTATCGATACGTCTATGCTTCAATCCAATCTCATATGGCATTATTATGGCTATCCAAAAAAAATTATTCATCAAAAGAGATATTATTTATCTGGTATTAAATTATGAATAAAATATATTTAATTAGATGTATATATTTTTATTTTAACTAAAAAATGTATTTTTTCAGTGATACTCACTTTTTGATCAGGTTTCATCCCGAATCCAGTGGTCAGAATAATTCCCACCCTTGAATCCAATTTTCACATTTGTTTCAGATTCAAATGATAACATTTTTTTTTCAAAGTCCTAATGAAGGATTTTTATTGTTCCCTGGATAAAAAAATGAGGGAATAAGGGGTATAATGGTAAGTGTAAAAAACAAGCCACATTAAACAAATACTACTATTAGGATTTATTAACAAAATATATTATTAATGAAATTAATCGGTTGTGCTAGACCTATCAGTATGTATTCCCTAGCCACTGACTCCTCACCAGTTATACATCCTCCTCATTTTTGGTGTAGTTTTTCCCACAACTGTAATCCTTCCATGAAGTGTGTTCACTCTTTCCTCACTGGAATCCCACCAACACCTGGTTCATGGTTGTCATTTCTCATCCCTCTCATGTTGAGGACTCCTAGATGCCACCTACATTCTGGATGAGGATGATTCCACTCTCACTTGGTCTTACTTTATTGGTTAGAGACACCATGTGTCACACCCCAATGTATGACCATGTGTTGATCGTTGGTGCCTTTCATTCGCTAGATCCATAAGTTTTTGCAGCACACCCTCACTTAGATGATCTAACTCCTGGTGCCACCTCATAATCCTGATCAAAACCTTCTCCTAGGAGTCTCTATATTGTTATCCAACATGATTGAATCCCCTAACCAATGTGCATCTCAACTGGTATGAATCCATCCCAAGGGACACCATTAGTTAAAGATCGAGCAACACCACCTCTGTCTAGGGCTCAACTACCTACTTTGTGTGCTCCCATTCGGATGTCCCCAAAAGTGTGGGTCATATTTTTTCTGTCGACATTCCCAAGTCCTAATCAAATACCCCATGTGTGAGGTACTTCAATGAAGATCCCTTCAAATACATGATACGCAACTCGATCCACCTCACACTTGGCTTGGGAAAGTCAGAATGAGTAAGTGCTGTTTAGGGCAGGTCTTCCTAGCTCTGAACATCATTTCACGTGCTCTATACATACTAAACCAGGCATATAGGGGTATGGAATGGCCCGAAATGGGTCTGGGTGTGATTGGAAGGAACATTTTTTTTAAATATAGTAATTAATTAACTAACTGTTGAATATATAAATAATTATTTTAGTATTATTAATAAATGATTTAATTTTTGGTCTATAAATGAATTTTATAATTAATTAAATATTGGAAAAAATAGATTAATAATTTGACCAAATTGAATTAAATTGTTGGATTTTTCAATATTTCATTTATTTTATTTAAATTTCCACAAATTTAAATTTATTACACATAATTTTAATATTTTATTACATTTACTTGTTCATCAGTCATGTGTTGTGACCGACCATTATATTTGTCTAGGATATTTAATAATTTATTTAATACACCAATGTGATTATTATAATAATTAATGGGATTTATCGATGAGCTATGAATCATCGTTTTTCTTCAATATATAAAAGGTTATGTAGTTACATATATTTCCAATATATTTTTCTCTTCCTGATACCCCCAAAACTATGTACGAGTATTGATGTAATATTTATGATAATGTTTTATGGAGCATGCCATTCTGTGTAGGGGCGAAATCCATACTTGTAGTGGAAAAACTAGGCCGATAATGCGGTACTTCATGATTCAAGTCCAAACATAGGTATTATTCCCCTAGATCAATATTGATATATTGAGTTAAAATATGTTAACAAATATTATAATCTCATGACTAGTACGTTAATTTTATTTCCATTATTTATTTTTTGTTATTTTATGCATTATATTATCTTATGAAAAACCCATAAAATAATAAATTGATAATATCCATAAAGATAGGTTGAATATTTTTTCTATAAATTTTCAATTGTTAGGGTGACAATATAGTATAAAAATATTAATTTAAATATATTTCATTCATTGTGAAGTAATAAAACCCTCGTAGAAATATTAAGTTCCCAACACATACAATCGTTTGAATTTGAGAAAAACTGGGTGTTTAGGCATCTCATTATCTAATATTGAGGGTAAATATTACTATATTTGAGTTCTTATTAGAGTGATGGTCTGAACTAACTGAGTTGGCAGCAATGAAGTAGGAAAATTTAGCTTATATGAACATTATATGAATTTTTAGAGTAAATAAATTTTTAGATTTTACATGATGGGTATTAAATAAATAATTCATTGAGTTGTGAGTTAATGTAGTTTTAATATAAAAACCCTACATTAACTAATTGAGTAGTGGGATATTAATACCATGTAGACTATTAAGAGTGGTTTTATAGATTATTTCCACTAGAATACTCAAGATACTGTGTATTATGATTCTACTAAAGAGGATTTCAAGAGTTCAATAAAATTTTGGGAGTCATTTAATAAATTAATTAATTAATAATTAATTTATAAATAGGTAATAAAGAAGTTTTTTAATCTTCTATATTTTATTTGTAGAAAATGGGATGAAATAACTAATTTACACTATGATAAATTTTGTTGTAAATTTAATGAAAAAACTTGAATGAGCTTACAATTGATAGTATGAGACATTGAAAAAAGTGTTATGATATAGTAAATATAATGTTCAAGTTTCCACAATACCAATTGAACCTCCTTGGGAAGTGAGGGTGAGAAAAAATCATATAAGAGACTCATGTATGTCACATCTGATGGTTATTCCATAATATTATCATCCAAGTCCAATGTTATTTGTGGATACACCATTAGGACATAGATTATTTTACATGTTGTCGCATCTCTGAGAAGCTGTGAAGAGATTGTGAAGTAAGATATGAATTGGTGATAATTAAATTAGATATTTTTAAATTTGAAATGTATATAACGATCTTTCAAGACATCCCATTTATTTTTCAACAAGTTACTCTAGATTCATTAACGATTACAAAATTAACAATAAAAATAAAATACTTCAATACCTTTGTGTAAGGTTATCCAAGGAATAAAAACATTAAAGAGAGATTAATCATTAGTTCTCATGGTGAACATGATGAAATATATTGTTTAAAGGCCAATTAAAATAGTTATTTCAAAGTAACCCTCACAAATTCCTATAAATAAAAGAGGTTGGTCATCATAATAGAGCCTATTTTATTCACTTATTTTGAATTAATGCAATATAAGAGGTAAATTAATTGTTCTAAATTGAAGAAGAAAGTAATCAATTCTTCTTTAGGTATTTTAATCAATATAAGTAATTTTATTATTGTATGTTTGTGTATAAAATACAAAATTCCAATACATGTGTGTATTTAAATAAATTAACAACGTATTTATACAAATGTTACTATATGTAAGGTGTGTTATCCAAGAGGCTGAGAAAGGGTTTCTCCTATGTAAGCAGTGTGAAGCACGTAACTTCGATATTGCCAGGTTTTATTTATTCTAATTTGAGATTTTTTGGTGCATAGCCAAAAATCTTTTCTCGTGTATCCATTTGGTAAAAGGGAAATTTTATTAGTTTAGGAATGAATGTTTTTTGTTGTTTTTAATACAAATAAAATAGTTTATTAATACTACAATAATTTGAAATACCTGATGAAAATAAAATTTAACGCTCAATTATACCAAATTCATAGAAGATAGTAATTTGTAAGGGAAAATTAATTAGTTTTCAATAATATACACAATATGGTTATAGAATATTTGGATTTCATGAACATTGGTATTATAGATTCCATATTGTACATATTTATGGACAAGGAAAAATTTAGAAATAAATTACACCACAATGCATTCATAACTAGGTCATCTAGAGAGATAGAGGGATAAATATTTTGAAGTTAAGCTATTCATTAGTATAGATTGTAATATTCCACTATTTTTTAATTATTTTAAATGGTAAGTATGGTATATTCATGGTTTTAAAATATGAGTTTCATTAGGACCATGTGGTGAGGAATACCATGACCAATCATTCATCAATCAATATAACATAGAGTGGAGTAATTCGTAAATTCACACTACCATATTAACATAAAATATATGATTGATAATAAATAAGATAAATTATGAGTCTTAAATATAAAAATTGGTAAAAAAAATGTAGGGTGGACAAATTCTTGAACACACATTTTCTTACACACATCAGAGTCACGATTTATATACAAGGAGTATCAATGTTGCAACTTATATTCGTTGCATCCATTATTTTTCAAGACATACATCACAAATAATAATGTTATACCATAATAATACTCCAAATATCATGACAAATATATATTATATGATTTATGGTATATTAAAAATAAATAATTTAATTTGAACATGTTTTTAGATTCAAATTTCTTTTGATATTAAAAATGAATGTATGAAGAAAAAACACAATGTGGAATAATAATAATTATCCTAAAATATTTCTAGGATATTAAAGAAATAACTATAATAGAAATGTTTATAGAAAAAGTAAAAACTATATTTCTATATAATTTTTGAAATCATAATTTTGGAAAGTTGGTGAAAGATTGACATGGATTTACTCAGTTCCAGAGATTCATAAGATGTTTCAATAGTAACAAGTCCCACAAGTGAATTTGGAAATGAATGTTCCAGAGATATATACTATATATAAAGGATAAAACCATGGTGATGTTTTTTATATTCAATATGGAGGATGATACATTATTCATTGAGTATAATAAATCCTACTTTTAAACAGTATATGGAAATCATCTAGTATTGAGATAAAAAATTTAAATTAAATAATTGAATACATGTATCAATATGTAGAGGGGTTAATATTTTTGAATATTGTGGATGGTATTCAACTGAAAATATATAAGCATGAAAAAAGTGTGGTGCTAGTGAGGTTATAATATTTATACCAATCATCATGCCTAAATACATTAGAATTTAAATTATATTTTATACTCACTATGATAATATTATTGAGCATTTGATTTCATGACCACGAATTTTGGATGGTGTCTATATGACACAAAAAAGAAAGGAATGGTTAATAATTTTTACTATAATAAGGTTCACAAGGTAAATAGATCTATATTTGGATTGATGTATGAAAAAGATCAAATAATGTGAATTGAGAAAGAATATTTTCCATATTTTTTCTAGAGGTTAGTTGGAGAATCACAATTTTAATGTAATGTATGTTTGATAACATGTAGAAAAAAATAGAAGTTTTATAGTTAGTCAAGACAAGAATTATTGAATCCCTATATAGATTATATTTAATTAGATAACAAATTTTTGGAAAATTCATCTACTGGGTTTGATATGAAGGCCTTTTATACAACATTAATGTATATATAATGATAAGTTATTGAAAAATATGCGATTTAACAATTTTTAATCGTGTTTCCACTAATGTCACGTAGCGTTAATCCTTCTAAGAATATGTGAATGTGTAATATGTGAAGATTAATGAAATTAGTGGAATTAAATATGCTTCTATTATCATGAAATCACATATTACATGATATGTGCTAGAAATGATATCGAAAACATAAACTTTGAAATAGGAAAACATCAATAATATCATAGAAACAATGAGGGATATAGTATGAAAAATACAATTGTACCTTAACATGTATAAAATGTATATACTAGGTATATGGTTAATATGGGATACTAATTGCAATGGTATAAAACTAGTCTTACTTTAGATCAATGTGATTTAATAAAATAATTAGGAAAATTTAATGGCCAAGAAAATCTCATTTAATCTTTTTGTAGTCATGTATAGAATTATTATATCCAATTACTCTTTTGATGTAGCTATAGAATATGTTTATAATACACAATTATTTTTCATGTTCTTTGAATCTCACATAATAATCAATTTTTATCCTAATATAAATTAAAATAATTCTTATTCTTTAATTGTCAAGATGTCACATTTTGACTTTGTAAAAAATGGATACAATATATTATATCAACTCTACAAATGATTATCTTAAGGAGGTGATGTATGAGGTATCGGAAAATAAATACAGTGGAAATATGGAAGATCCATGATTAATTCCTTAACTCAACAAAAATATGTTCATATCATGTGAGAGATAATAATAATAGTTAGAAATTATGCTAGAGTGAAAAAGGGAGTGTTGTAAATGTGGTTTTCCTATAACAAAATTAACTCTTTTTTTTATTACTAATTCATGTATATAGAGAAATATGAATTATATATAAAAAATATTATATTTTTTGGTATTTATACATTCACTATTTATATGTTCATTTTTATATATTATTTATCTAATAAAAAGGTTATAAAAGTTCACAGTTTTCAATGAGAACCTTGAGATATTATGATATTATTCAAAAACAAATACCATGTGGTATAGATAAACAATAATTACTGGATATACATGATGTATGAAATTATGGATCTAGGGTATCATATTCAGTGAGACTTATTCTTATCATGTTTACACTTCGGGATCCCTAGTAAGTGAGATCATGAGTACAAACACTCCAATAAGAACACAACATATTTTTGGGTTTCACATATTGTTCATTTCCGTGGACATTTAAATTATTGTACTAAATTGAGATTAATATCAATGTGTGTAAATTTATATCAAACATTTATGCAATCATAAAACCAAGAAAAAATAATTCTTGGTGAGGTAGCTTTTGTTGGATATTTCATTGGTGATATCGTATCGTATGAATTGGAATTATATAATATGTCTCTTATGAGTTGAAAAGGTGATGTATTTGGAATAATTGATCATGATGGTATTAAATTCCTATACAATTATCCAAGGTAGTAGAATGTATGTATGTCTAGTTAGATAAATAAAAAATAAATATATAAAAGATGAAGAAAATGGTTTTCATCCTTTATTTTAATATATCACTATACAATGCAATTATATTATACAATGAATGTTCATAGGAAGTTTTTCATTGATATGAATATTTTTATCTATTTTGGAACTTTCATTTGTCTCTACATTCTACTCAGGGTCAATGAATATTGTTCATTAATATCGTGATAAAGCCCTATAGGGTCAGACACGATAGTGTAATCAAGAGACTTCCAGGTCATAGTGAATATGCATATTGGACATGATGATCCCCCGGACACGGTTAGATATTTTTCCATGTAAACAATAACTATAGAATAAATAAATTCACTATTATATGGATATATAATAATTAGGTTAGTTTTTTTATTAAAATTAATAAAAAAGAATTATGTTAATACGAGGAAAATATTATATGAACATTTGTGATTTTAATATTTTGGATCATTTAATAATATGGGGGTTACGATTAATGTTTTTGAATTAGGTCAATCAAGTAATATAAATATTATATGTTACAAGTATGTGTTTGAAATATATATAAAACTCTAACACCATTAGTTTGACATTACATTTCATTTACAGCTTATTTATTAGGCATTATTTACAGGGGTTAGGGAATCCGTTCTGGGTATTTTGGCCTCCCACATTATAAGTAGGAGAAGAACCTTGTCAAAATTAATATTTATGCCAACAGAATGAGAGATTCTCTCTCCTACCACTTTCTAGAGAGATAAATTGAGTCTCCTCACAACAGATCCATGAACATCATTGATGGATTGAATGGATAAGAGTGAAGTGATCGTCATGACATAAACGGAATTTTCGTAACTCCATGATATCACCTCGAATATTATGATCAATGTTCATGTTGATTTTTTGTGCATGTGTGGATAATCTAGAGGGGTTTTACATATATTCATTTATTCAATGATCACTAATAACTTTTTGTAGTTGTACACCCCATTAAATTCAATGTGGAAATCGTTTCTTTATTTTTGTGCTTTGAAATATTCTTATGATATCATTGGACCACTACCAAGGATCAGATCTGTGGAAATGATTATATTTAATAACTATGGTGATAGAAAATTTTAAATCCTCAATCCACTAGATTCTACTGCACACCTCATTATTATTAGGAACCCATGAATCATAACTCTCCATTCTACATATAGTCAAATAATTATGATCAAAATACAGTGTATCTCGAATGGTATAGAAATGTGCAGGTTTAGTGAATCTTTCAAAAATTACCCAAATCACATTATTACCTCATGATATTCTATTCATTCCCCTGACAAAATAAATTGATATATTTTCTATTTCCACTCTAACACTAACAAAAATTAAATTTTTCATATTTGTAACTGTCATTTTACCTTAAACTATTGAAAAGTGAATCATTTCATTGTAATTTTACCAATATACCCTTTAATTCTATCACACCGGTAATACTTATGAACATATCTATACATGCTAGTATAATTAGAATGAATGAAAAATGTCAAACTATGAGATTCACTCAACAAATATATCTTCAAAAAGGGGAAAAAGAAAGCTGTAATATATTTCCAAATCTCAAAAAGATTATTCTTCAACTTTAAATTTGGAAAATATACCCTGATTAACAAATTATAACATTTCCTATAAAATATGATCCTCCTTTGGAACATTCCAGATTCATTTTCATAGAAATTATTTTACTAATACATGAATCAAAACATAGTAGTTTCCTCTATGAAAAATTTCTCAGACAAAATTTTTCAAATTATTAACCATATGTTTTTATTAAAAAATTATCTTGGTCGATGACACATGATCTTTTCAGCACAAAACATAGAATACAATGTTTTCTCCTCAATGTTGGAAATTAATTGTGTGATCACAATCCTTGACCAGTTCCAACTTTCTTCCCAATGTCAGGTTATATTCATTCTCTGTTAACATGAAATTTAATTTGATTTTGAAAATTATATAATTAATACATTACTCAATATACATGAATCATAAAAAATTATAAATAAAAAACATAAGAGATAATTCCAAATCAAATTAATGATAATATAATTCATTGTAGATGATGAATTGCCCATTTATTGGGGTAAAGGACAAAACTAGATGATTTACCAATCTTACTTTTACATCATGAAGATAAATATCACATGAATTTTACCCCTTCTCATGTTAACATTGTTAGTAGGAAAGATAATTGAGCACAATTTTAAAAAAACCACAGGTTAAAGCCTAAAAATAAAAGGGAAAAATTAGTCTATATGATATTAATGGATATTAAAAATTATTCAGTAACAGTATTCTTTTTATTTTCAATATTAATACCTTAATTAGAAACAATATATCTAAGGGATGATGTTTTTTAGAACCAAAATTCACCCTTACTAGATTTTACATATGTATTCATTTCATTTATGGTTTTAAAAATCCTAATGTATCATTCATGTTCCTTATAAAATATATAATTTTAAAGATATCATATTTTTAGAAATCCATTAACATAACCACAAACTCATGGAAAAATTTATTCATATGGTCCATAAATATTTATGTTTCATTGGACAACACAAAGGGAATATCTAAAAAATCATAATTCCCATAAATTTTGTAAAATAACACCATTGAAATATCTTCCTTCATAACATTGATACTCAAGATACCCCAAATTATGAATAAAATATGAATAATATTTCACTCTTAGGATATGATCAATCAAATCATCAATATGAGAAAATGATACATTTTCAGAAAAGACATTTTATTCAATGTGAGATAATAAACAAAAGCCTCATGGAACGATCATTATTTTTTAAAAAATGAAACTAGAGCAACCCAAGGAGAAGGTATCGTGAGAATGAAACCAGTATCATGAAGCACCAACAACTACTATTTTAATACTAAAATTTCTATTTTGGCCACTCGATAAGGGGTTTTGAAATAGGCATATCATTTGACACTATGTACCTTTAAAATTAAACCTCCTAGTAAAGATTCAAACATGGTTAATGATAAATAAAAACCTGAATATATTTATTCACCACGAGAACAATCAAAATTTTAACATATTCTTTTTTATGAAAAATATCATAAAGGTAACTTCCGCTTCCTTGAATAATAAATTTCTGAGAATATTAATATATTATTAAAATTTCAAAATAATTAAATAAAACAAATTTGGATATAAAACCTATCATAGAATCATAATATAAAATTCATTCCATGGACATAATAATATGATACTATATTATGGGTAGTTGTAGTAAATAAAATTAAACTGATAGTAATATAAAAATTCATATAAATCATTGTTGGGTACATATTTCGACATTGAGATTTCACTAAAATTTCTATCCTATTTTCACATGGCTTCATTCTAGTATTCATGATTTTTTTATATATCAGAATAAAAATATACCAAGATAAGTATAGTAAAGGAATAATGTGGAAAAATGTTTTATACTTTTCACCCCATCATTTGACAGTCCTACATCAACCATAGTAGAAGAAAATGTCTTTGTTACACCCTAGAATTTTTTATCATCATGATTTTTATTCTATAAACTTACTTTAGAAACATGTAAGAATACTGCTAAACTAATTGAAATTGAATAATATTACCATCAATATTTCATAAGTTGTATTCTCATTTTCCATGTATTCCTACGACATATGTTTAAACCATCATCATCAGTAACACATACATGATTTTATAAGACATTTTTATGGATTATTATTTCAAAATTTATCAAAATATTGGAACATGATTTTCATTCATCTAGATTTCATTTACTGATGTGTCCCCATTTCCTACCATTTTAAACTTTTCATAGACTTTTTATCTCAAGGAATATAAGTGTCGAAAAAATAAATCCCAAATTATTCCACTCAATGAAAGACATTTTCATAAAAGTAGAATAATCATACGGAAAATGATCTTCATAAGAATGGTTTTAATTCTAAGTAAAATATATTAATTTTAAAATCAATGTCTTGAATAAAATATGGTATATACCTAGACACCATTTTGAAATGTTCTTCATAAGAAGCTGCACATTCTTCGTCTTTTTTCTTTAATTTTTGGATTTTTATCTCAATCTTGAGAAAAAAACCATAGGAAAGTATTTATCAAGAATTAGTTTCAAAATTCTATATCATTGCATGATATAAAACTCACATATTTCCATTGTATTCCTAATAAACTAAAGCCAATGATTAGCTTCAGCTTCAAAATGTTAAATAGAACAATATACCTTTTTAAATTATCAACTTCCCATGAATGCAAATATAATTTCCAGTGGATTGGTCAATCCTTCAGCTACAACTATATCAGAAGATCTACTAAATGTTGGTGGATTTTGTCACATAAAATTATACACTATCATCATGTTCATCTATGAAATATTTTGAATATATTTAATTGATACCAAAAACTGTTTCTAGATTGTGTCAATTCATCCATCGCAGCAAAAAATCAATCAATAATAATTGCAGCTATCTCAGGTTGTTGATTCAGATAAATATTTTTCCTCTCAATTCATTCATACTACAACTTCCTTACTTCTTCTAGGGAAAAAAATATTATCAAACAATATTTATAAAAGGAAACATGGTAATATTCAAATGATATATCATTTAACATAACCATAATTTAGAAACATTAATGGTTATGTTGTTAATATTATCCTAAAATATAAAGTTATGTAAACCAAATTTTTGATAAAAACTATAATGAAACATCATTAAACATTAAATAATCTCTTTATTTGTATCAATAATTTAATTTTCTTACATTTGATAACATTTTCATATTTAGAGTTTTAGAAAAAAAAAACGAACTAATAGATAATAGTCTCATATATTACACGATGGAAACATATAATCAGTATCTATTTTAAAACAAATATTAGACAAAAAAATACATTTTTTCATTCCCTAAAAAATTAAAATGCCTTTTAAATTTAATTAATTTATTTATTTGGGGATCATGAACCATTATTTTTCATTTTTACACATATATTTTGACTAATTAAATGTGTTTTTAATGGATAATTAGATTTATAATGCGGAATTACTTTGGTGGTATTAATTTTTCTACATTATTTTCATTGATTTTTATAAATAAAATGATTGTTTTTTTGTGCATAATTGTTCCTAGTTAATGTAATGGAATTTGACTGAATCTATAGTAAAAAAGATTATTTCTTGAATAAAAATTGAAATAAACTAAAAATACATATAAAATAATTAAAGATAAAACAAATGAAAAGCCTAATGGAATTTATTTTTGGATCTTTCGTCTGGATAATCAAAATGATTGAAATATCCTAGAAGTATATTGAATCAAACATCCCTACAAAGGAATTTACACCTGAGTGATGATGATGAAACCATTTTGTGGTAGCCCTGAATTTTGGATACATGTTTCCTAGAATTAATGTAAAGAGATAGTCAGTGTTGATGAGGGTGAAGCCTCTGCCACCCTTGTGTTCCCCATCTGAAATCAACCGCAATGTGGGCACCACAAAGGATAATGTTTACTTTTTATGAAAGGATTACTAATCCACCTAAGAGCCCATAACCCCTAAAATTGTTCCATGTTTCCCCTCTTATTTTCATAGGATTCAGTTTATGTAGGATGGATGCTTCCATTTTAAAGAGTGATAATATAGGGGGTGATTCTTGGGGTCGTGTGAACAAATAGTGACATAGAATGCATCCTGCTTAGACTATAGAACCTATGGAGAAAGAATTTTATTATTAGGTTATATAAGTAGAGAATAATTTTCATATCATATATGTGCATAATAAGATATTTTTATAATCACATACATTGAGTAGAATGATAATTTAGGAAAATATTAGTTCATAATTTACTACATAAACCCTAAAAACCTATGACTGGAAATAACTATGTATGAAAAAATGGATATGTAAGAGGATTGAACTACAACAGAGACTCTTACATCAATCAATTAGCATCATACGGAAACAAAAACAAGAAGTAAAATATATACATAGATAATTGTTGAAATGCCTCGACCCCAGTTACCCAGAGTTGGTGCATTATTACATAACATTGGCATGAGCACAAGGGATCAAATCCTGATAGACTAATCAGTTTAGTAGCCTTGGAAGTACTAGATACATTCATAAGTTTTACATTACATCATGAAATAAAAACATCAACATTTTATCCCCTTTTGAAGACAATTATTTCCTTAGCCTATCCATGCAGGTCAACCATAAAATACTTTTCAAATCTTGGGAAATATAAATCATACAATGGGGAGAGCTCAAATGCTCAGAAAGGATAACAATATAGCAGAAACATTCATAAATAAGAATAAACATTTAAGGTAATGTATAATAATAAAACAAAAACCTTTTAATCTTAAACTTCAGCATAATATAGAAACCATAAAATAAAATAATGCCATTTACTTATTCACATAGATATTATACTAGTTCAAAGATCACATGCAATATCAATAGCCACCTTCATAATGATGGAATGCATAATGTCATACTTCATAACCACACAGTCAAGGACTTGTTACAAGACTACAAATAATATTTTTTCAAGGCCTTGTTCAAAGACACAAGTTTGTCTCATGTGACATACCGATGCAACGAGGAGCTATAGCAGGCTCCACTAGTCACTTATTAGGTCAAATGCATTCCTCATACGAAAAGTATTAAACATAACATAGACATTCGTATTAAAACTGTCATAAAAAATGTCAATATTTTATTCATAAACCATGAATGGTGTAAAAATAACACATCCAAAGTCAAAAATTACACAAAACCTTCAATACAATATGGAATTTTTGTATCATAATAAATCAACATCAAACCAGCTTAAAATCTATCAAAGGATGTTAACATAGATGAAATCCTATCTTTCTAGAGAAACATCTCTATCTATTTTGAAATTATTTAAAATTCATATAATTATAAAAGAAAACATTTATTTGGAAAATATTATTATATGATTGTATCGGAAGCTTAGACGATGTTATAATGGTGGAAAATATCCACACCCACTATATAAGTTATAAAAATACATTCTTACCTTTATTGTCGAAAAGGTCACAAAGTACCTCATTAGGAAAATGACGAAAAGATTCCTTTAAAAACATATATGGTCAAATAAGGGTATAAATTAATTTAAACCATAGTACAGTAAATAGTAAAATTGTTTTTAATTACACTTTTAAGAAAACATGGATGTCAATGATAAAGAGTTCCTAGTACATACTTATGTATTAATAACCTCAGATAAGTAATGAGATTGTAGAATTAAACTTACCTTTTAATTTTCCTTAGTCTATGGTATGTTAACCTCCTATATAATAGTAAAAAAATTGTTATTAAATTATTCAAGAACTATATATATAAATACGATAACATATATGATCCTCTAGTATTGTTTTGTTAATAATATTTTAGTAGTATCATCATTTTGGGTGTTAACTGATTCGTTTTCCTTTATATGATTGGTTACATAAGCCATTTTTTATGGATAAGATTTATTTTATTCATATCCAGAATTATTTTAAGTTACTAAACATTATTTCTAATCATAATATGAAAATTAATTTTTAATGATTATGAGGGGGAATTAATCTCATCGCGTTCGTGGAGACGGTAATCCGTACGTATGCACGAGCAACAATATCATTATATTAATGGTTAAATCATAGGTAATTGGATGGTATATCATATATAAAGAATCATTATAATGTTATATTTATTATTTAAATCAGTTATACTCATTATTATACCCATATAAATAATGAAGTGTTTGAATGACAAACTACACCACGATGTGGAGACGGTTAGTTGTATGTATGCATGTATGGTGACATTGTCATTCATATGATGGATAGAATAATGAATATGGTTGGTCCATTTTTCAATAACCTCAAAATATATATAAGATAATGGAGTTATTATTTTACAATGGAAACAACAAATTAATAGGAAGTGGAAAAGAAAAGAACTTGAAAGAGGTGATGAAATATTTATCTCTTCTTCGGGTTCTTCCTTTTGATTTGATAAAAAGGGCTCCATATATTTGCTTTGTGGACAAAGGAAGTCCTCTAGGATGAAGTTAGGAACGCTTGGAGGATATTTGGGCAGGTATTGGGTGAGCCAAATGGCTTTGGATATGTGAAAGTAAGAGAAGGGGATATACCCTTTTATAAGATAGGTGAGGGTCACTTTTGGAAAATCTTGAAATATTATTTTATAATAAAATAATTTTCAGTTTCTAATTGATAAAAAATAAATTATTTCATGTATAAGGTGGGTATGGGTCTATAAACTCCCAAACAATAGGTTTTATAAATTTTTAGGTCACCATATTAACCTTATCTTTTAGATTTAACTCTTTGCTAAATAGTTTGACATTTACCATGTCTCTTTGAATTTTCATATTATATGGTTAATAAACATACTATAACAAGCCATGAGAACCCCATGTGATTCATTATTAATATATATAACCTTATCTAATTCCTTCAGCTAAAAATTATATTTTCAGGAATATTATATCAATTAATAATATAGTATTTGTTTTAAAAACTCAATTATGTAAACTTTGACACTATTTAGTATTTGGTTTTTGTGAAAATAATAACATCATGATTACCTTAAAAAATCATTTAATAAACCCTATCATATCATATTTACCTATAAAGTTATTTTAATTCATCAAAATTCACAAATTTAATTTATTTGGATATTTATAATATCAATTATTTTAATCTTTCATTAATAAGGTAATTATTGAATTATCATTATGTCATACAAAAATTAATTTATTTAATGTATAAAAATTATAAATAAAATAAAATTATGTAGAAAGTCGTTTTATATTTTTAATGAATATATATAGCAGAATTTATATTGTGTATAACCCTATATTAAAAATTGGTTAGTTATTAAACTTTTAATTTAACTCTTTTAACTCTTCTTTTAATAAAATAATAATAATTGTCCAAATCTAATCAAAGTGGACCAAAGGAGGTCATATTTTATTCCTAAGGTTATTTTTTGGTCTAATTACACTTATCCAATAGAATTAGGACATGTTTTTAGGTAATTATAATATCATTTGTACCCTTAATTAGCCTATTTACTTTTAACTGTGGTAAATAAAAGAAAAAAAGATACTATTCACCAAAAATTATTTTCATCTTATTGAACCAAATTTTACTTACTAATGTCAACTGTGTCTCTTGGATTTTTTAAATTCAACTCACAGAAGCTGTAAAATTATGTGTCATTCAAATTTGCAAATTCTCCTAGGAGGTGGGTAAACGACAGAAAAAAGTTCAATAAACTTTTTATACATATAAACTTATTATAAAATGACTCCAATGAATGAAATTGAACATATATATGTAATATGTATCTATTTTCAGATAAAATTAATTTAAATAAAATATAATTAAATAAAATAAATAATTATTTAAATAAAAATTCGTTTTTAACCAATAACTCAGTATTTTTCACTATTAATCAAAAATTGAATGTTTTCATAAAAATACTAAAAATTTAACCTAAGCTTATTTTGATATTTCGAATTCAAAAATGAAGTCCATTTTGAAAAATATAATTTATAAAATATCAAAATTTGGGTATTACTATTCATAATGGCTAGTTTGATTGGTCGCAGTTTTTTAGAATCTCGAAGTTCGTACAATGCCAGCTATTACATTATTTAAAGGGAGACGTATCGTGGAAGCTTGGGGTGTTACAATTTAATTTTGAGATCACACAACCATGTGGAATATTAGGATATGTGTATCAATTGGCCACAACAAATATTCAACTATGTCCTTTAGAATCTCATACATGAAGAATCAACTTTGTCGACCTGAATGGATACTTGGAAAATGACATTATGGGAAATCACATATATCGATGTAAACACATATATATATAAAAAATTAATATGTTGATAAAAATGGCTATGTGGTCCACTGGAGAGGATTTTTGTTCATATGAATGGTCGTGTTGATGTCCATCTATAACTCTTTCCTATTGCACTAGTGTGAGCTGGACAACAAGAGTAAGAAGTGACTAATTGGGAGATTTAGATTGACTATTAGGATAAAGGTTTCACCATAGAACATGAAAGGGGGAAATATATAAATAAAAAGAGTATAAAAGAATAAATAGGGGTTCCAAAACACTCATGTGAGATCTAAATAAGGAAAAGATGTATGAGGGAAGAATATAGAAATGAGGAGGCATACTGAGCATATTTCAAATAAATCAAAATAACTAATGTTGGTAATCTATTTATTTACATTCTTATTCTATTAATCTATAAAAAATATCTTTAATTTAATGATTCCATTGTTTATATAATTTTATAAATTAGTTGTGGGGGTATGATGTTTATTTGGAATTAATTTTTACCTAGCTTACTTTTTGGGTGATATGGGAGTCAATCATTTTATCATTGATTATTATTTTATGAACATCAACTATCCAAAATCAGTGAGATCTGTTTTAGATGTTTTTTTCATATATAACATGAATAATCAAAAAAATGATAAAATAAGAGACCCCACATTGATGGGAAACCAATGTGTTGGTTATAGAGATCAGTAGTTGTGATGATAAAGGACAACATTCACTTAAATATTACCTGCTATAGAATTCTGGTCATCCACTTCTCATGGTCTAGGTAGTGAGTGAACATATGTGAGAAGAAAACACATCAATATAATCCTACCAGCCAATCAATTTACCCCAAATTCATAGTCTTTATCATTTTTCCATTTGTTATTCATTATCTAAGCTTTCCACTCTATATTACCAAACTCCATCCCACTAGATTCATCACCATCATTCAATTGAAAATTCTACTTTATTTTTGTTGTTTTCCTTTTCATTTTTGTTACATATATTTCTTTCTTTTACAATATATCCCTAATAAAAATTATTGTATTATATAAGTAGATTTTATAAATAATTATTTTCTGGAATTTCATAAATGTTAATTTCAAGTTTTAAAACTATTTTGGGGGAAGGGAATGTGTAAACAAAAATAAAAGAGAAAAATGAATTATTACTCATTTTAAATTTTATTTCAAATGGGTTGACTGAAAAATCATTCATTATTTCGTGAAATCAAGAAATTAATCTATGTAATTAATTAAAATATAATTTTTTTGAAACATAATAATTAATTTGAAATGAAAATCCTTGAGAAAAAACTAGCTCAACCAACCAAATTATAATCCCAGCCAAGAGGATAATTCTAAACCAAGACAAATTGTAAATTCAGTAATGGATATATAAAGGATACAGGTGTTTTAGGTTTCTATTATATCATATAACATATCATGTATTAGGAAGACACCAAGATAATGAAATTATGAAATTAAAAAATCCAACATCCCCATGTTACTATCTTATCAAGGACATTATAATGGGGAATCTCTAAAATATATATTTTTATAAAATAGTCTAGAAGATACCAAATCAAGTCCTACATAAGGATGAATTCATGTTAAATTTTTATCCATTATACTTAATGGGAGATACTAATATATGGTTCAAATAATAGAATGATGATATTTTTATTACATGGGATCCAGTTTAAAATGAATATTTTTATAATTGTTACCAAAAATAATATTATTTCTGAAATTATGTATAAGATCAATAGTTTTTAAAGGATGGTAGTGAGTTTTTCTATATTACATGGGATAACTTCAAAAGGATTCTTAGATAGATCCATAATTATCAATATATAACCTAGTTTCTCATTGATAAATTTCAAACAATTCTCACACCATATCATCAATAACTAGTTTATCAGTCATCTTGAGGATATTTCAATGATAAGACACCTAATGAGATCAAACATATTTGCAATAATTTGGAACATAATTCCCAACACAAATGTTCTTGGAGAAGAAATATTATTAGAAAATGAACCACAGAGAAATCTCAGGATAAAGCATAGTCTAATGGTGTTTACACAAACAATTATCAACAAACACTTCTGTAGGTGTCCCTTCAACGTGTAATGCATGGCGATTCATAATCCTACTGCCCAAACGATGATATTCCTACCCAATCCCATAAAAATTTTAGCTTAGTTGGGTATGGCCCAAAGCTTAAATAAAGAGATCATACTTTCTAAAAAATTTATATCCATGGTTTGCATTACCAAACTATCTTTTCATGGATGGAATAAGGAGGTACAATACCTCTTGTTCCCTCTCTTTTTTAACAATATAAGCCTCAATTTTAGTAGTTTTGGCCACAATAAAGAGATAATCCATTTAATTCAGAAGATGAATTCAAGGGTATTTTCCTAAATTTTGTGGGATAACTTGATAAGAACTATAAGAAAAGTTATTTTGATAAGGCATAACAGGAGGCTCAGTTCAAAACCCATTATTTTTAATTTGGACAGATAGACAAAACACCAAGAGCTAGGGACCAGGAGAATATTTTTAGTAACATTGAGTAATGTCCATATAAAAATTCCATGGTAATCACTACTATAAGTAGGAGACAAACTCATCATGAAGTAACAACCTGTCACATAATGGATTTCCATTAATATTATAATAAACTACTTGAACCCATTTCGGATGTTTCCTAGTATGTAATTTTGTGAAACCAGGCTAAGATTGTTTATATTTATATTTATTATTGAAATATTTTATGAAAATAGTATGTCAAACACCATAAAGTTTTTCCTACTTTGGTTATTTTCTTTACCTATTTATTTTATATTTATACTTTTTTGGGTAAAGAATCAACTATTACGTTATATTTAATGGGATTTCTATAAAAATACTACATAGATGTTTTATTTCCAACTCATTTTATTCAATTCCAATATTTTATTTCAATTTATATTTAAATGGTTTTTAAAATTATCAGAATATTTATTATTTTCAATTTTTATATGTTTGAATATAAATAAAATAAAATAATTTTAATTTTATTTCCTTTTTCAAATATGGGTATTTTGTTCCAAAGGTGTGAATAAAATATTTATTTTAACAAACACCTTAGAAATTAATTTTCCCCCTAAAAGAGAAACAATTTTAATTGAATATTAAATGTCATTTTTTAGGATATTTTCAATGGAAATATTATTTTTAAATATTTTTATTTTTTTAAATGATATCTATATGAAAGTTTATTATTTTCTCAAAGTAGTGAAAAATGTTTGGAAGTGTTATGTATAACCCAGTTCTTAGGTGATGTTATAATTAAGCTAATTTTTTACTTTATTTATTATATATTTTCTTATAAATGTTTGTTTTAATATAAAGCCTTCATTTATGATGAATCTATGGTCTTCTATCATCCCATACTAATATTTTTTACACATTATATTGAGATGATTCACTTTATTGTAATTATTGTCACTATCACCATCCATAATTCATTAGACAATATTTTTATCCATCATGTCCCATTTTTATCATGGTTGAATCTAGAATAATTTATATTAATATGATAATGTATCAGTTGTATACTATTTCAATATATGTAGGATATGAATAAATATGAAAAAGAAATCTATTTCATTGACTATGGAAATATTATGTATTTTTATTTCTATATGTATAATTTATGACATATAAGGAATTTTGAGAATGAACATTATTAATAATTCAAAATATGAAGAATAAATAGGATGTGGAAGTGAAATGTGGGTCATGGTTATAGATATCTTATGAATTCATTAGTATGTATCATAATGAAAATCAGGTTGGAATGATATATAATATGATTGTGTATGATCAGGTAAAAATTATAAGTAATTTAAAGAATGGAATCCCATATAATGACAATATCATTGTTAAGAGGCCATGAAAAAAATGACATTGTCTTATTTGGTTGGATGTGAATGTATAAATCATGAATTTATTATTTATAGTCGTTAATATATAATTTCTATAATTATTCATTTACATTGTTAAATATTTAGATTCCCATATCAATTTGATTTATATGTTGTTATTTTCCATTTATTATCATTAAAATAATTTTATTGATTTAATGGTATTTGTTTTGATTATTCAATATTCCATATTTATTATGACATATTTGCAATGATAAATTCTATTATATATATCCCTTGTGAGTATTTAAGTTGACCCTATAATTTTTTCCATTACTTAGTATACATATAAGAATATTAAAAATCATTAGAATGATGTAAGATGTTTATTATTATATATTTATATATTTACAAGTTAATATAGGAATAATGTTTTTATCTAGTTTTATAATAAATCTAAAATGAAAGATCTTGGGTTTTGAGATTCTTTGTATTATTTACCAATTTAATAAATAAAACATATGATCATGGTTTCTAGAGTCCTAGGATTAAATGGGTTTCAATAATCAAGATTATGATTTAATGTTTTAGTATTTATTGTTTAATTATATGTCTATAACCCACATCAAAATATCATTTGGTTTGATTTTGGATATGATGGGTTTTAGGAAAGTGGGTCCTCTCTCCATTACCTTGTTTATAATTACATAGTATTATCTAGGTATAAATTAAAATTTATAAATAATGTCAGCTTTTATGGGGTGGTTTTTTCATTATTATAGGATCCGAGGAATCTAATAATTTATTTTCTCTAAAGATCTATTTGTGTATAGTAATATTAAGGGAATATATGTTTTCAATTTTTTATTCTGGTTCAAGTATTATGAATTGTGGATTGGCCATATTATAAATATAATCTAGTGTAACTTTTTATTGTATTTGAATATTTTTTGAAGAATAAGGGACAACCATGAGAGGTGGCCTTGTATTAGTAAAATGGGTATTCCTTTTCAGTATCTAGGGGCTTCTCTAGTCAATGGGAACATTACAATTCAAAACATTGACTTGATTGTATAAAAAGGGGGAAATCATATTAAATACTAGTATATTAATTTCAATTTTTTTCTTGAATGACCACATTTATTATGTTTTCCTTATATAATTTTAATATTAAGATTATATCAAGGATTATTGTTCAAAAATCCATCATTCAATGGTTGGAATGGACAACCCATGAATTCTTATAAGGTAGATGATGAAAATAGTGTTATCACTAGGTGAGATAGAGATAGTTTCCTATTCCAATAAATGAGGGTCATATTAATATTCAATGTGTGGAAGATATTATGAAACATATCCTTTAAATATTATTTTGGGAAAACATGGTAGAATCCTCCTTGTGGGCACGGTTTACTCGATAATAACATGGTACTCTATGAGAGGTTCTTGAATGTAATAATGGTGGCTCAACATCTATAATTTATACTAGGTTAGTGTTCATTTCTTCCATCATCATTAATCATATGTGACTGATTGGTGGTAGTTTTGATTTTTCATTTTAGGTGGAAATGTAGACTAACTCAAAGATTTAATCTTTTAGATGTTTATCTTCTAGTCATATTTTTAGGTATGAAGTGTATTACTTGTATATTGGTGTAATAGTTCTTGATAACAATGTATCTTCTTTAGGTAATGATATAGTTTTTCATTGACAAATGGACTGTTAGTTTACATTCCTAGTTCATTTATTTGTTCCTCTTCAACATCATTTCATGGTGTAAATTGGTTCCCAAATTCAATGATATAAGGAAGGTGAAATCTTCAAGATGAAGTGTTTAACCAAAAAATTAATTTTCATCATTAAAATTTTAGAAAATAATAATTTTTTAAGGATGCTTCGATCCTATATAGAGGAACATAATTTCAATATAGATGTAGATTTTGTAGGAACTATATAGTGTAGTCCTCATATAATAATTTAAATAAATTGTGTTTGGAGTATATGTGGAGTATTCATAGTTACATCATTGATTCTAATATTTATATTTATACCATTATAACTATCTTTGGATCATGGTTCTATTAGAAGAAAAGTGTACATGCATGACTTATCCACCTGTGCATCATCAAAATAGGTTTGTGGTTATTGTGGTATTGGTGAAAAGACATCATTTAAAGAGATGATTCTATCTTATTGTACCAATTCCATTATTTTATTCTCCTAATTATTCATGAGAGGTAATGAGTATATTCCTAATATTTCCCTCCTATCACAGTTTAAAGAGCTTCGTCACGTAATTCAAGGTTTAATAGTTGGGTATAGGGGAATATGGGTTTAATTGTTTCCCCCTTAATTTAGGTATAAACTAAATTTTAATGGTTTTCATACAATAATATTATATTAGGTTGTGGAGAAATTCATGATATGATGGATTCAATTGTATTGGGATTTTCTTCTAATTATGAATGTTTTAATTTTATTTTTTATAATTACGAGACACTTCCTTAGGTGTAAGTATATGTCATCAAATCTGTATATCTCATTCTCATATTTAAATTCTATGGTGTAGTTAGCATCATTTTCTTGAAAAAATACTAAATCATCACATTAGTCAATATTACATAGGATGATATTTTGAACCTTAGTGTAAGATAATGGAATTGATATTTCCATATAATTAGAGATAAGGTGATATATTGGAATATTATTTTGTTTTTTATTCCCAAAAGATTTCTGAAATTGGTATTTTCTCATCACCAAGTTGTATACCTTCCCTACACATGTGATTATACATTTTTGATACATTTTCATTGAAATTCCTTCATCCATCATGCCTATGTTTTTCTCCATAAATTTCGTGATGGAATAAATTTCATTATTACTAAAATAGGTGATTTTTTTAATATAAATAATTAAAGAATATTTAATAAAAGGTGCAATGTTGATCAACAAAATTATATAAAGACATCCTTTGAATAACTATTTATGAATCATGTTTATAGGGAGTAAAAAAAATTCACAATAAAATGAATTTTTAGGAGATATTTTCTAATATGATAGGGTTTATATTATGAAGTGACAAAGAAAATTTAACAGAATTTGTTATTTTGTGTTGAATATTCATAAAAAATATTGGAACACTTTTATTATTGATGTTCTATATTTGATTAAATTTTTCATGTAATTTTATATTCATGATTTCAACCAAATGTACAGTCAGACAATAGTTGGTACTAATCTTTTGGTGGCTAAGGGATGAAATTTCAAGATCCCACCTTTTCAGGTGGATAATTGGAATCTATACTATTTTACTATTACATATATGATTAATATTTTCTAAACCTATTTAGTATCTCATTTATATAGTAAGCATTAGGAAGAATACCTTATAAATGTGACACTAATAATGTGATATATATATATAGAAGGTACTGTGAATATGGAATTTAACTTTAACTCTAAGAATAATCAAGTATTAAAATCTTTATCTAATGTTCCATGGGTCAATGATGTAGTGAAACAAATATTTAAGTGTGAGAATGGAATAAGTATATATATTTATATTAACATATTAATTCACTCAACTTCTAGGGATAAATAAATAGTTGGAGGATATTGGGGAAATTAAAATTGATAACTGTTTTCTTATGTGACAAAGATAATGTAAATGAAATCATTAAAACTCCATCCATGGTTGTATCACTGGGACTGGGTATATTTCTTATAATATTAAGATATTTTAGGCCCTTGTTGATGACCAAACTATCCCAATTCATACAATGAACATAGGGAATGGGGAAATATATTTTTTGGTTTCATGGATTATTGTATAGGGTTATTTAACTTGTTTTACTAGTTTTGGATCTCTTGTTCTTAGATCTCTTGACATTGTGAGAGGTTATTCCCTAGTGCATCACCATTTTATTCCCCATTGATCTATTTCGCATTTCTCCACTCCATTATGAAAATTTTAATTTTAAGTGAATGAAAAGATAATTATAATACGGATAAAAATAGAGTAGGATATAAATAATATATAGATTTTGTACATAAAAACCAATCAATTGAAAACCATTTTCATTGAAATAGTTTTTAAACATTGTTGTTTCTCCATATCTAACAATGTGATGATTTTATAAAAATATTCCCCCCATATTTATGTTTATTTTTATATAGTTTGTTCAATGTGTGGAATTTGTTTTCTCTCTTGAGGTATTTTTCAAGGGGATTAATGAGTTTGATACATGTGTAATTCAATGTATAATTGTGCAATTCTAAAATATTTATTATAAAATTTTATTAGTAATCATTGTAAAGTGGTCTTAGTGATGATATTCTCCATGTAATGGTGAGTACATGGTCTAAAGGTTTATGGAAGATGATATCCTTTATGAATTATAAATGGTCGATTTTGAAGTCAATTGGAATTATTGAAACAAAATTAACATGATGCATTCATTTATAGCCTTAAGACATAATTTTTACTTAGATAAAAGATCATTCAGTCAAATATTTATGTATTGTGTATTCCATTATAACATTGATTTGGAACATGCATGTGAAAAAATTCATTTCTCTATTAATTTCCAAAAAAACCCTGAATATAGAGAATGTTTGAACTACGTTGATCTAAGATAGATATTAATGTTATTTTATAGATATTACTTAAATAAGAGTGATTAAATATATTAAGTCTTATTTAAAAATTAAATAGTTGAAATAAAGACATAGATAAGTCTATAATTATATTGGTTTATGTGGTTTCAATAGAAAAAGGTTCATCTTGGGGGTTTTTTAGAAATCTAGTAGATAATCGGATAAACTCTACTATATGTTTCTATAAAATGGAAATATAATAATTCATGTTAATTTGGTTGTCTTATTTTTGGTTTCCCTATACTATTAATCAATTTTTTTCACTCCTCATGTTGTTTTTAGTAGTTGGGTATCTTTTTGCAATAATTGTGTTAGTTGGGCATTATGCTTTTCAATGGACTCCAGATAGTCAAGAAATGTTTTGGTAGAGTTTCATGAACATGATACCATAAAAATAATAATAATATAGTGATGAAAAAATATAATTGTTTCCATATAATCATTGACTTTTTCCTACATATATGGATAATTTTGATTTAAAAAGGTTTAAGGATCTCCCTTTATGTAATGCTGAGTTGAGTGTGTGTACTTATTCTAATCGGACTTCAGAGAAGATATCCAAGTAGTGGATTTAGTTTGAATATAACTACATAGAATATTGTTGATATAATAGACCAATGAAATGGATGTGCATAAAATATAACCAATGAATAGAGGTGGAGTGAAGGCATATGTCAGCAAATTCTTTCATGATTAGGGTAAATCCATGGTAGTAAGGAAATATACATGGGTGAATCTTGTCAGGATAAATAATATTTTTTGAAGAATGTTTCTGAAATATAATCAAGTAAAATCATTTGAGTGAACCATAAATGGATGAGTCTACATAATTGATATATAAATTAGTGAAAATAGGTATAAATGATTATAAAGATCAATTTGAAGTTTAATGTTTTAGAAGAATATTTCTTGTTGTTGTTCTTGATATTGTAGAACATGTTAATCAATCATATTTTTTATATGTTTAAGAAATTAAAGAAAACATTCATAATTATATGTATGTAGTATTTATGCTAATAAACTAATAATAAAACTATAAAAATTTATAAATAGTGATTGAGTTAACAAATCTGATCGAATAGAGTTAGTTCAATATTCCTAGAGCCATATAATGGAGTACGTGAACCTCAAATATCATAAATGTGGCCAATAAATTTAATCCAATAATATTGAGAGGATTAGTTTATTATAATACACATTAATATTTCCATTTTAATACTTCTTAGACTAGAAATTAATTTTAATCCATGTAAAATAATTGTACCTTTTTAAACTTCAATATTTTTTGTTGTTGTGATTGTAAAATTATTTATGATGTGTTGAATGATTTCTTTTCAATGTGGGAAAACATTTTTATTACAAGAGAAAATGTTCACACCCTGATTCACCTACCCTCCTTTGGGTTTTCAAGGATAAATTAAAATGATTATATCTCTTATATATGGTCACTTATAATTCATATTCCTTTGGGTAACTTATTTCCCAACACCTATTCAATTCATATTGGGGTTAGGATCACTGATACAATTGAAATAAATATTTCAAACCTTTTTGTTTCTCATCCACATATCAATTGTCCATTATTTCAACTGGGTATCATATCCCAACTCACATTGTGATAAATTTATACATATAATATACGAGGGACATTTAACGCAATCAATTATCTATCAATATTTGTACTTTTTTTCTTATTAAGGGTTACTTAATATAAAATGTAAAAATATATTTTTTCCACTTTTACAATCATTTTTATATCTAGATTAATTTATTTCATGAATTTTTTTATTACCATAAATCTTCAACATTGAATTGTAATAGGTCAGTAAGTTAATTTTAATGGATCCATTAATAATATTGATTGATTGTATAATTATCTATAGGACAACATGAAAAACCCCATTTCATCAATGGTTATAAAACCAATTTTTTATTTTATATAGTTATTCATAGTGTTTCCTTCAATGGTTATACATTAACATCCTTAAACATTATACAACTAGTTACAATCCAATTATCTATGATCAAGGATTACTATTTAAAGATTATAAAAATCATAAATCACAATGTTAAAGAAATTGATATATTAATTTATATTTTTACACATGTTCAAAATGAATTATATTTGAAAATTGAAAAATAATTAATGTTGTGGTCAATTTCTCACCCTCGACATCATGGTAGAGTTTACATAATCTCAAATTCGTCTCATTAGTATGGAAAATATTTCAATGATTTTTGAATCACACCTCATTGTTATTTAGTTATCTATCATTGTATACCTCATATATAACTTTCCTTCATGGAATAATATTCAAGGACTTATCATTATAAACTATACGAAACATTAATACAATAACTATAACATTACAAATGGAAATATAAATTTTTTATAAGCTATAAAACCATTAATAGAGACTATAATTTCAATTAAAACATTAGGATTTTAAACTATGATAAAGTGAAACAAATATATCCTGATTGAAATTTCTTTTATAGTTTGATTAAAAAAATTAAAAAATCTCACCACTAAAACCAATATATTTTGGATTAATAATAGTTTGGGAATATAAAATAAAAATTTGTATGTATAGTGGAACAAGATTTTTGACATAGTTTTATAAAATATTTATTTATTATGAAAAAATATATTATTAAAATTTTGATATATATCTTAAAAAATATAACTCGCATTTGTAATTAAATCTCCATTCAAGTTAGTCAGGAAATATTCAAATTTTGTGCGTGAATAATTTCTAACATTTTTTGAAACACTATATCGTAATTATTGGTTTCATAATTTCGATAAACACTATTAGTAAATCTATATATATAAATTTAATGTGAGATTAATAACCCTAATAATAGAATTAAATTTTTACAATTTTTTTACCATAAATAATTAAACCTTTTTTATTAATGTTTATTTAATTAAATTATATCTACTATTTAATATGAAATTTATAATGTTATGAATAAAAAATGATTCCACGGTTTTATGGAAAAAAATTTCATTAAGAATCATACATAAAAGAAATATTTTTATTCTCTAATCTCAAAAAATTAATTAATTTTAAAAATATAGATCATAAAAAATTAAAATGTAAAAGAAGAATAAAAAATACCATAAATAAATTTTTCTTCCTTTGATAAATATGAACAAAACATTATAGATCCATATTTATTGAGATAAACCGAATATAGTCACTTGAACCAAAATTAAACTCATTATTCATGTTTTTTTAGTTTCCTTGAGGAATGGAGAGTAAATAATTTCCAATTCAATTAAATGATTTATTACTATAGACATGGATTATTTCTTATAGTAATGGTTATATGATCATTAAAATTTTTGAAACTCATTAATGATTTTATAACAATAAACTATTGACATGTTTTTTATGTCATTATTATTATAAACTATGATCCATATATGTGTCAATATTTCACAAACATGATATGCATAAATAAAAATATATGTAAATTCATATGTTTGAAAATAGAATTAATTGGGGGACTAAACAAAATTAACTATGCATTTATAGTTTAATTTTCTCAAGGGAAAAGTAAAAAATTTAGCCTAAAATGTAAGAGGAAGAAATTTTATATTCAAAAAAATATAGAACCCAAAAAATTAGGGACATGATCATTATTTATTTAATAATATTAAAACATAGAGAATATCATCTTGTTATCAATTTCAGTATTTAGTTTACTATCCACCTTCTATGATGTTAATCCGCATGGATTTGTGCTAATGAAATGTCTGTAAATTGTGAATCTCTTCTACTAAGAGAGTATGATCTATGTGTGATGAATACTCAATAATCAAATAAATTGTGATAAATATCTCCACATTGTAGAACTAAATGAAATTTATTATTATTAATCCAATATGATATGTTGTGAAGCATAATTACCAAAATCTAGGACTAGATAAAACATCCCATCAACTCTTATTTTTCTACTCTATCATGTAATTTTAATCTTTTTATCCAATTAAAAATATAAAGAATCATTTCCCTAATACCTTTAGTGTAACATCCCAGGTAAATGAAAAATAATATATTTTCATACCTATTAATATTTCTGAATTTAATATTAATTTTACTTTAAAAGGGTTGCTATGTTCGATAGTGTACCCGATATGCAACAACGGGTTTCTTCAAAATCATACGTTTCACACTAATAATATAATATTATAATTTAAAATGGAAGTTAACTACTAGCAATTTTATGGGTTGTAATGAACAAAACTAACTAAAATATGAAGATACATGTTTGTCAAATATATTTACTTTTATCCAATAAAAGTTATAGGCTTAAAATGTGAATAAATTTAATTTTAAGCATAATTTACATTAAAAGGTAAATTTACCACCTTTGTGAACCCTATTTAAATCTATGTTTGGTCACTTTAATACATTATAATTGACCAAATAAAATCATTCTTTATAATGGGGACATCAAAATTTACTTTGTGTAAATTTTTTGGAATTTTTCCGATGAAGTTTGTTTTTTAATGAATAGTGAAAAATATTGTATTTTAATTCAAAACTGTGTTTTAATCTAATTTATTTATATTTATAGATTATATTTATAATTGGTTTCAATTTTTAATTATAATATATTTTTACCATTTAATCCAATTTTGGTCATTGGAATTAATTTCATTTTGAATTTGGAAATAAAAAAGTATCAATCTTTTGATAGTTATTGTTTCTTAAAAACGCGCTATTTGTTTTAACAAAGTTAATTAATTATTTCAACTTCTATGTTTAGAATTTGTTAAAATAGAAATCATTTTTTAATTTGGAATATAAAATATATCTTAGGCTTAATTTTTTTATTTTTATGAAAAACATCAATTTTTGATGAATAGTGAAACCACTTAGTAGTAGTTAAAAAACTGACTTTTTCATTTAAATGAAATTTTACCACTTATGTGAATAGAATTTAAAAAATATGACATACATGGTTGTTATTAGTAAGTAAAATTTTGTTCAATAAGATGAAAATAATTTTTGGTGAATACTAACTTTTGACTTTTATTTACCGCGGTTAATGTTAAATAGGGTAATTTTAGGTAAAAAGAATATTATAATAATTAAATATTACTTCAACACTTATCCTAAAATTATTTTATTAGTAATTTCCGACCATATTTATCTTTGAGACGATTTTGGGACCCCATGAATCCACTTTTGAATGATAATGATACTTTAGATTAATTAATTTAAAGTAAATGCAAAAATGAAATAAACAAAGCACTTTTAGTAAATTAATTTTTATATGTTGTAATATAAGTAATAATTTTGACTATAAATATCCATTTTAAAGATAAAATGATTTCCTAAATCATGGTATTTTTCTATAATTTTTAGATATCGAATAAATTAAAGTGTTAATGACACAACAATGAAATAGTGTTTACCTCATTAATAAATCATTTAAATAAATTAGATTATAGATATTAAAATATCATCCAAAACCTATCAAATTTTTATTGGATGATTTTATTTAGACTATTAGTCATCTTATATTGAACTCTGATGATTTTTGGGCCTTTAGAAACTGAATATCATTATATAATAAAATAATATTTTCAGATTTTACTAAAGAGACCCTCCTCCCCCTTATAAAAGGAGACCATTTCTAACAAATTCCTCACACCTCTAAAGCTTTTTGGTTCATCCATACTCTGCCCAATTAAGATCCCTATATACCTCTTTTCCACCTAGAAGTCTTACCTTAGGCAGAAGCCACTTAAACAAACCATTTTGGTTCAAACCAAAGGGACTTACCCAAATTAAAGGTAACCGTTTATCTTAACTTTTTTTCTTTTATTTTACTTATCCAACCCTTAAAAAAATTATTCACATATTTTATAACAAAACCAGTATCCTAAATATAATAGGATGTTGTTATGAGAATTATTCTAACTACACTTGCACACAGCTCCATCTAATGGGTGAAGAACGTACTGTTTCTGTGGATGGAAAACTAACACCTCACGAAATGATGATCATTCAATTACCTTCTATCGCCTATCATGGTGGCCATTATGATAGAAATGTGTTCATATATGATATATATTTTGATTATGTTTTCTTTATAATTCTGTATTTTCCATTTATATCATAGCTTTATGGATTCCATTAGGGGTAAACGTGATAATTTCATTTGAGGAAGTGCGGACTACCTCCCCCTCAAAGTGATATGACTCGTTAATGCCATATGTGGGGCATATAAAGAATGGAGTTAATGATATTAGATATGATATTATACTGTAATTATAATAAAACTATTTATCATTAGGTTTTAATTCTATTTAAATGCGAAATATAAATGAATGTAGCGTTCATGCGTACGTACAACTTACCGTCTCCATGAACGGTGCATTTCATTTCTTACCTCCAATTTTTATTTACTATTATAAATACATGTATATACTGGATATATATGATATATATGATATCTAAATCATTAATATCATTCTGGATATAATGAACTTTTGACCATGTGATCAACTTCTAACTATATGGTGTTCATTTTTGACTCAAGTATCAAATATCAACAAAACGACCATTATTAACTTAAAATGATTACATAATGTTTATAACAAGGTAATAATTGATATAAAAGGACTAATAAATTTGAAAAATGTTCTTAAGAAATTAGAAATTAACTTTAGTTTATTATTCAGGAGATTAAAGAATGAATGGGTCAAGTCAGAAACGAGGTAAGGGACTTCGTCTCAATTTCCTTTCATTGAGGCATATTTTGTTTTAATACATGACTTTATTTTATACGCTGTATAAACACCCATTAAATTTCAAAGGTAATGTTTTTCTATGAATTTTTTTACTAAATAACAAAAAGGAATGTTTCTTTTAACGTAAGCGGTGACAACGACCTTTCCGCCACCGTGAGTATTATTTGTTCTTTGGCTTCCTTAACAAGAAGTAATGTTTTTTTTCAAGGAAAATAAATACCATATACTATTTTATGCATTTTCATATTGAAAATGGTTTTGATAATTTATTTGTTATATCAATATATTTAATTGTTATAATGTGATTTAAATGTGGAAATGTTTTCTTTCCTTTATATTTATTTTATGTGTTATGATTTAATAATGGTACTTGGACATTTGATGGGTGGTTTTGTGATAAACTAAATGATGGGTGGTGCTGTGACAAACCAGTATGGGTGGTTATGTTATAACCTCCAATGCATTGGGTATGTAATTAATCCGTATGGCTATTCTATTCAGTGATATGTGTGTAAGTCGACCGTATGGTTATTCCATTTAAGTATGTTTATGTCCCGAGTTACCTTTATATGTTATGTGTTCTTTATAAGGGTTTTATGGTAATATTTTGGTTAAAAAAGGGAAAATAGTGATTTTTTATTCAGTGAAGAGTATTTACTACTTCATAAAGGTGAAAATTATTACTTCTGTTAAAGAATTCATGGTATTCTTTTTGTTTTGAAAAACTAACAGTTTTTTTTCTTTGTGTATCCCTTTCTGAGTTTTTTATGTTCATCGCAAGTTTTTGAAATTTTTTCACATGACATGATGTGGAATATGGTCAAGGATGTGATCAAGGAAAAGTCATGTTGTCTTAAACATGGAACTAGACAAGACTATTTTTTAAGAGTTCTTGTTTTGTGAAAAAAAAGGAAACTAAGCAGAATTGTCTACTTTGTAATTTTTTTTTGAAATGAAATTTAATAGTTATTTCCTAATTCTCTAAAACTGTAAACCTGAAAATATCCTTAATGTGAATTATTCATTTAATTCATTATTATGAAATGTTTTAAGGTAGAGTCCTTATAGTTGGTATCAGAGGTCAGTTTTGACAACTTTAGGAGTTAGGGTATTGTTAAATAAATGTCCATAAATTAATTTATGGTAATATTGAAATGATATATCATTTAAATATTACCATGTTTCTTCGCCTAAGATATTTTCTTTGATCAGAATGGTTTTCCACAGAGGAAACAGGGCAGCTATTTTGGGACGACATTGGGAGGTAGACAACCTTCCAAATCAACAACCTGAGATGGTCGGAATCGGAACTGAACAGTTTGTTGCAGTGATGGAATAGTTGACATGGGCTATAAATGGTGGTGGTATCCATGAATTAGATCAACCAGATCAACCATAGAGGAACATTTTAGTAGTGGATCATTTCATGAGGTAACATCCCCCATCATTCAAGGGATCATCTTACCTTGTGCTAGCAGGAGGGTGGATTATAGCACTGGAGAAGATTTTTGATGTCATGCAGTGTTCATAAAATCAAAAGGTTAGTCTCGCTATTTACCGTTTTGAAGGTGAAGATGATCAGTGGTGGTCGACGGTGAAAAATATCATGGAGATTGAGGAGATTTATGATCTTGATTGGTATGAATTCAAAGGTATGTTTCTTGAGAAATATTTTCCTAAGGTGGTTCATCTTAGGATGGAAAAACAATTCCTAGAATTGAGGTAGGAGGATGACTCAGTGGCTGCTCATGAAGCAAAGTTCACTCGACTGTCAAGGTATGCACCAAATTTCATCTGAGATCTTGATAGTATGATAAATCTATTTTACTCTGGACTGAATCCACTATATCGAAGTGTGTTAGCCTCTCATGAGTTCACAAGTTATGAGAAACATGTTCGATGTGCGGAGAAGGTGGAAATGGAGTTTGCTGATGATTAGGTGTTCATTGACAAACAACATAATAAGAGGTCCATTTGGCAGGAAAAAGGAAAAAATTCTTCAAAGAATCCTGGAGGAAAGAAAATTAAATATCCATCTTGTGAGAAGTGTGGTAAAACTCATCCTGTAGAATGTTTATCAAGGTCTGGAAAGTGCTTATGGTGTGGTAAGTCTGGTCATATTTCTCGTAACTGTAAGGAAGATTATCAAGAAGACAATGAAAAGCCATCGGTAAGATGTTTTAAGTGTAATGAAATGGGTCATTATTCAAATGAGTGTCCAGCGAAGAACTCAACTGAGGAAAAGTAGCTAGACTACAAGAAAAAAGGGGTGGTGAAATCCTTTTCAACTACTTCAGTATATGTCGGGCTAATAAACGAAGTAGTATCAGGTATACTATTTGTTTGTTCAGATTATACCAATGTGTTGTTTGATTCAGGGTCTAGAAACACATTAATTTCTGAGAAGATTCTTAATAAATTAGGAATTCCATATTAAGATATGAATACAGATCTTATGGTAAAAACACCTAGAGGAAATTTTTACACAAAAAGAAAAAATAATAACCTTTCTGTCATTGTGTGCGGGAAGAATCTACCTATAAACATTATTGTTTTGCCTCTAGTAGAGTTTGATTTTATTTTGGGAATGGATTGGCTATCTATTTATCATGCTAAGATTGACTGAAGATCTAAATGGGATTCTATTCAAAATGATTTTCAGTTTGTATACAAGAATGAACACTTTCTTTTGGTAACATATCAGGATGTTGAGAAACTAGTAAAAAATGGAAGTCAATGTTACCTTGATCATATAGTAGAAATTAAAGGAACTGTTCAGATTAATGATGTGCCAGTGGAAAATGAGTATCTTGATGTCATTCCTAATGACTTGCTTGGTATTATACCTGATTGGGAAGTCGAATTTAATTTTTAATTAGTTCCTAATGCTAAACCAATTTTAAAACTCCCTTATTGAATGGATGAAATTGAACTTTTAGATTTAAAGAAGCAATTACATGAGTTATTAGATAAAGGTTTCATTCGACCTAACACATCTACACGGGGTTCTCTTGACTTGTTTGTTAAAAAGAAATATGGTTCAATGAGACTTTTCATTGATTATAGAGCATTGAATAACATCACTGTTAAGAACAATTATCCTTTTCCTCATATCGATGATTTGTTTGATCAGCTCTAGGGTGCTCAGTATTTTTTGAAGATTGACTTCATATCGGGGTACCATCAGTTGAAAATAAAGGAATCAAACATTCCGAAGACCACGTTTTATATAAGATATGGACATTATGAATTCCTAGTTATGCCTTTTGGGTTATCCAATGCACCTCCTGTATTCATGGGTCTTATAAATAGAATGTTCTGTGAGTTATTGGATATGTTTATGGTTGTGTTCATTGATGATATTTTGGTTTATTCTAAAAGTAAAGAGGAGCATGAAAGTCATTTAAAGGTCATCTTGAAAACCTTATAAGAAAATAAACGTTATGTGAAATTCAGCCAGTGTGAGTTTCGGTTACAAAAAATTTCTTTCTTTGGTCATATTGTTTAAGAAAATGGAATAACTGTTGATCCTGAAAAAACAAAAGTTGTTGAAGAATGGAAAAGACCCACAAATATAACCGAGATTCGTAGTTTTCTTGGTTTTGCAGTTTATTACCAGAGGTTTGTTGAGAATTTTTCACGGTTATCTAGTCCAATGACTAAGTTAACTTGAAAATGTTTTAAGTTTATTTGGACACAATAATTTGATGATTGTTTTCTAGAATTAAAATGGTGATTGTTGAATGCTCCAGTTTTGGCACTACCTTCCAGAAATGGTGTTTTTGTTATTTACAGTGAAGCTTCATTGAAAGGACTTGGATGTTTCCTTATGCAGAATGATCAGGTAATGTCTTATGCTTCACGTCAGTTGAAACCTCATGAATTAAATTACCCTACACATGATTTGGAATTAGATGCTATTGTTTTTTCATTAAAAATTTGGAGGAATTATTTGAATGGAGTAAAATGTGAAATATATACTGACCACAAAAGTTTAAAGTATATATTCAATCAGAAATAATTGAACATGAGATAGAGGAGATGGATGGAATTAATCAAGGATTATGATTGCACGATCCATTACCATCTGGGAAAAGCAAATAATATGGTTGATGCTTTGAGTCGAAAAAGTAATATCTCAATAACCATGCTAAGTTTGGAATGAAATCCTTTGGTTTTTTATTTGCTGGACTTTAACATAGAAGTTGTTGGTGCAGGAAATTATTCAATTTTGTTTCAGGTGTCCATGAAATCATCTCTATCAGACAGAGTAAATCAAGCACACAAAAAAAGACAGTGAGTTGCAGAAAAATGTAGACATGGTTCAGAAGGGTAATTTGCCTGATTTTAGCATTGATAATGATTGTGTTTTGAGGTTTGAGAAGAGATTATTTGTACCTTGTGATTCACAGTTGAAGAATGAGTTGTTATGTGAAGCTCATAGTTCTCCATTTTATGTTCATCCTGGTAGTACTAAGATGTATAGAGATCATCAGGAGTATTACTGGTGGGATGGAATGAAAATAGATATTTCTAATTTTACAGTGAAGTGTTTGACTTTTTAGCAGGTTAAAGCAGAGTCGCAGTTACCGAAAGGGATTCTTCAGTCTTTACCGGTGCCAGAGTGGAAATGGGAAAATATATCCACGGACATTGTTGTGGGATTATCGAAGACATCGCGAGGTACTAATGCAATCTGAGTTATAGTTGATCTATTAACTAAATATTCTCATTTCTTTCCTATTCTAGATACTTTTTTCTCTAGATAAACTTTCACGTTTTTATGTTAAAGAGATAGTCAGGTTGTATGGAATTCCACTCTCTATTGTATCTGATTGTGATCCCAGGTTTACTTCTAACTTTTGGAAAGGCCTTCAGAAGTTGTTGGGTATGGAATTAAATTTTAGTACAGCTTTTCATCATCAATCAGACGGGCAGTCAGAACGAAAAATTCAGACCTTGAAGGATATGTTATGGTCTTGTTCACTGGATTAACACAGATGTTAGGACCAACATATTTCTTGGGTTGAATTTTCTTATAATAACAGTTTTCATTCTAGTATACAAATGGCTCCATTCGAGGCATTATATGGAAGGAATTTTTGAACTCCAGCTTTTTGGGATGAAGTGGGTGAAAAGATGCTGATGGGACCATAATTGGTAGAAGATATGGCAGAAAATGTTCAGTTGATTCAGAAGCTCATGGTAATAGCTCAGAGAAGATAGAAAAGTTATGCGGATAAATGAAGGAAGGATATTTCTTATGAGGTAGGTGATCATGTCTTTCTCAATGTTTCTCTATGGAAAAGTGTAATTCATTTTTGTATGAAGGGAAAGTTTATTTTGATGTACATTGTAAATTATAAAATTGTGGAGAAAGTTGGATCTGTTGCATACAAAGTGGATTTACCTCAAAGTTTATCCCAGATACACAATGTTTTTCATGTTTCGATGTTGAAAAAGTATATACCAGATCCATCGCATGTTTTGATCCCAGAGGTAGTTCAGTTGGAAGAGAATCTCTCTTATTAAGAACAACCAGTCCAGATTCTTGACCGAAGAGAGAAAGTGTTGCAGAATAAGTAAATTCACCAGGTAAAGGTTTTTTGGAAAAACATATGGTTCAAGAGACAATGTGGGAATATGAAAATGCGATGAGGGATAAATACCCCCACTTATTTTGATAAGTGAATGAAAATTATGAGGATACAATTTCCAAAATGGGGAAGGATGTAACATCCCACGTAAATGAAGAATAAGAGATTTTCAAACTTATTAATATTTGCGAATTAAATATTACGTTGCACACTAATAATATAATATTATTATTTTAAATGGAAGTTAACTCCTAGCCATTGTATTGGTGGGAATGAAAAAAACTAATTACAATATTATTAAACATGTTTGTTAAATGTATTTACTTTTAACCAATAAAAGTTAGAGGCTTAAAATGTGAATGAATCTAATTTTAAACATAATTTACATTAAACGGTCGCTTTACCACATTTTAATGGTGAACCCTATTTAAACATAGTTTTGGTAACTTTAATACATTCTAATTGACCAAATAAAATCCTCATTTAGAAATGGGACATCAAAATTTACATTGTGTATATTTTTTGGAATTTTTCCGATAAAGTGCATTTTTAAATGAATAGTGAAAAATATTGTATTTTAATTCAAAACTGTGTTTTAATTTAATTTATTTATATGATTAGATTATTTTTTTTAATCGGTTTAAAAGTTTAATTAGAATATATTTTTACCATTTAATCCAATTTTGGTCATTGGAATAAATTTCACATTGAATTTGGACATAAACAAGTGTCAATCTTTTAATAGTTATTGTTTTTTAAAACACGCTATTTGTTTTAACAATGGGAATTAATTTTAAATTAATTAATGAAACTCCTATGTTTAGAATTTGGTAATATATGCATCATTTTTTAATTCGGAATATCAAATATAGCTTAGGATGAATTTTAGGTATTTTTCTGAAAATCTTTAATTTTTGATTAATAGTGAAACCACTTAGTAGAAGTTTAAAAACTGACTTTTTCATTTAAATAAAATTTTACCACTTATGTGAATTGAATTTCAAAAATAGGACATACATGGTTCTTATTAGTAAGTAAAATTTTGTTCAATAAGATGAAAATGATTTTTGTTGAATAGTAACTTTTGACTTTTATTTACCACGTTTAAAGGTAAATAGGGTAATTCAAGGTAAAAAGAATATTATAATAATTCAAAATTACCTTAACATTTGTCCTAACCTTATTTTATGAGTAATTTCAGACCATGGTCTTCATTGGGTATATTTTGGGACCCCATCAAGCCACTTATGAATGATAATGAAACTTAAGATTAATTAATTTAAACTAAAGGAAAAATGTCATAAACAAGAATCTTTTAGTAAATTAATTTTCATATGGTGTTATATAGGTAATATTTTTTACTATAAATAATCATTGGAAATATAAAAATATTTCATACATCGTAGTATTTTTTTATACCTTTTAGACATCGAATAAATTAAAAATTTTATGACACAATAATGATGTAGTGTTTACCTCATTAATAAATCATTTAAATAAATAAGATTATAAATATTAAAATAAAATCCCAAACCTATCCAATTCTTATTGGATGATTTTATTTAGACCATTAGAAATTTTATCTTATACTCTAATTATTATTTTACCTTTATAAATCTAATATCATTATATAATAAAATAATATTTTCACACTTTCCTAAAGATTCCCTCCTCCCCCTTATAAAAGGAGACCATTTCTAACCAATTCCTCACACCTCTCAAGCCTTTTGGATGATCCAAACTCTGCCAAATTTAGCTCCAAAAATCCTTCTATTCCACCTAGAAGCCTTACCTTATGCATAAGGCACTTCCACAAACCATTTTTGTTCAAACCAATGGGAGTTACCCAAATTAAAGGTAACAGTTTCTCTTAACATTTTTTATTTTATTTTACTTTTCAAACCCCTAAACTCTTTTTATTCCCCTATTTTATAAAAACACCCGAATCCTAAATATTCTAGGATGTTTTTATTTGAAGGATTCTACCTACACTTACACACACCTCTATCTAATAGGTGAAGAATATACTGTTTCTGTGGATGGCAATCTAATGCCTCACGAAACAATGATTGTTCAATTACCACCTACTGCCTGTAATGGTGGCCATTATGATGGAACTATATTTATATATGATATATATTACGTTTATGTTTTCTTTATTTTTCGTAATTTTCCATTTATATCATAACTTTATGGTTTCCATTGTGGGTAAACGCGATAATTTCATTTGAAGAAGTGCGGACTACCGCCCCCTCAAAGTGATATGACTCGTTAATGCCATATGTGGGACATATAAAGGATAGAGTTAATGATATTATATATGATATTATACTTTAATTATAATATAATAATGTATCATTATGTTTTAATTCTAATAAAATTAGAAATATAAATGAAAGTAGCGTTCATGCGTACGTACGACATACCGTTTCCATGAACAGTGCATTTCATTTCTTCCCTCCAAATGTTATGTACTATTATTAATACATGTATATAATGGATATATATGTTATATATGATATATAAATCATGAATATAATTTTGGATATAATGATATTTTGACCATGTGAAGAACTTGTAACTAATGGTGTTCATTTTTGAATCAAGTACCAAATATCGACAAAACAACCATTATTAACATAAATGGTTACATAATGTTTATATCATGGTAATAATTGATATAAAAGGACTATTAAACTTCAAAAATGTTCTTAAGAAATTATAAACTAACTTTAGTTTATTATTCATGAGATTAAAGAACGAACGGGTCAAGTCAGACTCAAGGTAACGGACATCGACTCAATCTCCTTTCATTGAGGCATATTTTGATTTAATACACGAATTTCTTTTATACGTCGTATAAACACACTTGACTTTTCAAAGGGAATATTTTCCTATTAAGTGTTTTACTAAATTAATAAAATCAATGTTTCTTTTAAATTAAGTGGTGACAACAACCTTTCCACCGCCGCGAGTATTATTTGTTCTTTGGCTTCCTTAACAAACTTTATTGTTTTTTTAAGGAAAATAAATACCATATACTCTTTTATATATTTTGGTATTGAAAATGGTTTTGATAATAGATTTTTTCTTTCAATATATTTAAGTGATATATTGTGATTGAAAAGTGGAAGTGTTTTCTTTCGCATATATATATTTTATGTGTTATGATTTTATAATGGTACATGGACATTTTACTCGTGGTTACGTAATAAACCTTCTGATGGGTGGTGTCGTGGTAAACAGGGATGGGTGGTTACGTTATAACCTTCAATGCATTGGGTATGGAAGTCATCCATATGGCTATTCCATTTAGTGATATGTGTGGAAGTCGAGCGTATGGTTATTCCATTTAAGTATGTGTATGTCTCAAGATACCTATATATGTTATGTGTTCTTTATATGGGTTTTATGGTACTATTTTGGCTATAAAATGGTATGTAGTGATATTTTATTTAGTGAAGAGTATTTACTACTTCATAAAAGTGAAATGTATTACTTATGTTAAAGTATTCATGTTTTACTAATTGTTTGGAAAAACTAACAGTTTTCCTTCTTTGTGTATCCCTTACTGAGATATTTATGCTCATCCAAATTTTTTGAAATGTTTTTCACAGGACATAATATGGAATAGGGTCATGTATAGTATCAAGGAAAATTCATGTTGTCTTAAACATGGAACTAGACATGACTCTATTTATAAGAGTTCTTTTATTGTGAAAAAATGGAAACTGATAAAAGTGTCTGCTTTATTTTTTTTGAAATGAAATGTAATAGTTGTCCTAATTCTATTAAACTCTAAACTGAAAAGATCTTTAATGTGAATTATTCATTTAATTTATGATTATGTAATGTTTTAAGGACATTTCCCTATATTTAGGTTAAACTAACCCACAAAATGTGAAAGAACACAATATATGGTTATATAACTATATATGGGTGAATAATATTTGTTTTTAGTAAATAAATTGAATAATAATGCCTTTTAATATATTTCCTTAAAGATTATGCAATATCTTTTCAATAGTTTTGGGAATTTGACCAATATTCCTTTGGTATTCCAATTTATAGGAACATAACCTATAATACATTCTTTTATTCTTATCCTAATTATAATTAATGATATTTTTTCTAATAAATTCTTAATTATTTTAAACTAATTAAAATGAAATTTTTTGTTATATCATAAATTTCATTGCACCATACATTCAATTTATTACATTAGTATAATGAATTCAAAAAAACTATATATGTTAGAAACCTACATGGGGGATTTTTACATCCCATTCCCAAACACATTTATCCTCAAAATCATCATATTATTTAGGCCCACAAAATGTATTTTTTAAAAAATACCAATGAATTTCATTTCAAAAACTTATATGGAACTATTATTATTAAGAATGTATTTGTAATGATTAGGAATGACTCTCATATTGGGAGAAGTTCTGAATTTATCTCTTAAACCATGACCCATTTCTCTCAAAGTTATGAGTCCAAAATAATTAATATTAAATTTCTTATCTAGATTATCAAGCAATGATCTAACATATATAAATATAAACTAATAATAATAAAATGATTTATAATTTTTATAATTAAACATAAAAGTCATTTTTTATTTAAATCTATGACATACAACAAAGGCTAAATTAAATTATAAAACTCATTAATATAAAATTAAGAGATAAAGTAATATCCAAATATTTTCTCCTAAATAATAATACACAATATACTATTAAAACTATTACCTCAGTATAAGAGACAACTTTTTATCATATTTGTACACCCAGAAACACTAAGAATATTTCAATCTATAAATCATGACCCTTAGAAATATATATTCAATTTTTACTTATATGGTAATAATATTATCAAATAGTTATTAATTCACATTAGTTTTGACATAGTTATTCAAAATTAATTAATATGTATCCACTTCAAGAAATAAAATATGGAAATAAAATTTATTCACCATTTGATGAATGATATATTAACAAAAAATCACCCATTGTCTTAAATTCATAATAAAAATGAAGGAATAGATTAAAAAATTTTCATATCAAAACCCATCTTAGGGTGAAAACAGGAAAAATATTTTCTTTTTCCCTCTAAGAGAATATTTTAAAATGTATTAGATAAAATATATTGTATAAAAAATGTAAATATACACAGAAATTATTGGGGCATAACTTTGGGTAATAAAAAAGTGTTGTTACACAATGTATATAACTTTATCTTGAGAAATGATAGGGGGGAAATTATCTTATAAAATGTACTAACCAATTATTCATCTTTGGAAACTATGAAATATATCTGATTATTTTTTATAATAGTCAGGGTTGGGAAAAAATCTCCAATTGAGTGGACCTATTTTTAGGTTGAGATTCACCATAGATTAATTTCAAAATTATCCTAACATTTCACTATCACAATAAATTCAATTCATGGAGGAATAACATTAAGGGTATTTAATCTTTTTTTGAACAATCCTTTATAAAAAAAATTAAATTCATAGAATTTATTCATTAGTATTATTCATCCAACTATTTCATAAAATTGTTAATGGGATAAAAATATTTAAATGGAATCCTCTTGTTATAGTCAATAGAATGTTTCCCTGTGAGACTCCATATAATTTCAAAGGAATCTTCCCATGGAATTAAGTAATGTGTAAAAAATTAAGGGAATTTTTTATATTTAAAAACATGTAACACTCTTCTAGATAATGAGTAATGGTTCCATTAATTCTTATTAATTTTCTCCTCTTAGAAGTGTGAATGAAATAATTTTCAATGAGCCTCTGTGAGAACAAAAATCAAATTTTGATCTCCATTGAATAAATTTAACTTAATTTCATGTGATATTTTTCATCAACATAAAAATCACAATTTATGAGAAATATTTATGGGTTTAGTGAATTTGTTTAATACATCCCCCTCATAAGTGATTCATACATAATTTTCCTTGATCATCTATATATCAAGAATAATAATTTTCATCATTTCAAAATAATGACTCCCAAATTCCATGAAAATTTTTAAAAATGGAATTTATGTGGACTCAATAATACCAATGGTGAGCCTAATCCACCATTCATTATAGCTGAAATTTTTGTACTTTTGTATTTATATCATTTTATTTTTCTCTCACCAACAATGATCATTAAAATGGATTTCAAAACACATGATTTTACACATTCATTCCTCAGGCCTGTAAACAATTATATATTATGATAACCTATTCATTTACCATATCATATATGGGAATTGATAGTTTTAAAAAAAAGTTAAATTCCTTGAGTAATGATTGTTTTCTTAAAAAAAAATCTTTCGGTAGAGTTAGTTATGTTAGTAACAAATTCCATGAGTCATGATAAACCTCATTATAGAAATCCCATGAACTATGATTCTCCCAATGGTGAAAAATATAATTATATATGATTATAATCTATTTTTAAAAATCCTTGGGTCAAGAACATCCTCTAGGAATAAGAATCCATTATTCAGGATTCTCTGCTTAGTAAATAAAATCTGTGAGTTGAGATATTTAGTCTAGTCATAAATTATTTGATTATTTATACATATATTATAAAATATCAACAATTATAGTCACTAAACATGGACTATAAAATATATCAGTTGATATATTCCCATTTAAATAAAAATTTAGATTAGATACTTCCTATGGTTACAAATTACTTGATTAATAATTCTCATATTTATTAAAAAAATCCATTAGTTTCTCCACTAATAGTTGAAAAAATAGTTGATTCGATTCACATGTCATGATAATAATGTCATTGAGTTGATATTTTAATCTTTCTGAACAAAACAAATGAGTAGAGATTATGAAATTTGTAAAAAAAACATCCATGAGTAAGGATTCTTGTCATAGTATTAAAAATACTTTATACATTATTGAATTCTTAGTGGAACAGTAATTGAGAAGATATTATCTTATTGATTATCATAATTGAAGAGTCTTGTTCATACTATTGGTAACAAAATAACATAAATTATAATCTCCCCTTGGAAATGAATTACTTAATTAATGATATGTATCTTTATAAAAAATTCATTATATTAATACATTACTCTTAGTGAGAAAAATCACGACTATATAAATTCTATATGGTATAATTTATATTTTTGTAGAGGAACTATCCATTATAATATATATATATATATATATTTGAAAATATTTTCTTTTTGGTGTTGAAATAAATTATTCAACATACTCCTCGTGATAAGAATTTTGGCAGGTAGATATGTTCTTTATTATAAAATTATATATTAGTTGATATTATAAAATTATTACCTAAAATAATATAATCATAATTGTCACAACCCAACCCTACCGGTCTCGAGCCACAACTACCCCAGGCCCACCTCCTTGGGCGAGGGGCTGGCGGTAAGCGCCAAAGGCATAACGATCTCTGGGAGGCCTTCACCTAAGTTCCTGTACACACACACACACACAACCCACTCGAGGCAGAAGTGCAGTGTAAAAAGAAACCAAAGGACAAACAACTATAACCCAACCACAATCATGCATCAACTTATAAATAAAACAAGTAAAGCGCTGAAAATTACTGGAAAGATAACTAAATAGAAAAAAATGCAAAACACACGCCCAACCCGAAAGGTGCCACAACCCAGCAACAGGTAAACAAAATTAAACAGCTAGTGAGTCTCACACCTAAAAGTACGACTACGACCACTAGACGTAGCCCAACCTCATGTGTCCTCTTTGCACCTCCGTAGTCTCGATCGACCTATCCATCGTCTGTAAAGGCACACCAAGTGTGGGCAAAGCCCAAGGAGGGGTGAGTAGAAAGATACTCAGTAGGATGCCCCGAAAGCTCGAAGGAGCAAAAAAGGAGGTACTAAAACAATGAGAAGCAGACAGAACAAATAACAATGTAAGAGTACAACAGAGAGAGTGTAGCTCAACCCAGTATAAGGAAGCAAGTTGACTCGTCCAACCAAGATGAGTTATACACATAAAGCACGTGGCATACCCCGCGCGTCTTCGCCCCTCCTAGGAGGAAAGTAACTGAACCCAAGGAGTGGGATCAAAAGTAGGGTGTGTGTGTGTGTGTGTGTGTGTCTATATATATATGATCAACAAGAAACCCGAATGAGTGCGTAAAGGGAAATACATCTCCAAGCCCAGCCCATGAAAAGTCGACAACAGTTCTAAGGGTATCCATCACTGATTCCCAATAGTCCCGCACGTCAAAGATGCCTCATCACTAAACCGTACAACCAAGGGTCTCGCTCCGGTAATCATGGATAAAGGTCACTGACTAGCCTCATAGAAAGGGATGAGTCTGAAAAAAGTCGATGGGTAACCCACTACCAAGCCCAGCTGGAGGGTAAACCCTAAGAGTTCATCGGGTAACCCACTGCCCAGCCCCGCTGGAGGGTAAACCCTAAAGTCAATGGGTAACCCACTTCCCAACCTCACTGGAGGGTAACCACTGATACGCCGGTGGGTAACCCACTTCTTAGACCTGCTAGAGGGTAAACCCGGAACTGCTCCGATAACTCCGCACGGCCCCTACCAACTCTAAGTGTCACTAACATCACTATCCTGTGTTGGTTCGGAGTGCATCAAAGGAACCTCTGACCAACGCCCTTTCATGTTTCCACATTTAATAAGATCTAGAAAGAGGCCACGCATACCCCAAAAGATTACATCGTTGTAATCCTCACGGAAAACACATGAGATAGACTACTTACTCTCTGGAAACAGAATCCTAGAGAAAACGTTATTCAACGCCACTTTATTCCCATACGGCATCTCGTGGGATCTGCACCTCAGTCCCGAAAAAGGTCGGGAAAACTACGCCATCGCGATGCTCTCAGAAAAACATGTCGAAATGACTATTTATTCTCCCTGAACTGGCGTTAGATCAAAATATCTGTCTTGAGAAGAGGATCGTGTCGCCGCAGACGGTGCGCGAATCCGACACTCAGTGTGCAAAGTGAAACCATTTTAGCACCAACGGACGGAGACGGGGGGTGGGTAGGATCTGTTCGGTCGGGCCACCCCGTTAGGCCGGTGGTCCGCGGCTCGGCCGCCCAGACCGCCTGGTCCACCATGGCCCGCAGTTCACCACACAGGCCGCGCGGAATTACTCAGACCAGCACGAGCAGGTCCCGCTCATGTTCCATGAGACTCTCAAAGCATGGGTCACGGCCGGATCCTGGGGTCACGACGACCGCAGTCTCGCGCGACGCACTCCGACCGGCGGAACCGACCAGCACGCCCTCCTGTGGCCCAGACCACCGGTCCGCTACCTTGCTCGTTCGTTTCCGCCTGGGAATCCCATCATGCCACCACCTGGGAGCCCGCTGCACTGCTGTTGTCGACCGCCGGACCGCCGCGCAGAGCCGCCAAACCTCCCTAGAACTGCCGGAAATAGGGGGTTTTTTTTCAGAAAACTTCTCGGGGTCAGCCCGGACACCCGGGGACTTGAAAATTCGATCCGAAAGACTTGTTGGAAATCTAGGATCGATCCATACTCAAATATGGAATTCTATTTAAAATTAAACAGTAATTTGAAACTAAAATTTGAGTTCAAAGTAGAATGTGGAATTTAAAAAAATGAAACACCCGAACCTACCTTGTTGGGTGAAGCCCGTCGCTTAACAAACGAGCCGCTGGAGCTGCCACCGCCTTGCTGGGGAGGAGGAGGTGCTTGAAGAGGGTTTCTCCCCTATTGGGAGAGCTTTCTCCAGAGAAATGAAAAGGGTATAAGGGGGAGGGGTGGATGTGATTAAGTAGGGAAACACACTTAAACACACACCAATAGGCTCGTACCCGAATTTTTGGCGAGGTTGGGGTTAAGCCACCCCTAGGGTAAAATCTACATTCTGAGTGTAATGGCAGTCATGGAATTTTAATCCGAGACTCTTTTCGGAAGTTATAAAGTTCACACCAGAGGCCGCTAAATTACGAAAACACCCCTAGTGGCATTTTCCACAGAAGGGTCGCGCCTGTGAATGTTACATCCCTCCTAAGGTAAATGACACGCTCCGGACTCAATGTTACCCTCAGTTTTACCATCCGAGCAATTTTTTAGGAGTTGTTCTTTGTATTTGGAATGTCTAGTGTAAACTCACTTAAAATTTAATTCCGGCCACACCGGGGCTCTGAATCACAGACCGTCTGAACGCCCTTATCTAGAATGACATCAAGAAAATCTCAAAGTCTTACTGGCTCAAAACCCGGTTCTTACAATAATTTTCCTCTTAGCATCAAAATCCATTATTCAATACCCCCAAATGAGTAAAAAGAGTCCAAAAAATATTATCCCCTTTTTAAACCCTCTATTCTACGATTAACTCCAAAAACAAACATGAAGACCATGGAATGATGTTGACATCTTAATCATACCTTAAGATAAGTTTCATTTCATTCTGAAGGAACACAATTTTTGAGTGTGTGTGGGGGGTCTTATATGTTCATAAAAATGGTTCTCATACATTACCATGATGACCATTAAAAAACCTAATATATTTCATATGAAATAGTTTTAGTTTAATCCATAAAAATTACAAAATCCACCTATATCCACTAAATTCATTCTCAGTAAACAAAGGATTAATATTATTGAATTATATTTCCTTATATAATTATGTAGTGAAATAAAAAACTAATTGGGAGTTATAAATGGATGTTATCCATTTTCAATTAGAATTTTCAATGAGATATTGGATATAGGTAATGAAATTTCCTAATCCACAATCTAAATATATAACTAAATAAGTTGGAACTCACTCAATGGGTGTTCCTGATCACCATACGATCGATGCAAGTACCTAGGAATCTATAAATAACATTTAGTAATGAAAATAAATGTTACACTATATGAAATTCATTATATAATTAAAATAATCAAATCATATCTTGTACAAGGATTAAACAACATAACTAAAAATAGAAAAAAAATACAAAAACCTATCACGTTGTTGTGAAAGACCTCCCACCATGTCCCATGTCACTGGCGCTCAACCAACTGATCTCGAATTAGAAAGGGAAATAAATAATCCAACAAACACACCTATATAAACATAATTACTATAAAGCCTTTTATGTTTAGGTTATGATATATAGAGCCTATTTGAATACCCCAAAAGATTTTATTTAGTTGTTTCATGGAAAAATACACACATTCTAAAAGGGATTATAAAAATATAGTAAAAGGCATTATGTTTTAGTATAGAAGACTAAAACAATAAATGTCATATTATAAAAAGAATCAGTTTTAATAAAAGGAAATTAAATAAATAAAATTCATTTCTAAAAAAAATTAATGAAAACATGCCATATCATCACTTAAAAAAATAATGAAAATACTCAAAAACAAATCAGATAATAATGTACGGTGAATCAATAAAGGGAAAGAACATGATCCAAATATCAATAAGTTCTAAATTAATAAATACAAAATATTATTTGTGTCTCTTATCCTAAGGATGATCCAAGCAAAATTTTAATCCAAAAAACAAAGAAACCCTAATGCTAAGTAGTGACAATTAAAGCTATCATCTATTGAGTATCATGTAAAGTGACATAATTGGTAAATTCAAGATATGATATTCAATCCATCATAGTCTTTGAAATTAATAAAATCATGAATTATCAACAGTAGTACATATAGTTTCATTGATCTCATGAAAACCAAGTCCACGCACACCTTACTTCATAGAAACAAATTTTTATATTGAACCTATCATTTCCTCTTCAAATACAATAGTAGGGGTTGATATTATTCTAGAAAAGAATAATCTTGGGTCATCCCATATAACTACCTAAGTTCACATGACCATTCAACATATGTTAGTGAGGTAGTCAATTTTCTATGAACACAGAGGTGATCCCCATCAACATAAACATGCGCTTATGACCTTAGTGTATCATATCATTAATATTTCACATCTCACTCCACACCCAACTAATTAATTAACAAATTTATTCAATTAAAACAAATTCATTTTCAAAATCAAAACCAAGCCCAAGAAATCACTTTTATCAATAATTTTTTTTTAAAATAACCATGAAAATAAATTAAAAAATAAGACATTCAACAATTTAAAAATGGTGTGAGAAATCAATATCATAAAAACTATATTCAAGAAACATTAAATTCATAGATAATAGGATCATAGAATTATTAATGAGGTATTTTAAGGTAAAAATTCATAGAAAAGGGATTAGAAAATAGGAAAGATATATCAATTAAATATATAGAATAAATGAATTACTAGGTGATGTAAAATCAGAGAAACACCTATATGGAATATCAGTAATCCAACATCAATTAATGTATGACATGTCTCTTTTAAAAGTGATCACTTAATCAATTATTAAAGATCTCAAAAAAAGTGAGGATAAATCTTAGATCCATAATTCACCATTAGTGATCCATTATTAAATGAATATCATTTATATTATAACCTATATTAATTGATAATCAATAAATGAGAAGACGTTGAATGAAAGGTAGAGATAGAATTACTAGAAAAGTAGCAATGCTTCTATCGACATGTTTATTCAGAGATGTATGAGTTTATGAGAGACACCATGCCTCGAGAGATATCCTGAAATCCAAATGGTTTGATTATGTTCAAATGAGAAGAATATTTGATTAAATAAGGGGCCTTAGGACATTAATTAGGAATTTTTTATCATTTAATTCCCATCTCAAATTTTCCAGAAGTATAAAGTGTTGTAAGTACTAATTGTTCTCCCCAAAATGGGATACTATAAAAATGTTAACAGTAATTCTTTGTGGTATGGAAAATTGTGTGACAATCATGAACCTCTTATTGTTTTTCTATAAGAGTGTACATGGTTAGATAAATATTTTTCATGCTATATTCCCTTATCTATACCCCCAAAAAAGGGTTTCTATTTCCCTAAGCTAGTATATATGGATAAAACTACCCAAACACCAACTGTTCAATTACCTAGAAACCATACATCTTTCCATAAATTAAAAAACATTTCAAGAAGAGATATATCCATTATATGATCAAAAGAAATAATCAAATTTAAAATAAATATAGTAATGTGATTTACTATTCTCCTAAAAAATTGATTTCTATCTGAATAAAGATACCAGTCTAAAATTTAGAAAAATATTTTGTTAATATAAACTATATCAAATAACAAAAAACATGGATGCAATCTGATATAGATTTAATAATCACCCAAAATCCACTATGAACAACTCTAATAATATCAAACATCACAAAAAACACCCCTTGATCACCACACATCACTAGATAAGAGAAATAATAGAGAAGTATAATATGTCTCCTCATGATATAATGATTCAAAAAAAATAATTTCACATGATAATCACATATCCTTTCAATCTAAAAAGATACATTGATCACTCTTGGTATTGAAATACCAAGGATTTGATAATGAAATTATCAATGGAACAACCCATCAAAAATAATTATGATTAAAGAAGTTTAAATTCACTCAAGATCCATAAATGATAAAACCTAGATAACAGATAATTAGGAAAGAAATGATTTCTACCCTAAGATGGCACTCGATTGTAACCTAGGATTTTAAAAATCGAGCATCACCTTAATAATGATTTAATCAAATCATTCATCATCCCCTATGAGTGAATATCTAGTCAACAATGAATATCATCCATGTTAACCAACAAAAATCTCTTGAATCACCTATTTTTAAACCAAAAGAGACCAAAAATCAAGGCCCCGGTCGATAGGGAACACGAATCTATCTAAAAGGACATACATAAAAAATAAATATTTTTCTATAACCATATTGGGAAAAAAGTGTTTATTGAGGAATAATATCAAACCCAAATTTTATCCAATAATGACCATTGGAGAAAATCCATGGAAGTATTCAACAAGATAGATTATAACGAACAATAAACCAAAATATCTAGTTTTTTTAAACTACTTTCCATTCTATTTATAATATCATAAAAAACATCAATGGTTTAAGAAATATTAATTATAAAGGATAATGAAATTCAAGACAAACATCTATAGGGAGTAACAAAGAGATCATAGGAAAGTAAAACCATTATCGTGATATCATCCCTAATCCATAAGAGGACATCCAAAAAATCCTAATGAATGAATTAGATCACTAAAACAAGTATATAAAAAAAGATCTAAAACATTAAAAAATCAACAATATTCACTGAAATGTTACAATAAATATGATATACTAACCCTAATAGTGACATTTTTCTTCTGTACAGTGTGAAAAGCTTCCCTCTATATCATATGGACATATCTCTTTTTACATGAATCATATACTAATCAGAAAATTGGAGATAATGATACATTACTGAAATAGTCACTTTTTTGTATCCTAACAAACAGAACCTCTTTGGAGACCCATGTGGCCACACATGTGAAAAAATCATAGTTATTTAAAACATTACCACTTTGAATGACCATGTTGTCCAAAGTAGAAGAACACAAAACATATCATATATTACATAGAAGACTATCCATACTTAGAGAAAAATTATAAATCATTAAGAACATCATATTATCTAAAGAAGAAAATGTATGAGGAATTAACCACCTACATTCACTTTTATATATCCTTTTCAACAAAAATATATGTTTTAAACATCAATATATAAGAGTTCAAACTAGTTACAAGATTACAGTTCCATGGTCTTGGAAAATAATTTTTTTAATGTGAACTTTATGAGTGTCATCAATAACAATATCGTGTGAGAAATTTTTTAAAATTATACTCCTAATGGTAAAGTATGCAGATGAAAGAATATATCCACTAAGAACAGTCATTAACAACATTATCCTTCTTAATTAACATAGGATAATTCCACTGAATGAATACTTACTTGAATAATTACAAAGATAATATTTCAAACAAAAAATATAGAATCAAAACTTACAACTACTCTTGGATGGGTCTATAAATTAATTATTGGATATAATTGATCTGACGTGCATTAATATTCTTGAGGTAATATTTGATCTCTTTTAATTATTCATTATTATTCACATATTATAAAAAACCTCACTCTCCCATATAAGAATGTGTTCGACAATCTAGGAAGACCTAGATGGGGTCCAAATGATATAATTTCTCTTGATACATTACCTAATTAAGATTTTGGGAAGTGTAACCATCTAGAGATGCTTATTTTAGAAAACATAAAGGGTGACAATGAATACTAGACTAGTTAAAATACATTATTTAATTCATGGAAATATATTTGGGAGAAAATTCAAGAGTTCAATAAACATTTCCTAATCCAAAAAATGTTAAAAAAAATTATAATATATAATCCCCAAATTATTTAAAAAATCCATAATAGAATTTTATCAATGAATAATTTTCTTCAAATACCACAATATTTTTTCATTTGTAAAACATACAACCTTTCTTGACATGTTAAATACTGACATTGATCTATCACAGTTTCAAGAATTCCATTATAAAACATTGAAATTATTATATGGATTAAGATGAATCAAACATTTTATTAATTTTAAATCATTTACATTTTGTATTTGTCACATTTAAAAAAATTTATTTTAAAACATTCATTTAAGACATTACAAGAGTCTCTGAAAATAAGTTTTACAAACAAAAGTATTTTTAAAACAAATGTTATTTTAATTGAATATATTCATAATTTAAAACTATAAATCACATTTTTAGAGACAATTTTTTTTCAAAAAATATTCAAAATCACAATCAAATTGTTCAATCTAAAACAATAAAAACAATCCTGAAACAAAACTCAACCAATGATCCACTCAAAGAAAATAAATCTCTAAACACACCTCACCATGGCCAATTAGATTTTGAATCTAATGGATTGGGTGCCTCAATTGGTTTAATGTGGAACTATCAAGGGCTCGGTCACATGGGATGGTAAACCAAACACTAACCATAAACATGTTCCTAGATTGACTTACAGATCATCCACATTGATTCCTTGTATTTTTCTGTACCCTAAATGTGAGGTTTTACAATGTAAATCTTTCCATTCCATCCCAAAAATTATAAGAGATTCCTAAAATCAATGATAAACTAGTTGGGATTTTAAATCTCATTTATCATTAGGAAAAAAATAATTCAATTTATTGACTCAAGTAAAAACATTATATGGTATCTTAATTGTCATCGTAAAGATGTTTTGATAATGAACCTACTCATAAACTACCTCTTGATTCACACCATATTATAAATATCTTATCAACCAAAAATATCTCTAGATAACATAATGGAACATAAGGAAAAGTAATTTATTATATTGAATAACATTCATATGATACCATTTGTAATGAACCAGCATGGGGTACCATATAATAAAGTATCAACACCGATTGACACTTACCTGAAGGGTGTTCCCAATCATATCAACCAGATGAAAAGTGCTTGGGATTCTAATTTTTTTGGAATTATTACACCCATATTAAAACATAACAATAGTCAAATATTAAAAATTGGGTCCTCATCAGGTAAATAAAATAATACAAATATATTATTAATAGAGAGATGATAAAAAATAAAATCAAAAGAAAATAACTTAACCCATCTCTTAGTGGTCCATGACAACACATCATGTCTCAGGTTACCCCCCCTTTTCCATCCAAGCATGAAAAATGAAAAAATGTTATCAATATCTAGAAAACAATAAATAATAACATAGTTGATGTAAATACCAAACTAGAAATGTAAGGTGTGATCTAGATATCCCTGTAGTATCCACCAAAAATTCTACGCGGTTACTTCAACAGGTAGTCCAAAAATTCTAAAATATAGTACAAAAAATATGAAAATGATTTAAATTTCTATATAAAAAACTTAATACTTCAAAAGAAGATTAATAAAATATTAGGTTCTAAAAAATTCCATTGATAATTTTAATTTTCTTTTATGAAACCAAATAATGAAAGCCACAATATTTATTTAAAGAAATACTTTTCTATAAAATTCTAAAAAACTATTTATAAATTTAATGTTAGATAAATCATGAAAAATTATAAAAATGTCACATATTTCAAAATATTTCACAAGGGTGATTAAATTATATTCAATTTGTACTATATCAATAAATAGATAAATAATAATGATAACCAATCATGAAATCCACTCTTGTGATAATAAGTAAAAATGAAAAAATCATGTATCGAGTATCTAGTATATGGATGTACTAGGTTTTCCATTGATATAATATTTAGTCAACCATGATTTTTATAATAAATAATACCATAATTAAATTATATTATTACATCAAGTTTCCTTGGTCTCAAGTAAACAATTTGATGCACACCCATTATCTTAGCAACATGTTTGTAGCTCAAACCTTTCAGGTTCTATACGGATCTATAATTTTGGGGTGTGTGTGCATTAATACAACTCTAGGTCATCATATCTAAAAAAATATTTTACTATTGAAAATAAAATTCTTTTAGTGATATAATAATTATATATTGTAAATAATGGAAATCCTCATTAGTATCAACATAGGCTCATGCCTTTAGCATATCATCTGATTCTCTGTTCCCCCACATAGTCCACCCAACACTACCACAATGTGAATAATAACTTTGTAAACAACAATAAATGGAATAAAATATAATCACATAAGAAACATGAATATATTATTAGAAGTGAGTATCATCAAAATGTGAAAACATGTTCATCCATCATCAAGAATTTAAATTTAAAAACATTTTCATTCAAATGAACATTTAAAATTGTATTCCAAACAACTTCATGTCACCAATCATTATCAAAGTTCCAAATAGGACTTCAATCAAAGAAATAAATTCAAAACATCCAAATTTCCTTAAATATAACACCCTATGATTTTACAATATGAATTATATATATAAAGTTAATCTCTTTGATAACTTATGTTGCACGAAGAATGATGTTCATGTGAACCATGATATATTATTATTAGACCATTATAAGATATTTGTTAAAAATAATGGGTATAAATTTGAAAAAAACATAATAATTAAATTCAAATGGCTAAAATATTTATAAAATTAATTTAATTATTATTATAAATATATAAAATAATTAAATACAATGGAAATGTTTTTCTAAAAAATTATTTTTGTGTGAACAAATTATATAAAAATAAATTGAATGTAACACTATTAGTGAGTGATTTAAAATTAATTTAAATATTATTATTCAATAAAAATTTTAACAATCGTAAAGGTATTTTTTTTTACTGTTCATATGATAAAAAATGTAGTTTTAGTTTTTGAAAATATATTCCTCTTAAAAAAAAATTTCATCACGTTATGTTAAAATAATTTAAAATTAATTTTCAAAACATATTGAAATTGAATCATGAAAAATGGATTCCATATATATATTCATGAGAATCAAATTTGGTAACTATGACCCTTTTATTTTTTTTTGAATATCAATAGAAATTATGGTAATATTTATCACCTTTATAATGGGTAAATTAGGTTAATCGTGGTTAAAACTATGTGAAAAATTCATAATATTTTATCTTAATTTGTAATGAATAATGGTAATTATACTTGTATTTTTTATTCTTTAAATTTTTATTTATAATGGAATATTTTCCATGAAATGACTAATATATTATTTAAATAAATGAATATTACAAAATGCCACTATTTTATATTTAAATATCTTTTTGTGTCAATATAAAGAAAAATGAATGTTACGAATGAATATAAATTTGAAATTTTTGTAATATTAAATTATCTTCATGATGATAATTTATTTATATATTTTTATAATTACATAATTACCAGGAATTATTTTTCCATACAGATGCAATATTTATTCAAATAATAGAAAACTAATATAAATGATATTGAAAATTTTAAAAGATTTTTTATTTTTCTAATTAATAGAGATCAATGAATTGTTTAGATTAATATTACAAATTAGTGATTTTTAAAAAAATTATATTAAAAATTAAGCTTTGTTTTTATGTATTTGAATAAATAGTGAAAGAATTGCCATTAATGATAATATATCGAAATAAAATTTTGTTAAGTAAATTAAAAATTATTAAAAAAAATTAAATAGGTAAAGGGGTTAATATATGGTATAAATTTTCATCTATTCTACATTTTTTGGTCAATAGTTAAATTTTATGTAAAATTATAATCATTTAAGAGTTAAAAACAAGTTATGGTGATTAATGTTAAAATAAGTTAACGATAAGGTTAAAAAAGATATAGTTTAATAAACCACATTATCCAATTGAAATTTTATTGGTTGATGATATTTAAAGAATATAGTACCTTAGGATTTAATTCCATTACATTTAGATGCATTTGGGCTAGATAATTCCATTTTTATTATTTAATCACTTAAGGAATTCTAAAATTTCTCCTCACCTCAATTATAAATAGACACCCTTTCCTTCAGTTATTTACAAACCATTTAGAATAATAGATCAACAAAACACTTTCAAAAAATATTTTCAAATTCTATACACATATTTTGGTGGTTTTTATCACCCTAAAATTACTTTTATATGTTATTTTTGAAATGATCTAAAGAATGTATCCCAAAAAGTGGTAATTTTCTTACCAACTTATTTCAAATTAATTATTCTTCTTCCTCCGTTATGTATCTTTAATTAATCATAAAATAATAAATTTAGTATCTTAAATATACATAAATTTTATTATGAATATGAAATAACCATTATCCACTCTCATTACCATAAAATGGGAAGTTAATGTATTTCTCGTGCATATGTATGGCTTACCCTCTCTATGAAGTGATGTAATTCATTTATCATATCCATATTTATTTATAGAAGTGTTGGTATTTATTTAAAGTTTTTATATTATAATATTGAAATTATTATAAATTCTGAATGATAATATCACATATTCCTTCTTACCTTCCAATCCCTTTGGAACCAAGAACGTCACTCGTTCATACGTGTGGACTACCCCATCCATGAAGCGATGTGATTTTTTTATCATTTATATTTTAATTTGATGGCAATGATGATGGATTTTAGGAATATATATATATATATATATATATATAATATAAGTGATATTTAAATTATTCTATAAATGTGAATTATTAGTTAATTTTCTTTCATTCCAATCGAAAAAAATTTGAGATAGCGTTCATGTGTATGTAAGACATACATTTCTCTAGAATATTGACATTCATATTCTATATCTAAATTTTATGAATTTTTATAAATAATTATATAAATAAATATTATATTTATATCACTAAAAAATTATGTATTTTATTAAACCATAATAATTTTAAAAAAAAAGAAACTATCAAACCAAAATATACATGAAAATTAAAGAATTTGTTACCTAAAAGACTAGTTTTCTAACAATGATTTCTTAATAAATGTGTGATAAAATATTTTATATTAGTCATAAATGGTATTAAATACATTAATATAATTATAATATATATTTATATGTTATTCAGAGTATCATTCATGTATAATTAAAATTAGACCCAAGGGAGGTGTTCATTTCACAACCTATTCATTATTAGGGATTCTTTATGTTTAAGTACTTAATTTGGGATTAATTATATTAAATATCCATATTTTATATAAATAATTTCATGAATATTTTTATAAATATAGAATTATTTTTTAATATAATTTTTACCCATGTTTTACTTTTTTCAAAATGGTTTGAAAGTAATATTTTGGTCATCTTTTGAATGATGTACTTTTTAAACAATAGTGTGAATGGAATGTTTTCCAACTCATAAAACATTAATGGATTTTATATCTCTCGGGAATAATCATTTATCTAAATATTATTTTAAATGTTTACTTGTTTTATATAAATGGAAATTGTTCCTTTAAATTTTTGTTGTTTTTTGAAAATGTAATTTCAATTTTAAAAAGGGTATTTTCCTCATGAATTTTATAATGACATTTTTGTGGATTATTAACATTTTAAAAAAATATATTATAGAAAATTATTCCTTACTGAGATTATTATATTATGCTACCATTTAATATTTTTTATTTTATGGATTAGGTTTAGCTTTACTGGGGATGTTCTTTTCTAATACCATTCACCATATTACTCTAGATAGTTTATAATTATTTTTATCGATTGGGGTAATTATTTTCATTTATATCCTAGTATGAATATTAATAATTATTATTCATAAACCCTTTAAAAAAATAATTCATTGGATGTAGTATGTGAAGGGAGAGACCTTAAATTTCCACTCAATGCATCGATAGGTGTATTGAGAAAAACTAGTTTGGCTATTGGTGACGGTCTTTACCATTTATGTAAGATGTCTTGGAACATGGACTCAATGGAAATTTGATGACATCTAAGATTATAAATTTCCTCATTATGAGATTGGTTATTAGATTTCCATGTGATTATTTTATTATTTATGATATCTGGAGATATTTTTCATGATAATGTCATTATTTATATGGAATTATTTAATTATCATTTATTCCTACCATAATATTCTTCATGCATTGAGTTTTGATTAAATTTCCTATGTTTCCTAATATTAAACAAACCATATTTTTAATTCATTATTCAATTATATTAGATTGTTCTCTATACAAAACCCTACTGATATTCAGAGCGGACCCTTTTTTATGTTTATTTTCCTCTAGGACTCCAGGGAGCATATAAATAATGATATTAAGGGATATGCTAAATGGAATAATTTTGTACTAAATGAAATGTAATGTATTTTTCAAATATAATGTGATATTTAAATATTTATCCAGTTATTCACCACTAATACACTATTTGATCTTTTGGGATGTGATTCAATTTTTTAATTACAATGTAATAATATAACCAAATAATCTATGATTATAGGGGGGAACATTATAGTTTGTTTTAGAAAAAGTTAATTAAAATACCAAGGAACTAGTTATAGGAAATCATATATTAGGTAATTTATCCCTTTGAAAATCAATGATGATATTCTCATGTAAACTAAAATTATGATTCTGATATTAGTTATTGATAAATTTTAAATATATGTTATTTATTTCACTAGCCTTGAAATTATACATTTTTATTCATAATGTTATAATCTAATCTGATGTATTATATTCTCTAGAAAAAGATCCCCACCAAGGGAATAGAAACTGTACATTTGAACATAATCCATGTATGTATTTCCCTCATATGAAAGATAATATAGATAGAGTAAGAGATACAAGTGTAGATGAATTAATTATATATACGTGAAAAGATGGATCGTGTTATGACCAATAGCCTTCCTTCTATGGGGAGACTTATTAATTTATAATTCTGTTTAAAAATGTTAGATTGTTTCATGCATCATCAACCTCCATCGTTAATGAAAAAAATCATTAGTAGCTGAGAGATGCATAATTTACATAGATAATATATCTCTCTCTCTGAGAAAAAAGTAATGGGAGAAGTTTCTTGTTTTTGTTAATCATCTCTCAGTAGATAATGATCAATATTGTTCATTGATTCAAAATTATAAGGTTGTCAAAGAAAAATATAACTTATAATCGATGGATTTAAAAAAGCATTTTTTTTAAAAATATTCAGATAGATTGAGAAGATATAGAGAGAAATTCCAAAATATATAACATAATGAACAAGAAAATGTTTATATGCATAAGACCACATTACATGGTTTAGAAGGCAGGTTGTAGATAATATTTTTAATTCAATGAGAAGGAGTTTTTATTTTATTGACGAACATAATGAAAAGTGCCTATCATCGGGTGTCACAAAAACAAATAATACCTATGATAAAATGTAGTAATTTGGTTAACCTAGGTTTTCTCCAGATAGGAGCACACAACAATCGCACTATCACCTTAAATTTGAGAATGAAGTATAGATTGTTTCTGAAATTATTTGATATGAAAAGGAACTAATGTGAAAAAGAAATAAATGAAGAAAAATACTAAAAAAATTGAAAAAGAAAGATATTTAAAAGAGTGATATGAATTGGGTGATCGGGTTGGGATCAGTTTTCCAATTTCAATGTTATCATAGTTCAAATTTATCCAATCCTCTTCTACTAAGCTGATTAAAGTGATTTTCCATGATCTCTTCCTCTCACTCCTTTGGTTAAATGGAAATGGTGAGAATAAACCTTGCTAAGACCTCACATGGTCTACTGTCCTTCCTATGGGTGAAAGAGTTTCTATGAATATCCTCAATTGACACAGGCAATTCCCGATCGGGTCTTGTTTATCCAAAACAACCGAGAATATCCATTACCATTCGCGCACGTACTGATGATCTCCAAGTACTTCACCAATAAGCCATGATCTATTCTATTATATATATTCCATAACCTAATAGAGGGAGATAATTATCATTAACCAAAGAAACATCATCAATAGAATCTAAAACAAAATATGATCGTACTTGTTAGTAAAAACCATTATTAGAAATTGAAACCAACTTCGAAAAAGAGAGAAATATTTCATAACATTAAGTGCATGAACTCAAACATTAATTAAGGGAAAACCTCTCTTTCCCCAATCACTTAGAGGATTACCCCTCCATTTAAAGGGAATCCATGAAGAAGGGGGAATAAGAAGACATGACAAAAGTAAAAAAAATAGTGGAAAGAAAGAACAGAAAATTTATCATCAAGAATCCTTCCACCGAAAGTTGGATTCTGTTCTACCCACCAGTCCTCTTAAAATCGCAAGGGTCTCTTCTTAAAAGATGTTCCAAATTTATTTTTCTATTAACTATCAAATTTTCAATGATATTGGACACGTGTAGAAAAATTTTGCACTACTGCTGGGGAGGTTGTTCCAAAAATCCAATTATAAATATTTGACTCTATTCAAATTAAAAAAAACATAAAAATATTTTACCATGTTGTTATCAAATGATTATTTCTTTAATTAATGGAAAAAATATCCATGAGTTAAAGAACAAATTATTAAATAACCTTTTTATACAGAGGATAGTGTTTCTCTCTTTTCTAAACAGATCAGGGGAGCTCGAATCCAAATTAACAAGGAGGATGAATTCAAAGATCTCATTCAATAACTTAAATCAAACCTCGAATAATCAGTATTGGAGGGATTGGAAAGAGAATTAGTTGAAATCCAAGAGTATTTTCGAGAATATTTTCATGAAATGGTAGAGGTGAAACAAGAAGAAGAAATTATAAAAAAAGATCAATTTCATGGACTTTGGGAAGAAATACAGGACCTGGAGAGAAAAAGGGAATGTCAAATTTAATATGTTCAAACATCCCAAGAGAAACTCAAACCTAAACATGATCCATTTGTGGTTGTGTATTCCCTACTCATCCTTGATGTTGAAGAACCTAGAGAGACCTTTATTTAATTAAAAGAAGATCCATTTGTCCCTTCTCAACCATTGTTGAGGAAGATTAATGAAGAAGATTTTTCTTGTGAAGTATGTACACATATCAACAAGATCTGTATGACTTCCAGAACGAGTATGAGAACTACTTAATCCTATAGTTCCTCATAATGTAGAAGATCCATCATCATTGAAGGAATACACCACTAAAATTGTGGAAATTGAAGAGAATTTTGAGGAGCCTTACTATCCTCCTTTATATGTTACCACTCTACTCCAAGAGGAACTTCCCACTGAAGAAGAAATTTAAGCTAAGAAAACTCATGAAGATGAACTTCTCTAGAACTCATTATCTTATAATTTTATTAAATCTAAATTGATTATCACCTCCCCTTTCTTGATATTCCCAGATTCGGCCAACTCATGTACTGTCTTAGCTGATGATGAAGAAAAGGAAGATGAACTTAAAGAGGAACATATGGAGCTCCCCAAACATGTTGATTGTTTATTAGAGAGAGTTCAAGAATAGATCCACATGTATTATCCTAGGGAAAATGGAATTAAAGATGTATAATTTGAAAGGGAATAATTTGATATTGATCATTCATGCTTTAATTTTGTTGAAATTGAATTAGACTTTAACTTTTCTTTTGATTTTTTCAATGATTCAACACACTTTCAGCAACCAATGGAGAATAAAGAAGATATTGTGAAAGTATAAACCATGAAAGTGGAGGACTCATTCTTTGTCCTACCCACACCAAAAATGTTGTATCTTATTGTCATAGGATTGGATTTGGGGTAATATTCTCATGGTATCCTCAACAAAAAGAATTAATAATAGAAATTAAAGAATAATTTGTGTTGGTTTATCACAAAAAAACTCCACCCACCATCAGATCGGGGATAACCAACTCGAATTTCCCATCTAGACTTAGTCAAAACCCAGGGCACACTTTGGGGATTAAACCAAGATATATCTTTATTTTCTCATCCTGTTTATATTTCTAGTTCTTTCAATAAATTTATTATGATTTATTTTTTTCTTTTTCAAGAAGGTATTTAGTGTGCAACACTTAGGATCTTAACTCAACGTTTCACTACCAATAAGTCAGGCTGCACCTCTCCATTACACATACTTTATTGTTGTGATTCAATTTAAAATTTTCATATAAGTTACATCCATTTAATTTCATTAAAGACACTGCATCATTTAATTGTGGGGGAGGTAACCTTTGATGTTTATGATTTTCATTTGTGGTTTTTTGTTTCAAATAAAATTGTGTGTTTTAAAATTTTTGGGTTTTTATATTCTAGTTTTTGGTGCATTTTTTAAAACTTTTGAGCTGAAATGATTTTCATTTCCATTTTTGAAACCCATGTCATCGAGTGAACCAATTTATTCCATGACATTTTGCCTAAATGAATGATGAAAATAATTTTGTTTCAAGTTCAATTCTATGTGAATTTCATAAGAATTACTTAGATTTTTTAATCTCATTCCACATTTCACTGTTTTTATCTTTGAAATCACATTCTCGTGATGCCTTAGAACCATTATTGTTATATTATTTTCATTAACCTCTCTTATTGATGGAACCCGACCATGATTTTTTTAACAAGAATTTGATTTATTATTTTAAAAACTTGAGGGTCTGTGGTACGTGTATTTTAAATGATTGAGGAATTTCTTTGGTTTTAAAGTCCCCTTTTTAAGAGAATCTCTTTAATTCTGGCATTCCTTATACATTTAATCCTTGTAACCCTACGAATCCATGAAAATCCTATTAGGTTAGCCACATTACTAGCCAATTTTTCTTATCCAACCTTCTCTTGAAGTGAAATTTCATGATCTCATTGAACTTAAGTGTGGGGTGAAGTTGTTTTGTGTTGTGCTACCTCATTTGGTGAAACATTGGGTAGAAAATAAAATGCTGAAGAGATGTGTATGCTGATAAAAAATTATTCTTTTGAAAGTTGTGTCTTTTCTGGAGCTTTCATGATAAAAGAAGTTGTGTCTTTCTGGAGCTTCTAATGGAGGAAGAAAGTTGTTCCTTTTTTGGAGTATTCGAGAAAAATATCATGTTTGAAAAGTTTCCAATTTTTACTACTGAAATTCTAAGTAGTTTGAACATTTCTGGAGAATTTATGATGATGTATCTAAATTTATACTAAGGGTAGTTATGAGGATATAATATTTGAGGGAAAAATAGAATTGTGCAATTTGTATTCAAAAAGAGACAAGCCCTCCTCATTTGGCCTCAAAATTTTAAACATAAAAATACTACCAACCAAAAGCTACAGAACAACCCTTCAAAGTCCCCATTATAAACACATGTCCTTGACTCTCATTAAATTGAGAAGTAGGAGTTTTTCAAACATATGGTGACCCTTGCATTGGTTTGTATGAGAACAACTTTGTTGAAAATTGATATTTGTGAGATGAGAGAAAAATCATGTGAGGTAGGTGTCTTGTGTGCATGGGATGAGAAATGATGAGGAAAACATTGAATTATGTGATGTGAGAACATTGATTAATGGTTTTTAATGAGGCATGATATCTTTTATTTCTTGGTGAAGAATTGGTGGATCTCTTTAGCATATGTTTTTCATTTTCTATGATTTAATTTAGATTTAGAATTTTCCAGGAGTCTATGTGCTAAGTGAGGGGGAATTTATAGAGATAATATTTTAATTATTTTTCATATGTGTTTCAATAATTTAACCCAATAAAATTATTCAATTTGAGCTTATTTGTATCATTTTAGTGTTTTGGTGAATTATGATCTTAATTGTAGATATTGGTTAATTCTTGAAATTTAACAGTTTTGTGGGGCTTCAGTATTTTGGGAGTATCTTTTACATTTGTGATCCAAATTGTGTGACCCCTTTTTTTAGTCATTCCAGTCTCGTGGTCTTCAACTTTGTCTTCTTAACCAAGTTCCAATTCGACACACAATGTCTTCGAGCAAATTCATTAAATGGAAAACAAATCTGGCTGATAGAATTAACCCAACATTAATTAATGAAGCATATCTCGGCCAACAGATGTCCAAATTAAGTTATTCCAGTTGGGGGATGATGATTCATAGATATGCTTCATTAATTAATGTGGAGTCAATTATTTTTTCCAGAAGACTTTTTCTATTTAATTAATATCTCTGGGATATTTTATGCCGAATTATACCTTGGTCGAGAAGACAAAGTATAATCTCAGGAGCCTAGAAATCCTACAAAAAAGAAATCACACAATTTGGATCAAAAATGTAAAAGATATGCCAAAAATACAGAATCTCCACAAAATTGTTAAATTTACAAAATAACCCAATTTCTAAAATTAAGCTCATAATTCAAAAAACCCTAAAATGATTCAAATAAGCTCAAATTGGTTAATTTGGAGGGGTTAAATCATTGAAAAACATATGAAAAATAATGAAAATATTTTCTCTATCACATAAGAAAATATTTAATAGGTAACTAATGCCCAAACAATCTCATCATATTAGGATATAATATTATGTGTTATGAATACAAAAAATAAATTATACTAATATTGTGTATTGAAAATAAATCAATAGTATTCAATGGTAATTAATATATCTAGAAATTGAAATAATCAAAATGTGAATAAGGGATGTTTTGAATTTCAATATTAAAATAAATGTGGGTAGAGACACTGTGTAAATTTATGATAGGTAAATGGAAATTCATTATAGTGTCAAACTAAAGGCCCAAACGATTCAGATTGAAAGAGTATTATTGATGCTATAAATGTCAATAATTAAACTATAAAATTATGGGTTACTATGTAAATTATTTTCTAAGTTGTAAAGGGATATTTCCATAAAACATTACAAGGGAGATAATATAATATTATAAGACCATTACAGTTAATTTTTCAATTCATAATGATGTGGTGGTAGGGGAATTAATAGTATCATTAAATTTAGTATATTATTTATTTTATTCTATTTTATCACATTATTTTATATAATCCATGTTTTCCTGTAAAATTATATATTTCCATATAACCTAATCAATGGATTTCTCAATTAAGACTCATAGTGGATGTCACGCCATAACAACAATTTTTTATTCCATTCCCATCATGATACATAAACCTACCCACATTTCTATCTTTACTATTATACCTATGGTGGGTGTTGATATAATAATTTCTATAGACTAGATTTCAAAATTTAAATCATAAATTTATTTCAATGACAAGGAAGTTATGATTCATGATAGTGATGTGGAATTCCTTACCATTAGATAAGTGACATCATTTGAGTCATGCATATATCAACTAAATGTAGTTATTCTGATGGATATTCTTGTGGAATAAGAGAACACATAATCTACAGAAATAAAATTAAATTTTCAAATTGAGGATTTACCGATTTTGTTGGAATAAAATTTTCTATACCTAGAGGAATTACATAGAAAACCATTGAAGATTGAAAATGAGTTTTACATTGATTTAATCCCTTAAATAAGAACTATATTAAGTTCTCTATATAGAATTTTCACATTGGAATTGGTTGAATTTAATAATCTACAATAATATTTGTGTACAAAGGGATTTATCCTCCTATGTGTTTCTCCTGAGAGAGGCCCTATAATTGTTATTAATAATAATGATGGATCTGTGAGATTGTGCATTGATTATAGGGAAATATTTTATATTACAATTAGAAAAAAAATCAGATACAATGTATTGATGACATATTTTATCAAATTAAATGAGTTTAATATTTTTCAAATGAAGATATTTCTTGAGACTCAGAGATGAAAATGGTTATACTAGAAATTTAGATGTTGTGAACTCTTGACTCAAAACAATTTTTTCAGGCCATATTATCTCCATGGATGGAATGTTAGTGGATATTTTGAAGGAAATGGAGGTTAATTATTGGACTACAATAAGTAATATAATTCACGTTTGTAGGTTAATTAATTTGTAAGGATACAATTTCCCAATAATAAAATATTTTTCCCAATGGGAGAATTTGTTAAGCAAATTTACTCATAAAAAGAATTATGATAATATGGAACAATTAATGTGAATAATTTTTTGAAAATTTGAAGAGGATATTGGTGAATTATCACTTTTTGAATATACCTGAAGGATATAATATATATTATATATAAATTAATTCATAAAATAAGATACATGGTAGTTTCCTTATAAATGGAGATAATTTTATTTCCTAGGAATTCTTACGATTATAGAATTAGGAACCAAATAATCCCACTCATTATCTTGAATTATTAGTCATAATAATTTCATAAAATATTTGTGGAAATTTTCTACATGGTGAATAATGTGAGATAGAAACTGACCATAAGATCATAAAATACATATTTTTAATGAATGGTGTGAATATGATTCAAAATAAACGACTCAATTTGATCATGGAGAATAATTTCTCGACACACTACCACCCAACGAAAGGAAAAGGTTAAAGATACATTAGGAAGGTTGGATCATGGTTTTCTTATTGGAACCATGGTCTTCTTTGCATGAATTGGAGTATGGTTTGTGTATGTTGACTATCCTCAGTGGAAGTTCAGAATGTGAACCAGAAAAGTGATCCGATAGTTCAAGCATACAACAGTTTTGAAGGAGAGGAAACGTGCACACCATATGTTTTTCATAATCATAACTTCAAGATATGGCAAAGGAAATTAGGTCACGCAAGTATTGGTAGGGTCGTGCAAGTGAGTTGCGTGAAAGAGGCTAGGGAGATTGGAGCTGCGCGCCGGGACTTGCACGCCGTGAGGACACTTGAGTGCCACCGCGCAGGGGGTCCAGTTTGCCTATAAATAGAGGACCACCCCCCTCATCTGTAACGAAGTTCAAGACTTAGATATTTTTTGATCTCTCATCGCGCAAGTGGTTGAATAGAGCAAGTGGTTGTTGGGTCGCGCAAGTAGAGGTTGCACGCCGGTTGTTGGTTGCGCGACCAAGGCGGTTGGGGAGTTAAAGGCGCAGCGTCGTACAAGTTTGGAGTTGAAGGAATCAGTGTCACTCAAGTGGGTTGGTGTCACTTGTGCGCCAAATTTGTACCACGCAAGTGACTTGCGTGCTGGGATTCAAACTTGCGCGTCGGGATGGGAGAAGCGCGCCAGGGTTGTTAAAGTACATTTGTCCTTTTGAAGCTGCACGAAAGCTGGAAGATTGCCTGGTACCCTCAGCGCAAAGTGATATTCTTCAACTGGTGAGAGTTGTACTTCAATAGGGAATCTACATACAATAGAGGATTCATTCTTAATTAATGATGAATAGACCTTCACGTCTATAAACTGAGTGTGACTTCACCAAGGGCAGTGAACCAGGGGGAGTCAACGGGAGTGACCCGAGGGAAACAGTGAGTTATCCCTAAACCTTTGTAAAGGCAGTGAGCCTGGGATAGAGTGATTGTTCCCTAACCATTGTAATCCACAAATAGTGAAGATTAGTGGAATTTGGTATGACATACAACTTGTCGGTGTATGCTCCTTGGACATAGCCCTTAGCGGTGAACCAAGTAAAAAATTGTTGTGTCATCTCTTTGCATGTGAATGTTTCATTGCTGATAATATTCATCATACAGGTTTAACCAGTTCCTACCAACGTGGGAACAAGATCCTTATTTTTTAAAAGAAAATGTTGACACCCTGATTAACCCCTCCCCTCTTAGGGTGTCCCGGGGTCCTACAAGTGGTATCAAAGGGAGGTTACTGGTGTTGAATTTGTCCTTTGTCATCATGGAGAATGCACTTAATGTCATGGGAGTACCTCTCTTAGATGGAAGTAATTTTTAAATTTGGAAGAATAGAATTAGATCTCATCTAAGATACCTTTGAATGGAAGTTCTGTTTTCCACTATGCAAGGTATAAATGTCACTGAACCAACAGGGCTTGCTATGACTGAAGCAGACAAGAAAATTCTTGATGCAGATGCTAAAGCACAAAATGCACTCACCGCAGCCATTTCTGATCAGATCTATCTAAAGGTAATGTGTTGCGACTCAGCTAAATCCATGTGGGATAAACTCGAAAATATTTATGAAGGAGATAGCAAAGTGAAGGAGGCAAAATTACAAGTCATGCATAATTGGTTCAATGATCTGAAGATGCATCCAGATGAGAATGCAGACTCATTCTTCAATCGAATTACTGAATGTGTTGGAGAAATTCGGTGTCTCGGCAAAGAAATCAAAGACATTGATATAGTAATGAAAATATTAAGAAGACATCCACCCCTGTATAATGAAAAGGTGTCATCTCTTGAGGAAAGAGATCTTTCCAAAATTTCTCTGGATGATATACTATGTAGCTTGGTAACATGTGAAATGAGAGTCAAACCAGAATATGCTATGACTCGTGTGAGCAAAGAAATGGCGTTCAAGGCCATGAATAAACTGAAAATTTCAAAAGATAGTAGTAGGGAATATGACGAAGAAAAATAAATTCTTTCTCTCGTTGCAATGAAGTTCCAGAAGGAAAAAGGTAAATTTAAAGGGAAGTTACCTCTTGCATGTTTTCATTGTGGAAAAGTTGGGCACATTGCCTCACAGTGTTTAGGAAAGATCAATGATGAAGATAGTGAATATGAGAACATCGAGAAGCCTCGAAAAAGATTTTTCAAAAATAGAGACTTCAAATATGGAAAGAAAATACAGAGGAAGAGTTTTTTCTGTGAATAGGAAGACGAGGATACTGAATTTTGTGAAGAATAACCTGAATTTAAAACGGGAAAGCATGCTTCCATGATGGATACAGTTGAAATGTCAGAACCCTTGATCAATAAAGATAGAGATAATAAATTTACTTCTAATGGTTATTCAGAGACTCAAATTAAGGATGTGTTTTCCAAGCTTCAGAATAAATGTAAGAGATGTAATAACTGGAAGGAAATGGTCGAAGAATCATCAGAATATGTTGATGAGCTTGAAGCAGATATTGAACGACTAGAAGAACCAGTGAGAGTTCAGTCTTCAATCCTTGAAAGCACTGATGATGTTGTGGAACTAAAGATTAAAATTAAGAACAAGAAAAGGTCATAAATGACCTTTCATCTAGACTGGAAGAGAAGTCCAATACTATTGAGGGACTTGAGGAATAAGTTGTTACTCTTAGAAGTAAAATTGAATGTCAATCAAAGTCAAATGAGGGCAATAAGAAAATTCATTTCGGTAAATTCTCAGATGTAGAATTACTATAAAGAGCCAAGTGTGGTTCAGATGGGGTTGGAAAAATCTTAAGTGATAAAAGACCCTCTTGCATGGGAAAGAGTGGAATTGGCTGTGAAGCTGAGACATCAACTACTGGAAGCAAAGAGAGCGAAAAGAAAGACCAGATGAATGTTGGACATGCTGAAACATTACCTGAAATGATGAAAAATAAACCCTCAATCCAAACAAAAAAGAACTGAAAATTATCCTCAAATAGTCAAAAATGACAGGTAGTTCGACTATTCTCCCAAGGAAGAAATCATGAGGTGAAATTCAAGTGAAAAGACATTTCCTCTCATGAAGTGTCAGTTCTGTGGTTATCTGGGCCATACCATGTCATTTTACGAAGAGGTAAGGAGCTACTTGAATTGGGAAGATCTGGGAATTCAACCAAGGAGACCGATTTCATATCCTCCATATTATAGAATAAATAGCTTATATGGTTATAGTTTTAATTATTCTAACTTTGTCCATAAAGCTATGCATTGCAGGAAAAGGTACGACAAGAGAAATTCATACAACACTCAAAGACGGGTCAGTTTTTATCTTCCTGATGGTGTTGTTCTCACAAACATTTTTCCCCTCTGGAAGAAGATTATGGGTATGAAGAATCAAATTATGTGGAAGAATGTATTAAAAATCCATCAGTATCCTATGCTCAATCCAATATATCATTGAAAGAAAAGAAGAAGATCGAGAAATCCAATCTTGCAGAAGTAACCCTCAATGCTACAAAGAGCAGCAACACCTGGATCCTTGATAGTGTATGCTCATCCCATAAGATGGGAAATGCTGACCTTTTGATGAACATTGAAAATAAGGTTGATGGAACAGTATGGTTCTGTAATGATAGTGCTTTGAAGATTAAAGACTGTGGGAATACTTCTCTCGCCAACGGGGAGCTGAAGAAGACTGAAGTTCTTTATGTGGACGGTCTACGCCACAATCTTCTCAGTGTAAGTCAACTCTGTGACTCAAGGCTCATTGTAACCTTCAATCAAAAAGGCTGCACTATAAAAGGAAAAATAGGTAATTATCTTATGAAAGGATGTAGAACAGATAGAAACTTATATCAGGTTGACAGCAAAGTGAACTCCTGCTATTTGTCTGTTGAAGAAGAAAACAATTTGTGGCATCGAAGGCTGGGGAAAATTAACCAACAAGACATAGAAAAGATATCTAGGCTGAATATAGTCATTGAGATTCCCATTCTAAAATGTGAATGGGAAAAATCTTGTGATGCTTGTATTCGTGGGAAGCTGGTCTGTAGTTCATATCTGCCAAATAAGAAAAGGGCATCACATCTTCTTGATCTCATTCATACAGACGTATGTGGCCCAATAAATATTGCTAGAACCCATGGAGAAAGGTACTTCTTCCTTTTTATTGATGATTATAATATAATGGCTTGTGTAATGGTGATTCACAGGAAGCGACAAGTACTTGATTGCATGAAAACTTATCGTCGGATTGCCGAGAATGATACAGGACTGACAATAAAAGTCCTGCGGTCTGACTATGGAGGGGAATACACATCCATTGAGTTTGAAAATTACCTAAAAAAACATAGAATACAGCAAGAGGTAACTGTTGTGAGAAATCTACAACAAAATGGAGTTGTTGAGCGTCGGAATCGACAGGTCAACAATATGGTTGGGACTATGCAGATCGAGAGTGGTATCTCTCACCATTACTGGAAGGAAGTTGTTGAAGCTACTGTGCACACTCATAATCGAACATGGATTTATATGGGAGAAACAAAGACACCATATGAATTGTGGCATGGAAGTAATCCTTCATTGAAATACATTCGTGTTTTATGAAGCAAATGTTTCATCCGGAACAAAGAAGGAAATCAATGGAAGTTTGGTGACCGTGCTGATGAAGGAATTTTTCTTGGGTATCCAATGAACAGAAAATCCTACAAGTGTTTCAACAAGTGAATAGGAAGGATTGTAGTAAGAAGTGATGTTAAGATAATTGAAGAGAAAACCACAAACTCTTCCAAGACATCATATGTTGATTTGATAGAAAGTGAAGAAGAAAGTTAAGGTGGAGAAAATACAACTGTAGAAATAGATGAATCTGTACAAAACACTCAGCATTCACATCATGATGTTGACTCAGAAGAAGAATCTGAAGAAGAGATTGTGGCTGGAGAGAATGCAACTAAACCACACAGGAGAAATCATAGAGCTGAGATTGATCCATCTAACCTAATTGGGGATAGGGGTGCACCCACACAAACAAGGAGGATGAGGAATAACATGCAGTCTGCATTTCTATCAGTTGTGGAGCCATCCTCATTCGAAGAAGCTACAAAGGATGAATCTTGGGTGAAATCCATGAATGAAGAATTAGATCATATTGATATGAATTAGACATGGGATCTTGTCCAAAGACCCGAAGTTCACAATGTGATTGGTACAAAATGGATCTTCAAGACCAATTTTGATGAGCATGGAAGTGTTATTAGAAACAAGGCTCGACTAGTATGTAAGGGATATTCCCAGATTGAAGGTGTAGATGTTGAAGAAACCTTTTCTCCAGTGGCTAGACTGGAGTCAATCAGCCTTTTCCTTGCTATGGCACTCCAAAGAGGATATAAAGTGTATCAAATGGATGTCAAAACTGCATTCTTGAATTGTGTACTCGAAGAAGAAGTCTACATTGAACAACTAGTGGGTTTTGTTCTTAGTACTGATGAGACAAAGGTATGAAAGTTCAAGAAAGCTCTATATGGTTTGAATCAGGCACCATGGGCATGGTACTCCCGGATAGACTCTTATCTCAAGAAGATGGAATTCAAAAGAGGAGGAGTAGATCACAATCTGTATGTGAAGAATTGTCCAGAAGATCAATTTATGGTTCTTGTCTACGTAGATGACATCATATTTTGTGGCAGCAGGCAGAAATCTGTGGATGAATTTTCCAATCACATGAAATCAAAATTTGAAATGTCTATGATTGGAGATCTCACATATTTATTGGGAATGCAGGTGATTCAAAAGAAGGATTACACTTTCATTTCTTAGGAAAAATATGAAAGAGAGATGCAGAAGAAGTTTAATATGCAAGTCTCCAAACCAATGTCAACTCTGATTGCTGTTGGAACTAAACTTGGAAAACATGAAGATGAGACCTCTGTAGATACCACCATGTACAGGGCGATAATTGGGAGCCTATTATACCTGATAGCAACATGGCCAGATGTTGTCTTTGCCACATGTCTTGTGGCCCGATTTCAGAGTGATCCAAAGGAGGAACATATGGCAACAGAAAAAAGAATCATGAGGTACATTCATGGTTCACATAACTTTGGGCTATATTTTTCTGTAGGCGGGGACAGTGAATTATCAGCGTTTTCTGATGCTAACCGGGCTGGTGATGTAGCATACCGAAAGTCCACTAGTGGTGGAGCCTTCTATATTGGGCAGAAATTTGTTGGCTGGTTGAGCAAGAAATAAGAAAGTACTTCTCTTAGTACTGCTGAAGCAGAGTATATCTCTGCCACAAAGGCATGCACTCAACTGTTATGGATGAAGCAACAATTAATAGATATTGCTGATGAGGTAAAGCAACCAATGGTGATTTACTGTGATAACAAAAGTGCAATTGATCTTACTAAGAATCATGTTCAGTATTCCCATATGAAACATATTGAAATCGGGTATCACTTTATCAAAGAAAAAGTTGAAGAAGGGGTGATTAGAATGGATCATGTGGGAACTGATGATCAAGTGGAAGATATCCTGACCAAGCCACTATCAGTGGCTGTGTTTGAGAAGCATCGGTTGAACCTTGGTGTTCAGCCACCTCCCTGTGCATAAGGAGGTTACGCAATACCCCTCTCCCTGTTTATGATAACTTTTTTTATCTATTTATGGATGTGATACAGGTTTTTGGGGGAGATACTATCTAGGGGGAGTGTGGTTTGATCTGACCAATGAACAAGTGCCGGTCTTTGGGTTTATTGCCAATGGGGAAGAAAGGAATAAATTTAGCGTCAGAAGATAAGAAGGAACTCAGCGAACAGGGAATCTTTTAGAATTTCAAAACACTGGAACCCAATTCAAGCTTCCTCACTTGTTTTCTACACCGAGCATTGCTCACATAGACTTAGAGTGTCAGCTAAGTTGATTTTTACGTTTTTGGTTTGCACACGGATGGGGATCTATTGAATTTATTTTATGATTGCCAACAAACCCAAAGGGGGAGATTGTTGGAACCATGGTCTTCTTTTCATGAATTGGAGTATGGTTTTTGTTTGTTGACAATCCTCAGTGGAAGTTCAGAATGTGAACCAGCAAAGTGATCCTATAGTTCAAGTAGACAACAGTATTGAAGGTGACGTCGTTTCCCAGTGTTTTCCAAATTTTTTGGGCTGAAAATCGACAAATAGAGAAAAGTATTTTTGGAAAAGTGACTAGCGTGCCATGTAATTGAAGGAGAGGAAACATGTGCGCCATATGTTTTTCATGATCAGAACATAAAAATATGGCAATGGAAAGTAGGTCGCGCAAGTATTGGTTGGGTCGCGCAAGTGAGTTGCGCGACAGAGGCTAGGGTGGTTGGAGCTGTGCCTGGGACTTGTGCGTTGTGAGGACACTTGCGTTCCATCGCGCATGGGGTCCAGTTTTCCTATAAATAGAGGACCACCCCCCCCCCTCATTTGTAATGAAGTTAAAGACTTAGATATTTTCCGAGCTCTCATCACACAAGTGGTTGAATCTGCAAGTGGTTGTTGGGTCACGCAAGTAGAGGCTGCGCGCCGGTTGTTGGTTGCATGACCAAGGCGGTTGGGGAGTTAAAGACGTAGTGTCGCACAAGTTTGGATTTGAAGGAGGCAGTGTCGCGCAAGTGGGTTGGTGTCACCTGTGTGCTGAATTTTTATCGTGCATGTGACTTGCGCACCGGGATTGAAACTTTCGCACCGGGCTTGGAGAAGCGCGCCAGGGTTGTTAAAGTACATATATCCTTTTGAAGCTGCACAAAAGCTGGAAGATTGCCCGGTACCCTCAGCGCAAAGTGAGATTCGTCTACTGGTGAGATTTTTACTTCAACAGAGCATCTACATACAATAGAGGATGCATTCTTATGCAATAATTAAGAGACCATCATGTCTATAAACTGAATGTGACTTCACCAAGGGCAGTGAGCCAGGGGGAGTCAACGGGAGTGACCCAAGGGAAGCAGTGAGCTATCCCTAAACCTTTGTAAAGGCATTGATCTTGGGACAGAGTGACTGTTCCCGAACCATTGAAATCGACAACTAGTGAATATTAGTGGAATTTGGTACGACCGACAACTTGTCAGCGTATGCTCCTTGGAAGTATCATTTAGCGGTGAACCAAGTAAAAAATTGTTGTGTCATCTCTTTGCATGTGAATGTTTCATTGCTGATAATATTCATCATACAGGTTTAACCAGTTACTACCAACGTGGGAATAAGATCCTTGTTTTTTAAAAGAAAAATTTGACACCCTGATTTACCCCTCCCCTCTCAGGGTGTCCCGGGGTCCTACAGTTCTGAACAAAATGATAATAGACATGCAACCTATATTAATTTCATTATTAAGGATATATTGAGAGTTATTATGGAAATAAAAACATAAATCCAAATTCAAATTATTTCCAAACCATTCATATTGTAAAATGTAAAATATTTTCAATTTGATGATGGGAATTTTCCAAAAATTATAATAATTACGTATGTGAATGAAAATTAGAAGCCATCGTATTAGAAGATTGTGTTCATAAATTTGGAAGGAGTCCATGGGTTCCATATATACCTGAGATAATGGGGGAATTATAGGATGATGATCATATGTAGAAATTTTCTATACACACTTTATATACCAAGATGTATATATATTTAAGGAAAGATTTTTTGTGGGATAATATGAAGTAGGAAAGTACTGATCACATGTCAAGATGATTTGGTTATCAACAAGTGAAGGTAAGGAGATAGAATCATAGAGGATTTGTGAAACCTATTCCTATTCCTACATGGAAATTGGATGACACTACTATTGACATTATCACTAGAAAATAAAAAACTCTTAAAATAATGGTTCTATATAGATTATTATTGATCAACTTAACAAAAATTATAATTTACATGTTATATTAGAAAGTTTTCCTCTAGATTACATTGTAATAATATATATTAATGATGTTATAAGACGCCAAGTGACGTCTCTTTCAATTATTTCTGATCATGATTCACAATTGACATCAATTTTATGAAATATTCATCACAAGGATCTTGATATAGGGTTTTATTGGAACACCATTTATTATCATCATACTGAAAGGATGTAAGAAAAGACTATACAAACCATACAATTCATTTTTTAGTCATTCTCAAATTAATTTCATGATTTCCGAGATCAGTATTTTCCATTGGTAGTTTTTCTATAATAATTTCTTTCATTAGAGTAAGGAAATGGTTTTTTATTAAGAATTATACATAAAGATATTTCATACTCTAAATTATTTGGATGATATTATTGAATAGAAGCATTTAGGACCAGAACCTATAGAGAAGTCAATAGTTAAGATAATGAATTTTCAAACCCATGTTAAACAATCTTGAAATTAGAAAAAATCTATACCGACACCCAAAGGAAATATTTTGAATTTAATGTGTGGCATCATGTTTTCATGAAGGTATCTACATAGATTGGTGTTATAAGATTAGTTTATAAATAAAAACGGATCCCCAAGAACAAAATTACTTTTTGAAATACTAGAAATTATTTTTGTTTTCGATACCATTTGGAAATTCCACCTAGCCTTTCTAAATTACATGTTGTGTTCAATAATAGTTTTAATGGAGTACATGCCATAACAGATTCTTGATCTCACATAAAAAAATATAATGAGGAACTCACTTATATTACTATGAAGATCCAATCTGTATTTAGAACCATTTAGAAAAATTATTGACGAACCAGATGTAATGACCAGTAATGGTACATTGAAAAAATCATCATATAGAAGAGTAAACATGATAACCTAATGAATTTATGATTTAGAACTAAAAAATATCTATTCACATGGTTAAATTATATAAATTTTAAGAGTGAATTTTTTGAGTTAGTGTATAATGTAACACCATAATATTTTAATGTATTTCTATATTCAAATAAACATCCCCTTTGATAGCTTGTATTGCATGAAACACCATGTTCAAAAAAACCCTTAATCTATTATTACCTGATCACTATAACACGGATAATAAAAATTAATGGTTTGAATATGATTAAATAAATTATGAAAAGTGTTTTTTTACACATTTATAAAATAAATAATTTTATAATAAATAAAAATATAAATCATTTTAATGTTAAAGAAACGATCTTTGGAAAAACTGTTTTTAGTGACAAAATATATTTATATCATAATTAATATAATTATTCACTATTTGTGAATGATTATAATGAAATTTACATATTATATATCAATAAATATTTTAAATTTCATGTAATATTTTTTACATAGAATACTATAAAATTAAATTTTTTTATGCTTAAAGAATTTATTGTTCTGAAAATTTATTTTCATTGCATTTGAATAATTATTTTACAATGAATTTATTAATCCTATAAGTACTAAATATTATAAAATAGAATCCATATTTGGAATTTGGAGGATCATATATGGTAAATAGGTAGTTCTATTTTGGCTTTATATGAATAGTATCTATGGTGAATGTTATGTCCTATATTAACAGTACATCAGGTTAATCTTGGATAAAATTAATTGATATAGTCATAATATTTCCTATTAATTTTTAATTTATGATATATATTTTACCCATATAATATTATTACACAATATTTTGTTTTATATGGACATTTTTACACAAAAATTACCAAAATAATATTTAAATCAAAGAAAAATAAAAAAAGAAACTCTCTTAGTTTCAAATAAATTTTAGGCTTCCACATAGAGACATAGGGATGTTATTAAATAATATAAATTTAAATTTATGTAAAACATTAAATTTTCTTCATGATGATAATTTTTTTATTATATTTATTAATTATATAATCACCATTAATACATGTGTGACACTAATACAACATTGATTCAATTAATACGGAACTGAAATAAAAGATGTTAAAAATAATAAAATTCATATAATTTGACTGATAAATAGTGTTACACCAATTTTTTAGTTGAATATGAAAAATGTTTATGTTTATATTAAATATATTCAAAAAATATCATTGTCTTTACGTATTTGATGTCAAATTAAATTAATAATGTCGAAATTGACATTAATGATAATTTGTAAAAATATTATTTTATTAATTTATTTTAAAAAAATTAAAATCATAAAAGATGAAAAGGGGAGAAATATATTGTCTTAAATTTTACCCCTTTTCCTTTTTATATTCAATATATACCTTGAATGTTAAATTATAACAAATTAATTATTAAAAATATATTACCATGGTAAATGTAAAAATATGTAAACTATGGATTATACAAATATTTAGTGTTTAAAACCCCATAACAATGTGTCCAAATATTATTAGTTGGAGGTATTTCATACATATAGTATAATAAGACCTATTTCGGGGCCAATTTCTGTCATTTCATCTTGATAATGAATTTTTAATTATTTAATATTTTTTGAAATTTTGAATGTTCCCCTCACCTCAATTATAAATGACACATGTTCCTTCATTTTTTTCATAACACATTGAGATACCAATATTCAAAACCCACTTCCCATTAAAATTATCAAAATTAATTATCCATTTTATGGTGTTTCATGTCTCCCTAATATACTTTCCTTATAATCCTTAAGATATGATACAACGAATGTCCCTCGAAGGAGAGTTAATTATTTTATGTGATCACCTTCAATTTTTTTTCTTGGAATAAAATTTCTGTGTATATTAAATTTATCAAACAATAAAAATTTCATTATCCTAAATATACATAAATTTTATTATTATTATTTTCTAACCTCTATTACTGATCGTCTTTCCAATCAAATGGTAATTTAATGTATCACCTATTCATATTTACAACATCCCATATCCACACAATGACATAATTAATTTCTAATCAAAAACATATTTGGATTTATATTATGGTGTTATTAATAAATATATATGATAATTATGAAATTATTATACCAATGTATTGATAATTTTGTTTCTACCTTTTTACCATCCAATCTGTTGGGAAACAAAAATGACCTTCATGTGTATGTGTGAACTACAACCTCTACTAAGAAATTCAATTTTTCATCAATTTTTTTTACATGTATGGATAAATTTGATTTATTTTATAATTATATATTATTTATAAGATATAATAATGATTCTATTGAGATTAATTATTTTTTAGGATGATTTATTTCCATATCTTAATATGTAAAAAATCATTCATGTGTTTCTAAGACCTACGGTCTCCATTAAAAGTGTAATTCATATTCTATATCAATATGTTTTTAATTAATATAATTATATAAATTGTGAATATATATTATGTTTATATCTTTATAAATATTAAAGGTATAATTTAACAATGATAAATTTATAATGATCAAATATATCAAATAAAAACATACATGAAAAATGAAGTGATTATTAACCAAAATAATGAAATTTTTTAAAAACTAATTGTTAATAAACATGTCATAAAAGATTAAAAATATTTCATAATTAGTATTATATATGTTGTAATTGTTATATAATTTATGTATACTAAATCTATATTTATAATATATTTGGTTCAAAATTTTATAAAGGAAATTAGACGTGATTTATGGGTTTATTGGAAGATCTCGTCATTATTCAGTATTTTATTATGTTCAAGTCCATTTTGGGTAAATATTTTTCATTTATATATATATATATATCACATAAAATGTTTTAAAAAAATTTCCTTTGAACTCCAATGACTTATTTATGTACTTGTTACCTATGTTTTACTTTTCTTAAAATGTTTAGAAAGGAATCATCTGTTCATTTTCCCAATGATGTATTTTTTTATCCTCTTTATAAAGTTTGAAAAATGTTTTTTAAACATATATAGAATGAAGTTCTATTACCCACATCAAGAATAATATTTTCTTTGAATCTTACTTCAAATGATTACAAGTTTCTTTTTAGTGAAAATGTTCTCCAGATTTTTGACGTTATAAAATTAAGTTATTTGACTGAAGAATCAGTATTTTCCTCAAACATATTGAAATGATATTATGAATATATAATTATCTATGTCAAAAAAAATTATTTAATATTTTAATTTTATAATATTATTCATTATGATACCATCTAACATATTTTATTGTATGTTTTATTATTTGTTATAATGGAGATGTACTATTTTGATACCATTCTCAACATAACTCTGGATGGTTTTTAACTATGATTATTGATTAGTGGAAATTATTAATGATTAGAATTATAGTTTGAATGTGAATGTTTGTGTTGATTATGAATCTCCCCTTTTATATGATGAATTAATTATTCTTATTAAGTGATATACACAGCCAACTATAGCACCTATATGAATTAGTAGGTCTCATGATACAAACTAGTTTGGGTATTTGTTGATGCCTTACCCATTAATGTAAGATATCTTGGAAACATTCCTCAAAGGTATGTTTAAAACGACCATAATTATTCATTTCCACATTATGATATTAGTTATTTAATTTATTGTTTCTATACAAGTTGAGGGAAATTCATCATTATAGAACAATAAATATGAAACTTCTTTCAAGAGTAAAGTGGGATCCCATAAAAGACACAAAGGCACAATTTCCTTTATGAAATATTACCCAAGGGTCCTAGATTTCCCTCAAAGAATAAAGAGGAAGAAAATGTCATGGAATGCATCCAAAAAACGTCTCTTCATCTTCTCCACCATAAAATTCGTTAGAGGAATCGGTTAAAGAAATTTTGTCGCCCCCTGACATGAAGTTCTGTCATGATGGAAAAAATAACATGGAAGATCACCCCTTAAAACCACATGTAAATGTGGGAGAGGGATGGATTACAGGTTTTATCACGCATATCTCTCTTTTAACCCACCCATCAGATAAAGCCACAAAGAACTCACTCCTCTATCAAATAGATACATCGTAAATAAATAATGAATACACTATGAAAAAATTTGAATGGAATAGTTAATATCATTCTGAATAGAAAGAGGAAAGATGGATGTTGATGGCTGTTATCACACCCATCCCTCCATTGAGGTCACCCACCCTAAATCACCTATAAAATGGTATACCACAACCAAATAAAACTTGACAATAACTAATTATTTCAAATCCATCTGCAACCCAATAATCCATCAATACCACAAATAAGTGAAAAATCAATGAAACATGACTGAAAGAATAAAATCCTATAATAAAATTCACATAGAGATGATCATCACCAACCAGTGATGCTAGGTGGGAAAAAAGATCTGATATAAGATGAATTCCTAATAATATATTCCAAAACATTTCCAACCATAGGGTAGATTAACATCCAATAACTCACTCAATCCTTATAAGAATCCAAGTAAGACCACTGACATCACATCGTTCTATGTCCACTATACCCTAGAGAATTTAGGAACCTGATACATTGGCTACCAGGTCATGCTCATGGAATCATTCCCTCTCCAAATCTAATCAATGGCCAACCATAAGAGGAGGAAATATTTGAAACCGAACCAACTTTGGAAATCAACAAAACTAAACACACCTCACCAAATATCAATATGAAATATGAGTCTGTATCACCATAGTAACACTATGTCAGTGTGAGTTATGGAAAAATAAATATATGCATTATGATTATGAGAGATCAATCAAGACAATGATGGAGGTAGGAAAACAAATCACTGAATAACCATTTAATGGGAAATCCCCCAAATCCTCATATGATGAATCCTAATCAAATACATAACCATTGATGGATTGGTGATGTATAAGTCATCCACTACCAAAAAATGGGGTCAAATACCATGATTGGAGTAGAAAACTCTTGAGATATGTCACTTGGAAAAAAGGGAGCCATCCTCAAATAGAATAAGTTGTCAGATATTTACCTTAACAAATTTATTAGTCACTATATATTTATATTTTATTCATCTGTACATGTACCCTAACTAATAACTGAATCTTATCCCGTTTTATGTTTATTTTACACCAAGATTATATGATTTTTATTATAATTTATATGAAGTTATATAACAATGGGAATAAAGGTGTACTAAAATAAAATATTTTATTTTATTTATTTTAAAATATAGTGTCATATCAAACAGTTTATCTAATTTTCTAAGACTAATAAATGATTCAGTCCAATGGGGTGTGATTTTTTGTGTCTAGTTATACTTTTAATAATGTTAAAAATGAATCAAGACAACTATGTTTGGGTAAATTACATGAAAATATAACACCTACAAGTAAAAGAATTGATTAATTTTAAAAAATCTACAAATATTTTCTATATCCTCAAGTCACTAATTTTAAATCACCTGTGTACCAGGATAAATTCATTTTAAGTGGTGTAATGGTAATTTTATAAATAGAATAATTTGAAACCCTATGGGCAATATCATATGAAAAAAAGAACTTTGTTCAAATCAATCCATTGCACATTAAAAATAAAAATCCCGAATAATCGACCACATTTATCCAAATAACCTTTTAAATTCTCATTAAAATGATATAATGAAAAGATGGAATTCCTTAAACTAAAAAATAGTTAGAGTAATCAAGATAATAAAAATTATATCCATAGAACATTCAATTCATATGTAATATGATTAAAAAACATCAAGAGGTATTTAAGTCTTAACATTGATAAATGTTATATTAGTATATAACAAATAAATATATATGATTTCTCAAGATAAAATGAATTAATAGAAAAACAAAAAAGGAATATATGGAATCCAAAAATAGTTAATATGAGATATTTAATCTCTAATGATGATAATTTATTTAATGAAGAAGGATCTCAAGAGAAGAGAGGAGACATCCTAGATCCACAATATCACATAAACCCTCTATGATCTAACAAATAACAATGATTTCATATAAATATGCCTGAACTAATCATGTAAGGAGAATAGATCGAAGGATAAAAATATATTTATTATTGAAAGAGGATTCTATCTTTCTTTGACACATTGATTCACACCGAAATGTGGTACGTATATAAAAAATACATCTAGGGAACTCAAAAATGCCTAAGGTTCATATTAGGCTATAATATGAGGAGTATATAGTTAAAGAATAGGGTCCCAAGAATTTAATTGATAATTTCATATAATTTAATTCTAGTTTAACTGTTTACTTGTGTGGGAAACCTAGTTTGTAAACTAAATGTGCTTAACCATGTTCTCATTCATTGTATATTGTAAAAGTGAGGTTTGTATTACCACATGGTTTAAAAATCCATGAACCAATAGCATAAATCAACCATGGATTATTGGATATGTGTTTGTGGGTAGGCTGAACAGTCTAGAAAACCATGTGATGACGGTGTGCCCGTATCTAGATCTAATGAAAATGGTGCATAGTTCCATGGGCTCTACAACTTAGTTTACATTAACCATTCACATACAAAAATATGAAAATTTTATTGGGAATAATTTGAGAAGATATCCCATTAAGTGATTATCAAAAAAATAGACAAAAGTAATGGAATTATCATAACAGGATGTTATAATAATGTTTTTGGATTTTTATGATTTTTTCTCATAAAAACATACAATAACAAAAAAATGTTGTAATAGGGGGAAATTTGTTCTGTTTGGATCAATTTTAGATCTCATGAATCTAAAATTGAATCCTAGTTAGAAGGATGTGTCCAGTTGAGGTCAAAACATCATTTTCTATAGAATTTCACATGAAATTATGGTGAAACTATATGTCACCACATAAATATAAATGATAATATAATTTGGTGAACAAATAATTTAACATTTATCTCATTTCCAATAAAACTAATATTTACTAGTGATAATTTCACTTGGAGACAAATTCCTGTTGTCTAAAATTTTATCCAATCCAATGCCCCTAGTGAAAAAGTAACATGGTGATAATGATTCATGGTGCATTAGGAAAGTATGTTAATCCTGAGGACCCTTTATAATAAATTCTCTTTCTATAAAATTCCCTTACAGAAATTTAACTCTATTAGTATAGCTTATTTGAGATATAGTCCACTACTTTTAAATTTACTTAGTGGCAAAGTATGGACATTCTAGGGACCTTAAGAGATGAAGTCCCATGCCAATAATGTATCTTGTGGGAATTATAATTTCTTTAGGTGCTATATTTATTTGGTTATAAACAACCCATTTTGATAATGTCACTCAGAGCCAAAGTTATAGAGTGCTAGATTCCTCATGTTCTAATATAGCATGGTGGTAATTACCTCAATGATAAATTACATTTTCTCTAGAATATCTTTTCACATTGATAATGTATTTTAATAATAAATATAGAGTTCAAAATAATTCCTACATAAATATTACATATTTTTATAGGAATATTTAATGCATTAAACAATAATAAACACATAAGGACAATAGAGGATTAGTTTCTTCTGAATAATTTATATATAAAAATGTAAGATAATACATATATGTTATTTTTTACAAATATATTCACCATAATCACACTTATAGTGATATCATGTTAAAAAAAATTCTTCATACTATGGGTAAGCGATGCATAACAAATTGTGAGATGTGATACTCATTAAGGGTAAACATAAGATATATCATTCAACGATTGTATATTAGAATTAGATAGGAATAATGGTATGATAGCGTGATTATGAATAACAATAATCATACCCAATTAGTTAATGTTATCAAATCATTAATCCTGGAATAAGATGTCTTCAAAAAAGATTTCATAATACATAAGTGAGTGCAATCATTAATAGTCAATCAGGATCTATGGAAAAATATCATAAGCATAATAAATAAGTTTTTAGAAAAAACACATTCATATAAAATCATTTCCATAGTCATGTCTCGTTACTATGACTATTATAGTTGATTTTATTCACTACCAATCCATCATTACCTTACTCATGATTCAATCCAATGGTTATTTTATTAGAAAAATCACCGTAATGAATGGGATTCTCTACCCTTTACATATCAAATTATCTTTTGAGATATCTTTTACTAACAAATGCATTATATTGATATATAATTCATTCCCCATAAATAAAATTACCAAAAACATAAATTTATTTTCCAAAATATCATAAAACACTCATCATGTGATAATTTCATAACTTATGGAAAGGATACATGATTCATCAGCATTTCATTATCATAATTAGCAACAATCAAAGCAACGAATAATAGGGGTATCTAAGATAAATTGTAACCAACACTCATGGATTCAGTGAAAAAAAATGTTGTACATTTTTTACAGAGAAAGTGAAGGAAAAATATACAGTCCTTTATAGGTCCAAGGATCTATTTTTTTATGTTTTAGAAGATTGGGAAGAACCATAAATTATATTAGAGTCTAATAAAAATTTATAACTAAAATTTTATTTGACTTAACTCATGCTAGATCCTTAATGAAATATAAACCCTTTGGAATTTCTAGTGATCCGATAAAAATACTTCAATTATTTATTATGATAATTAAGTATCCTAGTGATGGGTTTTAAAAGAAGTTTTAAAATTCATTAATCTGTATTATAAAATCTCTTTAAAAGCATTATTATATATACCAAATATTAGATAGTGGATATAATAAATACTTTTTCAAAACATAAATTTAGTGATTTTTATATATTCATATGAAGTATCATTAACAAATAGTAATAAAACATGTCATTTTTAATACCAATACCATTTCAAAAATCATTAAAACGTTATTTTCATAATAATAACATTATTATGGAATATAATTATAATTGGGAAACATTATGAAATCTATGAGACCACCAGAAATAACATCTTTCAAATAACATCCCCTTAAGTGTGTGGGTTCACTACCCATTATTCATCATCCCATTTAATTCCCATGATCCAAATCATTTATTAAAAAATATTTCAAAGCCTTCCTTTCACAATATGATTCCATTAATACTTCCTTGACAAACGGTGCATATAATTAAGTTTTTCTAAAATAAAATAAGTTCATAAATATTGATCTTTATATCCTTTAAATGAGAAAATATGTACTTCCTTAAAATTTTAAAAACTACCCCACTCTATTATTATTGAATATAGGATATTATTATTGAATGTAGAATATTTTATAAACATAAATTGAATAATAGTAATAATAATAGTGTATGATCATATATTTAAAGGTGATTAACATTCATTTGTTTAAAATAACTTTTCATTCATAAAATGATTAATTTAAATTTTTTTAAAACTAACATGTTAATATATTTCTTATAATTAACACTATTATAAAGGGGCATCAAAAAATTGAAAAATTAATTTTATCACACGGTTAGGGGTTTAGAAAAATAATGACATTCTAACGAAAGGAAATACATATGAAATGGTTTTTAGAGAATATTTAATCCAAATAAATCCTATTACATAATGTTTTTTTGAATATAAATATAGAATAATAATGTTTTTAAATATAACTTCCCTTAATATAATAAAATAAAATTTATAAAATAGACTACCATTACAAGTGGTATTTTTTAAAAACATATTCGTAGTAGAAATTTGATATTATTTTTTATATAAAATTATTATATAATTATAATTAATATTTTTAATTAAAAATAATGATTATAAATAATAATATCCTTATATAAATAAAATATTTAAATAAATATCCCATACATTATTGGTTTTCTGAAAAAAAAAATGAAATATGGGTTTTTAGGAATAGAAATTTTGTACCTTGATTTAAAAACCAAAAGGGTTTTTATATTGTTATAATTCCATTTTAGAAATGAGAAGATTATGTTTGGGATAAATATAGAGGGAAGATCTTGCGTCATGTGGGGTATTCTCCAAAATAAACCAGAAATTTGAATAGATGTAGAAGACATAGACTGCCTATTTTAGTTTTTGGAAGTTTTATCACTAGTCTGATTGGTTATAAGATGAATAAAAAATTTCACTATTGAAATATAATGTATGTCATGTATGTGTTGGAATAATATTTGGGTGTATTTATATGGTTTTACTTATTAAAAAAGGACTATATATATAATTCCTCATTTATTCATGCGAAGGATTATGAAGGAAGAAAAATCTGATTTAATTTTTATTGTTTATATATATATATATGTTTATTTTCCCCATTCCATGATTCTGTAGTCTCTAAAGGTAGAAATTATCATTGGTAGTATTTCAAATTACTGTGTCTGGAGACCTATCATGGGTTCAACCAAAAAGGTAATGGATACTTTTTCAATGAAAAAATGGTAGTTTTATGGGTTTTTTGAGGAAAAAATTTTGTATGTTACTCCTATAACAAATTTACTATGGTTTAAGGATAAAAAGAAGAAAAATAAGGCCACCAAAAGAGGTGGAAGATGATATGGTTTTTTTTCTACATTTAAGATAAAGATAATGTTGTGTTGGATGATTAAACCATCAATAATTTTATAATCGCTCAATGATAACATAAATCAGTGTTTTTAATATGGGTGAATAGTTACCCACTTATCTTGTCATACATCAAACATTTTCTCTAGTGCGCACTCTCTTAAATATCCATTACCCTTATATCCAATGTTTAATAAGGCAATGGTGATCAATACCATCACTCAACCATAAATTACCTCATGCAAGTGGGATTTACTACATTGTGTCTCTCACACCCCAAGATCATTCTCTACTTAAACCACACAAAAATTGTGCACAATCTAGTAGGTGCCATCTGTTCCGAAAAAAATCACACCTTCCTCCTATTCTTGGCCAGGATTATGACACCCATGTGGTTAACCCTTTGGGTTCCACGTATGTGGTTGAGGGGTCCTTGGAAGGCGGTTGGTTTTCCAAATTTGTATATATAATTTGTAAATTTAAAATTTCCCAACATAATATGAATAAAAAATATTAAATGTTCTATGTTGTTTTATACATACATGAAATTTTTCAAACACATATTTTTTATCAAGATTCTAATAAATATGTTACGTTAATACTTATCAGTTATTAATTACTTACTAATATTATAACATAAAAATTATAGATCTCTTTATATTTAATTTTTATACTTACATTTTTAAAGGTATTTCATATTAATTATTTTAATTTACATTTTAATAAAATATTTATTATTTTTTAGAGATATTTTATATTTAAACTAATACGTTATTCAAAATTAAAAATATTATACGCATAATATTTTGAAAATTTTATATTATCATAATTGTACTCTTTAATAATCACTTTATTTTATTAAAAAGAAATTTATGTTACGTAACATATTTAAAAGGAATTGTTATTTAAAACTAAATCATATATACCAAAAATATTGAGAAAAAAAATTACCTTCTTTATATTATAAAATTTATTTAAAATATACTAATTTATTAAGACTATAAAATTATATTTATAAAAATATTATCCTTTGAATAATTAACCAGTTGTGCTTTTTTTCTTTTAATATCCCAACATAACAATAATTAAATTTAGATATAGAGAAACATTTAATTAATATGTTAAATATTATATTAGTTTAATTTAATTATGAAACAAACTATTTAAAAATCATTTATTTAAAGGAAACATATTTCATAAATTATTAGTGTGAAAAAATATATCTTCCACTTCAAGGAATTTTTCCCTAGATTTTATTTTGACAAACTTATAGAATTATATGTTTTACCTCACAAGATTTAAGAAAAAAAAGGATTCCAAAAAATTGATATTCATTAGATCCATATATATTTAAATCTCCCACATCTTCAAAATAAATCCTATGACTATTAAATTATCCTAAAAAATTTACGTTCTCTAATATTGTATGAATCATTTCCTCTGATATCGAATGAGATAGCTTGAAACAAGCAATCCTAGATTCTATTCTAAATACATCATGTATTATATTTTATATAAACATTAACTGAAAAATATAATGATCTTTAAACATAAAAGGATTTTTTGGGATAGTATTTTGAGGATTATGAGAAATGTCACATTATATAATTTTTGAATGCATATTATCTATAAAAATTTATTTGACTTCACTCATTCTATCCCCTCAAGAAAACCGAACCATATTGGATCTTCTAATAAGCATGTGAAAAAAAATTATAATGTAGTGTGTCTATAAAATTTCCCAGTGAGGGGTTTTAAACCCATGGTTAAATACATTAATAAATACTATTAATAATTTTTCGAAAGATTTTTATTTATATCATATTTAAATCATTTAATATTATAATTTTTTTGGAAATATATCATTTGGGTCAAAAAATATAATCATGGGAAACAATATTCAATGAAAAGTTTAAAACATATCATATATTAAAACCCATATCATTTCAGTAAATAGTAAAAATTTATTTTATAAAAGATGTGTTATAGAATATATTGATACATGAAAAACTTTATGAAATCCTTGAGACTACTTTTAGTTTCATCATGAGAACAATGCCCCATTGAGGGTATGTGTTTACTCCACATTTCACATCACCACAATCAATACCCAAGTGACAAGTGTTTAGTTAAGAATGTTTTAATATTTTACATTTATCATTTTTATTCCATTAAAAAATCCATTAAAATAATTTTGTATAAGTAAATTAATTTAAAAAAGAAAATATATACATAACCATTTAGGATTACCTCCTTTAATTGAGAAAATCCATACTTCTAAGAGATTTGAAACTGTCCAATACTTTGTGATTGTTAAATGTGGACACAATTCTAAACATGAAATTAATATTAATGATTATAATAGAGTATTACTATAATGATAAACATGATTAAAATCCATTCGTTTAAATATAAATTTCATGTATAAATTGATAACCTGAATATTGCTTAAAACAAACTTGTAGACATAATTCTTAAAAGAAATTCTAGAGGGACATTAAAAATATAATAATTTATTTTCTCCCAAAAAGGTTTTAGATAAATTCTATTAATATTATAAAAAATAATTCAAAATAAAATTGGTTTGGAATATAATTTAAGAAAATTATTCTCTTTAAATATTCATTTTTTGGAAAAAGAATATGGAATATGAATTTTTTAAATCCAAATTTTTCTTACATCCAAAATTTATTATTTTTATGAAGTATTTCCCATACAAATTTTTCATTTAGAAAACATATTCTTGATTAAAATTAAATATTATACTTAACTTAAAATCATTTTATTAATAAAATGATGGAATTTCTTTTAAAATAGTTTTTATAAAATATATAATCACATTAAAAAATAGTTGGTTAAAAATAAATGTTCATTATATTAAGGGTTTTGAATAAAATGAAATAAGGGTTTTCCATATAGTAGTTACCTTACCCCTATCTTATATGAAATTTGAGTTTAGGACATGGTGTACTTTATATATTTAGTATGTTTTGAATTTCTTAACTGAAATTGAATACAATATATATTAATTTTTCCATTGTTCTATAAATATATATACCTCTTCAAACATATTTTTAAATTAGAGAATCTAATACATGTATTAATTTAATAATTATCATTTAATTTTTTTTTTAAAATATTTCTCATAAATATAAAAATAGTAATTATATTTAATATTAAAAATTACCACTCATAACTTATGTTATATTTCTTATTAAAAAATTTATAGTAATATAACTTTTAATTTGGTTTAGATGTATTTAAAAATGAAAATAACAACCTGATTTAAATTAATACTATTAGACACAAAATATTTTGAAAAATGAAAATTTTCATAAAGGCACATTTGATAATCAATAGTATTTTTAAATTTACATGAATTTTAATTTACGAAATAAGTTTAAAAATATAATTATGTCAAAAAAAATATCTACAGAAAATATTTAGCTAAAAATAAATTTTAGAAAGTTTAAATTTTTAAATTTATTTAAATCATATAAATACATTAAAAATAAAATTGGATTTATAATGATATTTTAAATCAAAATATAATAAAATAGTTACATTTTTTTATTTTAATATTTCACATTAAATATAATTCAATCATAATATATGAAAACATTTATTTTTTCAATGAAATCATTCAATATTTTGATTGAATTGTGATTAGAACAATTCGATAATAATTTGATTAAAAGAATTTAATTTCATGATTTATTGGGAATCCAAAGTAACAATGGATTATATCCCCATTAATTCATACCTATACTCATTGATTTTTGTTATATATAAAAATACCTTAAAAATATCAAAAGAACATTTATTGAGGTAAATAACATTTATTAAGTTAAATAACTTTTTTTTCAAATATTCTTTTTTGAAACTACAAATTTCCATAATTTTAAGGAAATAATTTCCCTAGATATAGCTAATGAATAATATTATGTATGGATAAAATAATATAGTATTCATGATATCAATGTAATCCATTCAAGTGGTGTGTATTAATATAAAATTTCCTCTAAGATTATTTGCAAAATGTGAGAAACAAAATGGATAGAAAATGACACAAAGAGACATTTAAATATTTATCATGGAAACTAAAAAAACATTAAAAATGAATTTTTCAAATATTTATATAATAGTGAAAACAATCGTCAAATAATTTCAAAAAAACTATGGACATGGAAATAATGTTTGATGATCTAAGAGAAAATCATGATATTTTTCCATGAAATATTATTTCGATATCTTGAATACATAATGAGAGGAAACTAAATGAAAAATATAAAATATCTGGATATAACCATTATATAACAAATTTTACAAATATTGGGATACATAGATCATATAGTCATATCATCATAATCTTTAATCACAAGCAATCCCAGTAAAAGAATTTGACTATAACATAAAACTACTACTTCAATTATATCATTCATTTTAAGAACTCTAAAATCATATATAATAAATGTATATTTATTATACATTTATAATATAACCATAATAATAACTTTAATACAATAACTGGTTTATAAATAACATGTTATGTCTTTTTAATTGTCAATATTTCATTATCTTCGTCAATTTGGGTGGTAACAACTTCATTTTTCATGAATGTTTTTTATCGAAGTCTATAGGTGTTGCACTATTATCATGGTTTCATCATATCCAACATATTAATCATGATATAAATATAATATATATTCATTATAAAAGAATTTATAACTACCCATATAAAGTAGTGATGAAAAATGATTTATATCAATATGAGGAAACAACACATTGTGGGTATGCATGACTTACGTTTCTATTTCCCTACAGATGGAATGGAAGAAAGATATATATATATATATTAATTAATTACTAAAGAAAAATTATTATATCATAAATTTCAAATAAAAATATTAAATATATCATAATAAAAAAAATAACAGATAGTGGTGGAATATGAGTAATATCAGAACGTGGTGGCGGTAGTCTACACTTACGCATCAGAGATACATTCATCACCCATTATATTGATAAAATATGGTAAATGGTTATAAAATAATCATAATATAATCGTATTATATTTTAGAAACTTGATTAATCATGTTAAGTGTATGTGTGTGATGAAATAAAATTGATATAGATTGATAAGATCTATTCCTATTCCTTGAGAAGCCTCCTTTTAATCACTCCTTAACCATCAAATGATTTTTCTTAGGTGAAGAATGGAAGATCTTGGATAATGTAAAATACCATTGGAAGATTTTTTGTCAATTATTTTATGACTAATATGATCAACTAGTTTTTACAATGGAAGAGGGTAGGTAACCATTTCTATTTGAAGGGATGGACACATAAGTAAACTATTAAGATATTTCAAATATTTACAGTCACATCCATTGGAATGTGAATCCAAATGGACGTGGATTATAATATAAAATAATATAAGGTTTAATACACTCAAATAATATGAATTTAATTTCTCTAGGTGTAGATATTACCCATACATTAAAGTGGTACCCCTGATAAACCCATTTTAACCATAACCATGATAAGAAAATATAACTATTTTACTATTTATTAGTATCAATAATTAAGTTGAAAAAATCTCATTATATTATTATTTTTAATTATTAATATGGAATAAATTTTATTTAATTCAATATTTTTTTGTTGAATATGTTAATTTTAATTAAACACACAAACTTCAATGAAAACATGCTTTGGAAAAATGAATTTGTAAGTGTAAAAAATTATTTAATCCCATTTATTTCCTTTTAAAAAACATTAAATGAATAATAAAAAAATAAATTTCATAGAAATTTTTTAAAATTTATTAAAATAATAAAAAATATAGTGCGAATTAATTATTTATGATAGTAACTAATGCACTCATTAAAATGAATTTTAAAAAAAAATTGGTATTGATCAAAAATATTAATGTATGCCAAAATAAAGTTCAACCATGATACATTAGTAAATAAATTTATTATTTATAATTATAGGATAACAAGGTCAATTCAAAAAAATATTCAATATTTTAGGGAACATTTAAAATAATATAAATGGATTTTAATTAAAATATGTATTTTTCACTATTTACTGAAAAATAAATCCTTTTTAAAAACCCCAAAAATTCTCCCTATGAAAATATTTACATTCTTATTTTAACATTAATATTAATTTCCTAAAAACTATTTTAAAATGGAGCAACAAGTTTACTTCAAATAAACCCATTTCCAAATATCCAAGATTAGGCTCATTACCCACAAATCCTCTAGGGGCCACAGAAAGATAGATATAGAGAATCCTCTTGGAAGGTGATGACCGTACATTGGATCAAAGATAAAAAAATGACGTTCTTTATGAATCTCTCTAATAGAGAAGATGCATAGACCTATCTTCATCGGAGATAAATCCAAAATCTATGTAGGGTGCATTATTTCAATTTATCTTTCCCGCTCAAGATTCCTACGACGAACGTGGACTAATTCATGAACATATTATCCTGCATATCGATCTTTTATGCAAGATGTGATGATATTTTAGGGGTCAATCAGGATTGGTTCCTAATGACTGATTACACTATTCTTCTATAATTATTCCAATAATTAATCAAGGTTAGAACAAATTAAGGTCAAGGTTTATTACTTGGGATTCTTCCTTGTGCATTTTTTCTCCCCCAATTTCAGGCATTCTTGACACACATTATTTGATATTCCCCCAAAATTTGAATAATCTATCGTTGCACCTTCTATTCCAAGAAAAATGATATGAAATTGGGGATCCATCCTTGGTATGACTCAATAGAGGGGTGGCGGTGGGCACGAGAGCGGATCGAATGATAGTGGGTGCCTAATCTGCATTATTCACCAATGAAGATGAACACCTATGATCACATTTTCCTAGAATTTTTAGGGATATAATCCCTTTGATTTGGTGTTATATACACCAAAATAACATTGATCTTGAGTTTTGAGGTAAAATGAGTAGTGGAAGGAAACTCGGGTGATACACACAGGTTTTGAAAAACATAATACACATAGACTGTAGTCCTAGATACATGGTGTGTGTTCATCGTTGGACCACCTAGCATGTAAATGAGAAGTGCATGGACATGAGTTGGAGTACATGGGTTTCCTACACGATGTGTAATCTCCCACATGATATGGACTAAACTAGTTACATGGATTTCTGTATGTACTGGTACACGAGAATGTTTACATGGGTTGACACCATGTATTAGCGCATGGCTGAAGTACAAGAGTGGACCCCTAGATAGAAATAAATGACCTTTGACTCCATCTACATGTCGTCTACCCATCTTCTACATGACATGTTCTAATTATATGGTCTGTTGAACACATGTGATAACCCAGGTCAAGGTACATGATGTGTGAACCAACTACATGTCATGTTCCCCTTTCAACATGGATTGATTCTCATTTCCTCTGTATTGTGGAAAAGTTTTATTAGGGTTCATTCCATTTCTTTTTTCCTTGAAGGTAGACACCAATCATTTCCTACTCATAGGACTACAATCCCTTCACCTAGACATCCTAGATATAGTTTTTGGAATCCCATGAGAGTCTTAGATAAGGATCCTCTATTCATTCTTCATGCCCCAGGTGGAGTTCTCAGTATTGATGTGACCAATACTACGTTGGTGCTAATCCTCTACTTGGCAGTTAAATCCATATTGAGTTTTCGGTATCCACCCATTTCCTTGGTTGTGATCCTTATATATTGTATCATATCTCTCTTCATATATATCAGTTTATCTCTCTCTTGTAGATACCCAATGAGTAGTACCTATTAGACATACTTCATCTGTTCAATTAGACTCATGAAAGTGTTTTCATGGATTAGTGCTTCATGGAATATTTGAGATGAATTCCTAGGGTAGGTATGAAATGGTAATGACTTACATCAAGACTATGTGTCTTGGTTGAATATATCCAGATATTATTGTTAAATTTTTTGTTGAAATATAACTATGTGGATATGAAAATATTCTTCCTTTTTGTATTACATTGTGGTTTCGGGTTTTCCTACTGAGAAGTGTTATACTCACCCATTCATGGGATTTTCCTGCACGTTTCATGTCCTATATAGACAATCAAATTTTTGTAAGAGTCCTAGGTGGACTAGGACTGGACACTTCTTTGTGAGACTAGATAGACTGTGGTTTGTTCCTATGGCTACAGACAGTATTTCTATTACGTTTTTCTTACATGTTGGACTTGTTGTTAGAGACACTTTTTGGTGGTCTTGTATTCTTTTCATTTTTACTTTTCATTCCTTCATACATTGGTTGTGGGATATAGAGGTATGCATAAAATGTTAAATTAGTGGTTTTTACAATTCATCATTTTATTATTGGATATGTGCACGTGTGAATAGGTACATTGGAAATTCTTCCCTTGTTAGTGATATTCCAACTCGGTGCTAGTCACAAGCCCCTAGCCTATTTGAGGTTTGCTTGGGGAGTCGTGGAATGGGCCCCACTAGGACGGCTTATGAAAGAGTTGTGTCCTTTGTGGTCGGTTCTACATTAGGATTGAGAATCGATGAGATTGGTTTGGGTAACATTGTTATGTGTTATGAGATTGGATCTCACGATAGGGACACTAGTGTTGGTGTGACAATGAACGTATTAATACCCCAGGACACTGATAACCAACTTTTTGACTTAGTACTTGATAACACTAGTTGCACGGAAAAATAATGGTACATGTATCATATTGGAATGGATTGGCGTTTCCATGTCCTTCTTGAGTTATCTCTCTATAAATACTCATTAAGTGTGGTGCGCCTTTTTTTCATACAGGATGCCTCCACGACGCATACCGGCTATGATTCAGTAGCTCAATCATGAGGATGACCCCCTTAGTGATGGGGATTCAATACATGGACTACTTCCCAAGATGTTATTTCTAAGTGGTCCACCAGCCATACTTCCAACTATAGAGTAGCACATGTTACCCACAAGGAATTATTATTATGAATTTGTTATCTAAAATCGACACCCATATTAAATGTTTTATTTGAAGGGTGTGGTTTTTCCCCAAATATGGAACAAGGCTAACATTATAGTTGAAAATGAAACCTCTGAAGAATGGGATAGACTCATGAATTGGTGGGTTCGGTTTTCTACATAGAAGTTGGCTAGCCTATCCCTTGGTGAAACAAATGTTATGAGCTTCCAGTTTTCAAAAGTGGTGGAGGAGTATGAGGACACCATTCTTTGATTGTTCAAGGATTACCTCCATAATGGGAGATATACTTATTCATTGATTTACACCCTATGAAGGCATTGATATCTATACCATCATATCGAATGGCTCTTACAAGTCTTTTCTAGCTTATGGAGTAGTTAGAGGACTGGTAGATGAAGGGCTTCATGAGACCCTATCTTTCACCTAAGGAAAACCTAGTTTTTTTGTGAAAAAAGTTAGACGAGATATTTAGGTAGTTCCTGGACTACTGATTCTTAAACCAAGGGACCAGAATGAAAAAGTATCCACTACTAAGGACCGATGGATTCTTTAATTAGTTGAATGGTCTACGATGTTTCTCAAAGGTTTACCACTGATTATTTTATCACCATATGTTAGTAAATGATGATGATATACTGAAGATGACCTTCATATTCTCATTCAGTCATTATGAGTACTTTGTGATACACTTTGTCCTGACAAATTCCCCAATAGTGCTCTAGGGGATGATGAACTAAATCATTCAACCTTACTTATACTGGTTTTTTGTAGTCTTCATAAATTATATCCTTTTGTACTCATGATCAATAGATAAAAACACGAGACATGTAAGGATAGTTCTGGATGTACAACGAGATAACCAAATCTATGGGAAAGTCTCAAAGTTCTTGTTCTCGAATCAAGAGGTCCACTTTCTATAACATGTTATCTTAGTGGATGAAATGACAGTGGACACAACCAAGGTCGAGGAAATGTTATCATGGGAGCCACCTAGGAATGTGATGGAATAATGGACCTTCCATGGGCTATTAGGATATTATTGTACATTCATACATGATTTATATAGGATATCAGCACCTATGACATCATTGAATTGAAGGGGAAGCCTTTCATGTGGACATAAAATTTCTTGTATGATTTTCAACTGGTGAGGTAGAGTTTGACGAGTACTACATTCTTTAGATTCCAAAGGGCGGGTGTCAAGTACATGTGTTTTATAGTTCATCAAGAACTAGGCTTGGTCATGTCCTGATGCAGAGAAATTTTGTTATTGCCTATGATTTTCTCCCATTGAGATCACATGGTCAAAACTACATGACCCATGATCATGAGTTAGTAGCAGTAGCCTTTGCATTGATGATGTGGAAACACTGCCTAACGGGAAATCAGTTTATAATTTATTGTTATCACAAGATTATAATTTATATCATCTCTTGGAAGGATCTAAACATAAGATATAGGTTATGGATAGAGTTCATAGTGGACTATTAATTTGAGACTATATATACTCCATGGAAGGGGGAAATGGTGGAACATTATCTCGGTAGGATATATAGTTCATTATTTCTAAATCAGTTACATAAAAAGTTATCCTCATAGAAGTAATCCTTTGTAGATGGAGATGGAGAATCTTAACTCCTATTGATGATTGTTAACCCTCCTATCCTACAGCGAGTTAGTGAGGCACAACTTGGGGATGCTGACTTGAATACCCTATGTGCACAAATATTCATGGGGTAGGCTCCGCGTGGATATTCCAAAGGTGGGGAGAATTTTGTATATTTTCGAATATGTATAGTATTACAAGTAGCATTATGGGTGGATGTTCTGAGGGAGTTCCATATGTCCCATTTGGAGGTATATCTTTGTGTGGGAAATATGTACCAATTCCACTGACTTCATTTTTTCCATGGATGATGAAGAGAGTGGAACAATATGTTTCATAATTCCTTGTTAGTAAGTGAAGGTTGAACACCAGGTTCTAGTAGGATTAGCTCAACCCCTTGAGGTGTCAGAATGGAAGTGGGATGGGATATCAATGGACTTATTTATTGGTTTAACACATACGTAGGTGGGACATGATTCTATCAAGGTGATCATTGACTGACTCATAAATTCGGACCCCTTCCAAGATGTCTAAGAGAAAATTTCATTAGATGGCTTGGGATGCCTCTACACATAGAAGATAATTTGACTCCTTGGAGTTCCCTTTATGATTGTTTCATATCGTGATACTCACTTTACATCCTAGTTGTGGAAGGGATTATAGGAGTCATTTGGGACCCAGTTGTTCTTGAGCACAACATTTCAGCCACAAGTGGATGGCTAGATGGAGTAGACCATTCGGGTTGTAGATGACTTGATGTGGGCTTTCATGCTAGACTTTAGGCATATTTGGGAGGATCACCTACCACTGGTGGAGTTTTCTTACAACAATAGCTACCCCTACACCATTGGTATTACACCGCTTGAAGATTTGTACATGTGATCCTATAGGTCACTACTTTATTGGACTAACCCAGGAGAGTCAGCACTCATGGGACATGATTTGGTGAGAGCGACTATAAATAAAGTTAAAACCATCTATGATAAGATGAATAATGCACAAAGGCATCATAATTCATATCCAGATAGGTGGTGGAGGCCTTTAGAGTTCGAGGAAGGAGACCATGTGTTCCTATAGGTTTCACTTTGACATGGATTATAGAGATTTGGTCAGGGTGGAATGTAATATTTGAAGTTCATTATCCATTTTTAGATACTATGTATAATTCAAGAGGTGGCATATTGATTACCTATACCCCTATAGTTATACCAATTACAAGACATTTTCCATGTGTTATTGCTGGGGAGGTATGTGCATGACCCATCACAAGTCATTGATTGGGGTGAGCTGGACATCGAATATGGAGTGACATTGGTTGTGTTCCCTGTAGAGATCATGGATTGGAAGGATAGGATACTTCATTGGGGAATTATTCCTTTAGAGCATGTCTGGTGGTATAACAGGAATCTCTAGTAGTGTTATTCGGAGTGGAAGGCTCATATGCGATCAATACCCACATATTTTTTATTAGCCTTTGTTTAGGATTTCTGGTGACATAAATCCCTAAGATGGGGAGAATGCAGTTTCCTAGATTTTCTATGTATTGTTTTTAAATATTATTTTTATTACATCCAAGAATAGACACTGAGATGGAGTGAGATTCTAAGACCTGGTGTCCCTGTATCATTTTAAAAAAAATATTAAAATATTACACAGTAAGCGCGTACAGTTTTCTTGAAAAAGTTGATTGACATATAAATGGGTGCTCAGATCATAAATATAAGGACAGTGTTGAGTTCAAAGAAATAACATTACCCTATGTGTGTCCTACCATTGGTGAATACAGGATTTCTAGGGAAAGTCATCATAGGTCTTTAAAATGAGTAAAATAAATTCGTAAAATATTATTTTATTTTTGTTTCATCGATGCAGTAATAAAGCGATGGGTTTATTTTAAATAAAACCTTTGAAAGAGATCTAGGATTATGCTCATAACACTAGAGTCTTTAGGAGGCTCTTCTAATAGATATCTAGATAATCCTCTCGAAAGGTAATGATTGAACCTTGGTCAAAGATCAATGAATGATGTTCTTGATGGATCTCTCCAACAGCAGCGACACAATGACCAATCTTCATCAACAAATGATCCAAAATCTAGGTAAGATGCATTTTATGGATTATTATTGAATGCTATTGATTCCTATAATTAACGTGGACTAATCCAAAAACAAATTTGCTTGTAGATCGATTTTATAAAAGAGATCGGATGATATTCGTGAGTTCTATCAAGAGTTTTCCTTAGGTATTTATTTCATGAATTTTTTTCATTCTTAAGGGAATGGATCGAGGTTGGAATGAATAATGACTGAGGTTCATTCCTTAGGATTTTTCTTAGTGTGTTTCTTTCTCCCCAGATTTTAGGAATTCTTAAAACATGTTCTTTTTTCTCCCTGTAAACATTTAATAATCCATCATTTCATAACAAATTCTTGGAAAAATGATCTAAAAATAGAGATTTGAAATTGGGATGACTCTATGGAGGTAAGACGGTGGGCATAGTGGTAGATTGAATGTTTATGGGTGTCGAATATGTGTTCTTCAGTAATAAAGAAGAGTACCAATGATCACATTTTCCAAGATATTTGAGGGACCTAATCCCATTTATTTAGTTTTAGAGTAACCGAATGACCTATAATCATGAGTTTTGAGGTGAACCAAACACTGAAGAGAACCCCATTCAACTGGCCAAGGAAAATAGGATGATGAAGATGGGTTCTAGAAAACCTGATACACATCATGTACATGGGAAGTACACGAACATGTGGAAGAGTACACGGGGTACCTACATAGCATGTACTCCCCCACATCGGATGGTCTAAATCTGTTACACGGATTACCCTGTGCACTGGTAAATGAGAAATGTTATATGTGTTCACACTATGTAATGGAACATGGCCGATGTACATAGGTTGACCCCCATATGGTTGGACACAATGTGTGACTCCTTCTACACATCATGTACCTGTCTACTACACGACATGTTCTAAAGACACGAGTCATTTAACATAGGAAGTACCTAGTTTCAAGGGACACGATGTGTGACCCTACTACACACCATATACCATTTCTTCAGGGAATGATTCTCTTGTAATACACATCATAGACTTGTTTCCTTTGGGTTTATTCCCTTTATCTCTTCCATTAATGTAGGTATGAATAATTTCCTACTCATATGACTATGATCCCTTCCGCAGGACATCCTGGATAGAGTTATTGGAATCCCATGACAATCCCAGAGAAGGATCCTCCATTCATTCTTCATCCCCTAAGTGGAGTTCTCAGTATTGACATGGCTAACACAAATTGGGCACTAACCCTATACTTAAAATGTCAATTAAAATTTAGTTTTTGGTATCATCCCATGGACATGGTTTTTATCCTCATATATTGTATTGTATCACTCTATAGATCTATTGGGGTATCTCTCCAATGGCATAATCCGACTGTAGCGCCCCCATCCTGGGATCCACTAGAAGGGTTCCCTGAGCCAGGATGGCCACATAACCTCAATCACATCTCTCTGATTGCCAGAGGATTCTGACTAGCAGTGTGGGAATTTTTCCAATCTACAAGGGAGACTATTCTATAATAGGTAATAGCTATTATCACAGTGGAATTAACATCAATTGATAATAATTATCGGAAGCATATAATTGAATAATCTACATTATAATAATATAAATAATCCAACTGAACAAGAATCATGTGCAGAAGTGTACAAAATAATGTCATCCTAGGATGTCTTCTTAAACTGAAAGAACTGAAAATAGAAACCCAAGCATACTACCAACTAAAAAGAAAAGAAACAAAGAAACATATACATCATGGGAAAGGCTCGGTCCTCTTCCCCAGTCTCTATCCTAAGCGGCATGAAAAAATCATGAATCTGGAGAAAAACACTTCCCTTTGACAATACCTACAAGAACATAATCTACTCTGGTGTCAACGATGCCCGAGCATAGTGTGAGATAATATCTCAGTAGGCCAGCACCCATAGTGTCTAAACCTTTCCATTTCGTGCAGTAATAAAACAAAGTGTGTCATTATATCATGAATGAAGATAATTAATTAAGCATAATAAAATAAATAACTCCTCTCGGGTTCCCAATGGCACCCTTCCCTAATCATCTACTTCGGTCTAAGTTGGGAGTCTGAAAGAAGTTCCTGTAATAAGAATAATGCACATATGCTCATATATGATCCTGTAAAAGCAAGGTAAAATAAGGAATAGATATACCACCATGCCTGTGTTTTAACTTGGGGTCTAAATCTTATGTTAACCAGGTGTGATTCCACATATTTGAAAAATATCACATTCTCAAGAGGCTTAATGAAGCATTAACATAATCCTTCAATGCATCATTATTAATGTTAAATTTGAGAGTTGGAGTCTGATACCTACTCGAAATTATCACTACTATACATCCTTCCAATTATCCAATACCTCTGAGCATGTCCACAACAATCTTTCGAAATACCATGTATTTCTCAAGGCATGGATTTACCATGAGTCCATCCCAATCATTAAAAAAGGGTTCGAGCATCAATTGAGGCTAGATTAACCACATTTCCAACGGACCTATCTTCAATGGGCCCTTTAGGAACCGGAATCACTAATAAGTAATTAGAATTCCTGGGGATGTCTCGGTCTAGAATATCCTAAGACACCTCCCCATGACGCATAGTGGTAACAAATAGGGAATGGAGAGCCCATGTGTAGCCCTAAATATGATACCCACATTCTATCTTAGACCCAAATTTAATTAAAATCTCAGAATAGAAGATACGACAATGAATTCATAAATAATTGTAGCATGAAATTAAGAAGATACACCCGTGAAATACAAGGTATTAATATAATATTGAAGAGTAAAAACTAACATGGAAAGATATTGTATCATTCCAAGCAGATAAATTTAATTTTAAATTAAAAAATAATTCATCACCAAAAACTACCAAAGATCAACCAATCCAAGGTTCAAAATTATTCTAAAATATTTATTTATATTAAACACAACAAAAATGGGAGGCAAAACACATGAAATTAAATAAATTAATTTACCTGTCAAATAGAATTTATATTGACCATATAGGCACACCCATGGGGTTTTCTGACCATGTTACAACAATTTACAAAATTTAATTTATGATAGATAAGGTTGTAATGATTAATCAAAACCATTAATTGGAAAATATTGGGTGAAATTGGACAAAGTCGGTAGGCACCGTGCATTTTTATAAATCGCAATGAAATGGAGGAAAAGCGAGTGTACCCCCTACCTTATAGTTATGGATAGTCCTATGATCTGTAGTAGGCTTTGATTTTACCTAAAACAGATGAAAATGGTTGATTTTAGAAAAACCTCAAAATATGGTAAAATCCTTCTACGATGAACTGCATGAAAGATAATCAATGAAACTCAATGATTCCAAATTCATGAGGTTAGCCTTACTATAAGGATCACTGATCACCTGAAAAAGAATAAAATAGAGAACATGGGGGTCTTCCAAAGAGGGGGAAAGGGGGTGCCCCACCTAGGGAGAGGGGGAGGTGTGATGTGAGAGGGAGGAGAGGAAGAGAGGAGAAATAAAAAGAAATAATGAAATAAAAAGATAAGAAAAAATAAGAGAAAAATTAAAGAAAAGAAAAAGGGAACATATAATAAAGAATAAAATATAATAAAAAGGACGAAAAAGAAAGAAGATAAAAATAATAAAAAAATGTAAATCTCCCAATTTAGTTTTTTTAATTTTTCTGTAACTTCCTTTCTATTTTATTTCTAATTTTCCTTTTATCCCTTGTTACATTATTTTAATGATTATTTAAATATCTTATTATTTATTTTCAATATTAATTAATTATTTAAATCCCAAACACCATGCTAATGTGAGACATAAAATTTTTCATAAATCACATGAAGTTATTTAATTAATTTAAATACCTACATGGGACCCGCAGTGGGGTGCGCTGGCATGCCCCCCCCCCCTCGGGTCTCTTTAGAGAATTAGACAACAAAAATTTAAATGGTACATACCTGATTATTGTTGGGTTGTTACAACCACCCCTACATAAGACAACTCATCCCCGAGATTCCCTTCTGGGGGTAGTGGAATGTCGTTAAAGAAATGTTCTGGACACTGCACACATACATCTATCTCTGACACCCAAGCATAGTCCTGAACATGTCCATGTTTCCATTACACCCGGAGTAGAGGGACTGACCTTCCTCAAAGGACTTCCATGCTATGGTTGACGATACAATTCAGGTTCTCTGCAAAGGATGAATCAGCCTCATGCTTGATGTTTCTAGGGTCAAAAGAATGATATTGTTCTGGATGATATTGTCAGAGCTTAGATACATGGAAAATGTCAGGCATGGAACGATACATTTGAGGTAGCAGTAACTGAATGGCTACCTTCCCAACTCTCTCCACAATTTGAAATGGCTTGATGTATCTCGGTGATAACATTACCTATCTCCTGATCCACCTGTGACCCACCCTCATAGAAACATGAATAAAGACTCTATGTCCCACATTGAACTCCATAGGTCTATGGTGACAATCTGTATAAGACTTCAGTATGGACTAAGCTATAGTCACACACTTCAGAATCAGTTGAAATTTCTCAGATCTCTCCTGAACAATATGAAGACCCAACAAAGCTACCTCATCAGCTTCGAGCTTGCATAAAGGTGAACGGCATGGTCTACCATAGATGGCCTCATATAGAGCCATTTGAATTGGCTACATGAATCTGTAATTATAGGTAAACTCCACAAGTGGTATATGCTTCTTTCAGAAACCTCTAAAATCAAGGATACATACCCATAACATATCATTTAACACCAGGATAATTCTCTCAGATTGACCATCAGTCTGATGGTGATATGTAGTACTCAAAAGTACCTATGAACCCGACACCTTTTTCAACACTTTCCAGAACCATGAAGTAAAGAGGGAATCTCTATCCGAGAAAATGGAACAAGGTAAGCCATGAAGTCTCACAATCTGTTGGATATACGGCCATCCCAACTCATCAACTAAAAAGGTATCCAAGATATTTAAGAAGTGTGCAACCTTGGTCAACCTACTGAAAATCACCCATACTATATTGCTGCCTAGAGGAGATCCTGACATGTTTGTAATGAAATCCATGGTGTTATCATTCCATTTCAATTCAGGAATGAATAGAGGCTATAGGATTCTAGCAGGTCACTAGTGCTCTACCTTCACCTGTTGACAGGTGGAGCACCAAGTGATGAAACCCACTATCTTCTTTTTTATACCAGTCCAACAGTACTATTGAAACATGTCTTTGTACTTCTTGGTCAGTCCATGAGGAACATCCCAAATAGTGGTGTGAGATTCTTTTATGAGATTTTCTAATATACCCAAAGTTACCCACACACGACCATGGTAAAGTAGAGTTTCCCTACAATCAACAACCCAACCAGGAGGTGAGTTCACTCCAGTAATGATTTCCCTCAAAACAATCCCCTCAAGATCAGTCAGCTATTGTCTATGGACTTCCACTAGAAGAGAGGATGTCACTGTAAGAGCTTCTAGAACTGATTTACCTCTTTGTTATTAAACCTCCATATACATATTAGAAAACCATTCCATCATCATCCACACACTATTGGATTCCTGAATTTCTTGATCTTGTGTCTTGTGGATTATGGAATCTGCCACGACGTTACCCTTACTAGGGGTATAATAAAGCTCAAAGTTTAATGACTATAAGTATTCAACCCATCTATTATTCCTTATGTTCAGGTCTCGTTTTGTGGAGATATATTTAATGCTTTTATGATCCATATAAAAAATGAATATTTTACCCAACAAGTAGTGTCTCAAGCATCATATAGCATGAACCACAACTGAAAACTCAAGGTCATGTGTAGGATAGTTCAACTCATGAGTTCTTAGATAGTAGGATTCATAAGCCATGACTCAATCACCCTGCATCAAAACTATACCCAGTCCGATTCCTGAAGCATCACAGTAAACAATATAGTTTTGACTAGCATAGGCGGAATCATGATCTGATCTGAGGTGATTCTTTCCCTTAACTCCTTGATGTACTTTTCAAAAGATTCTAACCATATAAATTGTACACCTTTCTTAGTCGGGGCTATAAGTGGATCTGGTAAGTGGGTGAAATACTGGATGAAATGCCTATAATATCTAGAAATCCACAAGAAATTGCAGATGTCCAAGGCACTCTATGGTTGCACCCATGAAACGACATCGCTTACCTTTTCTAGGTCAATTTATACTCATGATTCAGATATAATATGATCAAATAAGTGAACTTTATCAATCTAGAAGTGGCATTTGCAGAGATTAGTGTATAGCTAGTTCTCTCTCAGTATACTCAGCCCAATATCAATATTGGTTGCTTGGTCGTTTCTAGAACGTGAATACACAATGATTTCATCTACAAATACTACCACAAAGAAATCAAGATACGGGTGAAAACATGGTTCATCAGAGCAATGAAGACACTGAAGCATTCATGAGGCCAAATGGAATAACCGAATAGTCATACAAGTTGTACCTACTTCATAATGTCATATGTGGTATGTCAGATTGTCGCACACGCACCTAGTGTTATCCTAACCTCAAATAAATCTTTGAGAAAATAGTTTCTCCCTAGAGTTGGTCAAGGAGATCATCTATATGTATAAATGGATATTTATTCTCTAACTGTGAGCTATTTTATTTGATAATAATCCACGCATAACCTGATGGTAACATCGTCCTTCCTTGTGAAAAGAATAGGTGAACCCCACAGCGATGTGCTAGGTATGATGAATCCCTTATCGTCGAGGTCTTCAAGATTCATTGGGAGTTCTTGAAGCTCTTTTGGTTCCATCCTATAATGAGTAATAGACACTAGTGTCGCATATGGCATGATCTCGATAGTGAACTCTATGTCCCTCATAGAAGATATGCCATAGAAATTGTCATGGAATACATCACTAAAAAATACATAAATGGATGGAATTCAACAACTTGGGTCCCCTAATTTCTCATGAAGTGACTTTCTAACTGATCTATCACTCTTGTAACCATCTCTGCCGAACTAACAACATGTGACAGAGCTATCAAAACATGCTGTTTGGTTAGGATTTTCCCATGTTCATTTTTCAAAATAGAATTTTCTACTTCCAGAACAGTCGTCACCCTTTTGAGAAACTGAAATACCCCGGATCACCTGTTTATAATCCCTAACATTTCGCTCCAATATTAGATACTTGTTTAGGATCTTTGTGAAAGTGGGAAAATGTAAGACGTTCACCTACGAGTGCATAATATACTCATTTTTGTCCTCAAAATGTCTCGTAGTAGTCTGCACGTAACCAATCAGTGATGCGAAAAAATGCTGAAGCTCTGTGAAAAGAGTAGAGTAATCTAACATGGTCATAGATCCCTTCTAAAGATGTAGGAATTCCCATGAACGATCATCTATTAGAGTCTCCATTAAAAAGTGATCGTAGAAATATACTTGGAAGTTTGACCAAGCCATTTCACTGGTCTTCCCATCCTGAGAAATAATATCCCACCAATGTTTGGTAGAGTCACAATGCATGCAGACTGCCCATTTGACCATTCACTTTAGAAGTGTCTCAAGGTGGTCTGGGATATACCATATGGATTCTATCCATGACTCTGCATCATGAGGGCCACCACTCCCTGAGAAGGTGGGAGGGTGATACTACAGAAAGTCATGTGTGAGGAACGACATGAATGAGGCAGGTCAGGGGATATTTTGAACAGACTGCACACAACTGAGGAGGCTATCCATGAACATAGCATAAGGGTCCCTCAGATGATCAGCAGGCGGTAGTATCACACAAGATGTACCACTGGTGGTTTGGGACCCGCCATCTCTGGATGTTCTTGTTACCACTCTCTTGAGGAATGAAACGATGAAATCGTAGAGACATTGGTCTACAACAGCCAAACATACACCTTTAGAAAAATGTAAAGAATATAAGGAAAACATGTAATGTGCAAAAAGAGGTTAGGTACATGGATTTCCTCTGATCACTACATAATAGGCAACCCACTTCAAGAGTTGGGTTTCAATATGAAAGAGAAAACATAGAAGGATTACTAAACATGGTCTACTTTCCATTTATAGGCTAAGTATGGTTGACATCTAATAGACTATCCCAACATTATATTTATAAAACCACCATTTCAAAAAAATTACCACTAGGGATAGCATCACTCACATGGAATCATGAAAATTCATGATGAAAGTAGATATGACATGGGAATATGGAGGCCGTTTTAATCTTAGGGTGCCTAATATGATCCATGTAATGCATTTAACTCGTATCATCGGACTGGAATGGTAAAATCCATTATCTCAATAATACCAAAAAAAATAAATATGAAAAAAAAAGTGAGTCACCCAATTGTGAAATCATACCAAAAATAACTATCCTAATCAATAACTGCAATCCCCACCAAATAATTTGGGTTTTCCCTGCACATGGGTTAACTTCATCCAATAATAGGGTACATTCCAAATCCCAATATCTTAGTTTTCTATATAACTCAAATAGTAAGGTAAAAGGAAAAAATTATATGATACAACTTTGTAGTGTACCCATCTCGGGATCTACCTGAAGGGTGCCCCGATCTGGGTTGGCCACATAACCTCAAGCACATCTCCTCGAACTCCAGAGGCTTTCGACTACCAGCGAGGGCCTTTTTCATGTCTTTGAGGGAGACTATTCCCATTATAGGTAACATTTATTATCATAGTGTAAGTAAAATCAATTAATAATAAGTAGAAGAAGAATATAAGTGAATAAATAGAAGCATAAGCAATATGAATAATCCAACATAACAAGAATCATGGGTGCAAGCTCAAAAAACAATTTCGTGTTATGACATCTGTCAAAACTGAAAGAGAAAAGAACAGAAACCCAAGAATACAATTATCTAAAAAAATACCCAAAGCAACAATTTCATCATGATCAAGGATAAGTCCTCTACACTAGTATCCATCCTAAGAGTCCAAAAACAATATTGCATCTGGAGCATCACGCTTCCCTTTGTCAATACCTATAAGCATGTAATCTAATCAGGTGTCAACGATGCCTGAGAAAGGTGTGATATAATATCCCAGCAGGTCGACACCCATGGTGTCTAAACCATTCCATTATGTGCAGTAATAAAATGTAGTGTGTCATTATATCATAAATGTATATAATTAATTAAGCGCAATAAAATTAATAACTCTATCCGGGTTCCCAATGACACACATACCTAATCACCTTCTTTGTCTTAAGCCAAGAGTCTGAAGGAAGTACCTATAATAAGAAGAATTCACATTTGAAGATATATAATCCTTGAAAAGAAATCTAAAACAAGGAAGATGTATAGCCCCAAGATTCTACTTTAACTTGGGGTCTAAATCCTATATCAACCAGGTGTGCTTCAACATGGCATAAAAATATTATATTCTCAAGAGACTGAAATAGGCATTAATATAAACCTTCAGTGCATCATTATTAATGATCAAGTTGAGAGTTAGATTCTGAGCTTGTCCCAAAGGTATCTCTACAGTACATCCTTCAAATTATCCAATACCTCCGAGCCCGTCCAAGGAAATCTTCTGAAAGACCAAATATCGCTCAAGGCCTAGCTTTACCAAGAGTTTGTCCCAATCTTGAAAAAAGGGTTTGAGCATCATCCGAGGATGGATTATCCACATTTCCTATGGATATGTCCTTGATGGCCCCTTTTGGTATCGGTATCACTCATAAGCATTTAGAAATTCTAGGAAAGTCCTGGTTTGGAATAGCCTAAGACACTACCCCCGACACATAATGGTAACCATTCAGGAACTAAGAGACCATGTGTGGATCCTAATATGACAACCACATTCTGTCCCAACCCTAAATTTAATTAAAAATTCATAGTAGCAGATATGATATAGCATGCATATATAAATGTAGCTTGAAATCTAATCAGATACACCTGTGCAACAAAAGGTATTAATTTAATATTGCAGCATAAAAACTAACAAAGAAAAGAAACTATATCTTCCCAAGAAGATAAATTTTCTTTTAAATAAATAAATAATTCTGGAAAACCAACTTTCAATGATCGAACAATCCAAGGTTCATAATTATTCTAAAATAATTATTTAAATTAAAAACAATAAAAATGGGTTTCACAATGCATGTAGTTAAATAAGTTAAATTCCTGGGATAATAGAATTTCTAAATACCACGTCAGCACACCCAAAGGGGTGTTCGAACACATTGATTTTTAAAAAAAAAATTAATTTAAGATAAAAAAGGCTGAAATGATTAATGTAAACCATTAATTTGAAAATATTGGGTGAAATTGGACAAAGATGGTAGGCACCGACTAACGGCACAACTGTGCATTTTTTTTAAATTTCCACAAAATAGAGGAAGATTTAGTAGAACCCCAACCTTATGGTCGCATGTGATCCTATGATCGATGGTAGGGTATGATTTGACCTAAAATGGAAGAAAATAGATTATTTTAGGAAAACCCAAAATAGGGTAAAATCCTTCCACGATGAACTGCGGGAAGGATAATCAACAAAACAATATGATTCCAAATGTGTGAGGTTATCCTTACAGTAAGGATCACTTCACACCTGACAGAGAAGAAAAAAATGATAAACGGAGGAATAAAGGTCTTCTAAAGTGGAGTCAATGGGGTACGCCACCATGGGAGAGGGGGAGGCATGACATGAGAGGGAGAGGAAGAGAGGAGAAAAAAAATGACAGAAAATAATCAAAATAAAAGAATAAATAAGAGAAAAATAAAAGATAATTAAAAGTAGAAATAAAATGAATAATAAAATATATTAAAAAGTATGGATAATAAAAGAAGGTAAAAATAATAAAAAAATCAAAATCTCCTATTTTAATTATTTTTACTTTTTCTGTATCCCCCGTTCTATTTTATTTCTATATTTAATTTTATCCCATCTTTCATTATTTTAAATATTTATTAAATATATTATTATTTATTTTAAATCCTTAAATAATTATTTTAATCCCGAACACCTTTCTAAAGAGTGACATAACAATTTTCATAAATCCCATGAAGTTATTTAATTCATTTAAAGAGCTTCCTGGGAACCGCAGCGAGGTGCGTAAGCATGCACCTTATATCTCTTTAAATAATTAGATAGCAACCATTTAAATGGTCCATACTTAATTAAAGCCAGGATGTTACCCCTACAAGAAGTACCTCTCAGACACACGACATCAGATCTATCAGTCTGAGGAGTGTTTTCTCCCGGATGAGTTCTTCGTGGAATCTTTTAGATGAATTCCAATGGTTGGTATATAATAGTTGTGACTTACCTCTAGAATATGTGTCTTGGTTGAGTGTATCTGGAAATTATTTATATATGTTTTTTAGACATATACATGGGTGGATCAGACTACATCTTTCCTTTTTTGTATTACTTTATGTTTTTAGGTTGTCCTGCTGAGTATTGTTATACAAACCAATACATCGGTTTTGAATGAATGTGTCATGTATTATGCTAATGATATACCTTTTGTGTGATTCCTAGGATGACAAGGACCATATAGTTCTTTGTGAGACTAGACAGACTGAAGTGTGTTCCTTCTGCTACAGATATCTATCTCATTATTTTTTTCTTGCAGGTTGGACTATTGGTTACATACTCTTTTTGGTGGGCTTGTATTACAGACTTGTTTACTTTACATTCCTTCATACATTAGTGGTGAGATATAGTGGTATGAATGCATTTTTTATTTAGTGTTTTTTTACATTTCATAATTTTTTGGCCTTGGTGATGTGTGTATGAATATAAGTATGTTCCCAATGCCTCAGATGTTAGTGATAAACCTACTCCGTGCTAGTCACCAGCCCCTTCCCTATTAGAGACAGGCTAGGGGAGTCGTGTAACAAGCCCCACTGGGAAGGTTTCTTACAATAACACTCTTCCACATAGAAATTCATAAGGAAAACTTCTCACCAATTGCAATATCTATCTATCAATAATGATTTTAAACATATTCCCTCAATCGACTCTATGAATTCTTTGTATACTTCAAAATAAATCTAACATTCAATTATCATTCATTGAATATGTCATTTACTAATATTAATCATTCTCTATCACCCTCTAAATGTATCATATATATACACTTCATTCCATAGAGAAGATCAAAATGAGATACCTGAATGCCCAAGTGAAAGAAATTTTTTTATGAAGACCTCACTAGAGAATGGTGATGAACCGAAAAACCATTGAAATCTTGAGATTTGGACCTCCATATAACATAATCAAATTGAATGGTCCTCGGTAATGACCATATATCTAATGATGATAGGTGGTATAGAAACACAAAACTATATATAGATATCTCTAAAGACATATCTCAATCATTAAGGGAAACCTCATATCCCAATCATATATAATTGAATATTGAATATACGTGAAATATAATTAATAGATTAATATTATCTAATTGAATTGATGTGTTTTGACTTCTTATATTGATCTAATAAAACCCAAATAACATTATAGCCTTTAGTAATTTTGTGGATTCCAACAATGAAATCCACCATGATGGTGTCCCATTATCATTTTGGCATGGGTAATGATTGAACATCCCATTATTATTCTATTTCTCAAAATTAACTCAGAGATATACCAACAACTGAGATAAATACTAAGATATATACCTATTTATATTTTCCCAAGATATAAAATCTTTTTTATCTCTATAAACCCACCATAATCCATGTTGAATATAAATAATGATTGATGATCATCTTCTAATAGTTCGTTATTCATGATTTTTATTTACATTGAATATTCCATATTCGTTATCCTTATTAGTCAATAGAAAAATGGGTAAATATATAAACCCATCTCAACATATTCTACAACACCACATCCTACATTTTTCCTTAATAATATTTTCTATGATAGGTGGCTTAAGGGACGCTTCATAAAATAATATTTGTCAACATAATTCTAGATTTCAAGGTCCACTTATTTAAAAAAATATTTGATCATTTTTTATTCTAAAAGTAGATAAGATATCAAGATCATTTAGAATAAAATCACCATCAACCTTATTCTCTCTCCCTGGGTGGAATTTTAATGAGATTTCGTAGTCATGGAACAAATACAACCATCTTAATTGGAACATTTTCAACTCATTTAGGGTGAATATATTATTTAATGTTTTACGAGAAATATATATGTAAAACCATTCTCCATAAAGATGGTTCCTTAATATTGATAATTCAAATATTATAGCTACCAACTCTGAATCAATTTTATCTAATTTTTCTTAAAAATAATTATTTTCAGTGAGGCATAAGATATCAATATATCTTTTTTTCTAAGAAAATATCATATAACTTTATTTTATGAACCAAAATATATCAAAAACCCTATCACATTGAAGTGTATTTTGAGTGGAGGTTCACTAACCATACAACTCTTAATTTCCTTAAATTTTTTCCCACACTCATCTATATAATGGAATATAAATCCCTTCGGTGTTACCATAATGATTGGACTATATATCCATGATAAATCTAACACAAGGAATCCATAATACCCATCCAATATAAGAAAAATGTTAATTTCATTCATAGTGGTTATACTAGGCATGTGATCAATAATTTCTATCTTGGTTAGATCTACTGATATACACTCACATGAGAATATATGACCAAAAAATTAAATATTCTCTAGCTAAATTTCAAACATGGTAAATTTTACAAAACAAATATTCAACATAGGTTCTTCAATACAATACTCATGGGATTTTTAGGATATTTATTTCCCATGTATTATATAACAACTTCGTCTATAAATAATACATAAACATTATCCAAGTAATCTCAAAAGTGTATATTCATTAAATCTCCCATTTATTGGGGTAATTAGTAACACAAAATGTAATCACTATAAATTCATAGATTCCAAAACATGAATGGAAATTTTTGGTGGGTGCACAACACTTTTTACACTCAAATAATTTTATATAATTTGATAAAAAATCAGGAAAAATATTTATATAATCATAATGGATCAAAATAATAATCATTATGAGGAAGATAATAACAATTTCTTGATCAAGATCTTGTAATGATAACAGTAATCAATGTTAAGTCTCATTGTCCCACCATTCTTCATAAAAACATACAATTATTCCCCATGGTGAAGAACACATCCAAATGAATCCCTCATCAAGATTAAACTAATTTTTGTTCTTCAGTTATCAATAAACAATCATAAATATTTTACATAGTGTCATTGAAATATGTGTTACACTAAGATTGAGTTTTATTGAATTCATAAATTCACAATTTTGAGGAATACAATGAATGTATTATACAAAGACATCTAAAATATCTAAAAAGATAAACATATCATTGATATTTTGTTTCTACCAAACCTCCTAAGATAAATTTCCACTTTGAATATAAATAAACACCAATGAATTTTTTTTATTCTCATTGTAATTTCACTTTTATCTTCGCAATACTAGATGACTACATATTTGTTCATAATACTAAATTTTACATTACTCCATCCAGAATTGTGATGGGTTGCATATTAAGAATTAAAATCCACACCAAAAATGAATTAAAATCAAATTAGTAAAGGAATGACATTATATTTAAGAATAAATTTCCTAAAATCATTAATTTTTTATTATTAGAAGTCTTAAATTAAATCATAAAACCATTTATAATTTTTATTTTATTAGAACATCTAGTAAAAATAGATGTTATGTAATGCCCTTAGAAATTTTTTTATGCAAAAATGAATGAATAGATCATGCATAAATAAGGAATTAATAGTTCCATATTGGATTTTATTTTTTCCTTTGACCACTTTTTTAACATACCCATCATTAGAAATATAAATGTCATAAGATTTCTCATTATCATTGGGCGTAAGAGTTTTCTGATATCAATAATAATCATTAACATTTTTTATTGATGATTGGACAATATAAAATCTATAATACATGAAATTATAGAATTAGAGTTTATTTGGTGTATTATATAAAGCTTTATCACCATTTTCATCATTAAGTAACATCAACCCATTAATTGGGCATTCAATTGACTCATGGCATTTTCTCCACAATTGAAACATTTACCATTACATTTATGATAAGTTAGTACACATTATTTTCCACACATATTTCACTAAGTAACACTAATCTTGTTCCATCCATGGGTATTTATATTAGAATCTCATTTTAATTTCATCAATCTTGTTTTATAATAACCCCGGATATTGTGGGGGATCTTTATTTCTACCTCAACATAACATAAAATGATTTATTCCTAGGAAGTGATTCTTCTTATTGATTAATTCCTTTCAAGAAATTTTTTTAGTCCATTAAATAATCAATTAGTATTACCTTATATTTAAATATGAATACATGAAATACACCTCACATACCTTCTAAACATTGTCTCATAGGTATGAAATGAGTCATCGTCATATTAATTTATATCTATTATATCTTCCAAAATATTCATATAATAAATATAGGGAAGTAATGTTTTAAAATATATAATCCCAAAATATTCCCAGTACATGGATAAAATATCTACATATTCCCTCGTATTCTAAGCAATATTTCACAATTTATCCAGTTCACCTTCTAAATGATAATCATCTAAGATGTACTTTTAATTTTCTAAAAATAATAGAATAGAAAATATATTTTATGTTATACTAATTAATTACTATAGAATTTCTATATTTGTGTACCAACTAAAATAAGAATGGAATTTCCTCATGATGGGCTCAAAAATATGTTTTTTTATCCCTTCCTCATTTGGATACGCAACACAATTTAGGGCCTCCAAAGTTTTCTAAGTATAACGACATTATTTTGATATCTATCTCCCATAAACTATAGTTTTTTAATGCAAGTTCATCTATTTTGGTAATAAACTATGTTTTTATGATTTTTTTTGAATAAATTATGTTTATTGGTATTAATTTTATTACACGAAACACCAATTCATACATGTGTTATACATGACACCGAGTTTTAACAAACTGTGATATATTTTTAAAATTATTACATAAAATCCAAAAATAAAACATATAAATTAAGATCATCGGAATGAATAGTAATAAATATTTTTAAAATATTATTTATAGTGGTTTTATATTAATTAATAATTTTGATAAAAAAATTACAAAATTATATTGAAAAGTATTATTTTTTTCAAAAATACCATTTTCTTAAGAAATGATTATTTTCATTTCATAAACCAAAAATAAAATAAATATTCAAAATTTTATAAAATTATTGTGATAAAATAAAAATCATTTATGAAATACTATTATCAAAATTTCATAGAGTAAATTTTCAATATTTTTCAAAAAAATATAGACTTTTCAATGAATAGTGAAAAATACCAGTTTTTATTCAAAACTACCTTTTCATTTAATAAATTTATAAGTATGATTATTAGAAATTCATCTTAAAAGTAAAATTCATTTATATATATATATAAATTAATTCAATATATTCATTTGATTACTTTTCATGACTAATTTTGATATAAATTCATTTTAAACTTTTGATAATCTTTTATATAGAAAACTACTTTCTCATCACGCCTACTATTTTAGTTTCAAATTAATATTTTACAGTTAAATGAATGATGTACATAAAAAATTATTCCATATATGATATATGAATAATTTATGTTATTAAATAATTTCATCCTTTTTTACAATAATAAATAGTAGTAATAATAAAATTTATTTACTAAAGTTATGGTAAAAAAGGATTTTCACAGGGGTGGGGGTTAAACTTAAATTTTAAGGGTAAAAAAAGACACATAAGTTGTAAAAACATATTTCATTGAAACATTATTGATCATATATCTCCTAGAGTCAGAAATGGATCATCTTTGATCCTTGTGGCAAGTGAAAAATAGGGGGTGCAGCTTTTTCTTTTCGAAAAATAACAAGTGTGTTAGTCACTACATTAAAAAAGGCCACCCCTTCTCCTCTCCTAATAATGTACTCGAAAACCTATCGTTCATTGATAAACCAAAGAAATAAAGTTCATTAGTACCTACCCCAAACCTACAATATTTATTTTGGTTATAATTCCAACTTATGAATCCTTTTACTGTAACCCAAAAGATATTGTATGAAGAAGACGAAACAGCCATAAAAGAATGTTTTATTTTATTTATTCCTCTATCTCATAAAATATTAATAAATAAATTTTTATATGATAAAATAAGGATGTATCATATACAGAGATGTTTTTATTTTATTTTATTGACCAAAAAACATCTCCTCATTCAATAATTGGCATATGAAATCATCAATTCTGTGTACGAAAGACTACTTCCTCTCCAACTGATGTAATTAATTTTCCATCACCACCATACACAGAAAAATATTATGAAGGGTTATATTTTAATAGATTATATTGAACATATTGTTATAATTTTTTAATTATTATATCCCACAAATCTTCTTACTTTCCATTCTTTTATTAATTCAATAACATATGATGTGTGTACGGAAAATAACCCTCTTCTGAAGAGATGTGATTCATTCATGCATCACATGAAAAGTAATAAGGATTGGTTAAATGATTAATGATGTATATATATGAAAAAAATAAAATTTAAATTGTAATATATTATTTACCTTTCATTTATTCAATCCACCAAGCATATAGAAATAGTGTTAATGCATAAATATGACCTACCATCTCCATGAATAGTGTATTTCATTTTAATTCTATAACTCCTATGGATTAAAATAAAAATATAAAATTTGTATATAAGATATTTATATCATGGAAAGAGTATTGAATTAATGTATCCATGATCAATATAATAGTGAAAAACTAACAAATCAAAACATTCGCAAAAAAATAAAGCAATTATTACCCAAAAGATGACTTTTACATGTAATTATCAATAATTGTGTACTTAAAGGTCATAAGAAAATAATATATTCTATAAAATATATAAAATTGGTTAAATTATATATTTATAATAAAAATTTATTTTTTATTAAAGAATATTTAATTTTTATGATGGATGTCAAGTCTTAAGCTAAGGAATTTGCATCTGAGTTTTATTTTCTATAAAAAATATACAAAATTTACCACATGTTTTTTAAAGTGGTGTGTATACTAAAAATGAATCTATATTAGGATATTTATATAGAAAATTATTAGGATTTAAATATCCATATGATTATATATATTTCTTTGGGTTTATGAATTTATATATTCCAAATTGATAAGGGATTTTTGTTTTAGTTTTTCCTTCTTGAGACATAGGTTTTGTTATAAACCAATATACTTTTAAAAGGTGTATATAAAACATCTATAACAGGTAATATCATTTATTTATTTATTATTATTATATTTTAGGTTTTATTTTATTTTATTCCATCATGGATTTTATAACTGTATTTTTTTAATGATGTAATGATTTTATTTTACTATATCATTAATAAGAGGGGTTGCCTGCGATTATATTTCCAATGAAAAAATATTTTGATACATATATAAGAAACATATTAATTCTTCCTTCATCCATCTATTTTTTAGAATATATATGTTACATTCATTTTCCTCTATTTATGTACTCATTATTTCAAACTAATATTTTTATGAAAAATTGTCTTTATTTCACTATTTACTCATAAACACATTTTCTACCATACCCATGGTTTCTAAAATTATTTTTGAAATTATTTTTATCATTATAAAAAGGATTTATTAATGAAATTTTTACCCATGTTGGATTTTATTTAAAATTAACTTTAAAATAACTTTAAAATAACTTTTCTTGTTATTATAAATAACAAGGGCTTTTGGGTTTGGCTAATAATGTGAGAAGAATCAGTGTTTTACCTTAAATTACATGAATGATATTTTATTCCATCCTGACCACTAAAAATTATTATTACATAAACTATTTCTTTCCATGTATATTAAAAAATAATTTTGAACATGGTTTGTGTTTTAAAAAGTGTTTTGAGAGATAAAATTATATTTTCCTCAAGAAATATCCCACGTGATCTTTCAAAACACATTTTCCATTAATGAAAAATGCATAGATGTTCCTTATGATTTAATGGATATATGATAAAAGGATAAAATTATAATCATTTCTTTTAATGGATTATGCTTATACTGGAATGATTTTTTGGAAACTCATTTCAATTCCACATGTTATACTATAATAAAATTCTTGTGAAACTAGATTCTATATCCATGTGTTACGGTATGATGAAATGATGAAATATTCTCTGAAACCCATTTATTTTCATAGGTTTTTATATGATGAATGATTTATGAAACATATATTTTTTCCTGGGTTTTTATATGGAGAAATTTTTATGATATTGTATCACATTTATGTATGATTTTCATTATATGAAATATTTTACCTATATCTCCATCCAATTAATTGGGTAAATGGTGATATCTTATGAGATAAATAGGATTAGATTGTGGAGTAAAACTAGTTCATTAAGAACCTTATTCCACTATGATAATATTGGGAGTGTTCCTTTACTACTATGAGATTTTGGGGACTGAACCCATTCTAATATGATAGTATTTGTAATGATACCTGAACTACTAAGGAAATGATTTTTTATGATTATTTTTATGCCATAAATATATGTCTTATACTAATATTAACTTCACATAGTTCATTTTGTTTGAATTCATTATGATTCATGTCATATGGACTACCGATATTTATTCAATGACTTGGGATTATGATATTTTCTAGGTAAGGTATGGTCTTTAAAAGTAATTCCCATTTTGTTATACCAATTTTCTCATGTTATGATTATTTATATCCTTTATTTACCCTTATTTAAAATATTATCCCCCTATATTACATTTCATTTCCACATTTTATAAATAATGTATTTAATTAGGGTATGTTTAAAAAGACTAATATGTGGGAAAATAATTATGGGAGATGCTGATGAACTCTCAAGAAGTAAGAAGATTTTGTGTCTACCCTCCAATGTATCAATATTATTATGATCCTCATGAGTGTTGTTGTGTAATATAATGAAAATTAATATACAATGATATAGAATATAAATGTTTATGTAAATGAAAAATTGGGGTATATAATGTTGGTATATATGGATTAGGGAAGTTATCCATTATAAAATAGGATAATAAAATTTTAATGAGTACTCTAATGATATGTCTAAGGATAAATATAATCATGAGTCAAAGTATAGATAAATTACCTAGTATTTTGGTAAAAGGATAGAGGGAGTGGTTTCCATGTAATTTAATCATTATACAGATACAATATGTGGACTTGACACATGAACATAGATACATAGGGGCAATAAAACCAAAAATGGTACACTAAGATGGACTCGATAGTTAACGGGTGTTCAAAAATATGACTTTCTAAACACCTGATTTGATACATCCAAGTGATCTTCATGGGAAATTTATTTTTAAACCATTATTTCTAGTTCAAGTAGATGATAAATATGAGTAACCTTATAAAAAACCAATGTATATGAGATCAAAAGAAATGTGCCCCGATTTATATATCATATAAGTGAGATTTCATGATTATGTTGTTCCGCATTATGATTATTTTTTAATAAAATATTTATTTGTATTAGTAAATGGTTGTACGCTAAAGGATCCATGTTCATGAAAAGTGAAATATACAATGCAATTATGTTCATCCTAAGTATGAAAGGATTAAGGGAGTTGGAAAGAAAAATCATTTTTCTATGCGCACAAATATTTCTCAGATCATGAATCAAGTTGAATATCCAAATGAGTAATGGAGGGATTTTTTTTTGATTCCTTTATCTATAAATTTATTCCTTTATTTAGTGGATCGAATGATTCAATAGTTAGTGAGAAATGGATTACTAACTCTAAACTGGTATTTTCTATCCACATGTGTTTGAAACATGAGAATTCATTTTTGATATTTATCATTTGGATAGAGAAGTGGGTAAATGGTGGACTCTCATAAAGAACATGAGGGGAAATAATGAAATTTACTCCATGGATTGGGTGGAATCCAATAACTTATTTTTCAAAATGTACATTCCTTGTATTCTTCATATGAAGATGAATAATGTGTTCCTTGCGATAAATAAACAGAATGATTAATTTGTTACTACATATGAGGAAAATTTTAGAGGACTTGCAGGTTATGATTATGGTATTATCATCCTACCTAAATTTGATATTGATCAATTTTTTAGTGGTTAAATGCATGTATATGAGTGTAATTATCCAAAATACACTTCAATAAATAATAATATATTTATCAAAGTGAAATCATGGTGGAAATGGAGGTCGTAGTCAATATCATTCTATTGATTTTGATAAGAATTTAAATTGGAATTTAACATAAAATATAAAAATAATGGAGACAAGAAAATTAAAATTCCATTATTCTCAATGTGTGGGAAGAAACATAAGGTAAATTTTCATAAGAGAAATATTAAAAGTTTTAAGTGTGGAATAGAGGATCATCATGAAATAAAATTTCAATGTGTTGGGACGAAGATAGCTAATGGTGAAAATAGGGAGAGATCTATAGAGTGAAAGGGAAATCTCATGGGATCACTATTTCAGATAAGGGGTATGATAATGATGTTGGGAAAGGAAAACTTATGATACACTCTAAAATACTAATGTCTTATTTGACTCTATATCTACAAGTTTATTTGAATCTGATTAATTTTATGATGGTATCAATCTAGAACCAAACAATTATAAGTATAATAATTTGTGAAATAAAATATTGATATTATGATCAATTATTAAGTGTATGATTCTTCTTTAGATAGTGTTTGTGAGAATGTAATTCCTGAAAATATGATAATCAATCCTCTAGTTGATCATTTTACCATCATAAAAATTCATTTTCTTTAATTATATAATTACGAAATTAATTTCAAAGTTATGGAATTCATGTTTGATCTTCCAAACCAAACTATGATCACATATAATTTCGATGATAAATATGAATGGCTTATGGAAATCACATCCATTGTATGGTTTTTTATTTCTATTCAAGATGGTTGTTTATCTCATATGAATGAGAAGAAACTAAAAATAAATGATACTTCTATTTTGAGGGAGTTTTTTTTCTTTCTAGAATATTTTAGAAACCATCCACAAAAATGTAAAGTTGGGTTCTCAAAAGAACTCTTACCTAGTTCAACACTAATTTTATAGACTCTCTATATAATATCCCTAATTAAGTTACCATAATCAAAAAAATAAACTCATGGATAACATTATTTTTATATATATTCAACCAATTGACTGACCATGGGGTGAAACTATTAATATTTCTATAAATAAAGATAGATCAGCGAATCTATTTTTTGATGGTCAAGAGATGAACACGATCACAATCCAGAACAAGTTTCCTCTACACCAAATTTATGATCTATTTGATGAAATATTCTTGGAATAATAATTTTCCAAGATTGAAATTATTTTTTTATATCAAAAATTCATGGTAAAAAAGTATGATCAAACAATGATAGTATTCCATACAAGGCATCATCACAATGAATATATATTTATGCCATTCATTCTTACTTATTCTCATTCTATCTTCATATACTTAATGAGTATTTTCATTAGTGATTACCTAGAATTTTTTTGTAGTCTTTATGAACTATATTATTAAATATTCAATGATAAATGAAGATATTAAGATCACAAAATTATTTTTGTAAATACAATAAAGTAAGAAAAACTATATGAAAAAATTTCAAAATGTGATATCTTAGCTCTTGAATGATTCATTTTTTTGTCATAAAATCTAAAGAGTTGGTATATCGATAGATACATCAAATATGGAGGCCATTTAGTGTTAGATTAGACTTACCTTGGTGACTATGATCAATAGTTTTATTGGTATAGATGTATTTTATCCACGGTTTATGGATATTTTTTTATGAAAATATGATCTATTCACCTAGTTAACATCTAATGGATATAAGTTCTTTTAGATTGATTAGTGTGAGGAAACATTTCAAGAAGTAAAGAGAACATTACTATGAACTCATATTCTTAATGATTTTATAAAGATAATATCCCATTAGTTAGCACTCTCACAAAACCTATCTCAAAATCATGATGTGTTCCATATATCTCTCATGGGGAATACATATGAGACAGTTAACATGTAATGAAAAAATTGGTCATACCAATATTGCCTGATCATTCTTCTGGATCATAGATATAATGATCTATGAAACAATACAACTCACTTGGACAAATATTTATGGGGAAACAACTAGTCTGAATAAGTTACATAAGAACTTGAGGAAATGACGAGGCATAAGTTTACTCATTTGTTTGTATCATAGTGATGAGTTTTGATAGAAAGATCATTTTAAGGGGGTATAATGTAACACAAAATGGTTTTTTTTTATTATTAGTTTTTAATAAATTAAATATTAATGATATCTTATGTTATACTCCACACTGAGTTTATCTCAGGTTACGCGCCACACAGAGTTTCAACAAACTAGGATATATTATTAATATTATTATTTTATCATGAATGTTATAACCGAGACATTAAAAATTAAAAAATAGATAGTAATAAAAAAAAATTATATATTATGTATAATGATTATATGTGATTAAAATATATTGATACAAAAATTAATATTTTCTTAAAAGTTTATTATATGATACAAAAATAATTTTTTTAAATTTTTTTTCAGTTTATGAAAAATAATAAAATTATTTTTTAATAGTTTTGGAAAATATATTAAAAAAATATTCATTATTGTGAAAATCACAATTTCAAAAAAATATTATCGTTAATTGATTAGATTTCATGGAAATGATTATTTTTTTAATGAAATGTAAAAGTACTAGTTTAATTAAATAATAACATTTTTAAATATATAAGATTAGTTTTTTTAAAATGAGATAAAAAGTTAAAATACTAAATAATATTTCAATTAATTTAATTTAGTCCATTGCTACAATTTTCATGTATAGTTTTTATATAAAACCATTTTAATGTTGAGATGGTCTGTGAGTATGATATACTCTATAATACCAAATGTAGGATCAAAATAACATAGATACTAAATCAAGTATCTAATGATTCTCAATATACCAGAGGGGGTTAATTGTATACTTTAAAAATTATTTAGGAACTTTTAAAGTTGGATAGTAACCTTTATATTGTTTTACAAGTTTAAACAAGATAATTCACAAATCCTCTAGTTCTACACACTTGCTTGATTCTGGAAATATGATTCCGAGAATTTGAATCGGAAAAGATGGTTCTGTAAAATGAATCTTAATGAAAGTTTACAACAACAAAGATTATACCTTAAAGAGAATAGAATATTACTACATCAGAGTACAAAAATAAGGAAGTATAAGATAGTTATACCTTCATCAACAATAAAAATGCAGTGGAAAACTTGTAACAAAAAAAGTAACAGGTAATAAATCATTTAACCCAAAGAGAAGGGTATCCAACAACCTTGGATAAAGGTCCCTTGATTTATACTTTTAAGAAAGTATGTCTTACCCACACCTGAGTAATCCCTTGATACGAAGATTGGAGTCTGTCTTGCTATCCCTGTAAGCCCTCAACTTTCAAGTAGTCATCACCTTTGTCTTCCTCAGCAAGGAATCCCTCAACATCAAGGTAGTCAGCACCTCTGTCTTCCTATCCTCGGAAGCCCTCGAATGTAATCAGTAACATACAAAGTCACACAAAGAAAATTAAAACAAGAGGTTCAGTATGCACTAAGCATGAGAGTCTCTCTATATAAATCACTTCGACAACATGTAATATCTAGAGTCATAGAACAGTTCATCAAAGTTATGAGCTCTTTCAAATGAGCTCATATTTATAGGAATGACTTCAACGGTCGGCTCCCCCTTCCAACGGTCATATTTTTCCTTGAATTTTGGAGGGACCTATACATGTGTCACTCAAACTAAGGTTAGTTAGTAACTGAATGCACGAAATCATTTTATAACTAAAACATGGGTAAGAAAAAATAAAATTACATAACCAAATTCAATATTTATAATGTAAGAAAATAAAAGTTCGGAGTCTAACCAAAAATAAATTCGGAGTCTAAAACACAAGGATATTAGGATTCTATTTTCTTGGAATTCAAAACCTGAAATCTATGGAATTCTGAAGTCTGAATTTCAAGGAAATTTGGAATCTGGATTCAAATAGAACTTGGAACTAGAACATACAATGTTCAGAGTCATAGTTTATGAGAATTCAGATTCAGAACTCATAAGAGTTCAGAGTCTGTATTCAGATAACTCAGAGTCAGAACTCAGAGAAGTTCCTAACTAGAATTCATAATCAAAATTCAGAGTCAGAACTCAAAAGAGTTCATATCCAAAATTCGAAATCAGAATTCATAGTCAGAACTTAGAAGAGTTCGTATCTAGAATTCATAATTAGAATCTTGAGTCAGAACACAAAATATTTCGTAACCAGAATTCTGAGAATTCAAATCCTAAAACAGAATGCTTCAAATCTAGGTAATTATAGGATACCATGGTTTGGTTTCAAACCAAATTTTATACTTAGAAAATTTATGATATGAACAATGACAACAAGGTAAGGGTAAATTTCCTTGGTGAAGTAAATTTTTCTTTATAGAAGTAAAACATAGGGTAAAAAGAGATTTGCCTTGAGATAAGGTGTTTGTGATTTTCAAAACAAGAAGGAATGATAAAGTCATAAGGAAACCTTATTGACTTCACAATATCACCCAAGTATGAAGGAATGGAAAATTCATAAGAAAAACCTTATTGACTCAACAATATCACCCTTTTTTCAAAGCACAATCATCCTTACGAAAAAGAATATAAGGACTTAGAATAATTTTTCTAGACATTGAAAATAAAACATATCTCCCATTTCCCATTGTCAAAGATGAATACGACTAACTCCCCCCTTAGGCTTTAGAACACTAAGGATAATATTCTAGATTTCTAGAATGATATTTTCTATTTTATTGAGTACAGAAATCTATGTAATTAAAAAATCCCCCTTAGATAAACTCCCCCTTACAGAGGGATATTTCTTCGTTACATAGAATTCTTTTTCCTTCTCCCCCTTTGTGATTTTCAAAAATAGTTTGAGGGAATGGAAAAAAAAATATGGTACCTAAAATATTAGTACAAATATCCAAACAAGAATGAGCAACCACAATTTCAATAAGATCGGAAAAATTTGTACAAGGAAAAAAATAAAACAAAGTATCAGATTGGATTCATTTTCCTTCCTTCTATATTAACATCTTCACTATTATATTCAGCTTTTTGAGAACCTTATTATCTTCTTATGCTTGTTTCTCTAAGGCTTTGATCCTATCATCCTGAGCCTTCAGAGCCTCTTTTTGATCTTTCAACAAGTCAGCTTGCTTCACTAGCTTCTCTTCAATCTCGATCTGGAGAACCCTTTCCTTTTTCCACCATTGGACAACATAATTCAACTTCCCATTTATATCCTTGACATCCTGATTCTGAGTATTCTGATCAAGAGTTAGGTTTTTCTAAAAGATATTTGTGAGATCTTTTACTATTTTGTCTTGAGTATCAAGAGTTTCCTTAACAACACCTTGAAATTCATATAGATCTCTAAAATCTCCAACTATATTCTTTAACCAGCTGACCATTTTCTTACAATATTTTCTTGTGGGCATCGTAGTTGATAAGGAAGTTCTTTTAATCATCCTCAATATTTACACACTTATCCATCACCATGGATACAGAATCCTATTTCTAATTCAATCTATGTTGGAGCATCTGAAATCTGGAGTCAGTGGTTGGAAATATCATAATGGTGTCAACAAGATTTTTAAGAGATTGAATGAAAAAATGATGTCCTAGAGCTGATGATTCTGAATCAGACACTTTTCTCGGTGAAGTTTATTCCTCTAGCTCGACCAGCTTCCTCTTAGAAGATCCACCAGCTTTCTTCTTCCTTCCAACAACTTTAGTTGTTGTGTCCACAACCACCTGTTTCCCCTTGTTAGTTTTCGGAACAACTTCCTCATCCGAAGACTCATGCTCACTTTCAGACAACTGAACAATTCTATCTTCATCAATTTTTTCTTTCGCAACTCTTTCCTCAATGTATTCAGGATGAATGAATTCATGATTATGACTCTCTTCCTTAGATAATTTGTTCACTTCCTCTTCAGCCTTCTCATCCATTTCAGGAGTAGCATGTTTTGAAGATCCGGCTTGAGAAGTATGGATTGAAAAATTTTCGGATGCACTTTACTTCTCATGAAAGTCTTCAACTTGCTTTATCAGATCATTTGTATCATCACGGCTTTCAGCTACATGTACTTCTTCCATAACTTCCTTTTCTTTGACAACCATTTCAAGTACTTTTTCTGGATTCATAAACTTTTTCTGCGGAGTCTCATTTAAGGATTCAACTAATAAAGATTTCAGTATAGGAATGTTATCAGATGAAACTTATATAGCCTTCAAAAAAGATTGGAAAATTTCGGCCTCAGAAAATTTCTTCTTAAGATTCTTCTCTTTGGCTTGCTTCTCAAGCTCTTCAGCAGTCTTTTCTTTTAAATCCTTGGCCTCATTAGGATCTAGGCAAAACTGTGGCTCCCCTTCCTTATGATTCTTCTTATCCTCTCTCCATTTGTCTACAACCTCATCCAGATAGGATTTTTGCTTTTTGGGTTTTGGAGGTCCGAATTGAGTGTCTTTGACCTTAGGGGTTTTCTATATTTCATCCAATTACTTTAGTTTCCTCTTCTTTCTAGCCTTCTTGGATGGTTCAGCCTCTTTTTTATTCTTCAGAATGGCTTCTGCTTCTTCCACTGGTATATCACAAACTCTCTAGAAAAACCGACATTCATTATCTTCAAAGTATCATCTCTTACTAACATAACTTTGCAATTCCTCGGCTTGCAACTACAAGGAATCACAAAGGAATCAAGACATTGAACAATAAACTTTCAGAGTTGGGCAGGATATATGATTTTCTATGCTCTCCAATTCCCATTCTTGATATTCTCTATCGTAATGAGAATATTCTTCATCTGATTGATCTTCCTTAGATTTACTAAAAAATTCAAGATATACATATCAATTTTCGTCAGGGTATCCTTTTCACCCTTTCTCGGTATGACAAAACCCTAAACCCATAACTCAAGTATCCGATAATTTGATGAAAAATGATCAATCTCTACGGTCTTGACATATGTAAGTCCAATACACTCCATAACATTCACTTTTACAAAAAATACTTGAACATCTGGAAACTTGTGGGAACAGATCTAGGCTTCCCCTTCATAACACAACCCCATCAAGCTAGCAGCCTTGGTGTATGAAAGGGCATAGGTTTTTTCCTAACTCTTGAATGAAAACATATCTCTCCCTTATTCCTTAAAGAAACAAACTAACTCATAAAACTCCATGAGTAGATCCGGATACACCAGGTCTTGAGCTCCAGGCTTTGATAAGAAAACACTTTCCCATCCATTCAGCTTTATATATTTGGAGATAACAAAATCACACTTATTCAAGAAACTGGGATGCACCAACCTCTCTCTGTATACATTACACTCCATAATTGGCTTGACAGAAGACATATCTAGAGAAGGAACTTCACGAGCTATTCATAATTGAGAAACCTTTGAAAATCCAGAATGGGATTTTGAACTGGGGAAGAGCTTCGACACAAAAAAGTTTGAAAATCGATGTGGGGCAACCATTGGGGTCCCCTTTCTAGGTGTTGATGCGACGGTTGAACTTCTCATCTCAATCCAATGGCTGGGAATTCTTCTGATTAGATCTGATGGTTGAAATGATAGTTGTAAGGAAAATTTAGTAGGATCCGGTCTTTTGAGGTTTTTAAAGGAAAACATTTGGATTTAAGGAAACTAGAATCCAAGAAATTTTAAAAACACAAAATAAAATACCAGAAAGTAAAAGGTTATTATGAAAATACAAAAAAGAATCACACCTTTCGGATTGCTAGGAAGGTTATTCGTAATAGGTAATATTCTTCATGAAGAACATTGGATTCTGAAAAAAAAAACTTGACTACGAAAAAAAACTATTATACGAAAGAAAATTTGAGTATGAAATTTTTCATTACAAAAATCTTCATTGCGAAATTTTTTATTACGAAAATCGTCATTATGAAAAACTTCATTAAGGAAAAAAAATTGAAATCTTCATTACAAAAAACATGAAAAACTTCATTATGAAAAATATGAAAAGCATCATTATGAAAAAACATGAAAAACATCATTACAAAAAAGATGAAAAACATCATTACGAAAAACATTAAAAACTTCATTATGAAAAACATGAATAAATTCATTAAGAAAAATATGAAAAACTTCATTACGGAAAACATGAAAAACTTCATTACGAAAAACATGAAAAACTTCATTACGAAAGATATGAAAAACTTCATTACAAAAAACATGAAAAAATTCATTACGAGAAACATTAAAAACATCATTATGAAAAACATGAAAAACATTATTAAGGAAAACATGAAAAACATCATTACAAAAAAAATGAAAAACTTCATTACCAAAAACATGAAAAACTTCATTATGAGAAATTTTGAATTCTTTATTACGAAATTTTTTGCAAACATACAAACAAATGTACTCTCCCTATGAAAAAGTGTTAATTACTATAATGATATTGATTCAACAGGATGTTAACAAAGAAGATTACCTTACGGTTATCATTCCTAACTTCTGTTTAATGTATTCAAACCTATCGGAGGATAGAGATTTTGTGAAAATATCAGCAAGTTGATCTTGCGTTCTGATAAATTGAAGAATGATATCTCCTTGTTGTGTTTGATCCCTAAAAAAGTGATTCCTAATATCTATGTGCTTTTTACGAGAGTGATGTGCAGGGTTTTAACTAAGGGAAATGGCACTTGTATTATCACACAAAATTTGGGTTTTGGTAAAACTCATATCATAGTCTGTGTGTGTGCTGCATCCACAACACCTGAGCCCAACAACATCCAACTGCTATATATTCAGCTTCAGTAGTGGAAAGTGCTTCTGAGTTTTGCCTCTTGCAAGACCTTCAAACTAATGAATCTCCTAATAAATGATAAGATCCGGATTTACTCTTTCTATCCATTCTACATGCACCAAATTTAGCATCGGAAAATATTTTTAAAACAAAATCATTTCTAGAAGTATAAAAGAGTCAAAAATCCATGGTTCCCTTTAAGTAGAAAAAAAAAATCCTTTCACTTACTTTAAGTGAGATTCCTTAGGATTTGATTTATATCATGCACATAAGCATACTGAAAACATTAATTCTGGAAAACTAGTTTTCAAGTAAAGTAAACATCCTATCATACCTCTAAAAGATGTTTGATCTACTGGTTTCCCAGCTTCATCAAGATCAGGTGTATTTGAGGTACCAATGGGAGTACTTATACTCTTAGGGTTGTCATATCCATACTTTTTAAGAAGATATTTAATATACTTCTATTGGAATATATAAATTCCTTCTGGTTTTTGAGAAATTTGAAAACCAAGGAAAAATGTTAACTCACCCATCATATTCATTTCAAACATAGATTTCATTATATCTGCAAAGGAATCGGTTAAAGTTTGTTGATTTTAACTGAATATAATGTCATCAACGTAAATTTGTACAATGAAAACATTTTTCTTATCATTCATTATAAAAAGGGTTGGATTTGTGTTTACCTTAAGATAATTATTTTGAAGAAAAGATACTGTAAGTCTATCATGCCAAGCTCTTGGTGCTTTTTTAAGGCCATATAAAGCTTTGGTAAGTCTAAAAACATGATCAGGATGTTTTCTATCCTCAAAACTAGGATTTTTTTCAACAAAAACATCCTCTTGAACATAACTGTTATGGAAAGTACATTTCACATCTATTTGAAAAAGTTTGAAATTGAAGAATGTTGGAAAGGCAAGAAAGATACGAATAGATTCAAGTCTAGATACTGAAGCATAGTTTTCTTCATAGTCTATTCTGTCTTGTTGTTTATAGCCTTTAGCAACTAATCTAGCTTTATTTCTAACTATAATTCCATTTTCATCACATTTATTTCTGAATACCCATTTTAGTGCAATAAAAAAAGTTTCCTTAGGTCTTTCAACCAAGGTTCATACTTTATTCCTTTCGAATTCATTTATTTCATATTTTATGGCTTTAATCAAATCATCATTACCTAAATCTTTATCGGTGCTTTTTGGTTCTAATTGAGAAAGGAATGCTAGATGGTCTACTTAATTTCTTAAAGAACTTCTAGTCCTTATATATTGCTTCACATCACCAATGATGCTATCATGAGGATGATTCTTTAGAAATGTCTGATTTGGGTTTTGTAAAACCTGTTCATCAACATAGGGTAGGAAATATTCTGGGGTAAATGCTTCAAAAACATTTTCCAGGGCATTTTCTGTATCATAAGGATCTTCTAAAAAAGGTTGATAATCGGTTTTTGAAAACAAATTTGAAGATGTAGGTTGGGGTTGTTTAAAAACAAAAGGATCAGTTTTATAAAATTTAATATGTACTGTCTCTTTAACAGTACAAGTGTTTTTATTGAAAACTCTATAAGCCTTAGAAGTTGTGGAGTAGCCTAAGAAAATTTCTTCATCATATTTTGTTGCTAATTTATAAAGATTATCTTTAGTATTCAGAATGAATACCTTGCAACCAAAAACCTTAAAGTAGGAAAGTTTAGATTTTCTACCATTCCATAACTCATAAGGAGTTTTATTAAGAAAATGTCGATTTAAAACACGATTTATAGTATAACAAGTAGTACTTATAGCTTCAGCCCAAAAAAAATTGGCTACAGAATACTCACTCAACATGGTTCTAGTTATCTCTAGAAAAAATCTATTTCTTCTTTCAACAACACCATTTTTTTGAGGTGTTCTGAGTGCTGAGAAGTTATGAGTAATGCATTTTCTACTATAAAAGGTTTCAAAATCATAATTTTGAAATTCTCCTCTATGGTCACTATGAATAGTTTTCAATGGAAGGTTTTTCTCATTTTTAACTTTGTCTCTAAAATTTTTGAAATAAGAAAAATCTTCAGATTTCTTTGCTAGAAAATAGACCCACGTAAATCTAGTGTAATCATCAACCATGAAAAACACATAGTATTTTCCACCAATGATTCTAGTATGTGTTGGACCAAAAAGGTCCATATGAACTAATTGTAATGCATTAGTTGTTGTGACTTCACCAACTTATTTAAAACTTGATTTATGTTTCTTTCCATATTGACAAGTGTCACAAACTTTTGTGGAATCAAATATAATCTCTGGTAGATCGTTAACTAATATTTTCTTAGAAAGTTGGCATAAGTTCCTAAGGGTACAGTGTCCTAAACTTCTATGCTATAACCAAGAATGATATTCCATTGCACTGAGCCAAGGTAGATCTTGGCACATAAGGTCTTCTATGTTTAGTGTGTAAACATTCTATTGCCTATGGGAAGAAAGAATACACTCTTCCATGGAATTGTGTACTAAGCACTTATCATTCCTAAAATTCAAAAGGTAACCTTTATCACACAATTGCCTTATGCTAATGAGGTTGTTCTTAAGACCGTTAACAAATAAAACATTTGAAATTAATACTTTTCCAAGAAGAACAATGTTACCTGTACCAATAATTTCTCCCTGAACATTATCTCCGAAAGTTACTTTTCCTCCTTTCATCTTGATAATCTTTTCAAAATAGTTTTTGTTACCAGTCATATGTCGGGAACATCCACTATCCATGTACCATGTATTGAAATTGGTACCTTCTCTATTTTCCTGAAAATACAAAAAAGTTAGGTTTTCGGAATCCTGAATTGCATTGATTCAGAAAACTCAAAAAGAAAAATTTTAGGTACCCACATCTTTTTAGAAAAATAGGCTTTATGAAATCCTAAAGAGTGTGTTTTGTTTAGGGAATGATTTTTTGCCCAATTCCCACCACACTGACACTTAGTACAGAATAGATCACTTTGAGGAACAAAATAATTGTTACTAAAAATCGGTTTAGAACTAGTATAACCAAAACCAGAACTATTCCTTTGAGGTCGGATTTGGGAATACATTTTATAAAAATTTCCCTTACCTAAGTTAAAGTTTGAAAAACACTTCCTCAAGTAAAAGAATTCATATTTCAGTTTGATAACTAAATTCTTGTCTTCTAAAACATTTGATTTGGAACTAGAGCTAGGCTCGTAAAAAAATTTCTTATAAATTACGTTTTCTAGATCTTTAGAAAGATTATTCTTCTCGGAATTTACTTCCTCAAGATTTTTTGAAATAATTTCAAAATAAATATTTTTCTTATCAAGATCTTTAGAATGATCTGATATTTCCTTAGTAAGAGTATTATTCCTAGAATTTTCCTTATCAAGTCTTTTCCTGAGTTTTGAGTTCTCAATATCAAGGAGTTTGGAAAAACTAGAAAATTCTACATAGGTAAGTAAAGTATTATCTTCATCAGAAGATGATTATTCATCAGAAGAGTTATAATATTTATCATTACTATAGTTTGAATTTATAGAAACATTGGTCATTGATTCTTCATTGTGTACCTTAGCCATTAAACAATGATTTTCAATGTGTAGTCTGGCTAATAGACCAAGATTCTTCTGTCCAGAAGATTCATAATCCGAATATTCATCTGAATAGTCACCACCACTAGCACTCCAGGTGTCATTATCTTTCAAGACTTTCTTAGCTTTAGCCACATAATACTTCTTCCTGTTTCTCTCAGAATTCCTTTCCTTTAATTTTTTTTCTCTTAATCATAGGACAATCATGTCTTATATGCCCATCTCTCTTGTATTTATAACATCTAACTTTTGTATCTTTCTTATCTTTCATTTCTTTCTTCTTATATCTGGATTGAAAGTTCCTTTGTCTAGCTATCTTGTTCATCCTTTGAACAAGATTTGCTAACTCATTCTTTGAAAATTCACTTCCACTGCATTCGGATTGGATAACAACGTTCTTAAATTTGGATCTCATAACTCTCTTAGGAGTATTAGCTTTCATATGATTTGAAGTTATAGTAAATGAAACAATACCATTACCATTTTTCTTCTTTATATTGTCATCATCTCTCTTCATTCTAGTCTCATGTTGAAGAAGGGTTCCAAATAGCTCATCTAAAGAAATCTGAGAAACCTTTCTGTTCCCATCTATAGTTGTCCTCTTGGATTCCCACTCATTAGTCATGATGTATGTGATCTTATCAAAAAGAGCTTCATCATATAATCCTTTATCACCCATGGATTTTAAACTATTCACAATATTCATGAATCGTTATTGCACCTTACATATGGGTTCTCTATAAGGAAAGCAAAAAACCATGATATTCATCTCTGAGCATGGCTCTTCATATTTCAATAACTATGGAAGTTCCATAGTGTGCAACTTCGAGTTTCTTCCAAATACTATTTTTTTTTCTTCACAAGAAGAAATTTGGCGATATATATTCCTAGTCATGGAGCAAATCAAAGTATTGCGTACCATATAATTCAGTTGATATTCATGATTTTCTTGATTGGTGAAGGTACTAACTTCCTTGTGAGGGATTTTATATCCTCCAGTAAGCATAAAAAAAATTATCAACACCATTATTGATAACGAAAGTCTTCATATGATCTCTCTAATATTCATAATCATTTCCATCAAAGATAAGTGGTCTAGTTGGATTGAGATTGTCTATGGAACTAACATTGATTCATGCCATATAAAGAAAAATCATTCCACACAAACTTGTTAATAGAAAAAAAAATTGTAAACAAGGAAAATATTCATAAGAGAGGAATAAATAGAACAAGAGAATATATAAGAAAAAATGAATGTGAACTATATGAGTCCAAAAAACTAATTCTTATAAAATAATGAAATGAATTCTCTTCTGAATCTAATCATGAGATTAAGTCAGATTATACCAATCCTCTGATAGCAATTGTTGAGATGGTATGTGAGTATGATATACTCTATAATACTAAATGTAGGATTGAAATAACTGAGATACTGAATCAAGTATCTAATGATGCTCAATATACAAGAGGGGTGAATTGTATACTTTAAAAATTCTTTAGGAACTTTTAAAGTTGGTTAGAAACCTTCCTATTATTTAACAAGGTTAAACATGATAATTTACAAAACCTCTCGTTCTACACACATTCTTGATTCCAGAAATATGATTCCGAGAATGTGAATCCAAAAATATGGTTCTGGAAAATGAAACTTAATGAAAGTTTACAACAAAAAAGATTCTAACTTAAAGCGTATAGAATCTTAGTAAATCGGAGTACAAAAATAAGGAAGTATAAGATAGTTATACTTTCCTCAACAATAAAAATGCATCGGAAAACTTGTAACAAAACAGGTAATAGGTAATAAATATTTTAACCCAAATAGAAGGGTATACAACAACCTTGGATAAAGGTCCCTTGATTTATACTTCCAAGAAAGTATGTCTTACACACACCAGGTTAATCCCTCGATACGAAGATCGGAGTCTGTCTTTCTATCCTAGAAATCCCTAAACATTCAGGTAGTCAGCACCTCTATCTTTCTCCGCAAGGAAGCCCTAAACTTCAAGGTAGTCAGCACCTCTGTCTTCCTATCTCTGAAAGCCCTCGAATGTAATCAGCAACATTCAGAGTCTCACAAAGAAAATATGAACAAGAACTTTAGTATGCAATAAGAATGAGTGTCTCTCTCTAGAAATCACTTCAATATAATATAATCACAAGAGTCATAGAACAGTTCATAAAAGTTATGATCTCTTTCAAATGAGCTCCTATTTATAGGAACGACTTCAATAGTCGTCTCCCTCTTCCAATGGTCATATTTTTCCTTGAATTTTGGAGGGACTTATACATGTGTCACTCAAACAACGGTTAGTTATTAACTGAATGCATGACAACGTTTTATAACTAAAACTTGGGTAAAGAAATATGGTTTCATAAACAAATTCAATATTCGGAATGTAAGCAAATAAAAGTTTGGATTCTAACCAAAAAAGAATTCGGAGTCTAGAAAATAAGGATATTCGGATTCTGTTTTCTACGAATTCGGAAACTGAACTCTATGGAATTCCAGAGTCTAAATTCCAAGGAAATTTGGAATATGGATTCACAAGAATTCGGAACCAGAACATACAAAGTTTGGAGTCAGAGTTTATGAGAATTCAGAGTCAGAACTCATTAGAGTTTGGAGTCTGTATTCAGAGAAATCAGAGTGAGAACTCAGAGAAGTTCATAACCAAAATTCATAATCAGAATTAGGAGTCAGAACTCTGAAGATTTCGTATCCAGAATTCGTAATCAGAATTTGGAGTCAGAACTCAGAAGTCTTCATATCCAGAATTCATAATAAGAATCTAGAGTCAGAACTCAGAAGAGTTCATAACCAGAATTCTAAGAATTCGGATCCTAAAACAAAATGCTTCATATCTAGGTAATTATAGGATTCTGAGTTTTTGGTTTCAAACCAAAATTTATTATTAGAAAAATTATTATATGAACTATTAAAAAAGGTAAGGATAAATTTCCTTGGGGGAGGAAAATTTTCCTTATATAATTATACCAAAAGGTAAAAAGATATTTGCCTTTAGATAAGGTGTTTGTAATTTTCAAAACAAGAAGGAATGGTAATGTCATAAAGAATCCTAAATGACTTAACAATCTCCCCCAAGTATGAAGGAATGGAAAAGTCATAAGGAAAACCTTATTGACTCAACATTTAATTATTTGAACATTTCCAGTTGGGAAAACTACACTATCGTCACGTCTACAGGTTTTATTTTTTATTATTTTTCACCTATTATGATGATGAAATTTGGAGAAATAGATTCCATATTTTGAGTAAAAATAATTTATATTATCTAATTAATTTAATTTAAATTTTAACCATAATTAATAATAGAATCTGTAAGAATTAATTACCATGGTTAAGGTAGAAATGGGTTAATAAGGGTGGTTAAACTAAAAAGAGAATGGTTAAAAATGACCCCAAACTTATCCTAAATGCACTTTCATTCCATATCTAAAACTTTTATAACATATTCTATATAATATTCTATTATGGATCCTTCATGAATGTGAGAAACATGGCTATAAGTTTTTTATTTTCGATACATTACATGCATGACCCTCACCTAACTTATAAAAGGACTCCCCTTATCCTCTCCTCATAACATATATAAAAACCATTATATCACCCAATAACATACCCAATAGTATCCTTACTTTACTACAACCATCCAAGAATCCTTTATTTTGTCAAAAAAATAACATTAGAATCCATTTTTTTAGAAACCAATTGAAGTATCCAGAAGAAGAGTTTACACCCCTAACCCAACATTTTATTTTTTTAATCCTAAAACTCCTTCAATACATATTAATCCTTTACGATGCACAAATATATCATCTATGTAATTATATTTTTTATCATTAAATAATTAGTTACAACCACCACTGATTCCATAAAATGTGATATGAAATCATCATTCATGTACGACGGACTACCTCATAGCAAATGAATGTTATTAATTTTTCATCAACACCTCTCACTGATGGTTATAATAATGGATTAAATGATAATAGATTTATGATATTTAAGAAATTTTTAAACATATATATTTATTATATAAAATATACCTCTATATATTACATTTTGTTGGAAAATTGTAACGCCGGTCATGTGTACGACGGACTACCATCTCACGAAGCGATGTGATTCATTTACACCATATATGGAAGGTATTAAGTATGGTTTTAATAAAAATAAGTGAAATATATGACCTATAAAATATTCTGGGATGTTAATTTAGTACTTATATTTATTCATTTTGATCTATTGAGAAAATAGAAACATCATTTATCTTTACATAAATCTTATCATCTTTATGTAAAATGTGTTTCATTTTTTATCTATAGCAAGTATAGATTACACTAAAAATATATATACTGAATATATATGATATTTATATAATTTTTTATATAATGGAGGTAATTTACCCATTATCAAATAACAAGGAAAAAAATTAAAATATATAAGAAAAATAAAATAGTTATTTCCTAAAACATGAAATTAAAATGGAATTATTAATATACATGTAATAAAAGGTCATAAAAAATAACACATGGTATTATATATATATATATGAATGTTTCTTTATAATATTTATAATAAAATTATATTTAATATATCGTAGATTTGAACATTTATGATGGAATTTGAGACATAATTTAAGAGAATTGCGTCTCAAATTTATTTTGTGTAAGACAAAATATATATTTATCACATGTCTCAATTATGTGGAATATTTACTACACATTAATTTATTCTATGATGATTATTATAAAAATCCACTGGATATACATATACATTTGAACATCCCTCATTCATGGTGTTTGTGATTTGAATTCTTTGAAATTGGTATGGGAATTTTGTCTCAATTTTCCATCCTTGTGAAATTTGTTTTCTTATGCTCATAGATTATTTTATGAGGTGTATATATAGTATCTTGGACATTTAACATTCTGAATTTATTTATTAGCAAGTAATTTTATGTTTAATTTAACATAAGTAATTCAAGAATATTATAATTCAATGATACAAATGTGGTAAAAATAATATTTTACAATCTCAAATTTTATTGATATTTTTTATGATTACTTTTTATGAATATAAAGTCATATGATCCATCTGTTAAGAATCTCATGAATTAACAACTTGTTATCTCCTGAGAATACATCTCATCCATTCATTTTATACTCTTTATGTACTCATGTGTTTCTATGAATGATTTTTTGAAAAATATTATTTATTTATCTATTCAGTTAGAAACCCATTGTCTTCAAAATATATGTTTTCTATAAATTGTTATCAGAAACTTTTTATAATTCACAAAAGAGCTAACTAAGAAAAATTTTACTCATGTTTTTTCAAATGGTTTTAAAATTTATATACATTTAATTTAAATAAATTATTTGATGGATTTTAATAAAAATATGAAAGGAATTATGTTTCAAACCATATGGTATGAACATTATTATTTTTAACACTCAGTGTTTTAAATATTACATAATAATTTTCCTTGTCTTAATTGTGAAATTGTATTTGAAAATTTTTGAATCTTCAAAGTTTATTTTTTAAAAAGAAAGGATAATTTACTCAAGAAATGGCTTAATTTATTTACCAAGTTTCCATTATATGTTTCTATGTTTATTTTCAAGGAAATGGATTTTAAAAATATATGTTATAAATTTTATTTTCCCAACATGAAAGGAAAAAATCATTAGGAAATGTTTTATGGGATATTTCAAAAAAAAGGTTCCATCAATCATGAAATATGGTAATGTTACGTTAACTTTAAATAGGATATGATCCAATGGTACCATTCTCATTATTTCTATAAATTATCTATTCTTATTATAAAAATTTGTTTATGTACCTCGTTTCTCTTCATTGGGGTATACCATGATAAAATAATTTTTAATGCCACTTCATTTTCCATGGGATAGGTTGGGATGAAATTATGAAATGATTATGGAACCTGTTTCTTTTTTCATAGGTTATTCATTGATGAAATTTCTTATTAAACCCCATTTGATTTCATGGATTCTCATATCATCAATGGATTGTGAAACCCATTTCTTTTCATGGATTTTGATATGATAGCTATTTTAGGATATTTCCACACGTGTATATATGATTTTCATTATACAATGTGTGCTACCTATATAAAAATATAATGCATTCGGTAAATAATGATATCCAATGATATGAGATTGAGTGGAATGGGTAGTGAACCTAGTTCATTATTGGCATTTTTTACAATATGATACTCTTGGGAGGGAACATTGAATACAATGATTGTTTTTGGAGTGAACCCATTCCACTATGATAGCCTTGGATACAATCCATGAATAATTATTTAAATGATTTTCAATACTTATGTGTGTGATATAAATCAATCTCTAATACCAATTTTATGTTGTGTCAAGTCATTTTCCATAAAATTTTAATCTCATGAATATGATCTTTGATTTATAGGATATGGATTCCAAATTTTATTCTCATGTTCTCATACCCATATTCTCATTAAATAATTATGTATCATCCTTTTTACCCTTACAAAACATCTTATCACACCCTTTCTTATGTTTCCTTTCATGATGTGATGAAGAATTGTTTCATGTAGGGTATGTATAATAAGAGAAATATGTGGGTAGATCACTATAGGATATGTTCAATATATTTTTAGATGTAAGAATATTTTGTGACTAATATTCTATGTAAAAATATCATTACGATCCTCAGGTGTGTGTTTGTTTAATTTATTGGATATTCATCTAAATATATGTAATATAAATGAAATAAAATCATGAGTCACAAATTTTGGTATCAAGAGATATTTTTAATTAACATTTGGATTTTAATATAAGAATACATTACTAAAAACTATATGGATATATCATAGGATGAGAATAAGGATGAATAAAATTAAAGGAAAATATCCCAAATTTTTGGTAAAGGATAGAGTACATGGTTTTGAAGAAATTAAATCTATGTCAGTATATTATAAGTGGATATGGAACTATAAAAGTTTTGCACCAATGTAAAAAATACAAAAAATTGTTAATTGATATAGACTTGATCGTCACTTGGTGCATGACAATATACCTTACTATACACCATAATTGACAGTACCGATGGATATGATGTGGTAATTCCCAAATCATTACAGATCATAATGATATAATTGAAATTATGATGACTCAGAATATCCTTGGATAAACCTAAGGTGTCATGGTTAAAAAAATGTTTCATGTCTTAGAAATAATATATGTGATTTATCTAATCTCCAATGTTTGGAAGATGAAAATTCCATTTTGGTTGTCTATCATTTGAAAGGTGAATAATATTAATCATTTAATATCATAATGAATACAAGGGAACATGATGAAATTGACTTCATGGATGGGTATTAGTGCATGAAATTTTATTAAATTTATAAATAACTCTTCTTCTCTATACAATGATTATGGAAGAGTTTCTTGGGAAAAATAAAAGGTATGATTAATCCATTTTTACCCATTAGGTAAACATTACAAGATGTTAATGGTATGATTCCCGTATTATCATCCAACATGATGGTATAGTTGAATAATTCTTCCTTGTATTAAAACTATGTATCTAGTATACATTATCCATAAGAGGAATTAATTGTTATAAATAGATTGTTTTATGTTCTATAATGGTGAAATAGAGGATAGGAATATGTGTTAATATTAGGGTTTTGATAAGATGATAAAAAATAGAAATTAAAGGACAATTTGAAAAACATGGAGAGAAGGATATGATATTTCCATTGTTCTCAATGTGTGTGGAAAAACATGTAGGAATTATATTAATGGGACTATTATGTTATCTATTTGTGTAAGGTAATGTAATTGGAAAATTGAATGATTTAGTGAAGCAAAGAAGTTAGGTAAATATACAAATAGAGATAAAGATTCACTGAATGAAACCCAAACTCCTCACTATTTCTAATGTAATTTGTATGGGAGTTATGATAACTAGTGACCAAATATAATGGATAATGATGATGATTGATGGAGGGAACTTCTTAATATATAAGAAAAAGGGAAATTTCATGATATCTCTATTGTTGATTATGGGTGTAATAATTATGTCATGAAAGGTTCACTAACCATCTACTCTATAACTATAAATGTCTTATATTGCTCTAGATAAAATCCTTCCTTCATATTTGAATAATTTTATAAGGGTGATAAGATGAGACCCAAATAATTGGATATAGAATTATAAGTGAAAACTCTTGATGGTATGATGATCAAATCCATAGTCTATGATTCTTCATTAATTGAATTTTGTGAAAATTTGATTCCTAAAAATATTTTCCTTATTCCTATGGTGGAATTGATGTTATCATAAGAATTGATTTAATTTTATTACATAATTACCACATCAATTTCTGAGGAATAGAAGTCATGTTTGATATTCTGAACCAACTTATGATCATTTATCAGTGCGACTTAAAACATGATCATTCGAGGAAAGTCACATCATTTTTGTAGTTTTTTATTTCTATTGAAGAGGGGTATTTTTCTTAGATGGTTGGGTAGTTATTCCACATAAATAACACAACTATTGTGTGGGAGTTTTTTAATGAAAATAGATAAAAGATTCCTAAAATTGAACCAAAATGTAATGTTTTTTCCCAATTGGTCTCATACCTGGTGTCATACCTATTTTGTAGACTCCCTAGAGAATGGACCGAATTGAGTTTCAGGAATTGAAAATAAAACTCTTTGAAAAAAATTGAAAATCATTTCATTATGTAATGTGTGTAACCATGTAGTTCACCTAATATTTCTTTAAAAATAAATATGGAATAATGTGACTCTACATTGATTTTTAGGAGTAGAATAAGATTAGGAACACGAAAATGTATCATCTTTCTTATTTGATGACCTATTTGATCAAATACATTGAAAAATAATTTTACATGAATAGTATTCATTCTATATATAATAAATTGAGGTTAAATAGGGATTATATACCCATGAAATCATTTTGTACATGGTACATACACTATAAATATATTTAGTTGTCATTATGGAATACTAATTCCTCTAATTCATCATATATTTAATTTATAATGTCTTAATAGATTACCTCGATCATTGTTTTGTAAAATTTATAATTGATATTATTCTCTATTAAAAGAGAATATAATACCATAATGATCTCTTGGGGAATATTCTAAATTCCCTAAGGAAGGAGAAACAATATAAAAAATTTACAAAGGGTGATTTTTTGCTACTTAAGGATTCATTTTGGGGTAATGTTTTCACAAGAGAGGGTATATTGATAGATCCAGTAAAGACATAAGTTATTATGAATTATCCCACACATACCATGGAGTCTAAGAACTATAGTTTCCTTAGTTTAACTTGATTTTTTATGGTTTGTGGATAATTTTTCTATAAAATATAATCAAAAAACCATGTTAACTCCGATTATAGAAAGGTTCCTATAGACAAATAAATATGGAGAAAATGTGAAGGAACTACAGAGAAGAATATCTATCACACCTAAGGTTACATGACCCTTAATAGGAGATGTGATTATACTATATAGTGAGGAATCCAAGAGTAGATTGGTATGATTTCTCCTAAAAATGACATGTTTATGGATTAAACCTCATTAAAATTGATGATTCATTAGAGAAATTACCCACCTCATGATTTGGAGATAGATATGGACTTTTTGTTACTTTTTAGTTATGGAGGAATTATTTTACATTAAGAAAATGTGATATAAAACCATCTTGAAATGATCTATGTATATATTAATATTAAAGTAGTTAAATATTTTCCATTGATTTTTGTTATAGCTGATTTATTCTGAAAAACTAACACATGTTTCCCTCAAACCCGAAACCCTATCCATTCCATTACATATATGAACAGGATTATAGACTTCCACAGGCTGGGGACATGCACCCGAGCATCGAAAAACACAGTGGAGGGAATGATTTATCCCAACCAGAAAAACCAAATGAAATACATATATATATATAAATCAATAATTAATCATTATAGAACTAGTGAATATATATTCTATATCTATAAGGAAACTGTAGAAACTGACAATCTAAAAAGTATCCAAAAATCCAATACAAGTCCACCAGTAAAGGACTAGAACCCACATAGCTACTCCCAATGATAGTATGGAGGAACTCTAACCATCTCACCACTAGCTACCCAACCAGCTAACATGAAACCCTTCAACTCACTACACTGCCTTCACATTCCCTAAATTGGATGACAAAAATAGTATATGGGCCTCTTAAGTGGTGCGCAAGGTATGATCTAACGTGCACAGTAGGATCCCACCCATGTGTTCTATTACCAGTATCTATATAACAATTCATGTATGCTGATTTTAAGTAAAAACATGGAATGATAAGCAGTAAATTATCTTTTTAGAAGACATGGTAAACACTTCACTTTTTTCACTATTCATTCAAAAGAAGCTATATCAATTTCAAATCCATTTTCCATATCTTTTTTCACCTGCATAAAGATTCATATGAAGGCTAAGTTAAAAAGTCAAGAAATAAAAAAAAAATCGCATGTAACATAACACCAAGGAATACTATAAGTCCAGGAAAAAAACTACTCATCTCATAATAATCAAGTGCACAAATCTAATCCAAGAGCACCTGTATAGGATGTAGCAAAATGCCCCATGAGTAAACCTCCCAAATGTCAATATTGGTCCCCTAGAGAAATAGGCCTAGGAATTATATGAATACCCTAAGACAAACCTCCTTGATAATCACAAAACTGTGGATTATGGCCTCAAGATAAACCATCCACCTATGTACCCAAGTAAACCCATGCTCTTTTTTAAAAACCCATTTTTAATGCCCTGGAAAACCATTAAAAACAATTTTTCATTCACACCCCTTTTTATCACACCCAAAATATTTCTGTCAATCGTACATTTTGAATATGAATTTAATAAAAATGATGTTGATTTATTATAATAGACTAAAAATTAAACCACCTACCTCAAAACTTGTGTCACGCACTCACCCAATAGAATACAAAAATCAACAAAACCCAAAAATGTCAATGAAGTCCCTAGAATAAAATTCATATAAAAATGATTGAACTTATAAGACAATGGGTTAGAAAAAGAGAGGAAACACACAAACCTTGAATAAGAATGCACATTACAACATGAACAATGGAAGAAAATGCATCCAGAATGATATTACATGACAGATCTAGAAGAAACCAATAATAACTACCAACATTTAACCAAATGATCCGATAATACAACCCTAAGGTGATACTATGATCAAAAGAAATAATGAAACTGAAGGAAAAATTAACTAGAGAGAAGAATTGTGATCGTAATAAAGTTCAGATGTCAAATGAATCAATTTAGAAGGCATTGAGTCTCTAAAAAATGCACCATAACTACCTTATGTAAAGAGAAAAAAAGAACTGGTGAAGGAATAGAAATAAAACAACCACACTATATCATTAAAAACAATACATGGGCCATTACACAATATGTAACTGAGATTTAGGACCTGTAACTTCCACTCCCCATATACACTAAAAAATCAATCTCTTGGGATTAAATATATTTAATTTAAACCATACATGACATGTAATCACATTTCATGAAGTGTACCAGACCACAGTGTGATATTTTCATTCATGAATTATATCTAGCGCTAGTTACATGGTGTGTAACATATTTACATAGTGTGTAACTACTCTACAGTTGGCAAAAATTCTAAAAAACAAATTCTAATGACTTTGAACCAATATAGAACTTATAGAGTGGGAAAAGATACCCAGTCAAGGTAATGAGATGTTACAAACTCCCCACTATAGATACTTTCCATCCCCTTGATTTCATGTGGAAGATGTAATTCCCAAAAATTGATGAGACCACTCCTCCATCTTCATTGATTCGTGTTCCCAAGTCTCGTTATAATTGGTTCCTCGTTTCCATAAACCCTTGACCAACAAAATTCAGTTCCCACAAAAGACATTCATCTAAGATTCAATGATCTCAACTTCTTCCTCCAAAACAAAAGCATCTGGCTCTAACTCAATTTCATCCCAACATAGAATGTGTGCAGAATCAGGGTGATACTTCATGAGCTGAGAAATGAGGAAAACATCATGAATGTTTATCAATTGAATTGGAAATGCTAACCGATAAGAAACCTGTTTGAGTTTTTCAGTGATCTCAAATGGTCAAACATATCTCAGAGCCAAAATTTTCTTGTTTTCTAATTTGACGATGATTGAAATGAGGAGAAACATTCATGAAGACCCAATCAACTAAGGAAAACTCAAAATTATGATGTCTCAAATATTTATACAATTTTTTTAGACTTTGGGCTATAACCAGATATCATCTCATGTCATTAATATTTATAGGATTTTCTTGAACCAATCTTGGTCCAACTAAATATATTTCACCCACCACTTCCCAATAAAGCGGTTATCTGAACTCAAAATCATACCACACCTCAAAGGGAGCCATTCTGATTGACGATTGATAAATATTGTTATAAAAAATCAACCAATCTGATATGGCTATCTCATAATCCTCTGAAATCCAAGAATAAAGAGTGAAGAATATCCTCAAAGACATGAGATGCATGCTCTATCTGAAAATCTGTTTGTGGATTGTAAGTTGTGATCCAGATGATCTGAGTTCTAATTTCCTCTTGAATACCCCACAAGAACCTTCAGGTAAACCTAGGATCTCTGTCTGAAATAGTGGCGGATGGACTACCATGTAACCTCACGATATCTGGAACATATAGCATACCCATATCTTCAACCTTAGTGATGTATTTGATTAGAATTATATGAGAATACTTCATCAAATGAAAAACAAAAACCTAAATACAATTATTCCCTTGAGGTTTCTGTGGCAATCCAAAAACAAAATCTAGGGATAACAAATCCCATTTTTAAACTGGCACCAGAAGAGGCTGGAGAAAACTAGAAGGTTTTAAGTTCCCTCCCAAGATCTATTGGATAGTGTAATAATGGGACTCATAATCTGTAATTTAATGCTTCATACCCAGCCACTATAATAATCTTCTCACTTCATAATACATCTTCATAGTTCCTAGATATACGCCCCATGGATAGTTATGATAATCGAAAAGACTGAACTCCTTAATGACACACGGTAAAAAAATCATTTACCTAAAGTGAGGCATATCATTTGATGATAGAGTCTAACCAAAAATGATCTCTCCACTATAAAGTCTTTCTCGAACTTTAATAAACTCATTATCCTGCTACTGAATCTATAAAATAGACTCTAGTATAGATTATGACCACTGATCACTAGTCCAAACCATACCTTAAACATCCTCCTGAGCGTCCAAGTTCAACTATGCAAAAATCCCTATGAGGTTCCACTCTTCCTTCAATTCTAGAATATATTCTGGTTGTACTTTCCTGCTATAATCATCTGAAATAATGTTTTCCTTCATATAGGGAGTAGGTGATATCAAAATAAAACATTTGAATGTATTCTACCCATTTTCTTTTATGTATATTCACGTATTTCTGAGAAAATATATAACTCAAACTCTTATGATTAGAGAATACCATAAACATTTCCAAAAAAAGATAGTGCCACCAACACTTAAACTCATGCATGAATACAATAAGATCAAAATCATTAGTGGGGTAATTCTTCTCATGTGGTCAAATATGACAAGATCCATAATCTATGACATGGTCATCCTATATAATCATGAATCCCATATCGTCACCCGACGCATCGCAAAATACCGCATATCTCTTACTAGGCTTAGGTGAGATCAGAATATAGTCTGATGTCAGAATACATTTTAGTTAATTGAATGAAGTCTAACACTATGCATACCGGGGGTATTTCACCGCTTTTCTGATGCGGGGAGTCAAAGGTGATTCCTTTTTAGAGAAATTCTTGAAAACCCATTAGTATTATCCAGAAAGACAAAGGATGCATTGTATCTCAATGAAATTTTGTGGTTCTTTCCCAATCATAACAACTTTTACCTTCACTGGGACAAATGATATTTCATTATCAATAATTTGGTTCCCCATGAACATCACTTCTTGGTTCTAGAAACTGCACTTTAAAATATTTCCATACAAATAGGGACATCTCAAATTTTCTGGAAGCTAACACATATGGTGCTTATGCTAACTATCATATTATTAGTAAAACAAAATATCATCCATTAACACTACCATAAAAGTGTCGATATTTTAGTGGAATATATTATTCATCAAATCCATAAAAAACTGCATGAGCGTTAATCTAACCAAAAGTCATCACAAGATATTCATAATGGCCATACCTAATCCAAAATTTCATCTTCACTATATCAGACTCTCGAACCCTGAGCTGATGATAACCCAACCAAAGTTCGAACATTTAAAACCACTTTCCCACTTTAACTGATCAAATAGATCTTCCACATGAGGAAATGTATATTTTTTCTTAACCATTAATCATTTCAACATCTGAAAGTCCACATATAATTTAAGTGAACAACTTCTTTATTAGAAAATAGAAGAGGGGATTCCTATGGTAAAATGAAAGGGTGAATAAAACATTTTTCTAATAGGTTTTCCAATTGAATCTTGAGCTATTTTAGCTCTGATAGTGCAATATGATAAGAAGGTATCAAAATTGGCTATGTACCAGACACCAGATCAATCAAAAACTCTACCACTCTCTCTCTAGGGTATTACTAGAGAAATATTTTGGGAAACCCATAGGAATAAATTTGAATATAATAGGAAATCATCAACTGATGAAATGTCATAGGGATAAAATACAACAGAAACCAACAAAATCTTATTCTCGGGCTAGTATGGTTCTCCACAACCTGACCTCGAGTCCCACTTCCCCTGAAACACATGAGAGCTCCCATCACTAGAGAAAATCGAGACATGCCTATGATAACAAATATCCTCAACTTGGTGAGTGAAATGATAGTCCATATAGATTATGATGTCAAATAGAACCTCATCAAGAATAAAATAATTCAACATGTCCATATCATCTATCGTTAACAATCATGAAGAAAACTTAAACACCTACTATTTCCTCGTACCAATAGCTTTTTATTATTCCATATTAAAGGATATAAGTTCCATTGTAAGTGGAAGAATATCAATAAAATGTGAAAATATTAACGAGTGGGAGGCACCAGTATCAAATAAACCAACTGCAATTAAAAATGTAATAAGGATAGAATCTCTCACTACTGTTAGACCTACATAAGCTTTTTCTAGACCCTCATCTACTGCATGAAAACTCTTCACTCTTGAGGCCTATGCTTAAAGCCCTATAGTCTTTAATGCTTCAAAACACACCGCATTAGACTTTGGATCCAAAGAAATCTGGCCATAATGAGGCGTATTCATGTGTTGTATATGAGAAACCCATACAAATATATTTCACGCCTTCATGGGAATGGGAAAATAATGTCTAGTGTGTCCTCCGTTACCGCACTAATAGCAAGTCAGACGCACATTACTAGATACAACTGACGGTGTATAGGAGGATTCTTGTTAAAACCCACCTCCACTTCTTCTGTGCTTATCCTACCACTTCCCTATCTTCCCATGCACACCACTAAAGCTTCCACCCGATTTAATAGAAGAGGTAGAAAATCCAACCATAGCAGACATATTTATTTCTTCCATCATATCTATTTTTACCATCTCTACATAGGTAGATTGTTTCAAAATATATAGATGTTATCTAATATCCAGTCGCAAACCTTACAGGTACTTCTACGCCTTCAGCTTGTCATTATTTACCACATTTGTAGAAAAATAGAAAAAAACAACATATTAGTTTGTGTACACCAATATGGAATTCCCTCCCTCATGTAATGATAGCAACCCCAAAGACTTCATCATCATCAAAGACTCTGGAAAAAACTTCTGAAACATTAATGTTTTGAAACCCATTCAATCAAAGTCCACATGTATGTCTGCTAGGACCATAGAATACCACCATTGCTTTCCGGATCCCTTGAGGTTAAACTATACACACTTCACCTTGATATTCTCAGGTTTCTTTAGGAAGTTGAAGATTTGATAGATATGATCCATCCAATCCTCCAACTATTGATGTTTTTTCGTCCCTTTAATCGATGGTGGCTCTTGTTTAAGAAATCTTGTGATCGATATCTCTAACCTCCAACTCCTTGTTATACCACAACCACATTGTTCTAAACTCATGGCACATCTTTATCGACAACACATACTTCCCATACAATAGTCTCGATGAGTTTCTAATCGATAGGTGGGTTCCCTTGGTGATCATTATCTTCACCTTCCTAAGGATCGCATGAATGATGTCTAAGAGGCATACTGCTGGACACCAAAACACAATAATGATCAGAGAATTGAATAAATCATAGTTCAAAATAGAAAACACGTAAGAAAAACCTGGGTTTTTTTAAATAAAACCCAAAACTTGAGACACACATACCAATATCCCATCGTGACTTGAGTCTCATTATGACAAGAGTTGTCTAGTCACTTATCACAAAATACCTCTAAAGTCCCAACAATCATATCTTCATTTTAACAGATGTCCTAAGACATGGAATCTTGAGTAAATACCTTCTATGATTCCAAACTTTGAAGAACTGACCTAGGTTTCACTTAGACCTAGCACACAACCCATTCTATCACATATCCAAAGGGAATTCATGATCCCCATGGGCTGGCGAAAAGAACCCAGGCATCAAACAACAAAAAAATTTAAATGATTTCCACCGACTTAAACAACCACATATAATACATATATAAAAACAATAAAGAGATAGTGGAATAATAGCGAGTATATATGTCATAACGGTAAAGAAATAGTGGAAACAAATAAAAAAAGTATCCAATAACTCCATGACAATTCCAATAGAAAAGTACTAAAAACCACTTAGTTACTCTAAATGATGGTGTTGAAAAACTTTCACCATATCACCACTAGCTGCCCAACAAGTTAACATGAACCCCACCACCTCAGTACGGTGCCTTGTCGTCCCCTGCATTGTAAAAAAACAAAGGTCTATGTACCACAAAAGGGGCATGGATGGTGTGAGATAACAGGCTCAGTAGGTTCCCACCTAGGTGTTCTAAAACCAGTTTCTGTATAACAATTCATATATGCTCATTTTAAGTAAAAACATGTCTTGATAAGAAGTAAATTTGTTTTATATAAAACATGGTTTAAACTTCCCTTTTTCAATAGTTCTAAACAAAATTAGGTATATCAATTTCAAAGAACATTTTTCATAACATTTTTTCACAAGAAAAAACATGTATATCCTGGATAACTCATAAATCCAAGAAATAAAAAAAATAATAGGTATCATAACACCAAGGAATGCAACATGTCCATTCCATAGACTATGTGTATCATAATAATAATGTAAACAAATATGATCCAAGAACATGGGCCTAGGAATTATAGGAATACCCCATGAGTATACCCCGCAAAATTTCAAAAGTAATTCCCTATAACTACAGCCCTAAGATACAGAAGAAACCCCCAAGACAAACATCCTTGATTATCACAAAACAATGGATGATGGCCCCTTGCTAAATCTTTTAACCCTGTACCCTAGGTAAGACATGTGCCCTTTTTCAAAATCCATTATTAATGATTTGGAAAACCATTCAAAACAATTATTCATTGAAACACCTCTATTTATCACAACCAAAATATTCATGCCAATATTTATTTTTGAATTAATTTTTAAATAAAAGCAAGAAGGTTTATTATCATGGGATAGAGATGGAACCACCTACCTCAAAACTCAGTTCTCACACACCCACAATGGAATCCAATGTCATGAAAACCCAAAAACATCAATAAAGGCCCTATAATCAAGTCTACATCAAGATTGATTCAATTAAGAAGACAAGGGGTCAACGGAAGAGAGGAAACTCACATAACTCGATGAAAAATTCCAACTACACCTTGACCAAAAGAAGAAAAGGCCTCTGAAATGATATCACACATGGGATCAAGAAGAAGCCAAGAAGAACTTCCAACATTAAACTAAAAGGATCTGATAACGCATCCCTAAGTTGCTATTGTGATCAAAGGCAATGAAGGAACTAAAGAAAAACTTTTCTATAGAGATGAACCAAAATCCCAAGGCATTTTGGACATAAAAAGGATCAATCGAGATGGGGTTGAGTCTCTCAAAAATATTCTAGAACTATCATAGTTCGGGAGACACAAATAACCAGTGAAGTAATTGAAATAAAAAATCCATGCTATGTATTTAAAAGCTGGATGCGGGTCATTACATGACATGAAACTGCCACATCCCATCTACACTGAAAAACCCATCACATCAAATAAAAAATATATCATTTAAACCATACACCACAAGTAATCACCATTCAAGAAGTGTATAATTTCATATCGTGATATTATCTTTCATGACATACATCCAGTTCTAATGAAATAGTGTGTAACAAAGTTACACTGGGTGTAACTACACTACAGCCTACAAAAAATCCATAAAACAACTTCTAAAGACATTGACCAAAAAGGGAACATGGATAGGGGGAAACACTAACCTGATCAATGTAGTGGTATGTTACATTAATTATTATGACTACTCAATACCTCACCAACTTGGGAAAGAAAAATAGGTGTCTGGTGTTTTGAGTCGAAAGTATCATGATATCATATCTATGATGAGAATATAAAAATATACATTTAATTTTGGATTTCAAAGGGATTTATATATAAGTCATGTAGGATAGGAAGAAATCTTTTATTTCTAAATTAAATGTTAAAAAATATATCTATATAAAAATTAAAGAGGGATAGATATAAGATGTAGTTATTCAAACGATGGATATAAATGTTCATGATTTTGTCCTTAATCATGAAGGAATGATATAGTCTAATAACCACGTATAGGTTCTTTACAATCCTAATTTTAAGAAATAATTATTATATAAATATCATAAAACTTCATTCTATAATTATCCAGGAAGTACGAAGATGTATTGAAATATGAAAGATTATTTATGGTGGTATGAGATGAAGAGAGATATCATAACATGTTTATCTCAGGGATTGCTATGTAATCATGTTAATATTGAGACAAAAATTTATAAGGTGATGATACATGAATTTTCTATATGAGAATTGAAATGGGAAATCATCATCATGGAAATTTTCATTAGACTCTTGAAAAATATCTAAAACGAATAAAAATATATGGTTTCTAGTTGATCACATTATAATTTCAATGCAATTCGTCGCTATCAGATAAAAAATCTATCTAGATTAGCTATACATAAATTACATTTCATACGTGGTATGGTTATATAGAGTACCACATTAAATAATATATTTTTATGATCAATGGTTTTCCTATATGTTCTGGTGATTTTTCTAGAAATATCTTGATTGGATATTGAGCTTCAATATTGTATTTCATCGTCAAACTGATGGTTTATCTGAGATAACAATTAAACCCCTAAAGGATATTTTGATATCTAATTATATAGATTTTAGAGGTGGTTGGTATCAACACCTTCCCCATGTTCATTTTTTATACAAAAATTTATTTCACTCAAGGATTCAAATAGCTTCTGATTAAGCCCTCTATGGAAAGAAGTGTTAAGTTACAACATGGTAGAATTAATTTTTTATTCAGAAAGAAGTTAGGATCTAAGATAGTTTTAGAAATTGGAGAGAATGATATATCCATTCAGAAACACATCTTGAAATCTAAAATTTGGGAAAAAATTTGGATAAAAATTATTATCTAGATACGGTTATTGATATTAGTGATAATGTGCTTCTAATAATTCCTCTATTGAAGTACGAAGTGGTATTCAGGAAGAATGGGAAAATTATATCTATGCATATAATCCCATTTTAAATTCTTTATTGTATTAAGATTATATCATATTGGTTGGAACATACACCAAACAAATATAAAGTTCATGATGTGTTCCATTTATTTCCCTCGAGGAATTATATTCCTGATCCTTCACAAGTACTGAATCTAGCTATCATACCGCTAGAGCTATGCCATTATTATAGTAAATTCCAAGAATATTTCTCATCATAAGAATAATATTATATTAAACAGGACCAATAAATTATTCAATGTTTTGGGAAAAAAACATCAATTTTATGAAGTATTGTGGGAACCTGGGGAAATGATATGGGAAAATTATCTTCATTTGTTTCTATATTTGTGATAAATTTTGAATGGAAAACTCATTTAAGTGGTGTATAATGTAAGCACTTATGTTTTCTAGAATTATTATTATTGAAATAAATTGAATTTATTTGATATATTTAGTTATAGAAATCATTGACTTTAGCTTGTTCTACACGTCACACTGAGTATTAATGAACCATGATAAATTATTAATATTTTTTTAAAATGACCGTTAGAACCTAGTTTAAAAATTAGATATATGAATAGCAAAAAAACTTTTTATATATTATGTATCATTTTTTATATAAGAAAAACATATTAATAAAAAAATTTAATGTTGTTATTTGTATTTAAAAATCATTTTGGTCAAAAAAAATTACTAAACATTAATAAATATGAATTATTAAAAAAAATTAAAATGAATTTTTCAAAATAAAATTAATTTTTAAAATAATAATTTCAAATATATATTAGTGTGATTGTTTTTTATTTAAAAAAACATTAATTTTTCGATGAATTTTGAAAAAAAAGTTCATTATTAAAAATTGTATTATCGTTAAAAGAAATTATAAGTTAATATAATAACGTATTTAAAATTAAAATATATTCAAATATATATTTATATATATTATTAAATTTCAATTCATTTTAATCATTTTCATATTGAATCATGACATAAAAACATTTCATACTTTTATACATTTTCTTTTCAAAAAACCACTTTCTCATCGCACATGCGGGTTTAATATTAAATTAAAATTTTCCACATATTAGAGTGTAATTTGGAAAATTGGATTTCATATTTTGAATACTGTCAATTTTTATTATACAATTATTTCAACTTAATTTTTTACTATAATTAATACTTAAAACCATAAAAAAATTTATATCACAGTTAATGTAGTATTGTGTTTACTAGGGGTGTGGGGTTAAAGTAAAAATATAACGGTTAAAAATGAACCAAATCATGTATAGAACCTATTGGAAGGCCATATTTCGACCTTGTATCTTGTTTTTATATTTTTTTCTATTTTGGATCATTTTCTAATGATAAAAACATGGGTACACATTTTTCATTTCAAACAACTACAAGTGTGCCACTCACCTCACTTATAAATGTCCACCACTTATCCTATCATTATGAGACTTTCAGGTCAATTTTTATCATAAAATAGCATCCCAAACCACTTATTTACATCCCTCCACTGAAAATATTTGACAAAGTATGTTATTAAAGTCATTTTAGGGATATTTTTTGTGCAATAGAGAATAATTTTTCCCAAGAAGAGGTAACAATCCTAATCAAGCATTTTATTTTATTTCTTCCTCCACCTAATTAAATTATTTTTAAACCATGCCAATATACTAAAATCAATATATTATATATAATTATATATTTTTATGTTATTTTTCTGACCTAAAACCATCTCAACATCGATAAAATGGGATACAAAATTATCATTCGTGTGTACGGTGGATTACCACCTCACGAACTGATGTTATTCACTTTTCCATCACCATCTCTCCTGAATGGAAATATGAATGATTAAGTGTTTATATATTAAATTTATGTTATTATTATACATATGGAGTTATGGTATCACATATTACTTGAAACATTCTATTCTCTGGGAATAGGATAATTTCACACGTGTGTATTGGGGAATACCGCCTTACAAAACAATGTGATTCATTCACGTGTTACATGAAAGGTAATAAGAATTATTTTAATGAAAATATTTTTTTCATAATACATAAATATTATTATTTAATTTTAATATATTAATAATATTTTTTTTTCAATCTATCAATAAAATGGAAACAATATTCGTGTGTACGTACGACCTACTCTCTCCATAAGCAATGTACTTCATTTTATATCTCCAACACTTATAGATTGCAATAAAATAAATATAATGAATATTTTTTATATTAATATCATGGTATTATTGCTGGAAATAATGTAACCATAATCAAAATAACAGGACCAATAATAAAAAATGAAAACCTATTCAAAAAACAAAGTAGTTATTTCTTGAAACATGACATTAACATGGAATTATTAATAAAAGGGTAATAAAATGTCATATAAAAACCATATATGGTGTTATATATATATAATTATATAATAAGTTTATAGAATAAATATTTTTATTATAAAACTTTTTTTAACATTTATGTCAGAAGTCGTGACATAGGGTACGATATTTTTATCTCACTTTTATTTTTTCTGATACAAATTCCATATTTACCGCATGTTTCTTTTATGTGAGGTATATACTACCCATTGATTTAAAATACTATTCATCCCAATAAATTTATTGTGATTTTCATATCCATTTTAGGATCTCTCTTTCATGGGTTATTTTATTTTAATGTTTCAATTATCATAATGAAGTTTTACTCAATATTCATTCATTGATACATATGTTGTGTTTTTCACCTATCATATTTTATAAGTTGTATATATAGACATGTTGGCTGGTAATATCATAAATTAATTTAGTATAATTATATTTTATATCTAATTTAATATTATTCCTTCTTGTGCATTACAACTGAAAGTTATCAAGTTGATAATAATTTTGGTTTATAATCAAATCGTTTATTGGGATTATTTATGAATATGTTTCTAATAAAAAAATATTAAGATATATCGATCAAAAAACACATGAAATTTTATATATTATTTTTATATCATAATAATACATGATTTTCTTTCATTTTCCATGATTGATGTACCCAATAGTTCAAAATAATGTTTCCAAGAAAAATCTTTTTCTGCTCTCCCTTCATTAAGAAACCCTTTTACTTATATTTTTATGTATTCTATAAATGGTATAAAAAATATATTATCATCATATAATTTATTTGTTAATGATGTTTTTACTAATGTTATATTTTTTAAAAAAGTTATTAAAATTGAATATTCATGTTTTTATAAAAAATAAGGCCCATATGAATTTCAAAATAAAGGTCAATAAAAACGTTGTTTTAAACCATAAAAAACGAACAATATTTTTTTACTATTGTGTCTACTACATGGTTTGAATATTATTTTATATGACTCAATTGTTATTTTAAATGAAAAACATTTTGAATTAGATTTATGTTTTAAAAATAAAATTTTACAATAAAAAAATATCTTTTCTAATGAAATGTTTTAAATTATTTTTAATGATTCCATTATTTGTAACTGTTGTTATTTTGAAGGAAATGGATTTTGGAATTTTTCATCTTTTAAATTTTTTTTATAAATTTTAAAGGATAAAATATTCACGAAATGTTCTATGCAATCCTTTAAAATCATTTTTCATCAATGATTAATTCCTCTAAAGTTAAATATTCTCTACTGTGGATATGATCCAAGAATACCATTATTACTATTTATATGAATGATTTGTGTTTATGATAAAAATATGTTAATGAATTATATTTAACTTCCATTTCTTATGCCACAAAAAAAATACTTATGAAACTTGCTTTTTTTTCTACATAGTATGAAATGATGAAGTGATGAAATGATTATGAAACCTATTTGTTTTCAATAGGATGTGTTGAATTGAAATTATCTATGAATCCCATTTTATTTCACGGGTTCTTATATAATGAATGATTTATAAAACACATTTATTTTCTTAGGATCTGTTATTTTGATTGATTTATGATATTATAGTACATATATCTATTATTTTAATTATGTGACAATATGAACCTATATCTCACACCAATGAATTGGGTTATGATAAATATCTGATTAGATAAACATGACTATAATAGAGAGTGAAACTAGTTCCCTAAAAGAATTTTATCCACTATAATAGTCAAAGGTGTAAACATTTACAGCTATGATAGATCGAGTATTGAACCCATTTAATAATTATAGTCTTGGAAATAGTCCATGAACTACTAAGGAAATTATTTTTATACATGTGTATACTCTATATATCTATGTATTATGAGAATACTAAGTCATTATAGTTCATGTTATTTATGTTCATTTTGATCTGGAACTTATGAACTTATAATATCTATCCCATTAATCAGGATTATGATTTTAGATATCTCATGTGTGGTTTTAAAATTTTATGCTTTTTTTTATTCCCTTATTCTAGGATCATGATTTTATATCTCCCTTGATTACCATTACTAATCATCTTAGATCACTGTTTCTTATGTTTTATTTCCTCATGTTATGATGAATGGTTCTAATTAGGATATGTCTAAGAAGTGTGTTGTGTGGGAATATAATTATGGGATATATTAAAGATCATTCAATAAGTAAAAATATTTTATTTCTCTCAAATAGAGTTATTAAACCATTGTGATCCTCAAGCATGTTTTTGTGTAATGTATTGAATATTAATCTAAAAATAATTAATATTAATGTATAAAAAGCCTAGGTCACTATGATTGTCAATCTAATTCCATGTTAACATGGTTAATTATATTTAATTCTATTGTTTGAAACCAAAAATAATAATTATACAAGGAATAATAATCATAGTTCGAAATCAGATAGTAGAGAAAATTAATTAATGATTATCTAATTCATGATTTCATCGATTCAATATCTGAAACCATAGGTTTATCTTAGGTTACACATGGTCACTATCAATTATAATCCATTATATTTGAAAATATATAACGGTGAACTAACATAATAATATCCCCCAATACTGTAAAAATGGTTCACAGAAAGGGGTGATTCAGAATTAACTAGAATGAAGGTAATGATATACTCCACCATCAAATGAATATAAATAAACAAGAAGACCTTATTCATTGTTTATTATTTATTTTTGTCATGACTCGTACCCCGAGGCTCGTGTCGTGACTACCCCAATCCTACCTTCCATTGTCTAGGGGCTGGCGACTAGCACTGAAAGGCATATTCCTTAATTTGGGAAGGAATTTCCCTTAATCCTATACAAACTCCCAGTCCAAGAACACAACAAGAAACAACTATGAAGTAAACTACTGTAGTAAAAGAGTGTTGAAGGTAAAAGGGGGCAGAATACAAACCCATCTATAAAGTTACAAGTACAACAGAAAATACAATACAACTAAAAGGAAAAGGAAAACACCCAATGGGTCGTCCATAGAGGTTCCTACCTGAAGGGTAGGTACAAATCACCTTCTCAGCACTCCACCTCTGTCAGTCTCCTCTGCATCACGTCATGCCGAATGGTCTACCTCCGGGCACCGTCTAGTCCAATCTCCCTCAGCCTCAATTAATGTTGTACATCGTCTACACCAGACACAACAAGGTGTGGGAAAATCCCGTGTAGGGGTGAGTATAACAATACTCAGTGGGGACCCCTAAACCCCGTAGGTATCCTTATGTTCCATAAAAGAAAACCACAAAGCAAGACATCAATTCTACATAGTTATATACCCATACATACACCTAAGTTATCAAGATAAACACATCTCACAAATGAGGGAAGAATACCACAAAGGTAACACCACTAAGGTAACACTACAAAGGTAAAAGTACCACACAGGTATCACCACGAAGATTGTACCACGAAGGTAAAAGTACCACACATGTATCACCAGGAAGATAGTACCACAAAGGTAAAAGTACCACATGGGTATCACCACAAAGATAGTACCACGAAGGTAAATGTACCACATAGGTATCACCATGAAGATAGTTCCAAGAAGGTAAAAGTACCACACAGGCATCAACCATGAAGGTAAAAGTACCATACAGGTATCACCATGAAGGAGAAATTCTTAGTTCAAACTGAGCCTCATCTCATACCAATTTTTCAGTGATTTATAGAAGTACATATGATTAGTCACGAAGTTAGATCATCTTATTATGTCAATAGTCACTACAAGTGATTATATAGAGTCTGACCCACATAGGATTACTAGGTACAAACCCCCGCAATGACCCACATAGGATCGGTATGCACTGACCCACATAAGATCAGTATGCGCTGACCCACACAAGATTGTTGAGCGATAAACCACACACAATAGGGCCCACATAGGATCATTATGAATTCTGTTAGCCAGTAATAGATTCTTTAGGGCTAGGAACGAGTAACATTCCCAGTCACAACATCGAACACCTTGGCTGTTGGAGAGCTTCTCCTCTAATGAGTACAGTGGGCCTTCCACATCACATAGTGGTGATTCCTACTATCCTTGGACTTCTAAGGTACTCCTCCTGTCAGGTATCGTGGGTATGCCGCCTCACAAAGAGGTGATCCCCATCGTGGGTCTGCTGCGTCACACAGAGGCGCTCCCCACCGTGCGTCTGCTGCGTCACAAATAGGCACTCCCCCTGGTGGTCTGCTGAAGTAATCCTCCTATTCAGTACCATGGGTCTATCGCATCACACAGAGGTCCTCCCCACTGTGGGTCTACCGCGTCACATAGAGGCGCTCCCTGCTGGGCCTGTCGAGTCACTCTGAGTCGAAATGGTCAGCAATCGTCAAGTTTCATCCAATCACAGGGTTTCGTACATAGCTTGCTTGGGAGAACCGATCCCCAAGACATTGGTCATACATAAACTACCCCTAAGTCCCATGAAAATTATTCCAAATATCCTTCACATCATATGGGAACCTACGCAATAAACGGTGCGTCAATCGGACACTCGGTCTGTGAGTTATTTGTTTTTCTGCTCCGAGGGCGTGGTTGGGTTTGGGGTTTAATCCAACCCGATTGTACTCCAAATTTATCCAATACTAAATAGGAGTATACCAATAGGACTTTCTCATTCCAAGGACTCTAGTGCCATAGACGGTTCGTCAAACGGATGCATGGTTCTCAAGATATGGCCATAAAGGTGAAAATGGGTATGGGTGGGCTCAGGTCCGGTCCGACCCGGTCAGACTAACTCGGCCTGACATGGGTCCGGACCGGCCCACGTAGGGGGCTTCCCGACCCAGCCTGCTGGCGTAGTTGGGTGCAGTGCTTCCCGCTGTGGCGCGGCCTACTACGGTGTGGCCCGCAACGACTGGTGGTCTGCCTAAGCGGGGTCTGCCATGACCGACACCCAGGGGGGAGGCTCCCCCTAGTCTTCCTGAATGGTCTATGGACCATTCGGCTACTGGAACATAGGACCCTCTGGAGGGGTCCCACCCAATGTGGCATTGCTGGCCAGAAGACCGGCCGGTCTCCCTCGCAGCGGCGTGGTCGCACGCCGCAACTCCACTACGGCCGGCTATATGTCAGCCGCTTTCGGCCTCCGCTATGGCCAAGCGGCCACGGCCTCCGGTTCCACCAGTGGCGCGGTCGCGCCGCCGCTCTGCCACGTGGCCATCTGGATGCCGGCCGCCACCCTACTCCACCGCGTTTTATGGTTCGCGGCCTCTGGCTCAGCCGGCGATGTGGATGCGCACTGCCCCACCTTCCTCGTGACCGACGGGGTGCCGACCACCGACTTCTTCCACGAGCCACCGCGGCATCGTTCCAATCCCAAAAAGTTAAAAGATCGCATATTTGTGATCCATGTGTCAAGGGCTCCGCGTCCATATATCGCACTCAGTAAAACATTGTGTTTCTAGCATCAATAAATATCTAGCATTGAAGAACGCATGAAGAACGTGAAAAGAATAAAAAGAAAAATAAGCAAGGTTTATGTGTGGGGCGATGGCCATCTTTGTTTGGCCATCGTCATCACGAATTTAGGATATGAGGAATCAATAAAATAAATTCAAACATATATATAAAACCCCTACCTCATGAATGATGGAGAAATGCCCGTAGTTGAGTTAATGGTTCGGTGTTCATCGTTCCCGCACTAGCCTCCAATGAAATCGCTTGATCGTCAATCCTTGTTCTGGGTTTCGGTGTCGATTGCCACCACTCATTGAAACTGACTCCATCTTCCAAGGGCTCGATGTCACGTAACTCCTTCATCACTTTGCTACTTGGAATGCCTGTGTCGACACCTCTCCCTAAGCTCTTTATAAATATGAGAGGGGGGAGTCTAACAGTTTCTGGAATTAATGGGAGTAAATTTATTATGAAGCTTCCCAAATTCTCTAATGAAACAGTTACTAGGATTAATGGGTCAAGACATTTAATATCTTGACACATCATTGGTCCCACCACAGTTGTTCCGTTGGAGGATAAGATAGAAACAAAAATAAAATAATAAAATTATTTTATTTTCATTCCTTAAAAAGTACCAAAACCTATCTTTTTCACCTGAACTAATACGGTCAATGTAAAGCCTCCCTTAAGAGAATATTAGCACTGTGGATTCAATGGTGCCCTCATATTTTTAATCTGAGAACCTTTTTAAGAGTTAGAAATTGCTGCTCACCCGTTTACTGAACGTACCCAAAAAAAATTTATAAAATTAGTAACAGTCACCCTCGACCCGCGCTAGTCGAGTTTCGGCTATGCCTAAGTGAAACACACCCCCAACGAATCCAAAGGTATATGTGGATTTACAATCCGAGTTACCATTTAGATGTTATTGATTTTACAATAAAATAATTGTCACTTAATTATTTTATTTATAGTCAAAAACTAACATTCACTGGTGGGCCACAGCGGTCAATGTTAGTATCTTCCTAAATAAAGCATTCCCTCAAGAGTTTAACGGTGGTCTCAGATTTTCAATCCAAGCTACCTTTTTCGAGTTATAAGCATTTGAAAAATAAAATAATTTATTAAATTATTTTATTTACAGTTATTCCATTTTCAGGTTTTCTCATAGGAGGCCCATGTCGTCTAAACATAAGTCGCACCTAGGGTAAACCCACTATTCTAAATGCAATAGTGCCCTCATATTTCTTATCCAGGAAACCATTTAAGAGATATTCAATTTTTTTAGAAAACTGATTACGTGCATTATTTAAAGTTTATCAAAACATCGACGGTTAATTCTAGGCACTCTAGGCCTCGGAATCCCACTCCGTCAGATTTCACGATCTTTAAATAATTCCATATAATTAAAAAAATATATACAGAAATTTTAGGACATTAAATTCTCCCCACCTTAGGGATTTAAATCCCTGAAACCACAACATAGACTAAGGAAACAAATAGGGGGTACTAAACACAAAACTGAGCCTTCCACACCCATATTCTCTCATAGAGGTTCTTGTGATGCCAGCGAACATGCACCAGAGTTATTGAAAACCCACGAATGATCCGCTCCTATAGATCCTAAATCTCTATTGAAACCTCTTTAAACGTCTCCCCATCATCTAAGTCCATCTCTCCATGGTCGATAATGTGCAAATGATCATGCACACTTCTCCTCGGTTGTGACTCATGGAAAACATTATGCACCTGGTGCATCTGTGTGGAAAGAGATAGATGGTACACCACCTCTCCCACTCTATAGATAATCTAGAGAGGTTCGATGAACCTTGGAGATAACTTTTCATGCCAGCCAAATCTCTACAATCCTTGTCGAGGTGAGACCCATAGGAAGACATGGTCTCCCTCCTCTAGTTGGCATAACACTTCATCCTTCTCTAAGCAGTTTTCACTTGCTAATAAGTGAGGCATCATGATAAAAACTATTCCACTGCTTCCTTTATCCCAGGTCATCAGTAATGATGCTGAATGCCCCAATACATCTTCGTCATTCCAGGATGTACCGTTAAAGGGGATGCATGGATCTCCCTCAACACCTCCTCCCAAAGCATCACTGGTACCATGGTGCATCCTCTAAAAAGTATGAATTGCCCCCCACCTTCATAAAGTACTTCAGGAGACCTTCCTAAGGATATCTGGGTACGTAGGGCCTCGCAGTCAACGTCTCATGTTGTGCCTCCAGAATTCACTGAATAATTAGGAGAGTGAAAGTCATAGACTGGAGATAAGCTAATCCATCTTTATCCATGAAGGATATCTGTAGCGCTACTAGATGCTATGAAGACTCACTCAGTAGCTGCTAACCAAACCTCCCACTAAGTGCGTCTGTTATCACATTCCCCTTCCCAGGAAAGGGTCCCCCTTCTTTGTCAAGATGACATGGGTGCTGCTACCCTGGAAAAGTTTGTTTCATAACTCTGGTAGTACCTAGCCAAAGCATAAGTCCCTATCTCTTCGGTGAGGTATAACTGGAAACATCTTTTGAAAGGATGTACCCAAACTCTGCCACGTCTTCTAAAAACTCAAAACTTCTGCACCCACGAGGGTAAGGCTGGACGACTCAAGAGTGATTAGTTACACCCTTCTTTTCATGAGTTTGTCATGTGCAGCCTGGGTTTCCTTTTTCACCGACCAGGGAAAATCTCATTCCAACATAGTAGGTAAACCACAACCTTTTGCATAATACAGTCAATCTGAGTATGAACTGTAGATTCCTAGTCCATACCCAAACAAACACTATAAGGCCTCGATGCTTCCACCAAGAGGTTCCAACTAAAACTCTCACCTCAAGGGTCAGATCACACTGTCGGCCTAAGTGTGATTATCGAGTATCCTCCCAAAGTTATCTCCAAACGTGTGGGTTAAGTCAACGGTTTAACCAAAAACTCTAGTACATGGACAAGATTCTTGGAAGGAATGAATGATTGGTACCTATTTCTATTGATAAAACAGCTATAATTAGACACAAACTATACCTCAAATCATTTCTAGAGCCCTTGGGTCGCACTCCTTTACTGCATGTAGCTACCTCCTTCCCCTTTCCTACAGCTCCCTGAGCCTGGTGGGGACCACATAGGGGGTGGTTGTAACATGTCGAAATGCACACCACCTCATGCTGCTCTCCTAGCTCTGCTTCCATGTCTGTTGCCCTGCAGATTCATCTGACCTCAATACTTCCTCTTCCCAAAACATTTTATATGCCCATGTCTCTAAGACTAGCGCTAGTTTCTGGATTTTCCACTGCTAACATTCACTGACTGTATCCACTCAACCAAATAACACTCTACCAAAAAGGACCTCTATAGAACCCAACCATATGTAGGAATGCATATATGACTAGTGCAAACTCATATGTCCATAAACACACATCGGTCGGAAGTCCAAGCCCTAAAACACTGATTGTATTGTATTCATTGAGTACCAGGAATGGTCGGTACACCTCGATGAATACTCAGCTACTAACATGTCATCCTGCCGAAACTGTAGAAGCTCTAGGGAACTCTCAACCACCTCCTTAAGCCAGTCTTTAGCCGCCTGTGAGTCGGGCTCGCCTCATAACTCGAGGGGTATCTGATGTTGAAACACTTGTTTGGTACTAATACTACATGTGTCCACTATCGGTACTGCCAGTTATAACTGCTGACCAACAGGTAGTGATATAGCTGTCAAACTACCCAAAGGTACTGTCTCGGGAAACGGTCCACGTACTGAAGCCTAATCACTATTTGTTCTACTGATGTCTCAACTAGTTTTAAAACTCTAGCCACAGCCTCCAGTCAGTCCATAGCTACCTGGGAATCTGTCACTCCTTGAAACCACAGAGGCCTCTGCCACTAGAACTCATGCAACACGCTCAGTTGACGTGCACCGTCCGCCAGTTCGACTGGTGGTAACTGCTGCCCAACAGGTGTTAGTGCTGCTGGTAAACCACATGAAGGTTCCAACATAGTAAGAGGGACTTACACTAGAGCCTCATCGCTCAGTGGGCCGTCATTGTGTACTCTCTCAGGAATCCTAGATGGTTATCTACGTGGCGGAATCCTAATAAGGAAAAAGTGTGCCATAGTCATTAATTTATACCTGGAGAAATGACTCCACAGAAATCAAAAGAAAAACATTTCAAAAACACATGCAATCAGTGTTTTCGTGCACTGGGTCAGAAATCAAAATTCAAGTTCCTAGTTTATGGATACATCAGTTGTCGTACCAACACTGGACTCCCTAAACTGAAAAACCACACTCATAACACCTAACACTTTTACCGAAGTGAAAAGATCAGAGTCCTTGTTCTTCAGTAGAACCAAACACATCTGATGCCACTTTTTCACGACCCATACCCCAGGCCCCATGCCGTGACTACCCCAAGCCCGCCTTCCATAGGCCAGGGGCTGGTGACTAGCACTGAAATTCAAATTCCCTAATTCAGGAAGTAATTTCCTTTAATCCTATACCAACACACGATCCAAGAAATCAACAAGAAACAATTTTTAAGTAAACTGTTATTGTAAAAAACTAAGTAAGGTAAAGGGGTCCGGATTACAAGCCCAACTGTAAAGGTACAAGTACAACTAAAAATATAATACAACTGAAAGAAAAAGGAAAACACCTATTGGGTCTTCCTCCGAGGTTACTACCTGATGGGTAGGTATAGATCACCTCCTCAGCATTCAACATCCATTAGTCTCCTCTGCATCCTTTCATGCTGAATGTTCCACCTTCGGACACCATCTAGTCCTAGATCCCTCATCCACAATTAAAATTATACGTCATCTGTACCAGACACAACAAGGTGTGTGTGAAGCCCATGTAGGGGTGAGTATAAAAATACTCAGTAGGGACCCAAAGATCCCGTAGGTCTCCTAAAGTTCCCCAATGGAAAACCACAAAACAAGACATCAACTCTACTTAGGTATATGCCCATACATACACCTACGTTATCAAGATAAACACATCTCATACATGAGGGAAGAATACCACAAAGGTAACACCATGAAGGTAGAAGTACCACACATGTATCGCCATGAATATAGTACCACAAATGTAAAAGTACTATACAGGTATCACCATGAAGATAATACCATGAAGGTAAATGTACCACACAAGTATCACCACAAATATAGTACCACGGAGGTTAAAGTACCACACAGGTATCACCCGGAAGATAGTACCACGAAGGTAAAAGTACCACACACGTATCACCGTGAAGATAGTACCACGAAGGTAAAAGTACCACACAGGTATCACTAAGAAGGTAAAAGTATTAGTTCAAAAATAGTCTCAGCTAAAAACAGGTTTTTAGTGAAGAATAGAAGTACAGATGAGTAGTCACGAAGCTAGATCATATTATTCTGTCAAGAGGCACTGATACTAATTATACAGAGTCTGACCCCCACGGGATCGATAGGTACCAACCCTTGCAATGACCCACACAGGATCTGACCCACACTGGATCAATATGTGATGACCCAAACAGGATCGGTATGCGCTAACCCACACAGGATCACTAAGTGCTAACCCACACAGGATCTGACCCACACGAGATCGCAATGAATGCTGATAGTAAGTCGCAGATTCTCTATGCCTAACAACAAGTAACATTCCTAGTCACCACATCAAACACCTCGGTTGCTGGAGAACTCCTCCTCTAATGAGTACAGTGGGGCTGCCGCATCACATAGAGGCACTTCCCACTAACCTTGGACTGCTGAGGTACTCCACTTGTTGAGTACTGTGGGCCTGCCACGTCAAATATAGGTTCTCCCCACTGTGGGTATGTCACATCACATAGAGGCACTCCCCATCATGGCATGCTGAATTACTCCTCCTGTCAAGTATTGTGGGTCAATCGCATCACACAGAGGAGCTCCCCACTGGGCATGTCGTGTCACTCTGAGTCCAAATGGTCAGGAGTTGTTATGTTTCAGCCAGTCTCTGGGTTCCGTACGTAGAACGCTTGGGAGAACTGCTCTCCAATCCATCGTTCATACATCAACTGTCCCGAAGTCCCATGAAGAAGTATCCCAAAGGTCGGTCATGTCATAAGGGAACCAACGCAATAGACGGTGCGTCAATCGGACACTCTGTCTGTAAGTTATTAGTGTTTCCGCTCCGAGGTCCCGGTTGGGTTCGGGGTTTGATCCAACCCATACGTAGTCCAACTATATCCAAAACTCAATTGGATTATACCAATAAAACTACCTTGATCCAAGGATTCTAGTGCTGCAGAAGGTTTTTCAAACGGACGCTCGGTTCTCAAGATATGTTCATAAAGTTGAAAATGGGTCTGGATGGGCCCGGGTCCGGTCTGACACGGTCGAACCGACCCGGACCAGATCGTGTTGACCTGGCCCAACATGGGTCCAGCCCAGTTTTCCGGAGCCTTGGCGGGCCTGGTCTGCTGGGCCATGTTCCAGCCCAACCCACGTAAGGGGCATCCCGGCCCAGCCCACTAGCACAGCCCGGTGCGGCGCGACCCGCCCGGTGCGGCGCGACCCACTGCGGCGCGGCCCAATGCCGCTGGTGGTCCGCCTATGTGGGGGACACTGTGACCAACACCCAGGGGGGAGGCACCCTTACTTTTCTCAAATGGTCTATGGACCGTTCGGATGGTGGAATACGGGACCCTCCGGAGGGGTCCCCCCTAGTGCAGCGTGGTTGGCCGGAAGGCCGGCCGGTCTCCCTCCCAGTGGCGCGGTCGTTCGCCACTGCTCCGTCGCGGCCAGACGGATGACGGCCACTTATGGCCTCTACTGTAGCCGTGCAGTTGCGGCCTTCTACTCCACTAGGGTCGCGGTCATGTGCCACCGCTCCGCCACGTGGCCATCTGGATGTCGGCCACCACCCTGCTCCACTCTGGTCAATGGGTCGCGGCCTCTTGCTCAACCAACGATGTGGAAACGGGTCGCCCCACCTTCCTCGTGGCCGACCGGGTGCCGGCCGCCGACTTCTTCCACGAGCCTTCGTGTATTCTTTCCAAGCCCAAAAAATTAAAGGATCGCATATTCGCGATCCATGTGTTGTGGGCTCCGCGTCCATATTTCACGCTCAACAAAACTCCATGGTTCCAGCATCAATAAATATTTGGCGTTGAAAAATGTATGAATAATGCGCAAAGAATAAAAATAAAAAGGAGCAAGGTTTATGTGTGGGACGATGGAGATGTTCATTTGGCCATAGTCGTCATGAATTTATGATATGGAGAATCAATAAAATAAATTCAAACATATATATAAATACCATACCTCTTTAACAATAGAGAAATGCACGCAGATGAGGAAGTGGGTCGGTGTTTGCCTTTCCCACAACAGCCTCCAATGACATCGCTTGATCGTCAATCCTCATTCAGGGTTTCGGTGTTTATCGCCACCACTCGATGGATCTGACTCCCTCTTCCAAGGGCTCGATGTCGTGGCACTCCTTCAACACTTCGTTGTTTGGCTAACCTGTGTCGACACCTCTCCCCAATCTCAATATAAATAGGAGAGGGGATGTCTAACATTGTCTAGAATTAATGTGAGTACATTTACTAGGAATATATAAAAATTCTCTAATGAAGTAGTTACTAGGATTGATGGGTAAATCCATTTGATGGATTGACACATCGTTGGTCCCACCACAGTTTTTCCATTGGAGGATAAGATAGAAAAAAAATAAAATTATAAAATTATTTTATATTCTTTCCTTAAAAAGTCCCAAAACCTAAATTTTTCACCCGACCTAATGCGGTCAAAGTAAAGCCTCCCTTAAGCAAATATTGGTGTTCTGGATTCAACAGTGCCCTCAATATTTTAATCCAAGCACCGATTCAAAATTTAGAAAACTCCGCTCACATGTTTACTGAACGTACCTGAAAAAGGTTTAGAAAATTATTAATAATCACCCTTGACCTGTGCTAGTCGAGTTTAGGCTCTGCCTAAGTGAAACACGCCCCAAAGAATCCAATGGTACTCTCGTATTTCCAATCCGAGTTACCATTTAGATGTTATGGATTTTCAAATAAAATAATTTCCACTTTATTATTTTATTTGCGGCCAAAAATAACATTCACTGGTGGCCCGCACCGACTAAAGTTAATATCTGCCTAAATAAAGCATACCCTCGCGAGTTCAGTAGTATTCTAGTATTTTCAATCCGAGATATTGTTTTTGATTTATAAGCATTTGAAAAATAAAATAATTTATTTAATTATTTTATTTATAGTTATTCCATTTTCTGGTTTTCTCATAGGAGGCCCACACCGTCTAAAATTAATTTGTGCCTGCGGTAAACCTGTGATTCTGAACGCAACGGTGCCCTCATATTTCTGATCTGGGAAACCATTTAAGTGTTTTCCCACTTTTTTAGGAAAACTTCTTATGCTCATTATTTAAAGTTTAACAAAACATCAATGGTTCATTCCGAGAACTGTGTACCTCGGAATTGTGCACTGTCAGATTTCGCGGTCTCAAAATAATTCCATATAATTAAAAACTTTATATGGAAATTTTAAGACATTATAATTTGGGGATTCTTGAACTAAATTTTCAAACTAATGGGTTTTAGTTATTTTCATTTTATTTTTTCTATTTAAGATATAAGGAAACGGTCTGGGGAACATTGTTATGTTTCCCTATAAACCAGGTTTTCTCCATAATAGAGAATGGAATTTCAATATAAATACTTTGGAAATAACAAAAAACTTTGTCCCAAGTGTGGGTTAAAATATTTGTATTAAATTTTATGTTGTGTTATCATGATATTATATATGAAATTGAATCTTCAATGGGTGTCCCAAATAAAGATGATAGGGAGGAAAAAAATATTGATTATAGTAAAATTTACTAGGTTCTAATTTAGTCAAATATTAATTAGATTCTTACATTAAAAGTGATTTTTCATACATTTGATGATGAGTTAATACATTTCCTGACCTATGAGAGAAGCTTCCCAACCATTTCTGTGTTTTAATGATCATAGTTTTTTCCTAGCTAAAATTTATGAATGGTGTCACAAGCAAATTTTTATCTTTAAATAGTTAAGATAAGGTGAAATATATGAAGAGGATATCATTAGATTGGAACAATGAGGTTACAAGATATGGTCCTAGTCTTTATGCTCATGATAGAGAGTATGCACACTCCCGTGCTGAATTTTGACATAGTGGTGTCCATATGAGTCATTTTTCTCCTGAAAATCCTCCTACTATTGAATATATATGGATAATGGAATCAATTTATGTGTTCTATGGTCCAAAATAGGTTGCATATGTTACATACATAATGGTGCAGGGTATATGTAATACACCTGATTCCTTAGGGGAACATCACGAGGGTCACGGATGTCCTGTTAAATAATTTTTTATTCTAGAGTTCATTGAAGATTATTTTGATAAATCATTTCAGGAACTAAGACCACCCCCTAAAGGGGAGGATTGAAGAGACTCCTTTCTACAAGGGATACTTGGACAGCTAGCTGGTAACCATGAAAAGGTAGAAAGTGATAATATTGTTACAAGTTATCATATTATGAAGGAGTTTAACAAGAAATATGAATGGACTAATATTGAGAGAAAATTGGAAGATATGGATCATGATACACCATGAAGGAAGACATATTATAGGAATGATTCATCTAAGAATAAGATGAATGTTGATGAATAATTTTCATCAATTAATATAAATAAATCAAGATCAAGGTAATATTATTCACACATCAATCCCACCATGGGAAATAGGTCGATGTCTCCTATGGCTATGTGGAAGTAAAAATCCAATTATATCAGCACATCCAATGATGGTTTATACTAAAAGAGGGAGTATATAAGTTAAAATTGTTTGGATAATAATATATGAGGTACCCCAAATTTTTTACATTTTTTATACTATAAATAAGGGAATTTAATATCATGTATTGCCCTATACTTTTATCTCTATTATCATTTTTATTTTCATAATTAATTGGATTAGTCCACAAATTTATGGATAAGAGTTCTCATTAATGTTCCCCTATCATAGTTTACAAATATTACAAAACCATTCTGATGATACTAACTATATGGACCCATACTCTTGATACATAAATATTATATTAGTTTACATAAATATTTAATAAAATTCATAATAATACACTATTATATATTGTAAAGGATCATTGTCCTTAGAAATATTGATTTGTAAACAACTGGACATAAATGATCTACATAATTTATAAATGTGTTCTCCAAAGAACAAGTACCCTTCTTAAACATATCCTACAAAAAAAGTTTTTTATATCACATGGAATGTAAAAATTAGAAAGGGTTATCATAGATTCATAGTATAGTTAAATTTCAGATATATCCATCAAGAATTAAATGTGATAATAAAATAATCATAAATGTATGATAAAATTATGAAGAATTAGAATAATTATAACTAGTTTATCAAATCTTTTTAATCATGAAAAATGGAGTATAATTTTGTAAAAAAAATAAGATAACTAATAAGAGTATGAAAACATCCATAATTAATAATTATACATGAAAATATATCATGAGTATAATACATAATTTTTTGAATGCACATGTTCATAGAAATTAATTTCAATAGTGAATGATCACTTCTATGACTATCATTGTGTATTCAGATCACAACCAATTTCATTATTTCTATTGTCAAGTATCACCCAAAAGAATATCTTAATGGAAAATTACAATAATAGAACATTTTTCTCTCCCGATTCTAGATTTTTTTTTGTCTAATGAAACATCTCTTCATTACCTAAAATCATTGTGGGGGTATATATTTCTATTTTAACCCATCACATAATGTAAAACATAATTATGTGTTCCACAAGATCACAAAACATTGATCATATCATAAATTCATAACCGTTGATATTGATATGGGTTTAATATACATTTAATCGTGATAATGGCACACTATATACAGAAAGAATAAATATTGTAACATGGGAGAATATTCCCATCACATCATTAGAAAAATTAAATCATCTTTTTAAGGATGAAAATATATTTAGAAGATCACTAGAACAATTCTTGAGGGAAATACACTTTTTTATTTGAAATCACTTATTTATAATCCAATAAATTAAAAAATGCTAAGAAAAATATTTTATTTAAATGATCCAATGACACTTATGATGTAATATTCAATAAAATTTTATTCATGATGTTGGAGGAATTCGTTCATTCCATTTATATTAAAATAAACATTTCATTCAGACATTCGGAAAAAAGAAAAAAGAACCTTGTCTAGGAAATGAAAAGAAATTAACTTAAAATTTTGTATAATGTAAATAATGTTTAAAATTACATAAAAATATATCAATTTAAAATATTTATGTAATTGTTGAAATAACTTTACAAAAAATATTCACATAAAAAATATTTCTTTCATAAGTAAAAAAACATGACCGGTGTTCCATAAAAATAATCTTCTGGTCTCCTAAGTAAAGATTGAGAGGGAAATTTGGAAAATATCTAGAAATTAAAATAGTATAAAATAATATATAATTCTTGTGAGAGATATACCTTATAGTTTTATAGTCAAAAAATTTAACCAAAAAATAATCTAGGTAAAAATGAGATTGTGACGTAAATTCCTTACATCATGTTCATATTTATTTTTATGAATTGTAACCTCATATATAATAAATTTAAATTTATTATAGGAATATTATTATTCTATAATAACACATATAACACCATATATGTTTTCTTTATAACATATTATCATCCATTAATTAACAATCATTCAACATCATCATTAATTTTCATTTTTTTGCTTCATTTTTCATGTAAGTTTCTATACAGTGGTTGTGATCCTTGCACAATTATCTTAGATACATCATCACCATAATTTTAATCCTAATATAAATATAATATATATTAATTATTTTCATATTTATAACAATTCATATAAATTGATGGTTAAAAATGAATTATATCACTCTATATAGTAGATAGGGCGTACATACGAATGAGTGACACCGAGATTTTTTAACGAATTTTATTAAAGAAAGGAAAATATTAATTAAAACTTTATGAATCATTATTGTAAAAACAATATTATATATATATAGTAATTCTATCATAATAACTAACAATGGTCACTAGTTGGGGAAAATTAGTTGTATCTTTATGTGGTGGGGGTAGTCCACACACACACATGAATGATACTTTCTTCTCAAATAGGGTTGATAATATCTCGTAAATGGTTCTAAAATTTTCTTAATAAAATATAATTATATTTAAAATATTGTATTAATCATTATATTATAGATAAAAAAGTTTATGGAACTATATGAAGAAATTAAAATGAAATAGTATGGTTAAGTTTTATACCTATTCATTGAGGGACCTCTATATTTTTACTCTTTAAGCATCAATGGATCAGTGTTAGGGGATGAATATATTCTCTAGGATGAAGGTAATTGTTTTAGTAAATATTTTTAGTTGGTATTGTCTTACATATATAGTCTTGGTGGAGTGAATAATGGAAGAGGATATGTTTCTTTTAATAAGTGAGTGGAGGGAGACACATGAGATTTCATAAATGATTTCAATGCTTTAAGGTCAAATTCATAGGAAAGTGTCCAAAATTGAATTCTATTTTATGGATATATAATATATGATTTAAATAGCATCATCCAATCAAATGTTATATGTTTGGGTGGAATCACTACACATATCTCCTTGATTAACTCCACAGAGTAGACTAGTTTAATCATTAAATGTGGTAACAATATTTGTAGGGTTTATTTTAAATATGAACTAAAACTAAGATTAGAAATTCAATTTTTTTCAGATTTGATAATAATTTATATTTAATCAATTTTTCCATATTCATTTTCAATATGTGCGCGAATAAAATTTAATTAAACATGCATACCATAATAATACCAGTATTAAAAAATAAATTTTTAGGTGTAAAAAAATATACTTCAATTAAATTCAATGTCAAAGTAGTATAATGAACTTTGAAATATTATTTTGAGTATAAAGTATATTTATTTATTTTAAACTATTAGTCAACAGATATTAAATTATTTTATTAAGATTAAAAAAATGAATACATCAAAACCGCTTTTTAGAAATATGAGTTTTTTTGGCCAAAAATAAAATTATACCAAAATCATGTTTTTTATATTTACTATGTAATAAAAAGTAATATTTGTCATTAATTCATTTATAGTTAAATTAAATATCAAATTAAAATCATAATGGGAAATTTAAATTAAAATAAATGAGTTTTTTATAGAAATATGAATATTCACTATTCATTAAAAAATAATTCGTTATAGAAATATCATAAAAATAAACCCTAATATTAAATTGAAATGACAATTTTAAAAATTATATGTGTATTCAAAAAAAAAATCAAAAAATGGGAGAACTTATTAAAAAATATCTTATGTAAAAATTTGAAAAAATCATTTTGAAGAAAACATAAATGTGAATTGAAAAACAAATTTAATGGAAATTGAGAACCTATTTATTATGAATTAATCAATATATAATAAATAATTAAAAATAGTCATATTTTTCAAAAAGTGGGAATTATTATTCATACCTTTCAAATTAATTTCTATGTTATAAAGGTTTACTATATCATGGTTTATATATTTTTGGGGTTTTGTGTATATAAATATATCAAATACATCATGATTAATTGAAAATTTAATATATATAATATCTTAGGGTGTCATGCTATAGTGTCAAAGAACATTCATATTAGGGGAACCCATATTCTCACCTTTATTCACATGGTTGATTATATCTCCTTCAATAATTCTCTAGTTTTCAATCCAAAAAAATGTAAAAATACAATGGATTCCTAACAAATAGAGATGGTGGATGAGTTTAATATTCCATATTAAGGAATAATTCTCTAATGGAGGTTCAAATTTCATTTTATTATTTCTATAATTTAGCATAAACCATTTCAACACACATCAATCAAGAAAGTAAATACTTAAGTCTACATAGAATTAGTTTTCTATCATTATAGTAAGCTAAAATATCTATGTTATAAAAATTCAATGCACAATACTTCATGGGACCATAATTATAGGACAGCATAAAATCAACACAACATAATTTCAGTCAAAAATACTTTAGAATTTCTAGTACATTAGTATGACTATTCAAAGTCAAAATCAGGAATTATGATCTACTTTATAGAATGTATATAATTTACCAAGGTGAAGAGTAAGTTTATTTGTAAGGTGAATGAAATAGGTTCTTATGTAGAATAAATTCATAATGAATAGTCTATTTTTTTGTAATTTCTCTTAAAATGAGAAAATATCAAAGGATCCATGTTCTCAATTTTTCACACACAACAATATAATCCCTCTGAAATGAGAACTCCTAGTCCTAAAATCAATGATTTATTCCAATGTTTCTATGTTTTTAAAAATTATAACTTGATTCACTCTTTGACCATCATCGACTAGGACATTGTGCATAAGTGATAATAAATACAAATTCATTTAAGTAAACTCCTAAATATCATAAAATTAAATAAATATTTTATATATTTTTAGAAAAAAAATTATTCAATAGATGTAACCCATATTTTGTATATCTATCATCAATTTCTACTCCATATCGGATAAAAGTAATATGGGTTGCTTGTACAGAGGTCCTATACCTCTCCATGGGTTCTTCCACAAGTCCCAAACTCTAGGATTATTTTAAATAAGACCCACTCAAGTTATGTTCCTACTAATTTAGCGAGTAACCAACCACCATTTCTACCTTATAAATAATTCATTTAATGTATTTCCCAAATGAGTTCAACTCGTGATGAATTTGGGTATCATACTTTCACCTTTTTTGTAAATCCAAAAAATTCTTGTATTTCCTTTGGTTTGGCTACTAATTTGGTTCATTTATAAACATTAACCTATTTCATTGTAACATCTTGGATTTTTCTATGCATTTTCCATAGATATTATATTGATTATTTTTGAGACCAGGGGATGAGATGACGTGAAATTTTGAGGCCTTGTGTGCCTAGAATAAATTTTTGAAAAATGATACAATATTAAATAGCATGTGTATGTGGTTTACCTAAAATAGTAGATTAACTCCAAAATTGGTGCCTAGATCAAAAAAATATGATGGAACTGTTGAGTTCAGAATGGAAGTTTTAGCCTAGGTGTGACATAACATTGGTCGGTGCGGTTTATTTGTGAAAAAGTTGTTCGGGGTGTGAAATTAACAAAATAAATTAATTAAAATATTTATTTTATTTTTGTTCAACATAATGACATTCTTTTTTATAAGTGTATGAATATATCATTTGTCTTAGTTTTTGCTAGTAACCCATAAATATGTAGACACCATTAGAGGATAGTGCTCCTAACAGATGAAAAAATATCTGAATTGGATCATGGATTGTTATGCCAGTAGAGTTGGAGGATCTCAATAATGAAGGCAACAGAACCATTCTTCATCAATGATGGATCCAAATAGAAGTTATCAAATGTGTTTTGGTTTTATTATTGCCCATTTTTAATTTCATTGAGGAACAAAAATTAATTGATGAATGAATTGATTTGTAGAACGACCGCCTTAAGGGAAGGATTTTATTCTAAATGTTTTATATGGAAGATTCCACATGGTTACTCAATCCTATTTTTTTATCATTCTTATGGAAATAGATCAAGGTAGAAAATAACAACAACTGAGGTACATTCCTCAGGGTTATTCTTTTTTATTTTCTCCCACTTTTCCCTTTCATCTCCAGAGACCCCTTGTTCGTAGTTTGACTCCACACCGACGGATCAATCGTTGTGTATAGGATTATTTGTGAAATGATCAAAGATTGTACATCTGGACTCAATGCGATGTAGTAGAGGTGCGATGATGATGGTGTCCGACTGATCGAGGTGGTTTAGAAACCCCTAATTTTCGAGCTTCGGTCATGGATGATGAACTGAATGAAAAACTCTGATTTCTCAGCAGATACGATGGTTAGAGTGTGTTTCTCATCAATGTTGAGGCTCATCTAGAGAAGATCTACAAATTGTTTCCTTATTTTAGCCAGATCTGAAGGCAGCAGCGATACAGATGTGATAATGTGGAAGCACTATGGATTCTATAAAATTAAGCAACATACGGCATGTAATCTAGTATTACATGATAGGTGGGCCCCCTGTTTATGGAGTTAATATTTGGATGGAGTTAAGGATCACAAGGCATGCGACTTCTGTCATATGGTAGGTGACCATCCATAGAGGACTCAGCATGTACTTTTTAATTACATGGGAAAATGTTGAAGTACATGGGCAGAGACACATCATGTATTACCATATTTGAACTACTTGTCATACACAAACCGGTACACAAACATGAATTTGATACACGGTAAGGAACCCATGTGTCTCAACACACTATGTACTTATCCTACACACCATGTATATGGAGACTACATTCCATGAAAATATTTTCTTTAATGGAAAGACTTCAGATAGATGAACACACCATGTACCCCCAAGGACATGTTGTCTACTCCCATAGAGAGTTCTTGAGGCTGTTAATTATCCTAGTTTGGACCAGTATAAGTTGAGTTTCTTTCCTTGGTCCTTTCCTTGAGGTAACAGTGTGTAATTACATCCACATCATTGGATTGTAATCACCTCTACATTATGAGTCTCTTATAGATTTTATGACATCCCTCCGTGAGACTAGAGTGTGGACCACTATCATCCCTAGTGGAGTTTTTAGAATCATCATTTCATCCCAGAGTAAGATGTTGATCCTATTTCTAGAGGGCCGCATTAGTAGGGTTTGATTAATTATTTAAATTTGATCACCTACTTAATGGATTGATCCATATTGGGTTCTTGGTGTCCCCAAGTAGTTTTGGTCATGGCCTCCACTCTATATATCATAGTCTTTACCGACCAATATGTTCTTTATGGGTGGTCCCAAATGTGATGGACCTTTTGGTAGAGTGTCTCTGATGATGACAATGAAGTGACTTATCCAAGAATAATCATTTATTTTAGTATAATCAAGTGGTTGGCAGTTGTTTATGACCACGTGATTACATGGTGTCTTTACTGAGTATATCTATGTTCTTTTTGAACTATATGTATCTGTGATACATTGTAACAAATGGTACTGATATGACAGTACCTATTAATTCTTCTTTATTGTTTTCAGTGTATCATATTGAGTCTTGTTATACTCACCCCTATAAAGGCTTTACCAACATGTGTCATGTCTTGTGCAGGCGTTATCCCTTTTGATGGTGTCCTTGGAGAACAGGAAGTGGGTGGAGCATAACTAGAGCTGGGCAAACAGAGGCATTTATCGGGAGTGTGCCATTGACTTAGTCCTCTCCCATGAAGCATTTTGGACTCTTTATAGTTTTTGTTGGACTTTTGTACAGAGTCTCTTTGTGGTGAGATTTTATTCTACCCTGTATAATTTTCCTTTACTTCAATTTATACTCTATTATGCGATCTTAGATGTATTCATCCATTCTTTCATTGTTATGTATTTTATAAATATTTTTCTTGGAGATGTGTGTGTGTGTGTAAGTTATTTTGGCTAATGCTTCCCATTTTTTGAGAAATTCCTAATCAATGCTAGACACTGTCATTGAGACTATTGGAGGTAGTATTGTGGAAGTCATGGCACGGTCCCATCTAGGAGGGGCCATGATAGAGTGGTATTAGAGAGACCAGTTCTTCTATAGAAAAAAGTTTCAGTGATATTTGTTTGGGAAACAATATTAAGTGTTAAATGTTCAGCATTCTGGATATAGACTCCAGTGTTGGTGCAATGGATGACATATCCATACACCATGACACTGATCACATACTTTTTTACTCAGTATATGAAATCTATTATTTCTGGGTAAAACAATAGTACATTCATCTTATAATAATGATTATTTTTTTCCATTCTCATGTTGATCCAACTCCCCAAATATACTCTATTGACCATGGAACATCATGTTTTATTTATGGATGGATTAAAATAGATAACCAATCATGATTCCATTGTGTGATCATGAGGACGATCCTCCTACTGATGAGGCATCAGTACAGGGACTTGTATGATAAATAACACCTCTTGGTTGTTTACAAGAAATACCACCACTTGTTGAGAAGAATCTACTACATGCACTACTAGCTAAATATGCATGTAGGCTATGTGTGTAGCATGAGTTTCAATGGCATTGACCTTCCAGGTTTCATGGTGAGCCCAATGCCCAAATGGATTTATATTGTCCTGAGGAATTCGCTCTTGTTTTTTTGCTTTGTGAGGATGCCTACCGAGTAGATGGTAGTCTGCGTCGTGAGTATTCTTCAAGGATATATTGGGAAATGGAGAAGCATGGTGACTCAGTCACCTGATGAGACATATATCTACTAGACAAACATCAAGCATCTCTTCTGAGAGGACTTCTATAAGGCCACATTGTGATCGGTAAGCTTACAGGAGCTTCTGCATATGCAGCAGGGCAGAATGACCATGGAAGAGTATTCAGCAAGGTTTACATATATCTTGTACTACTCAGTGGGTATGGTACGAGACCAATTATTTTGGGCACATACCTTCGAGCATGGATTGCACTAGGACATCAGGGAATCAGTGGTATCCTTAAGAAATAATACCTATGTTGGAGTACTTGAGTGAGCCCTATTAGTGGAATATTTTCTGGTAGAGAAAACACCAGTCATGGGATCTAGTAGTTGAAACTCGATATTCGCGACCTTGGTAAGTGATAGTGGTTGATAGTCACTGAGATCCACATGGTTTAGTCACTTCATGAGCTTATCCAAGGACATAAGGATAATGTTTCATGGCTCCCAACATGTCTCAAATCAGCTAAGGGGCATGACGTGTTTTTCTCAAAACAACCAAGGAAATATGGAATGAGTTTCCTCAACCAATCATATAGATGATCAGGATATGGTTAAGTGACCACCAACACATAAAAAAATAATTTAGAAGGGTGTTCTGCATGGTAGTAGACATGGATTAGAGGTAGGCATGGCGATAAGAGGATGACATAAGGTTGACCTATTACCACCACCACCCCGAGGTGGTCCGTGTTGGGCTTAAGATATTGGTGGATAGGGATGAGTCTAGTTGAAATCTATGGAGGCCTATGACCCTAAGGCTCTATGTATGATATGAGGTATGATCTATGTTCTTTCCACCCTAGATATATATTTGATAGACACAGTTTCTAGTCATTATTTTCATTCCGAAAATCTTGATCGAAACACAGTGATTCTAGTTAAACAGTTTACTCAACTATTAGGCATGGATAATCTTACATGAGGTGATTTGATGATCAAAAACTGGGTCCAAATGTGTGACCTGAATCTTAGAGGCAACAATTTCATTTAGTATCACATGGTAGTCGAATGATGTCCTTAAAAAGTCATTCTTTGTATGGAGTAGTTATCCATAGTTCATTCACATATTTAATATTTTAAGAGAAGTGTGTGTTGTGTCCCCAGAGATGGAAACAAGTTTTCCTTTGTTGGTGAAAAGGAAAAATAGGCAGCTTAGGATGGGATAACGCATAAGAGGGTGTAGCCGATTACTCGTCTGTTGGAAAGCATGACCCTAATTTTAGTGGATGATATGAATCCTCAGTTTCCTATAGTGGTGGTGGAGTATGAGGATGTATTTCCAGATGATGTTCCCTCATTACCTTCCAAATGGTAGATATACTTCTACATTTATCTACACTATATAGGGACACTGGTATCTACATCTGCATATCATATGTCTTCTGTGGAGCTTCATGAATTGAGGGTATAGTTGGTGGACTTGTAGAAGAAGGGGATTGTGAGACCTAGTGTTTCATCTTGGGAATGCCTAGTTTTATTTGAAAATAAGGTAGAGAATAGATTGAGTTTATTTGTGGATTTTTGGTGCTTGAACCAGGTGAACATGAAGAATAGGTATTCACAAATGTGTATTAATGACTGCTTTGATTAGTTGAAAGGGGATAGATTGTTCTCAAATATTTACCATAGATTAGGCTATCACCAGCTGCGAGTGTGGGATGAGGATAGACAAAAGACTTCATATAGATGTTGTTATAGTCACTATTAGTATTTTTTTTGTTTGTCTATAATGACAAACATCCCATCATTTTTCATGGTACACAAGAACAAGATATTTCAGCCTTATATAAACTGGTTCATGGTAATATTCATCAATGATATCCTAGTGTATTTGGTGTCTGAGGAGGATCACATGATACACTAAATAATAGTTTTAGACACACTTTAATATCACTAGCTTTACAGAAAGATCCCAAAATGCTAGTTCTGGATTTTAGAGGTCCATTTTCTAGGATACATCATCTCATAGGATGATGTTATAGTGGATCTGATGATGTTTGAGGTGGTTCTTACATGGGAGCCACACAAGAGTGTTACTGAGATATAGAGTTTCACTAGATTGGTAGGGTACTACCACAGTTTTATACCTAACTTCACCAAAGTAGAAACACCCTTGAAATATTTAAAACAAATGGGGAATCCTTTTTCATGGTTGAAAAAGAGTGAGCAATGCTTTCTAAAACTGAGGTATTGGTTGATGAGCTCTCCAATATTGTGGTTTTGGGAGGAAGGTGTCGAGTAAGTGGTACTCTATAACGCATCAGGAACTAGGATGTTTTGTGTCCTAATGTAGTTGAAAATGGTTATTACCTATGGTTCACACCAGTTGAAGCCACAATAGCATAATTAAGTAACCCTTGGTCTTAAGGTAGTAGCAGTAATCTTTTCCTTGAATATGTGATGACACTACCTAATGGGTGAACAGTTTGTTCTCTACTCTGACCACAAGAGTCTCAAGGATATATTCTCTCAGAATGACCTGAACATCATATATAGAAGCTTTCTAGAGTTACTCCATGAATATGAATTATCAATTTTCTATACACATGGGAAGGGGAACATGGTGGAAGATGATCTCTATAGGATATCTAGTTTATATTTTCTGAATGAGGCATCAGAGAAGTTAGTCTCATTGCAGTTGTCCTTTGTGGATGGAGATGGAGTAGTTTACCTCTAGTTTATGGTTGTCACCTCTCCACTATTACATCGATTTAGGGAGGCATAGCTGGGGGGTATCAACTATGAGACCCTATATTCTTAGATGTCCAAAAGGCATGCTCTTGTTGGATATTCAAAAGGTGGACAATGCATCATTGTTTTCCTAGAACATACAGCAGTACCAGTGACTTGGTAGGTGGTGGTTCTTAGATATTTTAATATGTCCCATTTGGATGTTCATCCGAGGGTTGTAATGATGTACCATGACCTCTGACATCATTTTTGGTGTCAATGAATGAATAAAGGAGTTGCATAATTTGTTTCTTGATGCATTACTTTTCATAAATTAATGGATGATCACTAGATTCAAGTGGTTTTAACTCAACCCTTTGAGGTGACATGATGGATTTGGGATGGGATATCTATATAATTTACAATGGGAAAACCATGTATGTACTATAGACATGATTCCATCAGGGTGATCATTGACTAATTCACCATGTCAAACAACTTCCAAGCTATCTAAGAGTAGAATTCAGTTGACAGCTTGGGATGCATCTACCTGAAAGAGATAGTTCGACTCCATGGATTTATAATAATGATTATTTCAGATCATGGTGCTCGTTTTTCATCCTAGTTGGAGAAGAGAGTACAGGAGGCATTTGAGACCTAGTTTCAATTGAGAACAACATTTCACTCAAAATCAGATGTCTATAAATAGCAGGCCATTTATGTTCTAGAGGAATTGATGTGGGCTTGAATATTAGCCAATGATCATAGTTGGGAGGATCACCTTGCACAGGTGGAGTTAGCTTAAAAGTATAGATACCATTCTACCATTGGTATGGAAACATTCGATGATTTGTATGCTAAACACTATAGGTATCCACATCGCAACACTGGTCGATGAGAGTCAGCACTCATGGGCCCCAAGTTGGTGTGAGATACTACAGAAAAGCTACGGATCATCCAAGAGTAGATGAAGACTTCATATATCCTTCAAAAGTTTTATGATGATAGGTGATAGAGACCTTTGGTGTTTGAGGAATGATATCATGTTTTCATTCGAGATTCAACTTTAAGGGTTTATACAGATTTGGTAGGGGCAGCAAGATATATTCAAGATTCATCAACCCTTTCCATATACTCTATAGAGTTAGTGAGGTGGTGTACCACTTGGCTCTACCTCTGTAGATAGATCGAGTACATAATGTTGTCTGTGTGTTGCAACTGAGGAGGTACGTACAAGACACATTTCAAGTCACTGATTGGGGAAAGATGGAAATAAAGTATGAAGTGACTTTTGATGAGTACCCAGTAGATATTGAGGATCAGAAAGAGATTATCCTTCATGGGTGATCAATTCCTTTAGTGGGTGTCCAGTGGTAGGGTGAGAATCTTCAAGAGAGCACCTAAGAGAGGGAGTCTCAGATTCATGTTATGTACCATCATCTGTTCGAGTAGACCTTTATTCATATTTTCAGGAATGTAAATTCCCATAGTGGTGAGAGTTTAACAACTTTGATTTTTCAATTTATTTTTTTAGATATTATATTTATTATTTTAGAGACTACGCATTCATAGGACATGTAATTCTAAGGCCCGGTGTGCCCCGAATAAATGTTTGAAAAATATTAAAATATTAAATAGCATGTGCATGTGGTTTTACTAAAAAATTTGCATAAATCCAAAAATGGCTTCCCAAATGAAAACTCATAGGGAACCAATGAGTTATGAATTATTTTTTACCCTAAGAATGACTTAACATTGGTCGGAGCATGCCATTTTTGAAAAATTCATCGGGGGTGTGAAATTAATAAAATAAATTAATTGAATGATTTATTTTATTTTTCTTTGAGGTAGTGAATTTATCCTCTATAAGTATGTGGATATATATATTGTATTAGGTTTAGTTGTTAAAACCTAGAGACATTGACACTGTTGGAGGAGATCATTCTTGGTGGAAAACAACGAATCAAGATCAAATCGTGGATCGTTGCACCATCAGAGTTTTAGGATTTCATGAATGCCTTCAACACAACTATTCTTCTTCAAATATTGATCCAAACACCAGGTAGGGTGTTTTTTAGTTTTATTATTCTAATCTCTTGATTTAAGAGATGACCACAAATCAATTGAGGAATGAATTGATTTTCATATCGATTTTCTTATGATAAGGGTTTGATTATCTGGGGTTTCTGTGGGAGCTTATTCATGTTTATTCAATAATATTTATTTATAGTTATTATGTGAATTAATAGAAGACAAAATTAACTATGGATGAGTTTCATTACATAGGGTTTTTATTTTTTCCTTTCTCCCTATTTTCTCTTTCTTCACGGGCGACCCCTTTGTTCGCAATTCGACTCCCAACCAACGAATCAATCAGTGTGCACGTGATTCTTAGCACAACGATTATAGATTTCAGATTCATACATGGTGTTATTTATTGGATGTGTGAAAATGATGGAGTTGAATGGATCAAGAAATTTTGGAAACCCCTAATTTTTAAGCTTTGGGTGTTGAAGACAAATTGGGAAAACATCTACAATCTCAAACCAGATTCGATGGTCGGACTATGTTTCTAATTGACAATGAGGGTTAGATGAAGCAGAACTATGTATTTAGACTTAATTGAATTTAGATCCAATTGTGACAGTGACATAGACATGAGAGGGAGGAAGAACCAGGGATTCTGTAAAATCTTGTAACACATAACATGTAATTTGGGATTACATGGTGTGTGGGCCCCCTGGTTTTGACTCTAGAGTTTGGTCAGAGAGTAGGATCACAGAGATTTTGACCCATATCACAATGAATTTGGCCCTACCTAGATTATTTGACATTAACTTCAGAAGTACATAGACATAGGTTGTACTACACAAGAATGGACATGGCATGTACTCCCACACGGACATATCTTGGCATACACAAACTGGTACACAGACATGGCTTTGGTACATGTTCAAGGAAAGACAACATGGGTAATAAAATGTGTGTCTCTTCATGATATATAATCGTCCTACACACCATTTATATGGACACTACATACTGCGTGAGTATTTCTACATGGGAAAGACTTTGGATAGTTGAACATTTCATGCACACCAAAAGACACACCATGTACTCCCATAAAGAGTGATTAAGAATATTCATCTTCCATGATTGGACTAGTATAAGTTGAGTGTCTTCACATGGTCCTTATAAGAGGATACAGTTTGGAATTACATCCACATCACTGTATTGTAATCCCCTCTAGAGGACGATTCTCCTGTAGAGTCTTGGTGTCCCTCCTTGAGATAGGAGAGAGATATTATATCATATATAGAAGAGTTATTAGAATCATTATGACATCCCTGAGTAGTATGATGATCCTATATCTAGTGGGTCACATTAGTATGGTTTGATTAATATTTATCATATGATCCACTACATAGTGGGTTGATCTTGATTCAGTTTGTGGTGTCCCCCCAGCGGTTCTGGGTGTGACCGCCTCTATGTGTATCATTGTCTTCTCAGACTAGAACATTCTCTTTGGGTGGGGCCCAAAAGATCTAGAAATATTCATCAAATGTCTCTTAAGAAAACATGGATCTTTTAGTGAGTTCTCCCTATAGGAGTGTTACTTCGTGTGGAATATTGTGGCTAGAATTTGGTTATGACCGTCTAATGGCACGGTGTCTTTCCTGAGTATATTTCAATTCCTTTTGTAATTCTTATATAGTTGATTCCTTGATACGTCTTTTATTGAGCTAAATATACTTGGTGATTCTTGTTTTTCTTTTTAGGGTGTCCTAATGAGTATTATTATACTCACCCCTTCATGGGCTTTTCCAACACATGGTGTGTCTTGTGTAGATGGCATCCCTTTTGACGGTGTCATAAGAGGATATGGAGTAGGTAGAGCATAGCTAGTGTTGGGTAGACCGAGGTGTTTACCAAAAGTGTAACTTTGATTTAGTCCTCACACTTGGATTAGGTTGTCCTCATTAAAATTTTTGTTGGACTTATGTACAAACACACTTTTTGGTGGGATTGTATTTGGCCATGTTTACTATTCCTTTACTTCTTTTTGTACTCTATTATGGGCTATTATATATATACATGAATTATTTCTATTGTTTTACATTTTAGAATTGTGTGTCTTTGAGATATGTGTGTGTGTGTGTGTTGGTACTTTATGCTAATGCATCCCATTTATGGGAAATTCCTAATAGGTTCTTTTCACCAGTCCCAGGCCTATCAGAAGATGTCTTGGGGTATTCCTAGAATATGCCCATATAGGATAGGTCATGGCATGGTTTCTATATATTATGTATATAATAACCATTATTCAATATCTTGGACCTCTCAGGTCCATTACATTGAGGAAATCTGGTGTTTGATTTATTCTGGGAGGTTAGAGTGACTCAATTCAATACTTTGTAAAATTCATAGTCTTCCATGTTTTCCAATGATGGATTATCCTGGAAGTAGATCACCATGGTGGTTACTTGCTAGTGGTGGCTCACTGGTGTTGGATTGCTGGCAGTCGCTCGCTGGAGGTTGCTCACTGGTGGAGACTCTCCCGTTGTCGCTCATCCAGTGGTGCCTCATCCAGTGGTGTCTCACCTCGCAGTTACTCACTGATGGTGGCATGTGTTTCATATAGCATTATCTAATCTAGCAGTGTCTAGTCTCATGATGTCTCGTAAATGGTGGAATTCATTTCATCTGGTGTTCACTTAACTAGTAGTGTCTTTTCTCATAGTGACTCACTAACGATGATCATCATTTCATCTTGCATTCACTCATCTAGCAGTGCCTCACATAATGTTGCCTTATTAATAGTGTTTCTATCTTCTCCTAGTTTTTCCCATTTTTACATCTTCTTTAATGTATGTGACCTTTTAATCCTTGTTTGAAGGTCTTTGAGACCAAATCAAAGTCCTTAAATCCAGTCTTTAAATTCATAAGGGTAGGGGGTATCTAAATTGTGTCTCTGTTTACATCTTTTGAGGTCGATATATCATTCTACTCCACCCTTTTTCTTCATTGTTACTTTCTCATGGTATGAGACTCTCAGAACCCTTCTTCCCATAGGAATCGATTAAGCTTCTATAGCTTTTGGTTCATGTTTTCCTTGTAGATGTTTTCCCTCCTTCTATGCAACGAGGAAGTGTGAATTTCCTTTTCTTCTAAGTTGGGTTTCCTTCATCTTTATTAATTTTTTATCATGAATGGTGGGTGTAAAAATTATTCCCCTTTAAATATATATGAATTTAAATAAATAAAGATAATTTATCGTTTTAAAGATAAATATGCAAGGGATGGGGAATGCAAAGTATGTTGATGATGTGTTTTTTATTGATATTGTGATTTATATGGCCTAACTACCCAATGAAAACAATTTTTGTTTGGGGTCCATTTTTGTGAAAAGAATGGTTTATGGAGTTTTGTATGTTTCCTATTGAATGATTATATTTGAAACATATTGGCCAATTATATTTGGCTAATAAATGGATTCCCCTAGATAATTTTTTATTGTGATAACCCCTGAATTAACAAGTCTAAATTAAAAATGGGTATCTTGTTAAATTTTATATATTTTTTGGTTGGTTCTCGGGATAATGTGGTTGTGGGAACAGTTTTGAAAATGGATTTTTTTTTGTAGATATGGTGATCTGGGAATAATATGATTGTGCAACAGGGTGGAAAAATAGTGTTTTTTTGTGATATGTTGTTTAGAGTGGTTGTGATTTGGGATTTGTTTTGGTTGGCATGGTGGTATGGGTAGGATGAATATGAAGATGGTCATTAATAACTGTTAATGGTTCTTATCCATTGATAACATGTAAAAAACATCACCTCGTACGTAGAGGTAGTGGTAATGAATCTTGAATGTGAAGTGAAATAATTTACCATGGCTCTTTTTGGTACTTCATAGTTTCATGTATAGTGATAGAATGAACAAATAATTGTTTAATGAATTTTGGAACAGCTTGGGTTGGTTTGGTTGAGGAAATGGAAATAGTTAGATTAATTTGTTTCAAATGAATAATTAGATTTATGGCTTTATGTGTGGTGTTTAAATTCAAAGGTACCAGTAAAAGTTGAGGGAATTGGGAGTTGGATGTTTATATGAGAAACAATAGGTGGGGTTTGAGTGTTTCATATTAATAGTTTATAATTATATTTCCTGGTTTTTTATTAAGGCACCCCATCGTGGTTGATAACTATGTGGAAGACACCTCCATAATTGTGGGGGGGAGATACTTCCCAACATCCCAATGGGAGGATAGATGGTTGGCCATCCACTGTTCCTGGATCCCTTTTCGTGGTGATGATATCCCAAATATCTTCGAGAAGGATGTGATGAGGTGTGTTTTCCCATGTGTCTTTAGGATGAGTTATGATGTGTTTTCCTATGTATATTTGGGATCAAATGATATGTGTTATGGTTCCCAGGTGTGTGCGAGAAGGATGTGATATGGTATATTCGGAATAGCTGGGAGCTCTGAGAAATTTGTTGTCAGGGTGTGAGAGTGTCTAATCAGTTGAAGATCAGTTCATGTTACCCAATAATCTATGTGATTTATATTATATTACTCATCTTTCATTACATGGTAAGTGTTCCTTGGTGTTGTTTGGTTTGGAAATTGTACATGTATAGGTGACTATTTGGTTATTCTATTTTCTCACAGAGGCATTAGTATGATTCATTAAAATGTACACAAGATACATTATTTATTCAACTAAGTATAATTTTATGCTCACCCTATATATATAAAAGTAATTCACATTTCTAAGGGGATTTCATGAATTTTGAAGGGCCTTACTAACTTGGATCATTGATAGTTGTTTTGTTATTGTCTAGCTTTACATCTAGTATTTACATTGGAGACTTTTATATTTTGTATCATTTCTATTTATACATTCATGCGGGTTGGTTTTGGATTATTTTTTTATATTTCATGGATTTGAATGTGGTTAATTAACCATATCTATGGATCCTATTTATATTATGATGGGTAGTGCCTCCCAAATTAGGAGAATTGTACACCCTTGGTGCTAGTTTCTAAATTGAGTCCTACTAGAGATAGGAATCAGGGCTCATTATCTCCCTTTCATCAATGCCAGCCCTGGAAGGGTATCTATGGAGGGAGGGGTTTGGGAAATATTGGTATTAGAGGAGATGGTTGAGAGATAGAATGGAGTTTGGAGTTAGGCAAAATAAGGATTACATGATATAGTATATAAATAGTTCCCATTGACCATGGTATGTGACGTAGGCTAGGAAGACCAACTATGAAATGGGATTTTAGTGCCCCCCATGATCCAGTTCATGGACTCTGAGATTATTATAAGACTATATGAGACGGGCTTGTCTGTTGGATGGAGACCAAGGAAAGGTACATGCATCATAATGACTTGTGTTCATTTTTTTTATCGGGTTTCTTTTGGAAGGATAAAATGGATAAAATGAATTAAAATAATTCATAATAAAATTTCATATTACTTGGACTTAAGAAATATTTTTTTACCACTCAGTTATGGCTCATGATCATTATCTACATGTGTCTAAGGCAGTAGAGGTTCAACAGGATGGTCTAGTTAATCATCGTAGAGTTGGTCCAGCTTAAGAAGATTATCAGTGGTAGAGGAACTATCATTATTTACATTGGTAGTATTTAGGGAATTATGAGGGATGTTTTTTGGATATGGAGTTATAAGGCTGGATAGAGAATTTGGAGATCACTTTTAGTTTGATCTGGGCCCCAATGGGGCACTAGATCCTGTTGGTGATTAGTCCGATGTCGGGTGCTATGATTCAGTGCTAGATGTTGTATGTAGTAGAACGAAAGTAGAAAAATGTTATGTGGGTGGACTTACAAAAGGATTTCTAAGAATATTATCTTCCTTAAATAACGATGGATGATAATATTTATGAGTTTCTCCCCCTTAATTAGAGGATTATATTAGTACAGTAGGTGTTGATTATGTCCATCGACCTTCTATGCTTTTCCCCAGATCTTTTTTTAGATGAGGAGTCTCGTGTGAGATGTCTTGGGGAGGAAATCCATCCTTCTATCTTATATAATGATACCCACTTTACATTGGTAACATATTTAGAGATTCAGAAAAAGGAAAAGGTGATCGAGCAGATGCACTCCGGAGGCGGTTTACCATGAGGGGGAAGAAAACAGAGTTCTTCGAGAGGTAAAGTTTTCATTAGTAGGTCTTAGGAACCAGAACCATCGAGGTCTTGAATACCATGGAGTATACCTTGGTTACACCCCTTTCTACCTTCTGGTCTTTGTTCCCTTTATATGGGCTTGGGACCAATGTGTTTCTTTTATGGGGTTCATAGCCATCTTCATAGATATTTCATAGTGGATACTTAAGCTCATTTCAGTGGAGGTATATAAGTTCACTGCTATCCTTAGTATCATTTTCCAGTGAAACCATTCAGAAGTAGGGGAGGAAGGCTTCTTTTCTTCTATGAGGGGATGGAGTAGGCATAGGTTGACATCGGTTTGTTCCTCATTCTCAAGGACCGCGAACTAAGCATGGCTATAGAGTTGGTAATTAGTTGAGATGCATAGGATTCATGAATGGTTAGTTTCATGTAGTAGAGATACCATTTCTAGTGGGGCTAGAGGTCATAAGAGGTATGATAAGTTTTTTCAGATCCTTTACTTGTGACTTGTTTTATTAAGTATCTTCACACATCTTTGTTTTATCCTCTCTATCAAATGGTTTAGGAGTATATATATACAATACTCTCATTCCCCTTCTGTTGAGTACAAAAATTAGAAGCTAGACCATCATTTTGAGGTGTTCTGGGGGTGTGGACTGATGATGGGACCACATCAATTTCATGGGGATATTTTCGTGCTACAGATGTAAGGATATAATTTTTTCCTTAACATCGACTGGCTTTATTCTGTATGTCCTGTTATTAACTTCTTCTGAAGGAGATTCGTGTTTTTCGATATGGATGGTCATAGTGTGGTTTTTGTCGTTGAGAAAAGTTTTGATGTGGGTAGTAGGCATGTCAAGCCTCTCCTTTCCTTGTTAGTGATGTTGATGTTGGTATCATTGGACACTAAAATGTTGGAGGTTCCTATGGGTATTGAGAGTTCCTTGATGTTTCCACTATGGAGGTTGTGGCACTACCCCCCTCGTTATGATGTTGTGTTCAGGATAGACATACAGCCTTGGGCTTCTCCAAATTCGATGGTTCCATATCCGATGGAACCTTCTAAGTTGTAGGAGATGAGGATTTAGGTAGATTATTTGAGGAAGAAAGGTTTTATCCAGCCTAGTGTATCGTTGTGGGGTTCTTTAGTATTGTTCTAAAAAATTGTGAATGGTGGTCTGAGGTTGTGTATAGACCTCTGGAGGAGAATCCAATGATATCCAAGAGTTGTTACTATATTCCAAGGATAAACGATCATTTCTACTAGCTGAGAGTGGTGATTTGGTTTTTCAAGATTGATATGTGGTCAGAATATCACCATTTGAGGGTGAAGAAGAGTGATATCCCGAAGGCTGTATTCAAATCCTGATATGTGCACTTCATGTTTTTAATCATTTCATTTGGTGTTTCTAATGAACTATCCATGTTCATTGTGCTTATGAACACTATGTTACATGATTTTATGAATCGATAAATAGTTATATTCATTTATTATATCTTAATCTACTCGATGTTAGAGGAGGAGCACACCGAGCATCTCAGAACCTTCCTGTAGGTTCTTCGATGCCACCAACTCTAAGGAATGTTTTCCAAGTGTAAGTTTTTGACATGAGTGGTGATTTTCCTTGAGAATGTAGTTCCTCATATTGTTCTATTATTGAACCCAAAAAAGGTTGAGGAAGTTCTTTCTTGGGAAGTAACCAAGAACGTGGTAGAGGTTCGCAGTTTCTTTGGTCTCACAGGAAATTATCGGAAGTTTTTACATATATTTCTCTCAATTTTCAACCAAATTGATGGATTTGAATAGGAAATACAAAGTTTTTGTGTGGGATTATCCATGTTAGGTAGTGTTCAGTTACTTAAATGGGATGTTGGTTAGTGCTCTAGTTCTCTAGTTTCCTGAGGAAGGGGTAATGTTTGAGGTGTTTTGGGACTCTTACCATCAAATTTTGAGATGCGTGCTAATCATGTAGTGAGTGTTGATATATTATGGGTCTAGGTAGTGAATTCCTCCTGAGGGTAACTATGATAACAATTATTTAGATTTATCATCGATTGTGTTTGTGCTGATGTTGTGGATGCATTACCTCATTGGCTAGCGCTTTGTGGTCTTCATCGATGACAATAGCTTGAGGTATATCTTTTTCCAATGTGTTCTAAATCTCTGATAGTGGAGGTAGATTTAGTTTCATCAATTCAATGATTTTTATATCTCCTACACCTCAAGGAAGGTAAATTACATGGCCAATTCATTGAGTTTAAATTAATAAAAGGAAGTTTTTGGGGAGTCTACGGATGTTTGGAGAGATATGGTGGAGTTGGAAGCCATACCCATGGATGCATGGGTGGATGGTGAAAGAAGTTGTTTTTTTCAGATGATAGAGAAATATTATCTAATAAAGAATATGGTGGAGCCTCAATGGGTATACTATGTGGCATAGGTGATGTGTTATCGTGTTGGATATGGTGATGCTCTTTAAGAATGATCGGAACCGAATGTTGCTTCGTAGAAATCTATGTGTCATGATGGAGTTGTTCAAGGGAGTTCATCATGAGTTTCATAACTCACAATTGGTGGTACCTTCTAGTGTTTGTAAGATGTATCATGGATTGAGAATATTGTTTTGGTGGCTTGGTAAGAAACATGTATTGGCAGAGTTTACGGATTGGTGTCTAGTTTTCCAATATGTAAAGGTTGAGCACCATGTTCCTGGTAGTTTTCTATAGCCTTTGGATGTCCCAGAGTGGAAATGGTGTGAAATATCAATGGATTTGATCAAAATTATACCTAGATCATAGGGAGGAGGTGGTATTATCTATGTGATTGTGGATCGATTGATGAAATCAACACACTTCTTAGAGATCAAGGAGGCGAGTGTAATGGATTCTTTCGCCAAAAGGTATATAGATGAAGCGGTACAATTGAATGGAATTATGAGATCGATTATATCAGACTGGTATGAATGGTTTACCTCCTGAGTTTAGAGGGGATTTCAATTTTCCTTTGGCACTAAATTACACCTAAGCACTACATTCCACCCTCATATAGATGGGTAGACGAAATGGACTATCTGGGGATTGTAGGATATGTTACAACCATGTATATTGGTATTTGTTGGATATTGGTTATAAAACCAACCTTTGGGTGATTTTAATTATAATAATAGATATCTCTCTTCTATTGGCATTGATCCATTTTATGCTTTTTATGGATTAAAATTTCTTTCACCATTGTGCATGATAGAGGTTGGAGAGACAATTGTCCTATGTCTTAATGTGTTGTACAACATTATATATAAGGTTTAGCTTGTTCTAGAGAGATTGAAATAAGAACATGAACATAATAAGTCATATACCATTTATAGGAGGAGGCCCTTGGAATTTGATTTTGGGGACCATGTGTTCTTAATGGTCTCCCCTTGACATGGGTATTAGTGGTTTGGTAGAGGGAGTAAGTTTTCTCACACATTTTTTGGACCCTTTGAGGTGTTAGGGCGAGTTATAAAGGTGTCACGCCAAGTGGCGTTTCCACCATAGTTATATAGGATCCATTATATCTTCCACGTCTATAAGCTTCTTCAGTATCTTCATGATAACTCACAAGTCATTGACTGGAGAGAGATATATATCTATGATGCCACAATGTTTGTGGAATAACCAGTAGAGATCCATAGTCGTTGAGAGAAGGTAATATTCAGATGGAAAATTACTTTGGATTATATGTTGTAGAGGCATCATGGCCAATCGGAGAGTACTTGGGATGGAATGATAAATAGATGTGTGCCCAGTACCTGATGTTTTTTTAATTTTTTTTTTTACTCTATTTTACATTTTAATGTGATGTTTGGATATTTCTATTTATGATATTGGATGTTTTCCTTTTTTGTATATGTCTGTGGGGTGATGGGTGATAAATTTCAAACATTTAAATAGGGGAGCACCTGATTCCTAATAGACATGCATTAAATGTGACACGATTAAACTGATGTTGATAAGTCAGTGTTGCCTAGAGAAGATAGTATCTTGACATAGAGGATGAAATTCCTAGAATTGTGCATTTGAGAAAGTGTGGGTCATTGGTTAATAATGATTCTATATATATATGATATACCATCCAATTACATATTATTTCACCATCAATATAGTGATATTGTCACTCGTGCGTACGTACAGATTACCGTCTCCATGACGCGATGAGATTCATTTTCACGTTCACCATTCAACAATGATTATAAAAATATATATTATTAATAAGTATGTAATATATGACATAATAATTCTACTGGAGATATATATATATATATATATACTTACATATATCTTATTCACTTACTTCTGTTCAATACGATATGAAAACAGAAACAACATTTATGTGTACGTACGATATATCGTCTCCATAAATAGTGCCTCCCACTTCATATATCTATATATTATAAATATTTATATTCTAAATATATATGATATATAAATCAAATTTTATATTATGTAAGTATTTAAATCATGATCTAAATGATATGATCTAGAATAACAAGTTAAAACACGTACGATAAAGAAAGCGATTATTACCCGAAATGTTAATTTAACATGGAAATCATTATTAAATGGGTAGTATAAAGTCATAAATGAGTCATGTATGATATAATAGATATTAATATTGTTCTATTATAATTTAATAACATATTATGGTCATTATATAGTAGGTTAAATGTACCCTCTACCAAAGGAAAGTGCAAGGTAGGGGTTAATTCTACAATCTCTTCATTATCCAAGGTTGTTTTTACATGAGTATCTACTGGGACCTCTTTATCATCCACATCTATGTTTCATAAAAATATTTTCAAAAGGAATAATTTAAGTTTTTATGGAAGGTACTCTTTAACTAGATCATCATTTTAAATGGTTTAAATATTTATTCTTCTAAATCATTCTCATTAATGTCCAAGTTTTTAAAATGGTTTTTAAGGTTTTATTTATATGGACATGAATGTTTTTAAAATGTTAATTCCTTTAAAAAGTTTCAAAGTGGTATGGTAATCTTTGATTCAAAAAATTATTTAAATGTCTTCCTTTCTAAATTGTGTGACTTTTAAATGTTTTTATGAAAAAGGGATATTTCTCTCAAAGATTTTTACAAATAATTTTCATCTATGTCAACATCCTTTGATGGATTTTAAACTTGTTTGAAGTTGATTTATTGTGATACAAATCTTCCATATTGTATTGAAGTTTTTGTGATGTGTTTAAATGTGGATGTGTTATTTTTACACCATTCATGGTTTTTGGATAAAGTATTGACATTTCATATGCTAGTTTTAATACGAATGTTTATGTTATGTTTAAAACTTTTCATGTGAGGAATGCATTGGAATTAGTAAGTGATGGGTGGAGCCTGCTATAGCTCCTTGATGCATCGTTAGGTCTCATGAGACAAACTAGTGTCTTGGCATAAGGCCTTGAAAAAATCTTATTTGTAGTCTTGGCACAAGGCCTTGACTATGTGGTTATGAAGTCTGGCATTATGCATTCCAATATTGTGAAATGGGATATTGATATTTCATTAGATTATTTGACTAGTAGAATATCCATGTGAATAATTAAATGGAATTATTTGATTTATCTTTTCCATATTATGCTGAAATTTAAGTTTAAAAGTATTTTGTTTTAGTCTTATAAATTTCCTTAAATGTTTATGTTTATTTATGAAAATTTCCTCTATATTGTTATCCTTACTGAGCATCTGATCTCACCCCTTTCTATGTTTTATTTTTTCCAGGATTCCAAGAAGTGTATTATGATTGATAAGCAGGGTTAAGCTATGGGATTAATGGTGTTATCAAAGGATCATTTATGTTGTGTTTTATTTTCTAATGTGTAATGTAACGTTCATGTATGTAATCTATTTTCCAAGACTGCTAAACTGGTCGGTATTTCGGGACTTGATTCCTTGTAATCATGTAAATGTATTAAAATAATGCTCCGACTTTGGGCTTCTGGGGTTGAGGCGTTGCAGTTGGTATCAGAGGAAGTTTAGTAATAACCTTGGAAATAGATTTATATAAACTCTAATTAGAGAACATTTCCCTAAGATAGACTTTGAGGATTAGTATAGAAGAACTTCCTAAAATTTTGGTAATATAAAGATTTTGTGTATTTTCCAAGCAATACATCCCTGTCTAGATACGAGTAGGTAGGTGAGACTCTAGCATAGATTTACCTAGGAGTGAATACTCCGATAAGGAGTTTTGGTCTTGACCTGTGGTATCCTGGTACACGACAACGGGTCTTGCTGCACTCTTGGTTACGACACTCCCGGGGGATATACTTAGGATAATTCACATTTTCATTACAAGCTGTTATGAAGGATTTAGGAGTAATACTTCCTCAAAGAAAACATTTTATGATTATAGATTATATGAATAATATTTTCAATTTACTTTAGGTATTTTAGAAGTTTGGAATTATGCATTTTGATTCATAAACTAACCTAGTGTATACCATTGTTTAGAAATGGTGCCTCGTAGAAGGAATGATAATTCCAGCAATATGCATGATTGAAAGATTAAGAAGGATCATATCTTTCATGTTATTAAGTGAACATTTAAAAGGGAAATAGTCTCCCACGTATTCTCATCATATGAAGAAATAGTACTCTAGCATCCCTCCTTTTTATTACATAACATTTCATTACATTTTACAAATAGAGGATCTTTAAAGTCTAGTGTCTTGGAAATCAGGAACAATAAAACTTGAAAACAACATAAAACGTCCTTCTAAAACACTTTAAAGGCTTCTTCATTGTTCATCCTAAGTTCATTACATAATCTAATAACTTAGGAGCATACATCAAAGGAAAGGGTGAGCAGAAGGCCCAGTAAGGGAAACAAGAGAAACATTTTACATGTGAACTTGAGATACATCAATAAAGTCATGATAAATAACTTTAAGGCATGAGAAAGAGATCATGAGGCATATCATACTAAAAATAGTGTGTTTCATAACTTGAATATGTGGATAAAATAATTAACTTAGACAATCATTTCTGTATCACCAAGTTCCATCCCCAAGGTGTCATTAAAAAATTACCAAGGTTATTCACCAAGGTGTCGTTAAAATGGTCATCTCTAGAGATTAAGTCTTTACCCAATGCATTGGAGAGCTATCAGGGTGCACCCTTAATTTGTCTTTATTATCATGTGAGTCACATATATCATCATCAAACATTTCATAAATAACCCATATAGAATAAAAGAAATGGGTTTCATTTCATAATCATAACGTTTTAAAAACTGCTTTAAAGACATGATCTTTATGTCACTTTAAACCCACGGAAAAGGAAAGTGGGTTTCATGTATGTAAATCCCAAAATTAAAATAGAACATTTTGATATATATGTGAATACATTTTTAGAAGAAATATCTTCAAGTATTAAATTAATAAAATAAAAGAATTTGAGAAAAATAGAAAGACATTTTGAGATGAAAATTTTAAAGCATAACGGTTATGTTACTGGGTTTTAGAAAACATTGAAAAGAGAGGGGACATGGGTCACCCACTCATAAATGATCCATAAAACAGTAGGGGAAATAATATAAAGGATATAAGAACATGGTAATGAAATTTTAAGGACATACTATATGAAGTTAAAAACTTGAAAGGAAAACAAAAATCAGATTTCTCTTATAAAAAATTCGGCAACCTAACGGTGTCACTTAAAACTTCAAAAAAATGAATTGATGAGATTAAATAGGGTCTATCATCATGTGAACATAAAATTAAAGTATGATGAATATATAGATCATAATCCAACATGTAAAAAATCTAACTTTAAATACTTGACATGAAAGTAGAACTTTGAAAATGGGAAGAGTGAAAGAATCCCTTACAAAAATTCGGCAGCCTAACGGCGCCACTTAAACATTCATAAAATGAAATGATGAGAGAAAGAGGGGGTCTCTCATCATATGAAAAAGAAAAGGACAGTAATATGAAAATAAAATAACACCCCCAACATAATAACATTAGGCTTAAAATAAATGACATAAACGAGAGTACTTGAAAAGAAAGAGAGAGGTAGGATCCCTTACCATGAAGAGTAACTTCGAAATCTTGAAGTTTGGGACCTTGAGAGGATTGAGGGCACCTTGGGAGGACTCCTTGGGAGGTAAGGAGACCATAACTTCGTTGAAGAGGATTTTGGAATGGAAAGGATGAGAGAATGGCTTGGTATTTATAGGAGAAGTGAGGGGACAAGGCATTAATGGCTAAGGGACACCTCATTGGTGGTATTGGAAAAACCATGTGTTTGCCCATGGTATTTTCCCATGGTATTGTCCACTTGGGACACCTCATACCTTTTATTACTATTCATAATTATACCAGAATTATTTCATAATTATTACGTCCTTAAATATGTCATTAAACACCCGAAACTCAAAAACTGTATTTTCACTATTCACCGAAAATTCAACTTTCTCAGAAAAATCCCAAAATTTCACCTTAACCAAATATCGATGCTCTTATTTCAAAAATGAACTCCATTTTATGAAAATAATTTTCTAAATATTTTTAATTTAATTTTTAAATAAAAACACTATTCACTAAAAATTCAATTGTTTCAGAAAATTCCCAAAAATTCACCTTAACCTAATATCGATGCTCTGAATTCAAAAATAAACTCCATTTTATAAAAATAATTTTCTAAATAATTTTAATTTAATTTTAAAATAAAAAACACTATTCACCCGAAAAAAACTAATACTTAACCAATACTTTCTGGAACAGTTATTTACATATTTTATTGAATCACATTACTTAATCAAGGTGCCAAGATTATATTAATACCTTCTTAAGTGAGGTTACTTAATCCATTTGATCACATTACTAATCGTAAGTGCAAAATCACTATTCATAATTTACTATTCATTAAAAATTAAGTTGATCTTATTATACTTCAAATTTCATACTGAACACAGTTGTAGAAGACCATTTTTTGAAAATCATTACACATTATTAATTATTTAAGGTTTACATAAATATTTTAAAATATATTTTTTCTAGAATTCATCAATAATATGCATACTATATTTATATGGACATTTGAAAATTCAAAAACTTCACCATAAGAAGACATCACAATTTTTATTTAAATCAATGGATTACACAAGGCAGTTATGGTCTCGTTACATAACCCCTTATAAAACCAGCATATGACCTAAGAGTAAGGTGTGCTAGGGTGATAGAATATTAGGGCGGCTCGGCCAACATTTCCCGAGTAGTGATTTCTATCAGCTTGAACTTCTCATGAAGGAGATTTTATTCCAGCTTCACACGATGAATTTCAGCTTGGGTTTGGTTCAGAGAAAAGGCCAAAGGTGTTATCTCCTTCCCGTGTTCCGTCAGATGGGCTTTGATCAGCCCAAGACTACTGGATAGGGCCATCGAATCTTCTTTCTATATTAATTAATCAAGATCACTTGTATTTATAGACAATAATCAAAACATTTAGTTTCCAACGGTCATATAATAGTCAAAACCCAACGGTCTTATTTTAATTATACTCATTTTATTAAATGAAATAGTTTTGTTGAGTATAATATAAAATAACACACAAAGTTAGGAAACAAAATTTATTCAAAATTTCAGGTCGTTACAATCTTCCCCCCTTAATAAATTGAGTCATCTCAATTTTAAAAAAAAGTCCTTGGAAATTTCGTTGAAAGACCCACATCGGAAAAAGATTCAGTAAAAGTATTACTTTAAAAGAAATAAAGGGAAGTACAAAGGTCACCCGAGTTAACCTGTACTAGGATTCCATGTAGGGAAACATGGATATGGAAGAGAAAACAAAGGGTCATGTTCTGATGGAGAGTGATAGAAAACATGATTAGGAGAAAGTTAACCACAAGAAAATCACAAACTTATGATGTGTGTAAACGGTCTTTGATTACCCAGTAGGAAACATAAACTAACAAAAAAAAATTTTACGTTCCTTTTCATAATTTTGAGTAATTCATTTACTACATAGAATAAAAACATAAGGAAATATACTTACCTTCAAGTAGAGTCTCATCCTTTAATAAGTTTCTACCAAAACTAATCTTTTCTCCAAATGATGAGCATTCAAAAAGACTTGGTCACATCAAAAGCACAAGAATCATCTTCTAGAGAATCACATAATCCACAAAAGGAGAACTATATATTTCCCTTGTATTTAGACATCAAATAAAACCAAAATGGTTAGTACGAGAAATCCCCAAAAAGGATAATCCTTTATAAAAAAACTACTATTAATCTCCAAAATTCAACAAAAGTACCCAAAGTTCTAGAAAGGCCATTAAATACACAATCATCCTTAAAATTCTTCAGAATAATCCAAATGAAGATTGGAACCCAAAACTCAGAAGTATTTAATCACATAGTCTTCCCTAATAAATCTTAACATTTTTCTCCAAATAACATCAAATACTATTAAAATCTCATACTAAAGTGTAATTAACCTATTCACATATTCTCTATGCTAGGTTCATCATTTTCCAAAAATAGCCCAAATCACCATATGTCCACAATAAACACATAAAAATCAACCATTCCTCCTCAATTTAAATCCTGTAGTATTTTATTTCCCTTAGGCATATAATACTACAAAAGAGAAAACATCATCCAAAATAACCTTTATCATTTAATCACCAAATCATTTTCGTATACAAAGGATATCCATTTGATAAAACATAAGTTTCCAAAATCAACTTATTCTTGATCCATAAAAAGCGCAGGTGCATTAGTCAGTCCTAAGGGCATAACAACAAACTCATAATGCCCATATCTTGATTGGAATATAGTTTTTGGAATATCATCATTCTTCACCCTTAATTGATGATAACCAGAATGAAGATCAATCTTAGAGAAGAATTGAGCCCCAAGAAGTTGGTTAAATAAGTCATCAATTCTTGGAATAGAATATTTGTTCTTCACTGTGATCCCATTCAGTTCTCTATAATCAATGCATAGCTGTAACGATTCGTCCTTATTCTTCACAAAGAGAGATGGTGCTCCCCAAGGAGACACACTGGGTCGGATAAACCCATTCCCCAAAAGATCTTGGAGTTGTTTCTTTAATTCCTCTAGCTCCATACTCTCCATCCTATAGGGGGTATTTGAAATTGGATGAGATCCAGGTACGAGTTCAATAGAGAACTCTACCTCTTTTTCTGGGGAAGGTCTAGGTAACTCCTCAGGAAATACATCAACATATTCCTAGATGATGGGGACATTTTCTAAAAGAATAAATCCTTCATGAGAAACTTATTTCATTTAAGAATATTTTAACTAAAAGGATTTTATGTCTTAAAACTTCATGCTTAGACAATTATATTTTTCTATAATTCCTTCATAATGATTCATAAAAATCTTGCGATTAACCAAACATATCCCCCGGGAGTGTCGTAACCAAGAGTGCAGCAAGGCCCATTGTTGTGTACCAGTTCCCATTCAAGTCTAGCTCAAAGTGGTGTTTTCGGGTTTTACCCCTATGTACATTTGTTCTAGAGCCACCTCTACCTACTCGTATCCAGACAGGGATGTATTTTCTTGATAAACCACTTACTAAATACTCACCAAAATACCAGGAATATTTCCTATATTTAAACTTTTCTATAGGGTTCTTCCTAAAGTTTTCATATCCTAATTTCCATAAATAAATAAACTATCCTTTGATACCAACTCTAGCATCCCGCCTTTTTATTACATAACATTTCATTACATTTTACAAATAGAGGATCTTTAAAGTCTAGTGTCTTGGAAATCAGGAACAATAAAACTTGAAAACAACATAAAACATCCTTCTAAAACACTTGAAAGGCTTTTTCATTATTTATCCTAAGTTCATTACAGCATCTCATAACCTGGGAGCATACATCAAAGGAAAGGGTGAGTATAAGGCCTAGTAAGGGAAACAAGAGAAACATTTTACATTTGAACTTGAGATACATCAATAAAGTCATTATAAATAACTTTAAGGCATGAGAAAGAGATCATGGGGCATATCATAATAAAAATAACGTGTTTTATAACTTGAAGATGTGGCTACAACATTTAACTTAGACAATCATTTCTCTATCACCAAGGTCCATCCCCAAGGTGTCATTAAAAAATTACCAAGGTTATTCACCAAGGTATTGTTAAAATGGTCATCTCTAGAGATTAAGTTTGTACCCAATGCATTATAGCGCTATCAAAGAGCACCCTTAATTTTTATTTATTATCATGTGAGCCACATATATCATCATCAAAAAATTTATAAATAACCCATATATCATAAAATAAATGGGTTTCATTTCATAATCATAACGTTTTAAAAACTGCTTTAAAGACATGATCTTTATGTCACTTTAAACCCACGGAAAAGGAAAGCGGGTTTCATGTATGTAAATCCCAGAATTAAAATAGAACATTTTGATATATGTTTGAATGAATTTTTAGAAGAAATATCTTTGAGTATTCACTTACTAAAATAAAAAAAATTGAGAAAAAGAGAAATACATTTTGAGACGAAAATTCTGCAGCATAACGGCTATGTTACAGGGTTTTAGAAAACATTGAAAAGAGAGGGGACATGGGTCACCCACTCATAAATGATCCATAAAATAGTATGGGGAAGAATATAAAGGATATAAGAACATGATAATGAATTTTTAAGGACATAGCATATGAAGTGAAAAACTTGAAAGGAATACAAAAATCAGATTTCTCTTATGAAAAATTCGGTAGCCTAACGGCGTCACTTAAAACTTCAAAAAAATGAATTGATGAGATTAAATAGGGTCTCTCATCATGTGAACATAAAATTAAAGTATGATGAATATAGAGATAATAACCCAACATGGAAAAAAGGTAACTTTAAAGACTTGACATGAAAGTAGAACTTTGAAAATGGGAAGAGTGAAAGAATCCCTTACAAAAATTCGGCAGCCTAACGGCACCACTTAAACATTAATAAAATGAAATGATGAGAGAAAGAGAGGGTATATCATCATATGAAAATGAAAAGTACAGTAATATTAATATAAAAGAACACCCCCAACATAAGAACATGGGGCTTAAAAGAAATGACATAAACGAGAGTACTTGAAAAGAAAGAGAGAGGTAGGATCCCTTACCTTGAAGAGTAACTTCGAAATCTTGAAGTTTGGGACCTTGGAAGGCTTGAGGTCACCTTGGGAGGACTCCTTGGGAGGTAAAGAGACCGGAACTTAGTTTATGAGGATTTTTTAATGGAAAGGATGAGAGAATGGCTTGGTATTTATAGGGGAAGTGAGGGGACAAGGCATTAATGGCCAAGGGACACCTCGTTGGTGGTATTGGAAAAACCATGGGATTGACCATGGTATTTGCCAATGGTATTGGCCACTTGGGACACCTCATACCTTATCTTACTATTCACAAGTCGACCAAAATTATTTCATAATTATTACATCCTTAAATATGTCATTAAACACCTGAAACTCAAAAACTGTATTTTCACTATTCACCAAAAATTCAACTTTCTCAAAAAAATCCCAAAATTTCACCTTAACCAAATATCAATGCTCTTATTTCAAAAATGAACTCCATTTTATGAAAATAATTTTCTAAATATTTTTAATTTAATTTTTAAATAAAAACACTATTCACTAAAAATTCAACTGTTTCAGAAAATTCTCAAAAATTCACCTTAACCTAATTTCGATGCTCTAAATTCAAAAATGAACTCCATTTTATAAAAATAATTTTCTAAATATTTTTAATTTAATTTTAAAATAAAAAACACTATTCACCTGAAAAAAACTAATACTTAACCAATACTTTCTAAAACATTTATTTACCTATTTTATTGAATCACATTACTTAATCAAGGTGCCTATATTATATTAATACCTTCTTAAGTTAGGTTACTTAATCCATTTGACCACATTACTAATCATAAGCATAAAATCACTATTCATAATTTACTATTCATCAAAAATTAAGTTGATCTTATTAGACTCCAAATTTCATATTGAACACAGTTGTAGAAGACCATTTTTTGAAAATCATTACACATTATTAATTATTTAAGGTTTACATAAATATTTTAAAATATCCTTTTTCTAGAATTCATCAATAATATACATACTATATTTATATGGACATTTGAAAATTCAAAAACTTCACCATAAGAAGACATCACAATTTTTATTTAAATCAATGGATTACACAAGGCAGTTACGGTCTTGTTACATAACCCCTTATAACACCTGTATAGGACCTAAGAGTAAGGTGTGTTAGGGTGATAGAATCTTTGGGCGTCTCGGCCAACATTGCCCGAGTAGTGATTTCTATCAGCTTGAACTTCTCGCAAAGGTGATTCCGTTACAGCTTCACATAATGAATTTTCGCTTGGGTTTGGTCCAGAGAAAATCCCAAAGGTTCTACCTCCTTCCCGAGTTCCGTCAGATGGGCTTCGATCGGACCGAGACTACTGGATGGGGTCATTGAATCTTCTTTCTATATTAATTAATCCATATCACTTGTATTTATAGACAATAATCAAAAAAATTAGTTTCCAAACATCATATTGACCAACGGTCATATAATAGTCAAAACCCAATGGTCTTATTTTAATTATACTCATTTTATTAAATGAAATAGTTTTGTTGAGTATAAAATAAAATAACACACAAAGTTAGGAAACAAAATTTATTCAAAATTTTGGGTCGTTAAAAATATCATGTGTTAATAAGATAAGTAAAAATTCTCTGAGTCCTATGGCATTGAAGGGAATCAAGAGAAGAAAATGGTAGAAGAGAGAAAGGTGAATAAAGGGGAGAGGGGAAAGAAGGATTTTCCCATATGTGATAATTGTGGAAAGAATTACCTTGGTAAATTATTGAAGGGAATGAGAGTTTGTAATAATTATGGAGAAAAAGGATACCAAGTACGTGATTGCAAGGGTAAGAAAAAGGTTTCAAATGTACAATGCTTCATCTGCAAGTAGTTGGGACACTATGCGAAGCAATGTCCAAATCATCATAGTATACCCCAAATACTAATTTTGGATAATAATCAAGTTATGATACTACCGAAGATGAAGAGGAATGATTAGATTTCTTGTGTTTTTATTAAAGTATTATGTCATTTGAGTATTGTATTAATGATTTACATGTTATAAGAATTATAGAGTATAAAAGGATTGTACTACAGCACTATTTCATTAAGGACTTGAGATTGTATGGAACCAAGAAAAGTGACTCAATAGCAGGTTAAATTTCTTGGAAAATATATGGTTGAGAGAAAGATAAACCATAATATGGTTCTGATACTGAGGTAGTGATTTTAGAATAATATATGATTAATTTGGATAAATTATATTGGATATTCTTGACTACCTTGAAACTAATTAATGATTTGTATATTCCATCATTATTGGAGTTTACAAAAAATTTGGATATAAGGAGTATGTCTAGTATTCAATAAGGAATAAGGCAGCATGAATGTAATCAATATGGTTTTATGGTAATTCATGGTGTTACTGCATTTTAAAAGAATACATGATGAAGTTATTCACATGTTATTATGTGGAAAAAAGAATTTTCGTTGTGTTTACCTTCCATATAAATTTTGGACTGTGAATTTGGAAAGAAGTATTTTGGGTAAGTCTAAAGTTTGGAATGGATTAAGTTTGAAATTGGATACAATTATTAAGGTTAAATCATTTCTTAATATTATTTTTGGATTGTTATAAAAAGGACATCCTGGAGGTCGGGCAACAACTCGTCGCATCCAACAAGGCCGCGAGACTTGAACCTGCAACCGAAGGGTGACAAGGGTGGATTACCTACCACTAGCATACGTGATGTCCTGGTTTGTATAATGTAGTTTTTTTAAATATTTCTGAAAAATGATTTATAAATTAATTATTTTTGAAACCCTATACGATTAGGATAAATAGAATATTTTTGAATTCTATTATATTTTGGAGTGAAAGATGAGTTTGTGGTAGGAATTTGTTTAAGGATGAAACTCTACTTGTCAAGTATATTTTTTCCTCTTATTCTATGAATAAATTAATTCTTAAACTTTAGGGAAGTAATCTTAAAACTAAAAATGTGTTATCCTAATAACTTATGTTTTGTTGAACCAAAGATATTTTAAATCGTCATAGATCTATGGCTTTGAGGCCATCAATTTTACACTTGTTTGTGATTGATGACCTAAATCACTCCCTATAAATATTTACATTTTTCCTCCAACTATGTGTCTCTAATTTAGACCAATTTTCTCCTAATCGAGAACATAATTTTGTGGTGACTTTTTCATTTCCCTTTCCCTCTTATTAAGACTAAATTTTATTAACCCAATTTCTGATGTGGGTTTTCCACAAAGGTATTTTTCTATTTTAACCTTTTATTTCAAAAAAACAATTTCAAATTGTGAGGATGCAATTTATTGAATGAGGGGAGAATGTAACACCCCAAGATTTTATAGTATGGTATCTCTTCAAAGTATTTCAATAACTTGCGCTACACACAACACCGAGTTCGAGCGCACCACGACTTACCAAACTAGCCATTCAAAAAAGTGGTTATGAATATTATTAACCACATTTTAAATTTTATATATCCTATATAATTTTAACATTCATCTTTTGTGTTTCTTAGACATAATATAAGAAAAAATTCAATTTTTAAGATAAAAGAGGTATTTTTCAAAAAATGCAGTTTTATGCCTTTTAATAGCGAACCCTTTGTAAATAAAATATTTGACAATTTTATATATTCAATTTAGTGAAATTAAATTCATATTTAGAATAGGGACATAAAAATTTATTTTGTACAAATTTTTGGTAATTTTCTGATAACTTTCATATTTTGATGAATAGTGAAAAAATACTAAATTTTAATTAAAAAAATTAAATCGAAATAATTAATAGTGTTAAATTATAAATTTGAATGGTTTTTAAGTATAATTAGATTATATTTTTATAATTTAATATAATTTAGGTCATTGGATATAATTTCACATTCAAATTGGACATAAACAAGTGTCAATCTTTTGATAGTTATTATTTCTTAAAAACACACTTTTTGTTTTGACAACGGGGTTTAATTTTAAATTAATTTCTGAAACTTCTGTGTTTTGAATTAGGAAAAATGGATTCCATATTTTTAATCAGGAGATCTAAATTGTGTAAATAGGTAACTTTTATTTTTAGACATCATGAATAATTACTTCGGTAAATATTTTATTTACCATGGTTAAACGGTAAATCCGGTAAATATGGTAAAGAAATAATATTAAATTTCTCTAAAAAGTGTACTAACCCTATTTTATGATACATTTTCGACCATGGGCATCCTTGGGTAAATTTTAGGACCCCATGGAGCCACTTTGGAGTGATAATGACATTTTATATTAATTAATCTAAAGTATAACAAAAATAATAAAAGCATGTATCTTTTAGTAAAACATTTTTATATGGGGTTATATAATTGATCTCTTCAAATATAAATATCTATTTGAAAGGTAAAATGATTTCCTACATGATGATATTTTATTTATAATTTTTAGACATAAAATAAATGTATTTATTTATGACACAATAATGATGCAGTATTTTCTTTATTAATAAAATAATCAAATAAATGATATTGTAAATATTAAAATAAATATAATTTGAAAGTTGTTATGAAATCCAAGAATTTTATACCTGAATATTACATGTTATTATTGATTCAATGTATTTTGTTCCAAGTAATCAAGTTGTGATGAATTTCACAAAAACCAAATACTAAATAGTGCCAAAATTGACATAAATTAGTTTTTAAAACAAATACTATATTATTTGTTGATATAATATTCCAAAAAAATATAATGTTCGTCCAAAGGGCTTAAATGATATTATATATGTCATTAATGAACCACTTGAGGTTCTCTTGTAAGTTTAGAGTAATTTTATTAACCATATAGTGTAAGAATACAAGAAGACACGATAAAAGTTAAACTATTTAACTAAGAGTTAAATCTAAAATATAAGGTTAAAATGATAAAATAAACTTGTATAAAACCTATTGGTTGAGATTTTTTTGACCCATAACCACCTGATTCTCGAAATAAATTCATTTTGATCCATTATAAACCAAATATGATTGTATAATAAATTAATATTTTAATTTTTTTCTTAAAGTGACCCTCACCCCCCTTATAAAAGGGCACTTCCCCTTCTCTTATTTCACACCTCCAAAGCCATTTGGGTCGGCCAAACCCTTCCCAAATACCTTCTAGACTATAATCCCTTCAACATATAGGCATTAATTTGATTTTAAAGCTAATCTAAGGAGCCCTTTTGATCAACTCAAAAGGAAACACCCGAAGAAGAGGTAATAATTTCACCGCCCTCTTTCAAGTTATTTTCTTCTTCCACTTCCTTTTTCTTTGTTGTTTACATACCAAAATAATAACTCTAGTACCTTATATATATTGTTATGTTATTATAAATATGGTACAATCATGTCTATTATTCTATCCATCCTATAATGACAAAGTCACCACACGTGCGTACGTACGACTTACCATCTCCACGTCATAGGGTAGTTTTTATTCAAACACTTCATTATTTGGATGGGTATAATAATGAGCATAACTAATGTAAATAATAAATATAAAATGTTAATGATTCTTTATACATGATATACCATTCAATTACATATTATTTCACCATCAATATAGTGATATTGTCGCTCGTGCGTACGTACGGATTACCGTCTCCACGACGCGATGAGATTCATTTCCACGTTCACCATTCAACGATGATTATAAAAATATATATTATTAATAAGTGTGTGATGTATGAAATAATAATTATACTGGAGATATATATATATATATTTATATATACTTACATATATCTTATTCACTTACTTCTGTTAAATACGATATGAAAACGGAAACAACATTTATGCGTACGTACGGTCTACCGTCTTCATAAACGGTGCCTCCCACTTCATATATATATCTATTATAAATATTTAAATTCTAAATATATATGATATATAAATCAAAGTTTATATTCTGAAAGTATTTAAATCATGATCTAAATGATAAGATCAATAATAACAAGTTAAAACACGTACGATAAAGAAAACGATTATTACCCGAAATGTTAATTTAACATGGAAATAATTACTAAATGGGTAGTATAAATTCATAAATGAGTCATATATGATATAATAAATATAAATATGGTTCTGTTATAATTTAATAACATACTATGGTCATTATACAGGTGGTTAAACGTACCCTCGACCAAAGGAAAGTGCAAGGTAAGGGTTAATTATACAATCTTTTCATTATCTGAGGTTGTTTTTATGTGTGTATCTACTGGGATATCTTTATCATCCACATCCATGTTTCATAAAAATATTTTCAAAAGTAATATTTTAAGGTTTTATATAAGGGAATCTTTAACTAGATCATCATTTTAAATGGTTTAAATATTTATTCTTCTAAATTATTCTCATTAATGTCCATGTTTTTAAAATGGTTTTTAAGGATTTATTTATATGGACATGAATGTTTTTAAAATGTTAATTCCTTTAAAAAGTTTCAAAGTGGCATGGAACACCTTGATTCAAAAATGTCTTTAAATGTCTTCCTTTCTAAATTGTGTGACTTTTAAATTTTTTTATGAAAAAGGGATATTTCTATCACAGAGTTTTACAAATCATTTTCATCTATGACAACATCCTTTGATGGATTTTAAACTTGTTTGAAGTTGATTTATTATGATACAAATCTTCCATATTGTATTGAAGGTTTTTTGATATGTTTGACTGTAGATGTGTTATTTTTATATCATTCATGGTTTATGGATAAAGTATTGACGTTTCGTATGCTAGTTTTAATACGAATGTTTATGTTATGTTTAAACCTTTTCATGTGAGGAATGCATTAGACTTAGTAAGTGACAGGTGGAGCCCGCTATAGCTCCCCGATGCATCGGTAGGTCTCATGAGACAAACTAGTGTCTTAGAACAAGGCCTTGACAAAATATTATTTCTAGTCTTGGCACAATGCCTTGACTATGTGGTTATGAAGTCTGGTATTATGCATTCCAACATTGTGAAATTGGATATTGATATTACATGTGATTATTTGACTAGTATAATATCCATGTGAATAAGTAAGTGGCATTATTGGATTTATATTTTCCATATTATGCTGAAGTTTAAGTTTAAAAGGATTTTGTTTCAATCTTACACATTTCTTTAAATGTTTATGTTTATTTATGAAAGTTTCCGCTATATTAGTATCCTTACTGAGTATCTGATCTCACCCCTTTTTATGTTTTATTTTTCCCAGGATTCCAATAAGTGTATTATGATTGATAAGCAGGGTTAAGCTCTATGATTAATGGCATTCTCAAAGGATCATTTATGTTCTATTTTATTTTATAATGTGTAATGTAACGTTCATATATGTAATCTATTTTCCAAGACTGTTAAACTGATCAGTCTTTTGGGACTTGATTCCTTATAATCATGCCAATGTATTAAAATAATGCACCAACTTTGGGATTCTAGGGTCGGGTCGTTACAGTTGGTATCATAGGAAGTTTAAAAACAACTTTGGAAATAGATTTAGATAAACTTTGATTAAAGAACATTACCCTAAGATAGACTTTGAGGATTAGTATAGAAGAACTTCCTAGAATTTTGGTAATACAGATATTTTGTGTATTTTCCAAGCAATACATCTCTGTCTGGATATGAGAAGGTAGAGGCGGCTATGACACAGATGCACCTAGGAGTGAAAAATCTGACAATGAGTTTCGAGCTTGACCCAGGGTATCCTGGTACACGACAATGGGCCTTGTTGCACTCTTGGTTAAGACACTCTCGGAGGATATGCTTAGGATAATTCACATTTTCATTAAAAGTCATTATGAAGGATTTAGGAGTAATACTTCCTCAAAGAAAACATTTTATGATTATATATTACATGCATAATCTTTTTGATTTATGTTAGGTATTTTACAAGTTTGGAATTATGCATTGTGATTCATAAACTAACCTAGTGTATGTCATTTTTTAGAAATGGTGCCTAGTAGAAGGATTGATAATTCCAGCAATATGCATGATCGAAAGATTAAGAAGGATTGTATCTTTCATGGTATTAATCAAACATTTAAAAGGTAAATAGTCTCCCACGTATTCTCATCATATGAAGAAATAGTACCATGTGTTAATAATATAAGTAAAGAATTCTCTAAGTCATATGGATTTGAAGGGAAGCAAGAGAAGAAAAGGGTGGAAGAAAGAAAGGTAAATAAAGGGAATAGAGGAAATAAGGATTTTCCCATATGTGATAAATATGGAAAGAATCACCTTGGTAAATGATTGAAGGGAATGGGAGTTTGTTATAAGTGTGGAGAAAAAGGACACCAAGTACGTGATTGCAAGGGTAAGAAAAGGTTTCAAATGTATAATGCTTCATCTGCAAGGAGTTGGGACATTATGCGAAGCAATGTCCAAATCATCATAGTATACCCCAAATGCTAATTTTGGATAATAATCAATTTATGATACTACCGAAGATGAATAGGAATGATTAGATTTATTATGTTGTTATTAAAGTATTGTGTCATTTGAGTATTGTATTAATGATGTAAATGTTATAATAATTATAGAGTATAAAAGGATTGTACTGTAGTACTATTTCATTAAGGACTTGAGATTGTGTGGAACCAATAAAAGTGACTCAATAACAGGTTAAATTTTTTGGAAAATATATGGTTGAGAGAAAGATAAACCACAATATCGTTATGATACTAAGGTAGTGATTTTGGAATAATATATGATTAATTTGGATAAATTATATTGGATATTCTTGACTACCTTGAAACTGATTAATGATTTGTATATTCCATCATTGTTGGAGTTTACAACATTTTTTGATATAAGGAGTATATCTAGTATTCAATAAGGAATAAGGTAGCGTGAATGTAATCAATATGGTTTTATGGTAATTCAGGGTGTTACTGTGTTTTAAAAGAATACATGATGAAGTTATTCACATGTTATTATGTGGCAAAAAGAATCTTCATTGTGTTTACCATCCATATAAATTTTGGACTATGAATTTGGACAGAAGTATTTTGGGTAAGTTTAAAGGTTATAATGGATTAAGTTTGAAATTGGATACTATTATTAAGGTTAAATCATTTCTTAATATTATTTTTGGATTGTTATAAAAAGGATAACCTGGAGTTCGGGCGACAACCTGTCGCGTCCAACAAGGCTACGTGACTTGAACCCGCAACCGAAGGGCGACAAGGGTGGATCACCAACCACTGACATACGTGATGTCCTGGTTTGTGTAATTTAGTTTTTTTAAATAGTCTAACAAATTAATTATAAATTCATTATTTTTAGAACCCTATACGATTAGGATAAATAGAATATTTTTGAATTCTATTATCTTTTGGAGTGAAATATGTGTTTGTGGTATGAATTAGTTGAAGGATGAAACTATACTTTTCAATTATATTTTTTTCCTTTTATTATATGAATAAATTAATTCTTAAACTTTAGGGAATAGATCTTAAATCCAAAAATGTGATATCCTAATACCTTATGTTTTGTTGAACCAATGATATTTCAAATCATCATAGATTGATGGCTTTGAGGCAATCAATTTTACACTTGTTTGTGATTGATGACCTCAATCACTCCCTATAAATATTTAAATTTTTCCTCTAATTATGTGTCTCTAATTTCCACCAATGTTCTTATAATCAAGATCAAAAATTTGGTGGTGACTTTTTCATTTCTATTTCCCTCCTATTAAGACAAATTTTTATTAACCCAATTTTCGATGTGGGTTTTCCACAAAGGTATTTTTCTATTTTAACCTTTTATTTCAAAAAAAATCAAATTGTGAGGATGAAATTTATTAGAGGGAATAATTTAACACCCCAAGATTTTATAGTATGTTATCTATTCAAAGTATTTCAACAACTTGCGCTACCCACAACACCGAATTCGAGTGCACCACGACTTACCAAACTAGCCATTCAAAAAAGAGGTTATGAATAGTATTAACCACATTTTAAATTTTATATATCCTATATAATTTTAACATTCATATTTTGTGTTTCTTATACATAATATAAGAAAAAATAAATTTTTAAGATAAAAGAGGTATTTTTCAAAAAATGCAGTTTTATACCTTTTAATGGCGAACCCTTTGTAAATAAAATATTTGACACTTTTATATATTAAATTTAGTGAAATTAAATTCATATTTACAAGAGGTATATAAAAATTTAGTTTGGATAAATTTTTGGTACTTTTCTGATAACTTTCATATTTTGATGAATAGTGAAAAAATACTAAATTTTAATTAAAAAACTTTTTTAATTGAAATAATTTATAGTGTTAAATTATAAATTTGAATGGTTTTTAAGTATAATTAGATTATATTTTTATAATTTAATATAATTTATGTCATTGGATGTAATTTCACATTTAAATTGGACATAAACAAGTATCAATCTTTTGATAGTTATTATTTCTTAAAAACACGTTTTTTGTTTTGACAACAAAAATTAATTTTAAATTAATTTCTGCCACATATGTATTTTGAATTTTGAAAAATGGATTCCATATTTGGAATCAGGAGGTCCAAATTGTGTAAATAGGTAACTTTTATTTTTAGACATTATGAATAATTATTTCGGTAAATATTTTATTTACCATGGTTAAAGGGTAAATCCGGTGAATATGGGTAAAGAAATAATATTAAAATAATATTAAATTTCCCTAAAACATATTCTAACCCTATTGGATGATACATTTCCGGCCATGGGCATCCTTGGGTCGATTTTAAGATCTCATGGAGCCACTTGGGAGTGATAATTACATTTTATATTAATTAATCTAAAGTAAGAAAAAAATAAGAAAAGCATGTAACTTTTAGTAAAACATTTTTATATGGGGTTATATAATTTATCTCCTCAAATTTAAATATTTATTTGAAATATAAAAATATTTCCTACATGATTATATTTTATTTATAATTTTTATACATAAAATAAATATATTTATTTATGACACAATAATGATGCAGTATTTTCTTTATTAATAAAATAATAAAATAAATGATATTGTAAATATTAAAATAAATATAATTTGAAAGTTTTTATGCCATAAACAAATTTTATAGGTGTATATGACATGTTATTTTTAATTCAATGTATTTGGTTCTAAGTAATCAAGTTGTTATGACTTTCACAAAAACAAAATACTAAATAGTTCCAAAATTGACATAAATTAGTTTTTAAAACAAATACTATATTATTGGTTGATATAATATTCCAAAAAATATAAGGTTCGTCCAAAGGGCTTAAATAATATTATATATGTCATTAATGAACCACTTTAGGTTCTCTTGGAAGTTTAGAGTAAGTTTATTAACCATATAGTGTAAGAATACAAGAAGACACGGTAAAAGTTAAACTATTTAACTAAGAGTTAAATCTAAAAGATAAGGTTAAAATGGTAACCTAAACTTGTCTAAAACCTATTGGTTGAGATTATTTAGACCCATAACCAAATAATTCTTGAAATAAATTCATTTTTAGCCATTATAAACCGAATATGATTGTATAATAAATTAATATTTTAATTTTTTTCTAAAGTGGCCCTCACCCCCTTATAAAAGGCCACTACCCCTTCTCTTAATTTAACACCTCCAAAGCCATTTTTATCGGCCAAACCCTACCCAAATACCTTATCAACTATCCTAACTTAAACCTAGAGGCCTTACTTTGATTATAAAGCTAACCGAAGGTTCCCTTTTGATCAAATCAAAAGGAAACACCCGAAGAAGAGGTAATAATTTCACCACCCTCTTTCAAGTACTTTTCTTCTTCTAATTCCTCTTTATTTGTTGTTTCCATACCAAAATAATAACTCCAGTAACTTATATATATTTTTTGTTATTATAAATATGTTACAACCATATTCTTTATTTTATCCATCCTATAATGATAAAGTCATCATACGTGCGTGCGTACGGCATACCGTCTCCACGTCGTGGGGTAGTTTGTTATTCAAACACTTGATTATTTGAATGGGTATAATAATGAGTATAAATGAGATAAATAATAAATATACCATTTTAATTATTCTGTATATATGATATATCATCCACTTACATACGATTTCGCCATCAATATAGTGATATTGTCGCTCGTGCGTACGTACGGATTACCGTCTCCACGACGTGATGAGATTCATTTCCACGTTCACCATTCAATGATGATTATAAAAATATATATTATTAATAAGTATGTAATATATGAAATAATAAATCTAATGGATATATATATATATTTATATACTTACATATATCTTATTCACTTACTTCCGTTCAATACGATATGAAAATGGAAACAACATTTATGCGTGTGTACGGTCTACCGTCTCCATAAATGGTGCCTCCCACTTCATATATCTATCTATTATAAATATTTATATTCTAAATATATATGATATATAAATAAAAGTTTATATTCTTGAAGTATTTAAATAATGGTCTAAATGATATGATCAATAATAACAAGTTAAAACACGTATGATAAAGAAAGTGATTATTACCCGAAATGTTAATTTAACATGGAAATCATTATTAAATGGGTAGTATAAAGTCATAAATGAGTCATGTAAGATATAATAAATTTGAATATGGTTCTGTTATAATTTAATAACATACTATGGTCGTTATACAGGAGGTTAAACATACCCTCGACCAAAGAGAAGTGCAAGGTAAGGGTTAATTCTAAAATCTCTTCATTATCTGAGATTGTTTTTACGTGAGTATATACTGGGACCTCTTTATCATCCACATATGTGTTTCATAAAAATATTTTCAAAAGGAATATTTTAAGGTTTTATGGAAGGGACTCTTTAACTATATCATCATTTTAAATGGTTTAAATATTTATTCTTCTAAATCATTCTCATTAATGTCCATGTTTTCAAAATGGTTTTAAGGATTTATTTATATGGACATGAATGTTTTTAAAATGTTAATTCCTTTAAAAAGTTTTAAAGTGGTATGGGACACTTTGATTCTAAAATTTATTTAAATGTCTTCCTTTCTAAATTTTGTGACTTTTAAATGTTTTTATGAAAAATGGATATTTCTCTCAAAGAGTTTTATAAATCATTTTCATCTATATCAACATCCTTTTATGGATTTTAAACTTGTTTGAAGTTGATTTATTATGATAAAAATATTCCATATTGTATTAAAGTTTTTGTGATATGTTTAACTGTGGTGTGTTATTTTTATACCATTTATGGTTTATGGATAAAGTATTGACATTTCGTATGCTAATTTTAATAAAAAAATTATGTTATGTTTAAACCTTTTCATTTGAGGAATGTGTTGGACTTAGTAAGTGACGGGTGGAGCCTGCTATAGCTCCTCGATGCATCGGTAGGTCTCATGAGACAAACTAGTTTCTTGGAACAAGGCCTTGATAGAATCTTATTTGTAGTCTTGGTACAAGGTCTTGACTATGTGGTTATGAAGTCTGACATTATGCATTCTAACATTGTGAAATTGGATATTGATATTACATGTGATTATTCGACTAGTGGAATATCCATGTGAATAAGTAAATGGAATTATTTGATTTATCATTGCCATATTATGCTGATGTTTAAGTTTAAAAGGATTTTGTTTTAGTCTTATACATTGGCTTAAATTTTTATGTTTATTTATGAAAGTTTCCGATATATTGTTATCCTTACTGAGCATCTGAGCTCACCCCTTTCTATGTTTTATTTTTCCCAGGATTCTAAGAAGTGTATTATGATTGATAAGCAGGGTTAAGCTATGGGATTAATGGCGTTCTCAAAGGATCATTTATGTTGTGTTTTATTTTCTAATGTGTAATGTAACATTCATGTGTGTAATCTATTTTCCAAGACTATTAAACTGATCAGTCTTTAGGGACTTGATTCCTTGTAATCATGCCAATGTATTAAAATAATGCACCGACTTTGGGCTTCTGGGGTTAGGGCATTACAATGATGAAGATCGTATTGAGGAAATGATAAGGACAGTTGAAGATGAACATCATGATTGTCCAAAATTGTTTGAGCAGTTAAAAAGTTGTGAAAAGATGTCATTTTATGGTGGTTGCACTAAATATACATCATTTCCAGTCGTACTGAAGTTGTATGATTTGAAAGTAGGCAACAGATAGAGTGATTCCAGTTTTACAAAATTACTTTCTCTCTTGAATGACATGTTCACAGAAGATAATGAGCTCCCAAGATAAACATACGACACAAAACGAATGCTACACTCTATGGTTATGATCTCTAAAAGTATACATGCATGCCTGAATGACTATATATTGTTTCACAAGGACCAAAAAACACTTAGAGAATTCCCAAAGTGTGGTGCTTCTTGATATAAGAAAGATGAATCTAGTCCTGTGAAATTTGTATGGTACTTTCCCATCATTCCAAGGTTTAGGTGACTAATGGAAGTGAGGAGACTGTAGGAAAATTGAATTGGCACATAGACATAAGAAATAAAGATGGGAAACTATGTCACACTACTGACTCTCCTAAGTGGAATAAAATTGATCATGAGTATCCTGAATTTGGAAAGAGCTGAGAAACCTCCATCTTGCATTATCTATAGATTGAGTGAATCCTTTTGGTTTTCAGAGCAGAACTCACAGTACATGGATGGTTATGTTAGTAAACTATAACTTTCCACTATGGTTATGCATGAAATGAAAACACATCATGTTATCTATGCTTATATCATGAAAAAAACAATAGGGTAATGATATTGATGTTTATTTGTCTCTATTGATCGAGGATTTAAAATTATTATGGGATTCAAGTGTTACGTTTTATTATGCTTACAGAAATGAATATTTCACATTGAGAGCCATGTTGTATGGGACGATAAATGAATTTCTTACTTATGGAAATTTTTCAAGATATAGCACTAAAGGAACTCATGGGTTTCCCATCTAAAAACAAGGTACACATTCAATTAGGTTGAAACATTCGTCAAAAATCATGTTTCTAGGACATCGCAGATTTCTACCCCGATGAAATAAGTACCGATCTTGGACATCATCATTCGATGGAAGTTCAGAAGAATGTACAACACCATCTTCACTAACAGGTGATCAACTATTTCAGAAAGTAAAATATGTGGACACTGCTTATGGTAAACTATTTTCAAAAAACCTTTCGAAACCCAGTTGGAAGAAGAGATCAGTTTTTTTGAATTACCATGCTGGAATCGTTTGTACGTCAGACACTTTCTTGATGTTATGCATGTTGAAAAAATGTATGTGATGGTGTCATCATCATGTTGCTAAATGCACCTAGAAAAATAAAGGATTGAATTAAGGCTAGGTTGGACATGTTTGACATGGGAATACGAGAAGAGTTGGTGCCAGTAAAGGGTGAAAAATGAAATTTTCTTCCTCCAGCTTCTTACACTCTTTCCAGAAAAAAGAGATATTAGTTTTGAAACTTCTCGAATGACGTAAAGTTTCCATAGGGGTATTCATAGAATATTAAGAACATCATGTCAATGACTGATTTAAAATTAAAGGGTTTGAAATCACATGATTACCATGTTTTTATGCAAGATCTAATGCCTATAGATTTACGTTACATTTTTTCCAAGAATATCCATCATTCATTAACCAAACTTTGTTTCTTAGTCAAATCTATATACAGCAAATTTATAGACCCAGTGAGATTTTCGAGTATGGAATGATAAATTTCCATCATATTATACGAATTGGAAATGTTCTTCCCGCCAACATTCTTTGATATGATGGTTCACTTGGTGAGATGGATTTGAATATGTGGTCTTATACACTATAGATAGATGTACCCCATTAAACATTATATGAATATTTTGAAAGGGTATGTCAAAAATCAAAGTCTGACATAGGGTTTTATTGTGGAGCGATATATTTTTTAAAAAGTTGTTGAATTTTTGTACCGAATACCTGCCTGGTGTGGAAAGAATTGGTCTACTGAAATCTCATCACATTGGGCGGCTTGCGGGTGAAGTAATTTATGGGAGAGATATTATCACAATCAATATTATAGATTGGGAGTAGGCCCACCTTTATGTTTTTCATAACATTTTAGAGGTTTCCCCATATTTTGAAACCCACAAAGAAATTATTAGGCATTTGAATCCATCAAGGACTGAAAGATGGATATCAAATACATATAATCAATAGTTTATAGGATGGTTTTGGGACCATATTTTAAAGGAGTCAGATGAAAATCCTAATTCAATTTTAGAACGACTTTGATGGTTATCCAGAGGAACAAGTGTGTATGTATTATCTTACAAAGGTTATGTAATTAATGGTTATATGTTCTATATGAGCATGATGAAGACAGTACCATGAAAAATAGTCGAGTTACATTCATAGATGAAGCGATGCATGTTTCTGGTACTAAGGATAGAAATCCAATTTATGCAAATATGTCATACTTTGGCATCATCAAAAAAATATGGGAGTTGAATTATATAAAATTACAAGTGCTGATTTTTCAATGAAAGTGGTTTGAAAACAGGAGTGTCGTTAAAATAGATGAATTGAGATTCGTGAAAGTTGATTTCAACAAGGAAGGGTACAAAGACGAACCATTTACAATGGAATCTCATGCAGTACAAGTATTTTATGTTATAGATCCCGCAAACTAAAAGTGTTCAATTGTTCTGTTATCGACCAAAACTATTGAAGGGCCAGATGAAAATTCAACCGATAATGACCCATTCATTGGGACGTCATAATCAGTTCTCAAGAGTCCAAATATAGACATCATTTTTTATTTCATAGGAGACCACAATTAAGGGATTTGGATCGTCGATAGTGGGGTCAAATCCCTTCATCCTTTAAAAAAGAAAAAGATGGTTTAATAATCAGGTTATATTTTTTCCGTAATATATATCATGTTTTCTCATATTATTATTGTTAGGTCTACAAGGCTGAATACCCTGAGAGGGGGGGTGTATCAGGGTATGAATAATTTAAAATTAACGCCCGTTCTGATCTTGTTTTTCTGTTAAGCAAAACACTCTTCTCTCTCTTTCCTGTTGCACAAAGTAAATAGAAAGTAAAGCATGCACAGGACACAGCAATTTTACTTGGTTCACCGCAAAGGGCTACATCCAAGGAGCATATGCCGACAAGTTGTCGGTCGTACCAAATTCCACTATTCTTCACTAGATGTGGATACAAAGTTCGGGCTAGATCACTTTTATGTCCAGGCTCACTGCCTTTACAAAGTTCAGGGTCAGCTCATTGCTTCCCCAAGGGTCACTCCCTGTTTCTCTCTCTCTGGCTCACTACCGGTGGAGAGGATCACCTTCTTTCTCTTCCTTTACTCACTGCTCTTGGAAGGAATCCACTCACAGTTTATAGACCTGTAGGTCTCTTCATTTGCATGAAGGAATGCATCTTCCTCTTTATGTAAATGATCTATTGAAGTTAAACTTTAATTCGTATATGAATCCCTATTTGCACCGAAGGTATCGGGAAAACTTCCAGCTTCCACGCAGCCCGAAAATACTATCGGGAACTCAACCTTACTTAGCACGCAAGTCAAATCTGGCGCGCAAGTATCGGCATGCAAGTCACAACGGGCGCGCAAGTCCACCTCAGACACTTGTGCGACACAATCTTCCTCAACTCCAAACTTGCGCGACACACTTCCTTTTACACCCAAACCAACATTGGCGCACAACTACCAACCGGCGCTCAACTGCTCCCATTGGCGCCCAACTCCTCACACTGTCGTGCAACTCCACCTGCGCGACCACACACCACCTGCGCGACCACCACACCTGCGCGACGGGAGCTCTGATTTCTCAAAGTGTTGAACTCCGGTTAAGAATGAAGAGGGGTGGTCCAGTATTTATAGGCAAATTGACCATCCTGCGCGACGGTGCGCAAGTCACCTGCACGACCCAGTCTCGGCGCGCAAGTCTTTTGTCCTCTTAGACACTTGCACGACCAACTCCCAAACTTGCGTGAACCTGTTTCATTTGCCATATTTTTATCTTCTGATCTTGAAAAACATATGGTGCGCAAGTTTCCTATACTCCAAGTCCTCGACGCGCAAGTCCCTTTACCAAAAACACTTTTCTTCATTTGTCGATTTTAAAGCCCAAAAATTTGGCAAACACTGGAAAACGGCGCCACCTTGTATCTGTTCTTTTGTACCGCCTCCAGATCATCCATTCCTTTTTTCAATGTTCTTGAATCAAACATGGATCGTTAACCTCAACTCTTGAACTAGACATTCCATCATGAAATCCTCTTTGTCAAAAAATTTGTATGTCATTGTTTTGCTTTGTCAACAATCACCACTCAGATGTCCACTTTGTCAACAAACACAATCACCTCAAAAATGCTTCAATGATTCCTTGAGGTATTTTTTCCCAACAATCTCCCCCTTTGGGTTTATTGAAAACTCTTCTATGGAAAGATACATCATTAATTCTTCATCCACCATTTTCCTCATTGCGATTATGATAGCGATCAAGGATTTACTCAACACATACTCTAAGCCCACATGAGCAATGCTCGGCGTGAGAAACAAGAGTAAATGAAAAGTTAATCAATGAATCACTTCATCTATGACATCCACTGTTGACACCAAACTGATACCAATTTGTACTAAACTGATACCAATTGTTGAAGGACTTGTTGGAAGACCAATTTTTGCTTGGAAATATTTGTACCACATTCCAACACTACCCTTCTACACCACTTCTCTACTTTTATCACAATCATCAGCTATCGTGATATCTAATCTTTGATCGATCACTTCTAGCATCGTCAGATTTAATATGCTCCCCCTTTCTTCTCACATCTTCAACACCTCTTTAGCCATATTTCCTATGTTGTCCAAGCTAAGCTCTGGCTAAGCACGTTCAACTAGCTTCAACCCCCCCCCCCCTATATGGCTGATCCACTTGTCAGATTCTCCCCATATCATTCATGATTTATCAAATCTCCACATTGTCTCCCCCTTGAACAATCACTATTTTCTCCCCCTTTGTCAACGAACCCAAAGGACACTCCTTTGTAGTTTGTAACATAGTAGAGAACACATATCATCACATTAGGGGAAAATACATCATACCTCGGGGAGAGGGGGTTCCACATCCACACTATTTCAAGTGAGGGGAATCGACTGAACTCCCAGAGCTAGTCGATGCCTCTCAAAAGCTTATTTGGGTAAGGCCTTTGTCAGAATGTCTGCAACCTGTATCTCTGTAGGCACATACTCCAACTTCAGAAGCCCTTGTTCCACCTTCTCCTTGATGAAATGATACTTAATCTCAATGTGCTTTGTCCTTGATGATGGACTGGATTTTTGCTAAGATTTATAGCACTTGAGTTGTCTCACTGGATTCCGATCGGAGACTTCACTTCAACTCCCATATCATAAAGCTACTGCTTCATCCACAATAAATGTGTGCATTCTTGAGTGGATGCAATATATTCAGCTTCTATGGTGCTCAACGAAATACAATCCTACTTCTTGCTTAAACAAGCAATACATAGCCCACCAAGATAGAATGCACCACCTGACGTTGATTTTATATCATCTTTTAAACTGGCCCAGTCTGCATCAGTATATCCCAATAACTCTGTCTGAGATTTGTTAGTATATGTCAAGCTGAAATCCACTATACCCTGGATATACCGAAGTATTCTTTTCACTGCAAGCATGTGACTTTCCTTGGGATTACTCTGATATCTCGCTGCTTGGCATGTGGTGAAAACAATATTAGGCCTTGTTGTAGTTAAGTATAATAGACTTCCAATAATTTTCCTATATTCTTTGATATTAACTGCCTTGTCATCCTCATCTTTTGATAATTTCATCCGGGTAGCAACCAGAGTCTTTATCTCCTTGTAATTCTCCATTCAAAACCTTCTCAGAACCTCCTTGGCATATTTAGATTGAGAAATGAATGTTCCATTCTTTCCTTGTGTCACCTATAGACCAAGGAAAAATGTTATCTCTCCAATCATTGACATTTCAAACTCATTTTTCATGAATTCGGAAAACTATCTGCACTGAGCTTCATCTGATCCGCCAAAAATTATTTCATTGACATACACCAGCACCATCATCCTTTGATTACCGTCATTACTGAAATAGAGATTGTAATTAACTCCCCCATGCTGGAAACCAAGCTTCTTCAAGTACTGATCAATCCTTGAGTACCATTCTCTTGGTGCTTGTTTCATCCCATACAATGCCTTCTTCATCCTACAAACTTTGTTCTCATCCTCATGAATAAGAAAACCATTCGGCTGCTCAATGTACACCTCTTCTTCCAGAACCCCATTTAGAAATGTAGATTTGACGTCCATCTGGAACACTTTGAACTTTCTTTGCACTGTTATGGCCAAAAATAATTTGATTGTCTCCAGCCTTGAAACCGGTGCAAATGTCTCATCTAAATTTATTCCCTATATCTGGGAGTATCCCTTGCACACTAGTCGTGATTTGTTTCGAATCACATTTCCATCTTCATTAATCTTATTGCGATAGACCCATTTAGTCCCGATGACATTCTTGTCTGCTGGACTCGAAACAATCTCTCATGTTTGGTTCTTCTCAATTTGATCAAGCTCTTCATTCATAGCCTGAACCCAGTTTTCATCTTCAGCTGCATCGGAAAAACATTTTGGCTCCACCTGAGATAAAAATGATGTTTGTTGTAATGAATTCATTCTTCGAGTCTGAACTGGAGTTGTCTGATCACCAATGATATTATGCCTATAAATTTTAGCTCGACTCTTTGGCTTCCTTGCAGACACAGACTTGACACTTTCTTGTTCATCATCAGTATCTTCTTCTGAGTCAGCCTCTGCCACTTCTTCTCCCCCTGTGTTGCTTACCTCATCATCACTTTCGTCCAGGAACTGTTCACTAGGTCATTGAGTATTCTGTTCATTTTCAACTATAGTGACATCATTTCTCTCAATAATTTTTCCCAGCCTTTTGTTGAAGCATTTATACGCTTTTCTTTTCCCTGAGTAGCCAAGGAATATCCCCTCATCTCCTCATGCCTCAAACATCCTATGATTTTCTTTGTTGAGAATGAAACACTTACTTCCAAAGATTAGAAAGTATTTCAACGTTGGATTCTTTTTGTACCACAGTTCATACGGAGTCTTCCCTTGCTTCGGACACAATAGAGACCTGTTTGAAACATAGACCGATGTCAACACTGCTTCCTTCCAAAATTTCTCTGGTAGGTCTTTGTCAATAAGCATCATTCTGGTCATGTTATTGATGATCTGATTTCTCCTTTCAACCACACCATTCTGTTGGGGATTTCTCACTGATGAAACTTGATGCCTTATCCCGTGTTTCTTGAGATATTCTTCCACTTGACTGTTTGTGAATTCTGTACAGTTATCTGTACGGAACTTCAAAATTTTCTGCCCAAGCGTCCTTTATGATTCCCTCCTGTACTGTTTTATGCAACTAAACACCTCTGTCTTATGGGTAATGACAAATACCCAGGCCATTCTGTTGTAATCATCAATGAAAAGAACATAGTACCTTTATCCATTTATAGCTCGTGGTGAGATAGGTCCACATACATCAGCATGAACCAGTTCGAGCACTCTAGTTGATTTCTGTTCCTTTAGCATGTATGTCTTTTTGATGATCTTCCCTTGTTGGCAAGCATCACACATATGAGTGCGATCACGTGATAGTTTGGTAAGGTCTCTAGCAGCATCACACTTTACGAGATCCTCCATAGATAGTTGGCATAGATGACCAAGTCGCTTATGCCACAGCTGGTTTTCTTCCTCTGTGGATAAACGACGTGTATCTTCTTCCCCACCTACAAGGTAGAGATTTCCCTTTGACCTTTTTCTCTGCAGAACAGTTGCTCCATCTTTTCCTTTCACAACACACATCTTCTTGGTAAATCGGATAGAGTGCCCAGAGTCACATAGTTGACTGACACTGAGTAAGTTATGACTAAGACCCTCTACTACCAATACATCAGCATGTCTCATCTCTTTTCTCCCAAACTTGGCTTTCCCTGAGCCAACAATCTTCAGGCCTTCATCATTTCCAAATTTGAAAACTCCTTCTTTGTCATATCTGATGCTTATAACAAGATCCTTATTACCCATCATGTGGGATGTGCAACCACTGTCAAGAATCCACACACCAGATCGATCTGATGCTTTAAGGGCAATCTCTGCCACCACGGCCTTCTCATTTTTCTTCTTCTTGGTCCATCCTTTTTCTTTCACACTCGGCATGGATTGATACTTCTGTTCTTTCCCAGAGTATGATGGACCAGCCTCATCTTGCAAAGCCGCAAATCTATTCTGCATTTTTAACTCACCTGTCGGTTTATTGACCTACTGCATGCGAACGTTTTGATTCTGCTTTGGCACATTTCTCTGAATGGTCGAAGTACGGTACCTATCCATGTGCCCAAATCCTCCGCACCAAAAACAGTGTCCTTCAAAATATGTTCTAGAAAACCGTTCTCTGTTTGGCTTCCATCTCTGTTCCTGTTTCCTTCTATATCTCTTGGATATGGAACACACATACTGTGAATGTCCCATTTTCCCACAGCAATAACACCTGATATAGGATACATTCATTCATGATACTTCAGCACTACGATTTTCCCTTTGGGATCTCTGAATATTCTGATTCTGTTTTGTGCCCAAATCAACCTTCAATTTTGGGACGGGTGCTTACAGTCTGACATTAACTGCCATCGATTTTTGTTTCTTATCAAGCCCTGAATCAACCTTAGCATTTGAGCTTTCTTGCTGCTTCACTCCTACTGAACTATGAGCCTCCTCTTTCATCTTCTCTGTCTTCTGAATGGCCTGCTTTTCTGATATCACATTGGGGGTCAAGAGTTTTTCTTGATCCTTCATTTTTCTTCACAAACTGACCACTTCTTCTTCAAGATCTTTGATACGTCTGACCTGCTCCTTTACTGTGTTAGTCAAACAATCAATTTCCTTCTTTTGTTCCTCAATTTTAAGCTTATGCTCAACAATATTTTCTGAGCTCTCTAGTGTTGAGTATTTCAGTCTTTCAATTTCTTCTAACAGTTATGACTTTTCTTCATCCTGTTGTTGCATATAGAGTTTGGAATCACGAACCACTTTATTGGATTTCTTCGCTTTGGATCTCCAAACATCTATCTCTTCAAGAGCTGCTTCCAATTCGGCTTCCATATCAACTCTCCCTTCAATTTCATCTTCTTCTTCAGCGTCAGCTTCTTTATTTTTCTGAGAACTACCGATGACCGCTACCATAGAATTTTGCCTATGATCTTTACAATTTTCAAACTCCTCAACCTCTTCATCCTCAGACTCCTCTGAACTTTCAAATTCTTGTGAAAGAAGATTCTTTTTCTTGAAGAAATTTCTCTTGAATCGCTTCTTCCCTTTCACAAACGCTGAAGTCTTCTTCTTGGGAATTTCAACTTCATCATCATCATCATCATTATCTTGAAATTTCTTGGGGCATCTTGCCGCAAGATGACCAACCTTTCCACATCGAAAGCATGCTAGTGGAAGTTTACCTTTAAACTTTCCTCTTCCTATTTGCAGATTTGAAGAAAGGAATGACATCACCTCATCTGTCTCTTCTTCTTCATTAGAATCTTCAATGGTGAGTTTCTTCATGGCCTTGAATGCCACCTCTTTGGATTTCCCCTTTTCCACAGTCTCGTTATCATCGTTTCTCATTTCATATGCAACAAGAGTGTTGTGTAGGTTATCCAATGTCAGTTCTTTTGGGTCTTTATCTTCCAAAACAGAAACTTTCGGATTGAACCGAGGTGGAAGTTTTCTCAATATGTGCTTCACAATTTTTATATCTTCGATAATTTCTCCAAGACCCCGCATGTCTTCTACCACAGCATTTACCCTGTCAAAGAATGCATCAACAGACTCATTCAGGTTTATTCTCAGATCTTCATACTTGTTCCACAACACTTGCAGCTTTGCCTCTCTGACCTTTGTATCTCCTTCATATATATTCAATAGCTTTTCCTATATGTCACGTGACGTTTTTCATGACATCACCTTTGTATAGATAGGATTGGATAGAGCTCCCCCTAAGGAATTAATTGCTTTGGCATCTGCATCCAACTCTCTACGTTCATCTTCTGATAGTGCGCCACTATTAATATCAGTTGTTATGCCATGCATTGCTGCTGTGAATACATCCATTCCCAAAGATCGGAAGTAGTGTTGCATCCGATTCTTCCACAGCTGAAATTTGTTCCCATCTAAGATTGGAATCCATTTATGATTGGTGACCTCCATTGAGAGAAGAACTAATATTAACCTCTCCCTTTAATACCAATTGTTAGGTCCACAAGGCTGAATATCCTGAGAGGGGGGTGAATCAGGGTATGACTAATTTAAAATTAATGCTCGTTCTGATCTTGTTTCGCTGTTAAGCAAAACACTCTTCTATCTCTTTCCTGTTGCACAAAGTAAATAGAAAGTAAAGCATGCACAGGACACAGCAATTTTACTTGGTTCACCGCAAAGGGCTACGTCCAAGGAGCATACGCCGACAAATTACCGGTCTTACCAAATTCCACTATTCTTCACTAGATGTGGATACAAAGTTCGGGCTAGATCACTTATATGCCTAGGCTCACTGGCTTTACAAAGTTTAGGGTCAGCTCACTGCTTCCCCAAGGGTCACTCCCTGTTTCTCTCTCTCTGGATCACTGCCGGTGGAGAGGATCACCTTCTTTCTCTTCCTTTGCTCATTGCTCTTGGAAGGAATCCACTCACAGTTTATAGACTTGTAGGTCTCTTTATTTGCATGAAAGAATGCATCTTCCTCTTTATGTATATGCTCTATTGAGGTTCAACTTTCATCCGTAGATGAATCTATCTTTGCACCGAACGTATCAGGAAAACTTCCAGCTTCCACGCAGCCTGAAAATACTGTCGGGAACTCAATATTACTTGGCGTGCAAGTCAAATTTGGCACGCAAGTATCGGCGCGCAAGTCACAACGGGCGCGCAAGTCCACCTCAGACACTTGCGCAACACAATCTTCCTCAACTCCAAACTTGTGTGACACACTTCCTTTTACGCCCAAACCAACATTGGCGCGCAACTTCCAACTGGTGCGCAACTTCTACCACTGACGCCCAACTCCTCAAACTGGCGCGCAACTCCACCTGCGCGACCACACACCACCTGCGTGACCACCACACCTGCGCGACGGGAGCTCTGATTTCTCAAAGTGTTGAACTCTGGTTAAGAATGAAGAGGGGTGGTCCAGTATTTATAGGAAAATTGACCATCCTACGCGACGGCGCACAAGTCACCTGCGTGACGGCGCACAAGTCACCTGCGCGACGGCACACAAGTCACCTGCGCGACCTAGTTTCGGCGCTCAATTCTTCTATCCTCTTAGACACTTGTGCGACCAACCCCCAAACTTGCGCGAACCTGTTTCCTTTGCCATATTTTGATCTTCTGATCTTGAAAAACATATGGTGTGCAAGTTTCCTATACTCCAAGTCCTCGATGCGCAAGTCCCTTTTCCAAAAACACTTTTCTTCATTTGTTGATTTTCAGGCCCAAAAATTTGGCAAACACTGGAAAACGGCGCCACCTTGTATCTGTTCTTTTATACCTCCTCCGGATCATCCATTCCTTTTGTCAATGTTCTTGAATCAAACATGGATCGTTAACCTCAGCTCTTGAACTCGACATTCCATCATGAAATCCTCTTTGTCAACAAATTTGTATGTCATTGTTTTGCTTTGTCAACAATCACTACTCAGATGTCCACTTTGTCAACAAACACAATCACCTCAAAATTGCTTCAATGATGCCTTGAGGGATTTTTTCCCAAAAATTATCTGTTTGTTGTTGCATTTATATACTCTAAATTAAATTTCAAACCACTTATATAGATAATGACTTCCACACGTGATGGTGCTCCAAATCACATAGAACAACAGGCCTCTCAACTTGTTGCTACTCGCAGTGTAGAAGAGCGACCTTATGCACAAGCTAGTGCTCCCATTCCCGAGGAACAACAAGTCTCTCAACCTGTTGTTGCTCGCAGTGCAGAGGAGTGACCTTCTGCACGTGTTGCTTCTCGCTGTGTAGAGGTAAAACAATTATCTGCATGTGATGATGCCACCGCTCCAAAGGAACATATTGATGATGTTGAATTAGGTGAAATGGTAGGTGACAAAGGACTGACATCGCAGAAAAAAAAGGAGCATTGTAGTTTGACGGTGTTAGAAAAAATCCTTAAGATGAAATCCAAAGGCATCAAATATGAGGTCGGATGGAATGCACGGGGTCAACATGTTAACCCCAAAAAGGTCATGTTCATCAGTTATATTAGAATTTTCACTCAGAAACATGTGTTGATTGATGTAGATTTGTGGCACCATGTTGTGATCGGGATTAAGACACTGATGTGGGAAGAGGTTATGGTAGCATTATGATATCATTTATTTATTTTACTAAAAAATAATAAAATGAAACATTGAATTACTCTTCATCATGCATTTCAGAGTTCATTTATAGTAGATGAATCCCACAATAAGCATGTATTAATGCATGTTGAAAGGATTCACAGAGGATTTTGCACAATCCTAACAAGACATCATCTTAAATATGCTGAAGGGAAAATAAACCCATACCCACTACTTATTTATGGACACTTGATAACCCAAGAAGCGTTGGATGTGTTTATTAGCCGTCATGCATATATGTCTTTTCAGGTACATTATGGCCAATAATAATTTGTTTGACGATATGTGTATTCATCACTTTGATTGACAATTTTTTTAGTGTTGAAAATAAGGAATGAGCAGCAAAACAATCGTACCTCTACCGTAAAGAAAGGATGGGGTACGCTGCACTTGAAAAGAAATTGGTATGTATTTTAAATCTACCATAATAATTTTATGTGACATGAAACAACACCATAATTATGTTCCTCTATTTATATACAGATTGATGACTCGAAATCCAAAGCCACTTCCATATCATGCCATGTGCTATGGAAGGAGGCACATGTAAATAAAGACGGAATACTGATAGATGAGAACAGACAAAAAGTGTGGGAATCATGTGTAATTATTACAAAATAAAAAATTTGTTTTGCTTTACATCACTATTACATAACAATGATCAATTCTTTTCCTATATTTTCTATCTGACATAGTCATAGGAATCAACAACACCTATTCTGGATGAACAAAAACTATCAGTGGCCTTGAAGAGCCTAAAACAGTATGGCCGCATTAGTGGTTCGGGTTTTGGGGTAACACCCCAAACATATTTTGAGAAAAAAACAAGAGGACAATCAAAGTGAATTAATAAAATATATGAGAGAGAAAATAGCTACCCTTGAAAGACAATTCCAATAGCATCGAGAGATGATGGAAATTTTAATGAGGGATAGGAAAAGAGAAGAAGAAACTCAAGAAACAGTCATCGCGTGAAGATCCCACCCCACCCCTCACCAGCTATAAATCTAGCCATTTCCCTCAAAGAGATATCTTAACAGAGGTAATCAATGTTCTCATAAATGTTTCTATGAAATTTGAATTAGAAAGACACTAATACATTTCCTTTATTTCTATTCTACAAGGTGATAATGACTGTGATTTATCTCTAGCAACACCCACCCACCGCCTTGTGGCAAGGGATATGGTGTTCAATATTCAAAAAGGACACGCTAAACAGACCACTTCCAATAGGTCATGTGAGAGTGTCGATCAATGTGTCCCATGAGCCGAGCACAGATCTACCTATGCCAATTCAAGAGGATGATATTAATACGATCGAAAAAGTTGTTGGAACATTCATCACATGGCTGTCACATCTTGTAAAAAACATGTCGATAAGGAGGCATTCATTTCCAATTTACTTTCCAAGATAAACCTTTAACAGTTAATGAAAAAGGTTTGAATCGATGAAGGTTATTATAGACGGAAAAAGAGAAGAGGATGAAATGAAAGACTATCTCAAAACTATATAAAGGATCAACCAAATGATCAAAAAGATCTCTCAAAGGCACAATTACCCCACCTGTTCTATATCCACATTTATTATCATTCAAGGCTCATGTGGATACAAGTTAAAAGATGGTAGAAACCACATAGTTGAATTTGTAGCAAATATTTATGGAGAGAAAGATCAATACTTCATTGGTCTTGAGAGTGAAACTGAAATCCTCAACTATGGTTGGCTAGGCGGCTCAGTTGTAAGTGTATACATGAGGTATGTTCTCATGATTTCATTTTCCAAAAGTTGATATACTATGTTAATTATGAATAAATGCATTTCATATTTTTGGAAGGAGTATATATGAAAAATAATTGAAGGGATTTTCCCGTGAGAAAAAGTTTGGACTCGTTAGTCCTCACATCACCTCAACAATAGAAGCTAAAATAGAACCCGACAAAAAAGATGAAATAGTGGCAGGTCTGGTCAAATCCTTTGAAAGAAAAATTTCAGATGACAGACTCTATTTAATACCAACGATGTAGGGGTAAGACTCTACAATTTAATCATATCAAAATTATTTTCATTTCTTTCATTACTTATTCCTTTTTGTGTTTTTAGGAAGAATTAGACGCTCATTATAGTTTATTTGGATAGCTCAAAGATTTATTTCCTGGATTTATTACATGGATATCCAAAAAACTGTCCACACATGATGGCATTTGTCAATTTGTAATACACTACATCAAATGTTTTAGAACTAAACATCAAATTATATAATTTATATTATCTTTTAATGAGGATTCTGTTATGATAGGGTGGTGCATCACTATCATCTGAAAAAAGGAATGAGGATAGGGGATAAGGACAAAGAAGAACACAAGTACTATGACTAGATAAGTATATGGGTATATATAATAATCTTTTACTATCCAAACACATATCAAGACAAATTACTTATTCTCCTTAACATTTTTGTAGTGTCCAAAATAGCCTAATGGAAAAGATTGTGGTTATTATGTTTGTAAATTTATGAGAGAGATCATATTCCATGAACAAACCAGCATCTCTGAAGTGGTATTTTCGAAGATAATTACTATTTCATTTAAAATATTTATTAATCCCTTGTGTATTTATATTTTTTCAGTACTACTATGACTATCGAAAAGACTCATATTCACAAGACGATATAGATACGCTCAAAAAAGAAATGGAAGCATACCTTATGAAAGAATGTATGCAAATAGCATGAAGATGTGACTTCTATATACATGGTATGAATTTCTAATGTTAATATCACCTTCTAACATCTGTATGCTCATGTTATCCTTATACGATCATTGATATCTCTATTTTTTACACTAATTGAACATCTATGATCACCCTTTCTTATGTTTAATATCCTTAGGTTATTAAGAATGGTTTTAGAAATGATGTCTAAGAAGGTCAGTACAACTCAAAGTGTCTCTTTTTATTTGAAATTGATATTATTTTAAGTAAAAACAACAAGTGACATACTAAAAACTGAGAAAACACATTCGGATTGTTTTTATATTTTAAGAAAATGATCTATTAGTTATTTTTTATTTGTAGCGATCAGCCTCACCTCAATACGACGCACGGCGTGGCCGGTAGAACTCAAAGTGTCTCTTTTTATTTAAAATTGACATTAATTTAAGTAAAAACAACAACTGACATAACGAAAACTGAACAAACACATTCTGATTATTTTGATACTTTAAGAAAACGAGTCATGAGTCATTTGTGATGTATAGGAGTCAATCGCACCTCAATCTGATGCACGGTGTGACCGATGCAACTCAAAGTGTCTCTTTTTATTTAAAATTGACATCAATTTAAGTAAAAACAAGTGACATACTGAAAACCACGCAAACACATTTATATTGTTTTTATATTTTAGGAAAATGATCTATTAGTCATTTTTTATGTATAGAGATCATTCGCACATCAATACGACGCACTGTGTGATCGGTACAACTCAAAGTGTCTCCTTTTATTTAAAATTGACATTAATTTAAGTAAAAACAACAAGTAGTGTACTTAAAACTGAGAAAACGAATTCGGATTGTTTTGATATTTTAGGAAAACAATTCATGAGTCATTTATGACGTGTAAGAGTCAATCACACCTCAATTCGACGCACGGTGTGGCCGTTACAACTCAAAGTATCTCTTTTTATTTAAAATTGACATTAATTTAAGTAAAAACAACAAGTGACATACTGAAAACCAAGCAAACAAATTTAGATTGTTTTGATATTTTAGGAAAATGATCTATTAGTCATTTTTTATGTGTAGGGATTAGTCGCACCTCAATACGACAGACGGTGTGACCGGTACAAGTCAAAGTGTATCCTTTTATTTAAAATTGACATTAATTTAAGTAAAAACAACAAGTGACGTACTTAAAACTGAGCAAACACATTCGGATTCTTTTGATATTTTAGGACAATGATCCATGAGTCGTTGATGACATGTAGGAGTCAACCTCATTTCAATCTGATGCATGGTGTGGCCGTTACAGCTCAAAGCATCTCTTTTTATTTAAAATTGACATTAATTTAAGTAAAAACAACAAGTGACATACTGAAAACCGAGCAAACACATTCAGATTGTTTTGATATTTTAGGATAATGATCTATTAGTCATTTGTGACGTGTAGGAATCTATCACACCTCAATACGACATACGATGTGGCCAGTACAACTCAAAGTGTCTCCTTTTATTTAAAATTGACATTAATTTAAATAAAAACAACAAGAGACGTACTTAAAACCGAGAAAACGCATTCGGATTATTTTGATATTTTAGGAAAACGATACATGAGTCATTTGTGATGTGTAGGAGTCAATTGTATCTCAATCTGACACACGGTGTGACTGTTACAACTCAAAGTGTCTCTTTTTATTTAAAATTGACATTAATTTAAGTAAAAACAACAAGTGACATACTGAAAACCGAGTAAACACATTCAGATTGTTTTTATATTTTAGGACAATGATATATTAGTCATTTTTGAAGTGTGGGGTTTAGCCGCACCTCAATACGACACACGGTGTGACCGATACAACTCAAAGCGTCTCCTTTTATTTAAAATTGACATTAATTAAGTAAAAACAAAAGGTGACTTACTTAAAACCGAGAAAATGCATTCAGATTGTTTTGATATTTTAGGAAAACGGTTCATTAGTCATTTGTGACATGTAGGAGTCAACTTCACCTCAATCTGATGCATGGTGTGACCGTTACAACTCAAAGTGTCTCTTTTTATTTAAAATTGATATTAATTTAAGTAAAAACAACAAGCGACATACTGAAAACTGATCAAACACATTTGAATTGTTTTGATATTTTAGGAAAACGATCTATTAGTCATTTGTGACGTGTAGGGATCAGTCGCACCTCAATACGACGTATGGTGTGGCCGGTAGAACTCAAAGTGTGTCTTTTTATTTAAAATTGACATTAATTTAAGTAAAAACAACAAATGGCATACTGAAAACTGAGCAAACACATTCAGATTGTTTTGATGTTTTAGGACAACGATCCATGAGTCATTTGTGATGTGTTGGAGTCGCTCGCACCTCAATCTGACGCATAGTGTGACCAATATGATTAAAAGTGATTGTTATCAGTTTAAAATTGACATTTAAATTCAAAATGTGTCACTCGCTGAAAACGAAACAAACGCGCTCTGATTGTCTTGATATTTTAGGACGGCGATTCATAAGTTATTTATGATGTGTATGAAGCAGTCTCACGTCAAGCCGACGCACGATGCGATCGGTATGATTCAAAATGCGTGTTTTCAGTTTGAAATTACATTTTAGTAAAAAAACACAACTGACATACTAAAAACCGAACAAACACATTCAGATTGTTTTGATACTTTGGGACAACAATCCATCAGTAATTTGTGATAGGTAAGAATCAGTCACATCTCAATACGACGCACGGTGTGGGCGATATAACTCTAAATGTGTCATTATTTAAAATTGACATTAATTTTAGTAAAAGAACAAGTGACATACTCAAAACCAAGCAAACACATTCGGATTGTTTTTATATTTTTAGACAACGATCCATAACTCATTTGTAACGTGTAGGAATTAACCCCACCTCAATAGGATGCACGGTTTGACCGATATAACTCCAAATGTTTCATTTTTATTAAATATTGACATTTTATCAATGTGTTATTTCATATTAATATTTAATTTATTTCTTTGTTGTATTACTAACATAATATTTGTTTTTTTTATATAGGTGGAATCTTTTGCTCAGGTTGAGATGATTTGTTCAGCAACTGATACTATGAGCAGAGATTTTTGAGAGGGGATCACGGACGTCAAAAGATGAAATATTAATGTTTTAAAATGTTTGTTGGACAATTGTAGATGTAATTATATAAAACATTTTGTTTGAAATGTAAATAATAGTGTTTATTCACTACTGGAAAATGGACCTATCCCCACGGTTTTCCTCAAAACCGTGGGGATAGACCCCCCTATACCCACGGTTTTGGAAAACCGTGGGTATAGGTCAATTTTCAAGACCTGTACCCACGGTTTTCAAAAACTGTGGGCATAGGGGGGGTCTATCCCCACGGTTTTCCAAAACCGTGGGGATAGGTCTTGAAAATTGACCTATACCCACGGTTTTCAAGAACCGTGGGTATAGGGGTACCTATCCCCACGGTTTTGAGGAGAACCGTGGGGATAGGTATAGGATAAAAATCCTATACCCACGGTTCAAAACCGTGGGTATAGGTTTCCCATGTGTGCGCGGGAAAAAAAAATTTTCCGCGGGAAAGATTTTTTTTTTGGCGGGAGTCCTATACCTACGGTTCTTCCCTCTATACCCACGGTTTATATAACTATATTTAACTAAATATATATATATATATACACATAATTGATAGTAGGGTAGTGGTAGACGCGGTACTTTGTAGCGAGGAGGTCGTGGGATCGAAACCCGCCTACAGCTTTATTTTAGGATCTATACCCACGGTTTTGAAACCGTGGGTAAAAGCCATTGACACCGTGGCAATTGAGAATGTTTTGTTGACACAGTGGCAGAACACCTATACCCACGGTTTTGGAAAACCGTGGGTATAGGCTGGGGACCTATACCGACGGCGTTCCAGCCCACGGTTCCCAAAACCGTGGGTATAGGACTTTTTTCCAGTAGTGATTTTTGTATGTACCATGGGTGGACAGTTTTGTATTCATGATGTCAATTAAATGTATATAGTAGGTTTGATTCTAGTGTGCTGTTTAAATTGCAGTTTGCTTTTGGGTGTGCTGTGTTTAAATTGCAGGTTGGGTGTGTTGTGTTTAAATTGCAAGTTGGTTGTGGTGATAAATAAACATCACATTGCAGGCAAGTAACCTTTTATCAACGATATAAAAGCACTGATAAAGAGAATCCTTTATCATCATTTTTTTAGCACGAATAAAGGACTACCTTTATCAGTATTTTTTTAGTGATGATAAAACGAACCCTCTTTATAGCGCTACAATTAACATCATTTATTTAACGTAGTTAAATGCCATTTTACGCGCGGTTAAAAGTCATATTTGTAGCAGTGAAAACTCTATTATTTACATTTACATTTTCTATTAATATAATTCAATACATATGCTATTACATTTTAAAATATAATTCATATGGTATTACAATTATTTTACAAAATCAAACGTCATTTTAGTTTGTAGAAAAATCCGGGGAATGAATGTTAAGTTTGAGTTTGTTTTTGTTGGTTTTTTGTTTTTGTTTGTTTGTTTTTTTTTTGAATAAAATCATGAATGGGGGAAGGGGGGTGATGAGTGTGCTTCACGCCAATTCTGCATGCCAAGCCAGCACAATCATAATATTCCACGTGGACCGTAGGATACCCCATGCATAGGATTTAAAACACAATAAAGAAAATATTGATATGATTTTCATTTTAAATTTTTTAAATTATGATTAATTCAAATTACGCTCTAATTACAACAATTTTAAAATCCAGAGTTGACATTATCAAATTTAACGGATGAAAAGTAACAATTTCTCCTTTCTAGGAAAGATATTGCAACATTAACAAAAGGGGGAAAATAAATGAATATTTGGCATGTAAAAAAATAAATAAAAACAATACAATGCCGATGAAAAAAATTACAGAAAAACACGTCCTATTAATATATATATAATACATATGTTTTGTCTATTGTCGTAAAAAAACGAATAAAAAATAGAGAACGTGTTTTATTAGAAAGAAATTATAACATAAAGTATGTTTTGTTGACAAAAAAGAACATTTTTTTAGGGAAAAAATATGTTTTATTACAAAATAAAAAATGTATTTAAAAAACAAAGACCGGACACACACATTTTGTCTATTTCTCCAATGAATGACCAATTTCAAATATGAAGAAAGTATGTTGTTTTATATAGACATATTTTCTGACAATAATAAAACAGCTAAATTTAAAAATTGGGAAGAATATATGTTCTATTAAAAAACGAACAGTCAATTAAAAAAACAAAACATTGGTTTTATTTCCTATTTTAAAAGGAAAACTAATAGAAAATGAATAAAACAAGTTATCTTATAAAGAAATAACAAAATTCGCAACATGTGTTTTTTCATTAATAACAAAAAATATATATATAAGAAAGAAAGAGTGTGTTATATTACGAAGAAAGACATTTTAAATAAATCGTGTCTCATACTTAAGTCAAAAGACTAGAAAAGACAGAGCTGAAAACAGCTTCCGCTATATATATATATATATAATTGATAATATCTTCTCTCCATGGATGACGACTTGTACTCATTAATCGGGTACTCTACATTACTTGACCTAATTAAAATGAGTTAGTAGTGAATTCAAAGCTCGATTAGTACTATGGTTGAGCTAGGATTGTTAATTCCTTAAATAAATATTTTAAAATGATAATAAAATTATAAAAGTTTTTTATTTAAATTGATAATCATTCATTTTAGATTTATAAGCGAAATTTAAAAATGTTAAATTAACAAGGGGTATTAAAATGGGTTAGGGCAATTAAACGTATATTTCAAAATATAACATGGCAAAATTAGGGTAATTAGTTTAGAAAATAAATGGTTATAAACTATTTCAGATTTTGGAAAAATGATCCGGTTAGGGTTGGTTATACCAAATTACATGGATGCTTAACCCATTGTCATCCCATTAGTCACAAAAGAAGCATACAATGTTGCACATATGTTCTATTTTTTAAAAAGAAAACAATACCTAGATAATACAAAACATATATTTTATGACCTATTTATATGAAAAATCCAATAAATAAAAAATAAGTTCTATTATACAAATAATGATATAAAAAAAGTCAAATCACAACATATGCTTTTTCATTATTTAAAAATGTGAATTAATATGTTTTAATTCAATATTGTTTTTATATTAAATTCATTTTATTTTTATGTCTCACCTCTTTTAAACACCGCATGCTTGTGTTTGTTTATTCTTCCACATAAGTTTTGCCACGCTTGCAATCCAGTTTTCATTCGGCTTTTGCATTATAGCCGTCGATCTTCTTCACCGCCCATTCATGCTGAGCCGTCCATCTGAGCACTGTTTCGTGAATCGTGCGATGGCTGTTTGGTTTCTGTTTCACTCCAAGTGATTCGTGGCAGGCTCTGAGTAGGGCTGGTGGTTTTCTCGAACGGCCGCTCGCAGGAGGTTTAATCACTCCTGCTGTGGTTCTTCCCGAGGTGTGGATAACGCTCTCGACCTGCTCTCATGTACTGGCTCTCGGCGTCTTCGGTGACTTTCTTCATCACTGGCTCCGTGTGGTATCATTGGAGTGTCCCTGCGCTTGTCGATCTCCTTGGCGACCAAGTCTTGCCATTCTGTGAAGGAGTCGATCTCCCTTCTCTAACGAAGGATGTGCAACGCCAGTTCTTGTTGAAGAAACTACCCGATCCAGATGAGGAAGAGGACGTGACCAGATCCAGACGACACACACCCCTACAATCCTGCGTGAAGTGAACAGGACCGCCGAAGTATGTTTGAACTCCGGCACTGTAAGCAAACAGTTGCTTATTTCTGTTTTAGTTCTTGCTAATTACTGTTGCCATGCGTTTCCCTTGTATTTCTTTTGGAAGTTAATAAAGTGTGTGCGTGTGTGGTGTTCTTGCCGTGCAGCAGGATCCATAAGGATCCGAAGCACGTAAATCATGTCTCTCTTTACTTTTTCTTGCATTTTCTTTCCTGTATGGCGGTTCTTGGTTCGCTTGCACGTCGTCAGCACCATTCTACTTTCTTTGTGTTGTTTCCGAGTTGTTTGTGTCCACGGTTTTGAGACCCATATCAAGCCCGAATGCAGGAAGCTTAAGCGTGAGCAAGAACATGCTTAGCCCACTGACCAGTCCCTCGTTGTTGACTCTGGTTACGACACCGCCGAAGTGTTAAATGCCTCCAGCCATACACTTGACAGAGAGTGGGTCCTTGACTCCGGTTGTTCCTTCCATATGTGTCCATACAAAGAGTCATTTTCAGAGCTGGTGGAGAGAGTGGAAGGGGATGTCCTGTTAGGAAATAACAAGAAGTGTAAAGTGGAGGGTAGAGGATCTGTTCTATTAGAACGTGACAATCAATTTGTGATTACCTTACTTGATGTAAGGTGGGTTCCAAACCTCCAACGCAATTTAATTTCCTTAGGAGTCCTTGATCAAAAAGGATATACCTTTAGATCAGAATCGGGATCAATTAAGATCTCCAAAGGATCTAGGACCATTATTAGAGGGTCTCTCACTAACGGGTTGTATGTCTTGGATGGAAAGACCCATTCGAGGCAGTTGGGTAGTGTTTATAATACAAACACTGACAATACTATGCTTTGGCATAGACGTTTGGGGCATGTTAGCTCCAAGGGATTGGAAGAGCTCAGCAAGCAGGGGCTGCTGAATGACATAACACCAATAAACCTGCCTTTTTGTGAAGACTGTATAATGGGAAAAACTAAGAGAGTTGGTTTCAATAGATCCACATTCAAAGCTGCTGCCCCACTTGAATATATCCATTCAGATTTATAGTGTCCAGCCAGGACTACCTCTCATGGTGGAGGATCTTACTTCGTCACCTTCATTGATGATTTTTCCAGGAAGGTATGGGTGTTCATCCTGAAGCATAAATCAGACGTTTTCCAGACCTTTAAGACCTGGAAGGCTTCGGTCGAAAATCAGAATGGAAAGAAAATAAAAACCATGAGAACAGACAACAGTTTAGAGTATCTGTCTACTGAATTTGTTGAGTTCTGTGAAAAGGAAGGGATTAAGAGACACAGGACCGTTAGGGAAACTCCCCAACAGAATGGGCTAGCAGAGAGGATGAATAGGACCATCTTAGAGCGTGTTCGAAGCATGCTTGCGTGCTCTGGCCTCCCCAAATCTTTCTGGGTTGAGGCTACTAGCACTGCAGTTTATCTTATCAATAGATGTCCCTCTTCTGCTAACCAGTTCAAGACCCCTGAAGAGCTTTGGACTGGTCGGCCTCCCTCTTATTCCCACCTTAGGGTTTTTGGTTCCACAGCCTACACCCATGTTAGGACTGATAAACTAAAACCAAGAGCTGTGAAATGTATTTTCATTGGTTACCCCGAAGGGGTCAAAGGGTACAAACTTTGGGTTGATAAACCCGGGTACCGAAAATGCATTATCAGTAGGGATGTGGTTTTTTCATGAGTCACCTTCTACCAAGCCTAGACTCACACATGAAAGCAGTGATGAACCAGACCTTTCTAAATCTGATGAACCTGAGCCTTTGGCTCAGTTTGAGACTGATCTTCAGCCTGATCAGCCTGCTTCTCAGCCCACTGCTGGAGCTGATTCTCAAAGTAGTTCTGGTTCAGATTCGGATTCTGAACCTTCTAACACCTACAGGGACTATCAATTGACCCGTGACAGACAAAGAAGGGTCCCCAGACCCCCTGCTAGGTTCAACCAGTATGACATGGCTTCTTATGCTTTCCATGTAGACCAGGATCTCATTGATGATGATCCTCAGTCTTATAGGAAAGCGCTGAAAGACAAAGACTCCAAGCAATGGGTCTTTGCTATGAATGAAGAGATGCACTCTTTAATGAAAAACCATACTCGGAGTGTTGTGAACAAACCTGTTAATGCTAAAGTAATAGGTTCCAAATGGATTTTCAAAAGAAAAGAGGATAATACTGAGGGAAATAAAATCAAGTTCAAAGCAAGGTTAGTAGCTAAGGGTTTCCTCCAAAGGGAGGTAATTGATTACTCTGAATTTTTCTCCCCAGTAGTAAAGCATTCTTCTATTAGGCTCCTGTTAGCCTATGCAGCCTATGAAGATTTCCACATCGAGTAGTTGGATGTTAAAACCGCCTTCTTACATGGTGACCTGAAAGAAAAGATTTATATACAGACTCCTGAAGGTTATCCTAGTGATTTCAAACCACATCATGTGTGTCTCCTGAATAAGTCTCTATACGGCTTGAAGCAAGCCTCAAGACAATGGTACTTGAAGTTCAACTCTTTCATGTTAAGGAATAAGTTCACTAGGATTCAATATGATGTCTATGTTTATTTCAAAGAAACTAGGACCTGCATTATTTACCTCTTGCTGTATGTTGATGATATGCTCATCATGTGCAAAGATATGAATCTTATCTCTTCTTTCAAAATCCAGTTGAAAAACACCTTTGAAATGAAGGACCTGGGTGCGGACAAGCAAATTCTTGGCATTGAAATCATAAGGGACAGACCCAATAAACTGCTTTATCTTTCTCAGCATAGTTACATTTTAAAAGTTCTCAAGAGGTATATGTTTGAAACTCTCAAACCCATTAATATTCCTCTTGCTCAACACTTTAAATTGTCTCTATCTCAAGGTGCTGTTTCTCAACAAGATGTTGAATTTATGTCCAATATTCCTTATTCTAACATGGTTGGAAGCATAATGTATGCTATGATTTGTATGCGCCCTGATATTGCTTTTGCAGTCTGCACCCTTAGCAGGTTCATGGGCACACCAGGGAAGCCACATTGGCATGCTCTCAAGTGGCTTCTTAGATATCTCTCTAGTACTCCTAATGTTTGTTTATGTTATGGTAGAAACATTGATTCTTCTGACCTTATTTGTGGTTATGTGGATACTGATTATGCTGGAAATGTTGATACTCGTAAATCCCTAACTGGTTATGTGTTTAGTGCTTTTGGTGGTACCATTTCCTGGAAGTGCAACATGCAATCTGTCGTTGCACTTTCAACTACAGAATCTGAATACATTGCCTTGACTGAGGCGGTCAAGGAAGTATTTTGGATCAAAGGTATGACCTCATAACTTTGTATTTACAATTCTGCTATTAATGTCTATTCAGATAGTCAATCAGCTATTCATTTTTCAAAAAACCTTGTTTTCCATGGTAAGTCAAAACATATAGATATTAGACTACATTTTATTAGAGATGTCGTAGAATCTGGAACCGTGTGTATCAATAAGATACATACTGACATAAACCCGACTGATAGTTTGACTAAAGTTGTGGTCTTGTCAAATTTTGTTTATTGCCTAGATAGATTAAACTTGGTTCGGATTCCTTGACCCCTAGGTGCAAGAACATCACTGAATTTAATTAAAAATGGTGGAGATTTGTGAATTAATATGTTTTAATTCAATATTGTTTTTATATTAAATTCATTTTATTTTTCTGTCTCACCTCTTTTAAACACCGTATGCTTGTGTTTGTTTATTCTTTCACATAAGTTTTGCCACGCTGGCAATCCAGTTTTCATTCGGCTTTTGCATTATAGCCGTCGATCTTCTTCACCACCCATTCATGCTGGGCCGTCCATCTGAGCGCTGTTTCGTGAATCGTGCGATGGCTGTTTGGTTTCTGTTTCACTCCAAGTGATTCGTGGCAGGCTCTGAATAGGGCTGGTGGTTTTCTCGAACGACCGCTCGCAGGTGGTTTAATCACTCCTGATGCGGTTCTTCCCGAGGTGTGGATAACACTCTCGACCTGCTCTCCTGTACTAGCTCTCGGCGTCTTCGGTGACTTTCTTCATCACTGGCTCCATGTGGTATCATTGGAGTGTCCCTGCGCCTGTCAATCTCCTTAGCGACCAAGTCTTGCCATTCTGTGAAGGAGTCGATCTCCCTTCTCTAACGAAGGATGTGCAGCGCCGGTTCTTGTTGAAGAAACTACCCGGTCCGGATGAGGAAGTGGACGTGACCAGATCCAGACGACGCGCACCCCTACAATCCTGCGTGAAGTGAATAGGACCGCCAGAGTATGTTTGAACTCCGGCATTGTAAGCAAACTGCTGCTTATTTCTGTATTAGTTCTTGCTAATTACTGTTGCCATGCGTTTAACTTGTATTTATTTTGGAAGTTAATAAAGTGTGTGCATGTGTGGTGTTCTTTCCATGCAGTAGGATCCATAAGGATCTGAAGCACGTAAATCCTGTCTCTCTTTAATTTTTCTTGCATTTTCTTTCCTGTATGGTGGTTCTTGGTTCGCTTGCACATCGCCAACATCATTCTGCTTTCTTTGTATTGTTTTCGAGTTTTTTGTGTCCACGGTTTTGAGACCCATCAACCACAAAAAAAAAACACAAGGTCTATCGGAAGCAGGAACCATTCAGAAAATTCTATCGCCCCAGACCAACATCAGAAATTTTGTCCTAAATGCATCGAGTGCTACAATAAAAGGATAAAAACTGATGTTCTTGTCTTTGTATATTTTTGTCTTGTTTGTGTGTTTCCCTAGCCTAGGGGCTCGTGGGGCTTTCCCCAAGTCCGACCCTTATAAAAAAACCAATATAGTACAAATAATATATATTTCAACAATAGGTGAACATTTCCATAGTTTGGAATGACATTTTCTAATTTGTCAAAGGGAGGGTGGTGATACCTGAGGCTAGAGGCCAAACACCACCAAACCCACCAACAAAGGTGAAGGCAGTACCAGGTGCAAAGGACTATAAAAGGGGATCTTTCCCAATAGATTCAATACCAATTCATAAATTTCAGGCACCAAAACATTATCCCATAATTCAACTTTGTTTGAGTGGTATTTTACGAGATTGATTTTCCCCACATATTTAAAAGTGACATTACCAGGGTATTCACCAGATAATTGTGAGGGAGTGTGCACTCATTTTTACCTATAGTGATTTTTCTATTTGCCTGTGATTTTTTTCACATTATTTGGGGGGATTTCTGCATTACATTCAATGTTATTTATTTTTTACATTTTCACTTTATTTTATCCCATGATCATTTTCACACCAGTGAACCAATCATTTTAGTCCCAAAAAGTGATATCAGAGTGAGGTTTTGGCCCAATACGGTTGACTTTATTTTGGGTATTAATAATTATCATAAATTTGAGTATGCTCTGTGATTGCGACGCAAATTGATCTTTCACATTCAAAAAAATTATTGAGATTACTAAATACACCATTGTAAAACAAAGAAGGTTCTGTACTAATGACATGTCTAGATGATGATGAAATTTGAGATTGAAAATTCAACGGGCATAAATCCCCATTATGAAAAATGAAGATGCAAACAATGCTATGAAAGGATAATTGACCACCAACAATTGTTGGATATTTGCTAGTGTGATGGTGGAAAGGTAGAATGTCATGGGTGGGAATGTTATTGCCAACATTCATTTGGCTGATGGGGTCCTGTCATGGATCGTGGAGAACATGACAATGAAGGAAATTTATGATACTCTAATGAAGCTATACGATACAAAGTCATTTCACAATAAAATTTTCATGAAGAGAAAATTATATACTCTTCGAATGGAGGAGTCTTCACCAGTGAACAAACACATCAACACACTGAAAGCTATGTTCACTCGGCTCATGACATTGGGCTATAAAATTAAAGATACTGAATGTGTGGAGATTTTGTTCAACTGTTTTCTAGATTCATATAATTAGCTCATCATCAACCTCACCAACAATATCCAAATGATTATATTATTCTTCAATGATGTTTCTGTCACGACCCGTCCTCGGGGCTCGTGCCGTGACTACCCCAAGCCCGCCTCCCATAGGCCAGGGGATGACGACTAGCACCAAGGTGTAAATACCGACTAAAAGGGGAAGGCATTGCCTTTATAAAGTAAACAAACACCACAGAGTAAGCAAGCAGAAGTAAACACTAAGTAAAACTGGGTACAATAGTAGTACGGAAAAGTAAGTGGGCCAGAATACAAACCCAAACTAAAAGTAAAGTACAACCGGAAAGGAAGTACAACAACTGAAAGTAAAGCAGCAATGTCGAGCCATCCACAGGAAGTCCCACCTGAAGGGTGGGTACAGATAGTCTCCTCAGCTCCACGGGTCCAACCGTCCGCTCCGTGTACGTCCCGCCCAGTGGTCCACCTCCAAGTACTGACTTTCTCCACAAGCCTCCACCACGATCAGCGTTGTCCGTCGTCTGCATCCAACACAACATAGTGCGGGCATAGCCCATGCAGGGGTGAGTATACACTACTCAGTAGGGACCCCGAGACCCCCGAAGGTCTCCCAGAATCCACAAAGGATAATCCACAAAGGAAAGATACAATCACGAAGTAACAACCGAAACTACTTAGGTATATGCCCATACATATACCTAAGTCATCAATTCCAGTTTAGCTCCAACATCCGAGCCCAAGTACAACCTAGTCCACACAGGAAAACATAACCCATTCCATATAGGAATTCGCAACCCAATCCACACATGAAAGCATAACGTAATCCACACAGGATATCAAGTCAATCTTATCGAAGATAATGATTGAAAGTCAAGACTCATCTCACATAGGTATACTTATTCGTAAGACAAAAGAGATGCTCAGATGTAGCCACTGATTCATCCAAGCTTTCAGAACCACACAGGATCGGTAGGTACTAATCCCCGTAATGACCCACACAGGATCTAACCCACACAGGATCGGTATGCGTTGGCCTACACAGGACCGCTGAGCGCTGAACCACACAGGATCTGACCCACACAGGATCGGTAATCACTGATCCACACAGGATCGCTGAGTGCTGTAGTCGTCACTGTCGAACCCACAAAGGATTTCTGTACAGTCTTCTTCGTCGTCGCAGTCGCAACCAGCTCTAGGGTTCCCGCACACAACAAGCTCGTTCGGGGAGGGTCCGCTCCACGAGCCAAGGGGCCGATACATCAACTGACATGAAGTCCGGAGTTGATGTATCCCAAAGTTCTGTATCGTGAAAAGGAACTCAACGTGACAGATGGCGCATCAATCGGACGCCCGGTCTGAGAGTTATTGGCTTTTTTGTTCTAGGGGCCCGGTTGGGTTTTAAGTCAAAACCAACCCTACCATACTCCAACTGCATCCAAACCTCGAGCGGAGTAAGCCACAAGGTCCGTCTCACTAAAAGGAATCCAACAAAGTCGACGACACGTCAATCGGACGTCCGGAGCTCAAGTTATAAGTTTTTCCGCTCCGAGGGCCCGGTTGGTTTCGTGCTCGAACCAACCCGGTCATACCCAAGGTTCTCCGAAAACTTGAGTGTAATATACCGAAACAACCGTCTCGATCCAAGGATTTCATCGCAACTAACAGTGCGTCAATCGGAGCTCCGTAGCCCAAGATGGGGGCAAAAGAACGGACCTGTCCGGTTTTAGGGGGTTTTGGGCCCGGACTGACCCGGCCCGAGATCCCCTGGGTTGGCCTGAACCGGGTCGACCCGACCCGGGTCCGGCCCATTAGGGCACGACCTGACTCAGTGGGTGCGTCCCGGCCCGGTGGGCGCGGCCCGGCCCGGCCCGGTGCGGCCGGTTGGCCTGGCGCGGGCGCGGCTCGCGGGTGGCCAGCTCGGTGCTGGCCGAGCTGAGCGGAAGGGGGGGGGGGGGGGGGGGCGCTGCCCCCCTGATTGAAACCGTGCCCCCCCACGTGGGGGTCGCTCCTTTTTTCCACCCGGGGGTTACGACCCCCGGTCTCACCCTGAAACGGCCGGCCCGGCCCGGCTGGCCGGTGCTGCCGCCGCGGGACCGCCGCGGTCCCGCCCTCCGAGGTGCCGGCGGCCGGCGGTTCCGGCCGCCCCGCCTTGCACCGCCGCGGCCCCGCTCTGGCCGCAGCCTCTTCGTGGTTCTCCGGCGCGACGCGACGGCGCCGCAGCTTTGTTCGACCTCAACGGCGCGGTGCGACGGCGCCACGCTTCTTCACCACATCCCTCCATGTTTCTGCGTGGTGTAATTGCACCGCGCCGCCTTCTTTCGAGCCGCAACAAACACAAAAACCAAGGGGGGAGGAGGGTCGGCCGTGTTCGTATGGTCCGACCTCCTCCCGTTAAGTTGATAACAAGCGGCCCCAAATAAAAGACGAAGAACGACAATGATCATTCCGCGAACAAAATTAACCCCTACCTCAAGGTGTCGTCGAACGAAGGTTCGTCGCGGGAAATAATCGTCGCGGAAGACGGCGTCGCAGAACAAGGTTTCGTAACCGTCTTCGGCGTCACGAAGAAGAGAATCGTCGGCGTCGCGGTACACGAAGTCGCGTCGTCGATCTCTGAGGATTCGGCGTTCTTCGTCGTCCTTCATCGGAGGCCATCGTTCTTCGTCGGCGACAATGTGTTCTTCGTGTTCTTCAAGGAGGAAGAAGAGGATTCCAAGGCTTGAGAAATTTCTCTCCAAACCCTCTCGCACAACGAACCAACCCTTAATGAAATAAGACTTGTCTTATTTAATTAACACACAAGCCAACATCTCAATTTGAAAATCAAAAAAATAATTCCTTCAATTAATTGAAGTAATTGAAGAGTTTTAACCGTCCAATTAATGTGAGTGTTGACTCGGCATTTAATAAGGGGTGCGGGTGTGTTACAAAATGGGGGTTTGAAGAAGTTGAATAGGTGGGTCTCGTGTGGGCCCCACCCCACTAATATCCTACCTAGTGGAGTAGGATATTGTGGGTCCCAATCCAACCACCAAGCTTAGGTTTTAACTACTTAGAAATAAAAATAAAACTGGTTGCACAAATTTTATTTTATTCATTACTTAACCCATTATTTTAATAACCACACCCAAGAAAACGCAACTCCAGAAAAGGTGTTCCTAAGTAATTACCGGCGCTGCGGTTTCATCGGTGCCCTCAGATTTCAATTCCGAGCACTGGTTCAAAAGTTAGAAAAACCCGCTCGCTCGTTCACTGAACGTACCCGAGCTAAACTTTGGAAATTGATTCCGGGCACACCGGGCCTCAGAATCAGGTGCCGTCAGAAACTGCGTTCTTGTAAAATCCCAAAGAAAATTAAGAAAAAAATCTCCCTTGAATTTTATGGGTCTTTACATTACTCCCACCTCAGGGCTTTACATCCCCGTAAAGATACATCATAAACTAGGGAAATAAATGTGGGTACTGTGCACACATCTAAGCCTCCCGCTCCCAAGTGCTCTCCTGGAGGTTTCTGTGCTGCCACCTGATGCACACTAGAGGAATCGACCATCCACGTAGGACCCGCTCCTGTCGATCCTCGATCTCCACCGGGACCTTCGTAAAGGTTTCCCCATCATCAATGTCCAGCTCCCCATGGTCAATGATATGCGTCGGGTCGTGCACATATCTCCTCAGCTGAGATACATGAAAGACGTCGTGCACCCGGTGCAACTGAGGTGGTAGAGCCAGGAGATAAGCCACCTCGACTATCCTGCTGAGTACCTGAAAAGGTCCGATGAAGCGTGGAGACAACTTGCTGCCTCGTCCAAATCTCCGTAATCCACGTTGAGGTGAGACCCGCAAGAAGACGTGGTCACCATCCTCGAACTCTAGTGGTCTCCGCCTCCTGTCAGCATAAGACTTCTGTCGGCTATGAGCTATCTTTATCCGCTCCTGGATGACCTGGACCTTCTCCGTCCTGGCCTGGACCATCTCTGGTCCCACAAGTGCTGACTCCCCAGGGTTTGTCCAGCACATAGGTGATCTACAAGGTCGGCCGTACAATGCCTCGTATGGTGCCATCCCGATGGTGGAGTGGTAGCTATTGTGGTACGCGAACTCCACCAAGGGTAGGTGATCCTCCTAGCTGCTACCAAAGCCGAGGACACATGCACAAAGCATGTTCTCGAGAGTTTGAATGGTCCTCTCCGTCTGACCATCCATATGGGGGTTAAAGGCGGTGCTCAGACGTAGCTGCGTCCCGAATGCCTCCTGCAACCCCTTCCAAAGCCGAGAAGTAAAGAGTGCATCTCGATCGGAGACGATAGATGTTGGTACACCATGAAGCCATACAATCTCCTAAACGTAGAGGCGTCCCAAGCTCTCCACTGAGCCATGCTCTCTGATGGGTAAGAAGTGGGCCGACTTGGTGAGTCGGTCGACAATCACCCAAATGTAGTTGTGACCTCTGGAAGTACGTGGAAGTCTAGTCACGAAATCCATAGATATCCCGTCCCACTTCCACTCCGGGACCTCCAAGGGCTGTACCAAGCCTATTGGTACCTGGTGCTCTGCCTTCACCTGCTGGCAGGTGAGGCACTGAGAAACGAACTCTGCCACAAACTTCTTCATACCCGGCCACCAGTGCTGTCGTCTAAGATCCTGGTACATCTTCGCCACTCCTGGATGTACCGCTAAAGGGGAAGTGTGAAACTCCCTCAGCACATCCTCCTGTAAAGCAGCCGGTACCATGGTACACCCTCTTAAAAGGATGTCGTGCTTTCCTCTTATAGAGAATCCATCAGGTGCCTATCCTGAGGATATCTGTGCACGCCGCATCTCACAGTCAACGTCCCCACACTGTGCCTCTCTGACCCGCTGAAGAAGTGGAGGAGTGACTGTGAGTGACTGAAGAAAGGCTGCTCTATCTCTATCCATGAAGAATATCTGCAAAGCGGCTAACTGCTCTGTCGCCTCCCCAAGTAGCTGAATGCCCGTCCTCCTGCTGAGTGCATCAGCTACTACGTTCCCCTTTCCAGGGGTATAGACTATATCAAAGTCATAGTCCTGGAGGAACTCGAGCCATCACCGCTGTCTCAGGTTCAGGTCCTTCTGCGAGAAGATGTACCTGAGACTCTGGTGGTCAGAGTAGACTGTAAAGCGCTCGCCCATCAGATAGTGTCGCCACATCTTCAGAGCGAAGACCACTGCTGCTAACTCCAGGTCATGGGTAGCGTAGTTCTGCTCATGTTGCCTCAACTAATGTGATCCATAGGCGATCAATACCCGCTCCTGCATCAAGACACATCCGAGTCCAGTCCCTGATGCATCGCAGTAGACTAAGTACCCTACTCCCTCCTTCGGTAGCCTCAAGATAGGTGCGCTGGTCAATCTCTATCTCATCTCCTAGAAGCTCTGATGACATCTATCTGAACACACGAAGGGTTTTACCTTCTTCGTCAAAGATGAAAGTGGTTCCACAACTCTGGAGAAGTCTATCACAAATCTCTGGTAGTACCCAGCTAAACCCAAGAAACTCCGCACCTCCGTCACGCTCCTGGGTGGATCCCAAGCTAGCACTGCCTCAATCTTTGGAGGATCCACCACAACTCCCGCCTCAGAGATGACGTGTCCCAAGAAGTGGACCTCGCATATTCAGAACTGACACTTCGAGAGCTTAACATAAAGATGGTGCTCTCGGAGTGTGTCCAGTACAACCCGCAAGTGGTAGGCGTGCTCCTCCTCAGTCATCGAGTATATCAATATGTCGTCGATGAAGACCACGAAAAATCGATAGAGGTAAGGTTGAAAGATCCTGTTCATGAGGCCCATGAACACTGCTAGAGCATTGGTTATTCCAAAAGGCATAACCAAGAACTCATAGTGTCCATACCGACATCTGAAGGCCGTCTTCTGCACATCCTCGTCCCGAACTCTGAGCTGATGATAGCCTGAACTAAGGTCTATCTTCGAGAACCACCGTGCTCCCTTGAGCTGATCGAAGAGGTAGTCAATCCTCGGTAGCAGATACATGTTCTTCATGGTCACCTGGTTCAGGCGACGGTAATCGACACACAGTCGCAAACTCCCGCCCGCCTTCTTAGCGAACAAAATCGAAGAAGCCCAGGGTGAAACACTAGGTCGGATGAATCCCTTGCCCTGTAAGTCCTCCAGCTGTACCCGTAGCTCTCGAAGATCAGCGGGAGCCATCCGATATGCTGGTGTGGATATCGGGGCTGTCTCGGGGTACAGATCAATATAAAAGTCTACCTCTCTGCGAGGAGGTAGTCTTGGAACGTCGTCCGGAAAGACGTCCGCATACTTATCCACTACTACAGGAAAACTCGGACTCCGCACGTTAAATGCTCCTAGGATGAGGCTGGACAACTAATGAGTGATGGGCTGTCCTCTCCTCTGCGTGAGTCCATCCTGCATTGCAAAGGCTCCCTTCTCACCGGTGAAGGTGAACCTGCTCCCGTCGGTGCGAACACATCGCACCTTGCGCCTAATACATTCGATCTGAGCATGAACTGTAGATAACCAATCCATGCCCAAGATGACGTCGCAAGGCCTCAACGCTGCTACAGGAAGATCCCAGCCGAAGCTCTCGCCTCCCAGAGTAAGCTCACACTGCCGGCACCAGTGCGAAATCGTCGAGTCTGCTCCCGTAGGAGTCTCTAGCCGTAAGGATTGAGCCAACGGCTCCTTCGGAATCTCCGAGCTCCGAACAAGGGCATCGACAATGAAAGAATGACTCGCTCCTTTGTCTATAAGAACTGCAGCAAGGTTGGAGTAGACACAGATAGTACCTCAAATCATCTCGGGCGTGCCATGGTCGTAGGCCTCCGCTGCCTGAAGCTGTGCCTGCCTCGGACCGCCAACTCCCTGTGGTCGGGGTGGACCTCCTGGTGGTGGTGGCGGTAAAGCCTCAAAGCGTCGCCCACCACCTGCTGCTTAGCCAGCTCCTCTGCCTCGTCCGCCTGCTCCCTGCAGACCGCCACGGTCGACCCTCTGCCTCTGCCTGGGTGGTCCCTCAACCGTCTGATGCTCCTCTGCACGGTGGGTCGGGAAGTCACGAGCCATGTGGCCCTGCTCGCCGCACGCGTAGCACTGTCTGCCCCTCGTAAGACTGGCTCTGCGCTGTGTGCCCCGCACCTCTAAGCCAGTGTCCTGAGGTCGTCCGCCTAATGGTCTGGTCTGCCTGGACCCCTGGGACATCCATCGATTTCCAGCTTCAGAAGACTCTGCTACGTGCCACCCTACGGTAGGTCTCACTACTGGTGTAGGCTCAACAAGAAAGCTCTCAACGAGAAGGGCTCGCTCCATTACTCCTGCCTGTGTTGGAATGCTGAGGGAGATCAATGATGCCCTAATCTCATGCCTCAGTCCCTGCTTGAAGGTCCGGGCCCAGAATAATGGGTCCCGTACCATGTCCGTCGAATAGCACGAGAGATCGGTAAATCTCGCCGAGTACTGGGTGACCGTCATGCTGCCCTGCCACAGCTGTAGTAGCTCCTGGATGTGCACCGCATGGAGGGTGGCTGGGACGAACTCCGAGCAAAAGAGGCTCTCAATGTCTGTCCAGAGGAGAGATGCCTCATCGTGCACCTGGAGCATCAAGCTCCACCATCTGCCTGCTGCCGCGTGCAGGAGACTCGCTGTAAGGATCACCATGAGGTCTTCTGGTGTCCCTACCAATCGAAAAACTCGTACAAATACCTCTAGACAATCCTCGGCTGCCTGAGGGTCCGTATCTCCACGGAACCTGGGCGGTCTCTAACGCTGGAACTCGTGCAGTACACCAAGGCGACGTGCACTCTCAGCGGCTGGGGCTGGTGGCATCGGTGGCTCGGCAGGTAGAGGTACCGCCGGTGCCTCCGCTGTAATAGGGCCCTACACCGAGGCCTCGTCGCTCGGTGGGCTGTCGTCACGTACAAAACTCAGAACCCTAGCTGGCTGCCATCGTGGGGCCATCCTGAAAAGTGACAGGTGTGCCATGGTCAAAACAGTTTACCTGGTGAGCTGACACAAAGTAATCACAAAGAAAACTTGAAACACACATGCAATCAATGTTTTTGTGCACTGAGTCAGAAATCAGAAGTCAGGGTCCTGGTGTACGGATACGTCGACCGCCACACCAACACTAGACTCCCTGGAATGATAACCACACTCAATAACCTTAACACTATTGCTTCACACAGAAGAAAGATCAGAGTCCTGAGTTCTGCGGTAGAACCGAACTCCTCTGATACCAATTTGTCACGACCCGTCCTCGGGGCTCGTGCCGTGACTACCCCAAGCCCGCCTCCCATAGGCCAGGGGCTGGCGACTAACACCAAGGTGTAAATCCCGACTAAAAGGGGAAGACATTGCCTTTATAAAGTAAACAAATACCACAGAGTAAGCAAGAAGAAGTAAACACTAAGTAAAACTGGGTACAATAGTAGTGTGGAAAAGTAAGTGGGCGAGAATACAAACCCAAACTGAAAGTAAAGTACAACTGGAAAGGAAGTACAACAACTGAAAGTAAACAGCAATGTCGAGCCGTCCATAGGAAGTCCCACCTGAAGGGTGGGTACAGATAGTCTCCCCAACTCTACGGGTCCAACCGTCCGCTCCGTGTACGTCCCGCCCAGTGGTCCACCTCCAAGTACCGACTTTCTCCACAAGCCTCCACCACGATCAGCGCTGTCCTTCGTCTGCATCCAACACAACGTAGTGCGGGCATAGCCCGTGCAGGGGTGAGTATACGCTACTCAGTAGGGACCTCGAGACCCCCGAAGGTCTCCCAAAATCCACAAAGGATAATCCACAAAGGAAAGATACAATCACAAAGTAACAACCAACACTACTTAGGTATATGCCCATACATATACCTAAGTCATCAATTCCAGTTTAGCTCCAACATCCGAGCCCAAGTACAACCCAGTCCACACAGGAAAACATAACCCATTCCACATAGGAATTTGTAACCCAATCCACACAGGAAAGCATAACGTAATCCACACAGGATATCAAGTAAATCTTATCGAAGATAATGATTGTAAGTCAAGACTCATCTCACACAGGTATACTTCTTCGTAAGACAAAAGAGATGATCAGATGTAGCCACTGATTCATCTAAGCTGTCGGACCCACACAGGATCAGTAGGTACTAACCCCCGCAATGACCCACACAGGATCTGACCCACACAGGATCGGTATGCGTTGGCCTACACAGGACCGCTGAGCGCTGACCCACACAGGATCTGACCCACACAGCATCGGTTAGCACTGATCCATAAAGGATCGCTGAGTGCTGTAGTCGTCGCTGTTGAACCCACGAAGGATTTCTGTACAGTCTTCATCGTCGTCGCAGTCGCAGCCAGCTCTAGGGTTCCCGCACACAACAAGCTCATTCAGGGAGGGTCTGCTCCATGAGCCAAGGGGCCGATACATCAACTGACACGAAGTCTAGAGTTGATGTATCCCAAAGTTCCGTATCGTCAACAGGAACTCAACGTGACAGACGTCGCGTCAATCGGACGCCCGGTCTGAGAGTTATTGGCTTTTTCGTTATAGGGGCCCGGTTGGGTTTTAAGTCAAAACCAATTCGAATGCACTCCAACTACATCCAAACCGCGAGTGGAGTAATATACAAGGTCCTTCTCCCTAAGAGAAATCCAACAAAGTCGACGGCACGTCAATCGGACGTCCGAAGCTCAAGTTATAAGCGTTTCCGCTCCGAGGGCCCGATCGGTTTCGTGCTCGAACCAACCCGGCCATAACAAGTTTCTCCAAAACCTTGAGTGTAATATACTGAAACGACCGTCTCGATCCAAGGATCGCATCGCAACTGACGATGCATCAATCAGAGGTCTGTATCCCAAGATGTGGGCAAAAGAACGGACCTGTCCGGTTTTAGGGGGTTTTGGGTCCGGACCGACCCAACCCGAGACCCCTTGGGTCGGCCTAAACTGGGTCGACCCGACCCGGGTCCGGGTTCGGCCCATTAGGGCGCGGCCCGGCCCGGTTCGGCCGGTTGGCCTGGCGCGGGCGCGGCTCGTGGGTGGCCAGCTCGGTGCTGGCTGAGCTGAGCGGAAAGGGGGGGGGGGGCTGCCCCCCTGATTGAAACCGCGACCCCCCACGTGGGGGCCGATCCTTTTTGCCATCCGGGGGTTACGACCCCCGGTCTCCCTTTGAAACGGCCGGCCCAGTCCGGCCGGCCGGTGCTGCCACCGCGGTCCCTCCCTCCGAGGTGCCGGCGGCCTGCGGTTCCGGCCGCTCCGCCTTGCACCGCCACAGCCTTGTCCGACCAGCGCGGTGCGACGACGCCGTGCCCCTCCACCGCGGCCCCGCTCCAGCCGCGGCCTCTTCGTGGTTCTTCGGCGCGGCTCAACGGCGCCGCGCTTCTTCGCCGCATCCCTCCGTGTTTCCGCGCGGTGTAATTGCACCGCACCGCCTTCTTTCGAGCCGCAACAAACACAACAACCAAGGGGGGAGGAGTGTTGGCCGTGTTCGTGCGGTCCGGCCTCCTCCCGTTAAGTTGATAACAAGCGGCCCCAAATAAAAGACAAAGAACGACAATGATCATTCCACGAACAAAATTAACCCCTACCTCAAGGTGTCGTCGAACGAAGGTTCGTCGCGGGAAATAATCGTCGCGGAAGATGGAGTCGCGGAACAAGGTTCCGTAAGCGTTGTCGGCGTCACAGAGAAGAGAATCGTTGGCGTCACAGTACATGGCGTCGCGTCGTCGATCTTCGAGGATTTGGCGTTCTTCGTCGTCCTTCGTCGGAGGCCGGCGTTCTTCGTCGGCGACGGTGCGTTCTTCTCGTTCTTCAAGGAGGAAGAAGAGGATTTCAAGGCTTGAGCAATTCCTCTCCAATCCCTCTCGCACAACGAACCAAACCTTAATGAAATAAGACTTGTCTTATTTAATTAACACACAAGCCAACATATCAATTTGAAAATCAAAAAAATAATTCATTCAATTAATTGAATTAATTGAAGAGTTTTAACCATCCAATTAATGTGAGTGTTGACTCGACATTTAATAGGGGGTGCGGGTGTGTTACAAAATGGGGGTTTGAGGAAGTTGAACTGGTGGGTCTCGTGTGGGCCCCACCCCACTAATATCCTACCTAGTGGAGTAGGATATTGTGAGTCCCACTCCAACCACCTAGCTTAGGTTTTAACTACTTAGAAATAAAAATAAAATTGGTTGCACAAATTTTATTTTATTCATTACTTAACCCATTATTTTAATAACCACACCCAAGAAAACGCAACTCCAGAAAAGGTGTTCCTAAGCAATTACCGGCGCTGCGGTTTCATTGGTGCCCTCAGATTTCGATTCTGAGCACTGGTTCAAAAGTTATAAAAACCCACTCACTCGTTCACTGAACGTACCCGAGCTAAATTTCAGAAATTGATTCCGGGCACACCGGGCCTCAGAATCAGGTGCCGTCAGAAACTGCGTTCTTGTAAAATCCCAAAGAAAATTAATAAAAAAAATTCCTTTGAATTTTACGGGTCTTTACAGTTTCAATTGTAGTTTTTGAAGATGAAAGATGGGGGAAAAATAATCAATATGGATAGACAAATTCACGCTAAGTTGGGGCTCTGTCAATGGAGAGAGGAAGGATGATAAAGTGTGGTCCCAATTTGATCTAAAAACATTGTGGGTCCAATTGTCAGAGCAAGAAGAAGAATGTCACATGTTATAAATGAGGTAAGAAGAAGCATGTTAAGAAAAACTATTAGAACAAGAATAATGGTGGAATGAACTATTAAGGATATGTGGAGAGAACTTCTAACAATGGTAAAATATTAGTAGGAGAAGTGGAAGTAACTACTGGAGGTGGAAAACATCTCAATGATGCATAGATAATCAAATCAGAAGCAACAAGGTAGATGATATATCAAATGGAATGGTTTGATCAATATGAACATGTTCTGGAAGGAATTATTTACATGGGGAATGATCACACCTTAAAGATTGTTGGAGTCACTACCATCAAATTGAAGATGCATGATAGTATAGTATGAGCCTTCCAATGGCTACTCCATATGAAAGACTTGAAGAAGAAAATATTGTCAATGGGATAATTTGATTATATCGGGTTCAAGACTCAAACTAAGAAAGGAGTGATGTGTTGGAGTTAGTGCCCTATAACCAAATTATTTATACCTTATGATAAACATGCATTAATTGTTTTGAATACTAATAAACTTCTTATCACATCATGATTGTTCTTCTGCATAACATAGTAGGTGATAATGTCACAAGAGTACCTATCGCACTAAAAGGTCACAACAATTCCCCACTATGATGAGAACCTAGAAGTGCTATAACACTATTCTTGAATATATGTTCTATAGTTAGATAATATCATTTGAGGGACACAAATGATATAGTCTATCAAGGGTAAAGACTCATTGGACATTGAGACACCTTCTCATGGTGTACGCCCTTGGTAATATTCAGAAGGATATTACGAGAGCGAGACCTCCTAGTAGGAAATTCACATTTCTATGTGTCATTGGATATTCCTATCTACGGACGTGTGTATTGATCCTTAGACTTTAAGATTAGTATTAATGAGTATTATGAGTTGTACACTTAGATGTATTGACAAAAACTGTGACGACAGATGTTCGTGGTGAGGTAAGATACGCTGGGTGTGTCACGAGTAATATTGTGTTAATGAATAATGTGAGAAAGGATTTATCCCTTCTATTCATTAATGAAACTTAATATCCTAGATCCTTTAATGGAAATGATATAACCTAAATAAATCTATGCCCATGGTGTTCTATAGGCAAACTCTATTTTCAAAAAATTGAAGAAATAGATATCGAGCATATAAATTGACGGCACTAGCATGCAACCTGCTTGATTTGAGATATTGTGATAAAGAGATTATATTACACAGTAAACATTCGCCTGATGTGACATGTTATTGCGACATTAAATTCTTTATCTATGGGTGCCTTGGTGTGTTGTTAGATGCTAACCTTAGACTTTAGACTACTTAGCCTAATGCCACTGAGAAAAAGGCCTAGTGGGTCACAAACTAAGTGTATCCAGAATCTCAGTTAAATAATATATATTAATATTTATTATTTAATGGTTTGAATAAATATTATTCCTGTATGTGGTTTAATAATTATTCATGTATGATTGACCTTATATAAATATTTATTTGTTTTTTAGTAAATATAATATTTATTTATTTATTGGAGAATAATGCAGTGATGTTTATTTAATAAATAAATAGACATTATTCAAGGTCTGATAAATATTGTGAAGGAATGACAAACCAAGTTTAATGGTCTGGTGAGAAATAATAATATTTAATATTATTTGATTAAATAATATTTAATTATAATTCACAAGTTAAGTGCATGTTGAGAAATAATAATATTAGTATTATTATTTGATATGATATTTTTATAGGATTAAATAAATAATTAAGGGTAGTTATGCGATTATTTTATTTAACCATAACAATATAAATACCTAGTTATGTTATTTTCTCATGATAAAATTGAGTTGTGCACAATGAATCTTAGAGGATCCTCTCAAGTCTAGAGATATCCATTTCACAAGAAGACTCCCAAGAATGGCAAGAAATCCTCCTCCATCAGATTAAGAAGAACACTTTGGAAGCAATTCTCGAGGTGATCAAGGCAGACGACGCAAGCGCAAGGATCTTCCATGACAACACCCTAAGACTCCTTCAGAAATGTCTGGTGATTCTTGGAATATGTGCGGATCACTTGTAGAGAAAATCTACACTTGGTTTCTACAACGCAATGAAGGTGCATCACAAATCTGTTTCCAAATTCATCAACGAAGAAAGAATTTCTTAGAGGAAATTCTTAATCTTATTAAATTAATTATAAAAAATATGTGTTGATCTCCTCTCTCTAGTTCTGACATGATTATTGTCATCTATCTTTGATTCAATTCCATTGATCATAGTGATTAAACATCCTATAGATCTTGGATTGATCATCGATCATGGGCAAAAAGCAATGTTGGGCACTGCCCATCACATGCTTTTGCTACATCCAGAACCTACAAGTGGTATCAGAGGGAGAACATAATTGTTTATAATTATTTAAAGATTTTTGGTGATTCATGCATTTTAATTTAAAATTTTAATTTAAGTTTAATCATTATTTTAATATGAATTTGGAGATCTATTACTTCCTCTTTCATTTCTCGTAGATCTAATCGAGACATTTAATTTTGTAATTAAAATAAAATCAAGGAACTCATTCAGAGGTGCCAAGGTTTTTGGTCGAACAACACCAGACTACACATTGTGTAATTGAAGTTACACACTGTGTAATAACATTCAACACGTCAAGATTTGATTTAAAAATCAATTTGAGATTTTGCTTTGATTATTACGTTAATTACACCATTTAATGCACCATGTGTTGACCATAATTAAATGGTGCATGGTTAGCCAGACTACATGTCGTATAGCCCATGTACATGGTGTGTAGTCCCTTTAGGTTAGAGACGATCCATGTATTCTATATATGACCTACCTAACTAGTGACAGTGTAACACAGAGTCAATACGACGTGTGACCCATTAGACACATCGTGTACTCCAAATTTTCCGAGGTACGTTTTACACACTGAGTCCCGAGGCGTGTATCTTAGATAGACAGTGAGAGGTGTACATTCCATGTAGATCAAATCTACATGTCGTGTACTTAAACCAAGTTACAAAATTTTAAAATTTATTTATTTTACTATGTAAATATTGAGACATGTACTTGTGTGTGGTCATAAAGATAGGACACACCATGAGATAGGTTTGAATATACATAAATATTAAATTTTTAATTAATATCTGTGTAATGTTTAGTTCTATATATCATGTCTGAGTTATATTACAAGTTTTTACTCTACGTGCATTTAATCATAACACGTGACTGAAAAATCATTTAATTAATGTAATCATCTGTGGAGTTCACGTTGTGAAAGTACGTGATAAGTCATGTATGCCATATGTCACAAGAGTAAAACAATATAAAAAAATAATACATGTTGGGCGGAATCGAACAGGTATTCACTGTGTTTCCTCCAAGGTACATTTATGTACAAAGTTAATTTTAAATGTATTTATTTAATTTGTTTAAAATTATAATTAATGATAATCTCAAGGAAATTTGGATAAGAATTAAGATAAAAGGATTGATTAATTAAAGATAATAATTAATTGATTCAAGCGTGATTTATCATAAATAAGAATGATTAAGAATTAAATGCTAGTTTTATTAAATGTGTAATTTGTTGCATGCATGTGGATGATCATGATCTTGACCAAACCTTTTGTATATGATTGGTTTTATTTAATTTATTATTAAATTAAATTATTGGTCTGCGTGCCTTCTCTCTTCATTATTATGTAGGGCCTATGTTCCCATGGTTTCTTTTATGTAAACCCCTTTCCCCCCTCACATGCATGTGAGTAAAATGAATATGTAATGGATGAAGCTCCCAAGATAGTGGAGGTGGTTCACATTTGAAGCCGAGGAAAAACTAATCCAAGGAGACATAAAGGTGGACTGATGGAAAACTGTAAACATGAATCTCAGTTGGTTCAAGGGGTTTCTCTCATAGGTCAATGATTATTTTATCAATTGCTAGATAAACTAACCATTAGTATAATCTCATGATCATACCCTTTATTTTATTTCTTTTAAGTTGCATGGTTATTTCATTATGGATGTTTTTCGCGATCACATAATTAATGACTTTACAAGCATGCAAGATAGAATTAAAATAAACTCGCTTACGCGTAAATATTATCTAATACATGGTTAATCCCTTAAGTAATCTTACTTAATATTAACAAGCATATAATAATTGGAAATTTATGCATAAAAGGATAAAATCCCTTATTAAAATATTAATTCGGTATACCCTTCCATTACTTTAGTTAAAATCGAACCATAGTTAAAAGTGCTTGATCGGCCAAAGTTGGGGTGCCTTAAATTATCAAGGAATTCTAACATGAGGTTTTGGGTTGACTTAATTCGGTTCACATCCAAGGTTGAATTCCAAATAAAGACTTAGTGTAATCGAGAGGCAAAGGTTGAGGAAATCCAATAAAGGATTTTAGGATTGGGGAGTCCACTTAGTGGGTCAAAGAACTATGAGTTAATGCAGTTAGAATTTGGAATGCCTACCTAAAACCATTCAAGTTACTTAAATAACCAAAGTTGGGGTGATGAGAAAGAGAATATGGATCCCTGCCACTTGAGTGTACAAGAAATAGGATATTCTGAATCCAATGGTGAGGGATATTGGGTTTCGATAAAATAGTGGGAGACTAATAAATATAGTATTTATTTATTTTTCAAAAATTTAAGTAATAAAGTTATGCTTATCTTATTTTGTAGAAAAAATAATAAAATGACATCAAACATATCACTATGATCCATAATTGATAAGAAAAAACTTCTCACCAGCACAAATTTCCAAGAGTGGAAAAGGCACTTATGTGTCATCCTTCGCTGTGAAAGGAAATTGTATGTGTTGGAAGAACCTTTACCAATTGTACCTAAAAATGAGGCAAATGGTGAAGAACTATATCTCTATGAGAAACATCTGAATGATGATACATATATTTAGTGCTTCATGCTATCATCCATGTCCAATGAGCTTTTGAAGCAACATGAGGATATGGATTCCTATAACATGATGCCTCACCTTCAGGATCTCTATAAAGAGAAGGTGAGACAAAGAAGTATGAGATATCCAATGCTTTGTTCACAACTAATATTGGAGATTCTATGCCAGATGGGCCTCATGTAGTCAAGCTTATTAGCTACATTGAATACCTGAAAATCTTAGGGATTAAATTCCCAAATGAGTTGCGTGCAGATCTCATACTTTCATCACTACCCAATACCTTCTCTAGCTTTATTGTGAGTTATAATATGAGCAATAATGAGAAGAGTCTTTCAAAACATATGACCTTAATTTTCCAAGTGGATAAGGACATGGGGTGTGATAAACCTGTGATCCTTATGGTGAACAAGAAAAAGAAGAACAAGGAAAAGGGGCCCAATAATTATAAACAATTTAAAACTTCTGAGCACCATCCTTCCAAGAAGAAGAAAATCCATAGGTAGGGCAAGGAAAAGGAAGCAGTATGTTTTGCATACGAAAATCCAGGAAGCTGGAAGAGGAACTATACCCAAAAGTAAGGGGAATATAAAAGTGAATTCATTATCAAGTGCAATATTTCCATTTAAACACATTGGGTATTAGATATAGCTTGTGGTGCTCACATCTATATCAAAATACATAAACCAAGTAGATTTCAGAAGATTGCTAGAGGAGAGGTGGATCTGCGAGCTACCAATGGTGTGAGGCTAGCCGCTCTAGCCATTGGTGACTACCACCTTTTATTTCCAACATGAATGATTTTGATTTTAAGAGATTGTTATTATGTACCTACAGTTACCAAGAACATAATTTCTATGTCATGTTTAGATATAGATGGGTTTATTTTTAAATTTGGAAATAAAATTTGTTTCTTTTATAAAGACAACATATGTTATGGTATGACACATTTAAATAATGGTCTTTATGTATTAAATTACAAAAAATAAGTGTTATAAATTGATAACGAATCATGTTAACACGACTCATATAACACCCACCCGTGACATCACCATCTAGTTCATATAAACGAGAAATATTTGACAAAGCCATGTCAATATGGTTATTTAGACTCTTCTGAGATAAAACCACTTGATATATGTCATGCATGTTTACAAGGAAAATGACCAAACCACCATTTGGTGGATAGGGTGAAAGGGCCACAACACTTGTAGGATTGGTACACACTGATGTGTGTGGACCATTTCTAGTAGAATCTAGAGGTGGATATTCTTACTTCATTACTTTTACTGATGACTTGAGTAGATATGACTATATCTACTTGATGATGTATAAGTTCGAGTCCTTTGAGAAATTCAAGGAATTCAAGAATGAATTATAAAATCAGCTTGGTAAGAAGATAAAGAAGCTTCAATCAGATCGAGGTGGTGAATATTTTAACCAAGTGTTCATCGACTTTCTATGGGAGTTTGAGATTCTATATCAACTCACTCCACCTTATACACCATAGTGGAATGGTGTTAGTGAAAAGAGGAACCGTACCTTGTTTGACATGGTAAGGTCGATGATGAGTTATACAGATATTCCATTATCCTTTTGGGGATATGCATTAAATACTGTGGCATACACATTAAATCGAGTACTAATTAAAGCAGAAAATGAAAGTCCCTTCGAGCTATGGAGTAGATGAAACCCATTTTATCGCATAAACATATATGGGGTTGTGAGGTGTTTGTTAAGGCCATCTCAGGAAGCAAACTAGCATCTCAGGGCATGAAGTGTATCTTTAAAGGGTATCTAAAGGAAACAAATGGATATTACCTATACAACCTCTCAGACAAGAAAGTGATTGTTTCCAGACAAGCTATCTTTCTTGAGAGGTCAAATATCATCAAAAAGGATAGCGGGAGCAAGATTGACTTCGATGAAGTTGATGCTCAAGATACACTACGGGAAAAACAGGCTTTTGCGATGAGCTATTTGTGACGAGATTAATTCCCATCGCAAATAGTCCGTCCCAGAGGTTATTTGCGATAGGGGGGTTCATCCCATTGCAAATGACAAGTTATTTGCGACGGGTTTTGGGGTCCCATCGTAAAAAGTAATGCGCGGTTTGGTGCGGGATGCGCGCCAAAGCGCGGGAAGGTTATTTGTGACGGGTCACGTCGCAAATACCGGTGGCAGTAAATGGGTTTTTGCGACGGGATGTTGTCCCTTCACAAAAGGTGTGTCGGTAGGTCACTTTTTGCGACGGGGCCCGTCACAAATACCCTTTTAACCACTGACAACAATTAATGCAGGAAAAGGTATTTGCGACGGGCCCCGTCGCAAAAAGAACATTTTGCGACGGTAATCCCGTCACAAATAGTTTCGTCACAACTAATCTAACCTATATATAACCCCTCCGTTTTTCTTTCTCTTCCCTTCATTTCTCACTTCCCCTCTCTCTAAACTATATTTTTAGAGTGAAATTTTTTCTGAGTTAGTTATTTTTACGGAGAAGTTGTGAAGTCGCTTACATCAATAAGAGATCAATTTTAAAGGTATTTATATTTTATTTAATTTAGTATTTATTTCATTTTTTATGTTAATTTTAATTATTGTTGATTAGTTGTAATTAAACCAGATTTAAATTGTTTTTTTATTTGTATTTATTTGTAATAATAAATTGAAATTATTAATACTAATTCTTAATAATTAGTAATAATTAATAATTATTAACGAAAAATTAGTATTATCTATAAATAATTATTTGTAATTAGTAATTAGTAGTTGTAAATTGTAGTTATTAATATTAATTAACGCTAATTAGTAATAGTTATGTTTAATTAGTAATAGTTATGTTTAATTAGTAATAATTACGGATAATTAGTAATAAATAGGAATAATTAGTAATAAATAGAATAATTACTAATAAATATGTATAATTAGTAATAAATAAGAATAATTAGTAATAAATAAGAATAATTAGTAATAAATAGGAATAATTAGTAATAAATAGGAATAATTAGTAATAAATAGTAATAAATAGTAATAATTAGTAATAATTAGTAATAATTAGAAATAAATATGAATAATTAGTAATAATTAGGAATAATTAGGAATAATTAGTAATAATTATTAATAAATAGTAATAATTAGTAATATAGGAATAATTAGTAATAATTAGTAATAAATAGTAATAATTAGTAATAATTAGTAATAATTAGTAATAATTAGTAATAATTAGTAATAAATAGGAATAAATAGAAATAAATAGGAATAAATAGGAATAAACAGGAATAATTAGTAATAATTAGTAATAATTAGGAATAATTAGGAATAATTAGGAATAATTAAGAATAATTAGGAATAATTAGTAATAATTGGTAATAATTAGGAATAATTAGGAATAATTAGGAATAATTAGGAATAATTAGGAATAATTAGTAATAATTAGTAATAATTAGTAATAACTAGTAATAATTAAGAATAATTAGTAATAAATAGTAACAAATAGTAATAAATAGTAATAAATAGTAATAATTAGGAATAATTTGCAATAATCAGTAATAATTAGGAATAAATATGAATAATTAGTAATAATTAGGAATAATTAGTAATAAATAGTAATAAATAGTAATAAATAGTAATAAATAGTAATATAGTAATAATTAGTAATAATTATTAATAATTAGTAACAATTAGTAATAATTAGTAATAAATAGTAATAAATAGTAATAAATAGGAATAAATAGGAAAAAATAGGAAAAAATAGGAAAAAATAGGAAAAAATAGGGAAAAATAGGAATAATTAGTAATAATTAGTAATAATTCAGAATAATTAGGAATAATCAGTAATAATTAGTAGTAATTAGTAGTAATTAGTAATAATAGTAATAATTAGTAATAATTAGGAATAATTTGGAATAATTAGTAATAATTAGTAATAATTAGTAATAATTAGTAATAATTAGTAATAATTAATAATAATTAGGAATAATTAGTAATAATTAGTAATAATTAGTAATAATTAGTAATAATTAGTAACAATTAGTAAAAATTAGTAATAAATAATAATAAATAGTAATAAATAGTAATAAATAGTAATAAATAGTAATAAATAGTAATAAATAGTAATAAATAGTAATAAATAGTAATAAATAGTAATAATTAGTAATAATTAGTAATAAATAGTAATAAGTATTAATAAGTAGTAATAAGTAGTAATAAGTAGTAATAAGTTGTAATAATTTGTAATAAGTAGTAATAAGTAGTAATAATTTGTAATAAGTAGTAATAATTAGTAATAAATAGTAATAAATAGTAATAAATAGTAATAAATAGTAATGATAGTAATAAATAGTAATAATTAGTAATAAATAGTAATAAATAGTAATAAATAGTAATAAATTGTAATAAATAGTAATAAATAGTCATAAATAGTAATAAATAGTAATAATTAGTAATAATTAGTAATAATTAGTAATAAATAGTAATAATTAATAATAATTAGTAATAATTAGTAATAATTAGTAATAATTAGTGATAACTAGTAATAATTAGTAATAATCAGTATTAATTAGTAATAATTAGTAATAATTAGTAATAAATTGTAATAAATATTAATAAATAGTAAGAAATAGTAACAATTAGTAAGAAATAGTAACAATTAGTAATAAATAGTAACAATTAGTAATAATTAGTAATAATTAATAATAATTAGTAACAATTAGTAGCAATTAGTAACAATTAGTAACAATTAGTAACAATTAGTAAGAATTAATAATAATTAGTAACAATTAATAAAAATTAGTAACAATTAGTAACAATTAGTAACAATTAGTGACAATTTGTAATAAATTGTAACAATTTGTAATAAATATGAACAATTAGGAAGAAAATCAATTGTAATAAATTGTAATAACTTGTAATAGCTTGGCATAATTTCCAGTGGATTAATGGAACTTCTTTTGCTCGATGATTCTTCTCCTTTTAGAATTCATCGACTCAAAGCATTATGAAAAATATGCTTCTACGTATGCATATCCAATCTCGTATGCACAAGTTTGAATATGCATTTGTAGGACCACATTTTTCATAATTTGTTCAGGAAGTGACAGTTGCAAGAAGATGATTCATCGATGAAAAGGGGGCTCTTTTGTCCGAAGACTCATTTACTTGCAACTTTATCACAGAGAAATCACAACGAAGAATCTCCTCAGAGGTACCCATATTCATTCTCGTGCATACGAGAATGAATATGCGTACCTCTCAGCAGATTCTTCATTGTGATTTCTGTGTGAGAAAGTTGCAAGTAAATGAGCTGTCAGACAAATGAGTAGCCGTCAATCCACTGGAAATTGTGTCGCTCGTAAGTAATGGTAATTATTAAGAAGTAGTTGTAATTATTTATCTTTTTTTTTTCAGATAGTGTTTTTATAATTTCAAATTTTTTAAAATCAGTAATGATTTTATATTTTGTAGAAAAATATGGAACAAGGAAGTCGACAACAATCATTATTAGATGACCGCGCTTGGATAAATCCGTGTAGAAATCCAAACAGTTCTGGTTTAAATCCTGTATATATTGAGGGTGTTGAAGCTTTCTTATCATTTTCATCATCAAAACCAGAATATGTTTCAGAAGGCACAATAAAATGTATGTAAAAAAATATGCTCTGAGAACATTTGACACATTTGACAAGGTTGGGGGGCATCTCTTGCGGTTTGGTTTTCAACTCGATTATGTTTTTTGGTATCAACACGGTGAACATAGTTTCAAAGAAGATACTAATAACTTGATTCGGGATCCATCACGATTTCAAAATTTAGTACATGATGTTTTAGGTCCATCTGTTCAATAAACTGAAACTCAAGATGATATTGATTTAACTCATGAATTGGCACCATTTGAATTTTATGAGTTGTTGAGGTCTGTTGAGGATACATTATATCCTAGTTTCAATATAAGAAAATTAAAAGCAGTTGCAAAAGTTATGGATATTAAATCAGATAATAAAATTTCAAACAACTATTTTGATTAGATATTTTCTTTGGTTAAAATACTATTACCTGAAAGAAATGTGATGCCTACAAATTACTATGAGAGCAAGAGGCTGGTTCATAATCTGAGGCTTAGTTATCGGAAGATTCATGCATGTCTAAATGATTACATATTATATTTTGGTGAAAAGGATTCATTGGATAGTTGTCCCACATATGGACAATTGAGGTATAAAGAAGCTCAACCAGGGAAGTCGAGATCGATTCTAGTAAAAAAGTTGAGATATTTCCCCCTTACACCCAAGTTGCAGCGTTTATTTATGTCTTAGAACACAGCGTCAATGATGTCATGACATAAAACCAAGATTTCAACTGATAAAATCTTGAATCATCCATCTGATGGTGATTCATGGAAACATTTTGACCATCTGCATCCGTATTTTGCTTTAGAAGCCCTGAACATGCGATTGGGTCTTTATATTGATGGTTTCTGTCCATTTGATTCTTATGGTAGTCAGTATTCATGTTGGCCAATCTTTATAACTCCGTACAATTTACCTCCAGAGATGTTGATGAAGGAGCCCTATATCTTTTTGACCTTATTAATCCCCGGACATCTGAGAAAGAATATTGATGTTTATTTGAAACCATTGATTGATGAGTTAAATACATTGTGGAGTGATGGTGTTAGTACATATGATGTTGCTATGAAACAAAATTTCATATTAAAAGCTGCATTAATGTGGATGATTAGTGACTTTCCGGCATATGGCATGTTATCTGGATGGAGTACACATAGTCCGAAATCATATCCTGTCACGACCCGTCCTCGGGGCCCGTGCCGTGACTACCCCAAACCCGCCTTCCATAGGCCAGGGGATGAAGACTAGCACCAAAGGCGTAAATCCCGATAACTGGGAAGACGTTGCCTTTATAAAAGTAAACAAAACACCACAGAGTACAAGAGGAAGTAAAACACTAAGTACAAAAGAAAGTGCTGAAAAGTAAATGGACTAGAATACAAACCCAACTGAAAGTACAACTACAACTAAACAAAAGTACAACAGAAAAAGACAACAGCTGGAAGAATGGAAGTAGATCCTGGTTTGACCTCCTCGGATCCTACCTGAAGGGTAGGTACAGATAGCGCAGCTCCTGGATCGTCCACCACAGATCCTATCTGAAGGGTAGGTACAGATAGCGCAGCTCCTGGATCGTCCACCACGGATCCTACCTGAAGGGTAGGTACAGATATCTTCCACAACGCTCTTGCCCATCAACCTCCTCCGAGTATCGTCTCGTCATGAAGTCCACCTCCGGATACTGAATCGTCGAGAGGTCCACCTCCGGGTACCGTCCAGTCCTCGAACACTCGGCCTCTGTCAGCGTTGCCCGACGTCTGCAACCAACACAACGAGGTGAGAGCATAGCCCGTGCAGGGGTGAGTATAACGATACTCAGTAGGGACCCCTAGAACCTCAAGGTCTCACTAAAACCAACAAGGATAACCACAAAGAAGATCTCAATAGATAACCTCTACTTAGGTATATGCCCATACATATAACTAAGTTATCAAGTAAGCCATCTCAATCATGAGGAAACACAAAGATTATGAAATCAACGGATAACCACTACCTAGGTATATGCCCATACATATACCTAAGTTATCAAGTGACCCATCTAAAACATGAGGTAAACACAAAGATCATAGACTCAGCTCAAACTAGGATTTTCATTATCGAAACCGTAACTGCTGAAGAGCCCCGTCTCTGGAGTGTACAGTGGTCCTGTCACGACTTCGAGGTACTTCTCACTAACCTAAGACTGCTGAGGTACTCCTTCTGTCGAGTACCGTGGGTCAACCACCCAAACACAGTAGTGCTTCCCGCCGGGGTATGCCACCCAAACACAGTAGTGCACACCACCTAATAGCCTGCAGAGGTACTCTCCGGACGAGTACCGCGGGTCTGCACTGTCACACAGTAGTGCTCCGTCCGCCATGGGTCTGTACCCAAACAAAGTAGTTCTCCATCCACTAGTCTAGTCGACTCACTCCAAGTCGACTTGGTCAAGAAATCATCAGGTCTCAGCCGGCTACACGGTCTCCGTACTCCGTACGCTCGTCTCCGGGAGGGTCCGCTCCACGAGCTACAGGTCAATACTCCAAGTATCTCAAAGTCCCATGAAGAAGTATCTCAAAGGACCGCCTCGTCATAGGGGTCTCAACGCAACAGACGACGCGTCAATCAGACGCCCGGTCTGTGAGTTATTAGCCTTTTCGTCCTAGGGGCCCGGTTAGTTTCGTGTGCGAACCAACCCGGCCATATCTCAACTGTACCCTGAACTCTCATAGGGTATACTCATAGGGACCATTTCTCAACAAGATCACCAACGCCGCTGAGGGTTCGTCAAACAGACGTCCAGTCTGAAAGTTATCATCTTTTCCGTTCTAGGGGCCCGGTTGGATTTCGGGTACAATCCAACCCGAACACTATCCAACTGCAACCAAAACTCAATCGAATTATGCCAAAAGTTCCGTCTCATCAAGTGGAATCTAACAAAGTCGACGGCACGTCAATCGGACGTCCGGAGCTCAAGATATAAGCGTTTCCGCTCCGAGGGCCCGGTTGGTTTTGTGTTCGAACCAACCCGTCCATACCCAAAGTTTTCCAAAACCCTAATTGTAATATACCTAAATGACCATCTCGATCCAAGGATCACTACGCAACTGACGGTGCGACGATCGGAGGTCCGTAGCCCAAGATATGGGCATTTGAACGGAAACTGCCCGAAAATAGGGGGTTCGGGCCCGGTCCGACCCGAAACGGGTCCGAGTCTGGCCCAAAAGGGCGCGGTCCGGCCCAGGGGGCGTGGCCTGGCCCGGCCTGGGCGGCCCGGCCAGTTGGCCTGCTGCGCTGGCGCGACCGCGTGGCTGCTCAGCTGTCCGGCTGAGCGGACAGGGGGTGCAGTCTCCCCCTTGAAAGAAACTGCGACCCCCCGCGCGGGGGCCGCCCCTTGCCAACGGACGCGGCCGAGCGCCGCGTCCCGCCACCCTCGGCCCCGCGCGGTCGCGGGACCAGCGGCCTGCCGCCGCGGCTTCAGTCACGACGGCCCTTCCCAGCGGCGCGTTGGCGGTGTTTTCTGCAGAGCACCAGACGCGCTCCAGTGGTCCGTTTTGCTCGCCGCCTTCGCCAACGGTCCTCCCGGGACCCGACCATCACTGCGGAGGCTTCAAATTTACTTTGCGGGCCCGTTTGTCGTCGCCTATCAATCCGCGCACAACGATCAACCAGCGGAGTCTTCGAATTGCCTCCGCGGCCCCGACTCCGGCCGCAGTTTCGTTCGGCCTCAACGGCGTGGCGCGACGACGCCACACTTCTTCATCGCGTTATTTCTTTTTTCCACACGGTGCCGTTGCACCGCGCCGCCTTTTTTCATGCCGCAATGAACAAAACAAAAAATAGGGAGGAGAGTCGGTCGTGTTCGTGCGGTCCGACCTCCTCCCGTTAAGTTGGTAACAAGCGACCCAAAAGACGAAGAACGACAAGGATTTTTCATGAACAAAAGAAATCAACCCAAACAGTTTTCCCTGAAATCAAGAATTCCCAACCCGCAAACATAATCTTCGCGGATCAACTTAATATTTAGTTGATCTGTGTTCTTAGATTTAGAAGGAAGTAAACAAGGGTTCACTAACAATCACAAATAAATTCACTACCTCGAGGGTAGTTGAACGAAGGATCGTCACGGAATTGCACGTCGCGGAAGAAGGCATCGCAGAAGGGGGATCGTCGCGTCGCAAAGAAAAGATTCTTCAGCGTCGCGTCGTCGATCTCTGAGGATCCGGCGTTCTTGTCGACCTTCGTCGGAGGTCGGCGTTCTTCGCGTTCTTCGTCGAGGAAGGAGTGTTTCACGGCTTGAGTGATTTCTCCCCAAACCCTCTCACACAACCCAACCTCTAATAAAATAAGACTTGTCTTATTTTATTAACACACAAACCAACGTTTTGAATTTCAAAGAAAACGAAACAATCAATTAAGTGAATTAATTGCAATATTTAAACCGCCAAATTTATGAGGCGTTTATTAACCAGATTAAATGCAAGGGTTGACTTCATTTAGTAGGGGGGGTGTGGGTGAATTACTTTAATAAAAAAGGGGTTGAGGAAGTTGAAAGGGTGGGGCTCGTATAGGCCCCACCCCACTAATATCCTACATAGCGGATTAGTTAGGATGTGGGTCCCACTCAACCACTTAGCTTAGGTTAACACTTCCTTGAATAAAAATAAAATCTGTTTCACAATATTTTATTTTATTCTTTAGTTAACCCAATTAAGTAAAACTCCACCCGAGAAAATGCAACTCTAGAAAAGGTGTTATTAAGCAATTACCGGCGCTGCGATTCCATCGGTGCCCTCAGATTTAAATTCTGATCACCGGTTCAAAAGTTAGAAAAACCCGCTCGTTCGTTCACTGAACGTACCCGAGCTAAACTTTAGAAAATGATTCCGGGCACACCGGGCCTTGGAATCAGCTGCCGTCAGAAACTGCGTTCTTTTAAAATCCCAAAGAAAATTAAGAAAAAAATGTCCCTTGAATTTTATGGGTCTTTACATTACTCCCACATCAGGGCTTTATTTCCTCGTAAAGCTTTAACACAAACTAGGGATACAAAAGCGGTATTGAGCACGCATCTGAGCCTTATGCTCCCATGTGCTTACCTAGAGGTTCCCATACTGCTAGTGAAAGCACACCCGAGGAATCGACCGTCCTCGTAGGATCTGCTCCTGTCGATCCTCGATCCCCACTGGGACCTCCGTGAAAGTCACCCCATCACCAACGTCCATCTCCTCATGGTCGATGATATGCGAAGGGTCGAGCATGTATCTCCTCAGTTGAGATACGTGGAAGTCTTCGTGCACCTGGTGCAACTGAGGTGTATGGGTCAAACGACAAGCCACCTCGTCTACCCTGCTGAGGACCTAGAAAGGTCCACTGAACCTCGGAGATAACTTTCCGCCTTGGCCACATCTTCGTAAACCTCGTCGAGGTGAGACCCGCATAAGGACGTGATCGTCATCCTCGAACTCTAGAGGTCTACAATTCCTATTAGAACTGAAACTCAAAACGACTGCTACCACGAGGGTAAGGTTGACCGACTCAAGAGTGATCAATCGTACCCTCCTGTGCATGAGTTTATCCTATGCTGCCTGGGGTTTCCTTTTCGCCGACCAAGGAAAACCCATCCCGACGTCGTAGTTGAACCACAACCTTTTTGCCTAATACCGTAAATTTGTGTATGAACTGTGATTGCCTAGTCCATACTCAAACCAACGTCGTAAGGCCTCGACACTGCCACCAAGAGATTCCAACCGAAACTCTCGCCTTGAGGGTCTGACCACACCGTCGGCGTAAGTGTGATTATCGAGTATTCTCCCAAGGTATCTCCAGACGCGAGGGTCAAGTCTACGGCTTACCAAAAACTCTAGGTCTGGGACAAGATTTGTGGAAGGAAGGAATGATTCATATCAACGTCTATTACTATGGTAGCTATTAGTGGACACAGACTGTCCCTTGAATCATTTTTAGAGCCATTGGGTCACACTCCTTGACCGCATGCAGCCACACTCTTCCACCGCCCTCCAGCTCCCTGAGCCTGGCGGGGACAACTAAGACGGGTGGTTGTAGCATGTTAAAATGTACACCACCTCATGCTGCTCTCCTAGCTCTGCCTCCACATATGCTGCTTTGCAGACTCATATCTCCTTAAAGATTCCTCTTCTTGAAACATTTAACACGCCCGAGTCTCTAAGACTAGCACCAGTTTCCTGTTTCTTACTGCACTGTGCAGTCTTCATCCGCTCCTGGATGATTTGCACCTTCTTTGCCTATGATCTGTAAGAGCTGCTAAGATTTCTCCCTTGCCGAAAAGAGAAACTTGGTCTCATCCCCCGGATGAACCACACCCATTGCCTAATACAGTCAATCCTGACATGAATGATGTATTCATGCCATGGATGACATCGTAAGGCCTCGACATAACTACCAAGAGATCAAACTATCACTCTCGCCTCCAAGGGTCGAGTCACGCTGTCGGCATCAGTGTGAGGTCACTGGGTCTCCTCCAGTAGAAATCTCAAAAGTGAGTGTCAAGTCAACCGTTTTAACCGCGACCTCTCAGTATCAACCAAACAAAAGGACATGAAAGAAAACATCACAAAGTTAAGTGTCTTTTTATTATTGCAGCTCTTAGTACAAAGACACGAATATAACAGAAACATGGAACTAGAAGTACAATGGACGTATACACTAGTTCCACTCCTATCCACCTACCTCCTGGAGCTCTACTGCCTTGTCCACTGCTCGACTGTTGCTCAAGAACCCGCCACTGCTTCTGCCTCGGTGGATCCTCCAAAGCCTGCGGATCAACTGTGTGGGGGTCGGACAATCACGTGCCAGGTGACCCTTCCTGCTGCATTCATAACACTTCCTGCTCCTCATACGGCTGGATCTGGTCCTCTTGGACCTCTGCATCATCTGTCTACTTCCCATAGATGACTTGGCTACTGATTGAAAATCCTGCGGCAAAGGCAGCAACTCCTGTACACACTCAGGGTGTAGAGCTACTGGGACAAACTCCACCCTGAAGAAGGTCTCGAAGTCTTCCCATGTGAAGGTCATCCCGTCGCAAAACTGGAACAAGCAGCTCCACCACCTGCCTACTGCTGCCTGAAGGAGGCTGGCAGCAAAGATCACCATGAAGTCTGCAGGCGTCCCCACTAGCCTGAAGACTCTCAACACAGCCTCCAGCCAATCCTCAGCCGCCTGAGGGTCCGTCTCTCCCTGGAACCTGGGTGGCCTCTGGCGCTGGAACTCGTGCAGCGCGCTTAAGTGGCGTTCATCGCCTACTACTGGGGATGGTGGCATCGGTGGCCCAACGTATGGTAGTACCGCTGGTGCCTCCGCTGGTGCCTCAACTGCAAGAGGGCCCTGTACCGAAGCCTCGTCGCTCGGCAGGCTGTCAGTACGCACATCCCTCTGGGATCTAGCTAGTCGTCCGTGAAAAGGTATCCTGAAGAAACTATGTGACACAGTCAAACGATTATACCTGGTGAGCTGACCTGGTTTGAGCCGACTTTTAAAAACTTCTGGAAACACACACGCAATCAGTGTTTTCGTGCACAAAGTCAGAAATCAGTTGTCAGGGTCCTGGTGTATGGATACGTCGGCCGCCCGCACCAACACTGGACTCCCTAAACTGAAAAACACACTCGGTACTCTTAACACTATCGCTTCACAGAAAGAAAATATCAGAGTTATAAGTTCTACGGTAGAACCGACTCCTCTGATACCAATTTGTCATGACCCGTCCTCGGGGCCCATGCCGTGACTACCCCAAGCGCATCTTCTATAGGCCAGGGGCTGGCGACTAGCACCAAAGGCGTAAATCCCGATAATTGGGAAGGCGTTGCCTTTATAAAAGTAAACAAAACACCATAGAGTACAAGAGGAAGTAAAACACTAAGTAAAAAAGAAAGTGCTGAAAAGTAAATGGGCCAGAATACAAACCCAACTGAAAGTACAGCTACAACTGAACAAAAGTACAACATAAAAAGATAACAGCTGGAAGAATGGAAGCAGCTCCTGGGTCGTCCTCCTCGGATCCTATCTGAAGGGTAGGTACAGATAGCGCAGCTCCTAGATCGTCCACCAAGGATCCTACCTGAAGGGTAGGTATAGATAGCCTCCACAATGCTCTTGCCCGTCAACCTCCTCCGAGTATCATCTCGTCGTGAAGTCCACCTCCGGATACTGAATCGTTGAGAGGTCCACCTCCGGGTACCGTCCAGTCCTCGAACACTCAGCCTCTGTCAGCGCTGCCCGACGTCTGCAACCAACACAACGAGGTGATAACCCGTGCAGGGGTGAGTATAACGATACTCAGTAGGGACCCCGAGACCCTCAAGGTCTCACTAAAACCAACAAGGATAACCACAAAGAAGATCTCAACAGATAACCTCTACTTAGGTACATGCCCATACATATACCTAAGTTATCAAGTAAGCCATCTCAATCATGAGGAAACACAAAGATTATGAAATCAACGGATAACCACTAACCAGATATATGCCCATACATATACCTAAGTTATCAAGTCACCCATCTCAAACATGAGGTAAACACAAAGATCATAGACTCAGCTCAAACCAAGATTTTCATTATCAAAACCGTAACTGTTGAAGAGCCCCATCTCTGGAGTGTACAGTGGTCCTGTCACGACTCCGAGGTACTGCTCACTAACCTAAAACTGCTGAGGTACTCCTCCTGTCGAGTACTGCGGGTCAGCCACCCAAACACAGTAGAGCTTCCCGCCGGGGTATGCCACCCAAACACAGTAGTGCACACCACCTAATAGCCTGCAGAGGTACTCTCCGGACGAGTACCGCGGGTCTGCACTGTCACACAGTAGTGCTTCTTCCTCCATGGGTCTGCACCCAAACAAAGTAGTGCTCCGTCCACTGGGCTAGTCGACTCACTCCAAGTCGATTCGGTCAAGCAGTCGTCAGGTCTCAGCCGGCTACACGGTCTCCGTACTCCGTACGCTCGTCTCCGGGAGGGTCCACTCCACGAGCTACAGGTCGATACTCCAAGTATCTCAAAGTTCCACGAAGAAGTATCTCAAAGGACCGCCTCATCATAGGGGTCTCAACACAACAGACGACGCGTCAATCGGACGCCCAGTCTGTGAGTTATTAGCCTTTTCGTCCCAGGGGCCCGGTTGGTTTCGTGTGCGAACCAACCCGGCCATATCTCAACTGTACCCCGAAATCTCATAGGGTATACTCATTGGGACCGTTTCTCAACAAGATCACCAACACCGCTGACGGTTCGTCAAACGGACATCCAGTCTGAAAGTTATCAGCTTTTCTGTTCCAGGGGCCCGGTTGGATTTCAGGTACAATCTAACCCGGCCGCTATCCAACTACAACCAAAACTCAGACGAACTATGCCAAAAGTTCCATCTCATCAAGAGAAATCCAACAAAGTCGAAGGCACATCAATCGGACGTCTGGAACTCAAGATATAAGTGTTTCCGCTCCGAGGGCCCGTTTAGTTTCGTGTTCGAACCAACCCGGCCGTACCCAAAGTTCTCCGAAACCCTGAGTGTAATATACCGAAACTACCGTCTCGATCCAAGGATCGCTACGCAACTGACGGTGCGTCGATCGGAGGTCCGTAGCCCAAGATATGGGCGTTTGAATGGAAAATGCCCGAAAATAGGGGGTTCGGGCCCGGTCCGACCCGACCCGAGACCCCCTGGGTCGGCCCGAACCAGGTCGACCCAAACCAGGTCTGGGTCCGACCCAAAAGGGCGCGGCCTGACCCGGCCCGGCGCGACCAGTTGGCCTGCCGCGCTGGCGCGACCGCGTGGCTGCTCGGCTGTCCGGCTGAGCGGACAGGGGGTGCGGTCGCCCCCTTGAAAGAAATCGCGACCCCTCACATGGGGGCCGCCCCTTGCCAATGGACGCGGCCGAGCGCCGCGTCCCGCCTCCCCCGGTCCTGCGCAGTCGCGGGACCAGCGACCTGCCGCTGCGACTTCAGCCGCGAAGGCCCTTCCCGACGGCGCGCCGGGCGCCGCCGCCTCCTGGCGGCCGGCTGGTGCCGGTCGCCGCCTCCTGGCTGCCGGCCGGTGCCGGTCGCCGCCTCCGGCTGCCGGCACCGCCGTGCCGGCGAGGCGCGCAGGCAGTGTTTTCCGCGGACCACCGGACGTGCTCCGGTGGTCCGTTTTGCTCACCGCCTTCGCCAACGGTCCTCCCGGGACCCGACCCTCACTGCGGAGGCTTCAAATTTACTTTGCGGCCCCGTTTGTTGTCGCCCGCCAATCCGCGCACAACGATCAACCGGCGGAGTCTTCGAATTGCCTCCGCGGTTTCGACTCCGGCCGCGGTTTCGTTCAGCCTCAACGGTACGGCGCGGCGGCGCCGCGCTTCTTCGTCACGTTCTTTCTTGTTTCCGTGCGGTGCCGTTTGACCGTGCCACCTTTGTTCGTGCCCGCAACGAACAAAACACCAAAGGGGGAGGAGATTTGGCCATGTTCGTGCGGTCCGACCTCCTCCCGTTAAGTTGGTAACAAGCGGCCCAAAAGATGAAGAACGACAAGGATTTTTCACGAACAAAAGAAATCAACCCAAACAGTTTTCCCCGAAATCAAGAATTCCCAAACCGCAAGCATAATATTCACGGATCAACTTAATATTTAGTTGATCTGCATTCTTAGATTTAGAAGGAAGTAAACAAGGGTTCACTAACAATCACAAATAAATTCACTACCTCGAGCGTAGTTGAACGAAGGCTCATCGCGGAATTGCACGTCGCGGAAGAAGGCGTCGTGGAAGGGGGATCGTCGCGTCGCGGAGAAAAGATTCGTCGGCGTCGTGTCGTCGATCTCCAGGGATCCGGAGTTCTTGTCGACCTTCGTCGGAGGTCGGTGTTCTTCGCGTTCTTCGCGTTTTTCGCATTCTTCGTCGAGGAAGGAGTGTTTCACGACTTGAGTGATTTCTCCCCAAACCCTCTCGCACAACCCAACCTCTAATAAAATAAGACTTGTCTTATTTTATTAACACACAAACCAACGTTTTGAATTTCAAAGAAAACAAAAAAATCAATTAAGTGAATTAATTGCAACGTTTAAACCGCCAAATTTATGAGGCGTTTATTAACCAGATTAAACGCAAGGGTTGACTTCATTTAATAGGGGGGTGCGGGTGCGTTACTTTAATCAAAAAGGGGTTGAGGAAGTTGAAAGGGTGGGGATCGTGTGGGCCCAACCCCACTAATATCCTACCTAGCGGATTAGTTAGGATGTGGGTCCCACTCAACCACTTATCTTAGGTTAACACTTCCTTGAATAAAAATAAAATCTCTTGCACAATATTTTATTTTATTCTTTAGTTAACCCAATTAAGTAAAACTCCACCCGAGCAAACGCAACTCCGGAAAAGGTGTTCTTAAGAAATTACTGGCACTGCGATTCCATCGGTGCCCTCAGATTTCAATTCCGAGCAACGGTTCAAAAGTTAGAAAAACCCGCTTGTTCGTTCACTGAACGTACCTGAGCTAAACTTCGGAAAATGATTCCGGGCACACCGGGCCTCGGAATCAGGTGCCGTCAGAAACTGAATTCTTGTAAAATCCCAAAGAAAATTAAGAAAAAAATTTCCCTTGAACTTTACAGGTCTTTACATGTCCTTACGGTATGAAAGACAAAAAAGCCTTTATGATCGGCAATGGAAAAAATCTTGCTATTTTGACTGTCACCGCAGATTTCTTCCAACCAATCATCCTTTTTGGAGGAAAAAATATAATTTCAGAAAAGGTACAATTGAAAGGGATGAAACTCAAAAAATGATCTCAGGTACAGAGTTAAAATCAGCTATATTTTCATTTCCTCCCATCACATTTGGGCCAACAGTAAACCAATAGAAAATTCATGGATTTGGGAAAGAACATAATTGGATAAAATGAAGCATTTTTTGGGATCTTTCATATTGGTATGATTTGTTGGTCCACCACATGTCGGATGTCATGCATATTGAGAAGAACTGTTTTGATAATTTATTTCATACAATTTTGGATACACCAGATAAGACCAAAGATACTGTAAAGACACAATTAAATCTTTCCCAAATTTGCAGGTGTCACGAACCAGCCCGGGTCGACCCTGAACCGGTCCCCCGAGCCGGTCCGCGGCAAGTCCCGAGGGGCGTTCCCGATCCCCCCAGGATGGCAACAAGTGCCGGGCATTAAAATTTTAATCGTTGGGAACTATTTGAGCCCAAACTAAAAACAGGATCGAAAGAATGAATATAAACTAAACAAACTGACAAACACTAAAGGCATAAACAACTACACCACGACATACCTCCATGTGACCTCGCGGGTCACCACCCAACTACAACCAACGTTGCTCCCACACTGAGCGACTCAAGCAGGAGAACCTGAACACAAGGAACCTGCAACTGAAAAGGTAAAAGATAGGCGTGAGCACAAAAGTACTCAGTAGGTGAGCCCCACGACAAATCCCAATGCACTGCCAGCAAATAAAGAATCTACATAATCCAGGTTTGAACTATAATGTATAAAAGTAATTTTTCATAAAGCTTTACTTGAAAATCAAACACCAGACATTTCCCTTATTTCTTCTCGAAATTTAGTTCCATTTCATTAGTTTTAAACTCATTCTGAAAAGCAAAGTGTTACATTTTCAAATCTAACCCAAAGAGAATAAAGCATTTTCATTTGAAAACCATTTTTCCCAAAGTCTAACAGTATAGGCTGTGAAATATGACTGAAAGCAAACAAGCAGGGAAAACAAGTGCAAGTAAAGGTAAACAGGCAAGGAGAACCAAGTGCCAGTAAAAATAAACCAGAATTTATCAGCAATAACCATGGGTGATCCTAAACATCCCTAGAAAACCCCTGGACGTACTCGGGTTCAGACTACCTACCGGCATGGTACTCCACAGTCAATAACCAACTGGCCGCCCTAATAGCCAACCAGTGGCACATCCCACCTGGCCTGTCCACAACTCTAGAGGGTACCAACCCGTCTAATCAGGGTTAGCAAGCAACCGTCACTCGATAATCTACAAGACGCCCAGGAACCCATAATGGTTTTTGTAACACTGTGTAAGTGGGAGACCCGCGCACGCGTGACTCATCTCACCGCACTTGCCAACCCCTTACATGGACATCACTACACGACAACCCTCGAAGGGAAGTCCCCCTGAAGAAATGCCCTCACAAGTACGTATATATATATATATATGTATAATCACTTCACATTTCATAAAGTGCCAACCGGGCCGTCATGTCACTTACATTTTGATCATTTAAGACTAAAACATTTTTAAAGAGAGATGACACACGCCATTTCATTGAAAACCAAAAACACACTTAGAACTTTGTTTAAGAAACCCAAATCAGCATATCAACCCTGGAACACAATTGTTTCACAAGTAGAGTTATTTTCTAATATCAAAACGCACCCCACTTTTATCAAGAGCCAAACAGGCCTTTAATCACCTTTTTAAGGAATACTATTTCTCAAATGAAATCCAAACTTTTGTTCACACAACAAAGGAAAACATCTTTCATCAACCAAGAACCACACATGAAGTTTCCAAAAACAATTTCAAAGGGTCACACGACGTTTTCTCTAATCAAGGTTCTCAGAAAACACCATTTTCCATAAACAATACATCTACTAATTTACACACGCCAAAAACATTTCAAAACCCAATTCAACATGTCTTTCATTATTCAGGAAGAACCATCTAGCAACACTACCATGGAAGCACACAATTAAATCCAAGAAAACGCTTTTAATGAAACGCTAGAATTAAAACAACTTTTATCATCAGCAGATCACCAAACTATAGATAACTACTTAATAATACTTTTAAATTTACTGAAACTTAATAAAAGGGCAAGGAATAAATAAATTCTAAATTTAAAGGCGAGTGCAAAGGGAGACCTACCTCAAGATCCAAGCGCGACCGTAAAACGACCTTGGAACCAAGGCGCGATGACACGACGTGTGTCCGAAGCCACGTGATAAAGTCCAACACTCTCGAAACTAAGGCGCGGAGACGGCAGAACCTCGGAAACAAGGCGCAGCGATGACGCTCTCTCGGAAATGCCCTGCACGGGTCCTAAAACCGAAGACCGTAGAACCGGTTCAACGATCAATAATAATAATATAACAGTAGTAACCAATATATAAAGTTAATATCAGTAATAATATAATAATAATAATAACATAGTCATAATAATGACAATAACACTAATAATATAATTAGCATAATAATAATATATCAATAATAACAACAAAGATAATAATAATATCATTATATTAACATAATAGTAAGAATGATAATGATGTAGTAATAATGATACAACATCATAATAATAGTAATAATAATATTCATAATATATTATTAATATTAATAATAATAATATAAAAACATAATATAATAATAATAGTAAGGATAACATAATAATAATAATAATATAATAATAATAATAAGAATAGTGATAAAATAATAATAATAATAATAATAATAATAACAAGATTAATAATGACAATAATAACAATATTAATAATAGTAATAATAATAATAATAATAATAAAATAATCATAATAATAATATAGCAATAATAATAAAAATAATAACTTAATAACATGATAATAATAATAATAAAAATAATAATGTAGCAATAATAATAATAATAATAATATTCTCATAACAATAATGATAATGATAATAATAATAATAATAATAATAATTATAATATGAAATGATAATAACAATAATAAAAATAAAAATAAAAATAATATAATAATAATAATAATAATAATAACGATAACAATGATAATATAAAAATAAAAATAAAAATAATAATAATAATAATAATAATAATGATATGATAATAATTATAATAATGATATTAATAATAATATGATAATAATTATAATAATAATAATAATAATAATAATAATAATATTAATAACAATAATATTAATAATAACAATAATAATATAATTAGCATAATAATAATATACCAATAATAACAATAATGATAATAATAATATTAATCATAAAGATAATGACATAAAAATAATAAAATAATAATAACATTATTAATATGATAAAAAAAAATAAACGCTTTATAAAAATAAGATTAACATAAAAATAAAAATAAAAGTAAAACTTACAGTACGGAGGGGGAGGGGTTGCGGAGCAGTGGCGAGGTCGGACGGGGGTGGAGTCGCCGGAGGCGGCGGGAGCAGGGCCGGGACGGGAGGAGGCCGGCGTGCGCCGGAGCGGGACGGCGGAGTCGCCGGACGGAGGTCGGCGAGCCGGCGGACGGAGGGGAGGCCGCAACGGCGGGGTGCGGGTTGCGCAGGGAAGGCCGGGACAGCCGGCGGAGGAGCAGCAAAGCGGGAGGCCGCGGACGCCAGAGGCAGGAGGCGGGGGCAAGGCGGTGCAGCGGGGGTCTGGGGCGGTGCAGCGAGGGGAGCCGGGGCGGCGGTCGGGCGCGGGCACGGCGAGGCGGAGCACCAGAGGGGTCGCGCGGAGGGGCTGGCGACACCGGGACGGGGAGCGCCGGACGAGGCCGGTGCTGGGGAGCTGGGACAGAGATCTGGGGTCGGACGACGGCGGCTGGAGGGGGGGTAGGAAACGGCGCGGGCTGGCCGAACCAGTAGGGGAGACAGAAGAAGAAAAAGAGAAGAAGAAAAAAAAAACGGGGAAGAGAGGCGGGAGAGGGAGAGGGGAGAGGGTGGCGGCGGAATGGGGTTTAGGGTTAGGCTAGGGTAGTTTTATGTATATATTTATATATGATAAAAATAATAATAATAATAATAATAATAACAATAATAAAACTTATAATATTAGTAACAATAAAACTTATATAATAATAATAAAACTTATAATAATAATAAATAATAAATTAGTTAATTTAAATAATAATTATTTTGATCACATATTTAAAATAATAATTATAAAATAATTTAAAGATGTTACACATATGTATATATTTATACACATATAGATCTATATATATACACATACATTATTATACATATATATATATAAAAACATATATAAACATATATATGATAACACAAATAAATAGGTATCAATAATAAGAAGCCAACATAAAAATATAACATTTAAAACACCGGATGAACGCACTGTCACCCGGGCTGAACGCACGGTCACCGCTAACGATGCGGTGACCACGCACCGGCGCGAAACCGCCAATGCAATTAATCTCTGAAAAATTTTAACCGGGTCCAAGAAAGGAGAACAATTACAGACATCCGCGGTCGGGGTGTGACAATTCTCCCCACCACAGACACTTTCTACCCCCAGAAAGTCACCAGGCCAAAAGTCGATCAAGATTTAAGTCCATGCCCCAACGGAACTAAAGGAACCAGAGAGAACTGAGAATCTCGGGGATGACCTTACTCAGCACAGGTCACACCCGACCGATTCAAGAGAAAACTGGGGTCCGAGCTTGAGGGGAGAACACAAAGGGGTTCTCCCCACCACAAGAACTTAACTAGTGCAGAAAAGTTGACCATCTAAATAGAAAACCCTAGGAAAGGGGGGTCGACGCGGGAACTCCCAACCAATTCAAACCAAATCTTATAGCACGATTAAAACAACACCTCCGTCAAGACATTAAATCCTCGACCAGAGTCAACAACCTTCAATACCAGGGAAAACCCATGAAAACCCTAAACCAAAACATCGAGTCAGAAACATGGCCCATTGAAATCCATGAAACACAACCACATCTGCCGAGCATTGCTAAACAAAGGTCAACCCACCGAAGAGTCAAACACACTTTTAAGAAACACATACGATTCAGAAACAACACATCCACATAATCCAGACTACTTGGATTATAATAGAACAAGTCCATGATAACCCCATGGTAAAACAATGAACATACAACAACGTCAAAACTTAACAGCAGAAAAACAAGTACTAAAAGATCTTGATTGTTCCACTGCTAACACGGAACACAAAACCTGGACCAAGGCTTCGCACCCCTGGGGACTCCTGACTGTGCGCGAGCTTCACCCCAAGACCTGTGGTTGGGGATCTGGTGGCTGAAGCATCTTCTGCCTCACAGTCAGGTACTGACGTTCTCCCATCACGGCGTCCTCTTTAAGCGACGCTTCCGGCAAAACTTCTCCAGATGACCCAGACAACCGCATCGATGACACATCTTCAGAGGGTTGCGATAAGACAGCTTTAAATGCCCGTAACGACCACACTAATAGCATACCATCGAACGATCTGATGAACTGGAAGCTGGGACCAAAGGGGATAACTCCTTAAGAACAGGTGTCTCTGGCACCTCTTTCTCACCAAAGGGGGAACTCTTACGAACGACAGGGGACGCTGAAGGATTAACCACCTGCACACCGGAAACCAACTCATCCAAGAACGCTTCCTCTACGAGCTTCTCGAAACAAAGGTCTTTAGAAGGGAGGACTCGCTCCTTGATCTCTGGATGAAGACCCCCGGTGAAAAGAGAGACCTTCATGAGTTCATGAGACGCTACCTCTGGAGAAAAGGATATTAGTTCCTTGAAATGGTCAACATACGCCCTCACTGTCTGTTGGCCTTGTTGAATATGCACAAGCTCTCTCTTTTTCTCCAGCTTCACTTCCTCAGGTACAAACCATTGGATGAAAACGGTTTTAAAGACATCCCACGTCATTTCACCTTGCGTTGACGGTGGGGTAACCATCTTCCACTGGTCCAGAGCTGGACCCTCAAACAACTCCATAATTGCACGAACCTTAACATTATCGGGAGTTCCCAACATTCTAAAGACACGCTCCACTTCCTCGAGCCATTTCACTGCCTCTAACGGACCCTGATCACCATGGAGAATAGGCAAAGTCTGAGGAGGACCAAAAACTGGGCATGACTTATCCGAATCCTTAGAGACCTTTCTGGGCGGCATTTCCTGAGCGATATATAAAACACAAAGCCAAAACCAACATCAAATCGAAGCAACATCAATAAAAGCGCCTTCATCAAAAACAGTCAGCACAAGGACCAAACAAATACAACACAACCCAAAACAAAATCTTCTCTTTAAAATTCCCTTTTTATTTTTGATTTCAAAACCACCCTTTCTCAAGATCGCTTTCCAAAAACCAATCCACTTTCAAACCAGAAACTTTCCAAAACCATTTCCCCTTTAAAACCAATTTAGAAAACAAAGCCAAGCGTTAAATTTCAAGTACAAACCCAGGTACTCCCATGACCCGTTGCACATGTCTTTATCCACTTTCCATTCATACTCACACCAACATACACTTTCCATGCATTCTCACACATGTGCAAACGTTCATAAAGAGGACCTGGGGTTTCATCCCAAATCATTCTTAACCAATTTCCAAGCAAACAACAGATTTTCAAATCAAGAGATTTCAGTTTCAAAACCCATTTTATACATTTAAAGTCCTTTAAAAGAAACCAGTCCAATTTTCAAAAACCCTTTTTCGTTTCCAACTACGCACTCACACAGACCAAAACAGAAACAACATCCAAATTTGCATCAATCACTGAAATGAGGGACTAGTAGTCACACTCAACCTGGCGACATGGTAGTGGGCCATGTCCCAAGTCAGCGTCGACCACTAGGAGGAATTCAAACCACGTACTCAGACTCCACATGGGTCACTACTCCATGTGAAATTATGATGTAACGTCGGCTTGCCTCCATTATCATCTCTAAATCCAAGACAAACCAGGAAAGACAAGGACACAATTCCCGAACTACCCCTGGTAACTCAAGGATCAGTGCGAGCAAGAGTTCGCGACGCTCTTCCCGTACCTACCCCTCGAGTTCTGACAGTCCTAATCTCCTTCTAACGGACAACCCAAATAACAAGAACCACCTTTGATACCATTTTGTCATGAACCATCCCGGGTCGACCCTGAACCGGTCCCCCGAGCCGGTCCGCGGCAAGTCCCGAGGGGCGTTCCCGATCCCCCCGGGATGGCAACAAGTGCCGGGCATTAAAATTTTAATCGTTGGGAACGATTTCAGCCCAAACTAAAAACAGTATCGAAAGAATGAATATAAACTAAACAAACTGACAAACACTAAAGGCATAAACAACTACACCACAACATACCTCCATGTGACCTCGCGGGTCACCACCCAACTACAACCAACGTCGCTCCCACACTGAGCGACTCAAGCAGGAGAACCTGAACACAAGGAACCTGCAACTGAAAAGGTAAAAGATAGGCGTGAGCACAAAAGTACTCAGTAGGTGAGCCCCACGACAAATCCCAATGCACTGCCAGCAAATAAAGAATCTACATAATCCAAGTTTGAACTATAATGTATAAAAGTAATTTTTCATAAATCTTTACTTGAAAATCAAACACCAGACATTTCCCTTATTTCTTTTCGAAAGTTAGTTCCATTTCATTAGTTTTAAACTCATTCTGAAAAGCAAAGTGTTACATTTTCAAATCTAACCCAAAGAGAATAAAGCATTTTCATTTGAAAACCATTTTCCCCAAAGTCTAACAGTATAGGCTGTGAAATATGACTGAAAGCAAACAAGCAGGGAAAACAAGTGCAAGTAAAGGTAAACAGGCAAGGAGAACCAAGTGCCAGTAAAAATAAACCAGAATTTATCAGCAATAACCATGGGTGATCCTGAACATCCCTAGAAAACCCCTGGACGTACTCGGGTTCAGACTACCTGCCGGCATGGTACTCCACAGTCAATAACCAACTGGCCGCCCTAATAGACAACCAGTGGCACATCCCACCTGGCCTGTCCACAACTCCAGAGGGTACCAACCCGTCTAATCAGGGTTAGCAAGCAACCGTCACTCGATAATCTACAAGACGCCCAGGAACCCATAGTGGTTTTTGTAACACTGTGTAAGTGGGAGACCCACGCACGCGTGACTCATCTCACCGCACTTGCCAACCCCTTACACGGACATCGCTACACGACAACCCTCGAAGGGAAGTCCCCCTGTAGAAATGCCCTCACAAGTACGTATATATATATATATGTATAATCACTTCACATTTCATAAAGTGCCAACCGGGCCGTCATGTCACTTACATTTTGATCATTTAAGACTAAAACATTTTTAAAAAGAGATGACACACGCCATTTCATTGAAAACCAAAAACACACTTAGAACATTGTTTAAGAAACCCAAATCAGCATATCAACCCTGGAACACAATTGTTTCACAAGTAGAGTTATTTTCTAATATCAAAACGCACCCCAATTTTATCAAGAGCCAAACGAGCCTTTAATCACCTTTTTAAGGAATACTATTTCTCAAATGAAATCCAAACTTTTGTTCACACAACAAAGGAAAACATCTTTCATCAACCAAGAACCACACATGAAGTTTCCAAAAACAATTTCAAAGGGTCACACGACGTTTTCTCTAATCAAGGTTCTCAGAAAACACCATTTTCCATAAACAATACATCTACTAATTTACACACGCCAAAAACATTTCAAAACCCAATTCAACATGTCTTTCATTATTCAGGAAGAACCATCTAGCAACACTACCATGGAAGCACACAATTAAATCCAAGAAAACGCTTTTAATGAAACGCTAGAATTAAAACAACTTTTATCATCAGCAGATCACCAAACTATAGATAACTACTTAATAATACTTTTAAATTTACTGAAACTTAATAAAAGGGCAAGGAATAAATAAATTCTAAATTTAAAGGCGAGTGCAGAGGGAGACCTACCTCAAGATCCAAGCGCGACCGTAAAACGACCTTGGAACCAAGGCGCGATGACACGACGTGTGTCCGAAGCCACGTGATAAAGTCCAACACTCTCGAAACTGAGGCGCAGAGACGGCAGAACCTCGGAAACAAGGCGCAGCGATGACGCTCTCTCAGAAATGCCCTGCACGGGTCCTAAAACCGAAGACCGTAGAACGGGTTCAACGATCAATAATAATAATATAACAGTAGTAACCAATATATAAAGTTAATATCAGTAATAATATAATAATAATAATAACATAGTCATAATAATGACAATAACACTAATAATATAATTAGCATAATAATAATATATCAATAATAACAACAAAGATAATAATAATATCATTATATTAACATAATAGTAACAATGATAATGTTGTAGTAATAATGATACAACATCATAATAATAGTAATAATAATATTCATAATATATTATTAATAATAATAATAATAATATAAAAACACAATATAATAATAATAGTAAGGATAACATAATAATAATATAATAATAATAATAATAATAACAATAGTGATAAAATAATAATAATAATAATAATAATAATAATAACAAGATTAATAATGACAATAATAACAATATTAATAATAGTAATAATAATAATAATAATAATAATAAAATAATCATAATAATAATATAGCAATAATAATAAAAATAATAACTTAATAACATGATAATAATAATAATAAAAATAATAATGTAGCAATAATAATAATAATAATAATATTCTCATAACAATAATGATAATAATAATAATAATAATAATAATAATAATAATAATAATGATAATATGAAATGATAATAACAATAATAATAATAAAAATAAAAATAAAATAATAATAATAATAATAATAATAACGATAACAATGATAATATAATAATAATAATAATAATAATAATAATAATAATAATGATAATATGATAATAATTATAATAATGATAATAATAATAATATGATAATAATTATAATAATAATATTAATAATAATAATAATAATAATAATATTAATAACAATAATGTTAATAATAACAATAATAATATAATTAGCATAATAATAATATACCAATAATAACAATAATGATAATAATAATATTAATCATAAAGATAATGACATAAAAATAATAAAATAATAATAACATTATTAATATGATAAAAAAAATAAACGCTTTATAAAAATAAGATTAACATAAAAATAAAAATAAAAGTAAAACTTACAGTACGGAGGGGGAGGGGTTGCGGAGCAGTGGCGAGGTCGGACGGGGGTGGAGTCGCCGGAGGCGGCGGGAGCAGGGCCGGGACGGGAGGAGGCCGGCGTGCGCCGGAGCGGGATGGTGGAGTTGCCGGACGGAGGTCGGCGAGCCGGCGGACGGAGGGGAGGCCGCAACGGCGGGGTGCGGGTTGCGCAGGGAAGGCCGGGACAGCCGACGGAGGAGCAGCAAAGCGGGAGGCCGCGGACGCCGGAGGCAGGAGGCGGGGGCAAGGCGGTGCAGCGGGGGTCTGGGGCGGTGCAGCGAGGGGATTCGGGGCGGCGGTCGGGCGCGGGCATGGCGAGGCGGAGCGCCGGAGGGGTCGCGCGGAGTGGCTGGCGACACCGGGACGGGGAGCGCCGGACGAGGCCGGTGCTGGGGAGCTGGGACGGAGATCCGGGGTCGGACGGCGGCGGCTGGAGGGGGGGTAGGAAACGGTGCGGGCTGGCCGAACCAGTAGGGGAGATAGAAGAAGAAAAAGAGAAGAAGAAAAAAAAAACGGGGAAGAGAGAGGCGGGAGAGGGAGAGGGGAGAGGGTGGCGGCGGAATGGGGTTTAGGGTTAGGCTAGGGTAGTTTTATGTATATATTTATATATGATAAAAATAATAATAATAATAATTATAATAACAATAATAAAACTTATAATATTAGTAACAATAAAACTTATATAATAATAATAAAACTTATAATAATAATAAATAATAAATTAGTTAATTTAAATAATAATTATTTTGATCACATATTTAAAATAATAATTATAAAATAATTTAAAGATGTTACACATATGTATATATTTATACACATATAGATCTATATATATACACATACATTATTATACATATATATATATAAAAACATATATAAACATATATACGATAACACAAATAAACAGGTATCAATAATAAGAAGCCAACATAAAAATATAACATTTAAAACACCGGATGAACGCACTGTCACCCAGGCTGAACGCACGGTCACCGCTAACGATGCGGTGACCGCGCACCGGCGCGAAACCGCCAATGCAATTAATCTCCGAAAAATTTTAACCGGGTCCAAGAAAGGAGAACAATTACAGACATCCGCGGTCGGGGTGTGACAGCAGGTGACCAGAACTTGAACTATTTAAAAATGTCAGATCACAGAGGTTAATGAATCCAAAATCATCTTATACACTGTCCAAAGAGATTCACTTATTATTTTGTCAGTGGATTGCAGATTTGAGACTTCCAGATAGCTATGCTTCCAATTTGGGAAGATGTGTTAAGAATGGTTATATTACCAGATTAAAAAGTCATGATTTTCATGTTATAATGGAAAGAATTATGCCAATTAGATTCAGAGGTTTGTTGAATTCTTTGATTTGGGATTCGATAATAGATATATCATATTTTTTTCAAGACATTTATGCAGTGACAATAGACTATGATGTGCTAAGAAAACTGGAAGAAGATGTGCTGTAATTATATATAAACTGAAAAAAATTTTCCATTGGATTTCTTTGACTCAATGGAACATCAGATATTACATTTTCCACATGAATATAAATGTGGAGATCTAGTATAGTTTCAATGGATGTACCCATTCAAGAGATGCATGCAGAAATTGAAGAAAAAAGTACATAACAAAGCATCAGTTGAAGGCTCAATTGCTGAAGCTTATTTTCAAGAGGACATTGCTTTTTTCTGCTCTCATTACTTTTAATCTCAATATCCCTCAAAACATAATCGCATGGGATGAAATGAGAGGAATGTTAATGAAAAAATGGATAATCAATTATTAGTTTTTAATCAGCCAAATCTTGGTTTCGGTGGAGTTTATGAATGATGGATTTCAGATGATTAACATCGCAGAGCTTATACATATGTTCTACTCAATTGTGAAGAAATGACATCGTTTGTACTGTGAGTGCTTATATCAATTATTCTATAATTTATGTTATAGTATGTAAACTTATTTTATTAGTAGGTTATATGATAATTATATCAAGAAACAAATTCCACAAATTACAGTAGCTTCTCTTGAAGAACGCAGACAAAAACAATTTTCTCAATGGTTTCAAAAACTGGTAACATAAATTATCGATGGTTTAATATCAATTCCATTTATTATTTATTATATTGATAATTGTTTTACAAATTTTTAGGTGTCTCAACATGCTGATAAAATTGATAAGCGACTGTGTATATTGAGTAATCCACCATCCAAAATGGTTAAATATTATAATGCATATGTGGTGAATGGTTTTCGATTTCATACACGTGCATATGGGGAATAAAAAAAAACAACGAACAGTGGAGTTTTCTCGAGAGGATCACATCATAGAGAAACTGAAGTTGACTTGTATGTCATTCTGGATGAAATTATTGAGCTGTGTTATCTAGGATAGAATTACATAATGATGTTTAAATGTCGGTGGTTGGATACTGAGAGAGGCTTGCGTGCTCATCCAACTCATGGAATTGTTGATATTAAATATAAAAGTCTTCTTGTAGTAAATTAACCATTTTTACTGGCTCAATAGGCACATACAATTTATTATGCAAAGTACTGTACTACTTAAAGAGACTTGAGTGATTGGTGGAGCATAATAAAAATGAAATCTCAGGAAAATCAGTTTACTCAAACTGAATGTGGTTCCACTGAAGTGGAAGGAATTGAAATTTTTCAAGAGACTTCTCAAAATCCATCTTTTTCACAAAGATACATGAATATCGATGATGACACTCTACAATTAAGGATCGATAATGACGAAGATGTTAATGATTTTACAAATGAATTTGAAATGACAAGAGATGATGAAACTGAAACTCATATGGATATTGATGATGCTGAGGAGGAAGATGAAGACATTGAAATTGACAGCTATGGAGATGAGGATAAAGATGGACATTGACATAGTTAAATTCTGGTTATAATCATAACTAATATATATCTATATATAATAGTTATTTTCAACTATCTTCTAACAACAATCATTTTGTGTTTCAGATGGATCCTAATCTATTTCACGAGTTGCAGGAGGATGATCTACCTTTGGATGAGGGGGATTTTGGACCATCTGACCCTCAACCTAATGACGGTTTAGGGGGTACATGGAGGGGGTGCAGTCTTGCGTGACTGATGATTCATGACCCTATCCCCGAGCAACGTCCACATCTTGGCTTCGATCCAAGCACATGAAGGTATGGTAACCTGTATATTTTAGTTATCTTTCATTAATTTATTTAAATATATACTAATTTTTTGATTATTTATTACTTTTTCATAGTTTTTTGCATGTAGCTATTGGACATGGGAGTGCTATCTTGCGCAATTATTTTTCTCAGCCATGGATCACATGGGGACAGATCCCCGTTGATGTGCGGCGCGACATGTTCAATCATTGGATGGTACGTAAATAAATAATATTTATTTTGAAATTTATTTTATTAATAACTTTATATTATAAATTAATTTTAGGGTTTATGGTATCCCATCACTACTGGAATAGGAGGTTTTCCCCACACTTCTGGACACCCTTTACCAACAGTTTTAGGGAACCGTTGGTAAAGGGGTGTTCAACCCACCCTTTCCCAACGGTTCACTAGAACCGTTGGGAAAGGGTACCCCTTTACCAACGGTTTTTAAAAACCATTGGTAAAGTTTTACCCCAAATGCACTCGGCTCCTCCTCTCCCCCATTCGCAAGACAGAACCCTAAATCTGCAACTCCTCTCGTGACTTTCCCCATCCGAACTGCTGAAACTCCATCCAAATCATCTCAAATCAGGTATTTTCTTCTTTATACACATAAAATATTTAAGTGCTACCTTGTTTTTATTGTTATTCATCTAATATTTTAGTTTTAAGTTTTGATTTTTATGTGTATATCATTTTTTTTGTGTTTTGATTTAATATAGACTTTCTCCATTCCAATCCATTTAATTAATTAAATCTTTAACCCTCCATAGAAGAAGAAACATCTCAAATTCATTATGGTTAGATTCTAGATTTTCTAAGTATGTGTTTTTATGCTTTTTCTTCATATTGTAATTAATTGTTACTTGGAAATTTATTTATATGTGTTTATTAATTTTTAGCAAAGTTTCTATGAATTTTTTCCTTAAAATTCCTTGTGAAATATTATTTAACCCTATTCTCATTGAATTGAACAAGTCATGAATTTTATGACTATAATTTTGACATCTTTCAAGTATTTATGAATTATTCAATTCCATGAATGTTTAGATTTATTTTCAAATAATATTTAAAGAATGAATTTGTGAAATTGAGTCTTTGTCTTGAGTTTTTATTCAAAGAATGAAATAAATTGATTTTCATTAAATGAGTTGACCTATTTAATGTTTTCTAAGTAGTTTCAAATGATTTAATTTTTGAAATGATAATGAACCCTCTTGAAATGATTTTTTTTGAAATGAGATTTCTTTGGTAATTTTATATTAGATATTTATTCATGTGGAAATAGGTTGTAATCCCATGTTTTGAATTAATATTGAGAATTTTTAATTGTAAAACATCCTTTAATGCCTTTGGGATGTTTTGAAATAAAGGATTTTTTAAAGGCCTGTTTAGAATTACATGTTAGTTTTTGGAAAGAAGTTGGTATAGATAACCTTTCTAAATATTTAATTAAATAAGGGGTTTTGAATTGAATTGAAGATTTTTTACCACTCAGTTGGAACTTTATGAAGATCCTCAATTGTAATAATTTATTAATGTAACTTGATCAATTCTTGTAATTATAATTGATGGATGTTGAAAATGGGATTATTCACATCAATGGAGATTAGGGTGAGATTGAGATATGATTTGAGGTCTGAATAATATGATTTATATTGATAAGGATCCTCATTGTGATACTCATAATTTCATTATCTTACTCACCACTTTTGACTAGTCATGGTGACTTAGATAGTTAGATGGAAAAATCTAGATTTATGATTCACTAGTGGACTCATACCTCATCTAGTGGAATACACTACTAGAAATCTGGGTTTCCCCAATAATCATATACCAACGGTTCATCAAGGAGGCCTTTACCAAAGGTTTCATAAAACTGTTGGTAAAGGCAGACATAAGCGATTTAAAATGGATTTCGAAAGATATTTCAGAAATGATTTAATCTTGAGGAAAGTGTTTTATTAAAATGATATTTTTTTAATAAGGATTGTGTAATGTAATTTGTTATAGTACACTTGTTATGTGACTATGTTTGGTATTTAGTAACACATGAGATAACTGGTGTGTGATAATGTGTTGTGAAAGAGATTCCATGGTTGGTTCAATATTATATTTAGGTTTTGAGCCTATTAATGAGTTGTTTTAAAGATATTTTGAGATATTTTGAGATATTTACCTTATGTTTATTGGTGAAAAATGGGAGCTGTAGAGGTGGTTCATGATTAAGACATATAATTACTGCTAAACATGTGGATAAACCATGCATAGTAGTGAATTCTTGAAATGTTTGATGTTTTTAGTCCTTTTTTATTTGGAGTTTCTTTTGATGCTGATGTTTCTTATTGATACCTATGATGGGAATTTATTTTAGTTTCTAAATCGGCTGAGACTCCCCCACCATGCACAGTGTATGCAACCTCTACCCTTATTTAATCATTCTGTTTGCACAGCCTATGCAACCTCTACCCTCATTTAATCAGTGAACTCAAGTCATTAATTCAAGACTTTATTCTCACTAGCATGTAAGAAATTGAATGATTTAAACCCATCCTCACATGATTTATTACCTTAGATAGTGTCCAACATATGGAATACGAGCTTTTGAATTCATCAGTTAACCAAGATCATATATTCCATTTACCCCAAGATGACTGTACTAATATAACTTTAGGGTCAATTAAATATGGTTCTCATTGTACGTTGTATATTATGTGTCCTTCTTGGCCAATAATCACTTTTATGAGGGTGGGGTTCTTTTCACTATCCATGCTGGAATGTGTAGACATCCATAAAAATGTTAGATAAGTCACAAGTTTAATTCAGTAATGTTGTTATCATTGACATACTTTATTATTAATCTCAAATTTAAAAATAAATGTTTTTTTCTATACTTTAGGAAATTAAATATTTTTACAAGCCATGAACAACCTATTAGTGCAGAATCCTAAAATTTATTCACCCATGGGGTGCGCTTGACTTGGGGAAGTAATTGGGTAATGAAAGGAATGGCCATAGAGGTTCCAATAATGAGTTATTAAACATGAGTGAATGATTTGGGATGCCTATAACACATAATGGGACCTAAGGCATGTGCCTCTTATAGACCTAATGGAAATGAATATAAATAAATTTTAATTTAATTTATGAGTACTTCTTCTTTACATTATTTTAATAGTTCACTACATCGACTAGAAACTTATTCCTTTATCATTTACTTAAATGTATTTTATATTAAAGTTCAATCCTATTAAATTGTTTATAACAAAATGACTTATATAAATTCTTTTTACAGAATGGACAGAAGTTGGATGTATGAAACCGATCAGATCTCAAGTGATTTTCAAAACAATTTGGAGAGCTTTATAGATTTTTCATTTCACAATGCTTCAGATAGTGGTCGCATACACTGCCCATGTTCCAATTATGTTGGTAGACCTTGGTTGATCCATGAAGAAGTCAGCTACCACATAACCAAATATGGTTTTCAAGCAAACTACTTTGTGTGGTATCACAATGGAAAGAAAATGAAATCTCAAATTGGTGATGATTGAAATGAAAGGACTGGAATGGAGAATTTTTTAAATGATCGGTTTCCGTTTATTCATTATCATGAAAAAGAAAGGATTTCGACTCAATAAGACTTCGATATGAGGAAAAATGATGCATCTAGTGAAAATGATGATATTGATAGGGTGAAAAAATTGAATGATGCTGCCACGACTCCAGTATATCGACAATGCGATAAAATGAAAAAGCTGGAATTTTTAATCTGATTGTTTCATGGGAAAACTATGTATGGGATTTCTAATACAGTAATCGATTACATTCTTACCCTCTTGAAGGATTTACTTCTAGATGATGCAGATATTCCCTCAAACCACTATATGGCATGGAAGTTAGTTGAGGAACTTGAAATTTCAAGAAACACAATTCATGCTTGCCCGAAAGATTTCAGTTTATTCTGGGAGGAAACTGCTGAACGAAATGATTGTATAAGATGTGGCACATCCCGATGGAAGTAAAAATCTGATGGAACACCATCCCGCATTCCACAGAAAGTAATGTGGCACTTTCCATTGATCCCTAGACTCCAGAATCTTTTTATGTCTGATGAAATATCAATAAAAATGAGACGACATGATACCGAGAGAAAGAAGACTAATGATGAGTTAGTTCATCCTGCAGATGAATTTTTATGGCATATATTTGATGCTCGACATCCTGATTTTGTAGCTGACGTGCGTAATGTGAGGCTGTGTCTTTCATGCGACAGTTTTAATCCGTTTGGGAAGATGCTTACTTCGCACAACACATGGCCAGTTTTTATACACATTTATAATCTTCCCCCATGGTTGTGTATGAAAAAACCTTTCAATTTCATGAGTATACTCATATATGGTACTTCTGATCCTGGAATTGATATTGATGTATACATGCAACCTCTAATAAAAGAGTTGAAATTTCTTTGGGATTTGGGTGTGCGCACATACGATGCATGTTCAAAAGACATATTTCATATGCGTGCTGCGCTTATGTGGAAGATCAATGATTTTCCGGATTATGCAATGATGTATGGATGGAGCACAAAGGGAAAACTGTCATGTCCAATTTATATGAAGAATACACAATCCAAAAGACTGAAACATCACTATAGTTTCAGTTTTATGGGACATCAACGATTCTTGCCAAAGGATCATCCATATAGAATGAATCGTCGAAGATTTGATAATACCATAGAGACCGATGATCCACCTCAGCATATTTCTGGAACTGATGTGCTTAATGAATTGAAAGATTTCAATTTTTCATTAGGGAAGGGTCAAATGAAATCTGGAAAGAGAAAGAATGTTTCCACTGAAACCTATTACAATTAGAGGAAGAGGAGTATATTTTTTGATTTTCCTTATTGGTCAACCAATTTTTTACATCATTGCTTAGATGTAATGCATATTTAAAAGAATATATGCGAAATGTTGATTTCAGTTCTTCTAAATGTCAAGGGGAAGAAAAAAGATAATTTACGATCTCAGCGTGACTTGATGGATTGGGGCATCAGACCAGAATTGCATCCTGTGCGTATCAGTGAAAATAAATGGCAACTTCCATGTGCTTCTTATGTGATGAAACCTATGAAAAAAATAATTTCTGGAAGTATTAGAGACTATTAGAGTTCCTTATGGCTATTCAAGCAACATATCTAAACTGGTCAATAGAAGAGAGTTGAAGTTAAAATATTTGAAGACTCATGATTATCACATTCTACTGCATGAGTTGCTTCCAATAGAAATATTTAATCTTTTTTCCAATAATGTAAGGGTGATTGTTATTTGGTTGTGCCATTTGTTAAGAGATCTTTGTGCTAAGAAGTTGTCCAAGTCTTTCTTGCAAAACATGTTGGCAGATTCCCCATTAATTTTGTGTGAGTTGGAGAAAATATTTCTTCCATCATTTTTCACATGCATACTGCATCTGACTGTCCATATTCCCACTGAAATACTTCTCGGAGGACCTGTTTCTTTTCATTGGATGTATCCAACTGAAATAAATATGTACACATTAAAGTCTTATGTCCAAAATAGGAATCATCCCGAAGGTTCTATCATGAATGGTTACTTGGCTCATGAATGTATGGATTTCTGATCAATGTATTTGTATGATCTTACTACAAGAATGAACAGACCAATGAGAAATGAAGAAGAATAGTATGAGAAAATTGAACCCAGTTTTCCATCACTTCCTCAAACAGGAGGAATTCCTAGATCATATACATTGAAGACATTCAGCCATGAAGATCGGGAGATGGCACATCGCATAGTTTTGTTCAACTGTGATTTGTTCGATGAATATATCAGGAAACTAAATTGAATATGTATATCTTACATATATATCTATTAAACTATTCATATTTTTTTATCTACAGGGAACATAAAACAATGATAAATAGAAAGAATCGTTATTTATCTTTGAGAAGGAGAGAGACTTTTCATAGAAAAGATTTTTCTGCTTGGTTAAAATTGAAGGTAAAAATATTCTTATTTAAAATATTATATCAATATTTAATTAAGTTTAATAGTCATTTATATTTCAGGTATTGAGTTTGTCTGCTGACTCTATCTTTGAGAAAATAAGAGCTTTGGATTTTGGTCCTAATACTGTGGTTCGTGACTGTAAATCAATTGTTATCAATGGGTATAAATTTATTGTCACTAAATGAGAAAAGAACATGAGAACACAACATGATGGTGTTATGGTTACTGGTACGAAATATTTTTATGCCAGTGCATCAGATAGTAGACTACGATTTGAAAATGTGGGTTATTATGGAGTCATTGAGAAAATAATAATATTGGATTATTACTCTCATGGATGAGTCACAATGATGAAATTCCATTGGTTTGATTCGATGACGAGACATGACACATTTATTGATGATTTTGGATTCTGAGTAATTAATATGACTCGCACTCTTGCTACCGAAGAACCATATGTGTTGGCATCAATGGCTAAACAAGGTTTTTATGTCAAAGACCAACTTCGACATGAATTTGGTGTCATAGTTGAATTAATTCCAAGACATATTTTTGATGATGGTGATGATGGAATTGACACTGTCCCTAGTGCCATTAGAACCAATCCATTTATTTCTTTTGATTACTCCAATAGATCAATTTTCAGAGTTGATTATGAACCTGAATTTATGGTTGAAAATATATAGAATCATTCATCCATGTTCTCAATTATTTTGGTTTACCTCGAGTTGGGTTTTAAGGTTGGTAATATTCAAATTGATTTAGTATTGATCACAAATATGTTTTAGCTGACTTGACTGTTATGTGAATTTTCAATGTTTATTGGTTGCAGTTTTATTTGAATTGCATTTTCTAATTTGGAATTGAACTATATTCAAACCCAGTCAAACAATATTTCTAACTTGGTGAACATTACAACTTGTATGATTTATTAAATCCATTCAAGCTCTTATAAAACAATTGATTGCTAAATTACCAATGAATCCCCCTATTCCCTCATATATTTAGTTTTTTGGGTTACACATTAGTTTCCTTTTTCTAATTAATTACATATTTGTTTTCAAAAGAAGGTAATGCTGCCAATTGAAGAAAGACGAAGGAAAAAAATGATGGAGAACAATCATCGAATGGAGGAGATGGGATTTCCACCATTAGTGCCTGTAGTGATTACTTTATTTAAAATATATATATTTAAAGAATATATAATTTCATGTGATTAATTTTTTTGTAAACATTTTTGTAGGATCCACCTATACGTCGACAGTTATTTGACGAGGAGCCTAGTACTGGTCCTAGTACTCAGGCCAGTGGTACAAGGAGGGTTCGTACCAGAGGTGGAAGAGCAGCTTCACGTACCCGACTAGACCCTACCCCTCCCACTTATATGTCATCCTTCCCACATTCTGATCCCAGTGCGTCGTTAGGGACACACAGGATATTTAGGCCTCCCATGTTTTCGCCACCTTTTGCATCTTCTGGCCCATCTTTTTCACAACCCATGATGATTCCCACTCCCCAACCAGAATCCGGTCATACAGTTGTCCCATCTTCTTTTCCTTCTACTTATGTCTCTCCAAGCTTCTATATTCCATCATCTTCAACTCCTGTTCCACCAAAGGGTGTTCCATCAGTTTCTATGGATCCAGCGGTGCTTAGCGATCAGACTGGTGCAGGTATATTTATAGAACCCTAACAAATTTTTATACCAATATTTATTTTCATTATAACATGTTTTGATAAAATATTTGTTTTTCTTTCATGACAGATACATCTACTGACATGAGGTGGGGGAGGGGGCGTACACGCATGCGTGCGGTGTGGAACCGCTGCACACATGTAATGGTGGATTACAATGAAGACAAACAAATGGTTGAGAAAACAGGGAAACAATGTCGGAGTTTTTTGGAGACGCTTTCCAAATACTCCGAAATCATTTCCGTCAGCACGCTATCGTGGAGACAATTGCCACATGAGGTCAATGATAGAGCTTGGGTAGAGATATGGGTAAAAAAATCTGTTGTATTTAATGCCATGAAATATTTTTTTATTTATATGAATTAATATTTTGGTGTCAGCTTCAATTTAATTTTCCCAATGGTGAGGGTGCACGACCATCACATCTGAAGGATTTAGGTGAGATTTGGAGAGCCTACAAGCATGAGTTTTATATTGGCTAGCGTTCTAGAGTTGGCACTAAGTTAGAGGAGGTACCAGTCGTGGATGATTGTCCTATAGAGCAGTATCGGCAGATGATTACCCATTGGACGACTACTCAGTTTAAGGTATTAATTACATTTGAGGTATTTAAATAATAACTTTCATGTTTTTCATTAATATTATCCTTTTCATTATCAAAATTTTATTTAGGAATCATTTGGAAAAAATAAAAAAAACATTGATGAAAAAAAAATACCTCCACACACTGGGACGCACTACAATGCCAGATCATGAGAAAAAGCTGGTATGACAATTGTTTATAAGTTTTCTTTACGACTTAGAGTTTCTTTTGTTTACTCAATTATTTAATTGTTTGCTAAAGTTTTCATATAACTTTAGTTTTCAATGTCATTGTAGAGGCAACAACAGAATATTGAAGGACGTGTGCCTCGAGCAAAACTGTTTTGCTCGAGTAGACGGAAAAAGGATGGAAGTGCCGTCAACGAACCAACTCAGTAGAAGATTTTAAGTTTTAATATATTGATTTTATATTTTAATATCTATTTTTTAACTTAATAATATATTTATATTTGTAACAGGCTGCTTTAGAGGCCCTTGATGCCCAAGAACCAGACAATTTTGGGCCAACTGGTCACTTACATCAGGTGTTGGGAGAGGAGCATTCTGGCAGAGTATGCTGCCAACCTAGGATAGCCCCAACGAAGTATTGACCCTCCTTAGGTATGAGTTGTAATGCCACCGAGCTACAGAAAGTTAGGGTATAGGCATAACAGGCTGACAAAAGGGCCATAGAGATGAAAGAATAGTCTGCTAGGGAAAATGGTGCATTTATGAAATTTATTGAAGTTCTACGTCCAACACTTCCACCAGAGTCCAGCCCAGCTTTTGATGAATATATTTCGTCGATACATTCTATATATGGTGCACCAGGTGGTAGTTCTAGTGGTGGTCAAGACGATACCCAGCCTGACGATGATGATGGCGAAAAGTTTGATGCGGAAGAGGAGGGTGAAAAGGAGGGCGAGGAAGATGATGGGGATGAGGATGAGGGTGATGATGATGGTGATGATGGTGATGGTTATGTGGTACAAATTGATCCGTTACATTTTTGACTAATATTACTGAGACTTTATGTTTAATCTATTCTAGTTGTTGGTTTTATCTAGACCCATAGTATAGTATTGGAGTTGAGTTATTTTTATATATTGTCTGTTTTCATGGATGTTGATGTATTTTAGTGGTTGCGGTGTATATTGAGAATGTTTATAGAGTTTTGTATGTTTGGGAACTCCCTGGATAGCCCCCCCTTCCTGGACCCTGGACAACCCACCACCATCCTCCTTGGACCCCGAACAGCCCCCCTGACAGCCCCCGGACAGCCCCCCACCCTCCTCCTTGGTCCCCAGACAGCCCCCCCGGACACCCCCCATGTTAGGTCCACAGGGCTGAATACCCTGAGAGGGGGGGGGGGGGTGAATCATGGTATGACTGATTAAAAAATAACGCCCGTTCTGATCTTGTTTCACTGTTAAGCAAACCACTCTTCTCTCTCTTTCCTGTTGCACAAAGTAAATCGAAAGCAAAGCATGCACAGGACACAACAATTTTACTTGGTTCACCGCAAAGGGCTACGTCCAAAGAGCATACGCTGACAAGTTGTCAGTCGTACCAATTCCACTAAACTTCACTAGCTGTGGATTACAATGTTCGGGCTAGATCACTTCTATGCCCAAGCTCACTGCCTTTACAATGTTTAGGGTCATATCACTACTTTCCCAAGTGTCACTCCCTATTTCTCTCTCTCTGGCTCACTGCCGGTGGAGAGGATCACCTTCTTCCTCTTCCTAAGCTCACTGCTCTGTGAAGGGAATCCACTCATAGTTTATAGACCTGCAGGTCTCTTCATTTGCATGAAATAATGCATCTTCAACTGTTGATAGATTCTCTTTTGAAGTCCAACTTTCATCCACTGATGAATAGCACTTTGCCTCTGACCACTGGGCAACTACATTTGGAAACACCTTCGCAAAGCACCCTACTTTGCGAGGCTCCCAATTTCGTGAAGCTCAAACAAGCCTTCGCGAAGCTCCTGCCTTTTCGCGAAGCTCTCTCGCGAAGCACTCTCACGAAGCACTCTCGCGAAGCACTACCATGAAGCTCAAGCCGTCGCAAAGCAACGTCCCTTGCGAAGATTAATAAGCCAACACGGAGCTCGCAGGTTTCGCGGAGCTACAATAGCCGCCGTGAAGCACCTCTTTCGCGAAGCACACTGGCTCCGCGAACCACCTTCGCAAATCGAGAGCAAAGGATTTTCTCTGAAAATTATCTCTTATTCTCTCGAGCGGGTTGGCCTCTATTTATAGGAGATTCCACCGACCCTCGTCCCTTCCGCGTGAAGTCAACGCCACGTCATCTCAAATCGCGAAGCTCCTAAGTTTCAGTCGGAATTCTGTCCAAATCGCGAAGCACCACGGAAATTTTCCATTCACGGAGCTTGACATAGTCACGAAGCATCACCGTCAACATACCTTCGCGCCTTCACCACAAAGCTCCCTCGCAAAGCCCTTCTCCGCCGCGATGCGGTTCAGCCTCTGCCGTTCGCGAAGCTTGACGTAATCGCGAAGACTCACCGCCTCCATTCTTCTGGTCTTCACGATTTCCAGACCATGCATCCTATATTCGTGAAATTCATGCCTTTGCCATATTAAATTATGATCTTCATGGAAATCCTATTTTTGCGATGCTCACCAAATTCCAAATTTTGGACCCCAAAAATTTGGGAAACACTGGGAAACGACGCCACCTTGTACTGCTCTTTTGTACCGCCTCTAAATCGTACTTTCTTTTTTCATCGTTCTTTGTCAACAAGGATTGTCAACAACTTCTTGGGAACTCGACAAATATCCATGAAAACCTGTTTTTTCAAAAAACACAATCAACCCAAAAATACTGCAAAGTTACCTTGAGGGATTTTTTCCCAACACCCCGGACAGACCCCCAGACAACCCCCAAACAGCCCCTCGAACACCCCCCAGACAGCCCCCCCGCACATCCCCCCCACCCTCCTTCTTGGTCCCCAGACAGCCCCCCAGACATCCCCCGGATATCCCCCCGGTCAGCCCCCCCGGACAGCCCCCCACCCTCATCCCTGGACCCCGGACAGCCCCCCGGACAGCCCCCCGGACAGCCCCCCACCCTCCTCCCAGGACCCCCAGACAGCCCCCACCCTCCTTGATTTCACATGCCTTTTTTTATTTCTCTGATCATGCAATGTTATTTAGGATTATTCCATTTTTGTATGTCTTGAATTATGTGAATGTCTTGGTAAGATTATTAGCTCATGCTCATCAAATGCATGTGATGATAGGATTTAATTTGAATACAAAGCCTTGTTGTACATTCTCCATGTTATGTGAATTATGCCTTGTTTGATTTGGTTTACTTGTCAATTGTTAGGATAAGACATGGGTTACATGTTAAGGACTCATGGACAGACTCGTCATGCTTAGGGAATTTAGACTTGAAATTCCAGGATTTATGCTTTGGTTTCTAGGTGAGGGCTACCAGGATGGTTTCTATTACTCATGAGTGATATTGGTTCCTTGAAGATAAACATAGGACATGTCTGTTTTGCAATATGGTAATACCATGCCTCAGGTGTGGCCGACACCACTCAAAATGTCTCAGTTTTATTTGAAATAGACAACATTTTAAGTGAAAATAACAACTGGCATACGGAAAACTGACCAAACGCATTCGTATTATGTTAATAATTTAGGAAAATGATACATGGGTCATTTGTGATGTGTACGAGTCAACCCCGTCTAAATCCGAGGCGCGGTGTGGCCGGTAGCACTCTAACTGTGTCTCTTTTGTTTAAAATGGATGATATTTTAAGTGAAAAGAACAACTGACATACAGAAAACTGACCAAACGCATTCGGATTCTGTTAATAATTTATCACAAATATCCATGGGTCATATGTGACATGTAAGAGTCAACTCTGGCGCAATCCGAGGCGCGGTGTGGCAGGCACCATTCAAAGTGTCTCACTTTTGTTTGAAATGGATAACATTTTAAGTGAAAAGTACAACTGTCATACATAAAACTGACCAAATGCATTCGGATTGTGTTGATACTTTAGGAAAATGATCCTTGGGTCATTTGTGACATGTAAGAGTCAACCCCTCCTCAATACAAGGCCCGATGTGGCCGGCACCACTCAAAGTGTCTCTTATGTTTAAAATGGACAACATTTTAAGTACATACGGAATACCGACCAAACGGATTCTGATTATGTTGATACTTTAGAACAAATATACATGGGTCATATGTGACGTGTAAGAGTCAACTCCGCCTCAATCTGAGGTGCAGTGTGGCCGAAACCACTCAAAGTGTCTCTCTTTTGTTTAAAATGGACAGGATTTTAAGTGAAAACAACAACTGACATACGGAAAACTGACCAAACGAATTCGGTTTCTATTGAAACTTTAGAAAAACTATCCATGGGTCATATGTGCCATGTAAGAGTCAACCTCGTATTAATACGAGGTGTGGTGTGGCCGGTACCACTAAAAGTGTCTCTCTTTTGTTTCAAAAGGACATCATTTTAAGTGAAAACAACAACTGACATACAAAAAACTGACCAAATGCATTCGGATTTCGTTGAAACTTTAGGGAAACGATCCATGAGTCATATGTGATGTGTACGAGTCAACCCAACCTCAATCCTAGGCACGGTGTGGCCGTTATTACTCTAACTGTGTCTCTTTTGTTTAAAATGGATGAGATTTTAAGTGAAAAGAACAACTGACATACGGAAAACCAACCAAACGCATTCAGATTCTGTTGATAATTTATCAAACCGATCCATGGGTCATATGTGACGTGTAAGAGTCAACCCTGGATCAATCTGAGGTGCGGTGTGGCCAGCACCATTCGAAGTGTCTCACTTTTTATTGAAATGGATAACATTTTAAGTGAAAAGTACAACTAACATATGGAAAACCGACCAAACACATTCGGATTGTGTTGATACTTTAGTACAATGATCCTTGGGTCAATTGTGATGTGTACGAGTCAACCATTCTTCAATCTGAGGCCCAGTGTGGCCGACACCACTCAAAGTGTCTCAGGTTTATTTGAAATGGACAACATTTTAAGTGAAAATAATAACTAGCATACAGAAAACCAACCAAACGCATTCAAATTGTGTTTATACTTTAGAAAAACAATACATGGGTCATATGTGATGTGTAAGAGTCAACCTTGCCTCAATCTGAGGCATGGTGTTGCTGGCACCACTCAAACTGTCTTTCTTTTGTTTAAAATGAACATCATTTTAAGTGAAAACAACAACTGACATACGAAAAACTGACCAAACGCATTAGGAATGTGTTGATGCTTTAGGAAAAAATTACATGAGTCATTTTTGATGTTTATGAGTCAACCCCGTCTCAATCCAAGATTCGGTGTGGCCGGAACCACTCAAAGTGTCTCTTTTTAGTTTAAAATGGACTTCATGTTAACTGAAAACAACAACTGACATACGGAAAACCAACCAAACACATTCAGATTATGTTGAAACTTTAGGAAAACGTTACATGAGTCATTTGTGACATGTAAGAGTCAAACCTTCCACAATATGAGGCTTGTTGTGGCCGGTACCACTCAAAGTGTCTCAGGTTTATTTGAAATGGACAACATTTTAAGTAAAAATAACAACTAGCATACAAAAAACCAACCAAATGCATTCGGATTGTGTTAATACTTTATCAAAATGATCCATGGGTCATATGTGATGTGTAAGAGTCAACCCCACCTCAATTTGAGGCATGGTGTTGCCGGAACCACTCAAAGTTTCTTTCTTTTGTTTAAAATGAACATCAATTTAAGTAAAAACAACAAATGACATACGAAAAACCGACCAAACGCATTCGGAATGTGTTGATGCTTTAGGAAAACGTTCCATGATTCATTTGTGATGTATAAGAGTCAAGCTCATCTCAATCCAAGATGCGGTGTGGCCGGCACCACTCAATGTGTCTCTTTTTAGTTTAAAATGGACTTCACGTTAAGTGAAAACAACAACTAACATACGGAAAACCGACCAAACGCATTCGGATTCTGTTGAAACTTTAGGAAAACGTTCCATGAGTAATTTTTTATGTGTATAAGTCAACACCACCTTAATCCGAGGCCCGGTGTGGCCAACACCACTCAAAGTGTCTCAGGTTTATTTGAAATGGACAACATTTTAAGTAAAAATAACAACTAGCATACGGAAAACTGACCAAACGCATTCGGATTATGTTGATACTTTATAAAAATGATCCATGGGTCATATATGATGTGTATGAGTAAACCCCACCTCAATCTGAGGCATGGTGTTGTCGGCACCACTCAAAGTGTCTTTCTTTTGTTTAAAATGGACATAATTTTAAGTGAAAACAACAACTGACATACGGATTACCGACCAAAATCATTTGGAATGTGTTGATGATTTAGTAAAATAATTCATGAGTCATATGTGACATGTATGAGTCAACCCCATCTCAATCCAAGATGCAGTGTGGCTGGCACCACTCAAAGTTTCTCTCTTTAGTTTAAAATGGACTTCATGTTAAGTGAAAACAGCAACTGACATACGAAAAACCAAAAAAATGCATTCAGATTATGTTTTAACTTTAGAACAATGATAAATGGGTTATATGTGATGTGTAAAATTCAACCGCGCCTCAATCTGAGTTGCAATGTGGCCGGCACCACCCAAAGTGTCTCTTATGTTTAAAATGGACAACATTTTAAGTACATACGGAAAACCAACCAAACGAATTATGATTGTGTTGATACTTTAGAAAAAATATCCATGGGTTATATGTGATGTGTAAGAGTCAACCCCACCTCAATCCGAGGTGTGGTGTGGCCGGCATCACTCAAAGTGTCTCTCTTTTGTTTAAAATGGACTTAATTTTAAGTGAAAACAACAACTGACATACGGAAAACTGACCAAACGCATTTGGAATGTGTTGTTTCTTTAGGAAAATGATCCATGAATCATATGTGATGTGTAAGAGTCAACCCCTCATCAATCCAAGACCCAGTGTGGCCGACACCACTAAAAGTGTCTCTCTTTTGTTTCAAAAGGACATCATTTTAAGTGAAAACAACAACTGACATAAAGAAAACCAACCAAACTCATTCAGATTACATTGAAACTTTAGGGAAACGATCCATGAGTCATATGTGATGTGTATGAGTCAATACAACCTCAATCCAAGGTGCGGTGTGGACAAAACCACTTGAACTGTCTCTCTATAGTTTAAAATGGACAACATTTTGAGTGAAAACAACAACTGACATACGGAAAACTGACCAAATGCATTCAGATTCTGTTGAAACTTTAGGAAAAAGTTACATGAGTCATTTGTGACATGTAAAATTCAACACCGACTCAATCTGAGGCCCGGTGTGGCCAGAAACACTCAAAGTGTCTCAGGTTTATTTGAAATGGACAACATTTTAAGTGAAAACAACAACCGACATACAGAAAACTGACCAAACGCATTCAGATTCTGTTTAAACTTTAGGAAAACGATCCATGGGTCATCTGTGATGTGTAAGTTTCAACCTATCCTCAATCCGAGGTGCAGAGTGGGTGGCACCACTCGAAGTGTCTCTCTATAGTTTAAAATGGACTTCATTTTAATTGAAAACAACAACTGACATACGATAAACCGAACAAACACAATCGGATTCTGTTGAAACTTTAGGACAACGATCCTTGGGTCATATGTGATGTGTATGATTCAACCGCTCCTCAATACAAGTCGCAGTGTATCTGGGATTACTCTAAGTGTCTCTCTTTTGTTTAAAATGGACAACATTTTAAGTACATATGGAAAACCGACCAAACAGATTCTGGTTGTGTTGATACTTTAGCACAACGATCCATGCATCATATATGATGTGCACGAGTAAACCTCGCCTCAATATGAGGCATGGTGTGGCCGATATCACTCCAAATGTATGTATTCTGTTTAAAATGGACATCATTTCTAGAAAAAACACATTTAAATGTGTATGTTTAAATGAATTATGTATGTTTATAATTAAGTTATGTATTCTGATTTAATTCTAGATGTGTATAGTTCTAGATGAATTATATGTTAAATGTGTATGAATTTGTTCTATATATGTATGTGTTAGTTGGTTATTGCCGGTACATTAATCGGAGAGGAGTTCAAAGAATTACCTGAATGGATGGACACCCTGCCAGTGCTGTGAAGATTGCAGGCTGCTGTGCAATTTGCACAGCATAGCCTATGCCAACGGTTTCAAACCGTTGGCATAGGGTTAATTGAAAAGTTTTTACCAATGGTTCAAAGGGAACCATTGGTAAAAATACATTCCCAATGGTTTCTAAAACCGTTGGGAACCATGGGAAAATGTTGGTTTTGCCAAAAGTTTAGGGGAAACCGTTGGGATAGGAAAATTTTTCCAACCTATCCCAATGGTTCTATGTAAACCATTGGGAAAAGCTATCCCAATGACTTACTTACCAATGGTTCACAGAACCGTTGGTATAAGGTATACCAACGGTTCATGTGGCCTTTCCCAATGGTTCATAACTGTTGGTAAATCATCCTTTTCCAGTAGTGCATCGATGATAGCATGCGTGGCGCTATCCACGCGACATGGTAGGTGTCTACGCATGACCATTTCTGTCAGTTTTTGCAAAACTTGAGAAGAACAACTATTAAGAAAGAAGGAGTGACATAATTTGATGAGTCATGTAGAGCCCACCGACCAGAGTACATTTCATCTCATGTTTGGGATGAATTATGTTTACACTGATTGGGTGGTAGATTTAAGAGGAGATCTTCAGCGGGACAGCAGAACTGGGGGAGACAGGAGGTGACACATCGAGCTAGTAGCCATACATTTAGTACACATAGAGAGCATCTAGTAAGTATATTTTTTAAATATTTTATATAAATTTAAATATAAACCATTTATTTTATAATTCTGTAGGCAGTCGAGCATCCCGATATTACAGAGTTCGACATTTATCGGAGTATGTACAGTGATCCAGCCACTGGAGAGATTAGAGGTGATCGCCAGCGTCAGATTGTGGTTGGTATTATTTTTTCAGTTTGACAATTAACTGCATATAATATTTTCACAATTTTAATTTCAAATTGGAATTGAAGGAGTCATATGAGGCTACGACCTCTCTGACACAGGCTGAGAGTTAGGATGAGACAACTGAGAATAACAGTGCCCACCATTTCGATGAGGCGACATGGATGAAGGTGACTCAGTATGGATTTTAGAAGGGCTGAGTAGTTGGTATCATCTCTCATTTGACTCCTAGTACTTATTATGGTACTGCTATGATGTCGGCGTCCAGCTCGAGAGGAGCTCGTGGAGAGGCATCATCTTCTGCCTCACAATATTAGGAGCAGTTGTAAACTCAAACTGAGCTTATAGAGAGTTTGCTGAAGCAACATGAAGAGATGCATCAGCAACAGTAGCAACAATAACAATAACACGAGGAGGAGATGCGTCGATGACAACAGTAGCAGTAACAGCAGCATCATGAGCAGATGGAGTACATGCACCGTCTGACTCGTAGTTTAGGGATGAAGTTTCCTCTACTATCTCCTATATCTCCCCCACCTCCTCCAGAATACAACCCCCCAGTGATTTGTTTTTTATGTTAAAAACATTTGAATTCAAGATTTGTTGTAATATGAACTATTTACAGTTTCTGTCTTTTATATTGGTGCAAATATTGCATAATTTTTTCAATATTTTATTATTTATTATTAGTATTATATTTTTTAATATTTTTTTTATTTTACTAATAATAATAATATTTTATTATATTTTATATTTTTTTATAAATATAGAGAATTTAATAATTTTTTATTTTTTTATTATTTTAATAATATTAATATTATTTTTTTATTAATCATAATTTTATTAAATATACTTTTTAGTATTATATTTTTTAATGTTTGTTTATTTTACTAATAATAATATTTTTTATTTTTTTATTATTTTAATAATAATAATATATTTTTTTCATTAATCATAATTTTATTAAATATTTTTTTTATTATGTTTAGTATTTGCGACGGGCTCCCATCCCAAATAATTTGAATATAATTTTTTATTAATAGTATTTGTGACGGTCTTGTCGCAAAATGTTTTTATATATATAATGTATAAAATTAGATGCTTATTTGCGATGGGGAACTTCCCCGTGGCAAAAACCTGTCACAAAAGGTTTATTTATATATAATGTATATAATTGGAGGCTTATTTGTGACGGGCCCGTCACAAAAAATTGTATTTGTGATGGGATCCCGTCGCAAATAGCCCGTCATAAATACCTCTAATTCCAATAATGATACATAATAGTTGGAATAGGAACAAATTCCATAGATTCCCATGGAAGAAGTAGTTCCTGAAACACAAGTACTATGTAGGAGTGTAAGAGAGGTAAGAGAACCAGAGAGTTATGGTTTTCTGGTCACTGAGGATGGTGAATCATTATTGGTTGATAATGACGAACCTCTATCCCAAAAGAAGGAAGTTGAGAGCTCAGAATTTTCAAGATGGATAGAAGTTATGAATTCTAATATTGATTCAATGTATTAGAACCAAGTTTGGGTTCTGGTTGATATGCGAGTTGATGTAAAGCCTATCAGTTACAAATGGGTATTCAAGAGGAAATTGGACATGGAAGGTAAATTAAGTACATATAAAGTTTGGCTAGTAGCTAATGAGTTTAAAAAGAATCAAGGAATTGACTATGATGAAACCTTTTCCCCAGTTTCCTTGTTTAAATCCATTAGAATCATACTTGCTATATCATCTTACCATGATTATGAGATTTGACAGATGGATTTCAAAAATGCATTCCTTAACGGGAACCTTTAGGAAGATGTATGTATGACACAACTAGAAGGGTTTGTGACTCCAGGTGTTGCTAAAAGGGTTTTCAAGTTACAAATATCCATTTATGGATTGAAACAAGCATCTAGGTTATGGAACATTTGATTCTATGAATCCATAAAATAATTTAGTTTCATTAATAATGAATGTGAGCCGTGTGTTTACAAGAGGTTTAGTAGGAATGCTGTCGTTATCATAGTAGTATATGTTGATAACATATTACTTATTGGAAATGTCATACCAGTCTTATAGTCTGTTAAGGACTAGTTAAAAATTGTTTCTCCATGAAGGAATTAGGGGAAGCAGCCTATATTATAGGGATCAAGATCATTCATGATAGATCCAAGAGGCTACTTGGACTAAGTCAAAGTATATATGTTGACTATATACTAAAGAGATTTAGTATTGAACAATCCAAGATGGTATTAGTTATAGTATCACATGGTTTACATCTTTCTAATAAAATTTGTCCTCATACATAACATGAGAAAGAGATAATGAGTAAGTTTGGCATCCCGCCTTTTTATTACATAACTTTTCATTACATTTTACAAATAGAGGATCTTTAAAGTCTAGTGTCTTGGAAATAAGGTACATAATACATGAAAAAATATAACAATATTTTAACCCTCTTTAAAGGCCTCTTGAAAAGTTCATCCTAAGAACATTTACTGCATCTCATATCTTTGAGACATACATCAAAGGAAATGATGAGCAGAAGGCCCAGTAATGAAAACAAGTGAAATAGTTTACATGTGTTCTTGAGTGATATCAATAATAACATGGGGAATATCATAAAGTTACGATAAAGAGGCATATAATTATAATAATTACTTTAAAAATAACTTGAAAATGTGGCTAAAACATTTAATTTATACATTCATAAGAATATCACCAAGGTCCACCCCTAAGGTGTCATAAAAATTACTAAGGTTATTCACCAAGGTATCATAAAACTTTCCATCTCTAGAGATTAATTTCTTTACTCAATCTATTGAAGAAATATGAACTAAAAACCTTAATATGTATTTATTTTCATGTGATACACATAGATCATTATCAAACATTTCATAAATAACCCAACGAGAATAAAAGAAATGGGTTTCATATCAAAATCGTGACGTTTTAAAAAGTGCTTAAAAAAGATCATTATTTCATTTATAACCCATGGAAAGAGAATTAGGGTTTCACGTATGTCAATTCCAGAATAAAATATATTATTTTTATGTCTTTATGAATACCCATGGAAATTAAATAGGTTTTTGTATTCACATAAATAAAATAAGATAATTTCTTGAGAAAAGAGAGAGATTTTGAGACGAAAATTATGCAACATAAAAACTATACAACATGGTTTTAGAAAACATTAAAAAAGAAGTGATAAGGGTCTAAAATCCATAAATGACTCATAATAAAGTATAGGGATAGAATAAAATAGAAATAATAACATGGTATGGAAACTTGAAAGACATACCACAAAGAAGAGAACTTGAATGGAAAAAGAGACGTGGATAATTACCTTATGAAAATTCGACAGCCTAATGACGTCGCTTAAAATTTAGAAAATCAGTTGATGAGAGTGGAAATGGTCTATCATTATTAGATATAAAATGTACAGAAATATGTATATATAAGAACATACCCCCAACATAATAATATGAAAACTAGAAGACATAACATAAAGGAAGTCTTGACTAAAAGAGGAGGGTGAAAGGTTCCATTACCTTGAAGAGTGACTTCAAAAACTCAAAGGTTGGGACCTTGGGGGCTTGAGGGAACCTTGGGAGGACTTTTTGGGAGGTAAAAGGACAAGATGTTTATTTATGAGTAATTTGTAATGAAAGTAATGAAATAAAGGGTTGTTATTTATAGTAAAAGAGAGAATATTTTATTAATTTCCAAGGGAGACCTCATTAGTGGTATTTGAAAAACCATGGGCTTTCCCCTGGTATTTTCCCATGGTTTTGGCCACTTGAGATACCTCATATAATATTTTAATCCAAATGAGTCAACCATCATTTTAAATTACATATTATATCATTATGATGCCATAAAACAAATTGAAAACTAGGGGTGTCAGACCCGACCTAACCCAACGGGTTCGACCCGTGTAGACCGGGTTGGGTCGAGTTATGTAGAAAAAAACTCAGGTTAGGTTCATAACTGGTCAAACCGTATATGGGTTGGGTCGGGTCTCAGGTTGGAGTCATTTAGACCGAACCTAACTCGTGACCCGATCAGTGCCAGAAAAAAGAAAACCCTAATCTCCCATCTCTCTCAGCCTTGTGAGCAAAGTCACATAGTCACGACACTACCCTCGTGCTCCTCTCCTGCTTGCTCTCCTCTCCCCTGAACTGACACCTACCTTCCCTCACAGTGAACAAAACCCTACTCCCTCATTCTTCCCTCACGATCGACAGGAAATGAAACCCTACCCTCCCTCTAATCCTTCCTCCTCCTTCCCTAAGATTCCCAAACCCCTCACCTAGATGCCTTATGTTCAATTTTCAGGAGAAATCCCTTGGCTCTCATCGCCTCTTTCTCTCCTCCTACCTACTATTGTGCATGCAATCTAGTGGTAAGTTAAGCAGTTAATTTTTTTATCATGTTATTTTAAATTATGTTTGACATTAATAGAGTTCTGAATTTTTTTTGCTACTCCTATAAAATTCTTGTTTAGTCGCAGATTGACTGCTTACCTAGTTTGACTCAACCTATACACTTTCTGCTAGAACTATTGCACTACAATAAGACCAATTCTGGTTTGGTGATGTGGTTTTTGTAGGGATTTTAGGATGTGTTGGTTGAGTACACACCAATTCTTGTGAAGTATTGTTGGTGATGATGTAGTCTAGTCTCTACTGCCATTTGGTCTCGAGTCGATTCAAAAATTATTTGCGGTTTTGTTTTTTGGTGGCATGAATTGGGTTTTCTTGTCCCTGGTTTTTGTGATGGTCTGATAATATTGGTTTTTGGTGTTTCATCCTCCATGGTCTTGAAATTGGTTTATTGATATTTGTGGTTCTAGTAGTATAAAGTGTTGGTTTTTTTAACGATGAGCAGTGGTTGAAAATGAAATATTAACATTTGGGTGAAGTAGCCTTGGTTGTTGAGTTGGTTTCATGTTGGGATCAAGTAATGATGCACCTTATAATCATTTAAAAAAATTATTTCTTAAAATGTTTATCATTGGTTATCCTTGTATTTTTAATTTCAAATATATATATTGGTTTCAAAATTTATTCTTCTTATTCTACCAGGGGTGAGTGTTCCACAGCTGACAGTGGCTATCGATTCATAGAAGGTGATAAATTAAGTGGTTCTAATCCTCTAGTTGGCACAAGAACCCAAAGTCAGATGGGGTATACTCCAACTAAAAATTCAATAGAAATAGGAGGGGGGAGTAGTTGCATACTAGGTGAAGAAAGTGAGGGTAAAAGGTCTCCTAATAATAATGTAACAATTCATAAACCTCTTGGTTCTAGAATTTCTCAAGCTTGGGATCATTTTCATAAGAAAAATGGAAGGTATGTTTGTAATTATTGTGTAAAAGATTATGCTTGAACATCTGTACAACATGGAACTAGTATTTTTAATAGGAATTTGATAAGGTGAAACAAAAATCCACACAAAAATCTTGACAAAAGTCAAACCACTCTTGGTCTTACAAAGAAGTGTGAAGATGAGGATGATGGGATGGTTAAAATTTCAGTAGCTCATTTTAACCAAGAAGAGTACAAAATATCTCTTGCTAAAATGATAATAATTGATGAGTTATCATATAAATATGTCGAGAATGAAGGTTTTAGATAATTTATTGAAGTTGTTCAACCTCAATTTCAAGTTTCATCTAGAAAAATAGTTTCTAGGGATTGCTTTCAGTTATATTTGGCTGAGAAAGAAAATTTGAAGTCTATGTTTGATATGTTCTCTCACATGATATGTCTTACAACTGAAACATGCACATCAATTCAAAATATGAATTATATGTGTGTGAGTGCACATTTTATTTATGATAATTTGATCTTAAATAAAAAATCATCCGATTTTGTCTTGTTGTGGATCATAAAGGGGAAAAAATTGGCCGAGTATTAGAATAGACATCGAAACAATGGAGGATTGAAAGGATTAATACTATTACCATAGACAATTATAGTTCTAATAATACAGCAATCAATTATTTGGTGATGAGGGTTAATGATTAGAATGAGTCTATTCTTAATGGAGAGTATATTCGTATGAGATGTTATGCACATATTTTAAAACTTATTATTAGTGATGGGATAAAGAAAATATCAACATCAATTTCTAGAACCAGAGTTTCCTACAAATTTGTGAGAAGTTCACCTTCAAGATTGGTTTTTTTCAAGAGCATATCCAGGGAGGTAAAAATTCCAGGTAAACAGGCCATAATTCTTTATGTTCTTACTAGGTGGAATTATTGTTACTTTATGTTGGATGTTGTAGAGATGTATGATAAATTATTTATCTACCTTGAGGATGATGAAAGTTTTAGGAGTGTTCTTGTCTATGAAGTTGGGGCTCCTACAACATATTATTGGGAGCATGCTCATGTATTTGTCAAGTTCTTAATTTTTTTTATGATAGTACTATTGAGTTTTCTGGTTCTATGAATGCAACATGTCACACTTTATTTCATATTCTTTGTGACATATATGAAAAAATCAAGAAATGGATGAAGAGTCATGATAATAATATGAGTTAAATGTCTATTACAATGAAGCTTAAGTTGGAAAAGTATTGGGGTATTGGTTCAAATTTTAATTCTCTCTTACTTGTGGCAGTTGTTCTTGATCCCTGATATAAATTGGAATATGTTCGGGATAGTTTTGAAATGATGTTTGATGATGAAGAAGACAAAAATCAGTTGATCAATAAATTAACAGAGGTTCTAAATAATCTCTATGAGTTTTACAAATGTAAATATCAAATTCCAATTGTTGATAAATGTGAGTCAAGTTCTCATCAAGAGTCACATATTCCTGATGCTAGTATCGATAATGAGGATGATGAGAAATGGAAAGATGCACATAGATGAAAGAAAAGGAAAAGTCAATTGACACAACAAAGGAATGAACTAGAGATATATCTTGAGATTCATTATTGTGAGGATGATTTCGAAGGATTTTATATTTTATGTTTGTGGAAAATAAAGAAAAGAAAATATCATGTTCTCTCATACATTACTAGAGATATTCTAGTAATTCCTTTAACTACAGTATCTTCAAAGTTTTCTTTTAGTATAGGAGGATGAGTCCTTTATTAGTTTCATAGTTGTTTGAATTCCAACACCATTGAAGGATTAATTTTCTCAAAAATTGGTTTAGAATGTCTAAAACAATTGACATTAAAAATCAACTAGAATAATTAGAATCAATTGAATCAGGTACCATTAAAAATATTATTTTTTTTATCATTTTTCATTTTTCAAATATAAACTTTTGTTTGAAAAAGTAAAATACTGACTTGTTCTTTCTTTTGTTGTGTTTTTTTAAGATATGCCATCATCCACCACAATTCATGATTAGAGATTCACTATCTAATGTAGAAGAAGCAAGGATGATGGATGGAGCACTCTTCATTAAGGTATGAATTTATGATTTTTTTAAAATTATTTTCATAATACTATCATCACATACATAGATCACCCCTAAAGAATATATATTTTCTTCCCATGAATTTATTCCTCATGTGAAGTTGTTTCATCTATCTCAATTTTCAAGGGATATTTTGTGGATGAATCCTCATGAACTATAACCACATGTTTTTATTTGTTCTTAGCATTGGATTATGCTTTATTAATTTTTTTAGTCTTGTCAAATTGATTAGGCCAAACTGAACACTCTTTCTTTGTTTGACCAATATTTTTGGGCTTCTCACATGCCTTCTTAACTTCTTCCATCTTGCATGCATGCCTTTTTTCGGCGGGGTTTTTTGAATTTCATTCCCTTTCATAGTATAGGGACCTACTCCTATCAATAGTCATTAAAACCTCAGATTTTTTACCTTATTGATCATACCTTCTACATACTTACAAGTATGGAAATTTCGTGTCATTTGTTTCTAAATTTTGGAAAATGATAAACTTGCTCAGTGAGCAATGGTTCGTGCCATCATTTCGAGTGTTTTTTTTAAGTTGTTTCTTAAAATGATGAGGTTTCTAAGAAAAATATTTGTATTGGGTGATTGTTGTAGGTTTTTTTTGTGTAGAGATATAAGGATTTATGGCTTCTGATTTTATATTACCTATTTCCTGAAATTGATCTGGGTGATCGATTATTAACTTGTAAGATAAACACAGTTGTTCTTGTATTTTATTCCCATATTCATTTTTTTTCTTAAATTGTAAAAAACTTTAAACTTATATAGGGTGAAATATGGTGGAGTCTCTACTCTTAGAAGCTTGGATGTTGGAAAATTTCTTTTATCTATAGGTTTTCTTACCTATACATATCATACACATTTTCTAAATATCTGAACTTCTGAATCCTAATCTGAACCTTACCTTATTGGTATTTTGGCCTAATTAGATTCTATTTTTGTTTTCTCCATGTTTATTGGTGTGATTGAATTCACAAGTAAGTATATTTATATGATTATTTTTATAAATAAAACATATTTAATATTTAGTGTTCTTAATTTAATACAATTTTTTTTAGTTTTTATTGAATTATCTTTTTTACACCTTTTTTTACATTTCCTTTTGTCTTAGATATGTGTGGCTACATGTGTTAACTGTTCAGTGTTGGGTCTGGTCTAGGGAAGGGGTGCAGGCTGCCAGCTGGTGTAGGGGTACGGGGGGGGGGATAGTGGTGTAGGGGTGTAGGGGGGGAGGGGGGAAGGCTCGTTTGCAGGGGGGAGTGTGCATGGGGGGAGGGGGAGGCTGGTGTGTGTGTGTGTGTGGGGGGGGGGGGGTGCGGGAGGGGGGGGGATGGGTTTGGTGTGTGTAGGAAGGGGGGATAGGGGGTAGGCTTGTTTGCAGGGGGAGTGTGCGGGGGGCTAGTGTGTGCGGGGGGGGGGGGGGGGTGGGTTTGGTGTGGGGGGAGGGGGTAGGCTGGTTTGCAAGGGGAGTGTGCGGGGGGAGGGGGGGGGGGGTGGTGCAGGGAGGGTCGGGGTGCAATGTAGGGGTGCGAGGGGACGGGGAGGTGGCGTGCAGGGGGTAGGGGTGCAGTGAAGGGGTGCGAGGGGGGAGGGGTGGGTGGGTCTGGTGTGAAGGCATGAATTGGGGAGGGGGTAGGCTAGTTTATAGGGAGAGTGTACAGGGGGGATGAGAGGATGGTGTGTGCAGGAGGGGGGGGGGTGGGGGGTAGGGGTGCAGGTAGGGGGGAGGGGGCATACTAGTTTATAGGGGGGAGTGTGCAAGGGGATGTGGTGTGCACGGGGGGAGGGGGGGAGGGGTGCAGGAGGTGGGGAGGAAGGCAAGCTGGTACAGGGGTATAGTGCAGGGGTGCGAGGGGGGAGGGGGATGGGTCTAGTGTGCAGGAAGGCAGGGGGGGAGAGGGGGGCAGACTGGTTTGTAGGGGAGTGTTCGGGGGGGGGGGAGGAAAATTGGTGTAGGGGTGAAAGGAGGCTGGTGGTGCAGGGGGGAGGCTGGGTCTAGTGTGTTGGTAGGGGGGGAGAGGGGGGAAGGCTAGTTTGTAGGGGGGAGTGTGTATGGGGGAGGGGGAGGCTGGTGTGCAGGGGGGAGGGAGGTAGGGGTGCAAGGAGGATAGTGTAGGCTGGTGTAGGGGTGCAATTCATGGGTGGAGGGTTGTTGTGAAGGGGTGCGGGGGGGGGGGGGGGGCTAGGTCTGGTTATTGGTGTACAGGGGGGAGGGGGGAGGCTGGTGTGTAGGGGGGAGGGGTGCAGGGGGGAGGGGGGGTGGTTGTGTGCTGGGGGGAGAGGGGCAGGCTAATGCTGGTGTGTAGGGGGGAGGGGGGCAGGCTAGTCTGTAGTGGGGAGGGGTATAGGCTGGTGTGTGTGTGTGGGGGGGGGGGCAATATGGGTCCATTAGGTTGGGTCTGGGGGAGGGGTGCAACATGCTGGTGCAGTGCAGGGGTCCATCAAGTTGGGTCTGGGGGAGGGGTGCAACAGGCTGGTGCAGTGCAGGGGTCCATCGGGTTGGGTCTGAGTGGCTGGTTCGGGTCCGTTGGGTTGGGATGGGTTGGGTCAGGTTTGCACATATAACCTGACCTGAATTGACCTGACCCACAATGGGTTGGGTTGGGTTGAGTCCTTCGGGCATGCAACGGGTAAACCGACCCCAACGGGTTGGGCTAGGTTGGGTTAACTACTCATGAAGCATGTGAACTGACCCGACCTGACCCAAATTTTTTTGTTCAGGTCGGGCCCTAAAACACCTCTGACCCGACCTGACCCAACCCATGGACACCCCTACCAAAAACTCAGAAACTGTATTTTTACTATTCACCATAAAACAAAACATTTTATAAAAATATCATAAATTCACCCTAACCTAATATATATGTTCTTAATTCAAAAATGAACTCCATTTAATGAAAATAATTTTCTAAATATGAGATATTTAATTTTTAATTAAATTCACTATTTACCCAATAAAATACTAATACTTAACTAATAATTTATGAAATAGTTATTTAATTATGCTATTATATCACATTACCATTCAAGATGCCTAAATTATATTTATACTTAATTAAGTGAGGTTACTATACCATTGGTCACATTACTATTCATAAGGGTAATATTACTATTCATAATTTACTATTCACCAAAAAATAAGTTGATCTTATCAGAATCTAAATTTCCTACTGATCACAACTGTATATGTCCATTTTTTGAAAATCATTTAACATTATTAACTATTTAAATTATAAAAAAATATTTTAAGATATCTTTTTTTTTTCAATATTCATCAATAATATGAAACTTTTAAAAATTAATCCTATATTTATTTTGACATTTGAAATTCAAAAATGATAGTTATTTTACCATAATAATAAATAAAAATTTTATTTATATAAAGTATTACACAAAGTAACTAAGGCCTCATTACATAGCCCCTTATAACACCTGTATAGGACCTAAGAGTAAGGTGTGAAAATGTGATAGAATCTTGGGGTGGCTCAGACAACATTGCCTGAGTGGTGATTTCTATCAGCTTGAAATTCTCCCGTAGGCAATTCTGTTCAAGCTTAACATGTTGAAGCTCAGCTTGGGCTTGGTCCATAGCAAATCCCAGTGATGTTACCTCCTTCCCAAGCTCTGATAGATAGGCTTTGTATGGCTCTATTCTATTGGATAAGGCCATCGACTCTTCTTTATGTATTAATTAACCATGACCATTTGTATTTATAAACAATAATCATAATATTAAGAGTTTACTTTCTAACAGTCATATTGACCAATGGTCATATAATAATCAAAACCCAAGGGTCTCATTTTAATTATACTCACTTCATTAATAAAAGGATATTGTTTTGTTGATTATAAAATAACATACATAATCAGGGAACAAAAATTATTCAAAAGTTCGGGTCATTACGTTATTCCCCCTTAAAAAATTTCACCCCCAAAATTTCAAATCATTCCCTAAGAAGAGAAAATGTGTGGGTAATTATGCCTCATAGACTCTTCTGGTTCCCACATGGCTTCTTCATATTTTTGGTTCCTTTACAACACTTTAACAAGGTGGGTAGTTTTGTTGCGTAGAACCTTGTCTCTACAATCCAAGATCTCCACCAGCTACTCCTCATAAGAGAGGTCATGTTCCAGTTGTACCACCTCTGGATTTATTACATGTGAAGGGTCAGGTATATACTTCCTCAAGAGGGATACATGGAAAACCTAATGAACTTGAGCCAGATTTGGAGAAAGTGCAAGCCTATAGGCCACTGCCCCTACGTGATCAAGGATTTCATAGGGGATAATATACCTAGGGAAGAGCTTCCATTTCTTCCCAAACCTCATGAATCTCTTCCAAGGTGAAATTCGAATAAAGACCTTGTCACCAAAATCAAACTCCAATTCCCTTCAACGGTTGTCAGCATAGCTCTTTTGTCGACTCTGAGCAACCTTAAGATATTTTTGTATGGCATTAACCTTTTCTGTCATCTCTTTCACAAGATAAAACCCAATAAGATTTCTCTCACCATCTTCATCCCAACAAGTAGTAGTTCTAAATCGCTTCCCATATAGAGCTTCATAAGGTTCTATTTGAATGTTCGAGTGGAAACTATTATTGTAAGAGAACTCAACTAATTGGAGATGTTGATCCCATCCACCTTTAAATTCTATTGAGCATGTTCTCAGCATGTCCTTGAGTGTTTGAATAGTCCTGTCAAATTGGCCATCAGTTTGGGGATGATAGGATATATTGAAATTCAATTCAGTACTCAGAGCATGTTGAAGACTTCTCTATAATTTTGATGTGAACCTTGGATAATGATCAGATACGATAGAAAGTGGAATTCCATGTAGCCTTACCACTTCCTTCACCTGGAAAGTTTACCAAGAGAGAAATCTTCCTGAATAGAGATAAAATGGGAAGTCATGGTGAGACAATCCACTATAACCCACATCACATTGTTTCTATTGTAAGTTCCTGGGAGACCAGTGAAAAAGTCCATAGTCCTCCTCCAATGGCCCGAAGGCCTTCATTTTTTATTGATTTTTGATAATCCACCTTTCAAGGGGTGAGGTGGAACCCTTACAAGGCCCATAAGCGTAAGCATTACATGGAATATAGGCCTTAGAGGAATTCATTTCCCGTAGGCTTCAAACATTACATATAACCCAGACTAACTACTTGGAACTGGTCCTCCCCAGCATCTTCATCATGAAATCAGCTCTCCACCTTCACATGGATGTTCGACTAGGATTTCCTGTGCATGCACAGACTTGTCCTGATGGTAGGAGCCATACCCTCTCATTCTTGAAATCCGTTTAGCTTTTGCTATGGTGAAAGCTCCTTGCTCCTCCTCCTTCTGAATCTTATTCCTTGTAGGTTGTCTGGTTTTCATCTGCACTTTAAGGTGGCCTGAAGGCCTTACTGACCCGAAGGCCTTAAAAGACTCGGGGACCAAATCGGTGGCCCGAAGGCCAAAATGGGGGCATATTCCCGGCTGCTACAGTGCCAAACAGTGCCTACTACAGTTCCTGCTACAGTACCTACCACAGTACCTGCTACAGTTCTACTACAATACCTACTACAGTGCTGCTACAGTACTGCTACAGTACCATAAATTATCCCCCACCTAGATTTGATCCTGGGTCTCTTGGATGCACTTAAAGAGTCCTCAACAACTGGGCTGAGGCTCATGTGCAAAGTCCATAGTGATATTGTCCCACTTCCATGCTGGTATGGGTAGTGGTTGTAATACCCCTTTAGGAATTTGTCACTCTGACTTCACTTTCTGACATACTGGGAACCTTACAGTGTAGTCTACAATATCCCTTTTCATATTATCCCACAAAAAATGACCATGAAGGTCCCTATACATTTTTATGCTTTCAGGATGTATAGAGAAAATAGAGCTATGAGCTTCATCCATCATCTCCTTTATTTCCAAAATAGATGGAACAGATAGTCTTGTACAAAATTTCAGCACACCTTCTTGATCAATATTGAACTCAGAAAACTTCCCATCCTTTACAGCCTCAAACTTCTTCTGTAATAAAGGATATTCTTTTTGAGCCTTCTTGATCTTCTATAGTAATGACAGTTGAGAAATCATTTGGGATAGGGTTGATTATGTCCCTTCCCATACAATTCCCACGTCCAGTTTCACTAGGTCTTAGATCAAGGGATCTCTTTTATTCCTCATCATAGATAGAACAATAGGGTCCTTCATATTTAATGCATCAGCGACGTTGTTTTCTCTTCTGGGATGATAATGAATTGAACAATAATAGTATTTAAGAAGTTCCAACCATATCCTCTATATCATGTTCAATTCCTTTTGTGTGAAAATATACTTCAAACATTGATGGTCTATGTATATATCACACTTCTCCCCATAAAGACAGTTCCTCCATATATTTAGAGAAAATACAACCGCAAACAGCTCCAGATCATGCGTAGGATAGTTCTGCTCACGAGTCTTCAACCATCGAGATACATAATCAATCGCCTTGTCATTTTGCCTCAGGACACATCCAAGCCCTTTTAGATATGCATCACTAAAAACAACAAATCCTTCTCCACTTGAGGGTAGAGTTAACACGGGTACAGTAACCAATCTATTCTTCAACTCTTGGAAACTTTCCTCACAGTCCTTTGTCTATATGAACTTGAACCCTTTTTGAGTTAACTTGGTTAATGGATTAGAAATCCATGAAAAGTTTTTCAAAAACATCCCATAATATCCCACTAATCAAAGGAAACTATGAATCTCAGTTATTGTTGTAGGCCGAGGACACTCCTATACAACCTTTTTATTTGTAGGGTCAACTGTGATTCATTCACTGGTTACAATGTGCTCCAAGAAAGCAACTTGTTGTAACCAAAATTCACATTTTTTGAAATTTCCAAAAAGCCTCTCCTTCCATAGATTTTGTAAAATAACCCTTAGATGATCCTCATTCTCCTAGAAACATTTGGAATATATCAGAATATCATCAATAAAAACTACCACAAAATTATCAAGGTAGTCCTTAAAGATTAAATTCATCAAATCCATAAAAATAGCAGGTGAATTAGTCAATCCAAAGGACATAACAACAAACTCATAATTCCCATATCTTGATCATAAGGTAGTTTTTGGAATATATTCCTTCTTCACTCTCAATTGATGATAACCAGATCAAAGATCAATCTTAGAGAATAATTAAGCACCACAAAGTTGGTCAAATAAGTAATCAATCCTTGGAAGAGGATTTTTTTTCTTCACTGTGATCCCATTCATTTCTCTATAATCGATGCATATCTACATTGATCTATCCTTATTCTTCACAAAAACAAAAGGTTCTCTCCAAGGAGACACACTCGTTCAGATAAACCACTTATTCAAAAGATCTTGGAGTTTTTTCTTTAATTCCACCAGCTCCACATTTTCCATCATATACGAGGTCTTTGATATCAGATGAGATCCAAGTATGAGTTTAATGGAGAACTATACCTCTTTTTCTGGGGAAGGTTTGGGTAACTCCTCAGTAAATACATCAATGTATTTCTGGACAATGGAGAAATTTTCTATCATTATACCCTCATTTCCATCTTATTCTTTATTGATCAACTCTATGAAGAAGGCTATAGAAGGTTCTTCTAGATAAATATTAGGTTGAGAAATATCTCCTTATAAGATAACTATAGGTTTCCCATTCAAGACTACTAAGATTTTATTGCTTCTTCATTTGATCTTAGAATTATACTTTGAGAGCCAGTACATCCCTAGTATAATGTTATATTTCAACATGGGAATGACTACTATATTTGTGATAAGATTGCGATCACTAAAGTAAATACTAGAGTTTTGAAATACTGTTGATGCTTGGATAATCCCTCTTGGAGTCTTGAATGATAACTATAATTTTATAAATCAATGGGTCGGTAAATCCACTGAAGGTTGTTTGTCGTTGATGCATAAAGGGCTCAATAGAAAGTTATTACCTTCATGGTGAAATTGGTCTCTCATCTTGATTCAAGTTATTTTCCATAACTTGAGTCAGTTGGTTCATCATTCTCATGAATGTTTCCATTCCAGCTTCCATCAGAGGGCCATCATCGCATGGTCAATTTTGGTCACCATTTTCACAGTTCCTATTATTACCTACCATTTTATAATAGAATAAAACCTTAGTGATAATATTATTTCATTTATGAATATTTTAACTATAAAGGATTTTTATTTCTTAAAACTTCATGCTTAAACATATTATTCTATAACAACAATTACATTTCTCTATAAATCTTTCCTAATTATTCATAAAAAGCTTGTGATTAAGCAAAAATATCCCACGAGAGTATCAAAACAGGAGTGAAACAAGGCCCATTGTCATATACCGGTTCCCATTTGAGTCTATATCAAAGTAGTGTTTTCAGGTTTTACCCCTAGATACATCTGTGTCAGAGCCACATCCACTTGTTTGTATCCATACAGAGTTTTATTTATTTAGAAACCACTTACATAATATTTCACCAAAATACCAGGAAATTTTACTATATCTAAAATTTTCTATAGGGTTATTCCTTAATTTTTCATAGCCTAATTTCCACAAATAACTATACTATCCTCTGATACCAACTATGGAATCCCTCCTTTTTATTACATAACTTTTCATTACATTTTACAAATAGAGGACCTTTAATGTATAATGTCTTGGAAATAAGGTACATAATACATGAAAACATATAAAAATACTTTAATCCTCCTGAAAGGATTCTTTAAAAGTTTATCCTAAGAACATTTACTTCATCTCATATCCTGGAGACATACATCAAAGGAAAGGGTGAGCAGAAGTCCCAGTAAAGAAAACAAGTGAAACAATTTACATATGTACTTGAGAAATATCAATACAAATATGTGGAATATCATAAAGGTATGATAAAGAGGGATATAATGATAATAATAACATTAAAAATAACTTGTCAATGTGGATACAACATTTAATTTAGACATTCATAATCATATCACCAAGGTCCATCCCCAAGGTGTCATAAAAATTACCAAGGTTATTCGCCAAGGTATCATAAAACTTGTAATCTATAGAGATTAATTTCTTGACCCAATGAATTGAAGTGATATCAGGGCGTACACTTAATATGTATTTATTTTCATGTTATCCACATATATAATTATCAAAAATTTCATAAATAACCCAAAGAGAATAAAATAAATGGGTTTCATATCAAAATCGTGACGTTTTAAAAAGTGCTTAAAAACAAGATCATTATGTCCTTTATAACCCATGGAAAAGGAATGAGGGTTTTATGTATGTAAATTCCAGAATAAAATATATAATTTATATTTCTTGATTAATATCCCTAGAAATGAAATAGGTTTGGGTAATCACATAAATAAAATAAGATAATTTCTTGAGAAAAGAGAGATATTTTGAGATGAAAATTCTTCAGCATAACAGCTATACAACATGGTTTTGGAAAACATTAAAAAAGAGGGGAAAAGGGTATCCAATGTATAAATGAATCATAATATATTAGATTTATATAATAAAATAGAAATAATATCATGTTATGTAAACTTGAAAGACATATTACAAAGAAGAGAACTTGAATGGAAAAAAGATGTTGAGAATTCCCTTACGAAAATTCGGCAGCCTAATGATGTCACTTAAAATTTTAAAAATCAGTTTATGAGAGTGGAAAGGTTATATCATCATTTGGACATAAAATGGATAGTAATAAGGATATATAATAACATACCCCCACATAATAATATGGAAACTAGAAGACATAACATAAAGGAAGTCTTGATTGTAGTTGGGGTTTGACTTAGTGGTAAGCACCTCGTAATCCTACATGAAAAATGGGGGTTCAAAACCCATTGGGCGCCGGGTACTGTAGCATACTGTAGCAGCGGTGACATTTTAGAAATGGAGGGCACTGTAGCAGCAGCAGAGTACTGTAGCAGCGGCGGATACTGTGCAGGACTGTAGCATGCAGCGTACTGTAGCAGTATTATTCACAGAATGAGCCTCGGGCCAAAAAATTGGGCCTACGGGCCATGTAATGGGCTAAAAATTCCCATTGGGCCTTTGGGATATGTAATGGGTCTCCCTCTACCCAGTTAAAAGAGGTATTTTCTTTGCTTTAAATAATAAATGAGGTTTCGGCCCAAAAAAAAAATAAAGTCTTGACTAAAAGAGGAGGGTGAAAGGTTCCCTTACCTTGAAGAGTAACTTCAAAAACTCGAAAGTTGGGACCTTGGGGGATTGATGGAACATTGGGAGGACTCCTTGAGAGGTAAAAATACCAGAGCTTAATTGAGGAGGGATTTTAAATGAAAGTAATGAAGGAAAGGGTTAGTATTTATAACAAAAGTGAGGGAATATTTTATTAATTTCCAAGGGAGACCTAATTAGTGGTATTTTCAAAACCATGGGATTTACCATGGTATTTTCCCATGGTTTTTGCCACTTGGGACACCTTATATAATATTTTAATCCAAATTATTCAACAATCATTTTAAATTACATGTTATATCATTATGATGTCATAAAACACACCAAAAATTCAAAAACTGTATTTTTACTATTCACTAAAAACAAAACATTTTATAAAAATCTCATAAATTCAACCTAACCTAATATCAATGTTCTAAATTCAAAAATGAACTCCATTTTATGAAAATAATTTTCTAAATATGAGATATTTAATTTTTAAGTAAAATCACTATTTACCCGATAAAATACTAATACTTAACTAATAATTTCTGAAACAATTATTTATTTATGCTATTATATCACATTGCCATTCAAGATGCCTAAATTATATTTATACTTAATAAAGTGAGGTTACTATTCCATTGGTCACATTACTATTCATAAGGGTAATATTACTATTCATAATTTACTATTCACCCAAAAACAATATGATCTTATCAGACTCTAAATTTATTACTAATCACAACTGTGTATGCCCAATTTTTGAAAATCATTTCACATTATTAATTATTTAAAGTATAAAAAAATATTTTAAAATAATTTTTTTTCAATATTCATCAATAATATGAAACTTCTAAAAATTCATCCTATATTTATTTTGACAATTGAAATTAAAAAAAGATAGTTATTTTACCATAATAAGAAATAAAAATTTTATTTATACAAAGGATTACACAAAGTAACTAAGGCCTAATTACATATCCCCTTAAAATACCTGAATAGGACCTAAGAGTAAGGTGTGAAAAGGTGATAGAATCTTGGGACAGTTTAGACAACATTGCCCGAGGGGTGATTTTTATCAGCTTAAAATTTCCCATAAGAAATTTTGTTCAAGCTTAACATGTTGAAGCTTAACTTGGGCTTGGTTCAGAGCAAAGACCAGTGACGCTACCTACTTCCCAAGCTCCAACAGATGTGCTTCGTACGACCTGAGTCTACTAGATGAGGCCATCGAATCTTCTTTCTGTATTAATTAACCATGATCATTTTTATTTATAAACAATAATCATAATGTTAAGAGTTTAGTTTCCAATGGTCATATTGACCAACGATCATATAACAGTCAAAAACTAAGGGTATCATTTTAATTATACTAACTTCATTAATAAAAGGATATAGTTTTATTGAGTATAAAATAACATATAAAATCAGGAAACAAAAATTATTCAAAATTTCGGGTCATTACAGTAAGATACCATACACTTCAGTGATAGGATCTATCATGTATACCTTGTTATATATTAGACATGATGTTTCATATGCACTAAGAATGGTAGTTAGATATCAAGAAGATCCAAGAGAACATTATTGAACTGCTGTTAAGGCTATACTTATGTATCTTAGAAGAACTAAGGATATGTTCATGGTATATGTAGGAGATAAGGAGCTGGTCATCAAAGGTTATACTGATGCTAGTTTTCAGATAGATCAGAATGAACTAAAGTTCCAATCATGACATTTATTTTATCTTAATAGATAAGCTATGAACTGGAAGAGTTCAAAGCAGTAAGTTGTTGCGGATTCTATAGTGGAGTATGAGTATATAGCGGCTTTTGATGTAGCTAAGGAATCCATTTGGATCCAGAACCTTTTCCAGGAGCTTGATGTGGTACCTAACAGTAAAGAACCTATCAATTTGTATTGTGATAATACTAAAATTATGGATATTGCAAAATATACAAGGTCACACCAACAGATAAAGCATATACTCAAGAAGTATCACCTCTTAAGGTTTTTCTACTAAAGGGGTGAAGTTAAAGTGAGTAGAGTACCCACAGAAGAGAATGTGACATACCCCTTAGACTTAAGGCCTATCTTAGCAGAATCATGAGTATCATGTGAGATCTAGAAGACTGAAGGTTATTTTTAGTTATCTCTAGTGCAAGTGGGAGTCTATTGTAGTTGGTGTCCTAGAACCAACTTCTTTATACTTTATGATAAACATGTATTCATTATTTTGAATATTAATAAACTCATTATCATATCATGATTGTTATTCTACAAAACATAGTATGTGATATTGTTCTAAAAGTATCTATTGCACTAAAAAGTCATAGAAGTTCTCCTCTATGATGAGAACCCATAAGTATAATAAAACTATTCTTGAATATATATTATATATATGGATGATATCATTTGAGGGATACAAATGATACAGGCTATCTGAAGGTTCTGAGCGCAGCAGAAGCGTGGTTGGTCCATCACCCAAATTTGATTTTTACCATGATCAATGATTATTCTGAGATCAATATGATGATGAATGACAGTCTCTACAGAATATAATCAAAGATTTAGATAAATAAGGAAGAGTATCGAAACCTTTATATAGGATCTTTCACATCATGTTTATAATTAATATAATTAATTTCAAAAATAAAATAATACCTGGATATTTGGTATTTTCTTTGTTGATGATGTTGATTGTATGGAATGAACCTTCTATATTATCTTGTTGCGCTTGCAAGGATCCAAAATAGAATCACTCTAGTGGTGATCCACATGTGCTCTGATGGCCTCCGATCGACACTGCTCATTCTATGGGTGCTAGCGTGACAAAGCGAGTGTCTTGTGTCAGTCTCTCTTGATCACTTGTACTTCGGCCTTGAAGAACGTCTTTCATTCTTGAGAAGGGTGGAAAGAGGATTTGAGAGATAAATTGTTTAGCTCAACAATTCTCAATTCACTGGGTGTGGGGTTCGGTATTTGGCACAATAAATATATGTGTCTATTTATTGACATGAGGCTTCAGTTACAATATTGAATTGTGTAACAGCAATTAAATACACCCATAACCTTAGAGAAAATACATGCTATTAATAATAATACCATGTCATTATTTATGGTGCGCCAACTTGTGCAAAATGGAATTATAAATAAAATTCCGCGTCACAAAATAATAGCAGCGTTATTTTAATTTGTGCCAACTAGTTAAATAATTATTTATCGTCTTGAAAATAATTATTTCACTACCAGACTGGCCTTGGTCCTCTTGAACTCCAATTCTATTTATTTAACACCAAAATAAGTAAATAAATAATTTATTATCTTAAATAAATATTTTATTTAAAAACTAGCAAATAAATATTTATCAAATGTTCAATAAAATAAATAAATTTATTTTACCTACAATCCAGTGAATAAATATTTATTTAATTTATTAAATCATTTTAACTTGAATAAAATTATTACATTATCTTGAGAATAATATATATTAATTAAATTCAAATAGAATTTTACCGAGACCACTAGAAACACTTAGTGTGTGACCCTATAGGATTCTTTCTCATTGTCATTAGGTGATCTTGCCTAAAGTCTAATAGTACTGTCTAGAAATGGGTCAAGGCACCCAAGATAAAGAACCTAAAGTCTCAACAATAACATCCACATATGAATTCTCACTGTGTAATATAATCCCTTTGTCGCAATATCTCATCAAGTAGGTTTCATGTTAGTATCATTAACTTTTATGCTTGATACATCATTCTTTGACTACTTGAAATAAACTCGTCAATACACCATGGCCATGGAATTTCATGTGACAGTTCTATTTATATCAAAGGTCTGAGATATCAACTTCTATAAATGGAAGGGGAAAATCCTTCCTCAACTTATCCATTAATAACATGCCACTCGTGATGCACCCAACGTACCCTACTTCCCACCAACTGTCTATGTGATGGTTTTCCACATTAAATCAAAGTACATGAGTCATGACACGTATTAATGATAATCTTAAAGTATAACGATCATTACAAATTCTCATAGATAGAAATATCTGATGACACCAAAACATGTGGAATTCCTTCCAGTGGGTCTGTTCTCATAATATTCTGTCTTGGATATTACCAAGTGCGAACTTCATGAGAGGAAGTCTCATCTGCTTACGAGTAATCACACCTGATGGTTTGAATTATATGTTTCCCATCATAGTATTTTATCCAACCATAGAACTATATTTAATAATATTGTTATAGAATTTCAAGTTTCTCATCATAGAGGGGAACTTCCATGACTTTATCAATGCAAAAAATACTCTAGGACATTATTACATCATAGTCATGCAGAACAATGAAAAATATGTAATAAGATGTTTAATATTTAAATACATTAAATATACTTGTAATCAAAGTACAACCAGTTGGTTCTAGGACACCAACTCTTACAAAATTACACTTAAACTAGAGCCAAATGCCTACAAATTTCAGTTCTCTAGACCTCACATAGTGATCATGTTTTTTATGAGTCAAGGATTTAGTCAAGGGGTCTTTCACATTGTATTCTATGGAAATACTACTCACTGCAACTTCACCTCTGTGAGAAAAATCCCTTAAGAGATGATACTTCTAGAGTATGTTCTTTATCTGCCGATGTGACCTTGGCTCTTTTGCAAGAGCCACCATTTCAGTATTATCATAATAGAGTGTGATGATATATTTAATACTAGGTATCACATCCAAATCCTAGATTAAGATTCGCATATAAACCACTTCTTTAGCTGCCTCAGAATCTATGATATACTCGGAATCTACTGTAGAATCTGCGACCACACTCTACTTTGATCTCTTCCAGCTTACTGCATCTCCATTCAAAGTGAAGATGTATCCCATTTGTGACTTCATGTCATCTTGATCAGTCTGAAAACTAGCATCTTCATATCATCTGATGACTAGTTCCTCATCTCCTCTATAAACCAGGAAAATATCCTTAGTATGCCTCAGATACTTTAGTATAGTCTTGAATACCATCCAATGATGATCACCTGGGTCAGTTTGATATCTTCCTACCCCACTCAATGCGTAGGCAACATCTAGCCTAGTACAAAGCATGACATACATGACTGACCTAATCACTGATGCATATAGAATCCTTTCCATTATCGTTCTTTCCTCATGTGTTTGAGGACACATTTTCTTGGAAAGATGAACGCCATGTGATGCTGGAAACAATCCCCTCCTGGATTATTCCATACAGGATCTCTTCAGTATCTTATCAATGTATGTACTTTGACTTAGGCCCAACAATCTCTTGGATCTATCACGATGGATATTGATCCCGAGAATATATGCTACCTCACTCAAGTCCTTCATGGAGAAGCATTGATTCAACCATGCCTTAACAGACTGTAAAACTAGTATCTCGTTTCCAATAAGTAACATGTCATAAACATATACTATTAGGAAAATGACTACACTCACACTAAATCATTTATAGAAACAAGTCTCACATTCATTCTTGATAAAACCAAATTCTGTTATGGATTCATCAAAACGAATATTCCATGACTTGGATGCTTTCTTTAATCCATAAATGTATTTCTGTAACTTTCATACCTTATTAGAATCCTTTGGAGTCACAAACCCTTCAGGTTGTGTCATGTAGACATCTTCCTAAAGGTTCCTATTAAGAAAGGATATTTTGACATCCATTTTCCAAATCTCATTGTCATGGTAAGCTGTAATAGCAAGTAGAATTCTAATGGATTTCAACATTGCAACTGGTGAAAAGGTTACATCGTAGTCAATTCCTTAATGCTATTTAAACTCTTTTTCAACTAGTCATGCCTCCTAGGTATTGACTTGTCCTTCCATGTCCAGTTTCTTCTTGAATACCCATTTTCAACCAATAGGCTTTACATCAACTAGAGGATCTACCAAAATCCAGATTTGGTTTTGGTACATGGAATCAATTTCAGAATTCATGGATTCTTGCCACTTGGAAAATTCTGTTCCACTTACTGCTTCCTTGTAGGTTAGAGGATCATTATTATCTACTAATAATGAGTCACCATCCTCAATAATTATAAAACTGTACCATTATAGTTCTCTAACATATCTTTTACTCCTACGCAGTACTTGTGTCTCTAGAACAAATTCTTCTTCCATGGGGATTTGTGGAATCTATTCCTGTACCAACTTTTTTATACCTTGAGCCTTGAATTCATCAAATTCTATCTCTCTCACACCATATCATTTGGATATGTGCTACCTCTCAAAAAATATTGCATGTCTTTCCACTATAACCTTTTTTTCTGAGGGGTTTTATAGGTAATATCCCCTTGTTTCCTTGGGCTATCCTATAAAGGTACACTTTGTGCCTCGGGGTGTGAGTTTGTTACCGAAGAGGTCTTAACAAATGCTTCACTACCCCACACCTGAAAATTTGATAACATGTATTTTCTTCCAATCTAGAACTCATATGGAATACCATTTATCTATTTAGTTAGTACTTGGTTTAGTATGTGTGCCATTTTTTGTAATGCATATCCCCAAAAGGACAATGGAAGACTCGCATGACTCATCATTGATCTCACCATGTCCAACAGGGTGTGGTTCCTCCTTTCACTCACACCATTCCACTAGGGTTTGTATGGAGGAGTGAGTTGGGATAGGATCCCAAACTTTCGTAAGTAATCAATGAAGTATTAATTAAGATATTATCCACCTCGCTCTGAGCATAGTTTCTTAATCTTCTTACCAAGCTGGTTCTCAACTTCATTCTTGTATTCTTTGAACTTATCAAAAGAATCCAACTTATACCTCATTAAGTATATATATCCATATCTACTAAAATCATCAGTAAAAGTTATAAAGTATGAGTGCCCACCCCTTGCTTCAACTGGAAATGGTCCACACACATCAGTATGAACCAATTTAAGAAGTTCTTTATCCCTTGCACCTTTCCCACTAAATGGGGCTTTGGTTATTTTTCCTTGTAAACATGCATAACATACACCAAGTGGTTTTAGTTTGAAAGAATCTAAATATCCATATTGATGTAACTTTTTCAAGTGTTTCTTTTTTTACATGACCTAGCCAGTGATGCCAAAGTTGGGTGTGGTATGATTCATGTGAAGTATCTTTGTTATAAATTTCTATTACTTGGTTTGTGTAATACAACACGTAAAGATCGTTGTATAAATGTGCCCTACCAAAATAAATGCTATCTTTTTAAAAGAAGAAACATTAATTTCCAAACTTGAAAAAATACATCTATATCTAATCTAGATACAAAAATAATGTTTTTAGTAATAGATGAAACATAATAATAACCCTTTAACACCAAGATCATCCTAGTTGGAAATGTGAGGTGGTAGTCCCTGATAGCTACAACAACAAGTATGGCTCTGTTGGTTTCTTGTAGATCTACCTCCCCTCTGTTAATCTTCCTGAATCTACTTGGTTCCTATATTTGGATAAATATGTTAGAAACATAAGAAGTATATAATACCAAATTTGTAGAAACAAATAGATTTCATTTGATAACAAACGCACCTGAGGCTTCCCCATGCTTCTTAGGATGGGTGAAGTTCTTCTTCCAGTGGCCCTTCTTGCCACATACGAAACAAATAGCCTATTATTCCTTTGCCTCCCCTTTGATCTTCCTTTTCTTGGAAGTCCGTGAAGAGGATTTGGGATTAAAGATCTTCGCCTTACCTTTCCTCTTATTTACCATAAGGACATAAGGCTTTTCACGCTTCATATCTTTTTCTACTTGGAGACTGAGGATAAGAAGATCAAATATATACTTATAAATGTTGTTTATATTGAAATTGACAACAAAGTTAGAGAAGATATGAGGTAGTGATGTGAGAATGAGATCGGTGCCTAGTTCTTCAGAGAGTTTAAACCCTAGAACCTCCAGGAACTCAATGTATCCAATGGGCTTGACTACATGAGGCCCAGCTGGGGAAACTTCTCCAAGCTTACTCTAAAAGAGTTCCTTAGAGATCTCAAACCTTTCCTTTCTTACTCTCTCTTAGTAAGGACCATGGAGGTGCTCAAGCATGTTATAAGCACACATGTTTTCCTGAGACTTCATGAGCTCACTATACATTGATGACAACATCAAAAATTAAATGTTGACCACGTCATTAATAGGTTTCTCATTGACCAGGAAATCCTCATCACTTGCCTCTTTGGAAGGAAAATTAGGTAATGCTGATTCTAGTACGTAAGAATTTCATTCATGGAATAGGATAACCCAAAGGCATCTAAACCATTCTTGGAAGTTACTGCTAGTGAGGATGTTGTCTTTATCCAGAATTGATTGCAGGGATAGTGTGGTTAACGAGCTTGTAATTTTTATTCTACAATTAAAAGAGCAGATCATTAGTACTTTCTTGATTACATTTTATGATAAATAATAAATTTTATTAAGTCTCCCACTATTTTATCAAGTCCCAATGTCCCTCACCATTGAAATCATAATGTTCAGTTGCCTTGAAATTATAGTGGAAAATATCTATATTCTGCTTTATATAACCCCAATAATGGTTGGTCAAGCTATTAGATGGTATTTAGGTAGGTAGGTCTTTTCCAACTGTGGGATTGTAGCTCCTTGATCTGTTGAGTGGACTCCCCAATCCTGAAATCATGAATTTTGGATTTCCTCAACTCTTACCTTCAATATTACACCAAGTCTAGCAAGGGATACTCCTCTTAATGTAATATGGTCAAGTCAACCTGAAACCTTTCATAAAGGCTTCCCGTATAAAAGTAAGTTTCCCAACAAGGGTTGATCAAACACATAGTTTTATTGAGTTTTTCCCTTAATCAAGTAACAGAAGGCTTGATATGATTTAATATTTTATTTGAGGGATTTTTATCTCATATTCACGAATTGATTATTATCATTATCACATGCTTGTTAATATTAAGTGTAATTTACTTAAGTGATTAACCATGTCTTGATAATATTAACGCATAAGTATGGTTTATTTTAGTTCCATCTTGCATGCTTGTTTAATTCATTAATTATGTGATCATGACAACACATCCATAATGATAAACCATGCAACTAACATAAATAAAATAAAGTAAAGGGCATGATCATGAGCTTTTATAATGGTTAGTTTATCTAGTGGTTAATAAACTAACCCTGACCTAGAGGAGAAACATCTTGAACCTTTTGGGTTCATGTTTACAGCTTTCCACCTGTCCACCTATGTATCTGCTGGGATTGGTTTCATCTCAGATCTAGCTTGAACCGCCTCCACTATCTTGGGAGTTTCATCCATTACATATTATTTTTTTAACTCACATGCAAGTGAGGGGTAAAAAGGGTTTTTACATAAAATAAACCTTGGTCATGTAGGCCCAACATATTAACGAGGATAAGGCTCACAGGATAACAAATCTAATTTAAATAAATTAATTAAAATAAACCATCCACATGAAAAGGTATTGGTCTAGCTCATGATCATCCATACATGCAACGATATTTATGCATAAATAAAACTATAATTCAAATCTTTAATTGTTCTTATTTAAGATAAATCATACTCGAATCAATTAATTATCATCTTTAATTAATCAATCTTTTTGTCTTAAAACCTTTTATAAATTTCCTTGAGATTCTCATCCATCATAATTTTAAAAAAACAAATTTATTTAAAATTATCTTTTTACATAACTTGTACCTTGGAGGCAACCCAGTGAATTCATATTCATAACTACCCAATGAGTAGAAATGAACATTACACAGATGTTAAATTAAATACATACATATAAAACACTTAGAATGTATTTTACCACAAATTTACACCCACACTATGGTACACATATCAAGGGTTTTTATAATATAATAATAAATTTTAATAAATCTACGTAATTTGGATAAGTACACAATGTGTAGTTCCAACTACACGGCGTGTACTATTTTTCACTGTCCATCTGAAGTACATGCCTGGGGAAATGGAATGTGAGTGTACTTTGGAAATCTTCGGAGTACACGGCGTGTCCAGTGGGTCACACGCCGTGTAGTTCCTCATTACACGGTCTCCAGCTGGGCAAGCCGTGTACGAGGTACATGATCCAAACCTAAACCAAAAGGGACTGCTCGTCATGTCCAGTGGGCCACAAGGCATGTAATCTAGAAACCACGTGCTGCCTATTCCTGGTCAACACATGAAGTCATTGAGATTTAGACAAACTTCAATGACATGACTTGGTTTGGCGGACCAGACCCGGTGCATTGAACCTTGGATACACGACATGTAATGCTGAACACACATCATGTGTGTGTTGGATGACTAGGAACCTTTTGAACCTCCAAATGAGATCCTCTGTTTTATTTTTATCAAAATTAAAAGAAAATATTATTTTTTTAAGGTGAACGAGAAACAAAAGAGGAGGAACATATATCAAGATTTATATTTGCAGAATGATTAACTTGAATTGAAACAACTAAATTATTAAATGCGTAAATCATCAATGAAATATTTAAATAATTATAAACTATGATGTAACTGCTTTGATACCACTTGAAGGTTCTGGGCGTAGTGGAAGCGTGGTTGGTCCAACACCCAACTTTGATTTTCACCATGATCAATGATTATTCTGGGATCAATATGATGATGAACTCTAGTCTCCACAGAATAGAATCAAAGATTTAGATAAATAAGGAATAGGCCCGAAACTTATAGATAGGATCTTTCACATCATGTTTATAATTAATTTACTTAATTTAATAAAGAAAATAATACCTAGATATTAGGTATTTTATTCTTTGACGATTTTGATCATCCGGAATTAACCTTTTGGATTATCTTGTTGTGATTGCAAGGATCCCAACTAGAATCCCTCTAACAATGATCCACACATGCTCTGATGGTCTCTAATCGATACCACTCATTCTCCTGGTGCTAGAACGACAAAGCGAGTGTCTTGTGTCAGTCGTTCTTGATTGCTTGTTCTTTGGCCTTGAAGAATGTCTCTCGTTCTTGAGAGGAGCAGGAAGAAGATTCAAAAGAGAAATTGTTTATCTCAACAATTCTCAATTCACCAAGTGTGTGGTTCGGTACTTGGCACAATAGATGTATGTGTCTATTTATTGACATGGGGCTTCAGTTACAATATTTAATTGCGTAATAGCAATTAAATACATTCATAAACTTAGAGAAAACCCATTCTATTAATAATAATATTGTGTCATTATTTATGGTGATTCAACTTGCGCAAAATAGAATTATCAATAAAATTCCACGTCACAAAATAATATCAGTGTTATTTTAATTTGTGCCAACTAGTTAAATAATTATTTATCGTATTGCAAATAATTATTTCACTACCAAACTAAACTTGGTCCTCTATAACTCCACTTACATTTATTAAAGACTTGAATAAATAAATAAATAATTTATTCTCTTAAATAAATATTTTATTTCCAAACTAGTAAATAAATATTTATCAAATGTTCAATAAAATAAATAAATATATTTTACCCAAAATCCGGTGAATAAATATTTTTATACAATCATTTTAACTCGAATAAAATTATTCCATTGTCTTGAGAATAATATTTATTAATTAAATTAAAATAGAATTTAACTGAGACCACTATAAACACTTAGTGTGTAACCCTATATGATTTTTTCTCGTTGGAATTAGGCATGATTTCCTAAAGTCCAAGTGTACTGTCTAGTAACGGGAGAAGGCACCCAAGAGAAAGAACATAAAGCTGCAACAATGACATCCATATACGAACAATCACTTTTTAATATTATCCCTTTGTCTCAATATCTCATCAAGTAGGTTTTATGATAGTGTCATCAAATTTTATGCTTGATACATCGTTCTTTGACTACCTGAAATAAACTCATCATTACACCATGGCCATGTAATTTCACGTGACGATTCTATTTCAATCAAAGTTTCGAGATATAAAATTTCATAAATAGAAGGGGAAAATCCTTCCTCGACTTATCCATTAATAACATGCCACTCATGACACACACAACATACCATAATTCCATCCAATTGTCTGCATGACGGTTTTCATCAGTAAATCAAAGTGCACGAGTCGCGACATGTATTAATGATAATATTAAAGTCTAAGGATCATTACACATGCTCACAGATAGAAATATCTGATGACACCAAAGCATGAAGAATTCCTACTGGAAGGTCTATTCTCATAATCTCCTATCTTAGAGATTACTAAGTGCGGACTTCATGAGAGTAAGTCTCATCTTCTTATGAGTACTCACACGTGAAGGTCTGCATGCTATGTGTCCCATCATAGTATGTCATCCAACCATAGAACTATATTTAATAATATTGTTATAGCATTTCAAGTTTCTCATCATAGTGGGGAACTAACATGACCTTATCAATGAAACAAATACTCTAGGACATTATTACATCATCGTTATGCAGAACAATGAAAAATATGTAATAAGATTATTAATATTTAAATACATTAAATATACTTATAATCAAAGTATAACCAGTTGATTATAAGAAACCAACTCTTACACTATTAGGGGTAGAGATTCATAGGACTTTGAATCACCTTCTCATGGTGTACGCCCATGGTAATATTCAGTAGGATATTATAAGCACGAGACTCGCCAGTAGGATATCCACATTTCTATGTGTCATTGTATATTCCTATATGTGGATGTGTGTATTGGCCCTTACAGTTTAATATTATTATTAATGATTATTATGAGTCACACACTTATATGTATTGATGGAAATCATGATGATAGATGTTCACAGTGAGGTAGGATACGTTGGGTGTATCACGAGTGATATTGAATTAATGAATAATGTGAGAAATGATTTATCGCTTCTGTTCATTAATGGAAGTTAATATCTCATGAACTTTAATGGAAATTATATAGCCTAAATAAATCCATGGCCATGGTGTTCTATAGACATGTTCTATTTTCAGAAAATCAAAGAAATAGATATCCAGCATATAGGTTGATGGCACTGACATGCAACCTGCTCGATTAGAGATATTATGATAAAGGGATTATATTACACAGTAAGTGTTTGCATGAGGTGACATGTAATTGAAAAATTAAATTCTTTCTATATGGGTGCCTTGGAGTGTTGCGAGAGGCTAACCTTGGACTTTATGCCGCTTCACCTAATGCCACTGAGAAATAGGCCTAGAGGGTCACACACTAAGTGTATCTAAAATCTCAGTTAAATAATTTATATTTTTATTTATAATTTAACAGGTTGAATAAATATTATTCTTATATGCGGTTTAATAAATATTCATGTATGATTGATCACATATAAATATTTATTTGTTGTTTAGTAAATATAATATTTATTTATTTATTGGAGAATAATGTAGTGGTGTTTATTTAATAAATAAATAGACATTATTCAAGGCCCGATAAATATTGTAGAGGAATGGTAGAATGATCTTAATGGTATGATGATAAATAATAATATTTAATATTATTTTATTAAATAATATTTAATTATAATTCACAAGATAATAACACGTTGATAAATAATGATATTAGTATTATTATTTGACATGGAGATTTTCTAGGATTAAATTAATAATTAAGGGCACTTGTGAAATTATTTTATTTTAACCCTAGAAATATAAATACATAGTTATGTTATTTTCTTTTAATCTAATTGAGTTGTGCACAATGAATCTTGGAGGGTCCTCTCAAGTCTAGAGAGCTCCCTTCTACAAGAATGCTCCCAATAATGACGAGAATCTTCCTCCACCGGATTAAGGAGAATGCTTTGGAATCGATTCTCGAGGTGATCAAGGAGGACGACACAAGCACAAGGATATTTCTTACTAGCAATTGGAGACTCCATTAGTGATTTTTTGAGATTACTAGGACACATGTGGATCAACTCTAGAAGAAATATACACTTAGTTTCCACAATTTAATGACAGTGCACCACAGATCTGTCATCAGATTCATCAACGAAGAAAGAATTCCTTAGAGGTAATTATTAATCTTATTAAATTAATTATAAACAACATGCATTTATATCCTATATCTATGGTTTAATCATAATTAATGTTGTCTATATTTGATTCAATTCTATTGATCATGACAATTAAACATCGTATATATCTTGGATTGATCATCGATCATGACAAAAAGCAATGTTGGGAACCACCCATCACTTTCTTCAACTGTGCTCGAAACCTACATGATGAAAATTGTGAATAGAACACAAGTGGTGATGAAGGTAAAGAACATATAAATGAACATATTGGTTCTTATAGGTGAAACATACAAGGAGAGGAAGATAATTGTTGCATCAACTATGTTTATGGAAGCGTTGATGATGTCATGGAATTGAATACATGGCCACATGCCCAAACGAGGCATGGATATGATTACGGATAAAAAATTTATACCTGGGCTCACAAAATTATAATTTTCCATTTTGTGAGAATCATGTTTTGAGCAATAAAATCAAGTTTAAGTTTTGAGCATCAAAGAGGAGGAGAAAAGGAATCTTAGGTTAGTTCATTCTAATGTTATGGAAACATCAGTTATATCCCTAATAGGTGCAAGATATACAAAAGGTTCGGAAGGTAGGAAAAAACCTACTCCCAACAAATTTATTATAAAAAATAGTAAACAGTAAAAAACAACTCAAAAACAGGAGGCTTTACAAAGCCGTGTATACAGAACACCATCCCTATCATTGCTAACCAAGTTGTCACAATAAGAGGGAAAAATAAAAGACCAACTGGAACTAACCTCCATGATATCCCTTTTAGAGAGAGAATCAACAACCCTATTAGCCTCTCGATAGACATGAGACATGTCAAGACATAAAACCTCCACAAGGCTAAGACAGGAGATCCAAGCAGGCATCATTCTTTAAGGAACATTCCGAGAGCGATCTTTCAAATTCTGCACAACAAGAGGTGAGTCTAACTCCACCCATACCCTATGACAACCATAACGCACCGCATACCTGATAGCTTTGATCATCACCCACAATTCAGTCTCAATAGAATGAGCATATCCAATGTAGTGAAAAAATTAGCCTTTAACAAAGCCCCGATGAGTTCTGAAGACTCCCCCACACCCAGCAGGACCCGGTGCACCGGAGGCTGCCCCATCCAGATTCACTTTTAGCCAATCTGAAATTGGTGGGATCCACCTAATGTATTTAGCCATTCTAGGCTTCCTTTCCCTACCACAAATACCAAGAGATCTCAAGATTACAAAATTAGAGACATCATTATTCATAGATCCAGTTTGGTTCATCGAAGCAAATTTTATGCCTCTGTGTATAAACAGAACAACATCCCAAAAAGATGGGTTGACATTGTTAAATACAATGTTATTCCCATCTTTTCAAATATAAGAGAATAATTAAATGATAGCAGCAATAAGCATCAATTTCATTTGATCACTGAAGTCAGTTTTAAAGGCCGAGTTTAAGATCGATTCAACAGAGCAACAATCCAAGCAGCATTTGAAGACAAATTGCACATAGTGCCATAATTGTATAGAAAAAGAGCAGTGAATAAACAAATGAGTGAGAGATTCATCACTGCTCATACAGAAGTAACATACTGATGCCAAGATGAACCCTTTTCACTATAGAGCACACTGAATGGGCATTTTGTCTTTCCAGATTCTTCAGATCAATAGAGTATCACTAGGGGATATGAAAGGCCAATGAACACCTTCCAGCCAATAAGGTATACCAGAAAAATCACCACAATGTATGTTATAATAATCCCTACTAGAAAACAGTCCACTAAGAGCAGGTTTTGAAATCAATTTGTCAATATCAACAAATACATAATTAACAATTTCTACATGAAGATTATTAGGAATAAAATCATAAGCATCCATATTTCTCTGAAAATCAGAAATGGACAGCTTCCCCAATGAATATGGAATGTAAATTCACACCTTTATTGTGGAGGACAACCATGGGGTATTCCATCAATTCAGATGAGAGTCAGAAAAAACTAACCATATTGATTGAGACATGATATTTGAATAGTTACTCTTAAATGAGGACCACACAGATGATTTCAGATAAGTGCACTTACTATTTTGAAGTCTATCAACAAACCTGCCAACCAAAAATTCAAGAGAGAAATCAAGCTGGGAAAGAAGCCTATAGGTGAAGTTCTGAAGAAGAGTATTATTAAAGATTCTAATATCCTTAATTCCCATTCCACCCATATTTAATGGATTTATATAGTCTTTCCAGGAAACTGTAACAAGTTTCCTCTGATGGGATGATCCAGTCCAAATGAAATTCTGAATCATAGCACTCAATTCCTTGAGAAGAAGTGCTGGCCATCTATACACAGAAAAGGAGTAGACAAACATGGATGTAATAACAGAGTTGACAAGGAAAATTCTACTAGCTTGGGATATAGTCTTCCCTTTCCATCTTGCCAACTGATTTGAAATTTTTAGAGCAATACCTTCTAAATGAACACATTTCACTCTTCCCAAAAACAAAGGAATCCCAAGATAGTTAAATGGAATTTTACCTCTTTTAACACCAAGTCTACAAGCCACCCTCCTTTGCTTCAAGGTTCCAATGCCTTCCCCAAAGACAATAAAGGATTTTTTCCAGCTAATAACCTGGCCTGCAACCTCCTCATAATGTGAGAATATGCTCTTAATGCAAGAAATTGTTTTCCTGTTAGCCTTACAGAATAGAAGTATATCATCAGAATAGAATAAATGTGAGGGAGCAAATAAATTCATCCTTGCCCTCATTATTTGGTATATACCAGTTTTGAAAAGATCATGGAGACAGATGCTCAGGTAATCCTTAGCCATAGAGAATAAAATCCCAGATAAAGGATCACCTTGTATGACCCCTCTGGTGCATTGAAAGAAACCCCTGAGGGAGCCACTGATAAGGATGGATAAAGAGACACTTTTTAATATGGTATAAATCAAAATAATGAATTTCTCTGAGAATCCATGCATCTTAAGAATAGTGAATATGAAGTCCCAATTTATTGTGTCAAAGGCCTTTGATATATCAAAATTTAGGGCCATGTTACCATGTGGAACTTTGCTTTTGATGACATTAATGCATTCTGAGGCAGTGAAAAGACAACTAAATCTTCCTCCCAGGTACAAATCCAAATTGATTGACAGAGACAATCTTCTTAGAAACTTCACCTAACCTAATTTCCATGATTTCTCTAATTACCTTGGGAATGGAGTTCCCAATGGAAACATGCCCAAAATCCTTGATGTCCAAGGCATTTTCCTTCTTAGGAATCAAAGCAATAAAGTTAGAGTTTATCCCAAATGGCATAAAGGAGTGATGAAAGAATTCTTGAATAGAACTGATAACATCATTCTGGATGATATCCCAGTAAAACATGAAAAACTTATTTGTGAATTCATTAGGACCCGAGACACTATCCATATTCAAAGAAAAAAGTGCATAATGTATTTCTTTTTGTGTAGGAGTCTAAATAATATTTTTATTCTGACTATCATAAACACTAGATTCAACACATCTGATGATCTTTCCAGAGCTGTTCTCACCAGATTCAGAATATAATTTTTCAAAGTAAGATGTCACACCATTGGCAATGTCATTTTCAGATGTCGGCATATTATCATTTATCTTTAGAACCCTAAGGTTCCTTTTAACCTTTTTTTTCTTTGTGCAATAAATGAAAAAATCTCGAGTTCCTATCTCCATCCTTAAGCCACTTAACATTGAGTTGATTCCGGTCCAAGTTCTCCTTTAGATTCAGAAGATTATCAAGTTTTGAAGCAGCTTGTATTTACTCTTGAGATGGAATGTCCTGTTTCCTATTCCTCTACCGACAACTTAAAAAATGGGATTCAGACTCTTTAATATCATTATCAATATTGGAGAAGGATTTTTTACTCCACTCTTTGAGTATAGATTTAATAATTTTCATCTTAGAAATCAGAATGAACAAAGAGCTACCTGTGACATATATTTTCCAAGCCTCCAGGATTATTTCCCTGCACCCAGGCATAACCAACCAAGCATTATTGAACTTGAAGGGTAGAGGTGCTGACCTCAAGCTACTAAAACATAGATAAAACAGTATGGGATTATGGTCCGAATGAAGCCTGGGAAGATTCATTCTACACACCCCCATCATATCACTTATGTTATCCATCTTAACAAGGAATCTGTCTAATTTACTTTCCTGCCTTCCATTTACAATATATCTGCTCCAAGTAAAATCTGAACCTGAAATGGGGACTTCATCCAACCTGAAATAATCAATGCAGGAAGAGAAATATTTAGCTGAAGCTCTATAAAAACTACTCCCAGTTTTCTTCTCTAGCCTGAGAATGGTATTGAAATCCCCTATCAGAATCCACCTAGTAGACATGTTATCTAAAATATTGTTCAGAGATTCCCATAATGGTCTTCTTCTAACATACTAATTAAAAACATACACAAAGGTCACACACAAATTATTGGACTGAAATCAGCAAAAAAGGGTTACTGATTGTTGATCATTCTGAAAGGAATCAATTGTAACACTATTGTTCCTTAGCACCCATAAAGAGTCATTCTCATTCACCTATTGATTGGTTGCAATAAAGGGAATAACCTAGGACATTCCAATTAAAGGCCATCCATTTTTCAAAGTTTATTCTTGGTTCAGCAATACCCAGTAACATGGGTTTATTGGTCATGATGATATGCTTCAGGGTTCTGACCGTGGGAGAGTTCCCAAGACCCTGGCAGTTCCAGAAAACTATCTTCATTTATTGGAAGCCCTATGTCTAGTGCAGGGGCCAACATATCTTGGAGCTAGGAATTCCTTAGTACATGACTTATTCTTATCAAGCGTTTCACTGGAGTCACCTCCATCCTTGTGAGATCCAGATTCATCATAAAAAAGGGAGATAAATCTGTTCCCTGAATCAATAGTCATTGTTAAAGTTGTAGGTAGATTCCTTCTTGTAGCCTTAGATGAGGGTATTTGTGAGAAGTTTCTTTTAGGGTCCTCAGTGTGCTGTGCCATATTACTTTCTCTCAAGGGGGAGTCATGAATCACTGAGTCATTTGCTGCCCTGTTACCAGAATCCTCAATCATGAGTGGAGTAGAGATCTCATGCCCTGCTGTTCCCCCCTCAATTGGGTTGTCATCAATAGAGTCATGAATTATTGCCTCCTGAACAACATGCAAATCAGCCTCATGCATCTGACTGCCCTTACTTATGCTCCCATCATTAACAACGCAAACCTCATCCAATATGACAACATCATTTGGTGGGTTTTCATCCACATTAGAAGGGACAACATCAGCATTTGATCCCTTACCAATCATTTCCTATTCATTGTCAATATTTAAATCAGGCTTTGGAGGACCCTAATCATTAGCCTTCTTTTGAAAACTCTGAGCATCATGCCCTCTCGAGTTACAGGAGGAGCATATCTTATTCCTATTGCATTCAGAAAGTAAATGCCCAAAAATTTGACAATTCAGACAGAATTTTGGCTTCCTCTCATACCCTATTTCAAGGTTAATACTATCATCCTTAGTGGTAAAGACCACCTCTTCCACCAGAGTTTTTGACATATCAACTTCCATTAAAATCCTATCATAGTGACCGAAGCTAGGGTTATTAGTTTGCTTATCTAGTCTTATTGGATTCCCAACTGAGGAAACAATATCCCACAGGATTTGTGGATGCCAATAAAGCCAACTTAATTTAGGAATACGTATCCATACCTGAGAAAAGGTGTTCTCAACCAAGTTGGGATCAAAATTCCTATCCCACTCATGAATTCTAAGGAATCTAGGATGTAGGGGAACAAATCCCAGACTCCAGGCGTGCCTTTTGTATAATTTATTCTTGATTATCCCACAAGATTTTGGGCATGCACAAACAAGATGAAAATAGATATTTTTGATGTATTTAAAATAATAAAATTCTATAAGGAGCTTGAATCAAGAAAGAAGATCCTATATACGAGGATTAACAATTGTAGAGAATATATAATTGATGATCTTAGTTATTTTTTTTGAATAGTAAGTCATCAAGAGATAGTTTATGTTATCGTACACTCCTCATTATAATGGAGTGGAAAAGTGGATGAACAAAACCTCTTTGGATAGAAAAAGGGTGATGTTGAAGACTGAAAGAGTTGGAAAGATATTCTAGGAAAAAATAGTAAAGACCACCAGTTATATGATCAATCAATCTACTTCAATAGTGATTAATCTAAAAATATCGATGGAGATATGGGTTGGTAAACTTGCTGACTATTCTTGGATACACTAATGGAATGAAGGGGAATCACTTTTGGGACCCCACCACCCATAAAATTATCATCAACAAGGATGTATTTTTTATAGAAGATAAGGTGAAAATGATGATTGATGGAGACATGGATAAATAAAATAAAAAACTAAAATATTCCATATAGAGGATGAACAAAGGGATGAACCTGTTTCCTTTAAAGCATTACTAGATCACATTGATCATGATTTAGTTGATCTTATACCATGTGTTGGAATGGTGTATCTTGATCCTTTAGATGAAGTTGGGACAACTACCATTGAACTAGACTATACACCAAACAATAACTCTCAAGGTTCAACCTCCACGGTGAGGTCGCTGTGGGTTATAGGGGGCAACATGCTACTACTTAGGGTTATGTGGGCCGAAGGGCCACAACCCAAATTCTGGGTGCTGTAGAAACTTTCACTGAACTATAGTAGAGCAGTTCAACAATACTGACAATTCATGATAGCAATGTGGACTTTGAAATTGTACTGTAGAAGTATGTGACTAGTGACACTGAAAATTCATTATATATCCATGGAACTCTAGCTATCAATTACTATAGAATAGTGGACCTACTGTGTGGTTGGTGGAACTATAGCAACCCAGGTTATTGTAGCACCATGTTTCTTTATTATCTCATTCGATCTAGGGTATCTTTGGGCGTGAAACTCTAATTTATTCTTTAGAACATAGTGATTTTTTCTACCTATCTATGGATGTAGGGATCATTTTCCCAAACCACATAAATCACTATGTCCTATGATCTTATTCCTATTATTTTTTCCCTTTTACTCTTTTTCTAATACTCATTGATTGTTCATTGATCCATGTATTTTTGTAACATAACAAAGGTAAACTAGGGAGAAAAAAGAACCAATATGGCACTCATACTATATCATTGAGAGTAGTATTTAAAATTCTCTATTGATAGAGGAGGGAGTTCCATATTGTATTACGAATCAAACCCAAAATATAGATGTATCGTCATTGATGAAAATAATGAAAAAAGAAATTAAATCCTTGTATAAGAATAATACATGAGATCATATTCTATTACCTCATGGATAGAAGACCATTAGAAAAAATAGTCTTTAATATCAAGCAGGATAAAAAATGCGAAGTGGAAAGATATCATGTGAGACTGGTTGTTAAAGGATATGCTCAGAAGGAATGTATTGATTTCAATGAAATATTTTCTCCTATTTTTTAACTGATGACTATTTGGATAGTTCTAGCGATGTGTGAAACATACAGTTTACATATAGAGGAGCTAGATGTGAAGACACATTTTCCCCATGATGATCTAGATAATGAAATCTATAAGCCCCAACTAGAATATTTTGAAAAAGAAGGCTATGATTTTTTTAGGATTAATTGTCATGACTCATCCTAATGGGACATGTTTTGTGATTACCCCAAGACTGTCTCTAATAGGCCAAGGGATGGTGACTAGAATTGATTTGTCTTATCACTTACATGGGAGGCCTTAGCCTAAAGTACTTGTACACACACAAAAACCTCCAAGCCTTTACACTACTAAAATGTAAAAAAACTGATAAACCATGCATGCATACATCCAAATCCCACAACCAGAGTATGACAATAAGCATTGGAAAGTAAACAGGGCCAAATACCAGCCCACAAAAGAGTCTAAAAAAAAATTATATCCTGAAAGTATAGATGAGGAGTGATGTTAAGATAACCATAGGAATACACCTCAGTCTATCTGACTCACTGAACACCACCTAGTTTTGATCCCTCTAGGGTTTTTTCGAAAGGTCGACTATCTTCCCAAGACACGACACATGTAGGAAAAGACCATTCAGAGGTGAGTATAATAATACCCAATAGGAAACCCCGAAAACACAAAGAATATAACAATGAGAATGACAATTAGCTCTATACAAGTATATTCTTATAACACATATAAGAAGAATATCTGATATAATCAAAAAAGACACACAGTCTCAAAGTAAAGTCACAATCGAAATTCCAGTTTAGGAATATTTCTTGAAGGTTATAAATAACACTCATCCAGGTTAACACACTCCAAAAGTCAGATAACACTGATGGGGTCAATTTGATATGTATTTATCATCAGGTCCTTCCATAAGAATTATAAACTGTAAGTTTGAAGAGAACGATACAAAGATGAGGATCACACTAAAGGAAATGGGGTATACCAAAAAATCAATATAGAATAACCTTCTAAGTAGAGGATCAACACCCATGTAGTGTTGGTCATGATGATACAAAAAACTCCACCTAGGGAAAGATAATGATAGATGATCTGACTATAAGCCTCAAGGAAAGATTCCAAAAACTCTATCAAAGAAGTACCATTGAAGGGACCACTATCTTATGAGTAGGGTGTGATTCCATACTAACCCTCAAGGAATGGATCAAGGGTAAGAAACCTAATGAAACTTTTCCAAACTGAAGAGGAAAAGGGCTCCAATCTAACTTTGAAGGTCTACACAATTTGTACTAGGAGTACACGACATGTCTAAGCCCATGAAATCTTGAACATGTCTATGTTTGGATGTCCATGTATGAATTTTTGTGCCCATACCTATTCCCATGTACCATATCAGGTACACACCAAGTGAACCAGGTAGGGTCACACACTATGTGACAGGGTCACACACCACATGATACTTAACTTCCCTATGGAACCCTAACACTATACTAGGGGGTCATACATGCTGTGTAATCTCGAATTACATTCCATGTGTTATAGGATTTTCATGAATACCATATCCATTTCATGCATAGTCATCCACTCATCAGGCCATCGATCTAGCCACACCCCATTCCAAAAACCAAGGAACACTATAGGTCAATCCTTTCCTTCATCAAACACCAGAATTTGGGTATCAAATAATTTGGAAAACACCCTCATAAATCATCCATCGTCACATGTTGAAGAATATAAAATTGGGTATCCCAAATTTGTCTGATATGCTTCTTCTCCCATCGTAGCTCAATCCCATCATCAATCTGAGCCTAAATCTACAATATCAATTTTTTGTGACAAGAATCTGGAGTGTTACAATTGATTATCTGGTATTTTTTAAATCATAGTACAATGTATTTTCTCATGATGAATGAAGAAATTAACAACCACAAACACAAGGAAATAACCTCAACAAAAGTTCACGTTGGAATTAATTCGTTTCCATTATACTGATAAACAAAGATATAATATAATACTCACAAATATAATCCACACTTCCCATATAAATATACCCGTACCCGTGATAAACACGTCTTGAAAATAAATCCATTGGTCGATTGATTCACGTTCGTCATAGGAATAAATAAACTGGAAGAAGTCCAAAAAAATCAACATCCTACCTTAATTCAGATCGATCATCGATGAAGACTGAATCTGTTCCATTATTTTCAGTGAGATCCTCTGATTTTGTTGCACACTAGTTTTCGATCTTTGATCCGGTTGTTTTTCGCCAATGGAAGTTACTCAAACAACTCTCTAATGGATCCACTAAATATCTAGGGTTAGGTGGATAAACCTGAGATTTTTCTATAGTCTTACACTTATAGAAAAATTAAACTAGGTCACTACATTTTCTAATAAAATAAATAAATATTTTATTTTATTTTATTAATTCATCTGTGATGAATTTTCCACAAACACCCCATGCTGACAAAGGTTATGTCATGCCTAGAGTAAAATCCATTCTTTGAACTCAATGATGCCCTCAAATTTCTGATCCAGGATTCTATTTAGAAAATATTCTACATTTTTCATGAAAAATGTGTGTACGTGCATTTAATATATATAATATATTTTAAAAATTATGTTCGGGAACATTGGGCCTCAGAATCACACTTTGTCTCAATGTCCAGTCTCAAAAATATTACTAGTTATATTCCAAGACATTACATGAAAAAATATGGATGTTACATTCTCCTCACCTTGGGGATTTATGTCCCAAAAATTCAAAAATAAAAGGCTATAAAAAATGATATGGGTATTGATCACGCATATGAGTCTCCCTCTCCCAAGTTCTCTCCTAAAGATTCTCATGCTACCAACAGAAACACACTAAAGGAATCATTCACCCACAAAGGATACTATCCCATTGATCCTGGATCTCCACTGAGTACTCAATAAATGCAGCTCCATATTTGATGTCCAACTTTCCCTAGTCGATAATGTGTGAAAGAGCATGCATGTACCTTCTTAGCTGTGACATGTAGAAGATGTTGTATACCCACTCTAACTATGGTAGTAATGATAAGTGACATGCCACATCACCAAATATACACAATATCTAAAAAGGGACAATTAATCTTAGAGATAACTTGTCTCCTTATCCAAATATCTGTAATCCATATCGATGTGAAACCTATAGGAACACATGGTCTCCGTCATAAAACCCGAAAGACCTCCATCGTTGATAAATATAGGACTTCTGATGACTCAGTGTAGTCCTCATTCACTCCTAGATGATCTTCACCTTCACTACAATGGATCATATGAACTCTAGGCCCATAAGTGCGAACTCTCCTGGGTCAGTCCATCAAAGTGGTGACCTGTAGGGTCACCCATACAGGACCTCGAATGGTTCCATACCAATGGTGGAATGATATCTATTGTGGTATAAAAAATCGACTAGTGTTAGTTGATCCTCCCTACTATGGTCAAAGTTCAACATGAAATATCGCAACATGTCCTCCAGAACCTGAATGGTTCGCTCATTTTGGTTGTCAGTCTGGGGTGAAAAGCTGTTCTCAAATATAGCCGAGTCCCAAAAGCCTCATGAAATCCCTTCCATAACTAATATGTGAAGCAAACAAAATGGTCAGAAATGACCATCAAGGGAACTCCATGGATTTGGACTATCTCCTGCACATAGAGGCATCCTAGTCTCTCTACTAAATTATACTCTTGAATAGCTTGAAAGTGGGCTATCTTGGGGAGTTGGTCTACAATCACCCATATAGTATCATGTACTATGAATGTACATGGTAACCCTATCATGAATTATATGTATATCTCATCTCACTATACTCTTTTACCTCAAGGGGTTGAGATAAACCCACTAGAAACTAGTGTTCAACCTTCACTTGCTAAAAAGTAAGGCATAAAAAGACAAATTCTACAACTCCCTTCTTCATCCATGGCCATAAAAATTGACGTTGGAGGTCCTGGTACACCTTCTACACACATGGATGTACCACCAAAGTAGATATATGAAACACTCTTAGAACCTACCCACACAACATCACTGACACCATCACGCTTCTTCTAAAAATAACGATGTAACGCCCCGATCCCAGTTACCCAGAGTCGGTGCATTATTACATAACATTGGCATGATCACAAGAAAGATCAAGTCTCGAAAGACCGATTAGTTTAGTAGCCTTGGAAACACTAGATACATTCATGAAATTTACATTACATCATAAAGTGAAAAACTACTACAACAACATATTGTCTCCATAGTCCACACTATTATCCCCTCATAATATCCCAGCAGGTCATTCATAATTTACTTCTTCACATCCTGGGAAAAATAAAACATAGAAAAGGGGTGAGCTCAAATGCCCAGTAAGGATAAAAATATAGCGGAAACTTTTATAAATTTGAATAAACATTTAAGGCAATGTATAACTAAAACAAAAGCCCTTTAAACTTGAACTTCAACATAGTATGGAAAAAATAAAATGAAATAATGCCATTTACTTATTCACATGGATATTCTACTAATTGAATAATCACATGCAATATCAATAACCACTTTCATAATGATGGAATGCATAATGCCAGACTATCATAACCACATAGCCAAGGCCTCATGCCAAGACTACAAATAAGATTTTGTCAAGACCTTGTACCAAGATACTAGTTTGTCTCATGAGACCTACCGATGCATCGAGGAGCTATAGTGGGCTCCAACCGTCACATATTAAGTCCAATGCATTCCCATATGAAAAGGTTTAAACATAACATAAACATTCGTATTATAAATAGCATACGAAATGTAAATACTTCATCCATAAACCATGAATGGTATAAAAATAACACATCCACAGTAAAAAAAATCACAAAACCTTCAATACAATATGGAAGTTTTGTATCATAATAAATCAACTTCAAAAAAGCTTAAAATCCATCAAAGGATGTTGACATAGATGAAATCAAAACTATTTGAGAGAAATATCCATTTTTTTGAAATCATTTAAAAGTCACATAATTATAAAATAAAAAATTTACTTTGAAAATTTTCTTATAAGCTTGTAAGGGAAGCTTCGAAGATTTTATAACGGCAGAAAATAGCCGCACCCACCGTATAAGTTAAAAAAAACATTCTTACCTTAATTCTGTCGAAAAGTTTAAAAAGCACCTTGTTTGGAAAACGACAGAAAGATTCCTTTATAAACCACTTATAAAAAGTCAAACAAGGGTATAAATGACTTTAAACCATATTCTTGTAAATAGTAAAAATGTTTTGAAATACATTTATAAGAAACATGGATGTGGATGATAAAGAGATCCCAGTAGATAATTATGTATAAACAATCTCGAATAATGAAGAGATTGTGAAATAAACACTTACCTTGTACTTTTACTTGGTTGGGGTAGGTTAAACTTCTGTATAATGGTGAAATAATTGTTATTAAATTATAAAATAATCATATATATTATTATGTTATCATATATTATATTTTAACATTTCTTTGTTAATAATATCTTAGTATTATCGTCGTTTCGGGTGTTAACTTACTCGTTTTCTTTTATATGTTTTGTTACGTAATCCATGTTTGTCAGGGATAGGTTGTATCTTATTCATATCCATAATTATATCAAGTCCTTAAACATTATTTTTAAAACATCAAGTGATAATTATACTTGAATGGATACGATGGAGAATGAATCTCATCGCGTTCGTGGAGACGGTAGTCCGTACGTACGCACAAGAGACAATATCATTCTTTTGATATTAAAATAATATATAATTGGATGGTATATCATATATAAATAATCCTTATCATGTTATATTTATTATTTACATGAATTAAAAATAATTATTAAACCAATCCAAATAATAATATATTGAATTACAATTACACCACGACGTGGTGACGGTAAGCCGTACGTACGAACGTATGGTGACATGTCATTCAAAGGATGGATAGAATACTGAATATGGTTGTACCATATTTATAATAATATTACAGTATATAGGAGATACTGGATTCATTATTTTATAATGGGAATAACAAATAAAGAAGAAGTGGAAGATGAAAGGAACTTGAAAAAGGGTGGTGAAATCATTACATCTTCTTCGGGTTCTTCCTTTTGATTTGATCAAAAGGGCTCCTTAGGTTGGCTTTCTGACTAAAGTAAAGCCTCTAGGATGAATTTTGGTAAGTTGAGAGAGTATTTGGGGAGGATTTGGCCGAACCAAAAGGCTTTTAAGGTGTGAATTAATGAGAAGGAGGAGTGCCCTTTTATAAGAGGGGTGAGGGGCACCTTTGGAAAAGCTAGAAATATTATTTTATAATAAATTAATATTCGGTTTATAATGGCTCCAAAGTGGATTATTTAAAGGTTAAGGTGGGGATAGGTCGAAAACCACTCAAACAATAGGATTTAGACAGGTTTGGGTTACTATATTAACCTTATTTTTAAGTATTAACTCTTAGTTAATTAGTTTCACTTTTACAATGTCTCTTTGTATTTTTATATTATATTGTTAATAAACTTACTATATACATCCAAGAGACCCACAAGTGGTCCCTTAATGATACACCTATCATGATATAAGTCTATTGGCCTAAAATTATATTTTTAGGAATTTAATATCAATTAATAATATAATATTTGTTTTAAAAACTCTTTTATGTCAATTTTGACACTATTCAATAGTTGATTTTTTAAAAAATAATAACAGAATGATTAATTCGAATAAAGTTAATTAAATCATTCCTAAGATATCATATTAACATATAAAATTAGTGTAATTCATAAAAAGTCTAAATTATAGTTATTTGGGTATTTATAATATCAATTATTTTAATTTTTCACTATTATGGTAATTACTGCATCATCATTGTGTCATAAATAAATTATATTATTTAATGTATAAAAATTATAAATAAAATATCATTATGTATGAAATATTTTTATCTTTCTAATGGATATTTATAGTCTAAAATCCAACATATACAACCCTATGTAAAAATTGTTTTTCTAAACGATATATACTTATGTCATTTTTGTATTTATTTTAACTTAATTAAAATAATGTGTCCCTATCACCTACAAGTGGCTCCATGGGGTCCCAAAATCGACCCAAAGATGCCCATGGTCGGACATGTATCCACAAATAAGTTTAGGACACGTTTTAGGGTAATTTAGTATTATTATAATATTATTTTTAACCCTTATTTACCGGATTTTCCCTTTAACCATGGTAAATAAAATATTTACCGAAGTAATTATTCAAAATGTCTAAAAATAAAAGTTACCTATTTACACAATTTGGACATCCTGATTCCAAATATGGAATCCTTTTTTCCAAATTCAAAACACAGAATTGGCAGAAATTAATTTAAAATTAATTCCCGCTGTCAAACAAAAAGTGTGTTTTTAAGATATAATAGCTATCAAAAGATTGATACTTGTTTATGTCCGGTTTAATTGTGAAATTATGTCCAATGACCAAAATTGTATTAAATGGTAAAAATATATTCTAAATATACTTTAAAACCACTCAAATTCATAATTTATCACTATTAATTATTTTGATTAAAAAAGTTGTTTTTAATTAAATTTTATTAATTTTCACTATTCATCAAAATATTAAAGTTATCCGAAAAGTACCAAAATTTCACCTTAGGCTAAATTCGATACTCTGAATCCAAAAATGAAGTCCATTTTGAGAGATAAAATTTCTAAAATTTTAGAAAGTAGGTATTACTATTCATAATGGCTAGTTTGATCTGTTGTGGTGTGTGTTAGAACTCGATGTTGTATACAACACACGCTATTGCATTATTCAAAGAGAAGCATACCGTAGAAGCTTGGGGTGTTAAATTCTCCCCTCCTTCAAATAATTTCGTCCTCAAAATTTCTAGAATACTACCGCATGAAAAGACTCGGGTGGTTCTTCATCATAAGTTCCTCGGGTTCCCACGTTGCCTCTTCCATCTTATGGTTTCTCCATAAGACTTTTACCAGATGAGTCGTCCAGTTTCTCAGTACTTATTCTCTCGTATCAAGAATCTTAATAGGCTCTTCGCAATAATACATATCGGGTTCCAGTTCTAATTCCTCATAGGTGAGTACATGCGTTGGGTCAGGCATGTATTTCCTCAATAGAGATACGTGGAACACATCGTGAACTTTGGAGAGACTTGGCGGCATTGCCAATCAGTAAGCTACAACCCCAATTCGTTCTAGAATTTCGAAAGGTCCGATGTACCTGGGACTCAATTTATCTTTCTTACCAAAACGTATGACTCCCTTCCATGGATATACCTTCAGGAAAACATGATCACTGACTTGAAATTCCAAATCCTTCCTTCGATTATCAGCATAGCTCTTCTGCCTACTTTGAGATGCTTTGATATGGTTTTGGATTACCTTCACCTTTTCCATCGTTTCATCCACCAGTTCTGGGCCTATAAGTTTTCTTTCACCAACATCATCCCAAGAGGTTGGTGTGCGGCATCTATTTCCATATAACGCTTCATATGATGCCATATGAATACTCGAATGGAAGCTATTGTTATAGGAAAATTATACCAGAGGTAAATATTGACCCCACATACCCTGAAAGTCAAGTGAGTAGGATCTCAACATGTCTTCTAAGGTTTGAATAGTTCGTTTTGATTGTCCATCTATTTGAGGGTGGTAGGCAGTGCTCAAATGAAGTTCAGTATCCAAGGCTTTCTGAAGACTTTTCCAGAATCTTGAAGTAAAACGGGGATCACGATCAGAAACAATCGATAGGGGTACTCCATGAAGTCTCACAACTTCATTAATATATAGTCTTGCTAGTTGTTCAAGCGGTAAATCTTCCCTTATAGAAAGAAAATGTACTGACTTGGTAGGACGATCAACAATGACCCATATTGCATCGTTCCTTCTAGGAGTCTTTGGTAGCCCCATGACAAAGTCCATCGTAATATTGTCCCATTTCCACTCCGGTATGGGAAGAGGTTGCATGACTCCTCCAGGCTGTTGCCTTCCAGCTTTCACTTGTTGACAAACCATACATCTTGTCACAAAATCAGCAATCTCCCTCTTCATGTTGTCCCACCAAAAATGTTCCTTCAAGTCTCTATACATTTTGGTTCTCCGAGGGTGTATAGAGAAATTGGAACTATGAGCATAATCCAACAATTCCCTTTTTAGATTAGGTATATCGGGAACACAAAGCCTCTTCCCGAATTTCAAAATTCATTCTTCATACACAAAGTCTCTCAATATCCCATCATTCACAGCTTTAATCTTCTTTTGAAATTATTCATCATCGGTCTGAGAACTCTTAATCCTTTATAGTAAAGATGGTTTGGAAACCATTTGAAAAAGTATTGGTGTTTCACCTTCCCTGGTTATTCCCATGTCCATATTTACTAGATCCATGAAAATTGGATCCCTTTCAATTCTCATATTTTTCAAAACTCCATGGTCTTTTCTGCTCAAAGCATCTGCCACCTTGTTTGCTTTCCCCAGGTGGTAGTGTATCGTACAATCATAATCCTTGAGTAATTCAAGCCATCTCCTTTTCCTCATGTTGAGTTCTTTTTGTGAGAAAATATACTTCAAACTCTTGTGATCAGTATAAATCTCACATTTTTCACCATAGAGGTTGTGCCTCCATATCTTCAAAGCAAAGATCACAACTGCTAACTCGAGATCATGAGTAGGATAGTTTTGTTCATGAATTTTCAACTGTCGTGATGCATAGGCAATAACCCTATCATTCTGCATAAGAACACAACCAAGTCCTTTCTTCGATGCATCATTATAAATAACGAACCCATCATTCCCTGATGGTAGAGTCAATATAGGATCATTGACTAATCTTCTCATTAGTTCTTCGAAACATTCTTCACACTCTTTTGTCCAAACAAATTTAACCCCTTTATGTGTGAGCTTCGTTAATGGGTTAGCCAATTGGGAAAAATTCTGGACGAAATGTCGATAATAACCCGCCAAACCAATAAAACTGCGTACCTCAGTTATACTCGTAGGTGCTAGCCATTCTTGGATTGCCTTGGTCTTAGAAGGATCAAAAAAGATTCCATCTTTAGAGACAATATGGACAAGAAAAGAAATCTCCTGAATCCAGAATTCACACTTGCTAAACTTCCCATATAATTCATGTCTTCTCAGAGTATTCAGGATAATGTGCAAGTGATTTTCATGATCTTCGTATCTTTTGGAGTATACCAAGATATCATCAATAAATAGAACTAAAAAGTCATCAAGATATTCCTTGAAAACTCTATTCATCAGATCTATGAATACAGAGGGTTCATTAGTCAATCCAAAAGGCATTACTGTAAACTTGTAATGCCCGTACCTCGTTCGAAATGCTGTCTTCGGAATGTCTTCCTTCTTCACACACAACTGATGGTATCCAGATCGAAGGTCAATCTTTGAAAATTATTGAGATCCATGTAGTTGGTCAAATAAATCAGCAATACGAGGTAGGGGATACTTGTTCTTTATTGTTATTGAATTGATCTCTCTGTAGTCGATACATAACCTCATAGATCCATCTTTCTTTTTAACAAAAAGAACAGGGGCTACCCATGGAGAAACACTAGGGCGAATAAATCACTTATTACTCAATTCCTCTAGTTGTTTCTTTAGTTCAACTAATTCTACAGTGGCCATTCTATAAGGGGTCTTCGATAGAGGCCTTGATCCAGGAATTAAATCAATGGAAAACTCAACTTCTTGTTCTGAAGGATGTCCAGGTAAATCTTCTAGAAACACATCTACATATTCTTTCACAACAGGTACATACTCTATTTGAAAATTCCTTTCCTCACCCATAGTCATTTCATCATCTTCCTCCCCAATAATTGAATTTAGTTGAGCTACCGGGGGTGTATCTAGATAAGAATTAGGTGGTGACGATTCTGCTCTAAAGATAAGGTGTTCCTTATCATCATCATCAAAAATCGTAATCTCATTCTTCTTACAATAAATCTTTGCATCATGGTACGAAAGCCAATCCATACCGAGGATTATATCAAACTCAATCATATGTATGATGACAAGATCATCGGATAAAGAACATTTATGTGATCTAATGGGGACTGATTCACAAAACTTTGTTGCAATGATACTTCCCTTAAGAGTTTTAACTGACAACTCATTTGTTAAATCAAATTGGAAATATCTAATTTTCTTAGAAAACTAGGAAGATATGAAACAATGCGATGATCCGGAGTCAAATAATGCATTTTCTAAACTTGAGGAAACCATTAAATTAACTGCCACCACATCTTTCGGAGCTTCTACCTCAGTAGTAGTGATAGCATAAGCTTGGCCTTGATCCCTTGGCCTTTTCTGAGGTAAGTTCCCCTAATGCTTAGGACATTCATTTGCATAATGTCCCATCTCCCTGCAATTGTAGCACTGAACATTGGTATCTTCCTTCTTCTTTTTGCAATCACGAGCTTGGTGGCCTTTTTAACCACACTTGTAACAGACACCCATTCCCTTCAAGCAAGTACCAGGGTGTTTCTTCCCACATTTACCACATGATGTATATTAAACCTTTCCCTTATTCCCCTTATTTCCGTTCCCAGATTGATCAACAGATCTCTTCTTCTCTTGCTTTGCTTTAAATTCATAAGACTTAGAGAATTCCTTTTCTGTCTTGATAGCACATGAGATAATGTCTTCATACGATGAGAAGGATTGTGAGACTAATGCTTGACGGAGAAATGGTTTTAACCCATCAAAGAAACGATCAATCTTACTTCTTGGGTTATGTATATAATCTCCAGCATACCTTGATAACCTTGTAAAGTTAGCCTCATACTTTGTGACATTCTCATCCTCCTTTTGTCTCAGACTCAGAAATTGTCTTTCCATATATGATCGATGGTCACGAGGAAAGTATTTTTCTAAAAATATATCTTTGAACTCCCTCCATTCCATATTTGATACTTCAACATCTTCCTTCATGTTTTGAATCAATGACCACCATTGATCAGCATCTCCAGTGAGGTGGTAAACTACCATGATGACTTTTTCCCTTTCACTACTCCCCAAAGCCTGAAATATTTTCTATAGGGAATTTATCCATTTCTCAGCTACTAAGGGATTTGTACTCCCATTGAACGTTGGTGGTTGTTGCCTCATAAAGCTATCTAACATTGATCCTCCACGCTGCGGATCAGGGTGCTCCATACGGGTAAGGTTATTATTCATAACCTGAGTGAGTTGTCCCAGTATGGTGATTAGTTGATCGACACCAGTTGCATCACCATCTCCACTATAATTATCTTGAGCAGGAGGGCAATCCCTACATGGAGTGCGTGCATTGATATGGTTTCCATTTCTTCCACTAGGCACCATTTCTAAACAATGGCATAAACTAGACCAGTTTATGAATCAAAATACGTAATTCCATACTTATAAAACACCTAACATAAATTGAACTATGTATGGATATAATCCATAATCATAAAAATGTTTTCTTTGAGGAAATATATACTCATAAACCCTTCATAATGATTTGTAAAGAAAATGAGAGTTATCCTAAGCATATCCACCGGGAGTGTCATAACCAAGAGTGCAACAAGGCCCGTTGTCGTGCACCAGTTCCCGTTCAAGTCCAGCTCAAAGTGGTGTTTTCGGGTTTTACCCCTAGGTACATCTGTGCTAGAGCCGCCTCTACCTGCTCGTATCCATAAATGGATGTATTTCTCAGAAAATTGACAAAATCTCTACAATACCAAAATTCTATGAAGTTCTTCTATAGTAATACTCAAAGTCCATCTTAAATCTATGTGCTATAAGAAGAGTTTATCTAAATCTATCTTCCAAGGTGTGTACTAAACTTTCTCTGATACCAACTATAACGCCCCGACCCCAGTTACCCAGAGTTGGTGCATTATTACATAACATTGGCATGATTACAAGAAAGATCAAGTCTCGAAAGACCGATTAGTTTAGTATCCTTGGAAACACTAGATACATTCATGAAGTTCACATTACATCATAAAGTGAAAAACTACTACAACAACATATTGTCTTCATAGTCCACACTATTATCCCCCCATAATATCCTTGCAGGTCATTCATAATTTACTTCTTCACATCCTGGGAAAAATAAAACATAGAAAAGGGGTGAGCTCAAATGCCCAGTAAGGATAACAATATAGCAGAACTTTCATAAATAAGAATAAACATTTAAGGCAATGTATAACTAAAACAAAAGCCTTTTAAACTTGAACTTCAACATAGTATGGAAAAAATAAAATGAAATAATGACATTTACTTATTCACATGGATATTCTACTAATCTAATAATGACATGCAATATCAATAACCACTTTCATAATGATGGAATGCATAATTCCAGACTATCATAACCACATAGCCAAGGCCTCGTACTAAGACTATAAATAAGATTTTGTCAAGGCCTTATGCCAAGACACTAGTTTGTCTCATGAGACCTACCGATGCATCAAGGATCTATAGCGGGCTCCACCCGTCACATATTAAGTCCAATGCATTCCCATATGAAAAGGTTTAAACATAACATAAACATTCGTATTAAAACTAGCATATGAAATGTAAATACTTCATCCATAAACCATGAATGGTATAAAAATAACACATCCACAGTCAAACAAATCACAAAACCTTCAATACAATATGGAAGTTTTGTATCATAATAAATCAACTTCAAAAAATCTTAAAATCCATCAAAGGATGTTGACATAGATGAAATAAAAACTATTTGAGAGAAATATCCCTTTTTTTGAAATCATTTAAAAGTCACATAAATATAAAATAAAAAATTTACTTTGAAAATTTTCTTATAAGCCTGTAAGGTAAGCTTCTAAGATTTTATAACGGCAGAAAATAGCCGCACCCGCCGTATAAGTTAAAAAAAACATTCTTACCTTAATTCTGTCAAAAAGGTTAAAAAGCACCTTGTTTGGAAAATGATGGAAATATTCCTTTATAGACCTCTTATAAAAAGTCAAACAAGGGTATAAATGAATTTAAACCATATTCTTGTAAATAGTAAAAATGTTTTGAAATACATTTTTAAGAAACATGGATGTGTATGATAAAGAGATCCCAGTAGATAATTACGTATAAACAACCTCAGATAATGAAGAGATTGTCAAATAAACCCTTACCTTGTACTTTTCCTTGGTTGGGGTAAATTAAACTCCTGTATAATGGTGAAATAATTGTTATTAAATTATAAAAGAATCATATATATTATTATGTTATCATATATGATCTTTTAACATTTCTTTGTTAATAATATCTTAGTATTATCGTCGTTTCGGGTGTTAACTTACTCATTTTCTTTTATATGTTTTGTTACGTAAGACATGTTTGTCATGGATAGGTTGTATCTTATTCATATCCAGAATGATATCAAGTCCTTAAACATTATTTTTAAAACATCAAGTGATAATTATACTTGAATGGATATGATGGAGAATGAATCTCATCGCGTTCGTGGAGACGGTAGTCCGTACGTACGCACGAGCGACAATATCATTCTTTTGATATTAAAATAATATATAATTGGATGGTATATAATATATAAAGAATCCTTATCATGTTATATTTAATATTTACATGAATTACAAATCATTTTTATACCAATCCAAATAATAATATATTGAATTACAATTACACCACGACGTGGAGACGGTAAGCTGTACGTACGCACGTATGGTGACATGTCATTAAAAGGATGGATAGAATAATGAATATGGTTGTACCATATTTATAATAATATTACAGTATATAGGAGATACTGGATTAATTATTTTATAATGGGAATAACAAAGAAAGAAGAAGTGGAAGATGAAAGGAACTTGAAAAAGGGTTGTGAAATCATTACCTCTTCTTCGGGTTCTTCCTTTTGATTTGATCAAAAGGGATCCTTAGGTTGTATTTATGACTAAAGTAATGCCTCTAGGATGAATTTTGAGAAGTTGAGAGAGTATTTGGGCAGGGGTTGGCCGAACCAAAAGGCTTTGAAGGTGTGAATTAATGAGAAGGAGGAGCGCCCTTTTATAAGAGGGGTGAGGGGAACCTTTGGAAAAGCTAGAAATATTATTTTATAATAAATTCATATTCGGTTTCTAATGTCTCAAAAGTAGATTATTTAAAGTTTAAGGTGGGGATAGGTCGAAAACCACTCAACCAATAGGATTTAGACAGGTTTGGGTTACTATTTTAACCTTATCTTTAAGTATTAACTCTTAGTTAATTAGTTTCACTTTTACAATGTCTCTTTGTATTTTTATATTATATGGTTAATAAACTTACTATATACATCCAAGAGACCCCCAAGTGGTCCATTAATGATACACCTATCATTATATAAGTCTCTTGGCCGAGAATTAGATTTTTATAAATTTAATATCAATTAATAATATAATATTTTTTTTAAAAACTCTTTTATGTCAATTTTGACACTATTCAATAGTTGATTTTTGTAAAAATCATAACAGAATTATTACTGCAAAAAAAGTTAATTAAATAATTCCTAACATATCATATTAACCTATAAAATTAGTTTAATTCATTAAAAGTCTCAAATTATATTTATTTGGGTATTTATAATATCAATTATTTTAATTTTTCACTATTATTGTAATTACTGCATCATCATTGTGTCATACATAAATTATATTATTTAATGTCTAAAAATTACAAATAAAATATAATTCTGTAGGAAATCTTTTTATCTTTCTAATGAATATTTATAGTTGAAAATCCAACATATATAACCCTATGTAAATGTTTTTTTCTAAAAGATATATACTTATGTCATTTTTGTATTTATTTTAACTTAATTAAAATAATGTGTCCCTATCACCTACAAGTGGCTCCATGGGGTCCCAAAATCGACCCAAAGATGCCCATGTTCGGACATGTATCTTCCAATAAGGTTAGGACATGTTTTAGGGTAATTTAGTATTATTATAATATTATTTTTAACCCTTATTTACAAGATTTACCCTTTAACCATAGTAAATAAAATATTTACCGAAGTAATTATTCAAAATGTATAAAAATAAAAGTTACCTATTTACACAATTTGGACATCCTCATTCCAAATATGGAATTATTTTTTCCAAATTCAAAACACAGAAGTGGCAGAAATTAATTTAAAATTAATTCCCGCTGTCGAACAAAAAGCGTGTTTTTAAGATATAATAGCTATCAAAAGATTGATACTTGTTTATGTCCGGTTTAATTTTGAAATTATGTCCAATGACAAAAATTGTATTAAATGGTAAAAATATATTCTAAATATACTTTAAAACCACTCAAATTCCTAATTTATCACTGTTAATATTTTGATTAAAAAAGTTGGTTTTAATTAAAATTTAGTAATTTTCACTATTCATCAAGATATTAAAGTTATCCGAAAAGTACCAAAATTTCACCTTAGGCTAAATTCGATACTCCGAATCCAAAAATGAAGTCCATTTTGAGAGATAAAATTTCTAAAATTTTAAAAAGTAGGTATTACTATTCATAACGGCTAGTTTGATCGGTTGTGGTGTGTGTTAGAACTCGATGTTGCGTACAACACACGCTATTGCATTATTCAAAGAGAAGCGTACCGTAGAAGCTTGGGGTGTTACAGATGACATGATCCCTACCTTCAGAAAATCCAACAGAAGGATGTCCTGTGAATATATGAGTACATAAGGTCTCATAGTCGGCATTCCAGAGATGATCCTCCCTAAATCACTATAAAATTTTAGGTGTAATAGACATATACTATAGGTAAGTTGGTCTATACCCATCCATAAAGGACAACTACAGTAAAGACAACTACTTTGATGCCTCGCTCATCAACTATGAATAGGATCTCCGGCTAAGAGCTCCTCTTACAACATTCCCCTTACTAGGAGTATATAAAATCTCAAAGTCACAATCTTGTAGGATCTTTAGAAATTACCTCTTACTAAAGTTAAGATAATTCTGAGAGAAGATATGCTTGATACTCTTATGGTCAGAACAGATAATAAACCGATCACCCATCAGGCAATGTCACCCCATCACCATTTAAAATACTACCTATGCTAACTAAATATCATAGGACACATAGTTCTTCTCATGTGGTCTCAATTGATGTGAAACATTGGAAATAACTGCCTACCTCTATATTAGAACACAACCAAGCTCAGTTTCTAATGAATCAAAGAACACTATGTGCTCTAAAACCTCCTCTATGAATATCAAGATGGGAGAATTCATCAATCTCTACCTCAACTCTTAGAAATCCTTCTAACCCCTCTCTATCCACATTAAAGGCTTCCCTTTTTAGGTCAAAGATATCAAGGGAGTGAAAAACCTAGAGAAATCCGATATGAATATCTAATAATAGCTTTACATCCCAAGAAAGCTCTGTATCTCAATAAAGCTCTTGGTTGGATCCCATGGTAACACCGAATCAACCTTCACTGGGTCCACTGCTACTCCATCTATTGAGATAACATGTCTCAAAAAGTGGACCTCTTGAATCCAGAATTGACACTTTGAGAGATTCTCATAAAACTAGTGCTCAAGGAGTATATCAAAAACCATTCTCAAGTGTCTCACATTATCCTCCTCAGATGCTGAGTACACTTGGATATCTTCAATGAAGACTACCACGAACCAGTATAAAAAGGGCTAAAAGCTCTAGTTTATGAGTCCCATGAACACTGCTGGGGAATTTGACATGACAAAGGGAATCAACAAGAAATCATAGTGACCATATCGACGTCTGAATGTATTCTTTGGAATATCCCAATTTTTTACTCACAACTTATGAAGGCCTAATCTAAGGTAAATATTTGAGAACCATCATTCCCATCTCAATTTACCAAAGAGGCCATTAATCCTTAGTAGTGGATACTTGTTGTTTACGGTCCCCTAGTTTAGGTGACATTAATCCAAACACAACCTCAATATTCTATCTTCCTTCTTGGTGAGCAATACTAGGGCTACCCAGGGTGAAACATTAGGTTTAACAAATCCCTTCCTCTGTAAGTACTCTAACTACACCCTCAGCTTGCAAAGCTCTATGGGAGCCTTACAATATTCAGGAAAATTTATAGAGGTTATCCTAAGTTTTAGATCAATACATAAGTGTATCTCTAAATGTTGAGGTAAGCCTGGAATTTCCTTAGGGAATTCATCCTCATACTCCACCACCACAACAGGGAACTGGAAACTCATAACATCCACTGCACCAAGGGTCATGCTAGCCAAATGATGAGTAATTGACTGCACCCTTCTATGAATGAGTATATCCCAGGCTGCCTGGGTTTCTTTTTCACCAATAAAATAAAACCTAGTCCCATCACTGTTGACACACCACATCCTCCACCTGAATTATTCTATTAGGGTATGAATGGTAGATAACCAGTCCATGCCTAAGATGACATCATAAGACCTCATATTTGTAACAAATATATCCCAATATAAACTCTAGCCTCCAAGAGTCAATTCACAATGTTATCAAACATGTGTGAACGTTGATTCAACTCTAGTAGGAGTCTCTAAGAACATGGGTCAAGCCAAATGATCAACCAAAATCTCTAAGTCTCGAACCAGATAAGTGAAAATAATGGAATAAATCACACCTATATCTATCACTACTTTATATAAGGTAGAAAAGACATATATAGTACCTTGTATCATCCCTATATCCTCTAGATCATAATCTTTGACTGCCTACAGCTGCCCCACCCTTGTCCTCTAGCTCCCTGAGCTTGGCATGGACCACTTGTGGGTGGTGGAGGAAATAAATAAAAGTTTCTACCATCTCCAACTACTCTACCATATCCTATACAAAATCCAAAACTCTTTAAACTTATCCATTCCTACTGCTTCCTATGCCGAGGAATCCCATCCACTATCTCCCTATCAGTCATATGATGGGTTGAACAGTCCCTCATGAGGTGTCCCCTACCATCACATGTGTAACACCGCCTCTCCCTAGGAAAAATAAACCCATAACATGATCCCTAAACCATAGACCCTCTATCCAATTTTTGACTAATGAAACATCTCACACATCTAGGTTCCTAATACTGACATCATATCCTGGCTTCTGAAGTCTCTACTCCTATGTTCCCATTGCTGGTAATAACTATATACGTCTGCTCACCTAGGAAACTCTCAACCACCAAGGCATGCTCCAACACCCTAGAATAATTAGGAAAACATAAAGGTATAATTATATATTTTATGTGTTTACACAATCCTTAATCAAAGGTTTAATCCCAGAATAACTAGTCACAAACCATATCCATCAAGTACCTAGAGAGGTTGGTGAACCTTGATGAATAATTAGCCATTGTCGTACTTCCCTACTGAAGCTCTAAAATATCTCAAATGTGAAAAACCCTCAATATATCCAGAGAGAACTACACTATGAAGACGAAATAAAACTATAAACATGATAGAGTTTCCTCGTTTTAGGACTTAGTCACTAGGACCCACCATTATCTTATAGATCCATGAAGAAGGCTCGCTACCAGAACCACTATCTGATATGTTGGTGTCCTGAAAAGATGAAAAAATCATGTCAGTACCTCAAGTCAGTCCTCATCCACATGTTGGTCAGAATCTCTTTAAAACCTGAGGGGTTACTGTCACTAAAACTCGTGAAGCACGCTCAACCTATGCACCTCATCTACTGGTACTGCGGGTACCATCTGCTGCTCAATAGGTGGTGGTATAACTAGTGCACCACCTAAAGGTAACACCTATGGAACATGCCTATGTATAAATGCCTCATCACTAAGGGGATCATCCTCATGATCTTGAATCCAAATCCTAGTTGGCATATACCAAGGAGGCATCTTGAAATAGACAAGATATACCATGGTCAATGAGTATATTTGGAGAGATGAATCAATAAGGGAATGTAAGCCACAACCCATTACTATATGATGAATGTACCATTATTTTCCCTACTACTATTGTCCTCATGTGTTGAGTTGAAAATTAGGTGATCAGAGTCCTAGGGTATAGATATGTCAGCTATGACATCAACACTAGAGTCCTTATCCTGAAAGCTGAGCTCAAAATTCTTAACACCATTTCCCCAAACCAATATCATAGACTAAATCCAAAAGGTAGAATTAAATTCTTTGATACCACTCAGTCATGAACTATCCCAATGGTGCCCATTCCGTGACTACCTCAAGCCTGCCTCCAATAGGACAGGGGCTGGAGACTAGTTCTGAGTAGGCATATCACTCACATTAGAAGAATTAGCCTAAATTATCTATAAAAATGCACAAACCTTCACATACTTACAATGATAAAATGTAAAAAAATTGATAAACCATGAATGCATACATCTAAATCTCACAACCAGAGTATGAAAACAAGCATTGGAAAGTAAAAAAGTCCAAATACAATCACACCAAAAAGAGTCTGGAAAAAAGTCTAACCTAAAAGTATAGATGGGGATACCTTCAAGATAAAAATAGGAACACTCCTTTGTCTCTTAGGCTTAATAATCACCACATAGTCCTGGTCCCTCTAGGACTCTATCAAAAGTTCGATCATCTGCACAATACATGAGAGATGCGGGAAAATCCCATGCATGGGTGAGTATAACAATACCCAGTAGAAAATCCCAAAAACACAATTCATATAAAAAAATAATGACAGTCATCTCTACATAGGCATATGTCTACAATACATATAACAATAATATATAAATATACTCAAAAAAGACACACAATATCAAAGTAAAGTCACAACTGCAATTCCAGCATAAAAACCATGCTTGAAGGTTCTATATTGTTCTCATCCAGGAGAATACACTCCATGAGTCAGATAGCACCAATGACATCCTTCTAAGATGTAATTCTCATCAATTACCACCATAAGAAGTATACTTTAGAAGTCCGAAGAGAACGATATATAAATGATGATCACACCCAATTCCATGGGGTATAAAAATAACTTAATCTGAAATAACCTGATAATTAGGGGAGCAGTGCCTATATAGTGTTCGTCATGACAATACTAATAAATCCACCTAATGAAAGATGATTATGGAGGATCTCACTCAAGGACTCAAAGAAGGATTCCAACAACTCTATCCAAGAAGTCTCATTAAAGGGATCACTATCCTATGATTAGGACGTGATTCCATAATAACCCTTAAGGAATGGATCAAGGGTATGCACCCTAACAAAACTTGTCCAAACTGAAGAGGATGAGGGTTCCAAGAAAACTTTTAAGGATTACACGACATGTACCAGGAGTACATGGCATTCCCCTTTAGCATCGGGTTTAACCCATATAACACAACTTGTGCCTATGTCCATGTTAGAGTACAAGACATGTTTGAGCCCGTGTACTCCTGATCGTGTCCATGTATAGCTGGTTATGTTCATGTACATCTGGTTGTTTCCGTGTATGGATAGTCGTGACCATGATCTTGTTTGTGTAACATCACAAGTACATATTGATCAAAATGGGAAGGGTCATAATCTGTGTTTTAGGGTCACATGTCATGTGATACTTAACTTATTTGTGGAACCCTAGTGCCACACTAGGGGGTCCCATACACCGTGTAATCCTGGATTACACACTGTGTGATACAGGATTTTCCAGAATCCCATATCCATTTCACACATAGTTATAAATTCATTCTAAAATTGATCAAGACATGCCCCATACCAGAAATAAAGTAACACCATTGTCCAATCCTTTACATCATTGAATTCTAGAATCCTACCATTAAATGGTTTAGAAAACACCCTCATGATTCATCCATCATCACACACTGAATAACACAAAATCAAATATCAAAAATATATTTGATCCACTGTCAATCCCATCATATTTAAATCCCATCATTGATCTGATCCTGGATCTGCGATATCAATTCATTGCGCCAAGAATCTGGTGCACAATGATTGATTATATGTAAGGACCCAACCCTAGTTTTCCGGAGCCAGTTCCTTATTCAATTACATTGTCATATAAACAAGGAATATGCATCCCGAAAGACCAAGTAGTTTAGTAGTATTGGAAAAAATATACATAAATAAGTTCAACATTACATCATAAAGGAAAAAACAACACTAATTTATTCAATTAGAAACACCCAAGCCTCCTAGTTAATCCCTGCAAGTCATTCATAATTTACTTTTTCATAACTTGGGAAAATGAAACATAAGAAAAGGGTGAGATCAAATGATCAGTAAGGGTAAGAAATACAGAGAAAGATTAAATAATCATAAGACATGGTGAATAATTGAAAACACATTCCTTTAAAAATAATAAACTTGAACACATTATGGAAATAATATGAGCTGAGTAAGTAATGCCATAATAAAACATAATCATGAGTATTCTACTAGTCGAATAACCACATGAAATTTAAATTACTAGATTCATAATGAGAGAAGTGCATATGCGGGACATTATAAAACATTTTATCAAGGACTCAGCCAAGACGTTTAAAAATGATTAAGGCCTCAGCTAAAACCATATATCACATTGGGAATGGCCCCATCCAATTCCACGTCTATTTGTCTCATGAGACCTACCGATGCACCGAGGGGCTATAGCAGGCCCCACCCATCACATAATAAGTCCAATGAATTCCTCATATGAGCGGGGATAAACATAAACAACATATACATTCATATTGAAACTATCATATGAAATGTAACTAACTTTCCCCAATTATTAAACATAAAACACTAACCATTTCGAGTAATATAGTGAATGGTTTTAAGATAGATCGCCCAAAATAAAATTAGTAATAAACCATTAAATATATTATTTTAGATGAAATCATAGATAATTAAACCCAATAATACATAAGAATCAACAAGAGTATTGAATCAAACAAAAATACTCTTACAAAATCATTAAGTAATTCTTGAGATAAATACTCTTTTATTTTGAAAAGACGAGTTATTTTGGAAAAATATTTGTATAAAAATAAAATTAAAGTAAAATAGTATTTTCCTAATAAAATGAGTGATTTTATAAAGATATTTTTTCCAAAATAACAGATTATAGAGTTCCCTTGAAAATGATAAGAATTTGAGAAATTCCCTTGAATCAGGCTTGTATTTTGGAAACAGTTTTGAAAGTTTCTTTTAAAACATGTAACTATACATAAAATAGGGAAGTATTCTGGTTGGTGTACATATATAGAATACTCAAAAAGAATTTATGAGAAGTACATAATAATACATAAGAATTTAATTGAGGTAATTAGACAATGAATGTAACCCTAATGAAAATGGAAGTTTGGGTGGAAAACCCTTAGCTTAAATCCGAATGTGTTCCACTCTTGAACTTAAGATCCTGGAATATGAAATTATAATTATTAATAACCTATTTAAGAACCTATTAGACATGTATTTAGTTTATTTTAATTCTTTTTAGTTCATTTATTCCCTTATTGATAAGTTATTATATTGAATTTCGTCGTTTCACAGTGTTTGTTTTCTTTATTTTCGTAATCGGTTCACTTGTTCTTAAGTAATGGCGTTCATGTGGAATGGATTTAAATATCCAGAATTGAAATCACATATTATTTATGAACATAGAGAATTGATAATGGTCATTTATATCATTTGGTTACATGGTATGAGGATGAATTATTATATAGAACTTTAATGATAACTGTTTCAGTTAATTTGTGGGTTTTGATTACAATGAACTCATTTTTCTTTATATCTTAATACCATTTGTAAAAAGGGATTAGATAAAATTAAATAGGGTATATTAAATATATAAAAATCTGGTTCAACCATAACAAGAATGGTTTCATAACCAGAATTGAGAATGATAATAGAAATCGAAATCCTATCGTCCTTGAATGTGGTAAATTGACATATCTCAGATAGTGTTCTTGCTACTAGTATAAAAGAAGGTAAAAGGAATAGATGATGATATCTTATTCTAATATCATGAAATAATTCCTGTAATTGTAAGGTAATGTAGTCATCACAACATTTGGATAAGTATAGGTAATAATAGAAAAAGAAAACAAATGAACTAGAAAGGAAAGCCAAAGAATTGAAAAGAGGAATTTACCTCTTGAACAAAACTTCCTTGAGAGCCTCCTTAAGGGAGTGGTTTTGGTATTTTTTATGAGACCAAGGATTACTGGATGTGGGAAATAAGGTTGGGAGGATATTTGGACAGAATTTGGAGAAGGAACAAGGCTTGAGAGGAGTGAAGAGAAGAGGGAGTGATGGGGGGTTTTTATAGTGGAGGGGAGAGGGGATTTCTCAATTTTATATTCATTAATTTATTATTTCTCCACAAGACAAGGAATAGTGAGTCTTTCATCGCCAAGAATAGTAATTTTATCATCTGAATCCGAATCAATTGGTCTTACATCAGTATAACATCATACATGACTCTATAATTAGTGTATTTATCTTATTTTGTAAATTATGGTATTTTACTATTCATAAAAATTCAAGTATTTCAGAAAAATACAAAAAAATTCAACCTAACCATTTTTCAATGCGTATAATCTAAAAATGAAGTCCATTTTTCAAAAATAAATTTCTAAATATGATTAATTTAATATTTAATTAAAATCATAATTTAATCTAAAAACAACAGTTTTAAAACATTTATTTACTTATTCTAAAGCATAGGTATATCGTACCTTCACTTGAATATTATTTATATACTATCATAGGTAAGGTTAATATTCATTAGGGTATATCACTATTCATAAGGGTATGTTAATATTCATAAGGGTAGGTTACTATTCACCAAAAATTAATTTTTTCTTATCGGACTCCAAATAACTTACTGATCGCAATTGTGTATGTCAGATTTTCAAAATTCACATAACAGAAGTGATAAACTTATCTTTAAGGGTCACATAGCACTTAGTAGTTCATTATGTTGTGATTTCATGTGATTATGACATGTTTATAAGAAAGGATTTTCCATTGAAAAATATTGGGTCGTTACATTCTCCCCTCCTTAAAAAAATTTCGTCCTCGAAATTCACAAAATGTTTCCTAAAAATATTTAGGTATGTCTTCAACATAAGATCCTCAGGATCCCATGTTGCTTCCTATATCTTATGGTTCCTCCAAATAACCTTTATGAGATGAGTCGTTTGATTTATCAATACTTGTTCTCTGGTATCAAGAATCTTGATAGGATTTTCACAATAAGATAAATCAGGATCAAGTTCTATTTCTTCATAGGTGAGTACATGTGTTGGGTCTGACATGTATTTCCTTGACATTGAAATGTGGAACGCATTGTAAAATTTAGAGATACTTGGTGGCATTGCCAAACTATAAGCTACGTCTCCAATTTGGTCCATAATTTCAAAAGGTACAATGTACTTGGGACTTAAATTTACCTTCTTACTGAATCGTATAATACCCTTCCATGGAGATACCTTTAATAAGACATGATCTCCTTCTTGAAATTAAAAATCATTCCTTCGGTTATCAGTATAGCTCTCTTGCCTACTTTGAGCTGTTTTGATATGGGTTTGGATAAAATTCATCTTTTCTGATGTTTCCTCAACAAGTTCTGGGCCTACGAGATTTCTCTCACCAACTTCATCCCAGTAAGTTGGTGTATGACATATCTTTCCATATAACACTTTATATGGTACCATTTGAATACTTAAATGGAAGCTATTGTTATAGGAAAATCCTACGAGAGGTAAATACTTACCCCACATGACTTGAAAGTCAAGTGAGCAAGACCTCAACATGTCTTCCATAGTTTTAATAGTTCATTCTGATTGTCTATCAGTTTGTGGGTGGTAGGTAGTTCTCAAACAAATATTAGTATCTAGGTCCTTCTAAAGACTTTTCTAGAATTGTGATACAAAATGGGGATCACGATCAGAAACAATTTACAAGGGTATACCATGAAGTCTTACAACTTTGTTAATATATAGTCTTGCTAAACGTTCAAGTGGTAAATCTTCTTTTATAGCAAGAAAATGTGCTAATTTTGTAAGAAGATCAACAATGACCCATATCACATCATTCTTTCTTGGAGTATTTGGTATCCCCATGAAAAATTCCATCATAATATCATCCCATTTCCACATAGGAATAAGAAGGGGTTTCATGACTCCTCTAGGAAGTTTTCTTCCAACCTTCACCTGTTGACACACCAAACATCTCGACACATAATCGAAAATCTCCCTATTCATGTTTTCCCACAAAAAATGTTCCTTTAGATATCTATACATTTTTGTTCTACCAGGGTGTATAGAGAAATTAGAGCTATGAGTATCATCCAACAGTTCTCTCTTTAGATCAGGAATAGTGGAAACACAAATCCTCTTTACGAATTTCAAAACACCACCATCATATACAAAGTCAATCAAATTCCTATCATTTACAACCTTAATTTTCTTTTGAAAATCCTCATCATCAGCCTGAGAAATTTTATCCTTTATAGTAAATAAGGTTTGTAAACTATATGAAAAAGTAGTAATGTTTTACCTTCCTTGATAATTCCCACATCCATATTTACGAGATCCATGAACAAAGGATCCCTTTCAAATCTTATCTTGTTCAGAATTCCATGTTCGTTTCTACTCAAAGCGTCTACCACCTTATTTTCCTTCCCTGGGTGGTAGTGTATTATGCAATCATAGTCTTTGAGTAGCTCGATCCATCTCCTTTGTCTCATGTTTAATTCATTCTGTGAGAATATATATTTTAAACTCCTATGATCTGTGTATATCTCACATTTTTCACCATAGAGGCAATGTCTCCAAATCTTCAAAGAAAAGATTACCACTACTAACTCATGATAATGATTTGGATAGTTTTTTTCATGAATTTTTAGTTTCCTAGATGCATCGACAATCACTCTATCATTCTGCATAAGGCACAACCAATTCCTTTCTTCGATTCATCACTATAGATAACAAACCCATAATTCCCTGATGGTAGGGTTAGGATCAGAGCATTCACTAACCTCCTCTTCAATTCTTCAAAACATTCTTCACATTCTTGTTTCTATACGAAATTAACCCCTTTTCATGTGAGCTTGGTCATTGGGTTGGCTAAACAGGTGAAGTTTTGAACAAAACGCCGATAATAACCTGCTAAACCAATAAAACTACGTACTTCAGTTATGTTCATTGGAGTAGGCCATTCTTGAAAAACCTTTGTCTTCATAGGATCTAAAAATATTCCATCATTATAGATAATGTGGAATAGAAAGGAAACCTATTAGAGCCAAAAATTACACTTTCAAAACTTCCCATATAATTTATTTCTTCTAAGTGTCTTCAGAATAGTGCACAAGTGATTTTTATGATCTTCATGGCTTTTAGAGTATACCAGGATATCATTAATAAACACCACTAAAAAGTCATCAAGATATTCCTTGAAAAATCTATTCATTAGATCCATGAAAACATATGGTGCATTAGTTAGTCCAAAAGGCATTACTATAAACTCATAATTCCCATAACTGGTTCGAAATGCTGTTTTTGGAATATCTTCCTTCCTCACAAACAACTGATGATATCCAGATCAAAGATCAATCTTAGAAAAATATTAGGCTCTAGTAATTTGATCAAATAAATCATCAACTCATGGTAGAGGATACTTATTCTTTATCATAATAGAATTAATCTCCCTGTAGTCAATGCACACCCCCATAGACCCATATTTCTTCTTAACGAAAAGAATAGGGGATCCCAATGGAGAAATGTTAGGGTGAATAAATCCTTTATCACTAAATTCCTATAGTTTTTTCTATAGTTCCACTAACTCCACAGTGGCCATTCTATAAGGGTTCTTTGATATGGGCCTTGAACCAAGAATTAAGTCAATGGAAAACTCAATTTCCCGCTCTAGAGGATGTCCAGGTAAATCCTATAGAGAGACGACAACATATTATTGCACAATAGGTACGTCCTCTATCTGTAAATTCTTCTCCTCACCCATATTTATTTAATTCCCTTACTCCCTAATAATTTAATTTTTTAGATCTACTGGGGTTGGATCTAGATGATAATCAAATGTCAAGGTTTCTGCTCTAAAAATAAGGGATTCTACACCATTCTTGAAAATTGTGACCTCATTTTTCTTGAAATAGATCTTCACATCATAATTTGATATCCAATTCATACTAAGAATTATATCATCGTCAAACATTGGTATGATGATAAGGTTAGAAACTAAATCACATTTATGTGTCATGAGGGGGACTAATCATCAGGCCTTTGTTTCAATGGCACATCCAATAGGAGTTTTGATTGATAACTCCTTTATTAAATAAAATTGGACATATCTAATTTTATTGGAAAAATGAGAAGATTTAAAAGAATGAAATGATCTAGAATCAAATAAATCATTGGATAAGTTTGATGAAACCATAAAAGTACCTGCCACCATGTCATTCAGAACTTCAACCTCTGCAGTTGTGATTGCATAAGCTTGTACTTGATTCCTTGGCCTTTTCTATTACATGTTTCCTTGAAGATTTGGAAAATCATCAGCATAATGTTCCATATCCCAGAAATTATAGCATTAAACATTAATAGCTTCTTTCTCCCCCTTATAATCACCAGCAATATGGCATTTCTATCCACATTTGTAGCATACTACTTTTACCTTTAAGCACACACCAAGGTGTTTCTTCCACAATTATCACAAAGTGGAAATTAAAATCTTCCCTTCTTCCCTGTTTCCTTGTTACCTTTACTAGAGTTTTCAGAATCCATCTTTTTCTCTTGCTTTCCATTAAATTCACAAGATTTTGAGAATTCATTTTCTATCTTGATATCACATGAAACAATATCCTCATATGATGAAAAAAATTGGGAGACCAGTGTATTATGGAGGAATGGATTTAGTACATCAAAGAATCAATCAATATTGCTCCTAAAATTTCGTATGTAGTCTGCAACATGACTTTCTAACATTGTGAAGTTAGCTTCATACTTTTCAACATTATCATCTTCCTTCTACCTCAGATTAAAGAATTGTCTCTCCATATCTGCTCACTGTTCATGAGGAAAGTATTTCTCTAGGAATATTTCCTTAAAGTATCTCCATTACATCTCTTATATATCATACTATTCCTTTGTGTTTTGTATTAACGACCACCAATGATCTGCATCTCCCGATAGATGATAAACTTCCCTGATGACCTTCTCTCTTTCATTACATCCCAAAGAGAGAAATATCTTTTCTAGGGAACTTATCCATTGTTCAGCAACAAATGGGTTTGTAGTCATATTGAATGATGGAGGTTGTTGTCACATAAAGTGATCTAACATAGCTCCTCCATGTGGTGGATCCAGATGCTCTATACAGGTAATGTTATTATTCATAACCTGAGTAAGTTGTCCCAGTATAGTTATAAGTTTCTCAGCACCCATCATAGCACCAGAGCCAACATCATTATCTTGCATCAGAGGGAAATCCCTACAGGGGACACACACATTCGTGCGGTTTCCATTCCTTCCACTAGGCGCTATTTCTAAATAATGGCATACACTAGATTAGGGTATGAATCAAAATTTATAATCTCAATGTAGAAAAATACTTAGCATAAATCAAAATTCTACGCATAGCTAATTTCTTAATCATAAATATGGTATCTTTGAGGAAAAATTTACATTTAAATCCTTCATAATGGTTTGTAAAGAAAATGTGAATTATCCTAAGCATATACCACAAGAGCATCATAAGAAAGAGTGTAGAAAGGTCTGTTGTCATGTACCACAATACCCAGGTCAAGCCTGAAACTCCTTATCGGAGCTTTCACTCCTAGGTACATCTGTTCCAGAGCCACCTCTACCTATTCGTATCCAGACCGGGATGTATTTCTTGAAAGATCCACATAATCTAATCCTTACCAAAATAATAAGAAATTATTGTATGTTTATCCTCAAATACTATCTTAGGGATTCTTCTCTAATGTACATTTTCTAAATCTACTTTCCAAGTTTTCAACTAAACTTTCTCTAATACCAACTGTAAGGACCCAACCCCAGTTGCCCAGAGCCAGTGCCTTATTTGATTATATTAGAATATAAACAAGGAATATGCATCCTGAAGGACCAAGTAGTTTAGTAGCATTGGAAACAAGATACATAAATAAGTTCAACATTACATCATGAAGGAAAAACAACACTGATTTATTCAATTAGAAACACCCAAGCCTCCTATTTAATCCCTGCAAGTTATTCATAGTTTACTTCTTCATAACCTGGGAAAATGAAACATAAGAAAGGGGTGAGATAAAACAATCAGTAAGGGTAAGCAATATAGCAGAAGATATAATAATCATAAGACATGGTGAATAATTGAAAACACATGCCTTTAAAAATAATAAACTCAAACACATTATGGAAGGAATATGAGCTGGGTAAGTAATGCCATAATAAAGAAAAATCATGGGTATTCTATTAGTCGAATAACCACATGAACTTTAAATTACTAGCTTCATAATGAGGGAAGTTCATATAATGGAAATTCTGAAACATTTTTCAAGTCCTTGGCCAAGACATCTAAAAATGATTAAGGCCTTGGACAAAACCATATATCACATTGGGAAAGGCCTCAGCCAATTCCACGTCTGTTTGTCTCATGAGACCTACCGATGCACCGAGGGGCTATAGAGGGCCCTACCTATCACATAATAAGTCCAATGAATTCATCATATGAGCGGGGATAAACATAAACAACATATACATTCATATTGAAACTATCATATGAAATATAACTAACTTTCCCCAGTCATTAAACATAAAACACTAACCATTCTGAGTAATATGGTGAGTGGTTTTAAGATAGACCAACCACAATAAAATTAGTCATAAAACATTAAATAAAATATGGTAGATGACATAATATATTATTAAACCCAATAATACATAATAATCAACAAGAGTGTTGAATCAGCTGAAAATACTGTTATAAAATCATTAATCAATTCTTGAGATAAATACTCTTTTATTTTGAATAGAAGAGTTATTTTGGAAAAATATTTGTATAAAACCAGAAGTGAAGTAATATAGTATTTTCATAATAAAATGAGTTATTTTATAAATATAATTGTTAAAAAAAACATATATATAGTGCCCTTGAAAATAGATAAGAATTTGAGAAATTCCCTTGAATCGAGCTTGTATTTTAGAAACAGTTTTGAAAGTTTCTTTTAAAACATGTAACTATCCATAAAATAGGGAAGTATTCTGGTTGGTATACACATATATAATACTCACACAAAATTTATGATGATTAAATTATAATACATAATAATTTCATTGAGTTAATTATACAATGAAAGTAACCCGAATGAAAATGGAAGTTCAGATGGAAAACCCTTACCTTAAATCTGAAAGTGTTCCACTCTTAAATTTAAGCTCCTGGAATATGAAATTATAATTATTAATAAAATATTTCATAATATATTATACATATATTTATTTTATCATAATTATTTTTAGTTCATTTATTCCCTTATTGATAAGTTATTATATTGAATTTCGTTGTTCTCCAGTGTTTGTTTTCTTTATTTTCATAATCGGTTCACTTGTTCTTAAGTAATGGAGTTCATGTGGAATGGATGTAAATATCCAGAATTGAAATTAAATATTATTTATGAACATGAATAATTTATAAGGGTAATTTATATCATATGGTTACATTCCATGAGGATAAATTATTATATATAACTTTAATGACAACTGTTTCGGTTAATTTGTGGGTTTTGATTACAACAAGCTCATTTTTCTTTATAAATTAATACCATTTGTACAAATGGTTTAAAAAACCTTAAATTCTGTATATTAAATATATAATAATCTGGTTCAGCCATAAAACGAATGGTTTCATGACCATAATTGAGAATTATAATAGAAATCGAAAGCCCATCGTCCTTGAATGTGGTAAATTGACACATCTCGGATGGTGTTCTTGCTACTAGTATAAAAGAAGGTAAAAGGAAGATATGATGATAACTTATTCCACTATCATGAAAAAATTCTAGTACATGTATGGTACTAGAGTTATCACAACATTTGGATAAATATAGGTAACAATATAAAAAGAAAACAAATGAACTAGAAAGGAAAGACAAAGAATTGAAAAGAGGAATTTACCTCTTGAACCAAACTTACTTGAGAGCCTCCTTAAGGGAGAGTTTTTGGTCTTTTTATGAGAACAAGGATTGATGAACATGGGAGAGGAGGTTGGGAGGATATTTGGACAGAATTTGGAGAAGGCACAAGGCCTGAGAGGAGTGAAGAGAAGAGGGAGTGATGGGGGGGGGGGATTTTATAGTAGAGGGGAGAGGGAATTTCTCAATTTTATATTCATTAATTTATTATTTCTCCACAAGAAAAGGAATAGTGAGTCTTACATGACCAAGAATAGTAATTTTATCATGTGAATCTGAATCAGTTGGTCTTATATCATCAAAAAATCATACATGACTCTATAATTAGTGTATTTAGCTTATTTTTTAAATTATGGTATTTCACTATTCTAAAAAAATTCAAGTATTTCAGAAAAATACCAAAAAATCATTCTAACCATTTTTTGACTTGTAGAATCCAAAAATGAAGTCCATTTTTCAAAAATAATTTCCTAAATATGATTAGTTTAATATTTAATTAAAATCATAATTTATTCTAAAAACAACATTTTTAAAACTTTTATTTACTTATTCTAAAGCATAGGAATATCATAATTTCATTTGAATATTATTTATATACTATCATAAATATGGTTACTATTCATTAGGGTATATCACTATTCATAAGGGTATGTTACTATTCATAAGGGTAGGTTACTATTCACCAAAAAATAAGTTTTTCTTATTAGACTCCAAATAACTTACTGATCGCAACTGTGTATGTCAGATTTTCGAAATTACAATCACAAAAGTGATAAACTTATGTTTAAGGGTCACATATCACTTAGTAGTTCATTATTTTGTAATTTAATGTGATTATTACATGTTTATAATAAAGTAATTCCTATTGAAAAATATTGGGTCGTTATATTATACAGTATTTGTCGAACCGCGGTCCAAGGGAGTTGCATGAAATAAGAGAATAAATGGGGAAGAAATGAAAAAAACATAAACACAACGAAAAAATCTCATCCAATTTTCATGTTTTCCTTGATTCATTTCCATTAGAATGGCTGAAAATAGATAATAAAATAATCAAAAATATAATCCCCAATTCTCAGTTAAATCTACCTGTACCCGCGATATGCATGTCCCATGAATCAATTTGTTTGTAAATTGAATTGAGTTCATCATGGGAATAAATAAATGGGAAGAATTATAAAAAAAATCAACATCGTACCTCGATTCAGTTTGATCACAGATGAAGAACAAAGCTATGTCATTTTCATTGGTGAGATTCTATGATTCTATTGCATATTGGTTATCGATCTTCCATCCGGTCATTGTTCACCAACAAAAGTTCCTCCAATTGCTCCTCTAAATCTCTAGGGTTATGCGAATAAAGATGGGATTTTACCATAGCCATATACTTACAAAAAAAATTAAACAAGGTCACCACACCATCTAATAAAATAAATAAATATTTTATTTTATTTTATTGATTCACATGAAACAAATGTTCCAAAAATACCCCATGCCAATAAAGGTTATATCACTCCTAGAGTAAAACCCATGCTCTAAACTCAATGATTTCCTAATATTTATGATATGGTCTTCCCTTTAGAATATATTTTAATTTTTAGGAAAACTATGTGTATGTGTATTTAATATATCTAATATATTTCAAAACTTAATTTCAGGCACACCGGGTCTCAGAATCATGAACTGTCTCAGCACTAGATCTTGAAAATATTACTATTTATATTTTAAAACTTTACAAGGAAAAAACAAGGACGTTACATGAATAAATCTTGGCACAATCTCAAAGTGTTGATGAAGTTTTCATACAAGATATTTGATTCCAATATAATAAGAAATGGATAAAAAATACTTTATTCATATCCTTATGCATATTTTAGGGGTTTGAATTATAAATATTTTAGCATTCATCTATTGTATGTGAATGTAATGTTGGTTTCAGAACCCAACAATTATCAGATCTAGAAGATGAAGGTACAATTGGATAAGAATTTTGATATGAAGGACATTAGACCAATAAAAAATATTCCATAGATACAGATTTACCATGAAAAGGATAATGGAATAATTTATATATCACAAAATATCTACTTGAGAAAAGTCTTGAAATGATTCTACATGAATGAATATAAACTAATATGTACCCCTCTTCTCATTAATTTTAAATTTTCGTTTGTTATGAGACTTAATAGTTTAACATAGAGGGATGTATTGAGTGCTGTATGATTCAATAATTGAGTGTCTGATGTTTTCTATGGTTTGTACTAGATTGTACATTTCACATGTATTCAGAGCAGTCAATCAGTATATGATGAACAAGGACAAGATCATTTGAAAAAAGTGAAGAGGATCCTAAAATACAATAATGATACCTCATATGTTGCAATATCTTATAGAGGATAATATTTTAATATCATAAAATATGTTGATTTGAATTTTATAGGTGACTATGATAGACAAAAATACACTACTATTTATGTGTTTACTCTTGTTGGAGGATCTATGATTTGGATTTAAAATTTGTTGTTAGTTGTGGATTTATCAAAGATAAAGGTAGAGTATATGGAAGATAAAAAGACTTTCAAAGAGGCTATTCTGATGAGAAGTATGTGGTAGAATCTTGTGCAGAGAATGGAGTATATTCCTTTATTTTTAGATGGTCAGAGTACCTTTCAAATTTCAAGGAATCCATCATTTCATTTCTAGATGAATCACATTGTGGAGTATCACATTGTTAGAGATTTTGTGGAGGAAGGAATGGTGGACTTGAATAAAATTTATACTAAGGAAAATGTAACATCATAATATTTTATAATATATAAAACTTTATTAATAAATTGTGGTGTACACAACACCAAGCTTAAATGAACCACGATATATTATTAAATGTTATTATTTTAAACAACTATTATAAACTAGCCATTAAATTGGAAGTTGTGAATAAGATTAACTATATTATGAAATATATACGAAATTCATGTTCAATATAAATTTATTTATTCTAAGTAAATAAATACATAATTTTTAGTAATGTCGTTTTATTCTTCAAATATATATATATTTTTAAAAAGTTATTTTATTAAATTCTATGAGAAAATAAATATATTTAATTTTTGAAAATTTTATAAATTTCAAATTTATTTTTTAAACCATAATATTAAAATTATATTAGGGTGAATGTTTGGTAATTTTTATGAAAAGGATGATTTTTCTAGTGAATAATGAAAAATACCAATTTTTATAAAATAATAAATTTCAATATAATAAAAAGTCACTTAATGATTTAAATTTTATATAAATATTACTTAGGTAATATTTATTTATATATAATATATTTAATTATATTTTAATCATCATTATAATTAATTTTTTTATATGTACATTTTTTGGTTTAAAGACACATTTTTAAGAGAATTATTTTTTATTGCATTTTTCAAGTTTAATTTTCAATTAAATGCCAAAACTTCTATGTTTTGAATTTTGAAAAATTTATTCTACATTTTTAATCATTGGGTCAAAATTTATAAAATAATTCCCTTTTATTTTGGTTTTAATGAAGAGTAACCAAAATAATTTTTATTACAACGGTAAAGAGTAAATTAGACAATTAAGGGTACAAATAATATGATAAGGACTATAAAATGAACCTAACACTTGTAAAAATTTTATTTTATGAGTAAATTTTTTCTATAATCATTCAAGGTTGGTTTATATGACCATTTATGGCCATTTGGATGATATTGTGACCTTTATAATATTTTGTTAAAAGAAAAATCAAAGATGTCACATTCATGTTTTAATAACTATAACATTTTAAATAAGGGGTTATATAGATGATATGTCCAAATATAAATATTCATTTTAAATATAAAATATTTATCTACGTCATGGTAATTTATTTTTAATTTTTACTAAAGAAATAATTATCTTAAATTCTTACACAACGCTGATGCGGTAATTATTCAATTAATGGAAAATCAAATAAATGATATTGAAAATATTAAAAGTAATATAATTTGAATTAAATAAGGTGTTCCAAGAATTTTATAGATGAATATGAAATATTATGGATATATTAATTTTTTTTGATGTTATCTGGTTTTATTGATATTATTATAGTCAAAGTGATGAATAGTGTCAAAATTGACAATAATGATATTTCATGAATATAATATTTTATTAAAATATTTAAAAACCATAAAAATATTAAATAATCACAAATTGGATAATATATGGTTTAAAAATTCATCCCATGGGAATTTATAGTCCATTTTTAATCATTTAGATCAATAATAGTCTTATTATATTTTAATATTTTGAGAAATTTCAAAAGTGCCCCTCACCTCAATTATAAAATGGCTCCCCTCCTTGATTTATTTACACCAATTTGAGCCATATATCTCAACAGAAATTTGAAAATTTATTTTCTAAATTTATTTTTAAAAGTTCTAGAGGTTTTTTTTCATTCCAAAAGACCAACCCTAGATCCCTTAATAAGAGATACAAGGGAAGTCCACCGAAGAAGAGGTAATCATCTTTACCAACTCTTTCAAGTTTATTTCATCTTCTACTTCATCTTCATATTTTTTTTGCATAATAATTTAATAACTCCATTTTCATCTATATAATGAGATTTTATTATGATTATGATACAACCGTATTCCACCTTTTATCTATCCTATTAAAATAAAAGCACCGTGTGTGCGTACATATGGCTTACCGTCTCCATGTAGAGGAATAATTTGTTTTTCATCAAAAAATTACTTGGATGGATATAAATATGGAAATAATGGATATATATAATATTTATTACATAATAATAATTATGTAAATTTAATTATCCATTACCATTCTTTCATTCTATCCATCTTAAAATGAAAACAACATTCATGTGTACGTACGACCTACCATCACCATGAATGGTATAATTTATTTTTATATATATATATTTATAGATGAATATAAATATATATATTTAATATAAATTATATTTACACCATAAATAATATCATACAGTTTATGTAACTATTAAAAAATTACAATGGTTAGAACTATCGAATCAAAACATACAAGAAAAATGAAGTAGTTACCACCTAAAATAGTGATTTTAACAATGAATTGATAATAAATGGTTGATAAAATATTATCAGTAAATAATATATGGTATCATTTATATGATTATGGTTCTATAATATATGTATAATAAATATATATTTATTACCCAGGAGATTCAAACACGTATAAAGGAATTCAAACTTGAGGTAAGGGATTTCGTCTCAATTTTCTTTCATTGAGGCATATTTTGATGTTATGAACCTTTTTTATGAGGTGTATTTAATTTTTTTTAAATTTTATATAATGAATTTATTTATTCTCATGATATTTAAATATTTCTAAAATTTTATTCATTCATGAGGAATATTATTCAATTAATTACAAAGTGGTAAGCGTCTCTCGTCTGACTTTTACTCCTATGAGACATGTGCCATATTCACTAATTATTGATATTATGTGGTGTATATAATACCCCTTTGATATATTATATCATGACTCTATTTTATTCATGGTATTTAAAGTTTTATTTTAACCTATTTCTTTCATGGGTCTTATGATTCAAAAGATACCTAAGTGGTAAGGGTTTATTTCACAATCTCTACATTATTTGGGATTGTTTATTTTTTATGTCTTAGTTGAGAATATTTCTCTTTTATGTCCATGTTTTCAAAAAAGGTTTTCAAAAATATTTTTACTATTATCCAATTATTGTTTAAATAAATTTTTACCCCTTTTTTAGTTTTTATAAAATATTTTAAAATGAATCTTTCTGTCATTTTCCTAATAAGGTACTTTTTATATTTTCTCAAAAAAAGTGTGAAAAAATGTTTTTTAACTTATACGTAATGAATAGAATTTCCCTCTATCATAACACCTCAATTATTTTAAGCTTACTTTAAAAGTTTAAATGGATCTTTTCAAATAAAATTATTTCTTTATTACATGCATAATTTAGTGATTTTAAAAATTATTTTCAAAATAAAAAAGGTAATTTTTCTCCAAAAACAATACTGTAATATATTCAAATTATATTAATCCATTTCAACATAATTTTTTGAATCCTATATTGAGTATGTATTCTAATGATACCATTCATTATATTTATTTTGATGGTTTATGATCAGTTTGAATAAAGAAGGTATTGATAATCCATATGACTTGTTCTTCCAATATAGAGAGTTATTGATTTTATTAAGGCATGTTGATTCATTTTTTTATTTATTCATATGGGTAATTAATAAGAATTATTAAGTGATGGGAAGAGATTGATATAGCCCCTCAATGCATTAGTAGGTCTCATGAGGCAAACTAGATTGAGTTTTGGCTATAGACTTACTCATTTATTATATTCTTGGAAGGAATCCTTGATGGTATGAAATTTATGGCATGAAGCCTTGATGGTATTAGATTCTTGGCATGAATCCTTGATGGAATAAGTTTTTTGGTATTAATCCTTGTTGGTAATATATTATTGGTATGAAGCCTTGATGGTATTATATTATTGGCATGGAGCCTTGATGACAAGTTTTAGATGTATGATGTTATGCATTCCATCATTATGAATTAATTTATTAATCTTCCATGTGATTAGTCGATTAGTTATTATATCTATGGTTAAGTTTAATTCTCATGTGATTATTTATATGGAATTGATTTATTATCATTTATTCCAACCATATGCTGCTCTAGTTATTGATTAAATGGAACGTGTTTAAGTTATTTACCTTTCCATTTTGATTATGTATTATCTTATCATTATAGTCAAGTTATTTAAATGGAATGTGTGTTCAGTTTTTACCTTTCCTTATTGATTATGATTATTTATTGATAATAGATTCCTCTGTACTTGACCCTTATTGAGAATTTTATCTCACCCCTTTATTATGTTTTATTTTTTCCAAGGATACCAATTTTTTTTTATGATTTATATACATGGTTACAATAAGGGAGATAATGGTTTTCTCAAAAAAAAAATACTTTGTTTATTTTATGTTTGAAATGTATTGTGAATTTTGAGTATTTATCTAGTTTACCAAGACTACAAAACTATAAGGTTAGTCAGAAGATTCCTTGTCTCTTATGCCCATTTAATAAAGTAACTACCGGATTTAGGCTACTAGAGTTGGGGTCTTTATAGTTGGTATCGCAGAAATTTTAGGAGAAACCTTGGGAATTAGATTTAGGAAAACATAGATTAGAGAATATAACCCTATGTATGACTTTGAGTATAAGTTTAAGTATAGGATAATGTCCTATAATTTTGGTAAGGTTGGGATCATGTGGTTTCCCACTATGATTAATGCTGCTCAAACAATTCCTGTTGGTTTTAGTCAATGGATAGAACAAGAAGAACCATGTTAACATTGAAGGTGATTAAAAATGTGTTGAAGAGAAACCAAACTGGATGATGATTGGAGTAAAGGATATTGTGATTATTCCTAATAAATTATTGTAACACCCCGAACCCTCTAGAACGGGGCCGGTGCATTACTTGTTATATTGGAATGGTTAGAAGGAATGAAAATCCCAAAGAAACGATCAATTTAGTAGTATTAAAGAAACTAGATACATAAATGTAACTCAAATTACATTGGAGAAGGTTTCAAAATACAATACATAACAAAAACTAAAAACTGCATCCACATGAACTCAATAAATGATCTCCTCTTCATCACCTGTTGAAGGTAGACAATGAAAGGTGTGAGATCAAATGATCAGTAAGGGTTACAAATAACAGAAGAATGAATCAATAATAACTGAATCATAAAAAAATATGGCATGGTGAATAAATTAAAAACACACACCATTAATAAACAGAGAAAGGGCCTGCATCTATAGATTTTTTCATAGTGAAAACCTCATTGATAGTAATGACTGAAAATGAATAAAGAGAATTCTTATTAATTGGAATTCATGTATCTGGCACATGAAACCATAATACTGTTAAAACGGTTTAGTTCTGTGGGTAGAATCCCGTCTGATTTTTGGAAACAAACTCAAAGGGCTTGTCTCAAACTGATTTGTCTCATGAGACCTACCGATGCATCAATGGGCTATAGTGGGCCCTAACCACCACTGCATGTACAAATAATTCTTTATAAATTGATTCAATACAAGAGAAATATGCCTTTTCAATATCCATATAAAGTAGAGTATATAGATTCATCAATATTTCCATAGTTAAAATAACTTTCCAAATAAACACCATATGTAAAATGGTATACGGTTTCGACAAAAAACATATCCATGATATTAGATTATGGATATTTAATATAAATATAATTTCAAATGAAAATTTATCTCAAATGGGTAGTAGGTACACTAAATAATGATTGTTAGGTGCACAATACAAAGTTAGTCATAACAAAATGGTAGTTGAGACAAAGCCTCTTACCACAACGTAATCGGTCAAATCATATGAATAGAACTTAATAACCCTCAAATGAACCATTGAATAACATGAATATAAAGAGTGTAAGAACCCGGTTTTTTTCTAAGAAAGACTTAGGAATATTCTTGATAATATTCCAGAGCAGTGCCTTCAAACGGTGTGCGATTCCGAGCCCCGGAGTGGCCGAAATTAAATTTTCAGTGCGTTCACACTGGAAATGTAAAATAAATGGGATAACTCCTAAACGGAGTTCCATATCAGATATCCGAGTGTACGGATGGGTCCAGAATGGGGTGTTTACCCTAGGAACGACATAAAACATGTCAGCGCGAGATGCTTGGACCCCTCGCTCGCTTCCGGAAGGTTAAACGGATAAATTAATAAATTACTTTATTCGTTTAATGGCGAAATGCTAGTATATCTTAAACAGTGGCTCGGATTGGAAAACCAAGGGCACTGTTGAGTTTGGAGCGTGCCTTTTACCCTAGGAGGGGTATAAGTTTTGCGAGCGTGGCCCGTCTGTGAAAAATGGCCCCAGGGGCGTTTTCGTAATTTGGCGGCCTCGGGCGCTAAGTTTAATAACTTTTGAACGGTGTCTCGGAATAAAATTCCAAGACTGCCGTTGCTTTCAGAGCATGGTTCTTAGCCTAGGGGAGGCTTGACCTGGACCCCATCAAGCGTTTCAGACGCAGGTTAAATTGGGAGTTTTAATTAATTAAAGTTTTTAATTAATTATTTTCCTACTTAAACCAAACCCCTTCCCCCTCCCTTGTTCACTCCCTGGCGCAGGCTCCCCTGCCTCCCTCTTCCTCCTCCTCCACTCCGGCGAGGCAACTCCGGCAAGGAGACGGCGCGGCGGCGGATCGCCCGTGAAGCTTCGGGCAACGCCCCTGCAGGTAGGAGGTTTTCTTTTGTTGCATTTTTATTCCTGAACCTCCTTTGGATCCAAATTTTAGCATCGAATTGTTGTTGGATTTTCGAAAAAACCACATAAATGCGTAGTAGAGTTTTTCCTCTTTCCATCTCTTGTTTCAGAATCAAAATCCGAGCTCGGAGGAGCCCGGGGTTGATCGTCGAAGGTTGCGGGTTTTGGAATTATTTCCGGCCGGTTTGGGTGCTCCGGCGGTCCAAGGAGCGGTGGCTTCTCCTCGGAAGGCGGCGACGGCTTCTCCTCGGCAGGCGTGATGGCTTCTCGGCATGAGGCGGCTCGGTCGGGGGAGCGGCCAGCGGAGGCCGCTGGTTTCAGGCGGACGGCGGAGGTGGAGGCGGCCGGGAGCGCGGCCGAGCGGAGACGGCGCGGGCTGCCTGTGGAGCGAGGCAGCGGCGGCGCTGTCTGCGGCGAAGTGTGTCGGCCAGGTGCACACGGTGGAGGAGCCCAAGGCCAGGCCTCGAGCGTGCTGGGGAAGCCAGGACCCGCGCGGTGCGGGTCCTGTTGGTTGTCAACGGAGACCGGCCGCTTGGCCGGTCTGCTGGGAGAGAGGACCGGCACAAGGTGGGTCCTGTTGGGCGACGACACGGGACCGGCCAGCAGGCCGGTCCATTTGAAAAAAGAAAAAAGAAAAAAATAAAAATAAATAAATAATAAGTTTATAATAATAATAATAATAATAATAATATTATTATTGTTAGGGGAAATGGTTTATGATTTATAAATCATAGACCGAGCGTCGGATTTGGACGCCGTCTGTGGCGACGCTCTCCTTAAATTGCGAAGAATATTTTGAGATGGTTTTGGGAATTTTTTTAATTCCCGAAACATTGGGCCTCAGAGGCGCGATGCGCCTTTAAGTGGTTTGTCGTTTTTCCGGGGGAATTTGTTTTGGATGGCACGGACGCGTCCGACATCTGTTTTAAGCGCTGTCAGTGGCGTTGGGACCCTGGCGCAGGGGCGAAAGTTTCCAGGGCGGTTTCGAGCGTTGGTACTGGATTTGAGGTGTGGGCCCCACGGCCCGTCTTTTGAGCTGCGTGCAGCTTTTAGCGGCTTTTTCATCGGACGTCCGTTCGGGGCGTGCGAGCAGTCGATGTTGGGTGTTTTTTCGAGGGAATCGCATTGGCGTAGCCTGTCCGCTGTAATTCCGCACGATGGTGCGGGCCCCGCGGGGGCCGTTTTAGGAGTTGACAGTGATTTCCGGCCTTATCACCGGGCGACCTTTTTGGACAAGTGAGTAGTCCATTTCGTGTAATTTTTCGAGAGGATCGCAACGGTGCGATCCGTTCGTTGAGTTTCGGGACCGGGATATGGGTCCCACGTGGCACCACTCGTGTGCGGTGCGCCAGGATGCATCTTTTCTCCGAATATCCGCTGCACTCATGTGAGTAGTGATTTTGACGTGTTTTCCCGAGGGGATCGCATTGGTGCGATGCGCCTGACTGTTTTCGGGGCCGAGGATCAGGATCACGGGACGCCGTTCGGGCGTGAGACGATGTTGGTGACTTTTCCGTCGGATATCCGTTGGAGGCGAGTAAGTAGTCAATCTCGCGTGTTTTTCCGCGAGGATTACAACGGTGCGATCCGTTTGGTTGTGCGGAGCCTTTTGTGTGATCTTGTTAAATGTGGAAGCATGGAAGGTGCTCTAGTGGTGGTTCGTCCTACCTTGTTTGTAGCAGACCCTTGGCGTGTGATCGCGCACTCTTGGGAGAGTGATATAAATTATTCAAAATATGTGGTTGGCCGTGCCTGGGCCTTTGAGGTGGAGTTGTTACGTCACGCCTTTGCGTTGACGCTGGGTTCCATGGGCACGATAACCTTTGGGCTAGAACGAGGTATACTCAGGGAGTATACGAGAGCGCTTGGGGGTACGTGTGGTTCATACCTGAGACTGTTTGTACGCTTGGTTGGGGTTTGACTTGGGGCCACACGTCGTGTGGGCCCCAAGTGCGTGCTGTGTTCTGCTTCACGTACTTGGACCTCTCACGGCGTAGAGGTTCCCTCTGTGTGTTTGTTTGACCAGCAGGGTGGAGCTCTTCCCCTGGCTCTGTGCTCGTTTTTTGACCAGTAGGGTTGAGTGGTCTCCCCCTGGTTTCGTTCTTGATGGATTGGACGGTAGCGGTGCTAGTGACACCTAGTGCTGGGGCAGACGCTGCACCTCTTTTGGGAGAGCTGTTCTGGAGTTGGGTGGTTGTGCGACACCCACTCCGTGTTCGGTCGGCTAGTGTTATACCCTCCTGTAGAGATGGCAGAGCGGTTCTGAGTTTTACCCTCCAGCGGGGCTGGGTAGTGGGTTACTCATCGACTTCCTCGGGCTTACCCTCCAGTAGGGCTGGGCAGTGGGTTTATCACTGACTTCTAGGGTTTACCCTCCAGTAGAGACTGGGCAGTGGGTCACCCGACGCTATTAGGGTCTACCCTCTAGAAGAGGCTGGGAAGTGGGTCACCCGACGCTATTAGGGTCTACCCTCTAGTAGAGACTGGGCAGTGGGTCACCCGATGACCTCTTAGGGTCTACCCTCCAGCAGGGCTGGGCAGTGGGTCACCCGTCGTCTAGTTCCAGGTCTACCCTCCAGCAAGGCTGGGCAGTGGGTCGCCTGTCGACTTATTCCAGGTTTACCCTCCAGTGGGGCTGGGCAATGGGTCACCGGATGATGTGTTATGGTTTACCCTCCAGTAGGGCTGGGCAGTGGGTCACTCAGTATCTTATTATGGTTTACCCTCCAGTGGGGCTGGGCAGTGGGTCTCCGGTTGATGTATTAGGGTTTACCCTCTAGCAGGGCTGGATAGTGGGTCACCTGATATTTGGTTATGAATTACCCTCCAGCGGGGCTGGGTAGTGGGACACCTGTTAGCATTCCAGACTCAGTCCTCTCAACTAGTCTAATCTATGGCTTACCTCCGTGATTACCGGAGCGGGACCCTTGGTTTTAGGGGTCGGTGATGGAACGAATTGACTTTGAGGAGACCTTTCGACTGCAGGGCAGTGATGAGGTGTGGTTTGACTTTCCTAGAACTCTCAAGTATGAGGGGTGCTTTCCCCACCGAGACGCGTTCTTGCGACGCGATCTAAAACCGTGCGGGCGAGTCAGTGCCGCCCAAAGAGGATAGTATCAAGGTGCGGTGACTGAGCCCCTTGTCTGGAAGTTCAGGGCAGACATGTGGGATGCTGGGCATCAATGATGGGGTTAATTTTGGGACTGTTGGCTACTCTTTTCTTGGGCTGAGCTATGGGATGGATATCCCCTTACGACATTGTTCAGGCTTCTCGACAGAGCATATGGATTCGTATATACCATGTTTCGAGTACCCACTCCTTGGGTTTTGGCTACTCTCCTTCAGGAGAGGCGAAGACGCGTGGGGTATGCCACGTGCTTTCCGCATCCAGCTTCTCGTGGTTGGATGAGTCTACTCTCCTGCTATAGGCAGTGAAAGCTCGACGAGAAGTGCATATTCTCACCGTTACTAGCTCCTTGTGTTAGGACGAGTCTTATATCTTTCTCTTGATGTGTTGAGATGTTACTCTTTACTGCACCCTTGGTTGTACTCCTATCTATTCCTTGTTCGCTCTACTGCTCACCCTTCGGTACCTATTTTGTTTCTCCCTCGAGCCTTCGGGGTATCCTACTGAGTATTTTTATACTCACCCCTGCTTGGGCTTTGACCACACTTGGTGTACCCTTGTAGATGACGGACAGGTGGAGCGTGACTTCAGTGGAGCATAGGAGTTTGGGATCTTGGACCACGTGCGGTGGTTGTGGCCGGGTTCCAGGTGGGAGACCCGCCAGCTGTTTCTTTTGTTTACCTGTTGCCGGGTTGTGGCACTTTTTGGTTGGGCGTGTGTTTTTCCCCTTTTCTTTTTAGTGTTCCTTCAGCTTTCTTTATACTTGTAGAGGTCGATGCACTTTGTGGTATATATGTATAGCAATTTCCCTTTCCTTTTCTTGCATTGTGTTTGCTGCGTGTGTGTGTACAGGTGCTTAGGCAAAGGCCTCCCCGAGTTATTGTGCCTTCGGCACTGGTCGCCAGCCTCTGGCCTATGGAGGCGGGCTTGGGGTAGTTGCGGCTCGATCCCGGGTGGGGTCGGGTCGTGACAAAGAGAATTATGTTGTTATATATGAAATGGAAGTACACATATACCACATACAAGAAATAAGTGGTGAACAATGAAAATCTCATAGAAATGAAAGTGAGATGAGAAACCCCTTACCTTATGGTCGAGTGTGTTCTTCATTTGTTTTAATGACCTGGATAATAAAATTTAGCCTCATTAACTAATAAATCCAGAACCTTCTATAAATTTAATTGATTAAGTATAACCTTATTAGGTTCATTCCTGACCCTTTTTTATGGGTTTAAGTGGTTTAATTTTCTTGTTTTGGAATCATTTTCTTCCTTGGTTTTCATGATTCGTTTACTTGTTTTCATGAATAAAAGTTCATTTGAAATGTGGTTAAACATCCAGAATTGTTAATATATCTTATTAATGAAATTAAGGAGATATAAATGATCATATAATGATTTTGGGTTATATACCATGATGATGATTCATTAGTTAAAAGTTTATTGCAAATATTTGGATTAACTTGGCCATTTTGTTCATAATGAACTTGTTTTGTATTATTATTTTATATTATGAGTGTCTAATGATTCCAGAACATTAATGATATGAAATACATATATTCTTATCTGGTTCAACCATTAAAATGGTTTCATGACGAGTAATGAAGGAGAAAGTGAAGAATGAAACTCCATCATCCACAAAGGTTATAAATTGGAACCTCATGGATGTTGATTTCGTTTATAAAAATAAAAGGGAGGGAGTAAGAATATTGATGATTATTCTTCCATTCACATGATATAATTCTAGTATATAGATGATAGTGGAGTTTATCATGGTTAGATGAGGTGAGGAGAGAAAAATAAAGGAGATGAACTTGAAAATAAAAGAAAAGGTGAGAGATCCATTATGAAAATTCGGAAGCCTAACAACGTCGCTTAAAATTTCATAAAATAAAATGATGAGAGTAAAAGGGTATCTCATAAAAGAAGTGTCGACTAAAAGAAGAGAATGAATGATTCCCTTACCTTGTAGAGTAACTCCTAGATCTTGAAGGATGGGACCTTGGGGGCTTAAGAACACATTGGGAGGAATCCTAGGGAGGTAATACCACCAGAGCTTTGAGGATATTGAGTTTGGAATGAAAGAAAACAAATGGGGATGAGTGGGTATTTATAGTAATTAAGAGAGAGTTTTTTATTAATTAAAAGGGAAACCTCATTAGTTGTTTTTGCAAAACCATGGGCTTGCCCATGGTATTTACCCATGGTTTAAGCCACATGGGACACCTCATGTCATAAGATACTGTACATAAGTTGACCAGATTTTTATATTAATTATTATGTCGTTATGATGTCATTAAACTACCAAAAACTCAAATCTGTATTTTTACTATTCATGAAAAATTCAAGTATTTTAGAAAAATCCCAAAAATTCACCCTAACCATTTTTTGACGTGTAGAATTAAAAAATGAACTCCATTTTTAAAAAATAATTTTCTAAGTATTTTTAATTTAATTTTTAAATAAAATCATAGATAATTCGAAAAACAACCATTTAAAGGTATAATTAGTTTTGTATTACATTGAAAAATCAATTAACTTCTCATTATCTTATTACCTTAAGAAAATAAAATATTATCACTATTAACTATTTATAAGGGTTATATTACTATTCATAAGGGTATGTTACTATTCATCAAAAAATCAAGTTGGTTCTATCAGACTCTAAATGACTTACTGGTCACATCTCTAGATGACTATTTTTTGAAATTCAAAACATAGAAGTGGAAATTTTTTGTTTAATGGATAACATATAACTTTCTCCTATAATATTTTGTTTCATAAAAGACTTAGTACTTCATGCAATATAGGCTATCTAATGAAGAGAAAGTATTTAAGAGAATCATTCCATAAAATGTTTGGGGTGTTATATTATTCCCTCCTTCATAAATTTCATCCTCGAAATTTTATGTATAAATCCCACCAAAAAGATGTGGGTGGTTATTCTTCATGAATTACTCTAGTTCCCATGTTGCTTCCTCCATATTTTGGTTTCTCTAAAGAACCTTTACTAGACGAGTTGTCTGATTTCTCAATACCTGCTCCCTTGTATCAATAATCTCGATAGGATTTTCACAGTATGACAAATCAGGTTCCAGTTCTATTTATTTATATGTAAGTACATGCGTTGGGTCTGGAATGAATTTCTTTAAAAATTACTTGTGGAACACATCATGAACTCTGGAGAGATTTGGCAACATCGCTAAATGGTAAGCTACAACTTTGATTCTTTCCAGAAATTTAAATGGTCCGATGTACCTGGGGCTTAGTTTCCCTTTCTTACTGAACCTTAGGGAACCCTTCAATGGAGATACTTTTAGAAAGACAAGATCTCTCATTTGAAATTCCAAATCCTTTCTCCAGTTGTCAGCATAACTCTTCTGTCTACTTTGGGCTGCTTTAATATGGGCTTGGATTGTCTTCACCTTTCCCATGGTCTCTTTAATAAGTTTTGGGCCTATAAGTTTCCTCTCATCAACTTCATCCCAACAAGTTGGAGTTCAACATCTCTTTCCATATAATGCTTCATATGGAGCCATTTGAATACTAGAATGGAAACTATTACTGTATGAAAATTCCACCAAAGGAAAGTATTGATCCCACATACCTTGGAAGTCAAGAGAGAATGATCACAACATGTATTCTAGAGTTCGAATAGTCCTTTCAGACTGTCCATCAGTTTGGGGGTGATAAGTAGTACTCATACAAAGCTCAGTATTCAAAGCCTTCTGGAGACTTTTCCATAATTTTGATGTAAACCAGGGATCTCGATCGGAGACAATCGATAGAGGTGAACCATGAAGTCTTACCACTTCATTAATATAAATTATTTCTAGGCACTTAAGTGGTAAATCCTCTCTTATAGAAAGGAAATGTGCTGATTTTTTGAGATGATCAACAATTACCCATATTGCATCATTCTTTCTAGGTGTCCTCGGTAGTCTGGTGACAAAATCCATCATAATGTTATCCCACTTCCACATAAGAATAGGTAGAGGTTACATCACTTCTTTGTGATGTTGTCTCTCTGCCTTCACTTGTTGACAAACTAGACACCTTGACACGTAGTCAGTAATTTCCCGCTTCATATTATCCCACCAAAAATATTCCTTTAGATCTCTATACATCTTGGTGCTACCCAGGTGTATAGAGAAATTTAAGCTATGAGCATCGTCTAATAGTTCCTTTTTTAGATCAGGTACTGGTGGAACACATAACCTCTTCCAAAATTTCAGAACTCCTTATTCATACACGAAGTCAGCCAATCTCCCATCCTTGAAAACATTAATTTTCTTGTGAAGATTCTCATCATTAGATTGAGAGCTTTTTATCTTCTCTAATAAATATAGTTTAGAAATCATTTGAAATATAAAATATTTTTCCCCTTCCTTAACGATTCCCATATCCATCTTTAGTAGATCAAAAAATATAGGATCTCTTTCAATCCTCATTTAAGTCAGAAGTCCATGATCCTTCCTACTTAATGCATCTGCCACCTTGTTCCCCTTTCCTCGGTGGTAGTGTATTGAACAATTGTAATCTTTGAGTAACTAAAGACATCTCCTTTTCCTCATGTTGATTTCTTTTTGTGTGAAAATGTATTTCAAACTCTTGTGGTCCGTATAAATCTCACATCTTTCTCTGTAGAGAAAATGTCTCCATATTTTTAGAGCAAAGATTACGGCTGCTAACTCAAGATCACGATTTGGATAATTTTGCTCATGGGTCTTCAAATGTCTTTATGTATAAGCAATAACTTTATTGTTTTGCATAAGGACACAACCCATCCCATTCTTTGATGCATTGCTGTATATCACAAATCCATTAATTCTAGATAGAAGATTCAAAATTTGAACATTGAACAATATTATTTTCAATTTTTTTGAAGAATTCCATACACTCTTTTTTCCATACAAACTTAAATCCTTTACATGTGAGCTTAGTTAGCAGGTTAGCTAGTCGGGTGAAATTATGAACGAAATTCCGATAGTAACCTGTTACACCAATAAAACTTCATACCTCGGTTATGTTTGTTGGCATTGGCTAATCTTGTATTGCCTTTGTCTTCATAGGATCAACTAGGATTCCATCCTTAGAGACAATATAGACTAGAAAAGAAACCAATTGAATCCAGAATTCTCACTTGCTAAACTTCCATATAATTCATTTCTTCTAAGAGTTTTCAGAATAATCCACAAGTGATCCTCATGGTCTTCATAGCTTTTTGAGTATACTAGGATATCATCAATGAATACCACAAAAAATTTATCAAGATATTCCTTGAAAACTCTATTCATTAAATCCATGAAAATAGATGGTGCATTCGTCAGTCCAAAAGGCATCACTGTAAACTCAAAATGCCCATACCTGGTTCGAAATGTTGTCTTTGGAATATCTTCCTTCCTCACATGCAGTTGATGATATCCAGATCGAAGTTCAATCATTGAAAATTATTGAGCTCCATGAAGTTGATCAAATAAATCATCAATCTGGGGCAGATGATACTTATTCTTTATTTTAATAGCATTGATTTCCATGTAATCAATGCATAGCCTCATGGATACATCTTTCTTCTTGACAAACAAGACCAGGTCTCCCCATGGAGAAACACTAGGTCGAATAAATCCTTTGTCATTCAACTCCTCTAGTTGTTTCTTTAGCTCCACTAACTCCACAATGGCCATTCTATAGGGGGTCTTTGATATAGGTCTTGCACCAGAAATTAAGTCAATGGAAAACTCAATTTCACACTCTGGTGGATGTCCAAGTAAATCCTCTGGAAATACATCAATGTATTCTTGCACTATATACACATCTTTAATTTAAATATTTCTCTCCTCACCCATAGATATTGGGTTCTCTTCCTCTCCAAGAATTGAATTCAATAGAGCTACTGGGGGGGGGGGGTTCTAGATAAGAATTGGATGGAGAGGTCTTTTCTCTAAAGATAAGATATTATACACCATTTTCAAAAATCGTAACTTCCTTTTTCTTGCAATAAATATTCGCATCATAGTTTTACATCCAATTCATATCGAGAATTATATAAAAGTCAATCATTGGTATGATGATATGGTTAGCCACTAAAGCATGTTTATGTGTCATGAGGGGGACAAGTTGACATGCCTTTGTTGCAATGATGCATCCCTAGGAGTGTCGTAACCAAGAGTGCAGCAAGGCCCATTTTCGTGCACCAGTTCCCGTTCGAGTCTAGCTCAAAGTGGTGTTTTCGGGTTTTAAACCTAGATACATCTGTGCTAGAGCTGATTCTATATACTCGTATCCAGACATGGATGTATTTCTTGAAATATCCACATAATATATTAATTACCAAAATACCAGGACGTTCTTGTACATTTATCCTCAAATACTACCTTATGGCTTTGTTCCCTACTATACATTTCCTACTCTAGTTTCCAAGTTTTCTATTAAACTTCTGCTGGTACCAACTGTAATGCCCCGACCCCTCTAGATAGGGGCCAGTGCATTACTTGTTATATTGTCATGGTTAGAAGGAATGCAAATCATAAAGGAATGACCATTTTAGTAGTCTTGAAGAAACTAGATACATAAATGTAACTCAAATTACATTAGAGAAGGTTTTAAAATACAATACATAATAAAAACGAAAAACTGCATCCACAGGAACTTAATAAATGATCTCCTCTTCATCACCTGTTGAAGGTATAAAATGAAATGGGTGAGCTCAGATGCTCAATAAGGGTTACAAATAGTGGAATTATGAATCAATAATAACTGAATCATAAACAAATATGGCATGGTGAATAAATTAAAAACACACACCATTAATAAACTAAGAAAGGGCCTATATCCATAAATTTTGTCATAGTGAAAACCTCAAAGATAGTAATTAATGAAAATGAATAAAGAGAATGATTATTAATTGGAAATCATTTATCTGGCACATGAAACCATAATATCATTAAAACGGTTTAGTTCTGTGGGTAGAAACCCGTCTTATTTTTGGAAACAAACTCAAAGGGTTTGTCACCAATTGATTTGTCTCTTGAGACCTACCGATGCATTGAGGGGCTATAGTGGGACGCACGTAACACTTCATGTACAAATCATTCTTTATACATTGATTTAATATAAGAGAAATATTCCCTTTTAATATCTTTATAGAGTAGAGTATATGGATTCATCAATATTTCCATAGTTAAAATAACTTTCCTAATAAACACCGTATCTAAAATGGTATACGGTTTAGACAACAAAATTATCCATGATATGAGATTATGGATATTTAATATAAATATAATTTCAAATTAAAATTTATCTAAAATGGTCAGTAGGTGCACCACATAATTATTGTTAGGTGCACAATACAAAGTTAGTCACAACAAAATTGTAGTTGAGACAAAGTCGCTTACCACAATGTAATCGATCGAATCATATGAACAGAACTTAATAACCCTTAAATGAATCATTGAATAACATGAATATAAATATAATCATGTTATTATATATCAAATTTCAGTACACATATACCACATATAAGAAATAAGTGGCAAACAATGAAAATCTCACAAAAATGAAAGTGAGATGAGAAACCCCTTACCTTATGCTCGAGTGTGTTCTTCGTTTGTTTTAATGACCTGAATAATAATATTTAGCTACATTAATTAATAACTATAGAACATACTATACATTTAATTGATTTAGTATAACCTTATTAGGTTTATTCCTGGCCCATTTTTATGGGTTTAAGAGGTTCAATTTTCTTGTTTTGGAAGCATTTTCTTCCTTGGTTTTCATGATTTATTTACTTATTTTCATGAGTAGAAGTTCATTTGAAATATGGTCAAACATATAGAATTTTTAGCATATATTATTAATGAAATTAAAGTGATATAAATTATCTTATAATTATTTTGGGTTATATACCATGATGATGATTCATTAGTTAAAAGTTTATTACAAATATTCGGATTAACTTGGACGTTTTGTTCATAATGAACTTGTTTTGTATTATTATTTTATATTATGAGTGTCTAAGAATTCCAGATAATTAATGAGATGAAATAAATATATTATTATCTATTTCAACCATTAAAATGGTTTCCTGACTAGTAATGAAGGATAAAGTGAAGAACAAAACTCCGTCATCCAAAAAGGTTATAAATTGGAACCTCATGGATGTTGATTTCGTTTATAAAAATAAAAGGGAAGGAGTAAGAATATTGATGATGGTTATTCCATTCACATGATATAATTATAGTATATAGATTATACTGGATTTTATCATGGTTATAGGAGGTTAGGAGAGAAAAATAAAAGAGATGACTTTAAAATAAAAGAAAAGGTGAGAGATCCCTTATGAAAAATCGGCATCCTAACAACGTCGCTTAAAATTTCATTAAATGAAATGATGAGAGAAAAAGGGTATATCATCATATTGAAATCAAAAGGAAATAAAAAAAACACATAAAATAAAACCCCAACATATGATAATGTAAAATCAAATAGATAACATAAAAGAAGTGTCAACTAAAATAAGAGAATGAAGGATTCCCTTACCTTGTAGAGTAACTCCTAGATCTTGAAGGATGGGACCTTGGGGGCTTAAAAACACCTTGGGAGGACTCCTAGGGAGGTAATAACACCATATAATCTAGGATATTGAGTTTTTAATGAAATAAAATGAAGGGGTGTGGGGGGGCTGAGTGGGTATTTATAGTAATTAAGAGAGAGTTTTTTATTAATTAAAAGGGACACCTCGTTAGTGGTTTTTGCAATACCATGGGATTGGCCATGGTATTTGCCCATGGATTAAGCCACTTGGGGCACCTCATGTCATAATATACTGTATATAAATCTACCATATTTTTATACTAATTATTACATCGTTATTATGTCATTAAACTACAGAAAACTCAAATCTGTATTTTTACCATTCATGAAAAATTCAAGTATTTTAGAAAAATCCAAAAAATTCACCCTAACCATTTCTCGACATGTAGAATTAAAAAATGAACTCCATTTTTAGAAAATATTTTTCTAGTTATTTTTAATTTAATTTTTAAATAAAATCATAGTTAATTTAAAAAATAACAATTTGAAGGTATAATTAGTTTTGTATTACATTGAAAAATCAATTAACTTATCATTATCTTATTACCTTAAGAAAATAAAATATTATCATTATTTAATATTTATAAGGGTCATATTACTATTCATATTACTATTCATAAGGGTATTAGATGACTGTTTTTCGAAATTCAAAACATAAAAGTGGAAAATTTATGTTTAATGGATATCATATAACTTTCTCCTATAATGTTTTGTTTCACAAAAGACTTAGTATTTCATGAAATATAGGCTATCTAATGAATACAAAGTATTTAATATAAGCATACCATAAAATGTTTGGAGTGTTAAAATTATCATGATACATGATTAGAAAACTTTCACCTTAACCAACTACTAGACTCACCAAAGAATAGAAGGATAGAATTCTCTGAGATATCAGATGGTAGAGACCATAGAGTAAAGAAAATTTAATTTCCTTTTTATCATGAATATAAGAAGAAACAACCAAGTGAATGTCTTAGATGAATGAGATGATGTTTTGGGTGTTGAAAATAATGACACAAATAAAGTAATTTCTGAGGAAAAATAAAAATACATGTTAATTAAATTGACGAGAATAATGGTCTCCCTAAGTTATTATCAACGGTAAATGTGTTAAATGTAAAATTTATGGGAATTATTCAAGATGATATCCTAGGGTTAAAGCTCTTCATACAAGTAATGGTTATATTGATGATGATGAAGAGACTAAAAATGACATATTAAAGGAAGGTGGTATTAAGGAATAAGATGATGAATCCTAGTTAATGGTTTAAGAATGAAGTAGAATGATTAAAGTTATTGTGTATTTGGATTCATGAATTATGTTGTAAAAGTATTTTATCAATGATATTCTATTTATAAAAATCATGTGATATATAAGGATCACACTACTATACTTCTTTAAGTTTTTGGAAGCACGTGATGAATAGTACCAGTTACTAAGAGAAGTATTTTTGTGCCAAGTTGACCCTTTGGAAAACACATGATTCGGTGAGGATAACCCTAAATATGTGACTGATGTTGATATAATAATGATGAATATATATTTATGGGATATTATTAGTGAACATTAAAATGTATAGTGATTTGATGACAAAGTAATTCATGATGATGTTTATTTCATTTTTAGGATTTATAAAATACATTCGATAATATGATATTTTATTTAGGGAATAAGGAGAAAGTTAATTCTTGAAATCATATATGTTTTCACTAAGGTTTTATGGTAATTAAAGGTATTACCATGTTTTAGGAGAATATATGATCAAAGTAGTTGAATGCGGCATTAATAGATACTATATGGGGGATTAATGATAGTTTTAATTTAGAAATTTAGTGATCTTATTCCTATTTTTTTTTTGATTTTTGAATTTGAATGAGTCTTAATGGAATAACTTATGGAATGGATTGATTTGAATTTTGGATGTTATTATTTGAGGTTAAAGTATGATTTATCATATTGGATAATCTATGCTAACCATTTTGGTTTCAGTAAATTTTAGAGGCAGAGGGAATGACTCATGGATCTTATGATTTGTTAAAAGTGATTCTGGCATGAAAAATTCATCATAAATATCTATTTCCTGGTGTAAGTGATGAAGTAGAAATAGACTAAATCATAACCAAAGGATGGGATTATGATTATGACATGGAACGAAATCAAGTAAGTTTATTTTCTCAATAATCCATCAACTTTTGGAAAAAGGACCTTGAAATAAAAAAGGTTATCCATTTACTTTTCTTAATAATAAATCAATGGCCTTTTAACCAATCACATATTAATGGTTTTGTGATGGTTAAGTTTCTTATGATCATATTTTATATCACTCTATATCATCCCTTGATAGTTATATTTCTCTTATATGTCCATATTTTCACTTCCTAGTAATGTTCTCCTATTCATAAATCCTAGTTTTTTGGTGAACTTCACATTTTTATTTCCCACTTTTTAATATGAAGTTTTATTAACCCTTTTACGATGTGAGTTTCCCACAAAGAAATTTTCAAATATCAACTTATTATTTTTAAAGTAAAATTAAAAATTTATAGGAAGAAATTTATTAAAGGTGTGGGATATTATAACACCCCAATATTTTATAATATATAAAATTTAATTGATAACTTGGGGTACATGAAACACCAAGCATAAATGAACTGCGATATACTATTGAATCTTATTATTTTAAAAGACCATTATAAACTAGCAGTTAAATTGGAATTTGTGAATATGATTAAATATATTAGGAAATATATCTTAATTTCATGTTTAATAAATTTTTTTTTATTTTTAAGAAATAAACACATAACTTTTAGTAAAGTCATTTTATTCTTCAAATATATATTTTATTCAAAAAAGTGATTTCTATTACTTTTTATGAGAAAATAAAAATATTTATTTTTTGAAACTTTTATAAAATGTGTTAATGAAATTAAGTTTCTAAATCAACATATTAAAATTACCTTAGGGTGATTTTTTTGAAATTTTTCTAAATAGGTTTATTTTTCTTGTGATTAGTAAAAAAACCTATTTTTATAGAACCATCAATTTATTTTGGTTAAAAAGTACCTTAATGTTTTAAATTTGACATAAAATTAACTTAGGTACTATTTAGTTATATGTAATCTAATTAATTAAATTTTACTCATCCTTATAACTATTTTTTTATATGTACATTTTTTGGCTTAAAAAGAATTTTTATGAAAACTATTTTTTATTTTGTTTTTCAGGTTTAATTTTAAATTAAAATTTGAAACTTCTGTGTTTTTAATTTTAAAAAATTTATTCTATATTTGGAATAAATGGATCAAGATTTATTAAATATCTCCCTTTTATTTTGGTCATAATTAATAGTAACCAAAGTAATTTGTATCACCATGGTAAATGGTAAATCGAGTAATTAAGGGTACAAATAATATGATAAGGACTATAAAATGTCCCTAAAACTTTAAAAAAATTTTATGGTATGATTAATGATCATAAATAATCATTCCATGTTCATTTATATAACTATAAATGATTGTTTGGATGAGATTTTTATTTTTATATTATTTTATTTAAAGAAAAGTCAAAGATGTCACATTCATGTTTTAAAAAACTATAAAATTTTTAATATGGGGTTATATAGAGGATATATTCAGATATAATTAGTAATTTTAAATCTAATATATTTATCTAAATAATAGTAATTTATTTTTAATATTTAGTGAAGTAATAATTACCTTAAATTCTTATACGACGTTGATGTAGTAATTATTAGATTAATAGAAACATCAAATAAATCAAATTGAAAATATTAAAAGTAATATAATTTTAATTAATTAAGGTGGTACAATAATTTTTTAGACTAATATGAAATATTAGCAATTTATTAATTATTTTAGTTAAAATTTATCTTATCGTATTGATATTTTTAAAGTCAAAGGAACGAATAATGTCAAAATTGACAATAACGATATTTCATGAACACAATATTTTATTAAAATATTTAAAAATCATAAAAATATTAAATAATAACAAAAGGGAAAATATATAGTCTAAAAATTCATATTATGTTCATTTATAGGCCATTTGGAAGCATTTTTATCTAGAATAGTCTTATTATATTTTAATATTTTAAAAAATTCCAAAAGTGCCCCTCACCTCAATTATAAAAGGGAACCCCTTCCTTAACTTATGTACATCACATCGACCCATATATCTTGAACAAAACCTAAAAATTTATCTTATAAACATCCTTATTTAAGTTATATAGGTTATTTTTCTTCCAAAAGGCTAACCCTAGATCCCTTAAAAAGAGATCTAAAGGAAGTATGTTGAAGAAGAGGTAATCATCATTACCAACTCTTTCAAGTTTATTTCTTTTTCTACATCCTATTAATATGTTGTTTCCATAAAAATTTAATAAATTTAGTTTCATATATATACTAATATGTTATTATGATTATGAAATAACCATATTCCACCTTTTATATATCATAGGAAAAATGAAAGCGCTGTGTGTGCGTACGTACGACTTACCATCTCCACATAGCGGTGTAATTCATTTTTATCACCATTTTAGTTAGATGGGTATAAATATGGAACTTATAGATATATTTATAATATGTATTATGTGATAATGATTCTTCAAATGTTAATTATTCTTTACCATTTTTTATTTCTATCCATCAAAAAATGAAAACAACGTTCATGCATATGCATGACCTATTGTCTCCATGAATGGTGTAATTAATTTTTCTATATATATATATATAAACATATTTATGGATGAATATAAATATAAATATATATATATATATATTTAATATATATGATATTTAAACCATAAATAATATTCTGGAGATGATGGAACTGTGATAAAAGAATAAGGTCTTGAACTACCAAATAAAAACATACTTGAAAAACGAAGTAGTTACCACATGAAATAGTGATTTTAATAACGAACTTATAATAAAATGGTGATAAAATATTATAAGTAAACAATATATGGTATGATATATATGAGTATTGTTTTATAATATATGTATAATAAATCTATATTTATTATCCTGGAGATTCAAACACGTACAAAGGACGTCAAACCTGAGGTAAGGGACTTCATCTCAAATTTCTTTAATTGAGGCATATTTTGATGTTATGCACCTATATTATTTTATGAGGTGTATATAATTACCCTTTTACATGTTATATCATGAATTTATTTATTAACATGATATTTAAAGTTTTGTTAAATATTATTCATTCATAGGGAATACGATTCAACTGATTACAAAGTGGTAAGTGTTTATCATATCACTTTCTCTTCTGTGAGACTTATGCCATATTAACCAATTATTTCTATTATATGGTTTATATTATGAAAATTTTATATATTATAACCTTAATATATTTTTATTAATGATATTTAAAGTTTCATTTGAAGTTATTTCTTTCACGGATCTTATAATTCAAAAGATACCCAAGTGGTAAAGGATATTTCACAATCTCATCATTATTTGGGATTGTTTATTTTCATGTATTAGTTGAGGATATTTCTATTAAATATACATGTTTTATAAAAATGTTTTAATTTTTTTTACTATTCTATAATTTTTTTAAAATTCATTTTTACCCCCTTTTTACTTTTTCAAAATGTTTTGAGAATAATCTTTCTGTCATCTTCCAAATAATGTAATTTTTTGGATTTTCATAAAAAAGTATGAAAATAATGTTTTTTTAACTTATATAACATAAACAGAACTTCCCACCATCTTGAAAACTCAATGATTTTAAGCTTCCTTAATAAGTTCATAGGGTACTTTTTAAATAAAACGATTTCTTTATTACACGCACAATTTATATATTTTGAAAATTATTTTTAAAGTGAAAAGGAAATTTTACTCAAGAAATAATCCAATAAAATCTTTAAAGTATTTTCATCCATGTAAACATAATTCTTTTAATCCTATGTTAAGGATGTATTATAATGATACCATTCATCATATTTCTTTGGATGATTTATGATCAGTTTGAATGGGAAAAGTATTGATAATCCATGTGACTAGTTTTTCCAATATAGAAAGTATTGATTTTGTTAAGGTATATTGATTCATTTTTATTATTTATTTGTATGAGGAATGAATTAGACTTATTAATTTATGGGTTCATCCTGATATAGACCCCTGATGCATTGGTAGGTCTCGTGAGACAAACTAGATTGGGTTTTGGCCGAGGCCTTACCCATTTATTATATTCTTAGTAAAAAACCTTAATGGTATTAGATTATTGGAAAAAAGCCTTGATAGTATTATATTATTTGAACTATTCCTTGATTATATTATATTATTTTCATTAAGCCTTTATGATAAGTTTAAGATGCCCGACATTATTCACCTCATCATTATGAATTCAGTTTTTGATATTCCATGTGATTATTCGATTAGTTAGAATATCCATGGTTAAATTTCATGCTAATGTGATTATTTATATGAAATTAATTGATTATCATTTATTCTTACTATATTATTCTCAAGTTACTAATTAAATATATATTTTTTAGTTATTTACCTTTCCATTTTGATTATGAATTATCTTATCATAATAGTCAAGTTATTTAAATGGAATGTGTGTTTAGTTATTTAAATTTCTATGTTGATTATGCTTATTTATTCATGATATCTTCTTCTATACTTTAACCTTACTGAGAATTTTAGCTCACCCGTTTATTATGTTTTATTTTTTCATAGGATACCAGGAATTTTTTTTATGATTGATATGAAGGGATACACTAAGGGGAATAATTTTGTTTTCAAATAAAACACGTTGTGTATTTAATATTTGAAATGTAATGTGAATTTCAAGTATATATATAGTTTACCAAGACTAATAAACTATTTGGTTCTTCAGGATGTGATTCATTTTATTATATTCCATTATAATATAGTAACCACCAGCTCTGGGGAACTAGATTCATGGTCTTAATAGAAAAATTATATATTCTATAAGAAATGTGATTGATTCTAATAAGTTCAAATGCTTTAGATCATTGAATGTACTAACATGGATGCGAGAATCATGTTTAGTGGATATAAAAGATGTTTGGTGATGTGATTGATTCTCAATAAAATCTCTAAGTAGGAGAAATTTTGGTAGACGGTTAACTTTTCCATAGTTCAGCACTACCTTTTCTAATTTTTCAAAGGTGCGGTTGTAACACCTTGATATTTTAATATGAATGTTATTTTAAATAAATGTTTATTAAATGGATTCTTTCAAAAATTTAGAAAACTATGATTAATTTTATCACGAAGTATCTTTTATAAAATTAAGTGATTTTATATTTAAATACCATAAAAATTGAGTAAAGAAAATATTACATTATCATAATGTAATATGGATAAGAAAAAACAACATTCCACATTATGAGAAAAATCACAAGAGGATAATAAAGGATAATAAACAAGAAATCAATAAGATTTTAGAATGGATCTTTATGATCATCCATGAAGATAACACCTCCAAATATAACTATTGATAAAATAAAAATAAGCAGGTATATATGAATCATTTTTTGTGTGAATCAAGAGATGGGAAGCATGGGTATTTAAAAAAATAAGATATGACCATTGCATGTGTGTGGTGTTATCAAGAATATATATGATGGGGGAAATCATTATAGGATATTTCCATATAAGGGATCAAATAAAGGATAAATCAATTTAAAATTTTTATATTATAAAAGAAATAATTTAACTTTGTTTTTATTTATTTTTTAGTCAAATAAATATTATGTTGTTTGGTGTTTTTTACAAGTAATATGTTAATGAAATTCATTTTTAATGATTTGAAATTATTTAATGATAAATTATAGTGAATGATAAATATAAATTTTAATAGTAATATAAAATTTAATGAGAAATATAAATATTATAATAAATTAAATATTAATTTGAAATTAATATAATTATAATTTAATTCTATTAATTTAAAGTAAATATATATAATTATAAATTTTAATGGTAATAGAATATTTATCATGGTATATTAACTTGAAAAGAATATACGAAGATTATAAGAAGATTATATTAATATGAAAAGAACGAATTTAAGGATAATTATTAATTTTAATCGGCATATAATATTTATTATAAAATATAAAATATTAATAGGAAATTAATATAATAATAATTATAACAACTTAAAAATTATATGAGGAGTGGAATATATTTAATATTAATACATCTGTAAGAATATTTAAAATATTTAAAATACGTTAATAAAGAATAAATGAAAGTATTAAATAATAAATTAATTATAGATTATAATAATTATAACATGTTTTAATTAAAAGATAAGAACATATTTTTTTTAAATAATTGATTATATAGAATTAGGATTATAGTATAAGATTTATTTATTTTTGTTTATCAAATCAATATTTAAATTCTTCATATGTTTTTATATAAGATTAATTATATTAAAACATTTGGGCCAACAAAATTAGCATCATGTGAGATCAAGCCTTCCTACCTTAGTGACCAACCAATCATTATACACACATAGGGGTAGGCAGAATGGGTTAGGTTCAGGCACGAGCCTAGGTGCAGCTGGGTGCTAAGTAAATAGAAGGTGGCATGAGGTGATGCTATAGAGGGGGAAAGAGGTTCCTTCTAGTTGGGATGAGCCCAAGGGACTTCATAAAGGGTCCTCTATCACATCTTGATATATGAAGAAGCATGATACCCATTAAAAAAACTAATTTGGGACTCATCCATTCCTAATACCATTTACACCTTTTAAAAATAACTTGCACATTCAGAATTAAACCCGCCACCATTTTGAAATTCTACCTCAAGTACATTAAAGTTTTAGTATATCAATAGGTTATATATGTTTATATATAAATATATTTTTATCTTATTCATCATGGAAAAAACTAGGTGAATTGGTATGATGGTTTTATATTGTGTTTCATATAAATAAATGATGTCATAGTGATCATTGTCAGCCCCTAGCATATAGTGCACTACCATAATGTTTAATCACCATTCATTTACTTCCATAGTTTTGAAAAATAAGTTATGAATATTTTATCGATAAAATAATTTTATAAGGATCAACATGGGGATCCTCTAATAAAACTATGGAGGTTGATCAATAGAGATAAGATTACATGTTAAACTATGATAATCACACACACACACATCCACACACACACACACACACATTTCATGTTGAGTAAGTGGTATCTCCTTGAAGATATTATGGATGAGACTTCCCATATATATATTCTAATATTTAATATGTGAAAATTAAATATTTTTATTGCAGTTGGGATCCATATTTTAAAGAAGGAAGTTGGATGTATAATATGAAATTGATTATGAAATGATTGTTTGGTTATATATTATATTAATTATATAGTGAGGTTTTATATTAAAGAAACACATGCATAGCGGGTTAACCCTTATATAAGTTATTTATAGGTTCTTAGAGATATGCATAATTTTTAGGTTTCAGTTATGAGAGAGATGGCGATAGAGGGGGATTGTCACACCCCGACATTTTAAATTACATTATTTTATTATTATTTTTGGCTTTAGATAGCCTTATCAATGTGTGGTTTGACTGTATGCTTAAGTTTTTTTAATATTTTATGTTTTTGGTGGGTTTTAGATCGGTGTACGGGTACCACATGATTGATTGTAACCGTGCGGTCGACCCGAATTCCCATGAAGTTACCCATTACTTAAAATAATATAACATTATGAGAATGAAATAATGTAAATGTTTAATAAATAATAATAATAACATTATTACATAGATAAAAATGTTTTTTTTAAATTGTTAATGATCTTATTACCATTAAAATGGTTATAAAAATAATTATTATTCGGTTGTTATTAATTTTGTTAATATTTAAAAGAAAATGACGATGATGATTATTATTATTATTATTATTATGGTTATTATTATTATTAATCTTATTATTATTATTATCATTATCATTATTATTATTGACATTTTTATTGTTATTTATTTGATATTGTTGTTAAATTTTTAAGGATTTTATACTCTTTTTTTATCCCCCTACGCCACATCCCTCTCCAATTTATTTCACCTATTTTTTCCCTCTCTTCCCTCAACCCTCTCTCCAATAACACCTCCCATTTATTTTTTTATCCATCACACACGCCCTCCTCCCCTCTAGCACTCCTTTTGGCAGCCGCTCCACCCTCCGACGGTTCCTTCCAGTAAGTTCTCTTCCCATATTCTCATATCTTCACTCGATTTTGAGGGATTTCTATATGGGGTTTATTGTTGAGTGAACCCTAAATGTTATGGTTAATATGTATCTTGGGTTTACTTTGGATTTAGGGTGTGCGTTTTGCTTGTCGGGCATCATTCTTCCTCCCGTTGAAGTTTCATTCCAATCACACGAAGTTTCAGTAGGCATTTCCAACTTTTTTCCTCTTAGAAACACTTCACGAGCACTTGTGTTTTTTCATTTAATTTTTAAATGTCTTTCTCACCTATAATATATCTATGGCTTGATGCAAATAATTATTTCATGTTGGTAGAAATGACTAAAAATAGGTTTTCAAAGGGATTTTTGTGAAATACCTAGGTTTATTGAACCTAGGGTTATTGTTTAAAATGTCATTGATATTTAAAGTAAAATTGGGGTTTTTTATGAAATGATTATCCTTAATTAGGTTGGGATGGTTATTTATTGTTTGTGGTCTTTATTTGGTGTGTATGTTTTGGTAATGATTTATCTTATTAAACAAGTTAAAATGTTGTAAAAAGGGTTTTATGGTTATAATGGGATTGTTTTATGTTCATTAAATATTATGGATGGTTGGATGTGGTTTTAAAAAAATGGTGTGTTTTTGGAAATGGTTTTTGGGTGTTCCTTGAAATATTGGTTTCCTAAATGTGGTTTAAAATGGAATCCCATGGGGGGGATCCCTTTTGTCTTTTGGTGTGTGTTTTGGAAAATGTTTGGATTAAGGGGTCGTTTGAAATTTTACACTTTAAGATGGTTTTATAAATGTTTTTTAATTGTTTTTATAAATTTATTTGGGTTTGTAATCATAAAGTACCGATTAGCATGTTTTTAGAGTTGCATATTTTTCTTAAAATGTGGAAAGGCTTGTTTAGAAAATTCCCGGGGAGGTAGTGTTCCTCATTGTTTTTGAAGTGATTTGGAAATGTCTGGTATTCATATGTTTTCAGGAATGGGTTTGTGATGTAAAAGTGGTGGTTTATGAAATGGTATGCTTTATTCGGTTGATGAATTGTGCAAGTGGCATCATGTGATGTGGAACTTGTTTGAGCACAAAAAGGGAAACTTGGGTATCTATGTGGGAGGATGTGTACTAGTATGCTAGAGATCCTATGGCATTTGGCCCCTATTTCACATAGCAAGTTTGACGATGACAAAACTAACTAAACTACGCTGATGATGATGATGATGATGATGATGATGGGGACCACTAGGTTATGGGTATGTTCCCTACTAGTGTCTCATGAATGAGAACAAATATTACTATGGTTACTCTTACACTGCGATACAAGGTACCTGGGGTCCATAGCTAGCTAGTGCCTAGGGGAGTTCCTATGACTAGTGCTCAATGACTAAATTGTACCTTCTGTCTACATACGGTAGGTTGGGTTGGTAATTTTAATTGTAAGTGTTTTGTCGTTAAAGGGTCATTCTTTGAAAATATTTTCCATTTCATGTTGTTCCATTGAAAATTGATAATAATATTGTTTGGTTTAGGTTTTTGTTATAAAATGGTAGTTTCCTTGAAAAATGGATGATGACATGTGTTATCCTTTAAAGAGGTAAAGTTGTGGTTATTTAATAAAATGTGAAAAATCTATTTTTATAATTGTATTTCAAACTAGTGTTAATGGAATTTTTTGGGAAAGGAAACACTTGGAATCTGTGGTGATTGCATACTGAGCTGTTATCTCACACCCAACCTATACCACTCGGTCTTGGTAGACCTGAGCTATTTTTGCAGGTTCAACATTTGTTTAGGTTTCTCGGCTCAAGAGCTATTGGTTGGAGTGATCTTGGTCTTGTGGTTGGTGGTGACCAAGAATTCACATGGAGGTAGTGGTTGCTTGATCCAGTTTTAGTTTTGTTCTCAGTTTCTTTTTGCATGTTTTAGTTTTTAGTCTGTTTTGTTTCATATTATATCAGTATCAACTTTTTATTTATTTATGTTCAGATTTTTATTTATTTATGTCAAGATGTGGGTTGTTGCTGCGTGCTCATTTTGATTAATGAATTTATTTTATTTTGTTTATTGGGATGAAATCGTTCCCACTTGGTTTATATATATGATTCCCAACACCAGCTTCCAACCCATGGGGATTGGAAATTCCCTTCAGGTCATGTTGTGGACCGGGTCAAGTGTTGATTCAGATGGAATCCCAACTTGGTTCGTGACAAAATGGTATCATAGGAGGCCATTGTTTGTTTGGGTGTTCGGTAGATGGATATTAAGACTATTGGGACTCGATAGGTAGGTATGGGAAGGAATTCATGAACCCTTGATCGTTCCGAACCTCGAGTTTCCAGGGGTATTCCAAGTTTTTAGTCTTCTGATTTTGTTTTGAGATTGAGGAATGACAATGGAGGTAGCCCGGTGTCATGTCTTGACCTCAAATGGAGTAGTGACCCATGTTGAGTCTGAGTGCACAGTTGAGATCCTCCTAGTCGTTGACGCTTTCTTGGGGCATGACTCACTACCATGTTGTTGGTTTAAGCGTAACTTGTAGTTCCTCATTCCGTCATTTTTTTGTGGCAAGTTGTATTTTTATTTGATTTGATTTTGGTTGGTGTGTATGGGTGTAAGCAAATGAAAACATGTGCAACAGTTCATGGGATTTCTCAAGTGTGTTTTGAAATTAAATACTTGAGATTGTTGTTATAAAGTGATTTTATAATGGGAAAATGATTTTTGGAAAACTGAATTTGGTTTAAAAATGTGGCATTTGGTTTTTGGAAATTGTCCTTGAAGGAAGGTAGTTAACAAAAAATTAAAATGGGTCTTTTGAAAGAAATGTTTTGGCTGTGTTTATATTTGTTTGGTTATTTCTAGATTTAGTTTCCTTTATTAATATTGCATTAGCTTGATATTGTTTTTGGCTTGAGGAAAGTTTTGGTTTTTTGTTTTTTTGTGTTGTTCAGAGTATGTCACCCAGAAAGGTCCCTGGTCTTGCTAACGAGTTATGCCTAGGTTTTGGTTCTTTTAAGTGTCATATCCCTTTGAGGTGTTGGAGGTCTGTTAGAGGTGGTGGAATGAATTGAGGTAAGTGGAGTGTGTCTTTGGGTGGTTGGGAACTCCATAGGTTGTTAAGGTTCGTGTCGTTTCAAGTTTGTTTAAGGGTTCAGTTTGGGACTAGTGAAGGATGGTTGACTTATCATCATTGGAGTTTGGGAAATAGTTGACGATAGTTGGTTTTTGTTAAAGTTCCCTATCTGTCAAGGAGTGTGTGTTGGAGGAAACTTACCTAAGAGGTTATCTTTATTGATCCTGGCACCTAGTTCATCAGGATGCCTTCAGGAATCCCATCGGTATGGTTAGTTCGGGCATTCCAAGCCATCAGGCCGCATCCCTCCAAAGTCCTATCATCATTTTGTTTGTTCGGGTCACTGGGGGAAGTTCAGTGGGAAATGTCATTCGAGGAAGGAGTTCTGATCAGGGGATTCTATTGTCTGACTGTGAGGTATAAGTTTCTTCATCCATTAGATCCCTAGCCTCAGGTCTCAGGGTAAAGCTCACACACAGTCAGCGTGTTGGGGGCATGTGGGACCTTTTCTTGGTTCTTTATCTTTCATCATGAAATAGAGACATTTAGGATTCCTTTGTTCCTATTTTCCTGCTATTGTAAGTTCATATTTTGTGGTGGTAGTGTGATGAACTTATCCTTTCGTGATCATAGTAGTTGCGTTCTTCTGAATTTGACCTCTAGAATCGTTGGTTTTTCATAAAAGTATTTTTGGCCCTTGTGTGGGTTGGTCCTGGTTTTATTAGTGATCTTTTAGAGATGTGAGGTGTTGGGTAGTTTTAGATCAGTGTTGGGAATTCTTAGTTCTAGTGGTGTTGCTATATGGAGTTCCTTGTTCCAGTGCCTCGGTATATTGGGTGGCCTCATAGTGGTTTTCCATTTAAGTCTTACTGGTCATGTTCAACACATGTGGAAAAACCAATAAGTTCAGTTTGGAGTTTCCATGTTTCCCCCCTAGGGTGGTGTGTTTGAGTTCTAATTCTTTCATTATGAGAATTATTGTGGTGGGGAGAACCCTATTGTGTTCTCCCCTTGTTTTCTACTATGGTCTCTCTTTGATTCGATTGGGTGTAACTTGTAGAGTGAATATTCAGATCGAGGATCATATATATGTATATATTCTAATGGTTTTGGTCAGGCATCGACCTGAGTTTTGGTTGTCTTTCATCTGGGTGACTTTCTGAGGGAAAAAGGTTTTGTGGTGGGGAGAATTGTCACACCCCGACCTTTTAAATTATTTTATTTTTTTTATTTTTTTGGCTTCAGTTAGCCTCATCATGGTATGGGTTGACTGTATGCTTAAGTTTTTTTGATATTTGATGATTTTGGTGGGTTTCAGACCGGTGCATGGGAACCACACGGTTGGTAGTAACCATGCGGTCCACTCGGATACCCATGTAGTTACCTATTACTTAAAATAATAAAACATTATGAGAATGAAATAATGTAAATGTTTAAGACATAATAATAATAACATTATTGCATAGATAAAAATGTTTTTTTTAAATTGTTAATGATCTTATTATCATTAAAATGGTTATAAAAGTAATTATACTTCGGTTGTTATTAATTTTGTTATTATTTAAAATAAAATGAATAAAATTATTATTATTATTATTAATCTTATTATTATTATTATTATTTTTATTATTATCATTATCATTATTATTATTAACATTTTTTTATTGTTATTTATTTGATATTGTTAATTTTTTATGGGTTTTATTCTCTTCTATTATTCCCCACATCAAATACCTCTCCCATTTATTTTCCCTCTTTTTTCCCTCTCTCTCCAAACCCCTATCTCCAATAACAACTCCCCTTTCTTTTTTTATCCCTTACACATGCCATGCTCCCCTCTGAAACTCCTTCTGGCAGCCACTCCTCCCTCAGACGGTTCCTTCCGGTAAGTTCTATTCCCATATTCTCATATCTTCACTCGATTTTGAGGGCTTTCCATGTGGGGTTTATTGTTTAGTGAACCCTAAATGTTATATTTAATATGTATCTCGGGTTCCCTTTGGATTTAGGGTGTGCATTTTGTCTGCGGGGCATCGTTCTTCCTCCTGTTGAAGTTTCATTCCAATCGCACGAAGTTTCGGCAGGCGTTTCCAACTTTTTCCTTTCTAAAACACTCCACGAGCACTTGTGTGTTTTCATTTAATTTTTAAATGTCTTTATCACCTATAATATATCTATGTATTGATGAAAATGATGATTTTATGTTGGTATAATTTACTAAAAATAGGTTTTCAAAGGGATTTTTGTGAAATATCTAGGTTTATTGCACCTAGGGTTATTGTTTCAAATTTCATTGTTATTTAAAGTCAGATTGGGGGGGGGGTTATGAAATGTTTATGCTTGATTAGGGTGGGATGGTTATTTATTTTTTGTGGTCTTTATTTGCTGTGTATGGTTTGGTAATGATTTATCTTGTTAAATGTGTTAAAATGTTGTAAAAAGGGTTTTATGGTTATAATGGGATTGTTTTATGTTCATTAAATATTGTAGATGGTTGGATGTGGTTTTAAAGAAAATGGTGTGTTTTGTGGAAATATTTTTTGAGTGTTCCTTGAAATATTGGTTTCCTAAATGTGGTTTAAAATGGAATCCCATGGGGGGGAGGGTGTATCTCGTTTGGCTTTTGGAGTGTGTTTTGAAAAATTTTTGGCTTAAGGGGTCATTTGACATTGTGCACTTTAAGATGGTTTTTGAAATTTTTTGTAAATTTTTTGATAAATGTATTTGGTTTTGTAAGTTTAAAGTCCCGGTTGTCATGTTTTTAGAGTTGCATGTTTTTCTTAAAATGTGGAAATGCTTGTTTAGAAAATTCTCGGGGAGGTGGTGTTCCTCATGGTTTTTGAAGTGATTTGGAAATGTCTAGTGTGAATATGTTTTCAAGCATGGGTTTGTGATGTAAAAGTGGTGGTTTATGAAATGAGATTATTTGTTCGGTTGATGAATTATTCAAGTGGAATCATATGATGTGGAACTTGTTTAAGCACAAAAAGGGAAATCTGGGTATCTAGGTGGGAAGATGTGTACTAGTATGCTTGTGATCCCTTGGGGTTTGGCCCCTATTTCACGTACAAAGTTTGACGATGACAAAACTAACTAAACTATGATGATTATGATGATGTTTGGGACCAATAGATTATGTGTATGTTCCCTACTAGTGGATCATGCACGAGAATAGATATTGCTATGGTTAATCTTACACCGAGATAGGAGGTACCTGGGGCCCATAGCTATCTAATGCCTAGGGGTGTTATCCTGACTAGTGCTCAATGAATATTTTGTACCTCCTGTTGGCATACGGTAGGTTGGGTTGGTAATTTTAAATATAAGAATTTTGTCATTAAAGAGTAATTCTTTGAAAATGTTTTCTATTTAAATTTGTTCCATTGAAAATTGTTACTAGTATTATTTGTTTTGGGTTTTTGTTATAAAATGGTAGTTTCCTTAAAAAATGGATGGTGATGTGTGTTATCCTTTAAAGCGGTAAAGTTGTGGTTGTTTAATAAAATGTGAAAAATCTATTTATATAATTTTATTTAAAACTAGTGTTAATGGAATGTTTTGGGAAAGGAAACACTTGGAATATGTGGTGATTGCCTACTGAGCTGTTAGCTCACACCCTACCTACACCACTTGGTCTCGGTAGACCCAGACTGTTTTGCAGGTTCAACGTTTGTTTAGGTTTCCTGGATCAAGAGCTCTTGGTTGGAGAGATCTTGGTATTGTGGTTGGAGGTGACCAAGACGTCACATGGAGATTGTGGTAGCTTGGTCTAATTCTAGTTTTTCTCTCAGTTTCTTTTTGCATGTTTTAGTTTTTAGTCTGTTTAGTAGAATTTTGTACTTGGATAAGCTTTTTATTTATTTATGTTCAGTTTTTTATTTATTTATGTTCAGATGTGGGTTGTTGCTGCGTGCTCATTTTTTTAGTTTATTTATTTGATCATGTGTATTGGGATAAAATCGTTCCCACTCGGTTTATATATATGATGACCGACACTAGTTGCCGACCTATGAGGACCAGGAATGGCCTTCGGGTCATGTTGTGGACTGGGTTGGGTGTCGAGTCAGATGGAATCCCGACTTGGTTTGTGACATGGATTGAAGTCTTAGTGCCTATCATCTAGAAATAATTCAAAGGAAGAATTTAGTTAATTGTCAAATTTTTTATATAAGGGGGTATTCCATTCAATTGTATCATTTTATGACTAAATCATTTTATTTCAAAAACTCCCTTCATGTGTTTATCATGATAAACCATGTTTCTTGTAGAGTTTATATTCATGGGATCATTTATTTCAAAGATATCATTTATTTTTAAAATGTTTCCTTTGAAAATCACTATCCTTATCCATAACTTACTCAAAAAACCGGGTTTTGAAATGAAATTATCTTCATTATTCAATTTAAAATTTTATTTAAAGGATATTTCCATGAATTTTTGGCTTCATATGATCAATAAATTTATTTTATGACTAAGTATTTATTTCTTATAAAATATTCTTTGTTGAAATTTCATCAACCTCCCATGCATTTTTTTATATAATTTCCATTTTTTGGATTGATTTACTCTAAAAAAATGATTTTTATAAATTTACAAAGAACATTTAATGAGTTTTATGATGATTATGGAAGTCTCTAAATTTTTTTTATTACAAATTATGTTACTTGGACATTGTATAAGATAACATTTGGATAGAGAATTATATGTACCTCTAATGCACTAGGTAATGTCTTTCATCTCATAAGATACCAAGAAAGATACATAGTCAGTGAGACTAATAACATTATGTTATGTTAAATTGGTGTATAGACTTGGAATATGATGTGGTATTAACCGAATTTATTCTATTTCAATATGAATGATTCCAGAAATAGATAGATAACCAATTCTAATGAATAGGCGATGATGTCCCAAGATTCCTAAAAGATTTATCTAAGATTTCAATGAATTTAAATATTTTAAAATCATTAGACTTTATAAAAATAGGAAGTGTTATTTAATAATAAAATTTTATTATGTTTTAAAAAATGAATGTTTGAATTTGAAAATAAGTATCATTATATAATAAAGATATAAGGATTTGTTTTTTCAAAACAGAGGTTTTCATGTTTTTCATGTTCCCTCAAATAAAGTTTTAAAAACCTTTTTCCATTTATGAAAGTTTATGAAATTTATCTTATAAAACCCGTATTGTAAATTAAAATTGATTTTTTGCTCAAAATGAATGTTTATTAAGTACAATTTGTTTTGAATAAAAGTTATTTCAAGAATTTAACTGGTTTTATCATTCTTTAGAAACCCCACTAAGATATTTACGCTCACCCAATGTTTTGAATTTTTTCATAGGGCTTGTAGATGTGTGGGATCTATTGTGCTAGATGTAAGTTTTAGCTCTGGGTAGTGTAGGTGTAACATTTAGGGACTTTTTATTAATAATAAAAATTACCACTTGAAAGGGAATTTGGATTTTTTTATGTAATATAATTCCTTATTCTTTAAATATTTAAGCCTACCACTATAAAATATTTATCCTTTTCCATCTTGGTAATTTCTGTTGGTAAAATTATATTTTCTATTGATAAATAACTTAACCAAAAAATATATAAATGTCACTAAATTATTGGTAAAAACACCATCGCTAAATATTATTATGACAAATAAAATAGTTTCATTATAATTATAATACTACCAATAGATAATTTATATGTTGGTTAAAATATTTAGAAACAAATTCATATGATGAAATTATCTATGGATAATATTACTACCCACATTTAACATTCTATCGATAATATTATAAAAAATATAATCTTATATTTTATTATAAGAAATTCCCACAATTAATATTTTTTTTGTAAATTATATATTAAATAAAATATTATGTGTGGGTATTTTAATATTCATTGTCAAAATTTATATTATATTTATTAACATGATTATATATAATAATTTTATTATACACTGATTATAAAATTAGATAATATTAAACTCTAAAAAATTGAATATTTATTTGAAGAAAGTATTCAAGTATAATTTAAAAACATGTTCAAAATAAAAGAAAATACCTCATGTTTAAACATGTTCAAACACCAAGTGAATTTTTAAGAACTCCAAACTTCATCCACAATTTGTTTCTCTCACACATCAATTGTCACTATTGTGGTTCACACTGGCTGTGAGGTACACACATACAATTCACCCACTTAGTTATAAAATGTTAACATTGGAGAAAATTATATATAGTAGGATCACATTGGCTTCATGAATATCATCATCACAAATTTTGGATGTAGGTGGTCGGATATAGGTGATCATCCCCAGTACATACAATTTTCATAAAATAAAATAAAAACTCTACAAAAATAAAATATAAAACAACTATTATCTCCAATATCAAATCCAAATAAAATTAAATCAATTAAATTATTTCTATTAAAATAGGAGAAGGGGCACATAAATGAGTACCTCTCAAATTCTTGTAAGCAGAGATAATGTATAACAACCCTGTTCTTTGTTACAAACCTAAGCATGATTTATTACATAAACTCTTCACTTGATACAACATGGAAGATCAATAGGTCTAGTGTATTTGGGGCTTAGGAACATTACATAACATCTTAGAACATAAGAAACACGGCATCTTTATTGAAAACTTCATTTACATGACCACTACATTCCCTCGTACTTAGCATTGCATGGGATAACCTGAGAACATGTATAAGAAAAGGGTGAGCTATAAAGCCCAGTAAGAGAATAAACATGGAATAACATGAGTAATAAAATACATGTTAGTAAATAGGAATATAAATAGAGCATAATAGAAACATAAACATAAAGGCATGATAAAGCATGATAATCATAACATGGAAATGTGGCAACAACACTTAACATGGAATTAGCATGAGCCAATGCTCATTGCACATGGAGCATGAGTAAACCCTCATTGCATATGAAGCATGAGTAAAATATTGTTGAAATTTAATTATCATGAGTCAATACTCATTTCACATGACGTATCATGATACTATACTTTATCCAATGCATTGGAGTGCTATCAGGGCGCACCCTTCTTAAACATTTCATTTCATGCATAAGTGTACCACATGGATCATACAACATAGAATCAATCATCATAATTTATTCCATGATAAAGGGATGTATAATAAATACATGAAGCTTTATAATCAATAAGTAAATGTTCATAAAGGTGAATACCCTTGATAGAGAAATGGGCATGGTATTCACTACACGATGACATTAGCTTGGAAAATAGTAGTGCAATTTTGGCAGCATAACGGTGTGAAATAAGAACTCATAAAAAATGGTTGATGAGAGAGAAAGGGGTGTATCATTATATTTAAATGAAATATACAGTAAGGGGGTCATATATATAAATGTACCAAAAAAAGTAATGGAATTTATATGCATAATTCAAAACAATTACTTGGATGTAAAAGAGGAGAGAGAATTCCCTCACAGAATTTCAGCATGATAACGGGTGTACATTGGAGGAATTTATGAGAGATAAAGTGGTATCCCATCATCCAAAAATAAAGAGTACAGTATGAGGTAGGTGATAAATCATACACCAACATTTGTAATTGAAAACAAAAGGGCATAACAACTTAAAGAAAATTGGATAAAAATGAGAAAGGAAGAAATCCCTTACCTGGAAGTGTGATCCCAAAGGCTTGGGAGAGGCTTTAAAGAGGATTATTTAGAGCTTGGTAAACATTGGGAGGATTCTAGAGAGAGTAGGGTAGGGGTTTATAGAACTCCAAAGTATTTTAGTGAAGAGTAAGTTGGAGCTTGGGTGGGTTTATATAGGAAATGAGAGGGAATTCTTTATTATTTAGGTTTGGGACATTTCACATTAAACTAATTAAAACCACAAACCAAACCATGATTTTTGAATATGGTTTTTCCAAAGGGGAGTGGAAAAAAATATTTTATAAGTACAATGGTCTAACTTCTTAAAATAATAGGGTTTCTTATGTGGTGGTGAGTCACACTTTCAAGGAAATTCATTTTAAAAGTGAAAATGTTTTATAACTCTTGGAGGGTCCACTAAAGTTTTGTAAAATAAATCAAACAAACCTAAAATCACATTATTTTAATTTTAAAACATATATAGGCCGAAAATATTATTTATAGTATTTTATTAAATCACTATTGGGTCATTATGATGTCATAAAACACATTATATATTTAAACAATATTTATTTTTTACCCAAAAACTGTCTCAGAAAATTATGAAAAATTCACCATTGGATAATTTCAAAACCCTAAATCTAAAAATAATATTCATTTTTTCTAAATAATTTTCTAAATATGTGAATTTTTTACTTTTAAAATAAAAACCGACATTTATTGAAAATTCATGGGTTTTGACAAAAACAGCTTTCAAACCTTAATAAAAATTACAATTACATTCATAAAATTATACGATATTTTATATTTAATAAAAATTTATTTAATAATAATAATAATATTTTATTAAAATATTATTTAATTCATAAATCCATTAATTCATCAAAATAGATTTCTTAGTAGAATATTAACTAAAAATACTATTTGTGCTTGAAAAACTATTTACAAAGTAACAATAATAAAATGTATCCACATTATTTATACAAAAATAATGTATATAGTCATAGTGCTAGTGTCTTGTTACATAATCTCTTATAACACCTGAATAATACCGAAGAGTAAGTTGTGTGATGGTGATATACTCTTGGGGTGGCTCAGATAACATTTCTCGGGTTGTAATCTCTATTAACTTCCACTTATCCCATAGTCAGTTCTACTCATGCTTAACGTGTTCAAGATCGGCTCGGGCTTGGTCAAGAGTGAAGCCCAATGAAGCCACCTAATTTTCGAGCTCCAAAAAATGGGATTTGTATGGGGAAAGTCTACTGGATGAGGCCATTGCTTCCTTTTTCTGAGTAAATTGAATTTGTTAAAACCCTATAATTATACTAATCATGTAATCACTATTCAATGACTATATTAGCAATGGTCACAATTCATAATGGTATTTTAAAATCCAGAAACATAAAACCAATGAAGTTCACATTTTATATAACCATAATAAGATATTTAATTAGATCAAGAGGAATTTATATTAATGAAGGTTTGGGTCGTTACACATTGGATGTGATCATATGTAGTAGTTGAGACTTCTTGCGAGCATTTGATACTTAGAAATTGTGGAGGATACCTATCAAATTTGGGAAGAGTCCATTAACTCAAAAACATTTATCCAGTAATTTAATTCCTCATATGGGACATGTTGGAAGTTGAATAATAAAAATGTGATCATTCTTGTAAATATTACAGTGCACTTGTAGTATATTCAAGGAACCAAATTTCAGATTTGTAAGAAATTAAATTTTATTGAAAAAATATATAAAACCATAAAAAATGATAACAATGAAATAAAAACATGAAAAATGATAATACTAAAATAATAAATGAATATAATTTATATGTGATATTCAATCTTAGTTGCATGCCATTTCTTTAGGTAAAAGTAAAAGAAATAATATATTTGAACAATAGTCAGGTTGCCAATATCTAAACTAATATGAATCACTTCCGATGGTTCATATGGAATCTTACCTACTACGTACTTATATATGATTTCAGATATGATTTTTGAGGCATAATCATCATTCCAAAGGGAAACCATAAGATAATCATAAGAAAATGGGGGGACACCTATTATTATTACTTCATCCTCAATGACACTGATTGCATAAGACATAAAAATAAAAATACTGGTGATGTAATCTCTATAGTAATAAATGATCTCTCAGGAAATGAGGGATGACCTTGTGGTTTATCCTGCACATCATTGGTGTGAATAGGCTAAGAGGAAAGGGTGCTTCTTGGGTCTGTGCGTTCTTGGTGTGGCTTAAAGTATAGGGTAATTGGTCAGATTTTCAAGATAAATCTTGGGCTAGTGCATTTTCTGGCATTGAAATTTGGAATTATTCATGTCTAGTAGTTTCTATATGGGGATTTACAGATGGTGTACACTCGAGGGTCAGCTTGTGAAGTTTTACTCGTGAGTTGGGTCCTCTTGGAAACTAAATATACTATTATTTGGAAGGCACTGGAAAGGTAGAAATAAAGAGGTGGTTTTGTGTAGATCTAGACTTAGTTGAGCATCTGTAGTGGGATTCAAACAATGATGTTTCTAGAAAATAAACATGGGATGACTTATCCAAACACCTTTAATCACCTTCACAACACGATAAAAAAATATATTTTGTAAAATATAAAAAACAATGAAATTTAAGAATTATAATTCACGATAAATCCATAACTTGAAAAGAAAATTTATTTTCAGAACTAATTTTTAAAAGTGTTCTAAAAATAATTAATATTTAAACATTTAAATTTCAAAATTATAACAACCCTACTCTTTATTTCCCACTTAAATATAATTTATTACATAAAATATTCACTTGATACAAGATCAAAGATCAATAGGTCCAGTGTCTTTGTGGATTAAGAACATTACATGACCTTAAAACATGAAATACACATATTTATTGAAAACATATTTTACATGACCACACACATTCCTTCGTACTTATCATTGAATGGGGTAACCTAAGGACATTCATAAGAAAAGGGTGAGCTATAAATCCCAGTAAGGGAGTAAAAAAGGAATAACATGAAGAATACAGTACATGTTATGCAATAGGAATATCAATGGAGCATAAGGGAAAAATGAACATAAAGGCATGATATAGCATGATTATCATAACATGGAAATGTGGCAACAACATTTAACATGATTTTAGCATGATCCAAGGCTCAGGGAACATGGAGAATGAGTAAAACCTCATTTCACTTGAATTAGAATGAGTAAACCCGCATTTCACTTGACTTATCATGGTACCAGTCTTTACCCAATGCATTGGAGCGCTATGAGGGCGCACCCTTCTTAATCATTTCATTTCATGCATAAGTGTGCCACATAGATCATACAAAATGGATTAATTAAACATAATCATTTATTCTAAGATAAAGGAATGTAAAATTCATACATGAAGCATTATAATCAATAACTAAATGTGAATAAAGGTGATTACCCTTGATAGAGAAATGGGCATGGTATTCACTAAACAATGACTTTGTCTTGGAAAATCACAGTGCAATTTCAATAGCATAACAACGTGACATAAGAATTCATAAAAATGGTTGATGAGAGAGAAAATGGGTATATAATAATATTTACATGAAATGGACAGTAATGGGGTCATATAGATACATGTCCCAACATATGTAATGAAATTTAGATTCATAATATAAAATAATTTCTTGAATATAAATGAGGAGAGAGAAATACCTTATGGAATTTCGGCATGGTAACAGGTGTACATGGGAGGCATTAATGAGAGATAAATAGGTCTCTCATCATTAAAAAATAATGAGGGAAGTATAGGGGTGGTGTGAAATCATACCCCAATATTTTTTGTAGCGACTCGGGTTTTGGCCCTGTCAGACTTTGGAATATTTTTTACGAATAATTACAGAGCTAGGCGCGAAGACGACGTGAGATTCCGAGGCCCAGTGTTCCTGGAATAAATTTTATAAAAATATTAAGTATTTTTATACTATACACATGGCGGGGTGTGATATCTCATAAACGGTAGCTCAGAACGAGAATCTGAGGGTACAATTGCGTCCGAAACGTGCTGTTTACCCTAGGCGAGGTGTAAACTTTGCGGGCGTGGGCCTGCGGTGGAAAGCGCCACCAGGGGAATTTTCTTAAATAAATGGAAAAGTTTAGTTACGAGCGTCGACTCGAATAACTCCTGAACAGAGTCTCCGATCACAATTCCGAGTCAACTGTTGCGTTCAAAACAGCACGTTTACCCCAAGGGTGACCTTATCTTTGTCTGCATCGGACATCGGGCGGAGATGAGTCGACAGTTAGAGATGGGAGAGATTTTTATTTAAAAAAAATAAATGAAAATCAATAAACCCCTCCTCCCCATCTCCTCCTACGCACAGCGGACAAACCCCCTTCCCATCTCTGTTTTGTCGCCAAATCGAGTCGAAATCGTCTGTTTTTAGCGCCGATCGTTAGCGGATCGAGCTCCAGGGCGTCGCGGGCGTCGTTCTGCACCTGAAGTTTCGGCGTTTCGCCCGTGAGGTAGGCGGTTTGAGTTTTACAATACCAGATCCCGTTTTTGTGTTGTTTTTCTTCAAATTTTTGTAAGGGTTGTGTAGTTCGTGTCCTGAGGTTTCTGAAACTTTTTTCGGATCTGATTTTGGAGCACCGAGGTGCTCCTGTTGGCTCCCGGAAGTTTTCTGGCGAAATCTCGGTTTTCCGGCAGTGTCAATGGTGGAACCCGGTGAGGAGCGGCGGCGGTGCGGTGGTGGCGTGGTAGAATCCGGTGACGGTGGCACGACGGAATTCGGCGGCGACGCGGTGGTTTCCGGCGAGGCCGGCGGTGGTCCGGCCAGGATTTTCCGGGGGTTCTTTAAACCCCCGTAACTCGCAAACCGTAACTCCGATTTGTGAGCCATTTGCGAAGACGCATTCCTTGCGGTGAGAATGACATTTTGAACTCACACAGAATTTTTTGAGTCGGGATTTCGGCCCGGGGGCTTGAAACGTCGAATAAAATAATAATATTTTATTATTATTTGACTTCGGGCTGTTGTATCTTCTACCCGGAGCGTCCAATTGACGCGCCTTCAGTTGCGTTGAGACCCTAATGGTACGGAGTACTTTTCTTGTTGGTTTTTGGGTGTTGGGGATGATAACGGTGTGCGGGACCCACGAGTCCGGGTTTTGGCGTTTTCGGAGAAATGCAACTTTTCCACTGGGTGTCCGTTTTGGACGAGTGAGTAGTCGATCCGGTGTGTTTTTACAAGAGGATCACAATGGTGTGATCCGTTAGATGTGTATCGGGATCATGGAATGGGCCACACCCTGGCTGGCTTCAATGAATAGTGCCTTTTTCACTGGGTGTGCATTTCAGACGAACGAGTAGTCGATTCCGTGTGTTTTTCCAGGGGGATCGCTGTGGTATGATCTGTCTGATGATTTTCGGGATCGCTGCATGGGCCCCACACAGGTAAGCTACAGTGAATAGTGCCTTTTTCACCGCTTGTCCTTTTCGGACGAGTAAATAGCATATCCTGCGTGTTTTTCCATGTGGATCGCGATGGTGGCCTCGGTATCGGCCTTGGTGCTACCCATGGTGGCGTTTTTGCGGGTCGCTTGGGTTAGTGACGTTTGGACCAGCAATCACTACTAGAAAAATGACTTATACCCACAAATTTATAGCCACACTTATAAAACTCTGTGGCTAAATTAATTTATAGCCACACTTTAAATAGAACCTATAGCATTAGGTTTTATTAATCGGTTTCCTCAAATCTCCGCGGCCCCCTCTTCGTGCGACCCTTCTTCCGGACGACGCCCTGTCTTCTCTCCCCGATCCTCCCCTGACGGTGCCTGCATGACTCTTCTTCCCCAACGATACCCAAGCGACCCTTATTCCTCCCCCGACGATACCCACGTGACCCTTCTTCCCCGACGACCCTTCTTCCCCGACATCCCTTCTTCCCCGACGGTCTGACACTGCCACCGAATGCGGGACATTTCACCTCCCCCGGCCAACGCTACTTCTAGGTGGCCTCCCCACCTCCTCTCTGACACGTCTCCGACGTGGGAACCCCCTCTCGGTGACGATCCTCCTTGATTATAACTATTTTATAAATAACTTTCATAGATGTTGATCGTCTTAGGGTCTCATGTAGTAGGAGTAAGGTTAATAGCGATTGTTTTAGATTTTATGGGCTTGGAAGATGATGGAAAAAATTTCCTAAGGGTTAAATCCACTTGAGGCTGGTTCAATCCATGGAATACTACATAAGATTAGTGAAATTAGGTGACTGGATTAACTACAGAACAAAAGAGGCACGCGAACAGTTTCATTGGTGTCTCATAATTACTTAAGATTAGTGATCTACATAGGAGACTATTTATAGTTATTGTAATCTTCATGTATCATATAGAAAAATAAAAATGAAGCATTTTTCTCCCGTGTAAATGGGATGAAATGTTTGGAAAACAAATTTCCTTGTGATTCAATTACATTGATTCATTTCATGTTAAATTCTTACTGCGATTGAGTGAATATATCCATCTATTTTGACTTAGTTTGATGAATTAATGTGAGGATTTCTTCTTAATTGTCAATATAGTAAATGGTGGGAGTTTTCATTTTGGGGATTTGGTTCTACCTCTAAAATTTCTTGTGATTTAATATTCAATGATTAGAATATTTGTTGATGATTTCTTAGTAAGTGTTATTATAGATTTTTTTCATATAAATCCTTTCAGTTTAGAAGGTAACAACTTAGGAGCAATTCCCAAATGTCATGATTTTATATTTTGATTCAGAGATTCTTGACCTCGGGCACTCCTCTCCTTATGTCAACGAATTTCGACTGGAAGTGATGTCCTAAAACATTCATTGGGGAGAATATTAAATATTATCTAAGTAAAACCACATAAAAAATAAACACATCCAACAAAATCATTAATATCATCGTATTCATAATAAATCTATAAATTTTCCATATAAAATGGGATGCAACATAAAACCAAACAACAAAACTAATCACATGAAGGAATAATCACATATTTCAAATTTAAAAAGGAATAAAAATAAAGAATTATATCTAAAGCCACGATCTTGGCTCATCCCATCCCATTCTCCAAAACCACGTCGACTGAAACAATCCCTATCCATTGTACATCCTCTGATAAACCTTAAATGTAAAAAAACGTCTACATTCACACTGAGGTTCTTGTGTAAGGTGTAAATGTATTAATTTTTAGGGTCTCACTACTCACCTCTAATATACACTGAAATATTAATGTGTATGCATGAGGAAAAAAATTAATGTAAATAAACATTATCACTAGATCATAATTATTTAACCCAAAAATCACAACATTCAACATGTTTCATGCACTAGTTGAACGTCAAATTGATACCTAGAAAAACATTATGTTTGACCATACCTACATTAGTTCCATTATAGTATCTTATCCCCATGTTCCATATACACCATCTAATTATTAAAAAAATGGTTATTATATTTTTGAAGACCTGAAAAATATCCAATGTTTCAGGGTAGAACCTTATGTTTAGGATCTGGTCTGATCACATCACTTGAGGATATACCACATCACTCAATGGGGATTATCCAAAAATCCAATCCTTCAAAGTATCTAGAACACATTATCTCACTCAAGACATTACCATATTCCTTCCCCATGTTACATTACAACCTAGACCCCATCTACCTCATGGAGGTCTAACCATAACCTCCTCAGTCAATGTATCTCTCCTAATAAAATCACAATCCAAATAATTTATTTCTGATGCTAAGAAATTATATTAAAATTTCAGGAATGTGGTCACAAAGTATCATTTTACCATGGTAGCATGGATCCTGCTCGAAGGGAATTTGTTCAGAAATAATGAAGCAAAGATGAGATTAATATAATATGAACAACAGTTTCATTTGGGTGCTGTTGACAATGATTTTATTACTTGTTTGCAGTTAAAAATCATGTGCTAACAATATTATTTCAGGTATCAATAAACCTGATGTTCACTTTGTGATTCACTATTCCATGCCAAAGTTTATTGAAGGCTATCATCAGGTTAGTTTTCCAAATTTTTATTGATGTTTTGTTCTTAATGCTATTTCCATAAGGCTAGAGTTCAAAATTTTTTGTTACATCTAATCCAAAATCTATAATTATCTTCACATTCTTGAGCGGGTTCGAAGCATTCTTGAGCGGGTCCAAAGCATGCATGCATACTTGGGTCTGACCAAATCATTAGGGTAAGAGTGCCACCACCACGACAATCTACTTGAGTATAAAGTTAGGCTAGTTTCGAAGGGATTCCTTCAATGTGAAGGAGTTGAGTATTCTGAAATTTTTTCTCCAATAGTTAAACTCTCATTCATTTGGTTATTGATTTCTTTTGATGCTTACCATGAATTTCATATCGAAGAACTTGATGTTCAGACTGCTTTTTTACATGGTGATTTTGATGAGAAACTGTACATGAAGCCTCCTCATGGTTTTGCTAATGAATTTAAATCAAATCAAGTATGCCTACTTAATAAACCAATCAAAGGCTTAAAACATGCTTCACGACAGTGGTATAAGAAATTTGATATATTCATGCTGCAACATGGATTTAACTAAAGTAAATTTGATGCATGTGTTTACTGTTAAGAATAAAATTCTTTACCTGTATTCTCATGTTGTTAAAGTATTGAAACCTGTTAGTGTTCCTTTTTCCCAACAGTTAAAACTCTCACTCTCTCAATCTTCTATCACTATTGCTGACACTGAACGTGTTAGTAGAATACCTTATTTTAAACATCCGAACTTGTTGCTTTTTATTCCAATTTCAATCTCTTAAAAATTTCAGTTCTTCTGAGAGTTTATCTTTATTTTTTGTACTTAACCTAGTTGAAGATTGCCTACCATCATGATTTTTCATGTCAAATCAGTACACTAATGAAATAACATTTTTAACAGTAATGGAACGACATCATGGTACGATCAATCATCCTATAATGAAAATCATTTTTAAATGGATCTGCTTTATTTTTTCTACTTAGGAAAATCCTTTGTGAGCATGGGAGAGGTTGAATCAACTATAAAATAAATGTTCCAAGCACCCCATATTCATGTTAGTTTTCTTTTTAACAAGTCTTTCCATTTTTTGTTTGTTTTGAATGTACATAATTTAGGCTTCATTTGAAAACATCTTTTGAAAATGATTAAAACACCGATCAATTATGATAATGGTTCGTTATAAGTTTTCCCAATTGCTTATAGGTCGTTTTGATTTTAATGTAGGTAATGAAAAACTGCTGCCAATTCGGTAGAATATTTTTGATGGAAATGGTGTGTGAGATTTACAAAATAGGAATGGGGGAGACTGCATTCGAAAAGGTGAAGTTATTTAACTTGACAAGTTTGGTTGAGAAATGTTTACATAATGAATTATGATATGAATTTTGGACAATTTTTGTTTTTGATTAAAATGTATCACTAACAAGCATGTTGTGATATTTGTTAATTTAATGCAGTTAGTGGTAAGTGTCTCATGCATGTGTGCAGGCAATGGAGAATCATTTTTGGGGTGGGATGCGCCCTTGAGAATTGGGTGAGTAATTGTATTTTTAATTGTGTATTGAAATTATTTTCTAAAAAAGTATTAAAAGGGGTGATTGGTGAAGATGTAATCTTGGTGAATGCAAGGAGATTCCTTGGTTGGACAAGTATTTATGAGAGTGCATATTTTGCGTTAGTTGTAGGTTACTGTAACGATAAGGGATTTTGATGAAAATAGGAGACCTATTTTTTATTTTTAAAAAATTAGGAGTTAAATAATTGAATCATTCCGCTGTTATCACTAGAGGATTACCATGTTGCTCATTTCCTAATACTATCACTCTAGGGGATTATAATAGCCATAAATATGCAAGTATTTTAAACTACCTTTTTATTGAACTTTCTTTTTTAACAATGATATTGGGAAAGAAATATACAAAAGGTTTATTGTATTATTGTTGAAAATAAAAACAGCAAACTCTTCTTCAAGGAATGGTTTTTCTAAGTTAAGAACAATGTCTAATCTCTATTTTTTTGCATTTAAGTGCTTATAGAAGTTTAATTTTTTCCCATATTTTGGTGATTTTTGTTTTTTGAATAGGCAATTGAAGGTAATGTTTGAAAAAATAAAGAGGTTTATTAATGATCATGTTATTTAGTGTTGGGATGTACATATCAATCTGAATATTATTTGTTCATTGTTGGTTATGGATTCATGAATTATTTATCATGTACAGTTGACACACTGATCACATATATATAAGAAGTCGTTATATCTAATTTTTTCCCACTATTTTCTTATAGGTGGTTTCTTATGATGAGGTCAGTTCTATCCACCACCATCGATGACAATGAGTTCAACATCGGATTTGGGTAAGGTATATTATGTTTTTATTCTCTTGGCCCAATTTTAATTAGGGGATTTGTGATTTTTGGGTTCCTTATATTTTTTCAGTGCGTTTTGGATTTCATTGAGGTGGATTCAAGTCGTCGTTGACGAAGTATTACATGTGTATGCATAGGTAGGCATATACATATATAAGTTCCCCCTTTATATATATTCACTCATGGCAGTATGAATATATATATTGGGGTTAGGTGTACTTATATATGGATATGAAAAATGCATACATGTGCAAGTGTAAAGGGGTATAAGCAAGTATAAAAATATATCTAAGGACCCCCTTGTGTGTATTTGGCCATGAAAATATGTACATAGGGGCTATGTGTCCTTATATATATGTGAAGTTGCATATGTGTGCAAGCGGAAAAAAGGAAGATTCGAGTTTTCATCATCAAAAGCAAACGCGCCTTGAGGTTGAGGTAGGGTCCCTCTCCTAGCCTCTTTAATTAAAGAATGTTTTAAATTGAATTTAGTTTCCTTCTCAATTCTGAATGTTTATATTAAATTGAAATTCTTGAATAAGTGTTAGTTAAGATAATTGTTTCGTTTAATAAATAAGTCATGGTTTTGTAATAAAACCCCTCCAATGGAGGTGTGCTGTCTATGAAAACTCACAGTGTTATACCTTTCTTAACATTATTACATTGATGTTTTCCTTATACTTGATGTCGTTGTTAGTCATAAAGCACACATCGTAATTGACCCATTTTATATCCCTGTAGTGGGGTTCCCTCTTTTTATTAAAACGGTTGTTTGAACCAAGACACTCTTTAAGTTCCATTAGACTTTTAAGATGGGTCCCATGTTGTGTGACCATGTCACATGGCATGTGGTATTTAAATCCAACCAAAAGCCCAGTTCCACAGCCCAGGGGTCCCACAATACCGGTAATGTCAGATTACATGTTATGTAACCTATGATTTTTCTGATCCCATGGGGTATTCCTCTAGGTATTCCTACACATTTCTAGATCTCCAAACCTCACCGAATTAGGTATATCAGGGGTCATTAAATCCTGTAGTCATCACATATTAGCATTCATTTCTTTAAATCTTCTTATAAAAAATCCTCTCATGCCATCCATATCATCCTATTTGAAACTAAGTGGAACATATACTCCAATTCCATTCTAATCCACCTCCAAAATCCATGATAAAAATGACATAAATTACCCTTATGAAAAACAAGGTCAAGGAAGGTACTGATTACCCAGTGGAAGACCACCAACCGACCAATGGCCACAAACTTTTTAGTTCCAACCATCAACCATCCAGTAGTTAGTCTAGAGACAACCCTCCCCCACTATCACTATTAATATGTTCATGGTGCTTTATAATAGCTAACTGGTGGCCCCATCTACTTATTTTTAGGAACACCACATAATTCCCCCCCCTTTACTAGATCCATACACCCGAAACATAAAATTTCAATTAAAACTTAATCATTTTAATTAGAAATCACCAAAATTAAATTTTAATAACCCAAAAAATAAATCCATAGTCATTACAAACTATCAACTATATGATTTCTCATCCATGAGAAACATTACTAAGCATCACTGGTGACTTGTGGTTTTAGGGGATGGTCAGAATGTTGCCCCGCCTCCTCCCGCTCCCTTCGCTCCTGGCCAAAAGATACTGCCCCACGGATGTCGCTGGACTGGGCCAACACGCCGCGGTCATGCTGCGGTCACGCCATGGTCACACCGCTTTCACGCCACGGTCACGCCGCGGTCATGCCGTGGTCACGCCATTATTTAGCCCTGCCCCAGGACGACACCCTGCGGTGGTTCACAGTGATAGTATTCCATGAGTCTTGTGATCAATGTTGAGACTGACTAATCACAATTTCTGCCGGTGGGGTGACAACCAGAATGTTTCCCCACCTCCTATCGCTCCCTTCGCTCTTGGATGGAAGATTCTGCCCCGCGAATGTCGCTTGACCGGGCCAACACACCGCGGTCACGTCGTGGTCATGCCGCGGTCACGCCGTGATTTGGCCTTGCTCCAGGACGAAACCCCATGAAAGTTCGCAGTGATAATATTCCATGAGTCTTGTGATCAATGTTGAGACTGACTAATCACAATTTCTGCCAGTGGGGTGACGACCGAAATTTTGCCTCGCCTCCTCTCGCTCCCTTCGCTCATGGCCGGAAGATGATGCCCCGCAGATGTCACTGAACCGGGCCAACACGCCGCGGTCACGCCACAGTCATGCTGCGGTCACGCTGCGGTCACGCCGCGGTCACACCGCGGTAATTCCGTGATTTTGCCCTGATTCAGGACGACACCCTGCGGTGGTTTGTAGTGATAGTATTCCATGAGTCTTATGATCAATGTAGAGACTGACTAATCACAATTTTTTTCTGCGAGACGACGGTCGGAATGTTGCCCCGCCTCCTCCCGCTAACCGGGCCAACACTCCGCGGTCACGCTGCGATCATGTTGTGGTAATGTCGTGATTTGACACTGCTTCAGCCACATCCATCCCACACCATCCCCCTTCCGCCTTCATTTCTACACGCTGCCACTAACATTCCAGCCTGCAACATCCCCCCTACCACCTTCGAATCAGCCCGCACCATCCCCCAACACCTGCAACCAGCCCCCTTCCACTAGCATTCCAGCCCCCTTCCACCTGCATTTGAGCCCGCACCAGCCCCCAACCACCTACAATCCAGCTCGCACCATCCACCACACTAGCCAACACCCCTAGCCTCTTACAAAACACTCATGCCAGCCCTCTTCCATCTGCAAAACAGCCCCAACCACCAGTTCCAGCCCTCTGCCACCTGCAAAACAGCCCCACCTGCAATAATTTTTCTAATGATTTTTGGAAAGGTATTCCCAATAGCAATAGGTCTGAAATCCTTTACATCCACAACATTTTCCTTCTTTGGGATCAGGGAAATAAAATTGGAGTTGATTCCATAGGGAATTGAGGCATGGTTAAAGAACTCCCTCATAAAGTTAAGGAGCTCATTACGAACTATGTCCCAGTATAACATAAATAATAAATTTTTGAACCCATCAGGACCATCCACACTCTCAAGATTTAGAGAAAAAAGGGCACTCTTACCCTATTTCTAAAGCATGTATATTCATGAAGGATCTATCTAATTTGGAAGCGACCACTCTATTGTGCTATTTTCTATAGCAAGTGTATTTCGCACCAGTGAGATTAATTTCAATGAGATTGTTGTCTTCAATCGAGGCTTTAAATTCTCTCATAGAAATAGAGGCATGAGTAGGTCCAATTTTCTCACTTGATTTGAGAATGGCATTGAAGTCTCCAAGAATAAACCAAGGGTCATTAATATTAGTGATTAAGTAAGAAAGGTCATTCCAAAGAGTTATCCTTTCTTGGTATCTATTTTTTTCATAGACAAAAGAGCAGAAGAGGTGTATGCCATCAATATTAAAATTTCAAGTAAAGATTTGATCAGAGACATTAAAGGTGTTAACATTTTGTAAGAGTGCAAAAAAATCCATAGAGATTTAGCATTGTAAGTATTTGATATTTCTCCAGTAAAGATATAATTGTGTTGAAAAAAGTGAGAGTATTTAGGAGAATAAGAAATTTTTGGTTCAGCAATAGAAAATAACATGGGTTGGTGAGTGTTAACAATTATTTTTAGAAGATTGAACGTGTCAGAGTTGGAAATACCCTGACAATTCCAAAAAAGAATCTTAATTTAAACCTGTTTTTGGAGTCAGAACTCCCTTTTTTCTTCTTTCTAGAGACTTTATTTCTGTAAGAACTTCTAATGTTTTGAGAATTATTATTGTTAGTGGTCTGTTCCTGTTCGTTGTTTGTAGTGACTGGGTTCTTCTTTGTAGTTTCATTTCTTGAAGAATTCATAATTGAGTCTATTCTATTTGTATTACATAGAATCAAAGAAGTGGTGTTTTGGTTATTTAACAGAATACCAGGCTGTTCAGAACAGTTATTATTATCTATATATTGAACACCATCAAAAGGTAAATTAATAGAATGAGGAGTAGGAGTACCTGGGTCCTTTGAAGCATCTATATCCTGCTATTTGACATCATCCAGAACTGATGTAAGGTGCCTCTGCCCAGTGGATTCAGGAAGTGCCTGCATAAGCAAGGGGCCCTATACCGAGGGAGTGATTTTGTATGTTTTACAGGTTCCGGTGTTATGGCATCTTGTTTATCAGTGTTAGTATGTTTGGTTTGTGTCTTAGCCTAAATAGACTTTAGACTAATATTAGGACTCCCGGAATTTATAGGACAACCAGTGGTCTCCATCTCATTAGGACTATTGACAGATTTAATGTGATCAGGGTGAGAAGTATTTAGAGTTGATTTTATAGAGGTCAAATTACATGGAATCAAGGGATCAGTACAGTCTTTTCCTACATCTTGAGTAGATGAATGAGGAAAAGTGGGAAGCAGCATACCTGGAATCACTTCCATAGCAGAATCAGCTGTTACATAGGGTGCCTGGACAGTGTCCAAAGCATCTGCGGGACACTGTTTCTGATCACCGAAGTCACTGTTATCCTGCATTTGTAGAGGAACATGTACCGCATGTGTGTTCTCATTTACAGATTTAAAATATTCTAAGGATTTAGTATCAGAATTAACCTTGGAGATATTTTATTGTGTCATTGTTTGAACATAGGGAATGGAACCTAATCCATTTGTCTGATTGCTGGTACCATTTATTATCTCTTGAGTAGCAGTAGAAGTCAGTAGGGAGGGTTTTTGGTTCTGTCCAGAAATCAAATCTGAGCAGCTGGGTTTAACCACAACTTGTAGAAAATGATCAAAGTTGTGCTTAGTTGCAGTGCTTAAGCTGTAATCATTGCCTTTTATGTGAATAGGTGGAGATATTTTATCCCTCCTACCCAGTGTGGGTTCAACATTTTTGGTGATGTTAGAGTTGGGTACCTGATCGGATGGACAAGTACTAAGTTTTTATCTCATGCTCATTATTGGAGAGTCTAACAGTTTCTATAACCAGATTCTGAGTCTCTTCTGTAAGAGTTTTTTCCTTCGTGGAGTTTTCTTCCAGGGTCTATCTAGGGGGGTTTGTCCAGGGGGTCTGGGTGGTGTCTAGGTTTTTTGGGGGTGGGGGCAGGACTGGCAAGGGGGGAGGGGGGAACTAGCAGGGGGAGGGGGGAAACTAACAGGGGGAGGGTACTAGTGGGGGGGGGGGGGTAATTGGCAAGGGGGGTCTGTCCAGGGGGTTTGGGGGTGTCCATGTTTTGGGGGGTGTCTGGGTTTGGGGGGGGGGGTAGGACTGGAAGGGGGGAGTGGGGAACTGGCAGAGGGAGGGGGGGGGGATTAGCAGGTGGAGGGGACTGGTAGGGGGGACTGGCAGGTGGGAGGGGGGTAACTAGAAGGGGGTGCAAGGGGTGGGGTGTCCAGGTTATGGGGGGTGTCCAGGGGGATCTGTCCAGGGTCTGGGGGGGGGGGGGGTCCAGGTTTGGGGGGGGGGGGGTCAGAGTCTGTCCAGGAGGGTGGGAGGGGGGGTCTGTCTAGGGGAGTGGGGGGGGGGGGGTATGGGGGGTGTCCAGGTTTGTGGGGGGGGGGGGGGGTTCAGGGTCTATCCAGTAGGGTGGGGGGTGGATTTATAGGGGAGTGGAGGTCTGGGCTGTCATGGGGGATCTGTCCAGGGTCTGGGGGGTGTCTAGGGTCTGGGGGGGGGGGTGTCCTGGGTCTATCTGGGGGGTGTTCAGGGTCTATCTGGGGGGTCTCCAGGGTCTATCTGGGGGGGTGTCCGGGGTCTGGGGGGGTGTCCTGGGTCTATCTGGGGGGGGGGGGGTGTCCAGGGTCTGTTTGGGGGGTGTCCAGGGTGTGTCTGGGGGGGTGTCCAGGGTCTGTCCAGGGGGTGTCCGGGGGGTGTCCGGGGTCTGTCTAGGGGGTGTCCAGGGTCTATCCAGGGGGTGTCCAGGGTCTATCTGGGGGTGTGTCTAGGGTCTATCTAGGGGGTGTCCAGGGTCTGGGGGGAGGTGTCTAGGGTCTGTTTGGGGGGGGGGGGTGTCTAGGGTCTGTCCAGGAGGGGCACTACAACAGAATCGCCATTTAGCGGTGGTTTTTTTTTGCGTTTCTTGGCGTTTTAAACCGACATGGAATGGTTTGGCGGCGGTTTATAGAAACCACTGCCTAATATGGCATCGCCAATCTATTCACGGTGGTTTTTTTCATTTCACGGCGGTTTAAGGAAAGCGTCGTAGCTGCCTCATTTAGTGGCGATTTTTCTTGAATTTATAGGCGGTTTTTATGATCCCTGGATATCAATTTATTCGCGGTGGTTATAACTGCCACGAATAAACTCAAATTTAGTGGCCATAAAACTATCGCCGAAGTCATGAGAACTGCCACAGAATGAGGTAGCAACAATTTAGCTATGTTTCGGTGGTTAAAACCGCCACTAAACGTAAGAAAAAATTTACGTTTAGCGGTGGTTTTCACAATTTAGCAGCGGTTTAAACCGCCACCCATATAAATGTCGCAGTGGTTAAAACCACCTCTAAAAGCTGCCCAGAAAAGAAATAAATTTTCTGCTTTTGATGCACCACTGCCCTAAAAAACAAATCAAACCAGAAATATAAATCAACTGAGATACATTATAGCCCTCCTACCATGCATAACCCACATCATGTATCATCATCACTAGCCCTCCTCCTTCAATACATCAAATTACCGTAATCACTTCCTCAATATCCAAAATAACAACATGAAAATCACACACCAAAACATCACTTTCCACAAAAAATCAGTTGGTAAGAAATTATATATTATTCATATTTGGTTAAAATGGATTAATTAATTATAATTGATGATAAAATATTATAATTAATTATGTATGATTCCTTTGTATGTTATAGGACCTAAGAAAATGGGTGTTGAATGATTGGTCCATGGAAAGCTTGGGGGTGGGGTCTGTCCATGAACTGTTAAGTGGTGTGTCAATGGAAAGGGGCTTCAAAATGAGTTAGGCTCTCTAATGTTATAGAACTATTGTTTTTATTATTATTTTGTGTGGTTTTAGGTGTGTAAGATTTCCATTGGATTCCATTCTCCTTCTATAAACCCAATTATTAGTTTTCAATTAAATGGTTAATTGAAATTAAAATGTTATGGTGATTGAATACCATGACCAAACTAAACTATGTGCTAGGGAACAAATAGAAGATTGTGTACTGGCCTAATTCTTCGGTCTCTAAAGGATGAGGCATTGAAATTAGAGATCTCAAGTGACTTCCTGACCCTTTCATTAGGGGGGACCTTTTGAGATGTCTTTTCCCTAGAGGTTGAGCCTTGTATACCATTTTATGGAGGTGTTTTGTGACATAAGATAACCATCCAATGTGGGCTAGCTAAGACCCTTGAGACACCTCCAACAATTAAGTAATGTTTGACTTAGAAACCATGGCCTATCTAGTCTAGAATGTGTCTTGGGTTTACCATGAAGTTATGCAATCATAGTAATTGTTTGTATTGACCAAACCCTTTTCCATTAGTTGTTATTTACTCTAGGTGGACGAACATAGGATGGACTAGGATTGGGTTTGCTGAGTGGACCATATAAGTGGAACCTTCTAACTAATATGGTCCATGATCCATATTCCTAGAAAACCCATTATTTGGTTTCTGCATTGAGGCCGAGATGTTATTTTATATATTTACACTGTTATAAATTGTGATTTTTTCGAATGAAAAGTACTAGATTGAGATAGTGGTCCATGAACAAGGATCTCAAGAGAGATTCCTCTACATACATACAGACCTAGAGGACCCATGTGGGTTCCCAGTAGATAGACCAACCTTGAACTGGTGCATGTGTTTCTTTAGAGATGGTTACAGGTGTCACTATAGAACCTGAACCAATGTGGATGACTGATGGAGATAAGATAATAATGATGGGAATGGATGTTCGGTTGACCATGGTTTTATTTATATTTATATTTAGTCTTGATTCATGATATTTAACAAGATTCATTAGAATCTCTAATTGGGCATGACACAATTTTCATTACTTAGGACACCTGTGAATCACTTGTTGGGATGGATGAGACCCTTTGATTGTTATTGTGTTTCTAATCTATTATCATGACATATTTGGGGTGGACACTTAGTTCAACTAGCATCAATCATATATGATAGATGTATAACTAATGGTGGTACCTTTTTTGCAAAAAAAATCCATCAGATCCTATATGCTAGATATATTCTAGTAATTTATATATCTTCTCACTGGAGTGTTAGTTTGCTACATATGAGTAGTCCATTCTAATAATTTTTCTATATAGAACATGATGCTACACATGCATTCATAATCTGGGGTGTATATTGATAATATAAAATTAGATGGTTCTTTATAGCTTTTTAGGGATTATGATAGGTGTGGGTGGACAATTGGATCATCCATCAGGTCGATAACCCTCCTAGTAGCATAATGGATCCAAGGAATGAGTCTTATATTTATTTTTTGGATTATGTAACCCTATCATAGTGATAGGACATGGGTCCTCCATTCATAGAGTTGGTAACCCTTTCAGTTTATGCACACAATGCACATTGAGGCATAGATCATTCATTGCAGCCAGTAAACCTCTTGAATAACAAAGTATTTAGTGTTTAATGAGTCCATTATTACTTCTACTATTGAGGGAGGATGTAGAAGTGATTGATGTGTGATAGTATGGGTGAAAGTTAGGACATGAAAATGTGTGGTGACAACTACCAATTCAAACACAGGCCTAAATGGAATGATGTATACCACACTCGAGAAATAAAGACATAAAAAGAAACATCAAAAATCAATAAAATGCATAAAAAGAAACATGAGAAATCAAGGAAATTTTAGGACATGAAAATGTGTGGTGGCAACTATGTGCCACAAATTTTTCATATATAAACCAACAGTTCCCGTATTTGTTCAACACATCAACAATACAACTACTCAGGGTCCGATGATGCATTGTCACCCTCTCCACCTTCATCTTCACTTTCTGCTGTCACCTGTAAGAACATTATATTGAAAATTAAATACGGTTGCATATTTATATTAAAACTTAAAACCAATGAAAGTTATCAAACTAAATGAATTTTATTTTTTGTGATTTAACTGCATACCACCAGTCGATGCACTACCACCGGGAGAATATCTGCTCATATGCTGACGTATTTCAATAAACTCTTTCTGCAAAGCAGATATTTGATCCCCCTGCTGGTGAACTGTGTTTCATAAAGAAACAATCTCTTTCTTAGCATATTCAGGTATGGGATGAGTAAAGTCAGGAGTAGATGTAACTGCCATCCCCGGTGGCCTGCTAAAAACATTATATGGTACGGGTCCCAAACCCATCCCACACACTCTCCCAGGATGCTCCTTCCTAAGGACTTTAGCAACCGGGTCGTCCTGGGAGACTGAGTAGGACTGCGCAGGATTGGCATCCTATAGTTCTTTAATTTTTAACTATAAATCAAATATCAATAAATATTAACACAGTAAAAACTGATAATAATTTATTATGATAAAAAATTGACTTCATACCCCAACTTCTATAGCAGGCTCATTAACAAAGCTTCCATCTGATCTCTTGTGAACATCCAACCACAGTTCAGTTCTGGATGCTTCATGCCCTAAAATTTGGTACTGCATTAAGAAAAGATAAATCAACAATTCAATATATTAAACAGATAATTTTTTCTTATAAATATTTATACTAATTAAAAGATTACCAATGTCGTTTGGCTTCTAGAAATTTTTTTTGGAGCCTGCAGTGTGTGGGATGACTTGCTTATCCCGGTTTGATGCATTCTGTCTTGAGAGATCCTGAAATAAATAAAATGAAATTTAATACTAATGTATTGAATTTCATGTCCTTTTCATATACAAGTATAAATGTAAAATGAGGATAATATAATAATATATATTTCAATACCATCCGCTTCTGATCACGATATTTGTCAACAAACACTTTCCATTGTTCTTTTTGTACCCCACTGGGTAGCTTCTCATACATTTTCTGCGTGGTCAACGAAGTATCGTTGACATCACACCACAATCTCCATTTTAAATCTTTCCACTTCTTACCTAGATTTTTCAACGTCCACTTCCGTGCTATCACATCAGCAACGGTAAAGTGGAAGAAAATCTGTATACAGAAATTCATTTTAAACATATTAGTAACATGACAGTCAATTAAACCATAATGTAATAAATTTACCTTTATTTGAGAATCATAAACTTTGTTTTTCCATCTTGGAGGCATATGTATCCAATAGTCATATGAAATGGGAAGGGAAACAGGATTCGCTGCCAGCTGGCTTAAAATCTGGCCAAGTAACCCCGCGGTGTCAGCCATAGGGACCCCATAAGAATCAAATGGCATGACTATATTCTCACCAGTCATATTCCAAACATCTGAACTTTTTATTTTTTTCTCCACGGTTTCATTTTTTTCATCTTCAATGAGAAAACAATTAGTATAAACAAAATGAAATAAATTTATTTAATTAAAATTTGTACCTATGACAGTGACACTCCAGTATGCCCGGGATGAACTGGAAGGGGCGTGTCGCTGCCCCACTTCTGAGGCTCCTGAAGGAGGATTTGATGACTCAAACTCTAATGGGACATCCACAGATGGTGTGAGAGATGGTTCAGGGGGAGATGGTGCAGGGGTGTCGGCAGCTGATGCCTCAGATGTCGTGGGGAGGGATCCAGATGGATCGCCATCTGTCACAGAACTAGATGAAATAGTGTACCGCTTCCTCCTTGGAATTCCTGTCATTTAATCAAATAAAATTAAGTTCAGAATATATATTTCAAAAAAATTATGCAGAAAAAAAATTAAAAATGATAATAGATGCCCAGTACTAACAGACAAAATATATATAACAATGATAATGAATGACTGCAGAAATGAAACAAGTGGTTTCTGAATAAATAAATAATTATACATACAATTATTTTCCCCTTCAATCATGTTGGTATCCTGCTCCATTGCTTCATCCACTTCATTCATCCTTTCTAGACTAATATTTTCAATATCATGATGGACAAATAATCCAGCTTCCTGTTGTTGATTAACTTCAATTTTAGAGGTCAAATTTTCCACTTCATCACTCATATCATAAAAATATCTTTGTATTACGTGAGTAAATACACTCCACCCTTCATCGGAAAAATCATTCACATAATATACCATTTTTTCTTGCAATGCTAAGATATATGGATCATGCAGTTCACGATCACCAACATCCATCAAGCGAGAGAAGTTCACAGAAGTAAATTGCAAGGAATCTCTTTTAACACCTCTGATAAAATTGACCCATTTGCATTTGAATAAAACAACCGAAAAATGTCCGTGGTAGTTTAATTCAATAATATCATGCAGATTTACATAGTATTCCACTTCATCAAATGTAAATATACCACTATTCCGTGTTTTCAAACCCACTTCTCGATCGACTGTACGAAATCTAAAGCCATTCACATTATAAGCGTCGAACTTTCTAACTTTTTTTAGAGGACCTCTAGAAAAAAACATCAAATCTTCTGACAACTTTGCTTGAGTATCAGTATTCATGATCTGAAAAAATAAATATACTTTATTATATTTTCAAAAATGTATGTGTCAAACTAATATTCGTATTTATTGCAATATTTATGAACTTACACATCGTGAAAACCATTCTACAAGCTCTTTATTAACAGCTTTCGTTATATCTTTATCATTTTGGGTTCGACCTCTCATTCATATCTTTGTTTGTATCCTCAACTCTTCAATAAATGGATCTTCACTTTAACTATTCAGCAGCACATATCAATGTGCCTGTAATAATTCCAATTCAGTGAATGTCACATTTGAGGTCCTCCCAACTGATCAGCCAATAGCAGAAATATTTTGGATTTTTGATGTATTTGAGATTGAGTCGATGTGTCGTCAACACATCCAACTCAATTAAATCTTGTCTCAATATCATCCAAGTATCAAGAACAAAAGGTTAGATACTCCTCATCCAAATAGCCTTCAGCAATAGAGCCTTCTGGTTGAGCTTTATTTCTCACGTATGATTTCAAATGCCCAAGATATCTGTGAAATAAAATAAACATAATTATGCATTTAATTGAGTACCAAAAATTGTTTACTTAACTGGAAAACATATAAATAAAGTACCTCTCAATTGGATACATCCATCTATAATGAACGGGGCCTCCTAATTTAGCTTCCTCAACCAAATGCACAGTTAAATGCATCATTACAGTAAAAAATGACGGAGGAAAGATCATATCTATTGCACAAAGGATCAATACAAACCTTTCCTGGAGGTTGTCAAGATGAAATGGATGTAGAGATTTCTCACATAGTTGTATGAAAAATGTGCAGAATTGGAGTACAACAACAATAATTTTTTCAGGTAATAATGTACGCAATGCCAATGGAAGTAACTACTGTAACAAAATATGTGAATCGTGACTTTTCAATCCATGTGACTTATGATTCTTCAAGTCAACACACCTCGAGATGTTACTTGAATACCCATCAGATAACTTAAAATTATTTAACATTATAAGGAATGTATCTTTATCCCTATTTGTCATTGCAAAAATTTCCGAAGGATACTTTTCATTCTCATCTGGCCAGAGATCGCGTTTTATGTTCATTTATTGTAAGTCTTTGCAAGCATTGAGATGATCCTTCGACTTTCCATGATCATTAAGCAATGTGAATATCAAATTGTCACAGAAATTCTTCTCAATATGCATCACATCAATATTATGTTGCAACAAATTAAATTCCCAATATGGAAGTTTGAAGAATATACTTTTTTTCTTCCACTGTTGTGTTCCAACTTCGCTTGACGATGCACTTCGGACCCGTTTTCCACTCTCATTCAAATGATGAACCTTCCCAAATCCTGTTTCAACATTTTCAAGTTGTGTCAATATTTCAGAACCAGTTTACAACTTTGGAGGTGGTCTAAGATCAATGGAACCACTAGATTTTGATCTGTTTAGCCAAAATCTATGAGATGCATCGAGAAATCTTCGATGACACAAGAAGCACCATTTTCTACTGTGAGGTATCCGTTTGGGATCAAAATCAAATTTAAAAACGGGACAAGACAAAACCATGTAAGTGTTCTAACCAGATAAATTCCCAAGCCTAGGGAACTCACTAATGGTCCACATTAAAGCAACATGCATTTTGAACATTGTTTTAGAAGAATCATCAAATGTCTCAACACCGTTGCTCCATAACTCCTACAATTCGTCAATCAAAGGCTACAAGTATACATCAATATCATTTATAGGAATTTGTTTTCCATGACTAATCATCGAAATGATAAAATATATTTGTTGCATACACATCAAAGGAGGCAGATTATAAGGGATCAAAACAACTGGCCAAATGCTATAACTGGTACTCAAAGTCCCAAATGGGTTGAATCCATCGACAGCCAATCCCAATCAAACATTCCTAGGATCAACTAAGAAATCGAGATGTATTGAATCAGATGTCTTCCACGATTGAGAATCTCATGGATGTCTCATTAACCCAAAATTGTTTTTATCAACAGAATTCCACTTCATGTATTCAGCGGTTTTCGATGACATGAAAAATCTTTGAAATCAAGGATTCAAAGAAAAGTAACGCAAAACCTTTGCAGGTGTGTTCCTTTTCTTCTTCTCCATGAAATTATGTTCATTCAGACTTCCAACATCACCCTTTTCCTGCCATCTAGAAGAACATTTCTTGCAATTCTGTCTACTTGAATCCTCTCCCCAATAAAGCATACAATCATTGGGACACACATGTATTTTTGTATAATTCAGACCAAGCTTGTTAAAAACTTTTTTCATATCATAAAAATATTCTGGGTTTTTTTCTTCAGGAAATGCATCACAAATCAATTCCAATATCATGGACATTGCCTTATTTCTAATTCCACATAGACATTTGATATGGTACAACTTCAGCAGAAAAGAAAGCTTTGAATCTTTCAAACACCCACTATACAATTCTTGATTTCCATCACCAACTAAATAATGAAACACATTTTCCTCAGTGAAGTTTTCTCTTACATTTGGCTCCACAGAATCAAGAGGAGGATCCAATGATATGTTACAATCTTGATCTTCCTGTGTTACAGTCTCAAAAACATCACTTGTCACGTTGAAATTTGTAGCACCCTCTTCTGGTTGTTCTGATATGTTTTATGCTGATATTGGTGTCTTGTAGTGATTAATGCATCATTTATGAGGCTTTTCATTTCATTTTCCATTGTCGATGAACTTGGGACCTCATTCTGTGGATTAACATCAGTGCTCAATCTTTCTGTAACATTCGATTCTCCATGCCAAATCCAACACAAATATTGAACAGGGAATTACTTCAGTATTAAATGTTCATAAACCTCATCTCTCTTCAACCATGTTCTAAATTTACATTTAGGACATGGAAATCTTATTCTCCCTTCAACGGATCGATTAGAAATTTCAAAATATAAAAACTCATTCAAACCATTAACATACTGAGGTGTGTTCCTCAGTAATGTGATCCAGCTTTTATCCACGTATATCACAATGTGCCTACACAATAATAAAAATAATTAAAACACATAGTTACTACTAAATAAAGAAATAGATTCATATATATGATAGTGTAACATTACAGAAACATAATATAATAAAGACGATCCCCTGAGTTAGATATGAACCCTCTAGTGTTTGGGACAGGGGAAGTTTCTTTGGTAAAGAGAAACAGTGTGCTATCAACGTGATAGCTTTACCATGAAAACCAAAGCATATTGTTAATTTGGAATAACCCCAACCTAAGTTCTCTATAGAGTCTTTATATAAAACTCTAATATCGAATAAATCTATTATAAATAATGTTTAGGAAAAACCTTATGATGCTTAAAAAACTCAACACATTGTTAATTTGGAGTGGCAAGAACCACGTGAGGGATAGTCTTGAGGCATGATAAGTGGTGGTGTTCATGGAAATGCATGATGAAATATTTAATCAATAAAGATCAATGAAAATTATATAACATCAAAATAAGAAAATTATTAGAGGGGGTGACATGTATGAGAGGAATACTAGAATCTTGGATATTTTAAAAATCACTGGGTATAAGTTTAATTGAGAAATAAACCACTTAGTTAGGCGGAAGACCAGAAAATAAATGGTAAAAACATCAGCGTTTTCTCTCACAATGAGAATTTAATCATGGTTTATCTTTTCTATAGTCTCAATAATTTGATATATATATTCTCACTTAGAAGTAAAAAATATCCATTCTTTACATAATGATTACCAAGGATAATCATCTTTCTATATTCACTTGTATAGAATGAGAGGGAGATTTACGATATTGAGGATAATTTTATTAATTATAAAATATATCCTATATTTATACAAGAAAAAGTAATTCATACACATAATTTCATTTAATTACACAAAAGGGAGTATCTCAAGGTTTTATTTTATATTAATCAAAATATTTCTTAAGGGAATGAATTATTATAAGGGGATGAAATGATTGACTAATTTTATCACATCAATAATAACTCGACATAGATGTTTTTATGGGGTGTTTTAACAGTTATACAAAACATTCATGATATGAAAGAATGTATAAAACATGAATAAAATAGTATTTTCTCTATACCTGAGTAATTAACTATCATACCTGTAACCATATTATTATTAGGATCCGTATCAGTAATTTTTTTTTCATAAGATCACCCTTACCCTATAGACCATGTATGTTGTTTTTATTGATAAAATTATATACCTCTTCACACAATGAATTGATTTAAATAGGGTACCCATTTATTTAATATAAAACATTTCAAAATATTATTAGGTTTGATTAGATAATTCCTTTATTCCATCACAATGGTGGGTTTATCCCATAGACATTCTCTAGCTATGTTCACCTATTTCCAACACCTGAATCATTTTATTTTCTTATTTAGGAAATTTATGGCATGATTCTTCATACACTTTAGATAAGTGGGATGATAAATGTTCTTAACCCCATGATATTTATTTATTTCACTACAAGAATTAAAATCCACACTTCACTTATTATCTATTAAACCATGAAACCCTCGAGAATCAATGATCTCTATTTCAACTTTGAGGGTTTATCAAAAAATCTCTTTATAGACAACAATTTATCATATCACCAAATCATTTAATAGTTTCATATCCAGAAAAAAATAATGGGTTTTAAGTGAAATTTTAGGGTTATTGAAAATGGATAAGGAATATGGTAAATTTCATATAAAGGTTTCCTCATACACTTAAAGGATTATTCTTCCCTTTTCTTGAGGCCAAGGAAATAATTCTCAATTTTATATGAGAGAGTTAAAGGAACATATTTACCATAAATAATTTTCATAAATTCATTCCACTCCATCAATTTTATCTCCTCATCAAGCATCATTTTATTCATAAATTTAACACATTATATATTTTCTATCTTTAACCATATCACCTGTAAAGGTATTATCATATTAAACCAATGGATTATCAAAAGAAAGTAAGAAATGTGGATTTTGATTTCCATGTAATTATTAAAATAATGTATAGATTACATATTTATAACATCATCATCGAATAATTATTCCACTTCACAAAAATTTCCATAATATGGAAACCATCAATATTTTCGACAAAAAAGAAAACCCAACTCTTAACATGTGTCAATCATCATTGTCACATCATCATATTAGCTAGAAAATAGGTAATCCAAACTCTCAACCTATGTCAATCATCTCATCATCATCACATCAGCATAACAAGAAAGTCCAACTCTCAACCAGTGTTAACCATCCCAACATCCACTAAATTTCCACATCATTACCTCAATGACACATGTTATAACCTTGAGCCATCACAACCAAAAACATGATATAGGCTTAAAGCCATCACAACCTAGGGAAATGTGTACATGTTATACCTTAATCCATTATAACCCATAATATAAGCATGTATTGTAACCATGAGCCATCACAACCCATGACTAAAAGTATCAAACAACCACAAACAATCAAGCATATATAAAAAAAATCACTTAAGAATAAAAACTAACAAACACATAAAAAATCACATGCAATAAGTAGAAAAACAAATAATCATAAACGAAAACATCTACATACAATATAATAAATACAACATTACAATTTATTATAAGAAACAATAATAATAAAGAAATAACTAATATCAAAACAACAAAAAAAATTAGAAAATCAAACCCTAGGGTTCGTATAGGTCACCGGGGAAGCAGGGTCACCGGGGTCGCAGGGGGCCGGGGTCGCCCGGGTCGTCGGGGTCACGGGGGGCCAGGGTCGCGGGGGAAGGAATCTCCGTCTCTGGGTGAGAAAGTGGAGGGTCGGGGTGGGGGGAAGGGTCAGGACTGTTAAAAAAAAGTTTCACGGTGGTTTATTATAAACCGCCGCTACAAAACTGCCGCTAAACGACGGTTTTGTTGTAGTGGGGGGCTTTGTAGGGGGGCTGTCCATGGGGGTTTATGTAGGGTGGGGGTGTCTAGTGTCCAAGAGGGAGGGGTCTGTAGGGGGGTGGGCTACTATAGGGTGGAGGGTGTGCAGGGGGGTGGGGGGCTAATTTTTTATTGTTTTCCAGACCCTATAGCCACAGTTTTTAACCGTGGATATAGGTCTATTGCCATGGTTACAAACCGTAGCTAAAGGTCTACTTCCACAGTTTCTAACTGTGGAAATAAACTATATCCCTCCTCTAGTATAGCCACGGTTCTAAACCGTGGCTATAGAGATATTACCACGGTTTGAACCATGGTTGTATACCTAAATCCACGGTTTGAACCGTGGCTATAGAACTAGAACCACAGTTTGGAACCGTGGCTATAAGTCTAGGCCTATATCCACGCCAAACTTAGCCACAGTTTCTCAAACCATGGATATTACCTATAGCCATAGTTTGAGGACCTATAGCCACGGTTTAAAACCATGGCTATAGCCTGAATTTCCAGTTGTAAGTGGTTGAGGGTACTCCCTTGGTTCGTTCCTACGAGGGTTCACACGGCATCTCGTAGGATCGTGTGTCATCACAAACCTAGTATAGGCTTGTGATCCTCTTGACGGGATGTTTAATCTGTTAGACTTGTGGCATCCCTCCAGTGGTCCCGTAGCGGGATCCTCTAGCATCGTTTCCCTAGATCGGGTTCTTGGTATCACTGTGACCGCTTATCCACGGGTGGTGATCCCCTATCTAGCAGGTTAACCCCATAGGGTTTGTGGCATCATCGGGAATATGATCCCCTACGTAGTGGTCCGTGCTCAGTAGGGTTATGGCATCGCCGGGTATACGATCCCCTACTTAGCATGAGGATTATGGTAGGGTTGCGGTATCGTTTACTATACGATCCCCTACTCAGCGCGTGGTTTCAGTGGGGTTGCAGTATCGTTGGTTATACGATCCCCTACTCAGTGCGTGGTTTCATTAGGGTTGCGACATCGTCGGTTCAATCCCCTACATCCCGAGTTATACCAGATAGGGTTCCGGTATAGTCGTGACCACCTTTACGCGGGCGACGATCCTCTATCTGAGTGACGAGTTCCTTTCGAATTCCAGATCGGGTTGTGGTATCCCCCAGGGGACCCTGGGAGTGATCCTCTATCTGTGAGATCTTCTTATACCGGTGTGGGTTCTGGTACCCCCTAGCGAACCCTAGGAGCGATCCTCTATCCTAGGAGTTTGTTGTTCTTGCTGTTTCAGTGTTGTTTTCCTCAGTGACGCTATCCGACGACCAGGATCTCTCGGTTGAGCGTTTGAGATGTTTGTATGAAACCCGATGGACTGTATCTCTTGGATGAGTGTCATCTAGGATGACAGTGATCGTGGAGGGTTCTCTCCTGGTTGTGGGCAGTTGTTGGTGATGAGGTCGATAACTCTTGTGGCTTGGTGCATGAACTGAGTATATCTGGATTGTTCAAGGTGTATGAATGGACATACACCTAAGTTGAGATGACTAGTTGTGTTTAGCCGAGGATGGTCATGAGATGAATTTTCTCTCTCATCTGGCTTCCCTATGGCTGGGATGAGCGGACTGTTGCCTTTCATTTTCTCTCTTTTGTTTTGGGTTTTTGGGGTGCCTACTGAGTATGTTTGTACTCACCCCTACACGGGCTTTGCCCCCACATGTTTGTGTCTTTTGCAGACCACATTCCTTTCGATGGATTCCCAGGAGGATGCAGAGTAGGTGGAGCTGAGTGAGCGAGACTGATCGGGGTGTTTACCGAGCTGTGCCGAGGAGCTTACCGGAAGGTGTTTTGGCAGTGTTTACCCTCCTTCTGAGAAGGTTGGACACTTTGCAGTTTTCTTTTAGTGGGCCCTATTTTTCCCTTTTGTAATTTTTCTGTACTCTGGTTTGGGATAGTTGTATGCATGCCTTTTCTTTTCAGTTTTATATATCACTGCACTATTTCAAAGAGGTGTATGTGGGTGCGTGTGTACAAGTACCTTAGTCTAATGCCTCCCATGTGTGTGATAGCCTACTCGGCGCTAGATGCCATCCCCTGGCCTATTGGAGGTGGTCTTGGGGAGTTATAGCTCGATCCCCGTTGGGTCAGGTTATGACAGAGTGGTATCGGAGGAGGTTCCACCTTTGGGATCTCAGAGCATAGCTGGTCTAGCTGTGAGTTTGGTTTGGGTTGCATAGAGGTAGTGTTTGGACGTTTCGAGTTCGGATTTTAGGCCAGGGACTTCAGTGTTGGTGTGGCGGCTGACGTATCCATTCACCAGGACTCTGATAACCGGCCTTTAGACTCGGGAAATTCGTACACTGGTCACAGGGACAAATGGTACATGCATCATATAGGACTGGGTTTTGGGTTTTTCCTTGTCCTTATTGAGTCAGCTCACTTGATATACTCTTTGACTGTGGTGCGTCTTGAATGTATTTTAGGATGCCTCCATGATGACAACCAGCGAGAGTTCTGCAGAAGGATTATGGTGTCGATCCGCCCCGTGTAGAGGTCGTGGACTAGGGCGCAGGTTCTGAGGCTAGACCACCAGGTGGTCCACCAATTGAGCCACCACCTGTTGAGAAGATGGTTGTGCCGGCAGTGCAGGACGAGGTTGTGCACAGGCTGAGTGCGCTGCATGAGTTCCAAAGGCAGCGACCTCTAAGGTTTCAGGGTGATCCAGACCCCCAGGCAGCTAATTACTGGATTGAGGTAGTCACCCGATTTTTCTGCCTGGTGAGGACACCCCCAGATCAGATGGTGGTCCTAGCGGCGAGCCTTCTGCATGGTTCGGCCGAGCGATGGTGGAGTTTGGTGATGCAGTCCCATGATGAGGAGACACTCACGTGGGATGATTTTGAGTGGCTCTTCAGGGAAGAGTTCTATCCCGTGACGCTGAAGTCAGTGTGGATACATGAGTTTCTGTAGCTTTGGCAGGAAGGCTTGTCTGTATCAGAGTACTCAGCAAGGTTTACAGACCTATCACGCTACTCCCTAGATATGGTTAAAGACTTGTTCTTTAGGGTTCAGACCTTCGACCAGGGCCTGCACAGAGACATTCGGGCAGGTGTGGTTTCTTTGTTCCTACACACCTATGCTGGAGTGATGGAGAGAGCTTCGACGGTGGAGAGGTTTCTGGCTGAGAAGACCCCCCTGTTAGTGCTGGGCACGCGAGAGAGGAGACATTGGCATCTGGTAGCCGACAGCAGCCGCTGGGGTCTTGGAATGGGCGACGTTTCAAGAGGTGACCCCAGGATGGAGGATCTGAGGCTCAGGGCTCACATGCCAGATTTGGTCAGCCTCAGGAGAGGCGGTGTTACGCTTGAGATGTTCAAGGACATCTTGCTAGAGATTGTCTGACCCGAAGTGCTGTCGAGTGGGAGTCGGTCGATGGACCACCTTGGCAGAGGTAGTGTCTCGAGCAAGGAGGTCCGCGGGGCAGCGGACGTGGCGACAGAGCTAGTGCAGAAGTAGGATGTGGTAGGCGGTATCAGTTGCCACCACCCCACCCCGAGGTGGTCCACGCCAAGCTCAGGGAGCTGGTGGTCGAGGGAGAGGACAAATGCATGACCTAGGGGCTGTTGACCCAGAGACTCCGTGATTGGATAGAGGTACGCCTGGTGTCCTTTCTACTTACTGCAGTAGTTTGATAAACACTATTTAGCGGTACTTTTTTCCTTTCTATTTCTTGCTCGAGCTTTGTTCAGGGCATTGGTAAGACCCTGTGTGAGGGTTTTGTTCGACATGATTTGAATCCCTAAGGAAGAGGGATTCTTTCCCCACCGAGACACATTTTTGTGATGTGATTAAAACTGTGCGGGCGAGTCAGTGCCGCCCAAAGCGGATAGTGTTGAGGTGTGGTGGATGAGTCCCTATGACTTATGTGTTCCGGCATGGGTATTTGTTATTGAACTCACTGGTGTGAGACCCAGTTGAGAGTCCATTCGCTTTCCTTGAGCTTAGGTCTTTTCAGGGATGAAAAGTTCTAAGGGGGGTAGGATGTAGCGACTCGGGTTTTGGCCCTGTCAGACTTTGGAATATTTTTTATTAATAATTCCAGAGCTTGGCGCGAAGATGACGTGCGATTCCGAGGCCCGGTGTGCCTGGAATAAATTTTATAAAAATATTAAGTATTTTTATACTATGAAAATGGTGGGGGTGTGATATCTCCTAAAAGGTAGCTCGGAATGGGAATATGAGGGAACCATTGTGTCCAGAACGTGCTGTTTACGCTAGGCAGGGTGTAAACTTTGCGGGCGCGGTCCTACAGTGGAAAGCGCCACCATGGGCATTTTCGTAAATAAATGGAAAAGTTTATTTACGAGCGTCGGCTCGAATAAATCCTGAACGGAGTCTCAGATCGCAATTTTGAGTCCGTCTTTGCATTGAAAACGATGCGTTTACCCTAAGGGTGGCCTTATCTTTGTCTGCATCGGGCATCGGGCGGAGGCGAGTCGGGAGCCGGAGATGGGAGAGATTTTTATTTTTAAAAAAATAATGAAAATCAATCAAACCCTCTTCCCCATCTCCTCATATTCCCATCAGATGAACCCCCCTCCCATCTCCGTTTCGTCGCCAAATCGAGACGAAATCGTCCGTTTTCAGCGCCGATCGTCAGCGGATCAGCTCCAGGGCGTCATGGGCGTCGTTCTGCACCCAAAGCTTTGGCGTTTCGCCCGCGAGGTAGGCGATTTGAGTTTTAATATCCAGGATCACATTTTTGTGTTTTTTTCTTCAAATTTTTGTAATGGTTGTGTAGTTCGGGTCCCGAGGTTTCCAAAACTTTTTTCGGATATGATTTTGGAGCACCGGGGTGCTCCCGGTGGCTCCCAGAAGTTTTCCGGCGAAATCCCGATTTTCCGGCGGTGTCAATGGCGGAAACTGGTGAGGCACGACGATGGTGCAGTGGCGGCGTGGTGGATTCCAGCAACGGCGGCAGTGGCGTGGCGGAATCCGGCAGTGGCGCGGTGGTTTCCGGCGAGGCAGGCGGTGGTCTGGCCAGGATTTTCCAGGGGTTCTTTAAACCCCCGTAACTCGCAAACCATAAATCCGATTTGCAAGCCATTTGTGGAGAAGAATTACTTATGTCGAGACAGACCTTTTGAACTCACTTTTATAATTTTGTGAGTCGGGATTTTGGCCTAGGGGATTGAAATGTCGAATAAACTAATAATATTTTATTATTATTCGACTTCGGGCCGTCGTATCTTGTACCTGGAGTGTCCGATTGACGTGCCATCAGTGGCGTTGAGGCCCTGATGGTATAATGGAATTTTCTTGTTGGTTTTTGGGTGTTGGGGCTAAGAATGCGGTGCGGGTCCAACAAGTCCGGGTTTTGGCGTTTTTGGAGAAACGCAACGTTTCCGCTGGGTGTCTGTTTTGGACGAGCGAGTAGTCGATCCGATGTGTTTTTTCTGAGAGGATCGCAATGGTGCGATCCGTTCGATGTGTATTGGAATCGTGTCATGGGACCCACCTAGGCTGGCTTTAGTGAATAGTTCCTTTTTCACTGGGTGTCCGTTTCGGATAAACGAGTAGTCGATTCCGTTTTTTTTCAAGGGGATCCCCATGGTATGATCCGCCTGATGAGTTTCGAGATTGTTGCATGGGCCCCGCATGGGCAAGCTATAGTGAATAGTGCCTTTTTCACCGGTTGTTCGTTTCAGACGAGTAAACAGCCTATCCTACGTGTTTTTTCATGTGGATCGTGATGGTGGCTTCGGTATCAGCCTTGGTGTTACGCAGGGTGGCGTTGTTGCGAGTCGCTCGGGCTAGCGTCGTTTGGACCACCAGTGGTTGAGGGTAATCACTTGGTTTATTCCTATGAGGGTTCGCCCGACATCTCGTTGGATCACACGTCATCACAACCCTATTATAGGCTTGTGATCCTCTCGATGGGATGTTTAATCTATTAAAGTTGTGGAATCCCTCCGGTGGGCCCTGAACGGGATCCTCTAGCATCGTTTCCCTAGATCGGGTTCTTAGTATTGATGTGACCACTTATCCATGGGCGGTGATACCCTATCTAGCTGGTTAACCCCGTAGGGTTTTTGGAATTATCGGGAATATAATCCCCTACGCAGTGGGCCGTGCTCAGTAGGGTTGTGGCATCGTCGGGTATACGATCCCCTACTCAACATGAGGATTATGGTAGGGTTGCGGTATCATTGACTATACGATCCCCTACTCAGCGCGTGTTTTCAGTGGGGTTGTGATATCGTTGGTTATACAATCCCCTACTCAGTGCATGGTTTCAATAGGGTTGTGACATCATTTCTTCGATCCCCTACATCTCGAGTTATACCAGATAGGGTTCCAGTATCATCGTAACCACCTTTACGTGGGCGACGATCCTCTATCTGAGTGACAGGTTCCTATCGAATGCCATATCGGGTTGTGGTATCCCCCAGGGGACCATGGTAGTGATCCTCTATCTGTGAGATCTTCGTATACCGGTGTGGGTTCTGGTATCCCCTAGCAGACCCTAGGAGTGATCCCCTATCTGAGGAGTTTGTTGTTCTTGCTGTTTCAGTGTGGTTTTCCTCAGTGACGCTATTCGAAGAGCGATATCTCTCGGGTGAGTGTCTGAGATGTTTGTATGAAACCCGATGGAGTGTATCCCTTGGACGAGTGTCATCTGGGATGACAGTGATCGTAGAGGGTGCTCTTCTGGTTGTGGGTAGTTGTTGGTGATGAGGTCAGTACCTCTTGTGGCTTGGTGCATGAACTGAGTATATCTGGATTGTTCAAGGTGTATGTATGGGCATACACCTGATTTGAGCTAACTAGTTTTGTTTAGCCGAGGATGGTCACGATATGGAGTTTCTCTCTCGTTTGGGTTCCCTCTGGCTGGGATGAGCGGAATCCTTTCTTTCAGTTGCACTCTTTTGTTTTGGGTTTTTGGGGTGCCTACTAAGTATGTTTATACTCACCCCTGCACGAGCTTTTCCCACACATGTTTGTGTCTTGTTCAGACCACAGACCTTTTGATGGAGTCCCAGGAGGACCCAGAGTAGGCAGAGCTAAGTGAGCGAGATTGATCGGGGTGTTTACTGGAGCCATGCCGAGGAGCTTACCGGTAGGTGTTTTGGCAGTTTTTACCCTCCTTATGAGCAGGTTGGACACTTTGTAGTTTTCTTTTGGTGGACCCTATATTTCCCTTTTGTAGTTTTTCTGTACTCTGGTTTGGGATAGTTGTATGCATGCATTTTCTTTTCAGTTTTATATATCTCTACACTGTTTCATAGAGGAGTATGCGGGTGCATGTGTACAGGTACCTTAGGCTAATGCCTCCCATGTCTGTGATAGCCTACTAGGCGCTAGACACCAGCCCCTAGCCTGTTGGAAGTGGGCTTGGGGAGTCGCGGCTCGAGCCCCGTTGGGTTAGGTCGTGAAATTTTTAATTGAAAATAAAAGGGTATAGCAACATAAAGAAACTTGGAAAAAAATGAGAGAGAAAGAAATCCCTTACTTGTAAGTGTGGTCACAAAGTCTTGGGAGAGGCTTGAAGAGGCTTCTTGGGATCTTGGTAGAGAGAGGATGGAAGAGGTTGGTCGATATCCAAAGGCTTTGAGTAAAGAGGAAGTGGGAGCTTGGGTGGGTTTATATAGGAAAAGAGAGGGAATTCTTTATTATTTAGGTTTTGGACACCACACATTAAACTAATCAAAACCACAAACCAACACATGGTTTTTGCAGATGTTTTTTGCCAAGGACATTGGAAAAAATTATTTTATTAGTAAAATGGCCAAACTTCTTAAAATATTAGGCTTGATTATCTGGAGGTGAGTCACACTCTCAAGGAAAACATTTTAAAAGGTTAAATTATTTTATAAGCCTTGGAGGGTCCACTAAAGCTTTGTTAAATAAATCAAAAAAACCTAAAATTACATTATTTTAATGGTAAACCATATATTAGACGAAAATCACATTTATAGTATTTTATTATATCACTATTGGGCCATTATGATGTCATAAAATACATTATATAATTAAATGGTATTTAATTAAAAAAAATTGATTGTCTTAGAAAATTATAAAAAATTCACCATTGGATAATTTCAACATCCAGATTCAAAAAATAATATTCATTTTATCTAAATAATTTTCTAAATATGTGAATTTTTTACATTTAAAATAAAAGCTGACATTTATAAAAAATTCATGGGTTTTTTTTCAAAAATAGATTTCAAACCTTAATATAAATTACAATTGTATTCATAAAAATTATACGATAATTTATATTTAATAAAAATTAATTTTGTAATATTATTTTATTAAAATATTATTTAATTAAAAAATCCATTAATTAGTCAAAATAGATTTCTTAATTTAATATTAACTAAAAATACTATTTGTGCATTAAAAACCATTTACAAAGTAACAACAATGAAATGAATGTATATTATTTATACAAAAAATAAAGCACATAATCATAGTGCCAGGGTCTTGTTACATAACCCCATATAAAACCTGCATATGATCTAACAGTAAGGTGTGTGATGGTGATATACTCTTGGGGTGACTCAAATAACATCGCTCATGTGGTAATCTCTATCAACTTCCACTTCTCCCGTGGTCAGTTCCATTCGAGCTTAATGTGTTGAAGTTAGGATTGAGCTTGGTCAACAATAAAGCCCAGGGATGCCACCTACTTTCTGAGATCCAAAAAATGGTCTTCATATGGAGAAATTCTATTGGATGAGGCAATCACTTCCTTTGTTTGAGTAATTGGATTTGTTAAAGCCTTATATTTTTACTAATCAATTGATCACTGTTCAATGACTATATTAACAATGGTTACAATTCTTAATGGTATTTTGAAATCCAAAAACATAAAACCAAGGAAGTGCATATTTTATATAACCTTTTTACATAATAAGACATTTAATTAGATCAAGATGAATTTTTCATTAATAAAAGTTTGGTTTGTTACAATCTTTCCCCTTAAGAAATTTCACTCTCGAAATTTTCATTTCCCACACTAAAACATATGAGGGTAACTCTGCTTCATCACTCCCTCCAATTCCCACATCGCCTCTTCAAACTTTTGGTTTCGCCACAAAACCCTGACGAGGGGAATTTCCTTATTTCGTAGAATTTTTTCCCTATGATCTAAGATCTTCACTGACTTCCCTTTATAGAAGAGGTCATTATCTAATGGTACCACCTCTGTATTGAGTACATGCGATGGGTCATGTATGTACTTTCTCAAGATTGATACATGTAATACATCATGTATTTGAGATATGTTTGGTGGGAGTGATAGTCAATAGACCACTGCTCCAATGAAATCAAGGATCTAAAAAGGGCCGATGTGCCTTAGACTATGCTTTACCTTCTTCCCAAATCTCACAACTCTCTTCCATGGTGATATGAAAAGGAATACCATGTATTCAACATAAAAATCTAGGTCTCTTCAATGATTATCAGCATAACTATTTTTTCAACTTTGAGCAGCTTTAATGTACTACTGGATGGTCTTAAACTTTTCCACCATTTCTTCGACCATTTCTGGACCTAAGAGTTTTCGCTCCCCAACTTCATCCCAACATGTCGGTGTTCTTCACCTCTTCCCATAAAGGGCTTTATAATAAGCCATTTGGATTCTTGAGTCGAAACTATTATGGTAAGAGAACTCAACCAAATGAAGTTGTTGATCCCATCCTAATTTTAAGTCCATTGAGCATGCTCTCAACATGTCCTAAAGTGTTTGGATAGTCCACTCAGATTGGACATCATTTTGAGGATGATAATCCGTAATGAAGTTCAGCTTAGTATTTAGAGCATGTTGAAGACTCTTTCAAATCATAGAGGTGAATCTTAGATCTCGATTAGATACAATAGATAGTGGTACTCTATGCAGCCTTACCAATTCTCTGATATATTTCCATTCCAATTGATCCAATGAGAAATACTCTCTAATTGCAATGAAGTGTGCAGTATTTGTAAGACGATCCACAACAACCCATATAACATTGTTTACTTTGGATGTCTTCAGAATCCCAGTGACAAATTCCATTGTAATGTTTTACCATTTCCATGTTGGTATGGGAAATGGTTGCATCATCCCTTTATAATTATGCCTCTCAGCCTTCACTTGCTGATACACCAGACACTTTGATGTATACTCAATGATATCCTTCTTTATGTTATCCCACCGATAATGCTCTCAGAGATATCAATACATCTTTGTGTTTCCTGGGTGAATGGAGAAATTCAAACTATGTGCATCATACAAAAGTTCTTTATTCAACTTAGGATTTGATGGAACACATATTCTTGACACAAATTTCACAATTCCTTCTTTATTAACACTGAACTCTGAGTATTTACCTTTTATGATAGTTTCCACTTTCTTATGAATTCCCACATTATCCTTTTGATCATCCTTTGACCTTTCCAAAAGAGACGGTTGAGCAGTAATTTGTGAAAGGATTGATGATGTTCCCTTCTTTATGATTCCCATGCCTATCTTCATCAAATCTAAGAATATTGGATCCTTTTCAATTCTATTCAATGATAGAGTCTCTGGTTCCTTTATATTTAAACAATTTTCCACCTTATTTTCTCTCTTAGGGTGGTAATGGATTGATCAGTCATAGTATTTGATCAGCTCTAACCATCTTTGTTGGTGCATGTTCTACTCTTTTTGTGTGAATATATACTTTAGGATTTTGTGATCTGTATATATTTCAAACTTCTCCCCAAAGAGGTAGTGTTGCCAAATTTTTAAAGAGAATATTTCTGCAGCCAACTCTAAATAATGTGTTAGATAGAATTTCTCATGAACATTCAATTTCCTTGAGTCATAGGTAATGACTTTGTCATTTTTCATCAACACATAGCCCAATACCTTCTTCTAAGCATCAATAAATACCACAAAAAGTTCTCCACTTGGGGGTAGTGTGAGCACGAGAATAGTGACAAACATTATTTTTAACTCCTTGAATCTATCTTCTCATTCATCACTCCAAGAAAACTTTATTCCCTTCTGAGTTATCTTTGTAAGAGGGTTGGAAAATCATGATAAATTTCTCATAAATCGGCGATAATATCTCGCTAACACCAAGAAGCTATGGATACCCATTATTGATGTTGGTATCGACCATCCCTAAATTGCAGCTGTTTTGGAGGGATCCACAAATATCCCATTACTTGTGATGATATGACCCAAGAATGAGACCTCTTTCAACCAGAACTCACACTTGCTGTACTTTTCATAGAGCTTTTCATTTCAAAATCTATCTAGTATATTGCTTATATTCTCCTCATACTACTCCTTGGTTTTGGATTATATTATAATATCATCTATAAATACCACCACAATTTTTTCAAGGTAATCTCTAAAGACTCCATTCATCAAGTCCATAAATATTTCTAGAGCATTAGTGAGTCTGAAAGGCATTACTATGAATCCATAGTTCCGGTATCTTGTACGAAAAGCAGTCTTGGGGATATCCTCCTTCTTCACCCTTAATTAGTAATATCCCGACCTAAAATCCACCTTGGATAAGTATTGTTCTCCACATAGCTAATCAAACAAGTCATCAATTCAGGGAAGATGATACTTGTTATTTATCATGATTTTGTTGAGATCACGATAATCAATGCAAAGGTGTATTGACCCATCATTCTTCTTGATGAAGAGGACTGGTGCACCCCACAGTGAATCACTTTGGAGTATAAACCCTTTATCCAGATTATCCCGTAGTTGTTTCTTAAACTCCTCAAGCTACACAACTACCATTCTATACAGAGTCTTGGATATTAGAAATGCACCAGGTATAAGATCAATTGAGAATTCAACATATCTTCTAGGAGGAAGAAAAAAAATTCCTCAGGAAACACTTCAGTGAATTCCCTCACAATTTTCATGTCTTCAAGTATGATTTCTTCCTTAGAATCAATCATCTGATCCAGATATTTGTGCTCATAGGGTAGTAATATCCACACTTGAGATTATGGTTCTAAATAAGATTCATCATGCTCCTTGAAGTTGTATATAATTATGGTCAATTATCCATATGGAGAGTGATTTCCCTCTCATGACAATTTATGTTGGCTCTATATAAGGAAACACAATCTATGCAAAAAATTTCATCAAATTATACCAAAGGGAGTATAAAAAAGTTTTCCAGGAAGTTCAATCCATAAATTATGATAGGGGAGGAGTTATATTCATGGCATGCAATGATTTACCCATTTCTTTTTCTCACCTAAATCTTTACTTCCATGACATGTGGTGGTGTTGGGATTGTTCTACTAAAATTTTTAGATATAAAATAATGCATAAAACCAAAATCAAAAAGTAAATTCACTATTATTTAATGAATAACTGGCATACCTATCACCACTTTGTTTTCGGGGTTCACTTCGGCAGTAGTGATGGAAAAATCTAGCCCTTACTGCCTTGAAGGTTGTTGGTTTCCTACAAAAACCCTTGTCTTAGGTCACTGGTTTGCAAAGTGCCATGGTTATTTGCATTTAAGGCAATTAACAATGCGTTGAGGGTTGAATGGAGCATTCCTCTACTCTATCGCAGCCATGGGTTTTTTCTTGTCAGTAGTCAATAGCCAGGTGCCCTTCTCTTCCACACCTAAAGCATTTCCTCATACCCTTCAGGTGATTTCCAAGGTGCTTCTTTCTGCACCTTTGGTAAGTGGGGTGGTGGATTTTCTTAGCACTGTTGTATTTATCCATCAGACTTTCAGAATTGAAGTCCACCTTATGCTTCTTATTCCCATGATACCCATGAGATTCACTGATCTCTATTTTGACTTTGAGGATACATCAGAAAATTTACTCATAGCTCTAAAAGTCATGGATCGCTAGGGCTTTTCGTAGGCTAGGTTTTAGCCCACCAAAGAAGTAGTCAACCTTGCATTCGGGGGTAACGACAATGCCGAAGGTATATCATGCAAGCCTTGTGAAGTTTTCTTCATATGCTCCAATGGATTTATCAAATTTTTTCTTAAGATCAAGGAAGTCCCTTTTCATCTTAAGTCGAACGGTGTAAGGAAAATATTTTTTGAAAAACATTTTCCAGAAATCCTTCTATTAGAACACCTTGATCTCCTCCTCAGGCTTCATATTTTGGATCGATGTAAACCATTGATTAGATTAACCCTCTATATGATAAGTAACCAGAAGTACATTCTCTTATTTAGAACATTAAAGAATGGAGAAGATCTTCTCAATGGATTTGATCCATTGTTTGGTGATTGAGGGATCAGGTGATCCATTAAAAGCAGGAGGCCTTTGTCTCATGAATCTCTCGATTGCGACTTGTTATTTCTTAGGTGGGGTTGAACGTTACTCTTGGACTATGTTTCTATTAAAAACTTGAGTTAACTTAGAGAGTATCATGGAAAAGTTTGTGATTCCCACTCCTATCGGATTTGACATCTCATTAGAATAGTCATCACATTGATCTTCACATCAGTTTTTGCCCAAGTCCTCCTATTATCGGCCATTGGATGGAATAAAAGAAAAGTAAGGGGTAAAACATAAGGGGTAATACAAAGACAGAAACAAATGACTTATAAATTACTTTTATTTCCTTAACTTATGAATTTATAGGCTTCAATCTATTTTATCCATAATCTACTTCGCAACATATTTTCTTAGGGAACTTTTTTTAATTATTTTAACAATGGTTCATACTAAGATTATGAATTTACTAAAGCATATCCCCTAGGAGTGTCTTAACCAAGAGTGCATCAAGGCCCGTTGTTATGCACCAATTCCTGTTTGAGTCTAGCTCAAAGTGGGGTTTTCAGGTTTAACCCCTAGAAACATCTGTGCCAGAGCCATCTCTAGCTGCTCGTATCCATACAAAGATGTATTTTCTTGATAAAAAAATTCATAAATACTCACCAAAATTTAGGAATGTTTTTATTATACTTATTATTATCCCTAAGTATTTCAGTAGGGTTTTATAATCCTAATCCTAAAAATAATTAAACCTATCCTCTGATACAACTATAATAACCCTTCTCTTTATTTCACACTTAAACATAATTTATTACATAAAATCTTCACTTGATACAAGATAGAAGATCAAGAGGTATAGTTTATTTGGGGCTTATTAATATTACGTAATAACTTAAATCATGAAATACACATCTTTATTGAAAACATCTTTTACATGACCACATACATTCCTTCGTACTTAGCTTTGCATGTGATTACTTGAGTACATGCATAAGAAAAGGATGAGCTATAAATCCCAGTAAGGGAGTAAACAAGGAATAAAATTAAGAATTAAGTACAAGTTAGGCAATAGGAATATCAATGGATCATAAGAGAAACATGAATATAAATACATGATATAGCATGATTATCATAACATGGAATGGTGGCAACAACATTTAACATGATTTTAGCATGAGCCAAGGCTCATTGCAAATGGAGCATGAGTAAAACCTCATTGCACATGAATTATCTTGGTTAAAACCTCATTTCCCTTGACGTATCATGATACTAGTCTTTACACCATTCATTGGAGTGCTATTAGGACGTACCCTTTTTAATCATTTCATTTCATGCATAAGTGTTCCACATAGATCATACAACACAGATTCATTAAACACCATCATTTATTACATGATAAAGGAATGTTGAATTCATACATGAAACTATATAATAAATAAGTAAATGTTCATAAAGGTGAATACCCTTGATATAGAAATGGGCATGGTATTCACAACACAATGACTTTGGCTTGGAAAATCACAATAGAATTTCAGCAGCACAACGATGTGACATAAGAACTCATAAAAATGGTTGATGAGAGAGAAAATGGGTATATCATAATATTTATATTAAATGGACAGTAAGTGGGTCATATTGATACATGTCCCAACATATGTAATGGAATTTAGATTCATAATATAAAATAATTGCTTGAATGTAATTGAGGAGAGATAAATCCCTTATGGAATTTTGGCATGGTAATAGGTGTATATGGGAGATATTAATGAGATATAAATGTTTATATCATCATCAAAAAATAAGGAGGTAAGTATAGGGGAGGTTCAAAATCATACCCCAACATTTTTAATTGAAAAGACAAGGGTATAACAACATAAAGAAACATGGACAAAAATTAGAGAGGAAGAAATCCCTTACTTGGAAGTGTGATCCCAAAGGCTTGGGAGAGGCTTGAGAGAGTCTTCTTGGGATATTGGGGTGACTTGGGGGATTATAAATAGAGGAAGGAAGATTTTTGTCAAACTACAAAGGCTTTGAGTGAAGAGGAAGTGGGAGATTGGGTGGGTTTATATAAGAAAAGAGAGGGAATTATTTATTATTTAGGTTTGGACACCACACATTAAACTAATCAAAACCACAAACCAACCCATGTTTTTTCCCCATGGTTTTTCCCAAATGGGATTGGAAAAAATTATTTTATAAGTCCAATGACCGAACTTTTTAAAATATTAGGCTTTCTTATGTAAAGGTGAGTCCTACTCTCAAGGAAAACATTTTAAAACGTTAAAATATTTTATAAGCCTTAAAGGATCCACTAAAGCTTTGTAAAATAAATAAAACAAACCTAAAATCACATTATTTTAATGGTAAAACATATATTTTCCTAACATACCATTTATAGTATTTTATTACTTCACTATTGGTTCATTATTATTCCATAAAACACATTATATACTTAAATGGTATTTAATTTTTACCAAAAATTCATTTGTCTCAGAAAATTATGTAAAATTCACCATTGATTAATTTAGACATCCTAATTCCAAAAATAATATTCATTTTATCTAAATAATTTTCTAAATATTTTAGTTTTTACTTTTAAAATAAAAAATGACATTTACAAAAAATTAATGGGTTTTGTCAAAAATAAATTTCAAACCTTTATAAAAATTACAATTGTATTCTAAAAATTATAAAATATTTTATATTTAATAAAGATTAATTTAGTAATAATATTTTATTAAAAATATTATTTAATTAAAAAATTCATTAATTTAGAAAAATATATTTCTTAATTTAATATTAACTAAAAATACTATCTGTGCTTTAAAAACCATTTACAAAGTAACAATAATAAAATGAAAATATATTATTTATACAAAAAATAATGCACACAATCATTATGATATGGTATTATTACATAACCCCTTATAACACCTACATATGACCTAAGGGTAAGGTGTGTGATAGTGACAAACTCTTGGGGTGGCTCGGATAACGTCACTCGGGTGGTAATCTTTATCAACTTCCACTTCTCCCATAGGTGGTCTTGTTCGAGCTTAATGAGTTGAATCTTGGCTTTGGCTTGGTCAAGATCGACACCTAGTGACGCCACCTCCTTTTCGAGATCCAAAAAACGGGCTTCATATGGAGCAATTATACTAGATGAGGCCATCGCTTCCTTTGTATGAGTAAATTGGATTTGTTGAAACCCTATATTTATACTAATCAATTGACCACTGTTCAACAACTATATTAGTAACAATAACAATTCTTAATGATATTTTGAAATCCAAAAACATAAAACCAAATAAGTTCATATTTTATATAACCATTTTACATAATAAGACATTTAATTAGATCAAGAGTAATTTTCATTAATAAAAGTTTGGGTCGTTACAAAAATACTTAGTCATACTTTAAATTTTATTCATTTATGTATTTATTATTTACCATCATGTGTAACAAAATCATGGGTAAAAATAATGTAGTATATACTTAATTTTTTTAAAAAATAAAAATAATTCAGGTTTTAGGTCTCCAATATTAATAGGTAACACTCTTTGAGTGCTTTGAAAGAATCAAAGAATCATGAGAAGGAGAATTAAGAGAAATAAAAGATATGCATGCTGGAGCATGCTTACAGGTGAAGAAGCTTACTTGCTTTCAGGGAATAAGCATACCTGCATCATTATCAATAATTTTTTTGAGAGATAATATCACATAGGTAGAAAACACCATTTATAAACCCTCTAAAAATACCAAAATTCCATTAGTTCCAGTTCTCCACCACAATGATGAAACATTAATAAGCACATGAAATCATAACAAAACCAAAAAAAAAATTAACATGAACAATGAATTGACGCCCAAAACAAAATTAGAATGGAACAAAAAGTATAAAACATAAAAATCAGATCCACAATTTAGATCCCCATTTTCTATGTTAGCTATAGAAAACTACCACTTGTTACATCCATAGTAGACTTAACCCAAATTCATCATCAGATACTGACCTTCTTGATCCATAATCATATAAACTAAAGCTAAATAAGCACTCCAACAACTCCATTGAAAAATAAACAGGTAATCATAGTAATCACAGAAACCAAAATTAAATTTAAATCATATCATATGATTAAGTTACTTTTATGATTTAACCACAAAGAGATACCTATATAAACTGTATATTTTGCAATATAGGAACATGTGACTAGAAATGGTGATAATCTAGTACAAAATAAAGGGAAAAAATAATATTGTGTCATCCCAAAAACCTTTTCGTCATGTTTATGGGTGGGACCACTGAGCATCACCCTATGATCTTCCTTGAACCACTATGTAAGTGGTGATATAACATTGAACATTACAAACCTTATGAATTCTAAACTATTTTTCAAAATCATTTAATTAAGACTAAAAAAAGAATAAAAAATGTTCACCAACCAGTTTGGCCTCTACTTTGGAAGCTTCATGAAAAACGTGTATGAAAGTAAAATTAATTTAAGAAAAATAATGCCACAAAGGGAATATAATGATAGATGGAGGGTTTGATTGAAGTGAATGTGAGTAGAGTACCTTCCTTATCACTGTTGTTGGTGGGGACAAAAGGCCCCATTTTTACATATGAAGGATTGGTGAGGGAGAAGATACTGTCACCACAAAACAAATTTGTCTTCTAATTCTTGTGAAACTATATAACCCATTATTACTCAAAGTTGTCCTAACATTGATTCATAAGTAACACAACCTCCTACAGGTTCACCTTCACTGGTATATAAATGATGACAATAGTTACTCATGAACCAATGTTCAATTAAATTATTAATTTTCTAATAATGTACCATAGTGGCACAAGCTAGGGTCAATATAAATTAATCCACTCACATGAATTGGTTTTCCTATTTTAACTAATATAAATTAACTAATATACTTATAACTTATATACTAATATATAATTAGGTTTCAAATTCATGTGATATAAATTACCAATATAAGAATGCAATGAATGTTAAAGTGATAATAGAATGAGTTAAATAAAAATAATGAAGGAAAATTTTCTTAGGAGGTCATGGTTATTGATATCATTATTATAAATTAATCTAAATATTTATTTCAATAAGGTGATCAAGACATGTCACACGTCACCTTATTATTTGAATTGTGATTACCCAATAACCAGACCACTGCATATAGGGTAATCCTCTTCTGAATTTCAGTATAAAATTGTTGAAAGTGGTTTATTATGAACCATTTTTCAATTAAATTCTTATTTTCCTAAGAATGTACCATAGTGGCATAACCTAGGGTTGGTCTCAAGCAACCCACTCACTTGCACTGAATTTTCAAATTTCACTATTATAAATTAACTAATATACTTGTAACTTATATACTAATATATATCAGGGTTTGGAAATGCATGTGATATAAATTACTAATATAATAATGCAATGAAAGATAAAATTCTAACGGACTAAGTTAAATATAAATAATAAAGGTGAATGTTCTTGGGAGGTCACGATGAATGATATCATTATTTAAAAGGAATCTCAATATTTGTTTCAATGAGTTTATCAAGACAGGTCACACCTCACTATCTAGTTTGAATTGTGATTAACCCATATCGATACCTCTACATATAGGTTAATCATCTTCCAAACATCATCTAGGTGACCTCTTCAAGGACCATCAAAATCTATTCCATGCTCTACTATATGTAGGACATAAATAGTGAAGGATAGGAAAAATGATAAATAAGAAGAAGAACTCAATGATGGAGAAAATGAGGTGAACACTCATCATAATATATTTAACCACCACCAAAATTTATAGAATTTAATATCGTGATTGAAATTTAATTGTAATGAAACTCAATCAAATAACTATTCCCTCCCTCGAACAAACACCAATGTTAGTTCTTTATTTTTAGATGAGTTGAGAAGGGAGCACAGTGGGAGAAAACCTAAAATGAAAAGAAATGGGAGAATGATATATGAATAAGTGATAATATATAAAAATTAGTTTACTATTATAGCATATAAAACCCTACAAATACATTGAAAATGTCTAACTAAAGTTTCTATCCAAAGTTCCAACCCCTTGAAATTGTTGTGGATTACAAATTTATAGAGAGATGGGTGATCATTTTTTCTCCAATTATGTCTGAAATAATTTTGTGAATAGTATCCATATTAAATATTGTAATTTAAAAATGGTACCTTATTTAAAATTTTTCTCATATTTATTTTACTTTCACCAAAAAATTTCTACTTAACTAGCCATATATTGAAGGAGTTACGGAAAATTTACTTCAGAAAATTATTCTGGCCTATTGACTATTTGAATTCCAATTATCCAAATCCCTTTGCAATTATGGCCTTAAATGAGGAATAATTAGTTGTTTCCAAAGTTAATTAAACTATTCCCAAACCTCTTCATTAGCTCCATGTAAAAATTTAACTCATTTGGGTCAGTCATTTTTGGGATATATGTCAAACTACAAAATTATCTAGATTTATTTACATATTTTGAGGTCTGAATTATGAGATGATTTTGGGTGTCAAGAAAATAGATTGGACTTTGGGTAATTTTTAATTAAATAAATACCAATATGTATGTAAGCCTAAATAAATTAATTTCATAATTTTAATCAGTTTGGAAAAAGTTAATCTTAAAATAAAGAAAAATTTAAAATAGTTAAAAATCCAAAATTAGGACATTTTATCAATTAAGCTCAAATTACTACTAAAATATAGAAATGTGACAATTTATCATAAAATATAAATATGGTGGGATTAAAAATATTTATTTATAGAAAAATATATATTAAGATATAATCTTAATCATACCCGCACACTTAACTATCACACTCTCGAGAAATCATCAAATATCAGAATCAAAATCCACACAAGAATTAAAAATGAGAAAACATCCATGATATTTTACAAAAAAGGATTATATAATGTATCCTATATGAGAAATAATTACCTTTAATTTTGATCCCTCACATTTATATTCATTCAACCTAAAAAATCAATCCATGGACCAATCATAACCAGCCTCACATTGAATTTTATGTCACTCTTCAACCAAGAGAGATTAAACTCAAATTTATTCTCATAATTGGAAAATGCATATATAACCATAGTCCTGGGAAAATTATCATCTCTCTATAATGAGATACATGAAAACAAATTCAATCATGAGGTCCTTCTCCAGGTAATTTCTATGGCTTAGAGTTGATGGGTAATATCATTTAAAAATTCAAGGATTAAAAGAAGAGGTTGAACTCTTAATTACAATTCATGAATATTTAACAAAAGAATCAGGAAATTACTCACTCATTACAACTTAAAAATATGAAACACAACTCCAATTCCTTTTCTGACATGGGATATGAGTCACAGAGTGATTAAAATGAATGATTTCATCCAAAAATTTCTCTTTTTTTCTTATTTTTTTAATTGTTTTCATGGAGGATGAGATGAAAGTTGAATAAAATGAATGAAAATCCATTAAATTTATTTTTTATAGGTCCATGAATCAAATAATTAATTACAATGAATAATTCAATCTCATCTCCATTTTTTTTTTATTTTTTTTTTCAATTTTTGTTTGATGGAGAACCAGATGATACAAATAAAGTATAATGAAATGATGACTCATGACCAATTATCTCTCTATCAATTACCCAAAATTATGACCCACAACTCACACCACCCATAAATGAAACAAATCCCAAATAACACACATGAAAACCCTTCTCCCACACTCAAACATAAAATATCCATGAAAAAATATTAAGAGTGTAGGTAGGTAAGGAAAAATTATCATATAACGTGGCTTAAATATATAAGGAAATCCATGGATTATAAGGTATAAAAATGGTATATATAAATATAGGTATAAGGTTAAATTTTTATGATCCAAAAAAATTACTCAATCATGTAAAAACATTCCATGAACTCCAAATATTTTAAGGGAAAAACCATAAGTTCTAGTTCTCACATAAAATACAAATTTCTCCCAATAACTTGTGTGTATTACAATGAATATGTAAAAATTGTTAAAAATACCTCACTAGACTAGAAAAATATTTGGAGTAATTATTTCATGGAAATGGATTTTAAAATTCAGTTAAACTCATAAAAATACTTGAAAATAAAATTCTAGAAAAAAGTTATCACATAAATAATAATTTAAAGTCCATTCTTTCAAAAAACATATAAAAAATATAAAAATAAATTAAAGTGTAGAAAATTATGATAAAAATGTTTCAAAAAACATTAAAAATATAAAAAACACAAAAGATAACTAAGCAGGTCAACACCCCCACACATAGATTAAACTACCCCTTATTTTAACTCAAGAAAATAAAAACAGGGGGATAAAAATAAAAAGAGAAATAATGATACAACTTGAAATTATTTTTATATGTAAGCCTTGATTTAATATCTTATATTATACCCTTTAGACCTAGAAATAATTAAATAAATAAAAAAATAATAAAAATAAAGAGAAAAGTAAAACATGTTTAACATGGTTTACACCCCTACGTGGGTTCTAGGTTTTTACTACCCTTGGTTAGGTATGTATAGTAGGTTAAACCCAATCTTAAGGTATGTGGGGTTTCTTACTCATAGAAAACCCAAAAATTAATTTTTTATAGTGCTCTTAAAATTTCACTGGTCATGGAGAAATCCATATATAGGGTACATTAGTTCCCTCCCCATGAAAATGTAATTCTACTTGTATGGTGGGTGAAAGAGAAAAAAAATAGATCCTCCTATTATTTGGCCATGAATTATTTTTCCTCTTCATTGAATTTATCTTGGGCCCATGTGGGTGAGTCTGCTACATCCAAAATTTTAAGAAGTTAAAATTCAATGAGAACTTAAATTTTAATATAACAAATCAATGGGAATAAAGAAAGAAATCTTCCCCTTCATGTAATGATGAATGAAAACCGATCTCTCCAGAAAATAACACTGGAAACTCGGTCTCAATTGGGGTAAAATATTAATATTTTTCCAAGGTATAAAGGCAATTATTTGTCATTTTTAATTTTTTTGAATCACTTACCTTTTGTGCTTCAAAAACATCTTACAATATTCCTTGAGAATCACGCTGTTCTGCCATAGTTGTATCATCTGGAATGGAATCTTCAAGAACCTTATCAAGTAATGCCTGGGAGATGTCAAATAGATCTTAAATCTTAATATTTAAGGCCTAAATACGTTATTAAACTTCAAATATAGGTTAGAAAATCTTTAACTCTACTTATTCTTCTTGTTTTTATTGTTTTTTCCCACCATAAAACTTGGATTTCCTCAACTATAGTAGCTAGAGATGCTATTTGTATGCCTTCCTATTCCAGCATCTTGAAATTATATTTAATTTTAAAATTTAAATCTTCTTCCTTAATATACTAAACATTAATCCAAGAATATGAAATATCATCATAAAAATCCAACTTAAACTATGAAATGAAAGATATACAATAATTCCATTTTTTTTTTGAAAATTTTGATTTTTGAGATCTTTTATAAAAAAAGTGTGTGTAAGATCTTGGTCTACTTGGAAAAAATAGAAAAATTTACAGTAATATTTTTTCAGGGAACACTATTCAATTAAATTCTTATTTACCTAAGAATTTACCATAGTGGTACAACCTAGGGTCGATCTTGAGGAGTCCACTCACACAAACTAAATTTCTTATTGTTAATATTATAAATTAAAAAATATACTTATAACTTATATAATAATATATAATAGGGATTTGAAATCCATGTGATATAAATTTATAATTTAATAATGCAATGAAAGTAAAAATGATAACATAATGAGTTAAATGTAAATAATTAAGACAATTATTATTTAGAGGTCTTGGTGATCAATATTATTGTTCAAAAGAAATATCAATATTTGTTTCAATGATGTGATCAAGAAATATCACACCTCACCCTCTCGTTTGAATTGTGATTAACCCATATCAAGACCTTTACATATAGGGTAATCATTTTTTGAATATCATCTATTATACATATTCACTAACCATCACAATATATGTCATGCTCTACCGTATGCATGACATAAATAGTGAAGGGAAGGAAAATGATAAATGAGAATAAGAAATAATTGATAGAGAAAATAGGGTGAAATCTCACAATAATAAATTTAACCAGCACTAAAATTCCTAAAATTTAATTAAGTGATTGAAATTTAATCATGATAAAACTCAATAAAACCACCATTCCTTCCCTCAAATAAATACTGGGGTTAGTGATCTATTTGCAGTTGAGAAGGGAATATGATGGGAGAACACATAAAATGAAAATAAATGGGAATATTATATATGAATAAGATTTAATATATAAAAAATTTAATACTATTAGAGTATATAAAACACTAAAAATATACTGAAAATTTTCAACTAAGGCTTCCAACCAAAGTTTCAACCCCTTGAAATTGATGTAGAGTAGAAATTTATGGGGAGAGTGGTGCTCATTTTCGCTCAAATTATATCATCCAAAAATTTTCACGTATGTGACCTATGAAATGGAATGATTTACAAATGGTCCCTTATTAAGAGTTTTTATTCTATATATTAAACATTCACACAAAAAATTTTAACTTAATCATACATTTATTAAAGTAATTACAACATATTTACTTTGTAAAATTATTCTGGATTGGTGTCTATTAAAATTATAATGCTATAAATTCCCCTACATTTATGGCCTTAAAGAAGGTAGAATAAGGTGTGTAAATAGTTAATAAACTTGTTACCTTGCCTCTTAACTAGATTCTTTTCTAATTTCATATTATTTGGATCATCGATTTTTAAGATATAGATAGAGATTAAAAATTATGTAGAACTATGCATAGATTTTGAGGAAAAAAATGTGAGTTGGTTTTATGAATAAAGTTATTGGATTGAGGTCTGGGCCCTATTTATTGAAATTAACTCCAAGATGTATGGAATCTGAAAAAATAAATTTCACAATTTCAATCATTTTATAAAAATTTATGGTCAAAATACATAAGAAAATTTAAATAGTTAAAAATTCAAAATTTGGCCATTCAAGAAATTAAGCTCAAATTACTACTAAAACCAAGAAGTGTGACAATTTACCATAACATAAAATTATGGTGGGATTAAAATTTATGAAAATATTAACTCTATTAGGATGGTAGAAATTCCATCCACTAGGGGGGACTTCACTAGGAAGGATTCAAGTTGTGTCGATACTGCTGGTCTTCCCCAACAAACATCATCCAATATAGCTTCAACACTATTAACCTAGGATTATATCATGAGGTAGTGTAGTATCAAAGTCCTATATGACCTATATAGGAAAATGAAATCTGATATGGATTTACCATCACTGATTATAGAAACCAGAGGCATTTCAATAAAGCATTGGTTGACCCGCACCAAAACTCATCATCTAATGTAGATTCACCATTAGTGAAATGAAATTCTAAAAAGAGGGAATTAAAAATTAATGACTTGGATGGTGTGAACTAATAAACATCATCCAATGGGGTTTCATCACTAGAAACCTATGATAGAAACTAGGGGAAGCGCAACATCAATTTTCTGGCAGGCCAATACCGAAAAATGTATTCTGACATGGATTTACCATTAACAACCTATGATTGTAGCTGGATGTAGTACAACATCGAAGTTATGTATAACTTGAACTAAAAAAAATCATACAGTGTTGCTCCACTATCAACAACCTGAAATTGCAACTGAAGGTAGTGCATCATCAATGACCTGGATGTCCTATACTGAGTATCATCCTACCAAACTCCCATTGATGACCTGTATATCCAAAGTTCAAGTCCATAGTGGGGACAATGTCATACCCACACAATCACATATAATTAATTGGATAAGTACCTAAATTAGGGGAAATAATAATAAAGGAGATATTTTATAGGATTGATCTTGTGACAACCTGGATACCAGCCCCCATCCTCAACCAACTATATAGGGGCTTTCCAGTTGACCTTTATCATCATGGTTTATTACTTCCATACATCCATGTATTTAAGGAAAGATTTAGTTGACATAGTCACATGTAGAAATATACATTTATTAGTAGATAAAATAAATCATTTAATCAGCATGGGAGTTTTTATTATTGTATTTTAGATATAAGTGTACCAATGAAAATAATGATAAGAAGTATAGTGACCATTCAATCCAAAAAATTGACATTGAAGAAAATTTCAAAGCTGATGCCTAATATAAGCATGGTCTAGAAAAGAAATTATAATTCATAATAAATGAAAGGAAAATAAATCATGGGGTGTTGAAGCATGATTTTATAGTAAATTACTAATCTTATTGAAACTTTTTCCATGCTTATGTTTCATCATCATCAGAAACCCAAAATTAACCAATCACTTTATATATCTATTTGTATCACTATAACATCAAGCATGTATAATAAATAATTATCTATTTAAACTTAAAATATATAATATAATAATTATTTTATGATCTTTGTGAATTATAAAATCACATTGCAAATTACCATTTTAAAAATCACATGTCAACATTTTCAAAAGTGATACCCTTTATGATTCAACTTTAAAATTTGTTTGTACATCATAAAGATTCTAAACGTAATTTTTTTTATAGATTATACTTGGGGATTTATTTATCTACATTAAATTATAATATAAAATTTAATTAAAAATAGTTTTGTAGATTTTAAAATAAACAAATTATTATGTATATTATTGATGAAATGGAACAAATCCTTCTCAAGTGAACTATATTCAAAATCATGAAGCTAAGTAAGATAAATACATCCTATAGAAAAAAACTCAAAAATATGAAATATTTCATTAGTTGACTATTCTAATAATCATGATGTGAAGTATTATTATTCCATCCTACTAAAAATAAAAAAAATTAAAATTCAAAAAATTATCCAATGATAAACACAGATGTTTTAGAAAGAATAAAAATGAGGGTTGAGAAAATATTAAATACAATTAGTTGAAACCATGAGTTTATTTGATCCATGTAAGCCAATATGATAGAAATATAAAACCAAATAGAAGTTGAAAAATCAAGGATACAAAACATAAACACGAATTAAGAAGAACAAACAAAATAATGATAGAATAAATATAGAAATGAAAACACCAAAATTCCTTACTTTCAATATTTTATCCCCTAAAAAGCCTCAAATAAATGTATCACCTTCTCCTCTGATATCCACAATAGAAATCCAAGCCCCAGGTTTACCCTATATGATGCTAGAGTAAAAGGAGCTCCTATAAAACCTAAAATTGTAGCTTCATTATCAATGATAAAATATAATTTATTGATCCCATGTAAAAATTTATTATGATACAATTCAATAGTAAATTATAATTTTCTAAAATTCTCACATATGGAGTATTGGGGTTTCTCGTCATCTTTAATTTTTTTTGAAAATGTTTGTGCTTCATCTGAAATACATGATGGTGTGTTGTTGGATTTCTAGAATTAGATTTCATCCCCCAAAATGTCATGAAAATAATCTTTATAATAATTATCATGTTTAATACTAAAAGTGGTGTTATCATCATTGACCATCAACTCCCTATGAAAATTATAAAAACAATTTTGACAATCAGCATCCATTTCTTTTACAATGATGTGATATCTCACAATATCATGTTGTAAATAATGTCGATTAGTATATCTTTGATAAGGAAAATAAATCACATTATCTATTTCAAAGGTTGAAAAAGCAAGATCATGGAATATATCAAATGCACTTAAATAATCTTGGGCCATTCTCTTTAAATTCACCCAACCATTATCATTAAATATATTCATAATGAAAGTTTCAATATATTATTGATTTTCAATAAATTTAGCATATTAAATAAAAATTTTATAACTAAATCTTATTATAATTTAATATATATTATATAATTAATTAACATGGAAAATAAAACTAAAATTTGGAAATTATCAAAGGCAATAGACTAAAATTGAATATTAAATTTTCAATTTCTTCATATAATTTTTTGAGGGAATTTGAAGAAATTTATAACTAGAATAAAAAATATACCGAGTAATAGAATATGAGGCAAGAGGTTCACATAGGATAAATACATAATGGTATGAAGATGGGGCTACTAAAATTAACCGAAGTGTAGGATATTGAAAAAAATACTAGGTGATGATGAACAATGCATGGTCAAACTGGTATCCACAAACAAGTAACACTGGGAATCTATATAGGAAATAAGGGATAGATTTCAATTATATTTAGGGTTTATATGGTACCTTATAGGGCTCCAAAATAGGTTGAATTTTGTGGCGTGGGAATGTTCTCAATGAAGATTTGGGGACACTGTTAGATTTCATAGGTGCAGAAACTAATCACGGGAGGTGATAGATTTGAGGATGGTATCAAATCTATTTTTTGGTTTTAGAATCTCCATTTTCACATAATTAATTATGTAATTTTAAAAAAACAATGTTTATGAATTAATAAATTATTTTTATCAAATTAATAAGTCAATTCATAGGGAATTTTTTACTCATCAAAATTCATATAAATATAATATTAGATATCATTCATTAAATTAAACATAAAACTTATTAGATTTAATTATCATTTGTATAAAATTTTATAAATATTATTATTATTTTTATGATTTAAAATAAAATTTTAATATATAGATATTAATTATTTATAAAATAATATTTCTTAATGGAGTGTTATGTGATTATTTACTAAAATTAAATAATTGATTTACTAAATAAATTTTGATTGGTTATGATCATGTTTACTAAATTCAAATATTAAAATTATATTATCATGTATAGTGATATTATCATGCCTGTGAATACATATATGAAATATCATAATTTTTTTATAAAATGCATTTAAATTTATATTAAATGAGAAATGTTAAAAATTATAAACATTATTGATATTTTCAGCAAATGGAAAATTAAAATCAATCAATATAAATTTTTACTAAAACCCCTAAAAAATGTATTGAATTTGGTTGTAAAAATAATTCTAACAAAATTGTTTTAACTTAATTGTTTATTAATAGAAAATTTTATGTTATCAGATAGTTTATCACAACAATTTTTATTGATGGAAAAAGATATTTTGGTGATAATTATTTTTAATAATAGATTCATATATTGGTAAAAAAGTTATTGGTATTAATATAACAATGCAATAGATTTTTTTTTGGAAAAATAATTTTTGGTATTGAATATTCAATATCAATATCAATATATATATATATATATATATATATATATATATATATTTGTTGGTACTTAAAGCAGACACCAATAAAGCTTAATATCTGTTGAAAATAATCATTTTTACCAATAGATATATTATCTAAAATTAAATTTTGGTTTGTATAAATAATTTTATTTATAGTGTATAAAGGTCCTGAGTATGTGAAAGAATTATGTTTTTAGCACAAAATCCCAAGAGTGTGAGTTTAATGAATCTATTTTTGGTATCAAAATAGGTTTTATATAACTTTAGAGATTATGATGTTATCAATTATGGATGATTTAAGAGTTAGACAATAATTTTTTTCGTTTTGTGATTAATTTTTAAGGTAATTATTAGGGTAAGTTATTTGAAGATTTTAGAGAGACTGTGTGATATAATGAGGGATTCTATAGGCTTTCTAGGGTTTTATTACTTTATTTTTTGAATAAGCAGTGTGTTATTTTATAGGGTAAATTTTATGTAGTGTAATTTCTTATACCAAATATCATGTAATCATAATCAAGGAAACGTTATTTATGTTGTGATAAATTAGGAAGTAATTTGTTTTCATGTTATATATAATTAAAATTCTTTTATGTGACATTGAAAGATTAAGGACTAGTTATAAGATAGATAGAGGATGATCTCCAAAAACTATTTTATCCCTTTCAAATGAAATAAATTTGATCTCACATAGTTTTAAAACCTTATCCAACATAATACTCTCTTGAAAACATATATTATATATATATATATAAAACTTTTTTAATTATAGGACAATGAAATATGGCTAAGAAAATACAATGATCTTCATTATGAAAAAAAATTACAAGAGGACAATAAAGGGAAGTAAACAAGAAAAAAAATAATATTTTAGAATGGATTATCACAATAATTTAGTAATATAGATCCATCGAAGATGACTATAATGAGAGTACAATTAATCCGAAATATAAGAATCATTTTGAGATTAAAGTGAGAGATAATAATGATGGGTATTTAAAGAAAGAAGATATTACTGTTCCATGTTTGTGCTATGAGCAAGAAGATGAATATTTGGGGAAAATTGATATAACCAATTTAACTATGTTTTTATTTATTTTTTAATCCAAATAATAATATAAGATTGATTAATTTTTACACATAATATGTTAATGAGCTTATTTTTTAATTATTTATAATTATTTGATGATAAATAATAGTAAATGATAAATATAAATTTCAATAGAAATAAATAATTTACTGAGAAATATAAATATTACGGTAAATAAAATATTAATTTGAAATGAATATAATTATAAGTGAATTATATTATTTTGAAGTAAATATATTTAATTATAATTTTTAATGGTAATATAATATCTATCACGGTACATTAATTTGAAAAAATGTAATGTATGGGATAATTATATGAATATTATATTAATTTGAATATAATAAATTTAATTATAATTGTTAATTTTAATAGGAATATAATATTTTTTATGGTATATAAAATATCAATTTTCAATGAATATAATAATAATTATAATAAATTAAAAATTATATGAGAAGTGGAATATATTTAATATCAATGCATATGTATTAATATTTAAAATATAGAAAATATGTTAATAAAGAATAAATGATAGTAGTAAATAATAAACTATTAATTGATTATTAATAATTATAATATGTTTCAAATAAAATAGAAAAAATATAATGAAACTTCGTAAATAATTAATAATATAGAATTTAGATTATAGTATAATATTTTTTTTAGATTATCAAGTTGATATTTAAATTATTAATAAGAATTTATATAGGCTTAAGTATATTAACCAATAGGGCCATCCAAACTAGTATAATGGGAGATCAAGCCAGCAATGTAGGCACCCAACTAATCTTCAACAACATACAAGGCATGCAACATGGGTTAGGTTTGATCATGAGCCTAAAAATGAGTGGGAACTAGGTGATTAGAAGCTGCCACAATGCAGTGCCAGAGAGGTGGAATGACGGTTTCCATTGAACGATTTAGTCCTAAGGGTCTTTATTAGGAATCATCTATCACATACTGATATATGGAGTCTAAGATCCATTATAAAACTAATGTGGGTCTAGTATATTCCATGTATTATTCACACCATTTAAAATTGAAATATGTATTTAGAATTAAGAAAACTGACTCTGTTATCTTCTACCTCCAATAGAATGATGAATGTCAGAAATATTATTAATAACTTAAAGTTCACCTTACATGAAAACCAATCAAGATATTTCCAAAATTAGGACAATGCTATGTGGTGTGTTATGATTCCTTGAGATCTGGATTGGGGTGTGTTCTCATGCAGGGAGATCATGTTGTTGCCTATAGATCATGGTATTTATGGTTACATGAGATGAAATGCCCATCACATGATTTGGAATTATCTTTTGTGGTCCATACTTTAAATACTTGGTGTCATAATATATTTAATGAGAAATTTATGGTTTTTACGAATCATAATAGCTTGAAACACATTTTATAACAAAGTGATTTGAATCTAAGACAAAGAATATGGATGATGTATCTTCAAATGTTTTACTTTGACTTAATGTACACACTAGGTAAAGGGAAATCTATGGTGGATGCATTAAGTAGAAATTCATATAGTTATTTGTAAAAAGATGCTTCATATCAAAGGTATATAGTTTCACTGATAGCTGACATGCACTTATATTGTGAAGACATAGTTAGTGTTTTTGTTTTCTTTCTAGTTTCTTTTGTTCCTAATTTGGTTGATAAGGTTAAAGTGGAACAAACATATTTTTATAAATTTATTTCTATATGATCAAAAATCAATATTTGGGAGACCATTAAGGGATGAAATATTGAAAAAATATCAATACTATGGTTTTGAGATTGGATGGTTGCGCCTTTGGCTTGTAAAAAATAACCCCTTTATGCTTACCAACATTCAAGATGGGATGTTAATCCTATAATATGAAATATTTATAAGGCACTGAAAGAAAAATTATGGTGGGATAGCATGAAATGAAAAGTGGCTGAGTATGCTTTGATATGCCTCACTTCTCATCAGTTTAAGGCAGAGCACCAACAACCAGTGGGTATGCTACAGTCATTACCGATTCTCATGTGGAAATGGGAGCATATAACTTTGTATTTTTAACACGTCTACCAAATAAGATTTAGAAACATGATTCCATATGGGTGATAGTAGATCATCTTACAAATTTAGCCCATTTCATCCCAATTTTCAAATCCAATATGGTGGAAGAATTTCAAAAATCTATATCCGAGAAGTTTTAAAAAGGAATGAAATAACCTTTTGATAGTATCAGACCAATATATAAGGATTTTGTCTCTTTTTTGGAAATCCTTACAGCATGAACTTGGGAATTAGTTGACTACGAGAATGACATATTATCATCAAACTTATGGAAAATCTAAGAGGACAATCTAAACATTAGATGAAATGCTTAGGGATTGTGTAATAGATTTTGGTGGCTCATGGGTGGATCACATACTGTTAGTGTAGTTCTTTTATATTAAAATTCATCAAGCCTCGATACATATCACTCCTTTTGAAGCATTGTATGGGCCTCATTGTCGTTCTCCACTCTATTGGGTGGAAATATGAGAGAATTCAATGGTTATACCAATCCTTATACAAGAGACAATACATAAGACTTAGTTGATCAAAAAGAGAATAGATATAGATTAGATTCTGCAGAAATTGTATGTGGATTATCTTCGATGACTATTTTCATTTAAGGTGAGTGATTATGTTTTCTTGAGAATATCTCTAAGGATTGGTCATTTTCTTTTTGGTAAGTAGGGAAAGTTATTTACTTAATACATAGAACCTTTTGTGATATTTGAATGGGTTGGTGAGGTGGCATATCTGTTGGCATTGTCACCAAGGTTCATTTCAGTGCATAATTTTTTTCTTATATCTCAATTGAATAATTATCAACTTGATACTAAACATGTGATTTTATGGGATAAAATTGACCTAGATCTGGTTTCTATGTTGGTTCATGTGCTATTATATATTATGGATAGGTAAGAGAAAGTGTTGTGTGGGAAAAAAATCACTCTAGTGTAAGTTTTATGGAAACATGGTCAGATTCAAGAAGAAACATGAGAGTATGAAAATTAAGTGTTGGATAAGTGATCCAAACTCTTCTAAGGAAGTGAGATTTTTCTACTTTCCTAGGTCAGAATGACCTATGGTTGGGGGAATTTAGCACCCACAATTTGAGGTTTTATAGGTGATTCCTTTTGATCTGAGAGCAATCCATAGGTTAATCAAAGTGAATTGGATGCCCAATGTCACGAACCGAATCTGGTCGCCGCCAAAACCAGCACCAAACCTACCCCGTGACATGACCCAAAGGGCGTTCCCTATCCTCACGGGCTGGAACAAGTGCCCGGGTATCATTAATTTAGGTTTGGGAACGATTTACCTGAGTATGAAAGCATAAAACATTAAAAACTATCCATAATATAAATCTGAAAATTTTCAACCAAACAAGACTTAAGTAAAAACCAGAACTGGGTACATTGGTTTAAAGATAATACAAGTGGTCAAAATAAAAATAATTATAGCATCAAGACAGCCCCAAGGTCTCTACATGACTAGGGGTCATCGCCCCCAAGGTCTCCACACGACTTGGGGTTTTGAAAATATGTTTCTAGTGAATTTTTTTTAATCCGTGGAAAAGTGTTTTGGGATTGAATTAAGTGTTCTAGAATTTTTGTGTGGGGGTTGAAGATGGATTTTGGGTTTTGTGACTATTGAACAAAAAAAATTATGAACTTTTAGAACCTTGTCTTGAAATGAGGAGAGTTGAGTTCTTAATTAAATGGAGATTTATGAAATGGTGTTTTTCATGAAATTAGAAGTGTTTTGAAATGGGTTGAAATGTTTTGAAATGATTGTGAAAGGCATGAATATGTTCTTTTATTGAATTATGGCTTCTTTTCTAAATTTTTTTGTGAGATGAAAGATTGGGTTTTGATATTATGGTTATTGTTTTTGAGAAAGGGAAAGTGTGGTTAAAAGTTTTGATTTTAAAAAGAGGAAAGGTTTGATTTTTAGTAATTGGTGCTCTCAAGGGTGACCACATGCATAGGTTTATTTGGGAGTATGGATGGATATGAGGTGGATTACCAGTGTGTCATGTAAACATGCATGTGTGAGGCTCATGAGATACTATTGGTAAATGCGCAACCCAACAACACTGTTTTTTTAAATAATGTTTTTGAAGGAAAGTGTTGTGCTTTGATAATGTATGGTTGGGAGGTATAGATTATGTGTTTTCAGAATTATTATTGTGGGATGTTTCTATTTCAATAACCCCTCTTGTTTGAACGATGTTTTGGTTTTGTGTTTCATTGGTAAGTTGGAATGAAGTGTTGGTCAGTGGTCTCTTTTGAGGAAAAGTTTGGGAGGCCAATGTGGTGGCTCCCCTCATGTGTTCGGTTCAAGTTTGTGGTCTGTTGTGACCAAATGACCAGATTCGGTTCGTGACACCCAAATTCAATGATAAAAATATCGAAGGTCAAATCAAGATGATCTAATATGGTTTTTTGAAGTTATTGTTCCTTTATTAATTTTTCCAACCATGTGATAGGTATGTGGTATCTATCTCAATTCCACTTATTTATAACTTGAAGGATTAATTTTAATAAAATGATTTTCTTGAAATGATTCTGATATTTTGGTGTAATTATTTATGAAAATCTCTCATTGGTATTGTCTTTGGAATTATGGAAAATGATGGGTTTTTGAAAAAACCCATTGTTTATAATTTTAAAATGATGATTTTAATGTTATGGTATGTTTTATGTATGTAAAATATTTTGTTGAAATTATTTAAAATAAATAAATGTTTTTTATGGAAATGATTGGAATGGAACTTGGTTTTTGGTGAATGGAATTTTATAATGTTGGCATAAATGGTTGGGAGTGAGTTGAATGGGATGGATAATAGTATTTGAGTATCACCATAAAAACGATGAAGCATGGGTGTGAAGTTATACCATAAATGGAAACACAAATCTTGTGTGTGTGTTTTGGATGTGTGGGCATGAAGTATTATTTTCCAAATCAAAAATTTAGAAAATACTTTAAAGGATTTGTTGATGTATTCCTTGGAAAACAATTATGATATCTTGTTGATTCTCACCTCAGAAAAATTAATTTATAGTTTTTTGTAAACTATTTCACTGCTTAAACTATTTTATTAAATGTGCTAACAAGTTTTGTCCTAGTGGCGTGAGTTGAGAAGTCATTTGGGAAATACTATTTATTTTTATACTCACCCCCTATTTGGGAACTATGGTGATTTTTTAGATGTTATATATCAAGACACAGGTAAAGGTAATGTATCCCAATTCCTTAGAGATGCGTCTTGATACCATGGAAGTGGATTTTTATGGTGGAGCTTAGACGAGTTTGGGAGTTTTGGGTTGAAGTCTTTGGCCTTTTGGTTTTGTTGTCTTTGATTCCTTGGATGCTATCACTTGGTTTCTGCTTTTAATCTAATATGAATGTTTTTTTATGTTGAGTTGTATTTTGTAATCATGAATCATATAAATGTTTGGTTGTTTATGGTTATCTTGGTTTGGTTCTTTTATCTTCAAAGGTAAAATCATCCCACATTTGTTTATGAAGCCCTTGGAATTTATTACTAACCTTTAGTGTCTTGTGGATGTGACCTAAGACTAGTAAAACCCACCACATATACCCAATCCAATGGGTAAGGGGTGAGATGTTACATGTGTATTGAATGTTGAGGTAGTAAGATCACCATAAAGATATTGTGGTTGTGTGTCCATTCTGAAATCAGTGATCAAATGATTATTTGGTAATATATTATATGAGTCATATAACAAGGTTGGATATTAAAGGAGAACACATGCAATGGGTAAAATATTATATAAGTTATGTAGAGATTCTTATAGATATGAATACTTCCTAGGTTTTGGTTGTGAGAGAGATAATGCTAGAGGTGAAGTAAAGTCTTAGGGACTTTTTTTTAAGAAGGACATTAAATGAGTAATTCAGTTTATTGTAAAAATATTATATATGAGGCCATTTCTTTCGAATTTAACATTTTATATTTAAAACATGATATTTCAAAAATAATATAATTCTATTTATTTTAATAAACCATGTTTATTTTACAAATTCTCTTAATGGGATTATTTTTTTCAATGTTATCATCTATGTTTGAAATGTTTCTTTTGAGAACCACTCTCATTATCTATATATTCCTCAAAGAACTGGGTATTAAAAATAATTTATCTTGATGAATTAATTTAAATATCTATGTAAAGGTTATTTCATTAATATTTGTCCACTTTTTATCAATAACTTTATGTTATTTATAAGCATTTATTTCTTATAAATAATTCTTTATCAAGATTTCATCAACATTACATGAATTTGTTTATCAAATCCCCTTTTTTGGATTTTTTAAAATGATGTTTATATATTGGAAACAAACATTGAATGAGTTTTATAGTGATTATGGAAGTATTTAAATGCTTTGTTTAAAAATTATGGTACTTGTAAATTTTACAAGATGACAGGTGAAACCATAATTATATATCCCTCTAATTCATTGGGTAATGTTTTTCATCTCATGATATTCCCAGAATGGTGCACGACAAGTGATCTTAAGTGCACTATGTTGTGTTATATTGGTGCATATCCTTGACCTTTGATGTAGAATCTACTAGATTTAGGTTATTATTATATGAATTATGTTGGAAATAATTGGTTAAGTTATTGAAATGAAATTATGATGGTGTACCAAGATGATCCAGGAATTTTCTATGCTTATAATGAATCTCAATATTTTAAAATCATTTTATTTCATGAAAATAAGAAGTGTTATTTTATTAGAAAATATTATGATGTTTTCAAAAATGAATGTTTAGAATTGAAAATAAGTTTCATGATCTTATAAGTAAGTAATGGTTTATTCTTTCAAGAAAGTGGCTTTTAAGTTTTTTATATTCCCTCAAATAAAGTTTCTAGAACATTCTTTTCCTTTATGAAGGTTTATGAAATGTGTATTAAGGAAACTATTATGAGACTTTAAAAGTAAATTTTCTCTCTCAAAGTGAATGTTTATTAATATCAAGGTGTTTGGTCTCAATATTATTTCAAGAAACTAACAAGTTTTATCATCTTTTAAAAACCCCTACAGAGCTATTTTTCTCATACCATGTTTTGAAAGGTTTTTAATAACACTTGTGAATTTATGGGATCAACCGAGGTAGATGAAAGTTTTTTTCTTTGGGCAGGTGTAACATTTGAGAAATCTATATTAATGGAAAAATTCCCATTTGAAAGGAATTTTAGGTTTTTTATGAATAAAATTCCCAATTATATAAAGATCCAAACCTATAAATGTCTTTGGTATGTGAAATAATTTTGTTTTTAGTATTGGATTCTAGGAAGGCAGGTCTGGGGAATCTAATAGGTGGTGGTATATGGGGCTAGTTTATAAACACCACCAAACCTACAAGTTGTGGTGAAAGTAGTTGTGTGTTTCATAGGCCTATATATGGGGATCTTCCATAACATATTAACCGTTAATTCATCAAATTCACTAAACTAAATCTTCTCCCATATATTCATATTTATTTGTGTGGTATTTTGAATGTTTTTTATTCAAATATTTAAGAGATATATTATTAGGTTATTATCCATATAATTGTGAGGGAGTGTATATTTTATTTTACCTAAAGTGCTCCTTCAATTTTACCATGACTTTCCCCTTATTAATTAAGGGTTTCCATTGTTATATTTAGTGTTTTGTTTTTCACATTTTCCACTTTTTTTTATTTATCATTCTCACTTAATTTGTGGTACAATAATTTTAGTTCCAAAAAATATGTTCTATCCTTACAAATGTTGGACCTTTTTGGTTATTGGTTTTTTTGTTTGTGTACAACATTGATGTTTGGTTTATGAAGATTAGAAAGAATTACAATGACGGAAATATTGATGTAACTTGATTTGGAAGTAATATTAATGTTATATTGTATTATAAGAATTTAGATATAATTGTGTATGAAATATATTGGTGAATTTATATTTCATATTCATGAATTTTAATTATTGTTTTTTCTCTCTTTCCAATTCCAAAATAGATATAAAGTGATTTGGTTGTCAATATTGAATACGATAATATATGGTTACTTAATAGAGAATTACATAGTAATTTCATAGGGTCTAATTGACTTTTTTTTTGAAAAATGAATTGTAAATTTATTTTGGAAAATTAGTTATGAGTTTTTTCACTACCACATGTGGTCAGTAATGGGACTTTAGCGACCATGAAATGACCATTTTTAGATGCCTCTATATATTTAAACTGATCCTATAGTGACCATTAAAAGTGGTTGTTATATCCTAGACTAGTATCCAATAATGACTATATTTTTCATATCTATCCCCTACTAAAACCCTTCTGAGATTGGAATTAAAGATTTGAGTAACCCCCAAATCCTGACTCTAATAGTCTATGGGCTGAAAACTAGCACCAAGGGTATAAAACACTCACATATGGGACAAATTTACCTTTAAGTTACCTGGAAAAAATAAATAATCCAATAATAAAATCCATAATTAAAACAAAACAATCCCAATGCATATAATTTCATACAAAGAAAGTACAAAATGAAAATACCATGAGTAATTATAACTATAGTGGCTCATGTAAACCAACAAAACTCAAACAACCTTCATGATCTACTAGGGATAGCTTAGTCACCAACTCCCTCCTACAGACGTAAAACACAAACACAAACTCACACACACGCAAACACACACACACACACACACATATATATAAGGGTGAGGATACAAGTTTACTCAACAAGATCCTCCCTAAAATATCTTAATAAAATGTGGAATAAGCATACTAAAACCCAAGTGAACAAACAACCAAATGAACTAATTACTTAAATTAGTATGTCTATGTTCCAAAAATAACTAAGGATCACTCAAAAAATATTGTATTAAAGTAAGTAATATATCATTGAAAGCATATATATAAATAAAGGGACTTCACTTTTATTTCTCAACTAAACTAGTTCCCCTAAGTCCAAATATCACATGTCCTTGTCCTCCCATCCACTCCATAAGTTATATCACACATCCATATAAGAAAATCATAGCCACAAACACATAATTACAACCATATCCAAACATCACAACCACATTACCATAATATCCCCATAGTCACATAGTAAAGCTGAGATCCATTATATCTCATTTAATTATACAATGCCCCTTAATCTATTAAAATTTGTGTTATACATCTAAGATTTGTAATACATTACAATATGGATATATATTCCCTATAACCTTAATCCTCCAAAGATTTTATATACTTGTATGTCGTATCTATGAGCCATCACAACCTATATGAGTGTATATCTATAGCCCTAATCTATATTAGATCGAACATGCACACACACCATACTCTATTCAGAAGGGAGAGCATGGTAGAGGGAGTAATTAACCATATATATCCTTGAAAACCCAGATATTGGGAAGAAAACCATAACCCAAGACCAAATATAGGAATTGACCAAATTATTCATCCAAGGTAGTAAAACATAAGAAACAACAAAAACTAATGGATATTTTTTGACACACAACCATTCTAAGGGAAACTATCCAACCTAAGGCTCAGACTATAACTAACATCTCACATGATAATGAAAAAACTAACACTAACCACTAAAAAAACAATACTCCCATAAGAACACAATAAACATCAATATTCATTACAACTAGTTTACATTTATTATCAATAAAATACCTACCATTTTATAATATCCCAACATTAATTTTGGATTAATATTTATGTTAATATTCTATAGAGAAGGATATTTTTCCATAATCTCAATCTTTAGTTACCAAAACCCAAAATAATTAATTCTATTAATATTTACCTCTATAATTTAATAATTTACTAGGTCATAATCAAATCATCTTAACCCATCTCCATTAATTAATTAATTTGTTATTTTACTATTCCATAACTCATGGGTGCTATAACTCAACTAATTTTCTATAAATAAGGATAACATTATGGATCAACCCAAAAAAAATTATCAAGAAAATATGAAAATAATAGGTAAACACCACCTTTAGACTAAGATAACCAATAAAACCTCATGTCCAACACTTTTCCAAACAAACATTCCATACCACTATCAACAAAAATAGTCCACCACTAAAAATATATCAAAATAGATCAATCCACACCTTATAATCCAAACATATCAGGTTTCAAATAATAATTACTATAAGGGAAAAAATATGATATATACTACAATATGAACTAATAATTCAAAAGAATAATTAATATAAAAAACTTCAAACAAAATTTCAACCAAATAATATAATCCTAAAACAAGTAAGGACCAAACATGGTTTTTCATCAATATTAATTCCTAAAAACATGAAATTTTATTACTATCTTAATTAATTTGATCCATTATGAGTAGGTTTCATCAAAAAATAACCTAATATAACAACAACTAATATAATCAATAAATATAAAATAAATATACTTAATGAAATACTCTATCATGTTAAGAAATTATAAGGAAGAATGATAGTTTAGATGAATTCTTTGTTTAATATGCACCTTGTATTACCATATTTAAGTTGTTTAATATGTTTTATGAATTAAAAATTTGAAAAGGAAACATTGAAATCATATAAATATGTTATCACACTATCTAAAAAATATAATGACCCAACAAACAAGATAAAAACATAAACACATATGATGCTATACCACCATCCCTTTCAATTACATTAATCTCTTGATTAATTATATTTATTAGGTTGATTCCTAGACTTCACCTATTGAAAAATAAATCATGATAACCCCAAACTTACACATAGAAAAATAGAAGAAGTCTCAAATCACATACCTTGATTAATGATTCAAAGAACACTACACAATATGAAAGAAACCAAGGATAAAACATTTATAAACTTGATGTTAACCACCACAAGACCAAGAACAATGAACCCCTATCACACAACACTAAAATAATAACCAAAAACAAAAGAATACCCTCTACCAAAATGTCTAACAAGAAAGAATTTAATATTTAATAGATGAAATAAAGGAATAAGGGCACTATGGATCAAAGAAGAAATCAATGCTTGATTTGGGTGGTAAAGATCCACCAAGGGATGACTTATACCACCATGGTATGACTTGGAGTTGTCTAGGGTCTAATGGAATGGAATAAAAGTTGAACCAATGGAAATCCTAAACCCTATTTATATATAAAAGTTTACTAACCCTTTCTATGATATGAATAATTTTAAAATGGATATATTGGCCTCAATTAAAGATATATCTAAAACTATAGGTCTTAAAAATGGTAGATTCCACCATTTTTAATGTCTGTTTTGATAGTTTAAAAATGGGTTTGACTAATTCCATGGTGTAGTAGTATATAAAATAGTCATATCATCCTCAAACTCAAATCCCTTTGAAGAATCACCACAGTGTTGAGGGAACACCCTCACCATTTTAAATAAACCTAAAACACCCAACCGTTTCAATGAAACCTTATAACCATGGACTAAAACCACTATAAATTCTAAAACATGAATTTTGACCTTCCCTATTTCAAAAATGAATTCCACCATAAATCTCCAAACACTACCCTCATCAAAACATCCATAACCATGAGTAGTGATCTCCTCATGTAATATTAAATTTTGAATAAATTCTAAATAGATATTATTAAATTAAAACCCATATTATATTAAACCAACCTCTCATAGAACAACCCTTATCACCCTGGCGCAGTGAGATGGCGTCCACCTAAAAGGTGTTACACCTCTCAATGATTTACATAGAGACTTCACTAAAATATCCCCAAGAATCACCCCCTTCAAAGTGACTTTCCCCAAATCTAAACCAATAATTTTAAATCTTGACTCACCCAAAATAGCCACACTCCCTAAAAAAAATTTACACCCTAGTTTCACCAAGCATGAAAATGGATAATGATCCACGACTACAACCATGAAATAGTCTTTAAAAAATCTTCTAAAAATATAATTTTAGTCCTTAGATAGGAAAACATTAACCCTCTACCTCCATACCACCTTCAAAATTCCTATCAACACCACCAAATCCCATAAAAAAAATTAAATATATGGAAAATTTTAGGCCGTTACAATAAATACCTCTAAAACAAATACTTCTTTAAGAATCATGACTAAGTTATAAGTAAAACAATGTCCATTGATCACAAACACCCTATAGAGATAAATCCCAATTAGGAAAAACTCCATTTCTAAATCATAATGAAACAATTAAATAAAACAATCTCAAAATATTTGTCACAAATTAAAACATCTCATCATCAAGGTTTGATAAGGATCAAAATAAATCAGGATAATAAGCTCAAATGTGGGAGTCATGTTCTCACATAAATTCCTCAAATCCACCATTCATTAACATAATGTGAACAAAAGGAATAATGTTACCACATAAATCCTTCTATAAATGATCTTAAATATCATTTTTTCACTACATGGATATTATGTCATCCTCTAAATATAACTCAAACTAGTTAATTACACGTGAGTCGTCATTAAGATATCAATAAATCTACGACACATGAAAAAATTTTCAGATCTTATACAAATATGAAGGGAGAAATCCCAAATATGGCACATCATAGATGAATTAAAACACCTCAAAAGGACTAATAAACTGATGGGAAAACGTACTCCATATTCCAAACTTATGATACCAACAATGAAGGGAAACACTATGGAACACATTATCTCTATATTAAAACTATATATCATTAATCCTCCTATCATAGTTACCTTCATTCTCTTATGAATAACCTGTAACTTCTCTTTCATGCACTGTGCCCATTTTAATTTGAGAATTTCTATCACTCCAAACTCATTCTAATATAATAGAGATATGTAAGGTTGAATATATAATTATTTGAACATAGGTATACCAATACTTGAGGAATAACTATTATTATCCACAAACTCAACCACGTGTCAGTGATTATTCCGCAAACTTCGAAAATCTAGAACATATACTCACAACACATTTTCTAAAATTTGGATAGTTTTCTCCTTATGACCATCCATCTGTGGATGAAAGAATTTTATAAGTCACAATCGAGAGAAAAAGGCACACTGGGTACCCTTCAATAACTGAGTTGTAAAATGAGGATCATGATCAGTTATGATCATTCTCATAACCCCATAGAGCCTAAAAATGTCCTTTAAATATATCCTAAAAAATAAATCCACTATGATCGACTCATTAATATCTAATAAGTGAGATGGAAACATAAAACAATCAACAATAACCTAGAGAGCATCATATCCACCCTATGATTGGGGAAAACCGATCATGAAATCCAATAAAATATCCCCCACTTCTTCTGAGGAAAATTGTGTGGTTGAAACAATCCAACATGAATTAAATGTTTGGTTTTCACCTTCTGGTAGACCAGACTCTCGGATATGAAATCTACTACTTCCTTGTTCATCTATGGCCATAAAAATTGACTCTTCAAGGTATAATACATCTTATCGACAACAATATTCACTTATAATGGTGATTTTTAAAGCTCATAGAGAACTAAATCATGCACCATTGAGGAAATCATGATCCAAACCTATAAAAAAAACCAAATATTGACTATCCTTATACCATCTCCCAGGGTTATCCCCAAAAACAAAAGGACCCTGCAAAACTTATACCTTAGAACCCCCAATTAATGTTTTTCGACATGAAACACTATCGATTTCTATAATTTCATCTATAAGGGACACCCTATACCATCAACTTTATTCTTATCAAGATACAATTTCATGAGATCCACCATCACTCATCATGAATCCCCAAATTCATAAACTACATATCCATATAAATTTCTACTTAGTGTATCAGTAACAAAATTTCTCCTCTAGGTGTATAAGAAACATCCAAGTCATAATCTTGAGATAATTCTTTACTCCACCACTCACAAATTAAAATCATGATAAGATAAAATCTATCTTAAACTATTATGATATATAAATACTAAAAAGTTCTCATCAATGAGATATTTTCACCATAATATCAATATAAACACAATTGTGGTAAAATTGAGATCATTGGTAGCACAGTTAAATTTATTAGGATATTACTACTATATCCTATAAGATATGACTACTATCTATTATATAAAAAAAAATTCAATCCAAATAATTAATCATCATAGAAAACTTCAAACACGACTCCTTCCTCTAGAAAGTGGATAATAAGAGCATTGACTGACTTCCATTTATATATTCGAAAATAATCTTGAAAATGAATGTTACACATGAAGGAATAATTATTTTTGGTTAATAATATTATAGGAGTTTCATTCCAATTAAAAGTAGGAAAAAAAGTTAGTAATATCTTTTGAGAATAAGGAAACTTAGAATCTATGTAACATTTTTATGAGATACCCATTAAAATTGCCTTGATCGTCAACGGATTCACAAAATACCCATTGCTAAGATATAAATTTACTTAGTAAATTTACCTGTATATTTGAAAACATAAACATACATAACTTCTAAATTATATGATAATGTTGAAGATAATTTAAAATTTAATACATGTGTCTCCATTCTATTCATTAGATGTATAATACACAAGGATGTCGTTATTGAACACCACCACAAACTAGTCTAGGAACTCTTGAAACACTGAGTCCACCACTACCATGAGCACAAATGGCGTGTTCATGAAACAAAAATGCATTACCATGAACTCATATTTCCTATAACAATAACCAAAGGCAGTTTTTATAATATCATCATCCTTCAACCTCATCCGATGATATAATGACCATAAATAGTTCTTTTAGAACCAGCTAGCTCTCTTTAGCTAACCGAATAGATCATAAATACATGAAATGGGATAATAGTTTTTCACTATTACTTGTTTTAAATGATTATAATTAATACACAATCACTACCATCCACCGTCTTTAAAAGCAAGACCAAAACACCCCTATGAGTCACACTAGGTTGAATAAACCCTTCTATAAAAGATCATAAATATGAATCCATAGATCTCGTAACTCAAAATATTCTATCCTATATGGATACATTGAAATTAAAGATAATACCAAATATACTCCTAATACAAACATGATTTCATATTGAGGGGGTATTATTACAACCTCTTCAAGAATAACATAACAGTACTATTCTACAACCCTAAAAAAACTACTAGTCGAACCACTATTCATCCCGACATCAATACATTCATCCAAGAAGATAAGAACTCAACATTTATATAACCCATCTTATGGTCCTATCCACCATTTATAATGACATTATTACCATTATATTTAAATAATATAAATCCATTCTTGAAGTAATCAATGATAACTTGTACAAAAAAACAACTAGTCGATGCAATATATCTATATATATAATAAATATAATAAATATTCCAAGGATTGATGTTTCCCAAAAATTCCCTCACAATCACTACATACATCATGAAATATAACTCAATTTCCATTTAACATAGTCTATATTATGGACACTGTAACTATCTCCACCTAAATCCCTAGAGACTAAAATAAGGAGGGCACAATGAAGGAGTGTGTATTTTCTAAATTTAAAAAATCATACTCCAAGGTAGATAATAGATAGTTGATATATTAGAAAAATATATCAAGGTGTATTTATTGTGGTTTTAGGTTGGCTGTGTTTCTTGAAAAAGCCGATTGACAAGGTCATTTGTGAAGTTCCAACATGACTGTTGACTGAATATGTTGATAAAGCTATAGGGTAGGGGTATGGAAGCCCTGGAAGGTTTATATAAAGTTGTGAATATTAGGTGGTGATTTTTCCTAGTGTTTTAATTTTTTTTTGGGTTTAAAATTCATAGGAAGGGAAAAATTTTATTTGGGAAAGGAATGATTTTCACAGAAAGAAAAATTTTTCATGAGAGGGTGAAGGATTTTCACAAAGTTCTAAACAAGTAATTATTTGAGTCCACCTCATCAAAATACATCTAAGAAGAGTTTTTTGTGAAATTTATGAAGTTTTTTGTAAGTAATAGCTATGAAACATTTGTATATTTGTGTGAATATATGAAATAAAGATGAGAGTTGAGTGATGAAAAATATTTTCATGCTAAAGTAGCTATCCAATCTTAAAAGTTCAATGAGAAAGTAAAATTGTGCACTATATTAGCGTATAAAATGAAGTTGTGTGAAGGATTGGACATGTATATAAATATAATTCTACCCCCTTATGTAGTCCAACCCTTAGATAATTTTTTTGTGCTGAATCTCATAAGAGTTATATGAAGATTTTTCTTGCATTAAGCAGTGACTCAAACATTAGTTTCATCTAGAAAGGGACTTTTTTCTACATGAAAAAGTTAGAGTTCTATGAAAAACCAAAATTTTGGAAAAGTGGGAGTTATATGATGAATTTAAGAGTTTAAAAAAATTTAATAGTTCCATGATAAAGCTAAAAGTTTCATGAAAGTTTTGTAATTTACACGAAAGTCATGAAAGGGTTTCATGAAAGTATAAGTTGTGTAACCCATTGAAGAATTTACAAGATATTATATATAAAATTGGAATTCATTAGATAGATAAAATAATTTATTCATTATTCACCAAATTAGGTGTAAAAAATATTGATTCAAGTATTCAAAAAATGAAACATCCAAAGGAAAAGTACACACACTTCAGTTGAGAGAGCAATGAGATTTAAAAGAGTAATTGGTAGCAAAATTGGAGGGATAGTGATTCCAATCTAAACCATGTAACAAAACCGAACTTTAGTGTATTTAGTAAATCAACAAATTTATTTTATATTCTACTTGTATTATCCCAATTAATGGAAAACCAAGTAAAATTTCTCTATCTCATGCATGCTTTCATTTCTACTGATATACTACTACAATACAGATAGACAAGAGAAATTCCTTTAATGTTAAAATAAGATCTAAATGGGGGAGTATTTTAATCTATCATACCTTGATTCAACCCCCCTTAGGTTACTTAACCTAGTGGGTCTAACAATTGTTATAATAGTTAAAGGTTAAAATCAATGTTTCTATCATATCAGAAGCAATAGAGGTTGTTAATCACCAAGGTATTCTGATCTTTGATGTATTTTTTTTGAATTATGGAAGAATCAGATGAAACATTACTTTTTATCATTATGTATGGATATTTTTACACTAGTGATGCATTTTATTTCAGTAAATATAGATAGTGCATCATTATCATAAGTAGATCGATGATAATTTGATACTGATAACAGACAAATCAATGCTTTATGGGTAGCCTCATCAAAAAAAAAAAATTATATGAAAGTGATGATGTGTAAGTCATTGAATTTAATGTGGAAAAAGTTTCTAAATATATATAAGGTTGATTAAAAATTCCAAGAAGATAAATTTAAGGTTCTCTAAATAAGTGTGGGGACTTTATAATGAACCCTAATGAGTCAGTTGATTTATTATTTGACTAGGTGAATGTTGTAGTGGAGGATATGTATGGTATCAGATATGTCCCCAATGATGTAAAGTTAATCAAGAACATCCTGAGAAGACTACCACATTAATTCAATATGAAAATATCTATACAAGAGGGAAAATATTTGAAGAAGCTAGCATTGGATAGTTTACATAGCTCTTTTGGCACATATGTGATGAGAATTAATGATTATGAGACTGTAGAAAAATTAAAATCCAAAGAGGTGGAATTAAAGGTCCTGAAGAATCTCACCATAGAGGATGACTAGAAAGAAGAAGAGGTTTATAGAGTCATTTCATTCATTCCCTCAAATAATCAAAGGGAAAACGAAATTTTAAAGGGAAACTTCCACTCACATGATTTCAATTATAAAAGGTTGTACATCTTGTAGCAAGGTATATCAAAAAATTTCAAGATGATGATGATGAAATTGTAATGAAGTAGTCTTCATCCAATGTTAATAGTAGAAAAAGTGCTAAGAGAAATTTCTTCAAGTATAAGAAATTACTTTCAAATGATGATGAAAACTCTAAAGAAACTAATGTAGAATAAATTGAGGAATTCAAAGACTGAAAAGTAAATTCTATGGTGCTAGTTGTATGAGATTATCAAATAAGGGAATATAGTAATAATGATGAAGGATAAGTGGAAGGAAAAACTGATCTCAATGTTTAATTAAAAGAATATATTGAGGAGATAGATGTTTAGAGTAAAAAAACAATGAAATCCAATAGAGTGGTTCATGATGCCAAACTCTATATGTAATATAATAAAGAAGAGAAGTATGAAATAAAAGAAGAAACTGAAAAGCTTAAATATAAAGAACATAAGAACTCAGAGATGTTTATTGAGTACAATATCAAAGTTGTAATTTTTTTGTGTAATTGATGATTTGACTAAGATAATGAAAGATAAGGTCAAACATATCAAATAACTACAAAAAGAAGTTGTTATCCTATGATGAAAAGTTTAAGATCAGGTGAGATTCATGACTCTCGATATGTCATCAGGAAAGAAGGTCACAACTTAAATAGAAAAAGTGGAGTTAGAGTACAAAGGTCTGATAAAATAGTCAAATAATATTTAAGATAAAAAAAAGGAATCAAAACACTATAGTTGGTATGAGTCTTGATCAAAAATATAAATGTTTAATGATTGGTTCTAGCCCAAAAAAACTCAATCTATAATTGAATATTGGTTTGGGTATGAATCAAAATCATAAGATTTAGAGAAACCATGGGACAAACAGTGTTGCAACTATGACACTTAGGAATTCATCGTGTATTAGATGCTATATTTTTTTGGAAAGATATGACATTTCCAAAATTCCTATTCTATATACAAGAGGTTCTAAAGGGAATAAGAGCAATAGGGGAAACCAAACAGAGTTAAATACTCTAAGAATTATTTTGATGGATGTTGCTTTCGGTGTGAAGGATTTGGATGCATTTCTAGATATTACTCATTGACAATGCATAGGAATGTGCTAAAGGTGATACAATGTAATTATACTAAGTATGTCAAGGAATATTTGAATGTGATGAAAATGATTTTTTTACATATTTGAAAAATGAAGTTGGTCCATCATACTCTGAGGAAGATCAATAATTCTAGTCAAAATCAAGTATAAAACCAATTATGTGGATCAAAAATAAAAGAGATGATAGGGAAGATGTTGTAGATATTTTCTTCAAAGCATCAGATCACACCATAATATAGATCATTGATTTTGGATACACCTCCCGTATGATTAGAAATAAGGATTTGGTGATAGGAATTTGGTATGAAAAAGGTAGGTTTCATAATATTTGGTAACGGTGAAGGCCTACAGATTATATGATTAGGAAAATACATGTTTCGGGGAAAAGATATGAGACTAGATTTTGTCTTTGTTTTTGAAGGCCTCAGTCACAACTTGTTAATTGTTAATTAATTCTGTAAATTTGGGAATTCTATAAGCTCAGAAAATAAGTTGTGTATCATAAAGGGAAAATTTGGTGTAGTTATTTTATAGGTAAAACACACAAAAGGGGAATCAATACTATGTGAAATGAAAAGAAGATATGTAATTTAAATTCAAGGAAGAAGAAAATAGGTTGTGGTGTAAATGGGTTATCCATATATACCAACCATATTTGGAAGTACTAGTAAAATGTGACATAGTTTGAGATCTCCCTATGATATCATGTTATCATACTCATAAATATGATACTTTTGAACAGAGTAATATTATTCAAAAGACACAAAATAAAAAATAACATAATCTAAAAATAGTTCTTGATCTAGTGAATTTTTACATGTGTTTAACTATCTTACCAAAATCCATTGACGGGAAGAGTTATTATGTTATTTTGATTGATTATTTCAGTAGGATGACATGTATATTCATCATTTCACTAAATTTCAAGGTGTTCAATTGTATAAAAAAATAATAGGGAATATGAAAGGATTATTTGAAAAATTATTTTGAAATTCTTTATGGAAAATGGTATAGAGTTCACAAACAGAAAAGTGGGAGATTATCTCAAAAAATATGGGATAAGGCACCAAGTTTTGGTAGTGATAAATCCTTAAAAAATTGGAGTCATTGAGAGGATAAATAAAATAATTTATAAGAAAAAGATACAATTGATAAGAAGGATGAAGTCAGATATGTATCTATACGGAAGTCAAAGAGTTGAGCTAAAATTGATAGGAAGAACATGTTCAGTGATCAGGAAAGGCCAGTTCAAATAATTAGAATGAAATATCTACAAAAAACATCATTTCTAACTCAATTAAAGATGATTTTTTTTAAATAATTGGATGGAGATGAAAATTGGGTTCTAGATATTAATGAAGATCTTGACCAAATGGAGAAGAATAAAAACATGGGAGATTGTTTTAAGGCCAGTAGATAAAATTTTTATGGGGAATAAATGGGTCTTCCAAAAACATTTAATGGAGAAAAAATAATAATCTGAAATAAATCATGAATTTTTTGAAAGATATACTCCCAAAAAGAGGGTATCGATGTTGATGAAACATTTTCACATGTAGGAAGGATGTAGACAATTTGATTTTTCTTGGTCATTCTAGTTTAAAGAAAATACAAAGTGTTCCATATGGATAAGAAAACATAATTTATGAATATATTTCTAGTGGAATAGGTGTACATCAAGAAAAAATAGTAATTTCAAATCCACAAAGATGAGAAAAAAGTTTTCTATCCTGAGAAGGCTCTCTATGGGTTGAAGTAGGAACCAAGATAATGGTATTCATGACTTGATCAATGTTTTAAGAAGATTAGTTTCTAGTATATTATATTGGATTATAATATCCATGTAATTAATGAGAGTTATAAAAGTGTAACAGTGCTAGTATATGTTTATGAAATAATCTTTTATGGATCTAATGAAGTGTAGTGAAAATAGTTTATAGAATTCATGAAATGTGAGTTTAAAATGTCAATGATTAGAGAGTTGATATTTTTATTGGTTTATATGTGATGAAAGGAAGGCATGAAATATTTATCTCTCAATATAAATTTGATGAAGAGGTTTTAAGAAGATTTGGATTAGATAATTTTAAGGGTATGTAAACTCTATTCATAACCCAGATGAAGCTTTCATGAGATAATTAAGGAAAAATGGTCAATGTTATAGAATATATAAACAACATTGGGATATTGTTATAATTAGTAGTAACATGACCTAAAATTGTATTTTAGACATTATAGGTGAAAAGGTATCAAATTAATCCTAAGGAAATCCACTTAAATGCAGTGAAAAGAATACTTTAGTATATTAAAGGCATGGTGGACTTTGGTTTTGATTATAATGAAAAAAATCATCAAGATTTATTGAGATATACAATTATAGATTAGACTGATTCAAAAGATGAGAAAAAGTAAACATTAGGTGGTGTATTATATTTTGGTGGATTGCATGTTTCTTAGCTAATAATGAAACAATATTTCATTTCTTTGAGCACCAAAAAATATGAATAGATTATGGCTACTGAAGAATGCATACAATTACTATAAATAAAGCAACAACTAGAGGATATGAGAGTTTAATTGAAGTGTCCGATTATAATCCATTATGATAATTCAAGTACTATAAATCTTAGTAAAAATATAGTTAATCACTCATGAAAAAATTATAGTGAAATAAAATATCATTTTATCAAGGAGAATGTGAATTATGGGTTGGTAATGTTGGAGTATATTTCTTTAAAGCTTCTGGTAACAAAAATTATGATAAAGGCCTTACCCAAAACAACATTTGAAAGAAATTGGATGGCTCTTGGAGTCTAGTTGAACCCTAACACTTAAACAACGTGGTTGTGAAATCTCATCTCTATAAGGTATGGTTTATTTTTCCATATATGTTGATATGTATTCTTTACCTTGTTTCCTACCAAAAGGTGGTGACATTTTAGTTTCTTTAAAAAATGGGGAATTATTTTTCATGAAAGTGGGAGAAGGTGATAAGGGGAATAAATAGGGGAGTTTTAAATATGATGATTCTAAATATGTTCATTTAACATTGATAGGTCATGATATTCTAACCTAGGGGGTTCGGGATGAAAGTAGTTATCCAGTGGGGCTGAAAAAGTGGTCTTTTAGAGTGTCATTATTTTTCTCAGAACTAAAATGGAATTGTTTCAAAGGTAGATTTCTATAAAGGGGTGTTTTTAGATTGAAGTGATTCATTAATGTAACTTTTATTCTACTCTTTTTTCTCACACTGAATATGGATCATCTGGCTTTAGAGTATATGTTAAGTGAATCCTTTATCGTATATAAATCTGTAGAAAATGAATTTTGGTTGAAGAAGGAAGTGCATAAATATCCTTTAGTGAGTAGGAAATATAAGGATTAAAGTGGTTTAAGAAGGTAAAGGGTTGACAAAAAATCCCAAAGGGAGATATTTTTGGGAAAAAATACCTCAAGGTGATTTTTTAGTGATTTTGGGTTGATTATGTTTATTTAAAAAGCTAGTTGACAATGTCATTTGTGAAGTTCTCACATGGTTTTTGATAGATTATGATGTAAAATCTCTAGAAAATATGTATGTAATCTTTTTAAGGTTTAAAAAAAGTTTCATTTATAAGTTGTTGATGACTAACATTATTTTCTAAAAATTTGGGGTCCAAAATTTTGAGGAAGGAAAATTTGTTTTGGGAAAAGAAAATATTTTCACACAAATGAAAAAGCTACATAATGGTTTGAAGGAGTTTCATGAAGTTTCATTAAAGTGATGATTTGAGTCCACCTAATAAAAATAAAAATAAGAAGAGTGTTTCATTAAAGTTCTAAATTTGTACACAAGAAAGAGTTGCACAACACCTGAAGAGTTTTGGGGATCCACGAAATACAGATGAGGGTTATTTGATGGAAGAGAGTTGGGTGGTAAAGGTGAAATAAAATCATTTGAGTTTAGCAAGAAAGATAAGTTGTGTTATATTTTAGAACACACAAGGTAGTTTGGTGATGTCTATAAATAGGTTATGAACCCCTACATTTGGTAGTGAAACCCTTAGAGAATTTTAGGGACCTAAATAGTGTAATAGTTTCAAAAAGATTTTTATTGCATGAATGAACAACTCAAACATCAGTTACACATAGAAAGGGAACTATGTTAACATGAAAAAGTTTGGAATTCCATTAAAGACCAAAAATTTCATGAAATTTAGAGTCTTGTGAAAAATAAAAAATTTTCTTAAAAGGTGAGAGTTCTGCAACAAAGCCAGTAATTGTGTGGAAGATATCAAAGTTGTATGAAATTAATGAATGATTTTCATGAAATTATAAGCTTTTGATCTAGTAGATAATTTACTAAATTTTCTATGTTTAACTAAAGGTCATCAGTTATATGAAAATTTTATTCCTGACACACTAAACGATAAGTAAACAATATTGATTCAAGTATTCAATAGAAGAAGGAGAAGTGAATACACTTCATTTAAGAGAGAAGTGAGCATTAAAAATGTGATTGGTAGTGAACTATGAGGGTTAGTGAGTCTACTCCAAACCATGTAACAACATTCCAGTTTATTGTTTTTGGTACATCAGAAAATTTTCTTTGTATTCTCCTTAGAATATCTTGGTTAAGGTTAAATCAAGAAAAAAATTCCATGTCTACACTAATAAAAAATAGGATTTTAACAGCACTAAAAATGATATTTATCAATGCTAGAGAAGCACTAATTACCCAAGCATGATTAAAATCTATAGGATTTTATCAATGCTATAAAAACAATGATAAATGGTTCTTTTATCAGTTCTTATAGAATCACTGATAAAATACCCCATTTATCAGTGCTTTTATTTAGCATTTATAAAGGGAACCTTTGTCTACATTTTTAGAAGCACTGAGAATGGGATTATTTATTAGTTCTAAATAAAAGTGCTCATAAATGGGGAATTTATCATTACTTTTATAAGAAATGATAAAGGATTCCTTTATAAGTGTCTCTAAAATAACTAAAAAAGGGTGCCTTTATATTGCTTTTAGAATCACTGATAAAGGGGAATACTATAGTGTGTTATAACAACACACTACAACACAAGAAACATGTCATACTGTAGTGTGCTGTAGCAACACATTGCAGAACTATAAAAACAACAAAATTAGGAAAATCAAATAAAAACACAAAATATAAATGAAATATAATTTATAACACAAATACAAGAAAAAACACTATTATATAGCAAAATAATTCACTTATATAAAAGAACAATCCACCTCTTCTTGAGAAAAATAATGTTCCTATATTAGAAAAAAAATCTTATGTTAGTAATAATATAAAGAAATAAACTAATAAAAAGTGTTAATTTTAAACTAAACATTGAGTCATACTAAGAACACTATGTATCGGATTAAGTTTTAGTTGATTATTGAACATCACACCATTTCTTATTCATCTAAAACCATTATATCTTTGAAAATTAACAAATAAGTATAAGATAAAAATTAAAAGGAAATTAATTAATTAACAATAGATAGAATGATGATAAAACAATCTAGGCTCATTTTCTTTATTTTGGTGATGTGATGAACCTTTTAAACTGAAATGACACTAATATTTTTAAAATAATCACTTGGAGTCATACTAGTCACACCGTGTATAGGATTGAGGTGTGGATAATTCCTAAACACCCCAAATGGGTTATGAATCATTTTAATAAAGTATCAAAATAATCTGAATATTTTTTTGTAGTTTTGAGTAAATCACTTGTGTTTTTTTACTAAAATTTCATTTTAAACTAGAAACACTCACTTTGAGTTATACCAGTTACATAGTGTGTTAGTTTGACATGAGACATTATCCTACTCATCAAAATTTACTTATGAATTCTTTTCCTAAATTATCAAGACAATCTAAATGAATTTTCTCAATTTTAAGTGAGTGAAACTTTTTGAACTAAAATTTATATTTTAAATAGATATCATACACTTTGAGCCATGATGGTCACATCATTTATCACCCCTAGTTCCAAGGAAGTAACCATTTATTTATGTTTTTTAACTATGTAGAGTGTTTGGGTGATGTTTGGGAGGGTTTGTAGGGATTTTGGAATGCTATTGGGGATTTTTTTGGTGGTGTATGATTTGAGAGTGGTTAGTATAAATCGTGAAAAACCTATAGGAAACCATGAAAAGGTAGAGAGTGGTCTCTAGGTAGGTGCACAATTTAGCCAAACAAGACATCTTCCTAGTAGTAACCATATAAAGTAGAATAGTAGAAAAAACACAATTGGTGCATTGTTTGTCTAACTGTGTAAGACAACCTTGTGAAGGGTGTTTGGAGGTAGTGGTTGGTTCATGGTTTTCTCATGGTTTTCCTAACTAAGCAAGAAAACCATGGGCGATTAATTTTTAGATCCTAAAAAAGTGTATCTCACTCAGTTTTACTCCCAAACCTCTCATTTTCACTTTTTTCAAAACTAACTAAGTTTTCTCTCCTCTCAAAGGTTGTGGAGACTCTCCCCATCAATTTTGGAATGATTCATTGGCAAATCTTGGTGTGTTGAAGGCTATATTTCTTGGTAAATCTTTGTTATTGATGGTTTTTGTTAGATCTATTATACTTCCCTATCTTAGTTTCATATATATATATATTCTATTGGGGATATATATATGATATTTGATTACAATCCTGATGATATATAGTTTTTTTGATGTCATGGAACAAGATCTAAGGTGGGTTTTTTGATATTCAACCCGATTTTGTTGATTTTTTTTCCATTATTTGTTTCCAACATAGTTTTTGAGGTAGGCGACTTCACTCTCGACTCCTATTATCATAACTATATTTATTATTTTGAAATTATTTGAATTTATTGAAACTGATTTTGAAATTTTTGTGAAAATCTTAGTAGAAAAATTCTATAGTGATGGTTTGTGAAATTATGGATTTTTTGTACAAAGTGATTTGTTGAATGATTTTAAAATGTTGATTTTAAAATGGTTTTGTTGGTTTGATACATGGTAAAAAAATTTTTTGGAAAGGGTTTTAATAAAAATATTGTTTTATTTAAATGGTTTGGAAAAATTGGTTTAAAAAGTTTTTGGAATAATTCATTGGCATGTGTTCATTTGTATTAACACGACTCTGTGGAAGGGTCATGTGCCCTTGGGGCACTGGTATACAGTTACCTTGTGAAAAAATATTATATTTATGAGAGAATTCTCATAAGTATGGAACTATCACATGATATTACATGTGCGGATGTGCGTATTGTAATGGGTTATGCCAAAAATGAATGTGAAATGGTTTAAAGAACGTTTTGGATTCTTTCCATAGAAACTGGTTTGGTATGGATGTTATTTTATATTCTAATATAAACTATTTAAATTTTTTTTATATAAATATGGTAACATTTTCTATCCTAGTGGAATTTGTAGGGAAGTTATTTGGGGGAAAACCTACAAAGTTTCATTACTCACACCCTACATTGTCACTTTGGTGATATTGTTTATAGAGACGTAAGTAAAGGAAAATTATATTATTTCCTTAGTGATAAATCATGATACTTTGGGCTGGATTTTGGAGTTGGATCTTGGAACATGTTGGGAGCTATGGATTTATGTCTTTGTTGTCTTTGAGCTTTATGGTTTATTCTTCCACTTTGGTACTCTGATTTTTGGTTATGTTGTAGTTTGGTTGTAGTTGGGTTTTATTATCAGTTATGTGTTACTTTGAGTTGTATAAATTGTTATCGTGTATCATTTAGTGGTTATTTGGTTATGGTGTACTTGTTCTAGTTGTTTCCTTTTTAAATAATAAATCATCCTCCAATTGTATTGAAGCCCTTGGAATTTATTGTCTGCCATTGGTGTATTGGGGATGTCGCCCAAGGCCATGTAATATCCTTCCACCTTCTCAAGACAATGTGGAGGGGAATGATGTTATAAATGGTTTCAGCTTGTTCAGTCCTTGAATTGCAAATGGTATCAATCTTTCCCAGTTTTTCTTTCATTTTGGAAAAAATGGTATTGGTTTTTATTCTTGGATTTGAAAATCATTCTGGTTTAGTCCTTTAATTGGGATTCTAGAAATGAGTAGGATCATCGGGAATTCAAATGTAGAGTATAAAAAAGCATAACTAACCTATTTATACTGAAATTCAAGTTACTAAGGATTTGGGTACGTAAGTGTTTGGAGACACTTATAGGAGTAGTAATCTCATTTTAATGGGTTTATCCAATGAGATGAGCATGAAATGAATTTTATAAATGACTTCCCACAAGTATTTCATATTTCATTTTTAGTAACGAATTATCATTTGGTGAAAAAATATTTATTTTTGAAAGGTATTGAAAAATGTTTTCAAATTTTAGTTTTTTAAAATGGCATGATAATGGTATTTTAAAAATGGTTTTATTTTCAAAGTCATGGTGTACTTTAAAAAAAGGGTTCAAAATGGAAGGTGTAAAATTTTGGGGAAGCCTTATTATGATACTTATGATATGGTATAATTTTAATTGTTAAGCCTTTAGTTTATATATAGTGAGACTTATGGCATTTTTATGTTTTAGAAAATGGTACCTAGAAGGAATCATAGAAACCAACTAGAAGAGGATACTAAGAATGTGGTTGCACCTGAGCTACAAGTGAACCAATTATTGGTTAAGAGTATAGTCCAAGTCTTTTAGGTTGGGTATAGAGGGAACTTAAGGGATGAACCAAAATAAGTGGACCATTCTATTTAGTTCTAGAAGCAGAATCCACCCCTATTTTAAGGTGATTTAGAACCATAGAAGGAAAAGGTGTGGCTGGATATGATGAATCAAATCTTCAATTTCCTTGGAACACCAGTAGTGTTGAAATTCAAGTTGGATATGTATATTCTTTAGGATCTTTCATGCTAATGGTGATATTTAGTTGTTCAGGCTAAATTAGACAAAGGAATTGCATGGGAGGATTTTGTAGAATTGTTCAACAAAAAATTCTATCCTCATACATTCATGATTGAAATAATGATTTTTTTATCTTGAAGTAGGATAAACTCTCAATTATAGATCATGATGCTAAATTTATGAATTTACTCTACTTTTCACCCAAAGTTTCTAAAAATACATCATTGAAGGCACAAATTTTTAAATCGGGGCTAAGGTAATAGATTCGATCAAATATTTCCATGATTTGTATAATAGATTATATAAATATGGTAAATAGAGTGATAGTGGAAGATATGGACATCTCAGAACCCATAGGTGGAGGAATCATGTTGATACCTATAGGAAATGGTGGGAAATCTAATGCTGGGAATAAGAGGAAGAGGGACACCTATTTCCAAGGTAGTGGGATAAATTAGAATTATATGGATGGATCGATGAATCTTCCTCCAAAAACCAAGAGTAAAGATGGATGTTTCCAATTTGGATCTTTTGATCACATTAAGCAATATTGTATAACACTATCTAGAGCATGCCAAAATTGAAACTGGATGAGGAATCTTCGACGCTATTGTCACAATGCTCCAAGGTCGAGTGTTTGGGAACTTCTAATGTGTCAAAAATGTCATATAATTCAATGGGATGAGTGAAGTAGAATAATTATCTTTATCAGAATTGAGATAGACATAGTTATTTTAGGAATACCATGACTCCTCAGCAATGGAAATCTCAATAGGTTAATAAAGAACAAATTACAAAGAGTAACTAATTGTATGGAGATAATCATGTGGTTGTCGATGATTAATCTAGACAATCAATAGTGAGAGGTACAATTCATTTAAATTCTTACCTTATGAAGGTTTTTTTTATATAGGTTCATCCCATTCATTTATTTCTTTCCGTGCTGTTGATCTTCTGGGATTAAATGTTGAGATGATTCCTTCTATTTTGAAACTTCAAACTCTTATTGGACAAAGAGAATATCAAGCTTTTATGTATAGAGAATGTTCTATAACTATTAATGGAGGTGAGTTGATATAGAATTTATCTATGATTTAAATGAATTTTTATGATATAATCGTAGGTATGGATTGGTTGATAATGTTCAAAGCTCACATCGATTGTTATAACTGAAGGGTTAGTTTTATGACTGATAATGTCATCAAGCATATCTTTAATGGAGACCACAATGGAAAGGTAGGTGTAATGATATTTTTGGCACTAGTAGTTGGAATAATCTTATACTGATTGGTAGTGTTCAATTTGGTATCAATGGAATATATTGAGAATAATATTTTTCCATTGGTTGTTGATCAGTTTGTAAATTTTTTTCCTGAAATTTTTTATGGTTTCCACCCATAAGGGAAGTGGAGTTTATGATTGATCTCCTTTTAAGTAATATTCCTATTTCATTTTTGTATTATATAATGACACCAATATAGTTAAATTAATTTAAAATGCAGTTTGAAATGCTAGAAAACAAAGGATTAATTTGGCCTAACACGTCTTCATGGGCAACACCGATCCTTCTTGTCAAAAATATTGAAGGAAATCTTCGCTTGTGTGTGGATTATCATAATATTAACCAAGTTAGGATAATGAATCAGTATCCATTTCCATTCATTGATGATATATTTGACTAATTTAGGGGATCCCAGTGGCTCTCTAAAATTTACTTATGATCAATATATCACCAATTGCGGGTTTAGATATAGGATATTACAAGGACAACTTTCAAGAGTAGATATGGCCATTACAAATATGTGGTTATTCCTTTTGGTCTTAAAAATGTACCAATAATATTTATAGACTTGATAAATTGGATATTTTAGATATATCTAGATAATTTTTTGTGATTTTTGTGGATGAGATACCAGTGTATTCGAGGAAAAGGGTTGATTATGAGAATCACTTAATGATAGTGTTGGGAATTTTTCAAGATCCTCGTATGTATTCCAAATTATCAAAGTGTGATTTTTGGATACAAGAGGTTCGTTTCATTGGCCATGTAATATTCAAAAGTGGTATTTAGGTGGATCTGGAAAATATATAGGCTGTTATCCCTTGGAAAACACCAAATAATTTCTTTGAGATACACTGTTTCCTTGGATTAGCTGGTTATTACCAATGTATTGTTCATGATTTTTCATAACTAACTTCAACTATGATATATTTTATAATAAAAAATGTTCTATTACAATGGAATGATGGGTGTTAGAAGTATTTTCAAGAGTTAAAGGTTCAATTTATATCTACACTATTATTGATATTTTCGGAATCAGGACAAGGGTACATGGTGTACTATGATTCTCTAGGATTAGGGTTGGGTTGTGTTCTCATACAGAGAGATCATGTTGTTTTTTATAGCTCATTATAGTTATGGTTGGATGAGAAAAAATACCCAACACATGATTTAGAGTTAGCTACTATAGTACATGCTTTGAAGACTTGGAATCATTATCTCTTCAATAAGAAATTTATAGTGTTTATAGATTATAAGATCTTGAAACATTTTTTCTCACAAATGGCTTTGAACCTGAAACAAAGAATATGGATGGAGTATCTCTAAATATTTAAATTTTAATTTATGTATACACCGAGTAAAGGAAATTCAGTGCCTGATTCATTGAGTCGAAATTGGTACGGTTAGTTGGAAAAAGAAACTTTAGATCAGTGGTAGTTGATGACAACCATAGCCGACATACACTTAGAATATGGAGACCAAAGTAATGTTGAAGTTTTATTTCCAGTTTCTTTTGTTCTGTATTTTTTGAATATGGTTAAAGAGTCATAGACATCCGATTTGGAATGTGTTTCTTATAGGTCAAAACTTAATGTTTAGGAGAACATTGAGGGATGGAAGCTAGATGGCTGTTCAGTTTTGTGGTTTTGAGGTCGGATGGTCATACCTTTAGATTGTTCGGAATAAATTCTTTATGCTTACCCAAATTTGAGATGGGATATTCATCTTGAAATATAAAAGATGTATAAGGCATTTAAATCACAGCTTTTTTGGGTTAGCATGAAAAGAAAGGTTGTTGAGTTTGTTATGAGATTCCTCACATGTCAATAGGTTAAGGTAGAGTACTAGCAACCAGCTGGTATATTGAAATCTTTACATATTTATATTTGGAAATGGGAGTAGATAATGATGGATTTTGTGATAGTTCTCCCAAGAATGGTTCAAAAACATGATTTCGTATGGGTGATAGTGTATTGACTTATAAATTCATCCCCTTTCATCTCTATTCATGAATCTCATATGGTAAAGGAATTGTCTAAAATCAATATATGAGAAGTGTTAAAGAGGCATGGCGTACCCATTTTTATTATTTTAGATAGAGATACAAGGTTTACATATCATTTTTGGAAATTCTTATAGCAATCCCTTGGGGATTAGTTGATAATGAGTATGGAGTTTCATCCTCAGAGAGATGATCAATCTAAAAGGATGATAAATACATTAGAAGACATGATTTAGGATTGTGTAATGGATTTTGGTGGCTCATGGGAGGAGCACATATAGTTATTAGAGTTTTTATATAATAATATTTAGCAAAAATAAATACATATGGATCCTTTTAAAGAATTTTATGGCCATCCTTGTCATTCTCCACTTTGTTCTATGGAAATAGGTGAGAATTCACTAGTTGGTCCGATCCTTGTCCAAGAGACAATGTATAAGATTCAGTTAATCAGGAAGAGAATGGAAACCGCTCAGAGTTATCAAAAATTGTATGAGAATCATCATCAATGGCTGTTTTTGTTCAAGGTGAGTGATCATGTATTCTTGATAATCTCTCTAAGTCTTGAGCATCATCATTTTGTAAAGCATATAAAGTTATCTCCTTGATATATAGGCCCTTTTGAGGAAATTTAATGGGTTGGTGAGGTGTCATATCAGTTGTCTTTACTACCACATTTCAATGTTATTCATAATGTGTTTCATGTATCTTAGTAAAAATTGTCTCAGCTTGATCCTTACCATTCGATTCAATGGGATCATATCAACCTAGAGTTATATGAATCATTGGTTCATGTTCTAGTGCATATTTTGGATAGGTAAGGGAGAGTATTGTGTAGGAAAATCATTGGTCTAGTGTGGGTTTTTGGGAAACATGGTCAGATTTAGGAAGAGACTTAAGAACAAGAGAAGTAAATGATCGAGCACTAGACCGATCTGTTTTTGGGAAATGTTGGTTTTCTACTATTTGAGGATGGAAATTCGAATGGTTGGGAGAATTTAGAACACTTGGTTTCAAGTAAGTTACCATTTTTTATGTTTTTTAAATATATAGAGTGTTTGGGTGATGTTTGGGAGGGTTTAGAGGACTTTTGACAAGTTTTTGGGGATTTTATAGAGGTGCATGGTTTGATCATGGTTAGTAAAAATCATGAAACACCTTCAAGAAATCATCTATAAGTAGACAATGGAATTTTTATAGGCACATAGTTAGGTGCATGGTTTTGCCAAACCATGCAGTTACCTAAGAGCAACCGTGTAAAGTGGAACAAATGAAAAAAATGGTTGGTTCATAGTTTCTATAAACATGTGATCCAACCATGTGAAGGGTGTTTTTAGGTAGTGGATAGTGCATGGTTTACGCACGATTTACCTAAATGTGCGATCCAACTTTTCACAATTTATTTTTAGATCCAAAAAATGGATCTCACTCAACTTTACTCTTAAACCTATCATTTGTCACTTTTTTTGAACCTAACTCGGTTTCCATTCCTCCCAAAGGCTATAGAGACTCTTACCTTTAATCTAGGAGCGATCCATTGGAAAATTATGGTGTATTAAAGGAAAACTTGCTTGGTAAGTCTCGATTCCTGATGGTTTTCCATAGATGTATTCTTCTTCCCTCTGTTATATCCATAGATCTAGTCTTTTGGGGATATATCTATGATATTTTATTCCAATGATGATGACATATGGCTGTATTTATATTAAAGAACAATATCTAATGAGTTTTTTTGTAGATTAAACATGATTATGTTGAATAATTTGTGCCATTATTTGTTTCCTCAATAGATTCTAAGGTAGGTGGATTCACTCTCAAATCCTATTATTAGAACATGAAGGCTTAATTTAAAATTATTTGAATTTCTTGAAATTGATTGTAAAATTTTTGTTCAAAGATAGGTAGAAACCTTCTTTATTTATTTTTTGGGAAGTTTTGGAATTGATGTGAAAAGTACTTTGTTGAATGAATTTAAAATGTTGATTTTAAAATGGTTGTTTGTTTTGATTCATGGAAAGAGGTGTTGTGGAACTGTTCTCAATAAAAACATTATTTTATTAAAATGGTTTGGAATAATTAGTTTGACATGGTTTTTTCATAATTGGTTGACGTTTGTTCATTTGCATTGATGTGACCCTATAGAAGGGGTTCATGCCGTTGGGGCACTAGTATATGGTAACCTTGTGATACTTAGTAGATTGATGAGAGACCACACATGATAATGGAACTATCTACTAGGAATTAATGTGTGGATGCATTGATTAGAATGGTTTATTCTAAAAAGAATGTGAAATGTTTTAAATAATTTTTTGGTTTCTTTCCTTGGAAACAGTTTGGTATGGAAGTTGTTTAATATTATAATATAAAATATTTCAAATTGTTTTATATATTTTTTTACATAAATTGTTTTATATGAATTATTTTATATAAATTTTCGAACATGTTTTATCCTAGTGGAGTGAGTAGGGAAGTCATTTGGGGGAAACCTACTGAGTTTCACTACTCACCCTCTCCTTTGTAACTTTGGTGATTTTGCAGATACTGTATATTGAGACACAGGTAAAGGAAAAGTATCTCATTTCTTTATTGATGCATTATAATACTTTGTGAAGGATTTTAAAGTTAGATGTTGGAGCATGTTGGGAGCTGTGGAGTTGTGTATTTGGCTTCTTTTAGCTTTATGGTTGAGTCTTCCTCTTTGGTACTCTGATTTTTGGTTATGATGTAGTTTGGTTGTAGTTGGGTTTTATTGTCATATTGGTATTACATTGATCTATATACATTATTATCATACATCATTTAGTGGTTATTTGGTTATGGTATACTTGGTTGGGTTGTTTCTTTTTTAAATGGAAAATCGTCCCCTAATTGTATTGAATCCCTTATCATTTAGTTTTTGCATTTGGTGTCTTGGGGATGTCACCTAAGGTCAAGTAATATCCTCCTCCTTATCAAGCCAATGATGAGGGAAAGGTTGTTGAAAATCTTTTATTGTATTGAGGTGAGGTTGATTTCTACATATAAAAAAGGACTTATGGACTATTTTACTAAAGTCTCAAAACAATCCCAATGAATTTTCTCAATTTTGAGTATTTCAATTGTTCTTTTTACTAAAATCAATGTCAATTTAAAATAAAAAGATACACTTGGAGTCATATCAGTAACACTATTCATCGGACTGAGGTGAGGATGATTCCTACACATTCCAAATGACTTATGGATCATTTTCCTAAAGTATCAAAACAATCTAAATGAGTTTGATTAGTTTTGAGTACATCGCTTGAGTTTGTTTTACTAAAATGTCATTTTTAATTGGAAACATGCACTTTGAGGCATACGAGTCACATCATGTGTCAGTTTGATGTGACATTGATTCCTACAGGTCAAAAATGACTTATGAATTCTTTTCCTAAATTATAAAAACAATCTGATCATGTTTTCTCGATTTTCACCATGTGAATTTTTTTGAACTAAAATATCAATTTTAAACTGATAATGGACACTTTGAGTCATTTTGGAACCTTAGGTATCATATTGAGGTGCTATCACAACCCGTGTTGCTAAGGTCCGACCCATGACTACCCCAAGCCTACCTCCAATATGTCTTAGAATGAAAACTAGTGCTGAGTAGGAATATCCCACAAATGGGATGCATTATACTAAAGTACCTATACACACGTTCACATCTCCATGCCCAAAAAATTATGAAATTTAAAAAAACTAAAATAATGCATGCATACATCTAAGATCCCACAACAAAGTAAAATAATAAAAGTACTTGAAGTGGGAAAGGGCCCAAATACAGACCCAAACAAAAATAGTAAAAGTCTGACCTGCTCCAAGGGTGAGAGTTAGGTCAAAAGAAAGATCCTGGTAAACACATTGGTTTGAAAAGATCTATCTATGCTCCACCTACTCTTTATCCTCCTTGGACACCATAAAAAAGGTCTTCATCTGCATAATATATGACATGTGTGGGAAAAGACCATGCATGGGTGAGTATAACAATACCCAGTAGGACTCACCAAAAACACTAAACACAAAGAAACAAATATATTCATCTCAATACAATATATATAAAAAAAATTTATAATAGAAAACAACCAGATATACTCAGGAAATGTACCACTCCACCTGGAGGTCATAACCAACTGCCAGCCATGGGATTCTGCTTAAATCAACACTTATTCTGGGATAACATACTCAATGAGCCATGCTATCATCGGAGGGACTTGAAGAAGGGTCTAGATCAATGGGCCCCACCCAAGAACTGGTCTAAGAAGACTCTGATACATAGATATAGGTCATGCCCAGAACCACTAGGGGATACCACAAACCCTAATCTAGATCAACCCGCTACGTAGGGGATTATATGATAATGATTCAACAAACCCAACCAATATTACCTTCTAGATGGATAATTAATGCCTAGATTAGGGAGTTCATGCCAATTCCAAAAAATTCAACCAAGGGAATAAAGGATGGTATAGGATTACACTCCAGTCTCATGGAGGGACACCACAACTTTATCTGAGACTCAGCCTCTAGAGGGGATCATAATCTAGTGATATGGATGTAATGCCACACTAAACCCTCTAAGGAAAATTCCAAGGGAACATAATCAACCTATACCTGTACAAAATAAGAAAAAAAGAGCCACAATAACTCTTCATGGGGGTACACGATGTGTACTAGGGTGTACACAATGTGTCTAGCTATCCCCATGCTTTCCTGTGTGAAAGAACCTCATAAAACATGTAGTCTTTATGTAAATGATGTGTATAAGTAGTTCAAGATGTATAGAGACACACAATATCCTTCCTATGTCACTTGGACATGTCTGTGTACTAAGTCCATGTCCATGTACCGACATATGTACACCAAATCATGCCCATGTATTAATACACAACATGCCATTTGGTTTTGTACTTTTACCCATGTATGTTTACTCTCTGAAGTACACACTGAGTCACATGGAAGGAGTCACTCACTGTGTGATAGGGGTTACATGCTGTGTGATAGGGGTCACATGTCGTGTGATCCTTAACTATGGTCGAAACCATACCACCGTAGCTAGGTGTACCCACATGATGTGTAGATATGGTTTACACGTCATGTAATGTGAAAATTTACAAAAATGTAGATCTGCTACATGCATATTCAAATGATCATCCATCCACCCATCCGGTGACTATTTCATCAGGAAAATAAAGTTCCTTTCTCATTCGATCATCTCAATCATTGAAAAATGAATTCCACCATCAAATCCATTCTAAAAATAGATCTATATGTCATTCTTTGTTACACACTGAAGAATGCCGAAGAACGCAAACTCGGGTATCCAAAACCATATTATTACTCACCAATTCCTTCAACAAAACAATTTCATGTCATGAAAATCACAAATCTATAATTTTTTATTGTTTGACCAAGAAATAGGAGTGTGACGATTGATTGATCAGGATATGTCAAACCCTGGCCTAAATGTTGAACGCCTGCGATGAACAAAGAACCATAGGATAAAAACACAAGATTAAACAAGAGGAATGGACCACAATAGATGTTCATGTCAATCTCTATTCATTTCTGTGATAATAAAAAAGAATAAATCAATAGTTACAAAGTAATTCTCCCAAAATCTGGTTAATCTAACTCATCATACAAGAAGAATGAACCGCAGATCAATTTGTTCATTGGTTGATTCATGTTCATCATAGAAATAATGAATAGGGAATAAATCCAATAAAAACAAACATTATACCAAGATTTTGGATCAGTCATTGATGAAGAATGGTTGTGTTGTTATCGTTGATGAGATCGTCCAACTCTATTGGTGAAACAATTTGTGATCCGATCTCAATCTGTTATCGTTTTCTAAGAAATCTCTCCTCCAACGGTTCCTAGGTCTCTAGGGTTGAGAATCCAAACTTGGTAAAATTTTCATATCTATACTCTTATAGGAAAAAATAATTTCTAAATTGAAATAAAAAAATAAAAAAATTATTTTAATTTATTTCATTAATTTACATCCGCATGGACTTTTTCACAAATGGCCTGCATCGAAAATAGTAATGTCACATATAGGGTAAAACCCATCTTCTTAACTCAATTGTTCCCTCATATTTCTGATCTAGGACCCCTTTTAGGAGTTATTCCATTTTTAAGGAATACTGAGCACGCGTTCTATTTAATATATTTCAAAAATTTATTCTGGAAACACCGGGCCTTAGAATCACACACTGTCTTAGTTCACAGTCTAAAAAATAATCCATATAAAATCCATAAATAATACACTAAAAATCCAAGATGTTACATTCTCCCCACATTAGGGATTTATGTCTTGAAAATACAAAACAAGGGCTACAAAAAATTATATGGGTACTAATTACAAATCTAAGCCTCCTACTCCTATATTATGTCCTAAAGATTCCCATGATGTCACTGTAAATGAAAAATGGGAATCGATCACCGACAAAGGATCATCTGATGCTGATCCTCAATCTCCACTGGGTACTCTACAAAGGTAGCTCTATACTTGATGTCCAAATCACCCCAGTCGATAACATGTGATGGGTCACGCATGTACCTCCTTAGTTGTGACACGTGGAAGACATCATGTACCTGGTCTAACTACATAGGTAGATCAAATGCTACCCCACCTCACTAACTCTATGAAAAGTCTATAAGGGACCAATGAATCACATATATAACTTATCACCATGGTCAAATCTCCTCAATCCATGTTGAGGTGATGAGATTAGGAACACATGGTCTCCTTCCCTAAACTCCAGACATCTCCATATTTGGTCTAAATAATACTTTAGATGAATCTATGCTGTCCTCATCCTCTCCTGGATGATCTGAACCTTCTCTTTAGTATCACTCACCAGATTTGGGCCCATGAGTTCTAACTCACCTACATCATTCCAACAAATTGGTGACTTACAGGGTCTCCCATATAAATCATCAAATGGTTCCATACTAATAGTGGAATGGTAGTTATTGTTTTATGAAAACTACATCAGAGGTAGGTGATCCTCCCAACTATGACCAAAGTCCAACATAAAAGCCCGTATATTGTTATCCAATACATAGGTGGTATTCTCTATCTGATCATCAGTTTGGGGATGAAACGCTATGGTTAAGCACAATTGAGTCCTGAAGGCCTCCTGTAATCCCCTCTATAACCGAGATGTGAAGTGAGAAACATGGTCAGAGATGATCATTGAGGAAACTTCATGGAGTCAAACCATCTTCTAAATATAGAGGTGTCCCAAGCTCTCTATTGAACTCTGCTCTTGAATATATAAGAAGTGATATAACATGGTGAGTAGATCTATGATCAACCAGATGAAATTTTGTCCCTTATATGTACATGGTAATCCCATTATTAAGTCCATGGAAATCCCATCCCACTTCCACTTTGGATCCTCAAGGGGTTGGGCTAAACCCACCAGAACATGGTGCTCAGCCTTCACCTGCTGACAAGTTAGGAATCAAGAGACAAACTCTGCAACTCCATTCTTTAAAACTAGCCACCAAAATAGAATTTGGAGGTCCTGGTACATCTTTTCCACACTTGGATGCATTTTCAAATGGGATTTATGAAAATCCCACAACACCTCCTCCCACAACACCAACAGTACCATCATCCACCCTTTAAAAAGGTTAACATGATCGCCACCTTCAGAAAATACATTAGGATCATGTCTAGTAGATATCTAAGCACACAAGGTCTCATAGTTTGTATCTCTATGTTGAGAATCCATTAAACACTATAAAAGTGGTGGGGTGACAAGCATCAAATGAAGATTTGAAGCACTATCATTTTCCATGAAGGATAAATGTAACAATTATAACAACTCTTTTGCCTTACCCAACAAATGAGAACAAGATCTACTGCTGAGAGCATCTGATGCCACATTACCCATCCCCAGAGTATAAACAATTTTGAAGTCACAATCCTGGTGGAACTATATCCATCAAATCTATCTCAAGTTAAGATCCTTATGAGAGAAGATATACTTGATAATCATATGGTCTGAGTAAATGATAAATCACTCAACCATTAGGTAGTGTCACCACATATTTAAACTGAATACTATTGATGCTAACTCAATATCATGGGTTACATAGTTCTGCTCATGTATCTCAAATGGAGTGAACCATACGTAGTAACTGCCTATCTTTGAATCATAAAAAACCATGTCCTATCCCTGATGTGTCATGGAACACTACATAATTGACACCCTGCTATGGAAATATGAAGATGGGAGTGCTCATCAACCTCTTTCTCAGCTACTGAAAGCACCACCGACACCCTTCTGTCCATACAAAAGGATACCCTTTCTAAGAAAAAGTTTTAAAGGGTGCTTTAAATATAGATAAGTTGTTTACAAACCTTTCATAGTACCATATCAGCCCAACGAAAATCTACACCTTGGTAATACTCTTAGGTGGCTGCCTAGAAATCACTGCCTCAACCTTCACTAGATCCACTGCTACTCCAGCCTCTGAGATGGAATGTCCCAGAAAGTGGACCAATCGAATCCAAAACTGAAACTTTGAGAGCTTCCCAATAAAATAATTCTCTCAGAGCGTATCTAGGACCATCCTCAAGTGTCTCACATGATCTTCCTCGAACACCAAATACACTAGGATTTCATTGACGAAGACCACCATGAACTAGTCTAATAAAGGCTAAAAGATTGAGTTCATGAGTCCCATGAACACTATTGGAGTGTTATTCATTCTAAACAACATCACTAAGTACTCTTAGTGATCATAACTACATCTGGATTCCATCTTTAGAATATCCTCATCCCGTACTCACTGCTGGTGATAGCCTAACCTGAGGTTAATCTTTAATAACCATCATGCCCCTCTCAAATGATCAAATAGTTCATCGATCCTCAGTAATGTATACTTATTCTTCATTATCACATAATTCAAGTGTCATTAATCTACACATAACCTTAAGCTCCTTTCTGTCTTCTTGGAAAACATCACTAGGGTTTCCTAGTGGGAAACACTGGGCCTCACAAATCCCTTCTCTTTCAATTCCTCTAATTTCACCCTCAGCTCTCAAATCTCTATGGGAGACATAATATATTCTAGTGAAAATATATGTTCCATATCAGGATGAAATTCGATGCCGAAGTATATCTCTCAGTGGGGAGGTAAACCTGATATTTCCTAAGGAAATACATCATCATACTCCACCACCACTGTAGGAAACTGGTATACTAAAGCAACTACTACTCCAGGAGTCATGCTAGAAAATGAGTGAGTAATTGGTTTCACTCTCCAATGCATCAGTTTATCCTGCTCTACCAAGTTTTCCTTTTCACTCACAAAGAAAAATCTCATTCTGTCATTATGAACATACCACATACTCCACCTATTAGATTCTACTAGCTTCCCACTTCTAGCTCCCACTATTAGTGTCCACTCTTCCATAAATATCTCCATCAACGACGCTATCTAAAGCACCATAATATAGGTGAGAATGAAAAGGGATACTACCAAATATTTGATGTATTAGTGTAATCCCTACTCAATGTTACGATATCTGAATAAAAGGTCTTGCACCATATCCAAGGAGAAATGTGAGAGATCAGTAAACCTCACTGATTACTCCACCACGATCATACTGCCCTGATGTAGATGTAGAAGCTCTTGTATGTGTACCAATCAAAACGTAGTTGGATAGAAATCCTATCTGAATAGACACTAAAAGTTTTACTAGGATAGAGTTGTCTCATCATGTGATTGAGTCACCATTCTCAAACATCACCTTTCAGAGCCCAAAATAAGAATTACTATGTGGAATTCCATCTGATCAGCCATATCCCTCATAAGGGAAAAATGTGAGTGGCTGCCTCTAGCCAATCCTCATCCACTCGGGGGTCTAACTCACCCTGAAACCTAGAAGGATACTACCATTGAAACTCATACAACACAATCAACCTATGTGCATCCTCATATAGTAGTTCGAACTCTAACTACGTCTCAACGGGTGGTGGTATAGCTGATAAACCACATAGAGGGGCTATCTCTAGTATATTCCTCTATACTGATGCCTCATCACTAGGCAGATCATCCTAATGATCATATTGTAAAATCCTGGATGGATGTCTGTTTAGAGGTATCATGAAATTAAAATAAGATGTACCATGGTTAAAAGAGTATATCAGGGGTGCTTAATTAAGAAGGAAATTCAAAACAAAACCACACACACACACACACACACACACACACACACATATAAAATCCATGTTCCAAATTTTTTTCCCTGCAACCAATGTTTACATGTATTGAGTCGAAATGTAGGTGATCAAAGTCTTGGTGTATGGATAGGTCGACCGCTGCACCCACAATAGATTGATGGGCATGAAAGATGAACTTGAAACACTAAAATATATTTCCCCAAACCAATCTCACTAACTTTGGTCCTAAGGTTGAAATTCACTTTGATACCACTCATTAATGACTCGACCCACCGAGGTCTTACCCATGACTACTCCGAGCCCACCTCCAACATGATAGGGGCTGGTAACCAGTGTTGAGTAGGTATATACCACAAATAGAATACATTACCCTAAAGTACATGTACACATGCACACATCTCCAATCCCACAAAATGATTAAATGTAAAACAACTGAAATAATATATGCATTCATTTTTATGTTCTTTTACATTTCAGTATTTTATTGTCTTGGAGATGTGCGCATGTGTAAATGTGCTTTAGGATAATGCATCCCATTTAATGGATATGACTACTTGGTGCTATTCACTAACCCCTGACTTATTGGAGGTGAGTTTAAGGTAGTCATGGGTTGGACCTAGGTGAGTCGGGTTTTGAAATAGGAAGGTGGGGATCCTTTTTCAAAACCCGACCCATCGAGGTTAGACTTGTGACTACCCCAATACCACCTCCAATATGTTAGGGGATGGCGACCAGCATTGAGTAGGAATATCCCAAAAATGGTAGGAATTATCCTAATGTACCTGGACACACACACACACATATCCAAACTGAAAAAATGATAAAATTTAAAATAACTGAAACAATGCATGCACACATCTAAGATCTGACAATAGAGTACTATAATAGAAGTACTGAAAGTGGAAAAAGTGTCCAAATATAGGCCCAACCTAAAATTATAAAAGTATAACCTACTCTAAGGGAAAATAATAGTTCAAAATCAAGATCTTAGTAAACAAATTTATTTGAAAATCTTTAGCTATGCTCCACCCGCTCCCTATCCTCGCAGGACATTGTCAAAAGGGTCGACGTTTGCATTAGACAGGACACATGTAGGGAAAAACCCATACATGTGTGAGTATAAAAATACTCAATGGGACACCCTAAAAAAACTAATAATAAAGAAACAAGTATAGTTATCTCAATACAATATATAACAAGAAATTTATAACATAATACACCCAGATATACTTAGAAAAGGTACCATGTCACTAGGAGGTAATAACCAACTGCCATCCATAGGATTCTGCTCAAAGTAACTTTTGTTATGAGAGTACTTACTCCATGATCCTTTCTATCATCAGAGACAACTAATGAAGAGGTCTAGATAACTGGGACCCACCCAAGAATTGGTCTAAGAAGACTGTTATACATAGATAGGGGGTCATTCCTAAAACCACTGGGGGACACCAAGAACCCTAATCTGGATCAACACTCTATGTAGGGGATCATATGCTAATGATTAAACAGATCCTACTGATATTATCTACTATATGGTGGATCAATTCCCTTCTTAGGGTGGTCATGCTGATTCCAAAAACTCCAACTAGGGAACAAAGGATGATATATGATCACATTTCAGTCTCATGTAGGGACACAAAAACTCTATCTGAGACTCGACCTCTACAAGGGATCAAAATCCAGGTATATGGATGTAATGACACACTATAACCTTGAGGGAGAGGAAAAAAGGAATGTAATCAACCTATAATGGTATAAAATAAGAAAATAAAGATCCAAAAGCACTCTGAAGGGGGTACATTGTGTGTAACAGGGGTACATGGTGTGTCTAACTATCCCTATGCCGGCTCATGTGAAAGAACCTCACATGACATGTAGTATCTATATACACAACATGTATAAGTAGTACACAACTTTTAGAGACACAATGTATCCAAACTATTTCACCTTTATATGTTTGTGTACCAAGTCCATGTTCATGTACCACCCTATTTACACCAATCCATGTTCATGTATGAGTACATGACTTGCCATATGACCATGTACTTTTACCCATGTTTGTGTAATCAATGAAGTACACACCGAGTCACATGGAAGGGGTTACACGTTGTGTGATAGGGGTCACATGACATGTTATCCTTAACTATAGTTGAAACCCTATCACTGCAGCCAAGGGGGACCACATGATGTGTAGATCTGGTTTACACACTATGTAAAGCGTAAATTTCTAGAAACATAGATCCAATGCATGTACCATCAGTAGATCCTCCAACCATTTATCCAGTGACCATTTCACTAGGGAAATCAAGGTACCATATCATTTGAGCCTCTCCATAACCAAACAACACATTCCGTGATCAAATCTGTCCAAAAAATTGATCTATACGTTGTTCTTCATTGCGATCCGAAGAATTCCAAAGAATGGGAAATCAGGTATCCAAGAATGTCTGATTCACCGTCACTTCCATTATCACACCACTATCATGTTGTACCAATCCCAAATCTATGATTTTGGATTGTTTCTCTAAGAAATGGGTGTGAAATGATCAATTGATCAGGATATGTCGAACCTTAATCCAAATGAAGAATGCCTGTGGTAAACGAAGAACCAGGGAAGAAAAGTACAAGAATAAATAAGAGGAACATAAATTGATTGATGTTTGTGTTGATATTTATTCATTTCCATGATAATAAAAACAATGAAATAAATAATTAAAAATTAATTCTCCCAAAACCTAATTAATCTATCCCATTATGCAAGATGACTGAACCGCTGATCAATCTGTTCATTGATCGATTCATGTTCATCACAGAAATAATGAATGAGGAATAAATCCAATCAAAAATTTACTACCTAGTGTTTGGATCAACAATTAATGAAGAACTGTTGTGTTTCCATCATTAAGGATATCCTCCAACTCCATTGGTGCTATGATTCATGATATGATCCTGATCTATCATCGTTCACTAAGAAAGATCTCCTCCAACGGCTCCTAGGTTTCCAGGGTTCAGCAGACAACCCTAGAAAAATGACCATAACCACACTATTATAGGATAAAAATAGTGACTGTATTAAAATAACAAAACAAGTAAATTATTTTAATTTATTTCATTAATTTAAATCTGTGATGATTTTTTCACAAATGGCTTGCGCCGACAAAGGTTATGTCACTCCTAGGGTAAAACCCATGTTATAAACTCAATGGTACCATCAAATTTCTAATATGGGACCCCTTTTGGGAGTTATTCCACTTTTTTCCAAAAAACTTCATATTCATGCTATTTAATTTATTTAATATATTTCAAATATTTATTCGAGGCGCATCGGGTCTCAAAATCGCACGCTGCCTCATCGCTTGGTCTCGAAAATAATCCATATAATATTCAAAAATAATACTCAAAATATAAAATATGTTATAAATGTAGATTATTCCTACATTTAATAAATGACATATGGATTATTTTCTTAAAGAATCATAACAATTCAAATTCGTTTTCTCTATTTTGATTATGTTAGTGGTCATTTTTACTAAAATTAATGTCAATTTTAAATAAAAAGATTTAATTTGAGTCATAAAGGTCACATAATGCATAATATTGAGTTTCTGATGATTCCTACACATCCCAATTGACTTAGGGATCATTTTTCTAAAGTATCAAAAAACTATAATTCATTTTCTTAGTTTTTAGTATGTCCCCTATGTTTTTTACTAAAATGTCATTTTAAACTGGAAACATGAACTTTGATTCATACGAGTAACATAATGTGTTGGTTTTAAATGAGACTAATTACCACACATAAAAAATGTTATTTGAATCATTTTACTAAGTTATAATGACAATCCGTGTGTATTTTTCTTAGTTTTCAGTGAGTTCAACTTTTTGAACTAAAATGTCAATTCTAAACTGATAATAAACACTTTGAGTTATGATAGGAAACATGTGTATTATATTGAGGTGATTCTTATTAATAAATATAAAAAATGACTTATGGATCATTTTCCTAAATTATCAAAATAATCTGAATACGTTTCTTCAGTTTTGAGTATGTAAGTTGTCTTTTTTACTAAAATTATTATCAATTTTAAATTGAAACACACACTTGGAGTAATATCAGTCACATAATGTGTCATATTTAGGAGATTATGATCTCTACATATCCCAATGACTTATGTATAATTTTACTAATGTATAAAAACAATAAAAATGTGCATGATCAATTTTGTGTATGCGATTTATGTTTTTAACTAAAATGTCATTTTAAACTGAAAACATGAACTTTGAGTCATATGAATAACACCGTTCATCAGTTTGACATGATAATGATTTATAAAAATTGAAAAAAACTTATGAATCATTTTATTAAATTATCAAGATAATCCAAGCACATTTTATCAATTTTCAGTGAGTGACATTTTTTGAAGTAAAATGTCAATTTTAAAATGATAACGGACACTTTGAGTCATGCCAGGAAAACCATGTATATGATTTAGGTTCACATGATTACCACATATCAAAAATGAACTATGGATCATTTTAATATACTATTAAAACAATATTAATGTGTTTTATTGATTTTAAGTAAGTCAGTTGTCCTTCTTACTAAAATTAATGTCAATTTTAAATATAAAGACGCACTTGGAGTCATACCAATCACATCGTGTCTCAAATTGAGGTGTGGATAATTTATAAATTTTTCAAATCACATATTTATTATTTTAATATGGTTTCCAAACAATATGAATGCGTTTTCTTGATTTTTGAGTATGTCACTTGTGTTTTTTACTAAAATGTCATTTTACACTAGAGACACGCACATTGAGTCATACTAGTAAAATAATGTGTTATTTTGATGGGAGATTTATTCTTAAACATAAAAAATACTTATGAATAATTTTACTAAATTATCAGGAAAATATGAGCGTGTTTTATTGGTTTTTAGTAAGATAAAATTTTTGAACTAAAATGTCAATTTTAAACTGATAACGGATAATTTGAGTCATGTTTAGAACATTGTGTATCAGATTGAGGTGATTATAATTATTAAATGTAAAAAATTTCTGATGTATCATTTTGCTAAAGTAACAAAACAATCTTAACGTGTTTTCTCAGTTTTGAGTGTGCCAGTTGTTTTTTTATAAAAATTAATGTCAATTTTAAATAAAAAGATGCAGTTGGAGTCATATTGGGTACACTGTTCAACTTATTGAGGTGAATTATATTATTAAACATACAAAATTACATATTGATTATTTTCATAATGTATCAAAAAAAATCCAATTTTGTTTCTTAGTTTTGAGTACAACACATGTGTTTTTTACTAAAATGTCATTTTAAATAGAAAACCCTACTTTGTGGTATACCAGTCACATGATGTGTCAGTTTGATGAGATAATGCTTCCTACACATAAAAAATGACTTATGAATTGTTTTCATAAATTATAAAGACAATAAAAGTGGGTTTGATCGGTTTTCAGTGAGTGATACTTTTTGAAATAAATATCAATTTTAAACTAATAACGGGAACTTTGAGTCATGTCGGGCACATCATGTATTATATTGAGGTGATGATGATTATTACACATCAAAAACGACTTATGGATAATTTTTTAAAGTATAAAAAATCCAAATGCGTTTTATTGATTTTTGAGTATGTCAGCTATCTTTTTAATATAATTAATTTTAATTTTAAATAAAATGATGCACTTGGAGTCATGCCGATCACACCATGTATAAAATTAAGGTGAGGATGATTCTAAAACATCCTAAATAACCAATGGATCATTTTAATAAAGTATAAAAAAAATAAAAATAAAAATGTGTTTGATCATTTTTTAGTATTTTTCTTATGTTTTTTTACTAAAATGCCATTTTAAACTCAAAACATGCACTTTGAGTCATACCGGTCACATCATGTGTCAGTTTGATACGATACTAATTCCTATACATAAAAAATGACTTATGATTTCTTTATTAAATTATCAATAAAATATGAGTATTTTTTCTTATTTTCTAGTGGGTGACACTTTTTGAACTAAAATGTTAATTTTAAATTGATATCGAACACTTTGAGTCGTTATGGGAACATAGTGTTTCAGATTGGGGTGTGGATGATTCCTACATTAAGAAAGGAAATATTTATCATTTTACTAAATTATCAAAGTAATATAAATTCATTTTCTCAGTTTTGAAAATATCAGTTGCCTTTTTACTAAAATTAATATCAATTTTAAATAAAAAGGTGCACTTGGAGTTATACTGGTCACACCGTGCATCAGATTGAGGTGAAGTTGATTCATAAATTTCCCAAATTACTTATTTATATTTTTTACAAAGTTTAAAAACAATATTAATTAATTTTATTAGTTTTGAGTATGTCGCTTATTTTTTTATAAAATATATTTTTAAACTGGAAACACACACTTTGAGTCATACTGGCTACATAATGTGTTAGTTTGATATGAAACTAATTCCTATATATAACAAATGACTTATGAATCATTTTAATAAATTATAAAGACAATACAATGATTTTTTTTCTTATTTTTTAGTGAGTGAAACTTTTTGAACTAAAATGTTAATTTTAAAATAATAGCAGACACTTATTGTCATAGCGAGAAAATAATGTATGATATTGAGGTGAATATGATTAATATAAATAAAAAATTACTTATTAATCATTTTATTAAAGTATCAAAATAATTGGAATGTGTTTTCTCAGTTTTGAGTATGTCCGTTTTCTTTTTTACTAAAATTAATTCCAATTTAAACAAAAATAAAAATTTGGAGTCATACTGGTCACACCATGTATCGTATTGAGGTGAGTATGATTCCTACTCATCCCAAATTCCTTATGGATATTTTTTTTATAAAATATCAGAGTAATACGAATGTGTTTTTCAGTTTTTAGTAGGTCACTTTTTTTTACTAAAATGTCATTTTAAACTAGAAACTTGTACTTTGAGTCATACCAATCACATAATGTGTCAGTTTTATATGATAATAATTCCTAAATGTCAAAAATTACTTATTAATTATTTTCCTAAATTATCATTATAATCCAAGCACATTTTCTTGATTTTTAGTGAGTGGAAATATTTGATCTAAACTATCAATTTTAAATTGATAACAGACATGTTGAGTCATGCCAGGCACATTGTGTATCATATTTAGGTGAAAATGATTCCTATATTTCATAAATGAATTATTTATAGTTTTAATAATGTGTAAAAAAAATCCTAATGAATTTTCTCAGTTTTGAGTATGTCAGTTGTCTTTTTTACTAAAATGAATGTTAATTCTAAATAAAAATATACACTTGGAGTCATACCAGTCACATCATGAATCAAATTGAGGTGATAAAGAGTCTTACATGTCCCAAATTACTTTTATATTTTTCTTAATGTTTGAAAAAAATCTGAATGTGTTTTCTCAGTTTTGAGTACGTCACTTGTCTTTTTTACTAAAATGTCATTTTAAACTAAAAACATCCACTTTGAGTCATACCAATCACATAGTGTGTCTATTTGATGTGATAATAATTCCTACATATAGAAAATTACTTGTGAATCATTTTAATAAATTATAAAGACAATCCGAGGGAATTTTTTAAGTTTTTAGTGAGTGACACTTTGAACTAAAATGTCAATTTTAATTTGATAATAGACACTTTGAGTCATTTAGGGAACATCATGTATTAGATTAAGGTTTGGAAGATTCATACACAAAAAATTACTTATAGACCAATTTCCTAAATTATAAAAATAATATGAATATTATTTCTTGGTTTTGAGTATGTTAGTTGTCTTTTTAACTAAAATTAATATCAATTTTAAATAAAAATCTGTGCTTGGAGTCATACCAGTTACACCGTGTATCATATTGAGGTGAAGATGATTCCTATGCATGCCAAATGAAATATGGTTTTTTTCCTAAAGTAATAAAATAATATTAATGTGTTTTTTTAGTTTTGATTACATCACTTTTTTTACCAAAATGTCATTTTAAACTGGAAACACGCGCGTTGAGTCATACCAGTCAAATCATGTGTCAGTTTGATGCAAGAATTATTCATACACATAAAAAATTACATGTGAATAATTATATAAAAATATCAAGTCAATATGGGAATATTTTATATATTTTTCATGATTACTATATACATTATTGACCAATTTTATTATTTTTGTTTCTCAATTGTAGTCTCGAATTGTAATCTCTCACAAGCATGAGAAAATTCAAAAAAATCACCCCATATACAACAAAAGAATCAAGCTTTATAATAAAATGATTTTTTGTTAATAATATTATAAATAAATTAATTAAATATAAATATAAAACAATAAATTAATAAAATACAAATTTTAAAATGAAACCACACAATTAGAGTCATACCAGATATACTGTGTGTTTCTTTGATGTACAATCGATTCCACTATGTCTTTATTATCCTATAGTGCATTCAACACTCTAGGTTATCTAACAATATTATAGTTTGATAACCTAGAATGTTTAATGCATTGGGTAATAAAAATAAAATTCCATTATCATGAGTGAATCATCCTTGTTGAGTGCATGATCATTTTACATGAGGGAATCATCCTTATTGATGATGCAATTTATTAATAGAAAACATTAACCATTAGTGTAATCCAATTATAGTTAATTTATTGAACTAAAATGAATATTTACATGTGAGTTTTTATGAAACAAAATAAAATATATCTTTCCCTTTCACTATCATAGAGATTACAAACTCCATGATCAACTATTTACCTTATTAGATGGAAAAAAATTCAGTGTAACCCATTATGTATTTTCAGAAAACTGAAAACTCTACTATAAATTTCTTACTACCTTTTGATAGTATTAAGCATTAGTATAACACTTTATGGAATCCAAATAACACTAAAATATAGTGCATCCATTAAGTCTTCCTAGACATTGTGATAGATTAGTATATCCTTTTCAATATTTTGGGTAATGATAAAATCTAACATAAAATAATCATTATTTATTAATCAAAATGGGAATATCCATATTCTCATGTATTTTTTTGATAATGTAGATGAGTTTTTTTATTATTGAGAATGTGAACATGGATCATTTTACATAATTAATGTGAACATACATAATGAATGTTACTTTTATAGATTTCTGAATAATTTTTGCTATTATTTCATGAATCTAATTAATGTTTTAATAGACAAATTAATTCCACCAAACAGTAAAGTGAAACCACTATATTGTTATTTTCTGTAAATTCACAATCCAGTTGATGAAAATTTTCTTTTCCTTATTTTTTTGATGTTTGGATCAAGATACTAGATTATCTTCCAAAGGGTTATTCATTTGGAATTTTACAGATTCGTGATTTTATTTAAAGGGAGTTTTTAATTTTTAGGGATTTCTTCATAAATAAGTTTATTTTCATTTTATGTCATGTTTCCTTTGAAACTATCCAACCCTGATGACCACAATATCCCAAATTATAGTTTTCCTTCAATAGTTATATCATACACCTACTGAATTAGATGGTTGATTACACACATGTTTATTCAAACATTTAAGCCAGACCATACACTTGTTTTATTATTGGATTGGCGTTCTATGACTCTCAAGTGATTATTGGGTCCACTAGTAAGACACTTTATTTGAAGTGTAGATAATCATTGGGCAAACGACTACATCTATTTTTGTTGTTGTTGTTCAATTTGTTCTTGGTGATGGGTTTCTTTTACACTTCCTTAATATTTGATAGTAATTTAAATTTGAAAATACAAATTTTAGCCTATGATAATCTGTTTGAAAAAATAAGTTGTTTTTTTTTTGCTTCTGAAAAACTTTTTTCGCTTAAATTTTTATAAAAAATCACTTAAACAAGTGGTGAAAAACATTTTTTCGATAAGCAAACTGAAACACTTACACAAGGGATCCTATCTTAATCGACAAGTGTTGTGTAAAATTTTAAGCAATTTTTCTCAAACAAAACATTGGCATGATTTCCATTCTATTCCATTTCCCAAAAAATTTATTTTTTCCAATCCAGCACTTCATCTCCTCCTTTTCCTTGGTCTCCACCTTCGCCTCATTCTCCACCTTAGTATCCAACTCCACCTTTGCCTCCACCTCCACATCCAACTCTGCCTCTTCCTCCACCTCGACCTCTTCCAAAAACCCCACCTCCAACTATATCTCCACCATTTCCCAACAATTTTATTCTTTGTATGCCAACACTTCTAAATAAATTCATTTCCTCTATTATACTTCTCCTTGAGAAACAGATTATAAATAATATATAATAATTATGAAACTAATTCTTCATACACCTAATATATATCTAAGGTAATAGACCATACTAGATGAAAAATATATCAGGTAATCAGCTAATTTTTTTGTAAGAAAATATTCTAAAATCATGTACACTTCACAATAATCTCTAAAAAAATTCACTTCCTCTTTTGAGTATGATGGTTGTTGAAAATCGCGGTAGTACTTAGAAAATATATAAAAAAATTGATTAAGAAATATTTTTAATGAAATTTAAATTACCTTTTCTTATATTCTAGTATTTTATTTTTTTATGATCTATATCGTATATTTTCATATATAATATCCATAATTTATATCATTATCTTTCTTCAGACACTGTTGAAACATTAACAAAAATAATTATTTTTTTTGAAATATGTTTTGATACTAAAATATTTCTACATATACCTTAATGTAACACCATGATATTTTTATGAAATATATTTATTTAATATCTTGTATTACACTCTACACCATGTTAACCTTGCATTACATGCAAAACTGGTTTAGATTCCGTTGCACGCAACACCGAGTTTCTACAAAATAAGATTTTATTCTAATTATTTTAACAAGATTATTACAACCTAGAGTGAAATTTTTGGGAATGAATATTATTTAACAAACCATAAAATTTATATATATTTATTTAATCAATACATTCATCCAATATATTCGATAGAAAAAGATAATAATAAATCTAATTTTACGCATAAAAAACTATATTTTTCTAAAGGTAGTTTTATCTCCTTTTAATGGAAATCCTATTTTAGAAATTAAATTTTCCAATTTTATAAATATATTTTACAAAATAAAATTCAGTTTTGAAATAGGAAAGTAAACATTATCTCAGGGTGAATTTTTATTATTTTTTTGAAAAGTTTCATCTTTTGAATAATAGTGAAAATAACGATTTTTTATTGAAAACTACATTTTATTTATAAGTATTTACATGGTAAAATTATATTTTAAATTACTTTTAATTAGTTAATTTTAATTTAAAATAATTTAGTTATGTTTTTGAAGGGATTTTATTCAATTATTTTTTTATAAAAAACTTTTTATGTTTTAAAAAGTTATTTTTCTAGAAAAACTAATTTTATAGCATTTTAAGGTTCTATTTTTTATTTAATTCTACAACTTCTATAATTTGAATTTTAAAAAATGGATTAAAAAATTTATATTCATAATTTCTAAATTTAATGAATATTTATATTTTATTTTTGTCCAATATGAATATTAACCTTGGTAAATTGTTTTACCATGGTAAAGGATAAATTTAGTAATTTATGTTAAAAATAAAATTACAAAGAATATAAAATGACCCTAAGACATGAAAAATATTTATTGGAAGAATAAAATTAGACCCTAACACCTAAATATCAAAATTATGTCATTGAATGGACACTTGTGGATGAAAATGAGTTATATAATATTTAAATAAAATAAAGACACAAAATGTCACTTTCTTTGCCTTTAATATCCCTTATGTGTCCACATGGGAAACAAGTTATGTAATGAATGAGTATAACTATAAAATTTTTAATTAATAAACATATTTTCATGATATGAATTTATTTTTAAATTTTTTGGTCACTTAGATGAGATTATGGTATTTATAAATTCCTATTTAATAAAAATATATAGATGTCACATACATGTTTTAAATAATATAACATTTTTAATATAAGGTTAACCAAAATATTTATTCGAATAAAAGTATTCTTATAAAATATTTAATAAATATATTCATCATGGTATTTTATTTTTAATTTATATTAAATAAATAATTATATTTAATAATCACACAATGCTAAAGTGGTAATTATTTTATTAATAGAAATATCAAATAAATGTTATTAAAAATATTAAAATAAATATAATTTGAGATAATTAATGTGATAAATAAAATTTTTAGATGACATTGGTCTCTTAGGGATATAATAAAATATTTCTTTAGAAGTTAACTTGTTATCTTGATATTTTTAAAAGTCCAAATAATGACCAGTTTAAAAATTAACACTAATGACATTTTATGAAATTAATATTTTATTAAATTATTTAGAAATCATATAACATATTTAAAAATAATAAAAAAATATTATATGGTCTAAAATATTATATTTTTTTTATTTTTTATTTAATTTACATCACATAAGTAAAAATTATAACCTTTTAATATTTAAATATTTGTTACCTTTGTTAAAATTAAAGTAGGTTAACTAAGGGTTAATAAAAAATGATAAGGTTAAAAAAAACACTACAATTTGTATAAAATCACTTGGTTGATGATATTAAAACATTATATAATACTATATTATAATAAATATCTTTTTTGAGGTATTTAGAGTGAGATTTATTTTATTATAAATTAATATTTTTTGAAATTTCAAAAGTGCCCCACACCTCAATTATAAAAGGGAATATCCTCCCTCAATTATTTAGATCTTATTGAGCCTTCAAGATAGACCATATCCTACCAATTTGTCTTCTAAACTTCTATATACACATTATAGAGGTTCTATTATTTTTAAAAGACCAACCCTAGTGTCCATAAAAGGATATCTATGGGAAGCTTTCTAAGGAAGAGGTAATCATCTTTATCGACTCTGCCATGATTATTTCTTCTTATACCTCCTTTTCATGTGTTTTTTCCACTATTAAGTAATACATTCAGTATCAAATATATTCTGAGATTTTATTGTGATTATGGAAAAATACTATTACTTATTTTATCCAGCATATGAAAAATGAAAGCACTACACGTGCGTACATATGACTTATCATCTCCACACTATGGTGTAATCTGTTTTTCATCACTACTTTACCTAGATGGGTATAATGATGGAAATAATATATATATATATATATATATATATATATATAATTATAACATGATATTTATTCCAAAAAATATATATACCATACACTTCCTTACCCTTTTACCATTAATGGAATGATACCACCGCTTGTGCATACGTACGACCTATCGTCTCCAAAATGAGATGCGAATCATTTTCCATATTCACCATTAAATAATAATTAGATAAAGGTATATAACTAATAAATATGATATATATTACCTTAATATCAATATGGATATGATATAAGTATATCATATTCACAATAATTGGGACTTATATGACAGAACATGCATAGAAAAATGAAGCAGTTAACACCCGAAAGAAGAGTAATAATGAAATATTAAAAAAAAAATGTGATAATATGATCATATATGATATCATAAATATTAATATTGCTTTGGAATAAGTTAATAACATTGTTTAATCCACTATACAATAGTTTCAAATACATATGAATGAAATTATACCTAAGGTATGTGATTTTTGTCTCACTTTTATTTCTGTGGGACACATGCCTTATACACTACTTATTTCTTTCGTGTGGTGTATATAATACCCATGAATGTATTTTAAGAGTATTATTATTAATATTATGGTATTTTATATCCATATAATTTTATTTCCTTCATGGTTCATACTATTCTACTAATTATAAAGTGATAACTTATTATTTTAATAAAATAAAATAATAAAGTGACAACTTATTATTTTAATAAAATGATAACTTATAATTTTAATAAAATTTGGAAACATTTTAATAAAATAAAATGTTTTCAAAGTAGAAAGGATATTTTCCTCAATAAATATTTTCAAATGATCTCTAAAAATTATTATCCATATAAGATAACACTTTTTTATGTTACTTATATTTTAATTGGGATATTTTTATAGGATACTATCCATATTATTCCTATGGTTGGTTTATTTTTATGATGAAATGATATTTATGAAACCCATTTCTTTTATAGGATTCACGTTATGATTGAATGATGTCTATGAAACCCATTTCATTCAATGGGTTTTGATATGATGAATGATTTTTGTTCTTATGTAATTTTTTATGGTTTTCATTATGTGATGGGTGGGACCTATATCTCCCTACAATGGATTGGGTAAATATTTATATCTAATGTGATATATAGGAATGGAATGAGAAATTATCTCGATTCAGTAATACATGGCTATAATGGGAAGTAAACCCAGTTCAGTAATGCAGGGATAAAACGAGGAGTGAACCCAATTAAATAAAGGATTTTTCCACTATAATGGTCTTGGAAATGAGCCTTGACTAAAATAGAAATGATTTTCGTTACATATGTGTATTCCATAATTTCATGTATTATGTTATGCTCTCATGGAATACATTCTTTTTTTTCTTTTATATAATTCTATGATATATTACATGACATGATATCATGATCCTTGATATACAAGATATTATTTTGAAATGTTTTATTTATGTAATAATGATTTATGATTATGTTTAACCTTATTGGGCATCTGAGCTCACCCTTTTCATATGTTTCTTTTACCTAGGTTATAAAGAAAATTTTTAGGTAGGAATACTAAAGGGGAATATCCTTATGGGAGATGTTGATGATCTTTCACCAAATTATAATATTGAGTTCCAAGTTTCTAAATTCAATAAAATATTATAGTCCTCGGGCTTGTGTTTATGTATTGTAATGAATATTTATAAAAAAATATGTAAAAAATATGTATGATAATCTCAGGTTATTATAGTTGGTATCTAAGAAAAGGTTTAGTCAACCTTTGGAAACTAGGATTTGAAAAATTTAGCGATATACCTAGAGATATTTATAAGGATATGTATAGGGATGTATATAAGGATAAGCCTATGTATAGTTTAAAATCCTAGAGTTTTCATAATAATCATGAATAACCTAGTATTAAGCCTAACGTTTCATAGATTTAAAGAGAGCCTAATCGCGAGATAGATCCCCATTCACACGACGCTCCCAGCACTCCCATATCATCTTTACCTTCCCCTCACTTTTAGGTTCTTGTTGTTAATTTTGGTGGTGATGGCTCTCCTTGCCTCACCTAGTTTCAATTTATCTTCCTGATTTTATTTTCTTATTCCCCCCTCTTTCCTGGAGCTGCTGGTGTTGCAGACATCATTCCTCTATCACCACCCATATTTCTACTTAATCCATGTGATTCAAACCTCTATTTTGAGTCTTATTGCAGGTACTTTAGGTGGCTTTGGTCAGCATTAGTGGTGGAATCCTGTGTTCTCCTTCTCCACTTCTCTTGATGGTCAACCCATCGAGCTCGACCCAATCTTAGTCGGGCTTGATGTAGGTCTCGGGTCATCTTGGGATGGTGTTGGAGGGGGGATATCAGTGGGCGAAGTATTATTATTCATTGGTGTTGGCTTATTTTCCTCCTCAACCTAGTTCCCACCTCTTCTATTGGTCAAGATCTTCTTCCTAATGTTTAGTTTTTTTTAATTGGTTTTTTGTTTTACTTTCATGGTCTTGTTCAGATAGATTTTTCTCTGTAAGGGGTTTTAGTGATGGTTATGGTTTTTTTGGGCTTGTTCATTGAAAAGGTATCAACCCTATATAGAGGCATTATACCACTCCTCTATGCCCTCGTTTCATGTTACACCTCTCCTCCCCAGACCAGTCTGGTGTAGTGGTTATCCAGAGCTTTGAGATGTGGTGCTTGAGTAGCCAGAGGTTTCAGGAAGGCAAGACCTTCATTTTCATGTTTGGTGTAATGGTGAGAGATGTGTCCGAAGTATGGTGATTATTGTCGGTGATTCTAGTTTGGTTATGAATGGTGAAAAGTGAATCAATTCATATGATGGTGGTGCTGAGGGATGGTATTTTTCGGATTTGGTGGCATTTCACTATTTCTATGCTATTCGGTTATGGTGTTTATTGGAAGTGATGATGGATTATGATGAAAGGTTGTCTCTGGTAACCTATTGTGGTGATTAGTCAGTGACTATGACTATAGTGTTGGGTTTAGATGATGAATTTACTGTATGATGATGGACGATGATGTGACTTCAGGTGATATGGGTGTATTATGAATCATGATCTCATCATTTTGTGTTTATGATTTTTTGAATTTTTTATTTCAAGTATCGATCATCACTATTGTATCCAACATGATATTTTGAGTATGTTTTTCTAGTTACCACTAAACTAAAAATCATCCATTTTCAAAATCCAAAAAATAGAATTTTCAGTCCTATATTTAAATATTATAAATAATTTCCCTTGATTATGTGGTTCTACCATTATGATTAGTGTTTCTCACACTATGATTTTTGGTTTTACTCAATTGATGGAACCTAAAAGAAATGTTTTAATGATTAATGAAATGGGTAATTTAATGATTTTCCTCCTAAAAAACATAATTTTATGGTATTTGGAATGAAAAATATGACCTCTATACTTATACAAGCTATGGATAATTCTGGACTCTCAAATGAGCAGAGAAGGCAACAAATTTATATTGAGTCCTTCATGAGGAAACATCCACCTTCTTTTAGTGGGTCTTCTAATCCACTTATTACTGAAAAATGTATTGGTGCCACTAAAAAAAAGATATATTCCATCCTTTAGTGCTTATAACATGAAAAATTCATTTTGAGTGTCTATCATTTAGAAGGTGAAGTGGACCAGTGGTGGACTCTAATCAAGAATATGAGACAGGAAGATGAAATAGAATCTATAGAATAGTATGAGTTAAATAAATTATTTTTCAATAAGTAATTTCCTCATATTCTTCGTAAAAAGATGGAAAAGGAGTTCCTTGAGCTTAAACAAAAGGATGATTAATATTTTGGTACTTAAGAGGAAAATTTTACAAGACTTTCAAGGTACACTTTTTGTATTATCATCCAACCTGAAAGTAAGGATAATAGATTCTTCAGTGTCTTAGAACCAAGTATTCTAAGGGGGTTAGCCATAATATACTTTAGTAGCTATGAAGATATTGTGTGTTGTGATATCAAGATGGAAATTATGGTTGGATTTATATATCAATCTCATGGTTATGACAAAAAATGGAAGATATACATTAAAGGAAGATATAAAAACCATAGAGAAAAGAATATAATATTTCTTTTACACTCAATGTGTAGTAAGAAACATGGTAGAAATTGTCTTAAGAGGAATGATAAATGTTTTAAGTGTGGGAAAGAAGGTCATCAGACAATTTACTACTAAAGTGATGGGAAAGAAGATAGACAATGATGCAAATTCACATCCAACACTTCAATGTTTCAAGTGCAAAGAAAATAGACATTATGATATCCAATGAACTAATCCAAGGTTTATTAATGTTTAATGATGTCTACAACCTCTTAAGGACAAAAAAAAAAGGAAAATCACATGTGATCATTATTGTCGATTTAGATTATGACAATGAAGTTTGGGAATAATTGAGTTTTTATTTAATTTAATTCAAGTATAATGTTATAGAAGTTCTTGTATGGTATTATAGAATAATAAAATATCTAAGTACTAGTCCATTTTAGTTTTTCCATAACAATTTAAGAGCATATTTTAAATGGTATTGGTAACCATGAAAAGTGATTGATGTAGTATGGTGATATTTTTGGAAAATACATGATTAAGGGAAGGATAACCCTTAAAATGTGCACGATGTTGGGATAATAAAATATAGAGATGTTTTATTGTGATAAAATAAATGAGATAGTATTGATGAACTTGAGGATAATAAGATGAAAAGGTAATTTATGATATCATAAATTGAGTTTATATAATTTTTGATATATGGTATGAGGATAGAATTAATTTTTTAAAGCATGCATGTTTTCACTATGTTTTTATGGAAACTTAGGTTATTACCACATCTAAAGAGAGTACATGATAATGGTATTCACATGTTTGGTGTGTGACAATTAATTGCTACATCAAGTTGTTTGGGGGATTAATGATAAGTTTCTTTTTGAATGGTAGTCACCTTATTTCAAAAGTTTTGGATTTTAATCTTTTTTAAGGATCATAAAGTTTCCACTCATGAGATAGTTTACGTTAAAATTTAGATTAGGTTTTATAGATTGAATTATTATCTCTCCATGTGAGGATTTATGAATAAATTGTGTTAATATTTTATTGTGATGTAAAGATAGATGGAATGACCAATCATTCTATTTATGGATATCATGATATGCTAATGATTCTGTAACGGAAAGTTCACCTTCATTTTACGGAGTAAGAGAAAAAATGGAATTTTATCAAGGCATAATGAAAGGATGAGATTATGATTATTAAATTTAATGAAATCAAGTAATTATTTCTTCTCAGAAAAATTCTTTAACTCTGGGGAAAAGATCTTGAAATGAAAAAATGTTATCCTAGTACCTTATTTTATAATGAATCAAATGTTATCTTAAATCATTATATAATTATGTATTTTTGATTGTTAACTTTCTCTTAACCCTGTTCTCTATCACTCTCCATCAGAACATAATAGTTAGATTTCAATTTCATGTACATGTTTCCACATTCTACCTATGTTCTCTTTTATGTAAACCTAATTATGTGTTACTTTGGGTAATCATTATGTTTCAAACTTTCCCTTTTTAAAGGTAGTTTCAGTATTCATTTTTATTATGTGAGTTTCTATGAAAGGAAATTTCAGGTATTAAACATTTGTTGACCCCAACAGATTTCAAGGGAGAAATTAATTTTAAGGGGGGTAGAATGTAACACCATGATATTTTTATGAAATATCTTTATTTAATATCTTTCCTTTCAAGATACACCATGTTAATATTTCATTACACACAACACCGTTTTAGATTGCATTGCTTGCAGCACTGAGTTACAATGAAATACCATTTTATTCTAATTATTTAAACAAGAAAATTATAACATAGTATTTAAATTGGTGGGATTGAATTGTATTAAACAAAAGATTAAATTTATATATATTTACTTAATAAAATGTTTTTACATTCATCCAATGTATTTTATAGACATAATATTAGAATAAATCCAATTTTATGCATAAAAATATTTATTTTTCTAAAGGAATTTGTATCACCTTTTAATGGAGAACATATTTTAGAAATAAATTTTGGAACTTTTATAAATTATATTTGAAAAAATAAACTTCATTTTTGAAATTGAAATGTCAAAATTGTCTTAGGGTGAATTTTTTATATTTTTATGAAAAATTTCATCTTTTGACGTATAGTTAAAATACATATTTTTATTGAAAACTATATTTTCTTTTAAATACTTTACAAGGTAAAAGTATGTTATGGATTAGTTATAATAAGTACATTTTAATTCAAAATAATCTAATTGTGATATTTAAAAGTAATTTTATACATGAATTTATTATAAAAACAATTTATTTTTTAAAAGTACATTTTTCCAAAAAATCTATTTTAGGGCGTTTTATCAATTTTATTTTAAATTAAATTTTGAAACTTATGTGTTTTTTTGGTCGGAGTGGATACTCAGTAGGGGGGGAGGGTGAATTGAGTTCCAATTAAAAATTTCTGTTAAAAATATTTCTCTTAAAAACCCCCCTATTTAAAAACAAGTTAAACTGTAGTGAATTTATACATATTATAAGAGTTCAATTAGTTTTTCAAATATTGATTAGGTATCAATTAATTTAATCAGAAGATTAAATTAACTTTTTAAACTAACTTACTGGTTCATAATAAGTATAAACACTTGCTAATTTAACTATCAAAGTAACTTTAAAACAAATTGTATTTCAAATTAATTAGCATCGGAATATAAAATATATAGTATACTTTAAACTTAATTGAAGATGCACAAAAAATGTAACCAATAGGTTCATTCTCAAGCCGAGACTTAGTCCTCTCAAAAAATTTATGTAAATTTGATCCACACCTTGGATCGGGGTAAACAACAGTGAAAAGACTATCCAGGTACTAAGACCTCTATCAAAGTTATTTGTGGGAACAAAAACAATATAACACAAGCTATCCGGGTCACACTTGACCTCTTCCACAATTCACAGTGGGATAAAGTAATGTGTAAGAAGTTTTAAGTGAGGATTTAGTATCCTCCAGTTCAGTCCAGGGGTCAGTGTGTAAATACACTGCTCAAAAGGTAAATGAATAAAACACAATAGAGATAAACAGATAGAGATGAGTTTAGAGTGCTCTATGTGTTGCGAGTGAAGCTATGGACTCCTTGTATTGATGTAAATGAAGCTCTGAGTCTTTCTTTGGTTTTTTTCTGAAAAACAGAGGGTCGTTTTCTTCAAGTTCAGTTTGATCAGCTTGAGTGCATGAAGAGTTTTCATTGTAGTTCTTCACTCCTTGACTAAGATGCAACTTGTATTCTACTTCAGGAAGAATGGATTCGTGTATGTTCAGTGATCTTCGAGTATGGAAGTAGTCTTTCTGTATGCACCACTTTTCAACATTCTTTTTCCCGTTGTATGTACTCTTCGTGCAACTACTTTTCTACTCGTTTCACCACCTTTTTCATCTCTATTTGTCCGGTCTTTGTCCTTCCTTTTATAACTTTCAGCTCCGGCAATGGGAATGATTAACTTTTCATGGGTACTAGGTACGACTCCCTGACATTCCAACAATACACATTAAATAACATTGATTGCATTAAAATTATCAAAAATGACCGTTTCTTAATAAATAAATAATATTGAAAAATTAGAGTTTGAATGGTCAATCTTTCATCAGTAGCCTTCTATCGGTAGTGGATGACTTTATGTATAGCGGTGAGATCCTATCGGTAGCTCTTTGATCTTGTACCGGTAGCTCCTTGTATCGGTAGCTGTTACTCTGTGTATCAGTAGCTCTGTATATTAGGGACTCCTTCTATCGGTAGCTCTTGGTCTATCGGTAGCTCTTGTCTATCGGTAGCTCTTGTCTATCCGTATCTTGCTTGTCTATCAGTAGCTTTCTTGTCTCGGTGACTCTGTATCAGAAACCACACTTATCGGTAGACTTATTCTATCAGTAGATGTCTCTATTGATGGATATTTTTTATCGGTAGGTCATTTTGAATTTGTGACTCTATCAGTAACTTTTTCATACCAGTAGCTCCGTTCTGTACCATTGACTTGTACATCGGTAGACTTATGCATACCGATAGACTTGTTCTATCGGTAACTTATCTTTTATCAATAGCTATCTGTATCTTGTGGATGATCTATCAGACATGTGCTTACCGGTAGACTTATACATACCGATAGCAATGCGTATCAGTGACCTTTTCTTATCGGTGACTATATCTATCAGTAGACTAAGTCTATCGATAAACTAAGTTCCAGTAGACCTATTTGTCTGTATCAGTAGCTATAGGCATATATGTGACTTAAAACTTGTCTGTTTTATGCAGAACATATCCGATTGAGTTATAATTATTTCAAAAGACATATAAACATAGATAAACATTGATTAACATATTTCAAAGATTATTTTACTATAATTATCAACTTGATCATATATTGAAAGAATTAATATATAGATACACATTATTTGGGATTATCAAAGTATGTGAAATCATAATTGGGATTATCAAAATAGGTGAGGTCAACAATCTCCCCCTTCTTGATAATCACAACTTATGATATTATAATCTCAAAATAATCAGTAATGTATCAGAGGATATATCATTAAATTAAATTGTAGTAGAGAAAACAATATAAGATGTGAAATGTTAAATGTATCACAGGTAGAATTAAATGAAATGGTATCAAAGTTACAAGTTACAAAATGCAATAGATAGAAGCTCTCTTCTTCAGTTCTGTTACCTCTCTCCCCCTTTGTGATTAGAAAAAAGTGGGAAACAACAAAGAGATAAGGATTAAAATGGGAAAGAAAAGACAACCATTTGTATTTCATGGTGCAAAAAGGTACAAGGAAATAAAAACAAAATACAAGGGATTCCTATCAAATATCTTAGCCACTTATTCAATCCACATCTTCAATATGAGATTTTCCCTTGGTATCAGAAGAGGATTAAGGCTGTGTGGATGCAAGAGTAGGCTTAGGAACACCAGAAATGATCACAGGAGGGTGAGCGAATGAAACTATTCCTGGCCTGTACTGAGTAGAACTATGAGTGATCATGGGAGTAAGGCTTCTGATAGCTTGGGCTGGAGTCATCTGAACAGGAGAAGTAGCAGAGGCAGAGGTAGGTAAAGCTGGAGGTACAATCACTAGCCTTGCATCCACATGCAAGAAAGGAAACAAGAGATTTCTGAAATCTATAATGATTCCTCCTCCTCTCTCTATAGAAGATATGAAATCATCCTCATTATCCATGAATTTGTCCAAGTCTGGAGTCAATTCTCTGAGCTTGATGACATGTTTTCTGAAGGCTTGATTGACAGGAGGTAACTTCATGTTTTCTAACATAAGCTTGAAATTATTGTTGAGCTGATTCTTGGTATAAACTCTTTGGAAGTAATAATATATCTTGTCTTTCACTTCTTTCTGAGAGGAAGAAGCTTCTCTCATATAGTCCTGAACAATTTTCATTATCTCTCTAGCTGTATCTCTAGTAGAAGTGACCACTTTGGTCAGATCTGATGAGTCCACAGAGCCACTGGTTGATGCTGAACCAAGCTCCTCCTTCATCAAAGCTCGAATCTGATTCAGTTCTATTGAAGGTCTGGAGGCAAGAGAACCAATAGAGAATGTTACCGTTTCCTTGAAGTTTTTGGTCAACCCACTGATAAGATTTTTCACTTGGGAATCCTGGGTGCTGACATGATCTTTCATGGAGGTTTTAAATCCTTCAAAGACTAATACCATTTGGCTCACAACACTTTTTACATAAGCTAAATCTTTATCTGTTTGGGATCTAGAACACATATAATATTCTAAAGAGATAACATATTTCTTTAGAACTTCAACATCCTCTTCCAGTATAGATACTTGAGTCTGGAAAGCTGTAATTTCATCTATTATTTCTACCACAAAGTTAGAGACATTACAACCAAGAGAGTTCAAAAGAATTTTCCAAATTGATCATCTCTTTAACAAAGAAATGATTCAACTCGGCAACAGAAGCACTAAAAGACTCTTTTAGCTCATTCTTTATGAATTCAAGATCAGCGCTGGTGATCATATCAGTCGGTACAACCACAAAAGGTGCTCTTTCAGATACTATACTGGTCACTGGGTCATTCAAAATCGATTGAATAGATGACACCAGTGAGGCTTCCATTTTCCTTATTTCTTCCACAAAACTGATTTTGAGATCAGAATTTATCTTATCCAAATCATGCATTCTGACCACATCTTTAGGTAACAACTCAGTATTAATATCATAATTGGTTTTTGGTCTATTGAGGGATGCCTCGTTATCATAATCTGGATAGTCCAATTCACAAACCACAAAGCCTGGGTCTTCTGCCCAATCCTCAATTTCAACTGCCACTGAAACACTACCAAACCTGATTGGATGCTCCCCCTCAGCTGGTGCATTCTATTGTACAACAACAACATTCTCAGCAGGTATTTCTTCCTCAGAAGAATCTTCTACAATCAAATCCATCTCTGCAACAGCAGGAGGATCCTATAGATTAGGCACAAGTCCTTCCATCTCACCCACTACTTCCTTAACATGCACAACTGAGCTTCCAATCAATGGACTAAGACTTAAGAATACAGAATCAAAGGCTTCAGATTCATTTTCTCTTTCTTCTTTATTCTCAGGGGCTGGATGGTCTTCCTCAACAATAGGTGTTTCTTCTTCCTCTAAAGTTTTCTTTCCTGAAGATAAAATTTCAGCAACAGGACTTGGGAGCAAGTCTGGATCTCTTCCATCACCCATAGAAGTCTCCTCTTCATCAGTCTCATCACTGTACTCAGGTTCTTCTTCATCAAGTCCTAGACCTAGATCCCTCACATCCTTAGGCCTTGAAGGATGATCCACATGATTGAATTTATCATATATATTCTTTTCATCAATAACCCACTCTCTTCTCCATGGATTCTTGTTTATTTTTATGTATTTGAAAATAGTTCTTGTGATACAAAAATTATTCTTCACTACCATTGTCTCTTCTTGATAATCAGCTACCCCTTTAAATTTGATCATCACTGAGATCATCTTGGCAAAGAATAAGGTATTGGTTTTTGACTTTGGTCTAATCATATCCTTTATTTGAGTCATTATCAGCCTGCACATATTTACTTTCATAACATTTCTCAAAATATGTAACAAATAGATATCCTGATATATTAAATTCGCAAAGTCCCCTCTTCTTGGAATTAAAAAATGATGAAAAAACTTGAACACCAATCTGTTCTCTCCATCCATTTCAGCAGCCACCACCTGTCTTTGCTTTCTATTACCAGTGAGCTCCTCTAAAGCAGTCTCATAATAAAATATATCACTTGTAGGTGGTACTGATCTCGAGAAATATCCAGGAACACCTTCGTGTGGAACCTTCAGGCATTCATCCCATTCAATGGATAAAAAAGATATCTCCTTTCCATTCACAAAAGAAATCATTCGGTTCTCATATTCTAATTTCTCAAAGCTTACAAACTCATAGAACTGTTTCACCATCTTCGGATAGTAGGGGCCATTGTTGTTTGAAAAGCAATCTTCCCACTTCTGATCTTCTAGCACCTCTATAACTAATGATTTACTGGACAACAACCATTCCATACATAACTCTTTTTAGATCACAATATCTCTATTATGTAAATGGGGGTTCACTGGTCGCCTTCCTGACCTTTTTCTACCAACACTGCCACTTGCTTTAGTCTCGGTCTTCTGATTCTTCGCATTCGGCTTATCAATGTCATCTCTGACAGTAGGGAGTTTGGTTTTTTCCATCTTTGGTTCGAGGAACTATGGGTTTTCGAGAAACTAGGGAGCTAAGGCTTGAGGGTAAAGCAAAGGTTCGGTGGATTGAGAAGTAACTAGGACTTAGTTTTATCATTTAGGAATCATAAAATAAATAATAAAAATATCATAAGTATAAATGATTCATATTTTGGCGGCAGACATAAGCTTAAAACAACACACAATCGGTAGGGTATATTGGTGAGAATTCCTATTAGTGAGGTACATTGGTGAGGTATCACATTGGTGAGGTATTACATTGGTGAGGTTTATTAGTGAGGTCTTACATCAGTGAGGTTTATCGGTGATATATCACATCGGTGAGGTTTATCGGTTTGGTTTATCGGTGTGTTATTACATCAGTGAGATTTATCATTCCTAACTCATTTCTAATGTAACTTAACTGATCCGAACTTAAAGGTTTGGTGAAAATGTCAGCTAACTGATGTTCAATACCTATAAAGTCAACAGTAATATCACCTTTTTGGTAGTGATCTGTCAAAAAATGGTGCCTTACATCAATGTGTTTGGTCCTAGAGTGAGACACATGATTTTTTGAAATGTTAATTGCACTAGTGTTATCACAGTTAATAGAAACATGGTTAAAATCATATCCATATTCTAAAAGAGTGTGTTTCATCCACAGAATTTGTGCACAACAACTACTAGTAGCTATATACTCTGCTTCGGCAGTGGAAAATGATACAAAATTTTTCTCTTTTACTACACCAATATACTAAGGACTTACCTAGAAAATGAAATGTTCCAGATTTTCTTTTTATATCCAACTTGCAACCAGCAAATTCAGCATCTGAATAACACATTAATTCAAAATATTGTCCTTTTGGGTAAAACAAACCTAAATTTACAGTGTGTTTAAGATACTTAAAAATTATTTTAATAGTAAGTAAATGAGATTATTTTTTATTATCTTGAAATCTTGCGCATATACATACACTAAACATAATATCTGGTTGAATAACAGTAAGGTAAAGTAAGCTTCCAATCATACCTCTATAGTTGGTTTGGTCCACTGGTTTCCTAGTTTCATCTGCATCCAATTTATAGACAGTACTTATAGGAGAATCACTTTACTTAATACTATCCAAGACAAAACATTTTAAAAGATCCTGGGTATATTTACCTTGATTCAAAATAATACCATTTTCATTTTGAAAGACTTGAAATCCAACAAAATATTTGAGTTCTCCCATTAAACTCATTTCAAATTCATTTTGCATACTTTTTGAAAAGTCAGTACATAAGGAATGTTTAGAAGATCCAAAAATAATATCATCAACATAGATTTGTACTATTAAAACATCTTTATAAGTTCTTTTAATAAAAAGAGTTGGATCAGCAATCCCTTATGAAAAACCTTTTGAAATAATAAAATTGTTAAGTCTATCATACTAAGATCTTGGAGCTTGTTTCAAACCATATAAATCATTGGATAGCTTGAAAACTCGATTTGGAAAATGAGGATTAGTAAATCCAGGTGGTTGTTCAACCAAAACATCTTCAATTATAAAACCATTTAGAAAATCACTTTTGACATCCATTTGATATAACTTGAAATTCAGATGAGCAGCATAGGCAAGTAAGATCCTAATGGCTTCTAACCTAGCTACAGGTAGAAAGGTTTTCTCATAGTCTATTCCTTCCTCTTGACTATATCCTTGTGCAACTAGCCTAGCTTTGTTTCTAACTACATTTCAAGACTCATCAACTTTTTTTTCTAAAAACCCATTTAGTGCCTATTGTCAAAGTGTCTTTGGGTCTGTCAACTAATTCCTAGACTTTGTTTCTTTCAAATTGATTTAACACTTCTTGCATAGCCATTACCCAAAATTCATCATTGATTGCATCATTGACATTTTTAGGTTCTATCTGTGAAAGATAGGCTTGATGTTCAACCTAGTTTCTTAGAGAAGATCTAGTCTATGTCCCTCTATCAATATTACCAACAACAGCATCCAAAGGATAATTCTTTAGGATCCTAGTTGATATAGTAAAGGTAGGACTAGAAATTTCAGGATCTTTTCTAAGTTCGGGTTCTATAGAAGCAGATTCTGGAATATATCCAGAACTGGATGTTTTTACAGTAGGTTCTTTAGTTTTATCATTAAGGTCCAGAACAGTCAAATCTTCTTCAAGATTTTCAAGAGAAGACTTAGGTTCATGTGGATCAGTTTCATCAAAATTGATATGAACATATTCTTCCACACATTTGGTTCTCTTATTAAAGACTCTGTAGGCTTTTCTAGTTAAATAATAACCATGAAAAATTCCTTCATCACTTTTAGAAGCAATCTTGTCAAGATTATCCTTTGTATTGAGAATAAAAACCTTGCAGCCAAAAAATCTGAAGTAATTAACCTTAGGTTTCCTATTATTCCACAACTCATAAGGGGTATTCTTAAGAACAGGTCTAATAAAGACTCTATTAATAATATAAAAATTTGTATTAACAGCTTTAATATAAAAATAAATTGGCAAGTCATACTCATTAAGCATAGTTATTGCAATCTCTTGAAGGGTTATATTTCTTCTTTCTACTACACCATTCTATTGGGGTGTCCTAGGGGCAGAAAAGTTGTGAATATATCCATTGTGTGAGAAATAAGACTCACACTCATGATTTTCAAACTCACGACCATGGTCACTTCTCAGAGTCTTAATCTTAAGACCACCAAGGTTCTCTACGAACTTGGAGTATTTAATAAAGTAAGAACAAGCTTCACTTTTGTGAGCTAATAAGTATACCCAAGTATATTTAAAGAAGTCATCTACTAGAACATAGACATAGTGCTTCCCATTTAAACCAGAAACTATAGAAGGTCCAAACAAGTCCATGTGAACCAACTCAAGAGGTTGAGAAGTTGAAACTTCTTTCTTTGATTTAAAATAAACTTTATGTTTCTTTTCCTTTTGACAGGGATTACAAACTTTGTCAGTTGGGAATTCAAGTTTAGGTAGGTCTCTAACTAAGTACTTCCTAGTTCGTTTTCTAAGTGAATAAATGTTGCAGTGTCCTAATCTTCTGTTCCATAACCAAGATTCTTTATGAAAAGCATTTAAACAGGTAACATTTTATTTAGCTAAAGAATTCAAATCAACAGCATAAACATTTTCATTTCTCAAAGAAGAAAATACTAAAACATTTTTGTGATTAAAAACATTACAAGAATCATTTTCAAATTTAAAATTAAAACCATCATCACATAACTGAGAAGTACTTAACATATTATATTTAAGTCCATCATCAAATAAAACTTTGGATATTAAAACTGAATCACTATTACCAATCTGGCCTAGGCCGATGATCTTTCCTTCAGATTTGTCACCAAAGGTGACATGGAATCCATAAACTTTTATTAAACTCTTAAATCATGATTAGTCCCCAGACATGTACCTTGAATATCCACTGTCCAAGTACCATACCTTCTTATGATAACTCTTTAAGAAAGTTTCCTATAAAACATGTTTAGATGGAAAATGATTTTGGTACCCAGATCTTCTTGGGTCGAGAAAGGTTAGCAGGAAAAGCTTTAGGTACCCAAAATTGTCTTATGGGTTTCATATAATTTACAGAATCAATAGATTTTGAAAGATAAACTTTATTTGGTCTATAACAATATGAATAACTAGTTGAAGAATACAGATTTCCAGAATTAAAACTAGCAGAATTCTGTCCAGATTTGGAAATAAATCTAGTTTTTGTAAACTGTCTCTGTCCAGGCTGATAGCCTATTCCAGTAGTATACTTTGGTGCCACTTGTTTTCCAAGAATTTGAGTGAGATTATCTTTTCCATTTGTGAATTTTTCTAAGTCCTTCCTTAATTTCTCATTAGATAATTTTAGTTCAGTATTTTACTTAAGCAATTGAGCATTATTTTCCTTTTGTACATCAAGTGCAGATTTTACAGAACTGGTTAGAGCATGATGTTTCTTCAAGGTCTTATACTTGTACTTCAATTCATTACATGTCTCTTCTAGCATATTATTGTATTCAAGAAATTCTTCACTAGACATATTTTCAGATTCAGAATCAGAATCAGAATCAATTCTAGAATAATATGAATTTAAAACAGGAGGGTCCAGTGTTACCTCAGATGTGTTTGTCATAAAACACATGTTAGCACGATTATTTTCAGAGTCAGAAACTCCAGATTCACATGTTCTTTCTTATGAATCACTCTAATTATCTTTCATATATTTCTTTTAATTATTGTCCTTGTAGTCATATTTCTTTTTGAACTTCAATTTTGGACAGTCTGCTTTTACATGTCCTTTCCTCTTGCATTCATAGCAGATAATCTCATCACCTTTATTAGGCTTCTTCTAGTCCTTCTTCCAATGACCTTTGTTGTCATATTTACCTTTTTAGTTTGATCTTATGAAGAATTTATTCTTTCTGTAGAACTTCTTAAATCTCCTGGCTATTTGAGCCATCTCAGCATCACTGTCAGATTTTGAACTTTCACTTGTTGAGCTTTCAGTTTGTATGTGAACTTTCTTCTTATCCTTGCTTCTCGAGGAAGTAGACTCAAAAGCCACTGAATCCCTTTTAGGTTTATCATCTTCTTCCTTATTCACTTTTAGTTCTTCCTCATACATCATAAGCTTACCAATTAAATCTTTGACATGCAGAGCACTAATGTCACATGACTCTCTTATTGAAACAGATGTGCCTCTCCATCTTTCTGGAAAACATCTTATTATTCACATAATTTGTTCCTTTGCTAGAACATCCTTTTCAAGGGAGCTCATAGTGTTGAAAATCTCATTGAACCCGAGATACATGTTAGAAATGGGTTTATTAGGCTTCATTTTAAAGTTATCATATTTAATATTATAGGTATTTATCCTCATTTCTTTAGCATTGGTTGTTCCCTCATGGGAAATATCCAAAGTGTCCCAAATTTGATAAGTAGTTTTACAAGAAGATATTCTGTTAAATTACTCATCTCCTAGATCACAATACAAGGCACTCATTGATTTACAATTATTATTATAAGCTATCTTAGTAGGTTCATCCCAAGTAGTTTGTTCAGAGTCTGGAATCTTATATTGAGTTTCTATAGTAGTCTAGATATCAAATCCCATAATTTCTAAATGAATTTTAATTTTAAGTTTCCACGGAGCATAATTTTTACCATTAATGAAGGGTGGTCGGTTGGTAGCAGCACATTCTAATATATTATCCATATATAGAGTTTAGCAAATATATTTAAAGATATAAAATTTAGAACTAACAGAAATTTAAGATCTTTAAAGATGAAACTAAAATCACAGTTGAAAAAACAAAGTATTTTGAAAACTTTTATAAACAAAACAATCCTTTGATACCAAATTTTGGTCAGAGTGGATACTCAAGAGGGGGGTGAATTGAGTTCCAATTACAAATTTCTGTTAAAAATATTTCTCTTAAAAATCCCCCTATTTAAGAAAAAGTTAAACTGTAGTGAATTTATACAGATTGTAAGAGTTCAATTCGTTTCTCAAAGATTGATTAGGTCTCAGTTAATTTAATCAGAAGATTAAATTAACTTTTGAAACTAACTTAATAGTTCACAATAAGTATAAACAATTGCTAATTTAACTATCAAAGTAACTTTAAAACAAATTGTATTTCAAAGTAATTATCAGCAGAGTATAAAATATATAGTATACTTTAAACTTAATAAAAGATGCATAGAAAATCTAACCAAGAGGTTCAGTCTCAAGATGAGACTTATTCCTCTCAAAAAATTTATATAAATTTGATCGACACCCTAGATCGGGGTAAAAAACAGTGCAAAGACTGTCCAGGTACTAAGACCTCTACCACAATTATTCGTGGGAACAAAAACAATAGCACATAGGCTATCCGGGTCACACTTGACATCTCCCACAATTCACAGTGGGATAAATTAATGTGTAAGAAGTTTGGAGTGAGGATTTAGTATCCTCCAGTTCACTCTAGGGGTCAGTGTGTAAATACACTGCTCAAAAGGTAAATGAATAAAACACAATAGATCTAAACAGATTGAGATGAGTTTATAGTGCTCTATGTCTTGCAAGTGAAGCTCTGGACTCCTTGGATTTATGTAAATGAAGCTCTGAGTCTTTCTATGGTTTTTTTCTGAAAAAACATAGGGTCATTTTCTTCACGTTCAGTTTGATCATCTTGAGTTCATGAAGTGCTTTCATTGTAGTTGTTCACTCCTTGACTAAGATGCAGCTTGTGTTCTCCTTCAGGAAGAATGGCTACGTGTATGTTCAGTGATCTTCGAGTATGGAAGTAGTCTTTCTATATGCACCACTTTTCAGCATTCTTTTTCCCGTTGTATGTACTCTTCATGTAACTACTTTTCTAGTCGCTTTTCACCACCTTTTTCATCTATATTTGTCCAGTCTTTGTCCTTCCTTTTATAGCTTTCAGCTCCGGTAATGGGAATGATTACCTTTTCATGGGTACTAGGTAGGGTTCCCTGACATGCCAACAATCCTCCTTAAATAACATTGATTGCATTAAAATCATCAAAAATGACCATTGATTAATAAATAAATAATATTGACAAAAGTAGCGTTTGATTGGTCAATCTTTCATCAGTAGTCTTCTGTCGGTAGTGGAGGACTTTATGTATAGCGGTGAGAGCTTATCGGTTCTTGTACCCGTAGCTCCTTGTATCGGTAGTTGTTACTCTGTGTATCAGTAGCTCTGTATACTGGTGACTCCTTCTATCGGTATCTCTTGGTCTATCGGTAGCTCTTGTCTATCGGTAGCTCTTGTCTATCAGTAGCTTGCTTGTCAATCAGTATCTTACTTGTCTCGGTGACTCTATATCAGAAACCACATTTATCAGTAGACGTGTTTTATCGGTAGATGTCTGTATCAGTTGCTCTTTTGTATCTGTAGCTCGTTTTGAATTTGTGACTCTATCAGTAGCTTGTGCATACCGGTAGCTCCATTCTTTACCATTGAAGTGTACATCGATAGACTTATGCATACCGGTAGACTTGTTCTATTGGTAGCTTAGCTTCTATCGGTAGCTGTCTGTATCTTGTGGACAATCTATCAGACATGTGCTTACCGGTGGACTTATACATACCGGTAGCTCTGTGTATCAGTGACCTTTGCTTATCGGTGACTATATATATCGGTAGACTATGTATATCGGTAGACTAAGTACCGGTAGAGCTGTTTGTCTGTATTAGTAGCTATAGGCATATCAGTGAATTAACACTTGTCTGTTTTATGCAGAACATATCCGATTGAGTCAGAATTATTTCAAAAGACATATAAACATATATAAACATTGATTAACATATTTCAAATATTATTTTACTATAATTATCAACTTGATCATAGATTGAAATAATTAATATATAGATACACGTTATTTGGGATTATCAAAGTATGTGAAATCATAATTGGGATTATCAAAACAGGTGAGGTCAACAGTTTTGAATTTTAAAAATTGGATGAAAAATTTATATTTATAAAGTCCAAATTTAGTTAATAGGTTTCTTTTATTTTTTTCCAATAAGAACTGTAACCTTGGTAAATTTTGTTACCATAGTAAAAGTTAATTTAGTAATTTATGTTAAAAATAAAATTATAAATCATATAAAATGACCCTAACAAATCCAAAAAAAATTATTGAGTGAATAAAAATATACCCTTACCACCTAAGGATCTAAATTAAGTTTTATAATGGACACTTTTTCATGAAATTGACTTATATAATATTTAAATCAAATAAAGAAAAAAAATGTCACTTTCTTTGTCTTTAATATCCCTTATCTGTCCACATAGGGAAAAAGTTATTTTACAAATAAATACAACATTAAATTTTCAAATTAATAAACATATTTTATTAATATGAATTTATTTTTTACTTTTTGGGTCACTTAGATGAAATTATGGTATTTATAAAATCCTATATAATAAAAATATAATGATTTTACATTCATGTTTTAAATAATATAACATTTTTAATATATGTTTACCCAAAAGAAATATTATATTATAAATATTATTATGAAATATATAAGATTTATATTCATCATGGTATTTTATTTTTATTTTTTAGTAAATAAATAATTATATTAAACAATTACACAACACAGATGTAGTAATTATTTTATTAGATGAAATATCAAATAAATTTTATTAAAAATATTAAAATAAATATAATTTGAGATAATTAATGTGATTAATTACTTTTATAGGTGAAATTGTCCTTTTAGGGATATAATAAAATATTTGGTTTGAAGTAAACTTGTTATATTGATTTTTTAAAGTCCAAATAATGAATATTTTCAAAATTGACATTAATGACATTTTATCAAAATAATATTTTATTAAATTTTTAAAAAAAGCATAAAACATATTTAAACATATAAAAAAATATTATATGGTGTAAAATTTTATAAATTTTTTATTTATGATTTAACTAACATCACATAAGTAAAAATTAAAACTTTTTAATATTGAAATAGTTGTTATCTTAGTTAAAATTAAAATAGGTTAACAAAGGGTTAATCGAATGATAAGGTTAAAAATAATAAAATAACTATTATAAAATAATTTTTTGATTATATTACAACATTATAGAATATTATATTCTAATAAATTAAATTTTGGATTCATTTTTATTGATTTGTAATTTATTATAAATTAACAGTTTTGGAAATTCCAGAATTTCCCCTCACCTCAATTATAAATGGGAACCTCCTCTATCACTTATTTACACCCCATTGAGCCTTAAAACTTAACCATACTTTGAATATTTCTCTTATAAACTTCTCTATATACATTATAGAGGTTATTTTCTTATCAAAAGACCAACCATAATGTCCCTAACAGGAGATCTATGGGAAGTTTTACAAGGAAGAGGTAATCGCCTTTACCGACTCTTCCAAGACTATTTCTTCTTCTACTTCCTCTTCATGTGTTTTTTCTGTTATAAGGTAATAAATTCAGTATATAATATGTTATTATATTTTATTATTATTATGGAACAATCATATTCCACCTTTTATCTATCCTATGAAAAACAAAAGTACCATGCGTGCGTATGTATGATATACCATCTCCATGATGTGGAGTAATCTGTTGCTCATCACTACTTTAACTGAATGGGTATAATTATGCAATATATATATATAATAATTATAAAATTATATTTGTTATTAAACAAAATATAAACCATCTAATTCCTTACCCTTTTATCATTAAGGGAATGATACCATTGCTCATGCGTATGTACAACCTACCGTCTCCATGACGCGATGCGATTCATTTTACATATTATTCATTAAATAATGATTATATAAATGTATTTACTGAATAAATAGGATAGATATTACCTTAATATCATTATGGATATGATGTAATTATATCCTATGCACAATAATTGGTAATTATATGAAAAAACACGCATTGGAAAATGAAGCAGTTAACACCAAAAAGAAGAGTAATAACAAAATATTATTAACAAATGAGTGATAATATGATCATATATGATACCATAAATATGAATATGGTTTTGGAATACATTAATAACATTATTTAATTATTGATAAAATACTTTGAAATGTGTACAAAGGAAATCATACCTAAAGTAAGGGATTTTTGTCTCACTTTTATTTTTGTGGGACACATGCCTTATACACTACTTGTTTCTTTTGTGTAGTGTATATACTACCCATAAATGTATTTTATGATTATTATTAAAAATATTATAATATTTTCATATCCATATAATTTTATTTCTTTCATGGGGCATATGATTCTACTAATTATAAAGTGATAAGTGATTATTTCACAATCTCATCAATAATGGGGATTGTTTAGTTTTAAATCACTATTTTGGAATATTTATCTTCCACTTCAATGTTTTATAAAAATGTTTTTCCAATTATCCTATGAATATTTAATTTTATTTTTACCATTTTTTTTATTTTTACTAAATGGTTTGAAAAGAATATTTTTTTCGTTTCCTAAACAAGGATTTTTGTGACTTTACAGACAAAAATGTACGAAAGAAATGTTTTTTTAAATTATAAGAAATGAATGGAATATTATTCCATTATGAAACCTTAATAATTTTAAGATTATTTAAAATATTACAGGGTTATTTTAAAATAATATGTTTTTTTTAAAATTTCATATCAATTTAAGAAAAGAAAACATTTTCAAAGTAGAAAGGAAATTTTCCTCAAGAATTATTTTTATGTGATCTCTCAATTTTTTTCCATATAAGATAACACTCTTTGATTTTACTTATATTTTAATGGGGATATTTTCTTAGGATATTATTTTTATTATTCCTATGGTTGGTTTATGTTTATTATAGAATGATATTTATGAAACCCATTTTTTTTCTATGAGACATGTTATGATTGAATGATGTTTATGAAACCATTTCATTATATAGTTCTAATATGATGAATGATGTATGTTATCATAGCACACATATGTATAGTTTTCATTTTGTGATGGGTGGGACCTATATCTCTCTCCAATGCATTGGGTAAAGATTAATATCTTATGAGATAAATTGTATTGGAACGGGGAATGATCTTAATTCAATAATTTTGGGTTGGAACAAGAAGTAAACTCCGTTTAGTAATATATGGATAGAATGAGGAGTGAACCTAGTTTAGTAAAGGACCTTTTCCACTATGATGGTATTTGAAATTATCATTGAATAAAAAGGAAATTATTTTCTATGACTATGGGTATGCCATATTTCATGTCTTATGTTATACTCTCATGGAATATGTTCTATGGTTTATTTTATAGACTTATATGATTTATTCCAAGAAGAAATATCATGATCTTTGATATAAAGGATGTGATTATCAAATGTTTTGTTTATGTCCTTATGCTTTATGATTATTCTTACCCTTAACGAAAATATGATATCACCCTTTTCATATGTTTCTTTTCCATAGGTTATAAATAATGGGTTTAGGTAAGAATACTAAATAGGAAGATCCTTATGGGAGATATTGAAGATATTTCACCAAATTAGAAGGTTTTTTTCCATGTTTTCAAAGGCACTAAACTATTATGGTCCTTGGGATTGTGTTTGTGTAATGTAATGAATATTCATATAAAAATATGTAATATCTATGTATGAAATTCCTGAGTCGTTATACTTAATCTGTTTCCATTTGAAGTAATCCAAATAATTTTTATGTTCATAAACTAACTTCATTCCATGATTTGGCTTATATATAGAGACTTACCTATCATAAAAAATTATTTTTAAAACACAGACTAAGACATATATTTAAGATTTTATCTATAAATTATTGATTTTAGTGTATTAAAAATTCCCAATACACATCATCTGTGGTTTTTTTGTTTGATATCCATGTATTTGATAAAAAAACAAATATTTGGGGTATCTAGACTGATTGTGACCAGCATTCAGTGATGCCTAAAAAAACAAAAAACAAAAATGTTATAAAAACAATAAAATATATTTTATGTGAATATACTTTCTAGTTTTAATTTTAAATTTTCAGAATCGAAAAGAGATTGGTGTCTATTGTTTTTTTCTCATACTCTTCAACTAGATCATATTTTTTCTTCATAATTTCATCCTTATCCAAATTAATTTTTTCTGTAGAAATGATATAGTGATTAATGAATCCAAATTGTGATTTTTTAATTTTTTAATTATATAGTAGTTATATAAATTATTGTAAAAAATGAATATATATTAACTTTAATAAACATATTATATCACTATTTGGAAAATAATATTATGAAAATGTACCTTATTTATGTATTCACAAATAAGACTCCCAGTCATTCATGGTAGAGAATATCATTTATAAACTCGTGACCAACAACATCTATCATGAAAGTTTCATATATTTACTTTTCATATGGAATTTAAGATATATTTTCATCTTTAAATGTGTTCTCTATATGAATTTGTAATGATAATAGATGTTGATGTGAAACTAGTAAGGAGAAGGTACTCTTGGAAGATAATTTTGATTTCTTGGTCAATTCACTAAATTTTCTTCATATGACCATCCATTTCCCCATCTCTTTATCCATCTATAATATCATTCCACCCTTTAGAAATTTCTCCATAAAATTTTATAGATTTTTTCATATGAAAAAATTTGTTAAATACCCACCTCATGTATCTTTATAATATTAGACATCCATTTTATGAAAGTTACAATAGTATCATTGACCATTCTAATATTTAGATCATCTAGTGGAACATGCAACCCAATATTCGGCCCATGAGCTACCTCAATACAAAATCTCATGTTGTATTTTTGGAGTTCTTTCAGGTGTATCTGTTCTCCTATGATATTATACAACATACCCTTTATAACATGGTGGTGCATGGGTATTGACAGATAGAAATAACATACAATTGTATACTACATAATTTTAGTAATATAAAGTTATAGAAAGTTGTTTGATTCAAATTTATGAGAAAGAGTAATGAAAAATTGATTTCCTAGGATAAGATATGAAATTGATGAAAATGACTTGACTCAAAGATAGTGGGGTCATTTGGTTCATGTGAATATCTTTGTTCCATCACTTGTTCACTTTGATCCTTTATCATACATTGGTTTTCCAAACTAGTCTGAATAATAATATATTTAAAAGCATCTATTTGTTCCCACAATCCTTTCACCATGTTATATTTATCTTCATGTGGTTTTATCTTCTCAAAATATGTTCAAAGAGACACTAAAAATCATAATCCTCTAACATGACCATATTGTTTTAGCCGATTCAAAGCTACTAAAAGTAGATTTTCATCTGGTACGGTCACTTCCGATTCTTGTGTCTAAATTGCATAAAAAATATAAACATAAATATATATTTTTATGTAATACTATTATAAAACATAACGAATTAATATTATTTTTTACTTACACATGTTTTTCATATTGCATTTGTGTTTTCACCAACTAGTTTACCCTCTTATTCACACAATCCTCCTTGCATATCACATGACATGGGATGTAAGTGGTTCATATTTTGATTCATAAATATTCATATAAATAAAGGAACATATTTTGTTTCATATCACATAAAAAATTTTATTACTGATTTAAAATAAATACCAATTTCTTCTCTAGATAAGAATACCCCATACTTGCTTTGTGATAGGGGTACATTGGTTTTGATCCACATTCTTTATTTTTATCACTTTTTATTCTATTTTATAAATTAACAATTTTGAATCAAATTAGATAAAATAAATAATGTAAAATAACATATTATCAACAACAATTCACATAAAATGATTTATAATTATATTGATTGATGAAAGAATTTCACGTATCCTAGTTTATAATATGTTTATAACTAACTGGTGGGTGGGGATTTACTTTCCCCTTTGTATCCATAAGACATAACATGGTAAAAAGAGTCTGGAAGCCTCTATGGGTTCTCTAGTGGCCATTAAGAAAAATTTATTACAGGAATATTCTAAAATAAATGAACTTTACAAGGAATAATAAAAATTAAATCAATTTTTCATTATAGATTTTTTATAAAATAGAGAAAGTACATCATAACATTACCATTATATATTTCTAAAGGGTTTTCTTTGTTACCGGATAAACGTGTCGCCCTGAATCAATATCAATCAAAACATCCATCTATATTATGACACCAACATAACTAATGAACATTGACTTGTTGGATTCAATAGGTTGGACACATTTATTCCTACCAACCTCAAATTTTATAGCCTTAATTATTTCCTTGATAATTTATTCGACACTGTGATGATGCATCATTCTTATTTTTTCTATCAACCAACTTTTAATCCCCTAATAATTCTATAATTTCAGCATCAATAGTCTGTTATTCCTCAATATTGGTAACTTCATCATGTGAAGAAGACATTATATTAATGAGTAGTCAAACATTTTATGTTTCTTGAATAAAAACAACATAAACATAAACAAAATATTTGATAAGGTTCATATTCATGATCTATTGTAAACTTGATGAAATCTTTAACTCCATATTCACACTCTTTTTCCAAATGATTATCTTACACCCATTTTAAAGGAATTGGCTAATTGAATTTAAGAAAATAATTACTTCTATATGGTAGGTTTTTCCTTTTAATTAATCCAATGGTGCATAGATAGCTATCATCCTCATTAGCTTCATCTCTTGAACATTTATTATTTCATTTGGTTTCTTGAGACTCATCCTTCATATCTTCTATACATGCACCTATATTTCTTGAAGTACTTTGTGTAGTAGTCATCCCAAACCAGGTACTATAAATCTTTTTGGATAAATATTCCTTAGAGTATCTTAATAAACATAAAATATACGGGGGATGAGTCTCAAGAAATAAAATTCAATACTAACTATTTGGGAGATAAAGCTTGTGATGAGGAAAATTTTCTCCTTAAAACTTTTTAAAATAACACATCTTAATTTAAAATTTCAATTATCATATCAAAATTCTAAAAGGCCCCTAACACTACCATAAGAACATAAACTCACACCATTGAGTTTCACTGACTCTAATTTATGTTACTAATCCTTTTCCCACACATGTATCTCAAATATTAGAGGTCTATGTCCATTAAGGCTCATGTGTAGGGTGTGAGTATAAAAATAAACAAGTAAATACTAAAGAGGCCCCTAAAATATACAAAAATTCATATATTTGATTATATGTTCAAAGTAGTAATAATGAAAATATAGATTCAATTTAAGACATTGTGTATTAACCAAACACCAAGATAATCAAATGTACATACTTCATTTTATACCAGTGAATTATAATAATCATGCCATAAGTTTATACCATGATTATTCCCTAACATTGAAATTATTTCACTAATAAGAGGTTAAAATTTAAATCCTAGGAGGAGAAAAAATTATTTATCTCACTATGGAAATAACCATATCACAGTACCATGAGATTATACCACATACCCCTAGTATCCCATACTATCCCTCAGGGATAGCTATCACATGTATTTTTTGCATTCAAATCATGAAATGGGAATAACATAGCCATTTTTATTCATAAGTGAATTTTAAATATGGGTAAGTCTTAACATAATTGGTTCCCTTAGGAAAGAACCACACAATGGGTTCCACAAGACATTAGTTAAACCTAACTTTTGAAAAAATATAAAGAAGAACCAACAACAACACAAATGTCACATCACCCTCACCCTAGCCCTGAATTAATTACTAACATGACTGTAGTAACTCACATTCTAACATACCATACCTATCCCTCAAATAATACCCATCATATTCTAATATACAATATTCAAAGATCATATATATTAGGCACTGATAATCTTTATTAATGATCACTCATTAGACAATCTCATAGTCCATAGGCCTTAATTCATCACTCACACACCTAAAATCTCAAGAAAAAGTAATTTATACGGTCATCTAATCCATCATACCCTTTAAAGGTTATCCCACTAGGTTTTAAGATAATATACTCTATTTTGTACCACATATCTAATCACCACTAAGGTGATAATATAATCCCTCTAATCACATCACTACCATAATAAAAAAATTCATAGGGAAATTAATACACTCTTATACCATTATGGGATAATTCCATTATTAATGATTACCCTTATTTCCCTCTTATCACATAACTACCGAATAATATTTTTTCATGAGATTGGGTGTAGTGAGATGGAAATCACATCATGCGTGTTATTCAAATTATATATTAATTCTTGTTTTATTGTGTAAATCCTATTAAACATGTTTAAATATTTTTAATCTTTTATTTTATGAAATTATAGTTTGGACTTGTGTTCTTTAATTATTTACATCCTTTAATTTATATATGTTCATTCTAAAAACTTATATAGGCTCCAAAACTTTTTAAGATCTATAAAAAATGTAGCTGTTATATATTTGGTCCAGTAAATTGGATCCACCCAGATTAGAAACCACTCTTTGGACTAGATGTGGTGTATAGTCCATATGCATTAGGTGAAACTACAAAATTGGGAACCATATAAAACTATTTGTATAGTTTTCTATATTCAAATTATATCGGGATCCTTCCCTTGAAATATCATAGTCTGGCTCATGAAATGGAATGAGATATGATTTAATAAACAACCAAATACCATAGCCAATAAATTACCCATGTTTTGATTCAAAAATTCCTTAATGAAACCATAAACTTTCTATAACATAGATATAATGGTTTTTCAGTATCACCATATAATAATTTGATCATTGGCGTATTCTTAATTTCCACTACATTAATATCAAAAATAAATTCTTCAATTTGGTCAAACTTATCAACCTGATAATCTTAACCATTAATAGATATTGAACTTTACCCAATTTAACCTTGATATATCCAAGGAATGTAATTTGTATTAAAGATATATCAAATTTAATGATATTTAATTTCTATACTTTTAAACTCTATTGTAGTAAAATATTTCAATGAAAGATTGAAAAACAGGTCATTTTTTTGGAAAATTCTATTTTAAAAATTCTAAAAAATTACCAACCCTTTCCTCATATTCATCACATGTTCATAGTGTTGTAATCCAACTACAATTCATTATCACCTATAATAAATTACCAGTACAATATATTTTTTTTTGAAAAATTCAATTCAAATTTACCTGTATAAATAAATATACAACCAAAGAGATTAAAAATATTTCACAAATAATATAAAGGCAACATATTTTAAAAAAAAGTTTCACTTTAGAGTTATTCAATTATAATCCATTAAAAAAATCGAAAACAAATCTTAACATTGTAAGGTTTACAACAAATAAAACTCAACTTTTCATTATTTTCATTATAAAATTGATAATTGTTAGTTTTGAAACATATAATTAAATATAAATTATAAAATAATAGTATGAATAATATATTATTGATGAAAATTATATCGATAGTGATAAGGATCCAAAAAGAGGCATACAATTTCTTGCATCATATTAAAAATGGAAATTTCACTTCATGTAGTAAATATGAAGTGATATATACTAAAAACATGATTAAATAGGGAGATAATTTGATTATTTTTTTCTAATTATATTCAAAATAAATTCCAACCTTCTTATCTTTACCAAATCATTTTTGAATGATCAATATTAGTGTTCTCTATGACTAAAGATGATCTAGAAAGTAACATTAGATAAGTGATGATGTTTTTGATGATATAGTTATTGTACCTGATGAGGGTTATGTTGAAAAATTACCATATGAATTTTATATAAATACTAAACTATAGAATGAAAAATAAACAGGGGATAACTCTAAAACTCTATTATATTATTATTATGTTATTCAAACTGAATTATAAACTAACTTCCCCTATTTTGAAATTACACAATCAACATAATAAAAAATTTTCCTAGATAATAATTTAAATATATATATTATAAATACTCCATACTCCAACTCCATAATCCATTATACTTTAAAAAGACCCATTTAGAATGCAATAAAACAACATTCATTAATCACCCAAAAACTAATTTTGTAAATTAAATATACCTTACATGCTGTAAAAATATTAATAAGTAAATTAAAGATACTTTAAATTTGGTGAAAAAGCATTATAAGATTTACAAGACACCCATTCATCAAAAAATCATTCCTCAGATATAACACCAGTTAAATAATCATTTAAGAAAATTAAACATACCTTAGTTGTTATGACACTCATCAAATAACTATTTAGTAAAATATATAACCTACTAAACATACCTTAGACTACCATTTATAAGTAAATCAACATGATTTATAACACCCATTCATTAGATAATCATACAATAAAACCACAAGCTGAAAAAAATTATCATCTAAAACAAACCTTGGATGTGTGAAAAATTAGAACTATAGTTCAAAACCATGGAGACCTATCAAAGATAATCATTGTGATAGGAAAAAAAATGAAAAGTTATTGATGATAGTGGTGATGGTGATAGCTATAGCAATAAAAATGGCAAGATCCCTAAGTGAAGAAGGTGATAACAATGAGAATAATGAGGAAGAATGAGAGAGACCAATCATGACTAGAATTATGGGAGAAGAGAAATAGGGTTCATCATGGTTGAGTACACTATAATAATACAAAACACAGAACCAAAACAAGAAATCAATGAGTGAGGTGGAGAAAATAACATACCTTTGATTCCAGCCTTGATCCATCAAAGTGAATGTAGAGGAGGAGCACCGATAGTTGGGGAGTTCTGTGAAAGATTGAGAATCATAACTGAATCAGTCATCATTAGGGTTCTTTTAAATTGATCAAGAAGACCTTTATCATCACTTCTTAGAAAGCACTAATAAAGATAACTTTTATCAACACTAAATTAATAAGTGTTGATAAAGCTCCAACTTTATCAGTGCTAAAGAAGCACTAATAAATTCATATTTATCAGTGTTAGAACATTAGCTCTGATAAAAGATTTATAATTATAATTATAAATATTTTTTTGTAAATATATACAATTATATATTAATTTATTATAATTTTATAATTATTTAAATATATAATTATTTAATTATAATTGTATAAATACTTTTTAAAATAAATTATATTTTTTATCTATAACTATAAATATAGTAAATATAGATAAATAAATATATTTTAAAATATATTTGTAATTATTTATTTATAATTATATATTTTTTTCATTATATATATTTATATAATTATATATATATTTAATAAATATATATAAATATAAACATAGAAATTATATTATTTATTTGAATATATTTATTATAATTTTATAATCATAAATATATTTGTACCATTATATATATTTATGTAATTATATATATTTAATCAATAAATATTAATATAAATATAAATATTGTAAATATATTCATTATTTAAATTTATTGATTATAATTTTAAATTATTTAAATATATAATTATTTATTTATAAATATGTAAATATTTTTTTTTTAAAAATATTTATATATTTATATCATTATATATATTTATATAATTATATATATATTTAATAAAAAATATAAATATAAATATAAATATAGTAAATATATTCAATATTTAAATAAATTTATTATCGTTTTATATTTATTTAAATATATATAATTATTTATTTATAATTATATAAATATTAAAAAGGTTTAGGAGATAGGCGAGACTTCTCCTAATTTTTTTAGAAAATAAATATGACAAAGAAAACGAGGAAGTATGGGGTCAAAAAGAGACAATCCCTTATCTATATCAATAAATGAAGGAATTAGGCATCCCCATAATCACGATCAGAGTTATCATAAACAGATTCTCACTTTGATTGTGAATTTCTCTGATTAAAGAGTATAAAATACTTCTCCCTAATCTTTTATTGGTCCATAATGAGTTGTCTCGTAGAACAAACATGCCCTCGTGTTGTAGCCCAATCATCAAGACTACATGCCTGAACACAAAATTTTAGATGACCCCATTTCCAAGACCTGGACTGCTTTCTTTCCCATCCAAATCATTCCTCCACAATTCAACAATTTGATCAATTTGCATTTTCTCACCATTTCCTACACTAAAAAGATGGCTCTCAAGTTTCCTACCTCTAAACCCAGGTGTTGGAAGAATAATGGTATTCTCCTTGGTTGCCAAATTCTCTCTGAGGGCACAATCAAAAACTTGAGCATTCCCTGCTTCATCAGGAATATCCTGTCGAGTCAGTGCTGCATTCATTGAATTTCATATGTTCTTATTACCTTAACTGCTTCGTAAGGCTTTATCCACATCTTTCTAGCACTCATCACGAGATAAAGTGTCCTTGGAAACAATATATGACCAAAGTTTTTTCTTACCAGGGATTTGTAAAAGGGTATCCCTCTAGAGGTCCATCTCAACACCATCGTGTGTGTAACCCTTTATGCATATGAATTCAACAAGCCCATCCTTATTCAAATTGTTAGGTTCAACAGAGAGTTTATCTAGTTGTTGAAATTCACCAACCACTATGGGATTGATTTCTTCCCAATCATTCATATTATTAGATAATGGAGTAATAAATTTTCAATTTATCATAGTGTCAGTTGGACATAAATGTTTTTTCCATAATTCAGAGTCTGTTTGCCTTAAATCCCCATATATCTTGCAAAAGGAAGGCTTCTTCTCAAACTCTATTGAGAGTTCTAACCATCGATCAATAAAAAGAAAGAGAATCAAATCCGTAAGAGTTTAACCTAGATCAACTTCCACAAGAACTCTTTGAAAATTACCAAAGTGCACAATCTATATTTATTTGTCAAATTTGGTTGGAGCCCCAATAACGGAGGCAATATCCCACAATAATTGAGAATTCCAAAGAAACTATGGTAGATCGTGAATGCGTATCCAAGTCTAGGTGATGGAATTATTCATCATAGAAAGATTGAAGAAGGGATACAAATCTTAGATCCTTAAGATTCTATGTCTAATAGAAATAAATCCTAATCTCCATGCTCTAGATTTCAGTTAATTAGAAGAGAATACAATATGAAAGAACCCATTACCGATTGAGGTGATCCTCCATCCACCGAAGGCCTAGATTTAAAGATGCCATTTCTTCATATCATCAATCTTACATGGGTTACCCTGACCTTAATAAGTCAACCATTCAATAATAGAGTGCATACACATCTTGAGTATTTCCATAATAAATTGCTGATTGGATTAAAAAATTGCATACAAACAATTTTTCATGACCCTGGAAGAGGACACACTCCACAAATCAGTGAAAATAATATTTGAATTCAGCTTATTAGAAAAGGAAACATGGAAAAAAACATGTAGCTTTGAAGATCAAACCTCTGGTAGATTCACATTCAGATCTTGGTCCATGGCCTTCTTCCAGTCATCCAAAGACGACCCAAGGTCAGCTGGATTGAATCAATTCTTAGAAAGACCAGAGACATACGTGTATGATGTGGCCCACTTTCGAGTATCAGTAGAAATGTGGTTATCCACATGCTCCCTTGAAGAATCTAGATCCATGGCCATGAACTTCATCTTTTCATTTGATGTTGATGGTTCCACCAGAATATTCCCAAAAAAACTGAATAAAAAACGGAGTGAATCGCATGCGACCCTATTAGTTCCGATTCACCATCACCAATCGGTTCCACTATCATAGCTTCAAGATTCAAAATTCCACAATCTCCCTTCACAACAACCAAATCCAAAAACTTTGGTTTGGAATCACCTCGAGAAACCCTACAATACTCAACTTCGAGTGTACCCTTATGCGAGTCGAAGCTCTTCTGTCCTAGGAAAATTTCATCAATAAAGGGACAAGATTGAACTTCCATAAGAAAACCCTTAAATATGCCATTGATTTCCGGTGAAAGAGAGTCTCACACAAACCCCATTCGTTATTATATAAATAATTTTAAAAAATAATATATATTTATTTATAATAATAAATATATAAATATATAAATATATTTTTAACATTTTTAATGAATATATAATATTAAATTCACGCATCTTAAAAACGAGTGACATTGAATAATTAAAAATGCGTACACTTTTAAAATATTGAAAAAATAGATAAGTTTTATTAATTAAATAGAAATTATTAAAAAAGATAGATATATATTGAAGTAAATAGAATACATATTGAAAATACTATTTTTTTTAAAAAAAAATATATAAATAAATAATAGAAAATAATTAAATTCAAGAAAAAATAAAAAATATTAAAATTGAATAATTAATACATAATTTTAATAATATTAAAAATTAACAAATAAAATTTACCAATTAAAAACATAAGATATTAAATGTATTATGCACGTTATAATAAAATTCTAAAAATAATACTAAAATTTGAATAAATTCCATAAATATTAGGTGTATATGTTTCTATATAATATTTCATTAATTATGTAAATATTTAGTGTTTGTGTTGCATATAAAAAATGAATTAATTACATTTATGTGTGTGAAATCAATGTAACACATGTTTTATATATTTTAAATTGAAAAATTAAACAACATTCAATTATTTCCACTACTCAATGTAATTAGTTTGAATTTTTAATTAATATCAATTTTTAAATATAAACCATTTTTCACTTAATATATGACTTATATAATGTAAGAATAAATATTTTGTATTATATAAATAAAATTTTAGAAGTATTATATATATAGAAATATATAGAAATATATTAATATATTAAATGTATTAATGAATAAATTTGTATTAAATCCATTAAAAATGAATAGGACATTAATATGTTTTTAATTATTACATTTAATTCATTTTTTATATTTATATTTAATATATAATATTTATTATTATTTATAATATAGAAATATATATATATATATATATTAATTATTTATTTTTATAAATAACTGTTTGATTAATTTTTTTTTTAATAATTTTGTAATTTATTCTTTTTTAATTATTAAATTTTTTCATTTTTAGTTTTTTATTTAATTATTCCAATTTATTCATTTTATATATCTATATTTAATATATAATATTTATTAATATTGATAATCTATATATATGTATATTAAATTTATTCATCTTTATTAATAATTATTTAATTGATAAAATGTGTTATATTTTTCTTAATTTACACATTTTTAATTTTTATTTATTTATTTATTTCATTTTATTAATATTACATATCTATATATTTAAGATATACTATTTTTTAATATTTATAATTTATATATATGTTTATTAAATTTATTCATTTTTATCAACAATTGTTTAATAAATAAAATTGTAAATATATTTCGTTAATTTACTCATTTTTAATTTTTAATTTTTAATTATTTGATTTTATTTTGGGCCTTTATTAGTGCTAAAAATTAAGTGTTGATAAAGGTTTCCTTTTATCAATTCTATAAAAAATCACTCATAAAGGTTACCCTTTATCAGTTCTAAAATATACTGATAAAGGGTACCTTTTATCAGGGATTTTTTAGTGATGATAAAAGGAACCCTTTATTATTTTTTTTAGTAGTGATAAAGGTTCCCTTTGTTAGCACTTTTTTCTAGTACTGATTAAGGTCAGCACAGCTAAATGTCTATTTTCTATTGGTTATAGTGCATGTTTTCATTTCTTCTTATTTACTACTATAAGAAAGAGTGAGAAGAGTGTTTCATTTAATGATGAAATAAGATCCAAATGGGGGAGTATTTTAATATATCATACCCTGATTAACCCCCTCATGGTACATTACCTAGTGGGGAAAACATAATACCTTAAACAATGTCTGACTTACTTGAAACTAGCAACTCTATTGCATGCATTTAATAACATCCATCTCCACGACCTATTTGGAAATTATTTTATCCACCTCCATAGACATGATCTTCCCTGTATCCTTGAGTATGTGGGGAATTATGGGACTTTCCTCTGACCTCACTTCCCTCTCTCTACTAAAAAAATCCTTGAGCAACCAGTTGTTGCTACTACTACCTTTGAGGATACTGTTGCTATGGTTATAGCTAAAGTTGGTCACAAGCTCCACACTGACTATCAAGGAAGTCCATACACTCAAAATTTTGATGGAAAAAAACTTTTCAAGAAAGAAAATAATATTTTACCTCTTGATAAAGGTTTCCAAACTAGTATATTCCATGAAACTAGATGAGGATATATGAAGATGACTCCCTTCTATCCAAAACTTCAACTAACCAGGAATTTAAACTATACACTCATAGGTTTAATACTCAAGAAGTCTTGATGAATTCTATCTCATGATGATATAATATAAGCCAACAACTTCTCAAAAAAATTTCCTTCACCAAAAACTTATGAAACATTGGTAATTTGAATGGGATGACCTAAAATTAGATCTATAAAAGAAACACATCATTGAAATACCCTTCTCTAGCCTCTTTATTTGGTAGAAGTTATAGATCATAATGTAGGAGATTCTTGGACAAAATTTTGAACTCCCACATTCTAAATATTCACCAGTGAGGAAATGAATCTCCCACTGATTTGTCACCTTCATAGTTATAGAAAGGATCTTGACCTGAAAATGATTATAGAAATTCTCACACTAAACTTATGAATACTCACAATCACTATGGAACATAATAAATTATTGATGAGTATCTACCCATAATATACCAACATCCAATAGACTCTAGGGTTCATTCCAAGTATAGAACAAACTAATAGAGATATCTACCTCTTCCATCTATACCTCTGTCCCATGATTAGAATGAAAATCCTCATATTTCTATAGGACCTGATCCAAGAACTCATGGTGTATCTTCCGATAGGAATCATCCTCAACAACATTATATATCTAGTTAATTTTTAGTGCATACTATTATATTTCACTAACATTATCCTAATAGGTATATAAATAAAGATCCATCCTTGTAAAATTATAAAATAGTAGGGACTTTCTAAACCCAAAATATAGAATTATTAATATTATTTAATTAAGGATCATATTGATTCTTACACTCTACCCTATTTAATCATTCTCTAAACAATTATGGTGCTTGATCCTTACTTAAGTCACTACCATGCAATCTACATCACTTTTACTAGTATATTAAATAAAATTATGAACTCTACATCAGATCACATGGGTCCATAATTACCTATTCCATATCCAATATCCCATATTATATCAAACAATAAGTTAGATTGATATTTCTTCCCTACTAACCCATGTAATTTCCACCAATTATAATCCTAAATAAAATATCATATCTCTCAACCAAAATCTTTGATACCACTTTTCCATGAATTTCCAAAATTGGTACCCCGCCTGTATTGGCCTAGAAGATTGGGGTGACCCCTGAAGCTCGATACCAATAAACTGTGGGTTTGTGACTAGAACTGAGGGTATACAACACACACATAACAGAGTCATTACCCATAAAATTCCTAGAAAATTATAATCAATCCACTAATAAAATCCATAAAAAAATAAACAAATTAACTTATCATTGAAAACACATGTAGACGCCAAAAAGCGCTTAAGTGTTGAAGAATGTTTTGAAATGACAAAGCGAGGTCATATTCGGACCCGAAGACCCGGTTCGGGGGGCTCTAAGGTGTTTCACAAAAAAATGGTGAAGCACGTGAAAACATGTGTCCCGCACGGAAAGTTCCGGGATTTGTGAATAGTCCCCAGTGCCGGTGCAAAATAATTTCGCGCCCGCACCCCGCGCGGTTGACATTTCGCACTGGCGCCTCTATCGCAAAATTATTTGGCGCTGCCCTCTATTGTGCACCCCCAGAAGCCTATAAATAGAAGGCGACCCCATTCCATTTCGGGGATGAAGAATCTGAACCAACTCTCATGTGCGAAATTAGGCTTCTGCGTGCGCGAAATATGGCCTTCAGCTACGGTTCTTTTAGCGCCAAGTCACCCCAAGGTCCACCGTTTCATGGGATCCCCATGGATTAGACTGAATTCTAATCCCTTCAAGGTTCCCCCATTGCGCGCAATTCCTTCCATTGTGCGCAGGCCGGTCAATTGTGCACAATTCTGTCCATTGTGCGCACCCCTGTCCTTACGCGCATCCTTTTCCACTTGCGTGCAATTCATACTTCTTGCGCGCAATCCTCCTAGTCGCGCGCAAAACCTCATCCCCATATTATGTGCAAGAATCATCGATTTCGCCCCACGCCGGGGGTTTTCACGTAGGGTCCCCTTATTTCGCGCAACCCTTAAGGGTTGCACGCAATTCCCCGGGGCCCTTCACCTCGGTGCTCCTCAGGTGCCCCCTTGCGCGAACACCCAATTCCGTTCTTCTGGGTTCCATTCACAGCTATCTTGTGCACCCAGGGAATCCACATCATGCATGGTTTTCCCATGTGAACTTCTAGGCTCGAATGAGGTAACTTCAAAGTCCCTTGGACAAATCTTCCCATTGCGTTGATTTGACTAATGCCTCTTTGCATATGCACACTAACAGATATTTCTTCTTCGCATAACCATGCTAATGTGGACCCCTCGATGATTCGCTCTATGAAACCCCCTCAGTATGGCCTTGCTGATTCCTTCCCTCCCACAAGGGGCAAAGTGTACTAGTTATGTAAGTCCTAGGGGTGTAGAGAAAACCCACCTCATCCGACCTGCAAGACATTAATCTGCCAAGCACCTCTTCCTCAACACATGACGTTAAAATGTGACCTGGCCCCGAGCCTCGCACGTAGGGTCCCCCAACCTTGGACATTCTCCATGCCCCCTGGTCTCCACAGGGGATGATATCCTCTTTCTCAGAGTGGCGTTTGCCCGCGGGGAAGGGCATCCACCTTGGTGTAAGCCCCCAAACTTTCTTGCAGGAGGAAACTCCCCTGCACCTCCTCCCTTCCTTGGTGTCAAGTCCAGCCAAGGGCATGATGGGGAACGATGATTCTACTTTCTTCCATCCCAAACCCCTCTCCCACTGCGCTTTGTTTCCCTCGGGCCTCCATCCTGGAGTAAGTCCCGACACCTTGGGTTGCTCAACACGTAATACCCTTTTCATTTCCGACGGACGCACCATTCGCGATGTGATCGTCAGGTCTCTGCGAGCTCTTGTTTCTCACACAGAGCATGAATCACGTGATCTTAGAGTGAGCACTGACCATGACCCACCTTAGGCTGCCTCAGAGCGTAAGCCCCGAATACCCTCATCCCGCATGACGTTAAACTGTATACTGAACTACGAGGACTTTGATCCATGTAAAGGCATGGTATATAGGAAGCCTCCATGAGGTTCAATCCCCACCACCTTGGGCCGCCTCAAAGTGTAAGCCCCAATCCATACCCGAACTACGGGTACTTTGATCCATGTCAATACATGGTACGCAGGAAGCCTCCATGAGGTTCAAGCCCCACCACCTTGGGCCACCTCAGAGCGTAAGCCCCAATCCATCCTGAACTATAGGAACTTTGATCCATGTAAAGGTATGGTACGTAGGAAGCCTCCACGAGGTTTAAGACCCACCACTTTGGGCCACCTCAGAGCGTAAGCACATATCCATCCTGAACTACGGGGACGTTGATCCACGTCAAGGCATGGTACGTAGGAAGCCTCCATGAGGTTCAAGCCCCACTACCTTGGGTTGCCTCAGAGCGTAAGTCCCAATCCACCCGAACTACAGGGACTTTGATCCATGTCCAGGAATGGTACATAGGAAGAATCCACGAGGTCCAAGCCCAACAATAATTGGCCCCGACCATCTCCGTGTCAGTGTGCCAAGACCCATTTCCACCTTGGGCCACCTTAGAGTGTAAGCCCCAATCCATCCCAAACTATGTGGAATTTGATTCCCTGCCATGGGGATACGTAGGAAACCTACACAAGGTTCAAGCCCAACACCCACGTCTCATCCTGATCTCTCTCTCGAGCCCACGTGTCTTGGGAAGCTCATGCCCTAACCCAGAGGGTCCACTTCCCCTAGGTCCCATCCATGCATCCATCCTCACGGGTCACCTTCTCAGGTGTCCCATCATTCCATCCTAAACTACACGGAATTTGATTCCCCTCCACGGGGATATGTTGGAAGTATCTTTGAGGATCAAGCCCAAATCCATCGTCCATCCTGATCCTTACCTGGGCCGCCATATCCCGTTGAGATCAAGCCACCTCATTCCCCTCCACATCATTCGGGAATCCACCCACGTGCTGTCCCTAATATCGGTGTTCCCTCCAAGGGGTTCCTTAATTTGATCCACTCTTACCAGTGTTCTGATCTGTCTGATCCATCTCCACTGGATGTTAAACTTGCGACATACCCTGTGTTAAACATGGAAAGCTGAGGAAAACCTCAGATACATACCTATGGAATATGATTCCCTGCGTTCTATGTGGGATGCCTCGGGCTTCCACACCCTTGAGAATCCCTATAATAAGGGACAGAAGATAGACATGCCAATCCCCTAGCGTCAAGACACTCCAATGATTCCCAACGTGACTACTCTCCTAACCGAAGGTTGCTTCCCTGACCGGACTCCTTGGAGCATCCTGATAGAAGCAGTGTAATTAACCGGTGTCCATGAAGATATGGCGCTGGGAAGATTTTGAAGAACTACGTCTTAAATATATGAGGGAGACACATAATAGGTGACGAGATCCAAGGAGGAATCCATGGAAGGAAGAACTGACATCCCATCATCCCGTTTCAATGAAGGAGAAGACATCCCTGAATAAGGAGCGGATTCAGCCCAAATTTGGAAAGCAAGAATGCAGGGTAATAGCAGCGCGTCCTCTGTGTGATGGATGCGCATGCCTCAACGACAGTGTCAGAAATAGAAATGGTTAACCCGCCATGAATGGGGTATTCTCATCAGCATGGAAGCTGGTGGTGTTTGGGACATCAATGGATAAGCATATCATTTGACCCCATCATCTGGTACCAGGTCCCACCAAACATGCCTGACGCGAAACCCACCAGAATTTGGGACAGTCAGGACATTGAGCATTCTGTTCTGCAGCGTTGTCAGCGTGGATCCCCTTTGTCGTCCATGGAAGACAGAATGACGCTGGGGAACTGGTTGTAAATTTCTTTTCCTAGCAGTGTTAATGAGTTCATCCCCGTACTTTCATGAACCAAATTGTTGCATCAGGAGCCCGATCACCTACCCATCGGTATAGGTGTAGAGGCAATATCAACGCGGCTACCCCGCGCAGTTCTACCTCTTCCATGACGGTTTTGACCACACCAACTGCTGGGTGCCCACACCCCCTCTCCCCATCAGGGATTATCCAGCGAAGGGTGATTAATGACCTTGTACACAGGTACGAGGAGGAGGGGGTCATCCCCACAAGGTATATGACCCGCTTGGATATTGAGTCAGTTATGCCTCACCGTCAATGCCGCCCTCGAGGGCCGCATACAGAGTCACTCCTCCCCACCCCAACATTCAATCGTTTCAAGTTCTTGTACTCGGAATTCCTTGATAACTCCCTCCCCTACACCGATAAGGTAGGGGATGTTCGGGATGGCCCAATCGGGGCCTCGCTTCAAGGGCTCCCAGTGAGGGCTCTAACTAGGCTGTGTCAGCACCGCCGTCTGGTTCCTCAAGCCAAGGAGAAGGTAAGTCACATGCCTGCACCACTGGCTCTAGTTCATCTGACTCGACACCAGTGTCGGGCATAAATGGAAGAGGGCACCCGCCATGGGGTGTCAATGTCAGCGACTATTGTGGCTCGAGCCACTGCCGACTCATATCACCAACTCCCCGCATAAGTTGAGTAGGAGAAACTATACGCCTGACCCGGATCGAGGCCCCAACCGCCCCACGGGTAGGTCTGGTCAACTCTCATAGTCACCGACATAGGCGATGGTTGTTGTAGACCAATCCGCAGCAATGCCACCCAGTATGAAGGCCCACTCTATGCCGCCACTACGGAAGGTGAAGGTCCTCCCTGTTTCAAACCTTGGATTGGAGGTCTGCCCCATGCCACCTTCAACCCATTTGAGGGTCTTCCCCAAGACAACAACACTCCATATGCGGGTCTCTCCCGCGCTCACTACACTAGGTACTGGGTCACTCCCTCTGCCGCAGACCGTGAGTATGGAGGAGTTTCATGTTTGGTCACTTGCCAACATTGAGGTCCTCCCCGTGTCCCCGTGCCAATCGGCAAAGGTCCTCCTCTCCCCAGCAATCGGAGAGGTGGAGGCCAACCCCACTTCATTAACGTCCAACACAGAGGTCCTCCCCATGTCCCTTTCGACATTTGTACCGGTTCTCCTCGCATGCCGGCTTTCTTGGGTAGAAACCCTCTCTGCCCCAGCACTAGTGTGACCAGGGGACCCCATGTCAGAAGTTAACCCTATCCCGAGGATCCAACCAGGGGATGGAAGGTGGGTCATCATCGCCACCGGAGGAATTATCAGTAATGCTGGATAGGAATCAAACCAGTCCACTTCTTAGACTCCAAAGTTGAGTGCGACTCATCGCGGGAGCCCTCTCCTCAGTACTCCGAGTCAAGGGATGGGGCAGGAATGAGGTGATTCATCTTCACACTCTCGGAATGCGAGGTCCATAGGATCCATGACTCCCTCCGAAGGTATATCCAGAAGGACGGGAACCTGGTGTTTCCCCAGGGAATGACCACACAGTCTCCACTGTCATCTCCGGAGACGCCTTCTGTCTTGACTAGAGACTATGAAGAGCTATTTTGGGGGTCAATGGTGGAAGAGCCAAGACACAAACCACCCTCGGTAGATGCTGATACTGTGCCAGGAGCTCTGGTTGCTGAACCGTATTATCGTGACATGGCGGTCAGGTCACTGCAACCCTCAGGGGACAACCCAAGATTCAGCCGCCAATCAGCTCGCTCGCCGTATTCTCCACCAGCCAGCTTTCCATCCCGGTGGTCCGCCTCAGTGACACTGCCATTAACTCAGCCACCCTCAGTTGATGAGTGGGGAAATCAAGGGCCATACCCTGAATCTGAGCCGAGGAGATCATGGACTATCCTCGTAGCGGGCCAGTTCCCCGAGAAGTTTTGACCGGTCACAGGGCCAAATTTTTGTACGCTAGAATCACTCACCCCGGGGGAGTTCGAATGTTTCCTCTGGACCCTATGGGTGACTCACTTCCTTCTTCACCATTAGTGAGTGACTTATCCCAGGAGCCCAGAGCATCTTGAAGACATCGACGAACAATTCCGCCTGGTTGACCTGACCACACTCCCCGCGGTTCAGCACCCTGAGTCATCTGGCCACCACATGGCCCTCCAATGGCAATTCGTTCAGAGTTTCCAAGTACTCCGCAAAGTTATTGGGGAGGCTACCCCCCATGTTAAATTCCATGGATGGGAGTAGTACGCTTCCCTCCTCTTCAGTTTTATTTTTCGGCAACCCGACTCGCTTAGAGACGTTGAGGACATACCCCTGAGAAGAGTTGCGATCAACATGACCGATCCGTCACGAGGGGAAAATGAGTTGGAACTTCTCGATGGGAACCTACTCCTTGAGGAAGTGCCCCCACTACTAGACCTATCAGGGAGAGTTACTAACCAGCAGAGGAACCCACTAGGTCTCCCTCCACCCACCGAGGCATTGGTACTCAGCCGGAACCTCGGTAAGGGCAAGGATCATATTGGTGTCACCAAACACTCCGACTCGTCTGCCTTAGTGCAGAAGACATAGGAAGATCCTGAGAAGGCCGCGTTGCTCCAAAAACTTTCCGAGCAAAGGAAACTGGTTGGTGACCTCCTGGACGAACGCGTTTCGGAACAACGTCTGGATTATGGTGACCCTCAGCCAGTATAGCAGGGACAGGTGCAACTTCTCCCCGGTGAATTGCCCTAGGGTAACCCTGAACATCCTGTCCATGCAGAAAGGGTAGAGGCTGGTGCTTGCGGCAAGAGAGCACAGTATATCTTGCCGAACCCTCCTGAATGGTGTGAAAATCCAAGGAACCCCGCTCGGACTCCTCTAGTATCCCCAAGGGTCGCTCAACCAGCCGTTCCACGAGCCGTTGAGATTGGATACCGCATTGAAGAGCCCGGAAATGAAATTTTGGTTAGGAATCCCTGTCAGGATAGGGACCCACATCCAGAAAATCCAATGGAGGCACTCATTGCCCGCCTAGAGGCTTTGGAAACATGACAGGTGGCCATCCGACCAGATGGAAAGCCATACCCGGCATGGGTGGATGACATGCTAGCACCCCCGGGATTTGGGATTCCGACTTTCTCCCCCTTTAATGGGACGGGGGACCCACCTTAGCACCTGGACCACTTTAACTCGAGGTGTGGGCCTATGTTAGGGACCCCATTATAGTAGGAGGCCGCCAAGATCCACTGTTTTGTTTAGACACTGGAAGGGCCGCCATTCGTTAGTTACAGCCAGCTCCCCATCAGATCCGTGACTAGCTGGGAGGAACTTCGCATGAAGTTCCTTTACCAGTTCAGCTCTACCACCTAGAAGATGAACATTGAAGATCTCTTCAGGTGCAAGAAAATGCCCGATGAGGGGGTTAAGGACTTTGTCGCCCGGTGGAAGGGGCTCACATAATCCCTTGACATGTCACTGACTTAGGAGCAATTACTGATGATGTGCGTGAGAAATGTCAAGACAAAACTGGTTCCCTCCCAGATCACTCATAACTATCCTAGAGGGTTCCGAGACTTCTCCGATAAGGCCCAGTGCCTCGAAGAAACTCTGCAACAGGCTAGTTAGGCACGTCCGCTGCCCCCTGTGATCCCCGCAAAGAGGTTTTCCAGAGCCGAGCCTGCCATGGTGGAACAAGTAGAGGCCCCTAGGTAGCTAGAACTTCTACTAATGGAGCCAGCTCCGTATCCCCACAGAGGTCCACCGCCACGGGCACAGCTTCCAGCCCAGCAGCGTTCTCAGAATCAGTAGGTTCCCCCCGCATAAAGCACCGCCACTACCTAGGCATGATAATCTAGTTCCGCCTCCTCAGTAGGCTCCTCCGGCCCCCCGTCCGGGTAAGGCTCCTAGATCCCCCATTCCGGATAGAAGGAATCAGACCTACTCGTTTGAAAAGGCTCAGGTCCCTGGTTACTTCCATAGTGCCTTAGAGCAGAGAATTGTATGACTGCCTGAGTACAGAAAGCTAGAGGAGGCACATCTCACCGATCACCCCAACTACTGCCCTTACCATCGGATCCTGGGGAACACCATCAAGCAGTGCTATGTGTTCAAGGACTAGCTCCAAGACCAGATTGAAAACAACATAGTTAGGTTGGGCCCAGCCCTGACACAAGTGGAGGGTGTCTTTGTGAGATCAGATAGAAGTAGCGATGACGAAGGAGAGTGGTGGCAGGTTTCTGAATGCGGGTCCCAGAATTTTAACAAGTGTATGGCTCGGAAGATGGTTACCTGCGCCCATGGAATCATTTGGGAACATCTGAATCAACCAGATCCTCTAGAAGCTGTGGCCACCACTTCTATGTCGTCATCTCAGCCGGACTCTTCCTAGAATAGAAAGCATAGGCGGCGCAAGAAGAAGCAACACGCTCCGCCAATTCCGCCATTGTCCCAAACTCTTGGGGAATTCATGCCCCCTAAGATGGGAATTACTCCCAGGACCTTCCCAGTGGTGGATGATTCGTCAAGTGAAAATCAACGGTACGCTTCAGTTAACATGGTTGAGTTGGTAAACCCCTATATGACTCTCTACGAGGGGGAGCGCTAGGAGAACCTCCCCAATGTCCCTGGCCAAAACCAACGTTGGCAGAGACGCGACCATATGGGTCATTGGGGCACATCAGTTGGAACCTCCAGCCAAGCCGTGCATGCCACTGAGACCAGACAACATGCCCAGCGCAGAGCTCAGCATGCACAACCTCTTTATCCGATGTTGACAGGTCTGCCTCCACCACCGTTTGTGTTACTGGATCAGGCAGAACCACTTTGTTCGTGCCGTGACCAGCTTCACCCACAACAGGCCGATCTCAGCCGTCCGGTCCTCATCCGACAACTACCCTCCGAGCTTCGACTAGTGAGCAGCGGGATGTCCCTAGTACCAGTCAACCACTGGTCCGACCGGCAGGGCCCTCCATGCCTTCCATCACAGAGTGACTCCCTACAAGAAGAAGTTCACGCCTGACATGGAAGTACGACATTTTGAAGCACCTCTCCAGCTTCCCAGCGAGGATTTCCATCCTCGAATCCCTTCTCCTATCGCCAGATATGCGCGAAGCACTCGCCAAGGCTTTAAGGAACCCCCTCTAGTTTGAGACGGAGATAGTAGCTGTATAATCTTTTCATGTTGAAGCAGTCAAGGATGCCAAATTTCATTCCATAATCTCATTCTCTGGAGAGGATGAAGGCTTTCCTATATAGGGGCACATCCGCCCACTGTATATCACCGGCCAATTTAACGGCGTGGAGGTCCACCGCTGTCTCATTGACACCGGCTCTGGGATTAATCTTATCCCGACACGGAAAATGTAAAAGTTAGGGTTATCCGAGGATGACCTTACTCACTCCGATTTAAGAATCCAGAGATATGATAGGACAGAGCAGACCCCGGTCGATAAGATCTGTCTGAAGACCCAGTTCGGTGGCCTGGTTGTCAGCACCGAGTTCATGGTTGGCTCACAAGACACCACGTATAATGCATTGATGGGTAACACATGGCTCCACCTCCATGCGGTGGTCCCCTAATTATATTACCAGTGCCTCAAGTACTCCCTTAATGGTCGAGTGGGCGTACTCTAAGGTGATACATCTCTTTTTTCCTCTTGTGAAGCCCACTACATGGATGCTGACTACTACAAGAGCAAGGATAAACAAGTCCAAAAAAGTGAAGTTGAGCCTGTCACCGCTACGGCCGACCCTTGGGCAGGCCTGAATGACACCTAAGTCTTCTTGACCCATCGGTTGGAGGCCACGACCCCTGATATGGGGCAATGTCTTGTCATTTCTAGGATGAGAGGAAACCATGCTCCCAAATCCAGGCAGCGTCAAAAGATCACTTTGTATTCTTATACGAATCTGGACCCAGTGATCCCAGAGCCTCCCACTCCCATAAGATATCGGGACATCCAACTCATCGCAACAGAAGTACGTCATACTTTTTTGTTTCTCCAAGATGGAATAAGTCAGATCCATCCGACGTGCCACTATTACTTTGATATTAGCAAACGTGTACCCTTGGGATGGAGACCAGATGAGATCGGGTCGACAACCTTCATAGCTATGGTCTCGACAGTGCCAGAGTTCCCCGATGCAGTAACCACTGCTGCAAATGCTGGTAGCGGCCTCCTATCAGGGTTTAGTAACTCAGAATCAGCTCCCCCACAAAGGATCCCTCCATAAGCAGAGAAGAAGATATAGAGGACGCTCCCCCTACCTTTGAGGAAGACGTCTCTTCCACGGTCGATGAACTGGTATAGGTGAACCTTGGTAGCGAAGCAGAGCTGAGAACCACATCGATCAGTGCCACTATGTCCTCTGAGGAGTACTAGTGGTACGCAGGCTTCCTCAAACAGCACCATGATGTATTCACCTGGAGTTACGATGAGATTCCAGGACTAGATCCTCAGTTACCACCTCGGTCTTTCAGCAAATCATCGCGAATTTAAGCAGCCTCCCAGTAAGATGCACCCATCTCACGGTGCCATGGTCGAGGCCAAAGTTTACAAGATCATCAGAGCCAACTTCGTCAAGGAGGTCTAGTACCCCAAGTGGATATCCAACATCGTGCCAGTAAAGAAGAAGAATAGACAGATCAAAGCCAGTATCGACTTCCGGGATCTCAACTTTAATTGTCTGAAGGATGATTTTCTCCTTCCAGTGATGTAATTGTTGATTGACGCTACAACGGGGTTCCAAGTCCTCTCCTTCATGGATGGTTACTCCAGATATAATCAGATCCAGATGGCCCCCAAGGAAGAGGAATCCACAGCTTTTAGGGAACCCCAAGTTACTTTCTGTTACCAGGTTATGCCCTTCGGCCTAAAGAATGTAGGTTCCACATATCAGTGGGCCATGCATCACATATTCAAGCCAATCCTCGGGAAATTGGTGGAATGCTATGTGGATGATCTGGTAGTCAAATCTTTCCAGTGCCAAGAACATCTCAAAAACCTTGAGAAAGTGTTCGGCTTCCTCCGTTCCTGCCACCTGAAGATGAACCTGTTGAAGTGTGCCTTCGGGGTCACCTCTAAGAAGTTTCTTGGCTTTGTTGTCCGGTACTATGGCATCAAGATCGACCCAGAGAAGATCAAGGACATCAGCTAGATGCCCCCATGAGCAATATTCGGGATCTTAGAGGTCTCCAAGGGAACTTATCCTACATATTTCGATTCATTGCGAATATAGATGGAAAGTGTAAGCCCTTTTATCAGATCATGATGAAGGGTACCGATTATGAGTGGGATGAGGAGTTCCAGACCGCCTTTAAGGAATCAAGCAGTATTTTCTCCATCCTCTGGTATTGATGCCACCCGTCTCCGGGAAGCCACTGGTCCTCTATGTCACTGCCCTGGAATGGTCCCTTGGTGCCCTTCTCACCCAGAAGAACAATGAGGGGTGGAGAATATCCTCTACTATCTCAGCCGCGTGCTCCTTCACATAGAAACCAGATAATCCGCTATAGAGAAGAGCTACCTTGCACTCGTATTTTACATGCAGAAATTTCGACATTACCTACATCACCATGAGGTACAGCTAGTGTCTCGAGTGGATCTGCTGAAATATATTATGAATTTCCCCATGTTGTCTGGCAGACTAGTGCGGTGGGTAGTGATCCTCCAGCAGTTCGACATCAGGTTTGTGCCTCAAAAGGCTATCAAGGGAAAAGCATTGGCATACTTTCTGGCTGCCCATCCAACCTCCACGAATCAGTCCCTAGACCTGGATTTTCCTAATGAGGCAATCCTCTTAGTCGATCTAGCCATCCCACGTTGGCAAATTCACTTCGATGGTGCCTCCCGGAGCCCCATCGGTAGGAGGCTCAATGACCCTAGACTTAACAGATTAGGCTTGGGTATCGTCTTTATCACCCCAGCGTAATCTATCCTGCCATATTCATTCCTATTGTCAGAGGGATGCACTAACAACGAGGTAGAGTATCAGGCCCTCATTACTGGTCTCGAGCTAGAACTTGAGATCGATGTGCCCCATTTTCATGTGAAATGGGACTCTGATCTAGTTATTAAGCAGGTCAATGGCGACTATGTTGTCAGAAAGCCAGAGCTCGTACCGTTGTTAGAACCCACTATCTAGATAATGTCCCAGTTCCCTTCTCGGCCAGAGGTTATCCATGTCCCTTGGTCACAGAACGGTCGAGCGGATGCTTTGTCTAGCTTAGCTGCATCACTTACAGAGCCCGAGTATGATGATCTGATTATCCACATGGAACATCTAAGATTCATAGCTCCTGTTACCATGGATGGCGATGAAGGACCACAGGTAAGCCATATTACCGCTGATGCCTCTAAGTCAAGACCCCCGACTCGTATGGATGTGGTGATAGAAGTGGTTGAAGATTGGAGGAAACCCTTGGTCGAATACATCCAACACAGTATTCTCCTGTCAGACCGGGATGAGCGTGAATGAATCCGACGCCGCGCGCTGCAGTTTACTCTCCAAAATGGTCCCAGCCTTGAGTAGATCCTCTATAAACACGGATTTGATGGTGTTATCCTCTATTGTGTCCAAGGGACTGAGATTACACAGGTCATGCATGAGGTTCACGCCAGTTCTTGTGGTGCCCATCAGGCTAGGCCGAAACTATCTCACCAGATTCAGAGATTAGGGTATTTTTGGCCCTCCATGATCCACAACTACATCGAGTTCACCAAGAGGTTCCATGCATTCCAAGATTATGCTAACTTTATGCATCAACCACTAGAGCTTCTCCACAGTACCATGTACTCTTGGCCCTTTTCAGTCTGGGGATTAGATGTCATAGGACCATACCCACCGGCAACGGCTCGCCAATGCTGATTCATTCTGACCGCTACAAATTTCTTTTCCAAGTGGTCAGAGGCAATTCTGCTCAAGGAATTCAAGGCTCGTTCTATCGTTGATTTCGGGAGTTCCAATATCATCCATCTGTTTGGGATTCCTCATGCTATCCTCACCGATAACGACAACAACTTTCGAGCAGTCGAGCTGAAGAAATTGTATTCCAAGTACAACATTCGCTCTAAACATACCTCCCGCTACCACATGCATGCAAATGGACAGATTGAAGAGTTTAATAAAACCCTTTCTAACATTATGCAGAATATGGTTGGTTAGAACAAGAAGATTTGGCTGGATAAGCTCCCCAAATCCCTTTGGGATTATCAGACGACGACTCGTAATTCCACCCAGGTGACCCCATATTCCATGGTGTACGGAACTGAGGCTGTCCTGCTCATTGAGATTGAATTGCCCTAATTGCGCACAGTAGTCTACGACCAACAAGTTCCATATAGAGTGGCTGAGATCTGTCTAGCTGAATTGGAAGCACTGGATGAGAATAGGCTTCGTGCCTTACACAACCTAGAAAGGAATTGAAGTAGGATGGCTCGAGCTTTCAACAATAATGTTAGCCTCCTCTCTTTCCTACAAGGAAATTTGGTATTAGCCCTCAGGGCACCAATGATCCCCAGTAGGAAACCACCCAAGTTGGAGCCCAAATGGTAAGGAACTTTCATTGTTCATAAGGTTTATCAAAATGGTGTGTACTCCTTGGTAACCATGGATGGTGAGTGTATAACTTATCCCTCCAATTATAGGTTCCTCAAACAATATTTTTCCTGACCCTTTTTAGGGTCCTCCATGACCTTAAACTGGACTAAAGTCCTGCAGGACCTTATACTATCTATCGCACATGACCTTAAACTGCATATCGTCCCACATGACATTAAACTGTATCCAGTCCCACATGACCTTAAACTGTATGTCGTCCCACATGATGTTAAACTGTATCCTGTCCCACATGATGTTAAACTATATCTCATCCCACATGACGTTAAACTGTATCCCGTCCTGCATGGCGTTAAACTGTATATCGTACCACATGATGTTAAACTGCATATTCAAGAACCACGTGTGGCTTGATTCCCATCCTTATGGGATATATTGGACCACCCGAATGTCTAGATTTCAGGTCCAGTCCCATCTCTCAGATATCACCCAATCTCCCGATCACCTAGGCCCCTTGTCCTGTCCCTCTCCACGAGGGGGACATATAGGTTTGGTACAGGGTTATGCCCTCCTTCACATTGGGTAATTTCCACCATTCCCCCCTTCTCTCGGGAATCTTCCATCTCTTGTCCGTCCTCAAGTTGAGTCCCACGACCCCTTGTAGTGGTCTGCCAGTGTGTCAAGAGTACTCTGGTCTAGGACCACGAGTGTCATATCCAACTTAGGAAAGTTCCTTCCACTTGTCAAACTTCTTGTTCCCCTTCTTTTGGGCCCCCGTTATCTTTCACACCCTAGGGGACCCCCAAAAAACGACATGGATACCACGCCTAAGGGCTCTCCTACCATTACGAGCCAATACCCCCGAGGGTTTCAAACAAAAAATTGATACAAATCACACGTTATGAACATAGTCAACAGTCGATGCTCATTTAGTTTGTCCCCATTTCAGGCTAACACGACAGGATGTTGTGTTACGAACATGGTCATCGGTAATCCTCCGTCGTCATGCCATCCCCTTTAGGCCTTGAATGCTAGTTGCATGATTCACATTATGTTCCAACCATCATGTCCAGGTGGAATCTTGACACTCTTGGCACTATCCCTCCATGAACCTCTGCACGTTAGGGGGACGAAGCTGCAATACGGTGTCCTTCGGGGCTCCCACGGTCTGAGCTCTAAGACTATAAACTAAGATCTTCATTAAGGGCTATGTGTGGCTCAATCCTCATCCTCATGGGATATGTGGGAACACCCGAACATCATGCTTCTGGGTCTAGCTTAGCTGGGAGCTAGTTTCTCCTTCCCCTTATCCTCTAACCCTCACTGACCTCTTGGATTGAGGCTCCTCTCCCGGAATTTCACGCGGTGGTGGTGTGGACCTCGTCCTCATTCATGTTGGGTATGCTTTATCGCATCGTGTGCATTCCCTTAGGTCCAAGCCATATGACCTTAAACTATGCTGGTGGGTCCAATCACATGACCATAAACTGTGATAATATCATCCTGGCCACGTGATGAAAAACGATACTTCATTATGATGACCTCATCATAGGGGACGTCACGTTGGGTATCGGTCATCCACGATACCATTTGTCAACACCCGTATACGTCTTGATTATTGTGGCGATGCCAGGGATTTCTACCCTAGGCCTGTCACTTCACCAAAAACCATTCACCTTAAAGGACAAACAAGATACTTTAAATGCCACTTCTTTTGGTACAAGGGCTAGACCCGCATGCCCCTTTCATCCTTTTCACTAGTAACTTACCATACCGTGACACCTTTCAAGAACTATGAATGGCTTGATTCTCATTCTCATGAGATACGTAGGAACGCCTGGGCACTTCCCCGTAGGCCCAGCCTAACTATTTTGTTCGGTCCCTTGACCTAAACATGTCCCCAAGGAACACATGGTAATCTGGACTTGTGTCCTCATTCGAGTCGGGTTTCATAATCACCTTACCATGTGCCTCCTGCATTCCCTATTGACCTGTGGTCCGAGTTCTAAGACCTTAAACTAAGACCCCTTCCAGAACTACGTGTGTCCTGATTCCCATCCTTATGGGATACATAGGAATGCCCAGACATTTTGTCTCACGTCCATCCCCAGGAATCCCAAATGTCATCCTTTCCCCCACTGTCGGCCCCTTGGCCTGACCCCCCTGGAGAGTTGTGTAACTGCAACATTTTCCCTAAACAAGTTCAGGATTACCCATGATGACATTGAGAAGTGACAGTTCCCTCACCAGAGAGGTATTTTCTAAAGGTAGGAATGATGCAGGATCAGATTAATGCACCCACCTAATGTGCTTCCACCACGGTGGTGTAATTTTGGGAGTGTTGGATTCTATGTGAACAAACCACCACTTCACTTTCCACACTTTGCATTCACCTTTATTTGAAACCTCATCCTATTTCTTGTTTGAAGGGACCTCCTAACAGTATAGATGATTGAATTATGGTCTGCCTGCTGTCTTGGGCCAACGTTCTGAAATACTGATCATTTTTGAAGGGACCCCCTAATAGTACAGATGCTTGACCTATGGTCTGCCTACTGTCATGGCGCAACGTTTCGGAAGACTGATGAATGGTATTTGAGTTAGGTCGTGTGTTGAGAACATGGTCAGCAGTTGACCCTCATTTGTTATCCCCATTTGTGGCCAATGCAATAGGGATGCTATGTTTCAAACACAATCAACATTCATCCTTTATTGCCACGCCCCTCCCATAGTGTTCTGAATTTGGGTAACATGATTCAAAATTTTCATTCCTCTATGATCAGACTGATTCCAATGCCCCTGGAATTCCCCCACTCATGCGATAGAGCACATTGAGAAGACAATACGTCGATTGGTCTGAGGTCCTCTTCCTTTGATCGGGCCTCCCTCTTCTCCTTAGAAACCTGGGTTTGAATTTCGAATGCCCGAAGCTTGGTTGGCGCTCCCATGATCAAAGAAAGTGATAGTACGAGCCTCCTTTGCTTCTCACGGCCCACACAATCTTAGGGATGGATTGATATTTATTACAGGATTATGGTTGAGCATGTTAAACCAAAAGGAAAAGTATGTTAAGAAAAGGGGAAACTATGTAAATTTTTCCATACATACAGTTCAAAAAAGGAGACAAGAAGAAGTAAGGCGATGTAAGTTTATGGGTTCATCCAAAACAGGGCCGTTAAGGATCGGCTTCCTGGATAGATCTCTCCAATGCCACCACCTTTTGGATGGTGTCCTCCAGGAATGCCTCCCATCCCCTGAGAACCCTTTCTTAATCGGTGGCCGCGGAGCGTAGTTCGCTGACCCCGGCCCGTGCCCACACCTGTTCAGTCTAAAGCTCAGTTATCTTGCGACTCGCTTCCACGATTTGTTCTTGGGCGTCTGCCAGCTGGGCCCTCAACTACTCCACGAGCTCAGAGAAGTTTGCGATGAATATATCCTATTCTTTCACCTATTCCTCGAGGCATTGGACCTCCTACTCTACCCTCAGAAATTATCATGTACTCCCCGACTCCTCCTAAAATTGGATAACGTCGGATAATCGGATTCTCTCACACACCTTCTCGACCATGTAATCACGGACCGCCAGGTAAAGGCATTGAGAATATTCCCCTACAGCACATAAGAAACATAGCCAGGTGTGGAGTGACCCCATCCGCTTCAGCCATTCCTCCTGAGGCTAACTGAGAAAATGCCAGATGCACTTCCATCCCTTGCGTCGTGTCATTCGGCTCTCCTCTGATGCTTCCGAATATGAATCGTCGATTTCTTCAGGATCAGTGGGCCGATAGATAGGGAATACAGCCAATAGGCTAGCAGTAGGGTCTTCCTCAAAGATTCCTCCCAGGGGAATAGGCTCCTCAGTATCTGGGTGACCTTCCTCGCTCCCCTCGATCCCGGTGGCACCCTCATCGACATCTAGCCCTACCCCGATAGCAGTACCACTAGTGTCCTCTACTCCCTGCCCACTAATTTCCGGGGCCAACTCAGTTTGGGAGGCATGTTCTAGATGGGGCGGTATGTTTTCCATCGGCACACTCGCAGATGGTCAAGGCTCAACAGCCCAACGAGCCTCCATTGCTGCGATCACTGCACAGACAAAGAGCACCCTGATCAGTTGAGTCCTCCGACAGTGAGTACCAGTATCAAAGAAAGGAACTTATAGGAACCCAAGGCATCCTCCTCTAGTTCTCTGGCTGCTACAGGAGCTATCGTGGTGGGGGATCCCTCAGTACTCGTCAATTCAATAATGGGCATCAGTGCCCTGCCTTTCCCCATTGGCCCTTCCTCCCCTCCTTCGGTTAGGGACTATTGATCGGAATCCATATGCTCCTAAGTAGGAAAAGAAGGGTGGATTAAGGATTGAAAAGGAAAGAGAATGAAAGGATAAGGAGATATGAGGGTTGAATCATACTTCGAGTATCTCAGTTACGTCTATTTCAGAACCGACGATCTCATCATCAATGTCATCATCTCCCAGCGGCATCGTTTCCGGATCATGTTCCTGGCCGAGCATCACTTTCACCAAGAGAGGTGGCTCCACACACTAACCCCATTGGCGTGAATACGTGTCCATGGCCATTAGGTAGGCATGCCGTCGGTGGAAGTTCACTCTGTCAGTGATCCAGAAAATCCTGACTTCTGACAGCTGGATCCCATCTCACACTATATTTTTACAGAGGGATTCTGTGCTCATTGAAAGCCACAGGGTTAGCCAGGCTGACCATAGCACAGGGAAGATCACGTCGTTGGAAGGTTGAAGCCGGTATCTTATTTTTTTATCAGGAAGTTCTCTGGCCGCTCCGTGGGACCCCCCTCCTATAGGCAATGAGGGTGAGACCATGCCATGTGACACCCCTGCTGCTGAGGCCCCGGCCTGTGCGGGCTCTGTTGCCTGAGGTCCTTCTCATCCTCCCCCTCTAACGGCACCCTACCTGCTCTCTCACCGCCGAGGTTCCGCACTGGTGACTTTGAGATTCCAAAATCACTTCCGCAGAAGCCCCTCCAGGTATGATATGGCCCAATGTTCGGAATACTCGGTTGAGTGGGTAGCGTCGACTCTGGTGGGAGGAAAGGTGATGATGTCACTAGAGCCATAGGTCGTGAACATTATCCACAACTGACAAAGAATGCTGGGATGCCTCTCCTCCCGGACATCTATGTATATTTTTTTAGCATTATCTAGAGGCATCCAAACTACCTAGAGAACCTGGACAACACATAAGGCTTGCAGAAGATCTTTCCATCAATCCGGGCCACAAGCACCTCGCCTCTGATGCTATGGAAGTACTCCTTCTGCTCCAGTGAGCCTTGACCATTGTCTATCAGCTGACCAGTTGGGGTGGGGAATGGGATGAAGGTGAAGTTGGCGTGGTTACCAATCCTGATCCATACTCCCTCCTCATTGAGAATCATCAGCATGACCCCGACAATATTCAGCAGAGAGGGTTGCATGCCATTGCCTAGGGGACGGATGACATTTGGGAAAGTGTACCCACCACAATGAGCCGCAACCTAGCCATGGAAAATATGGAAGGGGCCATATACTCTCCTAGGCGATCCCCCTCTCGAGATGCGTCCCAAGATGGTGTACAGCCGAGCCAGCACGGGGACCCCAGGTTGAACCTCTTGTTGGTAGCCATGATGCCAGCCATCACCAGAGTCGCTGGACGGACACCCACCCTTGTGTCCCTCACCGGCAAGGGCCACCCGCTCCGGAATGTAGCGAAGAATCTTGCGTACCGAACATTTGGGTTCTGGGCCTCATTTATGCTGTATCCTAATGAATGTTTGTGCCCCTCCTTCAGGATCCTCCAGTATGATCCGCTCTTGCTCCTCTGAGCCGCGGTTGGAAAACGTCTTCCCCACCCTGGCATCTTGACTTTCAGATCCCTCTCCAGGAATAGGCTAAACTAGTCCTTGTAGGAAATGTCCTTCCGGAAGTCCTTGACCCCCAACTTCTCCTTGGCTAGCTCCAGTAAGTGCCACGTCAGTATGGGGGTTCGAGATCTGACACCCCAGATGTTCATCAGTGGTAGAAAATCATAATATTGATGGCCCTCTAAAGGGATACACCCGATGCGGTGGATGTCCCAGAGAATGATGCCGACTTCCCCGTGATGAAGATGGAATGTGTTGGTATCAGGGGACCACCGGGTGAACAACTCTGTCCCAAGATCAGGTTGGCGGTAGAAGTGGTATTGCGATGTCCATACCGCCATGAACATGACAATATGCCACAACTCAGCCCCAAATTGGTCACATGTATGGCGAACCCAGTATGCCCAGGCCCATTCGGTGGTAAAGTTGCCTCCGGATCGTAGGTCCTGGTCCTATATCTGACCTTTTTCCTCATCAGTGACACTATAATAGAAGGTGCTCGTGTAGAGGGTTGGGGAGTTCTCCACAATAGGGTCACCCCTAGAAATGGTCCTAGTCCTGGGATTTTGGACATACACATCCATGTGCCTGGTTTCTATGCTAGGGTGACCGTTGTTGGTGATGTTTTATCGAGGAAGGTCATCTTCACGGGTGACCCATGACCACAGTGTTTCCAGATCAAAGCCCGACAGAGGGACCACCTCCAGGATACCAAAGTCCCACAACAGCTGGTTATTGGACAAGGAATACTCCTTTTGGGCAGGGGTTAGCAAGTTGAAGAGGGTATGGTTGTTGGAAACAATACTTTTCGTGCCATAAACTTCTGGTTTGCAGCCATTTTAGATCTGAGAGAAATGGATTACCCCCAATCGACCATGTTTGCGGCCAACTTCTTTTTACCATGTGTTTTAGTAGCTGGTGAGAAATCTGGAAGGTTGGCGCGAAATCTGGGAGCTTGGCGTGTAAAATCAGCGGGTGTCATGAAATTTCAGACCATGGTGCAAAAAACCCTGGATTTCCATGTAAAATACCATCCAATATTGATGGAATTACCCGCAGATGGAGTGGTTTTTCATGTAGAATTGAAGAACTTTTCATGCACGAGAGCTCGAAGCCTGTTGCACGAGAAAGGTCGTACAGAGCATGGGACCCAAGCCGCCTTTTATAGGCTAAGCCAGGGTTCCGCACCCGTGAAAAAATCAGATTCCGTGCCCAGTTGAGTTTTGTGCGCTGCTTCAGATTTTTGCGCATATGAGACTCACGAAGCCTTGCATTTCGAAATTTCCCTCAGAATCTGATCATTGCAACCCCTTGCCGATCCAATTATGGGGGTGGGGGGGGGGGAATTTGTAGATGCTTAAAAGTGCTTAAGTGTTGAATAATTTTTTGAAACGACAATGCGATGACATATTCATACCCGGAGACCTGGTTCGGGGTCCCTGGAGGCATTGCACAAAAAAATGGTGAAGCGTGCGAAAAAATGTGTCTCGCATGGAATGTTCCAGGATTCGCAAAGAGTCCCCGGCGTTGGCGCAAAATAATTTCACACCTACGCCACGCACGGTTGACATTTCGCACCGCTGCCTCAGTCACGCAATTATTCCGCGCTTCCCTATATTGTTCACCCCCAGGTGCCTATAAATAGAAGGTTACCCCCTTCCATTTCAGGGATGAAGAATCTGAACCGGCTCTCGTGCGTGAAATTCGGCTTCCGCGCGCACGAAATATGGCCTTCAGGTACGGTTATTTTCGCTCCAAGTCTCCTCGGGGTCCACCATTGTGCGAGATCCCCATGGATTAGACTTAATTCAAATTCCTTCGGGGTTCCCCCCTTGTGCACAATTCCTTCCATTGCGCGTAGGCCGGTCAATTGCATGCAATTATTTTCATTGAGTGCACCCTTGTCCTTGCACACATCCTCTGCCAGTTGTGCGTAATTTATACTTCTTACGTGCAATCCTCCTAGTCGTGTGCAAAACATCTGTCCCTATTATGTGCAAGAGTCATCGATTTCATGACACCCCGGGGTTTTTCGCAGAGGGTCCCCTTATTTCACGCAACCCTCAAGGGTTGCACACAATTCCCCGGGGCCCTTCACATCGATGCTCCCCAGGCTCCCCTTGCGCGAACACCCAATGCCCTTATTCTGGGTGCCATTCGCAGTTGTCTGGTGCACCCCAGGTAACCGCATCATGCATGGTGAAATTCCATGGTGAGTGGTAGTGGGTTACTTTGGTTGTTTCATTGTTATAATTGGTGATAGATTTCCCTGGTGAGGATGGGAACATAGTATACCTATTTAGGTGATGAGTTAGTTTCACTAGTTGTTTACATGGATTTAGTATACTTTCTTTATATTTTTCATGAGAGGATATAATGAGGATCCTAATGAGTATACTACTGTTCTCACCCCACGTATATATAAACATTTTTTCATGTTAGTAGGAAAAAGTTGGAGATGCGGCTGGAAATTACCAGCTTTTAATTTTTTAGAAGTTGTTTGGGATTCATGTTTACCGCTGAGTTTAAATTTTTGGTACTTGTAGTTTGATTTTGAGTTGTATCATTTCTCTATGAATTTGTGTATATTCACTCGGTATATATTTTTATTTTTAGGAGTATTATTTTATTGAAGTATTTTTATTATCCCTCTCTTTCACATGTTCGTTTAGAGTGAAATTCCGCCCATATGTATGCTTATTATACCAATGGTTCTTGTCACTAACCCACAACCTATTAAAGGTAGGCTTCAAGCAGTAACCATATCCATTATATCTTTGTTGGCCCGAGAGGGGTGCATTTTGAAGGAGGGGGTCAAGATAGTTTCTGTCTTTAAATGTTAAAAATTTTAGAATAAAAAAATATTTTCGTATTATCATATCATTAAAATTGGACTTCTAAAAACATCTAATATATGTGTATTACACATTTAAAATCATCAATTAATAAAATTAATATTTTAACTCCTTGATAATTAAAATATTACATAAATATTTATATAATAATATCACTAAAAATATATATATAATATACCATATATATATATATCAATCATAAAGGGAAAAAGTAAAATGTTTTGAATGCCACGAATTAATTATATAAACACATAAAACATATAAAATAATATCTCAATAATCTAATAATTAATTATGAAACATATCAGTAAGTAAAAATAAATAAATTTAAAATAATTTTTTTCAATTAGGATGTTACTTACAAAACTATATATATATATTAATTAACGGTTAAAAACACTCAATATAAAATTGATAATCCATCTATTCATACATATAAAAATTATTTAAAAATATATATCCTATAATCTTATATCAATTCATATTTTTTCTAGGTTTTGACTATTACATGCCTATTTTAGAATATTTAAACATTTAAATCACACATTTTGTATTTCTAAAAAAAACACAACTAAAAATGATGTGATTCGTATTTATACACATAAAAAATTAATATAAAGTTGTTTTCCAAGGGTTAAATGATAATATGAGGTGACTTTCTAGGTTTTAGCCCTCGGTCACACATTTTTAAAGAACTATATATCTTTAAAAATATAATTGTGGTAATTTTGATGACACCAAACATCAGATTGATGTGTAATCTATTAGAACATGCGAAATGTTATTCAATGATAATTATACTCAAATTTCACATCATTTTGTTATAATTTTTTGGTCTTCAACCATCACACAAGTTGGAGTTGGTTCTTTGGACCAACTATTTCTTATTTGATTACATTCATATTTGATTTATTGAATATTAATAAAACTTATTATTATATATTGATCATTATTATACATGAATATAATGTAATAATCTCCTAGATCATACATCAAATTTTTAAGTTCATAGTAGTTCCCTGCTATGATGAGAACCTTGATGTACTGTGGAGATATTCTTAAATATTTTTCAGTAGTTGGATAGCGTACTATGATGGGGAACATAGTACATAGACTATTTGGCATGAGTACTCAAAAAAAGATGAGGCTTATTCTTATTAAGTTCACACATTGTAATATAAAATATGGGAGATTATGAAAACTGGAATGTCCATAGGAATTCCACATGTTTTGGTTTCATTGGATATTCCTATCCACAAGCATGTGTGATGATCCTTAGATTATAAGATTATTATTAATTCATGTACAAATCAGATAAATAGATTTATTTCATAATCCATGATGATAAAAGTTCATGGAAAATTTGGATACATTGGCTGTGTCATAAGTGAAATGTCATTAATGGATAATTCAAGGAAGGATTTTCCCTTCCATCTTTATGGAAGTTAATATCTTGTAAATTTTATTGGAAAAGAATAGTCACTCTAAATTCCATGGTAATGGTGTAATAATGTGTTTATTTTAGATACTCAAAGAAAGACGCATTGAGTATATAGGTTTGGGACATGGATGTGAAACTTGATTGATGAAATATCAAGATAGAGGGATTATATTACAAAATGATAATTTGTATGTGGTTTTGATCATTGTGACATAAAGTTCTTTATCTTGGGTTCCTTAACCCATTACTAGCCATTAATCTTGGATTTTAGGTAAGCCCATCTAATGCCAAAGAGAAAGAATCCTGGAGGGTCACACACTAAGTGTTTCTATTGATCTCAATTAAATTATATTTGAATTTAATTCTTAGAATAAATATTATTCTCAAGATAGAGGAACAATTTTATTCAAGTTTTATTGTTTACTAATATTCTAAAGGTAATAAATAATTATTTGATTATTAATAAATAATTTAATTAATTATGTGAATATATATAAAATATTTATTCTCTAAATTGTGAATACAATATTTGTTTTATTTATTGAATATTTTAAATATTTATTGACTCGATTGTGAATATTTTTTTTATGAATAAAATATTTATTCAATTATTCAATAAATTTTAGAGAAGTTTGAAAGGACCAATACTGAGTTCAGTGAAGAATATTAATTAACAAGACCATTATATAATATTTTTTATTTCATAAGTTGGAGCACACCAAAAAATAATAATAATGATGTTATTATTATGTGGCATGGAGTTTTTAATGGCTTTAAAGGTTATTTAATGGATAAAATGAAATTAAATAACATTTTAACATAGACCCTAACACTAGAAATATATGGTTATGACTGTTGTATATTGCATCCAAAAATTGAGAATAGATAATTATTGCACACAATGAATTCTCTTTCAACTCTTCCTTATCTATCTCTATCAAGAAAAAGAAGCACAAGAGAGATTTATTTAATACCTAAGAGCGAGCGATCAAGAAGGAACAACACAAGAAATTTGATTCACCGCACTACCACTCGGTGATCGAGTGGTGTTGCTCGGAGTTCATTGGAGTACATGTGGATCACCGCTAGATGAATTTTTTCCTTGGATCCTCATGCCACAATAAAGGAAATTTTCAAGGGTTTTTTCAGACGATTAATAATCATCAAAAAAAAAGTTCATAATCCCAAGAATTTATTTATTTAGATATTAAATAAATTAATTATAAATTTTATTTGCAGGAACCTTACTCATGGTATCAGGAAACAATTATTAAAAGATATTTTATTTATCACCCATAACCACTCTCTTCTTCTATGCTTAGAACCATCAAGTTGTATTAGAGTGGTCACATTCAAATTTATAATTATTTATTTGATTGTTGATCTATACAAAATCATGGTTGGATTTTAATTTCTTATTCTTCGTTATTTAATCCAATTTTACTTAAAATGATAAGAAATAATAATCATATTCGTTTAGTGTTTAATTTTCTTATAGATTTAGGAATAGATACAGAATGACAAGAGATTCCATGGAGAAGTACCAAATTGGTAGAAAGTAAAACTGGGTTACATAGCTTGTATCTTGAGTACACATCATGTAACCATGTGCATTGTACCCAGATGCACCGAGTAATCAATTACACATTTTTCATTTATTGTAAACCGCTTGTTGATTGGGACAACCTGACACACTATAATATGATACATGGTGTGTAACTATCATGTACACATAGTGTATCCTGTCTAAGTTAACACAAAAAATCGCTAGGCCTGTGACTCAGATACATGAAAACCAAGGTCCACGATGTGTAGATGAACTATACATTCCATGTAGTCTCCCATTAAAGTAAATAATTAAAAATTACATTAAATTGAAAATTACAGCATTAAAACCTTATTTTATTGACTGACACACCAATGTGTGTTTGAAAATTTAATAGTGGTTGTGAAGAATATTAAATGCTCAATTAATTTATTGTAATTAATATGTCATTATTAGTTTTGTCATTTATTTCCCTGAATATGACAAATGATGGGTATCTCTAATTAAGATCGGATGATCATTAAGATGAATTTGAATTAATTAATTAATTAATACAAGAATGTTAATCTTAATAATAAATAAAGAATAAAGAAATGAATACTATCTCCTTACTTTTGTGTATTCATTGCTTGTATGACTGATCATGAGATTGAGAAAGACCTATGTATGTTTTTGAATTTATTTAATTTAATCTATTACATGGATTTTAAATTATTTAATATTTAATTAAATAATGGCCTATGAGTAATCCCTCCTTCCATTATTATATTGGACCTTTATATCAAAAGATATTAATGTAATCATGTTTAACAAATCCTTTGGATCCCCTCACCTACATGTGATTAATAAATGCTTATAATTAATGGGTCAACCAAAGGAGAATTGAGGTGGTTCAAGACAGAACCATGATGATGCCAACTCGGTGATGCACAGATATAAAGGTGGATTGCTATAACTCAATACTTGACTGGAAAATGGAGTTATTTCCCTGGGTTGTAGGTTGATTTAATGTCCTTTCATTAAATCAACCACTAGATAAGATCATTATTAGGTCATTTACTTTATTTATTTCTATCTATTAATTATTTATTTTTTATACATATAAGACCGCAATCACATAAATCAATGAATTAATATGAAAATATAGAAATTAAAGAAATGAATTATGTGTAAATATTTTATCCAACATGATTAATTAATTAAGTAACATCCACTTAATATTAACAAGAAATGTAAAGGATAAAACGAGATAAAATTTATGAATAAATTAATTTAAATACCTTAACCTAACGTTAAGTCAGAATAAGACTTCTATTTCTTGATTGAGAATGAAACTATACAACTAAGTGTATTATACAGACAAAGTCTAGACACTTAAATTTATCAGGGAGTTATCATGTGAATTTAGGGTTTACTTAATCGAACTTTTATTGATTTTAACAAAAAAGTATGTTCAATACAAATTTGGAGTCAAGTGTTGAAGAAATCCAAGTAAATTTTTTAGGATAGGGGATTCCACTCAATGAATCAAGGAGCTACAAGCCTGTAGTTGGAAAGACTACCTGTATAAATTAATTTATTATGATTTTAATGGATAAAGTATGGATCATTAAGAAAATGAATGATGATAGTTTCCACAAGAATGTCATAGAAAATAGACAATTTAAGTTCAATAGTGAGGGCTGTAACTATAAAAAAAGCAACAGATTGGAGGTGGTTATTTAGAAAGGGTTATGCATAACCCCCTTTAAATACATTTTCTATATAATTAGAGGTAGTTATGCAGAGACCCTTTTGATCATTGAATTTAAAGGAGGTTATGAACTCCCTCTAAATTCATTTGATGTATAAATTAGAGGGGTTTATGTGAAACCCTCACTAATCATCGAATTTAGAGGGGGTTATGCACCTAATATAAATTTTTTAACATTATTTTTTAATATCCAATTGGATTTTAGAGGGGGATTTGAACTCCATTTTATTTAAGAAAATATAAGGGGTTTATAACCGTTATTAATCAATGAGATTAATGATAGTTCACAACCCTCTCTAATATCTTAAATTAGTGGGGGTTCAGAACCCCATTCATTTAATTTTTTTCCATAATATATATATCTATATAATTAAAACACTATATATATACACATAAATGTATTTAAATACACTATATAAAAATATTATATAAAATATTTATATGATTGAATTTAATTTTATTTATATGTATACATAAATTTAATTGTAGAATATCATACATATTAATGTATATTTATTCTTATAAATAGTATTTCATATTATATTAATTATATATAATATAAAATCATAAACTTATTATATAAATATATACATAAATATAATTTATTAAAAAAATATATCATATAAAAACCCAAGCTAGTAGTTTTTATAATTTATATAATAATAATAATAATAAGTATATTTTTAAATAATATATTTGTGATGTTATATTTTATATAATTAATATCATATGAAATACAATTTATAAAAATAAAAATATATTGATGTACACAATATTGTAAAATTATATTTATTGAAATACATATATATTAATGTACTTAATAATAAATATATGTATTGAAATACATTATATAAATATTTTTATAAATTTTATTTCATATAATATTAATTATATATTTGTATAAATTGTATTTCATATAATTTAATTATATATAATCTTCATATTAATTATATATAATATAAAATTTTATTCCATATAACTTTATATAAATATTTGTATAAATTGTATTACATATAAAGTATTTGTATAAAATGTATTTAATATGTTGTTAATTATATATATTATAAATATTTGTATAAATTATATTTCATATTAAATATTTTTATAAATTTTATTATATAAATTTTTTTTTTATAAATTATATTTCATATAATATTAATTATATATAATATAAATATTTGTATAAATTTTATTTCATGTAAAATACTTGTATAAATTGTATTTCATATAATATTAATTATATATAATATAAATATTTATATAAATTTTATTTCATATATAATATTTGTATAAACTATATTTCATATAATATTAGGTATATATAACATAAATATTTGTATAAATTGTATTTCATATATTTTTATTTCATATAATTTTAATTATAAATTAATTATATATAATATTATACAATTTATATCAAGAAATATATATTATTGTACATAATAATAAATAGATGTATTGAAATACATTAGATCAATATATTTTTAAAAATATTATATAAAAATATTAAATAAATACTTATATATATATATTATATAAATAAACATGTATATAGTATATAAATATTCATTTAAGGATATAAATAATATATATAAATATATTTAAAAATATATAAATATATGTGTATATACATAACATAAATAGAATTATAAAATATATTTACTCAAATATAAATACATATATAAAATATATTGTTTATATAAATATATAAACTGAATACAATATAAATGTATTATAATATAAATGCATAAATAAAAAATATAAAATGTATATATTAATTTATATGTATATATTTGTTATATATTTATATGAATTAAATATTTATTCAAAAAACATTTATTTGAATAAGATTCATAATTTATATAAAATTATAATCTATAATTATAAGATCAAAATGGTGTTGCCAGGGTGGTATAGCTGCGAGTGAGGTATATTTTCGATCAAGGGTTCAAAACTCACCGAAGTTGATTTTTAAAGGGGGAAAGGGAAATACTACAGTGGGTGGACAAGGGAGGGGTAGAGTCAGTGAGGAATGAGTGAAAAGGAAGGGTGGATTAGGGGCCCTAGGCTAGTGAGTAATGGGAAGGGGAAAGGTGGGCAATAGGAAGGGCTGAGTTGGGGCCTGTGGGGGAGTGGGGAAACTGGAGGGGTGGAGTGGGGCTAACGGTAAGGGCACACTTAGCCAATGGGGGAGCTGGGACACAAGAGGGGTGGAGTGGGCCCCTAGGCTAGTGGGGAATGGGATGGGGCCAATATGGGCATATTTTTGTTTTAAAAAAATTATTACAACTAGTTTCAAACTACCTCTAATATGTGGGTCAATTAGAGGTGGATAAATCCCCTCTAATTTGGCCCCACATAGAGTCAATTTCCAAAACTGCCACAAATATGTGACTTATTACTCAATCATAGGTGGGTTTAAACTACCTCAAAATTGGTAAATAAATTCAAATGAGCTAAACCAGCCTTTAAATTGATATTTTTAGTAAAATTAGAGGGGGTATAAACCACCTCTAATTTAACCGCTGCTAATTTTAAGTTACCTTACAAGCAGTTTATGAAAATTGATACTAACAACATGTTGTAGGTACGTTAGATGCATTTGTAGGTAACTATCTATAATATGTTTATAAGAGATTATAACCACCTATAATCATAAAAATAACCCCGTTTTAAAGTGGTATCTTTATAGTGTATTGTAACTTGATAAAATAGTGGTAGATTTAAGAAAATTAATTAATTAATTTATTATTTATCATATAATTTTAATCAAGAAAAAGTACTAATAATATTCACTTTTAATTGTAGAATAAAATCATCCACACTATCCCTAAAATCAATATTGATTAAAGAAAACCTCATAACCTATAATAACTTCCAGGAGTGGTTTAGACGCCTTCAGGTTGTGCTATACCATGAATGAAATTCTTATATGCTAGATTCCTTAATGTACGATCTTCCTTCTAAAGTGGTTAGTGATGAAAAGTTCTTTATCTATAAAAATAATTTGATCAACGTGGTTTATGTTAAATTTTTTATGCTTTCATCGATTTCTATTGAACTAATGAAGTCTTATAAAAAATGGATGCTTATAGCATGAGAACCTCTATGGTATATGTGCTACATAAAAATGAACCTATTATAAGTGGTTATTTTTGTAATTAGAGAGGGTTATAACCACATCTAAACAGATTAGTGGTGGTTAACCATAACCGAGGCTAATGTAACAACAACATGTTGTTAGAGTCAGTTTTTATAAACTACTCATAAGGTAACTTTAAATTAGTGGCGATTAAATTGGAGGTGGTTTAACCCCCTATAATTTCACCACAAATTCTCAGTTTAGTGGGAGTTTTAACCCCTTTTAATTTATTTACCAATTTAGAGGTGGTTGAGAACCGCATATAATTGAGTAATAAGTTGTATATTAGGGGAGGTTTTGGAAACCACCTCTATGTGAGGCCAAATTATAGGACGTTTTAACCACCTCTAATTGAGATAGATATTAGAGGAAGTTTAAAACCACATCTAATAATTTTTTTAAATCAAAATATACCTGAACTATCCCCCATCCATTCCCCAATGACCCAGGGCCCCACTCTACCCCTCCCAGGGCCCTTGTCGCTCATTGGCCCAGGGCGCCCTTCCTATTGGCCACACTACACACATCTCGTTTCCCCTCTCTCCACTGACCCCACTCAGCTCTTCCCATTTCCCGCCTCATCCCCTCCCATTCCTCACTAGCCCAGATCCTCCAATCCACCCTACCCATTCTACCATTCCTCACCAAATCCTCCCCTCCCTTATCCACCCACCATAGGACTTCCCTTGGCTACTTTAAAAATCATCTTTAGTGGGTTTCAAACCCTTGATCGGCACTATACCTCTCCCGTGACTATACCACCATAAAAACTCCATTTTTATCTTATAATTACACATTATAATATTTATATATATTATGAAACTTTTTAAAATAAATATGATTTGAATAAATTTTTAATACATATTAATATATAACATATATATATATATTTGTATAAAATAATATATGCATGTTTATATTCTGTATTTATATATTTATGTTATAATTAACTTATATTGTAATCAGTTTATAAATTTATTTAAACTGCATATTTTATATGTGTATTTACATACATTTGAGTAAATATATTTTAATATTCTATTTATGTTAGGTATATACAAAAATATTTGTATATTTATAAATATATTTATGTAAGTGATTTATATACTTAAAATACATATTTATATACTATATACATGTTTATTTAAATAATATATATATATAAGTATTTATTTAATAAATTTTTTTATTATATTTATTTAATATATTAAAAAATATATTTATATAATGTATTTTAATACATATACTTATTATTATGTACATTAATTTATATTAATTTATATAAATTATATAACATTATATATAATTAATATATAGTTAATATTATATGAAATATAATTTATACAAATATTTCATATGAAATACTATTTAGAAAAATATTTATATTATATATAATTAATATTATATGAAATTCAATTTCTAAAAGTATTTTATATGAAATAAAATTTATAAAAATATTTATTTAATGTTATATTAAATATAATTTTATATTATATATAATTAATATGTATATTATATATAATTAATATTATATTAAATAAAATTTATAAAAATATATAATTAATTTTATATGAAAATGAGGCTTCGGCCCCAATCTTTAAATATATATAAATATATATATTTCAATAAATATAATTATATAATATTGTGTATATTAATATATATATGTTTGTATAAATTATATTTTTTATAATATTAATTATATAAAATATAAAATAATAAACATATTATTTAAAAATATATTTATTATTGTTATTTTTATTTAAATTATAAAATCTCCTAGCTTGGGTTTTAATATGATATATTTTTTAAAATAAATTATATATATTTATATATTTATATAATATGTTTATTATTTAATATTATACATAATTAATTTTATATGAAATAAAATTTATAGAAATAAATATATATTAATTTACATAAAATAATACAAATATATATATATATATATATGTACATTTAAATAAAATTATATAAATATTTTATATAATATTTTCATATAGTGTATTTAAATACATATACATATATATATATATATATATATATATATATATATATATATAATATTTTCATTAAACACACACACACACACACATATATATTATATATTTTTTTAAATAGTGGGAGTTCACAACCCCCTCTCATTTAAGAAATTAGAGGGGGTTTTCAACACCTACTAATTTAAGACATTATGGAGGGTGGGGGGGGGGGGTTGAACCCCCATTAATTTAAGATATTTGAGAGCACAATGAGCTATCGCTGTCTCATTGTTTAGCAGATGTTATGAAACACCTCTATTTTCTTAAATTAGAGGGGGTTTCAAAACCCCCTCTAAATTCAATGATTAGCGAGGGTTGCACATAACCCAATATAATTTATATAGAATTTTAATTTAGAGTGGGTTTATAACCCCCACTAAATTCTATGATTAGAGGGGGTTGTGCATAGACCCCTCTAATAACGTAGAAAATGTATTTAGAGGGGGTTGCGCATACCCCCTATAAATAACTGCCTCTAATCTGATGTTTTTTTCTACTGATACTAGGAGTGATCTAGCAAAAAATGGTTTGAGATTTATAAAGTGTTTTTTTCAAATAAATCATGTAGAGGGTTCCCCATATAGGTCTCACATAGTCAAGCTCATTAGCTACATCAAGTGCTTAGAGGTTCTAGGGTTTAAACTCCTCGAAGAAATAGAAAACAATACCATTCTGGAATCACTCCCTAAGAGACTATCTATATTTTTTTGAAGTTTAATATTAACAACATTGGGAAGTATCCAACATATCTTCTCACCCTTCTTTTCTATTTTTATATGGATACAAAGCGTGGAAATCCTTTAGTTCTTATGGTGAACAAACGAAAAGGGAAAGCGAAGAGCTCGAAGTCCAAAGATTATTAACACCCTTCAAAGTAGTGGAATATCAAGGTGAAAGTAAGGGAATATGATTTCGTCTATTAATAATGTGGTAAGATGGGGCACTGGAAGAAAAACTACACCCATCCAAATAAGCACGGGAAAACTTCTGGTGCATTTGTTATCAAGTGAAATTTATCTATTTCTACAAATTTGTTATTTGTTACAACTTGTGGTACTCACATATGTATTCAAATACAGAAACCATGTAGATTAAGAAATATTGACTAAGGGGAGGTATATCTACAAGCATCCAATGGAGCTAAACTTGTATCTATAGCTATCAAGGATTTCCACTTGATCTTGCCAACCAGAATGATCATGGTTTTAAAGGGTTGTTATTATGTGTCTTCAGTTGCTGAAAACATTATTTCCATATATAGACTAGATATGCATGGATTTATTTTCAAATTTTGGAAAAAAATATTTCTTATTTAATAAAGATAAAATTTATTATGGTATGGAACATTTACATAATGGTCCTTATGTGTTGGATTACACAAACCAAGTAATGGAAATCGATAACGAAGTTACTTCATATCATACATACCACACCCAACTTTGGAATCACTAAATAAGTCATGTAAATGAAAATATCTTGAATAAATTACATCAAGATAGATATTTGGATTCTTTTGATCTAATAACACTTGGTGTATGTCAAACATGTTTATAAGGAAAAATGACCAAAGACTCATTTAGTGGGAAAGGTGAAAGGGACAAAGAACTTCTTGAATTATTTCATACTGATGTGTTTGGATAATTTTCTTTTGTGACCAGGGGTAGGTACTTATACTTCATAAATTTTATTGATTATTTTATTATAAATGGTTATGTCTACTTAGTGACGTATAAGTCGTATTATTTTGATAAACATAATGAATATAATAATGAAGTTGAGACTGATATTGGTTAAAATATTAAAAAACTACTCTCATACCATGGTAGATAATATATTAATCAAGAATTCATTGATTATTTATGAGAGTTAGGGATATTATATCAACTCATAACTCTATACATGACTCAATGGAATAGTGTAAGTCAAAGGAGTAACCACACCTTGTTGGAAACAATGATATAAATGATGAGTGATGTGAGTCTTCCATTATCCTTTGGGGTATTCAAGTTACAAATAGTAACATAAGTACCAAATCGAGTTCCAAATAAATAAACATATGGTATAACATACCAATTATGAAATGTAAAGAAAACCATGTTTTATTACTTACACATGTTGGATTGTGAAGCATTTATTAGGCACTTTTAGGTAACAAGCTTGCACCTTGAGGCCCAAAGTGTATCATTATAGGATATCCTAAAGAAAAAAAGGATACTACCTATATAATCCTTCATAAAAAAGGTAATTGTTAAAAAATTTCGCATATTTCTAGAGGAGGATATTATATAAAAAAGATATAGTGGGAGAGAAATAGAAATTGATGAAGCCTAGGCTCAAGATACATAGGAGTTGGTATTGGAAGAAATTCCACAAAGCCATGTGGAAGAAGAAATTAGTCTAGGAAAACAATTAATATATAAGAGTAGTATAGAGGTTATAGAAATAGAATTATATTTTTTCTAGTCACCAATAATGGTGGAACATTATTAGTTGATAATATTGATCCTCTAACCTATAATGAATTATTAAGTGGAACAGATGTTTCCAAGTTGCAAGAGGTTGTGAATTCTAAAATGGATTCCATATACCAAAATCCAGTCTAGAATTCAGTAGACTATACATTAGATGTAAATCCATTTTGGTTGCAAATGGGTATTCAATAAGATACTAGGAATTGAATTATAAGTCAGTAACTTTAAGGAATGGATGATTGTAAAATTGGTTAAACAACATCAATGGATTGAATATGATGAAACCTTTTCACAACTTGCAATTCTGAAATCAATCATAATTATACCTTCCATTACAGCTTTTCATGATTTTGATTTTTGGAAAATGGATGTCAAAATAGCCTTCCTTAATGGGAACCTTCAAGAAGATATCTATATGACACAACCTGAATGGTTTGTGACTCCAAAGGATTCCAACAATGTAAAAAAGTTGCAAAGATCCATTTATAGATTAAAGAAATCATCCAGGTCATAAAACATTATATTTGGGGATTCCATAACAAAATATGGTTTTATAAAGATTGAATGAGATCCATGAGTCTATAAATAGTTTAGTGGGGGTACAAACATTTTTTTAATGGTATATGTGGATGAAATTTTACTCATTTGAAAATAAATACTGGTCTTACAGCCTGTTAAGGCATGGATGAATAAATTCCTCTATATAGAGGAATTCGGTGAGGCATCTTATATTTTTGGGATCAAGATTCATCCTGATAGATCCTAGAGGTTGATTGGAATAAGTCAGAGTACGTACATAGAAATGATAATAAAAATATTATGTATGGAATAATCTAAGAGGGGATTTTTTCCAGTGTCACGTGACATTCATCCTTACAGGAAAATGTGTCCTCGTGCATATGAGGAAAGATACAAAATAGAAAGGATTCCATAAACATTAGAGATTTTTTTATTCATGTATTCTATTCTTTGTAATATGATAGATTTTTCCCATGCATTAAGTGTGGTATAAAGATATCAAAATTATCCAAGTGACTGCCATTGGTTGGAATTCAAGAATATTCTTAAGTATCTAAGGCACACTAAAGTTATGTTTCTATTTTAGGAAGGAAATGAGGAACTAGTCATTAGAAGATATGTAGATTCTAGTTTCCAAAATGATCAAGATTACATAAAGTTACAAAAGGGATATATATTTACTTTTAATGTAGGTGTTGTGAGTTGGAAGAGCTCAAAGAAGGATGTGGTTACAGATTCTACAGTAGAGTTTGAGTATATTTCAGGTTCTTAGCCAATTAAATAAGTAGTATGGATGACAAACATTGTACAAGAGCTTTATGTGGTACCTAAAAGTAAAGATCCTATCACACTATGTTGTGATAATACTGAAATAGTGTCTTTTTTAAGAGAGCCAAGGTTATACCAGTGGATGAAGCATGTACTTTAGAAGTATCATCTATTAAGGGATTTTAATGATAGAGGTGATTTTTAGTGGGAAGTATTTCCATGGATGATAATGTGGAAGAAACTTTGAATAAATCCTTGACTTATCATAAACATGATTATCATGTGAGGTCTAGTGGACTGAAGGTTGTAGGAAGCTGGCTCTAGTCCAAGTGAGAGTTTGTTCGAGTTGGTTTCCTAGGACCTACTATTTATACTTTGATTACATGTATAATCGATGTATTAAATATTAATAAAACTTATTATTACATATTTTTTTTGTTCTATATGATTCTAATATAATAATTTCCTAGAGTATACATCACATTGATAAGGTCATAACAGTTCCCCACTATGATGAAAACCTTGATATGCTATGATGATATTCTAAAATAATGTTCTGTAGTTGGAAACAATTCTATGATGGGTCACATAGTACATAGACTGTCAGCTGTGAGTACTCGTAAGTAGATGAGTATTCTTCTCATGAAGTTTTTACTTAGTAATCTCCAATATGAGAGATTACGAGAACAGACCTACCCGTGGGGATTCTTTATGTTTTGATGTCATCAGATATTCCAATATGAATGTGTTTGTAATGGTTCGTATAATTTAATATTATTATTAATTCATGTAACAACTCTTGTACTTAGATGTATTTCATAAACCATGACGCTAACATTTTATAGAGAAGTTGGATGCGTTGGGTGCATCATGAGTGACATGTCACTAATGGATAAGTCAAGGAATGATTTTTTTCCCATTCTATCTATATAGAAGCTGATATATTAGCCCCTTTGATTGGAATAGAACCATCACCATAAATTCCAAGTCCATGGTGTAATGATGTGTTTATTTCAAATAGTCAAAGAAAGACATATCAAACATATAGGTTGGTGACACGGATGCTGAACCTTCTTGATGAGATATTAAGACAAAGAGATTATATTACAAAATGAACATTGGTATGTGGTTCCCATCATTGAGATATTAAGTTATTTATCTTGGGTGCCATGACCAGTTGCTAGACAGTAATCTTAAATATTAGGAAATCCCACCTAATTCGAATGAGACATAATCCTAGAGGGTTGCACACTATGTTTTTCTATTGATAAAATTAATTTATATTTGAATTTAATTATTGGAAAAAATATTATTCTCAACACTGAGGATTTATTATATTCATTTTTTGTTGATCGTTAATATTCCAAAGGTAATAAATAATTATTTGTTTATTAATAAATAATTTATTTTATTATGTGAATATATATATATATATATAATATTTATTTTCTATATTTTTTATAAAATATTAATTTTATTTATAAAATATTTTAAATATTTATTCGCTATATTTTGAATAAAATATTTATTTCTGAATAAAATACTTATTCAGCTATTCAATAAATATTATAAGAGTTTGAATGGACTAAGACTGAGACTGGTGAAAAATATTAATTAACAAGACCATTACATAATATTCATTATTTTGTAAGTTGGAACACACCAAAAAATTACAAAAAATGATATTATTATTATAGTGGCATTGGGTTTATTAAAGGTTTTAAATTTTATTTAATGGTTGACATGAAATTAAATAATATTTTAACCTAAACCCAAACTCTATAAATAGATGGTTATTTCTTTTGTATATTAGATCAAAAAATTGATAATAAAGAATTTTTGTGCACAATTAATTCTATATCGACTCCTCCTTCTCTCTCCCTTTAAAGAATGATAATCATAAGAGAGATTTATTCAAGACCGAAGAACGAGTGATCAAGAACGAACAATGAAAGAAATTGGATTCACCGCACTGGCACCTGATGATTGAGTGGTGTTTCTTGTAGATCATTGGAGCATGTGTGTATCACCACTAGAGGTATTCTATCATCGGATACTCATAGAAATATGAAGGCAATCCAAAAGGTTCTTTTTGGATTATCAACAATTATCAACGAAGAAAGTTACTAAGCCCAGGTATTTATTTCTTAAGATATTAAATAAAGTATTTGTAAATTTGACATGAAAGATCCTCACTCATGGTTTAGGTAAACCATTATTAATTTTTAAAATATATCTCCCTCCAACTCTCATTTAAACTATGCTCAAAACCATTAACATTTATGTTTTATAGTTTTAAAATATTAAATCTACAATTTGAATTATTCCATGCAGACCAAAACTCATAATGATGTGATGAATATTACTAGTAGTAAAAAATTAATTAAACATTTTTTTTTATTATTTTACAATAATATAAGGTCATTTTCTTGGTTTTAATACTTTAGCGCATGTTTTAAAGGATTTTATATCTTTAAAAAAAAACTTCTGGTAATTCCAAGCATAATATGTATCATATTGATGTGAAAAATATTATTACATGTCATAGATTATTGAATGATATTTTTAATTTAATTTCACATTAAATCATGGTTATTATCTATGTCTTTACCATTACTAACATGTTTTAGACTTTCAAAACAATAAAACTATACTTTTGATCATTATAAGAAAAAAAACTCAAAATGACCTGATTACTATTCTTACATGTCCCAAATTAATGTTCATTAATTATCACAAGACTTCAAAATAATTCCAGGCTTTTAGTTAGGTTTTAAATCACTGCCACATCTTTTTAATGGATTTTATATACTTAAAATACACTTGTGTTATTCTAAGCATACGACATACCAGATTGATTTGATTTCTACTTATAAATGTCATGGCTTATACAAATATCACTTTTTAAATATACCTTTAATCATCTAGAGAGAACCATAGCTCGGAATGACATTGAATCTATTCATTCATGCCCAAAATGTATTAGTGTTCATTGTATTAGGATTTCATGAAATTATAATTTTTTTTATTTGTTTCAAACCACTACAAAATGTTTTTAAAGATGTAGATATATATATCTATCTAAAAATACACTTATGTTTTTTCTAAGAACACCACATGCCAGATTAATATATCATCTATTATTACATTTCATAAATTATTGGATGATATTTTTCTTAAAACTTCATGTAAATTAATGATCATTTTATAGGTTTTTACTATAACATTCACATTTTATACCTTTAAAATAAAAAAATTGAAATTCCAATCTATTTGAGAAAATTTCAACTCAAAATAATGTGTTTACTATTTCTACATGTAAAAAATTAATCGTTGGTCATTATCCTAGGATTTCCTAAAAATCAAATGTTCTATTATAATTTTTTCCCTTTAACGCTTGTTCTTAAATGATTTTATATCTTAAAGAAAATAATTTTTTTATTATGATAACACCACACATCAGATTAACGTTCCTTTTATTCATATATATCAAAAATTACTCAGTGATAATTGCTGATAATTTAACTTAAATTCCTTGTTATTTTTGAGATTTTAACTATTAAATGGATGATTTAGAATTTTAAAAAAATTAAACTAAACTTTCGATCATTCAACACAAGGTGAAACTAAAAAAAACATTCCATCTATACCTACATGTAACTAATTAATATATAAAATTGTCCTTGGATTTTATGAAAATTAAAAATTTCTTATTATTATTAGACTCTAACATTACTGTGCGATACATATGGTTTTTTAGTTTGAATTAGTTTAATAACTAGTTTTTTTACTCATAATTCTAAAATGAGCCATTAAATTATAAAAAATAAAATAAAATTCCTAATTTAACTGGTGTGTTTGTATATGAATCACCTATGGAAATATGATAGTTCCAACTTGTTTAATCTATATCCTATAATAACTAAATATTAGATATTATAAGAATATTAAAAAATGTCATTTAAATATAATTTATTTTCTGTTTTACCTTTTATGTTGACACCTATGCGCCATAAATATGATGTTATATTCCCACCTCATCTATAGATATAGACATATATGATAATATCTCATCATACTATCCTTGAAACTCCTCAAACCGAGTATCCATACAACACAACATGGTTTTAATTATGAAATCTAACTCAACCGGTGTGTGCATACCTATATATCTACTTGAACCCATCACCTACACTCTAATAACTTCATGACATGAAAAAAATTTACATATGTTGATGGGTAACCATGTCCATCACACTCTAAACAAGATGGAATATATCTTCTCAGTGTGTAATAACATGCTGTTTCTCCCCTAGTATTTTAACTTTCTCAACATCAAACCTTGCAAGTCGAATATACATAATGAATTAGTAAAAAACTATAAATATTCTATATAAAATAAAAAAATTGACTAAAAAAATTTATTTATATAACCCTTGTGACATCATGATATATGGCTTGAAGATTTCACATCCAAAACAACATTCTATTAGTGATATTACCTCATTGGTATGACTATATCAAAGGTGACCACCAATTACACATTCATATTTGTGTTATGCAATAAAATTTTAAATATATGAATGAAAAATTATTTTTAAATTAAAATATTTTCTATGTTACGATATGCGTTGAGTGTCAAGTTTAGAAGGTTCCCCCTATAATGATTGATTATGTGAATTAAACTAGACTAAATCTAAATTCAATATATTCAATTATTATACTTACGAAATATTAAAACCATTTATATATTCAACTAAAAACATCTCCTCATCTCCACCTCACTCAACCGTATCACAATTGTATCCTAGAACTAGGTGGAAAGAATGCATAGTAGGACTTGTTGTATAATTTTCGACACAAACATAAATAGAGCCCAATTTTCCATCTTCACCTTTCCCTGGTAATCTTTCCATACTTGGAAATTTTAATACACAAAACCAAAAACCATCTATAAAAGATATTAAAATACTATATTTAAATTTATTTGTATTATCTATATGAATAATAAAAAAATATCATGACAATTAAATCATTAATTTAACGATAAACACCCTCTACAAGGCGTAAATCCTCACCTAGGGGAATGATTTCCACTCATGAGTCATCATAAGGAATTTTTGGGGGGCTCAAATCATATATACTAGAAAATGAAATAATGCACTATTATCCTCTTTAACTAGATAAAACGTGTCATTAAATAAGGAATCTTGTAGAACACTGAAGATCCAATCATGAACCCATCAAAAAGGAATCCTATGTATTCTAAATGATTCACCTGATCCTTCTATAAATACATTTATAATGTGGTAAGTAATAAGAAAAAGTTCAATGAAAAAAACTAAAACGTATAGTAGAAATTTATTATAGATAATTAATGTAAATTAATATAAAATTGAAAGAATATATACCAAACATAATAGATGAAGCACAATGATATTACTATGAAATATATGTATTTTTGAAAAAAGTTAAGTCAAGTGAATTTTATTAAAATATGTAATAAAAACTTGAAAAAATGTTAATAATTTTTGTATATAACTGGATACAAATTATAGGAAACCTTTCACTGATCATGAAAATATATCACATCTCCTTTCATATTATCCCTAAACAAATGAAAAAATTATTCTTGTAAAAATAATATGGTTTTTTCAGATTTTTCTCAATAAAGATAGTAATATTTTTCTCTTCTATTTGAATAATAAGAAAAACCCATCTATATATTATTAAAAAAAATTTCTAGTTCAAATAACTGTTAAAAAAGTAAACCTACTATACCTACGATTAAAATATAAAGTTTTTTTTATTACTTGGTTTTTTTATACAATATATTTTTAATGTTAATGAGGTTCCCAAGACCTTAAATCCTATATCCAATGTAAAAAAATATGCAAAAAGTTTTATAGAAAATGAGGGGACCTTGCTAAACGTATCGTTATTTTACATTATTTTAATAAGATAATCATTACATCTCACAATTAAATGCCCAATATCAATAAAAATGGTTTAGTGTTTATGATTATTAACTAATTAAGATTTTTTTATATTTATCCATAATCAAACCACACTAGAACCCCTTTTAGGCTCATCATTGGTTATACTCATCTTCATAAGTTAGGGGATGGAAACCTAATAAAGGGGTGAGCTCAAATGTCAGTAAGAGAAACCTTATCAATATTTCATCAAGGGGTAGATCATAATCATATGATAAAACATGAGAATTAGGGAAATATGTTATTAACATGGGTGTAAAATGATAAAATTTATCTATAAGTGATGATAGATAGACATGTAATCTCTAATGAACAAATATATACCATGGAATCTGAGTGTGAGATAATAGACATGAAACATCAAGTATATCATATTAATATGAAATAGAAATACATAATTTCATAGAAAAATAAAATAATAAGTAATTATGGAAAAAATAATCATAGGAAAGAGTCTCTTTATGGTACAAGTATAAAAAATCCTCTGAACCATTACATAGTGGCTCATACATTACTTCCTGTGACCCATTAGTGACTCAAGAATCCTAACTCATGTCCCATTAGTTACTGAGGTATCATGAATCATATTCTATTTTTTACTTGAGTGAAATCACTCATGGACCATTAGTGACTCGAGTATCATAACTTTTTTTCCATTTATAACTTGAGTATCATAACTTTTATCCCATTAGAATCTCGAGTATCATAACTCAGGAAACATTTTTATCTCATGAGATATAAAACCTTAAAAAATGAATTAGAGTGTGATATAAGATCCCACCAATAAAAATCCATACATATGTGTGTCATAATATTTCAATCATTCATCATATCATGAATATCCATGGAAATAAAATAGGTTTCATATCATTTCAAAATAGAATCATATAAGATAACTTTAATAATTAGATTAGTTGATAAAAAATATTCAATCCCAAGAAGGGAGTATTTCATTAAGGAATTTATATGTTGATTAAAACAACTACGCTCTAAAGAAGATATATATTTTGGTGTTAAAGAGGAAAATAAAAGTGAAATAAAAAAAGTATATTTCATAAAACATTTTTAACCTTATTATGAAAAGAATAAGCTACGAGTCGCCATTAAAATATTATTTTCATTAAATTAAAAAGAAATTATTTTTAAAATAAAAAATTAAAATAAATGCCAATAATTTATCCCTGAAAAGGACATAAATGTTTTATGGAGGAAATTTTTATTATAATATATGATAAAAAAAAACTTGAAATGGAAATATTTTATTTAATATTTGAAAAATACCTTTTTTGAAAAACCATGTTATGAAAAGGAAAATAAAATTTTATTTTAAAAATAGTTAAAGATAAATAATAAGATAACATGAGATAATAAATCACTTGGAATAAAAATAATTATGAAATAATTTATGGAAATAAAGAATATGGATAAGGTGGAGAAAAAACCATTTAAGAGGATGAATATTATTCTTAACAATGTTACATTTTTATGAAGAAAGAAGTCCATCAACAATGAATAAGGGAGGTAACAACCCTTCCCAAACGAGTTCATGAGAAATAAATGTAAATTAATATATAATTATGTGATTTAAAATATAATTGAATCACAAGGTATATTGAACCCATATTATGAAAATAAGTTCAAGAAGAATGATCATAACTCAATGAACAGAAATTAAGTTAATAAAATCCCTTACGACATTGATAAAATTGGAATAAAAATACACTAAATAAAATAACTTTTTATGGACTATTAGATCAATTTAATTTCATGAATTTAATGATAAAATATATCCATAGGTTTTATAAACACCACACAAAATAAATAATGTGGTGAATATATCATAAGTCTCAATAAAGAAAAGTGAGATGATAAATACTTATGGATTTTATAACATTTGATTCAAAATATATTGATAGAGAAAACATTAAATGAAACATTAAATACCTTTAATAAAGATAAAATCGTGATATGATACTTTTAATAGGAAACATATACACCAGATAAACAAAAATAGGTATATAATTAAATACATGTCTCAAAGAAGGGAATTTGGGATGAAATGCTTACCTTTGGTATAGACTTCCATGAAGGTGATTTAGCTTCTTGTATAAAAAAATAACCTTCTTAATATAATATTTCAGAACCATATTCATATCTATTACCATTTTTAATCTTTAATTTCAATCATTACTTATATGTTTATTATCTAATAAAAGTTCTTTTCATTATAGAATGTTTGTAATTTTAGTTGTTTTACATTTGTTTTATAATGGCGACATCGAAATCCATTAATAAATACTGAGTGAATCATCATAATATTATTTAATATATAATAATAAAATATCCATAATTATTTATAAATTCCTACATTCATCCCATGAGAGTTTTCATTTTGATTTTTAAAGATAAAATTTATAACATTCTTGTTTTGGTAATTTTTAACAAACAACAAGTGGTGTGTAAATAAATAGTTAGATACTAAAATTATTATCCAATAAAAATAGATAAAAAATTATTTAATCATTATAAAGGATATTAATTATATTTTGGAAGAGTTATAAGAAAAATGTGAGTGATAAAGGATGGTAAGAATAATGTTTTTCTCTTTTAGTATTATTGGTTTAAATGACTAAATATCCAATGATCATTTATTTTTAATATTTTTTATAGGATAGACAATTTATATATAATTAATATTAATAATTTAATAAATACAAAAAATATTCAATAAACCTATTGTAAGAACAAAACATTAAAGGTGGTGCTAAAAAACAAAACACATCATAAATGGAGGCAGTAGTCCGTACATACGCATGAGCAATGTTTTCATTTATTCAAATGGATGGAAAATAAATTGATAATAATATTAATATGGATATAATATAATTATATCATGATAATGATAATAATTATATTATGATAATATGGTTAAGATATTCTTTTATAAGGAAGATATAGAAAATAAAAACTTAAGGGGTGGACAACACTCATGTTGAAACATTAAACCTTCTCGTAAGGGTGTTTTGGAAAATAATGATTTAGGGATTATTATTGGAAAAAAGAGGTTAGAAGCATGGAATAGAACTATAGGAGAGGTAAAATTCTCATATTTTTAATGTAATTTCAAACTAGGAGTGTGGCTTGAAGTTGGTAGAAGTTGCCTCCTTTTATAGGTGAAAAGAGGGAGTTTTCATGAAAAAAGAATGTTGGATAAGGGGTAAGAATTGAATTTTATAAGTGATAGGTGAGGAAAGGTTGGTGAAACTTGTAGTTATGAATTTAAAGCCTAAAAAATTTCTTCTTGAAGGTCTATGTGTCAATTTAAGTGAATAAAATTTGAGCCTCTTGAAATTACCCATTTATACCATTATTAACCTTGATAAAAAATTAACCATGGAACTTATTTTTTTGATAAAAATAAAAGATGCACCTAATTAACAAATTAAGAAATTATAGTTATTATTTTTTACTCCATTTAAACCAATTTAATTTTAAAATATGAGAAAATTAACTTTTAAATGTAATCATAAGATATAAAAAACCATTTTTCCGGAAAAATTACCTTTTATACCTTACGTTTTGTTATTATTATTTTTTATAAATTACTAATGAGTGTAAATATATTTGTTTATATGATTATAAATAATATTATAGTAATAATTAAAATTAATAAATTTAACTTATTTAGATAATAATTACACAATGAGTGTATAAATAATTGTTTGAAAAATCACTATTTTACCATGGTAACTAATATTTACCTTGATAACTTATTTTTTTATGTTAAAAATGAGAATTAACTTTTATTTTTTTTAGATATGATGATTAAAAATAGGAAAAACATCTTATTTGACTCATTTTCAAGAGTTTAGAAAAAGATAATTTAACATAAGTTTTCATAACATGTAAAAACATTTTTTAGAAAAATGTATTTTTTTGTATACAAAAGATTTTGAATATTCCATTCCATGAGAAAATATTTTGATAAAAATTTAATTATTTGTTTATATATGTTATTAATATATTCCCCATTATTCAATAGTGATCAACTGTTTTAAAAAATAAAAAATATATTGAAAAAGAATATTTCTTTGAGAAAAAGTATTTTAGTCACTAAATAAAATTTTTTCATAATTATTTAAGATTGTTTACCTGTTTAATATGAATTTTGGTTAAATAAAACATTTATTATTCTATAAAATTAAATTTTATAGAAATTAAAAATGTATAAAATAAATATAATAACGAGAATATAAAATTTATTAATAAGTATATGATTATAACATTCTAATATCTACTAACAAATCGCATCAAGATTTTTGTGGAATACCTAAGAATGAGATAAGAAGTGGTGGTCATCACAGGTGATTGTTTATCTAGAATGTAACTTGTGGTAATTTAAACAAACTCCAACTTTTTTAGTTTATTTCTTTTAAGCTGCAAATGTTGGAGTAAAGAAAACCCTAAAAAAGATACCCTCTTCCAGCCTTGGATAAATGGGGTTCATACCAAAGGATTATACTACTCAACTAAATTTATTCTATATTCTGCATAGATTTCATAAAGTGATTAATTATATTTATACTCACTAATTTAATGGATATGTTATAATGGTAACATTTTATTACATATAATTTTCTCATAAAAAATATATCTCAGCTCATTTTAGTTTAGTGTTTCATGTGAAGAAGTTTATGAAGATAAGTGTTTAATTAAATAATAAATCCTACTAAAATCTAAAAGTGTTAAAGTTTACCAATATAAATTGAAAATATTCTACTTTCATTCCGTGAATCGAACCAACCCAATCTCACTTCAATAATATATATTTTAGTCCTTAATAGTAAATCACTTCACTGATGTCCCTCAACAGTCCATAATAATCACCTACATCAATAGATAAACAATCAGTACCAATATTTTGCATTAATTGATTCATTTTAAAATCCATGATGAAAAATAAAAATATATGTGCATATAAAGACTTGTAGTGATGATTCATAAAAAATTGACCATTATTTAGTTGATTAAGTTTTTTAATCATTGAATGAGTAACTAAATCATGTATCTTTTGAATATACAAATATTTCATAAGTCAAGGGATGAAGGGGTGTGAAAATGTGCTTAATATACATTTTCAATGTAACATACCTGTTTTTTTCGAAGGTAAAGACCACTAATATTTTGTTTGAATTACATTAAATGATTTTAAATTTGATTCCAAACCAAGTCAAGAAGATATCAGGTGTTTTTGTTTCTCTTTCGGATCCTGGATCCCTGAAATGGGAAGAAAAGACTGGTCTAAATGGTTAGGAAAAACTATTCCACCCAGCCCACACAGTTTCCCTTAACTGTTCAGTTATAAATAGTGCGTACCTTTAGGCCTTATGGTTTTTATTCAATCATGAAACCTAGGGTGCATGACTGTTCAAACCATATATAGTTTTCTGGTAGTGGGTTTTTCATGGTTTGATAAACCATTCATATAATCAGAAAATATTTCCCTTTAAAGAAGGGAATGATGCACAGTTTGAAAACCATTTGGCTAAACCATGGGTCGTTATAAATGTTGTTGAAATTAAAATTTTACCCACCTTCAGTGATTTTAAACCTCTTTCATTTCCTCCATTTTTATTCTAGTAGTTCTTCTCCTCATCCTCATGCATGTCAAGCTCTGTCTCTTATCAACATATATTTTGATCCAATTCCTCCAAAAAGACTCTGATTCATTCACTATCATATCCAACAGAAATCTATAGGAACAGTTTATGATTCTATCAAATATATTTCAAGTTATTATTTCCATATTTTTCAAAATCTTAATGCAAGATCATTTTATCCATTTCTTGGTAATTTGATGGTTTCTCCATTTTATTCCAACCTAGCATGAATCAAAGGACAAAACTAGTAGAGGGATGTTTTATAAGGATAAAGTAGGCGGTATAGGATCCTTCTCTTTATTCTGTTGTCTTTTATAAATTGTGGCATTCTTCCATGAGTCGGGCCATTCCAGTTTCACCCCTATTTTGTCAATTAAATTAATTGATAGCTTTTTTATGCCTTGGACAACCCAATCTAGTTGAGAATCAACCCCTTGTGTTGATCACCTTGAGTTATTCCATCCAATTGGTTGTGCTTCACCTATAATTTAAAATAGACCCTTTTTTTCCTTTGCTTTTTTAACATTTTTAAGGGGTTTTTCCTTATATTAAATACCATGAACCTTACATTGAGTTGTTTGGGTTTTTAAATCTAGTGAAAAACCCTTACTCCCATGCCACTTATAAATTTTTAGTCTAATTTAATTATTCAAGTTCTTATACCTTGTTCCATGTGACTTAAATGATATTGATAAATGGTTTGTCCTTTAACTTTTATCATTTTGTGATGAAATTAATTAAATTAATGAGATGATACTTTTCTAGACATGTTATAAATATGTATTTATTGTTCATTTGTTTCAATTTATCACTGAGGGTGATACAAGGGGTTCTGATTTATGGAACCCTTGGATAGAATCTTATGCATCTTTGTTAGAATTGAAAATTGTCAGTAAACCCGTCGGGGGTGACATCCGATATTCCTAAGATTGAATCACAATGAATTATCTATTTTCACCCCTAGATGAGTGACAATAGTTCCCTAGGCGAGACTCTTTGGATGGGATCGATGGAATTATTAGTTATACCATGCCCTTAGAGGGAATATTAACCCTACGTTCGATACTAGGTACGGACTTGGAGGTTCTTTAGTACTTGATTTTTTCACACCATTCTTAGAGTGACACATGGGACTTTATCTTTGGGTCACCATGGATGAACTCTATGCCAGTGGTTATAAACTAGTCCCCTCAATAGATACATGGCTAGTCCCTCTAGATTTCCATGTATGGGATTAGGGTGTCTCACAATACTTTATAAAGCGGGTTTCAAATTGAAATAAAGAAATAAGTAATGGTATGTTTTCAAATGATAAATTGATCCCTTGGTATTAAAAATATAGTGAAGTTTCCTATAATCCCAATGATAATCTTGGGGATGATCCACCCTCTCAGTTATTATACCTCTTACTTTAAAATTACAAGAACTCATGGTTCAGCCACATCGGATTAGGCCAAATCATGTAGTTTGGGAAGGTCTACTAGTGGAACCTAGTACAATGTGTTTATTTGTTCACTCTATATTACATTTAATATAGAGCACTGCTTATCTTATATTGAACAAAATGGATTGGCCCAGACAACATGGGTGCCGATAGACTTATATTGTATATCACACCTTACTCGGGCACCATTGGTATTTTCATATACTATATGGTTGCAGGTATAGGCAAAGAGAAGTAACCGGCTTCAAATTTTTTATTTACAACATTAAAATGGAGTTTGGGGGTAGAGGAACAAGCCTATGATCAACATAAAAGCTGTCGAAGTTTTTTTCCTTTTTTTACTTTGATATCATGTTTTATATTCTTGTATCCCCTTCCCCAACATTTTAAATTTTTTATAGTTATATTACCATGACATGATCATCATAATATACCTTCTGATTATCTATATTCTATTATTTAGTTCTTATTCTTGAATGAATGTTTATTTTTTTGGGCTGCTATCTGAATGATGTTAATACTTATGATATTTATTTAAACCATACAATATTACAATTATATTTTTGTGTTCTACTATGATCAATGAGGACATAGTATTCCCATGAACACACCCTAGGCCCTCGCTGCTATTTAGCATCCTATGGAATTCAAGGAAGCACATTTGTGGTCTTTTAGACCACCTTCTTGGGGCACCCATGAGTGGCATCCAGGGTAGGATTCAACAAAGTGGTATTAGAGGATCTATTTCCCTTTTCTATCACTATTTGAGTTTTTATAGGAGACTAGAAAATTTTAATTTGGCTGTGAGCCTATTCCTAAGAGTAGCTACCCCACGTATAGGAGAAACCCGAATTATAAGGTATGGGTAAATGATGTTATTTCTTATGTTGTTAGAGTTTCAGGGATTTCTCTATAGAGTGACACACTTACATTGTACTGTAAGTATTTTGATGATATTTATGTTACAATTTAATACTGATTATATTAGTTCATATTAGAGTTATGCATCAAACTAGGAACTATTAGATCTAAAATTCCATGCATTATGCCATGCCATATCTACATTACTGTATACATCACTTGTTTTTCCTATGATGGTTTTATGTGCCTTGTTAGTTATGACTTGTAGTGTGGTTTTATTCACTATAATGGAATAATTGATTCAATTGACCAATAATTCCACATTATTTGGTTTTATTGGAAAGTTCCAAAGAAATATAATCTAATAAAATAAAAAATTATGGTCTTTTGCACCCGTTTACTAGTGTAAAGGTCAGGATATAGTCATTTGACATGACCATTTAAATTTATAAAGCATATGGACCCTTCTGAATTGGAATTGGTGATAGAATTAACTTTATCATGATGATAATAACCAAATTAATTAAAATAAATAAAACCTTTAAATTAAAATTGTTACCTTTTATGTTGAATGTGAGATGTTAGCTTGACCCAACCTTAATAGTGGCCAGTATTCCATGCCTCCTTGATCCTTTTGTGACTCATCACTATCTCGTAGTCCTGGATCCGGGAGAAGGATAAGGGTTTTCATGTGATTATAATCTGTCTTTGTCATTTTCCATCATTAAAAATATCCTTATCTATTATAAATAATTTGAGGTATGCTCTTGGAATTTGTAGATCTATTCCACTATGGAGACCTCATTCTATAGGCCAGGAAAGTGGTGATGGGAATAATTGAGAGGTGGTGGTCCCAGAACCACCCATGATACCTCATACAGTGCCACCTTAGGATAATCCTCTAGATCCTCCACTAGTTGACAATGCCCAGTTTTTTGATAGTCTCATTTACTTCCTAAAATCAGTTTAGGGTGCACCTCAACTTGCCCCTTCTATAGAGGAGATGAACCGTGGGTTTTAGTAATAGTATTATTCCACTATTTTGGGGGATAATAGGCCTAAAGTTGTTGATTCATGGTTGGAGTCTATGGTGTAAATATTAAATAACATAGAGATGCCTCTAGAAAGGAGGATCAAGATTGTGACCTACATATTGTGTGACTCTACAAAGTAATGTTGGGATGTTCTGAATGAAGCTTTTCGACACCAGGGTATGTTATGGGTGGATTTACAGGAAGCCTTATTCAATTATTTCTTCCCTTATACTATCATAATAGATCCAATTCAGGAATTCATCCACCATGATCAAGGTGACATTATAGTGATGGAATACTCTGCTTGCTTCACCAAACTGTAGAATTTTTCACCAACCATGATTGGTGATGAGCTATCTAGTGTGAGGTTCCTTAATGATGGGATTTCTTAGGACATATGTTTGAAGGTGAACATCTTTTATATTACCACCATCTCATAGATTGTGATCCATGCCCTCATCACTGAGTGTAACTTGTGGGAATGAGGAGATGTGAATTAGGGTAGTTCATCTTCCATGCAGAGCATTGGTATACCCAGTTGCAAGAAGAAATTAATAAAGGTTATACATGGGGGAAGTACTAGACATGTTGCATGAATTGAAACCAATGTAGTGTTTCATCTGTGCGGTGGGATAGGTCACAAAAATCCCCAGTGTACAAGGAACCCGATCGAGTGCCCGGACTACAGCAGGATGGGTCACCTCTAAAATTTCTGTCGATCCTTTCAACTAGTTCCAATAAAATGGGGTTCTTCACCAGCACTGACTTCAGTTGTAAGGTTAATGAAACCTCTTCAGGTAGAAATTTGGTCTTTTATAGGTCATTCAGGTAGAGTAGGTGGTTGTGGCTGAGGTAGTCAGGATTTATAGTTCCATCATCTATAGAGTAGACCTGCTCAAGCTACTCATGCATCCCGTCAGGGTCGCAGTTCACACCATATTTATGAACTGAAACCTACACTAGAGGATCAGAGTCCCATGCTACATAAAGTTATAGGTACTATTCTGATAGCCTATACATTAGTATATTCCTTATTAGATACAGGTGCATCACACTCTTTTCTATCTTTGACAGCTATGGGAAGACTGGGCTTATTGGTAGAGTACTCTAGTGGTGTTTTTACCCTTAAAACTTAGTTAGGGGTTCGAGTATAGGGTATTATATAGTGTAATGAGTCCCCCTTGAAATAGGTGGGAACCATTTTTTTGTGGAGTTTATTTATCTTTGGGATAACCAGTTTCGATGTCATTCTCGATATGGACTAGCTTGTGCCTTATCGATCCCAGGTAGATTGTTATCGGTGTCGTGTGTCCTTTTTAGAGCCTGAGGGAATCACGTATATCCATAAGGGTTAATGGGATCATTGATATGATATTAATAATATTGGGATAAGGGGGATGATAGCCCATATAGCTAGTCTCTTTATGAGTGATTAGGGGATGCAACTCCTGAAATTTCTTCCTGTCATGGCTCATTTCAGATAAATATTCCCTAAATATTTCTCTATTTTACCTCCAATGAGATAGGTCAAGTTCACCATAGAGCTAGTTCCGGGTGTGGAATATGTGTCCATTCCTCCAAATAGGATGGAACCTACTGAGATCCTGGAACTCAAGAAGTAGTTTGAAGAATTATAGGAAAAGAGTTTCATCAGACCCAACACATCACTATGGGGTTCACCTATTCTTTTCACCAAGAAGGAATATGGTACCCTTATATTCTGCATGGATTACTGCCAACCGAACTAGCATGCGGTGAAGAACCTATATCCAATTCTTTGCATAGATAAACTCTTCCACTTGATCCAAGGAGCAACTATTTTCTCTAAGATCGAATTGTGTTTGGGCTATCATCAGGTTAATGAAATACCATCAGATATACCACATATAGTGTTTTGGAGTAGGTATAACTTGTAGAAGTATTTGGTTATGCTATTCAGTCTGATGAAACTGACGAAAATTTTCATGGTTTTGATAAATCGGGTTTTCAACTTATATCTTGATTCCTTTATAGTGGTATACATAGACTACATCTTAGTATACTCACTCATCAAACATGAATACTCCAACCATAATGATATCGTGCTGAGTACACTAAGAGAGCACCACCTCTATGCAACACTCAATAAATACCACTTTTGGATTAGCAAGGTGAACTTCTTTGGTCATACCATATCTGAGGCAGGAATATTAGCCAACCCAAAGAAGGTGAGCATCATGGTTTCTTGGGAACGCCCCAAGAGCATATTTTATATACATAACTTCTTAGGTATGGATGGATATTACAGACTATTCATACAGAAATTATCACCCCTAGAAGCCTCGCTTAAGGGATTGGCCAAGAAGGATGTGAAGTTTAACTTGACTGAGGATTTTGAGATATCTTTTTAGGAGTTAAAGGGAAGACTCAATTCAACTCTAATTATTATTCTTCCTAAGTGAGGTTAAAGCTATGATGTTTATTATGATGCTTCTTGGATTAGTCTAGGTGAAATTCTTATGTAAGGTGATCAGGTTGTAGCCTATGGATCTTGTCATTTGAGGCCACATGAGTGGAACTATCCTACATAGAACCTCAAACTAGAATCCATGGTTCATAATCTACATTATTCAAGGCACTACTTGTTGGGTGAGAAATTAATCATTTACATGGACCATAAAAGTCTCAAATACATCTCCACACAGTGAGAATTGAATAGGGGCAACAACAGTGGGTATAGTAATTTCAATTGTTTGATTTTGAGATTTATTACACATTTGGAAAGGTAAATACCATATTTAATGCGTTGATCTGAAATACTCAGATTCAAGCCATCAAGGAGGCCAGAAGTGAGTGGTAGTTGATGGTTATGTCTTATGAAATGTATATTGAGGTTTATGAGCAGCATGGGAAACCAGTTCTGGCGGCTCTAAAAGTGACCTCTTCTCTTCAAGAATGGGTTTAGATGAGGAAATTATTTAATTAATAAGGTCTCATTTTTAGAGAGAGAATAAAAAGAGATAACCAAACTCCTAGTTGGGCTATGGATGTGAGTGAGACCCTACACTTCCATGGCCATTCATGGGTGACTTCAAATATACGGGAAGATCTTATGAAGGAGTCTTATACCTATTTATGGTAATTCCATCCTGGTATTACCAAGATGTAACTATGACAACCCTGCTTTTTTATTACAACTTAAACATGATTTATTACATAAAACTTCACTTGATACAATAAAGAAGATCGAGAGGTTTAGTGTCTTTGGGGCTTAGGATCATTATAAAAAAACTTAAAACATGAAATAAAACATCTTTATTGAAAACGTCCTTTATGTGACCACTACATTCTCTTGTACTTAGCATTGCATGGGATAACCTGAGGACATGCATAAGAAAAGGGTGAGCTATAAAGCCCAGTAAAGGAATACACATGGAATAACATGAGGATTACAATACATGTTAGACAATAGGCATATCAATAGAGAATAAAAGAAACATGAACATAAAGGCATGATAAATCATGATAATCATAACATGGAAATGTGGCAACAACACTTAACATGGAATTAGCATGAGCCAAGGCTCATTGAACATAAAGAATGAGTAAACCCTCATTGCACATGAAGCACGAGTAAAACCTCATTTCACTTGAATTATCATGAGTCAACACTCATTGCACATGACATATCATGATACTATACTTTACCCAATGCATTGGAGTGCTATAAGGGCACACCCTTCTTAAACATTTCATTTCATGCATAAGTGTGCCACATGGATCATAAAACATTGATTCATAAAACATAAACATTTATTCCACGATAAAGGAATGTGGAATTAATACATTAAACTTTGTAATAAATAAGTAAAGGTGAATAAAGGTAGATACCCTTGATGGAGAAATGGGCATGGTATCCACTACACAATAGCATTGGCATAGAAAATCGGTGCGATTTCAACAGCGTAACAGCGTGACATGAGAATTCATAAAAAATGGTTGATGAGAGAGAAAGGCGTTCCTAATCATATTTACATGTAATGGAAATTAAGGAGGTCATATATATACATGTCCCAACAATTTTAATGGAATTTAGATTCATGATACAAAATTATTGCTTGAATGTAAAAGAAGAGAGAGAAGTTCCTTTCAGAATTTCAGCATAGTAAAGGGTGTACATGGGAGGAATTTAATGAGATAGAAATGGGTATCCCATCATTAAAACAATAAGAGGGAAGTATGGGGGAGGTTCAAAACCATAACCCAACATTCATAATTGAAATTCAAAGGGCAATACAACTTAAAGAAAATTGACAAAAATGAGAAAGGAAGAAAAAACCCTTACATGGAAGTGTGCTTCCAAAGGCTAGAGAGAGGCTTGTGAGAGGCTTCTTGGGAGCTTGGGGCACCTTGGGAGGATTCTAGAGAGAGTAGGGCAGAGTTTTGACGAACTACAAGGGATTTTAGTGAGGAGGAAGTAGGAGCTTGGGTGGGTTTATATAGGAAAGGTGAGGGAATTCTTTATTATTTAGGTTTGGGTCCCCTTACATTAAATTAATCCAAACCACAAACCATCCCATGGTTTTTGCCCATGGTTTTTGGAAAACGGAAGAGGGAAAAAATATTTTATAAGGCCCAAGTCCTAACTTCTAAAAATAATAAGGTTGCTTATGTGGAGGTGAGTCACACTCCCATGGAAATTAATTTAAAAAGGCAAAGTGTTGAATATGTCTTGAGGGGTCCATTAATGCTTTGAAAAGTTAGTAAGAAAAACCAAAAATCACATTATTTTAATGATAAAACATATATTGGCCGAACATAAGGATTATAGTATTTTATTATGTCACCATTGGGTCATTATGATGTCATAAAACACATTATATATTTAAACGGTATTTCATTTTTACCCAAAAATTTGATTGTCTCAGAAAATTATGAAAAATTCACCATTGGATAATTTCAACGTCCTGATTCCAGAAATAACATTTATTTTATCTAAATAATTTTCTAAATATGTTAATTTTCACTTTTAAAATAAAAACCGACATCTATAAAAAATTCACGGGTTTTGACAAAAATGGATTTCAAACCTTAATAAAAATTCTAATTGAATTCATAAAATTATAAGATCATTTATATTTAATAAAAAATTAATTTAATAATAATAATATTATTTTATTAAAATATTATTTAATTCAAAAATCCCTTAATTTAATAAAATATATTTCTTAATTAAATAATAACTAAAAACACCACTTGTACTTTAAAAACTATTTACAATGTATCAAAAATGACTAGAAATTATATTCATTATTATGTACAAAAATAATGTACATGAACATAGTACTACTTATTTGTTACATAACCCCTTAAAACAGCCACATAAGACCTAAGGGTAAGGTGTGTGATGGTGACAGACTCTTGGGATGCCTCAGATAACATCACTCGAGTGGTAATCTCTATCAACTTCCACTTTTCCCATAGACGGTCTTGTTCGAGCTTGACATGGTGAAGCTCAGCTTGGGCTTGGTCAAGGGAGAAGCCCAAGGATGCCACCTCTTTTCCGAGCTCCGACAAATGGGCTTCGTATGGGGAAATTCTACTGGATGAGGTCATCGCTTCTTTTGTCTGAGTAAATTGGATTTGTTAAGGTCCTATATTTATACTAATCATGTGATCAGTGTTCAACGACTATATTAACAATGATCAAAATTCTTAACATAAAACCAAAGAAGTTGACATCTTATAAAAACATTTTTCATAAAGAGACATTTAATTAGATCAAGTGGGATTTCCATTAATGAAACTTTGGGTCGTTACAACATTCCCCCCTTAAGAAATTTCACCCTCAGAATTTTTCCTTTTCCCACACTAAAACAGATGTGGGTAACTCAACTTAATCTTTTCCTTTGATTCCCAAGTCGCTTCTTCAAACTTGTGGTTTCTCCACAATACCTTGACGAAGGGAATTGTCTTATTTCGTAGATCTTTTTCTCTATGATCTAAGATCTTCACTAGTTGCTCCTCATAAGAAATATTGTCTTCCAATTGTACCACCTTAGAAGAAAGTACATGTGAAGGGTCCGATATGTACTTTCTTAAGAGGAATACATGAAAGACATCATGTACTTTGGACATAGTAGGTGGAAGTGCTAGTCGATAGGCCACAACCCCAACACGATCAAGAACCTCGAAGGGGCCGATATACCTTGGACTTAACTTCCCTTTCTTTCCAATCCTCATGACCTTTTTCCATGGAGATATGCGTAGAAACACCATGTCTCCAACTTTAAACTCAAGGTATCATCGATGATTATCTACATAACTCTTCTGTCGACTTTGGGCTGCCTTGATATGATACTGAATGGTTTTCATCTTCTCCACCATTTTCTCGACCATTTCTGGTCCAAGCAGCTTACGTTCACCGACCTCATCCCAACATGCCGATGTTCTGCACCTTTTCCCATACAATGATTCATATGGTGCCATTTGGATGCTCGAGTGGAAACAGTTATTATAGGAGAACTCAACCAGAGAAAGATTTTGATCCCATCCTCCTTTAAAGTCCATTGAGAAAGCTCTCAACATATCCTCAAGTTTTTGGATAGTCCGCTCGGATTGGCCATCAGTTTGAGGATGATAGGATGTACTGAAGTTCAGTTCAATATTCAGAGCATGTTGAATACTCTTCCAAAACATAGAGGTGAATCTTAGATCTCAGTTAGACATAATAGATATTGGTACTCCATGCGACCTTACCACTTCCCTGATATATATCCGTGCCAGTTTATCCAATGAGAAATCCTCCCGAATAACAATGAAGTGTGCAGTCTTTGTTAGATGATCCGCAAAAACCCAGATTGCATTGTTGCCTTTGTATTTTCTTGGAAGTCTGGTGACAAAGTCCATGGTGATGTTCTCTCATTTCCATTCTGGTATGGGAAATGGTTGCATCATCCCCTTAGACTTCTGCCTCTCTGCCTTCACTTGCGGACACACCAGGCACTTTGATGTATATTCAGCGATCTCCTTCTTCATATTATCCCACCAAAAGTTTTCTCAGAGATCTCGATACATCTTTGTGCTCCCTGGGTGAATATAGAAATTTGAACTATGTGCATCATCTAAAATTTCCTTCTTCAGCTTCGGACTTTATAGAACACATAGTCTTTTCCCAAACCGCGCAATTCTTTCTTTATTAACATTAAACTCTGAGGATTTCCCTTTTTTGATAGCTTCCACTTTTTCCCGAATTCCCACATCATCCTTTTGAGCATCCTTTAAACTTTCCAAAAGAGATGGTTGAGCAATCATTTTTGAAAGTATTTATGATGTTACCTTCTTTATGATTCCCACGTCCATCTTCATCAAGTCTAAGAAGATTGGATCCTTCTCAATTCTCATCATTGATAGAATTGTTGGGTCCTTTCTACTTAGGGCATCTGCCACCTTGTTCGCTTTCCCAGGGTGGTAATGTATTGAACAATCATAATACTTGATGAGCTCTATCCATCTTCTCTGGAGCATATTAATCTCTTTCTGTGTGAATATATATTTAAGACTCTTGTGGTCAGTATATATCTCACATTTCTCTCCATAAAGATAATGCCGCCAGATTTTCAAGGCAAAGATCACAACCGCCAACTCCAGATCATGCATTGGATAGTTTCTCTCATGGTTTTTCAACTGCCTTGAGGCATAAGATATCACTTTATCATTCTTCATCAGCACACATCATAAGCCCTTCTTTGAAGAATCACTGAATACCACAAAAAGTTCCCCACTTGTGGGTAAAGTGAGCACGGGTGTAGTGATAAGACTTTTTTTCAACTGCTTGAAGTTTTCTTCGCATTCATCACTCCAATAAAACTTTACTCCCTTTAGAGTTATCTTGGTTGGAGGGTTGGACAATCATGATAAATTTCTCACAAATTGTCGATAATATCCAGCTAACCCCAAGAAGCTACGGATATCCGTTACCGATGTTGGCCTCGACCATCCCTCAATTGCATCTGTTTTGGAGGGGTCCAGAGATATCCCATTGCTTGTGATGATATGGCACAATAATGAGACCTACTTAAACCAGAACTCACACTTGCTATACTTCACATAGAGCTTCTCCTTGTGCAAAGTCTCTAGTACAGTTTTTAAATGCTCCTCATGATCTTCCTTGGTTTTGGAGTATATTAGAATATCATCTATAAAGACTACCAACAATTTGTCAAGGTAATCTCTAAAGACTCTATTCATCAAGTCCATGAATATTTCTGGAGCATTGGTGAGTCTGAAAGGCATTACTATGAATTCATAGTGCCCTTATCTTGTACGAAAAGTAGTCTTGGGGACATCTTCCTTCTTCACCCTTACTTGATAATATCCCGACCGCAAGTCCACCTTGGAGAAGTATTGTGCTCCACGCAGCTGATCAAACAAGTCATAGATTCTTGGGAGAGGATACTTTTTCTTTATTGTGATTTTTTAAGTTCATGATAATCGATGCAAAGCTGCATTGAACCATCCTTCTTCTTGAAGAAGAGGACTGGTGCACCCCATGGTGAAGAACTTGGGCGTATAAACCCTTTATCCAGATTCTCCTGTAGTTGTTTCTTGAGCTCTTCAAGATCTACAATAACCATTCTATATGGAGTCTTGGATATGGGTAGCGCCCCTGGTATGAGTTCAATTGAGAACTCAATATCTCTTCTTGGAGGAAGACCAGGCAGTTCCTCAGGAAACACTTCAACGAATTCCCTCACAATAGGCATTTCTTCAAGGATGGTTTCCTCTTTGGAATCAATCATCTGAGCCAGATACGTGTGCTCATAGGGAAGTAATATCCATAATTGAGATGATGGGGCTAAAGGAGATTCATCTTTCTTTTGACACTTGTAAAGAATCAGGGGTCGATTATCCATATGGAGTGTGATTTCCCTCTCCTGACAATTTATGTTGGATCTATATAAGGAAAGCCAATCCATGCCAAGAATTGCATCACATTACACCAGAGAGAGTATGATGAGGTTTTATGGGAAATTCAATCCATAGATTATAACAGGGGAGGACTTATAATCATGGGATGCAATGATTGCCCCATTTTCTGTACTCACCGACATCTTTACTTCCATGATTTGTGGTGGTTCTGGGATTGTTCTAGTAAAATTTCGAGATATAAAAGAATGCGTAGAACCTGAATCAAAAAGTACGTTCGATATTCTTGAATGAATAACTAGCATACCTGTCACCACTTCTTTTTGGGGGTTCACTTCAGCAGAAGTGATGGAAAAAAGATCTTCCTTGATGTCTTGGAGGTTGTTGGTTGCCTCCAATAACCCTTAGATTAAGGCATTGATTTTCAAAATGACCCGGTTCTTTGCATTTGTAGCATTGAACAATGCGTTTATGTTCAAATGGAGCGTTCCTCTCCTCTGTCGTAGCCGCGGGTCCTTCTTGTTGACAGTTAACAGCTAGGTGCCCTTCTCTCCCACACCTGAAGCATTTTCTCGTCCCCTTAAGGCAATTTCCAGGGTGCTACTTTCCACAATTTTGGCAAGTGGGGTACTGGATCTTCTTAGCACCGTTGGATTTATCCATCAGACCACCAACATTGAAGTCCACCTTACACTTCTTGTCCCCATGATACCCTTGTGATTCCCTGATCTCCATTTCGACCTTGAGGGCACATCAGAAAATTTACTCATAGCTGTCGAAGTCACATATCGCTAATGCTATCCACAAGCTAGGCTTCAGCCCACCAAAGAAGCTGTCAACCTTGAATTCGGGGGTAACGACAAAGCCAGAAGCGTATCGTGCAAGCCTTGTGAAGTTTTCCTCGCACACTCCAACAGATTCTTCATCTTTTTTCTTGAGGGAAAGGAAGTACCTTTCCATCTTAAGCCGGAGGGTGCGCAGAAAGTATTTATCAAAAAACATCTTCTGGAAATCCTTCCATTCCAAAGCCTTGATCTCCTCCTCAGGCTTCGTATTTTTTATCAACGTCGACCATTGATCAGCTTCGACCTCCATACGATAAGCATCCAAGAGAACCTTCTCTTGTTCAGAACATTGGAGGATGGAGAAGATCTTTTCAATGGAGTTGATCCATTGTTCAGCGATCGTGGGATCAGATGATCCACTAAAAGTAGGAGGCCTTTGTCTCATGAAGCTCTCGATAGAGACTTGTTCTTTCTTAGGGGGGTTGAACGTTCCTCTTGACCTGTGTTTCTATTCAAAACTTGAGTTAGCAGAGAGAGAAGCGTGACAAAGTTCGCGATTCCCGCTCCCATTGGATTTGGCATCTCATTAGTACAGTCATCACACTGATCTTCACAACAGTTGTTAGCCCGAGTCCTCCAATTACCGGCCATTGGCTAGAATAAAAGGAAAGTTATGGGTAACACATAAAGGGTAATCTAAAGACAAAAGTTGATGACTCATAAATAAACTTTTATTTCCTTAACTCATGAGTCTATAGGCTTCAATCTAGGCTTTTCATGATCTACTTTCTAGCATTTATTCTTAGGGGAATTTTTACGTTAATAAGGGTTCATACTAAGATTGTGAATTTATCAAAACATATCCCCTGGGAGTGTCGTAACCAAGAGTGTAGCAATGCCCGTTGTCATGCACCAGTTCTCGTTCGAGTCTAGCTCAAAGCAGTGTTTTCGGGTTTTACCCCTAGGATACATCTGTGCGAGAGCCGCCTCTACCTGCTCGTATCCAGACAAGGATGTCTTTGTTTGAAAAACCACTTACTTAGTATTTACCAAAACTTAGGGATGTTTTTATTATAATTAGTCTTGTATCTAAGGCTTTACTAGGGTTTCCTAATCCCAAAAATAACTAAACCTATCCTCTGATACCAACTATGACAACCCTGCTTTTTATTACAACTTAAACATGATTTATTACATAAAACTTCACTTGATACAACAAAGAAGATCGAGAGGTTTAGTGTCTTTGGGGCTTAGGATCATTACATAAAAACATAAAACATGAAATACAACATATTTATTGAAAACTTCCTTACATGACCACTACATTCCCTCGTACTTAGCATTGCATGGGATAACCTGAGGACATGCATAAGAAAAGGGTGATCTATAAAGCCCAGTAAAGGAGTACACATGGAATAACATGAGGAGTACAATACATGTTAGATTTTAGGCATATCAATAGAGCATAAAAGAAACATGAACATAAAGGCATGATAAAGCATGATAATCATAACATGGAAATGTGGCAACAACACTTAACATGGAATTAGCATGAGCCAAGGCTCATTGTACATAAAGCATGAGTAAACCATCATTGCACATGAAGCACGAGTAAACCCTCATTGCACTTGAATTAGAATGAGTCAACACTAATTGCACATGACATATCATGATACTATACTTTAACCAATGCATTGGAGCGCTATAAGGGCACACCCTTCTTAAACATTTCATTTCATGCATAAGTGTGCCACATGGATCATAAAACATGTATTCATAAAACATTAACAGTTATTCCACGATAAAGGAATGTGGAATTCATACATGAAACTTTGTAATCAATAAGTAAAGGTGCATAAAGGTTCATACCCTTGATGGAGAAATGGGCATGGTATCCACTACAAAATGGCATTGGCTTAGAAAATCGGTGCGATTTCAGCAGCGTAACGGCGTGACATAAGAATTCATAAAAAATGGTTGATGAGAGAGAAAGGAGTTCCTCATAATATTTACATGTAATGGACAGTAAGGAGGTCATATAGATACATGTCCCAACAATTGTAATGGAATTTAGATTCATGATACAAAATTATTGCTTGAATGTAAAAGAAGAGAGAGAAGTTCCTTTCAGAATTTCGGCATAGTAACGAGTGTACATGGGAGGAATTTAATGAGAGAGAAAGGGGTCTCCCATCATTCAAATAATAATAGGGCAGTATGGGGGAGGTTCAAAACCATACCCCAGTATTCATAATTGAAATTAAAAGGGAAATACAACTTAAATAAAATTGACAAAAATGAGAAAGGAAGAAAAAACCCTTACTTGGAAGTGTGCTTCGAAAGGCTAGAGAGAGGCTTGTGAGAGGATTCTTGGGAGCTTGGGGCACCATGGGAGGATTATAGAGAGATTATCGCAGAGGTTGGACGAACTCCAATGGATTTTAGTGAGGATGAAGTGGGAGCTTGTGTGGGTTTATATAGGAAAGGTGAGGGAATTCTTTATTATTTAGGTTTGGGTCCCCTTACATTAAATTAATCCAAACCACAAACCATCCCATGGTTTTTGCCCATGGTTTTTGGAAAAGGGAAGAGGAAAAAAAATATTTTATAATTCCCAAGTCTGAACTTCTTAAAATAATAAGGTTCCTTATGTGGAGGTGAGTCACACTCCCATGGAAATTAATTTAAAAAGGCAAAGTGTTGAATATGTCTTGAGGGGTCCATTAACGCTTTGAAAAGTTATTCAAACAAACCCAAAATTACATTATTTTAATGATAAAACATATATTGGCCTAACATAAGGATTATAGTATTTTATTACGTCACCATTGGGTCATTATGATGTCATAAAACACATTATATATTTAAACGGTATTTAATTTTTACCCAAAAATTTGACTGTCTTAGAAAATTATGAAATATCCACCGTTGGATAATTTCGACGTCCTGATTCCAGAAATCACATTTATTTTATCTAAATAATTTTCTAAATATGTTAATTTTCACTTTTAAAATAAAAACAGACATTTATCGAAAATTCAAGGGTTTTGACAAAAATGGCTTTCAAACCTTAATAAAAATTTTATTTGCATTCATAAAATTATAAGATCATTTATATTTAATAAAAAATTAATTTAATAATAATAATATTATTTTATTAAAATATTATTTAATTCAAAAATCCCTTAATTTAGTAAAATAGATTTATTAATTAAATAATAACTAAAACATTATTTGTACTTTAAAAACTATTTACAATGTATCAAAAATGACTAGAAATTATATTCATTATTATATAAAAAAATAATGTACATGAACATAGTACTACTTATTTTTACATAACCCCTTAAAACAGCCGCATAAGACCTAAGGGTAAGGTGTGCGATGGTGACAGACTCTTGGGGTGGCTCGAATAACATCGCTCGAGTGGTAATCTCTATTAACTTCCACTTTTCCCATAGACGGTCCCATTCGAGCTTGACATGGTGAAGCTCAGCTTGGTCTTGGTCAAGGGCGAAGCCCAAAGATTCCACCTATTTTCCGAGCTCCGACAAATGGGCTTCGTATGGAGCAATTCTACTGGATGAGGCCATCGCTTCTTTTGTCTGAGTAAATTGGATTTTTAAGGTCCTATATTTATACTAATCATGTGATCAGTGTTCAACGACTATATTAACAACGGTCAAAATTCTTAACATAAAACCAAAGAAGTTTACATCTTATAAAAACATTTTTCATAAATAGACATTTAATTAGATCAAGAGGGATTTCCATTAATGAATATTTGGGTCATTACAGTAAAAGGACATGAACCATCAATACTGGTGTCCAGGTATGAAGATACATATAACAGGATTCATCACCAGGTCTTCCACCTGTCAACAGGTGAAGGTATAACACTAATGACCTGCTGGACTTCTATAAACTCTGTGAATTCTTAAAAGGAAATGGAAAGCTGTTAACATGGATTTTATGAAAGGATTTCTGAGATCCCCTCAAATAAGTGATGTTATATGGGTGATCACTGATAGTTTGACCTAAGTTGCGTACTTCCTACTGATTCGAGAGTCCTCTGTTAATTAGATAATAAGGATTTACATCTGGGAACTGGTGTGACTTAATGGTGTAACCTGTTATATAGTTTCTTACTAAGGAATTCACTTAACATAATTTTTATAGAAAAGGTTTCAAAAAGCATTGGGTTCACATGTGCTCTTGAGTAATTCATTAGACCCTCATACTGATGAGTTGTCAGAGCGAATTATTTGAGTATTAAAGGATATGCTACATGAATGTATCCTTTATTTTGGATGTTCGTAAGAAAATAATATTCCTCTGGTTGATTTTTACTATAAAAAAAATTCCAAAAAATGATTTAGATGGCTCCATATGAGGACCTATATGGTATACCATACTGTTCACCTATGTGCTAGTTTGAGGATGGTGAGGCAGCTCTACTGGGTATTTGTTTTATTTAGAAGACTTCTAAGAAAGTCTAGATGATTCAAAAGCATATGAATATAGCTCAGTCTAGGAATAATGAATATATCTATCATCACCAAAAACCTCTAGATTTTGAGGTGGGACATCAGGTCTTCTTGTGCGTATCATCTATATTGGGTCACAGATGAACCTGGAGGTTGGACGAGTTATCAACTTGACATGTTGTCCCTTTTGATATAGTGGAGAGAGTTGGGATAGTTGATTATCAATTTTTATTACATCAGAGGTATTATTACTTGAATGAAATCTTCAATATATCTCATCATTTATAGTATCATCATGACCCATGTCATTCATTTGACCATAAGGATATTGAGTTAGAAGTATGTGAATCCTTCAAGGAGCATCCGATACATATCGTTGATTGGAGCATAAAGGATCTTTGAGGTAGGATAGTTCCTCTAGTCCAGGTGGTATGTAAGAACATATGAATACCTGATGAGACCTTGGAGAAGGAGGCTGATTCATGTGCAAAGTGTCTAGAACTCTTCCCATACAAGATTCTATTACCCTTGGAAGGGAGACTCAGGGATGAGTTGTCCTAAGGAGGGAATATTGTAACATAATTTTTTTTATAAAAGGTAATAACATTTAATTTTTTGTTCTAATTTATTTTAATAAACCTAAATATGATGAGTAACAATGTCAAGGTGGTCTTGGGTGTGAACAAGGCTCATTAAAAGCCCGAATACCTGAAATGGGAAGAAAATACTAGGATAAATGGTTAGGAAAAACCATGTTTCCTAACCCACATGGTTTCCCTTAAACATGACGTTGTAGATAGTGGGAACCTAGGGGCCACATGGTTTTTCTTAAGCCGTTCTACCAAAACTGTATGACCATGTGACCCATATTCAGTTTTTGGGCAGTGGGTTTTGTGTGGTTTGTGCACGATTAGATAAATCATGCTCCTAACCACATGGTATACCCCTTTGATGTAGTGAATGTTTCATGATTTGTGTTTGCTTTGGAAAACCATGTGGCCAAACTATTCATAGTTATAAATGTGGGTGAAATTACATTTTTAACCTCCTTTAATGATTTTAAACATATTTCATTTCACCCTTTTCTTTCCAATGGTTCTTCTCCTCCCCCTCACATATGTGAAGCTCCATCTACTCTCAACATAGGTTTTGATCCAACCCATTCAAACAGACATTGATTTTTTCACCTTCATATCCAACAAAAATAAAGAGGTATGATAAAAAATCCTCTCCAATATATTTCATATTATTATTTATACCTATTGCAGTATCTCTGTGCAGGATCATTTCCCCATTTTTAGGGAATTTGACAGTTTATCCATTTTATTCCAACCTAGTTCGAATTGAATATCAGTACTAGATGAGGTAATCTCTACGAGGATAAGATAGGTGGTCTAGGATCATTCCCTCTATTTCATTGTTTCCTATAAATTGTATTGTTGTGACGCGAGTAGGACCCTTCCATCTTCTCCCCTATTTTTTGAATTTTGTTAATTGATAGATTTTTCTTGCTTGGGAAACCTGACCTAGTGGAAAATCAAACCCTTAGGTTGATCACCTTGGGTAATTCCAACCAATTAGGTATAATTCCCCAAGAATTCCAAATTTCCTTTTTTTTCTTAGCTTTTTGAAAAACATTAAGGGGTTTTCCTCATATTAAATACCATGAGCATTATATTGAGTTGTTTAGGGTGTTAAACATAGTAAAAAAACCTTGATCCCATGCCAATTATAAATAGTTGGGATAATTGAAATGTTAATTTACTTATTAATTATATTATGTGACTTAAATGAGATTGATAAATGGTTTTGCATTGGCCTTTCTTCCTTTTATGATAAAAATTCTTAATGTAATGAGATGATCCATTTATAGACATGTCGTAAATATGTATTGGTTTTTTAGCTATTTCACTTTAGCACCAAGGGTGATAAAAGGGATTTTTATTTAAGTAATCTTTTATGGACTCTCATACCATTGTTAGAATTGTAAATAGTTAGTAAACACGTCGGGGGTGACATCAACTATTCCCAATATGGTATCACTATGCATTGTATATTTTCACCTCCATATGAGTGACAACAGTTCCCTAGGGTAGAACCCTTGGATGGGATCGATGGTATGATTGGTTGTACCATGCCTCAAGAGAGACTAGTACCTCTATGTGCGATAATAAGTATATAATTAGAGGTTCATTAGTTCTTGAATTTTTCACACCATGCTTAAAGAGGCACATGTAACTTCATATTTTGGTTAACATGGATGGACTTCTTAGCATTGGTTATAAACTGATCCCCTCAAGCGATACTTGGAAAGTCCCTTTGTATTTCCATGGATAGGCTCAAGGTGCATCACTATAATTTTTAAAGTGGGTTTCAAATTTAAATAAATAAATAATTAAAGTAATGTTTTAAAATGAGAAATTGATCCCTTGGTATTAAAAACATAATGATGTGTCCTCCAAGACCAATCAAAATATGGGTGATAGTCTAACCTCTCAAATATTGTACATTTTACTTTACAATTTAAGGAAATATTAGTTTAGGGATAAAAAGTTAGGCCAAAGAAGGTATTTTGTGATAATATCCACATGGAACCCAGTCCAATGTGTTTATTTTCTTACTCTGTATTTCATTTAAATTGTTATGAAAAATTCTTAACTTATATTGAATTAAATGGATTGGTTTAGAGACCATGGGTTCCGGCCTACTGAGATTGTATCTTACACCATAGTCGAGAGCATTTGGTACCCATATAGGATTTATGATTGTAGGTATAGACAAAGGTAAGAAACCATCTTCTAATGTTTGATTTCCTGCATTAGAATAGAGTTTGGGGTTAGTGGACTAAGCCTACGCTCGAGATGCTATTTGTAGAAGTTTTTGTCTTTTTTGTTTATTTTGATAGCATGTTTGATATTATTGTATCCTATGCCCCAATATATTAATTTTTCTATAGTTAGATTACCATGAAATGATCATTATACTATACCTTCATATTATCTAGCTCCTGTTGTTTACATTTTATTCTTACATGATTGTATATTTGTTTCCATATCTATTTGAATGATGTAATTACTTATTATATTTCTTAAAACCATATTATATTTTAATTATATTGATTCACTATAATTTGATCAATTAGGGAATAGTATTCCCATAAACACACCCTAGGCCCTTATTGTTGGTCGGAAACCTCTATAATTTGGGGAGGTGTGGTTGAGGCCTTGAGGCCAACCATCTCAGGGCACCGCTGAGTGACATCCGAGGCAGGATTATACAATAAAAAATATTAAATAAATTATATATATATATGTATTTGATTCTTAAATGACTCATAATATATGTTGAAATGATGTTTTTGGATCTTATAGTCAATGAAACAAGTCTTTTCCCATTACAGCTCAGTAATATGTGCCTTAAATTTCCATATAATAATATATAAGAAAAAATTAAATATATAAATACAAAAAATAATAGGTTAAGTATATAACTTAATGTATCAATTGAATAATCAATGGAGTGTTGAACAACACTTATCTATGATCTTGAACCCACTTGTCATTGTCCATACGAAACATTTATCCTTCTCTAATTGGACCTTCATGAACCTGAGAGGGTTTTTCTAATTTCATTAAAGAACTTTTAAGACACGCATCAATGAAATTGGTTGTTTCATATATCTAATAACCACTAGAAATAAAATATTCTATATGATATCTATTGTGCATATAACATTTAAACATATTCAAGTATTGCTCTATTGGATATAAACACATAAATTGAAAGTGTTCTCTAGCAACAAATCACAGTTGAAAGGTACAAACTAGTGGAACAATACATCAAAAAAAGTAGGAAAAATGTTTTCTACAAATTAAATAGTGTGAGTAAAATCATGACCTATATAATTTTTATATCACTTGCATGATGATTTTTTGAAATGATATATCTGAAAAATTATAAACATCAATTAGCGGCTCAACAATATAAGCATGAAAATAATAAAAAAATTGTAATTGGAATTAACTGTTAAAGTAGAGTATGATTATCCTATGTTTTCAAACCATTTAATTTAATAATTTTTACATTTACATACATGAAAATATTATAATAGTAAATATCAGTTATCTTGATCATCATCAAAATTAAGAGAAATGATTCTTTCTATTGTTTAATTATTGTGTACTATTAATTTGTGATGTATACCATATTAATCGCACGAAACTATAAATGTAAAGGTTTTATCAATCCCATTTAGTGAAAATAATGTCTTTCATTGAAATAATCCTTTTATTTCCCCTTGAATACCACAATGGACTATAGTATATTGTCATACACATTTTGATACATTTTTATTACATCTAAATTATTCCTGAAAATGTGATCTTTCCAATAATACAATTATAAGGAAATACTTTAAAGCTTACAATTATTATTCCACTATATATTTGTGTTAGGAATGAATGGAGATACCTGAGACAAGTAATCCAAAAAATCATACACTGTGTGAATGTTTTCTTGGCCACATTGTGCCAATGTTTTAACTCAATACATGATTTTTGTTGTTGGATGATGATCTATATTTAAAGAAAATAACACTCTATATTTTTTGAACTTATTTAGTAGAGTGAAAAAGTATCTATGAACATGTTATTATAAATTTATATAGTTCATAATCCAATTTTTTTTATTAATTTTATTGCAATAAGGAAAAAAATATTCTTTTTATACTCCTAACTGATGATTTACCATTTGTTGGGAAGTCATTTATTTTCAATAACAAAGATGTAAAAAGTATAAAGCTTTATTATATATTGATTCAATAGTAATTTCACCATAGACCTAAAAATATTTATTTTCATCAATCAATGGTTGCATATAAATAGTAATTTTTTCATCAGGTCTTCTTAGTTCATCACGAAGAGAGGAAAGTAACAAAAATGATTCCATCATACATTACCATGGGTGAAGGTTTAATGTAAATAAAAACACTAGAAAATTACTTTGTGTTCCTCTAATTATTAACCTAAATAGTTTAAACAAAATGTTTCCAATAACTGAAAAACATTGTGATTATCTGGGAAAAATTCTAAGTGTCTTTGATGTAATTCTATATATACTTAAGAATCTATTGCATTTGTTAACTTATCATCCTACCAATTTCTATTTTCCTTATATGTAAAAAATTTATATATTTTTTCGGAAATGAAAAATCTCTCCATCTTTCATTTCAGTGAGATGTAACATATATTATTAATATAGATATACTTCTTATGGTTTAAGACCCCAACATAAAAAATATTATGACCTTGATTAATATGATTTTCCTTAGACCTGGAATATTTTCAAATAGTATAATAATTGTAAAATAGATTCTATTTTGTAAATAGAATATTTATTTTGAGGTAAGAATCAATGATCTCATTTATGAAAACAAGGTTTTAGTCAGCTTGCAGTATTGTTACACTACTCAAAAATGAATTATGGCCATAAAACTATAGCCACAAAAATATTTTTTCATGGTTGAAGACCAAAATCCATGGGATATGGCTTAACATGGAAGTAGGGGGATCAATACCATGAAAAATATCACATATAGTCATAGTGTTAGGCAGAAAACCAATTACAATACTGGAAAAATGTTGGAATATGGTGGGAAGGTCCTACCCACCATGGTCTATGATGTTTGGTCTGAAAGGAAAGACGGTTGAATAGTCGGGGGGGGGGGGTGAATTGAAAATTTTATAAAATTTTAAATAATTATCAATGATAATTTGATTTTTAACAGAGACTGAAATATGAATAAAATTATTTTTATAGTAGTTTAGATCAATGTGATATTATATTTATTCTTCACACTCTCAATATGAGTGTATGATAGCCACTAAAATAGTGACATGATACCTGATAATTTAAGGGATTCACAATCTTTGAAAAATTCCATTTAAACCCATAAAGGAACAACTCAAAACCTTCCTTTTTCTCACCTAGAGGTAAAACTCAGAACCTCCATTGTGATGTAGAGTAAGAATAATCCTTTATTTAATCCAGAATAAGACATAGCTGAATCCCCTACCTTTTACCAGATATAGAAAAACCAAACATACGTTAGGCAAGGGGAAGTATAACCCAAAAAATAAGGTTCTATTTTTTTTAAATATCATAAAAAACAAATACAATTAATATATATATATATATAATGAATAAAGAAACATATAGAATAGTTGAACAAATAGAGTTGAAGTGTCTAGGAAGTCTTGTTCTCTTCTTACAACAATGGATTAGAATGATGTAGTCTAATTGAGAGTGTTGTAGTGATGATCAAAGAAATGTGTATCACACTACAATTTTAAAATATCGTTATCCTTTTTTTATGAATTGGTACTATCAAATGGTTTTTATAGTTTTTCTTTATGCACACCAGATTTAAAAATTAAAAGTTGTCACATTTTTTATTCAAAAGAAGCATTCCCATATGACACCAATACACTATTTTAGATTCATTCAATGTATATTTCCCATAAAATTGTTCACATGTATTCTCTATTTGGTTAGAATGCAATAATAATCACATGGTTTTACTTTGAGAATCTATAAATGAAAATAGGATATATAGTGGTACTTCTTAGAATTCGTAAACAAGTAATACAATAGTTATTTTTCCTATAAAAATTATTTTTAAAGTCTTTGGAATACTACCTCAAATCATGCCAAAAAAGATATTCATATTTCAAACAATTCATATAAGAATCGTTTAATGTAGTGTCAATATTTAACCCACCTGATGATAATTAAAATATACATAAAAGATTCTCAAATAAGTTATCCTAGGATAAAAATAATTAGGAAATAATATTCAAATAATTAAATAAATGAAAAAGTAATCATAAACACCTAGAAAATATATATGTGAAAAGATATATAAATTTGATCATATTTTACAATTTTTCAAACAAAACTGTATATTTTGTATGATTCATTTCATTTTTGGGTATGTTTCATTTCATATGTAATGTAAGTGTAATTTTAAACTCTATGCATGTGTCAATGTATGAGTAATTTTTCCAGTATATGTTTGATTTTTCATTGTATATGTGTGATTTTTCACAGTATATCAGTGATTTTTCACTGCATACAATTCATATCACATTGATAGAAAATTTGATTAAAAAAACTCTATATGATTCATTTTATAATTTTCATATGATACTTACAATGTTATGTATGCATTATTTTTCAATTTGAAAATTTTAGAACTTATGAAATAAACAGAGAACATCCAAAATAAACAAAAATAAAAAAATAGAAATTAAAATAATAATAAATGAATAAGAAATAATAATATTAAGTGTAATTAAAAAATAAATTATATAATGTTGTGAGAAATTATAATTATCCAATAATGAAAAATTAGAGTATCATTATTAACCCAACTCACACTAAAGTGTATTTTACCCTAAAATCAGTTCATAAGACACATAATTAACACTAAGAACAAATCAATGAATAATATAAATAATATTTTTGTTTTACATACATCCAAAGAAAAAAAAACTTTTCTTCCCTCCTGTTAGAGGAAATAAAACAATTAATTTTATAATTAATCAAAATATAAATTAATTCGAGTTATATTTGTTATTATAAAAACAATATTAATAAAAGTACTAAAAATTCACTTAATAATCTCACAATTTCAGAGAATTATAATTTCAAAAACAAACACCCATTTTGAATTGTTAAAAAAGATAAAAATAAACCATTAAATCATATATTCTACCTTTTTTGAAATGAAATTATTAATCCCAAAACATTTCTCCCCCTTATTGAAGATAATAGTTTCAACATAATTAATTCCTTTATTTAAACCCCCTTTGTTTCAACATATATCATGGTAGAATTAAAATAAAATAGGTCCTTCTAAGATTTAAATACTATGATTTTAGAATGTCTATAGTAATATTAAAATAAATTTAAAATATGTTGTATTATATTTTAAAAAAAATTAGATTTGAACATGAAATATCCCTCTAAAATTATGTATTTAAAATAGAGATTCAGTTAGTAAATAAATAAAAAGAAGGAAAGTGACAAGATATAAGATAAAAATAGTGAAAATTACCCTTCACTTAAGATTTTATCCTTTATTTAAAATTTTAGAAACCTCAACACATTGTATAGATTTCAAAATATATTGTGTGCAGAATTTATAAAAAACTTTTAAAAAATACTCTCAAAGATATTAAGAACCATAAACACATGTAAATATATTTATGTAATCATGAAATGATCTACAATAAATTAAATAGTAACCAATTTTTTATGTATATTCTATTAAACCATATAATGTAATATATTTATCTTGTACACTGGGAAAATTATGAAAAAAAGATTTATGTTAACGTTAGTAAATCATGAAATTTAAATTGATTAAGCATGATTACGAACCAAAAGATTAAAACATGTCATAAAACTAATGAATACCAAACTGATAAAGTTTTAATTATGTAATAATCTGGAGGAGAAATGATTTTATCTTAGAATAGACATTTAATATCCAAAAAATTATTCAATTAGATTCCAAAAATATAGTTCAAACTTTTATTTTAAACATCAAACATTCCATGATCATATTTTATTTTATGAAACTTAATTGAATCTAATTATTTAGTTAATATTTTTGTATTATGGTCAATAATTGGAATATATTCCAAATATATTTTCCATTTATGAACATTCAATCTAATAAAATGACATCTAACTTCAATGTGGTTAGTCATAGAATTTTGTAAAGGATTGATAGAAATTGTAATAGATAAAGAATTATAATAGAAAATTGGTAACATTTCAAAGAAAACATCATATTTAGATAATTATTTCTTAATTCAAAGTGATTGAGCACAATAAATTATTGAAATAATATACTCTTCTTCTATAGTAGATAAAACAATAGAATTTTATTTCTTATAAATCTAAGATACTAAAACTTTTCCTTGAAAATGATGTCACTTAAGCTTTTTCTAACTATTTTGTAAACACTAAAATCAGGTTATATATCACTTGTTAACTCGAAATTAGAGCTTCTATGATAAAATAGACCAAGGTTCATAGGAAATTTGACATATTTGATTATTTTTTACAATTTTAATTTGTTTTCATTAGCGTTACTTCAATATCTTGTAGAAATAGAAAATGAAAACATTTAATCATCCATAGATATAGTTAAATATAATAAAATACATATCATAACTCTATAAAGATTATTATCAATTGATTCTAAATATTCATCAATATCTAATTTACAAGAAGTACTCATTATATTTTTTTATCTTTTACTTTATTCAAGACCAAATTGTTTTACCAAATCTTTAGAATACTTAGACTCCTTAATAAAAATAACATCTTCTCTTTAAAAAAGACATGAAATCCAATTTTTTTTAAAATTCTCACATAAGACTCATATAAAATTTATTAGTCATTAATTTTGATAATTCATTACTTAAAAAATCATTTGAAGATACAAAGTTGATATCACCCACATAAATTTTAATGATTGACATTTATTTAGAACTTTTCTTTAAAAACTAAGTAAGATCAACATTTCCATTAAAAAACCCATTTTCAAAATAAATTGAAAACCAATTTAATTATATGTATTAGGGGATTGTTTAAGTCCATACAAATAATTATAATGTTTTAATACATGATTAATAAATTTTCACTTAAAAAAAATAGGCCGCTTGACATATACTTCCCCAGAAATATATCCATTTAGGAATACAATTTTCACATCTATTTGAAATAATTTTAAACTATGAAAATCCACATAATTTAATAATATTATTATATATTCTTACCTTTTAATAGGAAATGATTCATCATAATCCATCACTTATACTTATTAGTAACATTGAGATACTAATCTATCTTTATTTACAACAATATTTCTTAATTAATTATGTTTATTCCTTTAAATCAATTTGATACTAATTACTTGAGAATCATTAGGTTTTTTAACTAAATACAAAGATTTATTTCTATAAAGATAGGAAAAAAATATTTGGTAGGCCATATGCCAAAATGTGGTCATGCATTTCAACAAGACAAGTGATATCCAAACACCTCTCCACATTCTACATGGCAGATAATATCTCCAATAATCCAAGGTATTTTATTCTTCCTCCCTCGTAACTAAAACATAGTAACTATGATATAAAATACCACCAAGGAGAATTTTGAGTACCACTAATCCAACTTCTTAGTGGTACTCATAATGATCCTTGGTGGGATGTTATGACAGAGGCATTGAGTTTGAGTTATAGCCGATGCAAAATAAAAACCTTAGATAGAGGGGGACAATACCCGCTATCTTCTAAGTGGAGAGGTTTTTTGGACACCACATGACTGATTAATGTGACTGATTTTAGTGTGATGTATTCAACTATTCTTACATATAAATAATTATGTTGATGAATTTAATCATTCATATATATTTTTAGTAAAAAAATTATCCATAAAATAATAGTAAAAAAAATTCTATAAATAATTTATTATTTTAATTCTAGAACCAACATTTCTAATAAACTTGTATAAACAATGATCATTATTTGATTTGAAATACTTTTTATAGGGATAAATCTCCCCATCAGCAATTTTATATTTATTTAGCATTAAATTATCTCCAAAATTGAATTATATAAATTCTTATTTAATTTGGTTAAAATTATCTTTCCTTTATTTGGTTGCATTTTCATTAAACATCACATGTATTGATTCCTCAATTACCATGGAACGTTTATTATAAACAATATATGATTTACTAGTGGTTTAATATCCTAAAAATTTACCTCCATCATATTTTTAATTATATTTGTCTAATAAATATTTAGTGTCAAGAATATAAACTTTACAACCAAACACTCTAAAATACCAAACCTTTGGGTTTCTATCATTCAAAAGTTCATAAGGAATTTTCATTAAAATTAGTTTTAAAGTAAATTTATTTTATGTATAATAGTTTATATTTAAAAATTATTCAAAAAATATCTTGGAGTTTTAAATTAATTTTACATGGATATACTCATTTCTTATAGTGTTATATTTTTTCATTTCCAAAACACTATTTTTTTGTGGTGTCTTAAGGGCTAAAAAATTAAGGAAATATCTATTTTCCTCATAGAATTTCTTAAATTCAAGGTTTAAAAATTCCCCCATCCCATCAATTCCAATATAAAAAATTAAATACCCTTTCACAATTTAAACAAACATACTATAATAATAAATTTTTTAAATTTTTCTAGATATATGATTTTGGAAGTACAACCATGTAAATTGGATAAAGTCATTATCAATTATGAACACATATTTTTTTCCACCCGTACTAATAATATGAATTAGTGAAAATAAATCCTAATGTAAAAGATATAAAGACCTCACCATATGAAATTAATTGATAGGTTTGAAAGTATCTTTATGGTGTTTACCTTTTCAAACAAGTGTCGTACATGTAGGTGTTGTCCACCTTCAGTTCATGAAACTACATAACATTTTGAGTTTTGTATAACTTGTACAAAGCATAAAATTTCAATATCTTATCCTCCAATGAATTTTTTTCCCATTTGTACAACATTATGAAATTGAAATTGTTCTCAGTTATCTAAATTAAATTATTAAAATATATATTATCCTATAATTTTTCATAAAATAATAAAGATTCATTTTTATGAACTATACATTTATCATTTAGAAATTTCACATCCTTCATCACAAAAATTATGACACTATAATCAACTTGTATTTTTATTATTCAACATATAATACATTTAAAATGATAATAGAATCATTAATTTAAACCTTATAAAATCCTTTAACAAGACCATATAAATTTTCCATTAATGTAACATTACCTCATTTCCATTGGTTAAATGATATAAATTTTATAGCGATACTTATCATATGTTATGAACACCCACTATCTATATATTGGGATTATTTTCATAAACCTTTAAGACACATCCTATAAGAAATAGTTTTAAGATAACTTTAGTACCCAAACAAACCTGGGTATAATTGGGTTATAGATAGATTTATTATACACCCACACCGATTTTAAACATTTATTTATAGGTAATATAGATGTTTAATATTTATAAATAAATACTTTGGTGTGTCTAATAGATTTTGTAAATATAAATGAACTTAATTTTCATAGTTTCATTTCATTCTGAACTTAATGTGAGAAACTATTGAACCATTTGATATAATATTACAAGATTTATCTATATTTATTTGTAATAATCCTATTTCACACTTACAATTTAAATAACATTAATTGATTACTTAATTTAATAATTTTAATAAATTTATTTGAAATTTATTTTTTTATTAATATTATGGTAAGGATGATGTTGAATTGAAAAAGATAAATATGTGAGGATATATGGCATGAAGTGACACTGAAATATTAAATATTGAAAGAATTGTGGAATTGGAGAATTTCACAATTCATGAGTAAAAGGGTTATTTATGACATGAGAGGTATGCAGTTGGAATTAAAAATTTGAAAGAGAAGGATTGACATTTTAAAATACTAGGAATAATGGATTCACATTGTGAATATCAGTTCACATCCTGAATGAGTTGAGTTATACATCTGCTAAAATTCATGTTTACTCATCACATCGTGAGAGAATAATTCGGGTGGTGAAATGTTCAAACATAAGCACATAAAGGAAGTGGACACTCTTATTCATGTAATGAATTGTCATTCATCATAATAATTTTTCAGAAAATTAGATATAGATATGTAGATCTCTACATCCACATCTTGATGTTCATATTCATGTCGTGAACCAAATTCAATAACAAAATTAAAGATGTGATTTTTCAGAATCTTCATGAGATTTTTGCATTGAATTGATCGAGAACCCTATATGAAAATTGGATGAATTCAAAGATATTTTTTTACTAAATTTATACCCTTGATAAGATTTATTTTCCTTTAAATACAAGTGGAGGAAGTGATATAATGTTGAGACAAAGACTGAATTCTAGAGCGAGGTATTGGGTTACTGTAAAGACTTCACCAGGGAATCTCTAATTTTTTTGGGTTTTAATTTATTTTTATTTTCTCAATATATTATGGATAGTATGAGGGGTTGATTTTATTTTTTCTAAGAAATGGTTTGATATGGAATTTAAAAATTATAAGTATTTTTCTACTTTTCTTTCAATTTGGGATTTTTCCTTACATCTATCTTCCCTATATTTATCTATTCTCTTAATTTATTTACAATTTCATGTTAATAATGGGGGTATTATATTATTCAATTTCTAAGATGACCCATTTTCCATGAAAATTTTGCGGGGTGATTTCTATGTTTAAAAATGGTTTTAGGTTACGTATTTCACTAATAAAATGAAGTATATGTCCATTGGAAAAGGGTATTTTTTGAAAGAGAGAGTAATCACCCAGAATTATTGGATGAATTACACTTAATATTCCTGACAAAAATATTAATTAATTACATATTAAAAACACTAGTTCTTGAACCTAGATATCATATTTTCAGTATGTTTTTTTTTCTCACACTCTCTCCTCTAAATCCACATACTCAGTGGTTTAGACTTTATTCTTTCATTCATTCGTAGTTGTACGTATTAATTATTAGATTATTTTTTATTTAAATTTTACATCCTAATAAAATTAACATCTGCTTTGTGTCATATTATTATTTTTTATTTTTCATGGTTAGGGTAATATATTACTTTAATTTTATTTCTTGAAAATAATTTTCTCATCTCTTTGTTTATTGATTTTTATTTTTTTCTAATTTTTTTATTCATTTTAAGAACTTGGAATTTTTTTTGTGATAGAAGTAAATCATTTACAATTGACTATATATAAAAATTTCCTCATTTAGATAATGGATCTCAAATAAAAAATTTACAAGATTCATGGGATGATATGAAATAGTCATGAAAGACATAACTAACAACCATAAATGAATTATGATGAGGCAAGAATCTATGAACTGTTATTTTATTCTAAGATGCATGTCATGATTTAGAAATAATGGCTGAGAAGTCCAAGGAAGAATGAGGAGAACCAAAGGAGGTAACCTGTGATGAAACAACTGTTATGAATATGTTAAATGGTGCTTCTGATCTTGAAACCCAACCCAAGGTCAAATTTATTCATGAATATGAATTTATCTTTTTATAAGACACCCTCAACACTCCAAGACTTGATTTTAAGACAACATACTTTATCTAGGTACTACACTCTTATATTTTTTACTTGGTCCTTTTAAATTTGGAAACTAGTCATTTTCTTAATCTAAAAGGTGCCTTAGTGGTGATTATGGGGATTGGAGGGGTGGAATTGTTGAAGGATAGTAGTGGTAAGTAGAAGAGAAGATACTATAATTCCATCAACTAGCTAGTGGATGGGGTATTAGCATATTTAGGAATAAATAATGCCCTGATTTTTTAGTACTTCAGTTCCAAACAATGAGTGAGATCATAACGGTTGGCCGATAGTACCCTTCACGGATTTTATGTCATGAAATAACTTTAAATTCTTCCTCTAGATTTGTTAATGTTTTTAATCCTCCCATTCAACCATAATTTTGGATGAATGAACTTGAAGGGTTCTCTAGGGATTCCTCAATTTTTCTAACAATATATTTGAATACTTTTATCCATTGTTTGATCAAAAGATCCAATTTTAGTAGGTATTTAATGTAATTGATGAATTCTTATAATTTTATTCACATTTCTTACTCTTATATCCCGAAAGTGGTGAATTAATCACTACCCTTAGGGTTGTGGTGTTGCAAAAGATCCAAATTCTTGGTTATTGGAATTATTTTTCTCTACTATTGAGGTAGGTTCTCTAAAGTTTATCCATATGGTTTTCTTTTTGTTTCTAGTATATATACCACGTGTGATCACATTGACACATAATGAAGACAAAATAATTCAATTGGTAATCACTTTAATTACATGAGTAACTTTACCTGTACCTTTTATAGATCCCCTTAGATCCATCAGTGATTGAAACCCTATATTTTTTGCCACCTATGAGGTGTTTATTTTATCCACCCTAGGTTGGAAACCGTAGTTATATGAATCCAGTGTTCTTGAAACTGAATTGTGTAGTCATTGGTTGGTATTTTGATCAAACCTTGTGAACCTTGAATCCCTAGAAGTTTAAAATTATAAGTCTATAATTAGATTCACATGTGAATTGAAAATTGGGAATAATTGACACCAAAATTATAAATTGGGTATCATAGACATGAAATTTGGTAATTTGGAAATTTGACATGAAACTAGAATAATTATATTTTAATTATATAAATGTTCATGTAATTAGACTAGTTTTATTCATTGTAATATAAGTATTGATATAACATTTTAGCTTGTGATTTTCCAATGGAATATGAATTATCCTTGTTTCTGTTGTGATCTAAATATTTAATTGTCTCTATCATGGTAATTCTCATTTGGGGTGATGTGAATTGAATATTTAATTAAACCCTAGCATGAGAATTCATCTTGGGTATGTTGTACATTATGCTATGATATATGGATATTATAGATACTAGTACTTGACCCATTTATGGGTATGAATAGAGGTATGTGACATCGTACTAAAGCATGTATGGCTAGCCTGACAATCAATATAGAGTGTAAGGGTCAAAGATATTTTTTAGATGTTCTGTGTTTAATTAAAAATTAATTAATTTATTTATCATACTATTTCATTGACTATTTATCAGACTTCATTTATTTAAACTCTATTGGGTGTGGCCTACTAAGTTTAACTCACACCCTGTTTAGGTTTTATTTTTGTACCTAAGTAGACTTCATGGATGTAGGTTTAGAAAATGGAAAGTTCCCCTTTTCTTGATTGGTTAATTTTCCATCTAGGAATAAATCTTGGATATGAGATTGAGCATGGGGTTTAAGACCATTTTTGGTATAATTTTTTGAGTCTTTTATTCACTTGGTTGCTTGTATGAATTTAATATAAGAGTCAATATACCATTTCATGGATTGATGATGTTGAGTTGTTTTTCTGATTTTCTATTTATCTTTAAGAGTTGATTGCATTACTTTTTATCTTATTTTTTGGGTGAATGTTATTATATACTAGAGGGTATAATATCTCTACTATATTTATTATTCCTCCACTTCTAATCGGAGTCCTATGGCATATGAGGAGGCACGCTTGAGGTCTTGGGTGACCTATCTCAGCCATATGTAGGAGAATCAGGTCGAGGACATTAGAAAGTGGTATCTAAGGGGGTATTTTATTTTTTATTTACTATTTAGGAATGGTATATATGTGTATAAGATGTGATGAGGCATGGAAATGTTCTCATAGATAGGTGAAACTAACCCAGGTATGGGTGAAAATCCATGTTTCCTGAAATGTGATTCTTATTATTGAAGTTTTTTTATTGTTTGAATGTTATTTCACATTGGGTGATACACTTTTTGTTTGATTTAATTGATTTATTAGACATTAATTATTGGCTATTATGGTAAGAGGTGTGTATGAATACATCATAGTATAAATGTAAAAAAGTATTTTCATTATGCATTGCTCATGTTATGGATTTAATTATTCTATATGAAATATATTCCTTTCTAAATTGTGCATTAGAAACCATGAAATGTCTGATGAATTGGAATAAAATTAATTTATTATAACCAATTAATTCATTTTATAAGCCTTTATTTTGTTGAGACCTTATATCAAGGGTTATCTTTTGTCCCTTATTTTCCTTTGTGACTTTAATATGTTTTTTAACCCGTGATATAAGAACTGTGTTGATCATTATAGATAATTTTATTTGTATCATATTACATTTTAACACCAAGATAGTGGTAATGAGAACACAAATCCTAAAACAAAACCTAAAATTACTACGAATATAGATAATCTAATTGATTATCATCTCCATGATAGTTTCTGATGGTTCATGAAATAAATATAGAAAGAAAATAATAATTTCTTCCCTATAAATACCCTTACCCTCGTATCCCAACATTGGTGGTTACTTTATTACATTATCATTAGATATAAGAGATTTTATCCCAAAGAAATAGATAAATTATTAGTATTGGAAAACTAGATAGAAACATTCCTTCCATTTTATTTTTTAAATAAAATATAAAAAATAGTGAAATTAATTATTATACATCCTTGAACTCATTCAAATAATCCATATTTATATACTAGGTAAATGAAAAAATAAATTGGATACCAAATACTTAGTATGGATTTTTTAAAGTTGAAGCTATCATTAGTAAATAAGGGATAATTAATTTCAAAATGTAAATTACTGAAAACACATTCCCTTAAATCAATAATTTTATCATGAATAATAATATGTAAATAATAAATAATGATAAAATGATGCCACATAAATAATCACATGATATTGAAATTTATCTATGAGGATCATAACTATTCTAATAATCACATAAACATTAATAACTAATTTCATAATGATGGGATTCATAATTCTCGACATCTAAAACTTACCGTATAAGCCTCATGCTAAGAAATTTATATAAATGGGTAATTCCTTGGAAAAATAACCAATCTATTTTTCTCATAGAACCCATCGATGCATCAAATATCTATACAATTCCAAGACCAAACCATCACTTAATAATTCCAATGCATTCATCATATGAATAAATAATAAAACTTAATCTACATGCCTTAATAATCAATAACTGTTAGTATTGGAAGAAGTAACATATAGATTGTCCATACTTCCCTTAGTAAAAATGATCATAAACCATCAAGAGACAGAATAAGTATGGTATCAAAACAAAAATCCCCAATGGAGCATAAATAAAATAAAATTTTAATTTCGTTAATTAATAGAAATACCATAAATATATCAATAAAACATTCTTTAGAAAAATACCATTTTCACCTTTAAAATTAATTTTAAAAAATATTTTTTTGAATATTTGGAAATAAAATTCTTTGAAAGAGACTCTAGTAGATTATAAAGTAATATTCAAAGAATTGATTAGTTATGAGAGTGGAAAATTCTATTCATGTTGAGTATGTTAAAACAAATATTCCTTTAACATATTTCATAAAAAGTTAATAAGTACCTCATTTGAAAAAAAATTTAAAAGTTAATTTTAATTTTTTTATAGTAAGTAAAAAATGGATAAAAAGGTATTGAATATATCATTGGAAAATATTTAATACATTTTTGAAAATATTTTAATGAAAAAATGGATAGTGAATAAAAATATACCTAACTGAATAGAATATAAAGTCAGTTTTCCTTAAAAACATTCTACTGGTATCTTTAATACATAAAGAGAGGAAAAATGGAAGGAAAAGTTGTTATTTTTAGAAAAAACTAGTTTATAATAAAATATATTGGTTTTAATATAGAAAGATGAAACAATTTTCCCACTAGATACCTAAATTTAAATAATCATGAATAATGGTGAGATTGTAAAATAAACCCTTAATACTTTGCTAATATTCGAATAAAAACTTCTTGAAAGAGATAGAATTATATGTATGTGTAAAATACCATAATTTTCATGATAATAATCATAATATAGTTTCATTTATATTATATAAAACACAAAAAATAAACAAGTGGTGAATATGACATATGACTTTAAAAAATAAAAGCGAGATGATAAACCTTTACAAATATTATATCATTGATATGATAACTAATTGAAAATTTATTCTTTGTAACAAATTTAAATCCACACAAAAAAGTGGAAATAAAACACAATAAAATCAAAGTTTATTTCACATATAATAATGATATAACACATTCAATTAAGTATAATTATAACCCAATGAATGTAAATTGAGTTAATAAGCCCCTTACCTCAAGATCTACTTGATTTGAAAGTGATCTAACCTACTGTATAATAAATTTAAAATTATTTTAATTACATTATAGAATAGTTTAAATAATTATAATATCATATATATTACAATTATAACATTTAATCACCCATTTACTAATAATTATTTATTAAAATCACCCATTACAGGTGTTAATAGTTTCATTTTTCATAGAAGTTTCAGTTCTAGAATTCAGGTCCTTGTACATTGATCATGGATCCATAATATAAAAAATGTGAACCATGAAATAAAAAATATATATTTATTATATATAAATATGTTTATATTCATCCGTAAAAAGTAGATATAGAAAAATGATTTTCACTGTTCATGGATATGGTAAGTCGTACGTACGCAAGAACATTGTTTTCACTTTTCAATAGATGAGAAAAAAGTATAGTTAATAATAATTCACCTTTATAGAAACATTATTATATCATATATATCATATATATCATATATATCATATATATTCATAAAATTTATCCTTATTACCATCCATGTAAAGTATAAATGAAAAACATATTAGTTTGCTTCATGGAGGCTGTAGTCCACATGTACATACGAGCGGTGTTATTGTTTCCCAATAGGTTGGATGGTAGGAAGGTAGTTATGATAATATATTTAAAAAATAATAATAATTTCATAAATATCATATATAATAATTATTTTTTTCTTTATAACCATCCAAATAAAGTGGTGATGGAAAAAGAATTTAACTGCTATGTGGAGATGGTAAGTCGTACATATGTACGAGTGGTGTTTTTGCTTTCATAGGATGAGAAGGAGAAAAAAATGGTTGTTAAATTATCATAATAACATATTATTATATTAGTTATAATTTATTTATTATTTTAGGATGGGTATAATATATTTATAGGAAGTATAAGAACAAATAAATTTGAAAGAGACAGTCAAGACAATTACCTCTTATTCGGTAGACTTTATTTAAATAACTTATTAAGAACCATTTTATTGGCATTTTAAGAAGAATATATTATATTATTCATGGATAAATAAGTTTATAATATATATGTGAAGTTTTTTTTCTTGGTTTCTCAATAAACTGTAAATAAAAAAATATGGGGTGTCTTTTTATAAGTGAGGATAAGGACTCTCTTAGAATTACTTAAAGTATTAAATTAGTAAAAATTAATTTCATTAGAAAAAAATATCCAAATTGATATAATTAAAATATTAAATGATGAAAAGTTTAAATTATCTGATAAAATTAAATTTGGATAAGTTTTGGTTATGTTTTTAGCCTTACCCTTTAGAGTGTTAACCCCCGTTAACCTTTTTAACAATTACCTAAATACCAATGTTTTATACTATTTAAGGATTAATAATGTTATATTAAAATGAAAAATTACTCATAAATGGATATTTGTTGATATTTCCAACTATATATGATTAAATTTACCAAATATAATCTTTTTTATGAATTTAAAATCATAAAATAAATTATTGTTTTTTATAAAATATCATTAATGTCATTTGTCAAACAATTGATTTACTTTTACTTCAAAGTTACAAAGTTAGTTATCTAATTAAAATATAAAAACTTAAAATACACACAATATGGTATATTTATTTAAAATATTTTTTTAATATAATAATGTATCCCATATTTATTACTTTTAATGTTTTTAAAATCATTTAGTTTATTTTTCTATTAATTAAAGAAATACAGTGTCAACATTGCATAAGCATTCACATAAATAATTCTATAAAAATAATTAAAAATAAATTAACATGATAAAAAATTAATTTATTTTAAAAATAAATGTCTATAACAAAACATATCCTCTTTCTATCTTTATATAAAAAATTTAGAGCAATTAAAGTCAAGAGTGTGAAATTTTGTATTTATTCTTCTCTTAAAATAATCACAACCACAAAACATGGCAAGGGAAGTGGTTCCCTTTATTATCACTAAATAGAAAGTGCTGATAAAGGGTTGTGCCTTTATCAGCGCTAAAACAAGCACTGATAAAGGTGTACCCTTTATCAGTGCTAATAAAGGTTACATTTATCAATGCTGTTGTTAGTGCTGATAAAAGTTTTTATTATTAATTTATATAAAATTATTATATTTATATTAAAAAATAATGTTTATTTATATAAATTAAATAAAAATATATTGTTTATATTTAACATATATTTTTAAATAATTAAAAAATATATATATAATGATTTAATTGGGAAAAAGTATTTCTAATATTATAATTATATATACATATAAATAAATAATGTTGTTAATATATATTAAAAATTATATAGCAATATTTATAAATATACACTATTTATAGTTATAATTATTAATAAATAAATATATCTTCATCCTATAAATAATTTCAAATAAATATAAAAGAATATAAATAAATTATTTAAATTATATCTTTATAAAATAAGTTTTTATCAGTGCTATAATTTTAGCACTCATAAATAGTTGTTTTATCAGTGCTTCTTTAACACAGATAAAGGAAAACCTTTATCAGTTCTAAAAAATTGCTTATAAAACACATATTTATCAGTGTTTTTTTGGGCTGATAAAGTAATGTCTTTATCAGCGCTTAAAAAGAACTGATAAAGGTATATTTTTTCAGCACTTTTATTTTAGCGTTGATAAAACATACCTCTATCAGTGATTTTAACTATCACTGATAAAAGTTCCAGTGGTTTTTAAAAAGGAACCCTAACCGGCCCCTCATACCTCACACCCATTCAAGACTTCACAGAAGCTGAACCCTACACTTGAGACCCCTCCTCCACCGCGACCCCTCCTCCGCCATTACCATCCTCATCCTCCTCCACCGCCGTTGCCTTCGCTGCGATCCCTCCTCCACCGCCGCTGCCTCCGCTGCCACTGCCACTGCCTCCACTGTGACCCCTCCTCCGCCGTGATCCCTCCTACTTGGTAACCCTTATAGATATATATTTTTTGTTCATTCTGATCTATATAATAACATTCATCACTGGTAGCGCCCAGTTCTATGCAAAATATGGGAAACCAAGGTAAAACAATTTGGAACCATTGTTGCGTATGGGTCATGGATAAATTTTTGTGTATTTTTATAGAAACCATGCAATAATAATATTAGTTCACACTATAATTTTATAGTGAAATATTCTAGGAATGGATGATGGAATTTCCTAGTGTGGAATGTCTACTTGGGAAATATTGGGGGGAGAATTTTCCTTAGCATTGGCAACCACACTACTAGGATGCAACTTGGAAAACCATTTGGCTGATTTATATGATCTACCAAGGTGTTAAAAATTTTATAGTTTACAATAATTCCATTTTTCGAATAAGTCTTTAGATCCCCCTCATCTTTCCCTCTATCTTGGAAATCCCTCCATGGTGGGTGGGGAGCTTCTCCCCCTTCATCTTCATTATTTTGGGGTATTTGTTCCTCTTTTAAAAAGAGTTTCCCAAAGAAACAGCCTTCTCATTCTTTAAAATTTTTTAACCATTCAATTATATTTTTAGTTTTCTACTGTGAACTCTCGAATATATGGATCTTGAAATCATGGATAAGGTGACTTTAATCATGGGGGTTTTATTTATTGATGGTTTATAAGGACATATTGTGGATAGGTTTATTAGTTTTCATTGAAGTAAGAATCATCCATCTTGTTTATATATATGTGTCATATGATAGAATAATGTTGATTTCTAGGAGGTTTTTAAGCCTTATTATGGAATAGGTAAAGTACCAATTGTATAGAAAAATTCTCAAGTGGCCTTCAAATCAGGAAAATATTTTAAAAATTCAAATTCAGTACTATATAAAGTTTTTTAAATGGGAGTTTTACACCTATTGATTTCTGAATAATGTTTTTTGGGTGTGTAATGTTCTTGAAGTGTCCTAAAGGGGTTGTTAGATTTTACAGGGGTGTGTTAACACATATTAGTTATATTGTAAACATTTTGATAGACTTTAACTATTAAGAATGTTATTAATTTGGATTTTTGGATCCCATGTGGTTTTATAAAATTATATTCATAATATTGGTCTTAAGAATTTATTTGGAAGATATTTTAAATAATTTTATTTGGATTCAAACCCTAAAAATGTTTTTTTGTTCATTTGGGACATTATGAGAAATGGTTAATTATAAAATACTTAGGATTAAATTATTCCCATTTTTTGTTTTTTTTAACTAATGGGTGGTTCTCTATACACATAGTGTTCTTGTGATAGATAAAGGTGATGTTTCTTTCTTGGGAATTTGAGATTGGGTGATCATTTATTTATAAATGTATTCAATTTTGATGATTCTTGATGCATTGAATTTATTGATTTATAACCACCTTGTTTGATGTCTGAGGACTCTTAGGTGACTAGGTATTGATCTGGATATCTGTAAACCATTTTATAGGCTATCTATAATAATTGGAGGGTGGCCCACTGGATCGAGTGAGATAATAGATTAGAGAGTGACCATTCGATCATGGAAGGTAAAGAGATTTAATCTTATGTCCCATGGTATTTATATTCTCTTAAGATATTTATCCCTCAACTATTCAATTGGGGGGATGCCTTGGTGGGTACTTGTGATGGAATAACCAGTGGGTAGGTTGTTGTGTGAGATATATAAAGGATTATTTTAACTATTATATCATGTTGAGTACATGGTTTGTATTGATTATCCCATAGAAAATATTCTTAAGGGCTATATGAAATTGTGACATCTCCCTTATGACCCTTATGGGTGAAGTACATAGAATTGGGTTGATTTTGATGTTAGTGGAAATGATAATGTGGATTTCTTATGACCTTAAGGGTAGGGAAATCCACACATGGGGTGATCTAGATTGGTAAGTAAATGTGAATAAAGAGATTTCTTTTTGATATATTTTTACCTATTGGTCTTGGGATCATCATGATATATTTTTTCACAATAGGATATGCTAATTATGGATACGTTTAGTGAGGCTGCTTAGGATGTGTCATGTATGAGCTTCTTATGTAATAGCCTCTTGCTCGATGATAGGTATCAATCATTGGATAGCTAAGATCAGCATGCTGCTTATCTTATATGTTTGTTCATTATATCTTAATTGTTATTATATATGTATGATAAGGATGATGCCTAGAGACCTTGTGATTGCAATGTTGAGATACTCCACCAAGCTGAACACTCTTTCAAATTTTTTAAAATTAATTTTTGGCTATACATCATGGGGTATATGCAGCTTTCCACAAGACATAAATTATTTTAGTGGTTCAGATTGTGTTCAAGGTTAGATTGGTTATTCCACTTTAGGTCTTCCTTTATGTATGTGAGTTTATCCATGGGACCCTCCTTATGTTAATGGTTTGGATCATGTGGGAGGTTGGCTATGTTATGCCCTCAATACTATTTTTTGGGGTGGATGTTATTCCCTGAGGCACATAGTCACATCACAGTTCATGATCAAGATTTAACGGTTCTAGCTATGGGATGAGTGTTGCAGTGTATACCTGATGTAAATTAAACAATGTGACATCATAGGGTGCTGTATGAAATTTACCCTTAGCCACTCAACCCCATCACCCAAACCCCTCTGCGCTATGCCACCCTCCCCTTCTTCTCCTATTGGGTGGTTCTCCCTCACCCTGTGTATGTTTCATTTTTCATAACTTGTATTAGAGAGCCTAGGATAAGTTTTACCTCTCTTAACCCTTTTATATATTAGTGTCTCCCCCCCCCAAATCCTATATTTAAATGGAAATGGGTCAATTACAATTAGAAATGTAATGATACAACCCAGGCTGGTATCATAACCAACAACTGACCTGACATTCCACTAACCTAAGAGGTGTTCATGATCCTTACAGGATAACAACAATCCCTTGGAAAAAATATACAATTGATTTGGAATATTTTAATCCTCTATTAGAGTAAATTTAAAATGATCTTTCTCCTAAACATCATACATGCCCCTTTCATAAGTTGAACATATAAGAAAATAGTAGATTTTAAAAAAATAAACTGGAAGCCGATATCATAGATGGAAAATAAAATCCCACTATTGACCAATAAAATTGTTTAACCAGACATGTCCCATTTCTAAATACCATTGGACCTATTTTGTATAGGTATAACAAATGAGTTCTAATTTTATGTTTTCTTTTCAGTTGGAAATCTCCTCTGCCGAATGCCTCTCCTCTACCGTGAACTCACCTCTTCCGCGCACTGAATGACACCTTCATGGTGAGTTTTTTCCTCTTAATCATTGTTTTCTTATTGTTCTCATGTTATTAATATTTGATATTGATGGTTATAATGTGAAATGTATGGGCGCAACGCCCCACTGAAAATCGCGGCCGTTGGTGGTCTTTGTTTGCGCACTAAATGAATTGCATGTGGGTTGGTTCCTATTGAACATTTGAATAAAAAAATTGGTAATTTACATATACTTGAATAATTAATGAATTACCCAGGATGATACAACTTCTATGATAACCCATGAATTAACAAACAGAATTGAATAAAGGATGCTTTGTAAAATATGAAATTGTGGTTGTTTGGTTTGTATACTGTTGTAATTGTGAGCATGATTGTGTGTTTGAATGGTGTTGTGGTTGCTGTCATGATTAGTATGCCATTTTATTTCCATGTATTCGTTTATATACCATTTAATATCAATCCAAACATTACGCATTTCAATGGCACCGCCACTTTTTTACTAATACAATTCCATTGAATCTTAGAAATCCACTTCACTAGAGGACACTATGAGACACTTTATGGACACCCTAGTCAAATAACCATAACAACACATGTAATGAATACTTACACCCACAATAAATCTATTGAAAATTATACCATCTATTAGTTTAGTACCGTAGTTCTTTAATAGAGACATTATGTTTCTAGAGAAACACTAAAAAACAGTTTTACAAGAATGCATATAGATCACATGTGGGATACTAAAACATCCTAGTGAAAGGGATTCTCATGGCTTGTTGAACTTCTTTTGTGTAATTATTTTGTTAAATATTAATATTAATATATCAAATAAGATGAATATGAATAAATAAAGAATTAATTACAATCAGTTGACAAAAGAGTATGAAGATGGTGTGAAAGAGTATATCAAGTTCGCAAAAGATCACGCATGTGACCCTTCTCAAATTCTTTGTCCATATTTACACTGTTGTTATCCAAGAAAAATTAGTCCAAAGGAGTTAGAAGAACATTTGATATTTCATGGAATAGATCGATGTTATACATGTTGGAAAAAAATGGGGAAAAAATGAATGTAGGTAGTGGTTGGGATAACACTGCATTTTATGGATCATCTGATATGATTACAAGCTTGAACAATGAAGACGATCGTATAGAGGATGTGACTATAGATGTGAATGATGATGAATATCGTATTAAGGAAATGACAAGTACAGTTGAATATTAACTTAGTGATTACCCAAAATTGTTTGAGAAGTTAAAGAGTTGTGAAAAAGTGCCATTGTATGCTGGTTCAACTAAATATATAGCATTTCCAGCCATACTGAAGCTGTACAATTTGAAAGCAGGAAATGGGTGGAGTGATTCCAGTTTTACGAAACTACTTTCTATCCTAAATGACATGCCCCCAGAAGATAATGATCCCCTGAGATGAACATACGATGCCAAAAAAATGCTATGATCTATGGGTATGATTTCTAAAATAATACACACCTGCCCAAATGAAAGTATATTGTTTCACAAGGACCAGAAATCACTTAAAGAATGCCCAAAGTGTGGTTCTTCTTGATACGAGAAAGATGAATCCAATCTGATGAATGTTGTATGGTACTTTCTAATAATTCCAAGGGAGCAGCAACTCAGACCCATGTTCACATAGACCCTATGGTTACTGGCGGTATACCTCTTGTTAATGTCTAGATGAGCCCAAGATCGTCTGGTGGTAACCAATCCCCTTCGGGCATCCATCGAGGTTTGACCACTTTGAGCCCCGGAAAACCCTCAACTTCTGGTCTTCCAGGTTTTTCCGCTCATGCACCTTCCTTTGTTCCGAAGATGCTCGAGTTGGGGGCTGAAGAGAAGGGTAAGGGCATCATTACTGTGGTTCCAGGGAGTGTCGGCCCTTCCTATGCCAATGTTGTTTGTGGTGTGGTGGTTAACCCTACTGTGAGTGACCCAGATCTGCAGAGTTCCCCCACGACTGATGCTATTGTTGGTTCATCTGGGGATCATGTGGTAGCTGTTGCTATGACCCACTCCACATCTGAGGCGGGGATGACCAATTCCATGGGGGTTCAGGTTGAACTAGATTCCCCTGCGGTCACCCACAATCAGTTTGATAGGCTTGGAGGTGACAATCAGACAAAAATAAATACAAGATTCCAACGAAAGGCAAGGGAGTTGTCCAACCTGGGTGTTTCCTCGTTGGTCAATAGCAGACAAGAGGTGACAGGCAGACTGGGTAGGATGCTTACTCGCTCCATCAGCCGCCAATTGGGTATCATATTTGAGGATTCGGTTCTTTATTCTGAGAGAGAACAGGATGTTTCCGAAGCTATGTATGATGATGATTTTTGGGTTTAACTTTTGTCTCATGGATTGTCGTCACCATGTGTGTGTCCTTTGGTTTATCACTTTTTCCTTAAAAGTGTTCGTATAATAAAAAAAGTTAATTTTCAGTCCAAGGTTTAAGCGCCTATATGGAAGTGAGGAGACTGCATGACTATTGAAATGTCATGGAAATACAAGAATAAAATATGGGAAACTACGTCACCTGATAGACTCTACTCTGTGGAAGAGAATTGATCATGAGTATCCTAAATTTGGAAATGATTTGAGAAACCTTCGTCTTGCGTTATCTATAAATGTTGTGAATCCTTTTGGTTTTCAAAGTAGCAATCACAGTACATGGCTGATTATGTTGGTAGATTATAACTTACCACCGTGGTTATGCATGAAATGAAAATACATCGTGTTATCAAGGATTATATTAGGACCAAAACAATCGGGTAATGATATTGATGTTTATTTGGCTCAATTGATAGAGGATTTGAAATTATCATGGGATTCAGGTGTTACGTTGAATGATGCTTACAAAAATGAATATTCCACTTTGAGGGCCATTTTGTACAGGACGATAAATGAAATTATTGATTATGGAAATTTTTCAGGATATAGCATTAAAATAACTCAAGGGTTTCCCATTTGCAAACATGTTACACAGTCATTTAGGTTGAAACATTCATCGAAAACTATAAATCTAGGACATTACATATTTCTAACCCAAGGCATAAGCACCGATCTTGGATGACATCATTCAAAGGAATTTTAGAAGAATGTACAACACCATCTCCACTAACTTGTGATCAGTTGTTTGAGAAAGTAAAATATGTGGACACTACTTTTGGTAAACCATTTTAAAAAACCTTATGAAAACCAGTTGGAAAAAAAGATCCGTTTTTTTAATTACCATACTGGAATTTTATGTATGTCAGACATTTTCTTGATGTTATGAATTTTGAAAAAAAATGTTTGTGATAATGTCATCGACACGTAGCTAAATGCACCTCCCAAAATAAAGGATGGAATTAAGGCTAGATTGGACATGACTGAGATGAGAATATGAGAAGAGTTGGCACCAATGAAGGGTGAAAAAAAACATTTCTCCCCCTACAAATTACACTTTTTCTAGGAAAGAGAGATATCAGTTTTGAAACTTATTGAATGAAGTAAAGGTTCTATATGGGTATTTATCAAATATCAATAACAATGTGTCAATGAGTGGTTTAAAATTAAAGGGTCTTAAATCACATAACTTCTATGTTTTTATACAAGATATAATTCCTATATCTTTGCATTACATTTTTCCAAATAATGTCCACCATACATTAATGAAGATCTGTTTCTTCTTCAAATCTATATGTAGTAAAGTTATAGACTCGGTGAAATTTCCAATTATGGGAAGATAAATTGCCATCATATTATGTGAATTGGAAATGTTCTTCCCACCAAAATTATTTGATATGCCGGTTCATTTGATGGTTCATTTGGTGAGACAGATTCAACTATGTGGTCCCATACATTATTGATGGATGTACCCCATTGAACGGTATATGATGATTTTGAAAGGGTATGTCAAAAATTGAAGTTAGTGAGAGGGTTGTATTGTGGAGCAATATATTGTTGAAGAAGCCATTGAATTCTGTACAGAATACTTGTATGGTGTGGAAAACTTTGGCCTACCAAAATCTCATCACACTTGGAGGCTTGAGGGTAAAGAAATTTCTAGAAGAGAGGTTTTCACAATCAATGTTACAGATCGGAAGCAGGCCCACCTTTACGTTTTTCATAACAGTTTCGAAGTTGACTCATATGTTCAAACCCACAAAGAAATTATTAAGCATTTGAATTCATCTAGGGATGAAAAATGGATATCAGATATATATAATCGATAGTTTATAGTATGGTTTCAGGACAATATTCTTAAGAAGTTAGATGAAAATCCGAACTCAATTTCAGAATGACTTCGATGGTTAGCCGAAGGAGCAAGTGTGTATGTATTATCTTACAATTCTTATGTAGTTAATGGTTATACATTATATACTAAATAACATGATGAAGACAATACCATGCAGAATAGTGGGGTTATTCTTGTGGATGAAGCAATGCATGTTTCTGTTGCTAAGGACAGAAATCCAATTTATGTGAATATGTCATACTTTGGCATCATCAAACAAATACGGGAGTTGGATTATAGAAAATTCCAAGTGCCTATTTTTTAATGAAAGTGGGTTATAGGAGTTCTGTTGAAATAGATGAATTGGGATTCGTGAAAGTTGATTTTAGTAAGGAAGGGGATAAATAAGAACCATTTATAATGGCATCCCAGGCAGTACAAGTATTTTATATTCCAGATCCTATAAACTGAAATTGGTCAATTGTTCTGTTATCGACCCAAACAACTAAAGGGTAAAATGAAAGTTCAACAGAGGATGACCCTTTCATTGGGACTGCGCAATCATTTCACAATAGTCCCATTTAAGATTACATTTTGTATGTCAGATGAGACCACAATGAATGTATTTACATAGTCAACAGAGGGGTCAAATCTCTCCAGCCTTTAAAAAAAGGATAGTTCAATAATCGAGTTAATTTTTTTTTTAATATTTTTTATGTTATGTTATTATCTATTTTCTTATGCTTTTATGTAATCTAAATTAAATGTTAAACCAATTCTGCAGATAATGACTACTGCACCTGCTAATGCGCCCAATCCTAAGGCACAACAGGTCTCTCGACCTACTGCTGCTGGTCCCAGGGCATAGAAACAACTTTTTTCTTAACCTATTTCTCTTGGTCCTAGTGTTGAGGGACAAAATATATCTCAACCTGCTACTGGTGGTCCTAGTGCAGAGCAAAAACATGTTTCTCAACCTGTTGCTGCGGGTCCTAGTGCTGAGGTACAACATGTTTCTCAACTTATTTTTGCTGGTCCCAAGGCCGATGCTAGCGCTCTAGAGGAACATAATGATGATTTTCTTGAGGAAATGGTAGTAAATGAAACCCAGATGGCACAAAAAAACAAGAGCACCATAGTTTGATAGTGTTAGCCAAAATCTTAAGGAAAAAGAAAAAGGCATCAAATTTGAGGTGGGATGGAATAAGCGAGGCTAACATGTTAACCCCAAAAAAGCCATCTTTAGTAGCTATATTGGAATCGTCACTCGACAACATGTGTGAATTGATGTAAAATCGTGGCACCATGTTGTCACTGGGGTTAAGACACTAATGTGGGAAGAGACTACAGTAACATTATTATATCATTTATTTAAATTATTAAAATAAAATAAAATACTAAAACATTGACTTACTCTTCATCATCCATTATAGAGTGAATTTATAGTAGATTCCTCTCACTAGGAATATTTATTAAGAGTTTCAAGATGGATTCATAGAGAATTCTGCACAATCTTAACAAAATATAATATTAATGATGCGGAAGGAAAAATCAAGATGCACCCACATCCTCTTTATACACACTTAATATCCCAAAGAGCACATGATGCGTTTAGCAACCATTGTGCAGATCAGACGTTTTAGGTACATTGTGTCTGGTAATACATTGTTTGAAGTTTCTTGTATTCATAATTTTTATTGACAGTTTTTTATTTATGAAACAACAACTGTGTTCTGAAATTAAATAACATGCAACAAAACCAGCGAACTCCTACTGTAAAGCAAGGATGGGGTACTCTTCACTTGAGAAAAAATTGGTACGCCTTTTAAATCTGTTTTAATACTTTTATGTGACATAAAAAAACACCATAACCATGTTTCTATATTTATATGCATATTGATGAATTGAAATCAAAAGCTACATCCATCCCACTCCATGTGCTATGGAAGGAGTATCATATAAATAAAGAGAGGATACTGATAGATGAAAACACACAAAAAGTGTAGGATACATGTGTAAGTATGACATAATATAAATCTGATTTGCTTTAAATTTCTATCACATAAAAATGACTACTTATTTTCCTATATTTTGTATCTGACATAGTCACATGAATCAACAACACCCACAGCAGATGCATACATGCTTTTAGCGGCCTTGAAGCAGCCAGAAGAGTATGGCTGCATTAGAGGTGTGGGTTTATGTGTGACACCATTAACATATTTTCATAAACAAAAATAAGCAGAGGATCAAACTGAGGAAATTAAAAATATGCAAGAAAAATTAGATATTTTTCAAGAAGAATTACAATAACAGAGAGAGATGATAGAAATCTCGATGGGGGGGGGGGAGTGAAGAAATAACTTAACAACAACCTATGGATGAAGATCCAGCCCCACCACCCACCAGCTTTGAGGTGAGCCATTACCCTCAATAACCTAACTTAGATGAGGTAATAAATGTATAATAATTGTTTCTGTGAAGTGTGAATCACATAAACACTGATACGTTTCCTATACTAATATTATATTGGGTGAAAATAACTGTGATTTATATCTATAAACTTCCACGTATTGCCTTGTAGCGAGGGATACAGTGTTCAATAGGCTAAACAACATGTTGCACAATAGACAAATTTCAAAAAATCATGTCAGAGTGTCAATTAATGTAGATAATGAGCTGAGTGATGAGTTACCTATTCCAAATGATGATGATGAAATTCATATTTTTGAATAAGCTATTGGAACATTCATCCCATGGCCGTCAATTCTTTTAAAAAAATATATTGACAAGGAGGTATCCATTTCCAATTTATTATTCTAGATGAACCTGTAAAATTTAATGAAAAAAGGTGTGAACCAATGAATGTTATTACAGAAAAACAAAGAGAAGGGGGTGAAATGAAAGATCGACTCAAACCCATCTCAAGAATCAACCAATCGATTGAAATGATCTACTGAGAGCACCTTCACCCCACCCGTTCTATATCCACATTTAATATCATTTCATGATCATGTGGATACAAAGTTGATAGATAGTAATGGTCACACAATTGATTTTGGAAAAAAAATATATGGAGAGGAAAAAACAGATTTCATTAGTGGTGAAAATATAAATGAAATACTATAGTTTGAATGGCTAGTGTCACGACCCCCTCCCCACAAAGTGTACCCCTCCTGGGCCGGCAATGTGAAAAGGGAGATAATGACCCCCGAGTCCCGCCTCCAGTAGGCCCCGGGTTGGCGACTAGCACCGAGGGTATAATACACACACAAATGGGAGGCATTACCCTCTAAGAGAACACATGCAGAAGAGAGAGATAGAATAGAATCCAACCAACTCCAACTCATAACTGAAATGTAAAAGAAACCCAAGTACATATATGAAATGTCATGCAAAAGTACTACAACTGAAAGGGGAAACGAAAAGTACCCAAAAGAAAGTAAAACGACAGCGACCACAAGCCCGAATAGCTCCTCCTCCAACCGCAAGCTAGTAGTAACCAGATTGATCTCCAACCTGCTCCAAGTGACCTGAAAAACAGTTTATATGTACATAGGGTGAGTATAACAGTATAATCAGTAGGATCCTCCCCAAGACTCTCGTGCAAAAGTAAAGAAGGCATGCTAAAGCCCAGTGAACCACAAGTGAAACTAACTCGTCACCTAAACAGGTATACTATGTTCCCAACCTCACCATGGCTACTCTCACCAAGTAACACATACAAGAATATAGCATATAGTAAAGAATGTCAAGGGTACCCCGCTACCACTTCCCCACTGGTTTGCCGCTTTGCCCCAACGACATACGTCCTGTGCATCTCTCTCCAAAGGCTTGCCCGTATCAACATGGGTCAAGCTCCACAATCTGCACCACAAAGGCCTGCCCGCAAACACCTGGGCTAAGCTCCACACAATCCTCACAACCAAAAGTAACCAGGTAGTTTCCGGGAGCCACCACAGCTCGTATAACGTGTATCATACGTCGGGTATTATACCTCAAGCCATTACAGCCCATACACCGAGTAAGGATCCTCAAGCCATCACAGCCTATACACGTTACACCTATAGTATTCCATAGGATACTATATCCAGAATATATGTGTGTGAAATAACCACAAGCCATTACAGCCCTCTACACACATATATGGGTAAAAATAACCACTGTGCCTACCAGCACTAAGATCTACCAAGAGAAGAGAGCGGGGCCAAAGGGGGTAGTCAGCCATTCAACCTCCCATCAAAATGTTGGGGAAAACACCCCCCCAGGGCTCAGAATCCCCGGGGTGTCAGTTGCCTTTACCGACAGGGTGGAGTAGCGTATAGAAACACAAAAAGTACAGAATATATAAGTAACTCACATCCACACTATGGGCATTACCTAGTAATAGATACAACTGCAGCTAACGTCTCTCAGACTCCAGGCTGCTACTTCTAAGACTAGGTATCCTATAAGCACACAACCAATTGAAGAGCTTTATTAGATTACTCCATTCTCATTTATCAGTTCCACTGTACATTAATTAATTCTTTAAACATTAATTAAGATTGAACAATTCCACATTAAACTGAAATGGCCTCACTTTCAAAAACAACTGCTCCTTTTTAAGATTCACATCACCTTTAAATTCTAGCATCTCCATCCCCGTGGATTTTCACCATTTAATCAAACATTCAATACAGAAATACTTTTCCACATTCCCAGGCATTCTAGAAAAACATCCTATGCTTCTAAACACAAAGGAGGCTCAACACGGTGAGTAGATATACTACCCGTCGAGTCTTTGCCGCCTATAGAAAGAGCATAGACCCATCCTCCATCGAGAGGCTAAACACGGAAATCACGTGGCATACCCCGCGTGTCTTCGCCTCCTTCAGAATGAGGGTAAGCAAGACCAGCTGCCTTGAGCAGTGGGGAAAAGCAAAGCAGATTAACATTCAAGAAAACCACAAGCAACCAGCAACCACATCCGTCCCATTCCATCACCCCTGGTGTCCTCCCTGACACCCATATGCATAAACCGATGCATCTCGCCAAACTAGGCATCATCCGCTGCCACAACTATAAGGCCTCCATGCCTCCACATATCACAACAACCATCCAGGCTCACATCACAGCACAAGCAGCAGGAAAACAAACATCACAAAATGGGCTCTCGGCCCTTTAACAAACAAGAGGGTAACTCAGAACCCTTTTTGAAATTCCCACATAATCTGTTCTCTAAACCATATTGAATTAACAGATTTGTTATTCGTAGGTTCCAATCATGGATACCTAATCAGTAAGCTATCACAATTAAATAACCATGCTTACTTCCCTAATTTGATTATCCTCAAATTAGAACAACTACAACAACGACAACAACCAGATTAATTTACATGCCTCTTTATCTTTAGCCAATTAATCAACAATTAATTCCGGCTTTACGTTCATTATCAATTTCAATCATGAACGAACAATAAATCAAAGAAAACATAGATATCACTATATCTAGGAAAACAAGAGGCAAACCGTTATCACGGTATTAAGTAACAGCATGCGATCAACCAATTCTTTTAATCCGGTTCAAGTATTTAATTAGGTCAATTTCATTGTGATCAAAAGGAATAAATCATGCTAATTCTACGATTGCACATATATAATTAGAGAAGCCATGAATCCCCTACCTCGAAGAGTTCTTGACGTCCTTTATCCACACAGCAGGTCACGATCCTCCCCTCGCGACAACTTATGTGGAAGAAAGATCGACACAGCTTGGTTGCATCCAACAGAGCGGGACTGATCCTAGGAGTAAGGGTTGTTTGTGCAACTCCTAAGGAAAGGATTGAAAGGTTCTAGCGCCTCTTAGTTAAGAACAAAAGGGAAGGAACAAGGGAGAATGATATCTCGTCCCTTTTTAAGATTTAACGAGGTGACGGTTTAAGATCCGGTTAATTCTCCATTAAAAACGGATCGCATTAACCCACGCGGTTTGACCAAGTAAAACATTCCAAGCCTTAGGAATAATTAATATTAGGATTTATGGCATTTGAAACGGCCTTATGAGCCCTTAAAATAAGGCTTTAAATGTATTTTACGTCAAAGGAAACGTCAAAAGGGGCAAAACTGTAGGAGTCTGGAAACACTGTTCACCCACCGTTACTGTACATAAAACTGATATGTGAAACTGATCTGTCACACCGATCTGTCTCACCGATCTGTATCACCGATCTGTCTCACCGATCTGTCTCACCGATCTGTCTCACCGATCTGTCTCACCGATCTGTCTCACCGATCTGTCTCACCGATCTGTCTCACCGATCTGTCTCACCGATCTGTCTCACCGATCTGTGAAACTGATCTGTCTCACCGATCTGTGAAACTGATCTGTCTCACCGATCTGTGAAACTGATCTGTCTCACCGATCTGTGAAACTGATCTGTCACACCGATCTGTGAAACTGATATGTGAAACTGATCTGTCACACCGATCTGTCTCACCGATCTATCTCACCGATCTGTCTCACCGATCTGTGAAACTGATCTGTCTCACCGATCTGTGAAACTAATCTGTCTCACCGATCTGTGAAACTGATCTGTCTCACCGATCTGTGAAACTGATCTGTCTCACCGATCTGTGAAACTGATCTGTCTCACCGATCTGTGAAACTGATCTGTCTCACCGATCTGTGAAACTGATCTGTCTCACTGATCTGTTACTGTTCATAAAACTGGAAACACTGTTCACAGAACTAGAAAATTGGCAAAGTGTTGGGGATAAGTCCCCTTGACCTCCCGGAACACCTCCAACACCAACATTTCACAAAGTAATGGACCAGAGAGGTCTGGGCCATTACATTAGATACCTCTCAAAACATTCTCGTCCTCGAGAATTAAAAACCAACCCAGAAGAAAAGAGGGGTCCGAACAACCACCCCATAAGATACCTCTCAGGGGAAACCCACCATGAGTTGTTCGAAAGCTGGAACAAAACTATGACATCCGGGAACAAACAATCCACACCCAAACAATTCATTCACAACATCACATCAAAGGTACATAAATAAAACATGAAAGGTCCAACCACAGAGAAAACATCATTACATGAAAGGAGTTAAACATTAAACAACTCTGGGTACTGAGCACGTATCTGTGACTCACGCTCCCAGGTACTCTCCTCCATGCCACCGTGTCGCCACAAGACACGAACTAAAGGAATAGAACGCCCACGCAACACCTTCTCCTTGTGGTCTTGGATCTCCACAGGTCGCTCCTCGAAGGTTGCATCATCATCAATATCGATCTCTCCCCAATCGATAACATGAGATTCATCATGAAGATAATGACGGAGCTGCGATACATGAAAAACATCATGTATCCGACTCATCCGAGGGGGAAGTGCTACTCGATATGCCACAGCTCCAACACGAGCTAACACCTCGAACGGCCCAACAAAACGGGGAGAAAGCTTACTTCCGCGACCAAACCTTCGCTGCCCACGACGGGGAGTCACCTTCAGAAACACATGATCCCCAACATTAAACTCTAAGGGTCTCCTTCTTTGATCCGCATAAGATTTCTGACGATCTTGTGCTGTCTTCATCCTCTCACGAATCACTTGAACCATCTCCGTCGTATTCTGCACTAGTTCTGGTCCGAGAATTGCTGACTCTCCGACCCCAGTCCAGCACAACGGAGAATGGCATGGCCGGCCATACAAGGCTTCAAACGGCGCTATGCCGATGGTAGAGTGAAAACTATTATTGTAAGCGAACTCTACCAAAGGTAAGTGCTTCACCCATGAACCTCCAAAATCAAGAACACAAGAGCGCAACATGTCTTCAAGAGTTTGGATGGTTCGCTCTGTCTGACCATCCGTTTGAGGATGAAAAGCAGTGCTAAGGCATAGTTGAGAGCCAAAAGCATGCTGGAGACCTCTCCACACCCTCGAGGTAAAACGAGGGTCTCGATCAGAAATGATCGTCTTAGGAACTCCGTGAAGCCTCACCACTTCCTCCAGATACTGCCTCGACAAAACCTCCACTGAGCTCGACTCCTTGATTGCTATGAAGTGGGCCGATTTAGTTAAACGATCCACTACCACCCATATAGCATCATGTCCTCCCGGAGCTCGAGGTAAACCTGTAACAAAGTCCATTGAGATGTCCTCCCACTTCCACTGAGGAATCTCTAAGTGCTGGAGAAGACCACCAGGAACACGGTGTTCGGCCTTCACCTTCTGGCAGACTAAACATCGAGACACACATTCTGCAACTGAACGCTTCAGCCCAGGCCACCAAAACTGACTCCTCAAGGATCGATACATCTTCGTCACACCAGGATGTACAGCTAAGGGCGAGCTATGGAACTCTCGGAGAACCGTCTCGCGCATCGCCAGGGGAACAAAAAGCCTGTCATGATACAACACTCGGTGTTGTTCATCCTCTGACCAACCATCAGGGGCCTCCCCACAAACAACTCTGTCTCTCAAAACTTCCACCTCTAGATCACCCAACTGAGACTCTTCCACCTTTTGCATCAGGGATGACTGCACCGTCATCTGGAAAAGACAACCTCTTCCTCCAACTTCTCCCATATCAAGATGCAAAGCTGCTAGCTCTTCCATCCCTCTCCAGGAATCACCAGATTCACGCACAACATCATTACGTGACTTTTGGCTCAGTGCATCAGCAACAACATTTCCCTTCCCAGGTGTATACGATATTTCGAAGTCGTATTTCTGCAAGAACTCCATCCACCGACGCTGCCGCAAGTTCAAATCCCGCTGAGAGAAAACATACCTCAAACTCTTATGATCGGTGAAAACCACAAAGCGCTCTCCAATGAGGTAATGTCTCCACAACTTCAGCGCAAACACCACATCTGCCAACTCAAGATCATGGGTGGCATAGTTGCGTTCATGGGGACGCAACTGCCGAGACCCATAAGAAACAACTGACCTCTGCTGCATGAGAACACAACCTAGCCCCAGATGTGAAGCATCACAGAAAACATCAAACTGGACTCCCTCCGTTGGAAGACAAAGGACTGGAGCACTTACCAACTTCTCCTTTAGATACTCGAAAGCTGTCTGACACTGATCAGTCCATATGAACGCTTGATCCTTCCTGGTCAAAGCTGTCAGAGGAGTCGCAACTCGGGAGAAATTAGCCACAAACCTCCTATAATAGCCTGCGAGACCAAGGAAACTTCGCACCTCTGACACGGTCTTGGGGGCTGGCCAAGACACCACTGCTTCTATCTTCGAAGGATCCACAGCTACTCCCTGTTGGGACACAACATGTCCCAAGAAACGAACTTCTCGAGCCCAGAACTCACACTTGGACAACTTCCCAAACAACCGATGTTGGCGAAGAACTCCCAAAACAGCTCGTAGATGTTCTGCATGCTCTTCTTAAGATGTGGAATACACAAGGATGTCGTCAATGAAAACCACAACAAACTTGTCCAAGAATTCACGGAACACAGCATTCATCAACCCCATGAAAACAGCTGGAGCATTTGTCACGCCGAATGGCATTACAACAAACTCATAATGCCCATGACGACAGCGGAAAGCAGTCTTCGGGATATCCTCATCCTTTACACGCATCTAATGATATCCTGACCGCAAGTCGATCTTTGAAAACCAACTTGCACCCTTCAGTTGATCGAATAGGTCATCAATCCGCGGGAGAGGATAACGGTTCTTTATTGTCACTTTGTTTAAGCGACGATAATCGATGCACAACCGCAAACTGCCATCAGCCTTTTTCACGAACAAGACTGGTGCACCCCACGGTGACACACTTGGCCGAACAAAACCACACTGCAATAGACCATCAAGCTGAATACGTAGCTCTCGTAACTCAGAAGGGGCCATCCTATATGGAGACATAGAGATGGGAGACGCTCCTGGTTGTAGCTCGATCCCAAACTCGATCTTCCGTCGAGGGGGTAAGGATACAACCTCTTCTGGAAAGACATCAGGGTACTCTTCTACGACCCTAGGAAACGCCAGCTGTTGAACCTCTGAAGAACTCAGCATCATCCCAGCCATCATGGATGATAAGGATGAAACTCGTCTATGACTCATCCGAGGATCTCTCTCACCAACAAACACTACTTCCTCTCCATCTTCATCAAAGAAAACGACCTTCTTCCTGTAGCAATCCACAATAGCCTGCACCGAATACAACCAATCCATGCCGAGGATGACATCATATGGTTGTATTCGTAAACATAGGAAATCTCCCCAAGAGCGGTGCTGCCCCAACACTAGCTCACAGTTTTTACATACTTCAAACAAGCTAGCTCGACCTCCAACTGGCGTAGTCAACGCCAAGGGCACTGGAAGCCTCTCTACCTCAAGTCCCAAAGCGTGGACAAGGGTAGGGGATATAAAGGAGTGTGTCGCTCCTGAATCAAACAAGGCATACACCAAGGTAGAAAACAAGCAAAGGGTACCTCGGACGACGTCTGGCTCGCTTGGAGCTGGCAACACTAGAGCATGAAGCTGACCACGACCACCTCCACGGCCTCTCTGACCCTGATGACGACCACCACCACGGCCGCGCTCTGCTCTCTGAGGACGGGGAGCGTCATGGGGCTGTCCTCTGCCTGCTCCATCTACCCTCTGGTGATCTAAAGCTGGTGCAACCTTTTGCTGCTGCCTCGGCTGGAACTGCCTCAACGGAGGAACCTGGAGTGGAGCGCCTGGTGCACGATGACTGCTCTGAAAAGTTGGGCACTCCCGCTGCTGATGACCACGTCCACCACAAGAAAAACAAGCGCCTGATCCCTTGGCATAGGTCTGAGAGTTGCTACCTCCGGAGAAATGAGATGGGAAGGGCCGGGACCTACCCCCAGGTGAACGGAAACTCTTCTGTCCTGAAAACCGGGAACCCCAGACCACAACTCTGCTTCTTGAGGAATCATGACGATTCCCCTCCCGTGACGATCCGGTCCTAGCCAAAGTCCTCTCAACAACCTATGCCCTCGCCAGCACCTCAAGATATGTCTTCAACATAAATGGGGTGACCTGGCGCTGGATCTCGGGATGCAAAGCCTCCTCGAAATGCCTCGCCCTGGCCTCATCATCTGGTAACAGGTCTGAAGCATATCGTAGAAGGTTCCTGAAATGGATTCCAAACTCCCGAACACTGGAGCTCCCCTGTCGAAGGGTAAGAAGCTCCTGGCGACTGGATGCCTTCGCAGTCGAAGAAAGAAACTCGACTCTAAACCTGTCTCGAAACTCCTCCCATGAGATCGCTGACTCCTCACGATCCCCGAGGAACAAGAACCACCACTGTCTCGCTGCTCCACGCAACATCGTCACAACCAAGGACACCCAGTGTTCCTTCCGAGCACGAATCGAACTGAAGCCTATCTCGACCTCCTCCAACCAGTCTTCTATGACTGCATCTGAAACGGAGCCCTCGTACTTCTGTAGACTCTGGCACTGAAACTCTCGGAGTGTCTTCCTCCAAGTGTCATCGTCGTCAACCTCTACCCGGCGGTGATCTGCTGGAACAGCCTGCTGGGCACCTTCTGCGCAAACCTGACGGGGACGCCGACCTGGAGCCATACCTATAAAATAACAATCGTTAGAGCTCCTAAGCCTGGAATATGGAAGACTCAACATTAATTAATTAATTATTTTGTTTTATTAATTTTAGGTTACCTATCCAAAGGTCTACCCATTCAAACACAGGCGCAAGGAATAATGATGCATGATCCTTTCCTAGGTCTCTACCCTGCAACCAGTATCACTTTGTTTAGTAGCCATCGTAAACTTAAAGGTCCGTGCAACAGATCATAGGGGGCCCTGAACGCCTATGTCTCTGCCGGTCTCCAGTGTTTACCCCACTTGCTAAACATGAATGACACCATTGCCCTACCATCCCATGCATCCTCACCTGTGCCTAACTCCAAACTCCATCCTATCCCTCGACCAGAGCTTTGATACCACTCTGTCACGACCCCCTCCCCACAAAGTGTACCCCTCCTGGGCCGACAATGTGAAAAGGGAGATAATGACCCCCGAGTCCCGCCTCCAGTAGGCCCCGGGTTGGCGACTAGCACCGAGGGTATAATACACACACAAATGGGAGGCATTACCCTCTAAGAGAACACATGCAGAAGAGAGAGATAGAATAGAATCCAACCAACTCCAACTCATAACTGAAATGTAAAAGAAACCCAAGTACATATATGAAATGTCATGCAAAAGTACTACAACTGAAAGGGGAAACTAAAAGTACCCAAAAGAAAGTAAAACGACAGCGACCACAAGCCCGAACAGCTCCTCCTCCAACCGCAAGCTAGTAGTAACCAGCTTGATCTCCAACCTGCTCCAAGTGACCTGAAAAACAGTTTATATGTACATAGGGTGAGTATAACAGTATACTCAGTAGGATCCTCCCCAAGACTCTCGTGCAAAAGTAAAGAAGGCATGCTAAAGCCCAGTGAACCACAAGTGAAACTAACTCGTCACCTAAACAGGTATACTATGTTCCCAACCTCACCATGGCTACTCTCACCAAGTAACACATACAAGAATATAGCATATAGTAAAGAATGTCAAGGGTACCCCGCTACCACTTCCCCACTGGTTTGCCGCTTTTCCCCAACGACATACGTCCTGTGCATCTCTCTCCAAAGGCTTGCCCGTATCAACATGGGTCAAGCTCCACAATCTGCACCACAAAGGCCTGCCCGCAAACACCTGGGCTAAGCTCCACACAATCCTCACAACCAAAAGTAACCAGGTAGTTTCCGGGAGCCACCACAGCTCGTATAACGTGTATCATACGTCGGGTATTATACCTCAAGCCATTACAGCCCATACACCGAGTAAGGATCCTCAAGCCATCACAGCCTATACACGTTACACCTATAGTATTCCATAGGATACTATATCCAGAATATATGTGTGTGAAATAACCACAAGCCATTACATCCCTCTACACACATATATGGGTAAAACTAACCACTGTGCCTACCAGCACTAAGATCTACCAAGAGAAGAGAGCGGGGCCAAAGGGGGTAGTCAGCCATTCAACCTCCCATCAGAATGTTGGGGAAAACACCCCCCCAGGGCTCAGAATCCCCGGGGTGTCAGTTGCCCTTACCGACAGGGTGGAGTAGCGTATAGAAACACAAAAAGTACAGAATATATAAGTAACTCACATCCACACTATGGGCATTACCTAGTCATAGATACAACTGCAGCTAACGTCTCTCAGACTCCAGGCTGCTACTTCTAAGACTAGGTATCCTATAAGCACACAACCAATTGAAGAGCTTTATTAGATTACTCCATTCTCATTTATCAGTTCCACTGTACATTAATTAATTCTTTAAACATTAATTAAGATTGAACAATTCCACATTAAACTGAAATGGCCTCACTTTCAAAAACAACTGCTCCTTTTTAAGATTCACATCACCTTTAAATTCTAGCATCTCCATCCCCGTGGATTTTCACCATTTAATCAAACATTCAATACAGAAATACTTTTCCACATTCCCAGGCATTCTAGAAAAACATCCTATGCTTCTAAACACAAAGGAGGCTCAACACGGTGAGTAGATATACTACCCGTCGAGTCTTTGCCGCCTATAGAAAGAGCATAGACCCATCCTCCATCGAGAGGCTAAACACGGAAAGCACGTGGCATACCCCGCGTGTCTTCGCCTCCTTCAGAATGAGGGTAAGCAAGACCAGCTGCCTTGAGCAGTGGGGAAAAGCAAAGCAGATTAACATTCAAGAAAACCACAAGCAACCAGCAACCACATCCGTCCCATTCCATCACCCCTGGTGTCCTCCCTGACACCCATATGCATAAACCGATGCATCTCGCCAAACTAGGCATCATCCGCTGCCACAACTATAAGGCCTCCATGCCTCCACATATCACAACAACCATCCAGGCTCACATCACAGCACAAGCAGCAGGAAAACAAACATCACAAAATGGGCTCTCGGCCCTTTAACAAACAAGAGGGTAACTCAGAACCCTTTTTGAAATTCCCACATAATCTGTTCTCTAAACCATATTGAATTAACAGATTTGTTATTCGTAGGTTCCAATCATGGATACCTAATCAATAAGCTATCACAATTAAATAACCATGCTTACTTCCCTAATTTGATTATCCTCAAATTAGAACAACTACAACAACGACAACAACCAGATTAATTTACATGCCTCTTTATCTTTATCCAATTAATCAACAATTAATTCCGGCTTTACGTTCATTATCAATTTCAATCATGAACGAACAATAAATCAAAGAAAACATAGATATCACTATATCTAGGAAAACATGAGGCAAACCGTTATCACGGTATAAAGTAACAGCATGCGATCAACCAATTCTTTTAATCCGGTTCAAGTATTTAATTAGGTCAATTTCATTGTGATCCAAAGGAATAAATCATGCTAATTCTACGATTGCACATATATAATTAGAGAAGCCGTGAATCCCCTACCTCGAAGAGTTCTTGACGTCCTTTATCCACACAGCAGGTCATGATCCTCCCCTCGCGACAACTTATGTGGAAGAAAGATCGACACAGCTTGGTTGCATCCAACAGAGCGGGACTGATCCTAGGAGTAAGGGTTGTTTGTGCAACTCCTAAGGAAAGGATTGAAAGGTTCTAGCGCCTCTTAGTTAAGAACAAAAGGGAAGGAACAAGGGAGAATGATATCTCGTCCCTTTTTAAGATTTAACGAGGTGACGGTTTAAGATCCGGTTAATTCTCCATTAAAAACGGATCGCATTAACCCACGCGGTTTGACCAAGTAAAACATTCCAAGCCTTAGGAATAATTAATATTAGGATTTATGGCATTTGAAACGGCCTTATGAGCCCTTAAAATAAGGCTTTAAATGTATTTTACGTCAAAGGAAACGTCAAAAGGGGCAAAACTGTAGGAGTCTGGAAACACTGTTCACCCACCGTTACTGTACATGAAACTGATATGTGAAACTGATCTGTCACACCGATCTGTCTCACCGATCTGTCTCACCGATCTGTCTCACCGATCTGTCTCACCGATCTGTGAAACTGATCTGTCTCACCGATCTGTGAAACTGATCTGTCTCACCGATCTGTGAAACTGATCTGTCTCACCGATCTGTGAAACTGATCTGTCACACCGATCTGTGAAACTGATATGTGAAACTGATCTGTCACACCGATCTGTCTCACCGATCTGTCTCACCGATCTGTCTCACCGATCTGTGAAACTGATCTGTCTCACCGATCTGTGAAATTGATCTGTCTCACCGATCTGTGAAACTGATCTGTCTCACCGATCTGTGACACTGATCTGTCTCACCGATCTGTGAAACTGATCTGTCTCACCGATCTGTGAAACTGATCTGTCTCACCGATCTGTGAAACTGATCTGTCTCACTGATCTGTTACTGTTCATAAAACTGGAAACACTGTTCACAGAACTAGAAAATTGGCAAAGTGTTGGGGATAAGTCCCCTTGACCTCCCGGAACACCTCCAACACCAACATTTCACAAAGTAATGGACCAGAGAGGTCTGGGCCATTACAGCTAGGCACCTCAGTTGTAAATGTATATATGAGGTATGTTTTCCTGATTTGATTTTACAAAAGATGATATACTATGATAATTATGACTAAATAAATTTCATATTTTTCGTAGGCGTATATATGAAAAAAAATTGAAGGGATTTCCCCATGAACAAAATATTGGACTCATTTGTCCTCACATCGACAATTCAAAAGAAGAATTAAATTATGCTAAAAAGGATGAAAAAATTTCATCCCTGGTCAAATCGTTTGAAAACAAAATTACAGATGATAGAATATTTTTAATACCAACGATGCAGGGTAAAACTCTATAATTTAATCATATCAAATATATTTTCATTTATTAAATTACTTATTCTTTTTGGTGTTTTGAGGCAGCATTGGATACTGATTGTAGTTAATTTGGATACTCCAAAGATTTTTTTATAGATTTAATGCAGGGATATGCAACAAACTGACCATGTATGATGGAATTTTTCAATTTTTAATATACTGGATCCAACATTTCATAACTAAACATATAGTTATATAATTGATATTTTCTTTTAATGGAGATTCTGTTATGATAGGAAGGTGCATCAATATCGTCTACTTCATGGAATGAATCCAGGGCCTAAGGAAAACAACGCCCATAAGATCTACAAATGGTCAAGTATCCTGGTATATATAATAAGATTGCACTATCCAAACACATATCGAAACAAATTACTTATTTTTATTGATGTTTCTACAGTGTCCAAAACAAACAAATGGAATGGACTATGATTATTATGTTTATAAATTTATGAAAGAGATCGTATTTCATCGACAAACTAGAAACCCTAAAGAGGTATTTTTGAAAATAATTATGTGTTCAGTTAAACTATTTATTAATCATTTATGTATTTATATTTTTTTAGTACTACCCTGACTAACGCAAAAACTCATATTCACAAGATGATATAGATGTGTTTAGAAATGAATGGGAAACATACCTGATGGAATATTGTACAAAAATAGGATGAAGGTGAATTCCTACTACTTATGTTATCCTTATATGATCATTGATATCTACCTTTTTTACAGTTATTGAGAATATATGATCACCCTTTATTATGTTTTATAACCATAGGTTATGAAGAATGTTTTTTGAAATGATTTCTCTTTCTAGTAAAGCATAACTTAATGAGTGACTCTTATGAACTAGTTCTTTATGTTTCTATGTTTCCAAAATCACTAGACCTAAAATATAATGGAATGGATCATTTATATTTTGTATTTTGGTCATTTATGCAGTTGTTTATACTGATGTAGTGTGTTGGAAGAATATTGGTTGTGCAATACTCACAAATTTAATAACAAAACTAAGGATTCTTCACTATTGTTGGTTAACTACCGCTTAGAATAACATCTGATCTGAACTTATAATCCGACGTCCCTATGAAGCTCTAATCTGACACCATCTCTATATTATCATCAATCAGGATTCACTTCTCCTTCTCTTTCTACACCCATTTACTAGGTAAATGGATGCAAGAAGAGAAGTAAAAGTAAATGATGAATGATGATATCATTGAGATGGTGTCGAATGAGAGCATCAGGGGGATGCCAGATCAAAATTTCAGATCAGATGCTACGGTAAGAGGTAGTTAACCAACAATAGTAAAGTGCACAAAGAATCATTACATTTTTTATTAGCTTATATCTGGACCAAAGAAACCATTTGAAAAGATGTAAAGGTAATGTTACGATATAATATGTCTATTTTAACAAAAAATTATATGATGAAATGTTGATTTGATTTTCATTATTCCTTGAAGGGTTTGTTTATTTTAGAAGATTTCTGTCCATGTGACATGCCTTTGTAGGAAGAGCAAACACGCTATGTCTGCTCAATCACAGAAGTAATCTTGATGTTTTCATAGTAAAATCATTGTCCATAGATCTTTTATCTCAACAATTTCTCAAATAAACCCGCATCATATATACATATACATGCCCATCAAAATCTGGGTTCCTACACACCTCATATAGAACCTACATCACATCAATGCCCAGATGAATACACACCTCACATACAAATTTTTGACGAAGAATAAAGGACTTTGTTATAAGGAAGTGAACACCTGACTGATTCCCTAGAGATTCTATTTTTTAGTATTTTAATATACTATTTGTATTCTATGAATATTCCTATAGATAGAAGAGTAATGGGAAATCTATTTCACTAATGACTCAATATTTCATAGCTCTATGAGAACTCTTAGGTTTTTTTCTCTACATCACATAAGCCTCTTCATGTGATCGTGTCAAATAATCTACTTTGTATGAATGCTTCATGTGAACTGACCGTGTGATCTCATCACATGAACAAATCACATAAACAAATTGCATAATCAATTAAGGTAATTCACTTGAACCATGATTCATGTATTATTGTCTTATTTACATGATCACATAAAGATTCAAGGGTCGTGTGCAAGTCGACCAACGCATAGTCATTCAATCCAATCACTAGCTTCTTAAAAGATTGATGGGAACCAATATCAAGGATTTTCAATTTTATAATTAGTTTCCCTTATATGTGGGTGGAGGGTGTAAAGAATTTGGGGGGGTGTCCAATAGGGGAGGGAGGTCTCCAAGAGGGAGGGGTGTTCAGGACAGAGGGGGTGTCCGGGTGGGAGGATGGGCGGGGGGTGTCCAGGAAGGAGGGGGATGTCCACGAGGGAGGGGTGGGGGGTGTCAATGGGGTGTCCAAGAGTAGGGGGTGTCCAGGAGGGGAGGGAGGGGGTGTGTCTAGAAGGGAGGGGGTGTATAAGAGGGAGGGGGTGTCTAGGTGTGAGGGTAGGTGGGAGTGTTTGGGAAGGTGGGGGTGTCCAGGAGGGAGGGGGTGTCTAGGAGTGGGGGGGGGTGTCCAGGTGGGGAGGGGGCTATACAGGGTGTGGGAAGGGGGCTGTCCAGGGGGGATGTGTAGGGTGGGGTGGGGGTGGGGGGTTGTCTATGGTGGTGGGAGGGGGAGGGGGTTTCCCAGGGAAAGGGAGGGGGCTGCAGGGGGAGTTGGGGGTGGGGGTGTCCAGGAAAAGGGAGGGGGCTGTAGGGGGAAGAATGGGGCACTACCTAAAATCTTTGTTTCTGCAGCTCCACCCTTTATCACCACTAAAACAATTGCTGATAAAGGTTGAGCCTTTATCAACACTTTTTTGTAGCACTATTAAAGGGGACCCCTTTATCAGATATTTTTTAAGTAGGGCTGATAAAGGGGGGGCTTTATCATCAATTTTTCTTAGTGCAGATAATGTTTATATTTCAAAAAAAAATCATGAAGAATAATACATTATTATATTAATATATTTATATTGATATAAATATAATATATATATTTTAAATATGTTTTATATTAGTATAAATAGAATATTACATTTAATATATAAGAAATTTAGTGAAAATGGATTCAAAATATTTTAAAAAATATTAATAATTAATAATTTTCTAATTTTCATTGATTAATAATCATTTAATGACAATTTTAAGACAGAAAAAATCAAAAAAAATTAATAAAAGACATAAAATAAGTTGAAACTGTAACTCAAACTTCAAACGGTCATAACTTTTGATCCGGGTGTCTATTTGAGCTCTACATCATATCAAATCAAACCTTGTGACGAGATCTACGTGCTAATGATTGAAGGGAACCTTTTTTCAGATTTTGTAAGGTCTAAAAAGGCACATAAGTCCTCCAAAACTGAGTTTTTAGTCGGGATACACCGATTTTTTACTATACAAACATGTATAACTTTTTATCTGGATGTACGCTAGGCCTGTACCTCATATCATATAGAATATTGTTTCATTTTATTTGATTTGACAGGTTTTGGAGCTCAAACAGACTTCTAGATTAGAAGTTATGGCGATTTTAACATTCTTTGGATTTTTAAATACATATACATATATATATATATATATTTATTCGCAAATATGTGTGTGTGTGTGTGTGTCTATGTGTGTGTGTTGTATATATGTATGTATGTATTTATTTATAAACACACATAAAAGAACATATTTTATAAAGACATTTAAAACTAATATTATAAATATATATTAATATACAAATAAATATATGGATAAAAAAATATAACTAAATATATATATATAAATAAATATAAATATAAATTAATATATGAATAAATATATATACTAATATATGAATAAATATATATGTATTAATATAACTAAATATATTTATATTAATATGAATCAATATTAATATATGAATAAATATAACTCTATATATATATAAATATAAATATATATAAATATATGAATAAATATATATATTATTTTATGAATAAATATATATATTAATATATGAATAAATATATATGTATTAATATAGATAAATATATTTATATTAATATGAATCTATATTAATATATGAATAAATATAACTACATACATACATACATATAAATAAATATAAATATATATTAATATACAAATATATATATATATATTAATATACGAATAAATATATATGTATTAATATAACTAAATATATTTATATTAATATGAATCTATATTAATATATGAATAAATATAACTATATATATATAAATAAATATAAATATATATATTAATATACAAATATATATACATATATTAATATATGAATAAATATATACGTATTAAGATAAATACATATATTTATATTTATATGAATCTATATTAATATAAAAATAAAAATAACTATATATATATAAATATAAATATCATTAAATAGAGAAAAAAACTAAATAGATTAGTGGTAATGGTGCAAGCGTGCAAGGGGGGAGGTCTCGAGTTTGAGTTTGGGTGGAAGCACAGTGGGGTGCGCACAGGCATGTGGGGGATGCACGGGCAATTGAAGCGCACGAGAGAGTGGGAGGGGGTCCCCTAGTGCTGATGGGGGGGGGGGGGGGGTCATGCGCTGATAAAAGCTCCCCGAATTATATATTGTTTTTAATTTTTTTTAATTTTTGTTGACTTTTATGAGCGCTTTTTTTAGCGCTGATAAAGACCCCTTTTATCAACGATTTTTTAGCATTGATAAAAGGGTCCTTTATCAGCACTTTTCTGAGCACTGATAAAAGGGACCATCCCTTATATTCCCCTCGACTAACAACGATTTTTTAGCACTGTTAATGCCCTTTTCTATCGCTGAGAAATACCATATTTGTAACAGTGGGGGGTTGTCAAGGGGAAGGAGGGGGTTGCAGGTGGAGTGGTGGGGGGGGGGGCTATTTAGAGGTGGGTTGCGGGCTATCCAAGGGGATGTCTTGGGGAGGGTAGAGGGGTGGGGGTCTAGCTAATCAAACTAATGAACTAGGAGGGAGGGGTTATCCAGGATGGAGGGGGTTTCCAGGCGGGAGGGTGGGTGGGGGTGTCCAAGAAGGAGGGGGTGTCCATGAGGAGGGGGGGTGTCCTTGAGTGGGAGAGGGGTTGTCCCGGAGGGGGTGTCCAGATGTGTGCGTGTGTGGGGGGGGGGGTTGTTCAAGGGGTGGGCAGGGGGATGTGTAGGGTTGGGGGGTTGTCCAGGGGGAGGGAGGGGGAGGGGTGTTGTCTAGGGGAAGGGGGGGGCTGTAGGGGGAGTGGTGGGGGGGGGGTCTAAGGAAAGATAGGGGGATACAGGGGGAGGGAGGGGGGTTGTCCAGGAGGAGGGAGGGGGATGCAGGTGGAGGGGGGGTGTCCAGGGGTAGGGAGGGGGCTGTCTCAGGGAGGGGAGGGAGGGTGTCTGGATAATCACACTAAAGAACTAGTAGATAAAGAGAGAAGTGAACTAGTATGATCATGGGATATATAAGTGTGTAGGTTCTCATTAGGACCTCTATAAAACTGTGAAATACATTCCTTCCATACCTTCAACGGGACCTTAGATATTGTATGGTGTCCTGGAAGAGGCATAAGTGGTCATGGTCCCAGTAGGGTTGGACCCGATGTCTGATGTGGATGCACTATCACTCACTCCCTTTGACCTGGAATGGGAGAGTACACTCTTAGAGGCTCCTAATATATGTAACTATTAGGTTTATAACCTATCTAGGATGGTGGTATCACTAGGAAAATGTCATAATTTATTCTAAAACTGAATACTCCTATGAAATTGAATACACCATCATGTATGTGTTATATTGTATAACCTCTATTTATAATTGTATCACTTCAAGGTGAAGAATAGTTAGTATTGATTAAAGGGACTTTATATGTTACTTGAGGTCATTTTTTATAGGAATATTTCATTATCACCAATCTCTTCAACGTTGAGGTGATTAAAGTGGATAATAATGTGGCCAATATAGGTATGTTATCAATTATTATCATGAATGTTGATTTTTTATGGTATTATTTTTTTATAGAATAATATTATTTATATGCTTTATCAGAGTAACTCCACCTTAGAGCTCAGAAGTCCCAGAACATTCCACTTTTTATCTCTCTCTACTATAATAACTAGGGAAAAAGTCTTTCCTTTTTCAAGCACATAAAGGGATGTGAGTATGAGTCTCTCACTTAGAAACTTGGTCATGGAGTATATTCCAATTTATGGACTTGTCCTGAGTTGATTTTTGGAACACACAACATTTCATCAATAGTTTCAGTGACAACTATAGGGGATATTTGTAATATAATCAAGGTGGGAACCTTCAAAGGGATAAAATACTAGTTTGGACACCTCCAGTACATGTTCACAACCCCTGGTTATAGTGAGGTATATTATCAATAACTCCATGCTAGTGTGAAGGAGGTGGTCACCATGAGGGAGAAAAATAGGATTATCAAGTTGAGAGTATCGATGTTGGAGGCATAAAATTTGGACATTCAACATCATAATTAGGACCTGAATGAAGCATCCATGTGTACAATGGAAGTAGAAGCTCGTAAAAATTTAGGCATTGATGGGAGGTATGAGATAGAAATATTCTAAAATGAATTGTATCACCTATAATAAATGCTCAATGTTGTAGAGAAAATAGTGATAGAGCAACATAATCTTATCAATATGGTAGAAAAGTAAATATTTGATGCTACTAGCAGGGAAGAGGCACTAAAATAGGGTGTAGATGTGGAAACTAAATCAGTTGCTCATTTCTGCTAATCCATAGCCTACTATAGAGCATTAGATAGCAGATCTCAAGGGGGTATTTTGAGTGTATAAAATTTTGAGTGTTCTAACTTTATCATACCCCCCATATTTGGGGAGTTATGGGAGAGACTGTAGACTATGGAGATTCCTCACTTTTTTTATTGTCAATAAATGAAACCTTTTGGATTACACATTGTTGAAATTTCTTCCTCTTATTTTATAATCCATATAATATTAAAAAAACAATATTTATAAGTCAATGAATCATGTTTTGCCTCTTCTAAAATATTAATTCAATCCAAGGAAATATAGACATGTAAAGGTTGCAACAGGTAACAATTGACATTTTAATAATGTATTCTTTCATATTAATACCATGGATAACAATTTTTGAGAGGATATCACAGATGAAAAAAGAATGAAACATTAATGTTTTTAACTTTTTGTTGGATAATTTCAATTTTAAAAATATAAAACATTGTTTCAAATGTATATAGATGTGTTTTTTTGTATTCATGATTTCAAGTTAATGTACATAGAATATTTTGGGAAACTCTTATGTGTGCTGTATTGTTATTCTATGCTTTGTTTGTGTGTAGGTGTTGTTTTGTATAGCAGTTTTATGATGTGGGTGTATAGATGATGTCTCGGATGTGCAGGTGCTGGGTTTGCTCAGGAAACTTGGCCTTTATCAGAGCTATTTTGACCCCTGATAAATGTGTTATATATCATCGCTCAAAATACCATTGATCAAGGGGGACTTTATCAACACTCAAAATAGAACTGATAAAGGTGGCCCTTTATGCATGCTAAAAAAGCAGTGATAAAGGGGGACCCTTACCAATGCTTTTTTAGCGCGGATAAAGGGGACACATTATTAGTTCTATTTTGAGAACAGATAAAGGGGACCCCCCTTTATCTTTTCCGTGATTAACAACACTTTTCTAGTGTTGTTAAAGGCTTTTTTTAGAATATTTAAAAGCCCTATTTGTAGTAGTTAATATAAAGGTCATAATAAATGAAAAATGAAAGAAAGAGGCCATTTGTTTTAGAATTAAATGGAAATATCTGAATTAATTAATTCAACATGATATATTCAATTTTTATAGAAATTTTAAAGTCTTATCCCAATGTTTAAATCCTATTTTACTCATATTACCCTTTCTGTGGTGAAAAATATTTACCAAGATTAATGTTCATAATGACAACAAATAAAAGGGAACCATTTACAAAAATTTTTCATCCTATTTTAAAATATTGCATCAATTTTTCAATATTAAATTTAAATTAATGGAATAATTTAAATTCAATTTAAACTCATTAAATGTGTCAAAAAACAGTTTAAAAAATGTTTTTTGAAGTATAAAAAGTTTTTAAGAAAAAATATAACAAAAAATTAATTCCAATGACCTCAATTGTGTTTTTAATAATATAAATTAACATATTTTACTTCTAAAACTATTTAAAAATAATATATATATTTTAAAATTCTTCAAATGAAAAGGTAGTTCTCATTAAAAATATGTTTTTTCCACTATTCATAAAAAAACAAAGTTTTCAAAAAATTATCAAAAATTCACTCTATGATACTTTTATACGATAATTTGAAAAATGATTTTCATTTTTTGAAAAAAAATTTCAAAAATTTTAAAAAATCAATTATAATTTCCATCCACAAAATTCCATTATAACCATTTTTCAAGAAAATGAATTTTTAAATCATAAAATGAATTCAAAAATAAAATTTAGTATATATTTATTATACATTAATAAATATATTTAAATTATATATTAAAATATATATTTTTCATAATTTTTTTTATTTCTATTCGTACCACAAATTTCAACATCTACGTTATAAAAATTATTTTTAAATAATAATATCCTAATTGTATATCATGATTTATTTAAACTCGGTGTTTTATTTAATGCAAGCTATCAAAGAAATTAAATCTATTTTAATTTAAATATAAAAAAAATCTTGTGGTGTTACACCATAACCCCTTTAAATTTATTTCACACTTAAAATTTTATTTTGGTCATCAAAGGTTCTACCTTTTTTAAACCCACATCATATTGAGGGATAATCAAACTTCATTTGTAAATAGAAAGTGGAAATATAAAGGTTTACTGAAATAACACATATTTGGGTTCACAAAGAAGGATAAAATTAATTATAATTTAAAATATGAACATGGAGAAGGATACTAATGGGTCACTTGATATTAAATTAATTTCTCAATGGGGGTGTCAGTCGGTGGATTACTACAACTATTTTCACATGTTGTGTTTGCACTACAATACTAAAATGCCCCAACACACCCAATAAAAGAAAAAAAGGAAAAAATACTAATGTTTTAGGACTAATATATGGTGATAGAGAACATGGTCATAAGAAAGTTTTCAACAAAAAAATTGTAAATTTTTGAGGTTTGAAAAATTCCATCGATTAATTAGCAATACATATAATAGGATAAATTTTTTATTTAAAGAAACTTTTCCTAGATATAAATAATTCCTTGACCATACATACTAAGAACATAATGAAACATACTTATTTGACAAGCATAATTTCATCCTTTAATCAACTTCCACCACAATATCATATTTGGCTTCAATTGATGAGTATTAAAGATCAGTTTTTCATGCTTGAAGAACTAAAATAAACTTTTAATGGATCACATAATACATAAAATAATAATAATATATTCTTCATATCTTTACTAAAACCATAATTGTTATCACAATAAACGATAATAAACCATCATATGAATAAATAATAAATTAATATCTAAAAGTAAATAATAAAACCAATGATATAACATATATCATTCCATAAATAAATAACCTTATATCTCAAATAAATTAAAAAAAATTCGACATTAAAGAATGTTTTAACCTAAAATGTTATCTCATACCCTTCAAATTAAATATCTAAAAATGTAATAACATTCTGCCTAAATAATCCTTTACATTAAACCTAAATGCTATATATACCTCAGCCTAATAAAACATCCCTTGAAATATCATTAATCACCACAAAATACCAAAAAATTTAAAAACTTTGATCCTATAATATTCTTCCTACAATAAACTTAATATTTATCAATAAAATCATTTTAAAAAATTTCATACTAACAAGGATATCACATAGGCCATTGGTGGACATTAAACCTTTATCACCCTTCGGTTGTTAGTCCAAGCTCCTTTGCATTATTGGATGCAATAGGTTGTCTCCAGACCAATGGTTTTTCATTTTTTTTCTAAAAGTATATTAATATAATTCCAAAAACAATTCTAAATAATATGGTGAACATTCTCAAAAATAAAATTATTCATCAAATCCCTTCTTAACCAATAAGGTTTTCTATACAACTTGTTTTTCCCAAAAAATAAAATAATCTTAAATGAATATTATTACTTTAAAAACATTGAAATATTGACCCTAATGGTGATCAGTGACATTAAACTAATGTCCAAAAAATATAAAATCATTATTCCACAAATAACCTTCTCACTTAAACATATACTAAGCCAAAGGGTTTTATTCACACAAATGACTCCCAAAATGTCCTTAATCATGCTAAAATCCAATATCATAAAACATCAAAAATATATCTATAACTTTAAAATTATGATCAACCTTAGAATTATCTACCCAGGACACTTTATGCTTATCCCATATCACTATGGAATATCAAAGGATACTATAGGTTATATTTTCTAATTTATCAAAATGGTTCATAAAGAAAATGTGAAGTAACCTTATCATGTCCCCAAAGAGTAGGAAAATAAGTGTGAAGTAAGGTAAAACTCATTTTATATAAGGATTATGGATGAGATATATTCAGAAAACTCTTTCTGGGGGTTATTAAACTAGTTGTATCTATTTCAAAACCACATCCACTTGCATTATCCAGATATGGATGTATTATTAGGATGACTAGATAATCATTAAAAAAAATTTAAGATATTTTCTTGTAATTATACATATCCTCAAATTCTATCATAGGGTTATGTTCCCTAATGTACTTTTTATTAAATATAGTTCCCAAGGTTTCTATTAAACTTGCTCCAATACTAACTGTAAGTACCTCGACCCTAGTATCATGAATATGGAAGTTAATTTATTACCTTGGAATTATATATAATAAACCACATCCTAAAGGACTAATTAGTTTATTAGTCTTTGTAAACTACATACATACATTATTCCCATTTTCTATTGTAAATAAAATATAAAACACAATAAAAGTAATTAATTGTATCCTTAAACTCATTCAAAGATTTATTCTTCATATCTTGGAAAAACGAAAAAATAAGATTGAGCTCAAATTCTTAGAAAATAATACATGAATTCAAATTTATCTTGACTAAATAAGGCATAATCAATATGATAATATAAATAACTAAAAAAAGATGTCCTTTCATCATTAACTAGAGAAATAATAAAAATATGGTAAGAATAGATGATGATAAAATAATTCAAAATAAATAATTACATGAGATTGAAACCTAACCATAAATATCATAACTATTTTAATAATTAAGTGTATATCAATAACTAATTTCATAATTATGGGATAAAAAATTAAATGGATCTAAAACATATTGATGTGACCTCAGGCTAAGACATCTTATATAAATGGGTAAGGCCATGGCCAAATACCCAACATGTTTTGTCACATGAGACATACTAATACATCAAGGGGGTATGAAATTATAATCCCCTCCTATCACTTAATAAGTCCAATGCATTCATCATATGAATAAAAAATATAACTTAATAAAAATTCCTTAAAAATAAGTAACAATTCATATTGGAAGAACTAGAATATAGAATTTAAATACTTTACCAAATAAAACTAATCATAAAACAACCAAAGAAAGAATAAGGATGGTATCATAAAAACATATCCCTAGTGAAGCTTAAGTAAAATAATTTTTTATTATCATTGATGAATAGGAATACTATAGAAATATCATGAAAAAAATTCTTGATAAAAATAACCTTTTCACTTTAAAAATTTAAAAATTTCTTTTTTTGAAAATATTAGTGATAAAATTTCATTGAAAAGAAAAATGAAACCATATAAAGTAATATTAAAATAATTTATTAGTCATTATATTTGAAAATTTTGTTAATGTCTAGTGTGTTAAAACCAAGATTCATGTCCCATTTTTTAGTAAAATAACAAAAATTTCCTCATATGAAAAATGAAGGGATTAATACTTTGAAAACTTATTATAGAAAGTTAAAAATAGATAAAAATTATTTAATACATTATTGGATAATAGTAAAACCATTTTTGAAAACATTTTAAATAAAATATGGGCAAAAAAGAAAAAGATTCTGGACTAAACAGTAAACAAATTTGTGTTTCCTTAAAAACATTATTTCATTCACTTGAGTACATAAATATGGAAAAAATAGAAGAAAAAAATTTAATATTCAAAAATAAATAAAGGATAAAAAATAAATTAGGGTTAATATATAAATATAAAATAATTACCTCAATGAAGACTTAAAGATAAGAAATCCCGAATAATGATGAGGCTGGGATATAGACCCTTACCGCATCAGTAACTTTCAAATCAAAACCTCATGTAAGTGAGAACCTTATATGGATTTATAAAAACCCATTATTTTTATTTGAAAAAATATAATAGAAACTTATTGATAATATATACACCAGAAAAAATAAATATGTTGGTAATATGAAATATGTTTTATATAAATAAAAGTTAGGTGACAAACCCTTATAAATATCAAACCATTAAAGCGAGAATTATCAATAAAGTGATTTTTATGAAAATTTAAATATTAAACTAATAATAAATATAATTTAGTAAAATCATTGGTCATTTCACACATAATAATGGAAAAACTTTGTCAATTAATTAGAAGTATAATCCAATGAATTGAAATTGCGTTAATAAACCCCTGACCTTAAGCTGGAATTTCTTTGAAATCATTCTAGAATCCTATATAAAATATTCTAATTTAATTTAATTATATAAAAAAATCCTGTATGTTATTATAATATCATATATGATCCACTTATAACATTTTAACCCCTGTTTATTAATAATTATTTATTAAAATTTTCATTTCCATGTGTAAACTACTTTATTTTTCATGGATGTTTCTGTTCTGCAATTTTGGCCTTTTTACTTTGATCATGGTTACATCATATTAAGAATTTTTACCATGATATAAATATCATATATATTCATTATATATATATTCATCTATAAAATGTAGAGTTAAAAAAATTATTTACACCAATGATGTTTCCACTTTTCAACGGATGGAAAAAAAGAATGATAAAAAATAATTCACCATTATAAAATAATTATCATATAATATATATAATAAATATTCATAAAATTTTATTTATTACTATCCATGTAAATGAGGTATGAAAAATGGATCACATCTCTTTATGGAGGTGGTAGTCCAGACGTACATAAGAGTGACATTATCATTTTCCAACAAATTTAAAGGTTAAAAGATAAATATATTATTATAAATATAGAAGAATTATTATATGATAAATATAATTTGTACTTATAAGTTCCATATTTATAAACATCCAAAATATATGGTAATGAAAAATGAATCATACCATTACATGGAGACACCAATACATACGTACTCACAAGTGATGTTTCCACTTATCATAGGATTAAAAAATGATAAAAAATAGTTGTCCCATAATCATAATGAAATATATATATTAATGTTACTAGGTTTATTATTTTAGGATGGTTATAATATATTTATATGACATATAATAAGAAAGGAATTTGAAATATTCTATAAGGATGATTAACTATTCTTCTATAGAATTACTTTAGATCCCTTCTTAAGGACCCTTAGAATGGTATTTTAAGAATAAAAGAACCTATAATTAATGGATATATAAGTTTAGAAGATAACTTTATAGGGTTTATTTGAGATACTTATCTCAAGAAAGTGTAAAGAAAAAAGAGAAGGGTTTTCCTTTTTTATGTGAGGAGAGGGATACTCTTGAAAGTAATTAAAGTTCTAAATTAATACAATTTAATTTTCTTATAAAAATGGAAAAAATTGATATTATTAAAATATAATATGTTTAAAATAATAAATAATATATTATAAAGAAATTTAAACAGGTTTTAGTTATGTTTTGTTCCGTTATATCTTAGTATTAACACATGTTAACCCTTTTGACAATTAATGCAATATCAATGTAATATACTCTTTAAGGGTTAAGAATATTACCATAAAATGAAAATTTACCCATAAATGGAACATGTGTGATATTTTAAACCATATCTCATTAAATTAGATGAACATATTTTTTTTATGAATACTGAATCATTTAATAAAAAATTCTTTATTATAAAATATCATTATTTTTATTTTTGAAGAACTTCTTTTACTTTGACATTAAAGTCATCAAGTTAGTTATATAATTATAGTATAAACCTTTAAAAAATTAAATTTTTTTATATTTCTCTTAAAAATTCATGGAATAGAATAATTCCTCCAAATTTTATTACTTTTAGTATTTTTATAATATTTTATTTTATTTTTATATTAATTTATTTAATATTGTGCCAGCGCTGTGTGTAAATTTAAGGTAATTATTCAATAAATAAAAATTTAAAATAAATTTCCATGAAAAAAATTCATTTATATACTCAATAAAAATTTATAACCAACCTTATCTTATTTTTATCCTCATGTGAAAATTTTAGAGATATTAGAGTCAAGAGAGTGACATTATATAATTATTATTTTTATGAAATAATATAATGGTCATAATCAAAGAAAATTTGAACCTAGTGGCCATATAATCTAGTATTAGATAAAAATTGAGAAATATAACTCATAAAATTGGATAAAATCAAGCGTTATATAATTTTTAAAGTCTTATCCCAATGTTTTAACCATATTTTTCTCGTTTTATCTTTATCACGGTGAAAAATATTTATAGAGGAAACTATTAATAATTAAAAAAATAAAATTAAAAAATTTAACAAATTTTATCATCATGAATCCAAATATAGAATCAAATTTTCAATATAAATTTATATAATTTTCAAAATTTAAATTAAAATTAAACCCACAAAACAAGATGAAATGGTATTTTCCATAAAAAATGTTTTCTAAAATATAAGATGTTTTCATTACTAAATACAATATAAAATTAATTATAATGACCTTAGATAGATTATAAATAATATACATTAAGTCATTTTAATTATAAAACTATTTTAAAGAAAAATGGAAATTTTTTGATTCTTTAAATGGAAAGACAATTTTCAATAAAAAACATAAATTTTCATTATCCATCGAAATATCAATATTTTCAAAAAATCATCAGGACTTCACCCTAAGAAAATTTTTAAATAATGTTTTTAAAAATGAAGATAATTTTTTTAAATATAATATCTATAATGGGAGAAGAATAATTATATTTTCCATGTGCATAATGCAAAAAAATTATTTTAGAAGAAAGTGAATTTTTAAGCATAAAATGACTTCCCTAAAAAAACTAAGTAATTATTTATTACAAATTAATTAATTTATTTCAATTATATAGAAAATTTATATTTATTTTTATAATGTCGTTTTTTCGGTTCATACCACCTATTTTAATCGTTATGTTTTAACAGTCACATTTTAAAAATAATATTTTAATATCATATTTTGGTTCATTTAAACTTGGTGTTTCATGTTATGAAAGTTCTAAATTAAATTAAATTTATTTGAAGAAAAATATTAAACAAAATATTAGGGTTTTATATTCCCTTAAATGAATAATATGATGAGGTACTTTTAACTACAACACCCAACCACATTCACATGGGATAGAGGCCATCAGTTAAAAGAGTTCAGGATCGAGTTCATCTAGAGGATATTTGGTCACCTAGTGTCACCCATGGAGAGGTGGTTGAATATTGATACCTATATTCTAATGGGACTAACAAGGAACTAGTGGGATAACATAGTGTAAACCAGAACAAACGAGGTGTTGACTTGGAAATACTTCTAGGAGAAGTTACCAAGTCACTTCTACCTAGAGGCACTAAGGGATGAACGGTATTAGAAGTTCACTCACATAACGCAGGGGAGTATATCTATAATATAAAATTTATTGACCAAATTGTTTTATCAATTATTGGTAGTATATTATATAACTAGGGTGAAATGATTATAGAGTGGAATTTGGTATGAAATCAAGTCACAAGTGAACTTCTTCTGCATGACCAACTTCTATGACATGGTGAATCCGACTCCCACCACCCAAGGGAACCTAGAGGAGGCGCTGAGTGGTGGGGAGGTATTTCTATTGTGATTATTAGAATGTTCATATTGAGTTATAAAGAATCATATCTTATAGAATTTCTTCCAAGGAACTGGTGGGCAGAGCAACATGGTGAGTGGACTACCATCTACAGACTGCAACCTGGTGCAGTGCTATCAGTGTGTTAGGGTTGGCCACACATGTCTAAAATTTTCATTTCCTTTATTAGAGTTCCAAAATTATGGTAATATGGTTAACCTAAAAATATTATATAGGGTAATTCAACAACCTATTTGTGGTGGAAGATCATGGAAAACAACCGAGTCCGCGAGGGACTTAGTTACCCCTTAGTAGATATATAACAAAACGAAAATTTAAGAAATTTTTATTTTAAAATTAATTAAATATTTTCAATATTTTACATTACATGAAACACTAATTATTTCTTACATTACATGTAACATTGAGCTTAGAATATGTTACACGCAATAGTGAGTTTAAATGAGATGTGACATAATATTAATATATTATTATGATAGTTATCACTTAGCCTTTAGAATGGAGGATACAAATAGGATTAAATAAATTGTGAAAATTTAGGATCTAAACATGCATATAAAATGAATTATTTGGTATCAAATTAATTAAATATGAAAATGAAACTATTTGAAAATAAAATAAATCTTTTTCGAAAAAACTATTTTTATTAAAACCAACACATTTTAACTAAATAAATTAAAAAAACCACTTTTTGAATTATTTTCATGAAATTTATATAGTATATTTTATATAAACTTATCAAAAATCATATTATGTGTTTTATGGATAATAAGGAATAATAAATCCAATTTTATGATAAAATACTTTATTTTTCTAAAAATTAGTTTTATCACCTTGTTTTCACACTTATTTGAATGATAATTTTCGAAAATTTTGTAATTATTTTTGAAAACATAAAAATCAATTTTAAATTAATCATATTAAAATCAATTTAGGGTGAGATTTTTTGAATTTTATGAAAAGTTTAATTTTTTGGATGAATAGTGGAAAATAATGAATTTTAATTAAAAAATTCATTTTTTTGTTTAATTTACTTATAAAGATAAATTACATTATTAATTAGTTTGAAAGTAAAATTAGTTCAATTATACATATGTTAATTCAATTTATTTTATTAGAATCAATTTCATAGTGATATTGGATATAAAATCTTTGTACAATTTTGAGCATTTTCTCTTTGAAAACCTGCTTTCTCATCACACTAGTGGGATTAAATTTAAATTTAAATTTTCTAATTCTATGAATTCAAATTATAAAATCATATTACTTATTTATAATTAGAATAATTTATGTTATCTAATGGGGTTAACTTATTTTTTTACCAAAATTAATATTGAAAAGACTAAAAATTAATCATCGCGGTTAAGGTAAAACTGGGTTTATTGGGGGTTAAATTAAAAATTTAAGGATTAAAATATTCTAAAATACATTATATAATATATTTTATGATCATATTTAGATCCTATAATGTATTATTATTGTGAATACTCAATTTTTTTTGGCTTTTTGGCATATGAAAAACATGGATATATCTTTTTCTTTTAAAAAATTATAAGTGTGCAACTCACCTCACTTATATAAGTGAACCCACTATCCTCTCTTTTTAACACCTTAAAAACCTTTTGGATATTAAAATACATATTTAATTCACTTAAAAACTTTCCTCATCTCATCATTTAATATTTGTTTTGGGAATAGTTTCAACCTAGTAAGGATTTTGGTGCCAACCTAAGGAGGTTACCCGAAGAAGAGGTAACATTCTTCAACATGTATTTTTATTTTATTTCTTCTTCCACCTCCTTCAATTAATCATAAAATATTATGATATAATAAATTTATTATATTAAATATACTAATATTTTTTTTATGTTATGTTAATTACCAATAACCACATCCACTTTCATCAAATGGGTTACAAAATCATCGTTAGTGTGTACGAAGGACTACAACCTCGCGAACCGATGTCATTTGATCTTATATTACCACCTTTCATAGTTGGGTATAATAATGGATAGAATATATATATGGTATATATAACATAATTATATATATAAGAATTTATAATATTATATATATCTTTTTTAGTTTCCATTTTGAATGGGATACAATAACGTCATTCGTGTGTACAACGGACTACAGCCTCGTGAAGTGATATGATTCGTTCTTAATAACACTTTACATAGAAGATAACAATGAAAAATATAATGAATATATGTGATATAAATGATATAATTTTTATATTAATAAAATATTTATAATTCTTATTGGGTAATATATCATTTTATTTCTCACCTTTCCACTCACTGTAAGATGATAAATCATTCGTGTATATGTGGACCACTGCCTTCATGAAGCGGTGCGACTCTCTTTTAATCCCCAAACCACATGGATGATATGAATATGTATATTTAATTTATGATATTATGATATTTATGGAATTATAAAATATTAATTACCTCCATTTCTTAATGATCATTGAAACAATGGAAACATTACTGTTGTGCACGTATGACCTACCGTCTTTATGATCGTAACATACTTCATTTCTCAAAACCATATTTCATGATCGGTATTAAAATAATTATTGATGTATAAATATGATAATTATTTCATTATTATTTTTATATATATTATGAAACCATGATGAAAGTAAGAGTACCGAAAACAAAAAATCAAAACCTACACAAAAAACAAAGCGATTATAACTGGAAACACGACTTTTAAATAGAATTGTTAAAAGTAGGTAATAATTGGGAATAAGTAAATAATATATGGTATTATTTATTTAATATTAGTTCCATAATATATTTATAATAAAATTATATTTATTATGAAGTGGGTTCAGATGAGTACAATGGAATTTGAGACTTACTGTAAGAGATTTCTTGTCTCTATTTCATTTCTAGGAGACACATGTTGATTCACAAATTGTTTATTTTATGAGGTGTATATATACTTACCATTTTAAATTTTATATAATCAATCTCATTATTTTAAATATATATAATTTTTTATTTGATTTTATTCTTTATTTGTGATTATGATTCAAAAGATTACAAAAGTGGTAAGGGATTTTTGTCTAAATTTTCTCTCTTTGTGACCTATGTCATGTTATGCACCCATATTCTTTTATGAGGTTTATATACAGACCATATGAAATGTAATATACTTAATTTATTTATCCTCATTATATTTTATGTTTCATTTAATTATATTCCTTCATGGGGATTACATTTCAATGTTACAAAATTGGTGATGATTTTATGTTACAATGTCATCGTTTATCGGGATCGTTTATGATTGTGTTTCAGATGATATAATATTATGATCCATCCCTCAAAAAAGTCATGAATTTTATTTTCCTATATTTATGTCATGGGAATACATGTTTTACCTTCATTTTTATTTTTTATGTACCAAATAATTCAAAATAATGTCTTTAATAAAAATCATCTTTTCGGTCGAAAAAACTTAATATTCCAAAATCCATGTTTTCTATAAATTTTGTATTTTTTTTAACATTCATAAAATAATTCAATAAATACATATTTACCCATGATTTAATTTTTAAAAAATATTTTAAAGTAATATTTATGAATTTTTCAAAACAATTCTCATTTTTCTTTTACCGAAAATATGAAAATAATATTTGTTTTTAACATGCATGACATGAACAATATTTCTCACTGTCATGAACACTAAAAAATTTCAAGGTTCCATTAAAATTTTGAAATTTTATTTTCATAGGAAATTATTTTGAATATATTTAATATTTAAAAATACATATTTTCAAATAAATTCCATTTTTCTCAAGAAATGTTCCATGTGATCTTTCAAAACCATTCTCCATCTAAGACGACATCCTTTTATGTAACATATTATTTACTCGAGATATGAATCAAGATTTCGAATATTATTATTTTTACGAATGTTTTATGATGAAAATATGTTTATGAAACCATTTTCTCATCCACAGGTTATCCGATGATAAAATTCTTATACAACCAACTTCTTTTCCATGGGTTATGAAATGATAAAGTGTTGAAATGATTATGAAACCTATCGCTTTTCTATAAGTTATGATATGATGAAATTTTTATGATTCCCATATCATTTCATGAGTTATGATATTTTAAATGTTTTATGATATTTTGGAAAATGTATGTATGATTTTCATTATGAGAAAAGTGGGAACTATATCTCCCTAAAATTAATTGGGTAATGATTAATGTCATTCGAGATCAATGTGTAATGAACCATATTTGAAAAGAAGGTAAATATCATTATTTTTTCAATTTTAGTACCTTAAAAGGCACTAATAAATGTGTATAATCCAGAAAGGTAGTTTGGGGAGGAATCTAAGGTTCATTCAGATCCCAGAGTTCTTGAAATGGGCTATGTAACTAGGCCACATGGTTTATCTGAAACTGTGCGACCCAAAGAGCATGACTGTGAATTTTCAGACATGGGTATATGTATGATGCATAGTTTTTATAAACTTTTTTGACCTAAGGTGCTTGGATATACACCAATTATAGGGTTTTAGGGAGATTCCTATCGCACAGTTTTCAAACCGCGCATATAAACCATGTAGCTTGATATTTTTGGATGAAATGTCATTTTTTCCATCCAAATAAACATTATGCATTATTTATTTTTTACCTTGACTATCTAATGAAATTCCACCACTATTCTTACATTATTTATCCAAATTCTTCATTGATCTAGGATTTTAAGCCTAATATCCATCTAGTGTTTGTTCTTCAATCAATTGAAAGCTAAAAATCCATCTTGGTAAGCTCCCATAGCCTCTCAACTCCTAATAAAGTTTTCCATCATATCTGTTTGACTATTTAGATACAAGATAATTTTCTCTTTTTTAGAGCATTGGAATATTTCTTAAATCTTTTAATGCCCCGACCATAGATTCCCAGAGTCGGTGCATTATTTTAATACATTGGCATGATCACAAAAGATCAAGTCTCAAAAGACCGAATAGTTTAGTAGCCTTGGAAGTACTAGATACATTTATAAGGTTTATATTACATCATAGAATGGAAAACTACAACAACATTGTTTCCATGGACAACACCGAGATCCCATAGAATATCCCTACTGGTCATTCATAATATACATCTCTGCATCTTGGGAAAAATAAAACATATAAAGGGGTGAGCTCAAATTAATAGTGAGGTTAATAATATAGAGGAAACTTTCATAAATAAGAAGAAACATTTGAGGCAATGTATAAAACTAAAAGAAAATCCTTTTCAACATAAACTTCATCATAATATGGAAAATGTAAATCGAAATAATGACATTTACTTACTCACATGGATATTCTACTAGTCAAATAATCACATGAAATATCAATAGCCACTTTCATAATGATGGAATGAATAATTCCAGACTTCCATAACCATATAGTCAAGGCCTTGTGCCAAGACTACAAATAAGATTTTGTCATGGCCTTGTTCCTAGACACTAGTTTGTCTCATTAGACCTACTAATGCATCAAGGAGCTATAGCGGGCTCCACCCGTCACTTACTAAGTCCAATTCATTCCTCATACGAAAAGGTTTAAACATAACATAAACATTAGTATTAAAACTGGCATATGAAATGCCAATACTTTATCCATAAAACATGAATGGTATGAAATAACACATCCAAAGTCAAACATATCACAAAACCTTCAATTAAATATGGAAGTTTGGTATCGTAATAAATCAATTTCAAACAAACTTAAAATCCATCAAAGGATATTGATATAGATGAAATCAAAACCTTTTTGGAGAAATATGTATTTCTATTTTGAAATCATTTAAAAGTCACATAATTATAGAAGAAAATATTTATATTTTAAAATATTCTTATAATCTTGTAATGGAAGCTTCAACTATGTTATAATGGTGGAAAATAGCCGCACCCGCTGTATAAGTTAAAAAACATTCTTACCTTAATTTTGTCAAAATGGTCATAAAGTACCTTGTTTGGAAAACAATAGAAAGATTAATTTATTAACATATTATAAAAGTCAAAGAAGGGTATAAATAACTTTAACCCATATTCTATAAAATAGTAAGAATTTTTTGAAATACATTTTAAAGAAACATGGACGTGAATGATAAATAGGTCCCAGTAGATAATTACATATACACTACCTTGGATAATGAAGAGATTATGAAATTAACCCTTAACTTGTAATTTTCCATGGTAGAGGGTAGGTTAACCTCCTGTATAATGGTGAATTAAATGTTTTTAAATTATACAATAACAACATACCTTAATATGATATCATATATGATCTTTTAACATTACTTTGATAATAATATCTTAGTATTATCGTCGTTTTGGGTGTTAACTAATTCGTTTTCCTTTATATAATTTGTTAAGTAAGTAATTTTTGTTACTTATAGGATGTATATTATTCATATTAATAATTATATTAAGTCTTTAAACATTATTTTTAATCATCTAATGAAAATTAGTCTTGAATGGATACGATGGGAAATCAATCTCATCGCGTTCGTGGAGACAGTAATCCGTACGTACGCATGAGCAACAATATTGTCCTTTTGATATTAAAATAATATATACTAGGATTGGTATATCATATATTAAGAATCATTATTATGTTATATTTATTATTTACATCAATTAAACATCATTATTATAACCATCCAAATAATAATGTATTGAATAACAATTACACCACGATATGGAGACGGTAAGCCGTACGTACACACGTACGGTGACATGTCATTCAAAGGATGGATAGAATAATTAATATGGATGTACCATATTTATAATAACATCATATTATATATAATATATTGGAGATATTATTTTATAATGGAAACAACAAAGAAAGAGGATGTGGAAGAAGAAAGGAACTTCAAAGAGGTGATGAAATATTTACCTCTTCTTCGGGTTCTTCCTTTTGATTTGATCAAAAGGGCTCCTTAGGTTGGATTTTTGACTAAATAAATACTCTAAGATTAAGGTAGGTAATTTTAGAGGGTATTTAGGCCGGTTTTGGCTAATAAAAATGGCCTTGAAGGTGTGAATTAAAGAGAAGGGTGAGTGCGCTATTATAAGCGGGGTGAGGGGTACCTTAGGAAAAGCTAGAAATATTATTTTATAATAAAATAATTTTCGGTTTCTAATGGATCCAAAATAAATTATTTAAAGGATAAGGTGGTTATGGGTCTAAAACTACTCAACCAATAGGTTTTAGACAGGTTTTGGTCACTATATTAACCTTATCTTTTTTGATTTAACTCTTAGTTAAATAGTTTGACATTTACCATGTCTCTTTGTATTTTTATATTATACGGCTAATAAACTTACTATATACTTCCAAGCGAACAAAAAGTGGTTCATTAATGATACACCTATCATTATATATGTCTTTTTTTCCGAGATTTAGATTTTTAGGAACATAATATTAATTAATAATATATTTTTTTTAAAACTCATTTATGTCAATTTTGACACTATTTGGTATTTTGTTATTACTAAATTCGTAATAGCATTATTACTTAGAAAACAATTCATCTAACCAGCCCTAATATGTTATATTAACCTATAAAATTATTGTAATTTATAAAAAGTCTCAAATTACATTTATTTGGATATTTATGATATCAATTATTTTAATATTTGATTAATTAGGTAATTGCTTCATCATTATTGTGTTATAAATAAATTTAATTATTTAATGTCTAGAAATTATAAATAAAATACAATTATGTATTAAATCGTATTATCTTTCTAATGAATATTTATAGTCTAATTTATCTTATGTCTAACCGTATATTAAAAATGTTTTATTTATTAAACATTGAATTTAACACTTTTAACTCTTCTTTGAATTAAATAATAATAAATGTCATAATCTAATCCAAGTGGACATAAAGGATTATATTTTATTACTAATTATGTTTTTGGTTGAATTACACTTATAAAATAGAATTAGGACATGTTTTAGGGTAATAATAATATCTTTTTTACCCTTAATTACCCTATTTACTTTTAATCGTGGTAAATAAAAATAAAAAGTTACTAATCACAAAAAATTATTTTCATCTTATTTAACCACATTTTACATAATGATATCAACCGTGTCTCTAGGATTTTTGAAATTCAGCTCACAGAAGTGGAAAAATTACGTTTTATGTAAATTTTCAAATGCTCCTAGGAGGTAGGTAAAAGACGGTAAAAAGTTCAATAAAATTTTTATATATCTAAAATTATTATAAACTGACTCCAATTAATTACATTGAAATTATATAGGTATTATGTATCTATTTTGACCTAAAATTAATTTAAATAAAATAAATAAATATTTAAATAAAAATTCGGTTTTAAACTATAACTCAGTGTTTTTCACTATTCCTCAAAAAATTGAAAGATTTCAGAAAAATACCAAAAATTAACCCTATGATAATTTTGATATATCGAATCCAAAAATGAAGTCCATTTTAAAATATAAAGTCTATAAAATTTCAAAAAGCGGGTATTAATATTCATAATTCCTAGTTTGATTGGTTGTGGTATGTTAGAACTCGAAGTTGCGTACAACACACACTACTGTATTATTCAAAGAGAAGCGTACTGTGGAAGCTTGGTGTGTTACATTCTCCCCTCATTCAAATAATCTCATCCTCAAAATTTCTAGAATATTACTTCATAAAAAGACTCAGGTGGTTCTTTATCATAAGTTCCTTGGGTTCCTATATTGCCTCTTCCGTCTTATGGTTTCACCATAGAACTTTTACCAGACGAGTCGTCCGGTTTCTCAACACTTGTTATCTTGTATCAAGAACCTTGACAGGCTCTTCACAATAAGACAGACCGGGTTCCAGTTCTAATTCCTCATAGTTGAGTACATGCGTTGGGCCAGGCATGTATTTTCTCAACAGTGATATGTGGAATACATCGTGAACTTTGGAAAGACTTGGCGACATTGCCAAACTGTAAGCTACAACACCAATTACTTCTAGAATTTCGAAAGGTTAGATGTACCTGAGACTCAATTTTCCCTTCTTACCAAAACGTATAACACCCTTCCATGGAGATACCTTGAAGAAAACATGATCTCTTACATGAAATTCCAAGTCCTTCCTTCAGTTATCAGTATAGCTCTTCTGCCTACTTTGAACTGCTTTGATGTGGTTTTGGATTACCATCACCTTTTCCATCTTTTCCTCCACAAGTGATGGGCCTACAAGTTTTCTTTCACCAACATCATCCCAACAGGTTGGTGTGCGACATCTATTTCTATATAACACTTCATATGGTGCCATATGAATACTTGGATGGAACTATTGTTATCGGAAAATTCTACCAGAGGTAAATATTGATCCCACATACCTTGAAAGTCAAGTGAGCATGATCTCATCATGTCTTATAAGGTTTAAATAGTCCATTTTGATTGTCCACCAGTTTGGGGGTGGTAGGCAGTGCTCAAACGAAGTTCAGTATCCCAGGATTTCTGAAGACTTTTCTAGAATGTTGATGTAAAACAGGGATCACAATCAGAAACAATTGATAGTGGTACTCTCGGAAGTCTTACAACTTCATTAATATATAGCCTTGCTAAACGTTCAAGTGGTAAATCTTCCCTTATAGCAAGAAAATGTGCTGACTTGGTAAGATGATCAACAATGACACATATTTCATCGTTCCTTCTAGGAGTCTTTGGTAGTCCCATGAAAAATTCCATTGTAATATTATCCCATTTCAACTCAGGTACGGGAATAGGTTACATGACTCTTCCAGGCTGTTACCATCCATCTTTCACTTGTTAACAAACCATACATATTGACATAAAATCAGCAATATACCTCTTCATGTTATCCCACAAAAAATGTTCCTTCAAATCTCTTTATATCTTAGTGCTAACATGGTTTATAGAGAAATTGGAACTATGAGAATCATCCAACAATTCACTTTTTTGATCCGGTATATTGGGAACACAATGTCTCTTCCCAAATTTCAAAATTCCATCTTCATACACAAAGTCACTCAATCTACCATCATTCACAGCTTTAATCTTCTTTTGAAACTCTTCATCATTGGTCTGAGAACTCTTTATCCTTTCTAGTAAAGATGGTTTGGCAACCATTTGAAAAATTATTGATGTTTCACCTTTTATAGAGATTCACACATCTATATTTACTAGATCCATGTATATAGGATCCTTTTCAACTATGATCTTGTTCAAATCTCCATGATCCTTTCTCCTCAAAGCCTCTACCACCTTATTTTCCTTCCCTGGGTGGTAGTGTATAGTGAAATCATAATCCTTGAGTAGTTCAAGCCATCTCCTTTGCCTCATATTGAGTTCTTTCTGTGAGAAAATATACTTAAAACTATTGGGATCAGTATATATCTCACATTTTTCACCATAGGTATAATGTCTATAAATCATCAAAGAAAAGATTACATATACTAACTCAAGATCATGATTAGGATATTTTTTGTCATGAATTTTTAGTTGTCGTGATGCATAGGCAATAAACCTATCATTCTGTATAAGGAAATAACCAAGTCCTTTCTTTGAAGCATCACTATAAATAACGAACCCATCATTCCTTGATGGTAGAGTCAAGATAGGAGCATTGAAAAATCTTCTCTTTAATTCTTCAAAAAATTATTCACACTCTTTTGTCCAAAAAAATTTAACCCCTTTTCGTGTGATCTTTGTTAATGGGTTATCCAACCGAGAAACATTCTGGACGAAATTTCGATAATAACCTACTAAACCAATAAAACTGCGTACCTCAGTTATAATCATCAGAGATGGCCATTTTTTATATTTCTATTGTCATAGAAGGATCAACAAGGATTCCATCCTTAGAGACAATATGACCAATAAAAGAAATATTCTGAAGCCAGAATTCACACTTGCTAAACTTCCTATTTAATTCGTGTCTTCTAAGAGTCTTCAGGATAATGTGCAAGTGATTTTCATGATCTTCATAACTTTTGGAGTATACCAATATATCATCAATAAATAACACTACAAAGTCATCAATATATTCTTTGAAAAGTCTATTCATTAGATCCATGAAGGTAGAGGGTGCATTAGTCAATCCAAAAGGAATTACTGTAAAATTGTAATGCCTGTACCTGGTTCGAAATACTATTTTCGGAATGTATTACTTCTTCACACACAACGTATGATATCCAGATCAAAGTTAATTCTTTGAAAAGTATAAATCCTTATGAAGTTGGTTGAACAAATCATCAATGCGAGGTAGGAGATACTTGTTATTTAATTTTTTAGCATTGATCTCCCTGTAGTCAATGCAGAACCTCATAGATCCATATATCTTCTTAAAAAAGGACATGGGCTTCCCATAGAGAAACACTAGGGAGAATAAATCCATTATTACTCAATTCCTCTATGTTTTTCTTTAGTTCCACTAATTCCACAGTGTCCATTTTATAAGGGGTCTTTGATATGGGCCTTGATCCAGGAATTTAATCAATGGAAAACTCAGTTTCTCATTCTGGAGGATTTCAAGGTAAATCTTTTGGAAACACATCAACATATTCTTTCACAATAGGTACATACTCTATTTGAACATTCCTTTCCTCACCCACAGTTATTTCATTCTCTTCCTCACCAATTATTGAATTTATTTTAGATACTGGGGGCAGATCTAGATTATAATTAGGCGGTGGTAATTATTTTCTAAAGATAAGGCATTCTTTATCATCATCATAAAAAATAGTAACCTCCTTCTTCTTACAATAAATTTTTGCATCATTGTCTGAATGCCAATCCATATTGAGGATTATATTAAATTCAATCATGGGTATGATGATGAGATTAGAAGATAAAGAACATTTATAAGCCCTAATGGGAATTGATTGACAAAAAATTGTTGTAATGATACTTACCTTTGGAGTTTTTACTAACAACTCTGTTGTTAAATAAAATTGGAAATATATAATTTTCTTATAAAACTGGGAAGATATGAAATAATGTGATGACCCAGAATCAAATAAAGCATTGGCTAAACTTGAGGAAACCATTAAATTACCTGCCACTACGTCTTTCAGAGATTCAACCTCAGCAGTAGTGATAACATAATCTTGGCCTTGATCCCCTGGCCTCTTTGAGGTAAGTTCCCCTGACACTTAGGACATTCATTTTCATAATTCCCCCTTTCTCTACAATTTTAGCATTCAACATCGACCGCCTCTTTCTTCCCCTTGAAATCACGAGCTTTGTGGACTTTTTCACCACACATGTAACAGACTCCCATTCCCTTATGGAAAATACCAGGGTGTTTATTCCCACATTTCTTGCAGGATGGATATTTAAATTTTCCTTTCTTCCCCTTATTTCTATTTCCAGAGTGTTCAGCAGATCTCTTCTCTTGCTTTACTTTAAAGTTGCAAGACTTAGAGAATTCTTTTTCTGTATTGATAGAACATGAGAAAATATCTTCGTACGATGAGAAGGATTGTGAGACTAATTCTCGATGGAGAAATGGTTTTGAACCATCAAAGAAACGATCCATATTATGTCTTGGGTTATGTATATAATCTGCAGCATGCCTCGATAACCTTGTAAAGTTATCTTCATACTTTGTGACATTCTTATCCTCCTTTTACCTCAGACTTAGAAATTGCATTTCCATATCTGGTCAATGGTCATGAGGAAATTATTTTTCTAAGAAAATTTCATTAAACTCCCTCCATTCCATATTTGATACTATATCATCTTCCTTTTTGTTTTGAATCAATGACCCCCACTGATCAACATCTCCAGTGAGGTGGAAAACTGCTATGAGAACTTTTTCCCTTTCGCTACTCTCCAAGGCGTGGAATATTTTCTATAAAGAATTTATCCATTTCTCAGCTACTAGTGGATTTGTACCCCCATTTAATGTTGGTGGTTGTTGGCTCATGAAACGATCTAACATTGATCCTCCACACTGCAGATCAGGGTGCTCCATACAGGTAAGGTTATTATTCATAACCTGAGTGAGTTGTCCCAGTATGGTGATTAGATAATTAGCACCAGTTGCATCATCAGCTCCACTATAATTATCTTGAGTAGGATGGAAATTTCTATATGGAGTGGGTACATTGATACAGTTTCCATTCCTTCCACTAGAAGCCATTTCTAAACAATGGCATAAACTAGATTAGTTTATGAATCTAGATACATAATTCCAAACTTATAAAACACTTAACATAAATTGAATAGTTTATGGATACAATCCATAATCATAAAAAATGTTTTCATTGAGGAATTATATACTCATAAACCCTTATTAATGTTTTGTAAAGAAAATGAGATTTATCCTAAGCAGATCCCCCAGGAGTGTCGTAACCAAGAGTGCAGCAAGGCCTGTTGTCGTGCACCAGTTCTCATTCGAGTCTAGCTTAAAGTGGTGTATTTGGGTTTTACCCCTAGGTACATCCGTTCCAGAGTCACCTCTACCTGCTTGTATCCAGATAGGGATGTATTTCTTGGAAAACTCACAAAATCTCTACAACACCAAAATTTTAGGAAGTTCTTCTATACTATTCCTCAATGTCTATCTTAGGGCTATGTGCTCTAATAAGAGTTTATCTAAATCTAGTTTCCAAGATTTGTACTAACCTTCCTATGATAACAAATTTAACGACCCAACCCTAGATTCCCATAATCAGTGCATTATTTTAAAACATTGGCATGATCACAAAAGATCAAGTCCTGAAAAACTGATTAGTTTAGTAGCCTTGGAAGTACTAGATACATTCAGAAGATTTACATTACATCATAAAATGGAAAACTACAAGAACATTGTTTCCATGGACAACACCGAGATCCCATATACTATCCCAGTAGGTCAGTCATATTATACTTCTTCGCTTGCTAGGAGAAATAAAACATAGAAAGGGGTGAGCTCAAATACACAGTAAGGATAACAATATAGTGTAAACTTTCATAAATATGCATAAACATTTAAGGAAATGTATAAAACTAAAACAAAATCCTTTTCAACAGAAAATTCATCATAATATAGAAAACAAAAATCAAAATAATTCCATTTTTTTTACTCACATGGATTTTCTACTAATCGAATAATCACATGCAACATCAATAGCCACTTTTATAATGATGGAATGCATAATGCCAGACATTCATAACCACATAGTAAAGGCTTTGTGCTGAGACTAAAAATAATATTTTTCAAGGACTTGTTCTAAGACACTAGTTTATCTCATGAGACCTTCTGATGCATTGAGGAGCTATAGCGGGCTCCCCTCGTCACTTACTAAGTCCAATGCATTCCACATATTAAAAGGTTTAAACATAACATAAACATTCGTATTAAAACTGGAATACGAAATTTCAATACTTTATCCATAAACCATGAATGGTATGAAATAACACATCCAAAGTAAAACATATCACAAAACCTTCAATACAATATGGAAGTTTTGTATCATAATAAATTAAATTCAAACAAACTTAAAATCCATCAAAGGATGTTGACATAGATGAAATCAAAACCTTTTTAGAGAAATATTCTTTTCTATTTTGAAATCCTATAAAATTAATTTAATTATAGAAGAAAAAATTTATATTTGAAAATATTCTTATAATCTTGTAAGGGAAGATTCTGCTGTGTTATAATAGCAGAAAATATCCGCACCTTCCGTATAAGTTAAAAAAACATTCTTACCTTAGTTTTGTTAAAAAGTTTATAAAGTACCTTTTTTGGAAAAAAACAAAAATATTCATTTATAAACATCTTATAAAAGTCAAAAAGGGTATAAATTACTTTAACCCATAGTCTATAAAATAGTAATAATGTTTTGAAATACATTTTTAAGAAACATGGATGTCGATGATAAAGAGGTCCCAGTAGATAATTATATATAAACAACCTCGGATAATGAAGACATTGTGAAATTAACCCTTAACTTGTACTTTTCCTTGTTCGAGGGTAAGTTAAACTTCTGTATAATGGTGAAATAATTGTTATTAAATTATACAGGAATCATATACAGTAATATGATATCATGTATGATCTTTTAACATTTTTTTGTTAATAATATCTTAGTATTATCATCATTTCGGGTGTTAACGGATTCATTTTCCTTTATATGCATTGTTATGTAAGTAATGTTTGTTATGGATAGGATGTATCTTATTCATTTTCATAATTATATTAATTATTTAAACATTATATTTAATAATCTAATGAAAATTAGTCTTGAATGGATACGATGGGGAATGAATCTTATTGCGTTCGTGGAGACGATAATCTGTACGTAAGCACAAGTGACAATATCATCTTTTTGATATTAAAATAATATATAATTGGATGGTATATCATATATACAGAATAATTATCATGTTATATTTATTATTTACATCAATTACACATCATTATTATACCCATCCAAAAAAGAATGTATTGAATAACAATTACACCATGATGTGGAGACGGTGAGCCGTACGTACACATGTATGGTGACATGACATTCAAAGGAAGGATAGAATAATGAATATGGTTGTAGCATATTTATAATAACATCACAGTATATATAATATAATGAAGTTATTATTTTTTAATGGAAACAACAAAGAAATAGGAAGTGGAAGAAGAAAGGAACTTGAAAGAGGTGATGAAATATTTACCTCTTCTTTGGGTTCTTCCTTTTCATTTGATCAAAATGGATCCTTAAGTTGGATTTATGACTAAAGGAAGGCATCTAGGATGAATTTAGGACAGTTTAGAGGGTATTTGTGTAGGGTTTGGTCGAGAAAATGGCTTTGATGGTGTGAATTAGAGAGAAGGGGAGTGCCCTTTTATAAGAGGGGTGAGGGGCACCTTAGGAAATGAAAGTAATATTATTTTATAATAAAATCATTTTCAGTTTCTAAGGGCTAAAAAATGAATTATTTATAGGATAAGGTGGGTATGGGTCTAAAATCACTCAACCAATAGGTTTTAGACAGGTTTTGGTCACTATATTGACCATATCTTTTAGATTTAACTCTTAGTTAAATAGTTGGACATTTACCATGTCTCTTTGTATTTTTATATTATATGGTTAATAAACATACTATATACTTCCAAGAGAACCCCAAGTGGATCATTAGTGATACAACTATCATTATATAAGTCTTTTTTCCAAAACTTATATTTTTATGAATAGAATATCAATTGATAATATAATATTTGTTTTAAAAACTCTTTTATGTTAATTTTGACACTATTTGGTATTTTGTTTTTGGTAAATTCATAACAACATTATTACTTCAAATAAAAATTCATCTAACCAAACCTAATATGTCATATTAAACTATAAAATTAGTTTAATTCTTAAAAAGTCTCAAATTACATTTATTTGGATATTTATAATTTCAATTATTTTAATATTTCATTAATTAGGTAATTAATGCATTACCATTGTGTTGTAAATAAATTTAATTATTTAATTTATAAAAATTATAAATAAAATACCATTATATAGGAAATATTTTTATCTTCATAATGAATATTTATAGTTGAATTTATCTTATTTTAACCCTATATTGTTTTTTTAGTTATTAAACTTTGAAGTTAACACTTTTAACTCTACTTTGAAGTAAATAATAATAAATGTCATAATATAATCCAAGTGGACCTAAAGGATCATATTTTAATCATAAGGTTGTTTTTGGTCGAATTACACTAATCCAATATTATTAGGAAATGTTTTAGGGTAATAATAATATCATTTTTACCCTTAATTACCCTATTTACTTTTAACCGTGGTAAATAAAAGTAAAAAGGTACTATTCACCAAAAATTATTTTCTTATTATTGAACCACATTTTACTTACTAATATTTACTGTGTCTCTCATATTTTTTAAATTCAACTCACAGAAGCTTAAAAATTAAGTTTTATGTAAATTTGCAAATGCTCCTAGGTGGTGGGTAAGAGACGGTAAAAAGTTCAATAAAATTCTTATATATCTTAAATTATTATAAAATAACTTTGATGAATTACATTGAACTTATATAGGTATTATGTATCTATTTTGACCTAAAATAAATTTTAAAAAAATAAATAATTATTTAAATAAAAATTTGGTTTTAAAATATAACTCTGTGTTTTTCACTATTCATCAAAAATCGAAAGTTTTTAGAAAAATACCAAAAATTCACCCTAATCTAATTTCGATATTCGGAATCCAAAAATGAAGCCCATCTTGAAAGATAAAATTTATTAAATTTCAAAAAGTGGGTATCACTATTCATAACGGCTAGTTTAATTGGTTGTGGTATATTAGAACTCGAAGTTGTGTACAACACACGGTACTATATTATTCAAAGTAAATAATAGTGTGGAAGCATGGGGTATTACAGATCTCTTCAAAATTTCTTTGAATATGAGGCCGATATAGAGAGAGACGTCATATACGACCATGAGGTAGGTGGTCATATTGTTTTCCTGTTGAGTTTTGGTCATTTCATAATCATTTCATCATGCCATACGCTTTACATTGTTGATAATATCAATTATATTGATTCCTTCATGTATAATTTACCCTTTTACTTGGATATATGTTGAATGAATATTGATTAATGGTTTAAAGACTGGTTTCCACTATTATGGACACCCAAGGGGTGTGCCCCTAGAATTTGCATTTTGGCCAATTGGTGCAAGGTGCCCAAAACTCCTTTTAGCTTTTATCTTTATTTTTAAATGCAATTTCCTAGTATTCACTTGTATTTATGTGAAATAGAATCACCTATTAGGTGTTTGGACCTCTTAGATTTGGAATTTTCCAAGTAGGCAATTGCCTTATCAGCTACGTCATCTTCTAAATGATCTTTGAGACATAAAAATGGGTTTTCTATGTCGTAATGAATTTGTTATGGTGAATGAGTTGAATTGAATGGATTATGAAATAATGTGTCATACATTTAAAAAAATGGACATGAACCTTCCAATTTACACATAATCTATTTGACTTTATTTCCATGTTTTAAAGAATTGTAATGTTTAAATAGAATTTATCTTGGATTATAACATGCATGAGAGTTTCTTTCCTCATGTATTGAATTACATATAAATTACCATGCCTATGATAATGTTTAAAATGAAATGTATAGGAGGTTATTACTTGTGTATTGAATTGTAAATGAATATTACTCTCTTATATATACATGGGATTTGTGAAAGAAATAGATGGGAGGTAATGCCCCATTCTTGTTATATTATAATACGCCTTTATAAAAGTTGAGATATGATGGTAAGGGGTGTTGATCATGGAGGGAAATCACAATATTTTCATTGGGTGTTGAGTTCATGGTGCCTCACACCATTGATACTGTATGGATGTTGAGCTAAGTCACCACATTCCATGATTTGAGTGATGACATAATGAATCACTCACCATCCTAAGCATTGTTGCATGATGCCTATCACTCTTCTTGGGATGTAAGGTATGTAACCTTGGCTTGAGCTTATAGGCTTGTTAGACTAGTATGGATATGTGAGTTAAACCCCGGTCTACCCATCACTAGTATTCCAGAAATATGGACATTAGGTTTCCTCACACACTTGGTTCATATAGGTGGATTCAATATAGAACTAAACTATATATATATATATTATATATATAGTGACATGATCAGACTCTTAATAGCCATGATCTGAATCAGGTAGACTCTCTAGGTGTCCTTTAGGAATCTGAGTAGGTGGTTATTTATTTATCCAGCATTTCTTTACTTTACTACTTATAGTTGCACACTATTTAGTTATGAGAACTAATCAGATTATTGGTAGACAACATAAGTGGTGGCCTACTAATTTTTTTTATCTCACACCCTACTTGGGATTCCTTTGGTACTAGAGAAGACAATATTCTTAAAAGTATTGATATGGGAAAGAACCCTAATATAGATTGATAATTTTCTTGTTTAGTTGGAGTTTAAGAGCAGAGGATCAGGCTTATGCTCAAGATTCCTATGGAGCTTTTTTGTCCTTTTTGTATTTTTTTAGTTTGTATAGTATTCTGTACTTTCCAATTCATTTTTTATTACTGAATTCCATGAATCACGTATCAAATAATTCAATAGAGTATTTTGTTATTATATTCAATTGTTCAGTTTATATATTTTCCTTATTATTTATTTAGTTGTCTATTTATGCTTCCACATTGTTCTGATTATGTTAATGTTACATACACTTATTCTATTGATTATTATTTGATGTATTCACTGTGCTACTATGAAATGAGTTTATATTCTCCCCACAGAACCACCTTCACACCGTCACTGCTAGTCAGTAGCCCTTGATGTATGGGGAGGCACACTTGAGGCCATGCGACCCACCATCTTGGGGTTTAGCTTAAGTGGATATTAGGTCAAGATGTTAAAAAGTGGTTTCATAGAGGTTCCTTACTTTCTTTACTATATTGAGACAATATATTAGAGATTGGAAATGCTTGGGACTTGGCCATAAGATGTTCTTGGACATCGCTGAACCATGTTTGGGGTAAAGGCCAAGTTTCCTGAAATAAATAGTTATTTTGTTTATACCTATTACTATAGATATCATTCCACCATTGGGTCATGCACTTGATTTTTGATGTTATTGATATTGGTGTTATTAAATTTTTTATTTATTTACTATAGCCTCATGAAATGAGGGATTTTCATTAGATCATGCATCATCATAGAAACAATATGAATAATAGGAGATGATATTTTCAAGGTCATGTCTATTTTCAACATGCATTTTACTATTTTATATTTACAGTTCCTTGGTTATATTTAATTTTGATAATGATTCTTGTATCATCCTAGTCTCGTATGTCACTAAACAATACCCCGAGTCCGGTTGGCCACATGACCTCCAGAACATATCCCAGAATGCTAGAGGATGTCAAATAATAGCAAGGGAATATGATGTGTTTGTGGGGAAAATATTGCCTCATAAATCCAAGTGTGTACAATAGTAAATAATAATAAGAAATAGTGGAGGCATAATAATATGAAGACATTAGAATAAACAAAAAATAACCCAAATAGAGTAAACACATAACTACAGAAACTAAATAATAATACATGGTACAAACGTGATGATGATTATGTATTTAATCAATGTGAAAATAGAAGTGTAAGGGAAATGGGGGTACAAGCATAAAAAACATTCTATCAAAAGTAAAAAGTTGTAAACTGCTATAACAAAATCTTGAGCATAGGCTCGATCCTTTTCCCCCATATCCATATTATGAAGCAAGAAAATCAAGCATCAGAAGCATCCTGCTCTCCTTTATCCATACATGTAGTCATAAAGTCTAATCAGGTACCAAAAGGGGCCTGAGAAGGGTGTGAGATAATAAAACTCAGTAGGATGACCCCCACAATGTCTAGACCGTCCCATTATCAAACTATAATTAAGAAACTGTGTGACCGATATAATAAATGACAAGGTAGTAAACAAGTGAATAACTACAACTTGTTCTAGGCTCCTAAACAGAAACCCAACCCATATCACCTACTTTGATTGATGTCAGAAGTCTGAATAAGAAGCCTATGCATGTCAAAATATATATAACATGTGATAAGGTGAATAAGTCAACTAATGAATTATACCCCCAAGATTTGGCTCTTTCATTGGGTATCAATTCCATTTCATCACATAATTATGCTATAAAGTATGGAACAAGTGTCAGAAGTGCATATTAATGTTCATATAGTAATAAAGGATGCATCTCATATGGTTCCACAACCAAACAGATAATGAAAATGAATCATTTCATGAAAACATGAGGTGGAGTCCCATCCCAGTCCAAGGAAATCTAAAATAATCTCCAAATGTTGCAAAGGGAACATTCGATATAAGCCAATATCACCGAGCCCTCTCAAGGTGATCTAAAAGAATCCTAAGTATCGGCATGAGGTATAGTAACCACTGAGTCTATCCAAGGTATCTCACAAGGGGACCGCGTATCACCTTAGGCATGGCCTAGCCATCATTCAAAAAGTTCCTCACATGGTATCTCCCCTTGGGAATCAATTTCAGTCAGGATTTCAATAAATTTCTTGGAAAGACCTAACCTGTAAAGCTAAAGCATCACCCCGAGACATTGGGTTGTAACCCATCGAGTACGAGAAGTCCATCCATGGATTCTTAATACAGAACTCATGCTCTCTCCCAGTCCATGTCAATCTCCATATCAAACAAGGCATACATAACAAACAATGAATTTATGATTTATAACCAACAAAAATAATCTCAATACCACATCTATCCATTAACCAAGATAATAAATTCAAGCCAAAAATCAATGGAACATTTCATATAGAAAGGGAATGATTATTTAATAAGAGTAAGAAAGGTATGAGGCATAATCTATGTGGCATAATCCATAGACAAGTACATGTCAACACATTTAATTCAATATCCCCAGACAACATGTTTTACAAGAATTTCATATGGTTCAATCCACTAACAAGGGCACAAGAAATAAGTAATGATCTATAAGAAAGGGGTTTGGCATCAACATTCCTCAAACCAATATGTCATTAATGACATTTCAAATATCTCAAGATATCATGTTCGGTAAAGTGTAACATTTCATTCAAACCATAAAAAGGATAAAGTAAAATCACCAAATAAGGCATAAGCATTTTTCATGATATAAGGTGTGCAATTTCACATGGTATTATGAATAAATATTTAACCTAAGGCATTAGTATAAAGAACTTGGAATAAAAATGGGCATCTGAGTATAATACCACCAAGAAAGGAATATTGCATGAAGTATAAACTTTTAGTAATGGCATAAAGATTTCATAAAATAAAAGTACTCATGTAACCTGAGATTAGAATTTTATCATATAAGGCATACTGCATTCAAAGATATATCAAGATTGTCAAAGGTATAAGGCACTACACATAGGAAAAAAAACTATGTTCATGTTTATAAATTATTAAAAGGGACCCAATTCATGGTATAATTCTCATTATAATCTTATAAATCAAATTATAGCATTACCAAGGCATCGCACACAAAATAAAAATTTTCCACATTTTAATAAAAGGATAAAATAAGCTATTTTCATTGGAAACATACAAAGGGGTTTGTAAAAAGAAAAGAATACACCAACATTTGGGTTTCTCTATGAGCGATAGTCAGTAAAAACACAGTAGAACAAGACAATAATTTTAATATGCAATAGCACGCCACTCTAGAACGTTTTGATGGAGAAACACTACAAAAAAATGCCCATGGTAGTGAAAAAAGGGGAAAAAGAGCAGATGACCTACCTCAACATCATGGTTCTATGTACATTTTATATTAAGGCATGATTCGACCTAAAAAGGAAGAAATTAAGATATTTAAGAAAATTCCAAAATAGGGATAAATATATCACATGAAGATAGTGCATTGATGGTTGGATAAAATAGGAAATGAAGGGGTATGGATGAGAGAGCTTACTATGAGGATTTTTCAGCTTTTAATGGTGAAGAGATTAGAGGATATTTGAGGGAGATAGAGAAAAATTACAAAGTGGGAGGAGAGGGGACGTGGTGAACCTGATAGGGGAGAAAATCCTGAGTGGGGGGAGGAGGAGAAAGAGAGGGTTATTTTAAATTAACCACTAAAAATTAAACTAAGATTTTATTACATGACATGTACCATACAACTGGAAAAATCAACCACCAATCATGAAGTACATTATGCTGTACTGGGGAGTAGTACATGGTTGATTAAATCATTTTACTAACCATGTTCTGACCATATGGAAGCTCACTGCCCCAGATCTGAAAATTAATACACTATTATGTGCTAGGGCTGCACAGTTTCTCCTAAGCATGTAGCCAAGTCCGTTTCCCCCTTTTCTGGTACTTTGGGCTTAAAACAAGCCCCAAATGCACCTGATACCTCTATTTAATGGCTAGTAATGTATATTAAGGATTTTTAAAAAAATTTAAACATAAAATTAAATGTTTAGTACCTTTGGAAACGACCAAGATATTACAACCTCCCCTCCTTAAACTAACATGTCCTAGTGTTTCCCTTTCGAGTGTGGTACCCCATACTCTGAGAAATGTTCTAGCCACTACACATGTACATCAGCCTCCCACTCCGAGGTCTCATCTCAAACATGTCCGTTCTTCCATAGCACCCAGACTAAAGGAACTGATCTACCTTGGAGAACCTTCATACTAAAGGGAATGAAACATATTGGATGCTCCTAAAAGGAGGCATCAACCTCAAGCTTGATATCATCTGGATTAAATGAATGTGATGGGACTGGATGATACTATCGAAGCTGAGATTCATGGAAGTCATCCTACATGGCATGATACCTATGAGGTAATAAAATCCTATAGGCTACCATCCCATGCCACTCTACTATCTCGAAAGGCCTGAAATATCTCAAAAATAACTTTACCTATCTCCTAATTCATCTATGTCCCAAATGAGGGAATACCCATATAAAAACCCAATGTACCACCTCAAATTACATAGTTATATGATGATGATCAGTATATGACTTCTTCCATGACTGATATGTAGCCATACACTTTTGAATCAAATGGACTTTCTATGATGTCTCCTAAACAATATGGGGACCCAAACGAGCTGGCTCCCCTACCTCTTGGAAGCATAGGTGTGAATGGAATGGTCTACCATTGAGATCCTCATATAAATCAATATGAATTATTTCCATAAATATGTTACTATAGGAAAAATAAACTAGAGAAATATGATTCTCTCAGGAACCTCCAAAATCAAGAATACATACCCTAATCATATCCTCTAACACTTGAATCATCTATTCAGACTACCCATCAGTTTGAGGGTGATTTATGGTACTTAGGAAGACTTATGAACCCACTAAATTCTTCACCCTTTGAAAAAATCATTATATGAACTGGGCATCTATGTCCCAAAATATAGAAAAAGGTATACCATGAAGTCATACTATCTCTTATATATAATGTCTACCTAACTCATAGACATCTTAGGTATCACAGATCAAAAATAATTGACAGACTTTTGTCAACCTCTTGATGATAACCCATATTGCATCACTTCCTTGAAGAGATATTAGAAAGCCTTTAATGAATCACATGGTGATGTCATTCCATTTCCACTCAGGAATGGATAAAGGTTGTAAAAGTCTAGTGGGTTTATGGTGCAATTCCTTCACATGATGACAGGTAGAGCACCGATTGATGAAGACCACTACCTACTTCATCATACATGGCCACCAGTACTGATGATGCATATCCCGATACATATTTGTAAGCCTAGGGTGAACTTCCCAAAATAAGGCATGAGATTACCTCATTATATAATCTCATACATTAGAAGGCACCCAAACATTCCAATGATATACTAGGGCCTCACGACTATCAACAACCCATCCTGGTGGTGGTTTCTCTCTTATGAAACTTTCCCTCAAAACAAGTCCCTATGGATTAGATAAATATCCCATATAGGCTCTCTCCAAAAGAGAGGACTTCACTGCAATAGATACAAAAACTGGTTTCCCATGCTGGTCTTGAACCTCCAAATGAAACTTATAAAACATATCCATCATCATCCAATCACTACTGGACACTTGGATGTATTGTTTTTGAGTTTTACAACTCAATGCATTCACCAAAAAATTTCCTTTACTAGGGGTATAAGCCAGCTCAAAATCAATGGACTATAGGTATTCTACCAACTAGAGATTCCTTAGATTCATGCCTCACTCTATGGAGATATATTTTAATCTTTTATGATTGTTTAGTCTCACCTAGAAGATAGTGCCTCTAAATGTACATAACATGAACCATGACAACTAGATTGAGGTCATGCATGAGATAGTTCCTCTCGTGCAGCCTCAATTGGAAAGATCCATATGTAATGAATTGATCACCTTGCATCAAAACTACACCCAACCCGATCCATGAAGCATCACAATAAAATATATAAATTCTAACTAGATTTAGAAGAACCAGAAGATGAGGTGAATCTAGTCTTCCTTTTAACTTCTGAAATGCCTTATCACAAGCTTTATACTATAGGAACATTACACTCTTCTTAGTCTAGGTAATAATAGGTGATGCTAAGTGTTAAAATTCATGAATGAAATGCACATAACATCCTATAATACCTAAGAAACTATGTATATCAAACACATTCTTGGGATACTCCCATGAAACCATGATGCTCAACTTTTCTAGGTCAATAAATATTCCCACCTATGATGTTATATGACCCAATAAGTGAACCTTACTAATCCAAAAATGGAATTTACTAAGCTATGTGTAAACATGGTGCCCTATCAGTGTACACAAAATGATATCATGATAGGTGGAATGGTCGTGTCTGGAATGATAGTACACCAAGATATCATCTATGAAAACTACCTTGAAGGAATCTAGATATGGGTGAAAACCCTGATTCATAAAATCCATGAAGATTACCGACATGTTCATCAGACTGAACAACATAACCAAGTACTCATATGATCTATACTGCTCTAGAATGTTGTATGTGGTATATCCAATGGTCTCACATGAACCTGATGATATCTCTACCTTAAATCGATCAGGGAGAAAACTGTTTCTCCTTGGAGCTAGTCGAAGAGGTCGTCTATATGAGGCAATGGATACTGATTGTTTACTGTAAGCTGGTTTAGTCAGAAATAATACACAAAAAATTTGAGGGTACCATCCTCCTTCTTAGTGAATAGGACTAGTGAACCCCATGGATATGTTATGGGTTTGATGAAACCCTCATCCTCAAAATATTCAAAATTATTATTGAGTTCCTAGAGATTCGTAGGTTCCATCCTATAGGGAGGAATTGACACTGGTTTCGCACCTAGCACTAGCTCAATGGTGAACTCAATCTATCTCTCAAGAGGTATTCCATATAAATAATCAGGTAACACATCCATGAAATGATCCTCACCAAGAGGGAATTCCAAGAGCTTCATTCCCTAATCACTTATAAAGAGACTCACTAGTTGAACGATCACTCTGCCAAGACCAGCTCACTTGGGTCCATCCAGAACTGTCTGTATATCCCATTCACCCTTGTGTATATATATATTTCCCTCAGGTCATGTAAAAGTCACTAAGTGGCGATAAAAATCCACATGGGCATGATAACTAATGAATCATTCCATACCGAGGATGTTGTTGAAGCTAGTAATCCCAAGGACAGAGAAATTATAGATGAAACGGTACCCACCTATATGAACAGCGGGCTCCTAAAACTGATGTATTACCTTTTTTCTGACCCCTAGCAAATATTAGAGAGACATAACACCACATAAGTACTCTAAAGATCAACCAAGGATTTCTACACACGCGTTAGATAAAAAATAGTGCGATGAACCTATATAGAAAAGGGAAGAAACTAAAGTAGAGGACACCAAAATAGTACCACTAACTATAGATGTCCCTGGATTATTATCCTTATATTCTGGCTACACTTCATACATATATCCTGAACTATGACCTTGAGAAGCAGTCTGAGTAGCCTGAGTAGATCCACTCTGTTGTCGTTGATCATTTGGAGCCTGACTACCTCATCCATGACTGCTACTTCCTTGGACTAATCGACCATTAGAAGACCAAATCTCAGCCAAATGTGGTTTCACATATCCTTTACCTAATTGAGTATTGGTACAGATACCCTTCCACTAGTTTATGGGGGAAAATAAAGTTAAAAATGTTGTATATGTCCCATATTGCCACAATCATGGAATTCCATTGGGTCCCTCATGCACCGAGGCTTTTTATGGACTATCCTTCCACATTTGTGACATACTATGGAATTGGTAGCATGTTTCACCTGGCTGGAACATCCCCCATAGGAACCCTCAAAAAAGTTATTTTTACTACTTGAAGAACCATTACCCTAACACTGAACTGAACTGACCTGGCTCACATGACCAACTTTATTGAGATTCTTCTCACTAATAAAATCCTAGTTCACTATATCTATAATGGTAGGCAACTAAAATATGTTCACCTCTGAGTGGACAATGTATCCAAGATCTTCCTCAAGGTGCCTCACAATATTCAATTCATCACACTTCATAGATATAGAAAAACACTAATACTTGGTGAAGTGAGAATAATTCTCAAGAACTATTATGGATACCTGTTGAAGATGAATGAACTCCCTATCTTGGTATAATCTCAATGTCTATGGGAAGAAGTGACCAAATAAATCCATATGGATGTCTTACCAGCTCATGTATCAGTAATGCTTTGATAGAGATACAACATCCCCCCAATGCTTCGAAGAGTCACAAAGCATGTAGGTAGAAATCTTGACCCTCCTCTATGTATGCATATTTATATGGTCAAATATAAATATAATATATTCTATCCATCGCTCTACAACCTGAGGACCGCCATACCCCAAGAAAGTGGGATGTCATTGCTGTTGAAAGTCCCATGTATGCTCTACCATTGTTGAGGTAGCTCGGGGAGCACCCTGAACAGTCTGCAAAAACCTTAGAAAAGTATCCCTGAACTAAGAATCAAAACCCAGTGGAAGATCAATAGGAGGCACCATGGGGGGAACTACATGATGTACAATGGGTGGCTTACAAACCACCACACCTAGAGTATGATCATCACCCCTCTCTTGGAGTGTATCATGAGGATGTCATGGTGGCATAGGTGAACAATTTCTGAACACGTGTCTCAGACATGAAATATAACTAGATAAGGAAAGAAGTTAAAGGATAAGTAAGGAAGGGTAGGTACAGGGCCTCCTCAAACATAGAATAATGGATAAGGAAAGTGATAAGATATGTAAATACCCATAATTTGTTTGTAATTTGTTTTTAATTAAATGGGAATTTTACGAGTCTGTGAAAATTGACGGCACATGATTTCGAGGCCTGGTGTGCCCAGAATCAATTTCTGAAGTTTTTTTCGGGTACATTCAGTAAACGTACAAGTGGGTTTTTCTAACTTTTGAACCAGTGCTCAGAATTAAAATTTGATTGCCCTGTTCAACTCGTAGTGACAATATTCGCTTAAGAAGACTTTCACCTTGATGATAGTTGGTGGAGGGTGAAAGTTAGTTTTTGGGTTTTTTGTGTAAGATTAATATAAGAATAAAAGTGTATGAAATTTTTTATTTTTATTTGCAACACCCATGTGGGTGTTGGGAGGTGGGTCCATCGTAACTAAACCTCCATGTGGAAGTTGGAAGTGGGGACCACCAGACCTTAACCTCCCACGAGAGGTTATGGTGGTGGGGACCACCCAAACCATAATTTCCCTTGAGAGGTTATGGTGGTGGGGACCACCCATGATTAAACCCCCTTGAAATCCCCCTTTAATTGGGAGAAACCATTAACTCCCTAATAAATGTCTGGGGAGCCTCTCCAACACCTCCACATTTTAATTGTGCCAATGCACAACATTAATTGTACCAAATCTCCCTTAATCAATTAAACCTTTTTGAATATTATTCCAACAACTTAATTATATTATAATCTATTATCATGGGGTGCCTTTTCTTTGTGGGTGGAATTTGGGTAGAGGAGGAACTTGGGAGAAAGATCCCAATGAAGAATTCTCCACCGACGAAGAACGCCGATGTGGAATGCCTTTGACGATGAAGAATGACCTCGACTTTGATTTTCTTCCTTGGAACTTCCTCCCACGCAGGACGTGTTCGTCTAAAAAAAATTTACATCCTCCTTTTCGCACCAACATCAACCAACAATGAATAGGTGGGGGTTTAATGTTGTATGTTTATAACTTCACAATTACACCCCACTTCTTTTGCTTTTGTAGTTTGGGAAGAATATTTGCAGGAGGGTTTGATGTGCTTCATTCTTGTGAACCACTTCATACCGCTCTAATGTGGAGCATGCGGGCCAAACTAACATGGCTCGTCCTCTCCGTAACCCTTGTGTTGTTTTGTGGTGTTCTTTGAAATGGAGGAAGGTGACGAAGGTGACGAAGGCAAAGGCGCCGCCACTCGCGACCTCCACGACCCGCGCCACCCTCACGGTGTTCCAGCCTCCCGGGAAAATTGGCCCCGTGCCGATGCTAGCCAAATAGGCCCCGAGCCACACCGCGGCCCGAGACTTGCCGCGCCTCAGCCGCGCCACGTCCCGGCTAAACCAGCCCTTTGTCGTCGCCAGCCCCCAGCCACCCTGGCCTCTTGGCCGAACCGGACCCTGGCCACCCCGACCTTCCGACCGAGCCACCATGGCAGCGCCATCCACCATCGGAGCCACCCCGGACACTCTGGACTCCCAGACGAACCGGCCTGGTCGTGCCACCCATTTGCCGAACATGCCCCGACCGTGCCACTCGGGCCCCCGAGCTAAGCCACCCCGAGCTGCGCCCCCGCGGCCCTCTGGGCCGAATCGGCCCCACGATCTGGGTTGATCTACCCTCACGACGTCCTCCGGGATGAGATTCCCATGCGGCGCACTCCGTACCGAACTGCTCTCACGCCGACCTATGGCCGGTCAGCGCCCTCTCGGTCGGTCTGTTCCTTTACGGCTCTCCGTAGACCCTCGCGGCCTGTTGGGTTAGGCCCACAGGGTCGGGTCGAACCCAACGGGCTGGTCTGCCCAATGGGTTGGGCCAGACCCAACGGGTCAGGCCGGGTCGACCTGAACCAGGTCGGCCCAGGCTGGGTCGGGTCAGGTCGGTCCAACCGGGTCGGACCGAACACGAGCCCACTACCACCCATTTACGCTCCTTCGACCATATCTTTGGCACCAGTTATCCGTTTGACGAACCATTAGTAGTGCTAGAAATCTTAGAGCGTGAAGGTCCCTTTGAGTATACCCCACTAGATTTTGGGGTATAGTTGAGATACGATCAGGTTGGATCGTGTACGAGTCCAACCGGGCCCCCGGGACTAAAAGGCTAATAACTTATAGACCGGGTGTCTGATTGACGCGACGTATATTGCATTGAGACCCCAATGATGTGGAGGAACTTTGAGATAATTCTTCATGGGACTTCGTGATAGTTGGAGTATCGACTAATAGCTCGTGGAGAAGATCCTCCTCGAGACGAGCGAGCGTAGTGCGGAGACCTAGTAGCTGGCTGAGACCTGACGGCTGCTTACCGTTTTGACTCAGAGTGACTCTACTAGACCAGTGGGGAGAACCTTGGTGTCACAGAAGACCCATAGTGGGGATCTCCTTGGTGTTGCATCAGAACCACGATACTCGATAGGAGGAGTACCTTTGCAGGATACAAGGGGGAGTGTGCTTGGTGATGCTGCAGACCCACGGTGGGGAGCGTGCTTGGTGACGCGGAAAATCCACAGTACTCAATAGGAGGAGTACCTCACCAGTCCAAGGTTAGTGGGAAGAGCACTTGGTGTCATATTAGACCCACTGTACCCGATATAGGAAGAGTTCTCCAGCATCCGAGGTTTCGACAATGTGACTGGGGATGTTACTTGATACTACACCTAGAATAAATTCCTGGTTTGAGCTGAGTCAGTTTTTCTTTGTATTCCTCATGATCAAGATGGATCATTTGATATCTTAGTTATATGTATGAGAATATACCTATGTAAGGTTATCTGTTGATTTCATACTTTGTGGTTTATCCTTGTTGGATTTTGTGTGACCTTGAGGGTCTCGTGGTCCCTACCAAGTATCGTTATACTCACCCCTGCATGGGATATGCCTGCTCCTTGTTGTATTGGTTACAGACAACAGAAAATACTGACTGAGGCTGAGAGTACCAGGACTAGATGGTGCCTGGAGGTGGACCATACGACGTGTCTGTATGTGGATGAGACAGATAGACAAGGAGTGCTGAGGAGGTTATCTGTACCTACCCTTCATGTAGGAATCCCATAGGATGACCCAGTAGCTACTTTTCTTTCTTTTTCTTTAGTTTTATTGTTTTTAGTTGTACTTGTACCTTTACTGTTGGGATGGTATTCCAGACCCTTTAACTTTCAACACACTTTTGGCTATACAGTTTACTCATGTTCTTATCTTGATGCGTGTGTTTACATGTTATAAAGGTAATGCCTTCCCAATTTTAGGGAATTACTTCTTTGGTGCTAGTCGCCAGCCCCTGGCCTTTGGAAGGTGGTCTTGGGGTAGTCACAGCATGAGCCCCAGGAGACGGGTCATGACTAATTGGTATCAGAGGAGTCGGTTCTACTATAGGACTTAAGACTCTGATCTTTTCTGTGAAGTAATAGTGTTAAGTTTAGTGATTGTGGTTTTCAGTTCAGGGAGTCCAGTGTTGGTACGGGGGCTGAAATATCCATACACCAGGACCCTAACTACTGATTTCTGACTCAGTGCACGAAAACACTGATTGCATGTGTGTTTTCAAATGTTTTCTTTAAGTCATATCACTAGGTCTGCTCACCAGGTATAACTTTTAACCATAGCACACCTGTTTCTTTTCAGGATGCCTCCATGCAGACAGTTGTGTAGAGTTCCAAGAGTTGTACAAACAGATATCCCACCGAGCGAAGAGGCCTTGGTGTAGGGCCCTCTTCTATTAGAGGCACCAGTTGAGGCACTAGCGGTACTATTTCCCATTGGTCCACCGATGCCACCAGCCCCAACAGCATACTGTGCACACCGCTTGAGCACGTTGCACAAGTTCCAGCGCTAGAGGCCACCCAGGTTCAGGGGAGATACAGACCCACAGGCGGCCGAGGATTGGGTGAAGGCTATGGTGAGAGTTTTCCAACTAGTAGGGACACTAGAAGACCTCATGGTGATACTTGATGCCAACCTTATATAGTATGCAATGGGAAGATGGTGGAGCTTGATGCTCCAGGTTCACGACGAGGTGACGCTTCTCTGGGCAGACTTCGAGAGCCTATTTCGAGCAGAGTTTGTCCCAATGACTCTTCGCACAATGCACATTCAGGAGATAATTCATCTGTAGTAGGCCAACATGATTGTATCTCAGTACTCAGCGAGGTTCATGGACCTCTCACTCTACTCCACCGATATGGTGAGGGACCCATTCATCAGGGATCGAACCTTCGATCAGGACTCAAGTGAGAGATCAAGGCTTCGGTGATCTCACTTGGAATCCCGATGCAGGCAGGGGTGTTAGAGAGAGCCCTCTTAGTGGAGAGTTTCCTTCTGAGCAGTCTCCAGTAGCGAGATCCACCACCAGTCAACACATAGCGGAGTCTTCTTCTGCTGGAAGTAGACAGATGTCGTAGAGGTCCAAGAGGACCAGACCTACATATAGACAATTTCATGATTCAGAGTCGGTTGTGCAGGGCACCTGAAGCGGAAACAAACATGCTAGGACTGGGAATTGTTTCACATGCGGTGGGTAGGGTCACATGGCTCGTGACTTTCTAAACCGCCATTCAAATGATTAGCAGACGGTCGAAGGACCACCTAGACAGAGACAGAGGTTCGACCGAGGATGTCCTCAAGGAGCAGGCAGACGTGGTAGAGGAGCTGGCCTTACAGCTGGTGGTGGGTGACGATTCAAGGTGTTACCACCACCACCACCAGGAGGTCCACCCCGACTGCAGGGTGTAGGTGGATAGGGGAGAGCTCAGCTCCAGGAAGATGAGGCCTATGACCACGGTGCTTTAGAGATGATATGTGGTATGGTCTATGTCTATTCCACCATAGCCACTTCACTTATAAACACAGGTTCCAGTCATTCTTTCATTTCCACTGCCCTCTTTTAGAGCTCAGAGATTCCGACAGAGCCGTTGGCTAGATCCTTACGATTAGAGACATCTACGGGAGTGGATTGGATGATTACTCATTAGTGCCTGCAGTGTGACCTTACTCTAGGAGGTGATAGCTTCAGTTGGGATCTCCTAGTAGTAGCACCGAGGCCTTACGACGTCATCTTGGGTATGGACTGGTTATCTACAGTCCATGCTCAGTTTGACTGTATTAGGAACAATGTGCGGTCTATCCGTATGGATGGGACCAAGTTTACCTTCATTGGCGAGAAGGGAACCTTTGTAGAATAGGATGGACTTGATCAGAGGAGAGTGAAACCGCTCACTCATCAGTTGGATAGCCTTACCCTCAGAGCTATTGATGTGGATAGTTCGGGCTATCTTGTAGTGGTGGACTAGTACACAGATGTTTTCCCTGATGATGTCCTAGGTCTACCTCCTCGTAGAGAGGTGGACTTTTATGTTGACTTGTACCCCGAGACGACACCGATATCTACACCAACATATCGGATGGCTCCCGTGGAGCTTAGTGAGTTGTGGGTACAACTAGAGGACTTTTAGGGGAGGGGATTCATTCGTCCTAGTGTTTCTCCTTGGGTAGCCCCGATTTTGTTCACCAAGAAGGTGGATGGGAGCTTGAGGCTTTATGTTGACTATCAGTGCCTGAACTAGGCGACTGTGAAGAATCGGTACCCACTCCCGATTATTAACGACCTCTTTGATCAGCTGAAGGTATCATGATGGTTCTCGAAGATATAACTCAGATTAGGCTATCAATATCTTAGATTTAGATATGAGGATGTGCAGAAGACGGATTTTAGATGTCAGTATGGCCACTATGAGTTCTTGGTTATGCCATTTGGCATAACCAATTCTCCAGCAGTGTTCATGGGACTCATAAACATGATATTTCCGACATACCTTGATCTCTTTTTCATAGTCTTCATCGACGACATTCTGATCTCCTCAACTACTGAGGAGGAGCATTACTATCATTTGTTATTAGTACTGGACACACTCCGAGAGCACCAGCTTTATGGTAAGATCTTAAAGTGCCAGTTCTAGATCCGAGAGGTTCACTTTCTAGGACATGCCATATCTGAGGCTAGAGTTTCAGTGGATCCAGTGAAGATTTAGGTGGTACTTGTTTGGGAGCCACCCAGGAGTGTGATGGAAGTACGGAGCTTCCTGGGTTTGGCTGGATATTACCAGAGAATTGTGCCAGATTTCTCTAGAGTTGCAGCACCACTATCAGCCTTGACAAAGAAGGGGAAAACCTTTTTGTGGTCAGAGAGATTCTAGCAGAGCTTTCAAGAGCTGAGGGAGAGGATGAATAGTGCCTCCATCTTGAGGCTTCTAGAGGAAGGTGTAGGGTACGCAATATACTACGACGCATCAGGAACCAGACTCGGATGTGTCCTGATGCATGGGCGAGCAGTGATCGCATATGGTTCTCAGTAGCTGAGACAACATGAGTGGAACTACACAACCCATGACCTGAAGTTAGCAGCAGTGGTCTTCTCCTTGAAGACGTGGCTACACTATCTGATGGGTGAACGTTTTACAGTGCACTTTGATCACAAGAGTATCAGGTATATCTTCTCCCAGAAGGACCTGAACCCAAGAAAACGATGTTGGCTTGAGTTCCTCCAGGACTATGACTTCGAGATAGTATATACTCCTAGGAAGGGGAACGTTGTTGTAGATGCACTCAACAGGAGGTCTGGTATAAAACTTCTAGGTTAGGAAACATAGGAGCTGGCCGCTTTGGAGATATCCTTCATGGATAGAGATGGAGCAGCGTTTCTTCAGTCTCTTACGGTCACTCCCCCACTTCTTTAGTGAGTCAGGGAGGCGCAACATGGGGATGCTGAATGCGAGGCATGACGTTCTCAGATATCCACTGGACATGCACCTGAGGGATTTTTTTTAAGGTGAGGAGCACGTCATACTCTTTAGGATAAGTACCATGGTACCAGTGTCACTTCAGGAGGAAGTGTTGAGGGATTTTCATACACCCCCTCTAGAAGTACATCCAGGAGTGGATAACATGTACCAGGATCTCTGACGAAAGGATTGGTGGCTGGGAATAAAGAAAGCAGTAGTAGAGTTTGTCTCAGGATGTTTCACTTGTAAGAAAGTGAAGGCAGAGCATCAGGTACCAGCATGCTTGGAATTTCCTTTAGAGGTCCCAAAGTGGAAGTGGGATGGTATATACATGGACTTTGTGACAGTAATTACACGTACATCTAGGGGACATGAATCGATTGGGGTGATCGTCGACCGACTCACTAATTCGGCCCACTTCCTACTAATCAGAGAGCAGGGTCCAGTAGAGAGCTTGAGATGCCTCTATGTGTAAGAGATTGTGCGGCTACATGGAGTACCCATGACGATCGTATCCGATCATGATACATGTTTTACTTCCTGGCTATGGGAGGGGTTGCAGGAGGCTTTCGGGACATAACTTCATTTGAGCACCACCTTCCATCCTCAGACGGATGGTCAAACTGAGCAGACCATTCAAACCATCGAGGACATTCTGCGTTCTTATGTCCTCGACTTTGGTCGCAGCTGGGAAGATCACTTTCCTTTGGTGGAGTTTGCATACAACAACATATATCACTCCATCATTGGGATGGAACCTTTCGAGGCATTGTACGAGCAACATTACAGATCACCTTTGTGCTGGACGGACCCGGTGGATTCAGCACTGGTGGGACCAGAGATGGTACAGGATACCATAGAGAAGGTTCAGATAATCCAGGAGTAGATGAAGACGGCACAGAGCAGACAGAAGTCATATGCCGATAAGAGACAAAGACCTCTGGAGGTCGAGGATGGCGATCACGTCTTTCTATAGGTCTCACATAGATGAGGTTTTCTAAGATTTGGCTGAGGTATCAAGTTATCCTTGAGGTTCATCAGACCTTTTCAAGTCCTCAGAAGAGTTGGTGAGGTGGCATACCGCTTAGCTCTTCCACCTCAGTTGCACCGGGTGCACGACGTCATCCACGTATCCAAGCTGAGAAGATACGTGAACAACCCTTCTCACATCATCAACCACGGTGATCTGGACGTCAACGATGGGGAAACTTTAATGGAGGTTCCAGTAGAGATTTAGGATCGACATGAGTGGGTCCTTCATGGATGGTCGATACCTCGATTGCGTGTTTGATGGTCGAACATGAAACTCTAGGAGAGCACTTGGGAGAGGGAGGCTCTGATGCCTGCTCACTACCCCGACTTGTTTACCTAGTTTGAGTTGTGGCTTATGGGGACACAGAGCATTGAGGTGGGAAGAATTTAAAGACCTAGAATTTCCATGTAATTTTTTTAATTAAATTTTAATTTTACGAGTTTGAAAAAGTTGACGGCGCATGATTCTGAAGCCCGGTGTTCCCGAAATCAATTTCTGAAGTTTTTTTTGGTTATGTCTAGTAAATATAGAAGTGGGTTTTTCTAACTTTAGAATTGGTTCTTGGAATTGAAATCCAAGGGTGACGTTGAACACGAAGCACTGATATTCGCTTAAGAAGACTTTGACCTCAAAGGCAGTTGGTCGAGGGTGAAAGTCAGTTTTTGGGTTTTTCTTGTAAGATTAAAATGAAAATAAAAGTGTATGACATTTTTTATTTTTATTTTAAACACCCATGTGGGTGTTGGTAGGTGGGGTCCACGAGAGCTAAACCTCCATGTGGATGTTAGAAGTGGGTACCACTAGACATTAACCTCCCATGAGAGGTTATGGTAGTGGGGACCACCCGGGATTAAACCCTCTTGAAACCTTCCTTTAATTGGGAGAAACCCTCAACTCTCTAATAAATGTGTGGGGAGCCTCTTCAACACCTCCAAATTTTAATTGTGCCAACGCACCACATTAATTGTACCAACTATACCTTAATCAATTAAACCTTTTTGAATATTATGCCAACAAATTAATAGGTATTATAATATATTATCTTGGGATGCCTTTTCTGTTTGGGTGGAATTTGGGGAGAGGAGGAACTTGGAAGAAAGCTCCCAATGAATAAAACTCCACCGAAGAAGAATGCCGACAAGGAATGCCTTCGACTACTAAGAACGACGACAACTTTGATTTTCTTCCTCGAGACTTCCTCTGACATAGGATGTATTCGTCTACATCGAATCGACATCCGACCTTTCTCACCAACATCAACCAACACCGAATAGGTAGGGGTTTAATGCTGTATTTTTATCACTTCACAAGTACACCCCTTTTTTTTCTTTTGTGTGTTGGGAAGAATCTTTGTGGGAGGGTTTGATGTGCTTCATTCTTGTGAACCTCTTACTACCACTCAAAGTAGAGTGTTTGGGCCAAACTAACATGGCTCGTCCTATCCGTAACCCTTGTGTTGTTTTGTGGTGTTCTTCAAAATGGAGGAAGGTGATGAAGGAGACAAAGACAATGAAGGTAATGATGCCACCACCTACAACCCCCGCGACCCTCGCCACCCCCACGATGCTCCAGCATCTCAGAAAAACCGGCCCCACACTACCACCGGCTGAACCAAACTCGATCCACATCGCTCCTCGAGCTGTGTCGTGCCCCGGCCACGCCCTGTCCTTGCCAAACCAGCCCTATGCCACTGCGGGCCACCATGGCCTCCAAGCCGAACCGGCCCCCGGCCATGCCAGCCTCCCAGATTAGCCATCCTAGCCACGCCATCCACCAGCCAAGACACCCCGGCCGCTCCTACCTCCCAACTGAACTAGCCCTGGTCGCGCCACCCACTGGCCAAACCTGGCCCGGCCTCGCCACCCCGGCCCCCAGGCCGAGCTGCCCCGAGCTGTGCCCCCGCTGCCCTCCGAGCCGAACCAGCCCCGTGCCTTGGGCTGAGCAACCCTCACAGCATCCTCTGGGCTGAGCTACCCATGTGGCGCCCTCCGGACTGAACCAACCTTGCGCCGACCCGCGACCGGTCAGGGCCCTCGCAGCCAGTACACACCCTCACAACTTTTGACGGCCCCTCGCGGCCTGTTATACTGGGCCCAATGGGCTGGGCCGAACTCAACATGCTAGTCCACCCAATGGGCCAGGCTAGACCCAACGGGACAGGTCGGGGCAACCTGAACAGGGCTGGTCGAGGCGGGGTCGGGTCGGGTCGGTTCGACCGGGTTGAACCGAACCCGAGCCCACTACGACCCATTTACGCTCCTTTGGCCATATATTTGGCACCGGACATCCATTTGATGAACTATTAGTGACACTAAAAATCTCAAAACGTGATGGTCCCTTTGAGTATACCCCACTGGAGTTTGGGGTATAGTTGAGTTACGATCTGGTTGGATCATGTACGAATCCAACCGGGCCCCCGGGACTAAATGTCTAACAACTCACAGACCGGGCGTCTGATTGACGTACCTTCTATTGAGTTGAGACCCCTAAGATGTGGCATACCATTGAGATACTTCTTAGTGGGATCTTGTGATAGTTGTAGTATTGACCAGTAGCTTGTGGAGCAGATCCTCCCTGAGACGAGCGAGCTTAGTATGGAGACCTAGTAGCTGGCTGAGACCTGGCGACTACTGACAGTTTTGACTCAGAGTTAATCTACTAGCCTAGTGGGGAGCGCCTTGGTGTCACTGCAGACCCACATTGGGGAGTGCCTTGGTGTCGCGGCAAACCCACGGTACATGAAAGGAGGAGTACCTCAACAAGCTATGAGGGGAAGAACGCTTGGTGATGCGGCATACCCATAGTGGGGAGCGCGCTTGGTGACACGGTATATCCACAGTACTCGACAGGAAGAGTACCTCAGCAGTCCATGGTTAGTGGGAAGCATGCTTGGTGTCACGGCAGGCCTACTGTACTTGATAGATGAGGAGTTCTCCAGGAGCCGAGGTTTCGATAATGTGACAGGGGATGTTACTTGATACTACCCCTAGAATGATAACCTGGTTTGAGCTGAGTCAGTTTTTCCATGTTTTCCTATTAATCATGATGGATAACTTGACAACTTAGGTATATGCATGGGAATATACCTAAGTAAGTTTATCTATTGATTTCATACTTTGTGGTTTATCCTTATTGGATTTTTTTAGACCTTGTGGGTCGTGGGGTCCCTACTGAGTATCATTATACTCACCCCTGCATGGGCTATGCCCGCACCATATTGTCTTGGTTACAGATGATGGACAACGCTGACTGAGGTTGAGAGTACTAGGACTAGACAGAGCCCAGAGGTGGACCATACGGCGTGTTAGTATATGGAGGAGACTGATGGATGAGGAGTGCTAAGGAGACTATATGTACCTACCCTTCAGGTAGGAATCCCAGAGGACGACCCAATAGTTGATTTTCTTTCTTTTTCTTCAGTTGTATTGTTTTCAGTTGTACTTGTACCATTACTGTTGGGCTTTTATTCCAGCCCCTTTTACTTTTAACACTCTTTTGGTTATACAATTTACTCGTGTTTGTATCTTGTTGTGTGTGTTTACAGGTTATAAAGGCAATACCTTCCAAGTTTTAAGGAATTACACCTTTGGTGCTAGTCGCTAGCCCCTGGCCTTTGGAAGGTGGGCTTGGGGTAGTCACGGCACGAGCCTCGGGGGATGGGTCATGACAAGATAATAGGATCTTGCCTATCTCTGGGAACAACACAACTGACAGTCTACTCCAAGATCCAGTTCTAGATAAAATGGAAGGACCTTAAAATGTTCATAAGGAATTCAAATTAGAGCTTATGACAAGGTGAGGTCAGGGCCACACATTACTATATAAGGTTGAAATTTCTTTTTAACAGGTTGTTTACATTTTAAATCTTAAGGATTTAATTACCCTTTTTCATTTGGATGATTTCGGTGGATCACCCACCCAATAGATGTGGGCCTGTACCCTCATGAGTGGAAAGTGGAATCCAATTAACCCCAACCACAACATATCCATTCACGTAATAATTTCACACTTCTATTCTTAATAAAATAGGTACTGTTGGATATAACAACTAGAAACCACAATAATCACATGGAAATAGGAAAATTCAAACTAAAACTAAATATGGCATGTCAAAATGCATGTAATTTCAATTCATATAGAACCTAGTATGATTCATGTAATTAAACACCCTCTTTTCATTAGGCCAAATTAAGGGAAATCATTATTTCAATCATACCAATATCAATAACATCACGAATCATGTGCTTCACCCAACGGTGAAGTTGTATCAACCATCAATAGAATAAACAATAACTGCAATAAATTTCGGTTTCCCTTATACAGGGGTTAGATACATCCAAGGATAGGGTTAGATACAAATTCATATATCCTAGTTTCCTGTGTAATCGCAAATATTAATATAAAGGAAAATAAAACCTTTGATATGACTATGTAGCATCTTGGTCTCAGATTCCACTCAATAGTGCCCTAAGGCCGGTTGGCCACATGTCCTTAAGAAATCTCCCCAAACACTTGAGGCTTCCGACTATAAGGGAGGGCCTAGGTTGTGTATGTGGGGAGAGAATACCCTCATAGATAATAGTTTAAACAATGGTAAACAATAATAATAAATATAAGAGGTGTAATACTAATAATAATTAAATAGTAGAAAAAATAAATAAACCAAATAAATTAAATAAATAACTACAAAATCTGAATAATAATACATGATAAAAAATGATGTTGATGATTTCATGAGTCTATGAGAAAATAGAAGTGCACGGAAAATGCGGGCACAAGAATAAACAACATACTATAAAAAGTAAAAAAGAGGTAAAATACTACATCAACATCTAAAGTATAAGATCAGTCCTCTACCCCCATATCCATTTTAAGTAGTAAGAAAATCAAGAATCAAAATAAGGACACTTTACTTTCTATGTACCTACGGTCATAAAGGCTACTTGTGTACCAAACAACACCCGAGTTAGGTGTGAGATAATAAATCTTTTTAGGCTGGCACCCAAAGTGTCTAAACCTTCCCATTCTCATGCTATAATTAAGAAATAGTATGACAAATATAATAAATGAAAAGGCAGTAAGTAAGTGAATAACTGCAATTTGGTCCTAGTTTTTAAATGGACACCTGTCCCATATCACCTACTTTTTCTTATGCCATAAGTTTGAATAGGAAACCTGTGTTGGGAAAAATATATATAACATGAGCCAAGGTGAACAAGGAAACTAATGAATTATACCCCCAATCTTGTGCTACAGATTGGGGTCTCAATTCCATGTCATCACATAAGTATGATGGAATGTAAGGTAAAAGTGTCACAAGTTCATAAGCCTGCTCATATAGTCATAAATGACGTGCTTCATATGATTCAATAACCCAAAAAAATTCAAACCAAACATTCTATTAAAACACGAGGTGGAGTCCTATGCCCATACAAGGTGATCTAAAATAATCCCAAGTGTTGCAACGAGAACATCCAATATAATCCAATACCACCGATCCCTTCTAAGATGATCTAAAATAATCACAACAAGTATTAGTACAAGGTATGGTAACCACTGAGTCCATACCAGGTATCCCACAAGGGGATTAGGTATCACCCAAGGCATGGCTAATCATATTTACAAAAGTTCCCCACATAGTTCTTCCCCTTGGGAACTAGTATCACTTATAAGTATAATAAATTTCTTAGGAAGCCGTTTCCTAGAAATCCAAAGCATTGCCTCCAACACATTGGGTCGTAATCCATTGAGCACAAGAAGTCTATCCATGGGTCCTTAATATTAAACTCATGTTCTCTCCTAGATCATGTCAAAATCCAAAACAAATAAGTCACACTTAACAAGAAATTAATTTATGATTTCTAACCAACAATAACCATCTCAATAACACATGCTTCCATTAACGAAGCTAAGAAACTCAATCCAAATGTCAATGAAACATTTCATATCGAAAGTTAATGATCATTTAATAAGAGTATGAAAGTTATGAGTCATAAGCTACATGGAATAAGCCTTAGACATGTTCATGTCCACACATGTATTTCAATAGCACAAGGAAACAATTTTAACAATAATTTCATATGGTTCAAGCCACTAACAAGGTTACAAGAAATAATAAATGAGCTATAAGTAAGGCATATGGAATCAAAATGCTTCTAAACAATAGGTCATTAATGAAATTTCAAATATCTCAAGCTATCAATCTTGGTCAATTATCACATTCCATTAGAACCATAAAAAGGATCAAGAAAAAGAACCAAACAAGGCATAGGAATTTGAAATGATATAAGGTGTTCAATTTTAGATGGTATTACGCATAATCATTTAAACTAAGGAATTTCCATAAAGAAATTAGAATAATCATGGTAATTTGAGTATAATACCACTAAGAAAGGCATATTTAATGAAGTATAAATTTTTATCACAAGGAATAAGGATTTAATCTAAAAAAGTACTCATCTAACTTCAAATGAGCATTTTAGCATATAAGGAATATTTCATTTTATGAGAGATCAAGTGTGTAAAAGGTATAAGTCACTACATATAGACAAACCACTATGTTCAAGCATATAAATGATTAAAAGGAACCCAATTCATGGTATACTTTTCATTCTAAAATTATTAATCAAATTATAGAATTACTAAGGAATCACACACACAAATGAAAATTTTCTAATTTTTTTTAAAATAGGTCATTTTGGTTGGAAACACCTGAAGGGGTTACCAAAAGAAAATAAAACACCCAAATATGGGTTTCTCCATGTATGATAGTCACTACAGACATGTAAGAACAAGCCAATCATTTTAATATGCGATAAAATGCCTCACCAGAAGGTTCTGATGGGGTGAAAAAACAGCGCAACATCAATAGAATAAAAAACAAAGGGGAAACAGAGAAAACAACCTACCTCAAAATCATGGTATTATGAACTTTTGGTATCGAGGTTTTATTTGACCTAAAAAGGAAGAAATAGAGAGATTTAATAAAATACCAAAATAGGGCTAAATATATCACATAGAGATAACACAACAATGGTTAGAGAAACCAAAAAATCAAGGGGTGTAGATGAGAGAGCTTACCAAGAATATTTAATTGCTTCTAATGGTGAAGAGATCATATGAGATTTGAGGGAGATAGTGAAAATCCCCATTGAGGGAGGAGAGGGGGCTTCGTGTGCTTGGGAGGGGAAAAAATCCTGAGTGGGAGGAGGAAAAGAAAAGGATGTTTCAAAATAAACCCCTAAAAATAAATTAGAGATTTTATTACAAAGCAGGTGCCACATAGTTTGGCCACATGGGTAGCCAAACCTTGTGCCAACCATGTGCTGTATTCTGCACTACTGGGTCATAGCATATGGTTGACCACACAGTTTTGCTAACTGTGTTGTATCTGTGTGGTAGCTCACTACCCTGGATCTAAAAACGACTACATGGTCATGCCCGTGGGATATATGGTTTATCCTAACCATGTGTCCTAGTATATATTCTCCATTTATTTGGTACTTTGGGATTCAAAGGATCCATGGATGCAATGAGACCTCCATTGAATGGATAAGCATTGATATTAGGATTGATTTATGGAATTTAAACAAAAAATTAAATAGTCCGTACCTTTGGAAAAGGCTGGGATGTTACACTTCTTGTAGGTATTGGAAAAAATAATTGATACTTAAAGTTCCTACCTCAACCTAACAATGTTTTCCTAAATATGTTAAATCAGACACCTTAAGCATTCAATTATGGAACTTCAAGCTATGAATCATAAGTCACATGATCTTGAATGTGTTATGGTGTGGTTTAAGTGGATTCCAAATTTAGTTCATAAGGATTATTGGTCCTTTTGAATTGGAAATGGAAAACCATTTAATTCAACCATCTAAAATTATTAAATAGTTTGAAAATCAAAAATTCCAAATGATTATGAATTATAAATAAAGAAAAAAACATCTTGTATATGTCTAATACAAAGAATTAGACCCGAACCGGACCATATTATTGGGTAGTGGGGTATCATTTGTCATTCTTATGGATTATTATGGTCTTCTCTAACATCTAGACCTGGAATTTTGAAGTATATGGAAAAGAATGGCTATTTCTATAGGAAGGATTTACTCCTATCCCAATTTCTTAAATAAAATTTACTAAATGGATTAAATATATTATGATGTGTTTTTTTGCATTGTAGTTTCATGCCCCAATGAAGTTCTCTTGTCATACACCCTGAAGGTGATGATGACCATGTTACTGAGATGGCAGGCCTTGAGCCACCCATGATTCGTCCTATAAAGACACATGTGACTCCTCTTCTAGTTCTAGATATGGGAACTGATTACCAGTTTTGAGAGGGTTTTCTACATATTATACAGTCTATTCAAAGCATACTTTGACCTGCCCCTGTATGGAAGAGTTGACACACGAGTTTCAGTGGTAACATCCTCCCACCTTTTTGGGGGATGAAAGAAATTATGCTGTGGTGTCTTGGATCAAAGAAATCCATTAAATATTTGAGCATATAGGTATGCCTCCAGAGAAGAGGGATAATATATCTTCTTATATAATGCATGACTTTGCCAAGAAGTGGTGGGACATCATCACCCTAGAGGATCCACAACATGATATGGTATGGGATAATTTTCATACCTTCTTCTATGAGTACTTCTTTACAGAGACTCTGAGGGGTGGTAGAGCTAGATAATTCAGTAACCTATAGCATGGGAGCATGTTAGTTATGGAATAATATACTCATTTCAAAGAGCTATAGTGATTCAATCCTACTCTAGCTTCTTATGATCTTATTACCACTTAGTGATTTGAGGATGTGCTAGTTTATGCCATCCGGTTGCTGGTCAATGTGTTCATATTGAAGACCATTTTAAAAAATTTCAATCAAGCCTTAATTATAGAGAAGAAAATGAGGGATGATGATGGTGAGATTCAGGGAGGTTTGACACCTAGAGCTTCCAGTGGATCTTCTTCTAGGTGGAAGAGGTTTTATAAGACTACTCATGGAGGTAGCCGCAATAAATATTCATGTGCATATTGTTTTCATTTCTATCTCTAGTGTTTAAAGACTAGGCAAATTAGGTCTCAATGTCTACATGATCTAGTGGAGTGAAGAGTCTATGAAAGGATGGGCCATCTCCAACATTTTTAGAGGAATTTAACTCTAGTTCCAAGTGAGCAGGGATTTTCACACTCTACCCGGTCAGGAGTGGGGCCAGTGGGATCATGTTAGGCAGGTAACTGGAATACCAAAGGTCAATCTGGATGAGGTGGTGGTCAAGGCAGATGTATCCAGACTTATGAATCTCTATTCCAGTAGATCAGGATTTCTCAGGGTAGTCAGGTATTGACTTAGGGACATGGTACAAGCCAGTTACATGTAGTCCAACCTAAACTGTAGGAGCATAGCAATGAAGCTTATACTATATGAGGTACTATTCTAGTTTCCTCATCGTTAGTGTATGATTTATTGGACAAAAGAACATCTTAGTCATTTATATATGATATTGTTATGGGAAGTCTAGGCCTCAAGATAGAACACATTCATGGCATCTAGATTCTAGATACACCATTAGGTATCCATTCAGAGGGGGTTCTCCATTTTAGGGGCTATCCCCTTGAGATAGGTGGTTACCTTTATATGTGGAATCTGCACTACTTGACATCATGGGATTTGACATAATTTTTGAGATGGAATTGTTTGTTCCTAATTAAGAAAATATTGACAGAAACTATCATAGGGTTATGTTTACATCACTATAGGGAGTTAGGATCGCGCATAAGGGTGAATTAGATGGGAAAGATTCGCGATTAGGACCCGATCAACGGAGGCTAGGTAATGTAATAGCTCAGATCACTAGTATTTTTCTAGATGAAAAAGGGTTACAACCTACAATATTTTCTCCTGTACAGAATCATTTTAGATATGTATTTCCTAATGAATACTCTACTCTACCTCCATTGTGAGAGGTAGAGTTTATGATTAAGCCTATTCCTAGAGCATCATCAGTGATCATTCCTACTTATAGGATAGTACTAAGGAGCATTTGGAGATTAAGAAGTAGTTAGAGGATTAAAAGTATAATTTTTTCATATGACCCATCACTTCTAATTGGGGTTCCTAGTTCTTTTTTCTAAGAAGGAAGATGGCACTCTTTGACTATGTGTGAATTATTGTCGACTAAATCAGCTCATCCTAAAGAATCGATATCCAATCCCTAGAATAGACGACCTATTTGATAAACTTTGAGGGTAAAATGTGATTTAAAAGATAGATTTGAGGGTTGGGCTATTATCAGGTGCATTTTAGTACCTCATAAATACAACACATAGCTTTCATAAGTAGGTATGGTTTCTATGAGTACCTAGTTTTTCTCTTTAGACTCACGAAGACACGTGAAATATTTATAGATCTTATGAATCAAGATTTCCACTTGTATCTAGATTCATTTGTGGTTGTATTTTTTGAATATATGTTGGTGTATTCACACTCCAAACATGATCATGCAACCCATCTTGAAATCATACATAATACATTGAGAGAGAATCATCTCTATGATAATCTCTGTAAATGCCACATTTGGATCAACAAATTCAACTTTTTGGGTCGCATTATCTCAGATTTAAGATTTTCTGTAGACCCAAAGAAAGTGAGAGATGTAGTTTCTTGGGAGAATCCTGATAAAATATTGTAGATTTATTGTTTTTTGGGGATTTTTGGATATTATAGATGATTCATCTTGGATTTCTCACACCTTTAATCACTACTTACCTGATTGAAAAAAAAGGGTGTGAAATTCCTAGGATCATAATTTTATAAAGTTGTTTTTCAAGAGTTGAAGGGAAGACTAACTTCAATACTAATACTAATTCTTATAGGGATAGGAATGAGCTATAATATTTATTGTGACACATTAGGTATTATGCCTAGAGATATTACAATGCAGGATGAGTGTTTCATCCCATACATGTCTCATCAGTTGAGGCCTCATGAGCAGAATTACCTGACGGACGATCTTGAACATTCTACTATTGTTCTTGCCTTATGTAGTTGGAGACACTATCTACCTGGTGAGGATTTTTTATTATTAATATCTCACAAAATCTTGATGTATATCTTTATAGAGTGAGATCTTAATCCCAGGAAACATAGGTGGGTGGAGTGCCTACAATAAATTGATTTTGAACTTTCTTACACACCTGGAAAGAGAAATTATATTGCCAACGCTCTGATCTGAAAAAAATGGACACATGCAGTTCATGAATCCAATGGTGAATAAAATCTTAGGGAATTATTCTCATAGATACACATTGAGGTTAAGGGGGACCATGGTAATACTATCTGGTGAGACTTAATAGTGAAATATACTCTTCTAGAATGACTATGAATGAGGTTGTTATATGATTTCAAAAGCCTTACCATGAGGGAAATATTTTCAGATGATGATACATATTTAGGTTGGACTATGGATAGGGACAATAATCTACTATTCTATGGGATTGAATGGGTCCCAGCAGACATTAGATAGGATATTATGTGGTAATTTCATGCCTCAACATGGGCAGTTGACCTCAGTGTCACCTAAATTCATCAAGATCTTTGGTGCCAGTATTGGTGGCCTGGTATGAAATGTGAGACTACTGTATTCAACACTAGATATTCCACTTGTCATTAGGTGAAGGTTGAACATCAAAAACCGGTAGGAATTATATAGTCATTATCCATTCCTTTGTGGAAATGGGAAAACATTTCGATAGAATTCATGACCTGTCTACCCAGATCACCTTGTGGAAATAACATAGTGTGGGTTGTTGTTGATCATTTGACAGGGGCTGTAATTTGTTACCTGTGAAATAGACCTTCATGGTATATGATCTAGTAAGGCTATACATAAGATAGGATTTAAATATTCATATATCTCCTTGACCTATTATTTATGATAGATAGTCATTTCACATAACAGTTCTAGAAAGGGTTGTAAAAGGCCTTGGGTAGGAAGGTACTTATAAGCACGGGCTATCACCCACAAAATGATGGATAGATGGAGCATACAATTCAGGTTCTAGAGGAAATTATCAATTCATGTGTTTTTGAATTTAGGGGTTCTTCATAGGAACACATTCCTCTCATCGAGTTTTCTTATAATAATGAATTTCAGAATACCATCAAGATGGATCATTATAAAGCCTTATATGGTAGGCCTTTCTACTCACCTACGTGCTGGCTATAGGAAAGGGAAGAAACTATTCTTGGACCGTGTCTCACACAGGAGACTACAGAGGAGGTCCAACTAATTATAATGTTCATGTTGCCAGCTCAGTCCAAGCAACAATTGTTTACAAATAGACCCTGACGACCTCTTGAGTTCGAGGTTAGAGACTGGGTTTTCTTGTGAGTCACTCCTAGGTTAGGGAATACATGTATTTATAAGAAAGGTAAGAACTCATAGAGGTTCGTTGGACCGTTAGAGGTTGTGAAATAGATCATCCTAGTGGATTACTAGTTGTAACCTTCTTAGAGAAACCAATCCATGCATGATAAATTTCATGTATCTCAGCTTTACTGATATTATGGAGACATGAATCATGTCTTTAAAACTGATGAGGTCTAATTGGATATGTACGCTTCCTTTGAGAAGTATCCCATTCATATAGTTTATTTGATTGTGAAGACACTCTGAGGAAGGTCTGTTCCTCTTGATTGGGTGATATAGAAGCATGAGCAAGTATAAAATGAGACATGGGAGCATGAAACTGATATACATTCTCAATGGATAGAACTATTTTCTGATATTACCTCTTTACCATCAGAAGGCCAACTTAGGGATGAGATGCTTAAAGGAGGGGAGTTTGTAATGACCTGTCTTTTCAGCAATGGTATAGATCAATTATTTTTTCAATTTTAATACCTTAAAAGGCCCTAAGAAAGTAGTTTAATCATGCGAAGGAGGTCACAGGGATGTTTGGGTCTTGTTCATGGCCTGTAGTTCTCGAAATGGGATATGTAACTAGGCCACACAGTTTGTCTGAAACCGTGTGACCCATAGAGAATGAACATATGGCTTCAGATAGAGGCACTAATAAGAAAAATGGTTTTTTGCGAACCATGCCACCCAATTCACCAAGCCTATAGAAATTTCAGGGTTTTAGATAGAGGTTTATTGCATAGTTTGTGCATGCTTTTCAAACCATGCTCATAAACTATTCGTCTTGATATTTTTGGGTGAAATGTCATATTTGACACCCACTTAAACTTTTAGCCTTATTTGCTTTTCCCTTAGTTTTCTAGTTGCTAGCCACACCTCTTATTATTCATTTGAAACAAATTATTCATTGATCTATGATTTTAAGCATAATCTCTTTCCAATGTATGTTCTTAAAACCATCAGAAGCTACGAATCCATCTCAGTAGGATCTAAGAGTGTCTCAATTTGTAATCATTTTTTTACTTCACATCTATTATTCTATTTAGATGTATGATCATTTTCTCTATTTTATGTCATTTAACTATTTCTTAGATCACTACCAAACTACTACTAATTTTAGGCTGATATAGAGTGAGGTGTTGTCTATGGACTTAAGGTAGGTGGTCATATTGTTTTCTCATCGAGTTTTGGTCATTTTGTAATTATATCCCTGTTCCATATGCCATAATTTTCCAAGAATCTTGATTATATTTATTCCTTCATGTTTAATTGACCCTTTTACCTAGATAAATGTTAAAAAAATCATGTTTAATGGTTTATAGATTGGTTTCCACCCTTATGGTCACCCAAGGGGTGTGCTACTAGAATTGGCCATTTTGGACAATTGGTGTAAGGTGAACAAAACTAATTTTAGCTTTCAAATTGCTTTCAAAATGAAACTTCCCTTGAGATAGATGTATTTAAATGATGCAAGATCACCTCTTAGGTTCTTGAAACTCTTAGACTTGGAATTTCCCATGTAGGAAATTTCCTTATTGGAAATGTCAACTTTTAAATGACCATTGAGCCTTAATAATGATTTTTTTCATGTCATAATTAATTGAATGAATTGGTTATGATAATTTTTTTGAATAAGATGGATTATAAAAGATTTTGAAGTCCATTTAAATGAATTTACCATGACCCTTCTTATTGACACTTGAGCCACATGACTTGGTTTCCATGTTTTAATGAATTGCAATGTTTAAATGGAATTGTTCTTGGCCAATGACATGAATTATAGGTCCTTTCCGCACATATTGAATTATATATAAATGACCATACCTATTATAATGTTTAAAATTAAATTCACATGAGGTTATTCCTTATGTGATAAATTATAAATGAATATTCTTCTCTTATATATACATGGGCTATGTGAAAGAAATGGATGGGATGTAATTCACCATTCTAGTTATATTTTAATATGCCTCTATAGAGTATGAGATACAATGGTAAGGGGTGTTGATCATGGAAGAAAATCACACTCCTTACATTTGGTGTTAAGTTCATTACATCTCACACTAGTGATACTATATGAACATTGGGATGAGGTGCCACGTTCGATGATTTGAGTGATGACATGATGGTTCACTCACCATCTCGAGAGATTTTTCATGACATATCTCACTCTTCTTAGTATACAGGGTATGTACCAATGGCTTGAGATTATATTCTTGTTATATTGGTATGGATATGTGAGTTACGCCTCGGTAGATGCAATACTATTATTCCATGTATATGACCATTAGGCGTCCTCACACACTTGGTTCATATAAGTGGATACAATATAGAAATAATATATATATATATTATAAATATAGTGGCATGAGAAGACTCTTACCAACCAAGAGCTAAAGTAGGTGGCCTCACCAGGTGTCCTTTAGGAACCTAAGTGGGAAGTTATTTATTTATTCAGCATTGCTTTACTTTCCTATTTATACCTTCACACTATTTAGTTATGATCACTACTCATATTAAACATATACAATGTTGGGGGTGGAATTCTATGTTTTTTATTCCACACCCTACTCGGGCTGCCTTTGGGAGCCGAGAAAACTATAATCCTGTAAGTACAGATAAGGTCAAGGTCTCTATTATAGGTTTCTGATTTTTTTTCTTAGTCGGAGCTCAAGAGAAGAGGAACAATATTAGGCTCGATAAGATTATAGATCTATTTTGTCATTTTTTTTCTTTATTTTTATTCTGTATAGCATGTTTTACTTGCCTTGTCCTTTTTGTATCATAGCATTCCATGCAGCATGTATCAAACACCGCTAGGTAGGATTTAATTATTATATTTAGTTATTTAATTTAGATATTCTATTTCATATTTATTTAGTTATTTGTTTATTCTTTAAATGTTTTTTGATTATATTTATGTTATATATTTTTCATTTATTGATTGTTATATGTTGTATCCATTGTGATACTCTGACAGGAGGGTATAATATCTCCACTGAACTAGCTTTACACCCTCGCTATTAGTCGGTACCCTCTAAAATATTAGGAGGTTCGATTGAGTCCATGTGATCCACCTAATCAGGGTTTGGCTTAAGTGGATCCTGGGTTGGGATGTTACATAAAGGGTACACAAAAGGTAATCACAAGCTTAAGAAAAGAGGGTACCCTATTGGTTATCCTATGCATGAAATAATAGGGTATATAGGAGGTTAACCCAATCCTTAAATAAGAGAGTACATGGGAGGTTATCATAAGACCTAAATAAGTAGGTACATGGGTGATTATCCCAATCCTAACATGTTATGACGTTCTTAGTAGGTAGACTAGATGTAATATTTTCTATTCTTATATATATGCCTCAATTATATGTCTTATGCAAAGTTTTTTCTCTCATGGATCAAGTTCTATGATTTCATTATGATTAATGTATTATGAACTATGACTCAATATTATGATATTTTATTTGTTGGGTATGTTTTTAAAATGTTATGATCATTCTCTCATACCCTTATAATAATGTTATCTTTATATATCTCCCTTAGCTACCATTACTGAGCATCTATGCTCACCCCTTCTCATGTTTCCTTTTCCAAGGTTATAAATAAAGGTTTTAGGTAGGAGTACAAAAGGGGAATATATTTATGATATATAATAAAGATATTTCATATATTAAGAAGATTATGTTCCATGTTTCCAAAGTCCCTAAACTATTATGGACCTGAGGCATGTGTTTGTGTAATGTAATGAATATTAATATAAATAGATCTTTTATCCATCCATTATAATCCTGTATTTCAATAGTTGGTATCAAAGTAACTATTTAATAAATCTTTCGAATCTAGGATAATAAATATTTAGTGACATTTATAAGGTTATTTAGAAGGATATGTCTAGGTACGTCTATAGGGATATGTTTAAGGATGAGGAAAAGTATAAGATAGAGAAATTGTTTTCTAATAAATTTCATCCCGTTCTGGATACTAAAAATGGATGTGGATCTAGAACAAAAGTACCTAGGGGTAATAACTCCGAGAAGGGAACATTGATCTTGGATTGATCTTCACATAGTGCACAATAATGGGCATTGCTACACACTTGGTTTGACTCTCATGGGGGATATAATTTAGAAGTTAAAAAACACTTTATGAACCATCATTTAGGAATTGAATAGATGAAAACTATTAATGACATATGATAAGCCTAAGGTTTCATATCACATCCATGCTTTCATTTTGAGGTATTTACTCTATTTATTTTTTTATTTCATTTATCCCTTGGGTTTCCCTATGAGTTTTTGTAAACAATAGTGATTGTGGGCTTGGAAGTAGGTGGTGCATGATTAGGGGAAACTGTGAACCCATCCCCACGAAAGAGTGGGGAAAAATTTCATTTGGAAAGTGGTGATTGTATGGCTGGGATACGATTAGTCAAACAGTGTGGGCTAACCATGTGGCTTGTTACTCCTAGGCATAGGGGTTGCAGAGTTACCACACATTTTGGAAAACCGTACAGGGAAACCGTTATACATTTCTAGGTTATTAAAAGTGTAAAATTACCTTTTTATCCTCTTTAATTTTAACCCTAATTATCCTATAATCTTCCAAATTTTGTATTTTCATCCATTATAGATCCATAAAATATTCCTTGTACCTCTTGAGCATCATTACTTAGGTAGTTTTGAACCATATTCTTTAAGGAAACATCAAGTAATCCCTTCTACTCGTGATTTATCCCTCTTTTTAGGGTTCTTCTTCCATATTTATTGAGTTTCAAATTTCAAAAGGGTTGTATTACCAAATAAGGGTTTGATATTGTGTTGTTGGGGAAATTATTGTTGTTTTTTGTTTAATATTTACTTATTAGAGTCTTGTGGTGGTGCAGTTTTGGTTTCACATAGTTTTCTGAAAGTTTCCAAGTGATAGGTAGGTGGTTCCATGATTTTACATTATGTGATGAGTTTTATATTGGTTTCTTGAATTGTTAAATGTGTTCTATTAATTTGTTTTGTGGTGAAATATATGTTTTAGAAATTATTTAGAATGTATATGTGATGAAAAATGTTGTTTGAAAAGAAGTTAGTTTTATATCATTTGTGATTCATTGTGGCATTTTCTAAATATATTTTATACCTTTTGTGGTAGGTGGGAAAGGTGTTTTCAAAGAGATTTAAAGGTGAAAATGTATTGAAATTTGGGTTTTCAAGTGAAAAGATTTTTTTTAATATTGGATTCCTAGTCATGAACCTTTACTGTGTCCTGAAATTTTGAATCATGTTGTGAAAAAGGTTTATATATGGATGTGATCTTGAAATGGTATTTTCCCATGTGATGTGATAGTCATTCACATGTTCTCTCATTATTGTGTTTCAAAAATGGATTTAATTAATTGTTCTTTTAGTGTGAATTGTATTTACAATTGGTTTTGTTATGGAAAATGGTGATCTCTTTACATTATTTTGATGTTTGTAATGTATATGTGAAGGTGTGGGTTTATGTGATATGTGAAATGAAATTTGAGCACATTGGGAATCCCAGGTATCTAGATGGGTGAACTGGAACTAGTACGCTAGTTGATTCAGAAGTGGCTATGACCCAGATTCTTCTAGAAGGATTTAAAATTACAACACTAACTAAACAAGTGATATGATTAGAGACCACTAGACCATAGGGTGTATTCCTCTCTAGTGGTTCGTTCACAGGAACATTGTTTTGGATACCATTGGACCTTGGGAGACTTTCCCCTCTAATGGATCACGCATGAGTACACTATTGGAAGTTTAGTGGAGGATTTTGATCCTTGATGTAAGAGGTTTCTAGGGCCCCGTTAGAGCTAGTTACCTATAGGAATTTACCCGTGGTGCTCACTTGGGACATGATGCTTATGAGATGTTGTGCTATCCATCGATATATGGTATGCCCTGTGTATATTTTATATCAAATGTAGATTATTTTTGAAAAACGTATATCTTTAAAAAGTGTTTCTTGGGAAAGTTGTCTTTAAAATGTCTCTTAAATTTTTTTGAAAGGGTATTATGAAAAAGTGAAAAATAATATTTCTTATAATGTTATAGAATGAAATATTTTCTTTTGGGTGAAATCCTACTGGGATTTGGCTCATACCCCCCATACACTTTTGGGTGTATGTAGAAATTGTTATATATAACCCAATTAAAGGATAGATGTATCATGGTGATGGTGGATTTAGTTTCTAGAGTTCACTTCTTATATGTGTTGGTGGTGGTGGCTTGAGGGTGATGACTCTCTTATCGAATAGAGATTCCTTTTGGGATAGTTTTTTTTCTCATCCCATTATAACCCTTTAGTTTTTTATTTAAAGTTCTAAACATTGAATCTGAAAAATGTTGTACCTTATTCTATTATGTTTACTAGTCATTGTGATGTTTATTTCGGTTGGTTATTCATTCTTATATAAATGGTTAAAATCATTCCCAAAGCATATTGTTGACACCCAGGAACTAGTTTCTAGATCATGTGAATGGGGTACCTTGCCAATACACCTCATGAAAGGAATCATGTCCCCATGGGATGTTGCAATTTGATTTAACTTCTCCTCCAGGTGAGACAAACTTGCGACAGATTGTATATAGACACCGTGTGTAGGGGTGGAGTGGTCTGGTTGAATTGTTATTAGGATGGATTTGGTTTGTTCTGATTCATCGAATTTGTAAGCACCCGATCCCAGTTGCCCAGAGACAGTGCCTTATTTGATTACATTGGAATACATACAAGGAATACGAATCTAGAAAGACCGAGTAGTTTAGTATTATTGGAAACAAATTACATACAAAAGTTTATCATTACAACATGAAGGGAAACAAAACAACATTTTATTCCACTAGAAACATCACGTCTCCTAGATTATGCTTGCAAGTAATTCATAAATTACTTCTTCATGTCCTGAGAAAATGAAACATAAGAAATGGGTGAGCTCAAATGCTCAGTAAGAGAAAGCAATACAGCGGAAGATAATATAAACATTAGACATGATGAATAATTAAAAACACATGCCTTTAATAATAAACTTGAAACATATTATGGCAGGAATATGAGCTAAATAAACAATGTCATAATTAAACATAATCAAGGGTATTCTACTAGTCGAATAACCACATGAACTTCAAATACTAGCATTATAATGAGGGAAGTGAATATTCCAGACATCATAACCATACCATCCAAGCCTCGTGCGAGGACCATAAAATAATCATTTTGTCAAGGCCTCGTGCAAAGACCATAGTTTGTCTCATGAGACCTACCGATGCATCGAGGGGCTATAGAGGGCTCCACCTGTCACATAATAAGTCCAATGCATTCCTCATATGATCGGGGATCAACATAAACAACATATACATTCGTATTGAAACTATCATATGAAATGTAACAAACCTTCACCAATTATTGAACATAAACACTAACCATTCAGAATAATATGAAGAATGGTTTTAGGATAGATTATCCAAAATAAAGTTAGTAATAAACCATTAAATAAAATATGGTATATGACTTCATAAATTATTAAACCCAATAATACCATGGAATCAATAAGAGCATTGAATGAAAATACTCTTATAAAATCATTAAGCAATTTTGAGATAAAAAATCATTTATTTTGAAAAGAAGAGTTCCTTTGAAAAGTGTTTGTATAAAACCAGAAGTGAAGTAAGATAGTATTTACATAATAAAATGAGTATTTTTATAATGATAATTGTTTCCAAAAACATTATATATAGTTCCCTTGTAAATAGATATGAATTGGAGAAATTCCCTTGAATCAGGCTTCTATTTTGGAAGCAATTTTGAAAGTTTCTTTTAAAACGTGTAACTATCCCTAAAATAATGAAGGGTTATGGTTTATAAAAATATATATGATACTCAAACATAATTTATTATTAGTATATAACAATACATAAGAATTACATCGAATAAATTACACAATGAAAGTATCCCGAATGAAAATGGACGTTTGGGTGGAAAAACCCTTACCTTAAATCTGAATGTGTTCTCCTCTTGAACATAAAATAATGGAATGTGAAATTATACATATCAATAAATTATTTAATAACTTAATATACATGTATTTATTTTATCATAATCCTGTTTAGTTCATTTATGTTATTATTTATAAGTTATTATATTGAATTTTGTCGTTTCAGGGTGTTGTTTTCTTGATATTCATATTCGGTTCAGTTGCTTTTAAGTAATGATGTTGAATGGATTTAAATCTCCAGAATTGAAATTAAATATTATTTATGAACATAAATAATTTTTAATGTCCATTTATATCATTTGGTTACATGGAATTAGGTTGAATCATTAGATGACAACCACTTCGATTATTTGGCGGTATTTGGATTATTATGAACATGTTTTGTCACATATCTTATTTATATGTACATATTCTAGTTCCTGAATATTTATTAGGTTATAATACATATATTATAGTCTTTTTCAACCATAAATATGGTTTCATTACCATTACTGAAGAAGAAATTGAAGAACGAAACTTCATCGTCCATGAAGGCTATAAATTGGAACCTCATGGACATCGATTTCATTTAGAAAAATAAAAGGGAGGGAGTAAAAATATTTATGATGGTTATTAAATTCACATGATATAAATCCAGTATTTAGATTTTACTGGAGTTATCATGATCATTTGGATAGATGAGGTGAGGAAAGAAGAAGAAAATAAAGGAATCTTATAATGAAAGAAAACTTGATAAATTTCTCACGAAAATTCGGCATCCTAACGATGTCTCTTAAAATTTCATAAAAATAATTTGATGAGAGGAATGTAATATATAATCATTAAAACATAATATACATAGTAATGGGGAATATTTAATGAAATATCCCAACACAAGCCAAATGTAATGGAAGAGAATAACTTAAAATGAATGAAAAGAAAGAAAATAAAAGAGGTTGTTTACCTCTTGATCTCTTCTCCTTGAGATCCTCCTTAAGGGATTTGGTTTTGGTCTTTTGGTGAGACCAGAAGCTCTAGGACGTGAGGAAGAATATTGGGCAGGGAATTTGGCAGAATTTAGACAATTTTGAAGGCTTGAGAGGTGTGGGAGGAAGAGGGGAGTGGGAGTGGTATTTATAATGGAGGAGGGGAGGTATTTTAGATTATTTTAATCATTATTATAATATTTTTATCAAGACTATGAATAATCTCAATGCAAGTGACCCTAAATATTAATAATATCATGTGATTTGGAACCAAGTGGCCTTTCATAACTTATGATTTCATAAATAGTAAATATTACTGATAATTTGATTATACGGTATTTTATCATATTTCACTATTTACAAAAAATTCTTGAATTTCAGAAAATTCCCAAAAATTCACCCTTAAAATTTTTTGACGTGTAGAATTCAAAAGTGAAATCCATATTTCAAAAATTACTTTCTAAATATTATTAATTTAATTTTTAAATAAGGTCATAGTTAATTCTAAAAATAACAATATTGAAGTGCAATTAGTTTTATGTGACATTGGAAAATTAATTAAGATCCCATTATCCTATTGCCTTGGGAAAATAAAATAATATTATTATTTACTATTCATGAGGTCATATTACTATTCATATTACTATTCATAAGGGTATGTTACTATTCACCAAAAATCAAGTTTGTTCTATCTGACTCCAAATGACTTACTGAGCACAACTCTAGATGACCATTTCTTGAAATTAAAAACATAGAAGAGGATAGATTATAAAATTTCATTCTATATTTATTTTAAAAACCTTGTGGTGTTACATTCTCCCCTCCTTACAAAAAATTCGTCCGCGTAATTCATAAAATATTACCTAAAAAGATTCGGGTATGTCTTTAACATAAGCTCCTCAGGTTCCCATGTTGCTTCCTCCATCTTATGATTCCTCCATAGAACCTTCATCAGACGAGTCGTCCGATTTCTCAATACTTGTTCTCTAGTATCAAGAATCTTGATAGGCTCTTCACAGTAAGATAGATCAGACTCAAGTTCCACTTCTTCATAAGTGATTACATGTGTTGGGTTTGGCATGTACTTTCTGAACATTGACACATGGAACACATTGTGAACCTTGGAGAGACTTGGCGACATTGGCAAATGGTAAGCTACGACTCCAATTCGGTCTAGAATTTCAAAAGGTCCGATGTACCTGGGACATAACTTTCCCTTCTTACCGAATCGTATAACACCCTTCCCTGGGGATACCTTTAAGAAAATGTGATCACCTTCTTAAAACTCCAAATCATTCCTTCTGTTATCAGCATAGCTCTTTTACCTACTTTGAGCTATTTTGATATGGTTCTGGATAATCTTCACCTTCTCCATTGTTTCTTCAACAAGTTTTGGGCCCACAAGCTTTCTTTCACCAACATCATCCCAACAAGTTTGTGTATGACATCTCCTCCCATATACTGCTTCATAGGGTGCCATCTGTATACTTGAATGGAAGCTATTGTTGTAGGAAAATTCTACGAGAGGTAAATAATAATCCCACATGACTTGAAAATCATGTGAACAAGACCTCAACATGTCTTCCAATGTTTGAATAGTCCGTTCTGATTGTCTGTCAGTTTGTGGGTGGTAGGCAGTGCTCAAATGAAGATCAGTATCTAGGGTATTCTGAATATTTTTCCAGAATCTTGATGTAAAACGTGGATCACGATCAGAAACAATAGATATGGGTACTCCATGAAGTCTCACAACATCATTAATATACAGTATTGATAGACGTTCAAGTGGTAGATCTTCTCTTATAGAAAGAAAATGTGCTGGCTTGGTAAGACGATCAACGATGACCCATATTTCATTCTTCCTTCTAGGAGTCTTTGGTAGTCCCATGACAAAGTCCATCGTGATATTATCCCATTTCAACACAGGTATGGGAAGAGGTTGTAGTACTACTCCAGGCTGTGTCTTTCCAGCTTTCACTTGTTGAAAAACCATACATCTTGACACAAAATTAGAAATCTCCCTCTTCATGTTGTCCAACCAAAAATGTTCCTTCAAATATCTATACATCTTAGTGCTACCAGGGTGTATAGAGAAATTGGAACTATGAGCATCATCCAACAATTCTCTTTTTAGATCAGGTATATCGGGAACACAAAGTCTCTTCCCAAATTTCGAAATTTCATCTTCATATATGAAGTCACTCAATCTACCATCATTCATAGCTTTAATCTTCTTTTGAAAATCCTCATCATCAAGCTGAGAACTTTTTATCCTTTTTAGTAAATATGGTTTGGTAACCATTTGAAAAATCATTGATGTTTCACCTTCCATGGTTATTCCCATATCCATATGATTTTCCACTAAATGAGGCTAATATTCATTGTTAATATAAATAATATTCATGTTATTTATTATTCATAAACACCATTTTAGTGCATTTTACACTTTGAACATCATTTCACATTATGATTGTAATACCTTCTTAAAATACACTATTATGTGGCACATTTTTTAACATCATTTGAAGTACCCAATGATTCATCTAATTTTAAGGAATATAATTATACATATTTTAATTTTATATTATTTTGAACTGGATTTTCACTTCAATATGAAAATTTTTCATTAAAGGATAAATGAAAGATTCATAAATTATGATGGAGATATTTGAGAATGAAAGGAAGAAATTCTGGAGAAGGAAGATTGGACACCAGCCCACTGATGAGAATTTGGGGCCCAAAATACAGGCCCAATGAATCCCAAATTTCGTGGTATGCTATAAGAAATTTATAGGAACAAATAACTCTTCAGTATCAAATTCTAATTCAGCCTCCATGGTTTCCATTTAGGCGGCCCAAGTTAGAGATAAAATTCTGGGCCAGATTCTGCGTCCCAGAAAAACATCCCACTAATATGATCATATCTCGGAATCCACAACTCAAAATGGACCCGAATTTTACAGCTGATTATAAGACATCCGGGCCTCCATTTTATTCTTCTATTCCCTACTCTGATTATTACAACTATAAGGTCTTAAAAGCATGTCTGTTCGGTGAAGGAAAGCTGGATGCCACCTCGGTCAAGGGTGGAAAAATCAACTCTCCCTTACATTTCACCCACCTATGGCATACCACAATTAATGTAGGAGACTTGGACTGTTGGAGGCTCGACCCAAGGGATAAAAAATTCCTATTTAAGGCAATGATGTTGGAGGATTGAAGGATCTTGGATGCTTTGTTAAATTGTAATGTTATGCTGCGATTTTGTTGTGTCAAATTTGTCTTTCACTTGTAAGTTGTTCAATTCACTTTAGTTTCTTAACAAAAGTTCTTCTTATCCTCTTATTCTGTTGTTATACATCTCACTTTGATACCTTTGCCTCATGGTGTGAATTTATTCACACCAAATCTTGTGAAATTATTCACACAATGGTGGAGTGATCATTTTATTTTTGTTGTTTTCTTTACTTCTCCATGTCCTCCCTCATGAGTCTACTTTCTGATTCCATTGAAACCATAGAATCAATGGAGGGATAATCCACTTATGGGTTGATCCAAGGGAGTATAAAGGGGATGTATTGGATGTTATTTATCAACCCATTAATTTATAATAACTTCTTTAATTGAGATTTTTATTTGATGATTTTTAAACTCCATCGTCCTTGTTGAAATTAAGGACACACACTTCAAGTGCTAATACGAACCTTTACCTTGAAGTGCTCAAATATTTGATCCTTCAAGTGTATAGGTTATTAGTATTAAAGGATATAGGTATTAAACCAGTAAGTGATGATGTTGTTTTATCTCCTTAAATTAACCCATCTCAAATATAAGAAATTGAAATCATTGAAAAGGAAATACATCCAATCCACCCCGAGCGATAACCTAGGATCAAATCATTATTTTAAATGGAATTTACTTAAATCTGTTAGTTATCCTTTAAACCCATCTAAAATAAACCCAATTTGGCCACTTTATAGCCAAAAAAGTCCTTAGAATGTGCGTGTCTATAGATTACTTCTTAGGTCTCTATGGATTTGAGAACCCAAGCTAGACTACAAGGACCATTCTACCTTCATATCTTGGGTAAATTTGAGCGAGAATCAAATTTTGGTTCCGTTTCTGGGGACCCAAGTAAGTAATCTAAACACCCATTCTATTCTCCCCCATTTATTCTTTTCTCATCCAAATTCTCTTATCTTGTCCCATTCTCGTTTTTTTTCTTTTGGCGCATGTCCGCCTACAACCGCGATCAATCAAACCATCTAGTTAGGGTGGATAGTCCTGGGGTTGGGGAGTCAAGTACACCAAGGGAACTCTTTCCATTAGATCCAAATCTTTATAATACTATAGAGTCCAAAATTGATCCAATTTTAATGGAAGGTCTTCAAAGAAACCAACTCATAAACCTGGGTGGAAACCAAAATGGAAACCCAAATGAGGTAGCCCCAAACTTGGGGAATGCAATTGATCAAACCATGAATGACTACCTCACACCTTCCTGGAACAATGCCCCCTCATGCATTATACAAAATTACCTAGGAGATGCCAACTACATCTTTAAACCCCATGTCCTAAACCATCTTCCCACATTCCATGGAATGGAGTCCGAGATGCCCTACCTTCACATTAAGGAGTTCAATGACATCGTAGAAACCATGTGTCCCCCAAATCAACTAGAATCAGATAAGATGAGGCTATTTACTTTTTATTTAAAGTATCGAGCTAAAAATTGGCTAAAAAATTTGAGACCATCATCCATAAACTCTTGGTACCAACTACAAAGAGAATTATAAAAAAAATACTTTCCCCACTACAAAACAATTGCACTTAAAAAGAGCATCCAAAACTTTTTTGAAAAAGAAGGAGAGTCATTATATGAAACAAGGGAGAGGTTCAAAGACACTATAAACATGGTTCCACACCATGGTTTTCTATTCCCAAACAAGTGATAATTTTCTATGAAGGGTTGGGTCCGGGGAACAAACAGTTCATTGACATGATGTGTAATGGAAACTTTAAAAACAAATCCCCAAATGATGCTTATGAGTATCTAGAAAGACTTTCTGAACAAAACCAAACATGGGGAAATTCACCTTATTCTGAAAATACAAAAAGAAATACTGGAATTCATACACTTAGAGAAGAGGAAATCCTTAGGGATAAACTCGCAGTACTCTCTAGGAAGGTTGAAGAGATAGACTTTAGGAAAGCCCATGAAATCCAAACCGTTGACCCTGTTTGCACAATTTGTGACAAACATGACCATAAGACAGACAACTACCCTACCATTCCATCCATCAAGGATGTTATTATAGGAGGACCCCCAGCGGAAGTGAATTCATTGAACTTTCAAAAGCCTCAATACCAAAACAACTTCAACCCAAGGTATAATGACCACCCATGATTCCGCTGGAAAGATAACCAACAACCTAGCCAACCACATGGACAAAATACTTACCCCCCATCAGAACTACCAAACCCATAACCAATTCCAAACCCAAACTATCCAATACCAACAGCCACCAGTCCATTTTCAACAAACCATCCCACCTCCAAAATATCCCCCTGGGATAAACCAATCTACTCAAGCACCAACCAAAACTGTTCCACAAAGCCTAATAGAACAACTGTGAAAACAAATGGAAAGGGTGAACTCGGTATTCTCTTACCTTAAACAAGAACTTCAAACCATCAAAACTAGAAAGGCACCCATGCCTACTCAGGTGGTGCCATCCTCAACTTCAAGGGTAGAGTCATGTTGTACTCAAATAACTCATGAAAAACTAAAGGTTGTGATTGTTTTAAGAATTGAGAAATCAATTAAGAAACCTGGACAATTAATTTAGAACCCACCTGAAGATTCAAACTTAGATGAAAATTCAAATGAAACACAAGATCAAACTGAGGAAACTGATAAAATTTTCAAGGAAACAACTCTTCAACAAACAACCCCACAACATGCACCATTTCCTCAATGCATGGGGGAAAAACCAAACCTCAATTGAGTGAAACATTGAGGGAAATATTCTCACAAGTCAAGTTGAACATTCCCCTTCTCTATGCAATCCAAACCATACCTTCCTACTCAAAGTACCTTAAGGACTTTTGCACTTTTAAAAGAAAATTTTCACATAAAAACCAAGTCCTTTTGGATACTAATGTGTGTACCACCATTCATGGGACCATTCCTCCTAAGTTGAAAGACCCAGGTTGACCTTACATCAATGTTGAACTAGGAGAGAGCAAATTTGTCAAGGCCTTGTGTGACCTAGGTGCTAGTGTCAATCTCATCCCTTATGCTGTGTACTACCAGTTAGGACTAAAAGAACTCCAACCCACATCTGTCACACTTCAACTTTCTGATCGTAGAATTAGGGTTAGAAAGGGTATTTTTAAGGATGTTCTGGTAAAGGTTGAAAACTTCATCTACCCTTCTGACTTCATTGTCCTTGAAAACCATCCAAAATTAGGAAATAAGGAACAAACCCCAATCATCATTGGTCGCCCCTTCCTTGCAATAATCAACTATGTTATCCGAGTCCAAAATTGGAACATGACCATCACCTTTGGGAACATGAGTCTAGACTTGAACATCTATAATGCAGGCTCACAAATCGGGGATGATGAGGACATTCATGAAGTAAACATGATGGGAAGCATTGATAATGAATCTATGGAACATCAAGAAATATTTGATGAATGTTTAAGTCAGGATGAGATTGATTTCTTTTGTTCATATGAATGAAGTTTATCTCTTTGGATCGAATAATTTTCAAATTGCTCTTATGATGAAGTCTTAGGTCCAACAATCAGTGAAACCTTTCATGAAACCACTTTCATGGAGACCACTCCAACTTCCTTCCCTAAATCTAATCAAGCCAATCTAGTAGCTGAAACTTCTAGATTTGGGGAATCAATCCTATCTAAAACTTTAGTAAATAAAATTGATCTTGATCCAATGTCCCAATCTTCTGCTGAAATTTTGAACCAACCTGATCTTGAATTGAAGGAGCTTCCTGCTGCACTAAAGTATGCCTTCCTAGGGTACAATCAAACACATACTATTGTCATTTATTCTTCTCTTGAAGCCAATCATGAGAGGATGCTTCTAGATGTCCTTAGGAAACATAAGAAAGCCATTGGTTGGACCCTGTTTGATATTCCTAGGATTAGTCCAATTTTTGGGACTCGTAGGATAGTTCTGGAATCTGATTCAAAGCCACGTCATCAACCTCAACGCTGACTCAATCATAATCTCATGGACTTAGTAAGGAAATAACTTCTAAAATTGTTAAAAGCTGGTATCATATATCCCATTGCAGAGAGTGAATGGGTGAGCCTAATCCAAGTGGTTCCAAAAAAGGCTGGAATCACTGTGATAACCAATGAGGATGGAGAGATTTTTCCGACAAGGGTGAGTAGTGGATGGAGGTTCTGTATTGACTATAGGAAGCTAAACTCATTCACCAAGAAGGACAATTTCCCCATACCATTCATTGACCAAGTCCTTGAGAGAGTGGCAGGTCATGCGTTCTACTGTTTCGTAGATGGGTACTCAGGGTATAATCAGATTGAGGTCTCCCTATAGGATCAAGGGAAGACTACATTCACATGTCCATTTAGAACCTTTGCCTTCAAACACATGCCCTTTGGTTTATGCAATGCTCCTGGAACCTTCCAACGGTGCATTATGGGAATCTTCTCAGACATGGTAGGGGATTTTTAGAGGTCTTCATGGATGGCTTCTCTGTGTTTGGGGATACATTTGAGGGATGTCTGCAGAATGTAGAGAGAGTCTTGTCAAGATGTGAAGAAACAAATCTAGTCCTAAATTGGGAAAAATATCATTTAATGGTTAATGAGGGACTAGTTATAGGCCATCTGGTCTCAGGTAGGGGGATTGAAGTTGATAAATCCAAGGTTGACATCATTCGTCACCTTCCATCACCCAAAACTATCAAGGAAGTTTGGTATTTCTTATGACATGCTGGTTTCTATAGAATATTCATCAAGGACTTTAGTTCAATCTCTCATCACCTTTGTGCTCTTCTAGTAATGGATGCTCCATTTGTTTGGACAGAAAGCTGTGAGGGTTCATTCTCAACCCTCAAATCCTCTCTCACCTCTCCTCCCATTATGAAATATCCAAATTGGAACCTTCCTTTTGAAATTATGTGTGATTCCAGTGACTTTACTGTTGGAGCTCTGTTAGGACAATGTTGTGATAAAACTCTTTATGTCATTGCTTATGCAAGCAAATCCTTAAATGATGCCCAAATCAACTACACCACTACTGAAAAGGAGTTACTTGCTATTGTGTTTTCTTTAGATAAGTTTGGGTCCTACCTCTTAGGATCCCCCATCACTGTGTTCACTGACCATTCTGCACTAAAATACCTCTTCCAAAAACAAGATTCTAAGGCTAGACTGATTAGGTGGGTCCTTCTCTTACAAGAATTTGACCTCACAATCAAAGATAAAAAGGGAATTAAAAATTTTGTAACTGATCACCTCTCTAGGATGGAATTCAAAGACACCTCAAACCACCTTTCTGTGTCTGATTCATTCCCTGATGAACACCTATACTCTGTGAGTGACTGCCCTTGGTATGCCGACATAGCCAATTTCTTAGTTACAGGAGTCATTCCAAAATTCTTAGGGACTCAAGCTCGAAGGAAATTCATTTCTGATGTTAGACACTATGTGTTTGATGATCCATACCTCTATAAGTTCTGACCTGACCAAGTCATTAGGAGGTGTGTCCCAGAATCTGAACAAGAGTCCCTCCTTAAATTCTGTCATAATGAGGCATGTGGAGGTCACTTTTCCTCTAAGAAAACATCTGCTAAGATTCTTCATTGTGGTCTCTTCTGGCCCACCCTCTCAAGGGACTCCAACACATTTTTTCAAAGCTGTCCTAGGTGTCAACAAGTGGGGTCCATCACATAAAGAAATCAAATGCCACTCACTCCCATCTTAGTGGTTGAAATCTTTGACTGTTGGGGAATTGATTTCATGGGTCCCTTCCCAAAATCTCGGGGATATCTTTACATTCTCTTAGCTGTTTATTATGTCTAAAAATGGGTTGAGACCATTCCCACAAAATCCAATGATCATCAAACTGTGATTAGATTCCTAAAAGAAAACATCTTCTCTAGATTTGGAATTCTTAGGGCTATAATCAGTGACCGAGGAACCCATTTTTGCAACCGCCCATTCTCTTCACTCATGTCTAAGTATGGTATTTCTCATAAAGTGTCCACTGTATACCATCCTCAAACCAATGGTCAAGATGATTTAGCGAATATGGAGATTAAGAAAATTCTCTAAAAACTGTCAACCCCTCTAAGAATGATTAGTCTGAGAAACTATTAGATGCTCTTTGGGCCTATTGAACCGCATATAAAACCATTTTAGGAATGTACCCATATAGGTTGGTTTATGTAAAAGCATGCCATTTACCAGTTGAAATTGAGCATAAGGCCTTTTGGGCAATTAAGAAAATGGATTATGACCTCTCATTTTCTAGAAAAAAAGGAAATTAGATCTCAATGAACTGGAGTAATTAAGGATGGAGGCTTATGAAAATCCAAGGATCAATAAAGCTAGAGTTCAAGCCTACTAATCTAGGAATATCAAGGTCAAAAATTTTGAACAAGGAAAACTTGTTCTCTTGTATAGTTCAAAACTTCATTTACACCCGAGAATGTTAAGGTCTAGATGGTCAGGACCTTTCATAGTGCATCATGTGTACCCCCATAGGGCAGTAGATATTCAAGATCCCACAAGTGGTTACATTTTCAAGGTCAATGGTCAAATGTTAAAACCATTCATTGAATCATTTAATAAATAGGAAATAGAGGTTGAGTTTACTGAGCCAACCTATGAACCAGGAAAAAATTGATAGATTTAGGGTCTATGTCGTGCTAACGACATTAAACAAAGCGCTTCATGGGAGGCAACCCATGATTTTCAAGTTTCCTATCATTTTGTTGTTCTAAGAAAATTTATAATTTAAATAGGATTAATTAATCATTTTGATATTTACAAATAATAATAATAATAATAATAATAAAAATAGACTTTTGACCTGTTCTTATATTATGAGTATGGATGGGTACGAAAGGGGAGAACCATATTCATTTGTGTCACGTGGTGTGATCATTGAGTAATACCTTACCCAAAAATTTAAAAAGAAGACAATGTATCATCAGTATGTTTTATTTTATATATATACTTATATTTTAATTATATATATATATATATATATATATACTGTTTTGTTTTGTTTGTTTGTTTTCCTTTTTCCACTAGGGAACTCTGCAAGTGACATGGATATCAAAGAACTAAATTGGAGTAGCAATAACTTCAACTTAAACCACCAGGTGATTTCATTCCATGATCCTCAGTTTCAATTTCGTTTTTGAACTTCCATTATCTGCCTCTACTCCTTCTAAATTTTCATTTCTTCAAACACTAGGGACAGTGTTGTTTTAAGTTTGGGGGGGAGAGATAAAATAAAAAAATGCTTTTATGTCAAATAAAATGAATGATTTGAAAAAAAAAGTGTAAATGGAAGGAAAAATTCCTTTAACATTGAACATGGTAATACAAATTGCACAATTTGAAACTGAATATCAAATAATTTATCATGCCCTGATTCTGATTTTAATCCTCGTATAATTTCATGAGAATAGATTTTTGAAAGTGTAACTATCCAATGTGATATTTCATTGTTTATATTTTCATCCAAATAAAAAAAGATCACAATGAACATCCTTTTGATAGTGGGGTATTAGTTTGAGTTCATGGGGTCCCCCAAATAAATAGCATAGGTTTGGTGATAATTTTAGTTTAATTTGAGTATTCAAAAAAAAATTGCGCATAGAGCAATAAAATTACCTAATGCGTGGCTTTCGACACTTGGGGATCGTGACTCCATAGTTTTCTGGCCCAGAGATAGTAATTTTATCTCTATTTTTGGTAATTTGAATTTGTTTTTGACTGAGTTAACTTGAGATGAGGCCCGAGTATGTGAGCTTCACTTGGTGCCCTGAGGTCTTTGAGCCTGGGAGTCATCGGCAAAGTCTTGCTACAGGGGTTGACTCTTTTGAGTGCAACTTCAATTACCATGAAAAAATTGAAAAAAATAATACAATAAAAAAAATGAATACTCATATTAATATTGAAATTTGATTCCACCTAGCGCTTCCATCATTTCCCCCTTGAATAAAAATGAACCCCCATGTCTATTGTGATGCACAACACATCCTCATACTTAATTGATATTAGATGAAATATGGCAATGAATTTGAACAAAGAAATGGGATTGGGATTGGGATCTTCTTATAAAACTATATTTTATTAAATTATTTTGATGGGTTTCATGATTGTTTGGTATAAGGGTTTTTGGTGATCATTGTGTATTAAAATGTTTTTGGAAAAAAGGAATTCGAATTTCATTTTTAATGAGATATATTAAACTAGGGACTAGAAAAACTCAAGTTGGGGGGTGTGATTAGCTACTAAATGAGGATAATATTCATTGTTAATATACATAATATTCATGTTCTTTATTATTCATAAACACCATTTCAGTTCATTTTACACTTTGAACATCATTTCACATTATGACTGTAATACCTTCTTAAAATGCACTATTATGTGGTACATTTTTGAACATCATTTGAAGTACCCAATGATTCATCTAATTTTAAGGAATATAATTATAAATATTTTAATTTTATATTCTTTTGAACTGGATACTAACTTCAATATGAACATTTTTCATTAATGTATCAATGAATTATTCATAAAGGATGATGGAGAAATTTGGCAATGAAAGAAAGCAATTCTGGAGAAGGTAGATTGGACACCAGCCCACTGATGAGAATGTGGGGCCCGACATACAGGCCCAATGAATCCCACATTTCGTGGTATGATATAAGACATGTATAGGAACAAATCAATCTTCACGATCCAAAGCTAATTCGGCCTCCATGGTGTCCATTTAGACAGCCCAAGTTAGAGATAAAATTCTGGGCCAGATTCTACGGCCCAGAAAAACAGCCCACTAATATGATCATATATTGTAATCCACAACTCCCAATGGGCCCATATTTTACAAGCGGTTAGAATACATCCGGATATCCATTTTATTCCTCTATGTCCCACTCTGAATCGGCCAACTAGAAGGTCTTCCAAGCACTTCTGTTCGGTGAAGGAAAGATGGCTGCCACCTCGGGTCAAGGGTGGAAAAATAAACTCTCCGTTACTTTACTCCCACCTATGGCCTACCAATATTAATTGAGGAGACTTGGAATGTTGGAGGCTCTACCAAAGGGATAAAAAATACATATTTAAGGTAGTGGTGTTAGAGTATTGAATGATCTTTGATGCTTTGTTCAATTGTAATGTTATTCTGTGATTTTGTTGTCTCAAATTTGTCTTTCACTTGTATGTTGTTCAATTCACTTTAGTTTCTTAACAAAAGTTATTCTCCTCTTATTTTTTTGTTCTACATCTCACTTTAATACTGTTGCCTCAAGGTGTGGATTTATTCACACCAAATCTTGTGAAATTATTCACACAACGACGGAGTGATCATTTTATTTTTGTTGTTTTCTTTACTTCTCCATGTTCTCCCTCATGAGTCTACTTTCTGCTTGCATTGAAACCATAGAATCAATGGAGGGATAACCCACTTATGGGTTGATCCAAGGGAGTAGAAAGGGGATGGATTGGATGTTATTTATCACCCATTAATGTATAATCACTTTTTAATTGAGATTTTTATTTGATGATTTTTAAACTCCATCATCCTTGTTGAAATTAAGGCCACACACTTCAAGTGCTAATACGAACCTTTACCTTGAAGTGCTGAAAACATTGATACTTTAAGTGTATTGGTGATTAGTATTAAAGGGTGTAGGCATTAAAACAATAAGTGATGATGTTGTTTTATCTCCTTAAATGAACCCATCTCAAGTATAAAAAATTAAAAACATTGAAAAGGAAATACATCCAATCCACCCTGAGCGATAACCTTGGATCAACTCATTATTTTACATAGAATTTACTTAAATCTTTTAGTGATCCTTTAAACCCATCTAAAATCAACCCAAGTTGGACACTTCATAGCCAAAAACGGTCCTTAGAATGTGTGTGTCTATAGGTTACTTCTTAGGTCTCTGTGGATTTGACAACCCAAGCTAGACTACAAGGAATGTTCTACCTTCATATCTTGGGTAAATTTGAGCGAGAATCACCATATTTACTAGATCCATGAAAATATGATTTCTTTCAGCTATCATCTTGCTCAAAACTCCATGATCCTTTCTGCTCAAGGCATCAACCACCTTATTTTCCTTCCCCGGGTGGTAGTGTATCGTGCAATCATAATCCTTGAGTAGTTCAAGCCATCTCCTTTGCCTCATGTTGAGTTCTTTATGTGAGAAAATATACTTCAAACTCTTGTGATCAGTATAAATCTCACATTTTTCACCATAGAGATAATGTATCCATATCTTCAAAGTAAAGATTAAAGCAACTAACTCAAGATCAAGAGTAGGATAGTTTTTCTCATGAATTTTTATCCGTCGTGATGCATAAGCAATAACCCTATCATTTTTCATAAGGACACAACCACATCCTTTATTTGAAGCATCACTATATATAACAAACCCATAAATTTCCGATGGTAGAGTGAATATAGAAGCATTGAATAATATTCTCTTTAGTTCATTGAAACATTCTTCACAATATTTTGTCCAAAAAAATTTAATCCCTTTACGTGTGAGCTTCATTAGCGGGTTAGCAAGTCAGGCAAAATTCTGAATGAAACGCCAATTATAACCTGCCAAGACAATAAAACTGCGTACCTCAGTTATGTTTGTTGGTGAGGGCCAATCTTGGATTGCCTTTGTCCTTGCAGGATCAACTAGGATTCCATCCTTAGATACAATATGGCCATGAAACGAAATGTCCTGAAGCCATAATTCACACTTGCTAAACTTCCCATATAATTTTGTCTTCTAAGAGTCTTCAGGATAATGCGCAAGTGATTTTCATGATCTTTGTAATTTTTGGAGTATACCAAGATATCATCAATAAATACCACTAAAAAATCATCGAGATATTCCTTGAGGACTCTGTTCATTAGATCCATGAAGACAGAGGGTGCATTAGTCAATCCAAAAGGCATTACTAAAAACTCGCAATGCCCGTACCTGGTTCGAAATGCTGTTTTCGGAATGTATTCCTTCTTCACACTCAACTGATGATATCCAGATCGAAGGTCAATCTTTAAAAACTATTGAGCTCTATGCAGTTGGTCAAATAAATCATCAATGCGAGGTAGGGGATACATGTTCTTTATTGTTATAGCATTGATATCCCTATAGTCGATACATAACCTCATAGATCCATATTTTTTCTTAACAAAAAGGATAGGGGATCCCCATAGAGAAAAAATAGGGCAGATAAATCCCTTATTACTCAATTCCTCTAGTTGTTTCTTCAGTTCCACTAGTTCCACAGTGTCTATTCTATAAGGGGTCTTTGATATGGGCCTTGAACCAGGAATTAAATCAATAGAAAACTCAATTTCTCATTATGGAGGATGTTTAGGTAAATCTCCGGGAAACACATCAACATATTCTCTCACAATAGGTAAATCTTCTATTTGAACATTCCTTTCCTAACCCATAGTTTTTTCATTCTCTTCCTCCCTAATAATTGAATTTAGTTGATCTACTAGGGGTGGATCTAGATAAGAATCAGGTGATGACTATTCTTCTCTAAAGATAAGGTGTTCTTTATCATCATCATCAAAAATCGTAACCTCCTTCTTCGTACAATAAATTTTTGCATCATGATCTGAAATCCAATCCATACCGAGTATTATATCGAATTAAATCATGGGTATGATGATGAGATGAAAATATAAAGAACATTTGTTTGCCCTAATGGGAATATATTGACAGAACTTTGTAGCAATGATACTTCCCTTAAAAGTTTTGAATGACAAATCCCTTGTTAAATCAAATTGAAAATATCTAATTTTCTTAGCAAACTGGGAAGATATGAAACAATGTGATGATCTACAATCAAATAAAGCATTGGATAATATTGAGAAAATGATCAAAGTACCTGCCACCATGTCACATGGAACTTCAACCTCTGCAGTTGTGATTGCATAAGCTTGTCCCTGATCCCTTGGCCTTCTCTGTTGTATATTTCCTTGATGTTTTGGACAATCATTAGAATAGTGTCCCATCTCTTGACAACTATAGCGTTGAAAATCATTGGCTTCCTTCTTCCCATTGAAATCTCCAGCAAGATGGCCTTTCTGACCACATTTGTAGAATACTCCTTTTCCTTTTAAGCATGAACCAAGGTGTTTCTTTCCACAATTGTGACATTGTGGAAATTCAACTCTTCCCTTCATCCCTGTTTCCTTATTTCCTTTCCCAGGGTTTTTAGCAGCCCTTTTTTTCTTGCTTCCCCTAAAAGTCATAAGACTTAGATAAATATTTTTCTATCTAGATAGCACATGAAACTATATCCTCATATGATGAAAAACGTTGGGCGACCAGTGCCCGCCGGAGGAATGGCTTTAGGCCATCAAAGAATCGATCAATTTTGCTCCTTGGATTTCGTATGTAGTCTACAACATGTCTTGATAGCCTTGTGATGTTGGCTTTATACTTGGAAACATTTTCATCCTCCTTCTACATCAAATTCAAAAATTGTCTCTCCATATCTGCTCGTTGCTCATGAGGGAAATATTTTTATAAGAACATTTCTTTAAAATCCATCAATTCCATATCTTCTATCTCTTTCTCCACCTTTTTGTTTTGGATTAAAGACCACCGCTGATCCGTATCTCCCGTTAGATGATAGACTACCATGACAACCTTTTCTCTTTTATTACATCCCAAAGCGAGAAATATCTTCTCAAGGGAACAAATCCACTGCTCTGCTACAAATGAGTTTGTAGTCCCGTTGAATGATGGAGGTTGTTGTCGCATAAAGCAATCAAGCATGGATCCTCCATGTGGTGGATCCAGATGCTCCATACGAGTAAGGTTATTATTAATAACCTGATTAAGTTGTCCCAGTATAGTTATGAGTCGCTCAGCACCAGTCACAGCACCAGTGCCAACATCATTATCTTGCGTTGGAGGAAAATCCCTACAGGGGACACGTGCATTCGGGCAATTTCCATTCCGTCCACTAGGCGCAATATCTAGATAAGGGAATACACAAGATTAGGTTATGAATTATAATGTATAATCTTAAATAAACAAAATACTTATAAAAAATTGAGATTCTACGAATGGATAATCCCATATTCACAAATATGGTTTCATTGAGGAATATTTTACATTTCAATCCTTCATAATGGCTTGTAAACAAAATGTAAATTATCCTAAGCATATCCCCCAGGAGTGTCGTAACCAAGAGTGCAGCAATGCTCATTGTCGTGCCCCAGTTCTCCTTCGAGTCTAGCTCAAAGCAGTGTTTTTGGGTTTTACCCCTAGATACATCTGTGCCAGAGCCGCCTCTACATGTTCGTATCTAGACAGGGATGTATTGATTGAAAGATCCACACAATCTATTCCTTACCAAAATATCAGGACGTTATTGTATGTATATCCTCAAAGACTAACATAGGGACTCTTCCCAAATTCTATGTTTTCTAGTTTCCAAGTATTCTACTAGACTTCTTTTGATACCAAGTTTAAGGACCCGACCCTAGTTGCCCAGAGCTGGTGCCTTATTTGATTATGTTGGCATACATACAAGGAATACGAATCTCGAAAGACCGAGTAGTTTAGTATTATTGGAAAGAAATTACATACATAAGGTTATCATTACAACATGAAGGGAAACAAAACACTATTTTATTCCACTAGAAACATCACGTCTCTTAGATTATGCTTGCAAGTCATTCATAAATTACTTCTTCTTATCCTGAGATAATGAAACATAAGAAAGGGGTGATCTCAAATTCTTAGTAAGAGTAAGCAATACAGTGGAAGATAATATAAACATTAGACATGGTGAATAATTGAAAACACATGCCTTTGTTAATAAACATGAAACATATTATGGAAGGAATATGAGCTAAATAAATAATTACATAATTAAACATAATCATGGGTATTATACTAGTCCAATAACCACATGAAATTCAAATAATAGCATCATAATGAGGGAAGTGCATATGCCAGACATTATAACCATACCATCCAAGCCTCGTGCTAGGACCATAAAATAATCATTTTGTCAAGGCCTCATGCCAAAACCGTAGTTTGTCTCATGAGACCTACCGATTCATCGAGGGGATATAGCGGGACCCACCCATAACATAATAAGTCCAATGAATTCCTCATATGAGCGGGGATCCATATAAACAACATATACATTCGTATTAAAACTATAATATGAAATGTAACTAACCTTCACCAATTATTGAACATAAACACAAACCATTCAGAATAATATGATGAATGGTTTTAGGATAGATCATCCAAGATAAAGTTAATCATAAACCATTAAATAAAATACGGTATATGACTTCATAAATGATTAAACCCAATAATACCATGGAATCAATAAGAGCATTGAACGAAAATACTCTTATAAAATCATTAAGCAATTTTGAGATAAATACTCTTTTATTTTGAAAAGAAGAGTTCTTTTGGAAAATATTTGTATAAAACCAAAAGTGAAGTAAGAGAGTATTTCCATAATAAAATGAGTATTTTTATAAATTTAATGGTTTTCAAAAACATTATATAGAGTGTCCTTGTAAATATATATGAATTAGAGAAATTCCCTTGAATCGAGCATCTATTTTGGAAGAAATTTTGAAAGTTCCTTTTAAAATGTGTAACTATCCATAAAATAAGGAAGGGTTCTGGTTTTTAAACATATATATGATACTCGCACATAATTTATGGGAAGTAAATAACAATACATAATAATTACATCGAAGAAATTAGACAATGAAAGTATCCCGAATGAAAATGGAAGTTCGGGTGGAAAAACCCTTACCTTAAATCCGAATATGTTATCCTATTGAACTTAAGGTCATGGAATGTAAAATTAAACATATCAATAACTTATTTCAGAACCTAATTTAAATGTATTTAGTTTATCATAATTCTTTTTAGTTCATTTATGTTATTTTTTATAAGTTATTATATTTAATTCTGTCGTTTTAGGGTGTTTGTTTTCTTGATTTTCATATTCGGTTCACTTGATTTTAAGTAATGAAGTTTAATGGATTTAAATCTCCAGAGTTGAAATTAAATATTATTTATTAACATTCATAATTTTCAATGTTCATTTCTATCATTTGGTTACATGGAATGAGGTTGAATCATTAGATGAAAACCACTTCGATTATTTGGCGGTATTTGGATTATTATGAACTAGTTTTGTCATATAACTTATTTATATGTACCTATTATGGTTCCTGAATATTTATTAGGTTATAATACATATATTATAGTCTATTTCAACCACAAATATGGTTTCATGACCAGTAATGAAGAATAAATTGAAGAACGAAACTTCATCGTCCACAAAGGCTATAAATTGGAACCTCATGGACGTCGATTTCATTTATAAAAATAAAAGGGAGGGAGTAAAAATATTTATGATGGTTATTTAATTAACATGATATAAATCTAGTATATAGATGTTACTGCATTTATCATGATCATTTAGACAGAGGAGGTGAGGAAAGAAGAATAAAATAAAGGAATCTTAAAATGAAAGAAAACTTGATAAATATCTCATGAAAATTCGGCAGCCTAAGATCGTCTCTTAATATTTCATAAAAATAATTTGAGGAGAGGAATGGAATATCTCATCATTAATACATAATATATATAGTAGTGGGAAATATTTAATAAAATATCCCAACAAAAGAAAAAGTGAATGGAAGAAAATAACTTAAAATGAAAGAAAAGAAAGAAAATAAAAGAGGTTGTTTACCTCTTGATCTCTTCTCCTTGAGATCCTCCTTAAGGTATTTGGTTTTGGTCTTTTGGTGAGAAAAACAGATCTAGGACGTGGGGAAGATGATTGGGGAGATAATTTTTCAGAATTTAGACAATGATCAAGGCTTGAGAGGTCTAGGAGGAAGAGGGGAGTGAGGGTGGTATTTATTGTGGAGGAGGGGAGGTATTTTACATTATTTTAATCATTATTATAATATTTTTATCAAGACTATGAATAATCTCGATGGAAGTGACCCTAAATAGTAATAATATCATGTGAGTTCGAACCAAGTGGCCTTTCATCACTTATGATGTCATAAATATTAAATATTACTGATAATTGGATTATACGGTATTTTATCATATTTCACTATTCACAAAAAATTCTTGAATTTCAGAAAATTCCCAAAAAATCACCCTTACCATTTTTCAACATGTAATATTAAAAATTTAAATCCATTTTTCAAAAATAATTTTCTAAATATTATTAATTTAATTTTTTAAATAAGGTCATAGTTAATTCAAAAAATAACAATATTGAAGTGCAATTTGTTTTATGTGACATTGGAAAATTAATTAAGATCCCATTATCCTATTTCCTTGGGAAAATAAAATAATAATATTATTTAATATTCATGAGGTCATATTACTATTCATATTACTATTCATATTACTATTCATAAGGGTATGTTACTATTCACCAAAAATCAAGTTTGTTCTATCAGACTCCAAATGACTTACTGAGCACAACTCTAGATGACCATTTCTTGAAATTCAATACATAGAAGAGGGTAGATTATAAAATTGCATTCTATATTTATTTTCAAAACCTTGGGGTGTTACAGAATTGTTCATAGGTTTGTGAAATTCATGATTTGATCTATCCATGATTTGGGTCAAAGAGCAGGCACTAGTTGCGCTCAAGATCGAAAATATGAACTGGTTCCAATTAAAGATAAATCTGTTGAGATCCTAAAAAACAAGCCTCCTTATTTTTAGTGTACCACAGAACCTCTAGAAGTAGAGGAGTGTCTTGATCATATAGTGAGGGTGTTTTAGTTCCTTGATACTATTAAAGAATTTAATGTGAAATGTGCTTCATTATTGTTGGAATTTCCCAGTTGAATGTGGTGGGACTTAGTGGTACAATCTGGGAAGAACGGGTAGATGAGTTGGAAAGATTTAAATGCTATCTTCAATGAGTATTATTGTCTAGATATTTTCACCTTCACCAGACATTAGGAGTTTTTGGAGATTATCTAGGGAGATCAAACCATGATGGAATATGCTAACCGCTATATAGATCTAGTTCTGTACACACCTAAGATCATTTCCAATGAGAAGATTAAGGCTCAAAATTTTGAGTTGGGGTTGTGACTAGAAATATGATCTCAAGTATTCTTGTTCAAGCTAAAAAGATTTTTTAAGGCAGTCGACCATGCTATGTTGGTCGAGATTGATAATGGAGGAATTTATGGTTTCTCTAGAGCAGTATCAGCTGTGGGCAATAGAAGTTTTTATGAGTTGAAGAGGAAGCATGATGAGTAGGGGAAGAAGAAGGTAGTAGTTCAAAATATCCTTCCTAACTCTCTTCATCCATGGCTTCTGATATAGGGTCAATCATGTGAAATAAGTGTAGGATAGTAGGGAACATGCAACATGTATGCCCATATCCACCCAAATATTTTCACCAGTTCAGAATTATGGGGAACTCATACTGTTTTTCAAAGTGGTTCACCAATCTCAGAGTGGTGTAGGATCTATGTTTTTGAAAGGGATGAAAAATCGACCAGAAAAATCCAGGGTAGTGGGTTATCCATTTGGAGGCTTTGGAAGTAGGGTTGGATTATATTTTGGGTAGAGTTAGTTTAGGATAGAGCTACATATGAGTGGTCATTCTCAGGATCAGGATGAGATGAAGAAAATCCCTATGGTGGATGGAGCTCTAGTGGAATCGTATGTAGATCCTATGTTAGTTTGATGTACCATATTTATTGCATTAACTTTAGTAATTTTTCTATTTGATACTGGTTCTTTAGTATCTTTTATTTCATCCATCCTTGTTGATGTGTTAAAGTTTCCAACTGAGCTTATTCCATATAAGACGGAGTTGGAAACGCCACTTAGTAAGAAGCAACAAAAGGTTTTCAGGTGTCTATTTTGTGCACTCACCATGTCTAGGGTCAAGTTAGAATTGGATTTTATAGTTTTATAGACATAAACCTTTGAAATGAACCTTGATATGGATTGGATGGTGCATTTTTAGGCACACATCAATTATTATAAGTGGCGAGTGAGTTTTGTGGAACCTAATGGAAGAACCCAGGTATATCAAGGTGAATGGGATCCTCAATCAGGATGTTCTAGACCTCTACTTGAGGAGTTTGGAAACCATGTTTTGTAGATCTCATCATTCACATTATATGATGGTGACGGTTCTCTAGAGGGTGGATTACCTCCTGTAGTGGATGAGTTCCTAGAGGGTTTTCCAGAGGATTTCTTGTGTTTACCTACGCAGTGGTGTGTGGAAATTTCCATTAATTTTGAACCAATAAAAACACAAATATATCTTCCCTCATACTATATGCCTCAACGGAGTTGAGGTAATTAATGATACAATTGGATGATTTGGAATCCAAAGGATTAATTTTCTTGAGCATCTCATCTTGGGCCACTCGGTTCTAATTGAAAAAGAGGCTGATGGATCCATCGAGTTGTGTATCGAATACCAGAAGTTAAAGAAGGTAATGATCAAGAATAAGTATCCCTTACCATGCATTGATGAAATTTTTGACTAGATTAAGGGGGAAAGGTGGTTCTCTAATATTGATATGTGTTCTGGGTATCATCATGTTAGGTTTATAGAGATGGATGTTCTAAAAACAACCTTCTGAAGTAGGTACAACCACTTAGAGTACTTGGTCATGCCTTTCGGAATGAAAAATTCTCCAGCGGTCTTCATAGAACTCACGAAAAGGGTGTTCCATCAGTACCTTGGATATTTTTTCCTGGTATTTTGGATGAAATACTAGTCTATTATGGATCCTATGTATACCATGGGTGTAATTTTTAAATCATATTGGGAACTATTCAAGATCATCATCTCTATGAATTTTTTTCTAAATGCACCTTCTGGATTAGAGAGGTGAAGTTTTTGGGTCATGTGATCTCAGAACAAGGGGTTTCAGTGGAACCTGAAAAGACCAGTGTAGTGGTTTCATGGGAAAAATTAAATAATGTTTTTGATAATAGAATATTTTTTGGCCTAACATGATATTATAGTCGATTCGTCTGAGATTTCTCTTATCTTTTTTTCCCATGACAACACTTAATCGGAATGGGGTAAAGTTTGAATGGATCCTATATTTTTAGGTGGAAATTGATAAGATTAATCAGTAGTTGAAAACATCCCATGTTTTTATTTTGATAGTGTTTGGGAAATTTTAAGTGGTCTATTGTGATTCTATATGTATGGGTCTTGGGTGTGTTCTAATGAAAGACAATCATGTAGAGACTTATGGCTCTCACCAACTCCAAATTCATGGAAATAATTACCCAAAACCAAACCAAGAATTAGCAGTGGTGATGAATTACTCGGAGATGTGGTGCCATTATATTTTTGGGGAGAAGTTTGTGATTTATTTTTTCCACTAGTGCTTGGCCAACATTATTTCCAAAAGATATGAATTTTAGGAAACTTCATTGGGTTAAATATCTTTAGCGGTTTGATTTTGATTTATTATAAACCCTGGGAAAAGGTAATGTTGTGGTAGATTCTTTGAATAGGAAAATTCCAGTTCAAGATTTCAGAAAGTCCGGCGATGATTGGACGTTCATAGGACTTTTTTCACAGATTCACATGGTGACCAATCAGTGTAGTGGAGATGTGTTATTTTCTAGAGTGTAGCTAGAACCTTATCTTTTGGTGTTGATTTAGAAATATAATCTATGGGATTAATTGTGATAACAGTCTATTAAATTACTCAATGGTGGAGATATGTCACGTGATTGGTCATTATCTCTCGAGTGAGTTTTGTAAATTAAGAATTTTTTTATTGTATTATTATCATTAAGGAAGGTGGTGATATAGGATAACCCCTAGTATTAGTGGGATGTTCCTATTAGTGATACCAAAATTTACTATGACATGAATCAGCTATTCTGGTGAGCAGGTACAAGGAAGGATGTATCTAAATTTCTATCATAGTGTTATACATGTTATCAGGTTAAAGAAGAGCATAAAAGACCCTCCAGGTTTCTTCTGATGCTACCCATTCCTAACTATAAGTGGGATGAGATCAGCATGAACATTATTATAGGAAATCTACATAAACCCCAAGGAAGGAATTACAACTGGTCAGTGAGTTATAGTCTGACCGAATCTTCCCATTTCATTACAATCAGTGATTCAGCAAAGTTGGAAGAGTTGGGCTGGTTGAATGTTGAGAAGGCTGTGCGGTTTCCTGGTGTGCCGTCAACAATTTCTTCTACAAAAGTCCCCCATCTCACCTCACAGTTTTGGGAAGTCCTATAAAAGGTGACGGGGTCGCAATTCAAGTTGAGTACAATATACCATCCTCAAAAGGATGGTCATATAGAGATGGGGAACCAGAATTTGGAAGATGTTCTCTAGGCATGTATGTTAGATTTTAAAGGATCATGGGATATCCATTTGGGATTGGTTGAGTTTTTATATATCTATAGTCACCAATTCTCTATTCGAATGGATTCTTTTGAGGATCTTTATGGTTGTCCATGTCGGTCACCCTTGTGTTGGGATGAGGTGGGCGAGACCTCATTATTGGGGTCGAGCCTTGTGCATGAGACTTCTGATAAAGTAAAGTTGATCGGGCAATGGTAATTAATATATTAGAGCTACCACAAGTCTTATACTGATCAGAGGCACTAAGATTTGGAGTTTTCTATGGGTGAAGTCATGTTTTTGAAAGTGGAACCTCACTTGGGTCATCATCATTTGGGTAAGAAAGGGAAGTTAGCACCAAGTTAGGCCACACCTTTTGAGATTACAGGGTGTATTTGTAAGGTGTAATACTATTTATGTTTTACTTATCATTTGAAATCAATTCATGATGTGTTTAATGACTCCCAGCTTAAAAAGTATAACAAAGAACTATCTCATGTGCTGAATTGGGAAGAGTTAGAATTGGATCCCAATTTGTCTATATTTGAATGACTGGTACAGATTGTGGATTCATAGGATAAATTGATTCATGGTAATTTTATTCAATTAGTTCAAGTTCTTTGGAATCATAGAAATTATGTGAATGAGACTTGGGATAGGAATCTTGGGTTGAGAAGGAGTATCCATTTTTATTCTCTGATCAGTCTTCGGTCTAACTTTCTGGGACATATTTTTTTCATGGTGGGGACAATTGTCATATATGTGTTTCCATTTTGAGGTATTTATTTTGTGTATTTTTTCTTTCATTTATCCCATGGGGTTAACTACATTTTTTTTCTAGAATAGTGAGTTTTGTCTATATAGTAGGTGGCATATAATTGGTGCACAGTTAAAGGAAAGTACATGCCCAACCCCAAGAAATCGTGCAACCAAATGTCATTTTGGATAGTAGAAACCACATGTTTAGTTCATAGTTATTAAAAAATCATGATATAACCATGTGTCTTATTCTTCATAATAATATTGGGGAACACAATTTGTACATGGTTTGGAGAACCATAAGGAAAAACCATGTGACTTATCCATATCATTAAAAATTGTAAAATTACTATTCTACACTCTTTGATTTTAACTCTAATTTCCCTCCCATCCACCCCATTTGGGATTTTTAACCCTTATAACTCCCCCAAGTTTCCTTGGAACTCTTGAGAATCATTCCTTGGGTGGTTTTGGACTTTATTCTTCAAGGAAACATCAATTAATCCCTTCTCCTCTTGATTTATCCCTCTTTTTAGGTTTATTCTTCCCTCTTTCCTATGTTCCAAATTTTTAGTGGGTTGTATGACCAAAGGAGTGGTTGATATTGTCTTTTTGGGGAAATTATTGATTTTTTTGTTCAATATTTCCTTATTAGGTTATTTTAGTGATGTAGTTGTGGTTTCACATCATTTTGTTGGAATATGACAAGTTAGAGGTAGGTGGTTACATTATTTTACATTATTGGATAAGTTTACCTAGCTTTCCTTAATTGTTAAATTTCTTATATGAATTATTTTTGTGGTGTGAAACATGTTTTGGAAATGGTGTAGCATGAATATGTGATGAAATATCAATTTTGAAAAAGAGTTAGTTTTATTTCATGTGTGATTCATTGTGGTGTTTCATAAATATATTTTATACCTTGTGTGGAAGGTAGTAATTTTTTTCCATATAGATTTAAAGGTGAAAATGTGTTGAAATTGGTTTTTAAATTGAAATGAGTTTTTTTGAATATTGGATTCCTTGTTGTGAACCTTTATTGTGTCTTGAAATTTTGAAGAATTTTTTGAAAATGGTTTTGATGTGGATGTGATCTTGAAAAGAGATTTTACTATGGAAAGTGATTGGATTTCACATATTTTCTCCTTATTTTGTTTCAAAAATGGATTTCATAAATTTCGAAGTAGTGTGAAATGTTTTTACAATATGTTTTGTTATGGAAAATGGTGATTTCCCCATGTTATTATTATTATTGACATTTATATGTGAAGGTGTTTGTTTATGTGATATGTGAAATAAAATTTGACCACAAAGGAAATATCGGGTGTCTTGGTGGGTGAAATAGAACTAGTATTCTTGTAGATTAATAAGTGGCTATAACTTGGATTCTTCTAGAATTATTTAAAATTAAAAAACTAACAAAACATGTGATATGATCAAAGACCACTAGTGATTTTGATGTATTCCCCTCTAGTGACTCATTCATGGGAACACAGTTTTGGATACTATTGGAAATTTGGAGACATTCCCATCTAATAGATCATGCACGAGGACACAGTTGGTAGTTTAATAGAGGATTTTGATCACCGAGGTGTGAGGTTTTTAGGGTCCCTATAGAGATTGTTACCTATAGAGATTTACCCATGGTTCTCACTTGTGACATGATTATTATGGTATATGGCTCTAGAAAATAGTATACAATATGCCTTTTGTGTAACATCCCAGGTAAATAAATAATATTACATTATCATGTTTATCAATATTTGTGAATAAAATGTCAATATTACTTTAAAGGGAATGCTATGCTCGATGGCGTACCCAATACGCAACAACGAGTTTCTTTGAAATCTTACGTTGCACACTAATAATATAATAATATTACTTTAAATAGTTAATGCCTAGCCGTTGTAATGGCGGGAATGAACAGAACTAACTAAAAAATGATTACATATGTTTGTTAAATATTTTTTACATTTATCCAATAAATTTTATAGGATTAAAATGCAAATGAATCCAATTTTAAGAATAAATACTCTAATATTTTTAAAAGATTGTTTTACAAACTTTTGATGGAGAAACTTTTTAAAATATAACTTTTGACAATTTTATAAGCTCTATTTTTCAAAATAAACTTAATCTTTATAATTGGTACATTGAAATTTACTTTGGATAAATCTTTGGTTTTTTTCTGACAATGTTCATTTTTTAATGAATAGTGATAAATACTGCATTTTACTTCAAAAATTATTTTTCATTTAATTTAATTATATGGTTAGATTATCTTTTTTAATTGTTTTAAATTTTAATTGGAATATATTTTTACCATTTAATTAAATGGTAGCCATTATAATTAATTTTACTTTGAAAATGGACATAAACAAGTGTTAATCTTTTGATAGATATTGTTTCTTAAGAACACGCTATTTGTTTTGACAGTGGGAATTAACTATATGATTTATTAATGAAACCTTTATGTTTCTAATTTGGTAAAATGGATATAATTTCTGAATTTGGAATATCAAATATAGTTTAGGGTTAATTTTTGGTATTTTTCTGATAATGTCTTTTTTTAATGAATAGTGAAAAATACAGTTTTTAATTCAAAACTGTTTTTTCATCCAATTTATTTATATATTTAGATTGTCATTTTAATATTTTTTAAAGTATAATCGAATTATTTTTTTATCACTTAATACAATTTTGTTCATTGGAAGTAAGTTCACTTTTCAATTGGATGTAAAAACAAGTCAATCTTTTGATAAATTTTACTTATTAAAAACCCGTCTTTTGTTTTGACAACGAGATTTACTTTTAAATTAATTACTACAATTTATGTGTTTTAAATTTGATAAAATGGATTCTATATTTGGAATCAGAAGGTCCAAATTATGTAATTAAGACTCTTTTTTTGGACATTATGAATAGTAACGACGATAATTATCTTTAATTATCGTGTTTAATTAGTAATCGGGTAACTAAGGGTAAGAAAATAATATCATAAAAATATAAAATGACCCCAAAATGTGTCCTATTCTATTTTTGGTGTCATGGACGACCATGGTATTCCTTTTTCCAACCTTGGGACTCCATAGAATCACTTTAGTGTGATAGTGACCTTTTATCATATTTTTAAAAAAAAAGGAAAATGTAACCAAAGTATGTAACACCTAAGTAAAATAATTTTAATTTTGTCTACATTAACTATCTCTTATACCATAAATAGTCATTGGAAATATAAAAATATTTCCTTCATCATAGTCTTTCTCTTATAATTTATAGACAGTATATAAATTTATTTATTTATGACACCATGATGATGCAACGATTATCTCATTAATGAACGATTTAAATAAAATGAAAAGATAATGTACAATATAAGACTAAAACTTGTATAAAACCTATTTTATGAGTATATTTAGAACCCGTATCACCTTATCCTCGAAATATATCAAGTGGGACCTTTAAAATCCGAATCTCATTTTAATATAAAGTAACATTTCTTGACTTTTCAAGAGTGCCCCTCCTCCCTATTATAAAAGGACCCCACCTCTACCTCCTTACCCACACCCCTCAAGCCATTGGCTCGGCCAAAATATTCTCATGTTATCTCTCCACATCCATCTCTTCATTAAATAATCCTTAACTTAGGCAGAAATCTATTCCAGAAACCCTTTTGGTTTAAACCAAAGGGAGTTACCCGATTTAAAGGTAATGTCTTCTCTTATGTTCTTTTGTTTTATTTTGCTTCTCCAACCCCCTAAACTCTATTTATTTCTCTCTTTTGTAACAAAAACAGTATCTTCAATATACTATAATTTTTTATGAGAATTATTCGAGTTTCACTTACACACACCACCGTCTAATGGTTAAAGAAGATATTGTTTCCGTGGATGGCGAATTTCTGCCCAACGAAACGATGATTGTTCTATCTTCTCCTACCACCTCTCATGGTGGACATTATGATGAAAATATATTTATTTATGATATATATTATATTTATTTCTATATATTCTTCTGCATTTTAAATTTAAAACATACCTTTATGCTTTTCATGTTGTGAAAATGCGATAATTTCATTTGAGGGAGTGTGGACTACCGCCCCCTCAAGTGATTTGACTCGTTCATGCAATAAATGGAATGTATAAAGAATGAAATTAATAAAAATATGAAACCTATATAAAATATATATTATACTGGAATTATAATATATATATTTCTCATTTAGTTTTAATTCTATTAAATACGAAATAGAAATTAAAGTAGCATTCATGCGTACGTACGACTTACCGTCTCCATGAACGGGGCATTTCATTTCTTACCTTTAAATGTCATGTAATATTATAAATGAAAGTATATACTGTATATATATGATATATATGATATCTAAATCATGGATATTATTCTGTATATAATGGATATTTTACAACATGAACAACTAGTAATTATAACAAGTTTATTTTTGACTCAAGTACCAATGATCGACAAAATGACCGTTATTGACTTAAATAATTAAATAATGTTCATAACATGGAAATAAGTGATATAAAAGGAATAATGAACTTGAAAAAGGTTCTTAAGAAATTATAAATTAACTCTAGTTTATTATTCTAGAATATAAAGAAACGATCAAGACAAGTCGGACTTGAGTAAGGGATCCTACCTATCTATTTATTTTTAAGTACTCTCTTTTATGTCGTTTCTTTTAAGCTCCCCTTTATTATGTTGTGGGATGTTATTTTATATTCCTATTACTGTAATTTATATGTTAATATTATGAGAGACCCTATTTGATTTCATCAATCCATTTTTTGGATGTTTTAAGTGGCGCCATTAGGGTGTTGAGTTTTCGTAAGGGATTTTTCATCTCACTTTTATTCCCGTGAGATTTATGCAACATTTGCCAAAATTTACATTGAGTGGTGTATGTAATTCCCATTATTCTAATATTTGTGTAATATAATTTCTTTTATGGGTATCTACATCAACATTTTACGGTCCTTATTTCATGGGGTGAATGTTTCGAATGTTAGCCAAATCGATAAGGGAACCTTTCACCCTCCTCTTTTTAAAAGACTTCTTTTGTTACGCCTTTTAAATTACATATTATTGTGTTGGGATATGTTATTATATTTTCTTACTGATTTAAATTTTATGTCCAAGTGATGAGATACCATTTTATCTCTCATCAACTCATTTTCTGAATTTTAAAGTGACGATGTTAGGCTGTCAAACTTTTTGTAAGGGAACTTCTTAACCCAATTTCAATTATTTGGGTGAAACCTCTACTTCTTGATTATGTCGTGCTATGAATATGTGTGGATGACATATGATTGTTCTACACTGAGTATCCACTTATATTTGGTGTATTTATATTTTTCACACATAATTATTTCATTTCTTTATCCTTGCTCTAATGGCACGATCCTTGATTGGGATTACATCTCAATTTCTTCTCATTGAGACATTTCTTAATGATATGCACTTTTATGCTTTTATAAATTGTTTATACAGCCCCTTTGACATTCCATATCCATATTATTTCTATACTAAATTCATTTAAATGTTTTAAAAATGGTCTAATTTCTTGTGGATTATAATTTAAATGATCAAAATGGAAAAGGACTCTTCTATTAAAACATTGTTTTAAATGGTTTTAAAGATTTATTATTATAAGCATTTATCATCCATGTCCATGTTTTAAAATGGTTTTAAGTATTTATTTATAGGTACATGAATGTTTTAAAACCATTTCAAAATTTTCGAAGTGGTATGGGACACTTTGATTCTAAAATCTCTTTTAAATGTCTTCTTTTAATATTTTCAAAGTATAAAGGGACATTTCTCTCAAAGAGTTTTAATGATATTATTAGATGTTTTTATTTATGATAATATCATGATGTGATCTCTTGTGATTGAAATGTAGAAATTTTATGTTTCTTTTATGCCTGTTTTAAGTGTTATGATTATGTTATGGTTCTTGGTCATTGTTTATGAAATCGGGTGGTTCCGTGATAAAAAAGGGCGGGTGAGACCGATATAGCTCTTCAATGCATTGGGTAATGCGAAGGAGTTAAACACTAAGGTTTCTCTGAAGAGATTTAGGGAATATACTGTGATGGGTATTCCGAACGTAACCATGAGGGTTACTCCCTACGTAAGAATGTTATGAATGCCTCAAGTTACCTTTATGTCTTATGATTTCTATGAGTTATTGCTAAATATTATTATTTAATGAGGTATGTTAAAGTGCTTATGTTTTATGAGTAAAGTATGATTTCATTGATTCATATGTATACATGTACTAATGTTTTCTTTCCGTAATGATATAACCCGATTTTTATGCCCATCCCAACTTTTTGAAATGTTTTCCACGAGACTCAAAGTGGAATACGGTCAAGGATGGGATCAAGGAAATGTCATGATGTATAAAACATGGAACTAGACATGAATCTTTTCTTCAAGAGTTTATATTTTGTGAAAAAATGGAAACTGAGTAGATGTGTCTACCTTGTAATCTTTGAGATGTAATAGTTATGTGCTAATTCTCTAAATCTCTAAACCTGAAAAGATACTCAATGTGAATTATTCATTTAATTTAAGAATATGTAATGTACTAAGGCCGGGTCCTTATAGTTGGTATCAAAGGTTGGTTTAGATAACTTTAGAGGTTAGAGTGTTGTTTAAGCATAAGTGACAAATTTTGTAGAACCACAATGGTTATTATATTAGATAGAGTCATTGTTATTTATGAAAGTTGGGATGAGTTTGAGATAACTTGGATAATTATATCTTAGTTTTTATCTTACTCTTTAGTACATGATGATTTTATTGATATACTCACACTAACCTTTTTGGTTTCAGTAATTGGATGGATCTATCAGGCACCAAAGTGACAATGGGTTTGAAGGAAACTGTGGTGGTTATCTAATTAAGAGACTTGATGAAATGGGGGATTCAATGAGAAATATCGTGGTTATTATAAACAAACTATCAGGAGTCATGATTAACCACTTGAACCTTGGTGAGTTCTCTAATGAATCATGTATGATAGAACCAACTCGATGTGGAAGTTCAGGTAATAATTATAAAGGTAACCATTAGGGTTTATATGATCCTTACTTTTGAGATAATCATGGGTTACTATATGTTATGATGGAATATGAACGACATGAGATAAACTTGAGGTTAAATTATGTTATGGTTATTTTTCAAGATTTTATCACTTTTTGGAGAATGTTATATGAATTATGTAATTTTGTAAAAATTACAACACGTAGACCGTGTGACAACTTGTCGCGTCGGACAAAGTTGCGGGAATCGAACCCACAACCAAAGTGTGATTGGTATTTATCACCTACCGCTGGACTACGTGAATTCAATGGTTAGTTTGACTAATTCTTTTTAGTTAGATGATCTTATGAATCTAGAATAAGTTTTTGTTGGGTTATCTATGGAAATTATTAACCTATCATGGAGGATATTTGATTAGGTTAATTTCTTTTTAGTATGAGACTTTAAGAGTAACTGATGTTATTTGGAGATAGATGTTAAGGATTATCTTGGAAGACTATGTGATTAAATCCTTCAGATATTTGGTTTTCAATATTAGTTTTGAATACTTTGAAGAATTTTATGGATAGATGTTTATTGAATGATCTTTGTTGAACTTTGGGTATTGTTTGAAAAAATTTGGAGATTAAGAATAGATTTTTTATAAAGGATTATCCTTTTTCGGTATTATCTGATCTTGTACTAACCTTTTTGGTTTTGGTTTTGGTTATGGTCTAAAGACATGGTAAATATATAGTTCTCTTTTTTGTATTAGGTGATTCTCAAGAAGTTGATTATAGTACACTTAATGTGAACAAGTCTTCCTAAATAATCGTCTTTTGGAGAAAATATGAGTTTGTGAAAGAAATCTAGTAAAAGTTGAAAGTCAACATGAAAAGTAAGTATGTTTCCTTATGATTTAGTTAAGCTCATAAATAAATTCCTCAATTAAAAGAAACTTGAAACTAAAATGTTGTCTGTTAAATTTTCCTACGAGGGAATCAAATACCGTTTAACCCATCACAAGTTTGTGATTTTCTGGTGGTTAACTTTCTCCTAAACATGTTTTCTATCACTCTCCCTCAGAACATGACCCTTTGTTTTTTCTTCTATATCCATGTTTTCCTACATGGAATCCTAGTATGTGTTAACTCGGGTGACCTCTGTACTTATATTTCTTTCCTTTAAAGTGATAGTTTTTCTGAGTGTTTTTCCGATGTGGGGCTTTCAATGAATCTTCCAAGCCCAATTTTAAAATTGCGAGGACGCAATTCCCAAAAGGGGGGAAGGATGTAACATCCTAGGTAAATAAATAATATTAAATTCTCATGTTCATCAATATTTTAGAATAAAATGTTAATATTACTTTTAAGGGAATGCTATGCTCGATGGCGTACCCAATACGCAACAGCGAGTTTCTTTGAAATCTTACGTTGCATACTAATAATATAATAATATTATTTTAAATAGTTAATTCCTAGCCGTTGTAATGGCTGGAATGAACAAAAATAACTAAAAAATTATTGCATATGTTTGTTAAATATTTTTTACATTTATCCAATAAATGTTAGAGGCTAAAAATGCAAATGAATCCAATTTTAAGAATAAATACACTAATATTTTTAAAAGATTGTTTTACCACCTTTTGACAGAGAACCTTTTTAAAATCTAACTTTTGACAATTTTATAAGCTCTATTTTTCAAAATAAACTTAATCTTTAGAACTGGGACATTGAAATCTACTTTGGATAATTTTTTGGTTTTTTTTTCTGACAATGTTCATTTTTTAATGAATAGTGAAAAATACTGCATTTTACTTCAAAATTTATTTTTCATCTAATTTAATTATATGGATAAATTATATTTTTTAAATGTTTTAAAGTTTAATTAGAATATATTTTTTCCATTTAATTCAATGGTGGTCATTATAACTAATTTTATTTTGAAAATGGACATAAACAAGTGTCAATATTTTGATAGATATTGTTTCTTAAAAACACGCTATTTGTTGTGACAACGGGAATTAAATATATTATTTATTAATGAAACTTCAATGTTTTGAATTTTGTAAAATGTAAATCATTTCTGAATTTGGAATATCAAATATAGCTTAGGGTTAATTTTTGATATTTTTCTCATAATGTATTTTTTATTGAATAGTGAAATATACAGTTTTTTAATTCAAAAATGCCTTTTCATCCAATTTATTTATATATTTAGATTGTCATTTTAATTGTTTTTAAAGTATAAATGAATTATGTTTTTATCAATTAATACAATTTTGTTCATTGTAAGTAATTTCACTTTTCAATTGGATGTAAAAACAAGTCAATATTTTGATAAATTTTACTTCTTAAAACCCGTATTTTGTTTTGACAACGGATTTAATTTTAAATTAATTACTACAATTTCTGTGTTCTGAATTTAATAAAATGGATTCCATATATTGAATCAAAATTTCCAAATTATGTAATGAATACTATTTTGTTTTTGGAAATTATGAATTGTAACGATGGTAATTATCTTTAATTATCGCGTTTAATTAGTAATCAGGTAATTAAGGGTAAGAAAATAATATCATAAAAATATAAAATGACCCCAACATGTGTCCTAATGCTATTTTTGGTGTCATTTCCGACCATGGTATGCCTTGTTCCAACCTTGGGACCCCATGGAATCACTTTAGTGTGATAGTGACCTTTTATCATATTTTTTTAATGAAAGGAAAATGTAACAAAAGTATGTAACACCTAAGTATAATAATCTAACTTTTGTCTAAATAAATGATATCTTAGACTATAAATAGTCATTTTAAATCTAAAAAGATTTCATATATCATAGTATTTTTCTTATAATTTTTAGACATTATATAAATTAATTTATTTTTGACACCATGATGATGCATCGATTATCTCATTAATGAACAGTTTAAATAAAATGAAAAGATAATGTAAAATCTAAGACTTAAAATTCTATAAAACCAATTGGATGAGTATATTTAGAACCCTTGTCACCTTATCCTAGAAATATATAAATGTGGGACATTTAAAATCCGAAACTCATTTTAATATAAAGTAACATTTCTTGACTTTCCAAGAGTGCCCCTCCTCCCTCTTATAAAAGGCCCCCACCTCTACCTCTTTACCCACACCCCTAAAGCCATTGGATCGGCCAAAATATGATAATTTTATCTCTCTACACCCCTATATTCATCCTATAATCCTTAACTTAGGCATAAAGCTCTTCAAGAAACCCTTTTGTTTCAAACAAAAGGGAGTTACCTGATTTTAAGGTAATGTCCTCTCTTATGTTCTTTTGTTTTATTTTGCTTCTCCAACCCCCTAAACTATTTTTATTCCTTTATTTTGTAACAAAACTAGTATCTTAAATATACTAGTATTTTTTTATGATAATTATTAGATCTAAACTTACACACACCTCCGTATGATGGTTAAAGAACATACTATTTCTGTGGATGGTGAATTAGTGCCTCACGAAACGATGATTATTCTATATTCTCCTACCACCTCTCATGGTGGACATTATTATAGAACTATATTTATTTATGATATATATTATATTTATTTACTATCTATGATTATGTATTTTACATTTAAAACATACCTATATGCTTTATATGTTGTGCAAATGTGATAATTTCATTTGAGGAAGTGTGGACTACCGCCCCCTCAAGTGATGTGACTCGTTCATGTAAAACATGGAATGTATAAAGAATGAAATTAATGAAAATATGTGACCTATATAAAATATATATTTTACTGTAATTATAATATATATATATATCTCATTTAGTTTTAATTCCATTAAATACGACATTGAAATGAAAGTAGCATTCATGCGTACGTACGGCTTACCGTCTCCATGAATGGTGCATTTTATTTATTACCTTTAAATGTTGTGTAATATTATAAATGAAAGTATATACTGGATATATATTATATATATGATTTATAAATCATGATTATAATTCTGGATATAATGTATATTTTAACACATGAACAACTTGTAATTATACAAGTTTATTTTTGACTCAAGTACCAATGATCGACAAAACGACAGTTATTAACTTAAATAATTTCATAATGTTCATAACATGGTAATAAGTGATATAAAAGGAATAATGAACTTGAAAAACGTTCTCAAGCCAGTATAAATTAAATCTAATTTATTATTCAGGAATATAAAGAAACGAACAAGACAAGTCGGACTTGAGGTACGAGATCCTACCTATCTCTTTCTTTTTAAGTACTCTCTTTTATGTTGTTTATTTTAAGCTCCAATTTCTTATGTTGGGGGATGTTATTTTATATTCCACTTACTGTAATTTCTATTCTCATATTATGAGAGACTCTATTTGATTTCATAAATCCATTTGTTGGAAGTTTTAAGTGGCGCCGTTAGGCTGCCGAGTTTTCGTAAGGGATTTTTCAACTCACTTTTATTCCCGTTAGATTTATGGAACATTTGACACTATTTACTTTGAGTGGTGTATGTACTTCCCATTATTGTACTATTTGTGTAATATAATTTCTTTTATGGGTATCTACATCAACGTTGTATAGTCCTTCTTTCATGGGGTGAACGTTTCGAAAGTTACCCAAATCGGTAAGGGAACCATTCAACCTCCTCTTTTTAAAAGACTTCTTTTGTTATGGATTTTAATTTACATCTTATTGTGTTGGGATATGTTCTTATATATCCTTATTGATTTAAATTTTATGTACAAGTGATGAGATACCATTTTATCTCTCATCAACTCATTTTATGAATTTTAAAGTGACGATGTTAGGCTGTCGAACTTTTTGTAAGGGAACTTCTTAACCCAATTTCAATTCTTTGGTTCAAACCTCTACTTCTTGATTATGTTGTGCTATGAATATGTGTGGATGAAATATGATTGTTTTAAACTGAGTATCCAATTACATTTGGTGTATTTATATTTGTCACACATAATTATTTCATTTCTTTATCCTTGCTCTAATGGCATGATCCTTGATTGGGATTACATCACAACTTCTTCTCATTGAGATATTTATTAATGATATGCACTTTTATTCTTTTATAAAGTGTATATACAACCCCTTTGAGATTCCATATTGATATTATGTATATACTAATGTCATTTAAATGTTTTGAAAATGGTCATCTTTCTTGTGGCTTATAATTTAAATGTTCAAAATGGAAAAGGACTCTTCTATTAAAACATTGTTTTAAATGGTTTTAAAGATATATTGTTTTAAACATTTATCATCCATGTCCATGTTTTAAAAATGGTTTTAAGGATTTATTTATAGGGACATGAATTTTTTAAAACCCTTTCAAAAGTTTTGAAGTGGTATGGGACACATTGATTCTTAAATCTCTTTTAAATGTCTTCTTTTAATATTTTCAAAGTATAAAGGGATATTTATCTCATAGAGTTTGATGATTTTATTAGATGTTTTTATTTATTATAATATCACGATGTGATCTCTTGTGATTGAAATGTGGAAATTTTATGTTTCTTTTATGTCTATTTTAAGTGTTATGATTAGGTTATGGTTCTTGGGCAATGTTTATGAAACCGGGTGGTTCTGTGATAAACTAAGGGAAGGTGAGCCCGATATATCTCTCCAATGCATTGGGTAACATGAAGGAGTTAAACGCTAAGGTTTCTCCAAAGAGATTTCAGGAATATACTGTGATGTGTATTCCAAACGTAACCATGAGGGTTACTCCCAAGGTAAGAATGTTATGAATGCCTCTAGTTAACTTTATGTATTATGATTTCTATGAGTTATTCCTAAATCTTATGATGTAATCAGGTATGTTAAAGTGCTTATGTTTTATGAGTAAAGTATGGTTTCATTGATTCGTATGTATACATGGACTAATGTTTTCTTTCCATATTGTTATAACCCTTACTGAGATTTTTATGCCCATCCCATGTTTTTGAAATGTTTTCCCCAGGACTTAAAGTGGAATACACTCAAGGATGGGATCAAGGAAATGTCATGATGTATAAAAAATGGAACTAGACATGACTCTTTTGTTCAAGAGTTTATATTTTGTGAAAAAAATGGAAACTGAGTAGATGTGTCTACCTTGTAATATTTGAAATGTAATAGTTATGACCTAATTCTCGAAAACTCTAAACCTGATAAGATCCTCAATGTGAATTATTCATTTAATTAAAAAATATGTAATGTACTAAGGCCGGGTCCTTATATTTTGTGTATTTTATTTCAAGAAAGTTTATTTATGAAAAAGCTATCTCTTTAAAAAGTGTTTCTTGAGAAAGTATTCTTCAAAATGTTTTAAAAGTTATTATGAAAAAATTGGATGTTAATTTATCTTATAATGCCATTGCATGGAATGTTTTATTTTGGGTGGAATCTTATTGGGAGTTAGATCACACCGTAGATATGGATTTGGTTGTATGTATAATTTGTTATGTAAGAACTAGTTTAAGGAAAGATGTATCATGGTGATGGTGGATATGGTTGCTAGAGTCCACTTCTTATAGATGTTGGCCGTGGTGGCTTGAGAGTGATGACTCTCTCATCATATGGAGGTTAATTTTTGGATATGTTGTTTTCTCATCCCATCATATTCCATTGGTTTTTTGTTTAAAATTGTAAACTTTGAATATGAAAAATTTGGTACCCTGTTTGGTTATGTTTATCAGTCATTGTGATTTTTCTTACTGTTAGTTATTAATGATTATATAAATGGGTGAAGTAATTTCCAAATCATATTCTTGATACCCAGTAAGTAGTTTCTATACTGGGGGGACCGGGAAAACCCTTCAGGCCATGCCACAATTCGGGTCAGGCATGTGGTTCGATGGAACTCTGATTTGGTTCATGAAATTTTTTTGATTAAAAATAATATGACATGATTTTGAATTCCAATAAGAAATTTTTCATGATTATGTGGATCCACATGATGATTATTTTTGTTCACACCAGGTTTTTTTGGATTCAGTAAATTAAAGGAACTAGAAGGAACTAGGTTAACATTTAATGTAATGAACAATTTTCTGATGAGAAGACAAATGGGATAATTATTGGAGTGAAGAAAATTTTGATTATTCCAAATCTATTATCATAGAACCAGATTGACAATGTGCACCCTAACCAACTATCTAACACATCAAAGAAGATAATAGTGGAGTTTACTGAGAGTTAGGGTAATGAATACCATGGAGTAAAGAAGATTCCGTTTCCTATATGTTTAGAATATGGGAACCAATACCCAATTGAATGTATCAATAGAAAAATAATATTTTTCGGGTGTAGAAAAGGACACAAAGCAAGTAATTTCAGAATAAAAAAGAAAGGATAAGTTAATAAAATTGATGGGAATACTGGTCTCCCTAATATATCATCAATGGTTGAATGTTTCAAATGTGAAAAGTATAGGAATTATGAAAATTAATGTCATAATGGGAAAGTTCATGAATATAATTAACAAGGTTATACAAGTAATTTTTTCCTGTCGATGATGAAGATTCTATTAATGACATATGAAATGAAGGAGGTATTAATGAATAAGATAATAAATCCTAATTAATGGTTTGAGAAGGAAGTGGAATTATTAAATTATTTTTGTATTATAATTAAATAATTATGAAATATATTAGGATTTTTCAGTATAAAATCTTCATTATGAATTTTAAAGAATATTTTAAATGATGCTAATGACCTAGAAAAGAGATATAATTGAAACATTATATTTTATGAAAAAAACATTATTAAGGGAAATATAACCGTTAATATGTTCTAGATTTTTAGATATTGATGTTGGTATAAGAGACGATTGATATGGATAAAGTAAGCTGGACATCATTAATTACCTTGAAACTAATTAATCTATTGTTAATAAAATATTTTATTCTTTTATATATGGAGTATACAGCCATTCCAGATTTATGGAATATATCCAAAAATATGTATTTTATATAAGGAATGAAGAAGCATATTTGTTTTCCATATGGTTTTATGGTAATTCAGGTTATTACCATGTTTTAAGAGAATACATGATGAAGGTATTTACATGTTTGGTGTGTGATAATTCATATCTACATATTATTGTTTATGGGATTAATGATAAGTTGATTTTGAAAATTTAGTGACCATATTTCTAAAGTTCAGGATTTTATCCTTTTGTAAGGGTTATAAGGTTAACCACTTATTTAATGGTTTATGTTTAACTATGGAAATGTCTTTAAAGATTAATGTATTACTTCTTTATAAAAATATTTATGAAAATTAGACATCCTGTGCTAACCATTTTTTTATGATGAAAAATAATGATACAAAAAAGAATAATAATTCTATATATGGATCTTATGACCTATTAGTGTTTTAGACATAAAAAATTCACCTTCATTTCTTAGATTAATAGATGAAGTGGAAATTGACCAAGGAATAACCAAAGTGTGATATTGTGCTTATGAAATTACATGAAATGAAATAAGTATATATTTTCATGAAATTGTTTAGAAATTATGAAAATGATCATGAAATAAAATGTTTTCCTATTATCACCATTTTTGATGATATCAATGATTTTTTTTCAGACCTCATTAGTATATGGTTTTGTGTTTTTTGACCTTCTCTCAACCACCCACATTCTTGTGATCAATGATCACTATCACTTCCTATAATTATTTACTCATTTTCAATTTTAAAATATTCACCTCTAATATATGTTATCCCATGTGAAAACCTAGTTATGATTTAATTTAGGTAAAATTTATGTTTCCAAATTTCCTTTTTAGGCTATTTTTATCATTAATTTGTATGATGTGGGTTTCAGTGAATGAATTTTCAAATGTTAAGCCTTTGTTGTAAAAGATGAATTTCAAGGATAAATTTCAATTGGGGGGTGGGGTAGAATTTAACACCAAATATTTTATGATTTTTTATTTAAATTAATTTAATATTTTTGAAATTTTTAATTACACACAATAATTATTTTTGACTGTGTTACACGCAACACATAGCTTACCTTGCGTTACACACAACACTGAGTTCTTACGAAACATGAAATTTTATTAAAATACTATTATGATAGTTATTACCTAGCTATAAGAATGGAAGGTATGAATAATATTAACTAAATTATGAAAATATATGATTTAAACATGACTATTAAATGAAATCATTTGTGACTAATTAATTACAAATTAAAATAAAAAGTATTTGAAAATAAAGAAAATATTATTATGAAATACTATTTTTATTCAAGAAAACATGTTTTACCTCAATTAATTAATAAAAAAATTAGGTGAATGATTTAAATGAAATTTATATTTTATATAATAAATAAAAAAATTAAGATTAATTATTTTTTCTTTCTATACAAGATATAATAATATATTGAATTTTATACTTAAAAACATCATTTTTCTAAAACGAACTTTTGTCCCCTTTTTTGCGCACTTATTTTAATACTTATTTTTAAAATTATAAAAATCATTAATTGATAAAATATTCTTAATTTTTTAAATAATCATATCAAAATTAAATTAGGGTGAATTTTTGAGAATTTTATGATTAGAATATTTTTTTTAAATAGTGATAATATTGATTTTTAATTGAAAGATGCCTTTTTAAAGTTATTTATAAAGATAGATTATATTTTAAATTATATTTAAAGTAAAATTAGTTCAGTAATATATGTATTAATATAGTTTAGTTGAATTTAATAAATTTAATATTGAAATTGGATATAAAAACATTGTAAACTTTTGAACAATTTCTCTTCCGAAATCTTCTTTCTTATCATGTCTCTTGGATTAATTTTAGATAAAAATTGTACAATTTTGTGAATTGAGTTTTGAAAAAAATGGATTCCATAATTATAATTAGAATAATTTATATCATCTAATTTGGTAAACATATTTTTTCACAAAAATGAATAGTGTAAATAGTAATAATTAATTATTGAGATTAATGTAAAAATGCATTTATCAGAGAGTTAAACTAAAACGATAAGGGTTTAAGTGAACTAAAAAATTCAATAAAATCGATACTTTTGTTCATAGTTAAACCCTAAAAATGTATAATTCTTGATAATATTCAATTTTTTATCCTTTATTCATGTGGAAAGTGTGGTGATACCTTTTTGATTTTTTAAATTATAAGTGTACCACTCACCCCACTTTTAAAAGGACACCCCTTGTCCTCTCTTTCTCACACATTATAACCTTTTTAGTTTTGATAATAAATACCAAAATTGCTTAAATAATTCAGTGATATCATCCTATAAGCCTTATTTTTGGCATAAAGATAACCTAGGAAGGTTTTTGGTACAAACCTATGGAGGTTACCCGAAGAAGAGGTAACACTCTTCAATGACAATTTTCATATCATTTCATCATCCACCTCATTAAATTACTATTAAACCATGATTATATAATAAAATAATTATATTACATATAATTAGATTTTTTAATATTTTTTCAATGACCTAAAACTATCTCCACATCCATCAAATGGGTTATAAAATCCTCATTCATGTATACGGTGGGCTACTGCCTCACGAATCGATGTCATTCATTTTTCCAATACCACTTATCATGGTTGGTTATGATGATAGATAGAAATTATATATATGAAATTTATACCATAATTATATCTATTTATTAATTATATCATATATACCATTTTTTACTTTCCATTCCATATGGGATATGATAACGTTGTTTATGTGTACAACAGACTACCGCCTCACAAAGTAATTTGATTCGTTATAACCATCACATTACATGGAATATAATAAGGATATATCTAATGAATATATGGGATATAACTGGTATAATTATGATATTAATGACACATTTATCATTTTTAAAAGAGAATATATCATTTTTTTTATTACATTTTCACTCACTGAAAGATGATAAGGTCATTCGTGTATGTATGGACTACCTCATTTACGAAGTGATGTGAATATATTTTCATCACCAAAACACATGAATTGTATGTATTATTATAAGTTATTTATGATAGTATGATAATTATTTAAGGATAATATATTAATTACTTCTTTTTCATTACAATCATTAAAAAATGGAAATGTTACTCATGTATACGTACGACCTACCATCTCCATGACCATACCACACTTCATTTATAAAAACTATAATTCATGGTTTGTATGAAATGTTTTATTGATATATAAATACAATAATTATTTCATTACTATTATTAGGGATATTATGGAACCATTATCAAAGTAAGAGGACCAAAAATAACAAATCATAACAAATAAGAAAAATAAAGCAATTATTACTTGAAACATGACTTTAACAAGGAATTATTAATAAGAATGTAATAAAATGACATAATTAAATCATATATGGTATGTTATATTTATGTGTGGTTATATAATATATGTATAATATACTTATATTTATTATATAGGATGTCTGAATGAGTATTAGGGAAGTTGAGACTTATTGTAAGAGATCTCTAGTCTCTCTTTTATTTCTAAGAGACATATGAAAATTCACCACTCGTTTATCTTATGAGGTGTATATACTACCCATTTGATAAGTTATATCATTAATACCATTGATATAATAATATTTTTAGTTTAATTTATTTTATTATTTATAATGGATTACGATTCAATAGATTACTATAGGAGTAAGGGATTTTTGTCTCAATATTATTCCTTTGAGACTTATGTCATGTTACACCCCTACCATATTTTATGAGGTGTATATAAAACCCCTAATACATGTAATATTATGAAATTAATTATAATAATGATAATTTATGTTTCAATTAATGATATTACATCATGGGGATTACAATTCGATGTTACTAAATTGGTAAGGATTTTCATCGTTTAATGAGATTGTTTATGATTATGTTTTTGATGAAAAATATTGTGATCCATATCTCTTAAGACTAATGAATTTTATTATCTACTATCTATGTCAAGAGAATACATGTTTTCCCTTTTTTTCTATTTATTTATCTACTTTAAAATTAAATTTTTTAATGAAAACCATCTCTTTGGTTTAAATCCATTTTTATTTCAAAACCAATGTTTTCAAAAATGTTTCTATCATTATTTAAATGGTTTATTTAATACATTTTTACAATTTTTATAATTTTTAAAAATTGTTTTTAAAGGAATCATTAGGTATTTTTCCAAATAATGATAGTTTGTATTTTATTGAAAATATGAAAAGAATCATTGTTTTTAACATGCACGACATGAACAATATTTATCACTATCTTGATAATTAAATGATTTTATGATTCCATTAAATTCTCTAAATGTTATTTTCAAAGTAAATTATTTTGAAAATGTTTTAATTAAAAAAAGTGATTTTTAAAGTAAATTTATTTTCCTCAATAAAACTTCCAAGTGATCTTCCAAAATAATTCTTCACATACGATTACATCCTTTGATGAAACATATGGTTTTCTGGGGATATGAACCAATGATGCCATAATTATTATTTATATAAATGGATTATGATGAAAATATTTTTATAAAACTTGTTTTTATTCCATAGGTTATATGATTATATAATTCTTATGAACCTCCTTGTTTTCAACAAGTTATACTATGATGACATGATTATGAAACCTATCTATTTTACATAGGTTATAAAATTATGAAATATTTTTCAAACCAATTTAATTTCATTATTTATTATATGAAAAATGTTTTATGAACCTATGATATACATTTATATTAATTTCATTATGATATGGGTGGTACCTATTCTCCCTCTAATGCAACGAGTATTGATTAATGTTATATGAACTAAAAGGGTATAAAAGATGTTATACCATGCTTGAAACAAGAGGGTACACAAGAGGTTATCCCAAGATCCAAATAATAGGATACATGGGAGGTTATTCTAATCTCAAAATAAGTGGGTACATGGGAGGTTATCACAATCTTGAAACACACAGGTACATTAGTGATAATTTGAAGCCTAACATGTCATGAATGTATTGGTATATATCCTTGAAAAAAATATTTTCTTTGATTATGTGTATGCCACAATTATTTTTCTTATTTCAATTTTATTCTCTCATGGGTCATGTTATTTGATTTTCATATGATTCATGTCTTATGAAATGAAAATATTTATTCAATGAATCAATATTATGATATTTTATTGGAAATGTGTTGTATTAAAATGTTAATTTCATATTCTTATACCCTTATGCATTTTTTATGATTTTTTATCTTCCCTCTTTACCCTTACTGATCATCTAAGATCACCCTTTCATATGTTTCCCTTCCCCAGGTTCTGAAGAAACGTTTTAGGTAGGAGTACTAAAGGGGAAGATCTTTATGGGAGATAACAAAGATCATTCATGAATTAATAATATTTTGTTCCATGTTTCTAAATTAACTACACTATTATGGTCCCTAGGAATGTGTTTTTTAAGGTAATGAATATGCATCTTAAAATATATAATATCCATGTACGAAAATCCTAGTTTTCTATAGTTTGTATCATAATAAAGGTTTTGTTAACCTTTTAAAACAAGGATGAAAAATCCTAAGCGAGATCCCTAGGAATATGTTTAGGGATATGACTAGGAATTTCTATAAGGATAAGTCTAAGGATGAGTCAAATTATATGAAAATATAATGGAATTTTGGTACATGATAGAGTATGTGGTTTCTAATCAATTATATCTGTTTATGGATTCTATAATTGGATTTGGCTATGGTATAGAGCTAACTAGGGGTAATAACTCCAAAAATGGTACATTGAGCTAGACTCAATCATCACCTAGTGCATGAAAATTGGTCTTTATACTCACCTAGTTTGAAACTCATAGGGGATATTATTTAAAAGTTCAAAAAATATTTATGAATAATCATAAATAATTTAAATAGGTGATGACCATGAATGACTTATGATAAAACCAAGGTTTCATATATTGAAAATAAGGGGTCATGATTTAGACATACCACATGTAATTTTTAATGATTAGATAGTTCTAAACATTGATTATTGTTTTTCACACTATGAATTATGGTTTGAGTCCATTTTGAGAACCTTAAATAACTATGTTAACATAGAATGTGATTAACAATTTTATATTGAGCTGAAAAATGAGATGGATAATGGAGTGAATGATATTTTGATTATTCTTAATCTGTTATCATGGAACATGATTAACAACATGCACCCTAGAAACTCTTAGATCCACCAAATAAGATAAGTTTGAAGTTTTATGAGAGTTTGGGTTATTGAGACCATGGAGGAAAGAAGATTCAGTTTCCTATATATTGAGAATGTGGGATGTAGTACCCAAGTGAATGTCTTAGTGGAACATGAAGATGTTTCGATTATAGAAAAGAATGAAAAAATAAAAATTTAGTAAAAAGAAAATGTTCAGTTAATATAATGGATGTAAATATTGTTCTCCTGATGACATCTTTATTGATTGAATGTTTCAAATTTGGAATGTATGGGCATTATTAAAATCAATGTCTTGAGGGTAAATCATGTGAAGAGAATAAAAAAGGTTGTACAAGTAATGGTTTAACTATTGACGATGAAGAGACTGTGAATGAAAAATGAAAGGGAGGAGGTATTAATAAATAAGATAACAAATAATATTTAACTATTTCATAAGGAATTAATGTGATATATTTATTTATGTATTGGAATTCAATAATTATGAAATATATAAGGATTGTTCATTTTATTTTTTTTATTAAGGATTTGAAAGAATATATTGAATGATGGCGATGACCTAGAAAAGTGATATAATGGAAAGGTTATATTTTTTTGGAAAACACGTGATTAAGGGAAATATAACCCTTAATACACTACGAATGTTGGGATAATGATGTTGGGATAAAGAGATGATTGATATGGATAATGTAAATTGGATATCACTAATTTCGTTGGAACTAATTAATATTTTGTTAACAATGTTTTTTATTATATCAATGATGGAGTTTATAAAAATTACGGGTTTAAGAAATCTATCAAATACCTTGTGATTTATGTAAGGAATAAATAAGCATGTATGTTTTAAATATGGTTTTAGGTAATTCAAGTTATTTAGATGTTTTAAAAGAATAAAAGACAAAGGTATTTACATGTTTGGTATGTAAAAATTAAGAGTTACATTATATTGTTTGTGGGATTAATGATAATTTTATTTTAGAGAATTAGTGACCTTATTTCTATAGTTTTGGAGTTTAATATTTTTTAAGGTTCATAAGAATAACCATTTATGGAATGGATAAATTTGAAATTGGGACAAGGTTTTAGAGATTAATTTTTTTACTTCACTACATTAATATTTATGAATATTCAATATGATACAATAACAATTTTGTTGTGATTATAACCAAATATAGAAGTAATTTGTAAGAAACTGGACCTTATCTTTTGATATGTTTTCCTTTTATGGTCGTTTTTGAGAAAAATAGGTTTTTCAAGAGGTTGTACAGGGGCACAGGGTTGGTGCATGGTCTAAACAAACTGTTCGGCCAGCCCAAGAAACTATGCACCCTTGATAGTAGGCTCTGCACAGGCGGCGTATGGTTTGTCAGACCATACGGGAAAGCCATGAAAAGTCCATGGGTGAGATATTGGGCACTGCACGGGTGGTGCACGGTTTTCCCAAACCGTGCGGGAAAGCCATGCGAAGTTCATGGGTGAGACAGTGGCAACCGCATGGTTTGCGCACGGTTTGAGAAACCGTGCAGGGTAACCGTTCGGCCACTTAAAGTTAGGGTTTTTAAGTCCCGGGCCACTCAGTATTTCCCTTTACTGTACCATTATCCCTCTCCCTCATGGATCATGTAGGGGTTGCAATTTTCAGAGGTTGGGGGAGCTCCTTGGCTTGTTTTGGAGGCAAATCAAAGGGATTTCTTGGTGGATTGAGGGCGGTTCTTCTCGAGTAAGTCTCTCCTCTTGGTTTCTACTTGGTTTTCCCTAGATATTCTCTTCCCTCTCTCTAGGTTTTCTAGATCTACATCTGTTTCATGTAGATCTAGTGTTCGGTTTTCCTTGGGTGTTCATTTTACAGCTTCTGGATAATAGGGAAGGAGATTTAGAGTGGTCTTTCTTAAAGTGGTTTCCCGAATTTGTGGGTGCGGTGGATTGTGGATCGTTTTCACTGGAACCCTAATGGTAGGTGGTTTGTGCCTTTCCAGTCAAAGTCTTTGAGTATTATGTAAAAATTCCACCAATACCCTTGAACGGGGTATTGCCTGTTTACTGTGTTTTCCTTTTTTCCTACCTTTCTTGTATGCTTGTGTAGAGGTAATTTGAATATGTATAAGGATAATTGATATTATTGGATGTTTTCCCCATGACTTGTTCTATTTAAGACCTTTTGGTATTGTTCAGCCGTTGGTCGTTAAACATGTTTTCCATGACTTGTGAATATAGGATGGAGTGATGTTCCCTGACATGCTTTCTATGCTGTAGACATGTTAGCCAAGTAGCTCTGTAGATTTAATTTGGCCATAAAGAATTATTATGCACTGAATGGCATGGGGCTTTGAGAACCTGGTGCTATAGACCATAAGGGGATAGATTGAGTGAGCTACCTCAGAGAGTCTTGGACATTATATACTACAGGAGGAGTGATAGAGTGAGATTCCTCAGAGAGTCTTAGACATTATAGACTACAAGAGGACAGACCGAGTGAGCTTCCTTAGAGAGTCTTGGGATTTATAGACTACACCGGGATAGACCGAGTGAGCTTCCTCGGAGAGTCTTTGTTTTGTTTGAATTTCCTTAAACCATTCAAGGATATAGGAGGAATTGACTGAGTGAGGTTCCTCAGAGATTCTGTGATCGACCTGAAGCTATAAGAGGAATTGACCGAGTGAGATTCCTCAGAGAGTCTCTAGACCTTGGGGATATAATGGGAATTGACTGCATGATCTTCCTCATAGATTCCCTGACTCCATTAGAATATAAGGGGAATTGACTGAGCATCCTTCCTCAGAGAGTCTTATAATTTCGTATAACTGAACTAGAGGGGTTAGGCTAAGTGTACTGCCCAGAGGGTTATTGGTACATCTTGGAGAGGTCTAGAGGGGATGGCTGTGAGTACTTCCTAGAGGGATTCCTGTTTGTGGTTACCTATTTGCCTCACTGCTTCTTGTTGATCTATGGATTGTTTACTGTTGTGTATTATCCTATTTACTTCTTACTGGACTATTACCTGTCATATACTCACTGACTATTAGGCACAAATTTTCAGGTGGTTTCCTACTGGAATTTATTCTCACACCCTGTTTGGGTCATTCTTTTGGGCCCAAACAGATTATATTACTGTAGGTATAGATAAGGGAAAGCGCCCTTCAACTTCCGGTACTTGAGTTGCATTAGAGCAGGAGAGCATGGGACCATGCCGAGGCTTGTGATGCTGAGGAGTTTCTTATCTGTTTTATTTTGTACTTCGGTTTAGTATTGTATTCAGTATTGTGAATTGTTTGGATGCTTTCCTAGATATATGTATCATGCATCATTTCATATATATATGTGCTCATGCTATTATCATATTTAGTCTTCCTCTATTCGCTTGTGTATAGATTGTTTACTGCTTCTGTAAGTGTTTATTGTTTCTCTTTTCTGCTATGTACTCTGCTAATGATGGCATAGTTTCCCCACTATCACACCCAAGTCCCTCGCTACTAGTAAACAACCTCTGGTGTTTGGGGAAATGTGCTTGAGTCCATGTGACCAACCGGGTACGGGGCACCTCTGGGTGGCTTCCGGAACCGAGGCGTTACAGAATTACTTATCATTCAATCTATATATATTATGACCCAATAGTTACTTACGAATAAAAAATTCAGCATTATTTCGTGGAGTAACAGATGAAGTGGAAATTGATCAAGGAACAACCAAAGGGTGAGATTGTGATTATGAAATGGAATTAAATCAAGTAAGTATATATTCTCTTGAAAATTATTCAAATTTTTTAAAAATATCATGAAATAAAGTTTTATCATTTTATAAACATTTTTGATGATATCAATGATATTTTTAAAGACTCTTTGGTCTATGGTTTTATGGTCATTGACCTTCTTTGATCACCCAATTTATTGTGATCAATGTTCTCTATCACTTTCCATATTTTTTTTGTTTTTTTCCATGTTCAAATATACATTTCCCACTTATGTTATTCTATGTGGAAGCCTAGTTAAGAGTTACTTTAGTTAACCATTTTATTTCCAAATTTCTCTTTTTAAGATAATTTTTATTATACCTTTCATGACGTGCAATTAAATGAACGATTTTTAAAATGATAAACATTAATGATCAAGAAGAATTTCGGGGAAGAAAATCATTTTAAGGGGGTAGAAATTAAAACATGAAGATTTTATGAAATATATTTTTTCCAAGTTAATTAATTTATTTTTTGGATATTTTTCATTACATGAATCAATGAGTTTTCTATGTGTTACACACAACACCGATCTTATCTTGCATTAGATGCAATATTGAGTTAAAAAAATGTGAAATATTATTAAAATATCATTATAATAGTTATCAACTAGAAATTGGAATGGCAGGTATGAATAGGATTAAATATATTGTGAAAATATTTTATTTAAACATTCATATTAAATTAATCATTTGGTTTCCAATTAATTACAATTAGAAATAAAAAATATTTGAAAATAAAGGAAATCTTTTTTTGAAAAACTATTTGTATGAAAAAACCTGTTTTACCTTAATAAATTAATCAAACCACTTTTGGTGAATTATTTAAGTGTAATTTTTATATTATAAATTAAATTAAATTATTAACATTCAATTTATGTGTTTTTTAAAAAATATAAAAGAAAAAATATAAATTTATGCTTAAAACTGTATTTTTATAAAACCAGTTTCATCAAAAAATTTACTCACTTAATTTGGTACTAATTTTTGAAAATTTAATAAAATTTACATGAAAATTTGGCATAATTTTTAAAATCAGAATATAAAAACGAACCTAGGGTGAATGTTTTGGAATTTTAAAAAATTATTACTTTTTTGATGAATAGTTAAAATACTAAATTTTAATTGAAAGCTACCTTTTCCTTTAAGTTACTAATAAAGATAAATTATATTTTAAATTGGTTTAAAAGTAAAATTTGTTCAATTATATATCTATTAATATAATTTAGTGAATTGAATCAATTTTATATTTAAATTAGATATAAAGGATTTGTGAGCTTTTGAATATTTTCTCTTTGAAAATTTGTTTTCTCACAATGTCTATGAGATTAATTTTAATTACAAATATGGCACTTATATGAATTTAATTTTTTATAATGGTTTCCATATTTATAATAATCATAACATATATTATCTAATAAGGTCAAATTAATTTTTGAAAAAAAATTAATATTGAGAATTGTAATAATTCATTACCACGGTTAAGTTAAAAATGAGTTTACTTAGGGTTAAACAAAAAATGATAAGGGTTAAAATGACATAAAAACAAGTTTAAAATATATTTTATGGCTATAATTCGACCCTATAATTTATTATTCTATATATTAATGCATTTTGGATCCTTTTTTCATGTGAAAGATGTGGGTACACATATTTCTTTTCAAAAATTATAAATGTTCCACTAACCTCACTTATAAAAGGCCAACCCATATTCTCTATTCCCCACAACATAAAACCATTTTATTTCAGACAATACCTAACAAAATAACCTTCCAAATCCCATCCAATCATCATAAATTCTTTGTTTTGGATAAAATACAACATATAAAGTATTTTGGTGTAAACCTAAGGAGATTACCTAAAGAGGAGGTAACATTATTCAATAATATTTTTATTTTATTTCTTCCTCCACCTCATTAAATTATTATTAAACCATGATGAAATAATAATATCATTATATTACATATAATTATATTTTTTTTATATTAAGGTAATTTCCTACAACCATTTCCAATTATATCAAGTTGTTTATGAAATCATCAATCATGTGTACCACAGAATACCGCCTAATGATCTGATTTCATTCAATTTTTTTGATTACCAACTATAATGGTTGGGTGTGATGATTAATATAAATTAGATATAGAATATTTATAAAATAATTTTATCTAGGTATTAATTATATCAAATATTCTTCTTTTACTTTCCATTTCTTAGGGGATATAATAACATCGTTCGTGTGTATAGCGGACTACCACAACACAAAGTGATGAAATTTTTTCTCAATAATGATTTAAGTGGAAGATTATAAAAATAATTTTAATTAATATATGTGATATAAATGATATAATTATGATATTAATGGCATATTTATCTTTCAAAAAGTTAATATATCATTTTATTTCTTACCTTTTTACTCACTAAAAGATGATAAGACCGTCAGTGTACATGTGGACTACTTCCTTCAAGAAGTGATGTGACTCTCTTTTCATCACCAAAACATATAGATGATATGAATAAGTATATTTTATTTTTCATATTATAATATTTTTGTATGGATACTATAATAAATACCTCCTTCCTATACTGATTGTCGAAAAAATGGGAATGTTACTCTTCTATACGTATGACCTACCATCTCCGTGATCGTAACTTACTATATTTATCAAAACCATATTATATAATTAGTATTAAAATTATTATTGATGTTTAAATATGAAAATTATGTCATGATTTTTTTGGGAGATGATGGAACCATGTTCAATGTAATAGTACTGAAAATAAAAAATCAAAACATATAGAAAAAACAAAGCAGTTATTACCCAAAATGTGAATTTAACATTGAATTGTTAATAAGTGGTTAATAAAAGGACATAAGTAAATAATATATGGTATGATATATGCAAGTGAGTTTCTTTAATAGATTTATAATAGATTTATATTTATTATATAGTAGGTTATAATGACTAGGAATGGAGTCGATACTTACTTAAGGGATTTCTAGTCTGTTTAATTTTTAAGAGACATATGCATATTCACCAATAGTTTCTTTTATGAGGTTTATATATTGACCCGTTTAAATATTATTTAATAAATCCTATTGTATTTATAATATTTAAATTTTCATTTTATGTTATGATTTATTGGGGATTATGATTCAATAGATTACTAAAATAGTAAAGGATATTTTTCTTAATTTTCATTCTTTGAGACTTATGTCATGTTATACACCTATATTATTTCATGAGGTGTATATATATCCCATTTGGAATTTAATATCATGAATTTATTTAACCTCATGATATTTTGAGTTCCATTTAATGATAAACCTTCATGAGACTTATTTTTCAACTTTAAAAATTGGAAAAGATTTTATGTTATAATCTCATCGTTTAACATGATTTTTATGATTATGTTTATGATGATAGAATATTATGATACATATCTCAAGAAACTAATGAATTTTATACTTACATATTCATTTCATGAGAGTAAATTTTCCATTCATTTTACTCTCTTTATGTACTCAAGGATTCAAAATAATGTTTTTATGATAAATCATCATTTCAGTCGAAAACCCTTTTTTATTCCAAAAACATGTTTTCTAAAAATGTTTTTGAAAATATTTTAAAAATTATTCAAATGTATTATTAAATTTTTTTTACCAATGTTTGAATTATTAATTTTTTAAAGGAATCATCACAATTTTTTCCAAACAAAAGCAGTTTGGATTTTACCGAAAATGAGAAAAGAATAATTATTTTTAACATGTACGACATGAATAATATTTCTCAATATCTTGAACACATAAATATGTTAAGTTTAACTTACATGTTTTCAAGGTTATTTTCAAATTAAATTATTTTTAAAAAGTTTTATTTTTATAAGAATTAATTTTCAACGAATGTTTATATTCCTCAATAAATGTACCACGTGATCTTTTAAAACAATCTACATATAAGATGACATCCTTAGATGTAACATTTTCATTTCTTGGGATATGAACCAAGGATAACATTATTATAATTTATATGAATGGTTCGTAATAAAAATATATTTATTAAACCCTTTTATATTTCATATATTACACCATGATTAAATCATTACTAAACCCTCTTCTTTTCCATAGATTATGATATAATTAAGTGATAAAATGATTATAAAACCGGTAAATTTTGAATAGGTCATGATATAATGAAATTATTTTGAAAAAAAAATCCATTTCATGGGTTATGATATGATGCATGTTTTATATTCTTGTGGAACATATACGTATGATTTTCATTTGGAGATGGTTAAGACATATATATCCCTCCAATGCATTGGGTAGTGATTAATGTTATATGAGATCAAGGGGTAAACATGATGTTATCTAAATATTGAAACAAGAGGTTACCTGAAAAGTTATACCAAGCCTAAAAAAATAAGGAACACAAGAGGTTATCCCATGCCCGAAACAATATAGTACATGAAAGTTTATCCTAATCCTAAAACAAGCATGTATATGGGTGATTATCCCATAAATAAAATGTTATGAATGTATTGGTAGATATCCTATAAATAAAATTTCCAATTATTATGTGTATTACACAAGTCTATGTCTTTTTCCAATATTATTATCTCATGGATTAGACACTTTTAATTCCTTATGATTCATGTAATTTAAAATCTAGTATTTAGTCCACGAATAAAGATTATTATATTTGATTTGTAGGGTATGGTTTTAAAATGTTAGGATCATGTTATCATACCATAATGATCATGTTATTCTTACTTATATTTTTTGTTTAACCTTACCAATCATATGATCTCACTCTTTATTACACTTCATTTCCCCAATATATAAATAAATACTTTAGTTAGGAGTATTAAATGGGAAGTTCTTTATAGTGACAATGAATAAAACTCATGAATTAAAAATATTGTGTTCTATGTTTCTAAAGGAACAAAATTATTATGGTACTTTGGCATGTGTTTATAAAATGTAATGAGTATTAATATAAAAAGATATAATATCCTTGTGTGAGATTCTTGAGTCTCTATAGGATATGTAGTTAAAGTTCTACCAGTCACATGGGTCGGGGTAGCAACCTTGGAATCCTGATGTAGGAGGAGTAGTATCATCTGGTAGTGTCATTATAATGGATTCCATCTGAAGCCCAAGGTAGAGGAGATACTTATTTTCATGAAATAAATTCTTCTCATATGTGTCCACATGCAAGTCATTCCATTGTATAAGGTATGATTCCAATAGAATCTACCCTTTAGTTTTTTAATACATGATAATTACATTCATTTACATCACCAAATTATTCAATAACTTGATTTTGGTTGTGGAAATCATGGATGGTATTATTACCAATGATATGCCGTTAGGGATTTGATTAGAGGGTATTAGACATTATAGGGAGTTTTCTCTTGAAATTGGTGCCTTTTAGTTTCTCTTGGATCTATTTGTATTAGAAATGAACGGATTCAATATGATTCTAGGTATTGATTGGATTTTTCTATACAATAATCAGATCAATAGTTATTGGAGGAGAGTTTCCTTTTAATATTCATAATGGGAGAAATATTTATATCATAGTGAATGGGATCTTCGGACCGATCATGTAGGACCAATTTAGCACAAATTGGATTGTATCAAATCATAGGTAGAAAGACTAATTCTAGCTGATGAAAATTTAAAAATAATTCTTTTCCTTTAGTGGTGGACCGTTTTGAGGTTGTCTTTATTATATATTTCTCTAGTTTACTTCCTGAGCAAGAGATTGAAATCACTATCAAGTTGGTTCTTATAGAAGAAACTATTTCTATCATTCCATTCAAGATGACACTATTAGAGCTTTGGGATTTAAAATTTTAGTTGGAGGATCTGGAAGAAAATGGAATAATTTACTCTAATATATCTCTATGGAGTTCCCCATGTTATTTTCCAAGAAGTAATATAAAACATTGCATTTACATGTGGATTATCGGAGGCTGAACCAGATGACAACCATGAATTGGTATCCCCTTCCATGAATGGATGATCTCTTTGTTTAGCTGAGATAAAACTGAATATTCTATTATATTTAATTGATGTTAGGGTACAATAATTTAAGGGTGATACCATCTGATATAACTAGGAATTATTTTATGTGGAAATATGACTTGTATGAGTTCATAGTAATGCCATGTGCTCTGATGAAAACATATTCTATATTCATGGACTTGATAAATAAGATCTTCCATCCATATATCGATTAGTTTATGATTTTCTAAATAGATTAAATATTTGTGTACTACTTGTATAGATATTATCTTTACCAACATCATTAAATCATCTTGAGTATATTGAGAGAGGATTAACTATATTCCGACTTTCTAAATGTATTTTTTGGATTTACCATGTTTACCTCTTGGGCCAAGTTATCGAAGATGTTGGAGTATTAGTGAAACTAGATAAGGAATATGATATGGTGTATTTTGAGTGACCTAATAAAGCCTTTCAGATTCAAATATTTTGGGTTTTGGTAGACTATTATTGGAAATTTATCAAGGAATTCTTTTATATAGAAGTGCTGATGTTCGATCTGACCTGGAAGTGGACATATTTGATTATAAAAATGATTATGAGGAGTATTTTTTAGAATTTATGATTAATCTAACCATTGTACTAATCTTGAACTTACATGATCTAGTTAAATTTTATACCATTCATTTTGATGCATTAGAATTTTATCTTGGAGTAGTTTTGATACAGAAAGATTAAGTGTTTTCTTATGGATTTAGGCAGTTAAGTCCGTATGAGTAGAATTATCCTATGATCAACCTAGAGATAGATTTATTTATAAATTATATAATATAATGATGAAATTATTTATGGGGAGATAGATACATGGTCTACACAGATCACAAGAGTTTGAAGTACATCATTCACAGTGGGACCTAGACATTTGATAGAGGAGATGGGTTGAGTATTTGCAGTCATTCGACTTAAAATTTTAATATACTCCTTGAAAGTGTAGGTTAATTACCGAAATATTGAGTAAAAATGTGTAGAATTCGGGAATGTGTGAATATTTTTATGAGTGGAGGTTCATGAAACTTTTTTTATATATGCATTTGGAACTTTAGAAGTCTCATGAAAGAGAATCTCTAACATCAACCTCTATTTTTACCTTGCTTCTAAATCAGATCAAGAAGAGGCGATTAATTGATCTGGAGGGTTTTTGCTTGAATGATAACATTTATGGTGGGGAAACACCATTGGTTTAGTTATTGGATAGAAATGGGACTCTTCATATCCATGGTCTTATTTGGGTTCCTACGAGCATGAATGAGTAGTTGATAAAGGAATATCATGCTTCAAAATGGGTGGTACATTTTGATTAAAAAAGATGTAACATGACCTTCATATAAAGTATAGGTGGATAAGAATAAATGAAAATATATTTGTATTCATGTTTTGATGCTACACCAGTCAGTTGGTGAAGGCTGAGCATCAGCAGCTCGATGGGTTATTCAGCGCTAGCCTATTATGGAATGGATGTGGGATGATATCACTATGGAATTAATATAGGTTTACTATTGGAAAATTAGAATAATTAGACAGTGTGGGTTATTGTGGAAGAAATGAAGATGGTATCTGATTTCATTCATATCTGGTAGACCTTCACTATCGATGATCCAGGAAACCTTTATGTGTCGGAGATAGTTTGGTTGCATGGTGTTCTATAGAGTATCATTTTAGACCAAGATCCCCATTTTACATCATGTTTATAGAAGGGTATTTAAAAGGAAATGGGTTCAAAGGTTTTTCTAGGAGTAGCCTATCATCCTTAGACTGATGACCAATATAAATGGATGATTTAGTGTCTATGTTGTGAGATTGTGTTCTGGAATTTAGTAGTTCTTGGGAGTATTATTTGGATATCATATAGTTCACATATAATAATAGATTACAATAATCAATCCCGGTGTTTCATTTAGTCGATTTATATGTAAGTACATTTCATTCCGCATTTTATTAGTTAAAGGTAAGAGAGTCAATTATCCTTGGATATAATATCAAACAATTGATATCCGAGGAGTTTCAGTTAATCTGGAAGCGGTTGGAAGCCACATAGAGCAGGTATAAACATTATGATGACCATCAGAGTTGGACTCTAGAACTTTTTATTGGTCACCATTTCTTTCATTCAGAATCCACATAAGATTTGGAAGTGTTCTATTCATAATAAATGGAAGTTAAAACCCAGTTTTATTGGTACATTTTGATATTTTAGAAAATCAGTCAATTATTATACCAATTGGCTCTTCCATAGAACAATAGTTCCATGAATGATGTCTCTCATGCACCATAACTCTAGTGATATCATCGTTATCCTTATCAAATTATTGATTTGGATAGTGTCAAGCTTTATATTGGTGTGTCCTTTTAGGAAAATCTAATCCATTTTTTATACTATAGTGAGATGACTCTCCAAGGAAAGACAATTATCCTAGCTTGAGTGTAGTGGAAGCATGATAATGTTTCGGAGGAGATTTTGGAGAGGGAGTCAGAAATACAGGCATAGTGGCCCAAGTTATTGTATACAATATCTCAATTATGAATGGAAAAAATAATTGAGGACGATCTATAATACTATGGGGAGTTTGTATGATCCAATCATTTATCCAAGTACTTCATATCTTTTAATTTTCATTTGGTCCATTTAAATTCAGAAACTCGATATCGTTCTCAGTCTAAAAGGTGCATCAGTGGTGATCAGAAGGATAAGTGAAGAAAAATTACTAATTTCTAGTAGTGGAAAGGAATGTAGAGTCTCCAATAGTGTTATTGTTTTACTGGTGGTTGAGGTAGTTTCTTAGTAAGGATACATGAATTCCCTAACTAGCTGGTGGGATCATAGAGGCTAGCTAGTGGTTCCAATTAGAGATATGAAGGGGGGTTAGCCCTATAAATTCCCCCTCTAACATTTTTGATGTTATATAATTCTCCCAATAAAACCTAATTTGGGATTAAGGAACTTTAAGGGTTCTTGAAGGATTCCTCGACTTATCTAATTCCACCTTTTAATCCTTTGAACTATCATTTGATTTGGAGATCTAGTTTTGGTATGTCTTGAGTATAATTGATGAATTCCTATCATTTTATTCATATTTATTATTCTTCCTTCACCGATGTGGTGAATATATGAATTTCTTTAATAATTTTTGTTTTTTACATTATCCAGACACTTGATTTTTTGGATTATTCTTCTTTACTATTGAGGTAGGTGGTATAAATCATCTCTTTATGGTCTTATTTTGGTTTATAGTGTATATAACATGTGTTATCATGAAAAAACACCATGTGTGTGACCTAATTAAATTTTTAATCACTTTCATTCCTTGAGTCCATTTACATATACATTAGATAGATCATGTTAGATCCATTAATAATTGAAATCCTGGTCTTTCAACCATCTTCGGTTTGGGCCTATCCTTGACCCTAGGTTGGAAACCCATGTTATATGAATCTAGATTTTTTAAAAGAGAATTTTTGAGTCATGGGTTTCTCTCTGGGTCAAAACATATGAACTATTTTATCCTTGGGGTTTGAAATTATATTTTTGGACTTGGCTTAACATGTGAATTGGTAATTAGGAATAATTGGAATGTGAATTAGAAATTGGGAATAATTGACTTGTAAATTTTTAATTTGAAATATTTTCATAAACAAGAATAATTATCTTGTAATTACATAAATGTTATTGTAATTAGAATATTTTTATGCATTGGAATGTTTTTATTGATTCATCACCTTCTATTTTGACTGGCCTGTGGCATGGTAATTATCCTTAGGTCTATTGTGAACTGAATATAAAATTGGCCCTGACATGAGAAATCACATGGTTTCTAATGATAATTCAATATTTTACTAACCCCATGGCTTGGTAATTCTATTTGGGTATATTTATGTTATCATATATATATATATATATATATATATTATGAACAGTAATACTTGTTCCGGCCCCATTTAGGGGTATAAACAAATACATCCAATATTATGATGAAGTAGGTATGGTAGGCCCGATTTTCAACCTTGTGCATGATGGTTGACTGGATTATTTAGGTGTATTTAATTTAATTTACAAATAATTCATTTTATAATAATATTATTTCGTGCACTATTTTTCAGACATGTTTTATTTAGACACTAATAGTGGTGGCCTGTTGAGTTTTACTCATACCCTATTTGGGATGCCTCTGGGAACCAGAGTAGACTTCATGATTTTAGGTTCAGAAAAGGGTAAGCGGCACTGTGGTTGATTGGTTAACTTTTTAGTTAGGACTAGATCTTATATATGGGACTGAGTGTGGGGTTCTAGGAAAATTCTGGGAGTTTTTATTTTTATTCCATAAAACATTTGGTTTCGTCTTTGAATTTTGTATGCCATTTCATATAAAATTTTAAAAATGGAAGATATTAGTATATTTTTTGGAAATTTAAAATTTATCTAATGGAGTTGATTGCACTATATTGTTTCTTACGTTTCTACTATGATTTTTATTCTATTTTATATGGTATAGTCTCCCCAATATATTTATTAGACAATTACTACTAGTGAAAAGCCTTTGGTATATGTAGAGGCATGCTTGAGGTCTCTTAGATACTTATATTATTAGAGTGAGGTAAAACCAGGATGGGGAAGTTATATAAAGGAAAAAAAAGAATCCTTAAAAAAAAATAAAAAAGTCGTTTTCCCCAAAGTGGAAAACCCAAGAATTCCATTAACAATATCTAGTGCTATCCATATAATTATTTTCTCCTCAATGACATTATGAAGACAATCTAATAGATGACTGGAAGAAAAGGTTTCAAAAACCAAATAGGAAATAGAACAGGAATATGAGATGACTATTACTACACTAATAAAATAATTTATTGAATATATATAAGGGAAGTCGTATAAAGAAGAATACATACATATTGAAATTTTAATGATAATATAGATGTTGAAGAAGAATAATGAGAAGAAGTAGCTAAAAAAGATGTTGAGGATATGGCTGCAGAACTCAATGAGTTCATTATATAATTTGAAAAAAATTTATCTAGTAGTTTAATAATAAAAAGAGTTCTTGAAAATGTGGATAAAATTTTAATTAATTCTTTAAAAATTCAACCTGTCCAAATTATCGTCGCATCCTAAGAATTTCAAGCCTATTTTAATGCTGATAAGAATCTTTGCACCACTAAATTCACTTAAACGTAAAAAATTGGAATAAAACTAGAAGGTTATATTTGTATCACACTCTAACTAGATAAAAAATGTGAATGTTGAGCTAAACAACTTTAAAGAAGAGTATCCTCAGGAAGGTAACCTGATATTTTTATTCTATGATTTAGTTTTTTTTCACTTACTAATAATTATATATAGTTTATATTTTAAATTTATTTTAGGAATTTAGTTTCAATTATCTAATAATTTTTATCTTTACTAAATGTTCTATGTACTCTCATATTCTGTTTTTCCTTTTATAGTTTCATATTAAAGGTATAAAGGCAAAAAATTGAAGAAAAGGAACATCATTGCAAAGGGGGATTTCTTTGTAAGGAAATTGGAGAGACTACACATGAATTATACTGTGAAATAAGAGTTCACACCATGAACTATAGATAATAACATATGATAATCAAATCATCAGAGCTCATAGTCACACCCGAACCTCCATTCCAAAAGATGAGTAAGGGTTTCATTTTTTATTTTATTTTTTTGACCCTCTTATAATTATTCTTTAGAGATTTAAATATAACATTAATTCTACATAGTTATATTTTTGGAATAATTATTGATCTAGGAGATAAAAATTTATTAGTATAACTATCATTACATATTATCAATTTCATTTTCAACAAATTAAAATGATAAAAATTAAGAAATTAATTTGTAAAGATAAACATATGGATTTTTATTTGAAAGATCATGATTTATGGAGATTGATTAATTTTTATAAATGGTAATTTTTTAATATTTTCCATGATTTAAATTTATGAAATTTGTGTTAATTGATTTTTTTATTAGTATATCTTTCCACGAGTGATTGAAAATATTCACATGATATTATTTCCAAGGGATTTTAGATGCCAAATCTTTATATTATTTTCCTGAGCATATTTTTTGAGATAGTCGATAATTCTTTCTTCAATAAGTTTCTCTGCATATTTTAAAAGAAATTATTATATGAAATAATTTTTATAATGAATGAGGAAATTTTATTGATAGATACATTCATCCTTGAGAACCAAATTAAAACTGGATCCGAATTTAAGCTCATAGAAGCCACATATGACCTTTTTGGGAAGAACCACATTACAATCCTACATTATACATTCGAACCCTTACCCATAGTTTTTTTCATGATATTAATTAATTAAAGTGTATGGGAGGGGTTTTACATGGTGAAAGGGATGTGTTCACTACAAGGATAGATATGGGAGTGTTCATGGGATGTTGGGGGAAGGTTCATGATAAATCATTCATTTTATTAAATTGTATAACCCTCTTAAAAAACAATAAAAATTAAAAAAGTGGAGAAGTGGGTTGTATCTTTGTAAGGCCAATAATAGCCATTTATTGACCATTGATCTTGATCATTTGGGGTTGGGTAGGGGACGTGAGACTTTTATTTGGTAAAAAATCCCAAAATAAGAAAAGGAAAAAAATTAAGTGGGTATATATCATTTATTATACTTCATTTACCCATGAGACTAATTTGAGTTTGGGGAAAAAGGGTGATGCCACTTTGATGGGAGTAAATTCATTGGACCAGTTTTTATTATCATGAAAAATGAAATATATATTGACGCTAAAAAATAATTTTTACGAGAGATATTAAGGAAATCCTGGACCCAATGAGGTGAATCTGGGCGGATATAGGATCAAAATCTATCAAAGGTGTTGCATTCAAGAAGGTTAATGCCATAAAAAATAGTGAGTGCTTCACGAAGGTCCTCTGACTACCATGAAGGATAAATCACATAAATGATGGTAACTTTATTCAATATATGGTTTCACATGAAAATAATTCAAAGAGTTCATAATTTTTCAAAATGCACCTCCAATATGGTAACATTCCCAAAATTAACCATCCCACCTCCACATCACCTATAAATACCCTCTAAGACTTGTAAGGTGACACAACATTTAGTGTTCCACTAGAATCTATGAATTAACAAAAAATTAACCTTCTAGATAAAATCAATAGATACATCCCTAGAAGTAGCCATCTTCATGAATAGCCTCCCATGAGTTCTTGAAATTAAAAGAAAACGGTCAAGATGACATTCATGAAGCTATATGGATTTTCAATAGAGTAGAACCCCTCAAAATTCATGGTGCTTTGCGATATAGTTATAATTTTTTAATCCTACTCCATGGGATCCAAGACTTTACCCGAGGGTAGGGATACCCTATTTCACTAATATCTTACCTTTTCAAAACACATGAAATTTATGAAACCCAATACCTTCACTAAAACCACCTAGTAAGATCATACGTGATTCCTCCATTAAAGAGAAACACTGTTGAAATTTTTTATTGCTTAGTGGCCCTATACACATACAAAACTTGTTCTTAGATGCCCCAATCAACTTCTTTATTGGTATCATCAACCATATATTCTGAACTCCTTTCTTTAAGGAAGGACCATATAGTTGTATAGACTATTTCTCCTAATCTTAGGAACCCTAATGTTGGGATCCCTATTTTCCACTTCACCATATGACATATACCACCCAGAGTTTCCAATATAGTTGAAATGTAATCCTTGAATGTGTAATCATCAAGGGAAACTACCCACAATTCTTAGTATGGAGGCCTAGTTCTAGATCCTTACATCCTACCTAGAAATGGTCTCCTGAGGTATATCCTCCTACAATGTCTCATTTGTATGATGTAAAACTTTATAGCTAGACATCTTAGTCACACAATGATAAACTATACACTAACATCGCCATTACATGAAGTTAAACAGTAAACCTACCCTATGTGAGGATCATAGGATTCCACGTGTATGACTAGAATCAAATGACACCACACCTACTACCATTTCAAAAAACATAGAATTCCCTATGTATAACTCACATGGGATGACACTAGGAAACCTCTATGTGTATAACCCACACTATCGCTTACTATCACTCCTTTTGTTATACGAATTCCCTTACGACATGAAGATAAATTGTATATAATGGTCATGTCACAGAAATATAAACAATGAAATAAGAGTATATATTTTTAACCCATTATTCTAATAGATTATGTAATAAGCTTCCATGTGGTTCAATCCTGACAGACATGGGATACCTTCCTGAGGTTTAATCTTGACCCAAAACATCACCATTAAATATGGATGTCATTCCCCTAGAAAGTGATAACCATAAAGTCTGATCATTCCCCCATGGGGGAACACTAAACCAATCACCACAAATAATATGTCTCCCCAACTTTTAGAGGTGATGCCCGTAATGTGTGATCATCTTCTACATGAGAGCACACTAAAATACCATCAACCTATCCACACAAGATGTTAAATATATAACCAGCCTATCCCGACAAGACATTAAATCATTGACTAACTAGTCCCCACATGTCATTAAATCTGTGACCAACCTATGTGTTGAAGATGTTAAGCGTGTGACCAACCCACCATGTCCCCACAAGAACTTAAACTTATGACCCTACCAGATGCACCATAATCTATACCTCATTTAATAAACAAGGTATGAATGTGGTGAAAATCCTTATAATTCTTATGCCCCTATAACAAACTACACCTTGACATGCAAGAATTACTTGGGTCCTCCACCTAAGATGCTTCATAAATGATATTTTCATGACGTAGAAAGATGAATACTTTACAAGTTTTAACAATCACAATGTTTACCAATTTCCATATTTTTCCAATTTCATTATCTAGTATGATTGTAGGTTAATGCTCTGTTGTAATAGATTTAGCATAATTAACTAGTATCGTCCATGATATGGTACTAAGAATGATATTCATGAACAAGAATTGAATCTACAAGGTATATTAGGACTTGGAAATGAGCTCCAAGGAGGAATATTTAAAAGGAGGAACCAAAATTAAATCTCCCTACTTTGATCAAGGAGACAAAAACACCAGTCATAGTGGCAGAGTTCACCTTTCATTAGAAAGAGGGAATGCATGGAAAATGAACATCTACCCTGGGGGAGGATCAACCATTTTATATGATAAAACCACTTCAAGATTCGAAATGAATGAAAAAGTGAATCACCACCATAGTTGACAAATGAACATTTATTAGAATAAATTATAAAAAAGGGTGAACTCAATATGAATCTATTATCATTCAACTATTAGATGGTCAATAATATTGGATACCATCAGATTTTTATGTCCTCATAACTTGATATTCAATGTTAGGATCAAAAAACCAACATGATGGGCATACCATGACACATTTCTCCTACAACTGGTGGCAAGTGAGTGGCATTGGGCATATTTGGTCTAAGACATAGTCGATGTGGATCCTTTCCCCACCTTGTAAAGAATGATTAATATTGAGTACAATTGGAATAAATATCATATAAAATATGTTGAAGAATGATTTCATGAAAAATATAGGACTCAAGATATTGAAAATGTTTGATGACCCATCGCTAATAGGCATAGGGGCAGTAGAACTAGTGGTGTGGAAATCCTATAAAATTGTGGTCCTTCCATGATGGTCTTCACTTCCACAACTATTGGGAACCCTCAGCATATGTGTCCTTTTGAAGTCATCAAATATATGGTCATAAACACTAGGGTTTTTCTATATTAATAGAAAGTGTCCATCCCAACCAATGATATTGACCGTTAGGACCTTGATGCCTTGCAAATTTACCAATGCCACTACCCTAAAGAATGCATAGGGAGAATAACCACCCAATACCCAGGGAAAACCATTTTAGGTGTGTCTCCCCCCAAAAATACGAGGTCTTTCTTTTCTACACAAATGAAGTAGGGGATGTGTAGGTTGCACCTTTGACTACCACCACACGGGAACCACCATGGGGGGATCCCACCCAACCATGAAAGAAACTAACCAGTTCTATAGGCCGATGAGTATGTCGACGCCATCCCTTATCTATGGGAGCTAATCCAAAACCCTCGGTGCCGACACCAAGGGTAGGAAAATAACCCAACATGGAATGAGGCATTTCACTTGGCTTCAATGGCCCCTTACAGTATCGTTGCATTTGATATTACCCATACAATCACTATGCATGGTCTTTTCTTCACCAAATTAGGATCAAAATTCCAACCGCCTGCCAAGAAGGTTAGGTGGACTCTCCCCATCATAGACACCACCTAAAATAGTCATAGGAAATCCTATAATGAATAATTTCACCACAAATGTCCTCCCTATGTTACCAAAAATTAATATAATAGTATTAGCTATGTCATAGGCTTTCCCGGTACTGAATATCTATCCTAGGGTAAGAGGATGAATGACCTAAATGGGGGATGTACCCTCAGAGAAGATCTTGGAACATGCAGATGGAATCCTCACAACCCCCATGAGCTAATTATCAGGGATAACTTTCATCACCTAAGACAGGAACAAGAAAATAATCACATCAACATTAATTGCTTAGTGTTATAGGTGATGGAAAGATTAGTAGAAATGACTCTTCCCCTAATATCAATATTGGGATAGAAGCCCATTGGACGAGGAAAACTATTCTTGAAGCTGTTCTTCAAAAGGTCCCCAGATCCCTATATAGTTAGATTCATGTGGGATCTAATATATCTTTCTTCTAAAGGATCATGGTAAAACACTTCACACCATTGTCAACTTCCCCCCTCTCGGAATCTACCTTTGAAGTAAGAGTGACGTTGGGATTAGGTTTAGAATCCTCAGAAGGTGGTGAACACTCCACTGATCCAATGCCATAAGTTGTCTCTCCCAATATTTAGGGGACTACTAATGCACCATCCTTTGTGGACATGTTCATGAATATAGTCCCTCACCTAAAATACACCTCAACGTTCCGGAGAAGGTTGGATCGTGTGACACTTCCTTTTACAGAAAACAAAAAACACAGCTGTTCCTCATTACTCCTACCCCCAGTTTCTTGGCCATAACTGATTAGAGATTAGGTTTATCATAAAATGGACCCCTAGGTGGATATTGGGAGGATGATTTGTGGGAATTATCTTCTATTGACCAAATACATGTCATGTACTAGCTACCCACAACCTTATTCTATATTATCATATAGTCCCTCATTGAGGGCTACACCTTATGTATTAATCTAAATATTTGGGTGATTCTTAACTACCTATATGATCTCAAACTAGTTTAATTAGGGATTCTTGGGAATCTTGAGTCCAGCCATTAAAAATGAAAGAGAGTTGACATCATAGCGCTCATAGTTACTAAGCACCCTGATTCATGTAGATATTCCAAGATATTTCATAAGACCAGTCTCAATAGAATTACTATTCTATTCAGAATAACCCATGAGGAATCTCTCCACATGAAAATCAAGGGTTGGGGGGTAGTACTCTAATCTTCACTTAATTCCCCTTCCAAGGAAACAAATGATATCCAAGTTAGAAAACCCGCCAATGACGAATAATATCATCCAACCACTAATATATTAAATTTCATCATAATTAATCCCATGGATGATCAGAGAAAGAGAACATATGACATGGGATGTGATGGAGAAAAGCTATGCCAAATGGATTTACAGTATCATGCAGATTTCCTAGACGACACCCACACTCATCGGCATAGGTAGACATTGGGCCTTAAGAACCCCCTGATGAGGTGTTGAATCCCACCCAATAAAATCCTAATGAATGAAAAAGGGTTACTAATCCCATGGTAAGGTTAGAAGGTAAACCTAATACTGAGTTAGATTCGAGGTTTTCCATTCTTCTCCAAGAACTTGAGGGTAACAAAAGGATCACTACCAAGATCATCGTTGAACAATTACTAGGGAAGGATAGTTTCTAGGGAAACATCATTTCCCCACTAATTAAGTATCCATTCCTCAAAAAACACCTAGAGTTGAGGTAGGAAGCCCCACACATCCAATAAGGGTATATGTTTCTGGTGTTGGAAAGTACCCAAGATATGACCCACCTAACTTGCATGAACAATATAAATTCCATCCTTGGGACCCTGATTACTAAGCCTCATGGGCCACTAAAACTCACTTAGATGATGTGATAACTACTCTCATACATCTCCTTGAGGAATTAGTGGGAAAATATGTTTCAATTCCATCAGAAGGAATGTTTTTCCCATCATGGGTGGACCACATCCATCCACCTCTAGAATTAGGTAATCCAAGTATCACCATGTTAAATAAAATGGGTGATACAATATATCATTAGTCATATCCCACATCATGATTTGGCTTGATGCTAGCTACTCTGAAGTAACATTATGATTCCAAACATCACTGCTTCGTCAAAACTTTGGATGGACCAACATTTTTCTAGTAAAATCAACCACCTCAAGGTTTGTTGCTGACTAGGAGGATATTCATATGCAGTTACTCTACCAATTTAGTTCCTCCATGAACAAGACCTACATCACTTACCTCTCCAAATACAAGAATATTCTCAATGAGAGAGTTTATTACTTCATTACATAGTGGAAGGGACTCATGTACTCCCATAATATTCATCACTCTTATGAACAACTTTTAATTATGTGTGTATAGAATCTCAAAGATGAGTTATTCTTGACTCTCATCTATATCAGATATCTAAGTGGGTTTTGAAAGTTCTGAAAAAGAGATCTAATCTTTGTAGAAGCAAGGAAATGGACTAATCAATGATAATTCCCATTAAATATTCTATCTACCATGTGACATCCTAGAAGGTAGAAAAAACTAATGTTATCTAGATTGAGGCCTTTCATATAGTCTACCTTTAAGTAACTTTTCTTGATAATCCTCATCATTTTACATGGCTCATCATCTAGCTAGGCCTCACCAACTATATCCCCATTAAGAAAAAACTCACCATGAAAATTCTACCCAACACAAAATCAGGGTCAAGCACCAAGGATTCCATTTGTAGAGTGGAATAACAAAATATACTTATTCAAGGATACATATGACCTTTGTTAATTTATTCATGTGTTGGAGAAGAGAATACTAAGAATTTATGAATATATAATGTCTGAATAGGTCAACCTAACTAATAATTCCAACTTTTTCCTATACAATATGGTCCTTGGGAATACCATAATGTAGTGTTTTGTCATCAATGATTAGATCTAGGATCATGTATATCGTAAGTTAGTCACATTAGGTGATAAACCGGAACATTTACCATGTCTCTGATGACCCCTATAGTGGTAATGATGACTCTTAATAATGGAAATAGGATACAGAATGGGCTACAGAGAGGTACAATGACTGGTTGGTCTATAAGATGGTAGATCACATCCATAAAATTATCTATTCTATTTGAAAAAATTGGCACCCCTTGCGGTTACTATGTCCGCTTCATCTACTCATCAGCATCACATCCTTTTATGTATCATAATAATAGGTATCATCAAAACCAAGATTGTCAGATTCCCCCATTGGTGCTAAAAGTAGTCTATACCCTCAGTGACTTCATTGATTTTAAATTGGGAGTGACCACTAGGATTTTATAATCCTAGAATATCCTACCAATGTAGAAAAAGAATATGATTTCATAAATGATATCACATTGGTAGATAATTTAACCATACTCAGTGATGAGTAATGTCCCAGTCCAACCTCTAGTACTTCTAGATGAAGTCATCATAGGAGAGGCAGGTGCTATGCTAACAGTAATGGTGTTTGGGTTAGCTCTCTAAAAGAGATTGTTAATGCTAATTAAACCAGACAGAAGGACTCACATATGGCTCAGAAAGAACACCCCTACCGGGATTCTCTATTATTTATTCTTCCACAATCAACTATATTGTTCAATCATGAAATTTAATTATAAAACATCATGCTTAGCCATGATCATCTCAAGCATGACCTCTACCACCTAGTAAAAAACCTAGGACATCCAGTTAGCAATAGAATATAATTATTATGATCTAGGCCCCAATGCCTTATCCAATGGAACTGGTTGGGATCCTAGTTAGAGAGTGGACCTTGGAATGTAGAATCATGCCTCTTTTCTAGAAACATGATGCAATTAAACACCTCATCATCATTATAATAATACTCTCGATACTCAATGCATGTTACCTATAAAATTATATGTGTGAGACCCTTACTGAGGCCTTGAAGATCCCTAATCAGTTTGAGATAATTATAGCTGCTACTGAGGCCTATCATGTAGAGGAAGATGAGTAGAAAGAGTTCCAAGCCATCATTTAATTATCTGAAGAGGATGAGGGTACCACCATTATGGGGAACATATTCCCACTGAATGTCACATGGCAGTTTAATTTCATGGAAATACACCATACAATAGTGGAAAATGTCTTTAGGATCAACCTCATTCCAACCCAAATTCTCTATAATCTTGGGGTTAAATAAATCAAATTGACTCCCTAAAAATTGAAAATTAAAGGGTATGAAAGGGGTGAGAAGAAGCTGCATCGAAAGATCTAGCTGAAGATCTTATATGGTGGTTTGGTATAAAAAATAGACTTTATGATGGTATCATAGGGCATGGAATACAAAGATCCATTTGGGGTACCTTGGATCCATTTACATGTCTTAGTCCCCTATAAATATTAGTAATGTCTCAAATAATCCCTAGAAGGTCAAGTAGGGGTACTCCAAGGTGATTATTCTCCCTTTAACTCTTCTAAGAATCGTTTCCTGGAAACCAATAAGTCTAATAGGGAAGGAAAACAATCTATATACTAACAAGGTTGAGGGTATCAACTCCCCTAATGATCTATAAACTAATTCGTTAGATATTTTGGAAAACTTGAATGACATATTCATTCTTATGATCCATTGGTTGGAGCCCATGGCCCCAAACATGGTATGTTGTTTCATTATATCAAAGAAAAAAGAGTTTATACAGATTACATCACACTCTAACTTGAGAAGTCTTGTAAAACACCAAATTTTTTGACTCCTATAGAATACTAAGGGATCCTCTCCAAGGATATTATTCCATGACACCTTCACATGTTCCAAATGGTAGGGTTGACATAATTGAATTCTAGTAGACACAAAAGAAGATGCTATCATAACTACCAAATATACAAATCCTGGAGAGTCACCTCCTCATACAAACTATCATGTCTTAGATGATGAAGAGGACATGGATAAGACCCCTACAGAGCTTGAATATGGTGTCTAAAACATATTTGATGAACTGACCTAGGTATATCTTGACAAAGATGAGGATTTGAGGCTCACATTTATTAGTGTGTCCATGTCTCTAAAAGAAAAAAAAAATATGTGGATTTCATGAAACAACACTACAACATGTTCACTTAGAGCTATAAGGATATGTTAGGGATCGAACTCTAGGTGGTTGTTCATTTCCTTAACCTCCCAATGATCCACCATGGGTTCAAATAAACTTATATAATGATGAATCCTTCCTATAGATCCACGATTGAGTCAAAAGTGTATAATATTATTGAGTCCAAATTCACTAGAGAGGTTAATTATCCCAAGTTTCTAGGTAACATTGTACTAATCAGGGAAAATAATAGGAATATTAGAGTTTGCATCAACTTTCTGGACCTTAAACGTCACTTCATGAAGGTTGATTTTACACTTATGGTAATATATCTATTGATTTATGACACTATGAGATTATATGTACTCTCCTTCATGGATGGATATTTCAGGTATATCCATATCTAGATGGCCCTTAGGGATGTGAAGGCCATAGTTTTAAAATAATGCCAGGGGAAACTATTCTTCCAGCTGATGCCATTTGGTTTGTGGAACTCTAGATCTACCTACAAGCATGCCAAGAAGAGTATCATTAAATCAATCATGGAGAAATTGGTGTAGTTCTAAGTGGATGATTTTTTAATTAAGTATCACTAGTATTGGGGCCATATCAAGGACCCTGAGAAAGTGTTTGACTTCCTAAAATCCCACTATCTAAAGATAAACCCTTTTAAATGTGCATTTAGAGTTACCTATGGAATGTTCCTCCACTTTATGGAAAAAAACTACTAGACTGCATTCAATGTCATTAAATAGTATCTTATGAATCCTCTGGTCTTGATTCCACCCATCCTAGGGAAACCTATAGTTCTTTATATGTTAGACCATGAATACACTCTGGTCACATTTATATCTTAGAAGAAAACTGATGCTAGGTAATACTACCAATATTAACTTGTTATCCTGATCCTAGTCATAGTGACCAAATATACTCTCATTAGGAAGAGTTAAATCACCATGGCCTTTTTTATTTAGAAGTTATAGAACTACTTATGTCACCATGAGACACATCTGATATCCCCACATCAATACAATAATGTACATTCTCAACTACCCCATGTTAATATGATGAATAGTGCATTGGGAAGTAATTATGCAGTAGTTGGACATTAGTTTTGTACCCTATAATTTTTTTAAGGGAAAAGAGTTAGAATATTTCCTTGCTACTCATCCGACCCCTAAGGAACTAATAATTTATATTGATTTCTTGAATGATGCCATCATCTCCACGGATAAGGCTACTCCATGTTGACAAATTCATTTTAATTGTACCTTATGTATACCAAATGTTTGAAGACTGAAAAACCCCAAACAAAAAGGGCTGTGTATTGATATTTTTTTTATCACCCACACACATGCCGTCTTTCTATACTAACTTCTATTTTCTTAAGGATGTACTAACAATGAGATAGAGTACTAAGCTCTTATCACTATCATTGAGTTGGCCCTAGAGATTTATGTCCCTATACTACATGTGAAGGGAGATTCTAATCTAGTAGTTGAGTAGATCGATGATGACTATGCAACCTGGAAACAAAATATTGTTACTCTATTGGAGGAAACTCATCAGTTGATGGCCTAGTTCCCTTCCCAAGTAGAGATGAATCATGTCAAAGTATTACTAAATTACTAAGAAGATACTTTTGAAATCCTAGGCACATATCTCATAGATACAAAAAAACATGAGATATTCATTCATGTTGTACATCAAAGGGTCATTTACTCCATTTCTTCTAACGATAAATATATATAGGTAAATTAGTTGGCAGTTTTCACTTCTACAATAACACCCTCATGTGACCAAATGATCAAAGAAGTACTTGATTGGATGGATTCCTTTGTCGAGTTTTTGCAATACTAGAATATCCCACTAGATTGAGATGAGTATTATTGAATCCTTTAGAATGTTGTTTAATATATCCTCTAGGATGGCCTCTGCCTTTAGAAGACCCTCTACAACCAGAAATTCATCAGAGTCTTCCTCTTCTACATTCAAGGAAAAGAGGTCCATCGAGTCATTCAAGTGTACATGTTGGGTTCTATGGGTCCCAATAAATGGGATTGAAGATCTCCCACTAGATTCATTGGTTGTGTTATATTTGTTCCATGATGATCCATGAATTCCTCAAATTCATCAAGAGGTGCCATCCATTTTAAACCCATACCAACATTAGGAATTAACCACTAGAGATTATCCATACAACCAAGTACTCCTGACTCTTTTACATATTGGGGATTGATATTGGGTGTCCCTACCATCTATTGTGGAATCAATAATGAAAGTTCATTATTTATACCACCAAATAATTTCAAAGTGGTCGAAGGCCATCCCCCTCAAAGAGGTCAATTCCCAGTTCATGATAGTGTTTTTAGTATCTCACATAATACACCAGTTTTGGATTCCTCACACAATTCTCAGAAAAAAGATCCCAAAATTTTTATCCTACTAGATAATGAATATTTATTACAAGTAAAAAATATGGTCCAACCATAGTTTTCACTACCATGCGAAGAAAAATGGGCATATTGAGGCCCTCAAGAATACGCTCTCTAACATCCTATAAATGTTAGTAGGCTAGAATAAGAAGATTTATACTGATAGGATCTCCAATTAAATCTGGTCATATTGGTTGAAATCTCTAAATTCTACCCATGCAACCCAATAATCACTAATTTATGGGAATGAGGAAGTTATACCTATATAGGTTTTACTACTGTCAGTTTGGATAACCATTTTCAATTAGCCAACAATGGAAAAGGGAGAAGATGTTTGATTGTCCAAGTTGGAAGCTCGTGAGGAAAAGAAGATCCAAGAATTTCATAACCTAGAGAGACATTGGAACCAAATGGTGTGGGAATAGGAAAAATCAGTTTACCTCCACTCCTTCTTATAAGGAGATTTATTTTTGCCCTCCAAATTCCCATGATTCCTGGAAATAATCCTCCAAAATTGGATCCCAAATGGGAAGGTATTTTCTCCATTCATAAGGTCTACTCTAATGGTGAATACTCATTGATCACAATGGGTGATGAGTTCCTCACACCTTCCTCTAATGAAATTTTCCTTAAGTGTTTCTTTACTAGAATATCAAGTTTGAGTTGTATGAATTTAGAAAAAAAATCCCAAAATTCTCAACACATAACAAACTATAGGCTTACACTATTTTATAAACCCGAGATTACCCATATTATAAATATGATATGAGCACTTCCTCATACCATGATAATAGAATGTAGGCTTACCTAATTCTTTTAACACAATATGCCTTATATGATAAATGTGAGATGATCCAAAACTAATGACCACAACAAATGATGTTAAATTGTAGCCATACCCTATGCGATAAACATGGTATTCCATATATGATAAATGTGAGATGATACAAAATAAACATATTTTACACATGATGTGAAAATCTAGCCATACCTTGTGTGATTAACATAGGATGCCTCATATGATAAAAATGAGATGATAATTCCTCAACACATGATGTTAAATTATAGACTTTCTCATTGTGATAAACATATGATGCCTTATATGATAAATGAAAGACGACAGAAAACAAACATTATCATTGCATGTCATGAAAATGAGAGATAATTTGGGTCCTCATCAAAGAAAACTCCACCCCTTCTGGAACTTACCATCTACCGTACCATGTTAGAACAATGGTTTGCTTGATTCATATCCCCATGGGATATGTTGTGATTCCTAGAAACCCTAAATTTTATCACAATTGAATATTAAATCCGTTATATTGAGATCATCTTAGATAGCATTGGGCCATTGTGTCCTTTTTTGAAATTCAGTCCATGATTCTTGTGTAGAAAAGCCACTCCATCCTGACAATAGTTTCACATACTATCTATGTGATACCAAACTGTATGACATCATCCAAGATACAAGATGTTAAAATACAATATACATTATCTGCCAAGAATAGGATTCTTATATGATAAGAATGATATTCCTTATGTGTCAAGCATAATATGCCTCATGTGATAATCATCAGGAGACCCCCAAACAACATTTAACATATTCTTCTGCCTGCCAATAGGTAGAGAAACCTTTATACACATCCCTACTGATCCCATGTAATCCAAATGGGCCTCCTCCTATGGTGTAATCCTCAATAATAATTCCACAATCCTATCGATGGTCCGAGATTCATTCATGAATCAATAGAGAGAGGAAACAATGGGAAACCCATGTGCGGAAGGCCAAATATGTCCAGAGTAATCCCAAGAACCCCTAGGATGTAACAAAAATAGTAAGTAGCTCAATGCACAATACCCATGCCCATAATCCATGAACATGATGTTAAACTATGAGTTTACCCCATGCAATGAACATTTGATTCCCAATATAATGGGAATGTAATGCCTCATGTGATGAGATGAGATGCCCCACATGATAGGCATGAGATGATACACTGACTATTGCTTCCCCTATAACACCTTGGAAGCTTTCACATGTAATCCCAAATCACACCAATACTTCCCCGAAAACACTTGACCAACCCTATTGTGTAAGACCCATTCATATCATCTTTTCTCTTAAAAAAAATAAAAAATGGGATGCACTTGGCATACCCCACTATGGTCAATGCTATAAAACCTTAAATTGAAACAACTATGAACCCACACCACATGATGTTATTATACATGTTATATATCTTTTTTGTATGACAATAAATTGTATGATCCAAATACTGGTCACACGATGCGAAACTACATGATAAACCCCCACATGAGGGGTCACCCTCACATTAGGTGCTATCAATCTACCACCCCATCTTCTAAAACTATATGTTTCTTGATTCTTAGTATCATGGGATTCATAGTGACAGCTAGATCACGTATCCTTCACCCAAACTTACCACCAACTTATTCTAGGGAATTATCTCTTAGGAACATACTAAATAATTTATTGATGATACACTCATCCAACATTTTCATGCGCATGATAAAATATCTCCTAGAGCGTTTAAATTTCATCAAATCATCTCACATTTTCAATTCTACACCTATCTCCATCTACATTTTCGAATCTAATCACCCTCTTGATCTGAACATGACCCCTAATGGAAATAGTCCCTATAAAGTTTGGCTCAATTACTATCATAGACACACGTCTCAAAGGATTCCCCACAATGGATGACAATTCCTATGTTTCATACATGGTAAATGATTTGTCCAATTTTTTTTCTCCCCATCCCAAACAGGTATGGTTTTGAGACCTATATTCTGAACATAGTTAATAGTCTCCCCCACCCATTGGTCACCCATTTTCATGATCCATATCTCATAATTCACAATTTAATTTCCTTACCACCCCCTTGATTCTAGGGCAGTTTCAACCCCCTCTATTTTATTTATCAGTGAGCTCGAACAGAGTGAAGAAGTAGGTCTACATCATTGGAGATTTCCCAAGTCAGCTTCTTTCACCCCTTCTTTCACTCTCATATGTAGTAGGGTGAAATCCCTACCACCCCTTATTTCTCACACTAAGAATAGATCATGTGGGATTAGGATTCATGGTGGAACTTTACCCAAGCATGGTTGGAACACATATGCATTCCTTGAATATAATGATACCCTTTCTATGGGTAAAAAATCTATGACCCTAAATTAGGATACCATGTCTAAAAATAATGTTCTTAAACTATGTAAAAATTTCCACAGGGACGTTTCATGTGACCCTAGGACTCCTTGGACCACTATTCACATCAGGATACTACTTCTTAATGCCACACAAACTATTTTGAGACACACACTCTATGGTTTAAGTACCATGACATAAAAATATGTGCATATATTTCCATTGGATTTGAGGTAGATAGGATATTTTACCTTTTAATGACATATCCTCCTCAAAAACTAACCCCTATATAATCCATACATCTGGAACATAAACTATATTTTTATAGTGTTGGATGATTTCATGGAACCAAGCCTCCATTTACTTATTCTCACATCGGGTTATAACCCTTTAATGCCACCCAAACATATTTAAGACACCCTCTCTCTTTTTTCAAGAATCATGACCTTAAAATATGGGAAAATTGTCTTATGTATGTGTCATGTGGCACCAAACCTCATGGGACTTCTCTTAATGATTATTTTCCTTTCCTTTTTTGTTAAAAAAACATCCCCAAAACACACTTACCACAGTTATTCCAAGAATGATGACTTTAAAATATGCATAAATAGTTCCATGGAACCCAAATCTACATTTAGTTTTCCCAACCCATGGTTCTTCAAAATACAAACACTCCCTCCTTTTTCACATCCTCGCTCAAGAAGATTTCCCCCGTATGGAATTGGTCTCCTACCATGCCATGTTTAAGAAGTAACTGTGTCTAGAATTTCAGTGGCATGAGAATCACAGTGACACCTATATCTCTTATCCTGAGATTGAATACAAATCTTTTATCTTCTCATTCCTTAATTTCTCATTCTTTACACATTAAAATTCTTGGAACCTCTAAACAAATTGAGGAATTGTGATGATTTGGAATAGATGTTACAATCATTATGACCTGAAAATCTTGGCAAACTTGTGTGGTAATTAGGTCTCTTTATCCCTCTATATACATCAAGTTTGTAATTCCTACCCTACCACACATTCTCTCTTATAGGACACAAAATCTATGATCTTAAAATAAGATAACTATTATAATCATCATGACTTAAAATTTTATGAATCCACCCATACATATTCCCCTCAAATATTTACATTTCTATTCTAATTAGAATGACCATATAAAACCCTAGGAAAGAAAAAAAAATTTATGTTAGGACAAAACCCCATAGTAGAATTCTGGGTAAAATCCAAACATTCACCAGCATGTTCACCCCCATGACTTTAGAAAAAAATAGCTATCAAATTGAAGAAGTAGAAAGACAAAGGGACTCATCACTACACTGTGAAAAAATACTAGTAACACTAACTAAACCAACTACATTGGAAAATAGTTAGGGATAAAATTTAACTCCTCCCTTCATTCACATTAGTTCACACATCATAGTCATAATACATTAAACTATGATACATATTCCCTAACCATATGATGATAAACTATAAAGCATCATGGTTATATATATGTAACCTTAAGTTAAAATAATCATATGTTCTCACCGCATGACATTAAACTATGTGTTCTACATACTTTCCACCAGATGTTAAAATCCCCTATTTCCGTCCACATTGCTTGACAAAAAACTATGAAGTATCTTAGGCCCTCAACTAAGAGGATCTTTTACCCCTTTAGTTCCAGTCACATACTGCACCACCTGATTTCTTTGACCATCACCTAGAAACTAAGATGGTGTTCCCCTTGGAAGGTAATTTGGGCATTTTTTAGGTCGATAAACCCAAAAAATGTGTTTATAAACACAATAGCATAATCCACAGAGTGTTGAACTCCCTATAAACATCCCCTTAATCTACCCCATTATTTTGGTCTTACTTGATTTGGGACCCCATCATCTTCCATGTTTGAACGAACCCCTAATGGTGATGGTACCGAGCCATAATGGATCACCCCTATCATAGGAACATGCCCTAAAGTACTCTCAATAAAAATTTGACTGGTCCCATGTTTTGAATGTGGTCAATAGATGAAACTCATTTATATATACCCATCCTTGGTAGTATGATAGTGTATGCTATGTTTTGAACATAGTTAGTAGTCATATCCTATCAAATTTTCTTCTATCCTTGTATTTTGATTCTTGGATATCTCGAATCATTTATTTCGTCTTCAACTTATGATATGAAGATCACAATGCCCCTAGAATTACCCCACTCATTAAATCATGGATGTTGGGATAGAAAGGTGGTTGTGCAGAGTCCCACTCACATACAAATTATTTTTTATTCAGGAACCTAATGGTGGATGGATCATTCCAAACCCACTCCTCTCATTACACTCATATTAGAGATAATTCTTCTATTTTACTATTTTTTTTCTCGCACTAAGAATGACTCACATGGGATTAGAGGTATATAGTAGATTTTATATCTAGTTTATTTGATACTATAAAAAATAAGAGATATAAATGTACAGAATTGAAAAAATAGTTTTAAAATACTTTTTGAGGAGTTCCATACACATTATATATACTCTTATTTTTTTAATAAAAGGAAGATCCTTATGGATCAACTTGGGATATAGACTAATACAGTCAGGCCAACCTCTATCGAGTGGCCTCAAGGGCCAACTTCTACTCAAATAGCTCTACATCTTCCTGTTTAGTAGAATGGTGAACTTCATTAGGTCAGATCCACAACATTCTATTTTTAGGTCTCCAATTCACTACTAAGGTTACTGTCTCTACTACCTTATCCATGACCTCCTCATGGTAAAACCTTAAATTGTTCATCATATATCCCTTAGCGGTGATAATGGCCTCATGATATAGTACATCCCCTTTAAGCTGTGTAAGATCCTACTCCACCACATAAAGAACCTTGGTGCCTGAAAATTTATCATTTTACCAAGTTGTGTCGATATATTGACACTATTTCCACACATAATCAGTGAGTAAATAATGATCTATAGTGTTGATACTACTAGAATCCACTTCAATAGTCCCTAGACATACCAACGAATGGTGAAGGGATCCCACTAGACCTAGTTGGTTAACCAAACTAGTGTGGATGATGAAATTTCACACACTCTTTCACACTCTGCATTGTATTATTTATTTTACTCATCTGTGCTAGAGACTGAACACTTTATGTCCTTAGGAATCATGAGATCATACTCAGGGATGGCTTCTTGAGCATTGGTTTTAGGGTCACCCACAGGAATATGATCATATAGTATAGGATTCACATCTATAAATAAGTCCCCATCATCCAACTCTATACTTAAAACTTTCTCCACCACATCCATGGGAACCTCTACAGTTAGCCCAATTTATATAGTCTCCTTGATCACCTCCTTTGAGGGTGTTACCTTGGCTACCACGATTGAGCCTGCAACTTCAACCTCCACATCTTTAGTCACATCCAGGATAGGATGAACCACCGACATTTCCTTGATTTCCTATATCATGTGTGCAATGTTAGATATCACTAACTCAGCGTCAAGCTCCACCGGTTCAAGTATCATTGCTGACTAATGAACTACCAACATGATTTTCATTGACATTAAGAACACGAACTTATCAAGATTCAATTTTAGGTAAGAAAAGGGAAAAAAGAGGAAAAGAAGAACATGAGAAAATTTTTAGGTATCATAAATACCTGATTGAAGGTCAATGATTTTCCTTGGAAGCATTACTAGTGATTACTCCTACATAGTGAATGAGTGAGGTTCCACACCCAACCCTTAAAATATTGAGGTTTTCTTATCCCCCTATCAAGAGTTCCTTATTGATTTACTGCCTCCATGATATATCATTCCTACATGAGTTAGAAATATGTTAGAAAACCAATCCAAAGGGACCAATAGATGGATAAAATGCATGAAATATGAATTTTTACCTCTTTATCAGTAGAATTTCTTCACTTAGAGAGTCTAGATATTTTTCACTCTTGAAACACCCTAATTTTTTATGAATAAATAAAATTTATTTTATATATTGCATTACATGAAAAACTAATTTAATATTATGCTATATGAAACACTAGTTAACTTGTGCTACATCCAATACTATATCATAATAATATTATAATATATTATTAATATAATTTTTTAAATGTGACTATTATAACCTATCCATTAAACCTAGGGATATGAATAGTAATTATAACAACCTTCTCTTTATTTAACACCTAAACATAATTTAATAAATAAAATATTCACTTGATACAACATAAAAGATTGAGAGGTCTAGTGTATTTGGGGCATAAGAACATTACATAACAACTTAAAACAAGAAATACACATCCTTATTGAAAACTCCTTTTCAACGACCACACACATTCCTTTGTATTTAGCATTTCATGTGATAACATGAGGACATGCATAAGAAAAAGGGTGAGCTATAAATCCCAGTAAGGGATTAAACAAGGAATAACATGAAGAATATAGTACAAGTTATGAAATAGGTATATCAATGGATTACAAGGGAAACATGAACATAAAGGCTTTGTACAACATCATTATCATACCATGGAAAGGTGGAATCAATAATTAACATGATATTAGCATGATCTAAGGCTCATTGCACATGGAGAATGAGTAAACCCTCATGGTACTTGAATTATCCTGAGTAAACACCAATTTCACTTGAAATATCATAATACTAATCTTTACCCAATGCATTGGACCGCTATTAAGGCACACCCTTCTTAATCATTTCATTTCATGGATAAGTATGACACATGAATCATATAACATGGATTCATTAAACATCATGTTTTTTTCCATGATAAAGGAATGTGGAATTCCTAAATGAAACTCAATAATCAATAAGTAAATGTTCATAAAGGTGAATACCCTTGATAGAGAAATGAGCATGGTATTTACTACACAATGACTTTGGCTTGGAAAATCGCGGTGCAATTTTGGCAGCAAAATGACGTGACAATAAGAATTCATTAAAATTATTGATGAGTGAGAAAGGGGTGTCTCATAATATGTAAATAAAATGGATATTAAGGGGGTAATACATATTCATTTCCCAAAATATGTAATGGAATTTAGATTCACAAAAGAAAATTATTGCTTGAATGTAAATGAGGAGAGAGAAATCCCTTACAGAATTTTGGCATTGTAACGGGTGTACTTGGGAAGCATTAATGAGAGAGAAAGGGGTATCTCATAACTAAAACACAAGTATTGAAGTATGGGTGAGGTGATAAATCACACCCCAACATATTTAATTGAATATAAAATGGTATAACAATATAATGAAATTTGGACAAAAAAGAGAAAGGAAGAAATCCCTTACATGGAAGTTTGATCCCAAAGGCTTAGGAGTGGATTGAGAGATGGTTATTTGGAGCTTGGACGTCGTTGGGAGGATTTTAGAGAGATAATAAGGAAGGTTAGTGATGTTATAAAAGGATTTTTAGTGAAGATAAGTGAGATATTGGGTTGGTTTATATAGGAAAAGAGAGAGAATTCTTTATTATTTAGGTTTTGGACTCTAGAGAGTAAACTTGTAAAAAAAATAAAACATCCCATGGTTGTTTCCCATATTTATTCCCAAATTGGATTGAGAGAAAATATTTTTAAGGCAAATGGCTTAAATTATTAAAATATTAGGCTTGATTGTGTGGAGGTGAGTCATACTCTCAAGGAAATCATTTTAAAAGTTAAAATGTTTTATATGTCTTAGAGGGCCCACAAAGGCATCCTAAAATTAATAAAAAAAATATAAAATCACATTATTTTAAAGGTAAAACCGATATTGGCCAAAAATAAATTATATATTATTTTATAACATCACTATTGGGTCATTAGGATGTCATAAAACACATTATATATTTAAACGATATTTAATTTTTACCCAAAAATTCGACTGTCTCATAAAATTAATAAAAATTAATCATTGGAAAATTTCAACGTCTTGATTCCAAAAATAATATTAATTTTATATAAATAAATTTCTAAAAATGTACATTTTCAACTCTAAAATAAAAACCGAAATTTATCGAAAATTCATGGGTTTTGATAAAAACCGTTTTTCAAACCTTAATAAAAATCACAATTATATTCATAAAAATAACCGATCATTTATATTTAAAAAAAGAAATTTAGTAATAATAAAATTTTATTAAAATATTATTTAACTACTAAAATCCATTAATTCATCAAAATATATTTCTTAATTTATTAATACCTAAAAATACTATTTGTACTTTAGAAACCATTTATAAAGTGACAATAATGTAATGAATGTATATTATTTATTCAAAAAACAAAGCACATAATCATAGTGAAAGGGTCTTGTTACATAACCCCTTATAAAACCCACATAATACCTATGGGTAAGGTCTATGATGGTGACATAATTTTGGGGTGGATCAGATAAAATCACTCTGGTGGTAATCTCTATAAACATCCATTTCTTTCATAGGCGGTTCCTTTCAAGCTTAATGTATTGATGTTAGGATTCGTCTTGGTCAAGAGCAAAGCCCAGTGATGCTACACACTTTCTGAGCTCTGAAAAATGGGCATCGTTGGGAGAAATTATTTTGTATGAGGCCATCAATTCCATTGTATGAGTAAATTGGATTTGTTAAATCCATATATTTATAATAATCATGTGATCACAATTCAACAACTATATTAAAAACAATTACAATTCTTAATGGTATTTTAAGATCCAAAAAAATAAAACCAAGGAAGTTTATATGTTTTATACATCCATTTTACATAATAATACATTTAAATATATCAAGATGAATTTTCATTAATAAAAGTTTGGGTCGTTACAATATTCCCTCCTTAAGATATTTTGCCCTGAAAATTTCTTTTTCCCACACTATAACAGATGTAGGTAACTTTTCTTCATCTCATCCTCTACTTTCCACGTTTCCTTTTAAAACTTTTGGTTTCACCACAACACCTTGACAAGGGGAATTGACTTTATTTCTAGAACTTTTTTCTTACGATCTATGATCTTCACTGAATTCTCTTCACAGGAGAGGTTATTTCACAATGGTACCACATCTGGATTGAGAATACAATGGGTTAGGTATATACTTTCCCAAGAGTGATACATGGAATACATGATGTACTTGAGATAGGTTCAGTGGGAGTGATTGTCAATAGGCCACTGATCTAATGCGATCAAGGATCTCAAAAGGGACGATGCACCTTGGAAAAATATTTCCAATCTTCCCAAATTTCATAACTCTCTTCCATTGCGATATACTGAGGAATAAAATTTCTTCTAAATTAAACTGTAGGTCTCATCGATGATTATAAGCTTAACTATTTTGTCAAATTTGAGCATATTTAATGTGCTATTGTATGTTTTTAACCTTCTCTACCATTTCATTAACCATTTATAGAACTAGAAGTTTTTTCTCCCCAACTTCACCCCAACATGCCGGTGTTCTGCACCTCTTCCCATAAATGGCTTCATAAAGAGCCATTTGTATGCTTGAGTGGAAACTTTTATTGTAAGAGAACTCAAATAGAAGAAGTTGTTGATACCACCCTCCTTTAAAGTCCGTTGAGCATGCACTCAACATGTCCTCAAGTGTTTGGATTTTTTTCTTAGATTGGCCATCAGTTTGAGGATAATAAGTTGTTCTGAAGTTCATCTTAGTATTTTGAGAATGTTGAAGAATATACGAAAACATAGAGTTGAATCTTGGATATCGACTAGATACAATAAAAAGTGGTACTTCTTGCAGCCTTACCACTTGTTCAATATATATCTGTTCGAGTTGATCCAATAAGAAATACTGTTGAATTTCAATTAAATTTGCAGTCATTGTAAGATAATCTAAAAAAACCTAGATGTAATTGTTTCCATTGAATGTCTTCGGATGTCCGATGACAATATCCATGGTGATGCTCTACCATTTCCATGTTGGTATGGGTAATGGTTGCATCATCCACTTAGATTTCTGCCACTCAACCTTCACTTGATGAAATTCTAGGAACTTTAATTTTTACTTAGCGATACCCTTCTTCTTGTTATCCCATCAATAATTCCCTCATATATATCAATACATTTGTTTGTTTCTTGGGTGAATGGAGAAATTTAAACTATGTACATCATCCAAAAGTTCATTATTTATCTACATATTTAAAGGAACACATAGTCTTGTCCCAAATATCACAATTCCTTCTTCACTAAAATTGAAATCCAAGGATTTCCATTTGTTGATAGCGTCCACTTTTTTTGGAATTCCCACATCATCCTTTTGAGCATCCATTAAACATTCAAAAAAATAAGGGTGAACAATAATTTGTGAATGGATTGATGATGTTCCCTTATTTAGGACTCCCATGTCTATCTTCTTCAAATCAATGAAGATTGGATCCTTTTAAATTCTCATCAATGATAGAATCACTGGGTCCTTTCTACTTAGATCATCTGACACCTTGTTGTCTTTCCTAGGGTGGTAATGGATTGATCAGTCATAGTCTTTGATCAAATCTAACCATATTCATTGGATCATGTTCAACTCTTTCTATGTGAATACATAATTGAGGCTTTTGTGATCTGTATATATTTCATACTTCTCTCCAAAGAGGTAATTTCACCAAATTTTTAAAGTGAATATTACTACAGACAACTCCAGATCATGTTTTGGATAGTTTTTTTTCGTAAACATTCAATTTCCTTGAAGCATAATCAATTACTTTGTCATTTTACATCAACACACATCCCATTACCTTCTTGTAATCATTAATAAAAACCTCAAAAGTTCTCCAATTGTGGGTAATGTGAGCACGAGCACAATGATAATCTTTTTTTAACTCCTTGAAGCTCTCTTTACAATCATCACTCCAAGAAAACTAGAATCCCTTCTGAGTTATCTTGGTAAGAATGTTTTCAAATCATTATAAATTTCTCACAAATTAGTGATAATATCCAGTTAACCCCAAGAAGTTATGGATATCATTCACCAATGTTGGCCAAGGCCATCCCTCAATTGAATCTTTCTTGGAGGGATCTGAAAATATCCCATTGATTATATGATATGACCCAAGAAAGATACTTCCTTCAACCTTAAATCACACATTCTGTACTATTCATAGAGCTTCTCATTTCACAAGGTGTCTAGTATAGTACTTAGATGCTCCCCATGCTCCATATTGGTTTTGGAGTATATTAGAATATTGTTTATAAAGACTACCAAATTTTTTTATAGGTAATATTAAAAAACTATTCATTAAGTCAATGAATATTTCTGGGGAATTAGTGAGTCCAAAAGGCATTACTATGAATTCATAGTGCCCGTACCTTGTATGAAAAGCAGTATTATGGATATAATCCTTCTTCACCCTTACTTGGTAATATCCTAAATGTAAATCAACCAGGGAGTAGTATTGTTATCCACATAGCTGATTGACTAAGTCATCATTTTGGGGTAGAGGATTGTTGTTCTTTATCATCATTTTTTTGAGCTCAGGATAATCAATGCAGAGGCACATTGAACCATCCTTCTTCTTGATGAAGAGGACTGGTGCACCCCAATGTGAAGCACTTGGGCATATAAACCCTTTATCCAGATTCTCCTACAGTTGTTTCTTTATATCCTCAAGCTCCACAAAAGAAATTCTATATAGAGTATTGGATATTGGCAACTCCCTAGGTATAAAATCAATCGGGAATTCAACATCTCTTATTGGAGGAAGACCAGGAAATTCCTTGGAAAACACTTCAGAGAATTCCCCAACAATAAGCATGAATTCAAGGATGGTTGCTTCCTTAGACTCAATCATCTGATAAAGATATGCTGTATCATAAGGCCGTAATATCCATGTTTGAGATGATGGTCCAAATAAGATCCATCCTCATCCTTTCAGTTGTATAGAACCGAGGGTCGATTTTCTATATAGTGAGTGATTTCCCTCTCACAGAAATTTATGTTGGATCTATATAAGGAAAGCCAATACATTCCAAAAATTGAACCAAATTCCACCAAAGGGAGTATTATAAGGTTTTACAGGAAGTTCAAACCACAAATTGTGACAGGGGAGGAGTTATATTCATGGGTTGTAATGATTGACCCATTTTTCATTCTCAACGACATCTTTACTTCTATGATTTCTGGTGGTGTTGGGATTGTTTTAATAAACTTTCAAGATATAAAAGAATTAATAGAACCATAATAAAAATATATGTTCTCTATTCTTGAATTAATAACTAACATACCTATATCCCCTTCTTTTTCAGGGTTCACATCGGCGGTAGTGATGGTAAAAGCTCACGCATGCTTCCTTGAACTTTCTTGGTTGCCTCCAAAAACCCGAGTCTTAGGGATATGGTTTGCAAAGTGACCTGGTTCTTTGTAGTTGAGGCAGTTAAAAATGCGCTGAGGTTCGAATGGAGAATTATTCCCCTCTATCATAGCCACATATTTTTCTTATCAGCATTTAATGGTTAGGTTACTTTCTCTTCCACACCTAAAGCATTTCCTCACCCCCTTCAGAAAATTTCCAGGGTTCTTCTTTCCAAACCTTTGGAAATTGGGGTTCTAGAATTTCTTAGTACGATTGGATTTATCTATCAGACCTCCAGAATTAAAGTCCACATTACACTTCTTATCCTCATGATACCCATAAGATTCACCGATCTCCATTTTGACTTTGAGGGAACATCAGACAATTTCTTCATATCTCTCAAAGTCACGGATCACTAGGGCTTTCCATAGGTTAGGTTTTATCCCACCAAGGAAGTGGTCAGCCTTGAATTTGGGGGTACCAACAAAGCAAGAGGCATATCATGAAAGAACTGTGATGTTTTCTTCCTACGATTCGATGGATTTTTCATCTCTTTTCTTAAGGGAATGGAAGCCCATTTCCATCTTATGTCGGAATCAAAAAACTTTTTCTGGAAATCCTTCCATTCCAATGCCTCAATATCCTCCTCAGGATTTGTATTTTTGATAAATGTACACCATTGATAAGCTTCACCCTCCATATGATAAGCATCCAGTAGAACCTTCTCTTGTTTGGAACATTGAAGGACGAGAAAGATGTTTTCAATGGATTTGATCCATTATTCGGCAATTAAGGGATCTGATGATCCATTAAAATTTGGAGGCCCTTGTCTCATGAAGCTCCCAATTGTGACTTGTTATTTCTATAGGGGGTGTGTGAACATTCATCTTGGCCCATGTTTCTATTCAAAACAAGAGTTCACTGAGAGAGTTTTCTGAAAAAGTTCAAGATTCCCACTCCCAACGGATTAGGAATTTCTTTAGAACAATTATCACATTGATCTTCAATCAGTTGTTAGCCCGAGTCCTCCAATTACTGGCCATTGGATAGAATAAAAGGAAATTTATGGGTGACACATAAAGGGGAATCCAAATAAAAAAGGGATAACTTATAAATTACATTTATTTCCTTAACTTATGAATTTATAGGCTTCAATATATGTTATCATTGATCTACTTACCAACATATATTTTTAAGGGCTTTTTTATTAGATTAGTTAAGGTTCATATGAAGATTATGAATTTACTAAAGTAAATACCCCTAGAGTGTCGTAACTAAGAGTGCATCAAAGCCCGTTGTCATGCACCAGTTCACATTCGAGTCTAGCTCAAAGTGGTGTTTTCAGGTTTATCCCATGATATATCTGTGCTAGAGCCACCTCAACCTACTCATATCTAGATAGGTTTGTATTTTTATTAATAAACTAATTTATCAATACTCAATAAAATTTAGGGATTTTTTTATTATACTTAGTCTTATCCCTAAGGATTTTACTATGGTTTTCTAATCCTAATCCCAAAAATAACTAAACTTATCCTTTGATTCCGACTATAACAACCCTTCTATTCATTTCACACGTAAACAAAATTTATTACATAAAATATTTACATGATAAAAAATATAAGATAAAGAGGTCTAGTGTCTTCAGGTCTTAGTAACATTACACAACAACTTATAATTTGAAATACATATCTTTATTAAAAAAATCTTTTACAGGACCACACACATTCCTTCATACTTAGCATTTCATGGGAAAACCTGAGGACATGAATAAGAAACAGGTGAGCTATAAAACCCAATAAGGGAGTAAACAAGGTATAAAATGACTAAAATAGTACATGTTTGGAAATATTAATATCAATGGAGCAAAATAAAAATATGAAAATAAAGTCATGATATCATAGGATTATCATAACATGGAAACGTGGCACAACATTTAACATGATATTACCACGAGACAAGGCTCATCGAACATGGAGCATGTGTAAAACCACATAGAACTTGAATTAGCATGTGTAAAATCTCATTGCACTTGATTTATCATGATACTAATTTTTACCCATTGCATTGGAGTGCTATCAAGGCACATCCTTCTTAATCATTTCATTTCATGCATAAGTATACCACATGGATCATAGAAGATGGATTCATTAAACATCATCATTTATTCCATGATAAAGGAATGTGGAATTAATAAATTAAAATATATAATCAATAAGTAATTTTGAATAAAGGTGAATACCCTTGATATAGAAATGGGTATGATATTAACTACATAACAGCTTTGTCTTGGAAAATCGTGGTGCAATTTCAGCATCATAACAATGTGACAAAAGAATTCATAAAAATGGTTGATGAGAGAGAAGTGGCTGTATCAATGTATGTAAATAAAATGGATAGTTAGGGGGTTATATAGATACATTTCCTAAAACATTTAATGGAATTTATGTTAATAAAACCAAAGAATTTTTTGACTGTAAATGAAAATAGATAAATCCCTTACAAAATTTCAGCATGGTAACATGTGTACTTGAGAGACATTAATGCGAAGGAAAGGGGTCTGTAATCATTCAAAATAAATAAGGGAATTATGGGAGAGGTGAGAAAACATACCCAAAAATTTTTAATTGAAAAAAATGGTATAATAATATAATGAAATTTTGACAAAAATGAGAAAGGAATAAATCACTTACTTGGAAGTGTGATACCAAATGCTTGGGAGGGTATTGAGAGAGATTTATTAGGTGATTGTGGAACCTTGGGAGGATTTTAGAGAGAGGAGGGAAGGGTAGGGATTTTATACATGGGTTTTGGGTGAATTGAAGTGGGATCATGGGTGGGTTTATATATGAAAATAGAGGGAATCCTTTATTATTTAGGTTTTGAACAGCACACAATAAACTAATCAAAACCACAAAAAACCATGGTTATTACCCATGGTTGTTGTCAAAGGTGAGTGTAAAAATTCTTTTATAAGTTTAATGAATAAATTTCTAAAACTATTAGGCTTGAGTATGTGGAGGTGAGTCAAACTCTCAAGTAAATCATTCTAAAAGTTAAAATGTTTTATAAGTCTTGGAGGGTCCACTAAGGCCCCATAAAATTAATCAAAAAAATCTAAAATTAAATTATTTTAAAGGTAAAACAAATATTGGCCAAACATAAGTTTTATAGTATTTTATTAAATAACTATTGGATCATTCTGATGTCATAAAACACATTATATATTTAAATGATATTTAATTTTTACCCAAAAATTCAACCATCTTAGAAAATTATGAAAAATTTACTGTTGGACAATTTCGATGTCTGAATTCCAAAAATAATATTCATTTTATCTAAATAATTTTCTAAATATATGAATTTTTACTTTTAAAATAAAAACCAACATTTATTGAAAATTCATGGGTTTTGACAAAAACATTTTTTCAAACCTTAATAAAAACTACTATTGTATTCTTAAAAAATATACGATCATTTATATATAATAAAAATTAATTTAGTAAAAATAATATTTTATTAAAATATTATATAATTCCAAAAATCCATTAATTCATCAAATTATATTTCATAATTGAATTTTGACTAAAAATACTATTTGTGCTTTTAAAAATGATCTACAAAGTAACAATAATGAAATGAATTTATATTATTTATACAAAAAATAAGGCACATAATAATAGATCTAGGGTATTGTTACATTACCCTTTATAAAACCTGCATAAGACCTAAGGTTATGGTGTGCAATGGTGACAAACTCTTGGGGTGGCTCAGATAACATCGCTCAGGTGGTAATCTCTATTAACTTCCACTTCTCCAGTAAGTAATTTCATTCAAGCTTAGTTTGTTGAAGCATAGCTTGGGATTTGCCAAGAGAGAATCCCAGTGATATTACCCCCTTTATGAGATCTGATAAATGGGCTTGGTATGGAGCAATTCTAATGGATGAGGTCATCACATCCTTTGTTTCAGTAAATTGGATTTTTTAGAGCCCTATATTTATACAAATTATGTGATCACTGTTCAATGAATATATTAGCAATGGTAACTATTCATAACATTATTTTAAAATCCAAAAACATAAAAACCAATAAAGTACATATGTTTGATATAACTATTTTACATAATAATACATTTAAATAGACCAAGAAAAATTTTTATTAATAAAAGTTTTGGTCGTTACAGTAATAACTAAATTTTAAATTTTAAATATAATGGATTTATATAAAGAAAAAATATTGATAAAAAATTAATTATTATTTTTTAAATTGTTTATATATTAAAAAATATTATTTTCTTAAAAAATGATTTTTATTTCATTTTTTGAATGTTAATAAAATTAGTTTTTTCACAATTTTATAAAATAAATTTTATAAACTAAACATAAATTTTGAAATAATAATATCCAAATTAGCTTATGGTGAATTTTTGGGATGATTCAGAAATGTTTCATTTTTTTATGAATAGTAAATAAAATTGAATTATAATTGAAACTACATTTTCATTTAATTTATTTAAAATTATTAATTATATTTTAAATTTGTTTTAAAGTATAATTAGTTTAATTATAGATCCATTAATCCAATTTATTTCATTTGAATCAATTTTATATTGAATTTCAATATAAAAACCATGTAAACTCTTGATCATTTCCTCTTAAAAAAATATTTCTCATTGCATATGTAGGATTCATTTTAAATTAGAATTTTGCACTTATGTGAAAGGAACTTAGAAAAATGTATTCTGTATTTTGAATCACCAAAAATTATATTATCTAATTAGGTAATTTTTTTCCAAAATTAATAGTTAAAATAATAAAAAATATTTACTATGGTTAAGGAAAAAATGGACATAGTGGGGGGGGGGGGGGTTAAACTAAAAATAAAAGGGTTAGAAATAACCAAAAACTTATCCAAACCCCATTAGATGGCCTTATTTCCACCTTTACCCTTATAGGTTATGTAACACCTCATGTGTTTGTGAAATAATTGTTTTTTGAATAAATAAATTTTCAATGTGGTATTTTATTGCACTAAGTCAAACATTCATTTCACATGACACAAACTTGGCATGCTCTACACGACACCAACATGGATTGAATTACACGCAACACTCACTTGATGTTTATTACATGAAACACCAAGTGTAAAAGGGAATATAATAACACAAGATTTACAATATATTCACTATCCTAGAAAAACAATACATTCTATGGATTTTAATGAAAACCACAACAAGTTATCTTGAATTACATGCAAGATCCAATTTCCATGATAACATAATCTATATGCAAGACTGAATATTAAAATATAATGATATATTACTTAATCATTATTATTTAATATAATAAGATATATAATAGACTTAAAGTCAGTAGTTAGGAATAATATAGACAAAATTATGAAAAATTATGGTTTATATAAATATAAAATGAATTAATTGGTTACCCGTTAATTATAAATGAAACTAAGAACCAAATAAATAAAAAAAGAAATATTATTATTATTGTCACGCTTACAAAGAAGTTTTTTCTTGATAAACTAAATTAATCACAATTAGTGAGTGATTTTAGTAAAATATATATGTTAAATATTAAATAAAATATTTTTTATATTCATCTATTATGTTTTATAGTCATAAGATAAGAAAAAACCCAATTTCACAAAAAAAATAATTTTTTTATGAAGGTAAATTTACCAGATTTTAATGAAGAATCCATTTTAAATTAAAAATTTGACCCTTTTATAAATTTCATAATTAAAAATAAAATTAAAATTTGGAATAAAAACATAAAATTTATCTTAGGGTGAATTTTTTGTATTTTTCTGTGAAGATTTATCTTTAATGAATAGAGAGAAATACTGAATTTTAGTTAAAAACTACTTTTTCATATAATTTATTTATAAGGTTAAATTATTTTTTACATTGGTTTTAAATTTTAATTAAATCATATTTTTATAAATTAATCCGATTTAGACCATTTCAAACAATTTAAATTTTAAATTGACTATAAAAACCTAGAAAACTTTCGATAATTTTTTTAAATCCCACATTTTCCTCCCACCTGTGGGTTGAATTTTAAAATAATTTATTCCAGTAATTTGATTATAATTTGGAAAATATGGATTCCATATTTTGAATCATCATAATTTATAATTTATAATATAACCAATTTTGTTTTTTACGAAAACATATTAGGGAAAGTGAATAAAATTTGTTATAATAATTAAGGCTGATTTAAGTATAACAATGGACTAAACCATAACCTTAAGGCCCAAAACGACCTATACATAAGTAAAATAGATATTTTATGGCCCTATTGATACCATATCCCTCCTTTTCTATAATTGGTTCCATTATTGGATCCACTTTCAATGTGAAAAATGTGTAAGGAATTCCTTTTTGTAAATATTTCAAGAGTGCCACTCCTCCTCCTCTATAAAAGGCCACCACTTCTCCCAATCCCCCAAATATATCAAAACACTTAGGTTAATCCATGATATACCCAAATATCTTTAAAAAAAACCTAAAATATATTTTTGAGACTAAATTAGGGAATAAATCCTTCCAAGGAAGACCTTTGGTATAAAAAAAGGAGTTACCTGATTTTATGGTATCTATTTCCAACCATCTCATTTCTTTCATTTTCTTCTTCACTCCCTATACTCTTATTGTTCCATTATTAAATAAAAAAATTATAAAAAATTTTCTAGGATGTTTTTATATTATAATTTATACCAAAAATTACACACAACTCCATTTAATGGGTAACAAACATAATGCTTCTATGTACAGAAAACTTAAGCTTCACCAAACAATGATTGTTCATTTTTTTTCATTAACATCTTCCACGGTGAGAATTATGATGGAAAATATATTTATATATGTGATGCGGCTTAAAGTGATGCGGCTCGTTCATGACATAAATGGAATGTAAGAAGGATGGTATTAATAAAAAAATGTAACATATATAACATATATATGATACTGAAATTATAATATACATATATCATTTATTTTTTATTCTTTTAATACAACAAATAAATGAAATTAGTATTCATGCGTACGTACGAACTACCGTCTCTATAAATGGTGCATTTCATTTATTATCTCTAAACTTTATAGATTATTATAAATAAATATTTAATGAATATATATGATAAATAAGTCATGGTTTTAATTATGTATATGATTAAATTATGATATATGTAACAGGGATAGCCCATAACAAGTCAAAACATACTTGAGAAAACCTGGCAATTAGCACTCGAAATAGTGAAAATAATAAAATAATGTTAACAAAAAGGTTATAAGACGTTATTAAAAAATGATATATAATATTATAGACATGATTATAGTTTTTTATAAGTTATTAAAATACTATAAACCACTATACAATATGATAATGACTAAAAAACAAATAGAAGGTTAAGGTAAGAGAATTTCACATCACCTTTTATTACCGTGAGATACATGCCTAATTCACTACTCACTTTTATTGTATGGTATATAAAATTACCTTTTAAATTTTATATCATGAATATTATTTTTTCATGATATTATAATATTTATGAAATTTTAATTTCTTAAATGGTGTGTATAATTCTATGATTACAAGTGGTAAGAGTCTATTGAAACAATCACATCATTTATTGATATTGTTTATAATTATGATTCAATTGATGACATCTCCTGATAAATATATCAAGAAAACCCATGAATCATATTAAACTCTTGTTTTATATATATTCATATATTAGTACAATTTTCACTCTTTGGTACTTAATATAACTAAGAAATATTTCTAATGAATATCCAACTTTATTTCTCAATTCGATTAGAAATTTGTGTTCTTTGAAAACCATGATTTCAAAAAATGATTTTAAAAATGTTTTACATTTATCATATGACGTTAAAAGGAAATTTTAATACATTTTTTTACCTTTTATAGTCTTATAATAATATTCTTTTTGTTTTTCTATCAATTCACTTTTTATAACTTTTATGGTAAAAAAGGAATATTCAGTATTTACGGAAAAATCTCTATAATGGTTTTGTTTCCATGAATTTTACATTGTTATTTTAGAATTTTAATTTAAAGGAAAATGATTTCTTAATATTATAAAAATTTAATATTTTTAAATTGGTTTTCATTGAAAAAGGTATTCAAAAATGTTTTATGGTTTTTTTCAAATCTTCCTTTAAAATATTTCAAATCTATTCTCAAAGAAATTTTTTTTCAAGAATGTTTTATATTTAAGATTTTTTTTAATTTTTCCAATAATTATTTATATGTTTTCAATGAAATTGTTTTCCAAAATGATTTCAAATATTTCTTGATAAATTTTTATGTTTCTTTTTGAGGAAATGTGGTTCAAACGATTTTATGTTTTAAAAAGGATTTTTTTCAATGAAGAAAGGTAATTATCTTCAAATTTTTTTTAAAAGATATTTACAAATTATTTCCCTTATAAGAAGAAATGTTTTGGTGTTAATCGTGCATTTTTGGGGAAATCATTCAATGCTTCCTTTCATATTATTTCTATGAATGGTTAATGTTTTGATGGAATGGTGTTTACGAAACTTGTTTCTCTTTCATAGGTTATATGATTTTGAAACCCAATTTGCTTCACAACTGGTGACTATGATATTTACCACTTTTCCATCAGTAATGATATGATTATATGTTTATGATTCCTTTCTCATTTCATGGGTTATGATATGATTATTTTTTATAATCTTATGGAACAAATATGTATAACTTTTTATGTTTTGGGTTGGATCTATATCTACCTCCAATGAATTAGGTAACAATAGATGAATCATGAGTATATATGTTATGAGTGAACCCGATTTCATGTTGAAAATGGTATGCATGAACCATATCACATGTTCACAATGTTATGCATTGACCTAGTTTCATTTTCCAAAATTTATGTGTGAACCTGATTACATAATCACAATGTTATGAGTGAACCACATTACGTGTTCACAATGTTATGCATAGACTTGGTTACATGTTTATAAGTTTATACATGAACCTGATTACAGGTTAAAAATCTTATGCATGAACCTGATTACAAGTTCAAAATGTTATGGAAAGACCTGGTTTCATGTCCACAAGGTTATGCATGATCTATATTACAAGTTCAAAATATTATGAATAGACCAAGTTTCATGTCCATAAGTTGATCTAGGGGCCTGATTTCAATTCATTGACTTATTGAGTGAACCAGTTTCAACTTATAAATGTTAAAAATGTTATAGACCAATGTTCATTCTGAAAATTCCATATCTTATTCCTATATTATGGTTTCATGACTTATGTTATTTATTATTTTATGATCCATGTCTTATGAACTGCCAATATTTGTTATGATCTCTAATATATAGGGTATGATCTTCAAACGTTATGCTCAAGTTTCATACCCTTTGTTCATATTATACTTACGTATTTCCTTTATTTACCATTAATGAGGATCTAATCTCACCCCTTTATTATGTCTACTTTCCCTAGGTTATAAAGAATTATTTTTGGTAGTTGTACTAAAGGTGAATATCTTTATGGGAGATATTGAATATATTTCACCAGGACATAATATTTGGTTTCCAATTTTCCAAATACAATTAAGTATTATGGTCCTCAAGCATGTATTTCTGTAATGTAATGAATATTCATCTAAAATGATGTAATATCTATGTATGTTACTATTGGTTATCTATAGTTGACATCAATGGAATGGTTTAGTCAATCTTTGGGAAACTAGGATTAGAAAGCCTTAGTGAGATCCTTAGGTGTATTTCTAAGAATATATATAGGTAAGTCCCTAACGATAAGTCTAAAGATAATAAAACTTATATGAAAATGTCCATGAATTTTGGTAAATTATAGAGCGAATTGTTTCCTAGTAATACATCCCTTTATGGATATTACTAGTGTATATGGATCTGGAATAGATGTAATTATGATTAACAAATTGAACAAGATGTTCCAAGCCTAACTTAGGGTATTCTGGTATATGAAAATGGGCCTTGATGTACACCTTATTTGACCCTCTCAAGGGATATGCTTTTGGAATTCAAAATCTCGTCATGAACAATTATGAGGGATTTAAATTAAAGTTGGTTATGAAAATACTTTGATAAACCTAAGAATTCATAGATTAAAAAGTAGGTGTCATTATCTAAACATTCCAGAAGAAATTTTTTATAATTAATATGGTTTCAATCTGTGATAAGTGTTGCTCAAATTATGATTTTTAGTTTTAGTCAATGGATAGAACTTGAAGGAACTATATTTTGGAATTCAATGGACAATGCAATGGTTTTCCTCCAAATAAACCTAATTCTATGGGTGATGAATTGAGAAACATCATTATGATGCTTTCTAAATCTATGAATCATGGAGAATAGAACACAAAGAAAATTGGGGAATAACACTCCATTGTTTCCTTGAAGAGGTAGCACCCTAATTCTTTCAATGGTTCCATTGATATGTTAGTTTTTGAAAAATGGATCAGTACCATTGAAAAGATATTTTCTGTTCTCTAATGTTCAGAGCATAAAATGGTCATATAGGTTTTTACAAAGTGGAAGGTAAGCTAGATCAATGGTATAATTTTATCAATAATACTTGGTGATAAGATAAAATTGACTCCATTGATTGGTATGATTTAATGAAAATAATTTTCAATAAGTACTTTCCCTGTATTCTATATATAATGATGGAGAAGGAATTTCTACAGCTTTAGTGAAGGGATGATGAATCTTTTTGCAATATTCTATTATTATAATTCATCTCGAAAGCCTACTCTCAAAAGGGTGTTAACCATAAGAGACATTGAATGCTACAAGAATTTTTTTATGTGCACTAAAATTGGAAATGGAAGTTAGAAACCCTATTGGTTCTGGAAATAAGAAAAAAGAACATGGGATTTCATGGAAAATCCAATTATTTGTCTGATGGAGAGAAGAAAAATATTCAAACTCCTACTTGAAAAAACTATGGGAAATATTACTTAGGCGAATTTATAAAAGGAATGATAAGGAGTTTTAAGTGTGGGAATCCTAACCGTCAATAAAAAGAATGTAGAAGCGAAGGAAAGTTGAAATTACATGATATTAATAGAGTGACATCTCAACCAAACACACCACCCACACTTTAGTGTTTCATGTGTAATATTTTTGGGAATTATGAAAATCAATTCCCCAATCCAAGGGTTAATATGTATCATAAGAACCAACAACATTTTAAGATAAAGGACACAGAAAAATATTATGCAATAAAAATGAATAAAGTGAATCCTGATAGTTATGGAAAAATTATCCTTCCCCCCTAGTTGGGATGTTCATGTTTGATTTTGTATTAATAAAGCCTTTGAAAAATTTATAGTTCATCCTTTAGTAATTTTTCATGTGATTATATCCCACTACATGATATTTGGAATAATAAAATCACCTTTGATGTTTTATCATTTCAAGGATGAACCCAAGTATCCAATAAATATATTTTTATTATAAGATAAGTGATTAAAGAGTGAATTATATTTTATAAGTTTTATAAGGATAATAATTTATTGAATATTATATATCAAAACATTGAATGAGGTTTTAGATATTAGTGTATCATATCACCTTTTGAGGATTTATGAATATTGGATAAACGATTCTCACCACTATATTTTTTTGATAATAAAAGGTATATGGAATGAATTATTATTGATCCTATGATACTTTAGTGATTTAAGAATAGAAAAATCACCTTTATTTATTGGAATAAGATATTAAGGGAAAATTTATCAAGTCACAACAAATGGTGAAATTGTACTAAGATCACGTAAGTAAATCTTCTCTTGTAAATTTTCCCAATTTTTCAAAAAAGTCTTGAAAATAAAAATGTTGTCAAGTTATAATAATTTTGATGATTACAATGTCCATTTCAAGCTTCTTTGGGTCATGGATTTTTGAATGTTAAATTTCTCCTAACCATGCTCTCTATCACTCTCCATCAGAACCTCACAGTTATATTTCTCCTCTAAGTCATTCTCTTCACTTTCCACCAATGCTCTCTTATGTGGAAATCTAGTTATATGTTTCTTTGGATAACATTTAAGTTTCCAAATTTTCATTTTAAAAGTTATTTTGAGTATTCATTTTTATGATGTGGTATTCGATAAAAGAAACTTTCAAATATAAAACCTTTGATAACCCACATGAATTTCTAGGGACAAATTCTTTTTAAGGGGGATAGAATGTAACACCTTGAGATATTGTGAACTAATTAATTTATATTAAATAAATTTTAATTGAGGTATTTTATTGAATTAAATAAAACATTACATTCACATGACAACAACTTCTCATGAGTTACATGAAACTAACTTGGTTTTCGTTACACACAACCTTGACTTGGCGTCCATTATATGCAACACCAAGTATAGAAGGAAATATAACAACATGATACTTTATAATATATTAATTATTTAAAAACAATTAATATATCCTATTTATTTTAATGAAAAACACACCTAGTTAGCTTGTTCTACATACAATAAAGACTTTATTCGATAGTTTACACTATACGCTAGACTTAATATTACAAGATAATTATATATTATTAAAACATTATTATTTAATATAGTAGGATACATCCTAGACATTAAATAAGTAGTTATGAATAATATGAAATAAGTTATTGAAATTTATGGTTTATATAAATATAAAATGTATTCATTGGTTTCCAATTAATTATATATGAAAATAATAACAAAATAAATATAAAAATAAATATTATTATTATTTCATGCCTCCAAATGAGTTTAGGATTGATAAAATAAACTAATTACAATTACTGAGACTTTCTAATGAAATATATATCTTAAATATTCAATAAATGTTTTTTTATATTCGTCCATTAGCTTTGATAGGCATAAGATTAGTACAAACCCAATTTCACACATAAAGACCCATAATTTTTATATAGGTAAATTTACCACATTTTAATGGGAAAAAATTTTTAAATCTAAATTTTGACCCGTTTAAAAATTTAATATGGGGAAATATACTTCATATTTGGAATATAAGCAAAAAAATTATCTTAGGGGTAATTTTTCATATTTTTCTGGGAAGATTAATGTTTTAATGAATAATATAAAATACTGAATTTTAGTTCAAAAATCATTTTTCATTTAATTTATTTTTATGGTTAAATTATGTTTTAGTTTGATTTTAATGTTTAATTAGATCATATTTTTTAAATTAAACCAATTTATTTCATTATAATCAATTTCATTTCAAAATTTACTATAAAATCATAACAGTCTTTCAAAAATTTATTTTAAAAACCCACAATATCGTCTCACATGGAGAAGGAATTTTAAATTAACTTCTTCAATTTATGTGACTGTAATTTGGAAAAATGGATTCCATATTTGGAATGAGGATAATTTATAAGGTCTAACAATAACAGTTTTTTTACCAAAAATATTAGTGAAATTGATTAAAATTAATTACAATGATTCAGGTTAAATTAAGCATAATAAGGAACTAAACCTTAACCTTAAGGTCGAAAATGTCCTAAAAACTTGTCAAAGATCTATTTTATGGGAACATTTAAACCTTATATACACGTTCATAGAATTTATTCTTTTATTCTAGCACATTCTAATGTGAAAAACATGTATGGAATTCCATTGTCAAAATATTACAAGAGTGTCACTCCTCCTCCACTATTAAAGGACACCACTTATCCGACTTCATCACACCTCTATAACCACTTTTTTTGGAAACATTATTCCCATATAACTTCCTCAAATTCCTACCCTCATCATTTAATACTCCATTTGGGCACAAATACATCCAAGGAATCACTTGGTTATAAACCAAAAGGAGTTACTCAATTTTAAGGTAACGTTTTCCGATGATCTATTTTATTTCACATGCTTATCCACAACCTATACTCTTATTATTACATTATTACATAAACAAACTATTAAAAAAATATAATGGTACATTGTTTTGTTATTATTTATACCTACACTTATGCACACCTCCATTTAATGGGTAATGAACAAACTGTGTCTGTGTATGGTGAACTACTGGCACACGAAATAATGATTGTCCATTTTTCCATTACCACCGATCATGGTGGATATTATGATAGGGAATATATTTATATATGATATATATGATATTTATAACATCTTTAAGTTTATTTAAATTTTATTTATAACATACCTTTATGCTTTCCATCTTGTGTAAGTGAAACAATTTCATTTGAGGAAGTGTGGACTACCACCCTCTCAAAGTGAAGTGACTCATTCATGCCATACATGGAATGTAAAAAAATATGGTTTTAATAAACCAATGTAACATATATAACATATATATGACACTTAAATTATAATATAAATATATCATTTACTTTTAATTCTATTAATACAACACATAAACGAAAGTATCATTCATGCGTACGTATGATCTACCATCTCTATGAACAATGTATTTAGTTTCATAAATCCAAACTATATAGAGTATTATAAATAAATATATACTTAATATATATTATAATTAAGTCATGGATTAAATTCTGGTGATGATTATTTCATGATCTAATTAATTGGAGAAGCAAATAACAAGTGAAAACATTGTTGAGAAAACTACGAAATTAAAACCTGCAATAGTAAAAATAATGAAAGATGGTTAACAAATAGGTTATATGACATTATAATAAGATTATATATAATATTATAAACATAAGTATAATTATGGTATAAGTTATTAACATATTTTAAACCACTATACAATAGGATAAAAACCAGACAACAAATGTAAGGTTAAAATAAGGGAATTTCATCTCACCTTTTATTACCATTATATACATGCATTATCTACAACTCAATTTTATTGTGTGGTATAAACACTAAAAATTGAAATGTTATATCAAGAATAATATTGTTTTCATGATATTATAACATTAGTGAAATTTTGTTTTCTCACACAGGGAATATCATTCTATGTTACCAAGTGGTAAGAGTCTACTGAAATAATCCCATCATTTATCGATATTGTTTATGATTATTCTTCAATTGATGAAATATCAAGATCAATATCTCAAGAACACCCATGAATTATCTTACAATATATTTTTCCATATATATTCTTGTATTATTACCATTTTCCATCTATTCTCTACTAAGGATAACTAATACATTTTTTAATGAAGATTCAACTTTATTTCTCCTTTCGGTTGGAAGTCTATGTTATTTGAAAGCACTGATTTCGAAAAATGATTTCAATTTTTTTTAATATGATCATAATATGTTAAAGGAAATTTTTACCCATGTTTTACCTAATAATTTATTATAAGTAATATTCTTGTTTTTTTCCTATCATGTCACTTTTCAAAACTTGTTAGGAAAAAAAGGAATGTTCAACATGCATGAACTTACCACCGTTGCAGCCGTCATTTCCTTGAAGCATCTATTGTACATATAAAAGTTTAATTTAAAGAGAAAATATTTTTTTAATATTATGTATTTAACGTGGTTTTCAATTAAAATGGTTTTCAAAAATGTTTTACAGTATTTTTCAAAGCATCTTTTAAAATATTTCAAATCTATTCTCAAAGAAAAATATTTTACAAACTGTTATTTTTTTAAGAAATGTTTTAAAAAAAATCAATAATTATTTATACTTTTTAAAAGAAAATGGTTTCCAAAATTATTTAAAATCATTATTTATAATTTTAATGTTTATTTTCAAATAATTTTTATCAAAAGTTTTAATGTTTCTAAAAATAATTCTTTCAAATAAGAAAGGATATTTGTCTCAAGAATTATTTTTAAAAGATCTTTCTAAATTATTTCCCATCTAATATGACATTCATTGGTGCTACTCATGCATTTATAGGGAAATTGTTGAATGAATAAATTAATATTATTTTTATTTATTGGTAATGTTTTGATGGAATGATGTTTATGAAAACAATTTCTCTTTCATAGGATATATGATTTTGAAACCCACTTCTTTTCAGTAGTGGTGATTATGAGGCCTACCTATTTTCCATTGATAATGATACTATTCAATGTTTATGATTACTATCACATTTCATGGGTTGTTATATGATTATTGTTTATAATCTTGTGGAATTCGTATGTATGATATTTTTTCCTTAGGTTAAATCTATATCTCCCTCTAATGCATTGGGTAATGATGGATGACTCATGAGATTATATGTTTTGAGTGAACCTAATTTTATTTTTACAATGTTATGCATAAACTTGATTACATGTTGACAATGTTATGAATGGACCTGTTTTAATGTTCATAATTGGATTCATGAACCTGATTAGAGGTTCAACATGTAATGAGTTAACCTTATAAGGTGTTCAAAAAGTTATTCACATACTTGGTTGCATGCCCATAAGTTTATGTCTGAACCTGATTACATGTTCACAATGTTATACGTGAACCTGTTTACATGTTCAAAATGTTTTGAATGGACCTAGATTCGTATCCAAAAGGTTATGCATAGAACAGACTATATGTTCACAATGTTATGCATGAACCTAGTTACATGTCCATAAGTTGATGCGAGGGCCTGATTTTATGACCTTAACATAAAGAGTGAACCCGTTTCTACATATACATCATGACAATGTTATAAATCAATGTTCCTGCCATAAATTCCATGTCTTATTCCAATGTTTTTGTTTGAGGACTTATGATTTTAATTCACTTATGATCCATGTCTTATGAACCTGTAGTATTTTTGTGATCTCTAATATGTAGGGTATGATCTTCAAATGTTATACTCATGTTCTATATCCTTTGTTCCTGTTATGCTTACATATTTACATTATTTACCCTTAATAAGCATCTGAGCTCAGCCCATTCTTATGTTTTCTTTCCCTAGGTTATGAAGAAATATTTTTGGTAGAAGTACTTAAGGTTGAGATATTTATGGGAGATATTTAAGATCTTTTACCAGGATAAAAGATTTTGTTTCCATGTTTCCAAAGAAACAAAACTATTATGGTCCTTGAGCATATATTTTTTTAATGTACTTAATATATATCTAAAATGTTGTAATATCCATATATGTTAATCTTGGGTTGCTATATGTTCCATAATGGTCCATTAATGGATCCTAATGACATGAAAAAATGTGGGTGTAATTCTTTCTTTCAAAAAATTACACGTATACCACTCACCTCACTTATAAAAGTCCACCCCATATCCTCCCCGCTTCACACATTGAGAACCATTCAGTTTAGAAAATACCAACCTGAATAACATAGAAAATTCCATTATCTCATCCTATAAGTCATATTTTTGATATAAATCCATCCTAGGAAGGGTTTTGGTACAAACCTAATGAGGATACCTGAAGAGTATGTGACGTTCATTAATACACATTTATGTTTAATTTCATCCTTGAAATCCTTCAATTCATATAAAAAAATACTGATATAATAACATAAGTATCTTAAATATACTGATATGTTATTATGTTAAGGTAATTACCTTAAACCATATCAACTTTCATCAAATGGGTTTCAAGATCATTGTTCGTATGTACAGTGGACTATCGCCTCATGAACCGATGTCGTTCATTTTTCAATCATCACTTCTCTTAGTTAGACATAATTATTTATTTATTATCAATATATTATATTAATAAAATTATTATGATTATGTAATTTTTATATCACATATATCTTCATAATTTCTATATTATGAGAATATGATAACGTCGCTTAAGTGTATAACAGATTGCCACCTCGCGAAGTGATGTGATTCATTACAAATTTACATGGAGGGTAATAAGGATGGTATTAATAAACTTATGTGATATATATTACATAAAAATATTTCTAAAATGATAATATATCATTTATATTTCTTTCTTTCAATCCAACAAGTAAACGGAAACAATGTCCATGCGTATGTACGACCTACTATCTCTATGAATGGTGTATTTCATTTTATATCACTAAATTATATGGATTACTGAAATATATATATATATATATATATATTATGAATATATATGTTATTTATATCTTGTTAAAAATTATATTTATTTTAAAATCATGATAAAATTAAAAAGACAAAAAAATCAAAACATAGATGAAAAACATAGCGGTTACTACCTGAAACAAAACATTAACAAGGAATTGTTAATAAATAGGTAATAAATGGTTATAATAAAATCATATATGGTATGATATATATTTTTATATAATATATTTATAATAAACTTGTATTTACTATACATTTTATTTGAATATGTACAATTAAATTCAAGACTTAAGGTAAGGGATTTATAGTCACTCCTTTATTTTGAGGGGATATATTACAATTCTCTACTCATTTATTTTGTGTGATGTATATATAGACCATTTTACATGTTATATAATGAATATAAGTATTTTAATGATATTTAAATTTTCATTGGGTGTTTTTCTTTATTGGGTTTTATAATTAAAAATATTACTAAAGCGGTAAGGGATTTCCATCTCACAATTATTTTTTGTGAGACAAATGGAATATTTTCCACATGTATCTTTTAAGTGGTGTATATAATACCAATTAAGGTACTTTATGGTTTTTATAATGAAATTGAAGGTGATTTATACATTCGTATTATGATATCACTTCATGGATTTTACTGTTTCAATGTTATCTGTGTGGTAATAGAGTTTTGTCTCAATTTTCCTTCTTTGAGATATATGTTTTGTTATGCACCAATATTCTTTTATAAGGTGTATATAAAACCCATTGGAAATGAAATATCATGAATTTATTGATCTTAATGATATTTTATGTTTCATTTAATGTTATTCCTTCATGGGGATTATGAATAAAAGTTACCAAAGTGGTGAATAATTTTATGATACAATCCCATTGTTTATCTGGATTGATTTTGATTATGTTTCTAATGATAAAATATTACGATCCATATATTTGGAAACTCATGAATTTTATTATTCTATTTTTATTCATGATATTAATAGTACCATTTTCACACTCATTGGTACTTAAAATAATTGAGAAAATGCTTTTATGAAAATTTTAGTTTATTTTACTCTTCGGTCAGAAATATGTTTTCTTCAAAAACCATGGTTTAAAATTTTTTTTTGATAAATTTATAACTATTATACTATTGTTTTTAAATGAAAATTTTACCAATTTTTTACTTTTTAAAATATTTATTTTAAATGAATCTTCATTTCATCTTCCAAAAAATTACCATTTGGATTTTACTAAAAATGTGAATATAATCTATGTTTTAAGATGTATGGAATAAACAAAACATGCCATAAGCATGAATATTATTTGATTTGAACCTTACTTTATAGGTATACAAGGTTATTTATAAATAAATTGGTTTTAAACAAGTTTTATGAATAATTTTTTTTTCATATACGAAAAGATATTTTCCTCAAGAAATATTTTAAATGATTTTTAAATTCTCCTGTATAAGTTTACAAGTTTATTTTCAAAGAAAATGATTTAAAAAATGATCTTTGTTTTTGAAAATTGATTTTCAAAGAAAATTTATTTTTCCTCAATGAAAGTTTCCATGTTTTATTTCTAATTTTTTTTCTATATAAGTTGAAATAATTTGATGTTTCTTATGATTTAATAGGGCTGTGATATAGGGATACCACTATTTTTATTTCTTTTAATGGTTTATGTTTATGATAAAAATATGTTTATGAAACCTATTTCTCTTATATAGGTTATAACATTATAAAATTAATATGACACCATATCCTTTTCCATGAGTTAAGATATAATTAAACTGTTAAATGATTATGAAACCTATCTCTTTCCAAATGGTTGTGATATGATGGAATGTTTATGAAACCCATCTCAATTCATGGGTTATGATATGATGAATGTTGTTTTGATATTTTGGAACACATAAATATGGTTTCCATTATGATATGGGTGAGAACTATATCTACCTCCAATGAATTTGGTAATGATTAATGTTATTTGATATTAGAGGATATATGAGAGGTTATAGAAAGCCTAAAAGAGGGTATTAAAGAGGTCATCCCAAGCCTGAAGCAGGTACATGGGTGCTTACCCAAAGCCTACCATGTTATGAATGACTTGGTGGGTAGACTTGAGATAATATTTTATTTTCTTATGTGTATTCCCAAAATATATATCTTATGAAAATGTTATGTTATCCTGGATCAATTTCTTTGATTATATTATGATTCATGTATTATAAAATGTCAATATTTACTCCGTGACTCAATATTATGATACTTGATATGAAGGGTATTGTTTTTAAATGTTATGGTCATATTATATTAAACTTATTTTCATGTTGTACTTACATATCTAACTTGTTTACCCATAATAATAATCCAATATCACCATTTTTATGTTTCCATTACCTAGGTTATGAAGAAATATATTATGTATGATATGTCTAATAAGGGTGATAGTTATGAATATCATAGTGAGAGATGAGGTAGTTTACATATGGACCAATTGTTTTTGTTTACATGTTTCCAAAGACACTAAACTATTAAAATACCTAAGAATGTTCTTGTGTAATTTAATGAATATGCATAAAAAATATTGTAATATCTATGAATCATAATATTGGGTCACTGTAGTTGGAATCCAAGGATATGTTTAGTTAATCATTGGAAACTAGGATCAGAAAAAAGTTATATATCTAAGTATATGTCTAAGGATAAGACTAAGGATGTGTCATAGTATTGGAAAATGTCCTAGAATTTTGGTATAGGTTAGAGTGAGTGGTTTATAAGAAATTAAATCCATGTATGGATACTATAAGTCGATGTGGATCTCAAATAAGGGTACCTAGGGGTAATAATTAGAAAAAAGAAACATTGCACTTTACTCAACCTTCACCAGATGCACCACAACGCACCTTTCTATACACCTGGTGGATACACTTTGGAAATTATAAAACTATTTATGAACCATCTTGAAAGATTTAAATAGATAATGACTATGAATGACCTTAGATAAACATATGGTATTGGAAATTAAAAAAGGTTTCCATATTTATACATACTATAAGTGTTTTTTATTGATTATGTGGTTTCCCATCAGAATTATTTCTTCTTACACTGTGCTTTTTTGTTTTATTCAGTGGAATAAACCAAAGAGAACCATGTTAATGCTAAGTGTGATAGAAAATGAAAATATTTTCTTCATAAGTATCCAAATTCTATGAGATATAGAATAAAAATTCTTGTCGGTATACCACAAAAATTTCAAAAGATATGTATCATGCTAGACTTCCAAATGGAAAAAGGTGGGAACAAAATTCTGTTGATTCTGTCACAAAGAATGATCCACCTAATTTCAGTGGGTCTTCTAATCCACTAGTTTTTGAACAATATATCAACACCACTGAAAAGATATTTTCCATTCTCTAGTGTTCTGAAGATGAAAAATTCATTTGGTTGTGTACTATTTAGAAGTAGAAGTGGATTAATGGTAGTATGTTATCAAAAATATGAGGCAACATGTTGAAACAATTTCTGTGTATTGGGATGAGTTCAAGTACTTATATTCAAATTATAACTTTCCTTGTATTATTTATATTAAGATTAATAATGAGTTCCTCAAGATAAAGTATAATGATGATGAATATACTGGTACCTATGAGGCAATTTTTACAAGACTTGTGAGTTATGATTCTAGTATTATTATCCAGCCTAAAAGTAATGTTGATTGATTACTCAATTTATTAAAACCCAGCCTTTGAAGGGAGTTATCCAGAACAGAATTCATTAGATATGAATATATTTTTCGATGTGTTATAAATATAATAATGGAGGTTGTAGTTACGTATCTATCACATAGTTTTGACAAAAAGAGAAAAAATAGAATTCAAAGGAAAATCTACTTACCATGGTGAGAAGATAATTAGATTTACTTTATGAAGAATGTTTGGGAATAATCATATAAGAAATAGTATTAAGGGGAATATTCAATGTTTTAATTGTTGAAGGTAAGGTCATCAAGAAGATAAATAAAAATGTGTTGGGAATAAGTTAGAAAATAATAGGAATAATGAGAAATTTTCATAGAATTCACCACCCACACTAAAGTGTTTCACATGACAAGTGTATGAGAATTACACACATTATAACTATCTACTATATAACTACTAATGTATTATTTGACTCTAGATCTACCCATTATATCATATATGAATAATTTTATAAGGGTATCGTGATGAAAAACAAACAATTAGATATATTTAGTATCAAAAAACCCTAATGGTAAAATGATTGTATACCAAGTCTATGATTCTTGTCCAATTGATGTTGGTAGAAATTCACATCATGAAAATATATTCATTCATCCTTTGGTTGAATTTTATGTTATCATGGGCCTAGATTAGATTTATTTATATAAATTTGATATCTATTGTTGAGGAAGGGAAGTTAGATTATATATTACCAACTAAACTATGATCATATATCTCTATGATGATATGTATGAACTTCTTATGGAGATCACATCCATTTTATAGGTCTTAATTCCCAATAATAGGGGGTATTTATCTCAATTAGTTGGGGAGAAACTTGAAATTAATGATCTGGGTATTGTACATAATTTTTTTTGTTTTTCCAAAAGTGTATCCAAACCTTCCACCAAAAATAGATGTAGAGTTATCAATAGAACTCATACATGGTGCCATACCAATTTAATATACTCTATATAGAATGGACTCGATTGAGTTTAATGAATTAAAGTAGAAATTACTAGAAAACCATGAAAGGGATTCAATCTGAAAAGTGTGTCACCTTGGGGTGCACATGTTCTTTTTGTTATAATGAAATATGGATCAATGTGACCCTACATTGATTATCGAGATCTGAAAATTATCACAATTAAGAACAAGTATCCTTTTCCAAGTGTTGATGACTTGTTAGATCAATTGTATAGAGCTTAATACTTTTATAAGATTGACCTTAATTCTAGGTAACATCAATTGAGGGTCAACATGGTGGATATACCCAAGATAGTATTATATACAAGTAATAGACTCTATGAATACATAGTTTTTTCATTTAGTCTTACTAGTTCACCAACTTTCTTCTTGGAATTAATGAATATAGGCTTTAGAGATTACATTGATCCATTTTTGGTAGTCTTTATAAATGATATTATTATCTATACAAAGATAAGGGAAGATCATGGAGACTGGTTGAAAATTGTTCTAAAGTTATTAATGAAGGATAAAATATATGAAAAGTTTATAAATTTTGAATTTTGGATGCATAACATTTCATTTTGGTGTTATATAATCTAAGGAGGGGGTATATTGATAGATCCATCCCAGATAGAGGTTGTTGAATGTTGGAACAGAATAACCACGATGACTAAGATCTCTAGTTTCCTTGGTTTAGTTGGATATTATCAATGTTTTCTTTGGAATTGATCATGACCATCTGAACAAATCACCATGTTAACTCAGAAGGGATCCAAGTTACTCTGGACCAATGAATGTGAGGAAAATTTCAAGGATCTAAAGAGAATGTTATTTAGTGATTTTATGATTACATTTTCATTTAGTGGATAAGGGTTTATAATATATAGTTATATATCTAATAAGGGATTGGGATGTGTTATTATGATTAAGAAAATGGTTATAGCTTATGCCTTATGATTATTGAAGATTCATGAGAAAAATTAAAAAACCCATGATCCGAAGTTAGCTGCGGCAATATTTTAATTAAAGATATAGAGGCATTATCATTAAGGAGAAAAGTGTGATATATATACAACTCAAAAAAATTTAAAGTATATATTCACAAATAAATATGTGAATTTTCATCAAAGAAGTTAGTTAGAGATGATTAAATATTATGATAGATCAATACATTACCGCCCCGGGAAAGTTAAAAAGTTTCCAATGATTTGAGTTGAGAGGATCCTTCTAGCTTATCCATTATGATGATTACAAAAGAATCAATATTTCAAATTTTCAATTGATGGATTTGGAAATCTTGAAAGGAGGGTCAAATCTTATCTTTCTCAATTGAATGTTCAACGATCATTACAAGTGAAAATTAAAGAGGTGTAGAAGGAATATGTAGACCTATAAATGATGGTTTAATGTGTTCCTAAGTATAACATTGATCTTGAGGAAATGATGTTCGAAAAAAATCCCTCAAGGAATGATCTCTGTGTTTTTTGGGGGAGATTTTTTTAAACCAGATAGCTGCGAATGAGTATAGTTTGTGTTTGATGAAGCAGGTGTCTAATATAGAAAAATTTCCTAGTGTTTACCAAATTTATAGGCCTCAAAATTAGGTGTTTGATTTTAACAAAAGAATATTTTCCACATAAGATTACACAGTTCGTGTACTGTATAACACAATTCTGGGAATAAAAAGTGAGTATTCATAATGAAGAAGGAAATTAAAAAAGTAAGTATTTCCACATAATAGTGCTACATGGACCATGAAGTGTGGTATGTGGACCAAATATGGAAAACCGATCATGAGGATAAAATGGGTTGTAGGAGGAAAATAGTTCACAGATGTCTATCATTCGAGGCTTCAAGGTCGTGATTCATTTTCCAAAGAGATCAGCCACCATGAGGAAAGAATGGTGGTATGCAGACCACAATGTGAAAGCAGTTCTTTGGAGGAGCATAGTATGTGGTGATGGATATACCACATGTAAGATTTTAGTAAAATGTATTGGTGAGATTTTCATATCTATTTACCAATATAAGGACTTCTAATCCTATTATTAAAAAGAGTGATTTTAATTAGAGAACACTGTTGATCCAGGAATAAATATGGCTATATCCTAAGGTGTTCACGGGAGAGTCTGTGAAGGAGAAGAGGTTAATGAGGAGGATTCCATGAAAGGAGACGAGTTTTGGAGAGAAATTTTATTTATGGGGGTTTTTGGAAGCAATGTATCCTGTAAAGGAAAATAGTTTTCAATGGAGAGGTAGTATGTGGAAGAAGAACTCACCCATGAAGCAGGGCTAATGTACAAAGGAAGAGTTGGTCCACATAAGAAGTGGTCCATGGAAGGAGGATGGTCCACAGAAGTAGAGGTAGTCTATGGAGGTGAGGTGTTCTGTGAAGAACTCATGCCATGCGGTGATGTGTAGTTTGTGGAGGGCTCAAGGAAGTTTGTGGAGGACTCAAGGCAGTTTGTGGAGGACTCAATGAAATTCTCAAAGGTATAGTTCATAAAAGTAATTTATACAAGATAACAGTGCATGAAAAAGTTAATTTCATCTATGGGTGAAAATAAGGCTCCAACATAGCATCTATCTATAGTTGAGTATGTGTTCTTTCATGAAAATTAAGGGACCTAAAAGTCTATGAACCGTGACTGGATCCCTTTTAAGAGCAGTGAGAAAATAAAGGGGAAGACATTGATCATTTCCATTGGTAGTGAGCTAGAGAAAGAGACATAGAGAGTGATCCTTGGGAAAGCAGTGAGAAGACCCTAAATCTATAGATGGTGAATAATGATGTGCGTGGACCTATTTCACCGAGAGATATTAATTTTCATAGATACTATGTTCTCTTCATTGATTATTTTAGTAGAATGGAGTGGGTATGAATCATCACCCATGAGTCTGAGGTATTCATTTGTATTATAGGACATCTACTAGAAGTTGAAAAGATGCTGGGTAATAAAATCCAGAAGATCAGAATAGAAAATGGAACAAAGTTCACAAATAGACAAGTAGAGGATTATCTTTGGAAACATGGGATAAGGACCGAGTTTTAGCTGTAAGAACGCTATAACAGAATGGAGTAGTTGAGAGAAGAAATAAAATTATGAAAAACATGGATAGAACAATGCTCCTTGAGAAAGACCTCCCAAATTAGTTTTGGAAAGAAGTAGTTATGACATCAATCTAAACATCAAACAGGGAGTCGTTTTGTTTGAATGAGGAGAAGACCCCATATGAGCTATGGTATGGAAATAATCCATCATTTAAGTACACTAGAGTCATATAAAGTAAGTATTTTACTCTCAATAAGGAGAATCATAAGATGTTTGAATCCTATAGAGTTGAAGGGAAATTTCTTAGTTACTCAAAGAAAATAAAAGCATATAAATTCTTCAATAAGAGGATGGGAGAAGTAGTTGAAAGACACTATGTATCTATAGTGGAGAATGGTAAGAAACTTCCAAAAATACATGATCATTCTCAATAAGACAATAATAATGAGATTAGTAGATCAAGGAATGATTTACATCCAATGGATGATACAAAATAATATTTTGATAATGAAAAGGATGAGAAAAACTCAGTATTTTCTCAAAGATAGAAGATAAGAACCAAAATTGAAAGATAGAACATATTTGTTGATTAGAAAGATCCAGTACAGACAAGTAGGATAAAGTCTCTACAAAAAGAATCATACTTATCATAGGTAGATCCTAATGTTTTTGCTGAATTAGCTAGAGATGATAATTAGGTTCATGATATCAATGAAGAGGTTGACCAATTTAAGAATAACAAGACATGATAGATTGTTTCGAGGACAACATATAAGAATTTTATTGGGACTAAATGATTATTTCAGAACGAAATGAATGAAGATGGTGTCGCCATTGGAAAAAAATGACTAGTGTGCACATGGTACTCCCAAACAATGGGTATTAATATTAGTGGAACATTTTTACATGTTTCAATGATAGAGACAATCAGATTATTCTTGGACATAGTAGTGAAAAGAAAGTTCAATGTTTTCCAGATTGATGTCAAGTAGGCATTTCTTAATGGGATTCTGGAATAAGAAGTTTACATTGAGAATACATATGTTTTTCTCATTTGTGAAGATGATAATAGTGTTTGTTGGTTGAAGAAGGATCTTTATGGGTTTCAGCAAGCACCAGGAGCATGGAATTCAAGACTAGATTTGTTTATGAATGATATCAATTTTCAGTGTGGTGGAGTTTACTACAGTCTATATTTCAACCATGATAGTAATCAAAGGATTATGGTGCTGGTATATGTTGATGAAATAATATTTGGTAGATCAGATGATGCTTAATGCAATCAATTTTAAGAATCCCTTAAAAGATAACTTTAAATGGTGATGATCAGTGAATTGATGTCTTTCCATGGTTTATAGGTGACACAAGGAATGAATGAAACATTAATTTCTCAATCTAAATATTTTAAGGAGGTTCTAAAAACATTTGTAATGGATAATCCCAAGGAGATGAAAACTCATGTGGCTACTTGGATAAAAATTTAAGGAGATAATGAAGGGAATGCTTTCAATATCACAGAATATAGGAAAATAATTGGTACTATATTGGAAATAATAGTGAAAAGACATGATATTGTTATTTCCACATTCCAAGCAGAAAGATATCAATGAAATACCAAGGAAACTCACTTACTTATAGTGAAAAAATACTTCGATACATCAAGGGAAAAATGGATTTTAGTTTTATGTGTGATGAAAATATCAGAAAGAGTTATTATGATTTATAGATGCAGATTGGGTTGGTTCAACAGATGATCAAAAATCAATATTAGTTGGTGCATTCTATCTGGGAGGATTGCGTATTTCTTGGATAAGCAAGAAACAAGATTTCATTTCATTGAGCACCACATAATATGAATATACTACAACAACTCATGAATGCACACAATTATTTTGAATGAAGCAAAAATTTGAGGATATGGGAGTTTAAGTAATGTCTCCTGTCATAATCCATTATGATAATACAAGTGAAATAAATATTTGAAAAAATCTAGTCCATCACTCAAGGACAAAGTACATTTAAATCAAGTATCATTTTATCAAGTAGAAGGTGGAGCAAGGGATTTGGAAGTTGGAGTATGTGCCTATAGAACTATAGTTTATAGGAATTATGATAAAGGCCTTACCCAAATAATCATTTGAAAGACATAGACTGGATCTAGTAGTCTAGTAAACTCCTTGCACTTGAAAAAGTGTGTATGTGGAACCCACCTATCCATAAGGAATGGTGTGATTTTCTTGAATATACTAATTTATTTTATTTACCCTATTGAATACCACAATGGAGTGACCTTTGAGTTTGTTGAAAAATGGGGAGAAATTATGGGTATGAAAAGGGATAAAATGTCTTAATGAAGACAGGGGAGAAAATGTTTATTAGAGCATTGAGATATGGGGAGTTAAATCTATTAGGGGATGTAGTGATGTAGGGGGAGTATAAAATCTGACGATGCTAAAGGTGATTGATCAAAGACCATATATCATGATTGTTGAGGATCATGATGAAAGAATATGAGTTTAATTGGAATGAAATAAATTGATTCATCGTAAAATATTTCATGATACTCTTGTTTCTCACACAGATCATTGCTCAAGTGAGATTAGAGTGTGTGTTGAGTAAATCATTGTTCATTATCTTAATCATAAGATGAAAATGCTGGTAGATGATGAAAGAATATTTAATGGTGCATCAAAATAAGAAGAGTTTTCAACAATCCCAAAGAGGGATATTGTTGGGAAAAATCTATCAAGGAGTCCTCTTGTTGTTTTTCAGTGTGATTGTGTTTTTTGGAAAATCCATATAACCATAAATGAGTATGGTTAGTGTTTGACGAAGCAGGTGTTTAAGATGGCGCAATTTTCCAGTGCTTTGCAAAAACATTTAGGTCTCAAAATTGGGAGTTTTTTTTAAATAGGAATTTTATGGGTAGGAGTAAACATGTCATGGAATACACAACACGGTTTACGATATGCAAAAAGATTATATGGAATGGTGAAGCAAATTTACAATGTAAGGATTTCCACATAGTAGTGCTTTTCGGACCACGAAGCTCAGTACACATACCACATAGCGGTATGATTCGTAGGATGAAAATGGTTCATGAGAAGGATTACAGTTTTCAGGAGGCAAACTATTTAGGAAAGGCCATCGCTTGAAGCTTAGAGGAGGTGATTTATTCACAGAATAGATTGACCGTTGTGAGGAAAGAATGGTGGTACACAGATCATAGAGGTAAAATTATTCACAAGGGGAGCATAGTATGCAGTGAAGGCTGAACCACATTGAAGATTTGAGTAAAATAGATTAGTGATATTTTTCAGATCTGTTTAACTACACAATGATTGATAATCCCATCATTAAAAAGATAAATTTTCATTAGTGAACTTCATTTCTTAGGGAATAAATTGGGCTAAGTCTCAAAGAGTTCACTAGAGTGTCCACAAAGGAGAATAGATTTGTTAGGCGGATTATAAAAAAAGAAGAGTTATGCATAGGTAGTTTAAGAAAGTGGTTTTGTAGGACACATTATCACTCAAAGTAAAATATTTTGTGAAGGAGAGGTGGTCCATATAATAATAACTCATCCTAAAAGTAGGAACGGTTTGCAAAGGAAAAGTTGGTGAACACAAGAAGTTTTCCATGGAAGGAGGGAGGTCTGTAGAAGTAGAGTAAATACATGGAGGAGAGGTGCTCTGAGAAACAATCATGCCATGAGGTACATCATAGTTTTTTTAGGGATCAAGTTTGTCCATAGAGGAATCAAGGAATTTTGTAGAGGAATGATTCTCAAAAGTAATTTCTGTAAACTAACAGTACACAGAATATTGTATTTAATCTATGGGTGAAAAAGGGACTTCAACAGATCATCTCTCTATAGTTTAGGATGAGTGATTTCATGAAAATAAAGGGACCTATAGGTACAGAAATTATGAGTGGATCCCTTACAAAAGTAGTGAGAAAAAAATAGGAAGACGATGATCCTTTCTACTAGAAGTGAAATAGATAAAGAGAAATGGGGAGTGACCTTTGGGAGTGAAGTGAGATGATCCAAAATCTTGTAAAGGCAGTGATTCGGGGCATAGATGTTATCAAGCTTGAACCTTTTAATTTATCAGTGAGCCTTAGTGGATTTGTTACATCGACACATTGTTATTGTATTCTCATTATACAAAGTCCAGTGATGGTAAACCTAGTAAACATTTCTGTGTCTCATGTGTGATTTCATATCTATTCATATATTTATATGAGTAGAAGAGAGAAGAGAGTTTTGATTTATGATGAAACAAGATCTGAAAGGGAAATTTTATTTATCTTTCTTACCTTGATTCACCCCCTCTTAGGGTATTTAACCAAATTGGGATAACAAATAATATGGTTTAGAAACATTGTATGCATTCTTTCCATCCCCTATTTGAAGGAGTTGTTATAGGGATCTCATATTTCTTCATTATCTATTCATATATGAAATATGAAAGTGTATATATATTTGAAGAGTATTTTTTGTGGGATGGTATGAAGAGATATATCATAGAGTTTGTATCTTTATGATTGGTATGACCATAAGGGTTAGAGACAAATTTATAATGAGATTTTATATCATTTTCCTATAAAAATGGAAATGGGAAATATCACCATGTATTTGTTTTCATCATAATCCCCAAAAATTTTAAAGGGCATAATGCTATATGAGTTGTTGTCAATCGACATTCAAAGTCCTCAAAATTCATCACTATCAGAGGAGACTTCTCTCAAGATTATCTTTCCATGATATAGATTAAGTAAGTTGTAGGGTTTCAAGGATCACCACATTTCATTTTTTTGATTAGGATTTTAGGTTTACCTCAATGTTCTGGTGAAGTATTCAAGAAGACCTTGATATAGAGTTCAGTTTTAGTACTGTATATCATCCTAAAGAAGGCAGTCCATTTGAATGAAAAATTCAAGAACTAGAGGATATTTTGAGATATTTTTCTTTAGATTTAAAAGGTGTTTGGGTTCAACACCTTAATCTAGTTGAATAATTATACAACTATATCTTTGAATCATGAATTTAGATGGATGCTTAAGAAAACCTATATAAAATAAAATGTAGAGCAACAAAATGCAGAATTAAGTAAGAGAAATAAATATATTGGGACCTAAGATAATTGAATAAATGGTAGAGAAGGTTAAATGCATTCATAATCCCATCAAGGAATCTTAGATTTCAAAGAAATGATATACTGAAAATCTTCAGCATGATATATAATTTGAAGTTGTTGGAAATATGGTTCTAACAATTAGTCTATGGAATAAGGTTATGAGATTCAGAAAGAATGGGAAATTGAGCCCTAGGTGTATCAGTATCTTTGAAATTCTTGATCACATTGGGAATATATCTCATCCTTTTGTACTTTCACCAAACCTCTCTCAAGTACATGATGTGTTCCATGCATCTCTCATGAGGAAGTACATACCTGACCCTACACACGTACTAAACTCAGAGGTCATATCGATAGAGTAAGATAATTTTATGAGGAAAAATTGATGGAGATTTCAGATCATACAAAGAAATTTATATGAAACAATACCTATTATCTGGTGAATGTTTTGTAAAAAAACCACCAATTTGAAGAATCCATGTGGGAACTTGAGGATATAATGGGGTAGAATTATTCTCATTTTTTATATTATAGTGGTGAAATTTGGGGGAGAAATTCATTTTAAGGGGGGTAAAATGTAACACATGAAGTTTTATTCGTTAATTTTTTTATTAAATTCAATTTATTTCATATATTACATTACCCATAACACGAATTTAATCTTTCTCTATACACAACACTAAGTAAGTTTGTGTTACACACCGCACATAGTTTGGGAAAAACCGTGATATATATTTAATATAGTTATTTAAACATGACCATGATTAGTTAGATGTTAATCATAGTTATATGAATTGTAATAAATAAATTTTAAAATTTAATTTAAATGGTTTTATATTAATTAAACACATTTATAGAAAACATACATAATTTTTAGTAAAGTCTTTGTAGGATTCAAAATACTATTTTCTTAAAAGAATGAATTTTTTTATTTCTTTGAACATAAATAAAATTATATTTTCATAATTTTATAAAATTTAATTGATAAAATAAACCTCTTTATTGAAATAATCATGTAAAAAATTAGCTTACGGTGAATTTTTGGGATTTTTCTAAAAAGTTTCATTTTTTGATGAATAATTAAAAATACTAAATTTTAATTGAACTTTTCCCATTGTTTAATTTATCTTTAAAGTAAAATTATATTATAAATTTTGTCTTTAAACTAATATAAGTATCATTATACATCTATTAATACAATTTAGCTCATTGTAATAAATTTTATATTTAATTTTTATATAATTTTTTTTAAAACATTGAACATTTTTTCATTAAAAACAAGTTTCTCATCATGTCTACAAGATTAATTATAAATTAAATTCGGAGAATTTACGAAATGGAATATGAAATAAGGTATTACATATTTTTAATCATCATAATATATATTATATAATTAGGGAAAATAATTTTTTTAACAAAATTAATATTAAAAATTGTAAAAATTATCTACAACATTTAAGGGTAAAATGGGCTTCTTGGGGGGGGGGGGGGGGGGTTAAACTAAAAATATATGGGTTAAATATAACCAAAAAATTATCATAAACACATTTTATAAAAATATTTTTGCCTTAAACCTTATTTTCTCAATAAGTCTTCATTATTGGAGCCTTATGACATGAAAAAATATGGGTGGAATTCATTCATTCAAAACTTACAGTTGTACCACTCACCTCACTTATAAAAGGCCACCCCTTATCCTCTTCTATTTACACCATAAAACACTTTTTGTTTGGTCAATAACTAACTAAATAACCTCTTAAATTATCTTCTATTGAACTAGAAGGGTTATTTTTTTTCTAAAATCCAAAATAGGAAGGCTTTTGGTGCTAACCTATGAAGGATACATGAAGAAAAGACATCATTCATCAATGCGAATTTTTGATTTATTTCATCCTCAAAAAATTAAATTATTATTTCTATATTATGATTTAATAACATTAGTATTGTTCATATAATAATATTTCTTAATGTTATGGATACTACCTACACTCATATACACTTCCATCAAATGAGTTATGAAAGCATCATTCATGTGTATGGCGGACTACCACCACAAAAACATATGCTATTAATGTTTCCATGACCAACTCTCACGGATGGAAATAATGAAGGATTTTCTATTTATATGAGATATATATTATATTTTATACTTATTTAATTATTATATTACCCATAATGTAAGACGTTCCATTTTTTGGGAATATGATAACATCACTCGTGTGTATGATGGAGCACCACCTCGTGAAGCGATGTGATTTGTTCTCACTTTACACAGAAGGTAATAAGGATGGATTTAATAAAAATATGTGATATATATAATGTAAAAATTATTATTTAATGATAAGATATAATTTATATTTCTTTAATTTAATTAAATAAAAAAATTGAAACAACATTCATACATACGTATGTCCTATCGTCTATATGAATAATGTGTTTTATTTTCTATCACTAAATATCATGAATAACTAAAAATACATTTATAATAAACATATATTATATTTATATCATGATAAAAATTATATATATTATTAAATCATGATCATATTAATAGGACCAAAAATAAAAAATGAAAACATATACGAAAAAAGTGGTTATTACCTAAAATGTAACTTTAACATGAAATTGTTAATAACAGGTAATAAATATTTATAAAAACTCATATATAGTATAATATATATTAATTTTTAATATATTGATATTAAAATTACATTAATTATACAGTATGTTTGAATGTGTACAATGAAATTCAAGACATAAGGTAATGGATTTATAGTCACTATTTTATTTCTAGGAGACATTATAAAATTTACCACCCATTTATTTTATTGGGTGTATATAATTTTCATTTGAAAATTTATATGATGAATATCCTATTTTTCATGATATTTATATATTCATTTTATGTTATGATTTATTGTATATTATGATTCAAAATATTACTAAAGCGGTAAGGGATTTCTGTCTAACTTTTATTTTTTATGAGACAAATGCCATATTCACAATGTCTTTATTTTATGTGTGAATATAATTCCCCTGAATGTATTTTATGATTATTATACTAAAGATTATGGTGATTCATACATCAATTTTACGAAATTTCCTTTATTAGTATTATTATTTTATTGCTATCAATGTGATAATAGTTTTTTGTATCAATTTTATTTCTTTGAGACAAATGCTATGTTATGAAGATATCTTCTTTTAATAGGTGTATGTAACACCCTTTTGATATGTAATATAATGAATTTATTTATACTCACCATATTTTATGTTACATTTAATTTTATTAATTTATGGTTCTATGATTCAATGTTATCAAAGTGGTAAATAATTGTATGTTTTAATCTCATTGTTTATCATGATTGATTTTGATTATGTTTGTGTTGGTAAAATATTATGATAAATGTCTCAAGAAACTCATTAATTTTTTATCCTCTAGTCATTCATGATATTAATATTACTATTTTCCCACTCTTTAGTGTATAAAATAATTGAAAAAATGTTTTTATGAAAATTTAACATTGTTTCTTTATTCAGACAGAAATCTATTTTCTTAAAAACCTATGTTTTCCAAAAACGTTTTAAAAGATATTTTACTATTCTCTTATTAATTTTAAAATACATTTTACCATTTTATGAATTTTTTAAAAATATTTTTAAAGGAAATTCATGTTGTTTTCTAATTTTTTTTGTCTTTTATAAAAAATGTGAAATAAATATTTATTTTTACTTGTTTGTAATAAAAAAACATTCCATCATCATGACCATTAATTTATTTAATGACTCCATTATAATTTTTAAGGTTATTTTCAAATAAAAGTATTTTCAATTATTTTATGTTTTAAAAAGTGTTTTATTTAAGAGAATAATGGTTTTTTTCTCAAGATATATTTTAATTTATATTTAAATCATCCTTTATAAGTCTTCAAGTTAATTTTCGAAGAAAAGTATTTCCCAAATGATATATATTTTAAAATAGTTCTATTAAAAAAAATTCCTTAGAGAAATGTTTCAATTGGTCTTTTCAGATCATTATTCATATAAGATGACATCATTTTATGTTACTATTTAATAGTGTTATGATCCAGGGATACCGTTATTATTTTATATATGTTTGGTTTATGTTTACGATGAAAAGATATTTTTGAAACCTATTTCTATTCCATGGGTTATACCATGAGAAAATTCTAATGAAACCTTCTCATTTTCGATGGGTTATGCTAGTATGAAATGATTAAATTATTTAGAAACCTATCTCTTTTCCACAAGTTATTATCTGATGAAATGTTTATGAAAACAACTTAATTTAATGTGTAATTATATGATAAATGTTTTATGTTATTTTGGGACACATAAATATGGTTTTTATTGTGAGATGGGTGGTACCTATATCTCCCTTTAGTGCATTGGGTAATGAATAATGTTATATTAGCTCAAAGGGTACATGGAAGGTTATACCAAGCCTAAAAAATGGTACATAGAAGGTCGTACCAATTCTGAAACTAGTATATTGGTGGTTATCTGATGCCTAACATTTAATGAATGTCTAAGTCGGTATGCTTGAAAAATATTTTCTTAATTTATGTATATTCCAATAATATAGGGCTTATTCTAATGTTATAACATAAATGATCATGTTATTTTATTACTTTATGATTCATTTATTATGAAATACTATTATTTATTCCATGACTCAGGATTATGTTCTTTGATATGAAGAGTACTCTTTTGAAATACTATGATCATATTCTCACACCCTTATGTTCTTGTCATGGTAATGTGTCTCCCTTTTTTATCCTAAATGAGAATATTAGCTCACCCTTTCTTATGTCTCTTTTCCCTTTGTTATGAAGAAATATATCATGTATGATATTTCTAAAAAGGGTTCTGGTTAGGATGATCACATTGGGAGATGGTTTAATTTACATGTGGACCAGTTGTTTATTTTTATAAATTTCTAATGACACTAAACTATTATGATCCTTAGACATGTGTTTGTGTAATGTAATGAATATTCATAAAAAATAATATAATATCTATGTATGATAATCCTGGGTTTCTATAAATCTAATGTAATTCCTCCTCAACTAACCCCTATTGGTTAGTTGTTCCTATAGCCAATTGACTCATGAGGAGCTCTGGGGGGGGGGGGTTGTCTAGTCGGATACTCACCCACTCTATTAGAGAGAATTAGAGTCCATGAGAGTGGATCATGCCTTACATATACATAAGGCATTGTATCAATATAGTATGTGGATCCTAGAATCCCTCCTCGGCATGACCCATATTGGGATGATGAAACTATTTATCCTGGTGATGTGGCTATATTTCTTGGAGAGGGTTGAGATATCAAAGAATCTCCCAACTCCTCCAGGAATTGGGAAAGACGTTTTCATTAGGCATGTCTACACGATGAATCCAATTCCTCAGAGACATAACACATGCCCTCAGCTACTCCCTAGAAGGTTTAAATTACTTTTGAGGCCATTATTTAAAAATCTTTAAGTCCACTAATACACCCCCTATGGAGACACAACTACCACTCCACTAATTGGAAATACTATTCATCCTTATCATGATCTAATTTCCACTGTACACACCCATCCCCATGGCTATAGGGCCCCATCATAAAAATCCATCTTGGTGACTGGTAGACTCAAAAAATACCTAGGTTATGAACTTTCACAACTCTATGCATACTCATTAACATACTGCATGTAGTATTGATGGGAGGAAGCTAATTCATCCTCTGGTATCTTCCCACGTAAACATGCATAATATTTTTTGAGGGACTGAAGCATTGTTCTTAGTGCATACTTTAGTGTACGACTTCATGATGATCTTATGGAGGTACCTTATTTTCTTGGTGAACTAATAAGGGGTGTACATTTCACAGACCACCTTGATGTCTACCCCCACCACTTGCCGCCCACCTCATAAGGCCAATAAGTATGACCACTTATATGAAATCCCTATGCCATTTTTTGTCACCATTCCCATTGGGGGGAATAGATGGAACATGAAATGACCTGGTATCCCGAACGTTGTGAGAATTCCAACTGGATCAGGTAGAAGATACCAACTACCATAAATGTTTAGTATGGAAGGCCAATAAGTATGACCATTTCTATGCAATCCCTATGCCATTTTTTGTCACCATTCCCATTGGGGGAATATATGGAACATGAAATGACCTGGTATCCTGAACGTTGTGAGAACCCCAACTGGATCAAGTAGAAGATACCAAATACCACAAATGTTTACTATGGAAGGCCAAACATTTATGTCAAGTGGGGTGATTCTGTTTAGATACTCATACCATTCCATGTGTGTAGCGAACTAACTACACATAAAATATAAAGGTCCATACAACCAGAGAGGGGTTTACCTTTTTTAATGTGGTGTAACACCTTGTAAAAATTCTCAAGAACTAGTATTACCAATTTTACATAGAATTATCATAGTCCACTTGGGACCGATTCACCTATTTATAATCCCAAGGTAGTATTGTGTTTCAAAATAAGTAGGTATATATTTCTAGTTTTTAGTGACTACAAATATGAATCTAACCAAAATCTCCCACTTAATTTACCAATCAATGGGGATCATTTTTTATCCTTGAAAAACAATCACTACGACAGATGTCATGGGATGCATGAACCCGATGAGGAAAATAAAAGCTAAAACGAGATCAAAATCCGTCAAATTATCATGATTTATGAAGGCCAAAACCTTCATAAATTGTCAATTCTTTGTAAAGGTCCTTAGTTAGCTGAAAATAAACATTTATGAAAATTATGTTATCCCTCATGCAACCTATGTATGCACATGAATGTCTACAACGAAGTTAATACTTTCATAAAATATACATCCTGAATTGTAGCTTTCATGAAATGAACATTCTTGTTTTCATGGGGCCTATAAATACCTCCCTCCCTCTGAAATTTAAAGGGACACCCAATTTAGACATCTACAAAAGCTCTGAATTTTTGAAACTTCAACCTTTACACAAAAAATAATAATTTGATCACTATGAGAATCTATATTTGGCAAATATCCTCCCATGAGTTCTTGAAATTAAAATACCATGATGAAGAATAATTTTATGAAGGTATATAGACTTTGTGATAGATTAAAACCCGTCAAACTTCTTAGTGTTTCATGAGATAATTATCCTTAATGAATCATACTCCACGTGATCCAAGACATAACCCCAAGGATGGGACACCCTTTTTTATAATTCTCTTACATTCTAAAAACCCTTGGACATAATTAAACCTTATACATTTTTGAAACCGACTTGGAAAGATCATACTTTTTTTCCTTTTACTAGACTCACTTCCAAAAGATCTGATTTCTCAGTATCCCTATACAAATATAAACCTGGTTCATCTATGCCCTAATCTTCTACATAAATAGTATCAAAAACCCTGATGTTCGGCTTATTTTATTTTAGTATTAACATGATAGTTTTATTGCCTATTTATCTTAATAATAGGAACCCCAATTCTAGGATCCCTATTTTCCACATCGCTTTGGCATTGTTTACACCATGCATCACCTAGAGGTTCCTTCTCAGTAGAAACATTTTCCCTGAAGGTGTAATCATCAAGGGAAACTACCCACATTTCCTACAATGGAGGCTTAGCAATGGATCCTTCTCTACTAAAAAGAAATGGAGACCCTAGATGTTGGCCCATACAACATTCGAGTAACCTAATGTAAAATTTTACAGCATAACATTCTAGTTATATTGAATTAAACTGAATCACAACATCCTCAACACATGATGTTAAATTATGTCCCTACCTTATGTGATGAACATGATGTTCCATGTGTATGAATGTAGTGGGATGACACCTCACCTCCTGCCCTATGTGATGAAAAATGGATGCCCCACGTATGAATCAAATGGGATGACACCGGGTAACCCTTATGAATAATCTCTATACTATCCCTTACTATCTCACCCTCTTTGATGCAAGAATCCTTTCCACAAGACAAAAAATGACATGGACTGATCATATCACTTACCATAAAATACGACATCGAACTATGTGGGTTTTGATCCCTATCTCATTATATGATAATTAGGATGCCTCCCTAAGGTTTAATCTAAACTTACCTGAGGTACATCCTTGAGGCTTAATCCCTAGCCATCCACATCACCATCAAATATACCATTCTATTCCATATAAGGTGAGAACCACAAAGTGTTATTATTCCCCCCATGGGGGCACACTCAACCCATCCACACCTCAAATAAATCCCCCCATTGGAGGTAATTCTTTTAATGTATGAATATATTCTCCATGGGAACACATTGAAATCCACCAACCTATTCCCATAAGACATTAAACCTATGGACAACCTATCCCAAAAAGATGTTAAATCTATGACCAATCTATCCCACAATACATTACACCTATGACCAAACTATCCATAAAAGATGTTAAACCTAAGAAGAAACCCCCATGTCCCAATAAGACATTAAACCTGTGACTATACTAAATTAAGCCATATTTATACATTATGCAATGAACATGGGATGATTGAGGTAAATATCCTAATAAGTCTTACACCCATAGAACAAACTACCACATGTCAGGAATGGCATGTCTTGTTTCCCACACTCAAGACGCCTTATAAATATTATGAATTTATAGGTTCATAACACACCCAACACCCACCGATGTCCAAATGTGTCCTTCATCACCGTCTAATCTAACCAAAGGTAGCTACTCTATCATCTTCGAAGAAACATAATAAACTAGAATCCACCTTGATATGGTACTAGGAATGAGCTTAATGGAATGATTTGAATCTTTGAGGGCGACCCGTACTAGGAAATGAACATTGAGTAATAATACATGGAAGGAGGAACTAAAATACAAACATACCATTTTGATTAAGGAGTTGATATCACCAGTTATAGTGGTTGTGGCCACCCTCCTTTTAAAATTGGGAATTCAAGGAAGTGACTAGACACCCTAAAGGATGATAAACTAGTGCATATAAGAAAACCAATTCATGAGAGTAATGTAAGGAAAAATCACATCTCCACAACACTCACTACACAACCTCATCTCGAAAATAATCAAAAAACAAACTCATTTTGACATTTACTTGATTTCATATCATTTACCCTATAAAACTAAAGATATAGATATGTTTTATACAAATGGTGAAACACCCATGATTAATTATTATTTTTATCCTTACATGGTGGGGAAATTATATGCTTTTCAATCCCATGGTAATGTGTATGATTTGAGGTATGAGAAATTCTAAATTTTCTTTTATACCTCGAGTGATGACTAAAACGAATTAAAAGTGGTGAAAATTTAATGTTTTATAAAAATTTATATATTAATTGAGAAATATAAATGGAATATAATATAGGCATTGTTAATTCCGAAGAGTAGGAGTAACATACATTTTGTCTTGATGTCTATGGAAAATAAGGAGTTGACGATATTTTTCTTACGTAATGGTTGAATATTTAATTGATCATTTATTAACCAAATTAAATTCAAATTTCATTTAAATCATTGTAGGGTGAGGGTACTTTTTAGTATGTTTCAATTTTATTCTTTAAGAAAATAATGAATTCATGTTTAGAGGGATTTGATAAACTTATTTCATGCATAAATTTTCAAAAACTTAAATTAATAAATTATTTTAATAATATAAATATTTTTCCATGATATTAATTATTCTATTCATCTAATGGGAGGGAGTAAATTGAATGAAAATGATAAAGATTTGACGACTTTTAAAGACTTCACACTATGACACGAAGTGTCACAACAAAAAGATTAAAGTCAGAAACAAATGAAGAATATGGGAGTTATAAAATTCATGATGTGAAAGGGTTAGTCATGACATGAGAGGTATGATGTCTTGGTTCATGGATTAAAAATAAAGTGTTTAAATGACTAAATACTAATGATAATGGGATCACATTATGAATATCTATTCACATCCTGAATGTGTCGATCCAGACATCCTCCAAAATTCATGTCATCCCATTACATTGTGAGAGAAGAATTGAAGTAGTAAAAATGTTCAAATAGAAGCACATAAAGGAAGTGTAAATTATTATCAATACCAAGAATCATCACTCATTATGGGAATGTTTGATACAATTATATTTAGAGATGTGGATATCTATAATAATTTCATGATGTTCATATTCACATTGTGAACCTGATTCAACAAAAAAAATTAAAGATGTGATTTTTCAGAATCATTATTTGATTCTCACATTTACTTGATTAGGATCCCCATATGTGTGTGATCGAATTAAAAGATACCTTTTTACCCAAAGGATGGCCCTATTGAGGATATTTTCTATAAATAAAAATGGAAGCACTACTATAAAGGGGAGATAAATAATGAATCATGGGTTGAGGTGTTGTACTAATGCGTAGACCTTCCCCAGGCCATAACCCCAATTTATGTTGGGGTTTTAATTCCTATTTATTTTCTCACCATATCATTGATAGAATGATATGGTGATTTTATTTTATTCCAAGATATTATTTTAAGGATAACGGTACTAGTGTAAGTATTGTTTTATTTTTTAATTCAATTTTGGATTCTGAATTCTATCTCTCATCCCTCTATTTATTTATTATTTAAAATGTTTGACCATTTAATATTAATTAATGGCGTGTCACATAATGAAATTTCATGTACCAGGACTTATCCATTCCCATTGGATCTATTTATTTCTATGTTTAAAAATACATTTAGGTTAATTTTTTACTAATAAACGAGAATATAACTTTATTTGAAAAGTGTTATTTATGAAAGGATGAGTAATCACCCAGACCAAGGAGATAACATATAATTTATTGTAATAGAGATATTATTACTTACATGAACATTACAAATACTAGTACATGAACCCAAATATCATATTCTAGGTATGTTTTTTTTTATTTTGTCCCTATCTCTCTTCCAAATCAAGATGCTCATTAGTACATACATACTTATTTCATTCATTCATATTTACAGTTATAATTATTAAATTACTATTTTCTCCAAGAACTTATTCATGGGATCAACCTTAGACTTACATAATATTATAGTATTTAATTATAGCTTTAGTGATTAGTGGTTCATACATGTCCTAAATTTCTAAATTCGATATCCTAGATGGAATTAATGACACCATTTGATGGTATCACATCCCATTAAATAAATATACTATTCTCAATAACATTAATCACACAAAAGAAAAATATAAAAGGAACCATGACATACCTTATTAAAATGATTCATTATGATATGAAATATCAATAATAAAATTACAATAACGTTAAATCCACAAGTAAATAAAATGATAAGAAGATGATTTATTATAAAATCATATCCATTACATATTATTATTTTTAGTGTTTGTTTTATATACTTTATTACCAATTGATGGATAAAAAAATGGTTAGAAGATAATTAATTAATGAAATGAAATTTAAACGGTTTAATGTTAGAAATGGATATTTTTCAAAGATTTATTTTCAATGTGATGTGTATTTTAAATAATAAAATAAATTTATCACTTTTTAAAATACTATTAATTTAATATGTAATATTTCGTACTGATATATTAAAATTAATTAAATAATAAATTTATATTAAATAATATTAATAACATTTAAGAATAAAAATGTCATTTTTTATAAAAATAGTTTTTCTTTATATTTTTTATATTCTTTTATATGATAAATTAATGAACTTCATAATTTTAATTTGATCAAATAAAATTACATTTAAATTAATAATTTTAAAAATAGATCAAGGTTATTTTTGGGATTTTCTGGAAAAATTCAATTTTTAGGTAAATAGTGAAAAATTCAATTTATTTGTATAATATATCTTGTAAGAAATTATCATAATATAAGAAAGAAATTAAAACATATAAATCCATTTTAATAAATTTTTATGGAGTAAAATTATTCATTTTAAAATAAAATACTGAATTCAAAAAATCTATATTTTATATTTTTAAACTTAAATGATCTTAATTTTAATAAATTTTTTAGTATATTCCTTTTAATTAAGTATCCTAAAGAAGGTATTTAGTTTTGGATTTATTTTAAATTGAAAAAATAATTTTTTCTTAATAATAAACAAAATAATTTAATTGAAGTCACCAATATTTATAATTTATCATAAAAAAAATTTTGTGCTTAAAAATACAATTTTTATAAAAATGGTTTTTACGCGAAATGTGTTCTAATATTAAAATTAATTTTTCTCCCCCAATGTATTTTTTGATAAAATTATTTAAATATATGAAATCAAAGTCTTTAAATTAGTTTGTAAGGGTTTTTTAATTTATCTTTACATAAATTAGTTATCAATGTTAGAAAACATAGTTACCATGATAAAGGTAAATTATTGTAAAAAGAGTTTATGAATAAACCTAGTTCTTCATCCCTAAACCACTGGTCATAATAATTTTTCATGGGTCTTCCATTTCCAATAATAACATCAAAAGAAAGTTCAAATTCTCAACGTAACTATTAATATTTATTTAATATTTTTCCTTATATATATTTATCCTCTAAAAATATATTTCCAATTACAATATTATGACATAAATATTATTTAACTAATAATATTTTTTTATCTTTATATAATAATCATGAAATACCTTTCTTATTTTTCTTTTGAAAAATGAGAATATCGTTCGTGCATATGTGCGATCTAATGCCTCCAAAAATCAATGTGTTTCCTTTACATAAACTGCCTTAAATGGAAGGTAATAAAAGTTTTTATAATGAATAAATATTATAATTATAACTTTTTTAATATTTTAAAATGTTAAATCAATTTATATATTTAATTCATTCTATGGGAAACGAAAACACCATCCGTACATACTCGCAAACTACCACCTTTAGGAGTGGCGTGTTCTATTTTCATTCCCAACTTAAATAGATGGTTATAAAGTATATTTGATGGATATATATGATATCAAAAAGTTATATATATGTATATCATTAATATGGTTTTGAAAGTATGACAAAAAAATGATAATCATTTTTAAGTAATCAATTGTTATTGGTTGATTGCCTAAAATAAGGTCATCATAGATCTCAATCTCATAAACCTTGTTGATAGTTCCCCAAAAAATGATCATGGGGATTTATAAATCATTAAAAAAAAATTATTTAAATATTTTTTTATAATATTTAAATTGTGAACATAGTATCAAATAAAGGGGTTCAACACCACCAAATCAAAACATGTGCAACATAATCATAATTTTAACTTTCTATAATGAAAATAAGAGATAAATGACTAATGAATGTATCATAAATGATTATAAAAAAATGTTAAAATGGGTTATAGATATGAATTAGGTTCTGAAGTTTTTTATTGATATAGTATTCTATTATTATATAGAAGTATAAATTGATTTCATGGAATCCAAGAATTATAGTAAGGGGTTTCTTATCAAAATTTATTGTTCTTTGAGACCTTTTCCATATTCACCAATTTTTTATTTTGTGTAAGGTATATACTACTCATAGTTGTATTTTTATGAAAATTTAAATGATTCTAAAAGTGATTAAAAATACATATCAAGTATTACCATTCATGTACTTTTGGTCCAACTGTTACTGAAGCCATAAGGGTTTTGTCAAACTATCATTTTGAAATCGAGATTGATTTTAAACGATAATACAACTAAGAAATTATTATGATTACTTTCTATAAAACCCAAGGAATTTTATTCCCCTATGGTTATTATTTATTTTTTAGATTCCCCCTATCATTTTCATTTCCTTGATATATATAATTTACCCACTATGATGAACAAACCTCTCCTTTACTATAGAAAATATTCTTCCTATCTGGCCACATTTATGTTAAATATGTCTTTATCCATGCTTCAATCACTATTATTTTTTTTCTAATATTTTAATATATTTAAAATAGTTTTATTCTTTAATTTCTTCCTTATCTATCAATTCTATAAAATGTTTCCTTTTAAAATTTGTGGCAACACATTCTTTCATCGTTATGAGAATTCTTCTATAAGAAGATTCCTTTCCATTTTTTAGAATGGATTTCCAAATTATTTTTATTCTTAATGATTTTGAAATTAAAAAGGAATATTATTATACTTTTTAAAATTACTTGTTTTATTTTAAAAATTATTTCTTGATTTTAAAAAATGAATTTTTAAAGGCCTTATTATTGATTTTTTTAAATGTAAATGTTTTAAAAAATGTTTTCACTTCACCTTTATGATACCGGTATTTTTATTCAAAGATATATTTTTGAAGATTAATTTTAAAATTAAATGTTTTTTAAATGTTTTCAATTTACCTTTTTGAACAATTTATTTCATTTTTGAAGTCTTGATTATTGATACCTGTTTCCAAATAATGAACTGAATCTTTCCTCTTTTTAATGTCATGAAATATTTGTTTTCTAAAGTGAAACATAACTTATTCTTTTTATCAAAATGTTATGAAATGTTTTTAATTAAAAAATTTATGATTTTTTAATATTTTCTTCTTTAACTATAAAATACTTATATTAAATGGATTTATATATTATTAACTATATTCTAAATTTCTTTATGAAATTTTAATTTTTGGGTGATTGATTTTTTTTATCAATTGATCTACTTTTCATATCATGTTATTGGTTACCATTTAAAATGATATGAAACCCATTTTATTTTCATGAGTTTAAAGATATGATGAATTATTAATATAATATGGTACACATATATATAGATAATGACTGGTGGGTTCTTCTATCACCATCCAATGAATTTGTTGAAGTTTTATATCTCACGAGATAAAAATGGAACAATAGTTATGATACTCGAGTAAACAATCTACCTCAAGTTACACTACCACAATACTAGGTTTTTTTAAAATCACCCTTTAACAACACTTAAAAAATTGGTTGACAAAGAGGGTTCCTTTATCAGCTCTAAAAAAGCACTGATAAAGGGGATTTATCAGTAGTTTTTTTCCTAGTGCTGACAAACTGTATATTTCAAATAAAATTATATTTCATAATGTTGAGATGGTATGTGATTATGATATACTCTATAATACCAAATTTAGGATCGAAATAAAAGAGATACAGTGTGGATTATCTAATAATGCTCAATATACAATAGGGGGGGGGTGAATTGTATACTTTAAATAATTCCTTTGGAACTTTTAAAGATGATTATGTTTAACAGGGTTAAACAAGGAAATTCACAAAACCTCTAGTTCTACACGCTTTCTTGATTCCAGAAATATGATTCCAAGAAAGTAATTCGGGAAAATATGGTTCTAGAAATGAAACTTAATGAAAGTTTACAATGATGAAGATTCTACCTTAAAGCGTATAGAATCTAACTAAATCAGAGTACAAGTATAAGGAAGTATAAGATAGTTATACTTTCCTCAATAATACAAATGAAGCAGAAGACTTGAAACTAATAAGTAACAAATAGTAAATATTTTAACCCATAGAGAAGGGTATCCAACCACCTTGAATAAAGGTCCCTTGATTTATACTTTTAAGAAATTATGTCTTACCCACACCAGGGTAAGATCTCAATACAAAGATCGGAGTCTGTCTTGATATCCATGCAAGCTCCCAACATCAAGGAAGTTGGCACCTCTATCATTCTCAGTAAGGAATCCCTCAACTTCAAGGTAGTCGACACCTCTGTCTTCCTATCCCCGGAAGCCCTCGATTGTACACAACAACAATCAGAGTTGCACAAAGAAAATATAAACAAGAAGTTCAGTATGCACAAGGCAATGAGAGTCTCTCTCTAGAAATCACTTCAAAAACATGTAATCTCTAGAGTCATAGAACAGTCATGAGATCTTTCAAATGAACTCTTATTTATAGGTACGGCTTCAATGGTTGGCTCCCTCTTCCAACGGTCATTTTTTTTATTGAATTTTGGAGGGACCTGTAAACATGTCACTCAAACAAAGGTTTGTTAGTAAATAAATGCACGACACCGTTTTATAACCAAAACACGAGTAAGAAAAAATATGGTTACATAACCAAAATCTAATATTCAGAATGTAAGGAACAATGAATGTTCTAAGACTAACCAAAATTGAATTCAGAGTCTATAATACAAGGATATTCAGATTTTATTTTCTAGGAATTTGAAACCCGAACTCTATAGAATTCCAGAGTCTGAATTTCCTGGAAATTCCGAATATGGATTCTCTGGAATTCGGAACCAGAACTTACAATGTTTGGAGTTAGAGTTCATGAGAATTCAAAGTCAGAACTCATAAGAGTTCGGAGTCTGTATTCAGGGAACTCGGAGTCAGAACATGGAAATGTTCGTACCAGAATTCATATTCAGAATTTGGAGTCAGAACTTCAGAAGAGTTAGTAAACAGAATTCGTATTCAGAATTTAGAGTCAGATCTCAATAGAGATTTGTAATCAGATTCCGTATTCAGAATTCAGAGTTAGATCTCATAAGAGTTTGTAATCAGAATTCGTATTGGGAATTCGGAGACAGAACTCAGAAGAGTTCGTAATCAGAATTCATATTCAAAATTCAGAGTGACAACTCAGAAGAGTACGTAACCAAAATTCCTATTCAGAAGTCAGAGTCAGAAGTCGAAGAGTTTGTAACCAGAATTCTGAGAATTCAAATCCTAAAAGAGAATGCTTCATATATAGTTATTTATATGATTTCGAGGTTTTAGTTACAAACTGAATTTTACACTTGGAAAAATTATGATATGAACAATGAAAACATGGTAAGGATAAATTTCCTTAGAGAAAGAAAATTTTTCTTTATAGAATTAAAACACATGGTAAAATGAAATTTTCCTTGAGATAAAGTGTTTTTGATTTTCAAAACAAGAAGGAATGGTAAATTAATAAGGAAACCTTATTGACTTAACAATATCCCCCAAGTATGAAGGAATGGGAAATTCATAAGGAAAACCTTATTGACTCAAAAATCTACCCCTTTTTGAAAAGCACAAACATCCTTATGAAAAAGAATATAAGGACATAGAACAATTTATTAGACTTTGAAATAAAACTTATCTCCCTTTTCACATTGGAAAATATGAATATGACTAACTCCCCCTTATTCTTTTGAACACTAAGGATCATATTATGGATTTCTGGAATGGGATTTTTCATTATCTTGAGTACGGAAATCTCAGTATGGAAACTCCCCCTTAGATAAAATCCCCCTTACTCATGGATATTTTTTATTTACATAGAATTATTTTTCTTTTCTCCCCCTTTGTGATTTTGAAAAATAATTTGAGGGAATGGAAAAGAAATTATAGTACCAGAAGTATTAGTATAAAGCATGCAAACAAAAATGGGAAACCCAAAATTTCATTAATATTGGAAGAATTTGTACAAGGGAAAAAATACAACATAAGATCAGATTTATTTTCCTTCATTTTACTTGGGTATGAATTTCTTCACAATGGTTTTCAGCCTCGTTAGCTCCTTTTGATCTTCCTAATCTTTCTTCTTTAAGGCTTTGATCCTATCATCCTGGTCCTTTAGAGCCTCTGCCTGATCCCTCAACATTTCATCCTGTTTTACTAGCTTTTCTTCAATCTCTATCCGGAGATCCCGTTCCCTCTTCCAGCTTTGGGACACAGAGTTCAACTTCCCATTCAGATCCTTGACCTCTAGAATCTGAGTATTCTTCTCAAGATTTTGCTTTTCCTCAAAGCTATTTGTGAGATCCTTGATTTTTCGATCTTGAGTATCGAAAGTTTCATTAACATTATCTTGAAACTCATCAAGATCTCTCAAATCTTCAACTATATACTTTGACCAGCTGAACACTTTCTCAAAAGATTTTCTACGGGCATCGTAGTTGATAAGAAAGTTATTGTGATCAGCCTCAGTCTTTACACACCTATCTATAACCATGGATACAAAATCCAATTTCTTATTCATGCTATGTTGAAGCTTCTGACATCTGGAGTCAATGGTTGGAAAGATCGAAATGATGTTAACAAGATTTTTTAGATATTTAATGACAAAATCTTGTCCCAGGGCTGATGATTCCAAATATTATACTTTTCTTGGTAATGGTTCTTCCTCTAGCTCAACTAACTTCCTCTTAGAAGATCCACCAGCTTCCTTCATCCTTACAATTGCTTTTGTTGGGGTATCGACCACCACTTGTTTTCACTTATTGGTTCTCAGAATAGCTTCTTCATCTGGAGACTCATTCTCACTTCCAAACAATTGAACAATCTTATCTTCATCAATTTTTTCTTTCTTGGCTCCATCCTCAATATCCTCAGGGTGAATAAAGTGATTATTATACTTTTCTTCCTCAAACTATTTATTAACCTTTTCTTCACCCTTCTCATATTCACCTTCCTCATCCTTCCAATGAGTTGGGATCTTTGAAGACTCTTCTTTAGAAGTTTGGATTGATAGATTCTCGGAAGGCGTTTCCTTTTCATGATAATCTTCAACTTTCTTAATAATATCTTCAGTTCCACCACTAATTTATTATTTTTCACTTCTTCGACAACTTCTTTATCATCCAAAGCCTTCTTTTGGGGTTTCTCTAGAATCATGTACTTCTTCCCCAGAGTCTCAAGTAAAGCCTCAACCAGGAACAATTTTAGTACTGGAATTTGATCAGATTCTATTTCAGTATCCCTTAGAGGGGATTGAACAATATTAGCCTCTGACATCTTCTTCTTCTGCTTCTTCTTTTTGGCTTTCTTCTCAACCTCTTCAGTAGTCTTCTCTTTTAGAGCCTTGGCCTCAGCAAGATCTAGACCAAAATGTGGCTCCCCTTCCTTCCGATTCTTTTTGTCTTCTCTCCATTTGGCTACTACCTCATCTGGATAGGAATTCTTCTTCTTGGGATTTATAGGTGCAAATTGAGTTTCTTTGGCCTTAGGGGTTTTCTATGATTCTTCCACTTTCTTTAGTTTCCTCTTCTTTACAACCTTCTTTGATGGTTCAACCTCTTCAACATTCTTTGGAATATCATCTGCTTCTTCCACTGGTAAATCCTAAAACTCTCTGGAATCTTTAGAAAATCCGACATTCATTCTTTTCAATGTATCATTGCTTACTAACATGACTTCACAATTAATCATCTTGGAACTATAAGGAATCTTAAAGGACTCAAGACATCGAATAGTAAACTTGGAGAGTAGGGTAGGATACATGATCATCTGTGCTCTCAAATTCTCATTCTTGATATTATCTATCATAATGTGAATATGCTTCATCATATTGATCTTCTTTAGATTTACCAAAAAAATCCAATATATAAATAGCACTTTTTTCTTCAGTCTGTCCTTGTCACTCTTTCTTGGTATGATAAAACCCTAAACCCATAACTCAAGGATCCGATTATTTGTAGAAAAATGAGCAATGTTTGTGGTCTTGACATCTGTAAGTCCAAGGCACTCCATAGCCTTCACCATTACAAAACATCCTTGTACATCGAGCAGCTTGTGGGAAAAAACACAACTTCCCCTTTATAAGACAACCTCACTAAGCTAGAAACCTTGGTGTATGAAAGGACATAGGTTTTTCTATAACTCCTGAATGAAAACTTATCTCTCCCTTATTTCTTAAAGAAAATTACTGACTCATAGAACTCTATAAGAAGATCTGGATACACCAAGTCTTGATCTCCAGGCTTTGATACGTAAACGCTTTCCCATCCATTTAGCTTGATGTTTTTGGAGATAATGGAGTCATACTTGTTGATTAAATTAGGATGAACTGACCTTTCTCTGTATACTTTCCACTCTGAAATCAGTTTGGCAGTAGGCATATCATTCTAAGAGGATTCTTCTGCAGACATTCAGACTTGTGAAAACTCTAAGAAGTTCGAAATGGGATTTAGTAGGAAGGGCAGAGCTCCAACATGAAATATCTTGAAATCGATGTGGGACAACCCATAAGTGGTCCTCTATATAGGCATTTGATGTGACAATTCATCTTCTTATCTTAATCCAATGGCTGAGAATTCTTATGATCAGATTTAACAGTTGAAAAGACAGATGCAAGGAAAATTTGGTAGGATCCAATCATTTGAGGTTTTTAAAGGAAAACATTCGGATTTAAGGAAACAAGAATCTGAGAAATTTAAAAAAAAATCACAAAAGAAAATACCAGTAAGTAAAAGGTGATTACAAAAACTTAAGAAAGAATCATACCTTTCGGACTTTCAGGAGAATTATTCATATTGAGGAAAATTATTCTTGAAGGAATTTAAAGTCCAAAAAAAACTTGAGTACGAAAAAAATGAGTACGCAAATCTTCATTACAAAAATTTCAAATATGCATATCTTCATTATGAAATTTTCAAGTACTAAAATGTTTATTACGAAAATTTCCAGCATGAAATTTTTCATTAGAAAATTTTGAATACAGAAAGAAAATTAGAAAATCGTCATTATGTAAAATATGAAATACTTCATTACGAAAAACATGAATAACATCATTACGAAAAAAAATAAAAAAATCATTATAAAAAACATGAAAACCTTCATTATGAAAAAGGAAAAACTTCGTTACAAAAAATATGAAAAAATTAATTACGAAAAATGGAAAACATCATTACTAAAAATATGAAATACTTCATTACGAAATATGATAAACTTCATTACAAAAAATATAAAAAAATTCATTATGGAATATGAAAAACTTCATTACACAATATGAAAAACTTCATTATGAAAAATATGAAAAAATTCATTATGAAAAATATGAAAAACTTCATTACGAAAAATATAAAAAACACATATGAAAAAATGTACCGCCCCTATGAAAAAGAGTTAATTACTTTTAGTAGATTGATTAATCAGATAGTTAACAAGGAATATTACCTTACAATTATCATTCGTAACTTCTTTTTAATGTATTCAAATCTATCGGAGGGTAAAGATTTTGTGAAAATATCACCATGTTGATCTTTCATTTCGATAAATTGAAGAATTATATCTCCTTTTTGTGTGTGATCCCTAAGAAAGTGTTGCCTAATATCTCTGTGCGTTTCACAATAGTGATGTGCAAGATTTTTACTCAGGGAAATGTCACTAGTATTATCACACAAAATTTGTGTTTTGGTAAAACTCATACTATAGCATCCCGCCTTTTTATAACATAAACTTTCATTACATTACACAAAACTGAGGATCTTTAAGGTCTAGTGTCTTGGAAACCAGGAACATAATACATGAAAAAAATATAAAAAATTCTTCTTAAACACTTGAAAGCCGTCTCCTTAAGTTCATTCTAGGTTCATTACTGCATCTCATAACCTGGGGACATACATCCAAAGAAAGGGTGAGCAGAAGGCCCAGTAAGGGAAACAAGAGGAACATTTTACATGTAAACTTGATATACTTCAATAAGGACATGAAAAGAACTTTAATGCATGAGAAAGAAATCATGAGGAATTTCATAATAAAAACAAAATTTTTCATAACTTGAAGATGTGGCTACATCATTTAACATATACAATCATGAACATATCACCAAGGTCCATCCCCAAGGTGTCATTTGAAAATTACCAAGGTTATTCACCAAGGTATCGTGAAAATTGTAATCTCTAGTGGTTACATCATTACCCAATGCATTGGAGCGCTATCAGGGCGCACCCTTAAATTTGCCTTTATTATCATGTGAGCCACATATATCATCATCAAACATTTCATAAATAACCCACATAGCATAAAATAAATGGGTTTCATTTTATAATCATAACGTTTCAAAAACTGCTTTAAAGACATGATCTTTACGTCACTTTAAACCCACGGAAAAGGGAAAGCGGGTCTCATGTTTGTAAATCCCAGAATTTAAAATGGAACATTTTGATATATATGTGAATACCCTTGTAGAAATAAGAGCTTTGATTATTCACTTTATAACATAAAATAATTTTTGAGAAAAGAGAGAGGCATTTTGAGGGGAAAATTCTGCAGCATAACGGCTAAGTTTCGGGGTTTTAGAAAACATTGAAATGAGAGGGGACATGGGTCACCCTTTCATAAATGATCCAGAAAATAGTAGGGTGAAAGAATAAGAAGGACATATGTACATGGTAATGAAATGTTAGGGACATACCATTTGAAATGAAAAACATGGAAGGAAAAAAAAAATTAGATTTCTCTTATGAAAATTCGGCAGCCTTACGGCGTCACTTAACATCAAAATAAAATGATTTGACAAGATCAAATAGGGTCTCTCATCATATGATAATAAGAGATCAGTATGATAGATATATAGATAATTCTCCAACATAACAAAAAGGAACTTTAAAGAATTGACATGGAAGTAGAACTTCAAAACAAGAAGGGTGAAGAACCACTTAAAAATTCGGCAGCCTAACGGCGCCACTTAAAACATCAAAATACTGAATTGAAGAGATCAAGTGGGGTCTCTCATCATATGAAAATAAGAGTCCAGTATGATATATATAGAGATCATACCCCAATATAACAAAAAGGAACTTGAAATAATTGACATGAAAGTAGAACTTCAAAACGAGAAGGGTGAAGAACCACTTAAAAATTCGGCAGCCTAACGGCGCCACTTAAAACTTCAAAATACTGAATTGAAGCGATCAAATGGGGTCTCTCATCGTATGATCATAAAAGATCAGTATGATAATTTAGAGATCATACCCCAACATAATAAAAAGGAACATGAAAGACTTGAATGAAAATAGAACTTGAAAACGAGGAAGGTGAAAGAATCCCTTAAAAATTCGGCAGCCTAACGACGCCACTTAAACATTCTTAAAACGAATTGATAAGAGCAAGGGGGGGTCTCTCATCATATGAACATGAAATAGGCAGTAGGATGAATATAAAAGAACATCCTCCAACATAAGAACATGGAGTATAAAATAAATGACATAAAAGAGATTACTTGAAAAGAAAGAGAGAGGTCGGATCCCTTACCTTAAAATGTAACTTTTAAACCTCAAAGGTTGGGACCTTGAGGGCTTGGGGGCACCTTGGGAGGACTCCTTGGGAGGTAATGAGACCAGAAATTCGTTGGGAATGAGTGGGGAGTCGAATGGATGAGAGGAGGGCTTGGTATTTATAGGGAAAGTGAGGGGACAAGGCATTAATGGCCAAGGGACACCTCACATGTGCTTTTCTCAAACCCATGTGCTCTCCCTTGTCATTTATCATGGAGTTAGGCCACATGGGGCCCCCAAAACAATAATTCATCACCCTTGGCCGGCCAACCCTCAAAAGATCTCATGACATCATCATGACACCATTATGATGTCATTAAACATACCGAAACCCTAAAACTGTATTTTTACTATTCACTAAAAATTCAACTTTCTCAGAAAAATCCCAAAATTTCACATTAACCAAATATCAATGCTCTGATTTCAAAAAGGAAATCCATTTTATAAAAATAATTTTCTAAATATTTTTAATTTAATTTTTAAATAAAAACACTATTCATCGAAAATTCATTTTTTTCAGAAAAATCCCCAAAAATTACCTTAACATAATATCGATGCTCTGAGTTCAAAAATAAAGTCATTTTTATAAAAATAATTTTCTAATTATTTTTAATTAAATTTTTAATTAAAAACACTATTCATCCAAAAAAACTAATACTTGAATAATAATTTATGAAACCGTTATTTAACCATTTTATTGAATCACATTACTTAATCAAAGTGCCTAGCTTATTTTAATACTTTATTTAAGTGATATTACTAATCCATTTGGACACATTATTAATCCTAATCATAAAATCACTATTCATAATTTACTATTCATCAAAAATCAAGTTGATCTTATTAGACTCTAAATTTAGTACTGAACATAATTGCAGAAGACCATTTTTTGAAAATCATTACACATTTTTAATTATTTAGGGTTTACATAAACATATTTAAAATATCCTTTTTCTAAAATTCATCAAAAATTTGCATACTATATTTATCCGGTCATTTGAAAATTCATAAAAGAAATCGAAATTTTATTTAAAACAAAGGATTACAGAAGACAGTTACGGTCTCCTTACATAGCCCCTTATCACACCAGCATAGGACCTAAGTGTAAGGTGTGCTAAGGTGAGAGAATCCGAGGGAGGCTCGGCCAACATCGCACGAGTAGTAATTTCTATCAGTTTGAACTTCTCGCGAAGGCGATCCCGTTCTAGCTTTATACGATGAAGTTCAGCTTGGGTTTGGTCCAGAGCAAAGTCCAGTGGTGCTACCTCCTTCCCAAGTTCTGTTAGATGGGCTTTGATCGGTCCAAGACTACTGGGTGAGGCCATCAAATCTTCTTTCTATATTAATTAACCAAGATTGCTTGTATTTAGAGACAATAGTCAAAATGTTTAGTTTCCAGCGGTCATATTGACCAATGGTCAAATAACAGTCAAAACTCAACAGTCTCATTTTAATTATACTCATGTTACCAAATGAAACATTTTTGTTGAGTATAACAATAACACATAAAATTAAGAAACAAAATTTATTTAAAAAAAAAATTCGGGTCGTTACAATCTTCCCCCCTTAAGAAATTGCGTCCTCGCAATTTTAAAATTGGGTTTTGAAATTTCTTTGAAAGTACCACATCAGAAAAGGAGTCAGTAAAACTATTACTTTAAAATATAGAAAGGGAAGTACAAAGGTCACCCGAGTTAACCCACACTAGGGTTCCATGTAGGAAAACATGGACATGGAGGAAAAAACAAAGGGTCAAGTTCTAAGGGAGAGTGATAGAGAACATGATTAGGAGAAAGTTAACCATGAGAAAATCCCAAACTTATGATGCGTGTAAACGGTCTTTGATTACCTAGTAGGAAACGTAAACCAACAACATTTTTGTTTTACGTTTCTTTTCATAATTTTAAGGATTTCATTTACTACATAGAACAAAAACATAAGAAAATATACCTACCTTCAAGTAGAGTTTCATCCTTTAACAAGTCCCTACCAACACTAATCTTTTCTCCAAATGATGAGAATTCAAAAACACTTGGTCTCATAAAAGCACAAGAATCATCTTCTATAGAATCACATAATCTACAAAAGATTAACTATCTATTTCTTCTATCTTTAAACATTATCCCAAAAACAGAAAGGTTAAGGTAAAACAACTCTTCAAAAAGAACGAATCCCATAGGAATGGAAACTACTTTTAAATCATCAAAGTTCCATGGTACTACCTAAAGTTCATCATAGACCATTCCATAAATAACGGTCCTTAAAATTCCTCAAAACAAACAAAACTAAGATTGAAACCCAAATACAAGAAGGATTTGATAACATAGTCTTCCAAAACAACTTCATTGTTCATCTCCAGACAACATCAACCACTCCTAACATCTTATAAAAAAAGTAGCTAACCTAAACATATTTTACCCAAGATAGGTTAGTCATTCCCATAAGTAAACTAAATTACTATAAGTTCACCTTAAATTCATCAATTCTTCAAAATATAAGTCAACCTTACTCCTCAATGAAAATACCATATTAATCTATTTACCTCGATCAAATATGGTTCCCAAAATATTGAACGTCTTCCAAAATAATAATCATATTTTAATCCCCTAATCATCCCTGTCATATTAATACGAAAATCGTCGCATTTCCTATCACATTGGTTTTCGGAACATGTTCTTCCATTTCCCACCATTAACTAAGAAGAGAAAGCATAACTAGGGGCTTAAGTACTTAGCTAATAATCATTAAAAGGAACTGAAAGCATATAAGGATAACTTGTATATGAAAGGTATACCCTAACTTGTGATCTCCTAGGTTCCCATCTAGGTTATGAATGTTCATATATTCTTATGTGAACCTTTATTTTATTTTATCTTCGTTCCTTTAACAATGGTTCATACCAAGCTTATGAATTTACCAAAGCATATCCCCCGGGAGTGTCGTAACCAAGAGTGCAGCAAGGCCCGTTGTCGTGTACCAGTTCCCGTTCGAGTCTAGCTCAAAGCGGTGTTTTCGGGTTTTACCCCTATGTACATCTGTGCCAGAGCCACCTCTACCTGCTCGTATCCAGACAGGGATATATTTTCTTGGCAACCCCTTACTCAATACTCACCAAAATACCAGGAAGATTTCCTATATTAAACTTTTCTATAGGGTTCTTCCTAGAGTTTTCATATCCTAATTTCCACAAATAACTAAACCATCCTTTGATACCAACTATAGCATCCCTCCTTTTTATAACATAAACTTTCATTACATTACACAAAACTGAGGATCTTTAAGGTCTAGTGTCTTGGAAACCAGGAACATAATACATGAAAACAATATAAAAAATTCTTCTTAAACACTTGAAAGCCGTCTCCTTAAGTTCATTCTAGGTTCATTACTGCATCTCATAACCTGGGGACATACATCAAAAGAAAGGGTGAGCAGAAGGCCCAGTAAGGGAAACAAGAGGAACATTTTACATGTAAACTTGATATACTTCAATAAGGACATGAAAAGAACTTTAATGCATGAGAAAGAAATCATGAGGAATTTCATAATAAAAACAAAATTTTTCATAACTTGAAGATGTGGCTACATCATTTAACATAGACAATCATGAACATATCACCAAGGTCCATCCCCAAGGTGTCATTTGAAAATTACCAAGGTTATTCACCAAGGTATCGTGAAAATTGTAATCTCTAGTGGTTACATCATTACCCAATGCATTGGAGCGCTATCAGGGAGCACCCTTAAATTTGCCTTTATTATCATGTGAGCCACATATATCATCATCAAACATTTCATAAATAACCCACATAGCATAAAATAAATGGGTTTCATTTCATAATCATAACATTTCAAAAACTGCTTTAAAGACATGATCTTTACGTCACTTTAAACCCACGGAAAAGGGAAAGCGGGTCTCATGTATGTAAATCCCAGAATTTAAAATGGAACATTTTGATATATATGTGAATACCCTTGTAGAAATAAGAGCTTTGAGTATTCACTTTATAACATAAAATAATTTTTGAGAAAAGAGAGAGGCATTTTGAGGGGAAAATTCTGCAGCATGACGGTTAAGTTTCGGGGTTTTAGAAAACATTGAAATGAGAGGGGACATGGGTCACCCTTTCATAAATGATCCAGAAAACAGTAGGGTGAAAGAATAATAAGGACATATGGACATGGTAATGAAATTTTAGGGACATACCATTTGAAATGAAAAACATGGAAGGAAAAAAAAATTAGATTTCTCTTATGAAAATTCGGCAGCCTTACGGTGTCACTTAACATCAAAATAAAATGATTTGACAAGATCAAATAGGGTCCCTCATCATATGATAATAAGAGATCAGTATGATAGATATATAGATAATTCTCCAACATAACAAAAAGTAACTTTAAAGAATTGACATGGAAGTAGAACTTCAAAACGAGAAGGGTGAAGAACCACTTAAAAATTCGGCAGCCTAACGGTGCCACTTAAAACATCAAAATACTGAATTGAAGAGATCAAATGGGGTCTCTCATAATATGAACATAAGAGTCCAGTATGATATATATAGAGATCATACCCCAATATAACAAAAAGGAACTTGAAATAATTGACATGAAAGTAGAACTTCAAAACGAGAAGGGTGAAGAACCACTTAAAAATTCGGCAGCCTAACGGCGCCACTTAAAACTTCAAAATACTGAATTGAAGCGATCAAATGGGGTCTCTCATCATATGATCATAAAAGATCTGTATGATAATTTAGAGATCATACCCCAACATAATAAAAAGGAACATGAAAGACTTGAATGAAAATAGAACTTGAAAACGAGGAAGGTGAAAGAATCCCTTAAAAATTCGGCAGCCTAACGGCGCCACTTAAACATTCTTAAAACGAATTGATGAGAGCAAGGGGGGGTCTCTCATCATATGAACATGAAATAGGCAGTAGGATGAATATAAAAGAACATCCTCCAACATAAGAACATGGAGTTATAAAATAAATGACATAAAAGAGATTACTTGAAAAGAAAGAGAGAGGTCGGATCCCTTACCTTAAAATGTAACTCTTAAACCTCAAAGGTTGGGACCTTGAGGGCTTAGGGGCACCTTGGGAGGACTCCTTGGGAGGTAATGAGACCAGAAATTCGTTGGGAATGAGTGGGGAGTCGAATGGATGAGAGGAGGGCTTGGTATTTATAGGGAAAGTGAGGGGACAAGGCATTAATGGCCAAGGGACACCTCACATGTGCTTTTCTCAAACCCATGTGCTCTCCCTTGTCATTTATCATGGAGTTAGGCCACATGGGGCCCCCAAAACAATAATTCATCACCCTTGGCCGTCCAACCCTCAAAAGATCTCATGACATCATCATGACACCATTATGATGTCATTAAACATACCGAAACCCTAAAACTGTATTTTTACTATTCACTGAAAATTCAACTTTCTCAGAAAAATCCCAAAATTTCACATTAACCAAATATCAATGCTCTGATTTCAAAAAGGAAATCCATTTTATAAAAATAATTTTCTAAATATTTTTAATTTAATTTTTAAATAAAAACACTATTCATCGAAAATTCATTTTTTTCAGAAAAATCCCCAAAAATTACCTTAACATAATATCGATGCTCTGAGTTCAAAAATAAAGTCATTTTTATAAAAATAATTTTCTAATTATTTTTAATTAAATTTTTAATTAAAAAACACTATTCATCCAAAAAAACTAATACTTGAATAATAATTTATGAAACCGTTATTTAACCATTTTATTGAATCACATTACTTAATCAAAGTGCCTAGCTTATTTTAATACTTTATTTAAGTGAGATTACTAATCCATTTGGACACATTATTAATCCTAATCATAAAATCACTATTCATAATTTACTATTCATCAAAAATCAAGTTGATCTTATTAGACTCTAAATTTAGTACTGAACATAATTGCAGAAGACCATTTTTTGAAAATCATTACACATTTTTAATTATTTAGGGTTTACATAAACATATTTAAAATATCCTTTTTCTAAAATTCATCAAAAATTTGCATACTATATTTATCCGGTCATTTGAAAATTCATAAAAGAAATCGAAATTTTATTTAAAAAAAAGGATTACACAAGATAGTTACGGTCTCCTTACATAGCCCCTTATCACACCAGCATAGGACCTAAGTGTAAGGTGTGCTAAGGTGAGAGAATCCGAGGGAGGCTCGGCCAACATCACACGAGTAGTAATTTCTATCAGTTTGAACTTCTCGCGAAGGCGATCCCGTTCTAGCTTTATACGATGAATTTCAGCTTGGGTTTGGTCCAGAGCAAAGCCCAGTGGTGCTACCTCCTTCCCAAGTTCTGTTAGATGGGCTTTGATCGGTCCAAGACTACTGGGTGAGGCCATCAAATCTTCTTTCTATATTAATTAACCAAGATTGCTTGTATTTAGAGACAATAGTCAAAATGTTTAGTTTCCAGCGGTCATATTGACCAATGGTCAAATAACAGTCAAAACTCAACAGTCTCATTTTAATTATACTAATGTTACCAAATGAAACATTTTTGTTGAGTATAACAATAACACATAAAATTAAGAAACAAAATTTATTTAAAAAAAAAAATTCGGGTCGTTACACATACCATAGTCTTTGAGTTTGTGTTGCATCCAAAACACTGGAGCACAACAACTTCCAGCTGCTACATATTCAGCTTCAGTAGTGGAATGTGCTACTGAGTGTTACTTCTTGCATGACCAAGAAACTAATGAATCTCCTAAGAAATGAAAAGTTCCGAATGTACTCTTTCTATCCATTTTACAGCCACAAAGGTTAGCATCTGAAAAACTTTTCAAAACGAAATCATTTCTAGAAGTAAAAAAGAGTCCTAAATCCATGGTTCCCTTAAAGTAGCAAAAAATTCTATTCACTGACTTTAAATGAGATTACTTAGTATTGGATTGATATCTTGCACATAAGAATACTGAAAACATTAAGTCTGTACAACTAGCTATCATGTAAAGTATACTTTCTATCATACCTCTAAAAGATGTTTGACCTACTAGTTTCCTAGCTTTATCAAGATCAAGTGTATTTGACGTTCCAATGGGAGTACTTATACTTTTAGTGTTTTTAGATCCATAATTTTTAAGAAGATATTTAATATACTTATGTTGAGATATATAGATTCCTTATAGTTTTTGAGAGATTTGAAAACCAAGGAAAAATGTTAACTCACCCATCATACTCATTTTAAACTCATATTTCATTAGATCCGCAATGGAATTGGTTAAATATTGCTGAGTTAAACCAAATACAATTTCATCAACATAACATTGAACAATCAAAACATTTTTCTTATCTTTCTTTATAAAATGGGTTGGATCTGCATTTCCCTTGACATAATTATTTTGAAGGAAAAATCCCGTAAGTCTATCATACCATACTCGAGGGGCTTTCTTAAGTCTATAAAAAGATTTGGTAAGTCTAAAAACATTATCAGGATGTTTTGTATCTTCAAAACCATAAGGTTGTTCAACAAAAACTTCCTATTGTACATAACTATTAAGGAAAGCACATTTCACATCCATTTGAAAAATTTTGAAATTGAAGAATGATGCAATGGAAAGTAGAATATGAATAGATTCGATTCTAGCTATTGGAGGATAGGTTTCTTCATATTATATTCCTTCTTGTTGATTATAGATTTTAGAAACCAATATAGATTTATTTCTTACAATGATTCCATTTTCATCACACTTATTTCTGAAGACCCATTTTCCTCCAATAATAGATGTTTCCTTAGGTATTTCAACCAAGGCCCTAACTTTATTTCTTTAGACTTCATTTAGTTCATATTGCATGGTTTTAATCCAATAATCATCACCTAAATCTTCATCTGTTCTTTTTTGTTCTAATTGGGAATGGAATGATAGGTGTTCTACTTCATTTCTTAAGGAACTTCTAGTCCTTACAGGTTGATTCACATCTCCAATGATACTATCACTAGTATGATTCTTTATAAAGAGCTGATTTGTGTTTTTGTAAAACATGTTCATCAACATAGGGTAGAAAATATTCTGGGGTAAATGTTTCAGAAACATTTTCTTGGGAATTTTTCTTTATTAGAAAGATCTTCTAACAAAGGTTGATAATCTGTTTTTGAAAATAAATCTGAAGATGTAGTTTGGGGTTGTTTAAAAACTAAAGTATTAGTTTCATGAAATTTTACATGTACTGTCTCTTCAAGAGTACAAGTGTTTTTGTTGAAAACTCTATAAGCCTTAGGAGTTGTGGAGTAGCCTAAGAAAATTCCTTTATTAGATTTTGGTGTGAATTTATGTAGATTATCTCCAGTATTCAGAATAAATACCTTGCAACCAAAAACCATGAAGTAGGAAAGTCTAGGTTTTCTACCATTCCATAACTCATAAGAAGTTTTATTAAAAAAAGGTCTAATCAAAACATGATTTATAGTATAACAAGTAGTACTTACAGCTTTAGCCTAAAAATGTTCGGCTACAGAATACTCGCTGAACATGGTTCTAGTTATCTCTTGATTAATTCTAATTCTTCTTTCAACAACAAAATTTTCTTGAGGTGTTCCGGGTGATGAGAAGTTAAGAGTAATGCCTTTTGTTCTCCAAAAATTTTCCAAATCTGAAATTTTAAATTCTCCACCATGATCACTATGATTAGTTTTCAATGGAAGGTTATTCTCATTTTTATCTTGGGCTCTAAAACTTTTAAAATACGAGAACGCTTCAGACATAATTTCTAGAAAATAGACAGACATAAATCTAGTGTAATCTTTAACTGAGAAAAATACATAATACTTGCCTCCAATTATTCCAGTTTGTGTAGCACCAAAGAGAGACATATGAACTAGCTATAATGCATCATTAGTTGACACTTCACCAACTGATTTAAAACTTGATTTATGTTGCTTTCCATATTGACAAGGGTCACAAACTTTCGAAGAATCAAATCTATGCTCCGGTAGATCCTTAACTAATATTTTCGTAGAAAGTTTGCATAGGTTCCTAAGGTTACAATGTCCTAACCTTATATTACATAACCAATAATGATCCTCCATTGCACTAAGGCAAGGTAGATCTTGGGTTCTATGGTCTTCTATGTTTAGTGTGTAAACATTCTCTTGCCTATGGACAGAAAGAATAAACTCTTCCTTGGAATTGTGTACTAAGCACTTTTTATTCCTAAAATTCACAAGGTAACCTTCATCACACAATCGAATTATACTAATGACGTTTTTCTAAAGACCCTTAACAAATAAAACATTTTAAATCAATGTTTTTCCAAGAACAATGATGTTACCTATAGAAATAATTTCTCCTTGAGCATTATCTTCGAAAGTTACTTTTCCTCCTTTTGTCTTGATAATATTTTCAAAATAGTTTTTATTACCAGTCATATACTGGGAACATACACTATGCATGTATCATGTATTTATGTTGGTACCTTCTCTATTTTCCTTAAAATAAGAAAAAGTTAGTTTTTCGGATTCCGAACTTGCTTGGATCCGGAATTCTAAGAAAGAAAAATTATAGGCACCCACATATTTTTAGAAAAATATTCTTTATGAAATATTAAAGATTGGGTTTTGTTTGAGGAACAATTTTTTCCTAGTGTCCACCACAATAACACTTAGTGAAGAATAGAGCACTTTGAGGAACAAAATAATTGTTATTAAAAATTGGTTTCGAACCAGTATAACCAAAATAGAACTATTCATTAGAGGTCGGATTTGAGAATACATTTTATCAAAAAATTTCTTACCTTAGATTAATTTTGACAAACACTTCCTCAATGATTTTTTTTTCCAGATTTCAGTTTGATAACCAAGTTCTTGTCTTCTAAAACATTTTATTTGGAACTAGTGTTAGGCTCGAAAACATTTTTCTTAGAAATTTCATTTTCTAGATCTTTAGAAAGTTTATTCTTCTCAGAATTTACTTTTTCAATATTTTTTGAAATCTTTTCAAAATCAACATTTTTCTTATCAAGATATTTAGGAAGATATGATATTTCCTTAGTAATAATAGTATTCCTAGATTTTTCTTTTTCATGTTTCTCAGGAGTTTTGAGTTCTCAATCTCAAGGAGTTTGGAAAACCTAGAAACTTCTTCATAAGAAGGTAAAGTATTATCTTCATCAGAAGAAGATTCTTCATCAGAATAGTTATAATATTTACTATCCTTTACATTCAAATATATGTTGGTCATAGATTCAGCATTGTGTATGTTATCCTTTAAAAAATTGATTTTCGATAGGTAGTCTGGCTATTAGACAAAGATTCTTTTGTCCAGAAGATTCATAATCTGAGGATTCATCTGAAGAGTCACCACCACTAGCACTCCAGGTGTCATTATCTTTCACGAATTTCTTATCTTTATCCTTGTAATACTTCTTTCTATTTCTTTCAGAATTCTTTTCCTTTCTTTCTTGTCTCTTAAGAATAGGACAATTAGGTCATATATGTCCAACTCTCTTGCATTTATAACAAGTAACTTCTGAATCCTTCTTATCTTTCATTTTGATTCTTCTTGTATCGGGGTTGCAATTTCCTCTGTCCAGCTATCTTGTTCATCCTTCGAGCAAGATTTGCAAACTCATTCCCTGAGGATTCACTTCCACTAGATTCAGATTGGATATCAACCTTCTTAGACTTAGAAATGGTAATTATCTCTAGAGTCTTAGATTTCATATGATTTGGAGTTTTAGTAAAAGAAACTCTTCCATTCCCGTTCTTCTTCTTTACATTATCATCATCTCTCTTCAATCTAGTCTTATGTTGAAGAAGAGTTCCAAAGAGTTCATTAAGAGTAATATGAGTAACCTTTCTGTTCTCATCAATATCATTTCCCTTGGATTCCCACTCATTCAGCATGATGTCTATGATCTTATCAACAAGAGCTTCATCATCTAATCCTTTCTCACCCATGGATTGTAAACTATTCACAATAGTCATAAATATCTGTTCCACCTTACATATGGTTTCTCCATAAGGATTGTTAATTCCATGATATTTATCTTTGATCGTGGCTCTTCTTGTCTCAATAACTTTGGAAGTTCCAAAGCGAGTAACTTCAAGTTTCTTCCAAATACAATTTTCTGCTTTACAAGATGAAATTTGGCTATATATATTTCTAGTCATGGAGAAAATAAAAGTATTGCGTACCATATAATTAAGTTGATATTCATGCTTTTCTTGATTTGTGAAGGTACTAACTTCTTTGTCAGGGATTTTATATCCTCCAATAAGCATAAAAAAAGTATCAACACCAGTATTGATAATGAAAATCATCCAGCAATCTCTCCAATATTTGTAATAATTTCCATAAAAAATAGGTGGTCTAGTTGGATTGAGATTTTCTGTGGAACTAACATTGATTCCAGCCATCTTATAGAAAAATGTTTCCACAAAAACTTGTTAATAGAAAAACATCAGATTCAAGGAAAATATTCCTAAGTAAGGAAAATATAGAACAATGAAAACATGGTGAAGAAAAACTTATATGTGAATATAAGTATTTCAAAGACCTGCTCTGATACCAATTGTTGAGATGGTATGTGAGTGTGATATACTCTATAATACCAAATGTAGGATCGAAATAAAAGAGATATTGTATGGAGTATGTAATGATGCTCAATATACAAGAGTGGGGGGGGGGGGGGGGGGTGTGAATTGTATAATTTAAAAAAATTCTTTTGGAACTTTTAAAGATGATTATGTTTAGCAAGGTTAAACAAGGTAATTCACAAAACCTCTAGTTCTACAAACTTGCTTGATTCCGGAAATATGATTCCGAGAAAGTAATTCCCGAAAAGATGGTTCTAGAAATGAAACATAATGAAAGTTTATAATGATGAAGATTCTACCTTAAAGCTTATAGAATCTAACTAAATCAGAGTACAAGTATAAGGAAGTATAAGATAGTTATATACTTGCCTCAATAATACAAATGTCGTAGAAAACCTGAAAATAACAAGTAACAAGTTGTAAATATTTTAACCCAAATAGAAGGGTATCCAACAACCTTAGATAAAGGTCCCTTGATTTATACTTTCAAGAAAGTCTGTCTTACCGACACCAGGGTAAGCCCTTGATAAAAATATCAGTGTCTGTCTTGTTATCCCCGCAAGCCCTCAACTTCAAGGTAGTCAGCACATCTATCTTCCTCAGCAAGGAAGCCCTAAACTTCAAGGTAGTCAGCACCTCTATCTTCCTATCCCCAAAAGCCCTCGATTGTACACAAAAACAATCAGAGTCACACAAAAAAAATCTGAACAAGAAGTTCAGTACACATAAGGTAATGAGAGTCGCTCTCTAGAAATCACTTCATCAACATGTAATCTCTAGAGTCATAGAACAGTAATGAGCTCTTTCAAATGAGCTCCATTTATAGGAACGACTTCAATGGTCGACTCCCTCTTCCAAATGTTATATTTTTCCTTTAATTTTGGAGGAACCTGTACACATGTCACTCAAAAAACGGTTAGTTAGTAACTGAATGAACGACACCGTTTTATTACCAAAACATGAGTAAGAAAACATATGGTTACATAACCAAAATCCAATATTCATAATGTAAGAAAATATGAATGTTCATAGTCTATCCAAAATTGAATTCAGAGTCTATAATAAAAAATATATTAGGATTCTTTTTTCTAGGAATTCTGAACCTAAACTCTATAGAATTTCGGAGTCTGAATTTCATAGAAATCTGGAATCCGTATTTTCAGGAAATTGAAACCAGAACATACAAAGTTCGGAGTCAGAGTTATTGAGAATTCGGTGTCAGAACTCATAAGAGTTCAGAGTCTGTATTTAGAGAACTTAGAGTTAGAACTTGGAAAAGTTTGTAACCAAAATTCGTATTCAGAATTCAGATTCAGAACATCAGAAGAGTTCGTAACCATAATTCTTATTTAGATTTCAAAGTCAGATATCAGAAGAGTTTATAATCATAATTCTTATTCAGAATTCGTAGTTAGATCTCAGAAGTTTTCATAATCAGAATTCATATTCAGAATTCAGAGTCATAACTCCGAAGAGTTCATAACCAGAATTCATATTCATAATTTGGGTCATAACTCAGAAGAGTTCGTAACCAGAATTCTGAGAATCCGGATCCTAAAACAGAATGCTTCATATCTAGGTATTTATAGGATTCCGAGTTTTTGGTTACAAACCGAATTTTACACTTGAAAAAATTATGATATGAACAATGAAAACATGGTAAGGATAAATTTCCATGAGGAAGGAAATTTTTCCTTATAGAAGTAAAACATAGGGTAAAATGAAATTTTCCTTGAGATAAGGTTTTTATGATTTTCAAAACAAGAAGGAATGCTAAAGTCATAAGGAAACATTATTGACTTAACAATCTCCCCCAAGCAAGAAGGAACTGAAAAGTCATGAGAAAAAACTTATTGAATAGACACATAAATAATAATATATTGATATATAAATATATTTATATTGTTATGAATATTATTTATATATTTTAAATATGTTCTAGATTGATTTGATATGTGGTAGAGGCAAAACGGACACCCGGAGCAGAATTTATGGACGTTTGGAGGGATTAAAGACCTTTTCGAGCCTTGAAGAATATGAGAAGGTGTTTTAGTGGTCAAATAAGTGCTGGTTTATTCTCAAGCATCAATTTGATATGTGGTAGAGGCAAAACAGACACCCGAGTAGAAGTTATGGATGAACGGACACCCAGAGTAAAACATATGGCCATTGGAGAAATTATGGGCCTTTTTTTTGCCATGAAGAACATGAGAGGGCCTTATAGTGGTCACTAGAGTGTAGATATTTTTGAAATATTTGATTTTATAGGTTTTAGTGTTCAAACAAACACCTGGAACGGAGGTTATGATTGTTTGAAGTTGAGAAACCCCGCTAGCGCCTAAAAACCTAAGAAACCAGTAACTCACCATAACAACCATTAAATCTGCTCTGGGTGTCCATTTGAGCAGTAATACTAGTCAAATCTAAGCTCATGAGATGAATGAGGACCACATCTAATCGAAACCTTTAGAAGATCAATGAAATGGAGGATACATCAGTTATACCTCTATAAAAAAACCGTATCTTCAAACGACCATAACTTTCCCTTCTAGTGTCCATTTGGGCTCTACCACATCTCAAATTGAAGGACATGAAAATATATACACAAAAATATTATTGTATGAACATCTCAAATTCTTCATGTCCCAAATACTAAACCCCCCCAAAAACTATTAGAAGGCCTCCAAAACTCTATTTCTGTGTTCGATGCCCTATCAAATTTTTCTTAAAATGGTAATAACTATAGAGATGTGTGTATGTATGGCCTATTCCACCTATTATATTGTATTTAATTCCATGATATTTGGTTTTACTAGTCATAGAGCTGAAACTGACACCTGAATCCGTAGTTACATCCGTTTAAGTGACTCTACGGTTTTTTAGGGGTTTCAAGCCTCCATTTCTAGAAATTTTGTCATGTCTGCAGTTTTTTCAAACAGCTGTAACTTAGGATATTCCTATACGTTCAGCCTCCACCACCTATCATATCAGAATTTATTTGATGGTATTTGATTTGACAGGTCACAGGGCTAGAATAGACCCTCAGATATGACGTTTTCATCATTACTCCGAGTTTAAGGTTTATTTTACTTTATGGCGGTATTTACAGGTTTTGAGGGTTTCTCCATTTTCTACCTATTTTTCATGTTTTTAGGGAATTCAATCAATTTTCATAATTTAATTTAATTTATAATCAAATATATAACAATATATACATATTTTTTATATATTCACACATAAAATTTTAGTTATATTAATAAATATATAATTAAACACATTTACATATAAAATATATTTATCAATATATAATCCTTATCTAAATAAAAAAATAAAATCCATTTAATTTTAAATACCAATATATGAATATTTATATACCTATATAATGTGTCCTTGTATATATATATATATGTGTGTGCGCCTGTATTGACAAACTGATATATATTATCTATATATTATAAAAATATGTATATACATATTAATATATAATATTTGTAAATATATAAAAATATTTATAATTATATATACAGATACACATATAATATATATATATATATCTCTGTGTGTGTGTATGTGTGTGCGTGTGTTGTATATATGTATTTATTTATTTATAAACACACACAAAAAGAATATTTTATAAATGTATTTAAAAATAGTCTTATAAATATATATTAATATATGAATATATATATTAATATATAAATATAACCATATATATATATTAATATACGTATATATATATTAATATAAATATAAATATAAATATATATATATTAATATAACTAAATATATATACATATGTTAATATAAATATATACTAATATACGAGTAAATATAACTATATATATATAAATAGATATATTAATAAATGAAGTGAAAATAAATATGGTGAAGTGGTAAAGGCTTAGGTGCGCAGGCAACAGGTCCTGATTTTGAATCCAGGGGGCAAGTTGTGCGTGCGGGTGGAATAAGTGCTAGCTCTTTTAAAGGGTGGAGATAGGCACTATTAAAGGCTGTGGGGTGGGGCATGTAGGATGGGGTAGTGGGGAGGGGTGGGGGTGGTTGGGGCATATAGGATGCTCTAGGGTGGGGGTGTTGAAGGGGGATTCCAGCGCTGTTGAAGCCCCTCCACGAATTGCAGAAATATTTTTTATTTTTTAAAGGGTTTTAACTATTATCACTGATAAAAAAAGCGATGATAAATGAGCCATTTATGAACACATTTTTAGAACTGATAAAAGAGACCTTTTATCAGCGCTTTTTTTTAGTTCTAATAAATGGGGTCTTTATAAGATATTTTTTTAGCGTTGATAAAAGGGACCCCTTTATCTTTTCTGAGATTAACATTTCTTTTTTAGCATTGCAAATGAAATTTTCTAGCATTGATAAATGCCATATTTTTAGTAGTGTTATGATACTTGAGTTAATAATAGACCTTGGGTTATGATAATTGTGTTTGTAATATTCCATGAGTTATGATGATCGATTCAAAAATGTTTCGAAAGAAGTAATGTATCATCCAATATATAAATGGTTGTTGGATTTTAATTATAGATCCATTATATAATTTTTTTAGGATTATATTGATAACATACATCCTTTTGATGATATGTTTGAAAGAAATTAAATATTTATATAATTATGATACATGGGATCATGTTTATTATCCTACACTCTTATTCCATGGTATAGGTTTTTTTAATCTGAGATCACATTCCCTGGTATCAGGACTTATAAACAACTATCATTGTTTTATGTTCTTTTATAAATAATATATTTCTATTGTGTTCATGTTTTATCATATTCTTAGGATATAACCCTTGATGAAATGTTGATAAGTTTTATTTTACAATGATTTTTATGTAAAAAAATTATTATGTTTCCATTCTCTAGGTTGTGAAGATGAGTTTATATTATGAGAAGTACAAAAGGGATTTTAGTCTGGTCTGGATGTAGATAAATATTCACATGTATCCTGAAATGTTTTTCCAATGAAACTGATCACAATTGTCACTAAACTATATATACATTGGATTGTGTTATTATTTGTGAAATATAATATCTAACTTATGAAAATGATGTAAAATAATGATATTTATAGATTGATTCATCTCAATTGCTATCAATCCTATGTTTAAAGATTGTGTTTTTAGAATAGGACCTAAGAGTGAAGATCTAGGGAATCTCTATTGGTATCAGAGAAAGATTTAGTTATTTTTGAAGATTATCTCATTTTTTTATTGTTTAAAATGAGATAACTTTAGTGAATAACCTAGGGATAAGTATATTTATTGGATAACATCCTAATGTTTTAATAAAATAGATAATGTATGGTTTTCCCCAAAATGAAATCCTTGTATGGATACTACAAGTTAATGCAAGAACTATCACATATGTACAAATGGGTTATAAACCTAAAAGGCTGGGTGAGTATTAACTCGATCTTCATATAGTATATGAAAAAGAGGCTTAACTGGACACCTAATTTGACACTCCATGGGGTGATGCTTTTTTTAATGACATTATTTTTACAAACCATTATAAAAAGTTTGATCACATTTTTATAGTATGGTGAGGGGTCCTAATAATAAATATTCAATGAATGGCCTATATTTAAACCTTTAAATATATAATTCGGTACATATGTCATTTATGATTTATTCCTGTTTTATGATAGATTTTAATTTTTAAAACATCATAAATTAAGTATTCTCATATTTATAATTTATCATAAAAAATATTTTGTGCTTAAAAATAAACTTTTTATAAAAATTGTTTTTACACGAAATGTTTTCTAATATTAAAATTAATTTTTCTCCCCCTATGTCTTTTTTTGATAAAATTATTTAAATATAAGAAATCATTGTCTTTAAATTAGTTTGTAAGGGTTTTTTAATTTTTCTTCACATAAATTAGTTATCATTGTTAGAAAACATAGTTAGCACGGTAAAGGTAAATTATTGTAAAAAGAGTTTATGAATAAATGTAGTTCTGCATCCCTAAACCACTGGTCATAATAATTTTTCATGGGTCTTCCATTTCCAATAAGAACATCAAAAGAAAGTTTAAATTCTCATCGTAACTATTAATATTTATTTAATATTTTTCCTTATCTATATTTATCCTCTAAAAATATATTTCCCATTACAATATTAGGACATAAATATTATTTAACTAATCATATTTTTTTATCTGCAAAGAATAATCTTGAAATACCTTTCCTATTTTTCTTTTGAAAAATGAGAATAGCGTTCGTGCATATGTGTGAATTAATGCCTCCACAAATTAATGTGTTTCCTTTACATGAACTTCCTTAAATGGAAGGTAATAAAAGGTTTTATAATGAATAAATATTATAATTATAACTTTTATAAAATTTTAAAATGGTAAATCAATTTCTATATTTAATTCATTCTATGGGAAACGAAAACACCATCCGTACATACTCGTAAACTACCACCTTTAAGAGTGGCGTGTTCTATTTTCATTCCCAGCTTAAATAGATTGTTATAAAGTATATTTGATGGATATATATGATATCAAAGAGTTATATATATTTATATCATTAATATGGTTTTGAAAGTATGAAAAAATGATAATCATTATGAAGTAATCAGTTGTTATTGGTTGATTGCCTAAAATAAAGTCATCATAGATCTCAATCTCACAAACCTTGTTGATAGTTCCCCAAAAAATGATGATGGGGATTTATAAATCATTAAAAAACAATTATTTAAATATTTTTTTATAATATTTAAATTTTGAACATAGTATCAAATTAATGGGTTCAACACCACCAAATCAAAACATGTGCAACATAATCATAACTTTAACTTTCTATAATGAAAATAAGAGATAAATGACTAATGAATGAATCATAAATGATTATAAAAAAATGTTAAAATGGGTTTTAGATATAAATTAAGTTCTGAAGTTTTTTATTGATATGGTATTTTATTATTATATAGAAGTATAAATTGATTTCATGGAATCCAAGAATTATAGTAAGGGGTTTCTCATCAAAATTTATTGTTCTTTGAGACCTTTTCCATATTCACCAATTTTTTATTTTGGGTAAGGTATATACTACTCATAGTTGTATTTTTATGAAACTTTAAATGATTCTAAAAGGGATTAAATATACATATCAAGTATAACCATTCATGTACTTTTGGTTCAACTGTTACTGAAGCCATAAGGGTTTTTTCAAACTATCATTTTGAAATCGATATTGATTTTAAACGATAATACAACTAAGAAATTATTATGATTACTTTCTATAAAACCCAAGGAATTTTATTCCCCTAAGGTTATTATTTATTTTTTAAATTTCCCATATCATTTTCATTTCCTTGATATATATAATTTACCCACTATGATGAACAAACCTCTCCTTTACTGTAGAAAATATTCTTCCTATATGGCCACATTTATGTTAAAGATGTCTTTATCCATGCTTTAATCACTATTATTTTTTTCTAATATTTTAATAACTTTAAAATAGTTTTTTTTCTTTAATGTCTTCCTTATCTATCAATTCTATAAAATTATTCCTTTTAATATTTTTGGCAACTCATTCTTTCATCGTTATGAGCATTCTTCTATACGAAGATTATTTTCCATTTTTAGAATGGCTTTCCAAATGTTTTTTATTCTTAATGATTTTGAAATTAAAAAGGAATATTATTATACTTTTTAAAAGTACTTGTTTTATTTTAAAAATTATTTCTTGATTTTAAAAAATGAATTTTTAAAGGCCCTATTATTGAATTTTGTTAAATGTAAATGTTTTAAAAAATGTTTTCACTTCACCTTTATGAAACCTTTATTTTTATTCAAGGATATATTTTTGAAGATTCATTTTAAAATTAAATATTTTTTAAATGTTTTCACTTTACCTTTTTGAACAATTTATTTCATTTTTGACGTCTTGATTATTGATACCTGTTTCCAAATAATGAATTGAAAATTTCTTCTTTTTAATGTCATGAAATTTATGTTTTCTAAAGTGAAACATAACTTATTATTTTTATGACAATGTTATGAAATGTTTTTAATTGAAAAATTTATGATTTTTTTTAATTTTTTCTTCTTTAACTATAAAATACTAATATTAAATGGATTTATATATTATTAACTACATTCTAAATTTCTTTATGAAATTTTCTTTTTTGGGTGATTTATTTTTTGTATCAATCGATCTACTTTTCATATAATGTTATTGGTTACCATTTAAAATGATATGAAACCCATTTTATTTTCACGAGTTTCAAGATATGATGAATTATTTATATAATATGGTACACATATATATAGATAATGACTTGTGGGTTCTTCTATCACCATCCAATGAATTTGTTGAAGTTTTATATCTCACGAGATAAAAATGGAATAATAGTTATGATACTTGAGTAAATAATCTACCTCAAGTTACACTACCACAATATTATGTTTTTGTAAAATCACCCTTTAACAACACTTAAAAAATTGGCTGACAAAGAGGGTTCCTTTATCAGTTCTAAAAAAGCACTGATAAAGGGGATTTATCAGTAGTTTTTTTCCTAGTGCTGATAAAGTGTATATTTCAAAAAAAATTATATTACATAATGGTGAGATGGTATGCGATTATGATATACTCTATAATACCAAATTTAGGATTGAAATAAAAGAGATACTATATGGAGTATCTAATAATGCTCAATATACAATAGGGGGGTGAATTGTATACTTTAAATAATTACTTTGGAACATTTAAAGATGATTATGTTTAACAGGGTTAAACAAGGTAATTCACAAAACCTCTAGTTCTCCACGCTTTCTTGATTCCAGAAATATGATTCCAAGAAAGTAATTCAAGAAAATATGGTTCTAGAAATGAAACTTAATGAAGGTTTACAATGATGAAGATTCTACCTTAAAGCGTATAGAATCTAACTAAATCAGAATAAAAGTATAAGGAAGTATAAGATAGTTATACTTTCCTCAACAATACAAATGAAGCGGAAGAGTTGAAACTAATAAGTAACAAGTAGTAAATATTTTATCCCTTAGAGAAGGGTATCCAACCACCTTGGATAAAGGTCCCTTGATTTATACATTTAAGAAATTTTGTCTTACCCACACCAGGGTAAGCTCTCGATACGAAGATCGGAGTCTGTCTTGCTATCCATGAAAGCCCTCAACTTCAAGGAAGTCGACACCTATATCTTTCTCAGCAAGGAATTCCTCAACTTCAAGGTAGTCGACACCTCTGTCTTCCTATCCCCAGAATCCCTCGATTGTACATAGCAACAATCAGAGTTGCACAAAGAAAATATAAACAAGAAGATCAGTATGCACAAGGTAATGAGGGTCTCTCTCTAGAAATCACTTAAAAACTTGTAATCTCTAGAGTCATATAACAGTCATGAGATCTTTTAAATGAGCTCTTATTTATAGTCACGACTTCAATGGTTGGCTCCCTCTTCCAACGGTCATATTTTTCCTTGAATTTTGGAGGGACCTGTAAACATGTCACTCAAACAACGGTATGTTAGTAAATAAATGCACGACACCGTTTTATAACCAAAACACGAGTAAGAAAAAATATGGTTACATAACCAAAATATAATATTCAGAATGTAAGGAACTATGAATGTTCTGAGACTAACCAAAATTGAATTCAGAGTCTATAATACAAGGATATTCAGATTTTATTTTCTAGGAATTTAAAACCAGAACTCTATAGAATTCCAGAGTCTGAATTTCCAGGAAATTCGGAATCTGGATTCTCAGGAATTCAGAACCAGAACTTATAAAGTTAGGAGTCAGAGTTCATGAGAATTCAGAGTCATAACTCATAAGAGTTTGGAGTCTGTATTCAGGGATCTCAGAGTCAGAACATGGAAAAGTTCGTAACCAGAATTCATATTTAGAAATTGGAGTGAGAACATCAGAAGAGTTCGTAACCATAATTTGTATTCAGAATTCACAGTTAGATCTCATTAGAGTTTGTAATCAGAATTCATATTCAGAATTCGGAGTTAGATCTCATAAGAGTTTGTAATAAAAATTCGTATTGGGAATTCGGAGTCAGAACTCAGAAGAGTTCGTAATCAGAATTCATATTCAGAATTCAGAGTGAGAACTCAGAAGAGTACGTAACCAATATTCGTATTCAGAATTTAGAGTCAGAACTCAAAGAGTTTGTAACCAGAATTATGAGAATTAAAATCCTAAAAGAGAATGCCTCATATATAGTTATTTATAGGATTTCGAGGTTTTAGTTACAAACTGAATTTTACACTTGGAAAAATTATTATATGAACAATGAAAACATGGTAAGGATAAATTTCCTTAGGGAAAGAAATTTTTCTTTATAGAATTAAAACACATGGTAAAATGAAAATTTCCTTGAGATAAGGTGTTTGTGATTTTCAAAACAAGAAGTAATGGTAAATTAATAAGGAAAACTTATTGACTTAACAATATCCCCCAAGTATGAAGGAATGGGAAATTCATAAGGAAAACCTTATTGACTCAACAATCTACCCCTTTTTGGAAAGCACAAACATCCTTATGAAAAAGAATATAAGGACTTAGAACAATTTATTAGACATTGAAATAAAACTTGTCTCACTTTTCACATTGTAAAAGATGAATATGACTAACTCCCCCTTATTCTTTGGAACACTAAGGATCATATTATGGATTTCTGGAGGGGGATTTTTCATTATATTGAGTACAGAAATCTCAGTATGGAAACTCCCCCTTAGATAAACTCCCCCTTACTCAGGGATATTTTTTCTTTACATAGAATTATTTTTCTTTTATCCCCCTTTGTGATTTTCAAAAATAATTTGAGGGAATGGAAAAGAAATTATAGTACTAGAAATATTTTTATAAAGCATTCAAACAAAAATGAGAAACCCAAAATTTCATTAATATTGGAATAATTTGTACAAGGGAAAAAATAAAACATAAGATCATATTTATTTTCCTTCATTTTCCTTGGGTATGAATTTCTTCATAATGGTTTTCATCCTCATTAGCTCCTTGTGATATTCCTCTTATTACTTCTATAAGGATTTGATCATATCACCCTAATCCTTTAGAGCCTCTACCTGATCCTTCAATATGTCATCTTGTTTTACTGGCTTTTCTTCAATCTCTATCTGGAGATCCCTTTCCCTCTTCCAGCTTTGGGACACATTGTTCAACTTCCCATTCAGATCTTTGACCTCTTGAATCCGAGTATTCTGCTCAAGATTTCTCTTTTCCTCAAAACTATTTGTGAGATCCTTGATTTTTCGATCTTGAGTATCAAAAGTTTCATTAACCTTATCTTGAAACTCATCAAGATCTCTCAAATCTTAAACTATATACTTTGACCAGCTGAACAATTTCTTAAAAGATTTTCTGTGGGAATCGTAGTTGATAAGAACGTTCTTGTGATCAGCCTCAGTATTTACACACCTATCCATCACCATGGATACAAAATCTAATTTCTGATTCATGCTATGTTGAAGCATCTGACATCTGGAGTCAATGGTTGGAAAGATCGAAATTGTGTTATCAAGCTTTTTTAGAGATTGAATGACAAAATCTTGTCCCATGGATGATGATTCCAAATCTGATACTTTTCTTGGTAATGTTTCTTCCTCTAGCTCAACTAAATTCCTCTTAGAATATCCACCAGCTTCCTTCTTCCTTACAATTTCTTTCCTTTAGGTATCAACAACCACTTGTTTACACTTATTGGTTCTCAGAATAGTTTCTTCATTTGGAGACTCATTCTCACTTCCAGACAATTGAACAATCTTATCTTCAACAGTTTTTTCTTTCTCGGCTCCATCCTCAATATCCTCAGGGTGAATAAAGTGATTATTATACCTTTCTTCCTCAAACAATTTATTAACCTTTTCTTCACCCTTTTCATATTCACCTTCCTCATCCTTCCAATGAGTTGGGAGCTTTGAAGACTCTTCTTCAGAAGTTCAGATTGATAGATTCTCGGAAGGTGTTTCCTTTTCATGATAATATTTAACTTTCTTAATAATATCTTCAGTGCCACCTCTACTTTATTCTTTTTCCACTTCTTCGACAACTTCTTTATCATCCAAAACCTTATTTTGGGGGTTTTCTAGAGTCATGTACTTCTTCCTCAGAGTCTCAAGTAAAGCCTCAACCAGGAACAATTTTAGTACTGGAATTTGTTCAGATGCTATTTCAGTATCCCTTAGAGGGGATTGAACAATCTCAACCTCTGTCATATTCTTCTTATGCTTGTGCTCTTTGGCTTTCTTCTCAACCTCTTCAGTAGTCTTATCTTTTAGAGCCTTGGCCTCAGCAGGATCTAGTCCAAAATGTGGCTCTCCTTCCTTCCGATTCTTTTTGTCTTCTCTCCATTTGGCTACTACCTCATCTGGATAGGCATTCTGCTTCTTGGGATTTATAGGTGCGGATTGAGTTTCTTTGGCCGTAGGGGTTTTCTATGATTCTTCCACTTCCTTCAGTTTCCTCTTCTTTACCGCCTTCTTCAATGGTTTAGCCTCTTCTGCATTCTTTGGAACATCATCTGCTTCTTCCACTGGTAAATCATAAAACTCTCTGGAATCTTTAGAAAATCCGACATTCATTTTTTTCAATGTATCATCGCTTACTAACATGACTTTGCAATTACTCGGCTTGGAACTATAAGGAATCTTGAAGGACTCAAGGCATCGAATAGTAAACTTGGAGAGTAGGGTAGGATACATGATCATATGTGCTCTCAAATTTCCATTCTTGATATTCTCTATCATAATGTGAATATGCTTCATCATATTGATCTTCTTTAGATTTTCCAAAAAAATCCAAGATATACATATCACTTTTTTCTTTAGCCTGTCCTTTTCACCCTTTTTCGGTATGATAAAACCCTAAGCCCATAACTTAAGGATACGATTATTTGTATACAAATGATCAATCTTTGTGGTCTTGACATCTATAAGTCCAAGGCACTCCATAGCCTTCACCATTACAAAACATCCTTATACATCGAGCAGCTTGGGGGAACAAAACTCAACTTCCCCTTTATAAGACAACCCCACTAAGCTAGCAACCTTGGTGTGTGAAAGGACATAGGTTTTTCTATAACTCTTGAATGAAAACTCATATCTCCCTTATTTCTTAAAGAAACATACTGACTCATAGAACTCTATAAGAAGATCTGGATACACCATGTCTTGAGCTACATGCATTGATATGCAAACGCTTTCCCATCCATTCAGCCTGATGTTTTTGGAGATAATGGAGTCATACTTGTTGATGAAATTCGGATGCACGGCCCTTTCTCTGTATACTTGCCACTCCGAAATCGGCTTGGCAGTAGAAATATCTTTCTGAGAGGATTCTTCTACAGACATTCGGACTTGTGAAAACTCTTAGAAGTTCGGAATGTGATTTTGTAGGAAGGGCAGAGCTCCAACATGCAATATCTTGAAATTGATGTGGGACAACCCATCAGTGGTCCTCTATATAGGCATTTGATGTGACATTTCATCTTCTTATCTCAATCCAATGGCTGAGAATTATTCTGATCAGATCTAAAAGTTGAGAAGACAGCTGCAAGGAAAATTTGGTAGGATCCAATCATTTGAGGGTTTTAAAGGAAAAAATTCCGATTTAAGGAAACAAGAATCTGAGAAATTTAAAAAAAACACAAAAGAGAATACCAGCAAGTAAAAGGTGATTACAAAAACTTATGAAAGAATCATACCTTTTGGATTTTCAGAAGAATTATTCATATTGAGGAAAATTATTCTTGAAGTAATTTAGATTCCAAAAAAAACATGAGTATGAAAAAAATGAGTACGCAAATATTCATTACAAAAATTTCAAATAGGAATATCTTCATTTTGAAATTTTCAAGTACTAAAATGTTCATTACGAAAATTTCATGCATGAAATTCTTTATTAGAAAATTTTGAATACATAAAGAAAATTAGCAAATCTTCATTATGTAAAATATGAAATACTTCATTATGAAAAACATGAATAACATCATTACGAAACAAAAAGAAAAACATCATTATAAAAAACATGAAAACCTTCATTACGAAAAATATAAAACATTATTACGAAAAATATGAAAAACTTAATTAAGAAAAATGGAAAACATCATTACTAAAAATATAAATACTTCATTACGAAATATGAAAAACATCATTACAAAAAATATGAAAAAATTCATTATGGAATATGAAAAACTTCATTACACAATATGAAAAACTTCATTATGAAAAATATGAAAAAATTCATTATGAAAAATATGAAAAACTTCATTACAAAAAATATAAAAAACACATATGAACAAATGTACCGCCCCTCTGAAAAAGAGTTAATTAATTTTAGGAGATTGATTCATCAGATAGTTAACAAGAAATATTACCTTACAATTATCATTCATAACTATTTTTTAATGTATTCAAATCTATCGGAGGGTAAAGATTTTGTGAAAATATTAGTAAGTTGATCTTGCATTTCGATAAATTGAAAAATGATATCTCTTTTTTGTGTGTGATCCCTAAGAAAGTGATGCCTAATATCTATGTGCATTTCACAATAGTGATGTGCAGGATTTTTACTCAGAGAAATGTCACTAGTATTATCACACAAAATTTGTGTTTTGGTAAAACTCATACCATAGTCTTTGAGTTTGTGTTGCATCCAAAACACTTGAGCACAATAACTTCCAGCTGCTACATATTTAGCTTCAGTAGCGGAAAGTGCTATTGAGTGTTGATTCTTGCATGACCAAGAAACTAATGAATCTCCTATGAAATGAAAATTTCCGAATGTACTCTTTCTATCCATTTTACATCCACCAAAGTCAGTATCTAGAAAACTTTTCAAAACGAAGTCATTTCTAGAAGTAAAAAAGAGTCCTAAATCCATGGTTCCTTTAAAGTAGCGAAAAATTCTATTCACTGACTTTAAATGAGATTACTTATGATTTTATTTATATCTTGCGCATAGGAATACTGAAAACATTAAGTCTAGACAACTACATATCATGTAGAGTATACTTTCTATCATACCCCTAAAATATGTTTGACCTACTAGTTTCCTAGCTTTATCAAGATCAAGTGTATTTTAGGTACCAATGGGAGTACTTATACATTTAGTGCTGTCAGATCCATACTTTTTAAGAAGATCTTTAATATACTTATGTTGAGATATATAGATTCCTTATGGTTTTTGAGAGATTTGAAAACCAAGGAAAAATGTTAACTCACCCATAATACTCATTTAAAACTCATATTTCATTAGATCTGCAATGGAATCAGTTAAATATTGCTGAGTTGAACCAAATATAATGTCATCAACATATCTTTGAACAATCAAAACATTTTCCTTATCTTTCTTTATAAAATGGGTTGGATCTGCATTTCCCTTGACAAAATTATTTTGAAGGAAAAATCTCTTAAGTCTATCGTACCATGACCGAGGGGCTTTCTTAAGTCCATAAAAAGCTTTGGTAAGTCTAAAAACATGATCAGGATGTTTTGTATCTTCAAAACCATAAGGTTGTTCAACAAAAAATTCCTCTTGTACATAACTATTAAGGAAAGCACATTTCACATCCATTTTAAAAAGTTTGAAATTGATGAATGATGCAATGGCAAGTAGAATATGAATAGATTCGAGTCTAGCTATTAGAGGATATGTTTCTTCATATTCTATTCCTTCTTGTTGATTATAGCCTTTAGAAACCAATATAGCTTTATTTATTACAATGATTCCATTTTCATCACACTTATTTCTGAAGACCCATTTCACTCCAATAACAGATGTTTCCTTAGGTATTTCAAACAAGGTCCTGACTTTATTTCTTTCGACTTCATTTAGTTCATCCTGCATGGTTTTAATCCAATAATCATCACCTAAATCTTCATCAGTTATTTTTTGTTCTAATTGGCAATGGAATGATAGGTGTTCTACTTTATTTCTTAAAGAACTTCTAGTCCTTACAGGTTGATTCACATCTCCAATGATACTATCACTAGTATGATTCTATATAAACAGCTGATTTGTGTTTTGTAAAACATGTTAATCAACATAGGGTTGAAAATATTCTTGGGTAAATGTTTCAGAAACATTTCCATGGGAATTTTCCTAATTAGAAGGATCTTCTAACAAAGGTTGATAATATGTTTTTGAAAACACATCTGAAGATGTAGTTTGGGGTTGTTTAAAAACTAAAGTATTAGTTTCATGAAATTTTACAAGTACTGTCTCTTCAACAGTACAAGTGTTTTTGTTGAAAACTCTATAAGCCTTAGGAGTTGTGGAGTAGCCTAAGAAAATCCCTTTATTAGATTTTTGTGCGAATTTATGTAGATTATCTCTAGTATTCAGAATGAATACCTTGCAACCAAAAACCTTGAAGTAGGAAAGTCTAGGTTTTCTACCATTCCATAACTCATAAGGAGTTTTATTAAAAAAAGGTCTAGTCAAAACATGATTTATAGTATAACAAGCAGTACATACAGCTTTAGCCTAAAAATGTTCGGCTACAGAGTACTGTCTCAACATGGTTCTAGTTATCTCTTGATGAATTCTATTTCTTCTTTCAACAACACAATTTTCTTTAGGTGTTCCGGGTGGTGAGAAGTTATGAGTAATGCCTTTTCTACTCCAAAAATTTTCAAAATCTGAATTTTTAAATTCTCCACCATGATCACTATGATTAGTTTTCAATGGAAGGTTATTCTCATATTTAACTTGGGATCTAAAACTTCTAAAATATGATAATTCTTTAGACTTAATTTCTAGAAAATAGACCGATGTAAATCTAGTGTAATCTTCAACTAAGAGAAAAACATAATACTTGCCTCCAATTCTTCCACTTTGTGTCGGACCAAAAAGAGCCATATGAACTAGCTATAATGCATCATTAGATGAGACTTCACCAATTGATTTAAAACATGATTTATGTTGCTTTCTATATTGACAAGGGTCACAAACTTTCGAAGAATCAAATCTATGCTCTAGTAAATCCTTAACTAATATTTTATTAGAAAGTTTGCATAAGTTCCTAAGGTTACAATGACATAACCTTCTATTACATTACCAAGAATAATCCTCCATTGAACTAAGGCAAGGTAGATCTTGGCTTCTATGGTCTTCTAAGTTTAGTGTGTAAACATTCTCTTACCTATGGCCAGAAAGAATAAAATCTTCCTTGGAATTGTTTACTAAGAACTTTTTATTCCTAAAATTTACAAGGTAACCTTCATCACACAATCAAATTATACTAATGAGGTTTTTCTTAAGACCCTTAACAAATAAAACATTTTAAATCAATGTTTTTCCAAGAAGAATGATGTTACCTATATCAATAATTTTTCCTTGAGCATTATCTACGAAAGTTACTTTTCCTCCTTTTGTCTTGATAATATTTTCAAAATAGTTTTTATTACCAGTCATATGCTGGGAACATGCACTATCCATGTATCATGTATTACTGTTGGTACCTTATCTATTTTCCTGAAAATAATAAAAAGTTAGTTTTTTGGAATCCAAACTTTCTTGGATCCGGAATTCTCAGAAAGAAAAATTTTAGGCACCCACATATTTTTAGAAAAATATTCTTTATGAAATATTAATGATTGGGTTTTGTTTGAGGAACAATTTTTTCCTACTGTCCACCACAATAACACTTAGTGAAGAATAGATCACTTTGAGGAACAAAATAATTGTTACTAAAAATTGGTTTCGAACCAGTATAACCAAAACCAGAACTATTCATTAGAGGTTGGATTTGAGAATACATTTTATCAAAAAATTTCTTACCTTTGGTAAATTTTGACAAACACTTCCTCCAGAATTTTTTTTAGATTTTAGTTTGATAACCAAGTTCATGTCTTCTAAAACATTTGTTTTGGAACTAGAGTTAGGCTTGAAAACATTTTTCTTAGAAATTTCATTTTCTAGATCCTTAGAAAGTTTATTCTTCTCAGAATTTACTTCTTCAAGATTTTTTGAAATCTTTTCAAAATAAACTTTTTTCTTATCAAGATATTTATAAAGATCTGATATTTCCTTAGTAATAATAGTATTATGAGATTTTTCTTTTTCATGTTTTTCATGAGTTTTGAGTTCTCAATCTCAAGGAGTTTGGGAAACCTAGAAACTTTTTCATAGGAAGGTAAAGTATTATCTTCATCAGAAGAAGATTCTTCATCAGAATAGTTATAATATTTACTATCGTTAACATTCAAATATATATTGGCCATAGATTCAGCATTGTGTACATTATCCATTAAAAAAATTGATTTTTGATAGGTAGTCTGGCTATTAGACCAAGATTCTTTTGTCCAGAAGATTCATAATTTGAAGATTCATCTGAAGAGTCACCACCACTAGCACTCCAGGTGTCATTATCTTTCACGAATTTCTTTTCTTTATCCTTGTAATACTTCTCTCTATTTCTTTCAGAATTATTTTCCTTTCATTATTTTCTCTTAAACATAGGACAATCAGGTCATATATGTCCAACTCTTTTGCATTCATAACAAGTAACTTCTGAATTCTTCTTATCTTTCATTTCATTCTTCTTGTATTGGGGTTGAAAGTTCCTCTGTCCAGCTATCCTATTCATCCTTCGAGGAAGATTTGCAAACTCATTCTCTAAGGATTCACTTCCACTAGATTTATATTGGATAACAACCTTCTGAGACTTAGATATGGTAATTATCTCAGGAGTCTTAGATTTCATATTATTTGGAGTTTTAGTAAAAGAAACTCTTCCATTACCATTATTCTTCTTTACATTATCATCATCTCTCTTCAATCTAGTCTTATGTTGAAGAAGTGTTCCAAAGAGTTCATTAAGAGTAATATGATTAACCATTATGTTCTCATCAATAGCATTTCTCTTGGATTCCCACTCATTCGGCATGATGTTTATGATCTTATCAACAAGAGCATCATCATCTAATCCTTTCTCACCCATGTATTGTAAACTATTCACAATAGTCATAAATCTCTGTTGCACCTTACATATGGGTTCTCCATAAGGATTGTTAAATCCATGATATTTAGCTTTGATCATGGCTCTTCTTGTATCAATAACTTTGGAAGGTCCAAAGCGATTAAAATCAAGTTTCTTCAAAATACAATTTGATTCTTTACAAGATGAAATTTGGTTATATATATTTCTATTCATGGAGAAAAGAAAAGTATTGCGTACCATATAATTCAGTTGATATTCATGCTTTTCTTGATTTGTGAAGGTACTAACTTCTTTTTCAGGGATTTTATATCCTCCAATAAGCATAAAAAAATTATCAACACCAGTATTGATAATGAAAATCATCATGCAATCTCTCCAATATTTGTAATAATTTCCATAAAAAATAGGTGGTCTAGTTGGATTGAGATTTTCTATGGAACTATCATTGATTCCTTCCATCTTATAGAAAAATGTTTCCACAAAAACATGTTAATATAAAAACTTCAGATTCAAGGAAAATATTACTAAGTAAGGAAAATATAGAACAATGAAAACATGAGCAAGAAAAACTTATATGTGAATATAATTATTTCAAAGACCTAATCTGATACCAATTGTTGAGATGGTATGTGAGTGTGATATACTCTATAATACCAGATGTAGGATCGAAATAAAAGAGATACTATATGGAGTATGTAATGATGCTCAATATACAAGAGGGCAGGGGGGGGGGAATTGTATAATTTAAAAAAATGATTTTGGAACTTTTAAAGATGATTTTGTTTAGCAGGGTTAAACAAGGTAATTCACAAAACCTCTAGTTCTACAAACTTGCTTGATTCTGGAAATATGATTCTGAGAAAGTAATTCCTGAAAAGTTGGTTCTAGAAATGAAACTTAATGAAAGTTTACAATGATGAAGATTCTACCTTAAAGCTTATATAATCTAACTAAATCAGAGTACAATTATAAGGAAGTATAAGATAGTTATATACTTGCCTCAATAATACAAATTCCGTAGAAAACATGAAAATAACAAGTAACACGTTATAAATATTTTTACCCAAATAGAACGGTATCCGAAAACCTTGTATAAAGGTCCCTTGATTTATACTTTCAAGAAAGTCAGTCTTACCTACCCTTGGGTAAGCCCTTGATACAAATATCGGTGTCTATCTTGTTATCCCCGCAAGCCCTCAACTTCAAGGTAGTCAACACATCTATCTTCCTCAACATGGAAGCCCTCAACTTCAAGGTAGTCAGCACCTCTATCTTCCTAACCCCAAAAGCCCTCGACTGTACACAAAATCAATCGGAGTCACACAAAAAAATCTGAACAAGAAGTTCAGTACACATAAGGTAACAAGAGTCTCTCTCTAGAAATCACTTCATCAACATGTAATCTCTAGAGTCATGGAACAGTCATGAGCTCTTTCAAATTAGTTTCCATTTATAGGCACGACTTCAACAGTCGACTCCCCCTTCCAAATGTCATATTTTTCCTTGAATTTTGGAGGGACCTGTACACATGTCACTCAAACAACGGTTAGTTAGTAACATAATGAACGACACCGTTTTATTACCAAAACATGAGTAAGAAAAAATATGGTTACATAACCAAAATCAAATATTCAGAATGTAAGAAAATATGAATGTTCATAGTCTATCCAAAATTGAATTCAGAGTCTATAATACAAATATATTAGGATTCTATTTTCTAGGAATTCAGAACCTAAACTCTATAGAATTTCGGAGTCTGAATTTCAAGGAAATCTGGAATATGGATTTTCAGGAAATCGGAACCAGAACATACAAAGTTTAGAGTCAGAGTTCTTGAGAATTCGGTGTCAGAACTCATAAGAGGTCAGAGTCTGTATTTAGAGAACTTAGAGTTAGAACTTGGAAAAGTTTGTAACCATAATTCGTATTCAGAATTCAGATTCAGAACTTCAGAAGAGTTCATAACCATTATTCCTATTTAGATTTCAGAGTCATATCTCATAAGAGTTTATAATCAGAATTCTTATTCAGAATTCAGAGTTAGATCTCAGAAGTGTTCATAATCAGAATACATATTCATAATTTGGGTCAGAACTCAGAAGATTTCGTAACCAGAATTCTGAGAATTCGGATCTTAAAACAGAATGCTTCATATCTAGGTATTTATAGGATTCCGTGGTTTTGGTTACAAACTGAATTTTACACTTGAAAAAATTATGATATGAACAATGAAAACATGGTAAGGATAAATTTCCATGAGGAAGGAAATTTTTCCTTATAGAAGTAAAACATAGGGTAAAATGAAATTCTCCTTGAGATAAGGTTTTTATGATTTTCAAAACAAGAAGGAATGCTAAAGTCATAAGGAAACATTATTGACTTAACAATCTCCCCGAAGCAAGAAGGAACTGAAAAGTCCTGAGAAAAAACTTATTGAATCAACACATAAATAATAATGTATTGATATATAAATATATTTATATATAAATATATTTATATTTCTATGAATATTATATATATTTTTTAAATATGTTCTAGATTGATTTGATATGTGGTAGACGCAAAACAGACACCCGGAGCAAAATTTATGGATGTTTGGAGGGATTAAAGACCTTTTCGGGCCTTGAATAATATGAGAAGGTGTTTTAGTGGTCAAATAAGTGCTGGTTTATTCTCAAGCATCAATTTGATATGTGGTAGAGGCAAAACAGATACCCGAGTAGATGTTATGGATGAACAGACATCCAGAGTAGAACATATGGCCATTGGGAGAAATTATGGGCCTTTTTTTCCATTAAGAACATGAGAGGGCCATATAGTGGTCACTAGAGTGTAGATATTTTTGAAATATTTGATTTTATAGGTTGTAGTGTTCAAAAGAACACCTGGAACGGAGGTTATGATTGTTTGAAGTTGAGAAACCCCGCTAGCGCCTAAAAACCTAAGAAACCAGTAACTCACAAGAACAACCGTTAAATCTTCTCTGGGTGTCCATTTGAGCACTAAGACTAGTCAAATATAAGCTCATGAGATGAATGAGGATCACGTCTAATCGAAACCTTTAGAAGATCAAAGAAATGGAGGATATATCAGTTATACCTATATAAAAAAACTATATATTCAAATGACCATAACTTTCCCTTCTAGTGTCCGTTTGGGCTCTACCACATATCAAATTGAAGGACATGAAAATGTCTTCACAAAAATATTACTGCATGAACATCTCAAATTATTTATGTCCCAAATACTAAAACCCCAAAAAACTATTAGAAGGCCTCCAAAACTCTATTTCTGTGTTCGATGCCCTGTCAGATTTTTCTTAAAATGGTAATAACTATAGAGATGTGTGTCTGTATGGCCTATTCCACCTATTATATTGTATTTAATTCCATGATATTTGGTTTTACTGGTAATAGAGCTGAAACTGACACCTGAATCAGTAGTTACATCCGTTTAAGAGACTCTGTGGTTTGTTAGGGGTTTCAAGCCTCCATTTCTAGAAATTTTGTCATGTCTGCTGTTTTTTCAAAAAGCTGTAAGTTTGGATCTTCCTTTACGTTCAGCCTCCACCACCTATCATATCAAAATTTATTTGATGGTATTTGATTTGACAGGTCACAGGGCTGTAATAGACCCTCAGATATGAATTTTTTTATCATTACTCTGAGTTTAAGGTTTATTTTACTTTATGACGGTATTTACAGGTTTTGTGGGTTTCTCCATTTTTTACCTATTTTTCATGTTTTTAGGGAATTCAATCAATTTTCATAATTTAATTTTATTTATAATCAAATATATAACAATATATACATATTTTTAATATATTCACACATTAAAATTATATTTTATTAATAAATATATAATTAAACATATTTACATATAAAATATATTTATCAATATATAATCCTTATCTAAATAAAAAAAATAAAATCCATTCAATTTTAAATACCAATATATGAATATTTATTTACCTATATAATGTGTCCTTGTATATATATATGTGTGTGTGCGCCTGTATTGACAAACTGATATATATTATCTATATATTTTAAACATATGTATATACATATTAATATATAATATTTGTAAATATATATAAATATTTATAATTATATATACAGATACACATATAATATATATATATATATCTCTGTGTGTGTATGTGTGTGCGTGTGTTGTATATATGTATTTATTTTTTTATAAACACACACAAAAAACATATTTTATAAATGTATTTAAAACTAGTCTTATAAATATATATTAATATATGAATAAATATATTAATATATTAATATAACCATATATATATATATATTAATATATGTATAGATATATTAATATAAATATAAATATAAATATAAATATATATATATTAATATAAATAAATATATATAAATATATATTAATCAATATATATATATGTTAATATAAATATATACTAATATACGAGTAAATATTACAATATATATATATAAATAGATATATTAATAAATGAAGAGCAAAGAAATATGGAGAAGTGGTAAAGGCTTAGGTGCGCAGGCAATAGGTCCTGATTTTGAATCCAGGGGGCAAGTCGTGTGTGCGGGTGGAATAAGTGCTAGCACTTTTAAAGGGTGGGGGTAGGCACTATTAAAGGCTGGGGGGTGGGGCATGTAGGATGGGGTAGGGGTAGGGGTGGGGGTGGTTGGGGCATATAAGATGCTCTAGGGTGGGGGTGTTGAAGGGGGATTCCGGCGCTGTTGAAGCCCCTCCACGAATTGCAGAAATATTTTTTATTTTTTAAAGGCTTTTAGCTATTATCACCAATAAAAAAAGCGATGATAAATGATCCATTTATGAACACATTTTTAGCACTGATAAAAGATACATTTTATCAGCACTTTTTTTAGTTTTAATAAATGGGGTCTTTATAAGATCTTTTTTAGAATTGATAAAAGGGACCCCTTTATCTTTTCTGAGATTGACATTACTTTTTTAGCATTGAAAATGAAATTTTCTAGCATTGATAAATGCCATATTTGCAGTAGTGTTATGATACTTGAGTTAATAATAGACCTTGGGTTATGATAATTGTGTTTGTAATATTCCATGAGTTATGATGATCGATTCAAAAATGTTTTGAACGAAGTAATGTATCATCCAATATATAAATGGTTTTTGGATTTTAATTCTAGATCCATTATATAATGTTTTTTTATGATTATATTGATAACATACATCCTTTTCATGATATGTTTGAAAGAAATTAATTATTTATATGATTATGATACATGGGATCATGTTTATTATCCTACACTCTTATTCCATAGAATATGTTTTTTTCATCTGAGATCACATTCCCTGGTATCAGGACGTATAAAAAACTATCATTGTTTTATGTTCTTTTATAAATAATATATTTCTCTTGTGTTCATGTTTTATCATATTCTTAGGATATAACCCTTGATGACATGTTGATAAGTTTTATTTTACAATGATTTTTATGTCAAAACATTATTATGTTTCCATTCTCTAGGTTGTGAAGATGAGTTTATATTATGAGAAGTACAAAAGGGATTTTAGTCTGGTCTAGATGTAGATAAATATTCACATGTATCCTGAAATTTTTTTCCAATGAAACTGATCACAATTGTCACTAAACTATACACACATTTGATTGTGTTATTATTTGTGAAATATAATATCTAACTTATGAAAATGATGTAAAATAATGATATTTATAGATTGATTCATCTCAATTGCTATCAATCCTATGTATAATGATTGTGTTTTTAGAATAGGACTTAAGAGTGAAGATTTAGGGAATCTATATTGGTATCAGAGAAGGATTTAGTAATTTGTAAAGATTAGCTCATTTTTTAATGTTTAAAATGAGAGAACTTTAGCAAATAACCTAGGGATAAGTATATTTATTGGATAACATCCTAATGTTTTCATAAAATAGATAATGTATGGTTTTCCCCAAAATGAAATCCTTGTATGGATACTACAAGTTAATGCATGAACTATCACATATGTACAAATGGGTTATAAACCTAAAGTCTGGGTGAGTATTAACTCGATCTTCATATAGTATATGAAAAAGAGGCTTAACTGGACACCTAATTTGACACTCCATGGGGCGATGCTTTTTTTAATGAAATTATTTTTACAAACCATTATAAAGGGGTTGATCACATTTTTATAGTATGGTGAGGGGTCCTAATAATAAATATTCATTGAATGGCCTATATTTAGACCCTTAAATATATAATTCAGTACATATGTCATTTATGATTTATACCTGTTTTATGATAGATTTTAATTTTTAAAACATCATCAAATTAAGTATTCTCTTATTTAACTATCATTTATTCAAGTAATGGATGGATAAAGTGGAAACTGAGTTAACATTGAGTGTGACTGATAAAGTGGGGATTATACTAATGAGAAAAATAATGTGATAGTTCTTATACTAAATATAATATATGAAGTTATAATAAATAACTTGAGTATTTCCAAACTCCCAAACACACTAAAGAAGAGAAGGATGGAGTTCTAATGAAGTTATAGTAATAAATACCATTGGTTAACTAATACCTAACATTATCTATGTAAAAAATGTGGGAATAAGAACCTTTGGGATTATCTCAAAGGAATGAGAAAATGTTTCAAGTGTGGAAGGGTAGAACATCGAGCGAGAGATTATTGAAAAGAGACCAAGAGGTTTGTCAATATAATGGGGGATAAGATATTACTAACTAATGTGATAACCACAAGTTAATGCCTCAAATTTTAAGAATTTATGCATTATAAAAATAGATTCTATAATCCATAGTCTTACAAGGATTGTAGAAATAAAAAATCCGCTAAACCAAGTGAATAACGGTAGACTATCCAGTCACAACTACTAAAGTGCATCATTATAATTATGAATAACTTATATTATACTTTATATTTATGTTTTACTTACTTGATTATGATCTAACATCACTATGAATTTTTATAAGAGAATTAAGTCACCACCTTGATTTTTTAAATATCATAGAATATTTCTTGTTGTATTATTATTGTATCCCAATTTTAAATTTGTGGGAATGTTCTTTGTGAAAATGTTATTATTATTTATTTATATAAATTTTATTGATTTTATATCTTCATATAAACTCAAAATTTGTTTCCAAAATAGGGAAATAATATTTTTTTTCAAACTGACCAATAACCATCTATCAGTGAAAGGATGTCTATGAGATCTATTGGAAACAACTTCTATTATAGGTGTTATGATACCTAATCATGATATATGTTTAACTATAATTAATGGATAAAACACAATATTAGGATTGAAATATTATAATGGAAACAATATATTTTATAAGTTTGTAAGGTTTATATCTATCTAGAAATCATATCTTGAGCCATGTATATCTTCTAGATATTATTATCTATTTTTACTAGAAAATGGTTATTAAAAAATACAAGGATGAATTTTATTTAAGTTAGGGGGGATGTAACACCCAAGGATTTTACTATATATATTTTCTTTAAATAAATAAAATGTTTTCTATATCTTGTATCATATGAAACACCAAAGTCAAATTAAACATGACAAACCTTATTATAATAATTCAATATTATATGAATCATCAATAAGAAAATTATAATAAAAATAAATCCTCTAATAAATAAAAAGTTTATAATATGTTATATTATAAAAACATAGTAATTACATGATATGGTTTTTTAATTATTATTGAATTATTATAATACCAATGACTTGATAAAATTTAATTGTTAAAAGATAAATTATTACAGAAATGTGATTAAAATTGTGAAATGTTAAAAATTAATCTTTCTCAAAGAACCATTTTTGAAGTGACATGAATTTTACATAATAAATTATATTTATCACTTTTTAAAATATGATAATTGCAATAGATAATATTATGTGCCAATATATCAACATTATTATAAATAGAAATTGGTATAAAATATGATTCAGAATGTTTAAATTCTAAAAGTAAATTAATTCTATAAAAATAGTGTTTTCTTTATATTTTGTTTTTCCATTTAAAATAGAAATTTATAATTTTTAGAATTATAATTGGATGAAATTATATATATTTTTTAATTTAGCATGTTAAAAAAACTTTTTTAATATTTTATTTTTAATTTTTTTTTGAAATAATTGATTTTATGTGAATAGTGAAAAATGTAGTTTATTACTATATTAAAGATATTATAACATTAGAATAAACTATGAATGATTTTAAAGGGTATAAAAAAATTTCATGAATAAAAAATTATTTAAGGACTAAAATTATTTAGGTAAAAATACCCAACTATTTTTAGAAAGTCGATGTTTATCATTTTTAGAATTTCGTAATATTTCTTTTAATAGAAACTATTTTTTCTCTTATTCTATCAATTATGTATCCAAATGCATTATTTGGGGATTGTATTGACTTTAAATCAAAAAATATATAATTTGGTTAATAATAAACCAAATAATATCATTTATGTCAACAACATTGATAATATATCTTAAATAGAATTTTTATGCTTTAGAATACACTTCTTCTAAAAATGGTTCTTTTGTATAATGTTGGATAATATTAAAATTATTTTTTGTCATCTTTAAAAGTTTTATTTGATAAAAGGGTATTCATAGTTAAAATAAAAATTTCCAAATTAGGTTATAAGTTTTGTTTATTCACAAAAATTAGTTACATAGGTGAAAAAATTTAGTTTACCCATTAAAGGTAGATTATGGTCAAAAGAGCTTAACCAATTATAAAAGTTATAAAAAATGTTAAAAAAAATATTTGAATGATTTTTAGGTGCATATATAAATATTTTTCTTCACTTATACATTATTTTCTACTTTGGATTTTACTTTACATGTGAAAAATATATTCCTTTTATATGAAGAGGTTATATTTATAAAATTTCCATTCGCTTCACTTATAAAGGGGCCTTACACCACCCATTAAAATCAGCTACAAAAATATGATGTTCCATTGAAAATAAACCCATTTAAATATCCCTATAATACTATTCTACATCCATATGCCTCTGGTTATAATAATATTCCCCAAGTCCCCCCATCTCTAAGAATTACTTCAGGAGAATATTCAAATTCTCAACATAAATATAAATCCCTATTTGTCATTTTTTACTTATCTATATTTCTCAAAAAGACCTATCATACCCATTAAAATATATTGAAATAAATATTATTTAGTTACTGATATGTTTTTATGTTTATCAAATAGTAATCACATACCTTTCCCCTAATCTTTTAGAAAAATGAAAATGCCATTCATGCGTACGTGCAAACTACCACTTCTATAAAAGACATGTTTTGTTTTACATTTCTTCCCTACATGGTTAGTAAAAATGGTTATTTATTTAATAAATACTATATATATATATATATAATATTATCAATATTATGAAAATATAAATAAATTTCCATGCTTCATTCTTTCTATAGGAAACTAAAATGCAATCCATGTGTACGTGCAGTGTACCGCCTCCTTGAGTGAAGTATTCCTATTTACATCTCCACCTAAAAATGATGATTATAAAAACATTTTATGAATATATATGATTTAATGGATCATATATATCATAAATATGGTTCTAAAAGTGTGGTAGATGTGAATATTATTATGAATAAATTCATTGTTATCAGTATATTACCCAAGACAAGCTCATCATTTATTTCATTCTCTTGATCCAGGAAGATAGTTTTGATAAAATGAACATGGGGATTTATATGTTATTGAAAAATAGTTATTTCAATACATTTTATAATCATGAAATGATGAAATTAGTATAAATTAATAGGGTTCAATTTCTCTACTACAAAACATGTGGAAAACAATCAAAACTATATCCTCTCATATTGAAAATAAGAAATAAATTAATAATGAATGTATAATAAATGATTATAACCAAAGACTAAAAATGCTTATATATGTTAATAATATTATTAAATATTTTATTAATATGGTTATTTATATTATATAAGTGGTTAATGTGCTTTCTTGGAAGTCTAGGATTAAGGTAAGGGGTTTCTCATCTAATTTTTTTATTCTTTGAGAATTATGTCATATCCACCACTTATTTTATTTTTTGTGGGGTATATTGTAACCATGGATTTATTTTAATCATAATTTCTATTTTGATCAACTATATTATAGATCTATATCAATTATTATCTTTCAACGACTTTTGGTTCTTAGATTACTGAATCCCTAAGGGCTTCATCACCTATCTCAATTTCAAAGAGAGATTTCTCTTGAATGATAATCCCTATGGGGAATTTCAATATAATTTCTCTATAAAACCCCAACCATTATATCATACTCTATATATTATTTAGGTTTTATGTTTCTTCTCTATAATTCATTTCCTTGGAATATAATTTACCAGATGTGATTCTTGTAACTAAAATTGAACCCACCTCTTATTTACTGTCAAGAATATTCCTTTATATCCAAATTAATTTTATTTATTTTCTTATATATTATTAAATAATTTATTAATTTCGTTTTATACTATTTTAATTTAGTTAAAATAGTTTTAAAAATATTTTAATATTTTACACATGTATTATTCTGACAAAAGTATCCCCTTTTAATATTTTTATGTGAACATATTCATTAATAGTTATGATAATTATACATTATAAATATTGCTAATTAAGATATAAAATAGATTGGGAAATTAATTTTCTTGTAAAATATTTTCAAAATAAAAGGAAATAATTTTATTTTTTAAAATAAAAAAGTTGTGTTTTGAAAATTAATTTTTTATCTTAAAATTGATCATTTCAAGGTTCCATTATTTAATATTATTTTTAAAATTAATTTTTTCCATAGGATTTCAGTTGGAATTTTTTGAAAAATTATATGTTTTTAATGGTTCCATTATCGAAGACTCATTTAATAATTAAATGTTTTCAAAATGATTTTACATAACTATATTGAGAAATTAATGTGTTTTTAATGGATTCATTATAGATATTTCTTTCTAAATAATGAATTTTAAAATTCCTTTTTTCCAATTTCCCTAAAGCAATTTTTTCAAACATAACACATAACCTATTCTCTAAAAGAAGATGTTAAGAAATATTTCATAAAGTAAATTTTATGTTTTTCATACAATTTCTTATTTAAATTTAAATGGTATAACTCATTTGGAGATTTTTTAATGAATCACCTTCTAAATAACTTTATGAAATACTAATTTTTGGTGATCAACTTTTTGGTATCAACCGATGATATTTTGATATTACGTTATAATATAAATATTGGAGATGATTTAAAACCCATTTAATTTTCATAGGTTTTCAATATATAATGAATGATTGACATATTATGGAATAAATATGTGTGGATGATGATGGTTCGGGTTATATATTTCCATCCAATACATTGGTTGAAGTTTTATATCTCATGAAATATAAACGAATTATGAGTTATTATAATTATGTAAATAATGGATGATGAGTTATGATACTTGAGTTAATAATTGAACTTGAGTTATGATTTTCATGTCAATAATGGGTTTTGAGTTATGAATATTTAGTTTGTAGTGGGTTTCTAGAAGTAATGCCCGAGTCACCATGAAATGCGTTATAGGATTTTGATTCCCAAACTACCATGAAATGTTTTTCTATGATTATGTTTGTTCTATAATTTCTTATTGTGATATATTTTAATGAAACACCTTGTTTATATGATTATGATCTAAAAATAATTTTTATTATCTCACACTCTTATTCCATGTTATATGTATGTTCATTTTAGATTACATGTCTTGATATCTTGATTTATAGGAAAATCTTATTATTTTATTTTATTTTTAATAAGATATTTATCACATTTTCATGTTTTCTCATGCTCTTATGATTAAATCCCTAATGGCATGTTGATATAATTCCCACTAGAGAGTGCTCATGCTCAGCCCTTTTTCGTAGTTACATTACCCAGGTTATGAATATTAATGAAACTTATGATAACTCTAGAGGGGAGTCTAGTGTGGTTTGATTATGGAGAAATGTTGAAAAGTATCATAAAATAAGTATTTTTATGTTGTCGATCCTCATAGAAACCTAAAATAATATTCATTGGATTGTGTGACTATTAGTGAGAATTTTTATTTAAATTGTGGTTGGGATTTAATGTAACGATATGTATAGCTCAGGTTATCACTTTTAGTATCAATCCTATGTGTAAAGTATGTTTTTAAGCACTTGACCTAGGAGCGTGGGTCTATGGAGCCTCACATCCCTTGAATACTTGTTTATACAAAATTTCTTATAAATTTTTAGAGATTGAAAATCATTAACATGACTTGTTATATATATATATATATTTAATGTTACTATTTTTATTAAATTTATATTCCTTGAAAAAATCTAGACAGTTCTATTTTCAAACATTCAATTTTGCTTTTTAGATTTTCATTTTCATATAGAGTAGACTTTAATTTAAATTGATGAGACTCATTATTTTTATAAATATAATCCTTGAGTTTTTCATTTTATTTTTGAATATTTTTTAAATATGAAAAAATATTCTCCTTAAAAGAATAAGGAAAATTTCTAAACAACTTATTTTTTTCAATACTGATCTTATTTTCTTCCAGATTTTTTTTACTTAATCCTATGTTCCTTGCATATTTTTCAAATTTTATAAATATCATCACATAAACATTAAATTTAATCATACAATTCATACATTATATGTTCCTTATAACTATTTTAAGAAGATTCAAAATTAGATTCACTTTATTAGAAGAATAAAACAAGAATATATTTTCTTTTTTATGTTTAGAATAAGATTCTTAACTTGAATATTAGTCTTTAGTATAAGTCTATCCAATTGTGAGAGAAAGTTTCCATTTATAATAATAATAATAATTATTTTCTCATTTCAACTTCAGTCATTAATGTTTTATATTCCCCTTTTTTATTCTAAAATATGATTATTTTAGGCACATTACTGGAAAAGTCATTATCTTTTTAGTCTGTTCAATGATAATCTATTGAATAATCACTTTTTCCTTCTAAAATTTCTCTTCTTTACCCTATAAAATCCTTTGAATAAATGTAATGATTCTTCAGTATTTTGTTTCCATAACATTGAATATGAAGAGTATGTTGCACCTTTAATTTTTGATTTCAAATAAATATATTTTCTTATACGGGATTATTTTTCATCTATATTTTTAAATTATAAATCATAGTATATTAAAATTCCGATAATGTCATCAAGTGTACATTATTTAAAATTATTACGTTTATGAATTTACTACTTCTTACCATGCCTTTTATTATATATATCTCTTAATACTCTTTTAAATAAAATATTATTATCTCATGTTTATTCTAATACATTAATTCCATTTACAATGCTAGTGAATATATGAAATATATGATATATTTATTCTTTTTTAACCACCTTAAAATAATGATATTATACCCTCAACATACCAATATTGGTTATAATTAAATTCTTATAACTATAATGAGTTGTTTACAATATTCCCCACATTTTTTGTGGAGTTTTATATGATAAAATTTGACTGAATACATTTTGACTTATTGAACAATAAATTATTTTATTGATTTTATAATTATGAACATATTTAGAATCATCAAAAACTATTTATAGTATTGGGATCAACCTTGGGGAGTTATTTAGGTTTTACCCTATATTTAAAATGGAAAATACTTATCAATTTATGATATGCTTCCATCAGAACATCAAAATAGCCATAATTATTACAATAAAACAATGGTTGTCTTTGTGAAGCACATGGATCATTAAAATATGTTACCACTATATAAAATATATCTGTTCCATGGATTATTAAGTATATGATACAAATGTAACACCATGATATCTTAATATATTATTACCTTTAAATAAGTTAATGTGTTCGATAGTAGGCTCTACACGTGACACTAAACTTAAGCTAAACCATGATATATTTAGATAAAATATAAATTTTTAAGTATGAGCACTTAAACCTCTTATATGAATTATAAGGAATGAATATGTGTATTCAATTTTAGAAATAAATGTTTTAAAAATATAAATACTTCCTTTAATAAGAATGAAATTTAATTTATTTACATTAAATGAGTAATAAGAAAATTTATTTTTTAGAAAATTATTTTTCAAAAAAATTTCTTTTTATGGGATATTAATTTATATTTCATGCAAAATATGATTAATGATAAAATATTATTGATATTAATAATTGTTTTAAAACAATTTAGATATAAAATGATATAACATAAGAATAATGACAATTAATATTTGTATATTTAATTTTTTCTACAATTTTTTTAATTATTTATTATAATGTTATTCAAGAACCGAATTAATAAATGTTGAAATATAAAATTAATAATAATGAATTTCATAATTTAATTCCTAAAAACCAAATTGTCTTAATATAAAATATTTATTTTTTTCAGGAAAGGATTATTTTTATTTGGAAATATGGTTTTCATAAAACTTGTAATTTTTATGAATTTTTCATTATATAAGAATATCCTAGAAGGTTAAGAAAACATTTCAAGTAATATAATATCAATTTAATGAATAAAAATATTTATTTTAAAATATCCACTTAACTTATAAATAAATTATTCATCAATTTTATTTCTAATTAAAAAGTTACTTTAATTTAAAAAACAATTTTCTTGTCTTTTATTTGAATCATGTATTTTTAGGGGATATTAAGTTTTTGATTGCATTGAAATAAACATTCAATTTATTTTACATAAAAATAATCAATTTATGTCATTATTGTTTTATCCAAGATAATTTTATCACATATATAATTTGAAATCTTTAAAATTTTATTTTTCTAAAAACTGTTTTTAGGTGATTAAGTTTGTTTGTTTTAAAATTATATCTTCTAAACATTAAAAATATAACTTGATAAAAAAATTTTACAATTTAAAATTTTAATTATAAAACCAGGTAAAAGGTTCAATGACAATCCTTTTCATGAAAAATAATAACTAATGTTATAAATTAATTAATATGGTAAAAGAAAAATAGTGAAGGATCTAAAACGATAAAAGTGGAATCCTAAAAACACTCATTTATTTATAAAAATGAGTGTTTGTGGTATTTTAAAAAAATCACTTTACTCTCCATATTTTCACATTCTTTATATTTTTTCAATTGAATAATATCCTTCCATTATTGAATGTAAATGTTACTCCCAAAACTAACCTTCCATTCACTTACAAAAGGGTAGAATCTTCACCACTTCAAGACTCACTTATCATTCCAATTTCTCCATGAAAATATTTTTATTTTATCATCGTTTAAACCTATACCATTTTAAAAATATTTTGTTCACTATTGTTTCGTATAAATCCTTCATTTATAAGGAGACCTCTATGGAAAATTCATGTCCCCGATGTGACTATTTTCAACTAATAAGATTTTAATATTTATTATTTTATTTAACATTTACTATGTACACACTAATTTAATGATATTAGTATCCCTTTTTCTCTATAATATTAGTATATTAAGTGTATTTTTGTTTTATAATTCATATAACCCATTCATTAAGAAAAATAAAACCATTATTTTTGCATTTTATGGACTACCACCTCCATGATTCAACATGTTTCATTTTCCATCACCATCATAAAAGGATGGATACAAGGATAGAATTAAAGGATAAATATTATGGTTATAATATCATTAAGGATATACTATGAAAAATTTAAGAACCTATTAATGATATGATCGAAAAATGATAATCATTAATTTAATTATTTGAAATAATCTTACAAAGAGGATAATCTTTTATTCAAATTGTGTAATATTTTTCAAATCCATTATTTATAATTACACTTCTATCCAATTATGATATATCAAAATAATTAAAATTTAATAATTTCTTTATGGTTCTAGTATTAATATAAAATAACAAAACCACCATATAATAATTCATTAAATAAAGGTATGCTCATTTGTGGGTTGTTTTAACCACCAACCTGGATGATACTGTGAAATTATATCATGAATTAATTTGAGAACACAATTAAAGGTATACTATGATATAAAAAATTAAATAATCTTTATGTCTTGATTCTGGATATGTTATTTAAATATTTAATTCATTAATTATGAATACACATTCTAATTGTTAAGAAATACCAAAACAAGCTTCTTATAAATTTCATCTTCAAGGATAAAAACTAAAACACCCTTGAAAATATTTTAGAGTATCATAAATAATTATAAAAAATTACCTATTATTAACCTTAATTAACTAATTATGATGATCTTTGTATGAATAATGAATACAAACCAATCTATTATGGAACTATTACATGCAATCAAGACTGTAAACAATGATGAAAAAATAAGGATAACACATATAGAGAATGGATATTTATAAAGTTCATAAATGAATTTGGATATAATTAATGTTCAAAATTAGGTTACTATGCTATATTTGTTTCTGAAAGAGGAGGTTAAAATGTTTTTGCTGATGTTAGGACAAGAGGAAAAGGTTTTAATCTAAATTTTTCTTCAATGAGAAAATTATTGTATTTATGTAGCTAATATCATTTATGTGGTGTATATATTAGATATTTAAGATATGATATCATGAATTATATTTTAATATTTATATTTCAAGTTAAATTATAATCCCTATTTTTCCTGGGGATTTAATTTAAATGTTTCTAAAGATGAATTTTTTTATTGGGATCAATTCTAATTATTTATGAAATAATAAAATTTTTAATCATTTTTTACTTTTATAGTGTATTATTTATTAATTGATATTTTTATCATACACTTTATATTTAATGGTATTTAATTTAAAAATCTTATTCTCTTATTCAAGTGGAAACGGATTCAGCTTTTTTCCTAGTTATAAAGATCTGTTGGTAACTGAACCTCCATTCATTGATTTATGATCATTTTATTGAGCTTATTTCAAATAATTAGGGTACAGACTCCAATTTTATTGTATGCTATTGTATTCTGTTATTGTTTTATATTATATGAAATATTATAAAATAATCCCTTTGAATTTTTTTTATCTTCTTTTGTTCTGCCCTTTTATAGTTATCCACATTCATTCTTTGGATGGATTTTGATCATGTTACTACAATATCAACTTAACCATAAGCCTAATTCTCTATATAGTGTTTTTTAACTCCTTGTTTTAATTATTAAAAAATCATGATTATAGTGATATTAATTAATTATGATGTTTTTTCTAAGTAGTCTATTAAATTTGAGACCTGTGATGACATTTTTTGAGTATGACTCACGACTAGTCACTGTTATGGAATATAAACCATTGATACTGACACCACTAACTCGAGTCATCATTGTCCATGACTAACCATCTACATTGACATCTATCTATGTCTAAGACACCATCAAATGACACACCGTTATGATTTTGATGCACAATAATGTAAATTTGGTGGATGTCAAGTTTCCTCCAGATGCGGCACTGCTAGGTTCATACCACTAACATATAATTTTGGCCAAGTATATGACACCAACATACTAGACACCACTAGTTGAGTCACCATTAGCGATGTGAAATTTTGGCTAAGTCTAAGACACTTCCAGTATCATACTGCCAGAACAACATACCACTAGACTTTGAGACACCGCTCGACTAATCCATCGCCACTATTTCCTTATACATATTTTTGAATAAATTTAATCTAATAGATACATTATCAAATTTAAAGAAATTTATTATTTTAATGATTTTATCATATCTTTTTGAAACAATGAATTAGTGCAAGTGTCATATGTGTAGTATAAGGAAGCATAAAGGATCTGATTATTTCTGCTACTGCTGATAAAAATATAAGTTGACACGCTTGTGTAAAAGTGAGATGCAATATTGGATGAAGGTGATAGATAGAAATATGAGAAACCAAACCTAATAAACTAATATAGAGCTAAACCTTTTTTCAAACTAGAATAGCTCACATGCAACAAACACTTGACTGGGAAGCTAAACTACATAATCACATCCATTTCTTTCTTCCAGTCAATGAACAAGATCCTGTGACAATCTGTTTTTTTGATAAGTTCAAGGGAAGCTGACTCAATCTTAACTATATAATAAAATCAAGAATCATGATCTACACTACAGTAGACCGAGTACTTCAATATCTACTATTTTAGATTTCATTATTCTGTTCATTTATTTTTACATTTTGATAAGTGTGTTTGTATACTATTTTTAACACATTAATGATATATCTTTCTATAAACAAGAAGAAACTCAATATCTTCTCAAAATAATTTCACCTGTTTATTCATGAATATCAGTGGTAGAGGTCCTTGTGTGTCTTGTTTATTTTTACTCCCATGTAGAATAGTGGAAGAGGTCATGTGTGGGCCATACATTTTTTAAACTACTATAAAACCCAATGTAGGTTGTGTATCAACTTGTTTAATTATATAAACTACTTGGTGGAAGGTGATAACTAAGTCGAGAGGGCTATGTCCCAACTTGAGACCAAAACTATTGTATTCAGTCTTTCTACTGTGTGCTTTAATTTTTTTTACTTTGTTTCGGCTTTAAAACTGAAAATTGTTTTTAATATAATATATATATATACTTTAATAGTTTATCTCAATTTTTTTTCATATAGTATGTTGATTAAGTAAATTTATTTCATAGAATCTAGTAATATTTTATATTTCTCATCTGAGACCAACTAAATATATAGATAAATATTTTGAACTATTAAGATCTATATCATAATATATATTTTGATAAATTGGGCTGTATTTAAACATTTAGGGGATTTCAAAACAATACATTTTACATTTTGTTTATTGGGTACTCAATTAACCCACTTTTGAGATACTAAATCAAACAAACATTTGGTACCAAATATTTTCATTTCTTTGATATTAAGGTTTTCAAATTTTTTCAACTGTGATTTTTGTTGAGTTTTAATGATCTTAAATTTCTATTATTCATAAATGTAATTATTGGAATGGATAATCATAGATATTGTTATACTATCAATATAACTACATTATATAATGGTAAATACTATTCTCAATGGATGATTAAGATGTCAATGCACATACAGAGTATGTGATTTGATATTTGGTATGCTGTAGAAGATGATTATGTTATACCATATATTGATAAAAGTACCTATGATGATGCAACAATGTTAGGTTACTATAATAATTGTAAAGATATAAGTTCCATTTACTGTTCACTATGAGATTAAGAGTTTAAGAAAATTTCTACATGTAAAATTTCTTATCAGATTTAGGATACTTTTCTATTTCCCATGAGGGAACTACTAATTTTAAGGATATGAGGACTAATACTAATACTATTAATTACGATAACTTCATGATAAAGAATGATGAACCTATTTTTGAAATGTATCTTAGTTTTAATGAAATTATTAATGGAGTGAGTTTACTTGGAAAACTAGTATTTGATTAGGACCATATTTTGAGATTGTTGAGATGTCTACCGAAAAGATGGAGATGTGCATCGATCTTGATTATAGAGTCTTGTTATATAAAAAAGATACCAATCAAGGGGTTTATTGGAACTATTATGATGCATGAAGAAGAGGTAAATGTAAACCATGATGAAGTTGATAAACCTAAAATAAAATTGGTATAGTTTAAGACTGCTTCCTCTAGACAAAAAGGGAATGCAAAAAAGGAGAAAGATCAAACTATTAGTTCTTGTGATAGTGAATCCCCTTCTGAAAATGATGAGGATATGGATCACATTGATATAATATTTATGAAGTTTTATAGGAAGAACAATTTCTTCAAAAAATAATATTATAATGGAATGTATGACAATAGAGGAAATTGGAAGAAAGATTGGAATAAGGATGATGATTAAAAAGATGTTGCCTGTGATGAATGTAAGAGGAAGGGAAATATATAATCAGATTTTCCAAAGTAGAAGTTTAAGAAGAAGTATTAAGAAAAGGAAAGAATTTAAAAAAGTATATGAATGACACCTTGAGTTTTTCTGAAGATATCTCTAGTGATTTGTATTATTTAACTGAATATAATCCATATATATCAAATATGTGTTTCATGACTAAAGTCAAGGAGGTATTTGCTTTAACTACTGTTTCTAATATACTGCCTATTTATAATTTGGATAATTCAGACAATGAAAAACATGATGATGATAATATTTAAAAAAAATAATTATTTTAGTACTACAACATGTTGGAATATTCCTTTAATGAGATAAAGGATAAATAAAATGTTTTAAAAGTTAACATGCTCTAAATAAAAATAGAAAATCCAAATTGTCTATAGAAAAAGAGAAAAATGATCAACTTCTCCAAGAGAACTATATAATTGAACTGTCTAATGAGAAATTGAAGAACTACCTTGAAATTTTTAAAAATGGTATAGAGACACTCACATAGATTTTGGGTAAGAAAATTTCACCTCATTTTGTTATTAGAATTAGATATCAACCCAGATAGAGGAAAATTACAAAGAGTACTTTTGTTCCTAAATCAAAACCAGAGAGTTATTTGGTTGACTATTTTTTAAAGAAACTAAAGTGTTTTTATTATATATTTTTTCAATATATTTATAGTAACCCATTAGGGAAATATGGGTTCCAAAATCATTGATTAATGACACTTATGGTCCCAAAAATATTTGGCCACCAAAATCATTTCATATTTAAAACTTGTGTAATAAAAAAATGTTTGAAGACCTTTAATAGAAGTCTATAGTACTTGAATCATACATATTCAAGACATAGGGGATGTGATTATGCATAGTTCAATATCCTTGTTATGTTTAATGTTGTCCATGTCACATTTGGTGACAATGATAAAAGAAATATCATCGGAAAAGCCCAAATTAGTAATAATAATTCCGTTTTTATTTCTAAAGACTTATTTGTTAATTATTTAAAATATAAACTACTTAGAATTTATAAGTTATTTGAATATTTTTTTATGTTATGTTTGAAAATTTTTCATGTAATGTTTATGATTCAAAAAATTATTTATTTTTAACTTCTTTGATATATTATAATGTCTATGCGATTGATTTATATTCTTTATTTTCAAAAAAAAATTCATGCTTAATTGCCTTTCCAAAAGAATATTGGACCTTGAATAAGAGACCAGGCCATTGAAACATTCAATCACATAGTAATATAACTAGAAATTTCTTAGTTTGGGATCTACCTATGTTTTAGTTTCCAAAAAATAATTTCTGTAACCCCTATCGAAATGGGAAACAACAAATATTTTCCTTTAAATTAATAAAAGAAGTTTCAACTTATCAACCTCTCAAATTTTTTCACATGGATTTATTTGGAACTTATATAGTTTCATGTATCAATAGGAAGAATTATTTTTATGTTCTTATAGATGATTTATCTAGGTGTTCTTGGGTATATTTTCTAGCTCACAAAAGTGATGTTTTCTCTTACTTTATCAAGTATACCAAGTGTGTATGAAATCTTAGTGGAATTAGGATTAAGACATTAAAAAGTGATCATCTAATTGAGTTTGAAAATCAATAATTTGAATATTTTTTCTCAAAAATTGTCTACAATCATAAATTCTCTTCTCCTAAGATTCCACAACAGAATGGATTTGTAAAAAAGATAAATAGAACATTACAATAGATAGCACGAATCATGTTTAATGTGTATGACCAACCTATTTTTTTTGGAATAATCTATTAATACAACCTGTCACATTATCAATAGATTCTTAATCAGACATATCCTTAAGAATAACCTTTATTAGGTATGAAAAAATAGGAAACCTATGGTTTATTAATTTATAGTTTTGGGTTTCAATGACTTTATTCTTAACACTTAAGATAATTTGGTAAAATATTATTCCAAAAGTGATGAATGAATTTTCTATGGTTATACACTATATATTTTTCAACAAGGAGACCAAAAATGTTGAAGAATCAATCCATGTAAAATTTTATGATATAGATTCACATGAACTTAAGACCTCCTCAGAAAAACTTGTGGATGATATATCTTCTTAGAACATAAATTATACAACTTTAGACATTTCAATAAAACAATTAGAAAAATCATCTATTTATAAATAATTTTGAGAACTTCCTAAACCTGAGTATGTGAAACCTGATGTGACCAGTTTATCATTTTCACAAGCCATTAAAACCCTTATGTACCATCATTTAGATGTTGTAGTGGGAAACCTAATTAGAGGTAGTTAAGCTTGATATTCTATAATAAAATAGGCCAAACATAAAGCCTGATTATCTCAACTTGAACCTAAGAACATTAATAAAGTAATTAATGGTGAATTATGTGTAATATACATGCAATATGAATTGAATCAATTTGAAAGAAAAATGTACGTTAACATATAGATAGATCTAGGGAAACCTTGACTATTGACACTAATTGGGTGTTTAGGGAGAAAGTTTACGAGTCATACACTATAGTTAGAAACATGGAAAGACTTTTTGTACAAGGTTATAGTCAGGAAGAAGGAATATTCTATGAAGAAACCTTTCCACCTTTATCAAGACTTCTGCCCATAAGAATCCCTCGTGATTTTCTAGCTCATATAGATTTCAAAATTTATCAAATGGATGTCATGATTGTATTATTAAATAGATTAATAGTTGAGGATGTTTTCTTTGAACAACCCCATGGTTTAAGAAATCCTTGATTTCCAAATCCTGTTTTTAAATTAAAAAAATCCTTATATGGTTTAAAATAATATCTTATATCATGGTATGATAGACTTAGAAATGTTCTCATTTTAAAATTATTTTCAAAATGTATAGCTAATCCTACCATTTTTATGAAAATAGTTTCTAAAGATATTTTATTAGTCCAAATAAATGTTGATGATATTATTTTTTTTCTTTAAGAAATTCTTTATGTACTGATTTTTTAAATGAAGCAAAATGAGTTTGAAATGAGTTTAATGTGTAAAGTAAAATTATTTCTTGGATTTCATATATTTCAGAACAAATAAAGAATTATTTTAAATCAATGTAAATATAAAATATATATTTTAAATTTTTTTAACATGGATAACACTAAGAGCAGTGATACTCCTATGATAACCACTTGTAAATTGAAGCTTGATAAAGCCAAGAAACTAGTGGATTAAACAAATTACAAAGGTATGATTGGTAGTATTCTCTACCTAACTTCATGCTGACAAGATATAATGTTTAGTGTGTGTATGTGTGTTCATTTTCAAGAAAAACCAAAGATCCAGATTTAAATTATGTTAAAATAATTTTCAAATACCTCAATTATAAAACCAATTTAGGATTATTTTACCCGAGTGGAGAATCATTTGATTTAGAGATTTATTTTGATGCTGATTTTTATGGATGAAAATTGTATAGAAAAAGACCCTATGGAACATGTCACTTTTTGGGCTAGTATCTAGTATCATGTTGTAGTAAGAAAGAAAATTCTATAGCATTATCAACTACTGAAACTAAACACATAAATATTGTTAATTTCTATACACAAATGTTTAGGCTGAAGCACACTCTACTAGACAATGGATATTAATTGCAACATGTCTTAGTAAACTGTGACAACACAAGTGGTTTTAATGTTTCCAATAATATTTTTTCACATTACAGGACAAATCCTATTGATATAATACACCACTTTTTGGGAGATCATTTTTAAAAAAGAAGATATCACTATTGAATTTATAGGTACATAACATCAGTTAGTTAATATATTTACTATGAATAAGAATTATGAGTGAATGAAATATGTCACACATAAGTTAGGAATGATTTATTTTGGATAAATTAAATTTCTATTGGGTGACACACAATTGGGTGACACATCGTTGGGTGACACACCGTTGGGTGACACACCATTGGGTGACACACTATCATTTTCTTCTTACCATTGTAGTTGTCTCACCATAGGGTTTTTTGACCATTGTGATTGAAAACCCACTGTGATTTACATACCATTGGTTGTCTCATTACATAGTTAATTATTTGATTCTATGTTTTTTGAACCACCCGTTTTATATTTTTATAGTTTATTTTCGTAACCTCATACATATGTTTTCTCAATTTGAAATGTAAATTTTTAGTACTATTTTGATTTTTTGTATACCTAAATTCCAAATGTTATAAAAACTAATATATATCTATTTATAAGTAACCTTGAGTAGAGCATGATACACTTGATCACTGAGATACCCCTCTTCTCCCAAACTTCAAACCTAAAACATTTATCTTAGCCTTCAATCAATCAAACTGAACAGATCTATATGCCAAGGTTGAATCGCCCTTCCATGTCTTATCTAGGAGATTCATGATCTTATAAGAAGCACAAGAAAGAACCGAGTGTTCCTACTACAGTTGAACTAGGTGATCCAAAGAACTCCAAGAGAGTTGTAGTATCTAAAAGGGGAGTTGAATCGAAGATACTTATGTCCAGAAAGTCTCTAGTACTCAAAGTACTCTAGAACCAAGGATAGTTAGAGTGGTTTTCATAAAAAAATATACCCTTATACCCTAAGCTTGTTTATGAAATCTATTATCATGTAGGGTTTTCCTTTGATCAAGATGATACTAATTGGGTAATAAGTCATGTCAAAGGACACTTAATAGGTTTTTCCTCGAATAAGTGAGCTAAATGTTTGAATGTACCCCATGAAATAATTTATAAGGATTACCAAGGCACCATTCCTGAAGATGGTGATCTACTTTTGTATGAAGAGGCTTTGTCATAACTAACATGAAATGGAATAACTAGAAGACCTATTAACATAGATAATGATGTGGAATGTAGGGTTATCTTTATATTGTTTCAATACAAGCTATGCCCAAGAAAGGGTGATTTCATAAATCTAAGGCACCAATATGTTTACTTTCTATATCTTATGAAAGAGGTTCATAAGAAATATTTATCTAGATATCTTATAGTGAACATGTGTGTGATGATCAATCCATCTTCCAAATCAAATTCCTTGATCTACCATAAGTTCATTTCTACTATGTTGAAGGCCAAGGTCCTAATATCTATAGATGAAGAGTCTATTACAGACTTTGGTGGTTTCTATATTTCAATGGATACATGTTAAATGATAAATATTAGACATAATTATTTAAAGAGATAATGGTTTATAGATAATGATACGTTCTACGCTGAGTTTAACCTCATCGATCATCTTACCTATCCAAGGAATGTTGTTGATCCAATTCTTGAGCCAAATGAAATAGTTGAATACTTTGATAAGGTGAAATAAGAAGATGTTGTAGAAGAAGAATAAAAGGAACCTTTTGTTGATAAAGGGTGATATCTTGACTTGTCTCCCATTACATCTGGAGCACCTAGCCCTCCTAAGAGACTTCCAAAAAGAAAAAATCTTGCTAAAAGTGATGAAGATGAAACAAAGGTTATAGGAGAATATCAATTCAAAAGAATTTAAAAAATTTATGATGATAATAAGAATTTTGATGAAGAAAAGGAAGAATTAAATGGTGAAAATGGTAATGAAAATGAAATCATTATAGATGTTATAAGTGATGATGATAATGACGAAATTGACTTTAATGGTGAATGTGGATGAATTAATAGGAGGGAAGTTTATATTCATAGAAAACTTTTTTATTCACCTAGAAAGTCATTAAAAACCATATTTGACATGAGTTGTGGTCCCAATGATTAAAGAACAAGTTGAACTTGTTGAGGGGGAGAAATACCTATCATTTTATATTGTTCAAAACGATAAGGACGCTGATGGAATTGCAATGAGTTCAGCTAGTGATGTTTAGAAAGTTACTGATTCTCGCATGATAGAACATATGAGTGTGATTGTTACTATGGAACAATATGTGGTTGAACAACATAAAATGGGGATGAATTATTTTGAGTAAGGAAGTGATGTTCAATTATTTATTTTTTCTACTGAAGAGCCTCTAGTATAAATCCACATAAAAGAATAATTAACTATGGTTGATCAAAAGGATGATTCTCAAATGGTAGTGGCCCCTAATATTTATTAAAATATAGAAGATATACTTGCTAGTATAGAAAACACCTTAGTTTCACAGAGTTCAGATGGACATAGATGTCTTGAACTGTTTGTTGTACATACTGGTGTGGTACCTTCTAACACTACATCTGTCTTAGTTGTCTTTCAAGATCGTTGGGTGGATCATATGGAAGAAGAATGGGTAATGTAATCCAGTGTTGTAAGGACTCAACCAAAGAATAGTAGACCTAAGGTTCAAAATGAGGGAGGTCCTAAGTGATCTATGATTGATCAAGTATACTTTTAAGGTTTATTATAAATGTTTTATTTTGATAGATATCCTACACTTGAACCTACACCTAATTATCTGACTTCTCTTGTTATACTAGTTGAATTAGTCACAATGATTGACTTTCATGCCTTCTGGGAAAAGTTAATTTCAGACTTCAATGAGATGTTTATAATTAAGTCTCTTATTATGACCAAATTTAGCTAAAACGATTAAATATATCGTTTTGAGTTGATGATCCAACATCTCCAACCAAAAATGATTCATCACATACAAGAAGTTGAGATTGAGAATAAGAGGATTGAAAGTGAATTGGAATATTTAATAGCTATCCTTGATGACCTGAAGTAAACCTCTTCTACCACCATGGATGGTATCCTAAAATGTCTTGAGGATACATATTTAGAAACTTATACTCCATCTTTGGTAGTGGATGTTGATTAGTTTAGAACAGTTGTGAGAGAGGAAGTAGCAGTTGCCTCTAGTGAACCATCTAGTATACAAACTGTTATTCATTTGGAAATTATAAGGAAGTTTGATCAAGGAATTGATAATGATCATATAATGAATATAAATTATTCTAAATATATGGATTCTTATAAGTAAAAAATTACCATTTTTATAAAGTATTTTCTATCGAGTATGTAAAAGAAGCATTTTAGATATGAAAAGTTTAAGTTCTTCACTGAAAATTTATGGATGCCTCTAATTTCCCAGGAATATAAAGAGTATGTAAGGAAATTGAAAGAGATGACTCAATTTTAGAACCATTTTATATAATAGAAGACTGATTTATTTAGTGAAATGGAAATATCTGGCTAGATTATAATGGATTTTATAAATATTAATTAAGAAATTTTATCTTGATCATGCACAAGATGTTTTTGGTCAAGAAACCATTCTTATTACTCATCTGTTATCTCTCAGACTAAGAGTTGTTTGTGATACTCTAGCACATCTACCTACTAGATTCCAACCATTCCCTCTATCTCCTGCTCAAGCTTTGATAGATCTACAACCAGTTGTTATTGTAAATGATTATCCTCAGGATATAGATAGACTATCAACTGGTCTTCCTTGTATTCTACCTTAATCTCCATTAAAATTGGATGACCCTTGTGCCTCAGATCAGGAGAAATCCGAGGCTAAGGGAAAAGCACCAATAGACTCCTTTTCCCCATCTTGAAACTTTTTTTTATGGACTAGAATGTATATATTTAATGGGAATCAGTTTGTAATATATTTTTGATAATCATTTTGACTACTTTACTAATTCCTATTTTGTTTATTCTTACTGTATTTCATACCTTTACTCTGCCTAATCATTACATTTTTTACAATCCCAAAAGGGGGATAATTGTTATGGATTTTGTTTTGTTTTTGGGGGAACTATACGGTTTATGTTCTTTTGCTTTATTACATCGACGTTTCTATGTTATCTTTGATACCATCTATTTTTAATCATTCTATCTTTGATACATGATACATAACTTTTATACTTAATATTTTATTATTTTTTCACTGATACCATTTTCACATACTATGAGAGATATTTCAAGAATTATACTACCCTTAATGACCTATTTTTATTTTTATAATATTCATTGATGTCATGATTTGTGATCATCAAAAGGGGGATACTGTTGACCTCATTGTTTTAATGTTCACAAAATCATAATTCTAATGGTATTAATAAATTTCATGTTTTTTGTAAGTAGTCCATTAAATTTTTGACCAGTGATGAAATTTTCTAATTATGTGTCACTGCTAGTCACTGCTAAGTATGAGACACCATTGATATAGACACCACCAACTCGAGTCACAAATGTCCATGACAAACTATCATCATGGACATCACGCTAAGTTTGAGACACCCTCAGATGAAACACAATTAGGATGTCATGCCTCCAAAACATAAATTAGGATAAGTACGAGATACTTCTAGATGAGGTACTTCTAGTGTCATGACACCGACATAGATTTTTGGCCATGTATAAGACACTACCAGACCAAACACCACCATTTGAGACACCGCTAGTGAAATAAAATTTTGGCTAAGTCTAAGACACTGCCAGTATCATGCCACCAGAACAACATACCACCATACTTCAAGACACCTCCAGACTAAGTCACCACCACTATTTACTTATAATTATTTTTGAATAAATTTATTTTAAGGGATAAATTATGAAATTTAACTTAATTTATTATTTTAATTACTATATCTTAAATGTTTGAAAAAACATATTGATGTATGTGTTAGATATGGAGTACGAGGAAGAAAAAAAGGATTCGTATATTCCTACTACTAGTGATTAAAATAGAAATAGACTCACCCATGCAAAAGTGAGACACAATTTTGGATAAAGCTAATTGATATCCAGATGAGAGATCGAACTTACTGAACTCATATAGATCTAAAACTAACTTCAAACTAGAAGAGTTCACCTTCTATAAACACTGGGTTGAGAATCCAAACTACATCATCACATCAAGTGATTTCCTCCAATTAAAGTACAAGAGTCTATGACACTATATTTTTCTAAGAAGTTCATGAGAACCAGACTCAAGTTTCATTACATAATCAAATCATGAGTCAGGAGATACACCACAACAAACTAAGAACATCAACGTCAACTCTATTATATTACTCATCTCTATTAATTTATTATTACATTTTTAGTAGTGTGTGTGCATACTCAATTTTATCACACACACACACTGTCTCTTATAAAAATATTGATGATACTCGATAACTTCTCAAACTCCATATATTTGTTTTCCCACTAATAATAGTGGAATAGGTTCTAGTGTGGCCTATTTATTTTTAATCAAACATAAAATTATGGAAGATATCATGTGTGACCTGGACAATTTGTAAACTATTGTAAAATCAGATCCAAGTTATAGATCAACTTGTTTATTTATATAAAATGTTTGGTGGAAGGTAGTCACCAAGTGGAGAGGATTATGTAGAAACTTGATAATGATACTCCTATATTAAATCCTTCGGTTATATAATTTAATTTAGTTTTTCTTTATTTCTTCCTTAAAACTAAAAATTGTTTTTAATATAAGAAAAATATATAGTTTGATAGTTTTTATCAATTTGTTTTAATATAGTGTTTTGATAAATTAAATTGATTTAAAAGGATCTAATAATATTATATATTGTTCATCGAAGACCTAATAAATCCATAGATAAATATTTAAAAATATTATGATCTATATCATTCAACATATTTCAAAAAACTAGGCTATATTTAAATATTTGGGTATTTCAAAATAATCCATTTTAAACTGAAATTTTTACTAGGTACTCAATTAACCCCACTCTTGAGATAGTCAATCCAACAAAAAGTGTTAAAATCATATTTTAAATATTAAAAATAAGATTATATTCTCCTGGAAATTATTTTATTCTATTTTTATGTGTAAAATTATTGGCATTATATATGTTTTTATTCTAATACTGATGATTATTGACAAGTTGACTATGTATTGTTTGAACATCAATTTTGTTTCTCTAGATGGGTTATTATCATGATATAATTTTTATTTAAATGGGGAAGAGTATTAGAATAATTTATAATTATTGACTACTAACATAGTTTGATTATATTTTATACTTTAATATTTTTCATTATATAGATAACCATGATTTATTAAGCAATGTGTTCCTCTAAAAAATGGAATGAAATGTCTTAATGAATCTTATGGGGAATGAATTAAACATTATTTGGCGGGGGTGGGGAAAAAAATTATATACCCCATTAATGTATAGATAATTCTCATGAGACAAATCAGGTTAAGGTATTTATTGCATACCTACCCAATTCAACAAGATTTCTTAGCTGCGGTTTTCATGACAATTAAATGGATTAGAAGAAGGCCTTGACAAAATTTTTTTGTGTATGTAATTATAAATTCCATAAGAATGAAATTACTATTACTAATATCCATGTTTTTATTTATTTTTATTGAAATAAAACTCTCTCAGTTTTATGTTGACTATGACTTCATGTTGTTCATTCATTCCTGGCATAATACTTATACCGTGTTTATGCCATGATTTACTTTTTTTATATTTCCCTCACTATAAATTTGGGATCAACTATTTTTATATTTATATTTCTATAGTTTATCAAGAAATTAATACAAATTTTTTTAGAAGGATAACACATGTGAATGAATTCACAAAATATGTTAAAGATTCATTATTGATTAAGTATTTTCGTATATAGGGTAAAAACTTCCACTTTATTTAAAGAAAATGAGTTTTATTAATTTATGTTTCTTCCAAATTCATTGATGTTATAAACCTAAAAATACCCTTGAATGTAAGAGATATAGTGATATTTTTTTTATTTTGTAATTATGGATGGTTATATCTAGGATTTTATAACTGTTATTAAATCATTAATTTAAAGTATCTGTGTATGAGAACCATATATTAGAGTGTGGGTCTAGGGTATAAAAATTAGTATCATTGGAAAGGATTAGATAAATTTGGATATTAGGATAGTTTTGAAGATAAATTAAGGGTTTATATTTTAGGGTTGATCATAAGATCAAAGGTATTTATAACTGATTTGTATAAGTAAATAATTAATTTTTAAGTTAATAATGCACATTTTATAGGGAAATTAGTATAAGATAACATCAATGACAATATTACGAATATGTTTCTGCATAGGATTACATTATTATGTTTTTTTAAATTATAGTTTATGTGTTTTTCCTTTCAAAACAGCCGTGTTTGGATAATGGAAATAATATGTGGCTGTGGCGCTTATGTACCTCAGTGTATTTACCTCACAAAGGGTTAATTGAGCATTGTGTCAGTCATCAATCTGATGCATGATGAGTGGGAATAATGCTGCAAAACAAAAAACTCACTCCCATTGGATTATCTTTTTTTAATTACATTATCTTTACAAAATATTTTACAGGATTTAATGATGATTTCATGTAATTAGGTTGGTGAACTTTATAGAAAAATTCCAAGGATACCCAAGGATTGAACAAAGAAGAGTCATAGATTTATCTGAAAGTGTCATATTTAAAAACAAAGGTGGTATAAGGGAAGAACTATCTAAAGTATTGTTTTCATATATATATATATATGTAGTATTATCATAACAATTTCTATTATAGTATTAGGTTGAACTAGGATCATGTAGATGATGTTGAGAAAGGTATGTGTCCTGAAATCGCTCTGTCTTCTAACCAAATAAGGGATCATAAATAAATTGTTATTAATCTTAGTAAATTATTATTAATATAGAAAATGATATTTTCATTGTATTACCTATAGAAATGAGGTTGATATTATAATTGAAAATAATTCTTGATACTCTTAGCTATTTTATTTTGTGAAGTTATATTTATCAATGACCTTTTGGTATATTTTTAAAGTCATAAGGATTTTTTAAAACATATAAGATTTTTTATTTCAGTATTTTTACTTGAATGGTATGTAAAAATATATTAAATATTATTAATAACCATGAAAATTTATTTTTTTAAAAGGTTATTTTTTATGGATAACTAATAGAGAAAACATTATTGAGGTATAGAAAACTCTTAGGATTAGTATAATCTTGATTTTGAGATAATATAGGTTGGTATGATAGAAATGGTATTCTTGGGATTTATAATTGATTCATGATATTTTTTATAAATTTAATCACATTTTGGAGATTATGGTATATATTGAAAAGTGTGATACCTTATTAAAAACTGGTTAATACCATTTGAGGGTTAAAGGTATTGTTAAATTTTTATTGAATGCATAACTTTTCTATGGTTTATTGACATAGTGAGTCAGTTGGGTTTGAGAAATTTATATTATAGAGAGAAATTATTAGGTTATATACATAATTGGGTATATGGTTGTAAGAATTATGAATGTTGTTATAAGAATTATAAGTTATATTTTCATAGAATATATTTCAATGATTATTGAGTTATAATATTTTAAGAAAGTTTATGGTAATTTTGGATCTGTATTTCAAGTATTAGGTTGATAAGTACAATAGAAATCAACCCAATATAACCTAGGTTAACCCAATATCAATATATATGAAACTGAGAGTTATATAAGTTGAATTGAATATGATAAAAGTTTATTTATAAGAACTATATACTAGCATGATAGTGTTGTAATGCGATACATATTAATGTTAAGTTATTTCCTACAGTTATTTATAATATTTATATTATAATGATCACCACTCATGTTATATATCTTGGTTTTAGTAATGGATGAATCCCTAAGGAACCAAGATTACAATGGATTCCATTGACAATGAAAAAACAACCCTAATGAACAACATAATCATGTAAGGTCAAGAGTGATAAATATTTAAATTTTTCCAAACAAGCTATCGTGAATTATTATTAAAAAAATAGATATGTTAGAAATGAAAAACACACCAAATAAGGGATGGTTGGAATCTCATAAAATTCTAGGTGACCATGATGATAAATGAAAGATGATTCAATTACCTACAAATCACAAATGTAGTGGGAATCATTAGATTAAATGTTATTAGTGTTGATATGAACGTAATTACAATCACAAGTGTATGTGAAAGAGATAAGTGAAAAAATAAATTTCTCCAATTGCAAGAGTGTTGAGAATTATGCGACTCAATATCCCAATCCAACATCCAATAAGGAAGATAGTCATAAAAAACCATTCAAACAAGGAATATCTTCTAAAACTATAACAAATTAATTAGATAGAGAATTTTCGCTCAATATTTTCTAGTTTCATATGTCATGTATGTTTTAAAAAATGGTTGGATATTGAGTTAAAAATTAAAACCCCTAGTGGTATGACTATAAAATAAATAATTTTGATGTATTTGAAGTTATTTAATATTGAAATATTCCAAAATCACTTATTATAATTCTATGTGAAATTAGTAATGGGTTAAAATTCTTTAAAAAGTGATTATATTTATTTTTCATGCTGACATATATCATTCCACATAATAAATAAACCCTTGATAATAGAGTGGTGTATGCTGAATTATGAGTTCTATATAGAAATTAATCTGATCTAATGAGCCACGTCACAATGATGAAATTTATGTAAGTATGGGTGTAGAATGTAATAACTTGAGATCTTAATATATCATTATATTTAAATAAGTCAATGTATTCGATAGCTTTCCCCACATACAACACCAAATATAAAATAAACAATGATATATTTAGATTTAACATAAATTTTTAAGTAAAACTGATAAAACATTGACAATAAATTATAAATAATTAATAAGAGAAAAAAAATTATGAAAAATATGTAAAAATAAAATAAATTCTAATTTTAATACGAATTAAATTAAATTATTTTACCTAAAATTAATAAAAATGTCATTTATTATTTAGAAAATAATTTGTATAAATTTTTTCCTTTTTTATGTGATATGAATTAATATTTGAAGAACAATTACAGTAAGGAAAATTAGGATTGTTATTAATAATTGTTTAATACAAATTTAGTTGGTAAATTATTTGAAATAAGAATAATAACAATTAATTTTTGAATTTTTTTTTAATAAAAAAACTTCTTTATATTTTATTATTTTATTCAAAAAATGAATTTATAAATTTTGGAATTTAAATTATTTAAAATGAAATTTATTATTTAATTCCCCATTGATTAATTTTTTAAGTATGGTTTTTTAGTTCCTTTTCTAAAATATTTTTGTAGTCAGAAATAATATTTTCATGAAACATCTTGTTTGTATGAATTTATAAATATATAAGAATAACATATAATTAAAAAACGTTTTTTTTAATAAATCATGAATTCAAGATGTAATAATATGCATTTAAAATTTCATTTGAGCTTATAAATATTATATCCAATATTTTTAGAACTAAATAAAATTTTATATTAATAAAATAACAACTTTCAGTCTTTTCATTAAATTGATTATTTTCAAGGGAGATTCAGTTTTTAATTTCATTGAAAGCCTCACACCCATTTTATATTTTATAATAAATCAATTTATGTTATTAAAATCATTTTACAAGATAATTTTTTCACATATATAATGTTAAATCATAAAATCATTATTTTCCTAAAAGCATTTTTACGCGATTATGTGTGTTTATTTTAAAATATATTTTTACACAGTTGAAAATTTAACGTGATTAAATTATTTTAAAATTTTAAATTATAAGTATAAAAATATTTAAAGGGATCAATCTTAATATTTTTCATGATAATTAATTACTAAGGATGTAAATTAATTACTAAGGTAAAATTAAATTTGGGGAAAGATAAAAAGATAAAAAAATCCATTAAATATTAAAATTTATCATAAAAACTAGTGGTTTAGGTTATTTCTACCTAAAATCAAATTTATCACCATGTTTGTATATTTTTATTCCCTTTTCACTTGAATAGTAATTTTACATTATTTAAAATTTAAGGGTTACTCTCAAAACTACCCTTCTCTTCACTTATAAAAGGGAAAAATCATCACCACTTAAAGAATCACCGATCATTAAAATTTATCTTTTAATATCTCTAAATTTTATTCTACTAGAAACCTATCCCACTTTCATGATATTCTTGTTCTGATTACCTATCATAAGGCCTTCATTTCCAATGATACTACCACAGAAAATCCATGTCTCTGACATGAGTATTATCAACTACTTAATTTTTCTTTTCAATTATCTTATTTTAAACTTATTAAATACAAAAAATATAATTTTATTATTATCATTTATATACATTAATATTTCAACATTAATTATATTTTAAATTTTTAATTCACATACGACATCTATAAAAAAACTGTTGTTCGTGCATTATGCAGACAACCACCTCCATGCCGCAACATATTTCATTTTCCATCACTGCCTTATAAGGATGGATATAATGATATAAATAAAGGATAAATATTATTTTTATGATATCATCATATTTTTTAATGAAAAATTTAATATACAATTAATTATATGATAAAAAATGTTTATATTTAATTTAATCATTTAAAATAATCATACTAGGAGGACAATATTTTATTCAAATTGTGTAAACTTTTCACATCCATTAATTATTCTTTTAATATCATCCAATTATAATATACCACATTATTAACCACTAGATAATTTCTTTATTCTTAACTTATAATTATATTATAACAAAATCCCCTAATTATCATCTATTAAATCAACATATGTTAATTCTTCGATTGGCTTAACTACATAATTTAAAAATAAAAAAAATTTATATCATGAACAGATATAATAAAATAATTATACATATAATATTATGTAAATTATGAAATAATTTTTTTGGATATGTTATATCAATATTCAATTCATTAATTAAGGAAACTCACTTCGATTGTTAAGAATCACTAAAAATATTTCTTATCAATTTCATCTTCAATGAAAAAAGATTAAACCACACATGAAATGATTTTATAACATCTTAAAAAATTATTAAAGATACCATTTAGTAATTTTAATGAACAAGTAATTATTAACTTTTGAAGAATAATGAATACGAACACCTCTATTGTGAAACTAGAACAAACCATCAAGACCATAAACACCCGATGTAGAAAATCAGTAGAATTTATACAGTGAATGTCTATTTATGAAGAGTAAAAATGAAAATTTATATGATTAAGGTTCAAAATTATTTTATTAGATATATAATTTTTTTGATATGAGATGTTAAAGTACGGTTGTGAAAGTCATAAAAATAGGTAAGGGTTTTCATATCAATTTCCCTTTATCGAGACAAGTGTTATATTTATAAGCATAATTACATTTATATTTTGTATATATTTCTTATTTGAGATATAAAATCATTAATTATATTTTAATAATTCCATTTTAAATTCAATTACAATCTATATCTTCTATGGGTTTTTATTTTATTTTTTCAAAATCCATAATGTTTTCTTAGTCTCAATTCGGATTTTTTTGAGACAAAATAATTTTTTTCACCATCTTTTATTCGTATAGTGTAAGGGCCCAGATTCATATTGATTAACCCTTTGGGTTTTTTTAATATTGAAGTTGTCAGAGTGGCTTGGAAGAATTTTGGAGGAGTTCAGATAAGTAAAATCTAGTAAAAAAGAGTTACATGCCATGTCACTTAATTACACGACATGATATACTATTTGAAAGGCTGTTACATGACGTGATTGGAGGATTCATTATGTGTAAGGTTTTAATGTTCAAATAAAAAAAATTAAATGAGCAGGATACTCATTTTCCGGTGAAAACTAAAAGTAAGGGTTAAACAATGTGAATGGGGATTACATGTTGTGTAATCCCCTATTATTGTATGTTTTTATAAAATTTCATCTTCTTTGGTTTTTAAAACTGTATGGATACTTCTACCTTCCTTCCCATCACATGAAACCTAGCAGAACCTTCCTTGGTGTTTTAGGGGTCCCTTCGATGAGGATAGATCGCGGGCTTCCATATTTGATCCATCTTTGATCCGAGGTAGGTTCTACCACCGATATGTGGGTCTTTGATCTTTTTTACTCTCCTACAATCTCTCTATTCTATAGAGGATGATCTCTAATGGTTATAATGGAGTTATTTTGGTTTATGGTTGGTTCGGTTATGCCGTGATTTCCATGGGTGGATGTAGTTGTTACGGGAGAGGTGATCATGATCTGTTTCTTTGATTCATTCTAGTGTGAAGAACATCAATAAAATTTTGTGATAGGGGATTCATTGGTTATATTTTATTTACATTCAATTTTATATGTAGAATTATTTATCCCCTTGTGTCGCAATGAAATTGACCTAATAATTTAATGAACTAGATTAAAGAATCGGTATCAAAGGTGTAGCGATGTTTTTTTTACGATGGTAATGGTTTTCCTCTTGATTTTATAGATAGTGAAATATCTATGAATTTATTGGTTAGATTATTTTTCTTCATGGAAATTGGTAAATAATGTAGACCCGTAATTAATTTATAATTAATTTTATAAAAGATAAAGATACATGTTTAATGAATCTAGTTGTTGTTATTGTAATTTGGTGATAGTTAAATTGTTTCAAGTGAGAATTTTTAATTGAATTGGTTGATAAACCGGAATCATGTTAATGCTTGTTCATAAGAGAGTCAAAGGTATGGTAAATTAATTTTTTAATTAATTTGGTTATATCTTGTGATGGCTAGTTTATTGGGTTTCATGTATTTATAATATATAATTAATGAATCAGTAAATTCATGATGGAATAAAAACCAATTGTGTGATAAAGATAATTCCTTGTGGGGATTGAGTTTCCCACAATCCTATAAATTCTGAGTGCATGTGAATAGGATCCATGATAGCTCTTTGTGTGTGATGGATGAATGCCTTTATTTGGGGCTGTGATCCCATTTCAATATTTTTTACTTCTTCTTATGATGTTCTCTAGATACAAGACTTGTGGTTTTGTGGGAAAGGAGGCATGGATGTGACATGAGCCTATGATGGATGATCCTAGAGGAATGTTGTGGTATGTGGGGGTAGGTAGTTCTAGTGGTTGTGGTATTATTTGATGACTAGAGTGGGGAGATGCATCAATTTATGCATATGGGTGTCAGGGAGGACACTGATGATGGAACAATTTAAAGGTGGGCTTATCCGTTGATGTGAATGTGGTTACTGTTGAATCTATTGTTTGTTTATAGACTTTACATTACTCACTGCTTATGGCATATGGTCTCGATTACCCTCCTTCCAAAATAGGAAAATACACGTGGGGTTTTCTATGTTATTTTTGTGTTTAGCTTCTTAATGATGGATGAGTATACACTCCTGTTATAGGTGGAAAAGACTCAGCAGACATCTCACTTACTCACTATGTTGATCCCCTTGTGTCTGGCAGCATAGAATAATTTCTTAGAATACATGGAAATATAGAAAATGGTAATGTTGTTAAATAAATGAATAAATTATGTTTAATCCATGGGGTTGGAGCTTGAAGGTATGAAATGCTGAGGTTATATTTTCTGAGAAGTAATGGTCATGGTTTGGTTATAGCTAGAGGGCATGAAACTTGGTTGTGATGTTAATGAAATGAAATGTGGATATGATAATGGTTTTTTAATAGATGAAGAATTAATTAAGGATAAAGTAAATTAATATATCTCTTCAAATGGTTCTATGCTTATCAGATATCTAAACTTAGTAGTGGTAGATAGGAGTCTGAGAGACATTAGCTGCATATGAGTCTAAGACTAGGTTTTTCCCATTCTGTGGTTGTGATATATATTATATATTATATTCATTATGTTTCTATAGGATAATACACCCAATCGGTTAGGGATACTGATACCCTAGGTTCTTGAGACCTAGGGGGGAGGGTCTTTTCCCTAATATCCCAGCGGGAGGATGGATGGCTGACTACCCCTTTCAGCCTTGCGCTATTCTCTTGGTAGTTATATGTGATAGTATGCACAATGGTTAGTTTTCCCATTATATATGTGTAGAGGGATTTAATGTCTTGTGGTTATTTCACACACATATATTCTAGAAATTATTTCCTTAGTACTAAAATAGGTATAAAATATATAGGCTTTGAGGGATTGAGGATACTAACTCAGTGTATGGGCTGTAAGGGCTTGAGGTATAACACCTGACATATGTTATATGTTGTGAGAGCGGTGGTGGATCTAGATAACTACATGGTGACTTCTAGTTGGGTGAATGGTGTGGGGATTCACCCAAGTGTTTGCAGGAAAGCCTTTGCATTACATGAGTTGTATGTTATAGTATTAGGGAAAAGTGTCTATGACTAGAATTTTTTGAGAGAGATTCTTAGGACATGCAACATTGGGGAAAGGAGGAAAACTAAAGGTCAAGTGACAGCATGATAACTTTGATATTATTATTATATTATATTCTCTTCTATGCGATACTTTGTGAGAGTAGTCATAGTGAGGCTGAGAACATAGTATACCTATTTATTTGAAGTGTTGGTTTCACTTATTGTTCACTGTTCTTTAGCATGTTTTCATTACTTTTGCACAATAATCTTCGGGGAGGATCCTTCTGAGTTTACTCTTATAGTCAACCTATGTTATATAAACTATTTTTCAGGTCACTTGGAGCAGGTTGAAGATCATTCTGGTTACTACTAGCTTGGGGTTACAGGAGCTGTTCGGGCTTTGTGGTCACTAATGTTTTACTTTCTTTTGGAACATTTGGTTTTTCCCTTTTAGATGTTGAATTTTTCATGACATTATATATGCTTACTTGGGATTTATTTTATATTGTATCTTGAGTAGGAGTTGGTTGGCGTATGTCTTATCTCTCTCTTTAGCATGTTTTCTCTTAGAGTGTAATGCCTTTAATATGTGTGTTTGTTATACCCTCAGTGCTAGTTCCCAACCAAGAGACTACTGGTGGAAGGAATTAGGGATCATTATCTCTCTTATCATATTTCCTTCCTAGGAGGGGTACACATTGTGGGAAGGGGTCATGAAAGAGTGGTATGCAAGGGATATTGAGGGATAAGAAAGAGTTTGGATTTAGGCATAGGTGATATTGCAAGGGTTAGTAGGGAAATGGTGTCAGTCAAGTTTAGAAAGTGATATAAACAATAGAGACTAGATGATACATAGGTATTTAGGGCCCCCCTGTGATCTGATGCACAAAGCATTAAGTTTGTAGTGGGTACTAAACGACGTGATACTTATTGAAGGGTAGAGACCTATGAAAGGACTATGAATAAATCTTTTTTGTTCCTGAGTTTGAATGGGTATAACTTGGGATATGTTAACATAAATTGAATAGAAGAAGAAAATTAATTAATAATAAAGAATTTCACATTACATGGTTAGAAGCTCTAACTATCTTTTTTTGCATGTATGGATATAGGTTAACATACGTGTCAAGTTATCATAGAATATTTTCAACAGGATATTCCATCCAATCTCAATAGATTAGAGGTTGAAGATGATGACACATGGAGGAGGACACTCTATGAGTTTTAGCACCAGAGTCTGCAAAAGTATAAGGGCTATATTTCAGATGCTGTTATGGATGTCTAGTTGGAGGAGTTTGGGATAGATTTCAGTTTGATCCATACTGGGAAGGAGCAATGGGGCTCATTGGTTGTGACAATGCAACATAGGGTTGCGAGGAAGTGGGGGTTCTTGTTCCTTATGAATCGTGAGGAGTTGGTAGTCTCATGGGAGGAGTTCCGAGACCAGTTTAGTGCCAATTGTTTCTTCAACCATGAAGGCAACCCGCCGCCATGAGATGCTTAACCTTCAATAGGGAAGATATAATATGTGAGAGTCTGGAATCCATTTTAAGAACCTTTTACGATATTCTTAGGGAATATTTCTAGATGAGGATGCCAAGGAGAGGCATTTTAAGGAAGCTTTGCGTCCAGAGATCTTGTGCAAGGTCACCCCATTTATAATGAAGATATATTTCTAGGTGTTGAAAAGCGTATAGGTCATCAAGATAGATTCATCGAGAACCTAATTTTTATGGGTGTGAAGTATTCAGGATTCATTACAAAGAATAGTTGTGGTCCGGGGTTCCATGTTTTTAGGGAAAAAGTGTTTCCTCTCAGCCGGGGGTAGGTCCCATCCCATATCAAATTGTTTCTTTAAGGGTAGCGACTCTTAGTACTATTCTAAGAGATCATGTGCTTGTTTTTCTGTGGATGTTTATGTCATTAGTAGAAAGAGTGAACAAAATTTGTGATCATCCATTGTGTGTTTGGTGTTCCGCTTCATGTTCCTTCATTGAGGTAGTTCCAGCCGAGGTAGCAGCAGTTTGTTTAACCAGTTTTGGATCAATAGAGAAGAGATGGGGTAGGTGGAGGAAAACCTTGGGATTCTCCCCATCCTTAAATAATAGAACACAACCATGGAGGTGGTCCCTTGTAGGGTAAGAGAGGTTGTAGAGTAGGTTGTGGTGAGATTCATGTGTTAGTGTTTCCATCACTAGGAGAACCAGATGTCATTAGAGGTACCCTTCCCTTGTTTTCTACATGGATTCATCCCATGTTTGATTTCGGAGTGACACACTGCTTCATGTCACCTCACCATGTCAATGATTTGGAAATTGTGGTAGAGAGGCTTCTAGTTCCCTTAGCATTGACTACTCTAGTTGGATGTCAAGCTGACATGTTTGATGTACATACAGACTTTGAGTTAGTGTTGGGAAATCATCGCCCTTGGGTAGATTTCCTATTTTTACGGAAATAATGATATGAATTTATCGTCATAATTGATTATTCTTACATGGTGGAGGCTATCATGGATTTATTCTGTAGGATGGTGGTGTTCTTCTATGCTAATGGAGGGGCAATGATGTTTCTTGGTTAGTGAGACCCTTAGATGGATCAGATGCATGTTCCATCATTTTCATCCTTGATGGATGAGATGATGATAATTTCATTGAATGTTCAGTAGTTGATGTTTCCCAAGATCTTGGAAGAGTACCTTTATGAATTTCCTAAATAAGTTGTTGCATTACCCCCTCGGTGGTAGATCAAGTTCGGGATTGAAATATAGCCATTCGTGTCTCCTATCTCAATGTCTCCATATAGGATGGTTCCTTGTGATTTGAGAGAGATAAAAATATAGCTTGATGGTCTATTGAAGTGTGGTTTTGTTTTTCCAAGAATGTCACCATGGTGTGCACTAGTTTTATTTGTGAAAAATGTTGAAACAAATTTGTGGTTGTGTGTCGATTATCGTCGCTTGAACCGAGTGACAGTGAAGAACTACTATCCTCTTTTTTGTATTGATGATTTATTCGATCAACTGAAGGGTGAAAGATGGTTCTCTAAGATCTATTTAATATTAGGATATCATTATATGCATTTGAAGGATGAGGATATCCCGAAGATTGCGTTCAATTTTCGTCATGGGCTTTTTTAGTTCCTTGTGATGTCGTTCGGTGTGACGAATGCTACATGTGTTTTCATTGGGTTAATGAACATTGTGTTCCATGAATTCCTTGATAATTTCATGGACATTTTATTTGAATACATACTTTTTTACTCCATGTATTTGGAGGATCATGTAGAGAATTTTCATGCTGTTTTTGGAGTTCTTCATTGACATAAGCTGTTTGGGAAGTTGTTGAAGTGTGGGTTTTGGGCTTGAGATGTCCATTTCGTGGAGAATGTTGTATCCCATCAAGGAGTAGTTGTGGATTCATTAAAGGTAGACATAGTTGTGTCTTGTGAATTCTCCAATATAGTGGAAGAGGTGCAAAGCTTCCTTTGTATTATAGGCTATTACATGAGGTTCATAGCTGACTTATCTCAAATTGTGACTCCATTGATATAAATGACATGAAAGGATAACGAATTGTTGTGGATTGATCAGTGTTAGGAAGACTTTGAGTATTTGAAGAAGAAGTAGGCCAGTGATCAGATTTTTTTCCGCCAACAGAAGGAGTTTAGTTTTTGGTTTTCTGTAATTCTTAGCATCTGGGCTTAGGATTTGTTCTAATGTAGTAGATAACAGTCATTTCTCTATGGTTCTTAGTAGTTACGTCCCCATGAACATAACTATACCATCCATGATCTCGAGATGGAATCAATAGTGTTTTCCCTAAAGTTATGGAGACTTTACCTCATTAGTGAGCATTTTGTGGTTTTCACCAATCACAAAAGCCTGAGGTATGTTTTCTCCCAGTGTGAATTAAACATGCAACCGCATCGATGGATGGAGTTATTATAGGATGAAGACATTTTTATTTCATTTACACATAGAAATGGGAATATTGTTGTCATTGTGCTGAGTAAGAAGTCATGTAGTGATGCAGTGCATGAATGAGGTGATTCTTGGAGAGTGATAGAAGAGCATTTGACATTCCATATACATATAGGAGAAGTTGGGGGAAGGGGTTGTATTTTTCGGATTATTTTATAGTCATATCTAGTGTAGTAGGTGGAAGAATTCTAGTTGGGGGATCTTGAGGTGGAGGTATAGAGAGAATGATTTGTTTGTAGCGAGGCCCCTAATGGTTGGTCTAAGGATGAAGAACACCGAGTGTGGTTTCAGGGAAAAATTTTTATTCCTTTAGCGATGCGTGAGATGGTTCTCATAGAGTTCCATATTTTTCCCTTAGCAGTACATCCTAGAGTGACGATGATTTTTTGAGATTCGAGGAGTTAGTTTTTGTGGCCTAGGATAATGACTAAAGTTGTGGAGTTTGTGTCTTGATGTTTGGTTTTCCAGAAGGTGAAGGATGAGCACCGTGTTCACGGTTGTTTTTTCTAGCAATTAGTTGTTCCTTAGGGGATGTGGGAGGACATCGTGACGGAATTTGTTATCAGTTTTCCTCAAGCTCAATGTGTCTATTATTCTATATTGGTGTCAGTGAATCATTTGATGAAATTTTCCCACATCATAACAATCATGGTGTCGATCTTAGAGGAAGTTTTGTTGAGAAAATATCTGCAGTAGGTGGATAGACTTCATGGAGTACCGAGGATGATTATTTATGATTGAGATCCTCATTTTAACTCTAGGGTGTGGAGAGGTATCCATCATGTTTTTGGTTCTCAAATATTCCTTATCACTTCTTACCATCCATAGATGGATGGTCAGATAGAGGAGACCATCCAGCCTCTTGAAGAAATGTTGCACACCTATGTTCTGGATTTTCGAGGTTGGTGGATAATGCACTTACACTTGGTAAGGCTAACTAACAACAATAGTTTCCACTCGACCATTATTATGGAACCATTTGAAGCTTTGTATGGATGACCTTGTCATTCTATGTTCTGCAGGAATGGGGTCAAAGAGTCAAAAATTTTCGGGTCGGAACTAGTATAGGGTACAAAAATTATGGTTCAAGTGATTCGTAAGAGGATGAAGGTAGTGCAATGTCATTAGAAGTCCTATGCTGATCATAGTTGGAGACATCAGTAGTTTGACATTGGGGATCATGTGTTTCTAAAGGTGACTCCCCATCATGGGCAGTAAAGGTTTGGTCATGGGAGTAAGCATTCCCCTTAGTTTTTTGGTCCTATAACAGTGCTGGCTCATGTTGGATCCATGGAATATCAAGTATCACTTCCCCCATAGATGAGTAGGATACAAGATATTTTTCACGTGTTTATGCTCCATTGTTATATTCATGATGATTCTCACATCATCAATTAGGGTGAGATCGATATTGATAATGATGAGAACTTCATGGAGCAACCTGTAGAGATCCCGGACCACTAGGAGAAGGTGTTATGTGGGTGTACTATATGGTAAGTTCATGTACTATGGCAGGAAAATGGTGTAAAGGAGAGTACTTGGGAACATGAGTCTTAGATACGTGCTTAGTACCCCGAGCTGCTTGATATTTAGCTCTTCTCTTGTTACATTTTTCATTTGGTGGCTATAGACCCTTTCTATTATTAGATGGAAATATCTAGTTTCTTTTTGTGTATTTCTCTCTTTTTGGAGGTATCTCCCATAGGAGAGTGTTTGGGATCTGGTTGTAGTTGTTTCATTGTTTTTCTCTTGTTCCACAAGTGAGTTGGTGAGCTCTTGTGGTAGAAAAATATGGATAGTTTTCTCATGTGGTGGATCTTTGATTAACCCTTTCTATTTCTTATCTAGTTTGATTTTGGATTCTCAAGGATGAGAATGTTTTGATAGGTATCTGATGTAAGGCTCTTGATCTATGTGGATCATCCCTTTGAATGTTTTCAAAGATCAAAGTTATAGGAGTGGATTAGAAGAAATTTGGAGGAGTTCAGTTAAGTAAAAGGTGGAAAGGGAGGATTACACGCCATGTAACTAAATTACATGATGTGAAATCCTATTTCACTAGTTATTACACAACTTCAATTGGGGTTTTATGATGTGTAAGGTTTCAGTGTAAAAAAAACAAAAAAAACCGATGAGGAGATGCGTTTTTTGGTGAAAACAAAAAACTAAGGGTCACATGACATGAATGGGGATTACATGTCATGTAATTCACCACTACTATATGTTTTTATAACATTTTAACTACTCATATATTCACAACCCTATGAATGATGCTCCCCCCTCTCTCAGCCCAGGAAACATAGCAGACCCTCCTTCAAATTTTAGTGATCCATCTTATGGGGATTGACCGTGAACTTACATATTTGATCCAACTCCAATCCGATTTAAGTTATCCCTCAGTTTTGTGGTAATTTAATCATTTTTACTCTCACATACTCTCTCAAAGATATGGAAGATGACCTGATATAGTTTTAACAGAGTATTCTTGGTGGTTTTTTAGTGTGGTTGTGCCACAATGTCCTTTGGTGGATGCAGTTTTTGTGAGAGAGGAGATTCTAATCCATTTCTTTTAACTGTTATTATGAAATATCATCAATAAAATTTTTAGGAAGGGGATTCATTGATTATATTTCATTTATGTGAAATAATATATCTAGAATGATTTATCCCATTGTGTATCAATAGAATTAAACCAATAATTATATGAACCAGATTAAGGGATTGGTACCAATGTTGAAGAGATGTGGTTTTTTACTGTGATAATGGTTTGCCTCTTGATTTTCTAGATAGCATGATATCTATGACTTTATTGGACAGGAAATTGTTCTTGATGGAAATTTGTAATGAACGTAAATCTAAAATTAATTGATAATTAAATTTCAAAAAGATAAAGAGGTATGATTAATGAATATGGAAGTTGTTGTAGAAATTTTATGATAATCAAATCGATGCAAGTGAGCATGTTTAATTGAATTGGTTGATAAACATAAATCATGTTGTTTCTTATTATTAAAAGAGTTAAAGGCATGATAAATTAATTATTTAATTAATTTGGTGATAGCTTGTGATATCTAATTGCTTAGGCTTCCCATAGTTATAACCTATGAATAATGAATCGGTTAATTCAAGGTGGAATAAGAACTGATTTTCTCATAAAGTTAATGCCTTGTAGGGCCTGAGTTACTATCTTGTTGTAAAGTTTGAGTGCCTCTGTTTTGAATCCATGGGAGATCATTGTGTGAAAATGATGAATTCTTTTTTTTGGGGCTGAGATACCATATTTATATTTATTCCCAAAGATTATGATGTTCCTTGGATACAAGACTTGTGGTTAAGGGGGAAGGAAGGTCCGGATGTGATGCAAGCTTAAAATGACAGACCCTTGAGGCCTATTGTGGTATGTGGGGGTAGGTAGTCCTTGTGGTTATTGTATAAATTGACGCCTAGAGTGGTGATATGTATCGATTTAGGCATATCGAAGTCGGGGAGGACACCAGGGATGACAGAATCGGTTGAAGTTGGTCTTACCCATTAAAGTGAAAGTGGCTGTTGTTGAATCTATTGTTTGTTTCTCTAATTTAATTTCCCCACTACTTGAGGGTGATGTTACTTCTTAACCTCATTAAAAAAGAGGAAAATATGTGTAGGGTATTCCACACACATTCCATGTTTAGTAGCTTGATGATGGATGGGTCGACACTCCTGCAATAGGTGGAAAAGACTCTATGGGTCGCTTACCTACTCACCTTGTCGATCCCCTTGTGTTTAGTAGTTTATAATTATTTATTAGAATACTTATAAATATTGAAAATGGAAATGTTGTTAAATAAATGAATAAATTATTTTTAAACCATGGTGTTGGATCTTGTTGGAATGCAATGCTGTGTTTATATTTTCTAAGACATCATGGACTCAGTTTGGTTATTCCTGGAGGGCATAGAACATAGTTTCAATGTTAATGAAATAAAATGTGGAAAATTATACTGGTTAGTTTACGGTTGAGTAATTAATTGATGTAAATTGAAACTGATAAAAAAGGATAATGTAAATTAATGTAGCTATTTAAATAGTTGTGTGCTTATAGGATATATAGTCTTAGTTGTGGAAGCTGAGAGTCCAAGAGACATTAGCTACATATGATTCTATGATTAGGTTTTCCCATACTGAGGTTGTGAGATATATTATATCATGTACTCTTTGTTTTTATATACACTACTCCACCCTATCGGTTAGGGAGACTGACACGTTAGGGATTTTTATCCCTAATGGGGGGAATGTAATCCCCATCATCCTGATGGGAGGATGGTTGGCTGACTACCCCCTTCGGGCGTACTCTATTCTCTTGGAAATTAATTGTGCGGGTATACACGATGGTTAGTTTTATAAATACATGTGTATAGAGAGATATAATGGACTATTTTTATTTCACACACACATATCATGGATATAGTTTCCCAAGTACTACAATAGGTATAATGTGTTTAGGTTGTGATTGCTTAAGGATCCTTACTCGGTGTATGTGATGTAATTGATTGGTGTATAATACTCAACATATGATACACATTATCTAAGATTTGGTGGCTCCTAGAAACTACATGGTTATTCCTGGTTGTTTGGATGGTGTGGTGATTCATCTAGGTGTCTATAGGAAATCCTTTTTTACCTGAGGTGCATGTTGTTGTGCTGCACTCAAGTGCCTTTGGGCCAGCCTTTTTGGATGGATATTCTTATGACGTACGATGTTGGGGAAAAGAAAAACACTTGTGGGGAAGTGGTAGTGGGGTAACCTAGATATTCTTATTATATTATATACTTTTTTATCCTATACATGGTGAATGTATACATGGTGAGGCTGGGAAAATAGTATACCTGTTTATGTGACGAGTTAGTTTCACTTGTTATTCACTGGTCTTTAACGTGATTTCTTTACTTTTTCATGAGATTATTTTGGTAGGATATTAATGAGTATTCTGTTATACTCATCCTATGTTATATAAAATATTTTTCTGGTCACATGGAGTAGGTTGCAGATCAGGTTGGTTACCACTAGCTTGGGGTTACTTGAGCTATTCAGGCTTCATGGTCGCTGTCGTTTTACATTCTTTTGGTACTTTCCATTTTCCCCTTTCCGTTGTAGAAGTTTTTCATGAAATTACATATATTTACTTGAGATTTATATTATATTGTAGTCCGAGAAAGAGTTGGTTGGTGTCTATATTATCTATATTTTCCGCATGTTTTTATCTTAGAGGGTAATGCCTCCCATCTGGATGCTTGGTATACCTTCGATGCTAGTCGCCAACCTAGGGACTACAAGAGGTGGGAATCCGGGGTCATTATCTCTATTCTCACATTGACGATCAAATAGGTGTTCACTTTGTGGGGAGGGGGTCATGACATATGGATTATTCAATAACCAAGAATTTATTTTTATTACACTAATTTTATTTTTTAGTATTTACTAGCTATATCATGTTCCATTATTCAAGAAGCTATTTATTCATTTATTTCCATGATAGTATGTATTTTTTGTATCTCAAACTTCATTAATTGATATATTATCATTTTATTGAACTTGTTTCATTTAAATTGGGGGCATAAAATCCTTTGATTATAATATATGGTATTCTATCATTGTTTTATACGATATCCTACCACATAAGAACTTCAAAAATGTATCTCACTTCTTGGGTTATGTCTTTTAATAGCCTCCCACCTTTTTTCTATGGATGTCATTAGATCAAGTCATTACAATATTTAATTTAACATATATCCATTTCTCTATATCGAGTGAAAATAAAATTTTAAATAATTTAGAATGGATTATATTCACCTTTAATGTATTTTATTCAATTGACTTGGGGAAAATAATTGTAATTATATATTTTATTATTCCAATTTAAATGATTATTGGAATTTTTACTATGTAATGTTTGACAAAAAAATTATTTCTCCAGATGAGTTATGATCATGTTGTCTATTTTATTATCATAGGGAGAAGTATAGTAATTCTTAATGATTAATGACTATTAACATGGGTTCATAATGTATTTTATTTCTATATTTCTAATTATACAAATAGCCATGTTTCATTATGAAGTGGTTCCTCAGTGAATGATATTAACTATATTTGTGAATCTTACAGTGAATGCACTGAATATAATCAGTTAGTAAAATTAGATTGGAATTATATATCTCCATGATTAATCATCAAATATCATGTGGCAAAATTGTTTTGGGTATTTTGTGCATGTATTATAAATTCCATAAGATGCCTTGACTATGGTCATGATGGTAAGTAAATATCATGAAACAAGGCCTTGACAACATGTTTTTAAAGATCAAAATTTTACATTATGCTAGTATTAGATCATTATTTTTTATTTCCATGTTTTCATTCATTTTCATAGATATATCATGCTCTTAGATTCATGTATATTATGGACTCATGTTATTCATTTATTCATTCCATAATATTTATTCCATGTTTATTTCATGATTACCTTAGTTGTATTTTCCCCTTACTGACCAATTGAGCTCACCACTTCTCATGTTTCAATTTTCTTAGCTTATGAAGTAATGTAGTATACATGATGTATTTATTAGGATATCATAAGTGAAAGAATTTATAGGAGATATTTCTGAATCATATGGATTAAATAGTTTTGTATATAATAAAAAATTTCTACATGATATAAATAACATGGGTTGTGTTAATTTATAATTTTTCTCAATTCTATAATGCAATAAACCTAGATTATAAATAATTGTTTCTGATTTTTTAATATAGTATGATTATATCCAAGATTGAAAAGATGATGTTAAAGTAAGAATGTAAAGTATGTTTCTTTGTGAACCATATTCAAGAGTGATGGTGTGGGGTGTCATAAAACAAGTTAGAGATAAAAAATAAATATATAATAATACTAACAATCCTTTCAAGGACCAAATATTATACCAATTGTATGGTCACAAAAGAAAGACAAATTAATGGTCCATATGGTGATGAACTAACTATTTTATGAATTTTTTTAACTATCAAAAATAAGTTAATGTGTAGTTGAAAATAAAATATGAGAAAACTATTTTTTAGTAGTTTAGATCAAATATATCCTATGACTACTCCTCACACTCTTAATGTGTGAGAATGATACCTACTGAAATGGTGACATAACTTTGGAAATGTGTCAAAAACATTATGAATAACTTTTTTAGCCGTGAAGGTACAATCCTAAACCTGGAATTTTTTCACCTTGAGTCACAACCCGTAAATATTATTTTCAAGGGGATGGAATACCAACCTACCTTTTTTTGGACCATGGTGCTTCCAAATCCCATTCCTTTAACCATATATGTTACTACCCAATGTAAACTTTATAAGGGTTAGGATAACTTAGATACCAAGTTCCTATTTTTGTTTTATAAATAATAAAACATAAATATATTATAGAGAAAGGATTGAAAGAATTAAGAACCACAAAAACCAGTTAAACAAGTAGAGTTGGAGTATCAGGGAATTAATGTTACACTTTTATAGAAAATTATTAGAATGATGTAGTCCAGATTATATTTTTTCAGTGATGATCCAAACATATTGTATCAAATTATAGTTATAAAATATAATCAAACTCTTTTATTTTATAAAATTAATTAACAAATTATTTTTAAATATTTTATTCATAAAAAATATATTTAAAAACTATAAACTATTTCATTTGTTTTTTTCCTGAACCAGCAAGAACATGTCACAGAAAAAACTACTTCAAATACATTTAGTGTATCTTTCCAATTAAATAGTTTATGTGTATTCCTTATTTAGTGTGTGTGAGTTAATATTAATGTGGATTCACTTTTATAATCTGTAAAAAAATATATATTGGAACTCATTAAAATGAGAAAATAATTTATACAACATTTAATTTTCTCATAAAAATCATTATTAATGTTTTTGGAATACATCATGAATAATGTGATACAAACTCTCCATATTTAAAATAATTTAAATTTGAATCTCGTATTACAATGTGAATATTTGAAAATTGGAAAAATCATTTAAATCTAAATAAAAAATTATTAAATAAATTATCAATGAATAAAAATAATTAGGAAATAGTTATAGAACAATTAAATCAATGATTACAGTAGTTATAAATATACAATAAATCGATATATAACAAGTTATGTTAGAAAGAATATTTTAATTTTTTAAAAACAAAGTGTTCATTAATAAGAGCAATTTCATTTTAACACAACTGTGATTTTATATGGAATTTATGCCCCATTTAACCCTTTTAAAATATGTCAATATTTGAGTTATTTCACCCACACATGTTATATTTTTCACTTTATATGTGAAATTTTGAATAATAGATTATTTATTTCTTAGTATATTTGAGTCACATCATACTTAGATAATTTCTGAGTAAATATACTTTGTATTCATCAATTTAAAGTTCTCATATGAGGCATATGTCATTGCGTCTGAATCAATATTCACTTTTATAATTTCTATACTTACTGAATACAAAAAGAAATATTAGTATAAAAATAAATAAAAAATCGTAATAAAGAAATAATACATGAATAATTGATAATAATTTCCAGTATTAATAAAAAATTAAGTAGATAATGCTATGAGAAATTATAATTACCCTATCATAAAAACATTATTGTGTGATTGTTAACCCAAATCATATTAATGTGACTTATTCTCTAAAATAAGTTCACGAGACACATGAAGAATTACAAGAAAAAATAAATAAATAATATCTATAATATTATCTTCTACAAGTAGTGAAAATCCTAAATTTTTTTTTCACTCATGCTAGATAGAAGAAATAAATAATTTTATAATTTATCCTAAAAAAGATAAATACAAGGTATATTTTTAATTATTGAGACATGATTATATGAAGTAGTAATGATTTATTCATTACATGATTCATGTGGGAATACACCTAACCACACTTCCATAATAATTTTCACTTTAGGCTATAGGGAGAAAAAGATGCTACTATGGGAAACACTTCTGATGGTGGTAGTCAAACAAAGAGATCACTAAAAAAAATTATGTCCACAGAAGTTGGTCCAAATAAATATCTATATGGACATATTTCCCATGGTTGTAGGTAGTATATTCCCTTGTGGATTCAACTATGGCCATGTTTATTTACAGCCTTGGTGGTAATCCCATTATATAAATTTCTATGAGAGTTTTTCCTATTGATTTAAAAAATATTTTCCCTCATGGATGAAACTACAGACATTATTAATTATGCTTAGGGGTTTCCCACATAGAGACTAACATTATTGTAATCATATATAGTCATATTCCATTATTTCTATGTGAAAAATTATTAATAATAGTAGGGTCATTAATGTGGCCCTAACACCATGGGTGTATCATAATGTGGCTATAATGACACATGGATGACCCTATAACCATGGTAAATTATTCCTATGGTGGTAGGGATCATATATGGGGAACTATAACTATAAAATTAATTTCTCATGGTCATTGGTGTCTCCATATGGGGGTGTGATCTATTGAATATATTTTAAATATATAATAATAAAAAATTTAACATACTTATAATAATTAATATTATATATATCTTACCAATGCGACAATGTGCTAAATCCTTCAACTCTTCAATCAAAGGATTGAAACCAAATAATATTTCTGAAATTTCATTTATCTATTTCCACATGTTTGGATCATGATTACAACATCAAAATATGTCCACAAGAATTCCCCCCATGGTATCTATTTCCAGGGAAACTACCCCATGATCTATTGTGACAGGCAGTACTCGTGACCATAGATAGCAAGTCAGTATCCTGATATACAACAATGGGACTTTCTTATGGCCATAGCTTGTGGCCATTGATTATGGTCATAGGAAATTCTCATGGACATGGGATTAGGATACCAATAAAATTTCTATAAACATGGTTTGTTCCCATGGAAATAGTCCCAAGATCTATTTTCCTGGAAAAAGTGGCCACAGTCTGAATTCCTAGGTCCATAGGCTATACCAATGTGGATCAAGCATATAAAAATGGTTTCCACACATATACTAATCCATTTTTTCTACTTTTGTTAGTAAAAATTTCAAAATTTAGGTTAAATAGGGGTTCCTAATGTAAGATTAAACATAATATATCAAATCACACATATGTCTAGTGATTCAAAGTTTTAATATATTATAGATCAATAATAAATGTCAATTTTGAAAATATAGTTCCTTAAATTGTATATTTCACAACATACAACATTGATAATTTCAAATAATTTCAATGTTTATTTATCAACATCAAGAGGGTGACCACTATCTCCAATGAAATTATTATATATGTTTCTCACTTTTGGGGAAAACTAGTTTATAACCACATTAAGATTTATGGTTAATGGATCAACATCTATATGAAAACATTCCGATTGGGGAAATGAATCATACTATTCCAAATGATATGATAATTTCTTATACTTTTTAATTAACCCATTATAAAACAAATGTTTGCTCATGATATATCATTTGAAGTGGTATTTGTGTACACATATGATATATAGATAACTAATTAAATATCATCGAGATCCAAAAATGAAATTAATAGATTTTAAATCCCCTCAAAATATTCAACATTTTATTTAATAATTAGATCAATCTTGATCTTATCCATATATGTATATTTAGAAAAATAAATAAATGAAATATAAAAAAATAGTCCATTAATTAATAGTCTTTTCAAATTAAAATAAAAGAATATATAAGAAAATGTAACTGTTAGAAAACAAAATTATAAAAATCTATATTAATATTCATAAAATATTACCAGTAGGTATTATTTTAAAATAAATAATATTATATCATTTCATTAAGTTTAATAATGATGGAAAAAAATTGAAAAAATTCTATAATGATAAATAATATAGTACCCCAACTTGTTGAGAGAATAATAAAAAATAAAAATATTAATTAATGAAAATAACAATTGCACACAATAAAATTTATGAAAACTTTTACATTCCTAATGAATAAAATAAAACTATTTTTAAATGAATATATTTTACTAATATATATTTAACTAATATATAGTTTAATTCTATATTTTTATAGTTAAATATATCTATATATACAACAATGTTTAAATCAAAGTATATATATATGTGTGTGTGTGTGTTTGTGTTTGTGTTTGTGTGTGTGCGTATCTATAAATGTAGTACCATATTTTTTCATGAAAAGTGTCAACAAAAATATATTGACTAATTAAAAAAATGTCTAATTTACTCATAAAACATTTCAAAATATTCTATATATATATGTATTATACACTAAATTTTATGTTAATTATATATATTTTAGTAATATATATTCAACTAATAAATACATTGTAATTATAATTTTATGTTAAAAAATACACAAATATTTTAAATATTTTAATTATATATACCATGGAGGTAATGTTAAAAAATTTAAATTTACAACCAAATCATAATAATTATAACAATGTTAAATAAATTTAACCTTTGAAAATAATTATTTCGTATAAAATAAAAAAGCCTATGGTTAATTTAAACTCATTAAAATCAACCAAAATAAAAACTATAGACCAACACGTATATTTTTTTGACATATCATTTCTTTATTCTAACATTCCTCTGATACTTTCAAAAAAATATTACAATACAAAATCCCATCAAAGCATAACATGAAATCTAGGAAGGGGAGTTTATAATGTGTCAGTTTGGGTGTCACACACCGGTCCACCACATGACCTCAAGCATGCATCCTTGCATGCTTGAGGCTGCAAAATAGCAATGAGGTTCTAATAACAATCATGGGGAGACTATAACCTATTTATTTATTTTTTAGAGTAATATACCATCGGAAAATAGTGAAACAATAACTTAATAACATATAACAAGAAATAAATAGTACTATGATCACAAGATGACCAAAACTAGAGATATAATGTCAAAAAAATCATTAAATATGTCATGATAATGTACGTGACAAGTTTCAACTTCAAATTAAAGCTACGTACACTATAAACTCCCAATTGGGTCTCAAACCACATTCAGTTCTCATATCCATTTTCCATCTCAAACAGCCATATGACATTGGGAATTTTTCCATAACATAGTATTTCATCATGTAATCTATTCAAGTACTGATCAAGAAGCTAGAGTGGGGTGTGATTATAACATAGCAAGACACCACAAATGGTCTCTAAAACAAAATATAATCAATAATAGTGTTGGTGGTTATATAAATAAATACATATAATGCATATATAAATAGTTATCACATTATTAATAACTATTTATTTAACCACATAAGCCACTGGGTTCCCAAGGTCACCCGTACCTCAATACATTCTTCATCCCATGATTGGTCTATTCCATGTCACATATTAAATTCACATTTCATTATAACACATGGGATGTCATTATACATGTCATTATAATTTATTATTATGACAACTTGGAACCATAGTCCAATGCCATTGATTTGGTCGTAGAACACCATGTCTTGCACTCCATTTATCAATCATGCATATATATCATGGGCATAGAAAATTATGCCTAGAACCCCAATAATCAATCATTAATATATGTTATTGGTGTAAATCATCATGTTTATCACCCCATTTATCAAGCACCGCATTTATCAACTATGTATATATATATCATTGGCATAGATATTTATGTTTTCCACCCCATTTATCAACTATGCATATATATTACTAGAATTTATTGTCACGTCTAGATCCCCATTTCTTAGTCGTACATATATATTAAGGGAATAAAATAACATGTCTAGCACCCCGGTCATCAATCAATCAAATATATCACATAAAATCACATTATTACATATATTTAAATGTCACATGTTTTCAAACTATCACATCAATCCTAGATTAATATAAATAAATATTCTTTTGAAAATTTAACCACCATAATATTCCATTAATTAAGTCATAAACTATTTAATCCAATCCCATTAATTAATTCAACAATTAATTAATCATATAATTTTTCACTAATTCAACAATTAATTAATCATGTCTACCAATTAGTTAATTCAACAATTAACTAATCACTTCAATACAATTAATTAACTCGAAAATTAATTAATCTCATCAATTCCATTAGTTAATTTAAAAATTAACTAATCATATCAATAAAATTAATTAATTCAACAATTAATTAATAACATCAATTTCCATAGTTAATTCAACAATTAATTAAT